>OZ022507.1:48217847-50806722 GCA_963989385.1 Ctena decussata | reverse complement strand
TTAGACCCCACTCGTATACGCTGGCCTTGCTCTGCTCACTTGCTCTACTTTTGCGTCATACTATCAGAAATAGATGAAACGTAATCTTTGGTACTCCCGCGAGGATGAGCAGCGCTTAAAATATTTCCTGAAACTGAAATTTATGTCCGTGTTACTGTTAAAGTCTGTCTGAAGATAACGTATATAGCATGGTAGGAAAATAATACAGCTGCGTCCACATGGTCCATTTCCTTGGTTAAAGGCCCCATTGCTCTATCAGTGGCGAATATTTAAGTTGTCGTGAGGTATCGCCGTAAGATTCTCACTACAATTTCGTAATTGTAAATGAGCGTGATAAGCCAATTTTAAACAAACGAAACATCTCTATTTTTGACATAAACAGGTTTCAAATGATTTGGGTCATTTTTATTTGGCAACTAAAATGATCTACTTTCCATATCACAAACTGGTAGAAATACAATGGACAGGCGTTGATTCCCATTCATTATCTCCCCATAGTCCTATCTGTGGTAAAAACGTCGAAACCAAAATCTTTGTAAAAAGCTGTTCAGCCTTCACGATTGGTAATAAAATATGGGTTGATGTGCATATATTGAGTCAAATATCTGGCAAAAGTAGAGAAAACAAAACACGTTTTTGAAAAATAACAAAACGCTCAACAAAATACTAATTTCCTGTCCTGGTGTCCCGTCTAGCAATGCAGTATAAACATAGGCGGGATAGTGATTGGGGCTCCATGCCTGTACATCGTATTTTTACCATTTTGTTCAACTTATAGGTCATTTTAGTTGCCAACTAAAATGACCCAATAAAGTTTTCAAACCCTTTTTATGTGAAACTCAAAGATGATTTATTTGTTTACAACTGGCTAATCACGGTCATTTTCAATAAAGAAACTAAAGTGAGAAGCATGCAGCGATACCTCATGATAAAATTTTGCATCCTGATAGAAGATCATAGAACAATAGGGCCTTTAAGAATTGCTTTAGCAATCCTACGATGTAGTCATAAAGCTCTAATAGCTGACAGGGGTGCCGAAAACTCTAGAGGGCCGAAATTACCTGACTTTACTCTAAATAACTTTGAAGCAAATGGTAAAAATACAATGCACCAGTATATAAGGCCCTATTCACAGTACCGCTCTTTTTTGTTTTGCATTGCTTGACGGGGACTCAGAAAAGGAAATGGTATTTTGTTGGGCGATTTGTCATTTTTCAAAGCCATGCTCCCCTCTACTTTTAGCAATTCATATAGCGCAGCATATGCAGTTCAACCCACATTTTATCAACGAACGTGAAGGTCGAACCGCTTTCCGTAATAATTTGTGCTTTAAAGTCTCCATAGTCCTATCAGTGGTAAAAATCGTCGAAGCAAAAATCCTTATAAAACTGGTACAGCCTTTAGAACTGATGATAAAATGTCGGTTGCTGTGGTTTTTGTGTCATATAAACTTGGAAAAAAGAAGAAATAAGGTATTTTGAATAAAGCTTGACAAGTCTCTCCGTAAAAATACGGCCCGGTTTTTTGTTTCTGTTTTCCCGTTGGGCAATTAACTCACACAACAGCGAGACAAAGAATGAGATTCATGCCTTACATGTAAATTGTATTTTTATCAACAATTAAACAATTGTACATTGTATTTTTTATCTCCTGTACCTTGTATTGTTACCTTTTGTACCTTGTATTTTACCATGTTATGAACCGTGTGAAATCGAAAGTAGATCATTTTAGTTGCCAACTAAAATGACCCAGATATTTTTCAAATCGTTTTTATGACAAACTCAAGGACGTTTTAATTTTTCAAAGCCGGCCAATCACGAGAATATACAATGAAGAAACTGTAGTGAGAAGCTTGCAGCGATTTTTCTTGATAAAATATTTCATGCTAATTGAGCAATGGGGCCTTTAAGACAGTTTTGCCTTTGTTAGGACTATGGAGACTTTAAAAGTTTTCAATAACTCTGCCAGCGGTAAAAATTCAAGTCTACATCGAAAAGTAGGTCATTTTTGCGGTAAAAAAGAATGACCCAAATCATTTTTCAGCACTTTTTATATGGAACTCAAGGATGTTTTGTTTATTTACTGTTGGCTGATAGGTTTAGTTACACTAACGAAGCCATAGCGAGAAACTTGCAGTTGTATGAAATTTATATTGGTGGGAGAGCAAGGGGCCTTTTAACCTCATGCGTCTTCTGCACGTCCACAATCAACTCCTAATCCAAATATAGTCTGGCACTACTTTTGAATTGATACAGCTGCGTTAGTAGAGATAGGAGAAATCCAATAATCATGTTTTCTCCTTAGAAGAGGTTCCTTAGAATTGCCATGCGCAGCTTTGTTGCGCTAAAACTGATATAATATCGATGTGGCCGTGCTAGTTAATAGTGAATTTACATGAAGGATCTTGTTGTGAGCTGGAAAATGTGTTAATTCCGTTAGCTGTCGTTGGTCAGGGAAGGAGTTTTTTGCTGGATAAATTTTGTTCTGTTTTGAGTGGTATGGGTTGTCGACCAAGTCGGCACGCATCGGGGAGAGTCGCTGACAGCTCTTTAGGATACGACAGAGACGCGTATTTTCATAACGACTCTAAGAAAAAGAAAAAAGGGAAAAGTGGTAGTACAAGTCATAAGCCGACAGAATTTAGTGCATTCTCTTCTACGTCGAAAACATATCAAAGGATAAGTAGAAATGTTTCACAGTGTTCAAAAATTACTTTAAGGCTTTCAACTGACGGGTCAACATTGGAAATAGAAAAATACGATATTGATTTTCATTCCAATAAAGCTCATCTCTGTACTAAAGATACAGAATGGTGTTCTCAGGATAAATCAGCTGGGAATTTAGATGGTTATGCAGACAGACGGATGCGTTTTTCGCGGTGTGAAAGTGCCCCACAATTGACATACCTACCCACCTGTTTAAATACAATATCTGAATACGGTGACAAGGAGGGAGTAAATCAAATTTCTTCAACTGGATATAAACATAAGAACTCATACTTTGGTTCAAGGCATTTGAAGCTGAGGCACTCTAAAACATTTGCAAATCACAACTCTCTGAATAACAATATGGGAATGAGGTTAGATATTAACATTAGAAAGGCCGGTGACAGAGAATCCTGTCCCACAAACGCTGGTGAAAACACATGTATATCTCTCCAGCAAACTGAAGTCAGTATTTTTGATTTGGAATCAAATCACGAAAATAGCTGTATTCTGAGTGATAAACAAACTTCCCCCTCAAAGCAGACGACATTTGAGAAGGATGACACAATCAGCGCGCCTAATTCAAAATCAATAAATCACAGGAAAAATCTCATTGGAAAAACGACACAAACTAATTGCACGCGCTGCAATTCGAATATAGAAAGCTCTTGTTGTTCCCATGTTAACAATAAGCTGTCTTCAGAAAAGGCTGGTGCTACTGAAACACAAATATTGGACGCTAAATCAGACGATGTCGCCTCTTGTTCGTCTCCAAGCAGTAATAAAAATGCTCCAGACCCTGACTTAAGAGCTGAAGTTTACAATTCCATTAACAAGTTTGATGAAATTATTTTCAGAAGACAGGAAATCAAGAAAAATGCAATTCTGACAACTACAGATTCGGATTCGAGTAACAAAACATTGGTATCAGTACACCCCACACCTTGTCTCCAAAATTCAGTTTTGCTAGTCAAGGGGGTGGAGGAGGAAGAACTTGACACTGAAAGTCAATTAAATGTTTCAGAAGTTCAAAATAATATCAATCCCAATACAAATTGTGACAATGTCAACTTGACAACAGCCAATTCTCCTCCGACGCAGCTGTCAGCTGAACATGACGGAACTTGTATAGGTAATACTGAACATAATTCGGTATCAGTTGATGTTGATAACAATCAAATATTACCCTCGTGCCAAAGCTGTACTAACACAGGATGTGCTGGGATTACTATTTTAAATACTACTAAAGCTTGCCAAAATTGTGCCAAAAACAAAGGTGCTGCTACTACTGTTAACGCTGATGAACGTTTTACAGTGGAAATGAACAATGCAAACAATAAAGCAGGACAAACCTGCAAACGAGACATTCATGACATGAATACAAAGGTATATAATGTTGTCCATCTCACAAGTGTAGAGCGACAAGAGCAATTGTCCTGTCCAGAATGTGGTCTAAACAGCATTTCACAAACGTTTATATTGAATCCAAATCGTGAAAATAAAGGTACGTATACTACACTTTCCCTTTTCCTCTATAATGCAATGGATAGCCTAGTGGATAGAGCACTCGCTTTCCACCTCTGCGGCCCGGATTCGATTCCCGACATTGTCATGTGGGAGGGTAGTGGTCGCCGTCCGAGACCGGTGGTTTTCTCCGGGTCCTCCGTTTTCCTCCACCAGTATAGGACCACAAACGCGCCAACATCCGTGCCATCAAGAGTATTTAGATAAACTTTTGGGTGAGCTTTCAATGCAATCGATGTAAAATAAATAAAGTTTACATTTATAATGCAACGTTTGCGATCCATATAAGTCAACACACGCTATCTCGAGTCGACTTTCATCAAACTAGTGATATCTCAGAGTAGAATTTCTGGAGTCAGTGGTCGTGGTCGGGCAATGGTGCTGGATAACTTTCAGTGCCGGGGCGTCCTACTCATTTGGATATTAGTAGGGCAAGGGCCTACTGTGCTTGTAGTGAGTGCGGCTGGGGATTGTTAAGACTATCATATCTCTCTTTTTTCTACCTCTCTCTCTCTCTCGGAGACGGCTCGATATAGACTGAAATACTGAAGTAAAATGGTAGGAAAATTTCATCTGAACGATTTCCAATATGTAAACAAGACAAGACTGGAATATTATCCAAAGACAACCTTTGTAACTGGAGTTTTAGAGCGTCTTTATAATTCCACTTGACTTAAAACAGTAAGACTTAGTTGAGACGCTCTGTAGATTCCCAATGGGCACACAACTTTGGGAAACAACATTGGTTCATTGATGGGTCAGCGGAATTTAAGTGGAATTATAAAATGAAATATCCAAATTTGACTGGAAATGTGTCCATAGGACACGGCTGCCCCCGCCTAGTGCCTTGTATAAGATGACACCTTGTTTAAGGCACTGACACTTGTAGAACAACTAGGCTTACATAGACAGACTTGTATAATAAAGATAAAGCCTGGAATCCCGTATGTTGCAAACAAAAGAGAAGTGGAAAAACTGAATCTAATCTTTTCAAAAGATAAGTAACGGAAACTTTTTTTTGCACAAAATGAAGTTGAAAAAGGGCCATAACTCCCAAAATGACAGGTGGAGTTTACCCTAAATCGAACCTGACCTATACTTTATGATCGTATACCTGTATATAAAATATGAATACAATATACTCGTCTTTTCAAAAGATAACGAAAGGAACCGCTGTTTGGCACAAATTGAAGTTGAAAATAGACCAGAATTCCCATAATAGTTCGTGGATTTTACCCTAAATTGTACACTTGACCTATTGTTTCTGATTGTATACCTGTATATAAAAACCCATTACATCTTTACAAAAAATCAGGAACGGAAATCAGTTGTTTTTTGTTGTTGTTGTGCAACAAATGAAGTTGAAAAAGGACCATAACTCTCATACTAATTGGTGGATTTTACCCTAAATCGAACTTGACCTGTATTTTATGATTATATATCTGTGTATAAAATATAAATCCCTTATACTAAGCTTTAAAAGATAACGAACGAAAATTCTTTTTTGTACGTACGGACAACGGCGATACTGTATGCCTAAAACCCCCCTGGAAAATGGCGGGGGCATAAAACAGAATATGGTTTCCTAAGATTTCTAATTCAGTGTAATACATGCTTGTTTCAGGTACCGCAGACAATCAGACCGACAACACACAAGTTCTAACAGAAGCTGCCAAGACAACTGAAAGTAGTAAGACTGCGGCGTTGTGCGAGGAAAATGATGACGATGACGATGATGACGAGTTCTTTGATGAAAACTATGATGATTATGATGAAATTGAAGAGTATTATGATGCCAGACATTCACTGTATGTGTGAAGGCCTGACCCAACAGATACACAACGTGAAAAAACTTTAAAATTTTGAGCCGCGACACGACAAAACCAACAATGTGGTTGTGCGCCCAGCGCAGACTCAGATCAGCCTGGACATCCGCCCAGTCTGATCAGAGTCTTCGCTGTCCGCATGAAGCTAGCTTGGACCCTTAGCTACCCTTTAAGCGCTTAGCGAAGAGTCTGATCAGCCTGGGTGGATGCCCAGGCTGATCTGAGTCTGCGCAGGGCGCACAACCACATTGTTTGTTTTCTCGTGTCGCGGCTCAAATAAAAGTTGATGACGATGAATCAAAGTTGTTGCAATGTTAAGGTTCTATCTGACGGACCGTATAGCTAGTTTTGGCTATCTAAGCCTCGCCAGTAACCGTAAGAACGTGTCTGACAATGAAAGTCAGAATCGGAAACAGAATGGAAGAATATGTGAGTGACAGTTTGGAACAAATATTTTGAAAGTCTTATTAACAGCCAGTTGGAAAATTGAATGGCTACAAAAAATGGATGAAATTTAGCTTTAGTCCGTTACAGTTTAGTTTTATGAATAAAAATCCCTGGGCCCAGTTGTTCAAAGCATCGTTAGCCTAATGAGCTCGTTAAGGGGTCAACTTGTTAAGTGTTTTACGACTTTATTACTTAATACACTGATATTTTTGTTGAACAATTGTGAGAAGCTTTTGCAATGCAAAAGCTTCTCACATTTTTTCAACAAACATTGTCGGCGTATTTGAGATATTAACGTTTGAAATTTTAACGAAATGTTAACTAGCGACGTTGTTAGTTTTGAACAACCGGGCCCAGAATTATAACTTCTCAGAATGAACCCAATGGTCCCAAATGGCCAAACAGTTTTCCAAAGACATTGTTTTACAATGCTCTTATCGATTCATTTGATACATGAGCTGATGTTAGGTACTAAGATGATGTTTTAAATCTACTCAGTGACCTTAAGTAAGAATGATAAAAACAAAAGGAACATAGGGCGCTAAATCGATCAAGCGAGTTGACATACGATCATGCATGTCTTGCTTCCTTAATTACAAAGAAATCTAATTTAAACACTTTTTCAAACAAAAAGGACAAGAAAGCAAATTTGAACTTTCTGTAACAAGGCCAAAAGTGATCAAAAGTCAGCATAATATGATCATTTGACTAAGTATGAAATTAGATCTACATGAGTTTCAATGCCATTTTGTTTCTGGAGATTTTTCAAAGGATTTTACCCTATATGAGCATGACGACTATCTTGGTCATGGAATCACATTTGAAAAAAAAAAATCCCCGACCCACGGAGGCTGCATAAGAAACGCTACTTCAATCTGTCCTGCGGGTTTTGAGGAGATGTTCCAATTTTAAAGTGTGATTGATTTTGGACAAGAATTCTCTTGACTTCTAGTACTAACAATTTTCAAATACGGCTGCACATCTCCCAATGACCTTAAGGTCAAGGTCACTGATGTTAAAACGTAGGTTTTACTTATCTAAAGCTTCGTGGTAACTTCCATATTTGTAGGTGGGACTCACTTTATATGTAATCTGATGATAACTATCTTGCCCAAAAATCCTTTCCCCACTTTCAATTCAGGGTTTACAGACTGACCATTCTTTATTCCCAAAGGACGAATTTATTTGGGCAGCCTCATCCGAAAGACAGATGTAACAGCAGAACCAGGCCCCGAGCTTATAAAACTTGAGTACATTCTCAAACTCAAAATAAGTACACCGATTGGCTGCTTTCGAGCACATGCTCGGAAGCAGCCAATCAGTGTGCTTTATTTTGAGTTTGAGATTATTCTCAAGTTTTATAACCTCGAACCCGGGATTCAAATTCACCGATCCCTGGATACCACGTAAAAGATCACTGCTCAACTCTTAAACATTTACCAGAAGTCCCATTGATACATGGTTTAAGTTTTCAAAATAATTCAGATCCTTGTCTAATTTATTTGATTCTTTGCCAAGCATAAGCAATATTAAAATACATGTATTGGTTGAGTTATTCGGTAATTTTTCTTGAAATAAAACTAAATTTTTATCGATATACATAACGAATTTGGTAACATTTTAAAATCATGTTCTGTTTATCAGTGAATGTGTATTCTATATATTCTTTAAAGACAATGAAAGCAATACAATCTGGATTCAAATATCTGCTGAAACAGCATAAATTGGAACCTCGTGGGTTTTGAAATCTATTTCAGAAATCTCCAAATCTGAGTGTTCGACAAAGCAGTATTTATTGAATTATTTTTAGGCAGTGGTTCCATGCATTTTCCGTATCTGAATGCGTATTGAAAAGTGTCAGCAAAAACTATGGGAAATATGAGTTAGAAACCAGTGGTCCTATTTATAAAATGACTTAAGTGGTAGCTATGCTGTTGCTAAGGCTAAATTTCTATAGAGGAAATTCCCTCCCTACAACTATGAAATTTGCTCTGGAGGAACAGTCTTTTCAGACTGTTCCTCCAGAGCAAATTTCATAGTTGTTTGGAATCTCCTTTATAGAAATTCAGCCTTAGGAACAGCATAGCAACCACTGAAGTCGTTTGATACTGAAATACGGCCCAGGACCCAACTTTGCGAGGTCTTCAAGTTATTGTTAAGGTAACCTTAACCCGTATTCAGGTAGGTGTTTTGAGATATTCAGCATTATATTCACTGTAAATTTTTCTGTAAATATGTATATAATATAATAATAATATAGAGATAATTAAATATCTATTTTCTTACATGCTTTTATGTATCAGTTTCATACAATGTATATACCTGGAATAAGCTGAGCACCCCAGTGAAAATTCATCTTTTTCCATCGAGTCGAGGACATAGTAAAAAAAAACGGAGTGGCTAGTGACAGACGACTGTCACTAGCCAATATTCGAAAAATTTGCTACTGCCAGTCGTCTGTCACTAGCCAATTTTCGCAAAATTTGCTACTGCCAGTCGTCTGTCACTAGCCGATATTCGTTGAATTTGCTAGTGACAGTCGTCTGTAAATAGCCAAAACTCGTAAAAATTGCTGGTGACAGATGATTTTGCTAACTCAATTCCATAAATCGAAATTATATCATTTTTCAGAGATGTCACGCGCACGTAGTGCTTTTAAAGCATATCTCAGTCTCTTTCAATGTTATCTCAGGTAAAAAAGTCTTAAGATAATTTGTCTTCCCATGATTGGAAATGTTTTCTTTTTAAGTCTGTTAACCATGGATGCCAAAGCAACAAGCGAACAAGTTTACGAAACAATCAGTTTCACAGTCACTTCAGCATACGCATCTAGATGAAATTTAGGAAACTTTGGGCTTGTAAGTCTTGCGAAGTTCGCAATGTGATTCCGCAGGCTCCAAGAAATCGAAGCCATTGTACTGTACTTTTTCTGACCTCCCAGAAAGCTTGGTATACCTTTTGGGGAAGCTTCCAGTGCATACTTCTTTTTTATTCATGAAAGGACTTCGGGAGGCATATTTAAATCACACCTCCCGTCCGTCAGTCTTGCCAAACACACAAGACAAAGGCTTCTACACCTAAGTTCAAGGCCACAGTCAGAGGTCGAAGGTCAGGTTATTTCTACCCATTACTAAATACCTTGTCAAGCACTGACTCAAAACTGCTGAAATGAATAAAATGACATTCATTACTCAACACTCTTTTAAGAGTAGACCTCATTTTGGAAAAGCTTTGTCGTCCCGCAAACTGGAAGTCACAAAAGTTGTTTCCCTTCGCAAGAACGGCGGAAAACATTGGAACTTGAAATAGTTTTTTGGGGGAAAATAACGAAGATCGATGATCAGACTGCGGATTGCATTTTACTTAACCGTTTGCTTTTTCCTTTGACGTGGCTTAATCTTTGAATTCTAAATCTTTCTGATTTAAAGTTAGGTGTGAGTTTTCAGATAACGTTTTATGCAAACCAAAGGAGGGGTGTCTATAAGGCTGTTTTCATGGCCACTACCGATTTTCTTTAAACTTTGTAAACTCCGACTACTATGTGTTGGCTGTAATGTCATGCAATATTAAATCATTTGGTGAAGGTTTCTTTGGTGTGTACAAGATGAAAGTGGGTGGGGTAATTCTGACCCGAAGAGGGTTCTGTTACAAAAATGCTAATATTTTTATAGATACTTAGAACTGGAAGTCTACCATTTCATGACTTCTTGTGCAATGCCAGATATAACAAATGATTATAACACTTTTGTGAAATTTCTGCATGCAGTGCGTTTATACTCACTTGGGTGACATACCTAAATTTTAGCCTTTTTTATTCTCCAACTTTACGCAAAACCACAACAGCTTTTTACACTCTAAGCTATTCCAACGATATTTTGTAGTTATACAGTATATTAGATTGTTGTTCCAAAATTATGCCGATAATTTTCTACAATGAATATTTTCTGAGTTATCTTCCCTTAAAATCGCTTCTTTTATTCATTTTATTTTCAAAATTGCTACTCAGATTTTATACCCCGCCACATGTTAGTGGCGCGATATTTATACCCTCGTCATGCGGAGTATGTCAGGGGTTATATAGTTTTTGTCATTCCGTCTGTTCGTACGTTCGCCCGTCCGTCCGTCCATCAACTTTACGTCAAAGTTTTGAGTTAAACCTTTTGTGAATGCTCATATTTCTTTAACCTTATATCAGATTCTCTTCATATTTACTTTGTTATATCTCTGTAGCTTTACCTTTGATCAGAAATATCAAGGCACCTGGGTCAGGCCCCTGGGAGGAGATCAGGGGTCAATTTTCATGACTCAGGCATTTATATAAGGGTTGATCCAGAAGTAATGTCACTGTGTCCACTGCGCGCTTATTTATCGTAGCATTATTATAAAAATCATATCAAGCTGCACTGTAATTCAGTTCTGATTAACAGAAGAGATATAAAGTTGGAATCTTTTTTCTTTCCAATCATATAGACGTTCAAAGTATGCCACCGACGCCATCGCGCCGCACGTCAGAATAACGTTAATTACATGAACATAATTTTCAAAGGCAATCACAAATCAAAATCAAACTAACCTGCCAAATCAGATGAAAATTTGAGACGATGACGAAATATATTTCTGTCGCCTACTGTTGAAATTTTAAAATCGTCACTGCAGTTTGAAGTTTGCTAGCTAGCGCTAATGCTTGTTACTGCCGAGAGTAAAAATGTTGATTTCTGACAAAAACGCGTCAGCTGATATGTGCGGTTTTGCCCCGAATTTGGAATATCACCATTAGAGACGATAGAGCTGTTTAGTTAGAATGTGGTGAAATAACAGTTATTATGAGGCTTGTTTAAAGCTGCAATCAGCGCGATAAGCGTGCCGATGAGTCGTTAAGGGATAGTCTGAAAACCGGAAGACCTTTATGTGCAATGTCAGACAAAAGCGTCACTCTTGTTTGGACCCCATATATGAATATCAATGTTTTGAAATTCGAATATTGTGTAAAATTCTTAAAATTGAGTTGCGGGGCCCTTCAAGTAATATTAAAGATGAGATAAACATGGGTGAAGAGACATTAGTGCTATGCTGGAACAGCGAATATGCTACTTTGGACATGACACAATATCGAAATTTCGCCTGGTGCGTCAACAACGTCATTGACGTGCGGCGCGTTTCGTTACCATGCCTTCTGTCTATCTCGATATCTCAGTTACTGTGCACTGTATTTCTATGAAATTTTCAGCCCATAATGCAAATAGGTTAAGGTATGTGACTACGAAATTTTATTGGTCTCCCTTAATTCTACATGATTTTATAGCTGCAGTGACATTACTTCTGGATCAACCCTCGTATTATGTCAAAGTTTCGTGTTATCCCTTTTCTAATTGTTCATATTTCTGTAACCACAGGTCAGATTCTTTTCATATTTGGTTCATGATATCTCTTGAGCATTACCTTTGATGTGAAGGGCCTCTGCCCCTGGTTCAGGCCCCTGGGTGGGGCCAAGAGACAATAATTAAGACTTACGCCTTTTCATTATGTCAAGTTTTGGGTTGAACCATTTTGATTGCATATATCTCTGTAAATGCATTGCAAATATCTTCCATATTGTATTCATGATATCTCTATAGCATTGCTTTTGATAGGGACTTCAGGGTCAGCCTCATAGGTGGGGCCAGAGGTCAATAACTAGGACTCAGCCATTTGTATTTTCTGCCTGTTCTGATATATTTTAATGGAGTCTAGTGATGCATGACTAATTTTATTTTATACTAGTTTACTTTACATGGATGCTGCTGCTGCCCTAAGGTCAAGTCACAGACTTTGAATTTGTTTCATTTACATTTCCATTTATTTTTTGTGTTAAAAGTTTGCTTTCATTAGGCGGTGGCACTGGTCTGGGATATACGTGAGCACCTGCTCACTTACTCTAGTTTGTTTTCTGCTGTTTGTATTTCTGTTCATCTGTTATACGTACATTTGTCTGCCCGTCTGTTTGTCCGTATGTCAGTCTGTCTATTCGTGAGACTTCGTTTCCTTTCGATACCTTGAGTATTTTTAATGGATTTTCTTCATACTTGGCATGTGCACTTGTCTTGGGTCTTTACAAGCTGCAAAATACGTTACTTAGAGTATGTGTAATAAGAAGAGACACTGGAACGAACATGATACAATTCTGAGAGAATAAGCAAAGACATTTGACAGAGGGCATTAGTTTTATTTTATTATAAATATTACGAAGTCTCACGGATAGACAGTCTGACATACGGACACACAGACAGGCAGATAAATGTACGTACAGCAGATGAACAGAATTACATACAGCAGAAAACAAACTAGAGCATGTAAGCAGGGGCTCGCGTATACCCCCGACCAGTGCCGCCGTCAAATGAAAGCAACATTTTAACACAAAAAGTAAATGAAAATGTTAATGGAACAAATTCAAAGTCTGTGACCTTGACTTTAGGTCAGCAGCAGCATCCATGTAAACGGTAAACCAGCATAAAATAGAATTAGTCATGCATCACTAGACTTCATTTAAATATTTCAGAACACGCAAAAAATACAAGAAATAGCTGAGTCCTAGTTATTGACCCCTGGCCCCACCCTTGAGCCTGAGCCTGAAGTCCCTATCAAAAGCAGTGCTATAGAGATATCATGAATAAAATATGGAAGATATTTGCAATGCATTTACAGAGATAGATGCATTTAAAAAAAGTTAATCCAAAACTTTGACATAATGTAAAGGCAAAAGTCCTAATTATTGACCCTTGGTCCCACCCAGGGGCCTGACCCAAGGGCAAAGACTCTTCACGTCAAAGGTAATGTTCATGAGATATCATGAACCAAATATGAAAAGAATCTGACCTGTGGTTACAGAAAAAAAGGTTTAACACAAAACTTTGACATAATGAAAATGCCTAAGTCATAATTATTGACCCGTGACCTCCTCCCAGGGGCCTGACCCAGGTGCCTTGATATTTCAGATCAAAGGTAAAGCTATAGAGATATAACAAAGTAAATATGAAGAGAATCTGATATAAGGTTAAAGAAATGAGCATCCACAAAAGGTTTAACTCAAAACTTTGACGTAAAGTTGACGAACGGACGGACGGACGTACGAAAAGACGGAATAACAAAAACTATATACCCCTGACATACTTCGCATGTCGAGGTATAAATATTCCGCCACTAACATGTGGCGGGATATAAAATCTGAGTAATAATTTTGAAAAAAAAAATAAATAAAAGAAGCGGTTTTAAGAGGAGATAACTCAGAAAATATTCAATGTAGAAAATTATCGGCATAATTTTGGAACAACAATCTAATATACTGTATAACTGCGAAATATCGTTGGAATAGCTTAGAGTGTAAAAAGCTGTTGTGGTTTTGCGTAAAGTTGGAGAATAAAAAAGGCTTAAATTTAGGTATGTCATACAAGTGAGTATAAACGCACTGCATGCAGTAATTTCACAAAAGTATTATAATCATTTGTTATATCTGGCATTGCATAAGGAGTCATGAAATGGTAGACTTCCAGTTCTGAATAGCAATAAAAATATTAGCATTTTTGTAACAGAACCCTCTTCGGGTCAGAATTACCCCACCCACTTTCATCTTGCACACACCCAAGAAACCTTCACCAAATGATTTAATATTGCATGACATTACAGCAAACACATAGTAGTCTGAGTGTACAAAGTTTAAAGAAAATCGGTAGTGGCCATGAAAACAGCCTTATAGACACCCCTCCTTTGTTCAAACAGATTTGCCTGCATAATATTAGCCGTGATACGACAAAACCATTTGAAAGTGACATGTGCGCCCAGCGAAGACTCAGATCAGCCTGGCCATCCGCATGTCCACATAGAGATAGCTAAGAAAACAAAGAAAGTAGCATGTGCGCTCATCGAAGACTCAGATCAGCCTGGACAATCAAATAAATCCAATAAATAAACTAGTTTCAAGTTGACTGTTACTGTGTGTGTGTGTGTGTGTGTGTGTGTGTGTGTGTGTTTCATTTTGTTATCATAATAAAGATATATATGTATACCCGTAGGGTAAGGTGCTAAAAACAACTGATTTCTGGCGTGTCAAAGCTAGTAACGACGCGTGAAAAGGGACTTACACCATGAGCAAAAAGTAAATACTAAAGTTAGCCTGTTAGGTCTGGCCATTTGCTTTCTCATTTTAAAGATTCACATATTTCATAGATTGTAAATTCGTAAAAAAAAAAAAAAGCTCTAACTAGACTAAGCTGCGTCTACCCTGTTTGCAATATCAAAGATATCTTTTCACTCAACGCCAAACATAGTCGTTAGAAAAGTGTGATATACAATGAAAGGTCAACTTAATCCGAGGGATGGACATGGATGGACAAATGCTTAAAACAACTGATTTCAAATTTTGGACAAAGCGAGTAACGTTGCGTGAAAAAGGACTTATGCCATGAGCAAAAAGTAAATTACTAAAATCAGCCAGATAGGTCTGGCCATTTGCTTTCTCATTTTAAAGATTCCCATATTTCATAGATAGTAAATTCGAAAAAGGGAAACTTTGATTAGACTGCGCGGATACTCAGCCTAAGCAGTGTCTACCCCGTTTGCAATATCAAAGATATCTTTTCACTCAACGCCAAACAAATATCATTGGCCAACTTTACTGATGTGACAATAAATACAATGGATTGATGAATGACTTGCGATTTTACGTCCCTTTCAACAGTATTTTAGTAATATCAGGGCGATGGGTGCTAATGAATTATTATGGCTGCGCGTAAAGGAAGTCTATTGACGGTTGAGAAGAGTTCCGCCTGCACCGGGAATCGGACCCAAAAGCGCTAGATCAGCAGGGCAGCGCTTAACCCATTGAGCGACCAGGGCTCCTCACTACACTAGAGGGCATTGCTTCTGTCTTGAGCTATGCATAATAAATAATCAAAGTATCATCGTAATAAACACCTTATTTTCTTTCTCCCTTTTTTCGTGAAAACATGCTAAGGCGGCCATACGTTTTTTCGGCCCTTTCAATAGTGTTTAAATGATACCGAGCTGATAGAAGGGTGACAGTAAAATGCTGATAGAAATGGAGCACTGTTTAATGATGCTTATTTGCTTTCCTGATTTGGGACAGGGCACATTATGCGGTTTTTGTGTGTTTGACCGCGCTCAAGCATAAGAAGAAAGCGTGTGCTTCGCTAATGAAATTTATGTAATGACTTGTGTGGATATGTTCTCTGCTATTGAAGGAACTCCTGAAGAGTTTAACTGTTCTTTTTAGCTCACCTGAGCCTTTAGGCTAATAGGTAAAGGCTCATAGGTGAGCTTATAGTATAGCCAGGCATCCGTCGTCCGTCCGTCGTCAACATTTTCAAACATCTTCTCCTCTGAAACCACTGGGCCGATTGAAGCCATATTTCATACCTAGGTCGGGGGAACGAAAGTTTGTTCCGGGTATCTGGGTCACATGACCAAGATGGCTGCCACGCCCATATACGGTAAAAACCCTTCAAAAATCTTCGACTCCAGAACCAAAAGGCCTATGACCTTGAAACTTGGTATTTAGAATCGGCCATGCGGGCCCATCATAATATGGAGTCTCAGTGGGAAGGGGGAACGAAAGTTTGTTACCAGGGTCTGTGTCACATGACCAAGATGGCCGCCACGCCCATATATGGTAAAAACCTTTCAAAAATCTTCTTCTTCAGAACCAGAAGGCCTATGGCTTTGAAACTTGGTACGTAGCATTGAGCACTAGGGCCCATCATAGTTTATACAAATGATGACCGTGCGTTGACCTTGACCTAATTTATGACACTGTCAACTTTGATATGTTAGGCTTTTATATGGGAAAATGCTCAAATAGTGGAATTTTTCAGAAACTTTTCAAGTCTAAGGTACGATATTTGGAATATATGGTTAACTGAATGACCAGATAAAGATATTGTCACTAAAGGTCAAATGCATAAACCAACTATGGATTTGAAGTATAAAGAGATCCTGTCAACATCGGTCACGGTACAATCCATGCTCGCCCAACCCATCACCCTATAAACTGATGATCGAACAGACATTTAGTGTATATATGATTGATTTTTATACGGACTGGCATGTGTTGTATCATGACTGATGGAGAGCGGGTCATTGCCAGAGGTATGTCAGTCAAAAGTAATTTGTTTGTTTGCAATAGTACTATGTGTATTATACAACGTTTGTTTTGGCATTGATGGCGAATAAAGTGTGAAAATCTGCCTCTGGTTTCAATGCCCTGTATTTTATACGTATATGAACTAGCGCATGACAAAACAAGAGCTGTCGCCTGACAGCATAGCTCGCCTGAATTGGTGCTTGCCCATCACACAGCCGCTATGGTGGTGTGGACTGCTATGCATAAAACTTCAGGCAAGCATGTCCATAATGAAAACACATTTATAAACATAAGCTATCTCAGAAATAAGTCTTAAAATAAAATTAAAATAAAAAAAATGAAATGAAATTTCAAAGTCCACAAGCTTGAGGTAAAACAAAAACTGACGGGTAGGGGGAGGGGGGGGGCTTTGTGGACTGCTATGCATAAAACTTCAGGCAAGCATGTCCATAATGAAAGCACATTTATAAACAAAAGCTATCTCAGAAATAAGTCTTAAAAATAAAATTAAAGTAAAAAGAAAATGAAATGAAATTTCAAAGTCCATGAGCTTGAGGTAAAAAAACTGACGGGTAGGGGGGTGGGGCTAGGATGCATCAAAACCCTGAACCATTATCTAACATCAGTCCAAGTATTAGTATCAACTGAGTCCATCATCGTGGCACTGTGAAATTATGTCTTCGTAAATATGAAACTTTAACCAGAATCTTTAAGACAAAATTCTAAGTCGATGACCTTGACTTCAAGGTCATCCAGTGGGGTAAGTATAAGGTGTTTTGTAAAAACTCACAAAAGAGTCTAACATCAGTTCAAGTATAAACTAAATCTCTGCGAAGCATTATGAATCAGTATGCAATTACAAAACTTTAAAAAAGAAGAAAATTTCCCAAGTCCCTGACCTTGACATTCAGATCACTGAGCGGGGTTGGGGTAGTACTTTGTAGATCTAACTACAGTGCAAATAAAAAAAGAATTCATCTATGGGTTCAGGAGATATGTGTCTTTAAAAAACTTTAACCAAAACATCCAATCAATAAAAAGACAATACTCTAAGTCCATGACCTTGACATCAAGGTCACAGAGGGGGGTGGGGTAGTACCTTCGAAAACTTTAGACCAATATCTAACTTTAGTGCAAGTATCAAAGGAATCCATCCATGGGTTAAGGAGATATTGGGCTTTATAAAACTTTAACCAAAACATCCAGTCAAAAAAAATACCAATTTTCTAAGTCCATGACCTTGACATCAAGGTCACGGAGTGGGGTGGGGTGGTACCCTGTTAAACCTTAGACCAATATCTAACTACAGTGCAAGTATCAAAAGAATCCATCCATGGGTTAAGGCGATATAGGTCTTTAAAAAACTTTAACCAAAACATCCAATCCGAACGCCGACGCGGACGCTGACGCGGACGCGGACGCGGACGCCGACGCCGTGGTGACAACAATAGCTCTTCCTGAACTTTCGTTCAGACGAGCTAATGACATTTCAATCTTTGTAAATAAACAAAGGAACCTTTTTCCATAATTTTTCACTGCCTACAGAAAATGAACAAACATGTCATTTTAGTCAAGCGTTCTGTCCATATAGAACTGACTCGAAGGATTCCGTTTACAGATAAAGCAGATACGAAAATTAACATCGCGTGAGAGCTATACGACATCACAGGTTTGAACAGAGTGTTCTGACCATTTTAGAACTTCTTAAATCGGCCATCAGTTGGTTGGTTGGTTGTTTCGGGTTTAATGGCTCTTTGAGACAGTATTTCAGTCTAAAACTGAGCCATCTCCCAGAGTGCGGGAGAAAGAAAAGAGAAATGATGTGCGAGAGAAAAATGTCCAAACAAACGCCACACGTACCCACTACCTACTGCAAGCACAGTAGGTCCTTGCCCTTCTAGTATCCAAATCAACAAGACACCCGGCACTGAATCGGAGCTACCCAAGACATCGCCCAACCCTACCATCCCCGGATCGGCCATCAACAAAATAATCTTTTTTTTTCGCTATCTGTCACTAGCAAATTTTACGAAAATTGGCTATTTACAGACATCTGTCACTAGCAAGTTCAACGAAAATTGGCTAGTGACAGACGACTGGCAGTAGCAAAATTTGCGAAAATTGGCTAGTGACAGACGACTGGCAGTAGCAAATTTAACGAATATTGGCTAGTGACAGACGACTGGCACTAGCGTCTTCCAAAAAAAAAAGAACAAATGTTGAAATTGATTTCGGATGCAATTCAAAAATTGGATCGTCTAACATGTCATTCTGAATATGGGGCCATCATTTGTTAAAATGATAAAACTTTTTTCTGGAATAGCATGGCGGTAGCTCGGTCAAGTTAGCAGAACGAAAATTCTGCAGAAAATTCTGCAGAAGATTCTGCAGAATTTTCTGCAGAATTTTCTGCAGAAAAAGTGGTAAAGTTAGCGAAATAAATATTCTGCAGAATTTTCTGCAGAATTTTCTGCAGAAAAAGTGGTAAGGATAGCCAATTGAAAATTCTGCAAAATTTAGCAGTTTTCATTTCTTTGTTCTGTCATCTATAGGCCACAAAATGTGAGTGCGCATAGTTTACCGCACTACTCTATCTCATATGTGGACTGAGATATTCACAAAAATCGCATATTTTCTTCTGCTGGAAAGTAGCAGAACGAAATTTCAGAAACCCTTTATTTGAAAAGTTTAATTTCTATGTTCTGTCATCTGGAGACCATAAAATGTGAGTGAGTGCCGTTTACCGCACTACTCTATCTCATAAGTGGACCGAGATATTCACAAAAATCGCATATTTTCTTCTGCTAAAGAGTAGCAGAACGAAATTTCAGACACCCTTTGATAGCAAAGTTTGATTTCTATGTTCTGTCATCTGAAGGCCGCAAAATGTGAGTGAGCACCGTTTACCGCACCTCTCTATCTCATAAGTGGACCGAGATATTCACAAAAATCGCATATTTTGTTCTGCTGGAAAGTAGCAGAACGAAATTTCAGAAACCATTTGTTTGCAAAGTTTTATTTCTTTGTTCTATCATCTAGAGGCCATAAAATGTGAGTGAGCGCCGATTACCGCACTTCTCTATCTCATAAGTGGACCGAGATATTCACAAAAATCGCATATTTTCTTCTGCTGGAAAGAAGCAGAACGAAATTTCAGAAACCCTTTGTTAGCAAAGTTTGATTTCTATGTTCTGTCATCTGGTAGCCACAAAAAAATGAGTGAGCGCCGTATACCGCACTACTCTATCTCATAAGTGGACCGAGATATTCACAAAAATCGCATATCTTCTTCTGCTGGAAAGTAGCAGAACGAAATTTCAGAAACCCTTTGTTAGCAAAGTTTGATTTCTATGTTCTGTCATATAGAGGCCATAAAATGTGAGTGAGCACCGTTTACCGCACTACTCTATCTCATAAGTGGACCGAGATATTCACAAAAATCGCATATTTTCTTCTGCTGGAAAGTAGCAGAACGAAATTTTAGAAACCCTTTGTTAGCAAAGTTTGATTTCTATGTTCTGTCATCTGGAGGCTACAAAAAGTGAGTGAGCGCCGTTCACCGCACTACTCTATCTCATAAGTGGACCGAGATATTCACAAAAATCGCATATTTTCTTCTGCTAGAGAGTAGCAGAACGAAATTTCAGAAACCCTTTGTTAGCAAAGTTTGATTTCTATGTTCTGTCATCTGGAGGCCATAAAATGTGAGTGAGCACCGTTTACCGCACTACTCTATCTCATAAGTGGCCCGAGATATTCACAAAAATCGCATATTTTCTTCTGCTGGAAAGTAGCAGAACGAAATTTCAGAAACCCTTTGTTAGCAAAGTTTGATTTCTATGTTCTGTCATCTGGAGGCCACAAAAAGTGAGTGAGCGCCGTTTACCGCACTCCTCTATCTCATAATGGGACTGAGATATTCACAAAAATCGCATATTTTCTTCTGCTGGAAAGTAGCAGAACGAAATTTCAGAAACCCTTTGTTAGCAAAGTTTGATTTCTATGTTCTGTCATCTGGAGGCTACAAAAAGTGAGTGAGCGCTGTTTACCGCACTAGTCTATCTCATAAGTGGACCGAGATATTCACAAAAATCGCATATTTTCTTCTGCTGGAGAGTAGCAGAACGAAATTTCAGAAACCCTTTGTTAGCAAAGTTTGATTTCTATGTTCTGTCATCTAGAGGCCATAAAATGTGAGTGAGCACCGTTTACCGCACTACTCTATCTCATAAGTGGATCGAGATATTCACAAAAATCGCATATTTTCTTCTGCTGGAAAGTAGCAGAACGAAATTTCAGAAACCCTTTGTTTGCAAAGTTTGATTTCTATGTTCTGTCATCTGGAGGCCACAAAATGTGAGTGAGCGCCGTTTACCACACTACTCTATCTCATAAGTGGACCGAGATATTCACAAAAATCGCATATTTTCTTCTGCTAAAGAGTAGCAGAACGAAATTTCAGAAACCCCTTGTGAACAAAATTTTATTTCTAAGTTCTGTCATCTGGAGGCCACAAAAAGTGAGCGAGCGCCGTTTACCGCACTTCTCTATCTCATAAGTGGACCGAGATATTCACAAAAATCGCATATTTTCTTCTGCTGGAAAGTAGCAGAACGAAATTTCAGAAACCCTTTATTTGAAAAGTTTAATTTCTATGTTTTGTCATCTGGAGGCCACAATAAATGAGTGAGCGCCGTTTACCGCACTACTCTATCTCATAAGTGAACCGAGATATTCACAAAAATCGCATATTTTCTTCTGCTAGAGAGTAGCAGAACAAAATTTTAGAAACCCTTTGTTAGCAAAAGTTTGATTTCTATGTTCTGTCAAATAGAGGCCATAAAATGTGAGTGAGCACCGTTAGCCGCACCTCTCTATCTCATAAGTGGACCGAGATATTCACCAAAATCGCATATTTTCTTCTGCAGGAAAGTAGCAGAACGAAATTTCAGAAACCCTTTGTTTCCAAAGTTTGATTTCTATGTTCTGTCCTCTGAAGGCCACAAAAAGTGATGGAACGCCGTTTACCGCACTACTCTATCTCATAAGTGGACCGAGATATTCACAAAAATCGCATATTTTCTTCTGCTGGAAAATAGCAGAACGAAATTTCAGAAACCCTTTGTTTGCAAAGTTTGATTTCTATGTTCTGTCATCTGGAGGCCACAAAAAGTGAGTGAGCGCCGTTTACGCACTACTCTATCTCATAAGTGGACCGAGATATTCACAAAAATCGCATATTTTCTTCTGCTAGAGAGTAGCAGAACGAAATTTTAGAAACCCTTTGTTTGCAAAGTTTGATTTTTATGTTCTGTCATCTGGAGGCCACAAAAAGTAAGTGAGCGCCGTTTACCGCACTATTCTATCTCATAAGTGGACCGAGATATTCACAAAAATCGCATATTTTCTTCTGCTGGAAAGTAGCAGAACGAAATTTCAGAAACCCTTTGATAGCAAAGTTTGATTTCTATGTTCTGTCATCTGGAGGCCACAAAAAGTGAGTGAGCGCCGTTTACCGCACTACTCTATCTCATAAGTGGACCGAGATATTCGTAAAAATCGCATAGTTTCTTCTGCTGGAAAGTAGCAGAACGAAATTTCAGAAACCCTTTGTAAACAAAATTTGATTTCTATGTTCTGTCATCTGGAGGCCACAAAAAGTTAGTGAGCGCCGTTTACCGCACTACTCTATCTCATAAGTGGACCGAGGTATTCACAAAAATCGCATATTTTCTTCTGCTTGAGAGTAGCAGAACGAAATTTCAGAAACCCTTTGTTACATGTAGCAAAGTTTGATTTCTATGTTCTGTGATAAAGAGGCCATAAAATGTGAGTGAGAACCGTTTGCCGCACCTCTCTATCTCATAAGTGGACCTAGATATTCACAAAAATCGTCGCATATTTTCTTCTGCTGGAAAGTAGCAGAACGAAATTTCAGAAACCCTTTGTTTGCAAAGTTTGATTTCTATGTTCTGAAATCTGGAGGCCACAAAAAGTGACTAAGCGCCGTTTACCGCACTACTCTATCTCATAAGTGGACCGAGATATTCACAAAAATCGCATATCTTCTTCTGCTAGAGAGTAGCAGAACGAAATTTCAGAAACCCTTTGTTAGCAAAGTTTGATTTCTATACTCTGTCATATAGAGGCTATAAAATGTGAGTGAGCACCGTTTACCGCACCTCTCTATCTCATAGGTGGACCGAGATATTCACAAAAATCGCATATTTTCTTCTGCTGGAAAGTAGCAGAACGAAATTTCAGGAACCCTTTGTTTACAAAGTTTGATTTCTTTTTTCTGTCATCTGTAGACCACAAAATGTGAGTGAGCGCCGTTTGCCGCACTACTCTATCTCATAAGTGGACCGAGATATTCACAAAAATCGCATATTTTCCTCTGCTGGAAAATAGCAGAACGAAATTTCAGAAACCCTTTGTTAGCATTGTTTGATTTCTATGTTCTGTCATCTGGAGGCCACAAAAAGTGAGTGAGCGCCGTTTACCGCACTGCTCTATCTCATAAGTGGAAAATAGCAGAACGAAATTTCAGAAACCCTTTGTTAGCATTGTTTGATTTCTATGTTCTGTCATCTTCAGGCCACAAAAAGCGAGTGAGCGCCGTTTACCGCACTGCTCTATCTCATAAGTGGACCGAGATATTCACAAAAATCGCATATTTTCTTCTGCTAAAGAGTAGCAGAACGTAATTTCAGAAAGCCTTTGTAAACAAAATTTGATTTCTAAGTTCTGTCATCTGGAGGCCACAAAATGTGAGTGAGCGCCGTTTACCGCACTACTCTATCTCATAAGTGGACCGAGATATTCACAAAAATCGCATATCTTCTTCTGCTGGAAAGTAGCAGAACGAAATTTCAGAAACCCTTTGTTAGCAAAGTTTGTTTTCAATGTTCTCTCATCTGGAGGCCACAAAATGTCAGTGAGCACCGTTTACCGCACTACTCTATCTCATAAGTGGACCGAGATATTCACAAAAATCGCATATTTTCTTCTGCTGGAAAGTAGCAGAACGAAATTTCAGAAACCCTTTGTTTGCAAAGTTTGATTTCTATGTTCTGTTATCTGGAGGCCACAAAAAGTGAGTGAGCGCCGTTTACCGCACTACTCTATCTCATAAGTGGACCGAGATATTCACAAAAATCGCATATCTTCTTCTGCTGGAAAGTAGCAGAACTAAATATCAGGAACCCTTTGTTTGCAAAGATTGCTTTTCTATGTTCTGTCATCTGGAGGCCACAAAAAGTGAGTGAGCACCGTTTACCGCACTACTCTATCTCATAAGTGGACCGAGATATTCACAAAAATCGCATATTTTCCTCTGCTGGAAAATAGCAGAACGAAATTTCAGAAACCCTTTGTTAGCATTGTTTGATTTCTATGTTCTGTCATCTTGAGGCCACCAACTGAGTAAGCGCCGTTTACCGCACTGCTCTATCTCATAAGTGGACCGAGATTATCACAAAAATCGCATATTTTCCTCTGCTGGAAAATAGCAGAACGAAATTTCAGAAACCCTTTGTTAGCATTGTTTGATTTCTATGTTCTGTCATCTTCAGGCCACAAAAAGTGAGTGAGCGCCGTTTACCGCACTGCTCTATCTCATAAGTGGAAAAGAGCAGAACGAAATTTCAGAAACCCTTTGTTAGCATTGTTTGATTTCTATGTTCTGTCATCTTCAGGCCACAAAAAGTGAGTGAGCGCCGTTTACCGCATAAGTGGACCGAGATATTCACAAAAATCGCATATTTTCTTCTGCTAAAGAGTAGCAGAACGTAATTTCAGAAACCCTTTGTAAACAAAATTTGATTTCTAAGTTCTGTCAACTGGAGGCCACAAAAAGTGAGTGAGCGCCGTTTACCGCACTACTCTATCTCATAATTGGACCGAGATATTCACAAAAATCGCATATTTTCTTCTGCTGGAAAGTAGCAGAACGAAATTTCAGAAACCCTTTGTTAGCAAAGTTTGATTTCAATGTTCTGTCATCTGGAGGCCACAAAATGTCAGTGAGCACCGTTTACCGCACTACTCTATCTCATAATGGGACCGAGATATTCACAAAAATCGCATATTTTCTTCTGCTGGAAAGTAGCAGAACGAAATTTCAGAAACCCTTTGTTTGCAAAGTTTGATTTCTATGTTCTGTCATATAGAGGCCATAAAATGTGAGTGAGCACCGTTTACCGCACCTCTCTATCTCATAAGTGGACCGACATATTCACAAAAATCGCATATTTTCTTCTGCTGGAAAGTAGCAGAACTATATTTCAGGAACCCTTTGTTTGCAAAGTTTGCTTTTCTATGTTCTGTCATCTGGAGGCCACAAAAAGTGAGTGAGCACCGTTTACCGCACTACTCTATCTCATAAGTGGACCGAGATATTCACAAAAATCGCATATTTTCCTCTGCTGGAAAATAGCAGAACGAAATTTCAGAAACCCTTTGTTAGCATTGTTTGATTTCTATGTTCTGTCATCTTGAGGCCACCAACTGAGTAAGCGCCGTTTACCGCACTGCTCTATCTCATAAGTGGACCGAGATTTTCACAAAAATCGCATATTATCTTCTGCTAGAGAGTAGCAGAACGAAATTTCAGAAACCCTTTGTTAGCAAAGTTTGATTTCAATGTTCTGTCATCTGGAGGCCACAAAAAGTGAGTGAGCACCGTTTACCGCACTACTCTATCTCATAAGTGGACCGAGATATTCACAAAAATCGCATATTTTCTTCTGCTGGAAAGTAGCAGAACGAAATTTCAGAAACCCTTTGTTTGCAAAGTTTAATTTCTATGTTCTGTCATCTGGAGGCCACAAAAAGTGAGTGAGCGCCGTTTACCGCACTACTCTATCTCATAAGTGGACCGAGATATTCACAAAAATCGCATATTTTCTTCTGCTGGAAAGTAGCAGAACGAAATTTCAGAAACCATTTGTTAGCAAAGTTTGATTTCTATGTTCTGTCATCTGGATGCCACAAAAAATGAGTGAGCGCCGTTTACCGCACTACTCTATCTCATAGGTGGACCGAGATATTCACAAAAATCGCATATTTTCTTCTGCTAGAGAGTAGCAGAACGAAATTTCAGAAACCCTTTGTTAGCAAAGTTTTATTTCTATGTTCTGTCATCTGGAGGTCACAAAATGTGAGTGAGCACCGTTTACCGCACTACTCTATCTCATAAGTGGGCCGAGATATTCACAAAAATCGCATATTTTCTTCTGCTGGAGAGTAGAAGAACGAAATTTCAGAAACCCTTTGTTAACAAAGTTTTATTTCTTTGTTCTGTCATCTGGAGGCCACAAAATGTGAGTGAGCACCGTTTACCGCACCACTCTATCTCATAAGTGGACCGAGATATTCACAAAAATCGCATATTTTCTTCTGCTGGAAAGTAGCAGAACGAAATTTCAGAAACCTTGGCCACCAAAGGGGGAGTCTAAATAAAGCATGTTTCCTGACCCCTATCAAAGTGGCTATTTTTTTGCTGATAAGTGGCATCATGAGTCTACTTTATCACATCATATGCTGTTTGATGGGGAGGCATCTATTTTCTGAGAAATAAGCACTTTAAAGTGGATGTGGTGATCACACATGTCAAACTGGTATATGTTCAATATTGTTATCCTATGTAGGACTTATTAATGCCTACGAAGGGCTTACTAACTCCTACGCTAGGCTAACTAGCTTCTACATAGGACTTAGTAACTTCTATGTAGGACATATTAACTCCTACTTAGGACTTACTAACTCCTACGAAGGACTTATTAACTAATAAGATAAGTCCTAAGTAGGTGTTAGTAAGTGCTACGTAGGACTTATTATCTCCTACGAAGGTGTTAGTAAGGCCTCGAAGCTAGTCGGATGAGCTGATGGCTGATCTGCACAGGTGGTAAAACACCTAGCCGGCCTTTTCTAGTGGCGCCACACAAATCACTTTCATGAAAATGCTTCAACGATTGGTGAAGACACACGTGTTAGCATGCCCTAGTTTTCATATTCTATTATGCAGATATCATTGCGTCTGCAAATAATTCCAGTATAATGTTTGACATTTACAGAAACTTGCAATTGGAAAAAGGGTGAAAGGTCTGCCATGATGAAAACAAATGAGCCGCTACACGACAAAACCAACAAAGTGGCATGTGCGCGCAGCCAAGACTCAGGTCAGCCTGGGCCTCCGCCCAGTCTGATCAGAGTCTTCGCTGTGCGCTTGGAGCAAGCTTAGCTAACCTTTAAGCGCATAAAGAAGAGTCAAATCAGACTGTGCGGATGCCCAGGCTGATCTGAGTCTTCGCTGGACGCACATGCCACTTTGTTGGTTTTGTCATGTTGCTCAAATAACAATTTCAAAGATTCTTTATGGATTTCATTTTCTGTTTTTAAAGTGGTGGCCACATTTGATGTTCGATCCCAGCAGGGTTAGTAAATTCGAAAGCCCCCCTCCACCCCACAACCCTTGCAAGGATGTGTGAGATTACTTTTCATTCTGTTATATTAATATGGAAGAATTGGTTAATTTTTTAACAAGGCATATATTCTCTGAGCAAAATAGTCCAATTTCGTGCACTGTTTCGTCTGACATTTATATATACGTTCCTCGCCAAAGGTTAAGCGTGCTGAAAAAGCAAATGTAACAAGATCATTGGAGATAATAACAACTGAATTCTAACTTTTTGTGGAAGTTAATGTATTCTGTCCTGATTGGTCAGCATGAAATTTACCAGTTTAATTTAAATTTGAGTAACAACTGCACAAAGCCAGCACAAACGTGCATGTGTGTAAAAAACACATTTTGGGAAGAAAAAAAAAACGTTATGATCTGCTGTCAGTATTTCTGTTACACCAATTACATGTTCACCAATTTAAGTTGAATGTTTTGGCGAATACGAAACTACTGCTTTTATATTCATTAAAAGAAGCATTATTTTCTCTCGAAAATGTGAATTTTGGGGCATTGATTTCTCTGCTCGCTCTGTGTATTGCTTACTCAAATTAATTTAAATTTGATGTTTTACAAAGCTAAGCATTGGTGTTGATGACGGAACGCATTTGGCTTCATAATGAAGGTTAGAACAACGGTTGTCCATCCGTCGACCACAATATGGCCAAGTTTAATCAATATCTATGGAAAAGACCCTCTATTTGCTCGTGCAAACAAGATACATGTAGCACATACATCTTCGGTTTTGTTTTTGTTTTGTTTTGTCTTTTTTCTTTAAGAGGATCTATGGGAAACATGCGCTTATATATGGATACCCAAGATGGAAAATATAGCTATAAAATCTCGGACGAGTTTGAAATCCAGTCATTTCCAATGTCAGTAAGGCATTAATGATGTTTGTCAGTGTGACCACAACACATCACAATTTTAACGCCTGTATTCTAGAACGTTACTCACACTCCTGATGTAATCCCTGAATTCACTCATTAATTGAGCGACTCAGAAGTTTCGTATTCTTAAATCTCACTTAGTCTTGCGTGTTGAGAATTGAGTGATGGTCGAGTGAAGTGTACACCTCCCTCGAACCTCACTCGTTTTTACTGACTCATTTATTATGTCCCCAGCTGCCCAACCGTTAATGGGCAAACTGGTTTGGTTAAAGAGCATTTTGGTTTGCTGGTCTGTTCGCCTGTCTCTAGTCTGTCCGTCCGTAACATGCTCTGGTAGCTGCGAATCTCAAAAATGGCTGATACGAGGATATTGAAATTCTTATATATGGAATGAATTTGCAGTCCCGTATTCGTCTTCTCAAGGGGCCTTGTCACTGAGAAGAAACGACGTGAAAAACATCTGACTTAAGCATTTTGTATAGAGATAGCCTTTTGGAATCTGAAGTAATATTTAAGTTGGCATGTGGTTAAACCAGTATTTCAATCATATACTGTTCACAAAAAGTAGGGGATTTTCAGGTATGAAAAATTGTAGCATCTACAACAAATGTGATATTCATATGAAACGCTAAATATTGATAAGATAACTATCTGTTAAGACACTTTTCATGAAGGTTTAGACAATATATCCTGTCACGTGATCTGCATACAATTTGTTTCATACAGGGTGTCAGGACTAAAATGTGGTAAATTCGAACAAAAATTTATTCAAATTCTTCAACTAAGCTAACCGTTTTATGCACTTTTAAGTTTTGTATGTTGAAAGATTTTTTTCTTCTTCAAAACTGTTATGTTGGGAAGAAAACCAGAAAACAAAATTCGTACAGGTGCATCGAGTTACCGAAATATTTAGACGTTTATGGCTTGCGCTCATTATTTTGATGAAAGAGTGTGTAAACCCAATTTTTAGTTTGTTAAATGAAGCATGACAAGTGTTTCTCTGTAAATTTTGTAATCTAAAAACAATCTGTTTCGACACCAGATTCGTGTGAAATTCGGGTGTTGACCCCATGTCTAAAACGAATGACACGCAGGTCACGTGACAGGATACACCATCTAAATTGTAATGCAAAATGTCTTATCGAATATTTGTCTGATGGATACTTGCCGTTTCAGATGAATTTATACAATTTTTAATGATTTAATATCCCCTACTTTTTGTGAACAGTATATCTTTCATTATCAGCCTTCCATAACTCGATACAACTTACCTTCTGTTGACAAGGTCGTAGAACCACGTCATCCTGATGGAGGCAAGGGCCTGCCTCTGCTTGCAGTAGGTGTTGGATTAGTAATGTTTTGTGTTGTTTGTGCACGACTAAAAATATGTTTATTTAAAGGTATACTCCCTCGTATTTCTTTACAAAATAATTACAAAATTATGATTCTGGTTAGTTATATGCAACATAATTAAGATTTGTTCAAAAAATCTTCAACGAAAACATCTTTGTTACGGAGGCAGAGACGATATATCAATGCGTACCCTTCTTGAATATTCACGAATATTTTGTAGTCATAAATTGACTGACTTCCACACGCGTTTCTGCAAGCATGTTTTGAATTTTATGATTGGTGGAGTAAATAACTTTACAAAAGCATTAACCTCTAATCTGTGCACGCGAGTTTTTTCAGCCAATAACTGTCAGAAGTCGATTAAAGAAAGGGCTTAAAATTATTCATGGTATAACTTTATCCTGATTAACTATGATTGCTGGGCGTATCCAGTCTTCATTTTTGGCGGGAATGGCGGTCCGCTATGGCCGCTTTTTGTGTATTTTCTTAAATTCTCCTATTTTCAGTGACCATCACAAATCATAAATTTGGCAGATAAATGTAATTTTAAATAGCAATCATTATCATGCCTAGGATATAATGTTTTGTGAGAAATTTAGAAGTTAATAGAAATATTGAGTGTGTTAATCTTTAACATTTTTGTCAATGATTAAACTTTTACTGAACTCTCTTCCTATTTATGTCAATCCTGTGAGCAGAAAAAAAACTCGGATCAGTCTGCGTGGATGTGCAGCGATTTGTCCTTTTCTTTTCCTTTTGGCCTTTCTTTGTATAGTACTGGTTTTTGTCGCACCTGCTTTAAGAAGGTGCGATATAGTTAACTTTTCTGTCCATCAGTCATTCCGTCCGTCCACAATTATGTCGACCCTAACATTTGTGTCCATTATTCTCAATCTATGATACCTACGCTCATCAAACCTGGTATATAGTTTCGTCTTAGAATGGCCTCGAGGAACTTTGCACTTATTTTGGCCTATTTTTCATGCTATAAAATTTTATGTAAGAAATTATGTCGACCCCAGTGTTCAAGTCCATTTCTTTCCATATATGATACCTGCAATGATCAAACTTGGTATAATGTTTTTTCTTAGAATAGTCTAGGGGATCCTTGCCTTTTTTTTAATTTTTGACCTATATTTTATGCTCTGTTGACTTAGTAAAATTTTACGTCAAAAATTACGCCAACCCTAGCATACTGATCTATTTCTCTGTCTATGATACCTACAGTCATCAAACCTAGTATAAAGTTTCTGCTAAGGTTGATCTAGAGGATTGTTGCACTTTTTTTGACATTTGACCCATATTTCATACTCTGCTGACTTTGTAAAATTTTACTTAAAAAATCACATCACCCTATCGTTTAAGTCCAGTCTCTCAGTCTGTTGTATCTAGAATCAATAAACCTGGTATAAATGGACTTGTTTCAACCCTTGATCTATTTTTCATGAGCTACTGATTTTGTAAAATTTCACATCCAAAACTGTGTCAACCTTAGGGTTTGAGTCCATTTCTCTTTAATTACAGTGGGTGTAATCATCAAACCTTGCTGCTATTATTTGTACCCTTGACCTATATATCAAGCCCTGTTGACTTTGTATCAACTTGGCATCCATGATATGAAAAAGAGCATTTAAGTCCAATTCTCACTAGCTTTACCACCTATAATCATCAGACATGGTAATAAATATTTTCTTCAGCTGGTGTCTTCGATTGTTTGACTGCTTTATCCTTTAACCTATATTTTTAACTATGTTGACTGTAGAGCTTTATGTGTAGAACTGTATCTTTTCTAGCTTGTAAGTCCAATTTGCTCAAATTTCTACATAAATTCATCAGACCTAGACGGCAGGGTCACCAAAATATAATCAAGGCATTGGCCTCTTCAAAAAATATGTCCAACCAAAAGAGCAATGCTTTTACTAGGCAGAAATGCCCTATAAGTTAACTTAGTGAGCAGGCTTGCTCTTTGTTTTGTCCAATTGTCATAAGATGTTCTCCAGGAGGTTCAAGGGACCAAATCCGCAGCTTAAATCTCCCCTGTCCTCTCTAATTTCAAGAAAACATTTTGCTTAGCCGGCTTTCATTGTACTCATATGGCCATTTATATCCCGTGTATCTCTTTTTCGTCCAGGACAAAATGCTTGCGGCCTGGAAGCCTGTAAAGGTTATAGGTGAAGAATTAAATTCAGACACACAAAAACAATACATAAACTTGAAGATTCTTTTATTATACCTTTGGCAATGGATCTATTCATGAATACCTAAATTACCAATTCAATTTTTACTGTAATACCTGATAACATACGTATGTTGACTCTATGCGCTTGCTGAAGAGAAAATCTGTCTTAAGATGTGGACAAACTATACATGGCTAGGCGAAGCTGCACCAAAGAACAGTCTTTCATATAAAAATCCAGGTTACCATACATGTACTGATATTATGCAAAAAAAACTGCATGCATAGTGATCAACCTAATCAGTGTTGACAACTTTGCCTCCCTCTTCAACTTTCTGTGACGGTGAGTCTGGTGCTAGACAAAATGACTGCATTCTGCGGTAAACGGTGCTCACTCACATTTTATGGCCTCTATATGACAGAACATAGAAATCAAACTTTGCTAACAAAGGGTTTCTGAAATTTCGTTCTGCTACTCTCTAGCAGAAGAAAATATGCGATTTTTGTGAATATCTCGGTCCACCTATGAGATAGAGTAGTGCGGTAAACGGCGCTCACTCACTTTTTGTGGCCTCCAGATGACAGAACATAGAAATCAAATTTTGTTTACAAAGGGTTTCTGAAATTTCGTTCTGCTACTCTTTAGCAGAAGAAATATGCGATTTTTGTGAATATCTCGGTCCACTTATGAGATTGAGTAGTGCGGTAAACGGCGCTCACTCACTTTTTGTGGCCTCCAGATGACAGAACATAGAAATCAAACTTTGCAAACAAATGGTTTCTGAAATTTCGTTCTGCTACTTTCCAGCAGAAGAAAATATGCGATTTTTGTGAATATCTCGGTCCACTTATGAGATAGAGAGGTGCGGTAAACGGTGCTTACTCACATTTTATGGCCTCTAGATGACAGAACATAGAAATCAAACTTTGCTAACAAACGGTTTCTGAAATTTCGTTCTGCTACTTTCCAGCAGAAGAAAATATGCGATTTTTGTTATCTCGGTCCACTTCGAGATAGAGTAGTGCGGTAAATGGCGCTCACTCACTTTTTGTGGCCTCCAGATGACAGACCATAGAAATCAAACTTTGCAAACAAAGGGTTTCTGAAATTTCGTTCTGCTACTTTCCAGCAGAAGAAAATATGCGATTTTTGTGAATATCTCGGTCCACTTATGAGATAGAGTAGTGCGGTAAACGGTGCTCACTCACATTTTATGGCCTCTCTATGACAGAACATAGAAATCAAACTTTGCTAACAAAGGGTTTCTGAAATTTCGTTCTGCTACTCTCTTGCAGAAGAAAATTTCCGATTTTTGTTAATATCTCGGCACACTTACGAGATAGAGTAGTGCGGTAAACGGTGCTCACTCACTTTTTGTGGCCTCCAGATGACAGAACATAGAAATCAAACTTTGCAAACAAAGGATTTCTGAAATTTCGTTCTGCTACTTTCCAGCAGAAGAAAATATGTGATTTTTGTGAATATCTCGGTTCACTTATGAGATAGAGTAGTGCGGTAAACGGCGCTCACTCTCTTTTTGTGGCCTCCAGATGACAGAACATAGGAATCAAATTTTGCAAACAAAGGGTTTCTGAAATTTCTTTCTGCTACTTTCCAGCAGAAGAAAATATAGGATTTTTGTGAATATCTCGGTCCACTTATGAGATAGAGAGGTGCGGTAAACGGTGCTCACTCACATTTTATGGCCTCTACATGACAGAACATAGAAATCAAACATTGCTAACAAAGGGTTTCTTTAATTTCGTTCTGCTACTCTCTAGCAGAAAAAAATATGCGATTTTTGTGAATATCTCGGTCCACTTATGAGATAGAGTAGTGCGGTAAACGTAGCTCACTCCCATTTTATGGCCTCTATATGACAGAACATAGAAATCAAACATTGCTAACAAAGGGTTTCTTTAATTTCGTTCTGCTACTCTGTAGCAGAAGAAAATATGCGATTTTTGTGAATATCTCGGTCCACTTATGAGATAGAGTAGTGCGGTAAACAGCGCTCACTCACTTTTTGTGGCCTCCAGATGACAGAACATAGAAATCAAACTTTGCAAACAAAGCGTTTCTGAAATTTCGTTCTGCTACTTTCCAGCAGAAGAAAATATGCGATTTTTGTGAATATCTCGGTCCACTTATGAGATAGAGTAGTGCAGAAAACGGCGCTCACTCACTTTTTGTAGTCTCCAGATGACAAAACATAGAAATCAAACTTTGCTAACAAAGGATTTCTGAAATTTCGTTCTGCTACTTTCCAGCAGAAGAAAATATGCGATTTTTGTGAATATCTCAGTCCACTCATGAGATAGAGTAGTGCGGTAAATGGCGCTCACTCACTTTTTGTGGCCTCCAGATGACAGACCATAGAAATCAAACTTTGCAAACAAAGGGTTTCTGAAATTTCGTTCTGCTACTTTCCAGCAGAAGAAAATATGCGATTTTTGTGAATATCTCGGTCCACTTATGAGATAGAGTAGTGCGGTAAACGGTGCTCACTCACATTTTATGGCCTCTATATGACAGAACATAGAAATCAAACTTTGCTAACAAAGGTTTTCTGAAATTTCGTTCTGCTACTCTCTAGCAGAAGAAAATTTCCGATTTTTGTTAATATCTCGGTCCACTTACGAGATAGAGTAGTGCGGTAAACGGTGCTCACTCACTTTTTGTGGACTCCAGATGACAGAACATAGAAATCAAACTTTGCAAACAAAGGATTTCTGAAATTTCGTTCTATTACTTTCCAGCAGAAGAAAATATGCGATTTTTGTGAATATCTCGGTTCACTTATGAGATAGAGTAGTGCGGTAAACGGCGCTCACTCACTTTTTGTGGCATCCAGATGACAGAAGATAGAAATCAAACTTTGCAAACAAAGGGTTTCTGAAATTTCTTTCTGCTACTTTCCAGCAGAAGAAAATATAGGATTTTTGTGAATATCTCGGTCCACTTATGAGATAGAGAGGTGCGGTAAACGGTGCTCACTCACATTTTATGGCCTCTACATGACAGAACATAGAAATCAAACTTTGCAAACAAAGGGTTTCTGAAATTTCGTTCTGCTACTTTCCAGCAGAAGAAAATATGCGATTTTTGTGAATATCTCGGTCCACTTATGAGATAGAGTAGTGCGGTAAACGGTGATCACTCACATTTTATGGCCTCTATATGACAGAACATAGAAATCAAACATTGCTAACAAAGGGTTTCTGAAATTTCGTTGCTACTCTCTAGCAGAAGAAAATATGCGATTTTTGTGAATATCTCGGTCCACTTATGAGATAGAGTAGTGCGGTAAACGGCGCTCACTCACTTTTTGTGGCCTCCAGCTGACAGAACTTAGAAATCAAACTTTGCAAACAAAGGGTTTCTGAAATTTCGTTCTGCTACTCTCTAGCAGAAGAAAATATGCGATTTTTGTGAATATCTCGGTCCACTTATGAGATAGAGTAGTGCTTTAAATGGCGCTCACATACTTTTTGTGGCCTCCAGATGACATAAAATAGAAATCAAACTTTGCAAACAAAGGGTTTCTGAAATTTCGTTCTGCTTCTTTCCAGCAGAAGAAAATATGCGATTTTTGGGAATATCTCGGTCCACTTATGAGATAGAGAGGTGCGGTAAACGGTGCTCACTCACATTTTATGGCCTCTATATGACAGAACATAGAAATCAAACTTTGCTAAGAAAGGGTTTCTGAAATTTCGTTCTGCTACTCTCTAGCAGAAGAAAATATCCGATTTTTGTTAATATCTCGGTCCACTTACGAGATAGAGTAGTGCGGTAAACGGTGCTCTCTCACTTTTTGTGGCCTCCAGATCACAGAACATAGAAATCAAACGTTGCAAACAAACGGTTTCTGAAACTTCGTTCTGCTACTTTCCAGCAGAAGAAAATATGCGATTTTTGTGAATATCTCGGTTCACTTATGAGATAGAGTAGTGCTGTAAACGGCGCTCACTCACTTTTTGTGGCCTCCAGATGACAGAACATAGAAATCAAACTTTGCAAACAAAGGGTTTCTGAAATTTCGTTCTGCTACTTTCCAGCAGAAGAAAATATAGGATTTTTGTGAATATCTCGGTCCATTTATGAGATAGAGAGGTGCGGTAAACGGTGCTCACTCACATTTTATGGCCTCTACATGACAGAACATAGAAATCAAACATTGCTAACAAAGGGTGTCTTTAATTTCGTTCTGCTACTCTCTAGGAGAAAAAAATATGCGATTTTTGTGAATATTTCGGTCCACTTATGAGATAGAGTAGTGCGCTAAACGGCGCTCACTCACATTTTGTGGCCTTCAGATGATAGAACATAGAAATCAAACTTTGCTAACAAAGGGTTTCTGAAATTTCGTTCTGCTACTTTCCAGCAGAAGAAAATATGCGATTTTTGTGAATATCTCGGTCCACTTATGAGATAGAGAGGTGCGGTAAACGGCGCTCACTCACATGTTATGGCCTCTAGATGACAGAACATAGAAATCAAACTTTGCAAACAAAGGGTTTCTGAAATTTCGTTCTGCTACTTTCCAGCAGAAGAAAATATGCGATTTTTGTGAATATCTCGGTCCACTTATGAGATAGAAAGGTGCGGTAAACGGTGCTCACTCACATTTTATAGCCTCCATATGACAGAACATAGAAATCAAACATTGCTAACAAAGGGTTTCTGAAATTTCGTTCTGCTACTCTCTAGCAGAAGAAGATATGCGATTTTTGTGAATATCTCGGTCCACTTATGAGATAGAGAGGTGCAGTAAACGGCGCTCACTCACTTTTTGTGGCCTCCAGATGACAGAACATAAAAATCAATCTTTGCTAACAAAGGGTTTCTGAAATTTCGTTCTGCTACTTTCCAGCAAAAGAAAATATGCGATTTTTGTGAATATCTCGGTCCACTTATGAGATAGAGTAGTGCGGTAAACGGCGCTCACTCACATTTTGTGGCTCCCAGATGACAGAATATTGAAATCAAATTTTGTTTACAAAGGGTTTCTGAAATTTCGTTCTGCTACTTTCCAGCAGAAGAAAATATGCGATTTTTGTGAATATCTCGGTCCACTTATGAGATAGAGTAGGGCGGTAAACGGCGCTCACTCACTTTTTGTGGCCTCCAGACGACAGAACATAGAAATCAAACTTTGCAAACAAAGGGTTTCTGAAATTTCGTTTCGCTACTTTCTAGCAGAAGAAAATATGCGATTTTTGTGAATATCTCGGTCCACTTATGAGATAGAGTAGTGCGGTAAACGGCGCTCACTCACTTTTTGTGGCCTCCAGATGGCAGAACATAGAAATCAAACTTTGCAAACAAAGGGTTTCTAAAATTTCGTTCTGCTACTTTCCAGCAGAAGAAAATATGCGATTTTTGTGAATATCTCGGTCCACTTATGAGATAGAGTAGTGCGGTAAACGGCGCTCACTCACTTTTTGTGGCCTCTACATGACAGAACATAGAAAAATCAAACTTTGCAAACAAAGGGTTTCTGAAATTTCGTTCTGCTACTCTCTAGCAGAAGAAAATATGCGATTTTTGTGAATATCTCGGTCAACTTATGAGATTGAGTAGTGCGGTAAACGGTGCTCACTCACTTTTTGTGGCCTCCAGATGACAGAACATAGAAATCAAACTTTGCAAACAAAGGGTTTCTGAAATTTCGTTCTGCTACTTTCCAGCAGAAGAAAATATGCGATTTTTGTGAATATCTCGGTCCACTTATGCGATAGAGTAGTGCGGTAAACGGCGCTCACTCACTTTTTGTGGCCTCCAGATGACAGAACATAGAAATCAAACTTTGCAAACAAAGGGTTTCTGAAATTTCGTTTTGCTACTTTCCAGCAGAAGAAAATATGCGATTTTTGTGAATATCTCGGTCCACTTATGAGATAGAGTAGTGCGGTAAACGGTGCTCACTCACTTTTTATTGCCATTATATGACAGAACATAGAAATCAAACATTGCTAACAAAGGGTTTCTTTAATTTCGTTCTGCTACTCTCTAGGAGAAGAAAATATGCGATTTTTGTGAATATCTCGGTCCACTTATGAGATAGAGTAGTGCGGTAAACAGCGTTCACTCACTTTTTGTGGCCTCCAGATGACAGAACATAGAAATCAAACTTTGCAAACAAAGGGCTTCTGAAATTTCGTTCTGCTACTGTCTAGCAGAAGAAAATATGCGATTTTTGTGAATATCTCGGTCCACTTATGAGATAGAGTAGTGCGGCAAATGGCGCTCACTCACTTTTTGTGGCCCTCAGATGACAGAACATAGAAATCAAACTTTGCAAGCAAAGGGTTTCTGAAATTTCGTTCTGCTACTTTCCAGCAGAAGAAAATATGCGATTTTTGTGAATATCTCGGTCCACTTATGAGATAGAGAGGTGCGGTAAACGGTGCTCACTCACATTTTATGGCCTCTATATGACAGAACATAGAAATCAAATTTTGCTAACAAAGGGTTTCTGAAATTTCGTTCTGCTACTCTCTAGCAGAAGAAAATATCCGATTTTTGTTAATATCTCGGTCCACTTACGCGATAGAGTAGTGCGGTAAACGGTGCTCACTCACTATTTGTGGACTCCAGATGACAGAACATAGAAATCAAACTTTGCAAACAAAGGGTTACTGAAATTTCGTTCTGCTACTTTCCAGCAGAAGAAAATATGCGATTTTTGTGAATATCTCGGTTCACTTATGAGATAGAGTAGTGTGGTAAACGGCGCTCACTCACTTTTTGTGGCCTCCAGATGACAGAACTTAGAAATCAAACTTTGCAAACAAAGGGTTTCTGAAATTTCGTTCTGCTACTTTCCAGCAGAAGAAAATATAGGATTTTTGTGAATATCTCGGTCCACTTATGAGATAGAGAGGTGCGGCAAACGGTGCTCACTCACATTTTATGGCCTCTACATGACAGAACATAGAAATCAAACATTGCTAACAAACGGTTTCTTTAATTTCGTTCTGCTACTCTCTAGCAAAAAAAATATGCGATTTTTGTGAATATCTCGGTCCACTTATGAGATAGAGTAGTGCGCTAAACGGCGCTCACTCACATTTTGTGGCCTTCAGATGACAGAACATTGAAATCAAACTTTGCAAACAAAGGGTTTCTGGAATTTCGTTCTGCTACTTTCCAGCAGAAGAAAATATAGGATTTTTGTGAATATCTCGGTCCACTTATGAGATAGAGAGGTGCGGTAAACGGTGCTCACTCACATTTTATGGCCTCTACATGACAGAACATAGAAATCAAACATTGCTAACAAACGGTTTCTTTAATTTCGTTCTGCTACTCTCTAGCAAAAAAAATATGCGATTTTTGTGAATATCTCGGTCCACTTATGAGATAGAGTAGTGCGCTAAACGGCGCTCACTCACATTTTGTGGCCTTCAGATGACAGAACATTGAAATCAAACTTTGCTAACGAAGGGTTTCTGGAATTTCGTTCTGCTGCTTTCCAGCAGAAGAAAATATGCGATTTTTGTGAATATCTCGGTCCACTTATGAGATAGAGAGGTGCGGTAAACGGCGCTCACTCACATGTTATGGCCTCTAGATGACAGAACATAGAAATCAAACTTTGTAAACAAAGGGTTTCTGAAATTTCGTTCTGCTACTTTCCAGCAGAAGAAAATATGCGATTTTTGTGAATATCTCGGTCCACTTATGAGATAGAAAGGTGCGGTAAACGGTGCTCACTCACATTTTATGGCCTCTATATGACAGAACATAGAAATCAAACTTTGCTAACAATGGGTTTCTGAAATTTCGTTCTGCTACTCTCTAGCAGAAGAAAATATCCGATTTTTGTTAATATCTCGGTCCACTTACGAGATAGAGTAGTGCGGTAAACGGTGCTCACTCACTTTTTGTGGACTCCAGATGACAGAACATAGAAATCAAACTTTGCAAACAAAGGGTTTCTAAAATTTCGTTCTGCTACTTTCCAGCAGAAGAAAATATGCGATTTTTGTGAATATCTCGGTTCACTTATGAGATAGAGTAGTGTGGTAAACGGCGCTCACTCACTTTTTGTGGCCTCCAGATGACAGAACATAGAAATTAAACTTTGCAAACAAAGGGTTTCTGAAATTTCGTTCTGCTACTTTCCAGCAGAAGAAAATATAGGATTTTTGTGAATATCTCGGTCCACTTATGAGATAGAGAGGTGCGGTAAACGGTGCTCACTCACATTTTATGGCCTCTACATGACAGAACATAGAAATCAAACATTGCTAACAAATGGTTTCTTTAATTTCGTTCTGCTACTCTCTAGCAGAAAAAAATATGCGATTTTTGTGAATATCTCGGTCCACTTATGAGATAGAGTAGTGCGCTAAACGGCGCTCACTCACATTTTGTGGCCTTCAGATGACAGAACATTGAAATCAAACTTTGCTAACAAAGGGTTTCTGGCATTTCGTTCTGCTGCTTTCCAGCAGAAGAAAATATGCGATTTTTGTCAATATCTCGGTCCACTTATGAGATAGAGAGGTGCGGTAAACGGCGCTCACTCACATGTTATGGCCTCTAGATGACAGAACATAGAAATCAAACTTTGTAAACAAAGGGTTTCTGAAATTTCGTTCTGCTACTTTCCAGCAGAAGAAAATATGCGATTTTTGTGAATATCTCGGTCCACTTATGAGATAGAAAGGTGCGGTAAACGGTGCTCACTCACATTTTATAACCTCTATATGACAGAACATAGAAATCAAACTTTGCATACAAAGGTTTTCTGAAATTTCGTTCTGCTACTTTCCAGCAGAAGAAAATATGCGATTTTTGTGAATATCTCGGTCCACTTATGAGATAGAGAGGTGCGGTAAACCGTGCTCACTCACATTTTATGGCCTCTATATGGCAAAACATAGAAATCAAACTTTGCTAACAAAGGGTTTCTGAAATTTCGTTCTGCTACTTTCCAGCAGAAGAAAATATGCGATTTTTGTGAATATCTCGGTCCACTTATGAGATAGAGAGGTGCGGTAAACCGTGCTCACTCACATTTTATGGCCTCTATATGGCAGAACATAGAAATCAAACTTTGCTAACAAAGGTTTTCTGAAATTTCGTTCTGCTACTTTCCAGCAGAAGAAAATATGCGATTTTTGTGAATATCTCGGTCCACTTATGAGATAGAGAGGTGCGGTAAACGGCGCTCACTCACATGTTATGGCCTCTAGATGACAGAACATAGAAATCAAACTTTGCAAACAAAGGGTTTCTGAAATTTCGTTCTGCTACTTTCCAGCAGAAGAAAATATGCGATTTTTGTGAATATCTCGGTCCACTTATGAGATAGAGAGGTGCGGTAAACGGTGCTCACTCACATTTTATGGCCTCTATATGATAGAACATAGAAATCAAACTTTGCAAACAAAGGGTGTCTGAAATTTCGTTCTGTTGCTCTATAGCAGAAGAAAATATGCGATTTTTGTGAATATCTCGGTCCACTTATGAGATAGAGTAGTGCGGTAAACGGCACTCACTCACATTTTGTGGCCTCCAGATGACAGAACATAGAAATTAAACTTTTCAAATAAAGGGTTTCTGAAATTTCGTTCTGCTACTTTCCAGCAGAAGAAAATATGCGATTTTTATGAATATCTCGGTCCACATATGAGATAGAGTAATGCGGTAAACGGTGCGCACTCACACATTTTGTGGCCTATAGATGACAGAACAAAGAAATAAAAACTGCTAAATTTTGCAGAATTTTCAATTCGCTATCTTTACCCCTTTTTCTGCAGAAAATTCTGCAGAAAATTGTGCAGAATATTAATTTCGCTAACTTTACCACTTTTTCTGCAGAAAATTCTGCAGAAAATCCTGCAGAATATTTATTTCGCTAACTTTACCACTTTTTCTGCAGAAAATTCTGCAGAAAATTCTGCAGAATCTTCTGCAGAATTTTCTGCAGAATTTTCGTTCTGCTAACTTTACCGAGCCCATGGCGGTCCTGTTTTATGTATAGAGGTTGAATTTGACACTCTTATTCACGGACTCATTGAGTTACATAACTTTTACAAGCTTTTTCCCCCAGTCTTTTACCAGTCATCGACACCAACATAAGCGCCTAAAGAAATGCTGAAGCTTTTTTTCCCCAGATGTATACATTGCACACACCACACAAAATTTGCAATAATTCGTAGTGAATGAGCCGGGCCGCGCAGCGCAATCGGTAGGGCACCTGACTCATAAGTCAGAGGTCCTGGGTTCGAAACCTGGTCAGGCCACATACTTTCGTTTCTCTTTCCGCTGATTCAAGAAGGGCAGTTGTCAGTTACTGGCGAAAGTATGTGCACTTAGTACTGGTTAACCGCTTAGGAGGTCTAAGCCTGCCCAGGAATAGTGTGGTTAGGTTAACTGACCGTCCCGACATGACCATAGATGTTTACCGTGGACGTTAAGCAATAAATCAATCAATCAATCAGTCGTAGTGAATGGTGTATTCGATTACACAACTCCGAATTCCATTGAGTATTAATGTTTCAGAAGACCTTTCAGAAGACGTTTATTGAAAAACAATTTGACTATTTTCGGGTAGTCATTTTGAAAGCGTCCTGACACAAATTTTCGCGGTTTGCGGACAGGTCTCAGGTAAGAAGAGGTATTCCAAAAATTAGAGAATGTCATACTATCATTTTTTTTACAGTTTTTTTTAGACCAAATGATATTGAACTGTTTTAAGTGTTTTTTAGCTCACCTGAGCCGAAGGCTCAGAGGTGAGCTTATAGGATGGGAGTCGAGCCGTCGTCCGTCCGTCCGTGCGTGGGTGGGTGTGTGGGTGCGTGGGTGCGTCAACACTTTCAAACATAAATATCTCAGAGACCAGTGGGCCGATCGCAATCAAATTTTATCTGAAGCATCATTGGGGTGGGGGAAAGGCTGCAGTAGGTTTTGGTGCCGATCAGCTCAGAACTCTGGTTTCCATGGCAACAGATAGCCCCCATAGGGTTATAATGGGGAAAACGGCGTCATCACATTTTCTCGACTGTTTTTGATTAGATCCTTATCATACTTGCAGGTAATGATGACATACATAAGAGCTTGGATGAGTTCGAAATTTGGCCGGATTCGAGCACAGACTACGGAGTTAGCTGCCCTTGAGCGTTTGAAAAAAATCCCATAGTGTTATAATGGGGAAAATGGCGTCATCACGTTTTCTCAACTGTTTTTGCTTAGATCCTTATCATACTTGCAGGTAATGATGACATACATAAGAGCTTGGATGAGGTCGAAATTTGGCCGGATTCGAGCACCGACTACGGAGTTAGCTGCCCTTGAGCGTTTGAAAAAAATCCCATAGTGTTATAATGGAGAAAACGACGTCGTCACATATTTTTAGAAAAACTTTGTCATCGGTCTATTGCCTACATTTCTCAACGGATTTTAAAATAACCTCACACAAATGTAGGGCATGACAATAGCTCGAGCAAGTTCGACTTTCAGGATGCTGCACCCAAGGTCAAGGTCACTGTGGCTATTTTTAGAAAAACTTTGTCAGCGCTCTAGCACCTACATTTCTCCATGGATTTTAAAATAGCTTCACACAAATGAAGGGCATGACAATATCTCGAGCAAGTTCGACTTTCAGGGTGCTGTGCCCAAGGTCAAGGTCACTGTGGCTATTTTTAGAAAATCTTTGTCATCGCTCTAGCACCTACATTTCTTCATGGATTTTAAAATAACTTCACACAAATGTAGGGCATGACAATATCTCGAGCAAGTTTGACTTTCAGGGTGCTGCACCCAAGGTCAAGGTCACTGTGGCTATTTTAAGAAAAACTTTGTCATCACTCTAGCGCCTACATTTTTCAACCGATTTTAAATCAAATTCACACAAATGTAGGGCATGACAATATCACGAACATGTTTGACTTTCGGGGTGCTGCGCCCAAGGTCAAGGTCACTGTGGCTATTTTTAGAAAAACTTTGTCATCGCTCTAGCGCCTACATTTCTCAATAAATTTTAAAATAACTTCACACAAATGTAGGGCATTACAATATCTCGAGCAAGTTCGACTTTCAGGGTGCTGCACCCAAGGTCAAGGTCACTGTGGCTAATTTTAGAAAAACTTTGTCATGGCTCTAGCACCTACATTTCTCCATGAATTTTGAAATAACTTCACACAAATGTAGGGTATGACAATATCTGGAGCAAGTTCGACTTTCAGGGTGCTGCGCCCAAGGTCAAGGTCACTGTGGCTATTTTTAGAAAAACTTTGTCAGCGCTGTAGCACCTACATTTCTCAACGTATTTTAAAATAAATTCACACAAATGTAGGGCATGACAATATCTCAAGCAAGTTTGACTTTCAGGGTGCTGCAATCAAGGTTTTTGATTAGATCCTAATTATACTTGCAGGTAATGATGACATACATAAGAGCTTGGATGAGTTCGAAATTTTGCCGGATTCGAGCACAGACTACGGAGTTTGCTGCCCTTGAGCGTTTGAAAAAAATCCCATGGTCTTATAATGGAGAAAACAACGTCATCACATTTTCATTTTTCATCGGATCCTCTTCATACTTGCAGGTAACGAGGATATGCATAAAAGCTTGGATTAGTTAGCATTTCGGCTAGATCCCACCACTGACTATGGAGTACCTGGCCTGAGCATCCAAAAAATCAATGTCGCCACTTTTTCTTGGTTTCTACTGATCCGATCCTTTTCAAACTTGCAGGTAATGAGGAAATGCATAATATCTTAAACAAGTTCAAATTTTGGCCAGATCAGGCCAACCACTACGAAGTTAGCTGCCCTTGACAGCTCTGTCTATTGTGCTCTTGATCGGATACTTTTTAAACTTGCATATATTAAATGAGGGCATACATAATGTTTTGGATGAGTTTAATTTTCAGCCTGACTGTGGAGTTAGCTGCCCTTGAGCATCTTAAATATCCCTATAGGTTTACAATGTCTCTCAGGTGAGCAATTGTTGCCCTTTGGGCTACTTGTTTTCTTTCTTTTTTATTTACTTTTGTCCTCCAAGTTCAATACCGATATCGAACCTGTGAAAGAGTACTGCACAATTGCTGTTGTTGTTGTTGTGCTTTTGTTTAACGTCCACGGTAAACAGCTATGGTCGTGTCGGGACGGTTCCTGCACAGTTAAATCAGCTTTGTGAATGCATTTGCAGGTCTTCTAGGAAACCTTATCGATACAGTAAGACACATACCGTAATCGACCTTATTAGCGCCCTGTGCGCTTAACTTTTTCAAAATGGTGGCAAATACTTGTAGTAAACTTTCTTTCTTATTAGCGCACATTTTAATAGGTTATTTTATATTGAAAGGAACAAATTTAAAGGTAAAGCATCAGAGAAAAGCTGCTTATAGGCAGCTTTTCTCTGATGCTTAACCTTTAAATTCATAGAGAAGCTTTAGAAATAAAAAATGATATATTCTGTTGCATTTTCAGCTCTTGTAAACAAGCAAACAAAGGAATAAACCAGTAAAAAATATGTGCATTTATAGTCCTATGTCTCACAAATTGCCATGGTGTGCGCTTATAGGGGCATGTGCGCTAATTAGGAAGAATACGGTAGCTCATAAAACTGCATTCAAAACAGTCTTTGAAGAAAATGCACTTTTCAAATTGACCACAGTGTTGACAATTTATCACTATAATATAATTGTGATAAGTAAAGTTTGTTTCAAATGCACATTATCCTGAATCGGCTTCTTGTATATTTACAAGCAATTCAGAGTTACAGGAAACTGTTGAAGATAGGTGAGTCAAGACACGACAAAACCAACATAGTGGCATGTCCGCCCAGCGAATATTTAGATCACCCTGGGCATCCACCAAGTCTGGCCAGAGTCTTTGCTTTGTGCTTAAAGGATAGCTAAGGGTCCATGCTAGCTCCATGCATACAGTGAAGACTCTGATCAGACTGGGCGGATGCACAGGCTGATCAGAGTCTTCGCTGGGCGCACATGTCACTTTGTTTGTTTAGTCGTGTCGCGGTTCAGGTGATATGTGACATAGCTGGCTGTGCCTAACTCCAACAGCTGGGCTGATCCATTCTGAGCTGACATTCATATGGATTGCACTTATAGCCTTGCCATAGAGGTGCTCAATTCTAAATTCTAAAACTAAATTTGCTCTGATAGTGTTATTCAGCATGTTAGTCCATCATACTCATGTCGTATGCCCTGTCAGAGTTTTTTCTCTCTCTTTTTTTTTAAAAAAAAGATCTATGAAAACATCGTACAGATACTGCTGCTGTTGATGGTACTTCTCACAAAGGTTCCAGTTCAGGACTGAAATCAGCAACCAGAAGAAAATGTACATGCGATCCTTCATGTGAAAGCGGGATTGCACCCGGAGCAGCACGGCAAAATGGAGAAGTCCACCTTTGGAAAAATGGCGGAAAAAATACGCCCCCCCCCCCCCCCCCCCCACACACACACACATTTTCGATGATTATTATTTTTTTAATATTCATACGTGACGTTCATCTAAGCCTTCGGGCACATAAGGTTGATTAAACATTTTAACACTGGTCGCCTATATAGACAGTGGTAAAATCTAGTGATATATTGCGTGAAAAATCACAGGGCGGACTAGTGTTACGTTATTCAGCGCCATTTGGACGTCATTTTGATTCGTTTTGTGACGACAATTTTCATTTTCGTGTAGCGTAATTTTCTCCCATCAAGGCCTACGACATACACGTAAACGCCTCTGTTACAGTCAAAGCTCTTGGTAGGATTTCTTCGTGTAATCATAGCGGAAACCTGGAAAAATCTGAAGAAAACACTTGCGTTTTCGTCGTTTCTTGCGTGTTAGAATTGAAATAGATTCTTGCTAACAAGTGATATGTTGCCCAATATCTATAACTGGTTGTCGGTCAGTCGTTAGTGAATATATCACCCGCGCTACGCTCTCATGATGACTCCACTTCACCAATGACCTCCAACCAGTGACATATTGGGCCGCAAATCACTGGAAGCAAGAATCTATTTCTTAATTCTAACGCTAGTCGCCTATATAGCCAATGGTAAAATCTAGTGATATATTGCGTGACAAATCACTGGGCGGACAAGCGTTACGTTATTTAGCGTCATTTGGAGGTCATTTTGATTCGTTTGGTGACGACAACTTTCATTTCCATGAGGATAGACAGTGTAACGTCGCTTTCTCGCACCAAAAACTTACGAAATATACATGTAAACGCCTCTGTTACATTCAAAGTTGTGGCGGGATTTCTTCATGTAATCATGGCGGAAAACTAAAAAAATCTGAAGGAAACACCTGCGTTTTCGTCGTTTTTTTGCGTGTTAGAATCAAAATAGATTCTTGCTAACAAAAATTTGCGACAGTACTGTATATTCTGCGATATAGTGTTGCAAACACGACGTCATTGTAAAATATCTCTTTTCATTGGCTGATTTCCGGTTTACGTTGCTGACAGTGCTTGCCTGCAGTGCAAAGTAGTAGGGTCTACACTTACAAGATGAAAATGCAACACATGCATTAGAATGGGTATAACTAAATTGAAAATTGTCATGAGGAGGTGGGGTTGTGGTGGGAGGGGGTGGGGGGAGTAAATTGTCAGCTTTACGGTCGTTGGCTGGTGCATCGCCATAAAACGAAATTTGCGATCATAAAACCGACGTTTTACCTCTCCAAATGACAGTTTTGAATACAGATATCCCCTTATTTAAGAAATAATTTTTCCTTACCCGTGAATTACCGCAGATTAACACATGTTGTTGGAGGGCAGATCACAAAGTATTAATTCACGTCGGCCGCAGGCCGGAGTGAATAAATATTCGTATCTGCCCGACAACACATGTGTTAATCTGCGATAATTTACCGGTAAAGAAAATTATTCGGATTCTAACATAAATACGATCAAAATGCATGGATATTGCGACGTTTTCTGATAGACATTTTTTTAGGCGGACGTCGTCATGTTAGAATAAACGCTATTCAATGTCATTAAGCTTATTTTTATTTCAACGTTGTGTGCCTACCGGGTGGGCATATGGAAAAAATCTGTTTTCAGTGATCAGATTTTCCATTTATAGAAAACATGACTGACTAATTTTTAGAACCTGTAACTATCCTTCGGTACGTGGCTACACAATTATTGAGCCGCGACACGAGAAAACCAACAAAGTGGTTGTGCGTAAAGCACAGATTCAGATTAGCCTGGGCATTTGTCTAGTTTCATCAGACTCTTCGCTAAGTGCTTAAAGGGTAGGTAAGGGTCTAACCTACCTTCATGCAGACAGCGAAGACTCTGATCAGACTGGATGGATGCCCACGTAGATCTGAGTCTGCACTGGGCGCACAACCACTGTGTTGGTTTTCTCGTGTCGCGGCTCAAATTATTATAAGCTCGGGTTACTGTCCTCTGTGTCATTTTCTAAGCGATAATGCTCTTTTGTCACCAATTATCGCAAAATACTGAGCCCAGATTTTTTGCTTCAATTGTTATTTCCGACATAACGTAAACGATCTGAGTAGTCTAAATGTAAACTTTATTTATTTTACAACGATTGCATTGAAAGCTCACGCGAACTGGCACGGATGTTGGCGCGTTTGTGGTCCTATACTGGTGGAGGAAACCGGAGTACCCGGAGAAAAACTCCGACCTCGGACGGGCGACCACTACCCTCCCAAATGACGGACCGGGAATCGAACCCGGACCGCAGGGGTAGAAAGCGAGTGCTCTATCCACTACGTTATCCACTAGTCTCTAGCCAACTATGAAAAGACGGTCAGTTTGAGCGGAAGAACACGGCGTAATTCTTTAATATAAGCAACTATAGTTGAAACATGTTAAAGTCCTTAATTTTCAGAGACATGGCAAAATATAGGCATCTATCATGACCTAACCATACTTATGAAACAAAAGTTCAATAAATAAGAAAAACAAGAAAATGGAATTTTTCAAATTACTGTTAAATTTTCGTCAACCGCTTTGGGGGCAAATTCTTTCCACTATGACAAAGGAAAAAACTACTTTCTGGATAAGGTGATCTCTCTTGGATGTGTATCTTTTCACCTTAAATTTCTCGTCTCATATTTTACTCAACATCCAAATGTGGTGAAAATAGAAGACATGAGAAATGAAACTGATTTCAGGAGACTTCGATAAGTCATGTCGCTCCGTGTAAATGGGTGCTTAATGACAATTTATCGCACTGGACCACATTATTACCGCTTTTAATGTGTCTGCATAATGGCTCCAAAAGGAAATAATGCGTAAATTGAAATATACTTTCAGCCGTGAGGCGTTAAATCAGATGTATATATCGTACGTTAGACCTTTGTTAGAATATTCTTCTATTGTATGGGATGGTTGCACAGAACAGGATAAAAATGCTTTAGAAGTCCTTCAAAATGAGGCAGCTCGTATAGTTACTGGGTTAACAAGATCGACCAGCATTGAAAATTTATATAAAGAATGTGGTTGGGATTCACTTGTAAAAAGAAGGCATTTTCAAAAATTATGTTTTATGTTCAAATGTATTAACAACCTTGTTCCAGATTATATAACGGATATTGTCCCGCCTCGTGTTCGAGAGATCTCAAATTATCCCTTGCGTAATCGTGAAAATGTTTCAAATATGTACACAAGAACGGAAATTTCACATAAATCATGTATACCTTCCTCTATTTCCTGCTGGAATAATCTACAATCGGATATTAGGGAGGCGAATACATATTCATCCTTTCATCAAAGACTGAAAACTGTAATTTATGACAATATTAAAGTTCCTATTTACTTTGTTAAGGGCAACAGAAAATTATCCATTCTGCATGCCAGAATTCGTAACAACTGTAGTGACCTAAAAAGTGATTTATTTCGTAATCATCTATCTGCAAACAGTTGTTGTTCCTGTGGGAACGATAATGAAGATGCTCTGCATTATTTTTTCGAATGTGAAAACTTCAACTATTTAAGAATTATAATGTTTCGTAAAACCCGATCGTTGCATCCTCTTAGTTTAAATATGATACTTTACGGTAAACCTGGTTTATCTAATGATGAAAATTTTCTTCTTTTTCAGGCTGTCCAACAGTATATAAAAGACAGTGGAAGATTTAAATAGATCTGTTTTTCTTCCCATACATTATCTGGTTTACTGGGGCTAATGGCTGACACTGTGGTTCTCGAGTTATTGGTCTTCTTGATTTCTTTTTTTTTTCTTCTGTCTTTCCTTTTCTCTATTATTTAATTTTTGATCTTGTTTATGTGCAGTTACCGTCATGGTCCTAAATATTGAGACAAAGTTCCAGTTGTACGGGATGGTGTGGGCTTGGATCAGACAGCTGCCAATGGAGCGGTCTGATCTGAGTCCTCACTGTTTTCCGCATAATGTACATTAAACCGGATATACTGTGAGCATAAAGTGTCTCAATGTTTGGAATTATGACGGTTACCGAATTGTTAGCTGTTAGCCATGTTGCTGTTGTATTGAATATTGTAGGGGGAGGGCTGTAACTAATGTTGTGAGAACTTGTAGCCCGACCCCATTGCTACTATTTGAGCAATAAAATATGTTTAAACTAAAAGGAAATAAAGCGCACATCTGTCTTGGACTCAGAATATCCGCAGACGTTTTGTACTAGGCCTAGAGATTGGGGCAGCGGGACCGGAGAAACAATGCAGACCCTTACCAGACTGCTCCTTAGGAGCAGTCTGATTAAGGTCTATATTGTTTGACAGTCCGCATTTTTTTGCTTTGAAATATATCTTTATACAACAAAATCAACTTATTCAAATTTAAGGAGAGTAATTTGGATGCACCAATACTTTGGATAAATACGATATGATGAGCCCTTTTATGGCACAAAAGCAAAGAAATGAAAACGTCTGACAATATGTATGCCAACTGCTATACTCTGACCAGACTGCGCAATACTTTGACCAAACGGCGCAGCAATTAACTGTGCTTTGAGTCGTCACAGTTTTTATGTGTATAACTGGTTATTTTCAGATCAGTCTGCGCATGTGCACAGTCTTTTTGGGCACGCATAGTTCAAATATGCCGTAGGACAGATTTGTCTTGAAATGACTCTAATGGTGCCTTAAATAACGGGTTATAGTGACAAATGGACTAATGATGAAAACGGGTAGATGGCTAAATGAAGGAGCCCCGGTAGCTCAGTAGGTTAAGCGCTGGCCTACTGATCTAGGGGTCACGGGCTCGAGTCCCGCTCAAGGCGGAGATCTTTCCAATCGTAAACGGGGTTTCATTGCACACAGCCGTTCATTATCATCCGCCCATCGTCTTGATATGACTGAAATACTGTTGAAAAGGACGTAAAATCGCGTCATCCATCCATCCAACACACACACACGCACGCACGCACTTCTTGTAACCACCATTAAAATCTCCATAGATTTAGGAAGTCGTCTATTTCCCATTACCATCAAACTAACATACAAAGCACTCAAGAGCGAAAGCTTCTCTGACATTGATTGATCTGTGTTGACAGAATCTAGTCTCTGTGGCAGTGTAGCAGAAATGATTATCTTTGAAAAGGCATGCTACAAGTCAGATCGATAAGTCTCAAAATGGTCTTAGATAACCTAGATCAGACCGACAAATAGCACTAGTTTTTGCCTTGATCTGAAAAGCACCGACCTTGACAGGAACGACAATTATCTAGACAACAATAATGATCAATGACGATGGTTGGGTATCTGAGGGTATCTGAGCAGTGCACAAGGAAAGAACCTTACGTACAGTAACTCCAAAAAAGGAGAGATTGATATCAGCTTGCGAATCTGCACCGAATCTGTGTGCAATTGAAGCCCGTTTACGGTTGAAAAGATTTCCACTTTTAGCATGAATCGAATCTAGGACGGCTAGTCAGCAGGCCAGCGTTTAGCCCACTGAGGTACCGATCCTCCTAGGATTCTGCGTGATTGTCCTTAAAACTGAACAGTTTTTTTTTTCAATGCAATAATGAGTCTAAAAGGTGCAGACGGAAGGACAAGTCTGATCAGGGTCTGCACTTCTGCATTTTTTGTTCAAACGTATCTGTCCCATTACATGTATTTAGATTTTTGTTTTGGTAATTTAATATCTGGTCCTGGTTGTTGAGTCATTCTTCTTAGCCGAAATGAAATAAACTGCAAGAGAATAGCTGTTGGGCAAACCTCTTATCAGGTTAGTTGTTGGGCAAACCTCTTATCAGGCTAGCTGTTGGGCAAACCTCTAAAAAGGCTTCTGGCAGTCTCGTTATCGATGTTGGACGGACACACGGCACCAAGCTTATGTACCGCTGAGCCTCTTGGGGAACGTCGTTAGGAGAATTGAACTGAACTGAACATTAATCGATGTTTACTCGACCATCGATCATTTTCATAAACCGATGCTCGATCACAAAATTGAACTCATTCCAACCACTACTGGTCGCTAATTCTGCAATATTTGCGTTCTGAAGGCGGCGCATGACAGGTATTTTGTCTTGTGTAGAGCACGGGTTCGAGTCCCACAGGAGGCGACTCTCCGAACCTAAACGGCGGCGCTTCATTGCACACAACATTTCATTCCTAATATGACTGTAATACTGTTTTAAAGGACGTAAAATCTTATCCATCCATCTCCTTAGAGGAAGTTCACTGAAAAAGATACATTAAATATTGTACATTTCAACACTGGGTATAATCTGTATTAATAAATATATTTGATACATAATTGTGCTCAGAAGTTATCAAGACTCCAGAAAATAGCATATTTAAATAACATTTTTCCTTTATTTATGTCTATTTACCCATCAAATCAAACAATTACTGCATTTTGCCTTTTCCACTTTCCAAGAACTCTAGAAAAACAATTATTTAGACAGTGGTTGCATTTTAGCAGACATCTATGTCCCTGACAGCTGATTTTACCCATTAGGCTCACAACTTTGAAACAATATTGGATCGACATTGATTCAACGTAATTACGTTGAATCAATGTTATTGCATAAAAAGCAGTGCCGAGAGGTATTAACAGCCGTGCATCAACCGGCGAAAAGCCGTGTTTCAACAAGGGTTTGGCACGCGCTGTTGGTGCACGATGACAGAACTTTCATTATGCTTGTGCCGGGCCACTAAAACAATCCGCCATGCAACTTTGTCTCTCCGGTTTTAGTCGAATTACAAAAATTTGTGGTGCGCTACCTAAGTATACTTATATGACGTCATCGTGCCTTTGTAATCGGACGTCATCGTCGTGACTCAGGTTTAAAGCCATGTTGGTTACATTCTTACGATGCCAAACGGAGAGTCAATAAGTGTTAAAGAAAACATGCATCTCAAGCTTTCAGCAATCAATAACTGCAGGATGGTATATGAATGGATCAGGCTTGTTCTGCATTGAAATTATTGCTCAAGGTATCTGCTTTTTGTTGATTAATTTGCAATCTATTTTGCATCAACTACACAACGACCATCTTGGACAATTTTCCGAAATATTGAGGTTGAATAGGATTATGGCGGCCATTTTGAATAGCTGAATGCTCTTGGGCCCGGAAGACGAATATTAGTAAAAAGATGTACCTGCGCGTTGGCTGTCAAACGGTGACAAAATATAGTGCCAAGTTTTCTCTAAGATTTTTACGAAAATTGAATTTATGCAATAACAGCGATCAAACATTTGTTTCCAATGCATTAACATTTGCCAGGTCCCTCGGGAGATGTTGAAAACCTCGGCCTTCGGCCTCGGTTTCCAACATCTCCCTCGGGACCTGGCAAACGTTAATGCATGAAAAACCATGTTTGATCCCTATATTGATCCAATGTTGTTTCAGCACTGTATGCCTGCTGTGAGGAAACTGTAGCAATTTATTTGGCTTTTGACGTGCCAGGAAAATTGCTTCGGCTGGTTATGGGTTGTGTACAACAGGTAATCTAAGAGAGAATATTGAGTTTGTAATGGTGATATTAAAGAGAGAGATTACTTTCTCTTCGACAGTACTAGTATCATTGTTCTCCTTGATTGCAAGATAAGATAAATAGAGAATACCATGTTAGTGTCTTTTGATATCAAGTTTATCGGGCGAGACCAGAAACAGCACAGGAACGACGAGGCTTGCCGAGCCAGTCCGACGTGTTTCTGGTCGAGCCTGATAAACTTGATATCAAAAGACACTTACATGGTTTTCTATTTATCATGCATCATTAGAATATATTCAGGCGTAAAGGAGTCAAACAAATGAAAAGTAAACGCAGTTTTGTTCGAACTTGCTGACGTCACGAATGCGTTATGACGCAAGTCGGCGACGTCATTTAACCAATTGAAAGTTGTTATCAGGGCAAACGCCAGTTTGTAGCCAATCGTCTTCCGAGATCGCTTCTAAAGGCATCGCCTGATTATATTCGCGCATGCGCAGATCTACATGGACATAACATCACATCATGTTATCATACACCTGTTGTCAGGTGGAATTTTTGCAGCGGATGCATGATAAAATAAAACTTCACAGAATAGAATCATTAAGGTCAAAACGGGGAATTTTGAAACATTCTGTCAATATATGCCAATAAAAAACATCAACAACATCTAATTTCATAGATAAACTCAAATGCATATGAAATAGACGTGGTGGGATTTTAAGGTATTTTGCATAAGTTGGCGAAAATTTTTAAAGCTTATGTACATCCAGTGTATAGACTAGAAATAGTCCCATTCATTTTTTCTTGTTTATTCATAACAAAAACCATAGCATTTTTCTTTCTCAGTATAAAAGAATTTTCTTCTGATAGCTATAAATGAATGGAAGATTCTATCTGGAGATAAAATAAAGTATCTGAGAGGGCTGGAATTTATAAGTGAATGAATTTATATCTTTTGGACTGATTCCAGTCTAATTCAGTGTAGTATACATACGTTTTATCTAAGAACCCAAAATATGGTCACTTCATGATTGTCAGGTAAAGTACTATATGCAGTATGCCCTACTATATAGAAAACATGGCGTGCTTCGAAAGGCTCAAACCCTCTTTTTCTGCTATTTAGATCACATACAAGGACCGTCCAAAGAGTATTGTAATTCGTCTCATTATTATGACAAGAATCATCTTTAAAAAAGATAATTGTCGAAGATGAAATTCGTTTTTAAACAACAACTTTTTAGTCATATCAGGACGGATCCACCGTTTACATTTAGAGCCGTTTTTCTGGAAACCGCTTTACTCACTAGAAAAACAAAATAGTTCGATACCATTTCTTCCAATTAAACGAATGATTGTAATCTATACGCCATGAATAACTGATAGAAAAAGAATGCAAGATTTCTCTGGAAATATGTATAACCATCGTAAACTTTATACCCGAAATTACCAAAAATAAAAATAAAGTAGAACGAAAAGCAAAGCGAAAGAATACATTATCGTGATCAGCCTTGGTCGAGTTCGATTACAACTATTGGCTGGCGATAGTATGTCATGGCAGACCGGGGGCGGGTCAACTCGGCCTGCTTTCTGTAAGCCTGGGGTCTTCACGGCTCCTGGGTCAACTCGGCCTCTATTCAACTCGTCCGGGTCAATTCGGCCTGCTGTCATTTGCATCCTCGCCCCAACCTACGAAGATGGGCTGCGCCAGGAATGAACGGAAACACAATTAACGAATAAAGTTTGTTCGGTTGTTGATTTAATAAGAAGTCCTTCAAAATGGTGGACAAAACATGAATTAATATAAAGGGCAACCCCAATAATCCCTCAAATGATAACTGCAACTGCAGCTAGACTATGGTAACGGGACGTTCCGGGCCTACAATAATACAATGGCGCTGGGATAGCCGGACCAAGGTGCAGGACAATTATATTTTAATTGTTTCCATAGTGCCGGAGTTTTAAGATTAGGGTCCTTTACCCTGTGAGATTTCCTGTAGTATAGGGTCGAAATAAGAGCAAGGTTGTTACCATCAGCTAATCATTACAGGTCTCTGAAATGTAAAAATTCCATTTCTGTTGGTGGGGGTTGTGGATACAAATGACTGGCGCATAGATATATAACCATGCGGCACCATGGCCAAAACTGATGTTTTCCTTACTCATTTTCATACAACTTCGATATCCTAGTTTATTTGCCAGCAGTAAGGTTTAATGGCATGACTGAACTGCAAAAATACCGATACCTCACCAGGAGCTAGCTGTAACCGGGGGAACACTTATTAAAAGTCTATTTCTTAGCTTTTTCTGCCTCATATTTTCATGATTTTCCCTGACTTCGTTTGGCCCAATTGCTAATGGAATGAATTCGTGAGTTTCTGAGTGAGTGAGCGTGTGTGCAATTGAGCGAATGAGTATCAAGATAAGCCTGCATCGAAATTCCTTTTCTAGAAAATTTTATCGCCGATGCAATGAATTGGTTTCAAAACTCAATGTCAGGTTAAAATCACTTTCACATGAAGGCCTATCGGAACCAGAATTTTATGGTGACTTAGTTAACAAATTCAAAAGATAAGGGGTATGTCTGATTTTTATGCTCCCCGAAGGGTGAGCATATAGTTGCCGCTTTGTCCGTCTGTCTGTCTGTCTGTCCGTCCTTCCGTCCGTCCGTCCGTCACACTTTTGTCCGGAGCGTATCTCTGAAAGTATAATGGGGAACTAAATAAAACTTCACAGATAGATAGAGGACAACAAGAGGAAGTGCAGTGCAGAAGAACCGTAACCCTGTCACAAGTATTTACCAAGTTAGCTCCCTTTCCAGTTTTTTCAATATTTTGCTTGGGCGGAGCATATCTCTGAAAATATAAAGGGGAACTTAATGAAACTTCACACATTGATAGAGCACAATGAGAGGAAGTGCAGTGAACAAGAACCGTAACCCTGTCACAAGTATTTACTAAGTTATCTCCCTTCCCAGTTTTTTTGCTTATTTTGCTTGTCCGGAGCATATCTCTGAAAGTATAAGGGGGAGCTAAATGAAACTTCACACATTGATAGAGGGCAATTAGAGGAAGTGCAGTGCATAAGAACCGTAACCCTGTCACAAGTATTTACGAAGTTAGCTCCCTTTCCAGATTTTTCAATATTAAGCTTGTCCGGTGCATATCACCAAAAGTATTAAAGGGAACATAATCAAACTTCAAACATTGAAAGAGGGCAATAAGAGAAAGTGCAGAGCACAAGACCCATAACCCTATCTTAAGTATTTACAAAGTAAGCTCCCTTCCTATTTTCAGTATTTTGCATGTCCAGAACATATCTCTGAAAGTGTAAAAGGGAACTTAATGAAACTTCACACACTAACAGAGGGCAATGAGTGAAAGTGCAGAACATAAGAACCATAACCCTGTCGTAAATAATTGCAGAGTTAGCTCCCTTCTTAATTTGTGCTTTATTTTGCTTGTATGAAGCATATCTTAGGAAGTATTGAAGGAAACCAAATGAAATTTTACACATTGATAGTGGGTAATGCAAGGAAGAGCAGAGCTTAAAGGCAGGATTTCTGAACCCCCCGGTAGAGGATTAGCTACCTGTATGAGGAATAGAGGGCGTGGCTGAGCTACTGTGCAAATTAGACCACTGTCCTGTTTTAGCCAATAAGAGCTGCCAATACTTTCACAGGTAAATACCCAGCAAATCAACAGCCAATCAAATTAGAGATAAATCTACAGGAGCTACTATAGATGTTTACCCTTTGGTGGCTATTGGAAAACTGAGAATAGGTAGCTAATTTTGCCTTTTATAGTCCACTCCTGCCTTTAAGAACTATAACATTACCTTAAGTAAATACGGAATTAGTGCCCTTCCTAATTTTTTCAGTTATTTAGCTTGTCTGGAGTATATCTCTGTACATATTTAAGGGAACATGAATGAAACTTCTTATATTGATAATAGAGGGCAATGACAAGAAGTGCAGAGCAGAAGAACCATAACTGTATCCCAAGTTATTTTGGAGTTATTTCCCTTCTTATTTTTTTGGCTTGCGCTTTCGAGCGCAAGTCAGTATTCAAGTGGTTTAGTGATACCGAGTTATTTTCGGAAGAAACGATACGTCACGCTTAGTCGGAAAATTATGGTGGCTGGTTTGTGCCATTTCGTCTTTTCGTCTTTTCGCGGCGAAAAGACGCCACGCGAAAAGACGAAAAGACGAAAAGACGCCATGCGAAAAGACGAAAAGACGAAAAAACGCCAGGCGAAAAGACGAAAAGACGAAATAACGCCAGGCGAAAAGACGAAAAGACGAAACCCGCAACGCGAAAAGACGAAATTGCAGCGCGAAAAGACGAAAAAACGCCATGCGAAAAGACGCCATTTAAAACTCTTAAATTGTCGTCTTTTCGCGTTGCGTGTTTTCGTCTTTTCGTCTTTTCGCGTGGCGTCTTTTCGTCTTTTCGTCTTTTCGCGTGGCGTTATTTCGTCTTTTCGTCTTTTCGCATGGCGTCTTTTCGTCTTTTCGTCTTTTCGCATCACGTGTTTGCATTAAGATATATCAATATATCCTATTCTAAATGCAGTTAATACTCTGAATACTTAGACAGGTGTTTCTTTTTTAAACTGTGTAGACCCTGATCAGAATGCAATCTGTAAAGAAGTGTACTAATCACGGTTTGCAGCTTTTGCCGCTAAACTCTTCTTTTAAAAACATTACCAAAAATATGAGGAAAGAAGTCATTATGGTATTTCTACTGAACGGACAGAAAAGAAAATGAGCCGTCCTAATGTTTTGGAGTAAAACACTCCAAACAAATTTCATCCTATCTTAATTTTGATCTTAAACTGCCTAAAAGATTAACCACTTGTTGACAATGTAATCTCTCTCAAACTATGGAATACAAACATTGAAACATTGTTGTACTTCGCTGTATGAAAAAATAATGATACGGTATTTTCCCTAATTTGACATACATTTAACTGCAGCTTACCCAAAATTTGGACAAGTTTATAGTTTTCTAAAGACGTGCCAATCGCAGACAGAGCAGAGCCTGATTAGACTTCTCTTTGGCTTATGTGTCCCAATATTTAAGAATATTATGGTATCATTTAGCTGCAGCTCAAGCTATATCACTTTCTTATAGGAAGTATTTTTAATCTGAATGCACCTCTGTGAGAGATCCATTTTAAATTGAAAATGTGCCTCCTTCCGCCTTTTTTACAAAGGGGCACAACTACTGTTACTTCCTCTTCAAGTCTTCTTTAAACGGCAGGGATGGATTTTGCTAGCTCAAATAGGGCAGCTGAAGACAGGACTAGGTGGAAAAGGAGTGTTTTAGAGTCAACTGTGGTGCCCCAACGACCGCACAAGATTATGGGATAGGCTAGACTAGACCAGCGGTTGCAGTCAGTTCGACCGCCCCCCACCCCTCCACACACACACACACACACACACCCTCGCCTCAGTGGTCCTTCAGATGTGACTCTAAATCGCGTGGTCCTGTCTTCATATGACCTTAGCATTGGTGGGACGTTTTGCCCAATTCTCTCGATCTCTCAGTTTGAACAATAATATTGTAACACAGTTTACTAAAAAAATACATTACAAGCAAATAGTAGATTAGGTGCTAGCATTAAGTAATAAATGGACCATGTTACCATTATGATCCTAAATCCATATGTGTCCTGGGAAAAGAGTGGTCTGGTCAGGCTCTGCATTGGTAACGATTCTGCGTATGTTATGATACAGCTCGAGATATGAAAATCTACTTGTTCAAACTTAATAAAAAAAAATTAAAAAAAAAAACGGTTATTTTTACGTAGGATGCATGGAGACACAGGTTTCAACATATTTGCATCTGTGCTTAAGGAGAACGGGACCACTCTCAGGGGAAGCAATTTTGCATTTTTGCATCCTTTCTTAAGGAGGGTCAGCTCTTGAAAGTAGAATTTGGTCCTCTAGGAGCAAATTCTTTCCTTTAAAAGTAGACCTATTTAAGAATCTATTTTTTTCTGTTTGCTACACTTCCCTATCTTGGAAAGCAAATAGAATGTCACAAAAGTTGACCCCCTTTGTAAATATGACAGAAGGGGACACAATGTTCAATATTAGAGAGATCTTTCTTGGAGGTGTATACATTCAGCTATACAGTCAAACCTGCTTATGTGGTTACCTCTATTAAGGGATCACCTGTCTTGAGCAGCCACCTTGGTCCTTTGAACCAAAATACAGTGTAAATGAAATGTATTATGGGGTCATCTGTCTTAAGTAGCCACTTTTTGTCCTTCCCTTGGGTGGCCCCTTAAGACAGGTTTGACTGTATTTCTCAAAAATGCTTGCTACAACAACGTAATAGGTCTGCCTACGCTCCTGAATGAGTAAATTTGCGTCTGCTAATTTTTAAGTCAACATGGCCCAGATTATTTTAATCAATAACTGTAATTATTGCCGACCCCATACTAATACTTTTAGCTATCCTTTTCACTTTTAACAACTTTTTTTCTGTCGGATAAAATAAATCCATCCTAATTTTCATAAGACTGCTGCTAGATACTGATTATCTTGATTAAATCTGTGTTTGATCTCAGTCAACGTTATTCAATCTAAACGGTACCATAGTGACCCTAAATGTTGCCGACCCCACGTTAATTTTATAGTCTATCCTTACAATTTTTAGCTGTCAAAAAGATATATAAAAAAGCATTTCAGTGGCAAATTCTGTGATCAGACTGCTTCTGTAGCTGCGTTTGCAGTAGTCTGATATGAGTCTATATTGTTTACTCAGACAAATCTGTCTTAGTATTAGGAATCAATACAGTTATCAATGAAAGGGTATTTGTGTGTCGTTATTTCGTCTTTTCGCCTGGCGTCTTTTCGTCTTTTCGCATGGCGTTATTTCATCTTTTCGCGTGGCGTTATTTCGTCTTTTCGTCTTTTCGTCTTTTCGCATGGCGTCTTTTCGTTTTTTCGGCGCGAAAAGACGAAAAGACGCCATGCGAAAAGACGAAAAGACGAAATAACGCCACGCGAAAAGACGAAATAACGCCACGCGAAAAGACGAAAAGACGAAATAACGCCATGCGAAAAGACGAAATAACGCCATGCGAAAAGACGAAAAGACGCCACGCGAAAAGACGAAAAGACGAAAAGACGCCACGCGAAAAGACGACAATTTAAGAGTTTCAAATGGCGTCTTTTCGCTGGCGTTTTTTCGTCTTTTCGCGCTGCAATTTCGTCTTTTCGCGTAGCGGGTTTCGTCTTTTCGTCTTTTCGCCTGGCGTTATTTCGTCTTTTCGTCTTTTCGCCTGGCGTTTTTTCGTCTTTTCGTCTTTTCGCATGGCGTCTTTTCGTCTTTTCGTCTTTTCGCGTGGCGTCTTTTCGCCGCGAAAAGACGAAATGGCACAAACCAGCCACCATAGAAAATACCAGGAGAGTGTGTACACAGTGAGTGTGTACTGCAATGATTCGTTCTAAACTTTTTTTAGGGCAGCAATTAAGCCAAAGAGATCGGAAAGTTCGTTCTGGTTTGAGACAGCATTTCTTCATTATCTTCTTCACAGACATAACAAAGACCTCGTCCGATTTTTTCTATTTTTATCCATATCCGATTTGCCTCATCTGCTAAAAATAACGGTGGAACCGATTTGCCTCATCTGCTAAAAATAACGATGGAAACTTTATTCTATTTTTGATAGTTCATGTATTTTTTTTTAATATTTCCGTTAAAAAGCACGTTTTTCTTTTACAAGTGCCTTGAACTTGGCGACATTTCGTTTGCTTTTTATAAATTGATGGCATAAAAAATAAAACTGTGAATGCAATGCAAAGTATTCGGCTTTGCATCCTAAGAAATATACCAAAACTTGTGTAAGAAAACAGTGTTTAATTATATAGCTTAGCGCAAAGCATTAGCTTTTCCAAAAAATCATGCAGCGGCGTCGCGAAAACTAGGCCTTAGGGCATTGCATAATCTGACTAGTCAGAGCAGCCGGCACACTGTCCGGCGCCGATGCATTCGTTGGATCTGATCAGTCTTTTTTGGCATATATATATTCTTCATCTTTCATGCTGAGGCCAGACTGATCAGACTGCGCTTATGCCAGAGTGGGCTGATCTGTGTATCAGTGTAAAATCTGAAAGAGCAGAGTTCAAATTTATTGTTTTAATTTAGAAACAAGCGCTTTTGACGATTTTCTTCCCTTATCACATTTACTGAAAAGAGATAAATTTCATTTGTCGGGAGTTCATGGAAATACGAACGAAATGGGTTCCGTGCTTTGTTGTTCCCAAATGATGTAAAGCAAGCTATTGTCCCAAACAACAGCAGCATGCATTTTCTTCTCAGAGTGTCAAAATTTTGTTCCAGTCACTGCCACTGATGCCACTTAAACCAAAAATAAACTTCAGTAAATATGAATTTATTGTCTTCTTTTGATGCCAAGTTCAGATGTGCCAAGATTCCATAGACATCGCTTTGAAACAGCCTTTCCTAAAATTTTGATTCAGACTAAATGTGACTCTACAGCCGTGAAGAAAAGACTTGGCATAGGTCCATATAGTTATTTTCCTTGAGACATGCCTAAAACGGCCGGCCAAAACGTTGAAAAACTGTTTTTCTTTTGTTGTTGTTGTTGGTGTTTGTGTATGTGTTTGTGTGTGTGTGTGTGTGTTTAAATATTTTTTTTTCAATTTGTTTTTCAAATAAATTCTACACTTGTTTTTACCTTACACCCGTGGATAATGCCACCATTCAATAAGTAAGAAATTAAATAATTTGCTAAATAAAAGTTAGCAACAGAAAGTGCACTTACAATCGGGTTCACTTCAATAAACTTCTCATGAAAATTTCACTGTCTTAGCTGGGCAAACCTTCCTTTTAAAAGGAAATTTTATATCCATTGTATGCATGTCTAGAGCATTGCTCAGTGTTCAGTCAAAATTTTGATAATGTGGGGGTATTTGATGCTGATTTATATACGTATGAGCAAGTTACCCAGCGCGCACACGGTGTTCAATCGACATTGATTCAATGTCGATTCAACGGAAGCCGAAACAACATGGACTTAGCGTTGATTCGACGTAGTGACATCGAAACAGCGGTGATTCGGTGTTGGGTCAGAGTTGTGTGCCCGCTGGAAACAGCAGTTCTCAAATCATTACTGATACTGTCATGTTTTTCACACAAGGTTCCGTAATATCGTACTTTTAGTAGTCAGTATATGAGCGACGTCCTGTGGGAAGGGGGCTGACACCGTGTATGTATGACAAACATCCGAATCGGCAGGTCAGAATCCTCATGTATTTTTATTAGCTTTGATTCTATATGGTTTGTTTCTGTCAACAGGTAGGTGTCTGACCAGACTGTGTTGCTGATTTGACATTTCCTGATATGCACACACCGTGGAAATCATTTCACATGACGTTGCTCAAAATCTCGAATTCGGTGAAAGATTAGTTTAGCTACCTGTCTTTTGATGCATGTGTATTTAGCATTTGAGCATTATTTGTACTATGTACTCATGGGCAAACTATAGCCTACTGTGCTTAAATTATGAATAAACTTACTAAACTCTAAAAGTATTGAAGAGAATTACTTTTTCCATTTTGAATTGCATTTAGTTTACACAGAAAATCACTCCTTCACCAGGAAACCCCTTTGACCTATTCAAAGCCTTCGGAGAGCATCCATCGGTTCCACCGATTTTCTTGTTTGTTCAGCTTCGAAAAGTTTTTTGTTCTCATTGTATTTTGTTCAGTGCTAGCACTAACCATCAAAATCAGGAAGTCATATGACTTCCAAGGTTTGTCATTTGGAAGTTATGCTGAAGGATAGACTTGGTTTCTTCCAGAATGTCCATATTTATATTGCTTTCTCCTTCATTAATGGGTGAAATACCATTATTACAACAAATTTAACTCATTATTAAAGTCAATATTCACTTTATAAATGGTAGGTTATGATAAAAATTGGAAGTTACTGACTTCCTGGCATTCAGTTTTGGAAGTCACAGACCAATTCTTGCAGGTTGGTCCAGGATTGTGTTTTGACCCGGAGTTCGGCATAAAGACTCGGAGTTCGGACTAAAGACCGAGTCCAAACTAGGTTCGGCAGACTCGGAGTTCGGACTAAAGATTGGGTCCAACATGAGTTCGGCAGATCGGAGTTCGGACAAAGGACCGAGTCCAATCTAGGTTCGGCAGACTCGGAGTTTGGACTTAAGATTGGGTCCAACATGACTTCGGCAGACTCGGAGTTCGGATTAAGGACCGAGTCCAACCTAGGTTCGGCAGACTCGGAGTTCGGACTAAGGACCGAGCCCAACCTATGTTCGGCAGACTCGGAGTTCGGACTACGGACCGAGTCCAACCTAGATTCGGCAGACTCGGAGTTCGGACTAAGGACCGAGTCCAACCTAGGTTCTGCAGACTCGGAGTTCGGACTTAAGATTGGGTCCAACATGAGTTCGGCAGACTCGGAGTTCGGACTAAGGACCGAGTCCAACCTATGTTCAGCAGACCTGGAGTTCGGACTAAAGACTCGGAACAATATCTATCATATACTTAGACTAGTATTGCCCTTGATACATCTAATTTCGCCCTCTGTATTTTCCGCACTGTGAGGTATGAAAAAAAAGTAAAAAGTATGCAAAGACCAGGAACTGAAACAATCAAAATCCAAATCCAGCCCTCAAACCATAGTTGGAAACAACTAAGATTACAAATAATCAAGATACAGAGAACATATGGCCAACCGAGTGAGCAGCTTGTTCCCAAAAGGTGGCCACTCAGCAACCCAAACCGAACCAAAAATAATAAGAACATACATAAGGTAAAACATCACAGAAACTCTGACACCAAAAAACAGGCAACAGAGAACCACAACAGAATTACCGCCTTGGAACGGTCAGTAATGAATTACTGGGGGGCTTAAATCGATTTTACAGGCCCAACCTCACCCTCAGTTTCTGAAGTGGTACAAAACATTTAGTTGGTAGTTCGGTTCGCATGATAACCCTCTAACTCGTCAATGAATCATCACGGTAAACACATAAATCAAATTTCAACACCATGAAGAAGCAAAGACGAGGACTCAACAGATACAACGGGCCGTCTGACAGGTGGAGATCCCTGTCCTGCCAAACGACCCCACTGGAAATCTGAAGCAAAAGAAGGTCACCAGTTGAGCCCCGGTGGACCAAGCAACAGACAAAAAGGCTCCGGTCCCAACCAACTAAAATATATAGCTTTAGGTCGGGGCCATCATAGAGTCTGACGACCGATCCCCCGGTGTGCAATTAAAGAGTGCAGCAAAGTTATCAACCGTGATTGGGTTAATCACTAAGCATGCAGACTGTCGCATAACATTTAAATTATAGCCAATACGTTTGTGACGTATTATTATTTTTCGGAATTGATCAGAAAAATCAGTCCTACCCTTAATCTTTTTGAATTTGTACACTAAGTCACCATAAAATTCTGGTTCCGATAGGCCTTGGTGTAAAAGAAATTTTAATCCGACATCAAATTTTGAAACCAATTCATGGTGTCTGCGATAGAATTTAGAAAAAGCCTTTCTAAGCTTATGATACCGATAGCCCTGTTGAAGAAGTTTAGCAGTTAAACATTTATTATGATCCGGCACTGCGCTCCAAAATGCTATGTCAAGGGCCGAGACGGATATCTGTCTCGCCCTTGATAGAGGGCTGAGACTGATATTCGTTGACCCTGTTGACCCTCTTGAATCTGCATTTAAAAATTTGCATATTAAAGTTGTAAATTGCATCTGTCACTACTTTATCACAACAAATGCGTATTGACTGCATTGTTCCCCTAAAATCATAAATGGAAAGGATTAAAAACCATCATTCCATAGTGTAGTTGAAAAACAAGACCTGTCAGTGGGACAGGATAGCTAGCCTGACAGTGCCTTGCCCATAACATATAAAACTGGTTGGGTATGAAAACCACAACCGGTACCTCCGTACCGTACCCAAATCCGTACCAGAAAATTTTAGGTCCTGTTGGGAAACAGCCAAAGAACTCAAAATTAGAATAATTGGTGTCATATTGAGACATAATGTATAATAGAGATCTGCATAAGAAAATAAAATTCCAAAATGACTTATTTTTTAATAAAATGACATTTTTGTATCTCTAAGGGGTATGAAAACCTCAACCGTAGCTGAGATCGTCTTTCATGCATTTTTCGATAATGACACCAAATTAATTGAAATATACCACTCATAGATGTTACAGAAGTAACAATTGCCTCATATGAAGCAAACAAACATAAAATCAAGCATGTAAAATGTTGTTTTTCTACAACATCGCGACTTTACAGATCAAATTTTGTTTACTGTCGTGTCAATGCACTTTTAATTTTGGACCAAACCTTGAAACAGGTTGAGCAGCTTGTCACGGAAAAAGTCGGCTCTTTCCGTATCAATCAGAACACTTTTAATATAACCATTAAAAACGATTTCAATACATGTCAATGTGGTCGGGAGGTTCAGCTTGTAGACTATTAGACTAAATATGTTGAGTCAGTGGTTCAAATCCCGTATTTCCCTTTTCTTTTTGCCCCCCCCCCCTCTCCCCCACCTCCTCGCCCCCTTTTTGCTTTTTTTTACTTATTTATTTTATTTATTTTTTTGTCAATTTCATTTCATTTTAAGTTCTCCACTTCTAATAACGAATTCCCCTCTTCTTGTTTTACTACGAATTATGTGAAACTACACATAATAGCTCGGGTTTATACAAAGCAAAGGGGTTTCTTGTATCAAAACGAGAATTCACATGATGAATGGATGAAATGGCGGCTTAACGTCTATTCAACAATAAGTCATACCAGGAAGATTCAAGGGTGATTGTGAAAGACTATGTGCAATAAAGCACCGGTTAGGTTTAAATAGAGCCTTGTCTGCCATCTGGACTCGACCCAATGATCCACAGTCGGGAGCGCTAACAACTTTGCTACACGGACGCTTCAGCATCAAGTGCAACTCCAAAAATAACGCTCGACTGTGACAAAACCGAATCTCTGTCTGACCTTGGGAAAGCATAAATTTTGTGATTTTGAGCAGCGGGATTGGTTGCGGTCCTGCCGGAGCGTCCAACTAATTTAGATAATAGTAGGATAAGGGCCTACTGTACTTGCAGTAGGTGCGGTAGGGTTGTTTGGATATTTTTCTCTTGCCTATCACATCTCTTTTCTTTCTCCCTCTCTCTGGCAGACGCCTCAATATAGACTGAAATACTGCCAAAACGAGTTGTAAAACCCCAAAAAACCAACCAACCAACATTTTGAGCTGAAATTTCTGCTTTGTCTAATCAGCAATATCCTGGTCAGTCTGCATGCTGGGTTGAGGTTATGTTTCGCTCTTTCTCTGTTGGACAGGCAAGTTCATGAGTCTCCAAAAAGAGACTTTTTAAACAGATTGATTGTGCATGACTTTGCCAGACAAAACAGCATGAAAGATTTCCTAAATCTACATGACAGGCAATCGTCCAGCTATAATATGAGTTCAACAGTTTTTGGTTCAATTCTCGTAGAAGATTCTCCACGCGTTATCCCAAATTGTCCGAAATGTAGGAGGAACGGAAAAGATGAAAACATATGTGAACACCTTCATGTATCATTTGAGCATACGACCAGGGCAACGAAACAGTAGCTCGATTGAATAAATTGCTCAATGCCAATGAGACCCATAAACAGTTAAAAAATCTTCCCACGATATGCTATATCGGGGAAAAATACCCATCCACCTGCTGGAAAAAAAAAAAAAAAAAAAAAAAAAAAAAACACTGACCCAACGATATGCCCATGCAAAACTTAGTTTGTACTCGTAGTGCTTATTGCTTTACCAACTTCGCCACAGCGGACAGTGTATTTTTTGGTATTATTACTCCAAGTTATATCATGCACTTTACTGACGGATAATGACGAGTGCATTCGGGTATATTACGGAGAAAGGCGGACGGTTGTTTTGCTACAGATATAGTCGTTGTTACAAGGTTCGAATGGAATCGGCGATCTTTTGACACGACAGGCTAGAAATTTTGTTTGTACCGGAAAATGTTCTAAAAATAGAACCATAACAAAATATGGTCCGATTCGGTTTCTACTATCGAACCGCATGTCTTAAAATAGGATAAAATAGCATGGGATTTATCAAAATCTTATATATATTTTTGTATTTTTACTAGTTTCAGTTATAAAATATATTTTCATTTAAATCTGATAAATGTGACGACATGTCCCATCCCGTTTTTGCTTATTTAACGGACTGCGGTTCGATTGTAGAATCCGTATAGGACCATATTTTTTTGTTCTATTTTTAGAATACCTTTCGGTTTAATCGCGATATTGTAGAAAAACAACATTTTGCATGCGTTATCTTATAATTATTTGCTTCATATTAGTCGGATATTGTTTTTCCTTCATGTTGGAGTGCTATATTTTGGTTAATTTGGCGCCATTATCAAAAAATGCCTGAAAAACGATCTCAGCTACTGTTGTGGTTTTCATACCCCTTGGAGATACAAACATGTCATTTTATTAGAAAATAAGTCATTTTGGAATTTTATGTTTTGGCAGATCTTTATTATACATTATGTCTCAACATGACACAAATTATTCTAATTTTGAGTTCTTTGGTTGTTTCCCAACAGGACCTAAAATTTTCTGGTACGGATTAAGGTACGGAGTACGGAGGTACGGGTTGTGGTTTTCATACCCTACCTAAAAAACTTTAATGTAAAATTTTAACATTTTACTAACGCCGACGCCGTCCCCGGGGGTAGTGCAGTTGCTCTTCCTGAACTTTCGTTCAGGCTAGCTAAAGAACCATAACACGCACATTTTCCCAGTTCTGCCTATTATCTTGTAATTCTTCTCCATCCAGAAAAGATTTCTATGATGTTTTGTCACAGTCACTCGTGTCGAAACAGTTTTCTGTAAACATCTGCCATGAAAACAGCCTCGTTTCTATAATTTTCAATACTTTCTTGTGAATGCTGGAAAGTTAAAGACGACTCTTGCTGTATCAGACTGCTATACAGTTGGAACGCAAACCCTCGAAAAGCGGTGATTGTATTTACAACGGTGGATCCTTCCACATAAAAAATGGACCCAAAAATGGCGAACATGGTTCTTGACAAAATTTCCCATTATTCTCAGATGTATTTAGAGGTATTGATTATATTAAAATGATTAAACACATAAAAATGTTTTGCTAACTAGTATTAAGCAGGCTTTCTCAACAAAATTCAGGGCCAAAATTGCTCGAAATGCTAAATTATTCATCGTCAAATGACAACACTGTATCTTGATTCTACCGAAAACTTGCATCAACATAAAACATAATTTACAGAAAGCTGAGACTTTCTCCAATGCGCACCCCCATGCCATCGAAAACTTTATTATTTCTTCTTTTTGCATGTGAAATTTCAAGCAATATCGTTTTGGAACATTTTTAAATTGCAAAATAAAAGATGGCATCTGTAGTTTTAACGCTCAGGAAACGGTCTTGCACGTGATATGAGCACCAGCAATACTTGCCGGACAGCCACAATTTAGTCAGAAAATTGAGGTCGACAGCTTGTCAAACATTAGCTCAGATTGCTAAATACTTGAAGAGGAGAAAAATTACGGAGTTTAGTTAGCTAAAATAGACTACAAACTGGTAGAACGTACCTTACCTGACTGCTGACCTGATTGGCATTGTACAAATCTGAAATTCTGCCACTCAAATTTGTGAAAATAATGTCCTTTTCTAATATTATTTATCTTTCAAACAGTCATCTGTTTTCTGTCAAATAAGTTATTAGGTCATTGTTGTGACGTAATAAAAGAAATGACGTATATTGCCTCGAGCTAGATTGCCAGTCCGCATGCCATGTAAACAGATTATAAGTCGAACCTGAAATGCACCAGCAGTACGAAGTAAAGAGTTTCTTTCTTGTCGTTTTGTTTGTCTAGTTTTCAAAAAAATTACGATCTGATTTTGTAATTTGCTCAACAATTACAGAGAACATATGAGCCGCGACACGAAAAAATCAGCAAAGTGGATGTGCGCCCAGCGCAGACTTAGATCAGCCTCGGCATCCGCCTAGTCTGCACAGAGTCTTCCGTAAGCGCTTTAAGGGTAGCTAAGGGTCTAAGCTACCTGCAGACAGCGAAGACTCTGGTCAGGATTATCTTAGTCTGCGCTGGGCGCACAACTACATTGTTGGTTTTCTCGCGTCGCGGCTCAAGTTACTTAGAAAGAAACAAGCCAGGTGGGGACGGAAGGAGGTGGCTGGTGACGAGGGTGGGGTGGGTGGGGCCAAGGAACAGGGGGAATTCATCTTGACTGATGCCTGGAATGATGTATAGGTCCCAAACATGACTTGAGCAGTCGTTGTGACAGCATATTCTCTCTCTCTCTCTCTCTCCCTCTCTCTGCCCGATTGGGCTTCATTGTTGTTACACAAATTCCACATCCCGAATAAGCGTAAAGACCATTGACAGTATACTTAAACAATCTGCTTGAAAGTTGAAAATAGCGAGCGTGTGAGAAACTGTTGAAATACGCATGAACTTTGTATACTTATTCAAGCAACCCATCATTGCCTTCATTTAGCAAAATGTGCATGGACAAACTACGAGCCAAGATCCATAATAGAATGCACACATGCAAGCTGTTCATGTTAACTTTTATAACATTTGTAGTCCAAGCTATCTTAGTCTTTGCTTGTTGCAGGTCACCTGTGTACTTACTGACCCTCAGAAAATACTACAGTAAGGGAAAAAGTGAAAATCTTCCCGCACGTCACCACATTTGGTAGCTTAGAGTGTTCAGATGAGAATCTGAAGGCCGTTAGCTCAATTCCTATCATTGCCTAATGAATGTATTTCGACTGTTGTCCTATTCGATTCGGAAATCGACTGCCCAATTATTTAATTTCAGGACGCAGAATATGAAGAATAATGATTAAGCCCAGAGTTGAGTATAAAGTGTATTGGATTGCCATTTACATGTGCCTTCGGGACAGTTCGTAAATGCAAAAATATCAAATCTTTTGGTGACCTGCAAGATACCCGGGCCTGCTAGTCAACCGGACAATTACAATGTTACAATTTAAGTCGGCATAAAAATGAAGAATGAACATGTTAAGCATTGGAAGGAACTGAAAAGAAATTGAGAGTGCAGGCCACATTTTCATTGGCCCAAATTAGCCACTAGCTGAATATCAGATGCATTTATTATTACCAGACAGGTAAATTTGGGCCACTAAAGTTCATAGTTTGAAACTTTTTGGTGGCCCCAGACAAAATTTAGGCGCATTTGGCCACTGGACCACTGGCTGATTCAAGCACTGTAACCGTCCCACGAAAGGGGGGAGGGCATTTCTCATCCCTACCAGGTTACTCACATACACTGTAAAAAAAATACTGTAGATTTTACGGTAGAATAACTGGAAACCGGCTGCCAGTCCTTTTCCCGTTATTTTTACGGGGTTTTGCCTGTAAGACATTGTTGGAAATCACGAAATGGAAGTTTTATGTTAACTTGGCGCACTCGAAAATAACTTTGTATTGTTGAGGGGCTATCTAACCAAAACGACATCTGCTCTTTTCTGTCACACTGTGCTTGATGGTTCCTGCAATTTTTACGGGCGCCCGTAAAAATAACGGTAAAAGGACTGGCAGCTGGTTGCCAGTTATTTTACCGTAAAATCTACCGTTTATTTTTGCAGTGTACAACCGTTTATTTGGCTTTTGAAATCAAGCGCGTGATCTGCTAATTAAAAAAAAGAAATGACCGTTAAATTACCGTTCAATTATGAGGGAAAGGCTAATCCTGAACGATAGCATGATGAACATCAATTGCTGATTAAGTCCCTCTTTTAAGCCATGATTATACAAACTTCTAATCGATTCAAAATCACGTCATAAGCTTGTGTTTACGATTTGCTAGAGCATAGAGGTGAGAGTTGACATTATTGTATCTAACAATAAAATATGAATAAAATGTATTTGCTTGACTGTTTTATTCGGTCTTGGTTGAATATTAATCAATGAGAGGTGTTACGTTTCTACGGACAGGCCGAATTGTGAGTTTGTTATTTTTGCAGTGAACACTTAGCGCGTAAGCTGACATGATTTCGACGCCATTTTGGTTTGTTTTCAAACCGGGTGGCCATATGTTATTTTGCAATTTTAAACTCTTCCAAAACCAAATTTTCTGAAATTTCACATAATAGTAGAATATATAACAATATTTATCATGGCATAGGTCTGCGTTTTGGAGAAAGTCGAATAAGCTGTAAATCGTAACTTTTTGTTCACATGTTTGACGCTGACGTTAAAGGCACTGTTTCGTCAATAATTACACAGGCGGAAAAGGATGTCCTGGAATAATTTTAACAGAAAAATTCAATAATGGAAGTCAGAAAAGTGCTCAACCGGTGGGGCGATTTGATTAATCTGTATGGTGGCGTTAAAGTACTATGGGGTTCGTCGATAGCCATTTTGATGGCGACAATTTCGAACAAAATTACGTTGCTATCATTCGGAACTCCTCGGCCAATTCAGTATGGAATTGGCCGAGGAGTTCCGAATGACGCCCGAGGTCTGATCCACATGAATCAGACCTCGGGCGTATGTAAGGCGGAGCAATATGCAGCAAAATCCAACATTTTGTTGTTCGGCCGAAAGTATACGCCGAAGCCGTAGATCTCTAAGTCTACGGATGAATTAATTTTCGACCTGCGACCTTTTTCAGCTGTTGCACGGACATTCATTTAATGCTTTGCTATTGTTAAAACAAAATAGTCAATTATTAATGACGAGACAGAAAATACATTTGCTTCTTCTCATTTTATTATTTACTCGGTGCGACAGTGCGGCCATCTTTGTTTATATCGTTGTTCCTAACAACATTCGTGTGACGTAAGTACAATGGACTCGACAGTATCGGATCAAGTTCAATAAAAAACCCGTTTTGTTGTATGTGAACGCTAAAAGTATGTATGTTATGACACATAACAATTGCAAAATATCCCTTCTATCTATCTATGCCAAAATATTTACGAAATTTATTCCTTTAAGGGCAGATAACCTATCGAGACTTACAGGGGGGTCTTACGACAGTAACGAATCAGGTGCGACAGTATCGGATCATATGATATTATTGTATAGGAGAGTTTCTCGGAGGCATTCTGCCAACCTTCTTAGCTTCAATAATTTTGCTACATGAACAGTGGGACCAATTAAACTGACAGAGAAAACTTTTACGGCCTTTCAACGATATTTTTCATGCGGTCCTTCACCAGCAAGGGTTATGTAAAGTTAAATGTATACAAAAGTACAAGCATGCCAAAAATTCTTAACTCAGTAATCCCCTGCGCCCCATAGCACGGAACTACTCAAACAGTAAAGATCATAATCTGCCTTTGCAAAGTGTAGACCCTGATAAGACCCTAGTGTCTGATCAGGATCAACAAATTTACGGTGATTTTCCGCTCTAACGATATTTCAGTGCAACCAGTGTATAAACACTACATGGCCATTCAACGAGTTCTCCGGGATTACTCTGAGTCTACACAGTGTACAGATGTCCATACGATGAAAGCCAATCACTAATGGGTTCACAACACACGTGCGAGCTGATCTCGAGTGTTTCTTCAGAATGTTTAGCAGAAGCTTAGTTAAGCTACGCACAACCTTTATTATCATATGCTAGCATGTGGGGCGTGGGATGGGGTGTTTTACAAAAAGGATGTTGTCTTAGTTTTATACCGATCTCCTTTGAAAGAGGACACCGCGGCCACTCAGGTAGTTGATTTATGACTTGTTTTTAGCATCAGACCATACATCCAACATGAAGTTTTCCAGCTGAGGCTTGTATTTCAGTTCAAATTATATAATGATCCGTTACTGTCGCACATCGGTGCCCCACTTTTCAAGTTTGCGGTTTCATCAAATACTGGGATGTCACAAAAATAATGACTGCCTGCAATTTTAGGGATGCTAGGACACATTACAAAGCAAAATTGGTTTCGATCGCCTAATGGTAAAATAGTTTAAATAACCGAAATCTGTTTTGGGGTTAACGAGCAACAGGCAAAATGCAAGCGCCGCTGAAGAGGGGCCAAGCTTTTCAACATTTCTGATTTGTTTCACAGCCGCAGATTTCGATCGAATTTTTCACCCTGCACTTTGCCATTGGTCTAACTTGATGACTGTAATATAATGGTAAAAAATATTTGCTTTATCTGTGAGAAAAATGGGTGATATCTTACGAGTGATCCGATACTGTCTATGATCCGATACTGTCGAGTTCACTGTAGTCCCACGTCATACATCCGAGGTCGATTCACGGAATTGGCCGAGCGGTGTTCCGATTGCTCGGGCGTATGTAAGGCGGAGCAATATGCAACAAAATCCAACATTTTGTTGTTCGGCCGAAAGTATACGCCGAAGCCGTAGATCTCTATGTCTACGAATGATAATTAATTCTCGACATGCGACCTTTTTCAGCTGTTCACGGACATCAATTTAATGCTTTGCTGTTGTTAAAACAAAATAGTCAATTATTAATGACGAGACAGATAATACATTTGTTTCTTCCCATTTTATTATTTACTCGGTGCGACAGTGCGGCCATCTTTGTTTATGTCGTTGTTCCTAACAACAGTCGTGTGACGTAAGTAGTCCCACGTCATACATCCGAGGTTGATTCACGGAATTGGCCGAGCGGTGTTCCGATTGCGTTGCTATGTGTTTGATTATATCCCTACTCCTTGGAGCTGCGTTCCAACTGATAACTACAACTGCAACTCTCACGTTACAGGTCCAGCGGACTACCGAAGAGTTTCCCTCGGTGCTAGAACTGAGCATTCATTTTTTATACATAAGTATATGATAAAAAGATCATAACACCGTTGTTTTGATCCCAGCCCTGATCTCAGCCCTCGGACCATATCAGCGCTCGCCCTTTGGGCTCGGGCCGATATGGTCAACTAGGGCTGAGATCAGGGTTGGGATCAAAACAATCATGTAATTATCTCTATAGGTTTGGCAGACTCGGAGTTCGGACTAAAGACTGAGATCAAGGTTGGGATCAAAACAACCGTGTAATCATCTCTATAGGTTTGGCAGACTTCGAGTTCGGACTGAAGGCCCGAGTCAAACTAAGTTTGGCAAACCTGGAGTTCGGACTTAAGATTGGGTCTAACTTGAGTTCGGCCCAGCTGGAGTTTGGACTTAAGATTGGGTCAACATGAGTTCGGCAGACTCGGAGTTCGCACGAAGGACCAAGTCCAACCTTGGATCGGCAAACCCGGAGTTCGGACTAAAGACTGGGAACAATATAGGTCAACTCTGGACTGCGACCCATCCAAAGTATGAAAAGTGGCCCATGCCAAAATCATTGTAAGTCCGAAGTCCGAACCTGCCCGACCAAACATGGACCCACAGTTTGTCCCAACTCCGAACCTACCGAACCGACGAACAACCCATTCTTAGTCTGAACTCCGAACATGCCAAACACATAATGGACCCACTTTTTTGTCCGAACCGAACCTGCCGAACCCAACATGGACCCACACTTAGTCCAAACTCCGAGCCTACCGAACCGATAAACAACCCATTCTTAGTCCGAACTCCGAACCTGCCGAACTCATGAAAGCCTGTTTCTTTATTCCGAACTCCAAATCTTTTCGCCGAACTCCGAACCTACCGAACCGACAAACAACCCATTCTTAGTCCAAACTCCGAACCTGCCGAACTCATGAAAGCCCCGTTTCTTTATTCCGAACTCAGAATCTTTACGCCGAACACCGAATCTTTATTCCGAACTCCGAACCTACCGAACTGACAAAAAATCCATTATTAATCCGAACTCCGAACCTGCCGAACTCATGAAAGCCACGTTTCTTTATTCCGAACTCCGAATCTTTACGCCGAACTCTGGGTCAAAACACAATCCTGGACCATCTTGAATTCTTGGGAGTCTCTGACTCCAGACTTCCACCCGTGGAAGCACTGTTTGTTTCCTTGTAATTTTAGTTAGAAATACATCAGTTGTTGACGAAAGAAAACTGATTTCTAGCGCGGCAGATCGGAGGCGCGATGCGGTTATGGCTTTCATACTAGACCTTTAAATGCACGATTGGAAAACTCGAGTGCGCCTGATCTACGGCTGCTCAAACGGGTCTGCCTAAAAACAGTAATGATGCGTAATGCAGCGTAATGATGCGTAATGTAGCGTAAGGTAGCTTAAAGATGAACAATGTTGCCTGAAATTGACATTGTATCTTTGTTACCGTCTGGTCAATTCGATTCCGATACTATTTTCTACAGAGAATGTTCAAAAGACCTATAACTAGTATAGGCGCTAGTAGATAGCGTACATAATATGGCCGCCCGATGCATAATGTTGCACAAAAACTCCTTATGGTCCAATATGAACGGTCCCTTCAAAGTATATTAAACTTAGAATGAGTATGCCTTTGAAGTGCACAAAGTGCGTTTTACTGACCAGGATTGTAATCTACAGACGGGTGGCTGGGGAAATCTGTCACGTAAAATGTTATGCCTTTATATACGTTAAGGAGTCTGAAGCCAATGATGAAATTTATTATTCGTACTGTTGTAAAAGTCTGTTGAAATATTTTCCAAATTCAGTCTCTGTTAGTTTCGATCTGTCACATTAGTCTTATGATAAAATTTTATCCTTAGTTTCCAGCTGGTGCCGCACAGGAGAGCTCCTAAACATAAATCTCACTCAACCTGTGACTCGTGAAGGGTGACTAGGACTTGTTCCCATTATATTCTAGATTCCTCAAATCATATGCCGGTACTAGTAAATTCAAACTGTTTTATATTTACATATACTGATATACGTTATATATGTTCCAGATAATTTATGAAAGTGTGTATAAAAACAATATATTACGCATCATTACGCTACATTACGCATCATTACGCTACATTACGCATCATTACTGTATTTAGGCACATCGTGCTCAAACGGGTCATGAAATTTGCAAATACACTTTCCGTCATTCGTTATTATTGAATAAAAAACGTCTATCCGCAAATTACGGCGATTAAATTAAAAGAAAACGAAGCCAAAATAAAGTTTATATTTATAAAACGTCATTTTAAAACTGTTTCTTTTCACAAATGGTAGATTGTGTTTATTATCCCCCATACAATAAAAACCCGGATGCAGGTCATGCATGCTCTGATATGTCTTCGACAAATAACACATATGGTAGGCTCAATTAAACGCCCCGACTCTTTCAACCAAGTCACATCCCATTTTATATACAACTCGCCATAACGCATTTAAATTCTTGTGAAAGAGCGACTTAAGATGCGACACGACAAAACCAACAAAGTGGCTTGTGCGCCCAGCGAAGACTCAGATCAGCCTGGGCATTCGCAAGTCCAGTCTTCGCTGTCCACATAGCGATAGCTTAGACCTTAGCTACCCTTAAAACACACTGCGAAGTCTCTGATAAGACTGGGCGGATGACCAGGCTGATCTAAGTCTTAGCTGGGCGCACATGCCACTTTGTTGGTTTTGTCGTGTCGAGGCTCATTTGCCAATGATGTGAACAGTGTATTTCCATTGGTAAAACTCACATCATGCTGATAGTCTCAGTATCGTTACTCGAAATATCAACGCAAAAAGCCGAATGAAAGAAGCTTCAAGTTTGGTAACAGACACCTGTGAAGTTTCAAAATAATTGATCAAAAAGTGTAGGAGGAGAGGTGCTCACAAGGCATCCACTATGCAAGGTATTACGGTATGTAAAAAAATGACTGAGTTAAAAGTGAAAAAGTGGCAAAAATTAATCTGGGAATTATGTGCATACAATATGCACATCTACAGACCATGGCCAAAACATCTGTGAAGTTTTAAAATGATTGGCCTAAAAAGGTTGGAGGAGTTATGCTCACAAGACACCCATTATGGAAGGTATTATGTAAAAATTGGCTCACTTAAACATGTAAAAAAGTGACAAATATTAATCTGGGAATTATGTGTAAATGACATGCACATCTACAGACCATGGCCAAAATATCGGAGAAGTTTCAAAATGATTGGCCAAAAATTGTAGGAGGAGAGGTGCTAACAAAACACCCACTATGCAAGGTATCAAGTAAACTAGAAATGTGTCCATAGTACACAGATGCCCCCGCCAAGTGCCTTTAGTCAGTGGACCGCGACATATGGATCATCATGACCTGATTCTTGTATATTCCTGTTGTACTTATAGACAGTAATCCTCATACAAAATTTCAAGTTGCTACAATGATAGGAACCCTAAATTCTACCTCTTACAAAAATCTTAACCTTTAAAAATTAGCCGAAGTCCGAAGTCAGTGGACCATGACATATTGATCATTTTGCCCTAATTCTTGAGTATTCCTGTTCTTCTTATAGATATAAGCCCTCATACAAAATTTCAAGGTGCTACAAAAATAGGAACCTTGATATCTACCTCTTACAAAAATCTTAACCTTCCAAATTAGCGTAAGTCCGAAGCCAGTGGACCATAACATATGGATCATCATACCCTGTTTCTTATGTATTCCTCGTGTACTTATTGATATATATCCTCATGCAAAATTTCAAGTTGCTACAATAATAGGAACCCCGCAATCTACCTCTTACAAAAATGTTAACCTGAGTCTTAACAGGATCACGTACGTATGGACGTACGTACGTACAGACGGACGACGTACAGACGGACGAACGTTATAACGTACACACCTACGCACGGACGCACAACGTAACGCTATATGCCCCCGGCATCATATGATGCGGGAGCATAAAAACTGACTAAGTTAAAAGTGAAAAAAGTGGCAAAATTTAATCTGGAAATTATGTGCAAACAATATGCATTTATCATATGACGTCGCTTCTGAGAGTGTTATAAAGCCATGCATTAAAAACGATAATCCACTAGTGGATTAAATATGCAAATTACGTCGTAACGTTATGCGTTGACGTCCATAAAAACGTTGCGTTTTCTAATGGCGAAATCGTGACGTTTTAGTGGAAATCTGCTAATTAAAATATGATTTTAGGGTCATATGTAGACTTGCCCAAGTCTGTAAATTAATATTCCATTTTATTATTTTTCAACATTTTGGAAAAAAAGAAAGAAAATGTTCCTGTTTGAAAACTGTGTTAAATTTACAGACTTGTAATCATTGAATGAACCCATTCACCCTAAGTAAAGATGATTGTCAGATATAATTGGGATGTTTGTTTAGATAAGGTCTGGCCTGGCTGCAGAGCTTGTTATCTTGATTTATTGCTGGAAAAGTGTAAGCTTGAATTCTTTGGGAAAACCGCAGCACATTAAGTATCATTTTGAAAATCTTTCTTTTTTTTCTTTTTTTTTGTAATGTTCACTTCTCTTCTTCAAAGAATTTTTTCAAAGTTTCACAGCTTTCACCAAAGACCAAAAAAAAAGTGTAATGTGGAAGCAGAACAGAAGTAAGTGACTATAGAAAGAGATTATTCCGTGGAGTCAGAAAAAAACAGAATATTGTTTATTCATTAAAGAGCTTCTAGTGAGTAGTATTTAATATATCACGAAAGATTTTCACAAGAACGTGTTCCGACTTTTCGCATACAATGTCATATTTGTTTAGAATAGAAAAAGAGTGACATGCTGATTAAACAAAAGGGCCATAAGGCCCAAAATTGCTCACTTGAGTAAAACAAAAAGGTCAAAGGTCTTACTAGGGTCACCATTTGAGCTTATATAGTTCGAAACTTTCAAAATCTAAGAGATTCGTTAAAGGTCAAAGAATGCATCTGATCTCTTTTACTCAAAAATCTTCCTGTACTTATTTAGTTGACGGAATTTACTAAGCGGGGACATGACGTCAAAATAACGGCGAATTGACGTGGATGTGACGTGATGATGTCGCATCAACTTTAGTACGTCATGTGCCTGCTGGGTACTGGCTTTTGCACCAATATCTTCAACAAGTTCCTTGAAATCTTATTTTCTAATAGCACCAGAAAACAGATTTGACCCTGTAAAAAATGTCAAGGTCAGTCCAAGTCATTTGAACAATCTTGGTAGTACTCTAGTCTCCAATGATAGATGTACATACCAAGATTCAAGGTCATCCGTTATTTGGTTCTGAAGCAAAAGAGTTTTAAATGTTTTTACCATATATAGTCATGGCAGCTATAATGCTCATGTGACCTGCCTTGAAATTTGTTTCGTTCCTTCCACTCCTGGGTCTTTATATTAAAATTAGTTACAATTAGTCCAGTGAATTTCGAGGAGATGTTTAAAATTGTTGAAATACAAGAGGCCTTGGTCAAAGGTCAAAGAACGACCGTGACCTCTTGTACCCAAAAGTCTTCGTGTACACATTTAGATGACTGTATATACCAATTTTTATACCAAAAGCTTCAACAATTTCCATGAACTTTTAAGTTTGAAAAAGCATTTTCCCATATAAAAGCACCAGAAAACAAATGGGACGTTGCCTTAAAAATGTCAAGGTTATCCCATGGCCCTCAATTAAACAATTTTGGTAGAATTCCAGTACTCAATGCTAAATACAAAATTTCAAGACCATCGGTTGATTGGTTCTGGAGAAGAGGATTTTTAAAGGTTTTCACCATATATGGGTGTGGCCGCCATATTGGTCAAACTCGACCTGGACCGCTTGAAAAATTTTTCATTTGCTTGACTTCCTAACATGCCAAATATCAAGCATCTGAGCCAAGTGGTTCTGAACAAGAAGCCTGTTGATTATTTTCCTACATGTTTCTATGGTTCAAACCCAGGACCCCTGGGGTGGGGCCACAATTTGAATAAACTTGGTAAATTACCACTAGGCAATGCTACATACCAAACTTCTTAGCCTAGCAGTTGTGGAGATGATTTTTAAGTATGTTTTATTTTCGAACCCAAAATCCCCTGCCGCAGGGCCGTTTTGAACCCTGGGGCCACCATTTGAGAAAAAAACTTTATAGATATCTACCAGGCAATGCTTCATACTAAATTTCAAGCATCTGAGCCTAGGGGTTTTGAAGAGAAAACATTTTTGAATATTTTTCTATGTAATTCTATGGTTCAAACCCAGGACTCCTTGGGGTAGGTCCATTTTGGACCCTGGGACCACCATTTGAACAAATTCGGTAAAGGACCACTAGGCAAGACTACATACCAAATTTCAAGCATCTGAGCCATGTGGTTCTAAGGGAGAAAATTTTAGAATAGTTTTTAGAATAGTTTTCTATGTATTCTATGGTTCGAACCCAGGACCCCCGGGGTCAGGGCCATTTTGGATCTTTGGACCACCAATTGAACAAACTTTGTAGAGGTCCACAAGGCAATGCTTCATACCAAATTTCAAGCATTTGCGCCTAGCGGTTCTGAAGAAGAAGAAGAATATTTTTTTAAATAGTTTGCTATGTATGTCGAAGGTTCAAACTCAGAACCTCCTGGGGTAGGTCCATTATGGACCCTGAGACTTCCATTTGAACAAACTTGGTAAATGACCTCTAGGCAATGCTACATAACAAATTTCAAGTATCTGAGCAAAGTGATTCTGATATGCGTTTTAATGTGTCAACACAGGAACCCCTGGGGCGGGACCTTTTTGCATCCTGGGGTCATCATTTGAACAAACTTGGTGAAGGACCACTAAGCAATGCTACATACCAAATTTCAAGCATCTGCACTAAGGGGTTCTGGAGGAGAAGATTTTTAAGTACATTTAATTTCGAACCAAAGACCCCACGCCGCAGGACCATTTTGGACCCCAGGCCCACTATTTGAACAAACTTGGTAAAGGTCGCATAGACAATGCTTCATACCAAATATCAAAGCTCTAGGCCTAGCGGTTTTAGAGATATCATTTAAAGCAAATTGTTTGATGACGGACGAGGTAAGAAGCACAACGCACGACGGACACAGACTGATCACAATAGTATGGCTCAGGTGAGCTAAAAAGTAACAAGATTTTCTGTTGTAATGCCCAAAATCAAAGTACTGTGATTCCCCCAAATATTTGGTTATAAATGCCTGGGTAAATAGTACAGACTCTAATCAGAGTCAACATTGAGCAGGCTGATCAGGATTTGCCTGGTTTGACCACATTTTTTAAATCATCCCCTGACAAAAGACAAGCGCTTGGTTCAAAAGTCTGAATATCACCAGTTGATAACTGATACAAGCAGGTGGGTGGTTTATTTAGTATATAAACATTGACTGCAGACGCTAATGCTCTTATCAACATATGGGATATTGTATTACCCACCGACCCGATGCTGGTCGATGAAATTTTCAATCCCTAAAAGACCCTATATTCAGAGAGAACTTCTAAAGGGACTTTCACATATTATTCCACTTAAAGGGACTTTCCAGTTTGTAAGTAAAATTTAGATAATATAGGGTCTTGAGAAAGTCTAGGGTCATATGATAACTAGAATCTTGCATTCGTGCTCATGTATTATTGAATTTATTAAACTCGTTGGGGAAAACGATAAGGTGCTCGGCAAAGCCTCGCATCTTATCTTTTCCCCCAACTCGTTTAATAAATTCAATAATACATGAGCACTCATGTAAGATCCTCTATATCTACAGACCATGACCAAAACATCTGTGAAGTTTCAAAATGATTGGCCAAAAAGTGTTGGAGGAGTTGCGCTCACAAGACACTCACAGTGAAAGGTATTGTGTAAAAAATTGACTAAGTTTAACATATGAAAAAAGTGGTAAAAATTAATTTGGAAATTATGTGCAAACAATATGCACATCTGCAGACCATGGCAATAACATCTGTGAAGTTTCAAAATGCTTGGCCAAAAAGTGTAAGAGTAGTTGCGCTCACAAGACACTCACAATGGAAGGTATTGTGTAAAAACACGCCTAAGTTAAACATGTGGAAAAAGTAGTAAAAATTAATCTGGGAATTATATGTAAACAATATGAAAATGTACAGACCATGGCCAGAACATCTGTGAAGTTTCAAAATGATTGGCCAAAAAGTGTAGGAGGAGTTGCGCTTACAAGACACCTACTGTGCATTGTTGACGAACGGACGAAATTGTTGACGGACGGAAGAACGGACGGGTGCGTGCACGCCTATATCGCACCAGCTAACGCAGGTGCGACAAAAAGGCAGCACAATTCGATTCGTTATCCAAAATGGTTGCATGTTGTTATATTGAATACACAGTTCCGAGCCACACCCAGAATGTCACACAAAATCACGTGATAGCGTATACCTGGCCAATGCAACAACAACTTAGCACGTGACATAGTCTCACAAACAAATCGCACGTGGTCAATATTGTTCATAAGTCCGTGATTTTACCTTACAGTTAATGGAGGGATGTATACCTCTTTAAAGAAAACAAACTGACACCACTTTCAATAAACCTATCCTGCTCTGCAAGAACAGAACGCATCGGAAATGCATGGCGCGCCAACTTCCATGTGTAGGTCATGAGGAGGGTGATTCTTTACCATAGATCGCCAACATTTAGCAGACACTTGCATTTGTCATTTGTTTTTCCGCCATATTTGTGTAAAGCTTGTGAGACGTAGTAACAGTAACTAAGTAGGCGGAGCTTAGCGGCTATTCAAGGAACTGTGTATTGATACGTTGTTTTTTCATTGTTACACTTTTCGTGCGTGTAACAATTTTACAATTTCGTTTTTTTTTGTTTTTGTTTTGTATGTTTTATACATTTTATATTGCAACAGATGTACGTTTTAATCCTACGACTTTGCTATTCCCGTAGGGATTCTAAATGCACATGTTTTAACAAACAGCATGTCTCAGAAAGCGGGATAGTTGGGTGGTATGAATTTTATTATGTATAGTAACATACAATATTGTAGCGTTAGCCGGTTCGTCCACCAAGTCAAGCAACCGGTCACCCATCCAGGTACTAACCGCGATCTCCGTTGCTTGACTTCGTGAAAGAGCTTTCCACTCTACCCGCGTCGCTATAAAAGCCGGCTTCTACAGCAAGGCTGTAGAAGAGTTTATATACTTTAACCCGCCACATTTCTCCCCCTCTTCTCTTTACTTCGTCCCGAAGTCACCAACTGCACACATAGCAGACCTGAGGGCAGAGCCTATGTAACACAACCAGGTACACCTTTTCCTTGTAAGCCTGGGTCCGGAGATGATGGTGATGTCATCCCCCATCCCACAGCTGCCACCAAATGTAGCGTTAGCCGGATCGTCCATCAAGTCAAGCAACCGGTCACCCATCCAGGTACTAACCGCGATCTCCGTTGCTTAACTTCGTGAAAGAGCCTTCCACTCTACCCGCGTCGCTATGAAAGCCGGCTTCTACAACAAGGCTGTAGAAGTGTTTATATACATTAACCCGTTACAATAAAATGTCACAAAATGGTTCTAAAGTTTACAGTTTTAATGATGACAGTAGTTATAATGATTGTTGAATACTGGTTATTATAGTGGTTATAATCAGGTTAGATAGAAATAAAAGACTGATGCGTACATATAAGTTAAACTGTGTTAATATATCTGACAAAGCTAATTAAATCTTAACAGGAGTATCCTAGTATTTTGAACTGAACTGCAGGAATATTTGAATATTTTTCACTGATGTAAGATTTTCACGTGTGTGTGGCTGTAAGTTCCATAACCCTCACTGCCGTACACTATAGGGCGATCTTCTTCCATTGATCTGAAATTAATAAATAGGATCTTTTATTGATATGAAATTAATGAAACGAGCCTTCCTTTTAGGCTAAGATTTTGATTATCGTATCCTAAAGGACAATTTTAGGAACTATATAATATGTAACTTAGTGCCCGCCCATTGTTTTCTACTAATCTTATTAAAAGATATCGACATAATTCATCTGTTTATAAGTGAAAACATTAAACATCAGTCCTGCTCATATTATTATCGCAACTTGTCTTAGTCATCATAAGTAGCTTGATAGAATACCTTACTTCATGTCTGAACAGAAAGACATATATCAGTCTGCTTATCCCAGCAGTCTAACCAGAGTTCTACCAGTAAGCATGTACACTTTATGAATCCTGAGGAATCCATCAAGCTGATTATTTTGCGCAGATACGCATGCTGCTTTTGGTATATTTTTGCCGTACGCAAGGTGTCGGCCAAAAAGAAATCAAACAGGAATTTTTAGAATCTCTGTTGCATGTCGCATAAAAGGACGACCAACTGGGTGATGAGGATTTAGATATTTAGCATATGTCCACAAAAATCTGTATTATAAAAATCAAACCTTGCTGGAGCCTCTTGAGATCCATTATCTGTGTCCATGTTCTCCGTGGAATTTTCATCTGCAAGTATACGGTAAGAAAGCAGTTACCATCCGTTTAGTTGCTTCTTCCATAACACAAAAAGATTATGAAAATACTCAGAACAAATTAGCACGTCTCTACTATCCCCAACGATAATGTGTAATTGACAAATACTGGTGTCACTGAAAGGGGAAACAGGTATTTAGGAGGTTGTCCATATGATAATTGATATAATGCTGTCCAACATACCACGCGTCAAAATAGCTCAGTGGTTTGAATGTATTATCAGCTTTGAACTTTGTTTGTGTGCGGTCGTAGGGTCGAACCACAAATGCATGTTTTTTTTCTTGTTTTATTTTTAATTTAATTTTAAACTAACAGGTATACATGTTTCGCATGAAGCTCGAATTTCACGGAACCTACAGACGAGTAACAAAATCGTATTACAGAAAAGCAATGTTGTCATTTCGTTTTTAATTTCATCATCATAATAACCACATTATAGGTACTTCAGACAATGAGACAAAAATAATCTTCCTCATTCGAGTGAATTAAAGAAAATTATTCTACAAGTTTTTAGATTATTTGTTTCTAGGTGCTAGATATCCACCCACTGGGCACACACCGTTAAGGCAACATCCAATCAACGTTGATTCAAAGTCATGACGCTGAATCAACGTTGATGAAATGTTAATTCCACGTCAAGTGTATGTTTGGCAAGCTGATTATTTTCGCAATTGATCATCAATTGAGATGTCAGTCCGAGGCTCTTGAAATTCCATTCTGCTTACGTTGTCTGGCTGGAAAAAAGTTTCAATAACTCATTAAAATTAAAAATACTTTTTAATTAAAATCATAAAATACTATAGTAAGAATAAATATAAATTAAACATGAACAAGATGAAACAATAAGAGGGAAACAATATTAAACACGAAGGAAGTAAGAGCTCTTGAGAAGAGAACTGTCTGTGAAAAAACTACTGGTATCTGAAAGTAAGTTTTCTGTACAAATAATACAGAATGGTAGTGGTCAAGGTACCCAAATCATAAGTCCGAAAAGAAAAAAGATGACCTCAAGTTAGAAAAAAAAAACAATTACGGTGAGTTTTTCTAGGAAGGTGGAGCGGGAGTGGGGGCGTAATTTTGATGCACTAACCCCCAGCCCTAACGAGTAATTAGTTTTTCGGTCCGCATGAAGGATTCAAGCTCAGTAATGAAACATCACAGAAAACATGTCAAGAGTAACCGGTGTGACGAAAGATGAGGCCTTGACGACTGCGAGCCCATTTTGTGAAATACTTAACATTTACAATCCGATAAAATGTTCCATAAGGAGCCCATACAGCACATGTGTCACCTACAGTTTATCTTGCTACAGTATGTCAGAACTTTTTGAAGAAGGGGAGTTTTCGGAAGGGAAGAGAACATCCAAGGTCTGAGTAACACAGCTAAAAGTTCTGCTCGAAGTTTAATGAAAAGAGATGTTTATTATATTGTTTTTATGATTATTATTTTGCATATCTGATGCCCGTAACGATGATCACACTGAACAGAAAATCGAAATCATTCATTCAACTTTGTCTTCCTTATCCAGGATAGTTCATATAGAATTTGGCCCGTTGTTGTTTGTCCACTCGTGCTTGCTTCGCGAAGGGGCATCTCTAGGTAACAGGCACATAATCTCGGTGTCTGTTGAGTTTTGTGTGCATATATACAGTTTTGCCGATTTGATAAGAAGGACAATGACGCTGACGTTCAACAACATTGCTATCACCGACCACCGCCCTGATATCACTTTTTCTCGCTCAGGGCACACTGGGTGCGGATTTTCTCGACTACTGTATTGAAGAACAACTCGAATTGAAGACATTGAGTAGACACGTTCTGCGTATGCCCGCGGTAGTCAAACCAATCCACAAGGCCCGCTGCCGAAATTGGTCCAAATCAGCGAAATACTACATTATGTTAACATTTTTTAAATTGGAAATTAGTGGCATTAAATAAGTTCTGAAAAGTTCAACAACTGCAGTTAAATGAGGTCTGAAAAGTTGTTACTAGGCTTCATGAAAAGAGGATCGATTTCAATTTCCCATAGTTAACTTTCCATTTTTGAGTAGCACTATTCCTTCGGCACCTGCATCCGGAGTTTAAGTCTCTCAGATAGTCTGTAATGCCAGAGCCTGTTTCAACTATCAAAACTTCGTTGATAGAGGGAAGCTGCTCACCAGTATTGCTGTCGCAGGTTATCGCCGAGCGAACATTATGTTAGCAGTTAAAAGTTCTATGGGAGACACTATGGCCTCGTTGATCCCTGCAACGTGGCCGTTTCTAAACTTGGCCCCAGCTGAAGCATAGTAAGGCTTTCAAATACCGAAATTTCATTTTCACTGACTTATTTCACAGATAGATAGGTATGGCGAGTATATTATAGCGAGCACCCGCTTGCAGGCGCTATACGCCTGCAATTTAAAGCTCCGTAGCAGCTTTGAACGAGCGGGAGCTCTATGGTAGAGGATTGATAAGGCATAATTTTACCGTTAGCAAATTAGACTGGTTTGAATTATAATCATCAAAACAATAAGAGACAATAAGAAATACAGGTAGTACAGTCTTTCTGTCGCTACGTTACGTAATGACGCCAAACGATCCGTTTGAGAAAAACAAGATGGCGTCAACCGCTTCAGAGAGAAGATTAATACAGGGTCAGTTCACAAAATGCAAGGAGCCTGAGAGTTCGATGAAAGTTAGAGGAAATGAAAAGCGCAGTAGAGAAGAAACTAAAAAATATAGCCCGTTTTCCGAGGGGAAAGACTACTAGGGGGAAGCTGTTCTCTGACAGTTTCTCATTAGTTTGTCAGCTGTTGAGTTGCAATAATACTATTACAAATTTCATATAACAAAAAGCGTTGTAAAACTGAATCCAGAATCGTACACTGAGTAGTCAGATCAGGGTCTACACTTTGACCTCGCATTTTTGTACGAAACATTAGCGTTAACATGGTAGTGGCCATAGAGAGTTTTTATCATAGCTTACCACCCACGCGTTGTAAAGAGCGATCTGCTCGCCTACAGGCAGTACCCATTTTCATATTAATAGGCAGGCGATGCTTATTACTCGCGAGCACCTCATCACATATCAGTTTTTGGGGTCCATGTCTGTGTATCTAAAATGATTCTGAATTGTCAACGCTTGTATGATATACGAGTTCGGACTTATGATTTGGGTCGTTGACCTCTTTACTTTTTAGTGGACACGTTGTTTATAATAAAGACAACAGATCAACGTCTCTTCATAGTCCTAAAAACGGTAGGTAAAGTAAGTATGTACGAGGGATGTTCAGAAAGTTCTGATCGTGACGTCATATTTTGGTGAGCATCATAAAGACTGAACTTCTGATAGCGAAAAAATATAAAGCTGTGATATGTCTGGACAACTCCGCAAACGCATCTTATATTTCCTAAAGGACACATTTTTTAACGTGTTTGAAAGAGGTATACCCTACAGTCACTGTATCTTTTTACTTTAGAAGATCATAATTCATATATGAGAAGTCTTTAATTTTTTTTTCATCATTGCTTCTTAGACACAGTCCCCAGGCAACTGTGTCCTGTAAGTATCTCGGAAATAATATTTTATCTAGGTTCCACACAGTTCCACACAGTTCCGTGAATTTGGATTATTTGCTTTTTATGTACTTGCGAATTCCCCCTTTCTACTAAAGTAATGAAAACAAATGCCTGGGCATCCAAAATTCTGTCAGGAAAAGCTTTTACATGGGCCATTTCGAAATTGTCGAAAAAATAAAATCAATATAAAAGACAAAGTTGCTACTAGCTTCAAAAATGACGTTGACGTCGATTTCAATAACGTCATAAGAACTGCGCATGGCTTTGCGAGCAACGAATCAGTAACATTTGTTTTCCTCCTAACTTTTAAAGTAACATTGAAGGCAGCGATCGACAATTCATGTTGTTTTTACGATGATATTTTACTTGAATGACACACCGAAAATAAAAAAAAAAGATATTAATTCAACCCAATGGTATGACTGGGGCCTAATAAAATGTGTTGTAACTTAATACAAAAATGTATCTTCGTATATCGTTTGGTATCACTGTAAAGGTAAAATGTAGTACTTTCGATATATGCAAAGCATTTGTCCCCAGCATGCCGCTAAACAACGTTATGCGGCGAGAATCAGAACTTTCTGAACAACCCTCGTATAAGCTGTAGTACCGGATAATACATGATGACGGCTACTACCCGATTATGGGACACTTTAAGCCTCTATGTATTTTAACATGATGTCGTGAAACACACACACACACACACACACACACACACATACACGCACACAATCACTTCACTGACATTTTTAAAGAGAAGCAGAATCAGCAATGGAGAAAATAAGGAGGAAAATTCTCAGGAACTTTCACAAGTCAATCCCAGATCCAACTTAAGACACAATGTGGGAAAGAGACAACACAAAATTAGTCACCACCAAAGACAACGTTAGCGACAGCCATGTGAACAGTCATTTCTCATGTAGGTGGTCAACCGCCTAGCTTCAACATCACAAACAATATATCAGTAACATATATATCAACTAAGAACACATAAAACAACCAAGAAGAACCAATACAGAACTGCCGCCTTGGGACGGGTAGTAATGAAATTACTGGGGGACTTAACCGGTGTGTGGTCGACCAACCCTCGCCCTTTGTTCTGCCTTGGTTCATCAGATTCTTATTTGTTCGACCCAACAAAAACAACCACCACCCACACAAAAGTCTTACAAAAACTATCAACCGTGACAATAAGAACAAATTATACGTAAAACATTTTACCTATTTTCAATTTTTAATGTCAAGGCTAGCCTTAACATATCAAACCATATATCAAAACAGTCAAAGCGACAAACAACACATGGAACAACTAAGAAGAACCAAAACAGACTTGCTGCCTTGGAATCGCCAGCAATGAAGTTTGATGCAACATTTTAGAAAATCTGCAAGTGTTAACCAAGAAGTATGTGCATTGTGATTATTATCATACAACACATACAATCTTACATCAACTTGAAGGGCTTAACATGTACGGCACCAAGTATTTACGGATCGTCAGATGATCACAATGACAAACAGGGCTTTTTCATAAAGTGTCTTTCTCTTGTATGTAAGCGGGTGCATAGATGTGTTTTGGAACCTTTCGACCATATGGAAGCTCTTTACTTAGCTCTACCATTAGCTGATTTAAATCAATTAGGCCTACTAGGTCATCAAATTTAACTCACCCGAAGAAGGCTGTCTCATATGTTGGTACGGGTTCTTGCCCTTCACGCACACTTTTGACCAAATGCTGACCAGAGCTAGGATCAAAATTATAAAACCCATGGATCCAGCGACATACCACCCTGTTTCATCTGCCAAAAAATACGTTAAACTGTTCATAGCTGTAGTAACAAAGTACATAAGATTAGGTAAACGCTTTCGACTCTTATATTTATCGTCTAATGACAATTTTAACTAGATAAATCTTTTATTTGAATTTGACATAAGAATGGCTCAACAATAACTTTGATATCAATGAACCAACAAACTATGAGCATCATCATTTGACGATAGTAAAATTTATTGATCGAATTTCCTTGAGTTTAAGATGACATTTTATATCGAGAATTTTGACATGTGGCTAAAACTTCTATAATCATAATAATGATAAACAATAATTCCAGAAATAACTGATAATGACTGTAACAAGGATGGTGGATTATGATATTACTCATTCAAAGTCGCCATATTTTTCCCAACGTATACAAACAACAGTAGGAAAAGAGATCTAACTTTATAAAAGTAAACAGACCGTCAGTTTGCGATAATATAATATTAAATATAAATATTTTTCGGTTATTACAATCAAACCTATTGAAGTTAATGGGATTTTCAAAACTATATTAATGCAAGACACTTTTATATATTGAGAATTAAATATCAGACCTCCTCTAATATAATTCGTATTCATTAGGATGTATTTATTGCACTGCGTGATGTTCCTTGCGTATTACGGTTACTGGGGAAATGTTGCCGGTGTTCGGACATGACTGTATGCTCCTTTCAGTTCAAAGCCTGAATTTTTGTTTAATTTAATATCCCAACCCCTGCACTACTGTTAGTAAATTAAAGTACTGCACAGTCGAATATTTCCGTTCCTTACCGAACTTCTCGAGCTCCACCGAACACAAAATGACAGTTCCCAAGAAATAGCCGATTCTTTGATATTTTAGAGTATTTCGTGTAAATAAATAGTTATTTTATGCTGAGGTCTTGAATTTGAATCGCCTCCAAATTGTAATGTAACGTCAGTCATGATTCAGATCCCTGCCTTTTAAATAAGATTGTGTTTGCAAAAAAAAAAATACTTTCTGCCTTATGGCTATCTCATATATTTTTCCAAAATTTAAGCACATCATTCAAACATATTCAGCAAATAAATTTTCATAATAAATATAGGAGTTGGATAAATAATCTTATAGGTATGAATGAGTTCCGGTTAACAAGTTGGATAATACTGTGACAATTTAAACAACTCAGAACATCTCTTTAATGATAGTGGTCAAAGTGTTAATTTCATGTATATTACTATTCTTCTTATGTTAGGTAACTCTTCTACTTGATTACAATGCTCTTCTTTAGGAAACAATACTAAGTGACGTCATGTGACGTCATGACGTCACAACTGAACCATGGCAACGTCAGTTGAGTGATAACCTGTTGAAACAATATGCAGTACAGTGAATAAAGTGTATGGCATTTAATTAGTGTTAGCGTTTAACAAGTGGTAGCAGAGCGTGCGGGACATTCCTCAGAGGTAGTACAGGACTCTGTGACAGTGGAGATTTGAATAAACTGGTGTTAGAACTAAAATTTGCTAGTGAATATTGATTTCTGAGAAGGAGTCAACATGACAACCAGAATAAACCCCCCAACCTTCAACAAGGCGAAGACATATGAAAGGTTTAGACAAGAGTTATTAGCATGGACAGAAATTACAGATCTAAGTAAGGACAAACAAGGTATTGCAATTGCTTTGTCACTTCCAGAAGATGATGAATCTAAAATAAGAGAAAAGGTTTTTGACCAGATTGCAATAGATGATTTAAAAAGTGAAGATGGGTTAACTGTTTTGGTAAATTTTTTGGATGAACATTTAGCTAAAGATGACCTCACTGACAGCTTAGAATGACAGAATGACAGAATACATAGCAGTGTTCGATGCTAAGTACATGAAAATAGAAAAGAAAAAATGACCTTACCACCTGAAATTTTGGCCTTTAAATTACTTAGAAAAGCAAATATTACAAAAGAGGAAAAATTGCTTGTGTTGACTGGAATGAACTATAACAATAAGACAACTTTATATGAGGAGGCAAAGAGATCTCTGAAGAAATTCAAAGGGAGTGACAATGAATCTAGCACCAGTGGATCAAGTATCAAGATAGAACCAGCTTTCCTAGCAGCAAATGAAGAGGCATTGCTTTCTGCAGGATACTCTAGAACTAGAGTTAACAGTCAAAGCTATGGCCGGGAGAAAGGGGCAACATGGAAGCGTGGAAAGTCAGGACAGGGAGCAGCAGTAGGAGAATTTCAGCGTCCAGAGTCAAGAAGACCAACAGCAAGAGGCGGAGGTTATCAGCATACAGAATCTGGGTCAAGAGAAAGTCAACCTAGTAACAGAGAGAGAAAGAACATAAATCCTGTGGGGCCAGATGGTCGTACTTTAACTTGTAAATCATGTGGATCGTACCGCCATTTACTACCAGCATGCCCAGACAGCTGGGAAAACATGGCAAAAGTCAATATTGCAAATGAGGAACATGCGGTTTTATTTACAGGGTACAATACTGAAGAGGTACGCCGTTTGGGCATTGATGCACGCAACTGCGCAGTTCTAGACAGTGCGTGCAGCAGTACAGTCTGTGGTGACAGCTGGGTAAACAGTTATATTCAATCTTTAGACAAGGATGATAAAGTAAAGGTGAAACAATCTGAGGGTCAGAAAGTCTTTAAGTTTGGAGGAGGAACATGTCTGAAGTCAAAGGGGGAATATAGCTTCCCCGCAGTTATTGCTGGAAAAGAGGTGATAATAAAGACAGACGTAGTCGAATCTGATATTCCTCTGTTACTTTCACGAACAGCAATGAAGAAGGCTGCTATAAAACTGGATTTGGAAAATGACACAGCTGTGATAATAGGGAAAGAGGTAGCTTTAAATCTGACATCATCAGGCCATTACTGTATCCCTATAGACAAATCAACAAGCAGTGAGGTTTTTGCACAGCATTTAAATGCCCTGCATGCTGCCCGCAAAGCATTCATCCAAACAGAAGCTGATGAAAGAATAAGGCGAGCTCTCCGGAATAAAGTCAGGGCATCTGAACAAGTCTTTGAACATGGTGATAGGGTCTTCTACAAAAGGGAAGGAAAAGAACGTTGGCTTGGTCCAATAAAGGTTGTGTTCCAAGATGGGAAAGTAGTTTTCGTTAGACATGGTGGAGTGTTTGTACGTGTTTCTCCAAACAGACTTCAGAAAGTTAACAGCAATTTGACAGAGGAGGAAGAGAAGGAAGTTGAGCACAGTATGGCGGACAAAACTGATGAAAATAAGGGCAATGAAGATCTAGAAGAACCCAACACAATATCGGAGGATATACCAGCTTCAGAGCCTGAAAGGATGGATAGACAGAATATCCAACAGAACAGAACAACTCTGAAACCAAATGATAGCATCCAGTATAAGATGCAAAATACTGGTGAATGGATTAAAGCAAAGGTACTTGGAAGAGCTGGAAAAGCCACAGGTAAGAATAAACACTTGTATAATATACAAGAGGACACTACCAAAGAAAAGAAAAGTGTAAATCTTGAACAAGTACAATGGGAGCTGATAAATGATGACGAGACTGTTAACCTAGTCGTGAAACAAAACAGTGCTAGTGATGAAACCACTGCAGCTAAATTAGTGGAATTACAGAAACTGAATCAATTTCACACCTATGAAGAAGTGAAAGACTGTGGGCAACAAACATTGTCAACAAGGTGGGTTATTACAAACAAAGAAGGACAGACAAAGGCAAGGCTCGTGGTACGAGGTTTTGAGGAAGAATTTACTATGCCCAGGGACAGTCCCACAGTAGGAAAAGGAACGATGAGAATATTTTTGGCTATTTCATCGATCAAGAACTGGACAGCTAAAACAACTGACATTAAATCTGCGTTTTTGCAGGGCAGAGAATTAAGACGGGATATATACATCAACCCCCCAAAGGAGAGCAATACAGTGAAAGGGATAGTCTGGAAGTTAAAACATGGGCTTTATGGGCTGAAAGATGGAGCTAGGCAGTTCTACATGAGCGTGAAAGATGAATTATTGAGGTTGGGATGTAAAATGAGTGAGCTAGATCCAGCAATGTTCTTTCTGCACAAAGAAGGTAAACTGAGTGGCATCATATGCTGCCATGTAGATGACTTTCTCCATGCTGGTGACAAATATCTTGAACATTTAATGGGTAATCTACGAAAACGGTTTGTGGCAGGTAAAGTTGAAGAAGGGAACTTTAACTATATAGGATTTAAAGTTGCTCAGGAAGAAGGCGCTATAGCATTAGATCAGTCAAACTATGTGACAAATATACAGAATATAACAATTGACCCTCAAAGAGCACAGGACAAGCAAAGTACATTAACTTCAGAGGAGCAGACGAAATATCGGCAGCTTGTTGGTCAAATCAATTGGATTGTACAGGGAACCAGACCTGACATAGCTTTTGAACTCATATACCTAAGCACAAAACTTAAGGAGGGAACAATAGGTGATCTTTCTCGGGCTATTAAAGTAGTCAATCGAATAAAAGACATTAGGTCTGTGATTACATTCCCAAACTTAAGCAACAAAGTTAGTGACTTGAAGATTGTGGTCTTCACAGATGCATCTTTATGTAATCTTAACAATGGAACTGGAAGTACAGCAGCATATATTGTCTGGTTGATGGATTGCCATGGAAAATGTTCCCCATTGTCTTGGCATGCCGGTAAGATTAAGCGGGTAGTACGATCCACAATTGCCGCTGAGGCCCTTAGCTTACAAGAAAGACTAGAGAGTGGTTTTTACTACAGAAAGATGCTGGAAGATATTTTTGGTATATCAACTAAAACTATTCCAGTTATTGCTTATGTCGACAATAAGAGTGTTATAGAAGCCGTATACTCAACAAAACTAGTTGATGACAAAAGGCTCAGAGTAGACATCGCTGCTATTAGTCAATCCCTGGCGAAAAAGGAAGTGAATGAAATAAAATGGTGTCCTGGTAAAATTCATTTGGCTGACTGTATGACAAAACATGGAACTTCTGAGTACAGCCTACTAAGTGTATTAAAAGATGGAAGGATGCAAGAGGACTTTTTTAAAACTTTAAATAATAATTTATCAGCATCAGGGTTTATTGAGATCTACTTGTTTATTTTTCAAGTTTGTTCCATAGTAACTTTTTTTATTTATTTTCTTTAAATAATTATACAACTGACTACCAGGAACTCAAAAAGGAAAAGTATAATTAATGTTAATTTCATGTATATTACTATTCTTCTTATGTTAGGTAACTCTTCTACTTGATTACAATGCTCTTCTTTAGGAAACAATACTTAGTGACGTCATGTGACGTCATGACGTCACAACTGAACCATGGCAACGTCAGTTGAGTGATTACCTGTTGAAACAATATGCAGTACAGTGAATAAAGTGTATGACATTTAATTAGTGTTAGCGTTTAACACAAAGTACCCAAATCATAAGTCCGAACTCGTAGGTCAGTTAAACATAGACAATTCCGGAATATTTTAGATACACAGACATGAACCCCAAAACAGAGGTGTGATCAGGTGCCCGCGGGGTAGTAAGCATCACCTGCCTATTATAATACACCCGCCATATCTATGTATCTGTGGAAAAAGTCAGTGAAATTGAAAGTCCGGTATTTAAAAGCTTAACTAAGCTTCGACTGAGGCCATCAAATCGGAGATTAGTTTAGAAACGGCCACATTGTGGGATCACATTGTGGCCACATTAAGGGATCAACAGGGTCATGGTGTCTCCCATAAAACTTTTTAACTGTCGACACAAGCTTTGTTTTATGATTACCCTGCTTCAACAGTTTCTGAGTGAGTATGATATAACATAATTTACTGTTTGATTTTCGCTAAAAATGACACAAGAATAGCTAAAACATGTATAATTGATAATAAGGTATCATATTGTAAGTGATTAACTAGCAAAATGCACATGTTATGCCGTTTAACGATTATTTACAACCTGATCTACCCATTTTCTAATTGGTTTGCTAATAATTATAAGGAAACAGGCTCATCCGATATAAATGGGTCACACCTGAATTTTGATTGGTCAAGGCTGATAATCCGTCATCGCCGCTATATAAAGATTAGCCCAGTGGTGAGAATTCTGTGTGTGTCTGACACTCGTAGACGACAGAAACTGGTAGCTACTGTACCACGCACTTCCATGATCGGAAGGTAGCTCGCCAGTACAAAGAGTGTCACTTTTAAGAAATAACTTTGACTGCTGAGCAATTAGGTGACCTTTCCACGCTCGAAAGAGATCGGAAATGCAGTGCTGCCCAGCTCTGGTTATTATTGAAGAGAAGACAACATTCGGTAACTGTGAGCATCACTTTCAATAGTAGGACTGCTGTGAATCTAGTACCAGGGGAGTTTTAGTAGCTTTCGACCTAGGTGAGGTAGAAGGTCTGAAATGAAGCTACTATAGGTAATAGAACTCCAGTTTGGCATACCTGACTAAAATAGCTACCTGTTTAATAGGCTAAGAGAGCCATGTGCACTAAGATTAGTGGTGTGATTTTTGATAAATCAAAGCAGCTATTTCCTTATACGTGATTTCTTTGTTGACCAAATTATTGTAAAATCGTTTTAAATCAGTTACATGAATCATTTCTTAAAAATCAAACTATTGTCCATATTCTTAACTTGTACCAATAAGTGGCTAGGAAGCCCTGAGAAAAAAATATCATAGTTCTGTGTCTAGACTTAGCAGATAGCTCGGTTATACTATTTATTTTGAACACGTTACAATATATGCATTATTTTGGGAAAGAAATATTTTGATAGCATAAATTGTGGTCTATTGTTCATAATATTGTCCAGGCATATGAGATATTCAAAAATATAACAGAACTCAGTTTTAACAAGAGCATAAGAAATCGAAGTTTTAGCCATATATTGGGATGCAGAGCTAGCCTTTTCTTTTGGCATAAAATCGACACAGCTTAAATATATACTTGTATTTTTTCATTAACAAGCTTATAAGAAATAACCCTGTGATACAGTTGGTTCGTATTGCATATGTTGATGCATATTGGCCCAACCTATCATCGATTGCAATCAGTCGAAACTTGTTCGCTTTTATCGTATTCCCACTGCCTAGATGGCTTTAATGTCGAGGTCACATATTTACTATGAATCATTATGTTAAAGGTTTACGTCAAAGATTTTAAGACCTTATTTCCAAACACTGAGATGGATTTAGTTCACATTTGGTACGATAGTAGATATTGGTCCAAATTTCCACCCCTTACATGACCTTAAGATCAAGGTCACAGATTTTTCTTAATAAATATGTCTAACGGACCTACAAAAATAGATGCACGATCATTACCATATTTCTTACGCCGTGCATTATCTTTTGCTGCATCCTGCAGCAGCTTTAATACTTATATACACCTTTAGAAGCCGTGACAATCTTCCGACAGTAGTACGAGCCGTCAGTATTCACGCAAGTGGAGTTCTCTGGACAGTAGTATTCTGTTGGATATAAACATTCATTAATATCTTGATGGCAATATTTTCCGGTCCAACCCACTTTACATGTGCAGATGTTAGCTGCTGCGTTGCATGACTGCATATGGATACATTCGATACAGCCTAAAAGAGAGAGAATATGAGAGTAAAATTCATAGCGTCTTAAGCATCGCATTCTAAAAATACATTTATTCGGCGACAACTTAATTTTGGCGACATTGACGGTTAGGAAAAAGAGCGCAAAATACAAATCCGCCGGTATTTGATTTTAAATAAGTTAACATATATACTGAGAAGCAAAAGAAAGTTGTTCAATTTTTTAATGCATATACATTACACATTTCTCAAGGCTCAGGTCTGAAATTTCACGAGTTATTTGTATTCAAGGTACCCTCTAGTGCCCAAACATAGAATGCACTATAAAAAAAAACATTTATATTTCATCCAGCCATAGGCTTTGGGTAGTCAAATTGAAAACAGGGTCTGAATTTGTGTTGAAGTCTACGGTTGCTGAGATATACATGTAGCATATATGCTACATTGGGCATTAATTTTTAAAAAGTAGCTTTTTTCAGGGTGAATAACTCAAGTGTTAACAATAATTACGGGGCACCTTTTTTGGATGAAAAAAATGTATGAAAAAAATCTATTGGCACATATGTATCAGGGATATCTGCAAAGTAAAGTCAATCTCACAATTCTTGTTTTTATTGCCCGAGGTATCATATATGATACATTTTGTGTTTTCGAACTTTGGCGACTTATGGCGGCTGATAAACGCACTTTAGACTTATCATTACAACTGGAATGGTTTAATCTTATTTCCTGATATCTCAACTGATTTTCTAGCAGTATAACGTAACATACAATTCAATATCCTGGTCACGGCACCAAAACAGAGTCATGTAGCAGATATGATACACTGGGCACTAGAGGGTGTGGTAGTAAAGTACGTATTGAAACGCTTTTCTAGCGACACTGAACGTACATGTATGCCGCTTTTGCACATTTTCCGCATGCAGCAAAACGGACAATTCAAGTTCGCTATAAGTCTGTATTTGAAATTTTGGTTGTTTTTTTTCTGAACAAACCACGACGTTTGGGTTTCATTTGCACAAAAACAATACTTTCTGTGGCTGACAGAAATCATACTCAAGAGAAAATGGTAGCCAGAGGCAAACAGGAAGTATACACCTTATCGCCAGTCGGTCGTGACTCAAGTGTATGTTATTAAGCCAGTCATGAACTGCTTTGAGTGGTCAGCCTGTAGCGACTTCTGTCTGCACTAAAAGCATTGTCGTCATGCACATGAAAGCCATACATTGTGGCTTGTTCAGAAAAAACACACTGAGAATTCAGATACTGATTTTACAGCAAAATTGCACTGTTTATTTTCATGCACGTGCAAACAGGCAAAACCGATATGTACGTAAAGTGTCGCTAGCCAAGCAAGTCATTTAGAAATTGTACTATACCAAATTATTGTACTTTGAGGAAAAATATATCCTGTGGAATTTCAGACCTAAGCAGTGAACAATAACAAAAATACGGGCATTTAAAAATGTAAGCTTTCTTAAAACTCTTCGTGTATGATTACATCTTGCTACAGAGAGCCTTTCAAATGAAACGCAAACGTTGTGGTTTGTTTAGACCAACAACCGATATTTCGAATGCAGATTAACTGCAAATCGTATCGTCCATTTTGCTGCACGTGGAAAATGTGCAAAAGCGGCATGTGCGTGTAGTGTCGTTAGTTAAGCGTTTCAATCAGTAATTTCACTAAACCACATTGATCGTCCTTGAATAAAAGTAAATCATGCAGAATTTTAGACCTGTGCAGTGAAAAAAAAATTACATTATGTGCATTCAAAAAGTGTATACTTTCTTTCGCCTCTGAGTATAGTTGAACAGGGGTTTCAGACAACAAGGGGTACCTAGGCCAAAGACTACAACCATTCTTAAAAGCTATGGCCACATTTGAATTAAGGTCTGAAATTTCAAGGTCTCATTATGATAAAAAATATGAAAAATATCTTCTATGAAATATAGGCAAAGAAATTTCGAACTGACAGCTTAAAAGCTGTGGGCCGAATTGAATATCCGAACTTGCCATATTGTATTAGCAAGAACATGTAAAGTTTCAAGTTTGAAATAGCTTTAAATTTGTCAAAAATATTTCCCTCTTCAGAAAGGCATATTACATCTTCAATATGTCTGTAAGTTTCAAACTGATGACTTAAAACTGATATAAACTTGCTATTCTGTATAAGCCAGAACACCTAAACTATTTTTGTTTGAAAATGCCGTAATTGCACAAGTCTGGTTGCTAATATAAGAAAGATGTTGCCAGGTGTAAGATAGAAGTTTCTTATATGACCTGAGGGCCTATCTTATATATTCAAAGGTGGTAGAAACTTCTATCTTACACCTGGCAACATCTTTCTTATATTAGCAACCAGACTTTTTTCAATTTTTGACTAATATTTTAATTTTAAATGGTCACGCAAACATGTAGCGTGACGTTTGATAACAGAGCATATGTTTATGACGTCTCTCAATTTTAATGACGTCACTAAAACCGGTTAAAAACGTTGCTAGCAAACTTGACGCGCGTGACGTGAGAGGCTAAGTTGCTATTTGTTTTGCCCTCTGGAAGATAAAATAGTCCACATATCGTATTTTTCGTCTATTTTTGAGGTGAAATCTCTTTGTACACCCATTTTAGGACCCGATAAACACACTGGGCTGCTCAAAATATACTTTAGACCACTGGTTAAAAAGTTAAAATTTTCCTGTTCTGAAGCCTAATCCGACTTGATGTTTAAAATCTGCTAACAGTGGGAGAAAAATAATCCATCATGAGCCAGTCCATGTAGGATAGGTAAATCTCACCCTCGGGGTCGGAATTTCAACCAGGAACTCGGCAAGCCTCGTTTCTGGTTGAAATTCCGACCCCTCTATTTTTGAGGTCTCACCCTCGGGGTCGGAATTTCAACCAGGGACTCGGCAAGCCTCGTTCCTGGTTGAAATTCCGACCCTTCGGGTGACGTTGGCTGTTAAAAACCCTGTGGGAGGAGTTAATTATACTAACATTTTAGTGCGACGAACAGATAGACAGACAGACCGACGGACATACGGACAATGGTAAAGCATAATCCCCCCGCCCCCAAATTAAAAAAAACTAGACAATCACTAAAGGTGATGAATGCCCCCGCCATATGCCTCACTAGAAAAGTAATGTGTTAAAACATATTTGTGTGAAGTTACATCAAAATCTGTCAATAAATAAAGGTGCTAGTAGGATGACTGAGTTTTTCTTAAAAATAACAACTGTGACCTTGACCTTGGAACTACAACCCTGAAAGGTTAACTTGTCCAAGATATTGTCATACTTAATATATGTGTGAAGGTCTATCAAAATCAGTTACTAAATAAAGGCGCTAGAACCATGACAAAGATTTACATGTACCTATAATAGCATCTGTGACCTTGACCTGGGACCTACAATGATGAAACGTAAATTTGTCCCAGATATTGTCAAGCTAAATATTTGTGTCAAGTTATGCCAAAATCATTCCAGAGGGATGACAGCATATTTTCTAAAATAGCAAATATGACCTGACCTTTACCCTGAAATTCTGGATCACGAACTTGTCCAAGATATTGTCACACTAAACATTTGAGTGAAGTTACATCAAAATTGTCCATGAATAGAGGAGTAGAGGAATGATAAAGTTTTTTTTCTAAAAATAGCAACTGTGACCTTGACCTTGGACCTGCGGTGTTGAAACAGTAATTTATTCAAGATATTGTTATACTTAACATTTATGTGAAGTTACATCAAAATCGATCTATAAATGAAAGCGCTGGCGCAATGCCCTAGTTTTTCTGAAAATAGCAACTGTGACCTTGACCTTCATCCTACAAACCTGAAACGCAAAGTTGTTCAAGGTACTGTCATACCCAATAAAGCCGTGATGTAATACCAAAATCTGTTAATAAATGAGGCCGCTAGAGCGACGATAAAAGGTGAGATTGTATTTAAGCTATGGAAATATGGTCAAAATATGTATGTTATTCAAGGAGACATAATTCTGCAATAAAGACCTGACTGAAAGTTCTGTTTCCTTTATGCACATGTTCAATGCATGTCTGAACTGTGTTGCAAGTTTCAAATCCCTACATCAAATACTATTGGAGGAGTTGCAGAGACAAGAACAGTACTACAAAGTGTGAAATATGGTCAAAATATGCATGTCATTCAAGGGGATGTAATTCTGCAATAATGATCTGGATCAAAGTTTTGTTTCCTTTATGCACATGTTCAATGCATGTCTGAACTGTGTTACAAGTTTCAAATCCCTACATCAAATACAATTGGAGGAGTTGCAGAGACAAGAACAGTACTACAAATGTGAACTATGGTCAAAATATTTATGTTATTCAAGTGGACATAATTCTGCAATAAAGACCTTAATCAAAGTTCTGTTTCCTTTATGCACATTTCCAATGCATGTCTGAACTGTGTTGCAAGTTTCAACTCCCTACATTAAATACTGTAGGAGGAGTTGCGGAGACAAGAACAGTGCTCAAATGTGAAATATGGTTATAATATGTATATTATTCAAGGGGACATAATTCTGCAACCAAGACCTTAATCAAAGTTCTGTTTCCTTTATGCACATGTTCAATGCATGTCTGAACTGTGTTGCAAGTTTCAACTCCCTATATCAAATACTGTAGGAGATGTTGCGGAGACAAGAAAAGTACTCAGATGTGAAATATGGTCAAAATATGTTTATTATTCAAGGGCACATAATTCTGCAATAGAGATCTTAATCAAAGTTCTGTTTCCTTTATGCACATGTTCAATGCATGTCTGAACTGTGTTCCAAGTTTCAACTCCCTGCATCGAATACTGTAGGAGGAGTTGCGGAGACAAGAACAGTACTACAAAGTGTGACGTACGGACGTTCGTACGTACGTACGTATGCACGGACGGACAAGGGCAAAACTATATGCCCCTCCCCACTTCGTGGCGGGGGCATAAAAACATGGCTATCGTCACGGGGACATAATAAAAAGAGTTCAATACATAGCAATAGTTACTTTATTTTGTAAAACTAACTCGTTATACTGTGAATAGTTCTGGATTGCTCCAAATAAATTTTAACCGTAAATAGTCTACACTGAATGTTGCCAGGGGCTTGAATTGCAATTTTAGTGAGTTATATTGCAATATGTAGGGCTATGGCTTTCAATTAAAACTGCGCGTGATAAATAACTAAGTCTCTCGACTGGTTTCTGAGAAACATACTGTTTAAGAAAATTTCCATGTAAAAGTATACAGAACCAAAACTGACCTTGCTATAAAAGAAGCCAAGGGCAACGCAAGGTAATCATTTAAACAAACTTTGCAGGGCTTGAGCATCCAATGCTACGTACACACTTTCAAGTTTCAAGGTCATTGCCCATTCGGTTCAAGAGAAGATCTTTCAAAGGTTTTTTACCATATATGGGCAAGGTGGCGGCCTTGGTCACGTGACCAAGACTATCTGCACAAACCTTCTTATCAAGCACAACCCGTGTGCTCTGTAACAGAAATAAAAGGAGTAAAGTTAGTCATATCGAATGGTAGATAGCTCTTCAAATTTTCCCATCGGGTAGAATGACAATAGCTATACTTAGATGCATTTGTACAGTTTAAATGAAATAAGTTGCAAATAAAACAACGAATATGCCTTGTAACTTTGAACAGATTTATTTTATGGTGACATTGATATCTTCAATGAGTGTCGTGCCTTAGATGAGACATCACATGTTGAGTTACCCATCAATTTCTTGAAATTAGGGGTGTCTGTTTGGATCTATTTTCTTGCGAATGAAACACGGCAATCGAAAAGTATAGCACGACCAAATACCTTTCCTTCATTATTTTCTACAAATAAAGGGAAACGTCTGCATTTTATTGGATTTTGTTGTTGCTGTAGCAGGCCAATTAATGTAAAATATAAAAAAGTTTCGTGAAAAGTCGCCATTTTTGAACGACCGTCATTATTCTAATAATTTGTTTATTTTATCTATTTTCAGTCAGAATGTACAAATGTGGTGCTTAGTGATCGCCCAATAAATTTACGGATGGCAATGTTACAAGCAGATTACTAGTTCCTCAAATTATTATCTTAAATGACCCCATCTATTATCCAGCGATTTAAACACATTATTTTTCTTACAATTACCGCCAGTGTCTGAGTGTCTGTACACCTATCCATTTCGAGCATGCGCTAAACGTGCGTGTCAAGTACTATTTAGACGATGTACAAACGTTCCTGGAGCGGATGTAATCTTGCTTCTAAAATGTATACTTTGATAGTATCTTATCAACGCACTGAAGAGTTACAATGCCATGTTATGTCCTTTTCAAATGCCCCTCGTAAGAGCATAACGAACCAAATTGAACATGCTATAAATTAGGTCACGATCATCGCACGGTCATAATTTGAACTTTGTAGGGTCTGAGTCCACAATGCTGCATACAAAATTTCAAGATGACTGGCGAAGAAGATTTTATGGGTTATACCATATATGTGCATAGCGGCAATCTTTGTCATGTGAATAAACTTTCGTTCCCCTGACTCAGAGAAGCTCCATATGAAATGCGCTTTCAATCGGCCCAGTTGCTTCAGAGGAGATGTTTAAAAATGTTGAGGGATGCGTGACGGATGCCTGGCTATACTATAAGCTCAATAGGCTCAAGAGAGACAGGAAGCACGAAGACCAAACTTCGCCAAAATTCATGTTGCAATGACACATTTGTCTGAATTTGAGAATATTTGAGATAATTTTATCAGAAATAGATTAAAATAGTTACTTTCAGGGTGTGATTTGTAGCAAATACAAAAATATAAAGATCAGAATAAAGTCATAAAAATTTCACGTACCTCCCCGAAAAAGCCGACTTCATTTTTTAATTATTTGGTTCCTTTTTTACAGATTAGAATAAAATAAGAGTGACATGCTGATTAAAAGTGTTTTTATAAGAAACTACCAAAGGGTGATTTGCTGCACAAAAATTAACATTGTTATCGAAATTGCATTGGGGTCTGAAGATTTATCAATACAAAAGGAAGAACGTCCGAGCAATTATTCGTTTCAACTCTCTCCAATTGAACGGTCGAACAAACGCAAACAGTGGCTTATTCTCATATGTTCGACTATGTATAAGGTACTTGTGTACTGGATGCATTTATCAAATATAGGGTAGCAGGATGACCTATATCACACATACAATTTAAAAACTACATTGCTGTTACCAAGACAGGTGTGTATTTGAAATTATTAAACATTGAAAAAGGAGACTCCCCTGGGTTTTCTCCATAGCCTCATAGCCGTAGGGGGCAGTTTGAGGTAGAGACCCACTGTATCTTGAGCACAGCTGATGAAAGGCGGAGTCCATCACTCTCCTTTCGCTGCCTTATCCTTCCCTGATTCGAAAAAAGGTACCCATTTAATGCTCGGTTGACAGAGAGAATTTTCCAGTCGTCGGATGGCGATGGTGAGCCGCGAACTCACGACCACCCGGTGACTTACTGCACCATAACCCAGTCACAATAACCATTTGATTACGGCTTCTCTCTTGGGTCAAAAGTCAAAGAATGAACATTACCTCTGTACTCATAAATTTTCATGCACTCATTAATGCAACAATAGATACCATTTTTAGGCCAAAATCTTCAAAACTTTCCATAAAATCTTCAAAAATGGTCAAGGCAAACCCAAGATCATCATTTGAACAGTCTTGGTAAAACTCTAGTACTCCATGCTACTTACCAAGTTTCAAGGCAATATGTGTATTGGTTCTTGAGAAGAAAAATAGTAAAGGTTTATACCATGAAAGGGTAGGGTGGCCATGTTGATCATATGACCAGGACCGTTTGAACAAATGTTTGTTCCATCAACCCCTGGAGGCTCTATATGAAATGTATTTACAATTGGCACTTGGGCTTTTCAGGAAATGTTTGAAAATGTTAAAATATGAGATATCTGTTTCAAAGGTCAAAGAATGACCTTGACTTCTTGTACTCATAATTCTTCATGACCTCATTAAGACGACTGTATATACAAATTTAAGGCCAAAAACTTTAAAACTTCCCATGAAATCTTATGTTCTAGCATTTTCCCATATTGGACCTCGCCGTAAAAAGGTCAAGGTTAACCCAAGGTCATAATTTCAACAATTTTGATAGTAGTAGAGTACTCTATGCTACAAACAAAGTTCAAGGCCATCGGTCTATTGGTTCTGGAAAAGAAGCCATTTTAGGTTTTTACCATATATAGGCATGGAGGCAATGCTGGTCTTGTGACCTGGACGTTTGAACAAATTTTCATTCTTTCAACCCCTGGAGGCTCTTTATGAAATTTGGTTTAAATTAGCCCAGTGTCTTTACAGGAGATTGTTTGTGATTTTCAAAATGACTGAGTTCTGGGTCAAAAGTCTAAGAATGACCTTGACCTCTTGTACTCATAAATCTTCATGTACTCATTAGGATGAATGTATATACCAATTTAAGGCCTAAATCTTCAAAACTTTCCATGAAATCTTACTGTCTAGCATTTTGCAAAATTTGACTTTGCCGTTAAATAAACAAGGTTAAACCAAGGCCATCATTTTGAACAATCTTGATAGAGTGGAGTACTCAATGCTACATCCCAAGTTTCAAGGCATCAGTCAATTGCTTCTGGAGAAGAAGATTTTTAAAGGGGTTTTTTTACCATATATGGACATGGCGGCCATGTTGGTCATGTGACTTCCTCAACCCCTGGAGGCTCTATATGAAATTTAATCACAATTGGCCCAGTGGTTTTTGAGGAGATTATTTGTAATTGTCAAAATATGAGAGTTCTTGGTCAGAGATCATAGAATGACCTTGACCTCTTGTACTCATATATTTTCATGTACTTATTAAGACGACTGTATTTACCGATTTTCAGAAGTAAATCTTCAAACCTTTCTATGAACTGTTATATTCTAGCATTTTCCCACATTTGACCTTGCCGTAAAAAAGTAAAGGTCAACCAAAGGTCATAATTTGAATAATCTTGATAGTACTTGAGTACCCAATGCTACATACCAATACACATACAATTTGTTCTGGAGTAGAATATTTTTTTAGGATTTTACCATATATGGGCATGGCGGCCATGTCGGTCATGTGGCCTGAACCGTTTGAACAAATTTTCATTCCCTCAACCACTTTGGTCTAAATGGGCCCAGTGGCTTTTGAGGAGATTGTTTGAATTTGTCAAAATATGAGAGTTCTGGGTCAAAGGTCAAAGAACGACCTTGACCTCTTGTACTCATAAATGTTCATGTACTACTTAAGATGACTGTAGATACCAATTTTAGCCAAAAATTTTCAACAGTTTCCAAGATATCCTATCTTCTATCATTTTGCCATATAAAATCACAAGGAAGCGAAGTTGATCTTACCGTAAAAAAGTCAAGATAAAGATAAAGATAAAGATCATAATTTGAACAATCTTGGTAGTACTCGCGTACCCGATGCTACATACCAAGTTTAAAGGCCATCGGTTTATTGGTTCTGGAGAAGAAGATTTCTTTAGGTTTTTACCATATATGGGTATGGCGGCCATGTTGGTCATGTGACCAGGACCGTTTGAACAACATCGTTCCTAAGACCCCTGGAGGCTACAAATGAAATTTGGTTGCAATCGGCCCTGTAGTTTTAGAAGAGAAGTTGTTTGAAATTGTTGACGGACGACGGACGGACGACGACAACGACGACGGAGCCTACCTATCCTATAAGCTCCCCGGAGCCTTCGGCTAAGGTGAGCTAAGAAACAGTAAATAGGTAAAAAACGTTGTTTAATGTTTTTCGTATAAAATGTTCTTTTTGTCAAAATGGATGTTTTCTCCGGTATTTTGTGTAAGTGGTTATTGTTTTGGTTAAGCTGAACAACTAAGTATCTGATGAGCCAAGGCAGAACCAAGTGCGAGGGTTGGTTGACCACAGACCGCTTAAGCCCCCCCCCCTCCCCCCCGGGCATTTCATTACTGGTCGTCCCAAGGTGACACTTCTGTGTAGTTTCTTCTTAGTTGTGTGTTTGTTCCTATGGATGTTATTGATATATTGTTTGTGATGTTAAGTCTAGCCCGGTGACCACCTACATGTTAACATGGCTGCCGCTGCAGAGGCCCTTTGTAGTGGTTAATTTTTGTTTTGTCTTTTTCTCACATGGTGTCTTTGGTGGGATCTGGGATTGAATTGTGTCAGTTCCTGAGAATATTCCTATTTACTTTTTCACACCATCAACTCCCCTCTCCCAGTACCCACCATCAAAATAAATTGGAATAAATACGTCTGCCAGGCAGGACCATACCTGTTGGAGGCGAGCACTTTACTGCCATATCCCATTCATGGATGCAGCTAGTGTTTCCCCACCCACTAAAAGGGCAAAAGGCGAGTGAGTATTCATCACCGTTGCATACAAGATTGCTCATCCAGATCGGTCCAGAACCTACATTTTCGCCACTAGCAACTCCGCCACTGTAAAAGAAATATAACATAATTTGAAACTCGTTATGCAATATGGTACCATACACTAGAGACCGGTACCAATCACTGTTTATAAAGAAGCTTCCTCATTCTGTGTTGTTGCTTACTCTGTGTTTGATGACCGGCCTTTCAACTGCAATAAAATGTCCTCAAGCACAGCCGCGAGTACCTGATCCCAACTCTGTATAGGCGCCCAAGTTTTTTTATCCATACCATCCGGATTTTTTCAATGTTTCTAAGATTTACGAGCTACATGGACAAGTAGGAAACAATAGTTTATAGCTCAATACGCCTTTTAAATTGGGTTACTGTTGATCTGCTGGTCGGGTCGGGCGATGGTGCTATGTAACTTTCAGTGCAGGATTGGACAATATACCACTCAAAGTTTGCTAAGCACCAAGAATATTTAAGTAATACAGCTGCCCCCATAGCGATCATCTCTGCCCTGGCCTTAGCCATACCCTAGCACGCCTGTCTGTATAGTGATGGCAGTACCTGGACAGGTCATCAGTCTATTCTGGCTCAACCAACAAGGTCCACGACCCACTTATACCGTAGCCGGCAGTAGTTCCGAGAAAGCGGAATGCGTATACACGGTCTTCTAGACCGACCACTGCTTTCATGCAATCTTGTGCGGATGGTTTGCGTTGATAAGCTTTGAGCCTTGTTTGATATCGTTTGCAGCCTTAAGAAACCAGAGGTAAACTAGAATTTTGGTAAAATTCTGTAATATTTTCTTGTTGCCTAGCAAGTACATTCGTTTGTTGCCTAGCAACTACATTCGTTTGGTAATATGAAATAATAACTTTTTCTTATTTAAGGCAAATACTTTAGAACATGCATTCTTGTAATTTGAAAGAATTATAAACAGTTTTGGGCGTAGTTTAAAACTTGGAATGGCGTGGAATGGCCTGGAATGCAGTGGAATGGCCTGAAATGCAGTGGAATGGCTGGCTTGGTTACTATCACCCACTTCTTTCCACGGATTTCGGATGGCACTCTTACTTGAAAGGGTTTGCTCTTTCTAGGAGAGCAAATTTGTTCCCGCAAGAATACCATCCCAGGCTCTGGGAGTTAATCTTAGCTGACGGAATGTAGATTATCTCAGTCATCTATTCCTCTCCACGCAATTCCAGGTGTTTTACTATGCCTGGTTTTACCCCCGGCTTATTCATCCGTCATGCCGGGGCTTTCACGAGAGCTCACCGCTACGGAGAAAATGTGTGAAGAATGAAGTAAGTGGGCGTACACTTAAGGACATGCAACAATTTTTTTAGATTACAACATGTTATTTGTGCTATATAAACACGACTACTTTCAACAATCCGGCGGTTTTCTTGGCAGCAACTGATTCAGAAAAATACAACGCATAAAAAGAGAAACCATTTTAAATGGAGTCTAGGAGGGAACCTTTAGAGTATGGTCCACAGACACTTGATGTTAGTCAACGCTCAACAGAAATAGTAGAGGTGAAAATTTTGATACATACAGACTGAGCCATGCCCTTCATTTTCTTTGCACAAAAATGTTCGTGTTTGTGCGATTCATATGAACAGAAAATTTCTTATCTCATTACCGTAGTAAGGCCAGTCTGCGCATCACAAATGCATTCGCAATTGTCAAACATAATTGAGCCGCGACACGGCGATACAAAAAGTGGAATGTGCGCCCAGCGAAGACTCAGATCAGGCAGGGCATCCACCAAGACTGATCAGAGTCTTCAGTGTCCGTATGGAGCTAGCTCAGACTCTGAGCTACTCTTTAAGCACCACTGCAAAGACTCTGATCAGACTGGGCGGACAAGCAAAGACTAGGAGTTCGCCCAGTCTGATCAGAGTTTTTGCAGTGTGCTAAAAGAGTAGCTTAGGGTCTGAGCTAGCTCCATGCTGGGAAAACTGATCAGACAAGGCGGATGTCCAGGCTGGTCTGAGTCTTCGCTGGGCGCACCTGCCACGTTGTTGGTTTTGTCGTGTCGCGGCTCAGTTGAACTTACAGGAATATTGATCTTATAATGTTCAATGCAAAGGTTTATCTGAAACCGAAAAGGTCGATTTTTCCCCTTATTTATCCACCAGCACATACATGTACAAGTACTCTGAAACCTGTAATGTATTCGCGTTATGCATTCGAGCATAAAGGGTCTGTAGTACGACTCGGGCTAGTTTTTATTCTATGTTCCATAGAAGCCTGATGTCTCGACTGACATGAGAGACTACGGCCGCTCCTCAGACAAGAAGGATTAACAGGGATTAATCCTCACCAGAAAGTTGAAAATAAAGTACCATATTTAAGCATCTGTTAGACATTTAATGGTAACCCCATGAAATAAAGAAATAGACCCCCACCCCCGAAAAGCAAACTTTTATGCGGAAAAAGAGAATTTTAATGTCAAATCCTCTTTTATTTTGTCATGTGTTTAAAGCAGTCATGGTCTTTAGCTTGAAATTCATTGGAAAATTCCAACAAAATAAAGTTGTCACTAAAGCAGTCATGGTCTTTAGCTGGAAATTCATTGGAAAATTCCAACAATCTGACTTTTCAGCTACAGTTGCACTTTAGAAATCATTGGAAATAAATATAAAATTGTCACTAAATAAGGCATGGTTTTCAGGGTGAAAATCATTGAAAAACCTTGGAATATACCAACAATTATATTCAATAATATATGACTTACCAAAAAAGGAGGGTTGGGGGAGGGGATGGCTAGCATTTATTCATAATACAGATCCACTATTTTGTTGGATTTCTCTAATGATTTCTAAAGCTTTTGTGCAGCTGTATAGAAAAGTCAGATTGTTGGAATTTTCCAATGAATTTCAAGCTAAAGACCATGACTACTTAACTGACTGATTAGTTTTTTCAGAGTGTTGGAGTTTTCCAATGATTTCGAAAGCTTTAGTGCAACTGTATACAAAAATCAGATTTGGCGTTGTTTTGGCGTTGCGTGCCTACTGGGTGAGTAATGTATTTTTCAAATCAAGTGTTATATGTACTTTTCTGATATTGCAAAATGGGTTACAGACTTGAATAAGTCAGTTGACTTTCTTCTGAATCCCGTTTTGTATAACATTATGATACATTTGAGAATGAATGTCCTGTTTCATATGTTGTTATACAAAGAAAATAAAGTTTAAACCAAAAGTCAGATTGTTGAATCCAATAGCTAAAGATAATGACTCCTTTATTTATTTTGTTGGAATTTTCCAATAATTTCTAAAACTTTAGTGCAGCTGTATAGAAAAGTCAGATTGTTGGAATTTTCCAATGAATTTCAAGCTAAAGACCATGACTATTTTAGTGACAAATTAATGTTCTTTCGGACTGTTGGAATTTTCCAATGATTTCTAAAGCTTTAGTGCAACTGTATACAAATGGCAGTTTCATATGTTGTTATACAAAGAAAATAAAGGTTAAACCAAAAGTCAGATTGTTGGAATTTTCCAATAAATTTCAAGCTAAAGACCATGACTCCTTTATTTATTTTGTTGGAATTTTCCAATAATTTCTAAAGCGTTAGTGCAACTGTATACAAAAGTCAGATTGTTGGAATTTTCCAATGAATTTCACGCTAAAGACCATGACTACTTTATTTACTTCGTTGGAATTTCCCAGTGATTTCTAAAGCTTTAGTGCAGCTGTAGAGAAAAGTCAGATTGTTCGAATTTTCCAAAGAATTTCGAGCTGAGGACCATGACTGCTTTATTTTGTTGGAATTTTCCACTGATTTCTAAAGCTTTAGTGCAGCTGTATAGTATAGTCAGATTGTTCGAATTTTCCAAAGAATTCCGAGCTGAGGACCATGACTGCTTTATTTTGTTGGAGCTTTCCAATGATTTCTAAAGCTTTAGTGCAGCTATTTAGAACAGTCAGATTGTTGGAATTTTCCAATGAATTTCAAGCTAACGAGCATGACTGCTTTAGTGGCAGATTTTGTTTGAGATACAGCTGTGATAGCGGTTTATATTACCGGAGTTCTAAGAAAATCAACGTATTTAAATTGTTGGAATATTCCAATGATTTTGGCTGCTTTACTAAATGCACTCTATAACAATGCATTTCTTGACCCCCATATTTTTTGCATTTTTGAAGGCTTTATAAGGGATAATGAATTTATACCATCATAAAAAGCAACATTTAGGACGGTCAAAACCCTGTTTTGCTTTGCAAAAAAGGGTCCTGAATATAAAAGTCCTTTTTATTTTGGAAAGAGTTATATGCAGAAATTTTCTTCTCCTCACCTCTTGTAAAAGACGTCCTGTTTGTGCAATTTCACCGCCGGTATCGCTTACACCTTTGCATTCAAAACGCTCCCATATCTGACAAAGGAATGTCACATGTACGATTTTTAGCACATATGTGTTTTATATACGTAAGCTGTTAATGGTGTAATTTGATTACCCTACCTCAATTAATAAAGCAGCAATGACGGCGTTTGCAAGACTTATTGGATGATCCTCGTATATATCTCAAGCAAACTTTACAATGCTGTGTGAAATACTTGGTGCTTAGAAAACTTTGAGTAGTATAGTAGGAATAGCTGGCTCGGGATATGGGTTGTTTGGATTTTTAGTCTTTTTCCATTTCATTCGCCGTCTTTCTGGGGCGACGGCTCCTTATAGCCTGAAATACTGCTTTGGAGGGCATTAAATCAAAACAACCAACCAACTGCTAAAGAAAGTAGTCAAAGCACCCAAATCATAAGTTCGAACTCGTAATATTTATATAACTAATTTCTATACAATTTCCGCTGATAATCTATGAACATGGCTATGATTAAGCTAGGCTATGATTTATGATTCTGGCACTTCATGGCGTCTCCACAGATATTAGATAATAACTAGATAATCACTAAAGGTGATGAAAGCCCCCGCATTTGCCTCACTAGATGATTGTGTTTAAACAATTATCAAAAAGGAGCTGGTGGAATGACAAAGTTTTTCCTAAATATAGCAACTGTGACATTGACCTGCCTCTTCAATGCTGGATTGCGAATTTGTCCAAGATTGTCACACTTAAACATTTGTGTGAAGTTATATCAAAAGCTGTCAATAAATAAGGGTACTAGAGGGATGACAAAGTTTTTTTTTAAAAGCAACATCTGTAAACTTGACCTAGGATATACAATGCTGATCCCAAACTTGTCCAGGATATTTAACATTCGTGTGAAGTTATATCAAAATCAGTTCACAAATAAAGGCACTAAAACCATGACAAAGTTAACCAATAAAATATCTCTGACCTTGCCACACTCAAACATTTGTGTGAAGTTATATCAAAAGCTGTCAATAAATAAAGGTACTAGAGGGATGACAAAGTTTTTTTTAAAAGAAACATTTGTGACCTTGACCTAAAACAATATCTCTGACCTTCGACCTACAATGCTGAAACGGGAACTTGTCCCAAATATTGACATGCTTAATATTTGTGTAAAGTTACATCAAAATTAGTCCATAAAAGCACAAGAGGGATAACAAAGTATTTAAAAATAACTGTGACTTTGACCCTGACCCTAAAATTCTGGATTGCTAACTTGTCCAAGATATTGTCATATTTAAACATTTGGGTGAAGTTATTTCAAAATCTGTCAATAAATAAAGGGGCTACAGCGATGACAATTTTTCTTTTCTAAAAAATCAACTGTGACCTTGACCTTTGGCCTATAGTGCTGGAATGAGAACTTACCTAAGATATTGTCATACTTAACATTTGTATAAAGTTACATCGAAGTCGATTTAGAAATAAAAGCGATAGAGCGATGACAAAGTTTTTTCTAAAAATGGCAACTGTGACTTTGACCTTAAGGTGAGGTGGGAGTAATTGACAAAACACATGATTTGATTTGATATGATGATACTTCCCTATATTGTACATTTTTAGCTCCTCTTTCAGAAAATGTAATAAAAAGGGGGTGGGGCCGTTTTCGTTTTCAAGATATCTGACCTCGAAAACGTCAATTTTTCCTCATTTTCGACATGACGTTATAATAGCGTTCTATGGAAAACGTGCTTTTCTGCACGTCTCTCTTGGATAAAAACCTTCATTCCGAGAAAACAAAACACATTTTTTTCTTTAAAAACTAACACAGTATGGCCAAATGATAGAAGTTTACATTAAAGCAATAAAAATAGTAGGTCGCCGACTTAACTTTTTAGCTAAAGTGCATAAAATGCCCAGCGTGCTGTCTCTTTAGGCTAGAATGTTAACGTCGCGCATGGTGACGTTAACGTTACTTTACTTTTCGCGCCACGTATCAACCGTCGCTTATTGTAGGATCCCGGCAAAATTTGTCTAGGACTTTCGTCACTCATGATTGTCATCCCCGGGAAAGCGGATGTAGTATATTTTCTCTCAATGCATTAGCCGCCTTGGCTAACTTTTCTTTAATAATGACAAAAAAAAAGGAATTGAAAACATTGCCATTATGCCCCTCCATACTATTTATGGGCACCTGAGTTGACAAAATCTCTGAAGCAACAAGTTTGCGATACTTTCTATTTCCTTTTAATTTCACCCAGTGCTCAGCCTCTTTGCATTTTGTAATCAGACCATGTAGTAAATGTAATCACAGAAGCGGACAATGTTGACGCCATCTTGTTTTTCTCAGACGGAACGTTTGACGTCCTTACGTAATGTTGCGACAGAAACTGCCGCGCGGCGGCGTTGAATTACTCCCACCTCACCTTAAACCTGCCAACCTGAAACGCAAGCTCGTTCTAGGTATTGTCATACTCAATAAAGCTGTAAATCCGTTAATAACTGAGGGCACCAGAGCGATGACAAAAGGTGAACTTGTACAGAAGCCACAGAAATATGGCAAAAATATATGTATGTCATTTAAGGGTACATAATTCTGCAATAACGACCTGGATCAAAGTTCCGTTTCCCTTAAGCAGTACTACAAAGTGTAAAATATGGTCAAAATATGTATGCCATTTAAGGGGACACAATTCTGCAAAATGACCAGGATCAAAGTTCCGTTTCCTTTATGCACATGCCCAATGCATGCCTGAACTGTGTTGCAAGTTTCAAATCCCTGCATCATATACTGTAGGAGGAGTTGCGGCGACACGAACAGTACTACAAAGTGTGATGATGTAAAGACGTACGCACTCACGTACAGACGCACGGACAAGGACAAAATTTTATGCCCCTCCCCACTTCGTGGCGGGGGCATAAAAGATAAGAACCCAAACTTTGATTGCAATGATTTTCAAAAATATGATTTAAATTATGATTTGACAAAGAAAACTGACCAATTAGAAATGTTGTTAAGTATAATCCAAACGGAAATAAAAAAAAGAGAAGGACACGAAATTGCAGCTCAAACCTTAAGGGGAAATAAAGTTAGAATTGTTATTTTTGTACGGTACCAACTGTCACTGTCATGACCTGCTCTGCATAACTGTAAAGAAAAGTAAAATATCTCAAAGGTTATTCAGGTTATCAAACGGACACGAAATCGCACTTCAGCCATCCAGAGGAAACAACTCAAAAAGTAAGAAAGCAAGAGTTGTCATTCTTTACGCAAACAGTCGTCATGACCTGTTTTACATATAATTACTGTAAAAGAAGCATAACAGAACCCCGGGTTGTGTACAGGTAAAAGAATTCCAAGCCCCCCCCCCCCTCCCCCCCACGCTCCCCCAAACGCGGAATGACCAATCTAAGGCGGCGCTTCTGTGGTAGTTGGCTGTCTGCTTTCTATTAGTCTTTAACTTCTTGCACATTATTTCATTATTTTAGAGTAGTCTCGTTGCCATCTGCAGGAAAAGAGCTACTTCTTGGCGTTTTACTTGTCTTCGTTTACTTTGTATGTCGTTTTTATTGGAGGTCTTCAGACCTTTCCACAGTGTTCGCTTTGCAAGCAGGGCATTTAAATTTAAAGAGTTACTACACTTCAGGAACTGACTGAATCGGATCCCAAACCCTATCCCGAACATCAAAGGAAAAGATTGATAAACACATCCCAACAAACAATAAATTACAATTGATAAGCCGAGTCAGCAGCTCTTTCCCAAATAGGTGGCAACTCAGCTATCTTTACAGAACTAAATAATTTAGACCAACAGAAGGGTTACAGTAGACTAAGTAACTTATACGAAAAACAATTAACAACTATTTCTACCTATTTTCAATTTTTATTATAAAGCTGGTTCTGCATTTATTCCTCCTAAAACTGTCTTCGACGACATAGAAAAAAATCGATAAAGCAATGTCCAGTCCAAAATCACTGTGCTTATTAAGGTACGATAGGTAACAAAATTTATTGCAAATTTTCACTGTCTTGAACAGCGTACGACATATTATTTTTTGTTGAGCATTGCACATTTTATCAAGCAATGAATGCATTTTTGTACATATGAGTTGTCCTTATATGAGCCATCTTATAAGCAAGCTAAAAGTAGACAACAGCGTTTCATTCCCCGATAGGTATAAACAATCAATGACGATAAAGATGATGTACCGTACCATAGTAAACACTAAGATTTGAAACTGGGTTTAACTCTCTCTCTCTCTCTCTCTCTCTCTCTCTCTCTCTCTCTCTCTCTCTTCTCAAGTTTTATGCATTAATCGTTTTGTAAATAAGAATTGTTTCACCTGATTTTATAAGTAAGCTAAATGGAAATCATTTCACTTTAGCCATTGAAATGCAACAGCCATATGAGAATATGTAAAAATTTGTACCACAGCACACATATATATTTGTTTTTATAGTTTTCGCCTTTTGGGAGGGAGATGTAACAAAACATATGTTGTTTTATTAACACCCCTTATTGTACATCGGGTTGAGAGACTCGATCATCGAGGCCCCGGCATGGCGGTAGAAGCCTCTTATTTCCTTCCAGCAATTCGATGACTTGCCCACTGCCTATGATATAAACGTCCAAACCCAAAGAGCCAACGTAACTGGGCTTATCCCTAACCTACAAGGACCCCCTTAATCTATGTGTATTACTAAGCTGAGCAGGGCTCGCTCTGATATTACCGGTAATACTTGACCCAGATTCGAGTTCTATCCTGGCCATCATGAGATTTCTTCTATGAAGACTTTCATCCAATGATGCTGTTTTCATTGTTTTTGTTTAATCTATAATGGCTCCTTTGAAGTCTGCCGGAGTTGATAATATACGAGCAGAACTTGTTTCAGCTGGCGGAGAGACCATGAATGATGTTTTAACAAATCTGTTATATCTAACAAGATCTGTAGAGCGGGATCCCTAACCGTATGAAATCAGTCACTGAGTCGGGATCCCTAACCGTATGAACTCAGTCAGTGATTATTACATCCCCCAAAAAAGGGCAACCTACAGCTCTGCTAGAACTACAGAACCATCAGCCTCATCAGTCAGTCGAACAAAGTTATTTTGCAAGTGATCTTGAACAGGCTTAAACCCCAAGACGCACAGATAATTGTTGAAGAACAGACTGGATTTAGAGCCGGAAGAAGAACCACAGAGCAAATCTTCAAACTCAGAATCTGTGTAAAAAGTACCTCCAGCATCAGCAAAACCTTGAACATGCGGTATGGGCCACCTTGCGGAAGTACAATATCAGTGCAAAACTAGTTCGGACCATTGGGCAGCTATAAATGCTGTCCAGATGAATGGCAGCACGGGAGAATGGTTTATAATCAGTCTGAGTAGGCAAGGATGTCTCCTGTCGCCCACCCTCTTCAGCATAAGGTATAAGAGTAAGATAGTGCTAAGAAGACCAAACTAATGACAATCATTGCCAATGGCATCCAGAGGGAGATCAAGTCAAAAAGACAGAAGCTGGGTACCGTAATAACCTTCAGATACATTGAAGCATTCTTTCAGATGATGGCTTGAAACCGGAGGTTCTCCAAGGATTGAACAAGACACTGCAGCTTTAACAAAACTGAATCCAATTTGAAGAGATAACCATCTCTTGGATCAAAGGTGGAAATGATGAGCTCCCTTGTCATTTCCGTATTTCTGTATGTCTGTGAATCGTGGACATTGACAGCAGAGTGAGAAATAAGAACGCTGGCCTTTGAGATGAGATACTACCGAAGGTTACTGAACATTTTGTACAAGGACCACATAATCAATGAGGAGGTTCGCAGAAAGATCCAAGCAGCCATTGAAGAATAAGATGACATCCTGACCATGGTCAAGAAACGAAAACTAGAGTGTTTTGGCCACGTCTTAAGGCAACCTGGTTTAGCAAAAAATGATTCTACAGGACACAGTGAAAGGTAAAAGAAAAAGAGACAGACAGAACAAGAGGTGGTAAGGTAATATTAAAGAGTGGACAGGGATGAATTTTGCCAGTTAAACTAGAGCGGCTGAAAATACGGCTCAAAACACGACCCGACAAAAGGGATTGTTGCCATGTCATCCATGGTGCCCCAACGACCTTGCAAAGTTAATGGATAAAATAGAATAGAACAGAATAGATGCAAGTCCATGTATGTATAAGCGGTACGTATGCAAGTTTTTGAAACCGAAACGCTGTCGGTTAAAAGACGTGGGTACAAATAGTATAAGTTTCTCTTAATTGACCATTTGACTATTATCTCTGTTGACTACTAACAATCGCGCACCTGGTAATGAGACCTTTCAGATCCATACCATTTCTAGGAGCTAAGCTTAGCAATGGCCTACTGATCTAGCGGTCCCGGGTTCGAGCCCCACTACTGGGCTGCTAGAGGTGAGAATATTTCTATCTGTAAACGGGGTTCCACTGCACACAGCGTTTCATTATCACCTCCTGATATGACTATAATACAATTAAAAAGAACGTAAAACACAAGTCATGTAGTTCACCCACTCTGCTTTAGCAAGTGATTAGTTGCTGTGTATACAGTGAAAAGGGTATTGCACAGTAAATTGCTGCCATTGCGGGTTTAAGCATTCGTTTATGACCATTTAGTCAAATCTGACATGCAATTACATTACATGCAGCAGATGCCACTTACGAGGTCCTGATTGAAAACCGTCTACTAAGCTGTATAAGGCACTGCAGCAGATCTTTCTAGGATTCTTTTTAAAGAAACCAACTTGTTTTTCTTGTCCCAGTTGATGTTTAGGGCCGGATGTGGCGAGCGATCGTTGCCTTCTCGTCTTTTTAAGACCGCCGTCAATTAAATCCATCAACTGCAATCTTGTCTCATGTGTATTGTGTTAACGTGGAAAAGACAGGCGTTTAGTTCTCATCATCAGTGTCGAAAGAATAACAAAACCTTCTGACAGTCCTAAAGACTGAATTCAATTTGTCATTTTCTTAAGGACATTCTATATATCATTTACCACTATAAATGTGAAAACGATGATTAATATATTTAAAAGCAATAAACACGTTTATCTACTTATTGCCTCTGAATATTCTAATTGTTTAAAGCACTATTGCCCTAAAAGGGGGGGGGGGGGGGGGGGTCTCCATAAGGGCCATTTTCTGGTTACAAATGGATTTTCATCAAACCTCACCAATATCTACCTGTAGGTGTTGGCTTTCATGTACAGAAATACTGATCTCATCGAAAGTGTATTTTGAGTGGAGTGCAGTGTCAAAGTGGGTGGGGTAATTCCACCCCATACCTTACCATGTATCATTTTTTTCAATTATCCTAGGCATTTTTAAACCTTGAATTATCTGCCCTTGATTCAAGAAAATATGAGTAATTAAATTGAAAATATAAGATCGAAATTCTACACTGGAAGGTCTATTTTTGATGACACTTTTGCTCATGTTTCTGATATTAAACTGACTGTTGGCCTTTAATTCTATATAGTGCCTGCATGTGATATTACACAAGAACTGTAACTGAACAGCAGAGCTCATCCTGTTATATGCCACTTAATTGTATCACATTCATGATACCATATTCTGCACCAAAATTTGATTTATGGATTTTAGTTACTGACACTTCAAATGTTATTGAACACCTTAGTTTTGAATTTCAAAGTCGCCCTGAACACTTATTACAGAGACAGTGTACTAGACCCTCCTGCCCAACACATACGCAATATTTTTAATTTCTGACAGTGATCACCCTAATCTCACACACAAACTGTGTGAGGACACTCTTAAAACTCAGGTGGCAAGACAGGATATGAAAGTCCTGTAGAGGGCAGGGATGCAAAGCATATATGCCCTTCTGAAACTGGCTCAGCTAAGATGGGTTGGCCATGTCACCAGAACAAATGCACAGATGAAAGACATTCACAGACACTGTCTGAGATACGTTTACCAAAGAAAATATTCTGAGGAGAACTTAAGGGTGAAAATGTTCATCAGGTTGTCAGACGATATGATACAAGAACACTCTTAAAGGAGAGAATCTATTAGGCTAAGCAAAGGCATAAAAAGTGCTAAAACAGAGATCATGCATCACCTAGTGGTACTTCTGTACCCAGATCTATCTTGCTCTATTTATTACAGATAATGTAGAGCAAACGTTTGGCTAATCAGCCACCAAAGACCACACTAAACACACTAGCACTGCAAACAAGTAAGATTAGGATGATCACTGTCAGTTATAAAAAAATACGGCACGTGTGTTGGGCAGGAGGGTCTAGGACACTGCCTCTGTCATTAGTTTTCAGTGAAACATTTAAATTCAGAACTAAGGTATGTTAATAACATTTGATATATATGTAACTAAAATCCATAAATCAAATTTTGGGTCAGAAAATAATATCTTCAATGTAATATAATTAAGTGGCATGTAACAGCATGAGCTATGCTGTTCAGTTACAGCTCTTGCGTAATATCACTGGCACTATATTGATTTGAAAGCTCAACACTCAGTATAATTCAGAAACATGAGCGAAAGAGTAATAAAAATATACCTACCAGTGAACAATTTCTATCGTACATTTTCAATTTAATTACTTATATTTTCTTGAATCAAGGGCAGATAATCCAGGTTTTGATATGCCTAGGATAGTTTTCTCATAATTCTGCAATGCACACTATCATATCAATATAATTACAAAGTTTCTTTGTATATATCTGGACAAATAATGAAAACTTGTGTTTTTTTCGTAAAGTTGGAGAAGCAAAAATAAGTAAATTCCTGTTACCACTTACAAGCACATAACAGGATGAGCTCTGCTGTTCAGTTACAGTTCTTGTGTGATATCATGGGCACTTTATGGAATCGAAAGCTCATTAATCCGTATAATGATAAAACAGGAGCAAAAGAGTCATCAAATATATACCTAGCAATGTGGAATTTCGATCTTACATTTTCAATTTAATTACTCATATTTTCTTGATTCAAGGGCAGATAATTCAAATTTTGATATGCCTAGGATAGTTTTCTCATAATTCTGCAGTGTACACTATCATGACAAATTACAAAGTATCCTTTATATATCTGGACAAATAATGAAAAATTGTGGTTTTTCGCAAAGTTGGAGAAGCAAAAATAAGTAAAATTCCTGTTACCACTTATAAGCTCATATATTGGTATTGGTAAGCAAACAGTGGTAAGCTAGATAACACAATTTATTAGCATATATGCATGCTATATTTCAAATCATAATGGTAAATCAGTCATGATTATTTATAGAGATAATTGAAAAAAAATGATACATGGTAAGGTATGGGGTGGAATTACCCCACCCACTTAAATTTGACACTGCACTCCTCTCAAAATACACTTTCGATGAGATCAGTATTTCAGTACATGAAAGCCAACACCTACAGGTAGATATTGGTGAGGTTTGGTGAAAATCCATTTGTAACCAGAAAATGGCCCTTATGGAGACCCCACCCCCCATGTATAATATTGTATATTGCGGCATCGCTGCAACTGTTTCAGTAGCGTTTTGTCACTGTAAATGACCGTGATTGGTTTGTTTTAGCCAAACAAAACATCTCTGAAGTTCTCATAAGACAGCTCGCGTTACGAAATCAAGTGAGTGGGGAGAGTCGGAAGGAGCACCACAGAACAGATCTTCAGCCTCAGAATCCTGAGTGAAAAATACCTAAAAACCAGCAAATCTGTACCATGTCTTCATTGATTTAATTAAATACTTTGACAGAGCATGGCATGCCGCATTATGGGCCACCATGCGGAGGTACAATATCAGCGCAAATCTAGTTCGCGCCATTGAGCAGTTTTACGACAAGGCTACAAGTGCCGTTCAGTTGAATGGCAGCATGTGAGAATGGTTCAGAGCAACGGTTGGGGTTAGGCAAGGATGTCCTCTGTCACCCACCCTCTTCCACATTTTTCTCAAACGGATAATGTCTAATGCTCTGGAGGCGGTGGTGGTCGGGCGATGGCGCTGGTTATAACTGCTTGTGCCGGGGCGTCCTACTTATTTGGATAAAAGTAGAACAAGGGCCTACTTAGCTTGCAGTAGGTACGGGCGGGGGTTAGTTGGATTTTTTTTCTCATCTATCATTTCTCTTTTCTTTCTCCATCTCTCTGGGAGACGGCCCGATACAGACTGAAATACTTTCTCAAAGGGCCGTTAAACCCAAAACAACCAACCAAATAACCAAAATCTAATGCTCTGGAAGAACATAATGGAAAAGTTAGCACAGGCGGCAGAGATATTACAAATCTGCAGTTTGCCGATGACATAGATGCTCCAGTTGAGATAGAGCAGAAAATAGAAGCCCTAGTGAAAAGTCTCGACAAAACCTTCACAAGATGGAATCCAGTGCTGAAAACTAGAAATGTGTCCATAGGACACGGATGCCCCGCCTAGTGTCCTAAGTACGATGGCGCCTTGTTTAAGGTATTTGCACTTGTAGCACAACTAGGTTCACAAAGGCAGACTTCTAGACTTCTGTTGTTCACGTTTTATTGTTTGCTTTGGGCAGATGTATTGTGCTTTTTGGATCAAGAGAAGTGTGTGTGTGTGTGTGTGTGTTCGGAAGCTGGGGGGGGGGGGGTGGAGGAGGTTGTCATGACTGTGATATGTGATAACATTCTGCATCTTATCACAGAAATGGATGCCATGCAACTTTCCAAAAGAATTAGCCTGGAAACAAGTAACTTAAAAAAAAACTAACAAACAACAGAAACCATATGAAAGTCGAAAAAGGGCCATAACTCCCACAATAATTGACGGATTTTGCCAAACATCGAACTTGACCTGTATTTTATGATTATGTACCTGTGCATAAAATATGAATTCAATACACCAATGTTTTCAAAAGATAATGAACGGAAACTATTTTTTCACACAACATGAAGTCGAAAAAGGCCATAACTCCCACAATAATGAACGGATTTTACCAAACATCGAACTTGACCTGTATTTTATAATTATATACATGTGTTTAAATACGAATTCAATACACCAATGTTTTCAAAAGATAATGAACGGAGACCAGTTTTTCCTACAAAATGAAGTAAAAAAAAGGCCAATACTCCCACAATAATCGACGGATTTGCCCAACATTGAACTTGACCTGTATTTTATAATTATGTACCTGGGTATAAAATATGAATTCAAGACACCAATGTTTTCAAAAGATATCGCACGGAAACAATTTTTTCATACAAAATGAAGTCGAAAAGGGCCATAACTCCCACAAAAATCGACGGATTTTGCCCAACATCGAACTTGACCTGTATTTTATGAATATATACCTGTGTTTAAAATATGAATTTAATACACCAATGTTTTCAAAAGATATCGAACGGAAACCATTTTTGCATACAAAATAAATTCGAAAAAGGGCCATAACTCCCACAATAACAGACGGATTTTACCCAACATCGAACTTGACCTGTATCTAATGATTATATAGATGTTTATCAAACATGAATTCAATACACCAATGTTTTCAAAAGATATCGAACGGAAACCATTTTGTATGCTACGTACGTACGTATGTTACGTTCATACATTACGTACGTACGGACAGCGGTGATACTATATGCCCCCCATTTTCAATGGCGGGGGCATAAAAACCAAACGAACAAAAAAAACAACAAACAGCGCTAATGGCATCCAGAGGGAGATCAAAATAAAAGGACAGAAGCTGGGTACTGTAAAAAGCGTCAAATACCTTGGAACAATTGTCTCAGATGATGGCTCAGACCCGGAGTCAGTAACAAAGCTGAAACCAATTTCGAGAGATAACAGCATATCTCTGGAATCAAAGGTGAAACTGATGCGCTCCCTTGTCATTGCCATATTTCTGTATGCCTGTCAATTGTTGACCTTGATAGCAGAGTAAGAGAAAAGATGCTTTTGAGATGAGACGCTACCAAAGGTAAATTTAAAAAGTAACTACACTTCAGGAACTGACTGAATCAGATCCCAAACTCTATCCCCAACATCAAAGGGAAAGATTAACAAAGACATCCCAACAAACAAGAAATTACAAGTGATAAGCCGAGTCAGCAGCTCTTTCCCAAATAGGTGGCAACTCAGCTATCTTTATAGAACTAAATAATTTAGACCAACAGAAGGACTGAACATTTCGTACAAGGACCATATAAACAATGAGGAGATACACAGAAGATTTCGAGCAGCCATTGGAGAATATGATGAAATCCTGACCCTGGTCAAGAAACGGAAACTAAGGTGGTTTGCTCACGTCTCAAAGTCTTCTGGTTTAGCAAAAACAACCCTACAGCGCACAGTGAAAGGAAAAAGAAGAGGCAGACAGAAGAAGCAGTGGGAGTAGTAAGGACAGTCACTTTGGCCCCGGATTTTCCCATGTATTTTTACATAGACTTTTGGCCTGTAAAAAACTAAGTCCGCACGGTCGCCTAGTAAAACATACATGGCCGGGGCCAAAGATGACAATCCATGAGTTAACTTCTTCAGGCTAGTGGGCCTCGGGGCTCAAAACTATATGCTCCACAAAGTTACTTGCCCCTGTTATTAGATTCTAAGTCTAACGGAGGCATATAGCTCTGCAGTGCCTTGATACTGTATAGTAGCAGGTTTCTGATATCAGACTTTCGGCCTCATAGGATCTCACTGTACCAGAGACGTGGTTTTACAGTATTCTTATATGCTCTACAAAGTAGCATGCCCCTCAGAGGCGTGGCCATGCAGTGCCCTTATTCTGTACAGTAGCAGGTGTCTGTCAGCAGACTCTGGACCTCATAGGGCCTCACCGTAACAGAGACGTGACTCTGCAGCATCCGAATAAGGCCCTGTACAGCAACAGGCCTCTGTTATATGACTCTTGCCCAAGCAGAGGCGTGACTTTACAGTGCCCGATAACTTACTACTACTTTTCGAAAGAAGAGCAGACGACTGGTATAACCCAACACAACTTTATTTGTCCCGCTAACTGATGACGATGAACAGGGGATTTGGACCGTCCCTCTGCACTCGTTTACAATGAACATATTTACAACAACATGTACATGGGATATTTCTTTGACAAAAAATGAGTATATCTTAAACATTTACAGCTTTGAATACTATGTCTGAAATAAGTCTTTGGAGGCATAATGCCTCTGAACACAGATGCATAAAGTCTGCCGTAATTCAGGCTCAACCACATTTCTATGTCTCTGTCGTTCTGATATAGATCTTCTCCAGTTCCCATCAGGTGTTCGTGTATGGCTGTCTTTAAGTCTAGCCCTCTGCTGAGCTGATGAAGAATGTAAATGCAGTACATGCCACACACTTTACTCCACGGACTTTGTAGCATCTCCGTATTTTCTATCCAAGACTCGGCATTCCTCCGAATGAAAGGGAGTATATACTCTTCTAATGGCGGTTGTCCATAAAAATCGAAGTAAATGGCCTAGCCGTCACTGAAATATAAGGCCACCCAATGTTCTCCTGGCTGGTCCGAGTCGTCTGTATTAATGATGTATGCTTTCACATCCAACGGCTTCTTCTCTGGCAGGAGATCCTTCGAGACTACCTTGGCGTTCAAATGCATAAGTTGAGACGCCTTGGTCAGAATTGCCGTAAATTCTAGCGTATTCATCTCTGTTGTAGGAGTCTATAATTCTTAGTGCCCAGTAGTTTTTCCACTCTTCATTAATCGGAGAAGCGAATGTGTTTTTCTTAAAAAAAAAACAGCCAGTTTTATGGGCTTCCACGGCTTCTTCGGCGTGAGATGACTCATGCCTCTTGCTTCTCCAGTGTCTTTTAAGCCAAACATTAGACACAGTTCGTGATTACAGTCTTTGATGACATCGTAGACGTTGAGACATTCTAATGCCGGTTCGTGATAGTGTAAGTCTCTTATCCAATCATCTCCGGCTCCTAGACAGCGCATGTGATATTTCACTGGGATGATCTAATTTGCAACCTTCACACTCGTACTGAGCATATTCTCTGACGGGTATTCTCAGGTTCTTTAGCATCGCAAATATCAAAGCAGTCATGTCCTTGCCAAAAAATATTTTGGGTGGTGGCACATCAAATTCTTCCAGCAGTTCTCCATTTTCGTCGCACTTAGATCTGATCTTTGGGCGTAACACCTGTTCGATTTCGTCCTCCAAGGAGCCAATGTCATCAGAGTGGGATCCATGTAGTTCCTAACATTCCACTCTAAATTTCAGCTCTTGTTCTATAAGGTATCCTTTATTCATGGTTTCAGTAGTCTGTTATGACTTCTCTCAAACCGTTGATTTCTATCAGGCTGTCAAATTCTGCATACACAATCACGTTGATCGTCTCTTCGAGTTTCGATGCAAACTGAAACTCCAGTCTTAAGTTGCCCGTTTTTATAGGATGCAAGTGGCTCTGATCATCTCCTTGGTCAGGCGTGAGATCGTATCCCCAGAAACAATAGCCGCCTTTGTAATCTTCGTAATCGATATTACAGGTCTGAAGTTGATTTTGACTTCCCAAAGCTTGATACAGAGACATATAAAATCTGAGATATTGATCCATGTCAAATTTTGGTTCAAACGCTTTGCCGTAGACGCTGTGGCCATCGTAACTCACGTCAAGTATGCTGAGATGTCAATCCGACTGAGAAATATATAAGGAAATACTGGAGTGCTTTGCAGTAATGTCAATATGGAGAATGTGCTCACTTTGGACGATATTCGAAAAGATCTGAGAGAATCGGATATCTCAGCGACTGCAGTCAATTCTATCATGGACGACGGTAAACAACAACAGACGTATGTTCAGCCTACGACGTACTACCAACCAGTACAGACTAGGACGACGCAGCAAGGCATGGGCGCTCTAGCGAATATCATCAAAGAATTAAATGACCTGAAGACCCGAATTCAAAGATTAGAAGAACAACAGCAGCAGCCCAGCGTGCTAGAATTCAGCGTCAAGCCTATCAAAATACCCCTGACCATTGATGTGACTACTTCGGAAGAACACACAGAATCGAGGTGTGGCGTAGGTTCAAATTGCAAGGACATAGAGAATCCTAGAAAAAAGAAAACAAGATAGACAAAAAAAACCGCTATAGCAAACAATCAGTCCTTTTCAGGACTACCCAATTCTTGTAGAAAGAGTACCCAAGACGAGTTGTCGCATTCTGCACACAAACCTCATGACTAACTGCATTAAAAATAATATACACATCTACTTCTTAACTTTGATAACAATTCCAGCAAAATTTCAATACTTTACAAACCTTAAATACGCTATTTTCCCTTGAAAATACGATAAGCGCAGCTTCTATGGCGGCCAACGTCTTGTTTACTTCGGCTAGATATAACTGACATCATAAACGTTCAAACATAACGTCACAACTGGCCAAAGACGTTGCGCGATCCTGCAAGCTTTTTTGTGTGCTCCTACAGATCCTACAAACTTCCTACAACGTCCCGCAAAGTTGCGTGCATGCTCCAACGACTATTTCTTGTGGGAAAATGGCGCTGAATCGTCCTAAAAACCGCTCTGAGAGCCTAAGAACTTGACTTCTAAGGCTTTGCAAGGGCCTAACAGAGGCTCACTAGCCTGAGGAAGTTAACTCCTCTTTGGCCCCGACCATGTATTTTACACTAGGCGACCGTGCGGACTTAGTATTTTACAGGCCAAAAGTCTATGTAAAAATACATAGGAAAATCCGGGGCAAAAGTGACTGTCCTTACTACTAGTGGGAAGACAATATTATTGAATGGACATGGATGGACTTTGCCAGCCCAACTAGGGTAGTTGAAAACAGGACGAGGTGGAAAGGGATTGTTTTAAAGTCATCTATGGTGCTCCAACGACTTTGCAAGGTTATGGGATAGAAAAAAAAATAGAATAAAATGGTAACCAGCTGATTTTTAGTACCAGCTCTTTTGACTGAGTTTGTATTTCCACGGACTTTCTGGGTATTGACCAATATTTGTCCTTATATATAAGTCCGCTCGAATTGAAGTCACAGTGTAGCCGTCTGTGGTAAACCTGTATGTTGTTTCTTATTTTAGAATGTAATGTAATTTCGTGTTTAAATAATATAAGTATTCACTTTTCCAGTTTAGGCGTTTATTTGTATTAGCGCAGGGGGATGTTAGTTTCCCAGCTCAGGTTATGGTTAGGACATTCACTGCTCAATAAAAGTCATTTTATGACCTACTTTCTTATACATATTAAAAATACAATGTACATGAGTAGCTTCTTAGTCACTTTTTCGCCTTTGTTAATTTGGATTGCACGGCGGGGAAAGAAAAAAGCGTTATTTTATGAGGCGATTTGTCTATTTACAAACACGCGATTTTCCTACCTTTTGTAAGTTAGATGACAATATATGCAAATCAATTTTCATTTAATCACGAAACCTGTAGGTAGAACCTCTTTTCACAGTGACGTGTGTTCAGACGATTTTATTCACCAGTTGTAGAACTACTGATACATTTAGCATATCGTGCGCACAATCTCTTCTGCAAAATTAACGTCTTTATCAGAACCTTTGACATGAACTTTAAGTCCCATTGTCCTATCAGTGGTATAAACGTCTAAACTCAAATCATTATAAAAAGTAGCCCAACCTTAACGTTTTGTGATAAAATGTTGGTTGACGTGCGTATACTGAGTTGTAGAACTGGCAGAAAGCAGAGAAAACATTTTTTTGGAAAATAACCAACCGCTCAAATAACGAATCGCGTAACAAATACAATTTCCTGTTCTGGTTCTCCGTCTAGCAATGCTATATGAACATAGGCTGGATAGTGATTGGGGCACCGCGCCTATACATTGTATTTTTACCATTTATCCAACTGAATGTAATCGAAAGTAGGTCGTTTTAGTTGCCAACTAAAATGGCCCAATAAATTTTGAAACTCTTTTTATTTGAAGGATTTTTCATTTGTTTAAAGTTGGCTAAACACGGTCATTTCCAATGACGAAACTGTAGTGAGAAGCTCGCAGCGATACCTCATGATAATTTTTTTCATGCTGATAGAGCAATTGGGCCTTTAAACAGATCACATGAAATCTTATCGAAAGCATGAAAATGAAGGGTTAATTAGAAACAGAGTATCAAACCTGTAACCTAAAGAGCGGCAAGCAACATCAGCATTGTCATTATTTCCAAAATCACAAATTGAGCCCCATGTTTGATTGTAAAACACCTCAACTCTTCCAGAGTACTCATTTGTACCATTTACAAGGCGGAATTTCACTGAAAGTAGAATTCATAGCTAAACGCTTACTTAGAAACAGAGTAGGGGAGACCAGGGCTAGTAGGTCCGAAAACTGCATTTTCCTTTTCAAATTCCAAGGCTAATGTTTATTTGCTGGTATTATTTTTGCATTGCGTAACTAGAACAATCATTTTTTGAATTTATTCTATAGTTTTTCGTTTGTAAAATTGCAGACGCTGATAAGTATAGCCGTTTTTCCAGACGAGATCAACTGGACCAACTTACCCCGCTATCGGGGTAAGTTGGTCCGAACAGACGGGTTTTGATTGATTGATTGATTTGTTGCTTAACGTCTACGGTAAACAGCTATGGTCATGTCGGGACGGTCAGTTAACCTAACCACACTATTCCATGGTAGGCTTAGACCTCCCAAGCGGTTAACCAGTACTAAGTACACATATTTTCGACAGTAACTGACTGCCCTTCTTGAATCAGCGGAAGGAGAAACGAAAGTATGTGGCCAGACCAGGTATCGAACCCAGGACTTCTGACTTATAAGTCAGGTGCCCTACCGACTGCGCTATGCGGCCCGGCGGACAGCGGGGTAAGTTGGACCGACTGGGTAAGTACGAAAATGGATTTAATCCACAAACAAATATATTTTCATAATAAACAACAATAAAAACATGAAACTATTTCTAAAGAGTGCGCATCTTTTCACCACTAATACGTCCGCCACATTAAAGCTTCGACGCCGATTCGATGTTAATTTGTGTGGTTTCGATAAATAAGAAAAATGCTTTTTCTTAATAGTCTTCTTCTTTCTTTACAAGTGTATTGTTAATTTGTTATTTTACAATATATTTAAGAAATATATCAGCTCTAGCAGTGAATTGTTGAGTAATGATTCACTGTTTGGATGTCAGTTGTAAAGTAGCGGAGAGAGAGGGGTGTATTTACTTACAACTGACCGACAAACAGTGAATTATTAATCAACAATTCAATGCTAGAGCTGAACTATTTCGATTCTAACACTTAAAAACGCTGAAAAGGGATTTTTTTTTATTCAAACTCTCCCAACCTTCCTGCCAACTCGTTCATGCTCCCACCAATTTTCTTAAATGTACCTTAGGCAAATGTACGTTTTAATGGCGATTTTAGAACAAAAAAGAGACGTTACACCGTCTAACGTCTCAAGAAGTCACAAAATTACGTCAGTAATGCCAATGACGTCAATAGTTAGACTCACGCGCTTCGGGCAGTGAATTGTTGCAGATTAAAACACGGAAACTTTCCATTGCTTCTATAGGCGCACTGTGTTAGAATTTTTGTGTAAGAGTATACTTTTGCCAAAGACGCATCTGTTTTATTGCAAACATACAGTCACCCAAAAGTGGTCCGCTGGCAGTCAAAGGGTAAAATTTAGCAAATGTTTGATAGCTGATTTTTAGAGTTTCATGGGATTGGATTGTTTCATTTATTATAATGCCGCCTCTTTGCGATTTAGTACCTATCTGGGTATCGAAATTTCATTCTGATGATAAGTATTTCTTCTACTTGTCGTTGTGTCATGTTAATTGCGTCTGAAAGTCCTGAGAACCCTTAAAGGGGGAACATGTAGGGGAGACCGGGCCAATTGGTCCGAAAATTGCATTTTTTTTCAAATGCCCGGGCTAATATTCATTTTCTAGTATTGTTTCCGCATTGCGTAACTAGTATCTAATCATTTTTCTAACTTATTATGCCCTCAACTTCGAAGTTGAGGGGGGCATATTGCTTCTGGGTTGTCCGTCCGTGCGCCCGTCCGTCCGTTAGTCACGCATACCATATCTTAGGAACCGTGCATGCTAGAATTTTGAAATTTCACACATGGATTCGTCATGAAAAAATTGCGGACACGTATTTTTTTTTACCTTAAGATGTGAAATAAGGTTTCCATTTTGAAATCTGACCCCTCTTGCATGAGTTATGTTCCTTTTTGTCTTTTTTTGCCCTAAGTTAGGGGGTTTTTTTGTTTTTGTTTTTTTATTTTTGTTTTGATATTATTCAAATTTGGTTTATAGATGCAACATACGAAAATAGTTGACACGTGTTTTCCAGTTTTTCCAGGAAGCTTTTGCCTGCTGAGTTATGCCCCTTCTATATTTTTTGAAAAAAAAGTTCGTTATCACAACTCCTCCTAAATTGCTCCACCGATTGTCTTAAAATTAAGTATGTGAAAACATATTGATAAGAAGATGTGCATTAAGGTTTCCATTTTGAAATCCCACCTCTATTGCCTGAGTTATGCCCATTTTTGCCCTAATTTTGGGGTTTGTATTGGTCATTATTTTATTTTGATTTTATTCAAAGTTGGTTCATAGATGCAACATAAGAAAATAGTGGACACCTGTTTTCCAGTTTTTCCCGGAAGCATTTGCCTACTGATTATGCCCCTTATATATTTTTTGTAAAAAGGTTTGTTATCGCAACTCCTCCTAGACCGCTAGACCGATTTTCTTGAAATTAAGTATGTGAACACATATTGGTATTAAGATGTACATAAAGGCTTCCATTTTGAAATCTGACCCCTATTGCCTGAGTTATGTCCCTTTTTGACATTTTTGCCCTAAATTTGGGTTTGTCTGTTTTTAGTCATTTTTGCATTTTTTTTATCAAAGTTGGTTCATAGATGCAACATAAGAAAATAGTTGACACGTGTTTTCCAGTTTTTCCAGGAACCTTATGCCTGCTGAGTAATGCCTCTTCTATATTTTTTTGTAAAAAAATTTGTTATCGCATATCCTCCTAGACCGCTTGACCGATTGTCTTAAGATTAAGTATGTGAACACATATTGGTATGAAGATGGGCATTAAGGTTTCCATTTTGAAATCTGACCCCTATTGCCTGAGTTATGCCCCTATTTTATACTTTTTGCCCTAATTTGGGGGTTTATTTTAGTCATTTTTGCTTTGATTTTATTCAAATTTGGTTCATAGATGCAACATAAGAAAATAGTTGACGCGTGTTTTCCAGTTTTTCCCGGAAGCTTTTGCCTGCTGAGTTATGCCCCTTCTATATTTTTGTCGCACCTGCTTTAGCAAGGTACGGTATAGGCGTCCGGTTTTCCGTCCGTCATTCCGTCCGCCCGTCCGTCTGTCAGTCCGTTCACATTTACGTCAACCCTGGCGTTAAATATTTATTTCTCCAAAACCACTGCGTCCATGGTTCTCAAATTTTATATGGATCATGACCAGACTGCAAGTCCTCAGAATGATAAAAATCAGCTAGGTCCAGAATCCAAGATGGCCGCCATTGCAACAAATTTCCGTTCACATTAATCTCCGTTAACCCTGGCGTTAAATTCTATTTAATTAAAAACCACTGTACCCATTGTACTTAAATTTTACATGGAGCATGACCAGACTGCAAGACCTCAGAATGGTAAAATTCAGCCAGTTAAGAATCCAAGATGGCCGCCATTGCAACAAAAAAGCGCTCACATTTACATTAACCCTGGCGTTAAGGTCTATATTTAATTAATTTCATCAAAACCACTGCACCCATGGTTCTCAATTTTTATATTGAGCATGACCAGACTGCAATGCTTCAGAAAGATCAAATTCAGCCAGGTCAAGAATCCAAGATGTTTGCCATTGCAACAAAAACATTCACATTTACGTTAACCCTGGTGTTAATGTCTGTTCAATCATTTTTTCCAAAACCATTGCACCCATAGTTTTCAAATTTCATATAAAGGTACAATTCAGCCAGGTCGAGAATCCAAGATGGCTGCCTTTACTGAAAATGGCAAAAACAACAAAATCAGCGTGTATTTCAGAACCACTTGGTATATTTGGTTGAAATATTGCCCATGACCTCTGCTACTGTGGAAGTGCAATGCAGGTGCGACATAGCATTCCGCGGAATTCTTGTTCTGTAAAAAATGTTTGTTATCGCAACTCCTCCAAGACCGCTTGACCGATTTTCTTAAATTAAGTATGTGAACACATATTGGTATGAAAATGTGCATTAAGGTTTCCATTTTGAAATCTGACCCCTATTGCCTGAGTAATGCCCCTATTTGACATTTTTGCCCTAATTTGGGGGTTTATTTTAGTCATTTTTGCTTTGATTTTTTTCAAATTTGGTTCATAGATGCAACATCAGAAAATAGTTGACACATGTTTTCAAGTTTTAACCGGAAGCATTTGCCTGCTGAGTTATGCCCCTTATATATGTTTTGTAAGAAAAAGTTTGTTATCGCAACTCCTAGACCGCTTGACCGATTTTCTTGAAATTAAGTATGTGAACAGATATTGGTATAAAGATGTGCATTAAGGTTTCTATTTTGAAATTAACCCGTATTGCCTGATGTATGCCCCTTTTTGACATTTTGCCCTAATTTGGGATTTATTTTAGTCAGTTTTGCCCGGAAGCATTTGCCTGCAGAATTATGCCCCCTTCATATTTTTTGTTAAAATAAGTTTGTTATCGCAACTCCTCCTAGACCGCTTAATCGATTTTCTTGAAATTAAGTATGTGAACAAATATTGGTATGAAAATGTGCATTATGGTTTCCATTTTAAAATCTGACCCACATGCCTGAGTTATGCCTCTTTTTGACATTTTTTGCCTTAATTTTGTCATTTTTGTTTGTTTTTTGTCATTTTTGTTTTGATTTTGTTCGTAGTTGCCGCATAACAAAATAGTTGACACCTATTTTCCAGTTTTTCCCGGAAGCATTTGCCTGCTGGGTTATTCCTGTTTCATTTTTTAGTATAAAAGTTTATCGCTACTCCTTCAAAACTGTTTGACAGATTTTTTGAAATTAAGTTTGTGAACAAATATTGATATGAAGATGTGCATTTAGGTTATAATTTTAATCACCAACCCTTTTTGCATGAGTTTTGCCCCTTTATGATATTTGATGCTCTTTTTACAAAGGATTATTTGGTCATGTTGCTTCGATTTTATTCCTATTTGGTGCATTGATACAGGAGAAGACAAGAGCTGACAAATATTTTTCAGCTCTTTTCCAGAAGAGTTGTCTTGTTTATTTATGCCCCTTTATGGTTATTGAAAAGAGAGTTTGAAAACAGAGTTTGTTGCTGCTTCTTCTCCTAAACTGTTTCTCAGACATTTTTAAAATAAGTGTATGGCCACATATTGTTCTATAGATGTCTACTGTGTTATAGGTTTGAAACTTCAGCATTTTTTCTGTCCCTTTTCTGAATTTGTATTTTTTTTGTCATTCTTTCTTTGACTTCATTTAGATTTGGTCCATGGAGCAAGCATAAGTAAAGAGTAGACATAAATATTTTCAGGATGTTTTTTAACATGTAACATGAATGCTGTGTGTATGTAAAAGTTGGATGACAGAGCAAACTAAGTGCTAAATGCGGGGATATTTAGTATCCATGCTTACTGCCAGTTCTAGTGTTTTCATAACTATGAAGTTGGAGTATCGGTAGTTTAGTGATGAAGTTTATGTCCTGAATGGTAGGTATGAACAAGACCCAAAAGATAGGCAGTAACTATAATTGCGGAAGGCATAATTTACACAATGAAATGCCGGTAAATAAAATAAAATGTATAAACAAAATTTCAGAATGAAAACTGAGAAATGCAAATATACATGTACACGGGTACTATTGATGATATCCTTTTTTACACTTACTGTTTGATGGATCACAGTCGACTCCAACTGCAGTCTGTTCGCAGGGATTCGATAACATGTAAAAACACTGCTCGAGAGAATACTCGTTGCCTCTACAATGCACCAGGCCCATCAATGGCAGTATCGAACTATCACCATAGTCCGCTATTTTACCACCACTAGAAAAAAAAATACAATGAGAAAATACCAAGCGATACCATCCCCTAGCACCGGACGTTTCCACTTATTGACTTTATTGCTGGCTGGGTACTCATTTGTTAAAATCCATTCTCTGTAATCACTAAATTTTTTACATAGGGCCACGCCACGCATTGTCACTGATTTTGCTCAAACTTATCAATATTAGTTGTTGTGACACAAAACCAAGAAAACGCCATCACATTCATTCGTATGCATGCTCGTTACCATGGCAACGGCAGTTGGATAAGTTTGTGAAAATTGTGACTGAAATAGTGCTTGAATCAGCATTTTTCAAACAAACGCAGATTCTTGCAAACGCATAACAGGCTCTAAATTTCCTTCACATATAAATGATGTGTTTACCTCGGCCTGAAAAAGGACAAATGAAGCGTATTTTGAAAATCACTAATGCCGCTCATTAAGCAAAGAGGGTAGGGGTTTCTGTATCCCGTAAAAAGCCAATTTCAAGATATTTAAGGACATATGTAAAATCTATGCTGTTACTTTGACACATTTGTGCACCATCATCCAATATACCAAAATGTTCCATTAATCATTATCATAAATCTTTATCTGAAAAAAAAAACAAGTCATGGAAAGTGTTCTTCCTAAAGGATTACCATAGCAACAACTAATGCCTCGTTGCAGTTATCAAATTTCAAGGGTCTACTTCTTATAAATGTCAAAACATCAATTTTATTAATATAGTTTTTCTTCTTTCTGTAAAACATTAGGTAATAAACTAATATTTAAAAAACTGCCATCATTTTACTCCTTTTCTGGTCATGGCCACAGGAATAAGAAAAATCCTGAAAATGCATATATATAATTTGTATTCAATGTCAATTTAACATAGCTGTAGTTTTATGTTCCTGAACATAACTGAATACATTACAATAGCTTTACAAAATACATGTACCTTGTTTCCTCCACTAACATACTTGTACAAGCTCAAGGTCAAAATAACAAGCATAAATGTTAAAAATGCACGTTTTTTCTCTCATAATTTGCATACCATATCAACACTGCATTGCAGAAATGTCTTTGTATTTGAATATACATAATTTAGGTAACAAAAATACTTTGTAACAGTCATATAGCTCGTTTCCTATACTAACATATGAGGTCAGGGTCAAGGTCACAAAAACAATAAAAATGCTAAAACTGTATTTTTCTGACAGGTTGTGTTCTATTTCAAGGCTATAGAACAGGAACTGTTTTATATATTACAATTATAGTTTTTAATACACAAGAAGCTTGTTTGCTCCACTCATTTAAACGGTCAAAGACAAATATAAGAGAAAATTCTAAAACGGTATATAACATACTCCTTAGATTTTTACATACGGCCGTGGCACGCATAATCACCGATTTGGCCGAAATTTCCTATTTCGCTTACTGTGACACAAAACCAAGTACATGTAATCAACACTCCATTCATCCCTACACAACCTAGTTGCCATGGCAACGGCAGAATATTTTGGCTTAAATGTGATAAAAAAAACCAAAACGGACAGATTTTCGACTAAAATAAATGTTACAAGTAAGATGACATGCTGTTAGTGATATGAATATATGGCTCATTATGGGCCGAAACGAGAAATTCAAATTATATGTGAATAACCTCTGATGTTGTCAACCTTCTGCAAAGTGGGTGAAGGTTAAAGCATACTGAATGAGGTAAATTTCGAGTTGTCTTGCCATGATAATTATTTATGCCATATAATATTGAAAGCCCAGAATGCAGAACTAAGTTATCGGCCAGACACGAAAATGTTTTCTCTATGGCTTATACTCATAGTGTATGTACACAGTGTGACCTTGAACTTGGAACTAGCGATGTGATTCTTGCATGTGACAAAATGTCTTGTCATGATTCTCATTTATGCCAAAATATTTTGAAATACAACCATGCAGGACTAAGTAATGGGCCGGGCACAATCATGTTTCATTGCAGCCTATGAAAAAGTCAAAGTGCGCAGTCTGATTATGACCTTGACTTTTCAGCTAGAGACAAAATTCTTGCACTCGATGTATCGTCTTACCATGATAATTTTTTATGCCAAATAGTTTGATATCCAGTCATGCAGGACAAAGTTATGGACCTGACATGAATTTTTTTAAGCCAATGCACAAAGTTTAAGTGCGCAGTGTGACTTTGACCTTCAAGCTAGCAACATGGCTCTTGCACGAGACACATTGTCTTGCCAATATTATTATTAATTCCAAATATTTGTGATATCCATCAATGCAGGATAAAGTTATGGGCCGCACACCAACATGTTCCGAGTATAGCCTGTGCACAAAGTTTAAGTGCGCAGTGTGACCTTGACCTTCAAGCTCACAACATGGCTCTTGCACGCGACACATCGTCTTGTCAATGTGATCATTTATGCCAATCTTTTTGAAATCCAACAATACAAAATAAAAATATGGACCGGACACGAACATGTTCTCTCTATAGCTTGTGCACAAAGTTTAAGTGCGCAGAGTGACCTTGACCTTTCAGCTACCGAAAAAATTCTTGCATGCAACACATCGTCTTCTCATGATGATTACTTGTGCCAAATAAATTTGAAATCCCTCCATGCAGGATGAAGTTATGGCCCGAACACGATTCTGGTAACATACAAACACACACACACACGGACAGGGTAAATTCTATATGCCCTTCCACAGTTTCCTGGCGGGACATAAAAGCTTTGGCATGTAGCATTGCCTGGTGGTCCTTTACCAAGTTTGTTCAAATGATGGCCCAAGGGTTGAAAATGGCACCGCCCGAGGGGTTTGAACCATTGAAAAAGAGAGAAAATATTTAAAAAATTCTTCTTCAGAGCCACTTGATTTAGATGATTGAAATTTGGTATATAGCATTGCCTGGTGGATCTCTACCAAATTTGTTCAAGTAATGTTGCCCCAGGGTCCATAATGGTGCCCAAAGGTGTCCAGGGTTTGAACCATAGAAATACATAGAAAAATACTTTAAAAACTTTCTCCTTTGGAATCACTTGGCTAAGATGCTTGAAATTTGGTATGTCGCATTGCCTAGTTGTCCTTCACCAAGTTTGTTCAAATGATGGCCCCAAGGTCAGAAATGGCCCCGCTCCGGGGTCCAAACAGGGTCCCAAGGGTCCAGAGTTTGAACGATAGATATACATAGGAAATATTCAAAATCTTCTTCAGAACCACTTGGCTCAGATGCTTTAAATTTACTATGTAATATTGCCTCGTTGGCCTTCGCCAAGTTTGTTCAAATGATGGCCTCAGGTTACAAAATGGCCCAGCCCCAGGGGGTCCCAGGTTTGAAACATAGAAATACACAGAAAAATGTTCAAAAATCTTCTTCAGAACCAATTGGCCCAGATGCTTGAAATTTGGTAAGTTACATTGGTGCTTTACCAAGTTTGTTCAAATGATGGCCTCAGGATCTAAAGCCAAAGGATATCCTGGGTTTGAACCATTGAAATCCATAGCAAAATATTCAAAAAGTTTTTACATCAGAACCACTTTGCTCAGATGCTTGAAATTTTGTATGTAGCATTACCTAGTGGTCCTTCACCAAGATTGTTCAAATGATGGCCCCAGGGTCCAAAATGGCCCCGCCCCAGGGCGTTCTGGGTTTGAACCATAGAAATACATAGTTAAAAAATATTTAAAAAATCGTTTTCTTCAGAACCACTACACTCAGATGCTTGAAATTAGGTATGTAGCATTGCCTAGTGGTCCTTTACAAAGTCTATTTAAAAAATGGCCCTATGGTCTAAAATGGCTCTGTCCCAGGGGGTCCTGAGTTTGAACCACAGAAATAAATAGAAATATATAAAAAAATATTCTTCTTTAGAACTACTTGGCTCAGTTGCTAGAAATTCGGTATTTAGCATTGCCTAGAGATCCTTTACGAAGTTTGTTCAAATGATGACCTCAGGGTCCAAAATGGCTTTGCCCCAGGAGGTCCTGAGTTTGAACCTTAGAAATACATAGAAACATATTCAAATATATTCTTCTTTAGAACCGCCTGGCTCAGATGCTTGAAATTTGGTATGAAGCATTGCCTAGTGGTCCATTGTCAAGTTTGTTCAAATGATGGACCCAGGTTCCAAAATAGCCCCGCCCCAGAGGGTCCTGGATTCTTCACCTTCAGAACCACTAGACTCAGATGCTTGAAAGTTGGTATGTAGCATTGCCTAGTGGTCCTTTACCAAGTTTGTTCAAATGATGGCCCCAGGCTCCGAAATGGCCCCGCTCCTGGCGATCGTGAGTTTCAATCACAGAAATACATAGAAACATTTTCAAAAAAAAAATCTTCATCAGAATCGCTAGGCTCAGATGCTTGAAATTTGGTATGATGCATTGCCTAGTAGACAACTAAGAAATTTGTTTGAACAGTGGCCTCAGAGTCCGAAACTGCCCTGCGGCAGGGGATTTTTGGTTGGGAAATAAAACATAAATTGTATAATACGCCTTTATGATTTGCAACACATATTTTAATAGTGAAAATGCTCAGAAAAGTGCTGTGATCTCCAATAGTGATTATACAACAGTGGTCATATGTATAATTTTATAACCTGAATAAATCTTATCTTACCTTTCTGAAAACGCACGTACGGACATCATACCAAGGTAAAATGGTGCCTATTCCGAGTGCATAAGTGCATAGATCTGCGTATAATATACACAACTACATCACTCTGACGCCTCCGTAGTATTCGTTTATACGTCATGCTAAATGGGAAATATTTCTAATATAACGACAGACTGTGTAAAATATATTTGTCTAATGTATTATCATAACATTTGTATGTAATTATATTAAATAAATGAGGATGCTAGAGTAATGATAAAGGAGCCTTGACCTTAAACACAGAAACGCAAACTTGTGGAAGATATCATATTCAAGGTTTGTGCGAAGTTCTACTGATTAGAACTGTTATAAGGGAGCTAGTGGGAAGACAATGTTTTCCTACAAATAGTTACAACGACCTTAATAAACCTGACCCTAGCATCACCAAATGCAATACTTTCTAAGGCATTGTCTGTCATTCTTAGCATTTGTGTAAGCTATGTTAAATTCGAACCACTACTTTAGCAATGACAAAGTTTTTTAAGAAGAAAAAAATACTGTGATCCTGACCTCACCCAGAAATCGCAATCTTGTAAAAGATATTGTCATAATTATATAATATTTGTGTAAAAATTAATTTTAAATCGGTATAAAAATGAAGTTAAAATTAAATGAGTGATGGCAAAGTATTTCTATACTCTATGTTGTAACAGTGACCTAGATATCGACCCAAACATCCTGAAACGCTAAATTATATAAGGTGCTGTCATACTAAACATTTTGTGAAGTTATATCTGAATTGTTCCATAAATGAGGGCGCTACTGCGATGATATTTTTTTCCTAAAAATAGCAACCGAGACCTTCACAATAGTCCTAGAATCTTGAAAACATTTTAAAATATTGTCATATTTAACATTTGTGTGCAGTTAAAAATAAACCTATGAATGAGGTTTCTAGAGCAATGAAAAAGCTTTCTACATAGAGCAACTTTGACATTGACATTCATTTCATAACCGGTATTCAACGTTCTTTCAGGTATTGTTCTACCTAATATCTTCGACCACTGGGCACCAGTCCAGCCCTTCTTTGCTTTCTTCGGTGCCTTTCAAATCAGCTTGTTAGCATCCCTTAATTTTTCGCACCTTCTGCTTCATACTGCCTCTTCTTCAAATCCATCCTTTCATCGCAGAGGTCAAGGACATCTTTGATGACCCATGGCTTTTTCCGCGTCCGTCCTACTCAAGTATCTCACTGGTTGTGTGAGTCACTGCTGCATATTAGGTGGTAATCATGGTCCAAGACTGATTAGTGATAAGAATTTCCCAACTACGTAAACTTTGCTTGGAATGTGCCTACCTCATTTGGTTCCTCTGGCTTCTCGAGGTCAAACCTCAGACTTGGCTGAGTTTGCTTTCTGATCTCCTTTAGACGAACTAGAAATGTCATAATCACAAGGCCATGGTCATTTGCTATGTCTTCGCCAGAAAACTTCATCGTCTTGTGGGAAGTCAGCTCCTCACCAACATATAGTCAATCTGGTTGTGATTTCTCTCGTGAGTTTTGCTATGTCCATCTTCTGGATGGTTTGCAGGGTCCGTGGTAGGGGGCGGGGGTCCCAAGGATATTTGCCAGTACCAAATTGTTAAAGGTTGTAAACACTAGCATCTCCCCATTCTGCCTATGCATCCTTTTCAGCTGAATAACTCCACTCCCCTTGCACAACCTGACTGTCCTTCTTATATTTTTGGACTTTGGTTGCCTAGAGTTGCTGGTTTCACTGCTTTTTCTGGTTTCACTGCTATCATGCTGACAAGTCAATGTTAATTCATTCGGAAGCTACCCCGCAAGCCTTGCCGAATATGAACGGTTTTCAAAGGAAATAAGTTTTGAAAAAATTAGGTATCACGACAGCGTTTGTTTTGCCACAGTAATGCTGTTATACGTGTCTGCAGCCATCGATTGCCGACAAACCTTCAAGTAAATGGACACACTGTCAGTGAAGCGCCCGACCAACCGGCATGCAATTAAAGGGGGAAGCAACATGAGTTTACCACTAAACATGCAAACTACAGAGTTACATTTATATTATATCCAGTACGTTGTAACATACAATAATTTTTCTGAACTGATTATAAAAAACAGATTTACATGTACTTACAATTTTTTGAATTCATATTCTAAGTCACCATAAAATTTTTGTTCCGATAGGTCTTGTTGTAAAAGATTATTCAATCCGACCTTGAGTTCAGTGTCGGCGATAGAATTTTGAAAAGCTTTTTGAAGTTTATGATACCATAGCCCTGTTGGAGAAGCTTAGCAGTTAAAATTTTATTACGAGCATTGAAGTCAGTCACATGACTTTAGGAGATGACTATTATACAAGCATTGCGCTTACCGTCAGATCCTACATTGAAATGATTTGTATTTGTATACATGTATGTAGCTTAACCGAATAAAATACTGTTTAAACCAGTCACATGACTAGACACTCTAGCAAACCTAATAAATTCAGAAATGTAAACCACCATCCAAAAATGGACAATTTACTATGTCAAAATCAAAATACATGTAACCGCGTTATCATAAATTTTGGATGGAATGAATCCGCTGTAAATTAATAAATAAATGTAAATCCAAAAATCGGGCTTTGGTATTAGCTGCATTAGCTTCGTTTAAATGCAGTTAATGTGTTTAAATGCATTCGACGTAAGGATTCTCAATATTTTAAAGATTTAAAAGATACAACTGTTCCTACTCATATGCAACAATGTAGTTTTGACTATCCGAATAACCGATAATTTGTTTTGCATTAGCGCTAACGGGAAACTAATATAAATTAACCAATAAAAACACTATTTCTTGCTTTATCGTTAGGGCGCTGATAACTTTTTAAAGGAAAATTCTTCAGCTATTTAGAGAACATTTTTCAACATTTTACTTTTTCTGACAAATTGGTCCTTTTTAGACATGAACGACATTACCATAGCTCCTATTTGTTTCTATGGGAATGTCAGTGCTTGAATGATCTTGTCTGTGTTCAAACAATGATTGTATTATTATATGAAAGAACTATCTTAAGGTGCTTATGGGGTTATATGCACATTTTAATTCTGCGTTATTTGGAATAATTTTGAAGATGTGAAATAAAATATTTTGGTGGGTTTTTTCAATTTTGTGCATCGACTGTCGTTAATTTTACCATTTTTACACCTTCCGAGTGACTGCTGAACTTTTTCCAATATCTGCCACCGGAGTCATTGTTGGAGTGGCGATCGAGTTTTCAATCAAAAGAACCGCTCACTTAAGCTAACTGAACGATACTTGTGAAATAAGAGTTCGATTGCCACTACAAAACCTTTAGTAGAAACAGGAGGTCCGTCACTAATACGAAACTTAGTGGTAAAAAGTGATGGTATCTATCTTCGTATACAGCACCGGAATCAGAAGAAATCTCCTCTAAAGGATTGTCCTTATACACTCCTTGTGAGTGTGTTCTCTGCTCTTGAAGGAACTCTTTTAGGTTTTTATACCCATAAGTCTTCCATAGTGTGTGTCAACACACAAAGGAGAAGTATTTCTTAATAAATACCTTAATTCAAGAGCATATATCTTACATCTGTTGTTAAACTAACATCATGAGTGAACGATTTGGAATGAATTTATACTTGCTGTTGACAACTGAATGTAAATTAGCTGTTTGTGAATTAGCGCAGGCCAAACTGCATTTTTAATTGCGTCATGATTATCTTCTTCGCCACCTGATCCAAAATATGTCAGATCGTTTGACTGTAAACCGTATGGAGTTTATTACACAATCTTTTACCACGTATCAAATTATGACTATGAAACAGTTTAGGATTATCATGTGAAAATTAAATCCTGTATTTCCAAACGTATGTAGCATATAAGAATATCTGAAACAACTGTGAATCTTTACCGTTTTTATTCCATTCTTACCGTTTTATCCTTGCAGGTTTCTTGAAAACTTGAAAATTGCAAAACAGGTTTTCTTTAAGATTTTAGTTTAACTTCACTGCAGCCTGTATTGTGCCTTGTGGATGCCGTAAAACGTCTCCCCGTACATCAACCATAGTGCAAATTATTTCATTAGGATTTTGGCTTTTGAGCCTAACCAATTTTACTACTTTAAGCTATTTAGCAGGGATAGAAATGGATCTTTCTTACGTTCTAGGTACCTTGGTAACGTCTGCAAAGAATCTAGTTTCTAGTTCTAGGAATTCATATTATATGAAAACAGTCTTCATTGGCTAACGACCACTAAATTTTCTGTATGCTTACATTCGTTTTGTATGCATCTACGTACAGACGTGTGAGGAAGAAAATGATGAGGTTGCGTGTATTGAATCAATTCAAACCTTAATGGTCTTATAACTGCCCCCGTTCCAATGCGGTTCTTTTGTTGAAGTTTATGATTGTTGGACTGAGTGTATCTGTTTTTATCGATAATGCACTGCTCCGTGTAGTCGTTTGTTGTTTCTTTCGGTGTCTTGCTTGGGTTGTAGTTTGTGACTTTCAAATTTCCTTGGAATCTTCATTCATGGTTTCGCTAAACATTAAATTGAAATTCCGTAACAGGAATATGGTTTGTCAATCAGGCTTTACTTATGAGACAGGGAGTAATTGTGACAGTGGAAGCCTGTGCCTCGTGAAACCCTTAAAAGATTCATGAGCGATTTCAAAGCCCCGCAGATGTTCTGCATAAAGTGACGGAGTCTGAAGAGACTGGATAGTTGACTCAGTGTTTAGGTTTGCTCGGTTACATTTGACGCAGCAAAGGTGGTACTATCTTGATCTCCACAACATTTGCCATCTCCTTCATTTTAGCAAGGAGATGACTTTAATATAAGCAACACGCTTACCGTCAGATCCTATATTCTATTGATTTGAATATTATGTACATGTATGTAATTAATGAAAAATAAAATACTGTTTAAACCAACATTTGCCAGTGGCTCTTCACGATTTCAAAGCGCTGCAGATTCTCTGTAGTAAAGTAACGGAATATTCAAAAGAGACTTGATGGTTTACTCAGTGCTTAGGTTTGCTAAGTGATATTTGGCACAGCGAAGATAGAACTTTCTTGATCTCCACAACATTTGCCAGTTGCTCTTCGCTCAAACATTTTTCCTCAGCATTCTCAGAAGACTTCGACGGCAAAGTCATAAGATGAGGGGAGAATGTGACATGAAGAAAAGCGTTGAGTAGAGTGGATTTCTTTGAGACTAAGGGGCATACGGATAGATGCCACATAGCACAACATCACAGATAACCTGGTTTAGTCGGTTACTCTCATTGCACTAGAAAGCATTTTTTGTATTGTTTAGACTTTTCAACTTTTTTGCTGAAAAAAATAGTGTTTTTGCATAAAATAAGTTTGAAATTTTAACGTCTAATTAACTTTCGTTAGACTTGAACAACTGGGTCCGGGAATACAAATGATAATTTACCTGTAACCGAGAGAGCGACAAAGTACTTTTGCTTCTTTTTCACCAAAGGTATCATTACAAATGGTACCCCATCTACCGTAAAACGTTTCTGCTGTTCCTTTGTATACACTTGGTCCATTCACCAGTCGAAATACCCCATTATCTGCAACATGATGCACTTTTTATAAAAGATAGTCATAGTCAAGCTAGTTAATTAATTGTTTTTGTCCCAATCAGTACTGATTGAGACAGCAGCGACAAGTTTTCTTAAATTCAGTTGCTTTTGGAAATATGCTGTCGAATATTGTAACGTAAATTATAAACCCTGTGACGCTCTATTCACTCCGCGATTACAAAATTATCTTTTTCCATCGTCATCTTCAGAATTTTCTATAATACTACTGTTGTTAAAGAGTGTGGTTAGAGGCGCCCGGCTAAGCTGCAGAAGGTCACGGGTTATTCAGCTAACGGATCAAATCGTCTTTCTGTGAATGAGTACCTTTTTCGTATCAGGACATATTAAAGGTAGCAAAAGAAGAGGGCTTGTCTCAGTCTTTTATATGTGGTCAAAAGATAGTGGATCTCTAACACTCATTTCCCCTTCGGACACATGGCTATGGGAAACCGTTACCTTTACTATTACTTGATATTGCCACATTAGACCGTGACCACTTTCGAGAAACTTATTGGTTAAAAGAAGCTTTATAGTTTTCGGATTTTGACGGTTTTGCCTTTTAGTCTCACCTGATGGCAGCAGTTGATCTGCCTTTCGTATAGCCTCAGTAAGTGTTGGCTCAGAGAGGCAGTGCACGTAGCTTTCAGAATCCTGCCCTTCAACTACATTATGCAGCCTTTTACGGTTTAGCAATATTGAAGAAGTCAATAACAGAAAGGCATCTTCAATGTAACTAGTACTGAGAAGCAGAATAAGTCCTAAATAGTAAGAACCTTTGAAAGCAAGGAATGCCGTAAAACTAGATACTTAGGTGAAGAGGGGCTCACGTCACGAAAACCCCCGACCAGTGCCACAGGCTAATAAAACTAACACATTATGAAAGCAATCTTAATATATGATATGAATCGAGAAGTAAACTTGGTCAAAAATCAAAAGGTTCTATCGAAAAAGACAAACATAACACAAAACTCCAATGCTTATGTTTCTCTGTGACCGTGAGTTTGGTCAGCAGCAGCATCCAGAAGATGTCAATTAAGCTGAAAGAAGCTAGAAAAATATAATCACATATCAACTGTCAATAGCAAACAATATTGGAATGTAACGTTACTACAAATTTAGTGCGACAGACGCGCACATCTGTACTTAACTTCTTCAGTGTCGATAAACTCTAAAAGTTTGAAAAAAAGTGATAGGCAGGTCTCGGTAGGCAACAAGCAGCCCTCTCCGAGTCCCACTTACTGACGCTTTCCAGGAGAAACAGTAGCTGCAGACATTAGGTAAGAGACGCCTGGCACAACAATAGGCGTCCCCCATTGAGCCACTTCAACTCCCTGTGTCTCGAGAAACGAGACATATAAGGGCATCAGGAAGGAGACGGCCGATGCAGCAAGAAATGAAAGCTAAGAATATAAATTTAACCCAAAACTTAAATGCAAATGTTTAAGTCTGTGTGACCTTGACCTGAGTTCAGCAGCAGCATCCGGATGATGTCAGATAACCTGCATGAACTTTGAAACAAACCTATAGAAATATCAAATGGCCCAGCAAAGGATACTGGAAACAAAAGCAAAGAATTTACTGTCAATTTATCGCAAACTTCAACGCAAATGTATAAGTCTGTTACCTTGACCAAAGGTTAGCAGCAGCACCAAGATGATGTCAACTAATCTGTATGAATGTAAAGGTAAACCTAATTAAAACGCAAAATTTAACGCGAATGTTTAAGTCTGTGGCCTTGAACTAAGGTTAGAAGCAGAATGCAGATGATGTTAAGTAATCATGAGTCTAGAAGTGAATCTAATCCCATACAGGTTCAATCCAAGGATATTGGAAATATAAGCAACATATAAAACTTAACGCAATGTTAACGGACGGACGAACGGACTGAAAGGCGAAAATATATTCCATTTACTTCGGGCCTATAAAAACAAAATATCATAGATTACATAGTAGATTACCTAGACCATGCACTGGGGAAACCCATGCACACATAAACAACACAGTATGCATCTTCATCTGCATTTTTCTGAAATGTATGAATATTACTTTTGTTAAGTACCTAATTGCAAAAAATAATAGCTACTTTTTCCCGCTAAGCAGATTCCAGAAAATATAAATATATACTGCAAGAAGGACAAATTAACAAGGCATTTGTATAAAATAGCATATCAGATAACACTCTTTAAGTTGTACGAGGGGCATTTCAGAAATAGTGTAAATGTGTCTGCCAGTCCTTGAACTGCTGACCAATTTTTAAATTTTATGTTTCAACTTTTAGGTTTACATATCACCCAATGGCATTCCCTCTAAAAGTTTGATTCACTGGTATTTTCTTCAAAATATACCTTGACAATTGTGTTAAGGGTAGGGACACTTAAAGTAGAAACGGAAGAAATATTTATGTGAAGACAAATTCATATTGTCTTAACTCTGCATACAAGCAGCTCTGGATTGATACCTATATAATCTGTAATACTGAAAATATGCCAATATGAAAAGCATTGCAGCAGCTTTGCTAAAACATAAGATTTGCCATGCAAAAACGGTTAGTCATGGAACAATGCACATTTCTGATGACGTCACTTCCTGTGCTTAATCGAAATGTATGGTAAGCAGTTTAAACTTAAGTTTTAAGGTCAGTTTAAGTGAAAGTGAATGTTTGATGACAGATATGAATCAGAAAATATATAGAATTTAATTCGTCATGCTTATTTTTTGTCATAAATAACCTTTAACGGCACGTTATGCGTTTTTTTCAGTGGCCTACCTGATTTTTTACGATAAGTTTCCCCACCCACATACATATTTCACTGCCAGTATGTCATATAAAATAGCAAGCTTTTCAAGTCTTTGTATATGAATTATGCTTTCAATATGTCCTTCTAATTTCTGACATTAAACAAAATTAAATATATTTAGCCTGTGTCTTTTTATTAGAAGATAATTTCATTCCATTGTTTTGTATTTTACATGGATTGATGCTACTTTGCAACTTCCGGCGTGGAGTTTGCACACGTATCATCCTGTCTCTTTTGTGATTTGATGCCAGTCGTAACAAAATATACTGACCTAATTATTTCAGTCATAAAATGGCTGTCATTTGTTGAAATTGGATGGGAATAAGTCGAAAATCACAATTTATTGGTATAATGCATTTATGATAACTTTGCATTTATAACCACATAGCAGAGAAAAAAACCTCGTTTATTAAATCACTGGTGTAGAATCTGGAAACGATTTCTGTATTACTTTCTAATTTTACATCTGAATGGTAGTATTACGTGTTTGTTTATTAAAATATATCATTTTATCAGGGAGCAAACAGCAATAGAACACAAGGGACTTTCGGTGAAAATGTACAGTTTCCAGTATCCCCACCCTTATGACATATAAGCACTTGCTGTCATGCATGAGTGACTTATAAATTTTTTAAATGCATACCATTCTAAAGCACTTGAATTTACCTTTCCAATGATATAAAAAAAACACTGCTATATATCAGCCTATGGACTACCCAGAGATCATTTACATTATTTCTGAAATGCCTCTCGTACATAAATCAACAACAACAATAACATAAATATATTCCACTGAAACGCATAGTTACGTCACAAAAAATCTGACATAAAAGGGGAAAGGACGGGATTGTAGAGCCACGTTTAAAATCGCCGCAGTTCCCGGATGTGCGGCAAAACGTACTATGAATATGATATCTTTGCCTAAGTCATTAAAATAATGTTTGTTTTCATCGAATAGGCAAGTCCAAAGCAGTTCTTTTTTTGCCAACAAAAACAGATGCTAGGAAAAAGCTGACCAACTGGAGCTTAAGCCTTCAAGGCGCGCCAAGTAGGATAATCGGTTATCTGTTACCTGGAGCGAGTATAAATGCGAATGCAGTTATTTCCCTTAGACCCGCTGAGCGTTAGGCATTAATCGATATTAGAAAGGTAATATCGATTCTATATCTCAGGTGTTGTACAGGTTTATCAGCATAATAACAATACGAAGGAGCGGGATGAAGACATATTAAATTTTAACAACTTTCTTTTTCTCAGATAAAAACAATCTTTTTCCCGATTGCTGATTTTCGGTGTAATAAAAAAAAAATCTTAAAAAGTTCCTTCAAGAGCAGAGAATACATACAGAAGTAGGAACATGGGCCAGACTACGTAGTTTCGGCTAATAAAGCCTCGTCAGTGACCCTGACAATATCTGGTGACGAAAGCAGACAAGAGGGCCATGGTGGCCCTGAATCGCTCACCTGAGCATTAATCAGTTCACTGGCTCTGGTGCAGATTTATGAGTTTTTAACATATATGGGAATGGCGGCCACCTTGGTCATGTGACCAAGATTCAATCCTTTGACCCATGTGCAGGCTCCATATGAAATTTGAGTTTAGTCTACCCAGTGGTTTCAGAGATGTTTGAAAATGTTTATGGATGAGGCAGCTAACACCAATACTGTAAGGCTCAGGTGAGCTGAAAATGGCAGAGTCGCTTCTCCAAAAAGTTCCCGTTCATGTTGAGTTCCTTTGATGGATTTGAACTAGACTGAACTAGGCAAACTGTGACAGATGATAGAATGGTTGCATCATTATCTCACTGTGGTGAAACTAATGTATTCCAAGGAGTTTGTGATTGACATCATTGCAATGTTAGTTCTGATTCTTGCAGCATAACTTAATTTAGATTTTACCTAGTGACCTAGCTTTTGACCCAACATGACCCAGTTTCAATCTTGACCTAGATTTTATGGAGATAAACATTCTGACAAAGTTTCATGAAGATTGGATCAAAACTGTGCCCTCTAGGGTGGGCACAAACTTTTTCTAAGATTTGACCTAGTGACCTAGTTTTTGATCTGACATGGCCCAATTTCAAACTTGGCCTGGATATGTGAGGATAAACATTCTGACAAAGTTTCAAAAAGATTAGATCAAAACTGTGTCCTCTAGAGCGTACACAAGGTTTTTCTAAGATCTGACCTAGTTTTTGACCCGACATAACCCAGTTTCAAACTTGGCCTAGATATTGTGAGGATAAACATTCTGACAAAATTTCATTAGGTTTGGATCAAAACTGTGACCTCTAGAAGGTTTTCCTAATATTTGACCTAGTTTTTGACCCGACATGACCCAGTTTCAAACTTGACCTGGATATTGTAAGAATAAACATTCTGACAAAGTTTCATTGAGATTGGACCAAAACTGTGCCCTCTGGAGTGTATACAAGGTTGTTCTTTTATTTGACATAGTGACCTAGTTTTTTTACCCGACACGACCCAGTTTCAAACTTTACCTAGATTTTATAAAGATAAACATTCTGACAGAATTTCATGAAGATTGTGCCCTCGAGGGTGTACACAAAGTTTTCCTAAGATTTGACCTAGTGACCTAGTTACTGACCCGACGTGACTCAGTTTCATAGGGGGCTAAGATATATGGACAATAAACATTTTGACATAGTTTCGTGAAGATTGGATCACAACTATGCCTTCTAGTGTGAACACAAGGTTTTTCTAAGATCTGACCTAGTGACCTAGTTTTTGACATGCCATTACCCAGTTTCAAACTTGTCCTACATATTATGAGGATAAACATTCTGACAAAGTTTCATGAACTTTGGATCAAAACTGTGCCTTCTAGAGCATACACAAGGTTTTTCTAAGATTTGACCTAGTGACCTAGTTTTCGACCTGACATGACCCAGTTTCAAACTCAGCCTAGAGTTTATAAAGACTTACATTCTGACAAAGTTTCATAAAGATTGGATCAAAACTGTGTCCTCTAGAGCGTGCACAAGGTTTTTCTATAATTTGACCTAGTGACTTTATTTTTGACCCTACAAGACCCAGTTTCAAAGGTGTTCTAGAAAAAATGAGGATAAATATTCTAAGAAAGTTTCATAAACTTTGGATCAAAACTGTGCCTTCTAGAGCGTACACAAGGTTTTTCTAAAATTTGACCTAGTGACCTAGTTTTTGACCCGACATGACCCAGTTTCAAACCCGGCCTAGAGTTTATAGAGATAAACATTATGACAAAGTTTCAAAAAGATTGGATCAAAACTGTGCCCTCTAGAGCGTACACAAGGTTATTCTATGATTTGACCTAGTGACCTAGTTTTTGACCCGACAAGACCCAGTTTCAAATTTGCTCTAGATATTATGAGGATAAACACTCTGACAAAGTTTCATGAACTTTGGATCAAAACTATGCCTTCTAGAGTGTACACAAGGTTTTTCTAAGATTTGACCTAGTGACCTAGTTTTTGACCCGACATAACCCAGTTTCGTTGGCCTAGATTTTATGGAGATAAACATTCTGAAAAAGTTTTATAAAGTTTGGATCAAAACTGTGCCTTCTAGAGTGTACACAAGGTTTTACTAATATTTGACCTAGTGACCTAGTTTTTGACCAGACATGACCCAGTTTCGAACTTGGCCTGGATATTGTGAGGATAAACATTCTGACAAAGTTTCAAAAAGATTGGATCAAAATTGTGTCCTCCAGAGCGTACACAAGGTTTTTCTATGATTTGACCTAGTGACCTAGTTTTTGACCTGACGTGACCCAGTTTCATAATTTCATTGATATTATGAGGATAGACATTCAGACAAAGTTTCATGACATTTGGATCAAAACTGTGCCTTCTAGAGCGTACACAAGGTTTTTCTAAGATTTGACCTAATGACCTAGTTTTTGACCCGACATAACCCAGTTTCGAACTTGGCCTAGATTTTATAGAGATAAACATTCTGACAAAGTTTCAGAAAGATTGGATCAAAACTGTGCCCGCTAGAGTGTACACAAGCAAAAGTTGACGGACGGACGTCCGGACGTCCGGACGTCCGGACGGACGTACGACGGACGACGGAAATCACGGTATCCCAAAAGCTCACCCTGAGCACTTCGTGCTCAGATGAGCTAAAAAAAGTGTACTGTAATTTCATAATTTTAATTGGGCAGTCGATTCAAAGACTGATTAGTTTCAAAAGGATCAAAATAATATAAACGACGATGATCTAGAATAATATTCATCATCGGTCTCAAATTTTAGATTTCTCAGAATCTATCCTCCGATCTCAAAGGATGTAAATAAAATATAATCTGCACTATGGATGATGTACGGGGAGACTTTTACGACCTCCACACAGCACAACACCAGCTGCAGGAAAGTACAATTAAAATCTTTAAAAGTTCCATCAAGAGCAGAGAATACATACAGAAGTAGGAACATGGGCCAGACTACGTTGTTTCGGCTAATAAAGCCTCGTCACGACGTCAGTGACCCTGACAATATCTGGTGACGAAACCAGAAAAAAAGTATACTGTAATTTCATAATTTTAATTGGGCAGTCGATTCAAAGACTGATTAGTTAATAATAAGTCTTTGATTGAGTTTCATCGGATTGTTTTAGTTTCTGACATCAAAAACATAAAACAATAATATTTTAATAATGAATTAATAATAATACTTTCGATATCTTTGGGGGTCTCATCTTTATTCACACACCATAGTTATATAGGAGCAGCTGTAGTGTAGTGAATAACACTCCGGACTATTAATCCAGGGGTCGCAAGATCGATCCCCCGCTTCTCCGGTCTTTCGGATGAGATTAAACCGAGGTCCCGTCTCCATATGCCCTCATTGTTGTTGGAACGTTAAACCCGAGTTCACTCACTCACTCACCCATAGTTATAATTATTTTCTTCTTTGACCCCGCCCATCGCGGCCCGCGAAATAGATTGGTTGTCGGCTGGTGCTTCTGTAGCAGAGCTGTTAACCTGAGTGTTACAAATTCAGAGGAAACCTCTCGACATGACTGAAATATTGTTTACTGGGACGTTAAACCATATCTCAACAGCAACGACGACGTTTTTCTTTTCATTTTCTGTTTTGTCAAAACAGTTATCAAAAGTTTTATGCAAATGCGATCGTTCGGCATATTGCTTAGCTGTTTGATTAAATCATTTAATACTAGTATGAATAAGCTGGGAAGTGGGGAGGGGGCGCGGGGAGTGGGGCTTGAAAGGTTGTGACATAATTAGGGATCAATTTTGTGAAAACTATTGATATTGTTTTTCTGTTGGTTTTTTTTTTTTTTTTTTGCCTTGAAATATACGTTGTAATATCTCATTAGAATCGCCTCGGCGAAACACATTAGAATCGCCTTGCTTAGGCAATCCTAATTAGATGTCACAACATATATTTTGATATAAGCAGGCCCAGGCTGAAGCCCAAGAACCTACCCCCTGGATCCGGGGCTGAATTTATAAATTTATACTTCTTTTTTTTTTTAATCTTTTTTTTCTCTACACTTAAATCACCAGAAGACGTTTTTTAATTCATACCTATTTGATCTTCATTGTCGTTAGCAGGTGTTTTGAAATTGCAATGTTTTGTCAAGACATGAGACCAAATTTGTTTTTCTACCTTTCGACAGGCGGCGTGTGCTCTTGCTTGGCTGGTTGAAAATTCAGTAATTTAACACCAGAAATGAGCTTAATTAAAGGATAAAAGATTAATAAACAAGGTCTATAATCGTACCAATATTTTTATCACTTGCAGCTCCCCGCAATTTGGCCATAGAATGCATGAATGAAAACTAACTAAAAAACTAAATATCTAAATATAAGAGCAGTCATGAAAAGTGTGCTTCTGCTTTTATTCAAATTCCATTTTTGCCATTTAGCGATGACTGTTTTCATATATTTATTTAACGAAGCTCCCGATGACATGTCACTTTGTTCTTCAAATCATCTGTTGTTGTCGGTTGGTTCAATTATGTCGTAACGGAGCATTCGGAATGTGCGATTCTGTACGTGGTATATTCGTGCATATTTTTTTATAGTTATTTATTTTTATTTCTTTATTATTATTATCATCATCTCCAGCTCTCAAAACGAGATTTCCCATAAGGCTCAAGGGAACGAATCCATCAGATGCGCCTCCTGGCACCGAGTCTATCTGTGTTCTCTCTTATTCTCTTAAATCTATGATCCCTCGTTGAATTGCTAGTGTTAAATTTTGTCGGGAGGTTACCAAAACAGACCAGAATTCGTTTAGTCTCGCAAAAGATGGATGGATAACTTTTGATTTTATGTCCGTTTCAACAGTATTTAAGTCATATCAGCATGAATGGAAAGTGATATTGATAAATTGTGTGTAGTGGAACCCCAAGGATTTCTGCTTCCTAAAATATTTCAGTTTACGTTGTATATCGACCCGTCATCCAGAGAGATGGAGAAAGAAAAAGACATGCTAGGGGAGACAATCCCCACCCGCACCTACTGCATGCACAGTAGGCTCTTGATCCACTGTTTTCCAAAGTAGTCGGACTCCTTGACACTGAAAACTACGCGGCACCATCGCCCGACCACAAGCTCTTCGGTATGTGCCGAATTTTGACGGATAACGACATAGGAAAGAACATCATCTCTGTTTTTTTACGTATTATTATGATTATCATTTCTTCTCAGAACATCAGAACTCCAAAGCAAACAAAATTAATTTGATAAAAACATAAATAAATTGTCATGAATGACAAACAGCGGTTTTGCTCGGAATTAGTTTAAGCTTCGCATTTTGTCCGCAAAATAAAACTTATGTATATGTAACAAAATTTTGTTTTGCTGACAAAATTCTTAACAAAAACTTACACCGGGCTCAGAAATAATAGTTTTGAGGAAATGGAACTTTATAAGCAATGTGCTTTCATTCTGATCCTATTCGCTTATAAAATGTATAAATGAGCCGCGACACGACAAAACCAACAATGTGGTTGTGCGCCCAGTCTGATCAGAGTCTTCGCTGTCCGCATGAAGGTAGCTTAGAGCATGAGCTACCATTTGAGATCTTAACACTGAGTCTGATCAAACTGGGTGGATGCCCAGGCTTATGTGAGTCAACCACATTATTGGTTTTGTCGTGTCGCGGCTTAAATTACTGTGATTGCTGTTTATATGAATAAATATTGCTTAAATATTGCTTAAACTAAATAATAGTGCCTTAACAAATATGATAGTATAGCAAAATATGAAATCCACATACTTTTCAAGCTCTACATCCGTCAGTATTACATGTAATACCATCACGCAGGACAAACGCGGGAGACGCGGGGGGGAGGGGGGGAGGGGGAGGGGGGAGGTGTCGATGTTAATTATAAATATTAACATATACATACAAGCTCCCGCAGAAAAGGAATAGCAACATCTAATCGACCTCGTTAAAGAGTGGCAGCACAGAGCAAACGGAAAAGCGCTACACAGCAAACTTATAAGTTGAACAACGTCGTTAACGTCATAAAATCATTAAGTACGTCGCGTGGGGTAGGATATTTTAATGACGTCACAATTGCGTAAATAACACGCGAGACTTTAAAAAAATCCATTTTCAATCGCAGAAATCATATAAATATGATATAGTAAAATCTCATAAATTTCTGAGACAGGGCTGATTTTGACCCTTAGTAAACCTTGTCCTTTGAATGGGGGCCAAAACCGGCCCAAATCATACCAGGCCAGTCATCTTAATGTGTACATAAAGAGTTCTGAATGCAAGAGGTCAAGATTAGTCTTTGTCCTTTTACCCAGGTCTGTAATATTTCGACATTTTCAAACATCTCTTCAAAAGCCAATTGTAACCATAATTCATATAGAACTCCCATGGATTGGGGGATTGAAAACTTGTTCAAACGGCCCAGGTCACATGTCCAACATGGCAGCCACGGTCATATATTTTTAAAACCTCTAAAAACCGTCTTCTCAAGAATCAATGAACGAATGACCTTAAACCTTGGTATGTATCATCGAGTAGTCAAGGACTGCCACGACTGTTCAAATGATGACATTGGGCTGAGCTTGACTGTTATTACAGTAAGGTCAGATTTACTTTCTGTTTCTTTTAAACGGATAGTCCCTCAAATGGTTTATCAAATTGAAAGTAATATGCAGCATTTGGACATTTGGAATTGATATACTATCAGGTATGTTCAAACGATGACCCTTCTTTAAATTTTGTTTATCGGTGAGAGATTTTCTTAGCTAACCTGGGCAAGAGACTAAGGGTGAGCTATTGTGATCACTCAGTGTCCGTCGTGCGCCGTCCGGAATCAACAATTTGCTTTAAATGACATCGTCTCTAAAACCGCAAGGCCTAGGGCTTTGACATTTGGTATGAAGCATCGTTTAGTAGACCTCTACCAAGTTTGTTCAAATATGACCCTGGAGTCAAAAATGGCACTGCGGTGGGTGGTCGTTGGTTCGAAAATAAAATGTACTTAAAAATCTTCTTCTCCAGAACTGCTTCGCTCTGATGCGTGAAATTGGTATGTAGCATTGCCTAGTGGTCGTTTACCAATTTTGCTCAAATGGTAGCCCCAGGGTCCAAACTGGCCCGCGACAGGGAGTCCTCGGTTTGATGAGTAAGGGGACCTCCATACGAACCGAACTACCAACTAATTGTGTACACCGCAGCGGAGGGTGAGGGTGAAGGTTTGGGCCCAGTGAAACCGGTTTAAACCCCCCCCCCCCCCCCAGTAGTTATTACTGACCGTCCCAAGGCGGTACTTTTGTTGCGGTTGCATTTGTTTTATGTTCGGTGCTGTTTAATTTATTGTGTTCTCAGTTTAATCCTTCTATCATAAAAATAGAAAATAGGTAAAAATAATTGTTAAATGTTTTTTATATAATTTGCTTAGTCCGTTGTAATCCGTCTGTTGGTCTAAATTATTTAGTTCAATAAAGATAGCTGAGTTGCCATCAATTTGGGAAAGAGCTGCTGACTTGGCTTATCACTTGTAATTTATTGTTTGTTGGGATGTCTTTGTCAATCTTTCCCTTTGATGTTGGGGATAGGGTTTGGGATCTGATTCAGTCAGTTCCTGAAGTGTAGTTACTCTTTAAATTTGAACTAAAGAAATGCATAGAACAATATTCAAAAATCTTCTTTAGAACCACTTGGCTCAGATGCTTGAAATTTGGTGTATATATGATTTCCTAGTAGTCCTTTACCGAGTTCGTTCATATTGTCGCCCAGGGTCTAAAATGGCCCCACGGCAGGAAGTCCCATGTTTGAACCATAGAAATACATAGAAAATATTCAAAAGTCCTCCGTAGAACAGCAAGGGTCAGATGCTTCAATTTGATATGTAGCATTGCCTGGTGGTCCTTTACCGAGTTTGTTCATATTGTCGCCCAAGGATCCAAAATGGCTCCATGGCAGGGTGTCCCATGTTTGAACCACAGAAATACAAAGAAAAATATTCAAATGTCTCCCGTAGAACCGCAAGGGTCATATGCTTCAATTTGGTATGTAGCATTGCCTAGTTGTCCTTTACCAAGTTTGTTTAAATGGTCGCCCAAGAACCCAAGATGGCCCCACGGCAGAGAGTCCTAGGTCTGAACCGTAGAAATACATAGAAAAATATTCAAAAGTCTTCCTTAGAACCGTAAGGGTCAGATGCTTCAATTTGGTATGTAGCATTGCCTAGTAGTCCTTTACCGAGTTTGTACATATGGTGACCCCAGGGTCCAAAATTGCCCCACGGCAGAACGTCCCAGGTTTGAACCATAGAAATACATGTACATAGAAAAATATTCAAAAGTCTTCCTTAGAACCGCAAGAGTCAGATGCTTGAGATTTGGTATGTAGTATTGCCTAGTGGTCCTTTACCAAGTTTGTTCAAATGGTAGCCCCAAGTTCGAAAATGGCCTCACGGCACAGGGAGTCCTACATTGGAACCGGTGATATTCAAAAATCTTCCTCAGAACCGCAAAGCTCACATGCTTGAAATTTAGTACAGTAAAATTTCATTGGCTCGAACCCTGATGCTCGTTTACCATGCCTGACTAGAACTCTTTCTTAGTCCCCTAGAGGTCACTTTGTATAGAAACTAACCCTGGTTGGCTAGAACTACCCTTGGCTAGAACTAATTTTCATGGTCCCAAGCCTGTTCGAGCCAATGAAGTTCTACTGTATGTAGCACTGTCTTGTAGTTCTATCCCACGTTTGTTCAAACGGTAGCTCTAGACTCAAAAATGGTCCCACGGCAGGGTGTCCTATGTCTTAAACATAAAAAATTAGAAAAATATTCAAAAATCTTCTTCTCCAGAACCGCAAGGCTCAGATGCTTAACATTTAGTATGAAGCATTGCATGCCCCCACAGCAGGGCGTCCTATGTTTGAAACATAAAAAATAGACAAATATTCAAAAATTATTTTCTCCAGAACCGCAAGGCTCTGATGCTTAACATTTGGTATGAAGCATTGTATGGTAAAGCTCTAAGTTTATTCAAATGGTGGCCCCAGGGTACATAATGGCCCTGTCCGAAGAGGATCCTGAATTTGAACTATAGAAATACATAGAAAAATATTGAAAATCTTATTCTTCAGAACCGCATGGCTCAGAAGCTGGAAAGTTGGTATGGACCATTGTCTGGTGGACCTCTTCGAAGTTTGTTTAAATGGTGGCCCCAGGGTCCATAATGGCCCTGCCCGAAGGGGTCCTGAGTTTGAACTATAGAATTACATAGAAATATATTAAAAAATCTTCTTCTTCAGAATCACATAGCTCGAATGCTTGAAATTTGGTACGTAGCATTGCCTAGTAGTCCTTCACCAAGTTTGTTCAAATGGTGGCCCTAGGGTCCAAAAGGGCCCTGAGGCAGGGGGGTTCGGTTCAAAAATAAAATTTCATTCAAATGGTGGCCCCAAATTAATGGAAATTATTGAAGATTGTGGAGCAAAATTTGATAAATGCAGTCTGACAACTAAATGAGTACATGAACGTTTTTGAGTTATACAGGTTAAGATCAGTTCTTGACCTTTAACGAATGTCTCTCATATTTTGACAGTTTCAAATCAACAGAAGTGTCCAAATGATGACCCTAGTTTGACCTTTGTCATTTTTACTCAGGTGAGCGATTGGTATGCCTGAAATGGTGCAGAAGGGCTATAAAACCGCAAATTATCCATTCACCTATCTCAGCAACAAAAGGCCTTCCTGTTCATCCATCCAACCATTTAAGCAACAATATGCGCTCTATTTAATCTTGATGGAAAACAAGTCAAACAATTTCACGGTTGCAGGTTTGGGCCTTTTAAAAAAATTGGCAGCAGCTACTGAAACATCAGAAGAGGCTGCTTCCGAACTTAATATAGAATGTAGAAAAAAACAGCGACTTAATTTTAGATATTCTCGCCTAACTTCAAATCAAACACTATAACAGAAAAGAGCGTAGATCAGTGAAACGACTTAAACCAATTTTTTCTCACTTTACTTTAAACGGTTTAAGATATAGAAAACTGGAATATAAAAAGAGCGTAGATCAGTGAATTATTAGGTATATCTATAAAATAATCCGACGGATATCTTGTCTTCAAGTTATGTCTCATATGTTACTTTACATTAAATGTTTATTCTTTCAGCCATCATAGAGAGAAGGGCATAACTGATTGACAACATTCCGGTTGTTCTCCACATATGGTTCTTCTTCTTGGATGACTAAAAACCATGACAAAAATTTTGATTGGATGGTTGTTTGCTTGTTTTTTTTTATGTGTTTATCGGCTCTTTGACACAGTCTTTCAGTCTATATCGAGTCGTTTCCCAGACAGAGGGAGAAAGAAAAGGAGTAGATAGGATAGACGGGACTAAAAAATACAAATAACACCATTTCGACATCTGCTGCAAGCTAAGTCGGCCATTGCCCTACTATTATTCAAATAACTTGGACGCCCCAGCATTGAAGGTTACACATCACCACGACCCCTTAAATACTTAAAACGTTTGTGAATAAAGTTAAACAGGCTGAAAATCCTTTATGTTCAACAAAGAGAAGGTAGCCCTAAAAGTACAATTCTGACAGAGGAACAAGAGAGCCAAGAGTCCCTTAATCGCTCACCTGAGCTAAAAGGTCAACGGCAAACAAGGCTCATCATTTGAAAAAAAAACTGATAGTTTGAAACTATCAAAATATGAAAGACATTGGTCAAAAGAGGAATAATGAGCTTAACCTCTATTGCTCAAAAATGTACATGTTCTCATTTAGTTCAAACTGTATTTATTAACATTTACACCACAATCTAAGTTCCATGAACTCATATGGTTAAGCGTTTTCCCATATAAAAACACATGAAAGCAAATTTGACATTGCAGTAAACCAATCTTGGTAGAACTCCAGTTCTCTATGCTAAATAACAAGTTTCAAGGCAATCAGTCAATTGGTTCTGAGAAGAGGATTTTTTAAGGTTTTTGCCAAAATGGTATGACAGTCATGTTGGTCATGTGACCTGGACCGCCTTAACAGATTTTCGTTCGCTCAAACCCTACCATACCAGATTTCAAGCATCTGGGCCAAGTGACCTTTAACAAACTTCGTAGAAATCTACCAGTCAATGCTTCATACCAAATTTCAAGCAACAGAGCCTAGCGGTTCTGAAGAACAAGACGTTTGAATACTTTTCTATGTATTCTTATGGTTCAAACCAAGGACCCCCCGGGGTTCCATTTGGAGCCTGGGACCTCCATTTGAAAGGCCACTAGGCGATGCTACATACTTAATTTCAAGCATCTGAACCATGTGGTTCTGAAGAAGAATATATTTTGTATATTTTTCTATGTATTTCTATGGTTCAAACTCAGGACCCTTTGGGGTACGTCAATTTTGGACCCTGGGGACTCCATTTAAACAAACTTGGTAAAGGACCACTAGGCTTTACTACACACCAAATTTCAAGCATATTGGTCAAGCGGTTCTGAAGAAGTTTTTTAAATATTTTTCTATGTATTTCAATGGTTCAAACCCAGGACCCCCTCGGGAGGGGCTATTTTGGACTCTGGGGCCACCATTTGAACAATCTTAATCAAGGACCACTAGACAATGTTACATACCAGATTTCAAGCATTTGAGCTTTAAGCAATTCTGGAGAAGATTTTGAGTATATTTCATACTCAAACCTGGTCCCCCTAAGGCAGGGCCATTATGGACCCTGGGGCCAGCATTTAAACAAACGTCGTAGATATCTACCAGGCAATGCTTCAGCGGTTCTGAAGAAAAATATTTTTGAATATTTTTCTATGTATTTCTATGATTCAAACCCAGGACCCCGCTGGGGTAAGACTGTTTGGGACCCTGTGGAACCTCCATTTGAACAAACTTAGTAAAGGTCCACTAGGCAATGCTGCATATTAAATTTCAAGCATCCCAGCCATGTGGTTCTGAAGAAGATAGTTGTATAATTTTCTATGTATTTCTATGATTCAAACCCAGGACCCCGCTGGGGTAAGACTGTTTGGGACCCTGTGAAACTCCATTTGAACAAACTTAGTAAAGGTCCACTAGGCAATGCTGCATATTAAATTTCAAGCATCCCAGCCATGTGGTTCTGAAGAAGATACAGTCAAACCTGCTTATGTGGTCACCTCTATTAAGGGGTCACCTGCCTTTAGCAGCCACCTTTTCTGGGTCCCTAGAACTAAAATACAGTGCAAATGAACCTGTATTAAGGGGCCACCTGTCTTAAGCAGCCAATTTTTGGGCTTCCCTTGGGTGACCCCTTAAGACAGGTTTGACTGTAGTTGTATAATTTCCTATGTATTTCTATTGTTCGAACCCAGGACCCCCTGATGGGGAACCTTTTTGGACCCCGGGGCCACCATTTTAATCAAATTCGTAAAGACCCACCAGGCAATGCTTCATACCAAATTTAAAACATCTGAGACCAGTGGTTCTGAAGAAAATGATTTTTGAATATTTTCTATGTTTTCGTATGGTTCAAACTCAGGACCCCCTGAGGTAGGTCCATTTTGGACCCTTGAACCTTCATTTAAGCAAACTTAAAACCAAATTTCTAGCATCTAAGCCTTGATGATCTGAAGAAGTAGAATTTTTAATAATTTTCTATGATTTTCTTTAGTTCAAACCCAGGACCACCGTAGAACAGAACCATTATTGACCCTGGGGCCACGATTTGAACAAACTTTGTATTAGTTTACCCGACAATGCTTCATACCGAATTGCTATTATCGGACCCTTGCGGTTCTGAAGAAGAATATTCTTAAATATTTCCGTTTGGTTAAAACCTAGGACTCCCTGCTGTGGGGTCAGTTTGATTCCATTTGAACAAACGTGGTAAATGACTACTAGGCAATGCTACATTCTTAGGACTCCTGTAATCCTTAAAGGGATACGTAAAGTGAGACAAAATATAGTACCACTCTCTATTGAGTTTTATGACCCTGTCATGTCATTACAAATGTGAGATGGGATATTTCCTTTGATAAAATAGCAGTGTCAGTTGAATGTTCATTAAAAGGATTATGACACCTAATGAACTAGAACTATGTCTTTAAAAAGAGTCAATGTCACCAAATCCTATTCAATATTTCCCATCCCTACATATTTGCAGGTGTGGTAACAATCCAGCCAATCCTTCAGGAGATTTAGAGCAAGTAAAGCTATTTTTCAACATTGCAAGTGATTCTGTGACCTTGAAAATAAGGTCAAGGTTACTAACCTAAAATAAGTTATTTTCCATCTCCAAATGATATACTTATGCATGTTAGGTCATATTCTATCAATCCCTTTAGGAGATATGATGCAGAAAAGCGATTTTAACATTCTTTGACAGCCGCTTACTTTGGAATAGGGGAAATGGTCATCGAAATTTGATTTTTGCTTTTAATCTAACAATGATGTGTCTGTGCAAGTCTGGTCATAACCCATCCATCCATTCAAGAGATACGGTGCAGACAAGCCAATTTTCAACGTTGTTTGGCCTCCTGTGACTGAAAATAGGGCCAAAGTCACCAAAATGTGATCAGTCCTTTTCCATCTCCCAGTTACGTATCAGTGCATTTATCCCTTGGGGAGATATGGTGCAAATAAGCTATTTTTAACATTCTTTCACCTTCTGTGGCCTTGAGAGTGTGGGCAAGATCACCAAAATTTAATTATTTCTTTTCCATCTTCCAATAATATATCTGTACATGTTTGGTTTAAATCCATTTATCCCTTAAGGAGATAAGGTGCAGACAACCCGTTTTTGAACGTTCTTTGACCTCCTGTGACCCTGAACATGAGGTGAAGGTCACCAAACTCTAATCAGTTCCTTTCTCCTATTCAATAATATATTTTTGCAAGTTTAGTAAAAATCCATCTACAGGAGATAGAGTGCAGAAAAGAACCTACGCTGACGCCTAAGGGATCCGCACAAAAAAAAATCCCACCCCACCCCCTTCAACCCCCACCCCCATGGTTTTTGGGACAATAATTCTCAAGATATGGTAACAAGATTTGACACAGGGGAGGCTACTCTAAAAGTACAGGAAGTACGATAATATTTCATGCCCTGTCACAATATGAAACTTCAGCAAGAGCTTCGCAAGCGGCGCATACTACGCCCGTTTCAGTGTCATGAAGGAGTTACAGAATGAACAAGATTGTTTATAGAAGGATGGACAGGCAGACAAACAGGGGAAAAACTCCATAATTAATTATTGCAATGTTATCAATACATCTAACATATCAAATACTATTAGTATACCAAAAATCAGCTTCCAGGGTGAAGCAGCTCAGAAGCTGAGAAATGCCAAAGTCAAACAAGGGAGATAATTCATAAATTGTTGGTCACAATATTTTTCCTTGACAATGTACACATCACCATAAAGTTTTGTTAATTGTTAATTATGGAGTTACAGAGTAAAACGAAAATTGATGCAAGGGCAGATAATTCAGGAAGTAAGTAGGCCAGAGTTGTGGTTCTAGCTCAGATACATTGCCCCATTATTATACACATTCCTACAAAGTTTCATTAAAATATTTCAAAGGGTTAAGAAGTTATGGGGGAATGGATTAGGCTAAAACACTTATCAAAGGGAGGTTACTCTATTACTAAGTGAGGGGGGAACAACCATTCTTATATGTGACACACCGTCTTGTGATCATGCACATTGCTATAAAGTTTCATCAAGATATTCCTAATGGTTACTAAGTTATTGAATGCACAAGATTAGTATACACAAAAATAAGCCTATAAAATCTATTCAAAGGGATGCAACTCCAAAACGAAGAAAGGGAGAGCAACCATTGTTATACGCGATACATCAACAGACGCTCATACACATTGCTATGAAGTTTCATCAAGATAACCCAAACGGTTATCTAGTTATAGTGCGCACAAGACTAGTAGGGTAAAAAGTAATCAAAGTGGCATAACTTGGAAACTAATAAAGAGGGAGCAACCATTACTGTATGCGACACTTTGCCCCATCCTAATATATATGCCTTCAAAATTTCATGAAGATATCTCAAACGGTTTTTGAGATATGGTGCGCACAAGAATGTTGACGGACGGACGGACAGACGGATGGACGGACAGCGCCATGCCATAATACGTCCGTTTTTTCAAAACGGGCGTATAAAAACCATATGTCAAGTGGCTCTAATTTAATATAACTGCATCAAAAGGCAATGGCAAAAGGACAACACGAAAGCAATAAGCCCCCGCAACTTCTTTGAAAAGGGTATAGAAAGCCATATAAAGGGTGACGCTTGGACGGACATGCCAAAAGCAATATGCCCACAAACGTTTCATGGCACGGAACCTGACTCTTCTTGCTGAACTCCATACATAAAAGAAGAATAAAAAAATATTGATTTTCTTTTCTTATTTCATAAGATCCAACTTATATAAAATTTTATGATTTCCAGTTGCGCGGTGAAAAAGGTGGTACATGCAAAGATAAAAGGGCATAACGATGCCGAAAATAAAGTATCAAAACAGAAAGTAAGTATATAGTCTATAGTCACCAGCAAAGGGCATTGTCCTTGAGATGTTACTACTGTTCCTACATAAATTTTAGCAAAATTGTTCCTACCTTAAGTTTGTTATTTCGCACTAAAACTGGACAACTGAATCGTTCTCTCTTTATATCCGGCGCGATACAGCCACTAGAATTACATTTAAGTGGCAGGTGTCACCCAGTAAGAAGATGTCAAAATACTATTCGTCTGCAAAACAATGATAGTTATTCAAACAGAAGCGTTGACATAGTCAGCTCAAAATTTGTAGCCGGCTGCCTACTACAGAAGTAAAGTATTTGATAGCAATATTTGACTGACGCAATCACTCTTACCCTCTCGTGACCACAATAAAGCCAATCTACAACGGTATGGCAAAATTGGACATTTAACGTACATATGTATTAGAAAAAAGAACTTTTATTTTGGTTTAAATCAATGCGAATTGGTTGATGCATTACATTTCACGAAATATTAAATTAACTAAACTTGACTTAAATCACATATTCAAACATTCTTGTTTTAATTGTTGTTGTTGTTTATTTTCCATTATTATTATTTTATTATTTATTTATATTTATTTATTTATTTATTTATTTATTTGCACCGATACTTTTTTCAATGTAAATACTGAACCCTTTGATCGGCATGATTAACAAATGTCATTTTGTATTTGCGCAAGTACATGTAATACTACAGCGTTCTAGCTGCGTCTTTTATATATGTTTGTTGTTTTTCACCATTAACCGTCTATACCTCTGTATCAGAGACTTTTAAAACAACCAATACGGCTTTTCAACACTCGATTCAATTTCAACAAATCCTTTGCAACAAATCACGTGCAAAGGGACGTCAAGCCCTGTGCGGACAACTATTCAAACCAGCCAGCGCCCTCAGAATCTACTTCTGAATTCCCCAGGCTCCATAGACTGTATATGCAACAAAAGAAAGACACGGATCAACCTGCGCGGATGCGCAGTCTGGTTTTAATCTTCCATTTTCACAGCAAGCTTAATTTTCAACGACATTACAGTTCATGATATAATTTAAATTTTGAACATAAATCTGCCTGTCCAACTGGATGGATGGAGCAGGTCCTTCACGTCCTTTTCAACACTTTTCAGGCATAACAGGACGATGGGACGGTGATAATGAAAATTGTGTGCACTGGAACTCCATTTATAGTTGAAAAGATTTCCGGACCGCCTCCAGTGCTAGATCAGCAGGCCTGCCCCGAACCCCCTGAGCTAACCGAACAGGAAAATATTGATATTGTGTATATCAGAATATATATTCATATTCAAAAAAAAAAACGACATCACACGGTATATGCAATGAAATATAATATTTCCAACCGGTTTCGATTATATGAGATTAAAATTTATCAAGTGGCATAGGTCATGTCATATTGTACATGGTGAGCTTATTTTACCATTTGACATTACGCGTATTAGTTTCAGGTATCACCTAAAGAATTTGCAAAATTTATAATAACATTATCACTAAATTAACGTAAAAGAATGCATTTTTGTCTATACAGAGAATGATACTTATAATGAAAAGTAGAAAAAAGATAGGACAAATGCGTACTTTTCAAAACTAGAATAGTACCGTCGTTGAAAGTTGTCATTCGACGTAGTTTGTTTTAGGATGTGTGTGTGCGTGTGTGTCTAGCTTGTGTCTATGGCATTTTAGTTTTATTCCAAAATGTGCTAATAATTTTTTGGATTTCTGAATTATGAAATTATTTGTTTTTAACAGAATAATGCCCCGCCGCATAATTGGGTTTGCGGCTCTCTGTCCGTCCCACATCTTGCAGATGCAACTCCTACTACATCTTTCATCGAATTATTTGGTTTAGGCACATTTCATTTCATCTATCAGTTGAAATCTAGACGTACAGTTACTATACTAACTTTAGGATCGGAACAACAGCATGTTGCATGTCATATGTGGAAATAAATCAATGAAAACACATTGTGTTTTGTTGTTTATGCATACTGCACCGTTATCTCCTAGGTTGTCCTCGCGTAGCAGATTGCATGAGTTGTATCTAACTAACCTGTATAATAGCACTCATGTGTGTAGGCTACCTGCATGAGTATTATGTATGCTTCATTGCAGATAGCCATAGATATTCAAGGTGAATACATCAACATATTCACCCTTGAACATACATGTTTATCATGTATATTTATGTTTCTATCATATTTGTATGTTACAGGTTAGTGAATATCTTGTACCATTTTCATAGAGACATTACTTTTAGTAGACTAGTGGACTATTAGACTAGTTTAAATAGCGCTCGACTATCAACTATACTAAAACTATAACTAAGGCTAACGGGTGGCGGATTCACACCAACTACTGTACTGTGTAAGAACAAAGACAATGTGAGTCTCGTGAGTTGTTTTTTGCGTTCGTCAGATTTTGTTTTCTAATTTTTGTTACTCGTGTGGTTAACACTATCTCAAATGTAAAAAAAAAAGAGTAATTATAGTCAAAATTCATAATCGAATATAGATGCGAAAAAATGACAAAAACTCAATCCGCCACTTGATAGTAAATCAATCAAGCGCATCCCAAAACCGCATTTCACCCTTGGGAATAGAGATACAGTGCGATACTCTCAGAACATTAAAGATGTTCGAAAATTTGGAATTTACGGCAGATTTGACCAATTTTGGCGATACAAATTGTCAACAGTTGGTTTCATCGACTCATGAGATGAAAATTTGCCCAGTCAGGTCAGAAAGTCGACAGGATCTACATGCAGAATGACATTCCGACTTTCAATGACAATTTGGTTGGTTGGTTGGTTGGTTGTGGGTTTAACGGCCCTTTGAGACAGTATTTCAGTCTATATCGGGCCGTCCCCCAGAGAGGGGGAGAAGAAGAGAGAAATGACAGACGAGAGAAAAATGTCCAAACAACCCCCTATCGCACCTACTGCAAGCACAGTAGGCCCTTGCCCTACTATTATCCAAATCAATAGGATGCCCCGGCACTGGAAGTTATACCCAGCACCATCGCACCACCCAACCATCCCCTTCAACGACAAACGCTATCTTATTGGTAAATATGTCTGGATGACTGAGGAAGTGGCGGGGTTGAGGTATTATTCGGGAACATGAAATAATAACAACTGGGTGTACTTTGGCTGTGATTCTTTTTCCAGAAAATATACTAACAGCATCAAGACGGTATGCTTTGTTTTGGAGCCTGGAGTATTTAAAAATGCCAAGTAAATATTTCGGCTTTGACATTATTCGTGTGTTTAAACCTTTCCTGATCGTGACAAAGAGCGATTTCCAAAATGGAGACGTCAAAACAGAAACAAGTTAGGATTCCATTGTCATGAGCCCCCGTGCTCATGGCTCGGTTTCAGGTTAAAGCAAAAAAATCAAAATCAAAATCTATGAATCTTTTTAAGAGTTCCACGGCAATGACCAGTGTTGCACATTTCAATACTGGTCATGAACAGACCCAGCAAAACCGAATCTGCTAGTTTCATTTCTTCGGTGTACTCGTTGCTATCAGAGGATCTAACTGTTAACAACTTTTATCTTCTCTAGAGCTGGTGTTGTGCTGTGTCGTAAAACGTCTCCCCGTACGTCGTCACTATGTGCAGTGGAACACCGTTTACGATTGGAAAGATCCCCGTCTACAGTGGGGCTCGATCTCGGGACCGCTAGATCAGCAGGCCAGCGTTTAACCCACTAAGCTAACTTATGTAGGCATTGGTGACCTACAATTTTGCCCTACCATGCTTACTGGTATCAGGATTTACTTTATAATGAATGAAGATCTACGTAGATCAGTCTCATCTAATTGTCGCGAAATTTTACCTTATATTTGGAAGACGCTATAATCAACGTAATTGACGTAAACGAATAAACGTTCTATCTTGGCCACAAATTCGCGGCCCTCATGTGTTGTTGCCAGCATGCCCTTCATTTACAAATACTGTTCATATCTGGCACACCAGAGTCGATTAACGCTGCTCTCTCAATTACTTCTATACGTTGCTTTTGTCAACACTGATGATTTTATATCGGACATTTGTTTCTGTTCATAAAAGTTGTTCTGGCTGAAAGTTGAAAATAGGACTTACTGATTTTCGGTAAATAGCAGTATCGCCTCTTGCAGTGCTTTTCAGTACCATGCTTACACAACAGTCAAATCATTATGCATAGCCTACCGACTGTTTTGGTATTGAAACCATTCCATACCTGGGCTCATTCAGTTCCTCGTTACATTAAAATATAAGTATTTCTCATTACGCATGCGTCAAGAGTCAGTTATTTCCTTTGCTAAAGATTTTGTAAGAAATAACTTTGCCACTCTAATCAGACTGATCTGAATCTTCAGTTTTCATTCTTATACCTACACAGGAGGCAAAGGTTACCTATTCAGACAGCTAAAACACTCATCATCATGCGCTAAAGCGCAGTCTGATCTGGATGTTCTTTTTTCATACGTTCATGACGTGCCTTTTCAGCTGGCAACAGTCAAACACACGTTCACAGTGGAAAATCAATTAAACCGACGTCAAACGTTTTGGAATATGCTTTTAGTTTCTTGTTGAACGTTGTTGTTAGACACGGATAAACGCGCAACTCAGTTCTCGAAGTTAAAATATCAAGATAGTCAAATTGTTACAATATCCTTCGTGTAAGTTCACAATATCTATGGTGTAAAAATACGCTTGCCTTACATGCGAACCGAAAAGTATTTTTATCTTTTGACTAAAATGGCATGAGCTTTATTCTAATTGTGCATCCAACAGGCGTTTTACGGTAATACTGATCCAGAGACAGGATCAAAGATTAGGTTTGAAGTACTATGTATACGCTGAATGACACCGGGACTAACTGTTCGTTGCAACGTAAAGCTGCGTTTACACGGGCAAAGTTTCTGTGACAAAGACGGTTTGCCACAGAAAAATGTGCTCGTGTGAATGCCAAAATATGACAATATTCTTTGACAAATATATATGGTAAAGTTACTTCGATAAATTAAATTCGTCCGTGTAAACGGAGAACTTTGCTAAAGAGTTTGTAACAAAGAACTTTGCTATAACCGTGGAAAGTGTGACAAAGATTTTGTTTCATTGCTGCATTGGTCAACAAAGTTTATGTAACAAAGAAACTGTGAAAATGTTGGCCGTTTACACGGATACAGTTTATATGTCCAGTTAACTTTGACGAATGATATTTGGTCGTGTGAACACTGCAGGAAACATTTCATTGGCAAAGTTTATTTGACAGATTCTATGTCACATTTTCTTTAACAAATAATTTGCTCCCTGTAAACGCAAAAAGTTTGGCATACCTTCTTTGTTAAAGTTTCTGTGACATAGAAACTTGCTCGTAAACGCGGCTTATGGACACCCTTCCCGACTACAATGCCACATCTGAGTCTTTTTAGGTCGCACATTTTATAATAGGTCATTTTCATCTGAAGGCTGAAATAATATTGGATCGCGAAGACTTGTATGTACACCTATTAGAAAAAACAAACAAAAAAAAACATGTTTTAAATTCTCTTTGGATTTCCTGAAAGGAATACTTTGCATGAGAAGTAAAACAACAACTGCGCAATATGAGTGTGTCTTCCTGCAAACAACGATGACATCATCATATTTCAATTCTCATATCGACGTTACCCCCGCACCTCAGCGGAACGTATCCATAGCCGCAGTAACGGGGCGCCGAGCGTCCGTCCATCAAACAACGATGGCCGCGATCACGTAATTATAAAGAAGATATATTTCATATTTGGAACATATCTTAAAGTTGGTTAGAAAATCCGTTTTTGTTTTGAGTTTATTTTACTGTCAAACTAGTGGCCTTTAGTTTACATCAGAACGGCGCCCCGTTACTGCGGCTATGGATACGTTCCGCTGAGGTGCGGGGGTAACGTCGATATGAGAATTGAAATATGATGATGTCATCGTTGTTTGCAGGAAGACACACTCATATTGCGCAGTTGTTGTTTTACTTCTCATGCAAAGTATTCCTTTCAGGAAATCCAAAGAGAATTTAAAACATGTTTTTTTTTGTTTGTTTTTTCTAATAGGTGTACATACAAGTCTTCGCGATCCAATATTATTTCAGCCTTCAGATGAAAATGACCTATTATAAAATGTGCGACCTAAAAAGACTCAGATGTGGCATTGTAGTCGGGAAGGGTGTCCATAAGCCGCGTTTACGAGCAAGTTTCTATGTCACAGAAACTTTAACAAAGAAGGTATGCCAAACTTTTTGCGTTTACAGGGAGCAAATTATTTGTTAAAGAAAATGTGACATAGAATCTGTCAAATAAACTTTGCCAATGAAATGTTTCCTGCAGTGTTCACACGACCAAATATCATTCGTCAAAGTTAACTGGACATATAAACTGTATCCGTGTAAACGGCCAACATTTTCACAGTTTCTTTGTTACATAAACTTTGTTGACCAATGCAGCAATGAAACAAAATCTTTGTCACACTTTCCACGGTTATAGCAAAGTTCTTTGTTACAAACTCTTTAGCAAAGTTCTCCGTTTACACGGACGAATTTAATTTATCGAAGTAACTTTACCATATATATTTGTCAAAGAATATTGTCATATTTTGGCATTCACACGAGCACATTTTTCTGTGGCAAACCGTCTTTGTCACAGAAACTTTGCCCGTGTAAACGCAGCTTTACGTTGCAACGAACAGTTAGTCCCGGTGTCATTCAGCGTATACATAGTACTTCAAACCTAATCTTTGATCCTGTCTCTGGATCAGTATTACCGTAAAACGCCTGTTGGATGCACAATTAGAATAAAGCTCATGCCATTTTAGTCAAAAGATAAAAATACTTTTCGGTTCGCATGTAAGGCAAGCGTATTTTTACACCATAGATATTGTGAACTTACACGAAGGATATTGTAACAATTTGACTATCTTGATATTTTAACTTCGAGAACTGAGTTGCGCGTTTATCCGTGTCTAACAACAACGTTCAACAAGAAACTAAAAGCATATTCCAAAACGTTTGACGTCGGTTTAATTGATTTTCCACTGTGAACGTGTGTTTGACTGTTGCCAGCTGAAAAGGCACGTCATGAACGTATGAAAAAAGAACATCCAGATCAGACTGCGCTTTAGCGCATGATGATGAGTGTTTTAGCTGTCTGAATAGGTAACCTTTGCCTCCTGTGTAGGTATAAGAATGAAAACTGAAGATTCAGATCAGTCTGATTAGAGTGGCAAAGTTATTTCTTACAAAATCTTTAGCAAAGGAAATAACTGACTCTTGACGCATGCGTAATGAGAAATACTTATATTTTAATGTAACGAGGAACTGAATGAGCCCAGGTATGGAATGGTTTCAATACCAAAACAGTCGGTAGGCTATGCATAATGATTTGACTGTTGTGTAAGCATGGTACTGAAAAGCACTGCAAGAGGCGATACTGCTATTTACCGAAAATCAGTAAGTCCTATTTTCAACTTTCAGCCAGAACAACTTTTATGAACAGAAACAAATGTCCGATATAAAATCATCAGTGTTGACAAAAGCAACGTATAGAAGTAATTGAGAGAGCAGCGTTAATCGACTCTGGTGTGCCAGATATGAACAGTATTTGTAAATGAAGGGCATGCTGGCAACAACACATGAGGGCCGCGAATTTGTGGCCAAGATAGAACGTTTATTCGTTTACGTCAATTACGTTGATTATAGCGTCTTCCAAATATAAGGTAAAATTTCGCGACAATTAGATGAGACTGATCTACGTAGATCTTCATTCATTATAAAGTAAATCCTGATACCAGTAAGCATGGTAGGGCAAAATTGTAGGTCACCAATGCCTACATAAGTTAGCTTAGTGGGTTAAACGCTGGCCTGCTGATCTAGCGGTCCCGAGATCGAGCCCCACTGTAGACGGGGATCTTTCCAATCGTAAACGGTGTTCCACTGCACATAGTGACGACGTACGGGGAGACGTTTTACGACACAGCACAACACCAGCTCTAGAGAAGATAAAAGTTGTTAACAGTTAGATCCTCTGATAGCAACGAGTACACCGAAGAAATGAAACTAGCAGATTCGGTTTTGCTGGGTCTGTTCATGACCAGTATTGAAATGTGCAACACTGGTCATTGCCGTGGAACTCTTAAAAAGATTCATAGATTTTGATTTTGATTTTTTTGCTTTAACCTGAAACCGAGCCATGAGCACGGGGGCTCATGACAATGGAATCCTAACTTGTTTCTGTTTTGACGTCTCCATTTTGGAAATCGCTCTTTGTCACGATCAGGAAAGGTTTAAACACACGAATAATGTCAAAGCCGAAATATTTACTTGGCATTTTTAAATACTCCAGGCTCCAAAACAAAGCATACCGTCTTGATGCTGTTAGTATATTTTCTGGAAAAAGAATCACAGCCAAAGTACACCCAGTTGTTATTATTTCATGTTCCCGAATAATACCTCAACCCCGCCACTTCCTCAGTCATCCAGACATATTTACCAATAAGATAGCGTTTGTCGTTGAAGGGGATGGTTGGGTGGTGCGATGGTGCTGGGTATAACTTCCAGTGCCGGGGCATCCTATTGATTTGGATAATAGTAGGGCAAGGGCCTACTGTGCTTGCAGTAGGTGCGATAGGGGGTTGTTTGGACATTTTTCTCTCGTCTGTCATTTCTCTCTTCTTCTCCCCCTCTCTGGGGGACGGCCCGATATAGACTGAAATACTGTCTCAAAGGGCCATTAAACCCACAACCAACCAACCAACCAACCAAATTGTCATTGAAAGTCGGAATGTCATTCTGCATGTAGATCCTGTCGACTTTCTGACCTGACTGGGCAAATTTTCATCTCATGAGTCGATGAAACCAACTGTTGACAATTTGTATCGCCAAAATTGGTCAAATCTGCCGTAAATTCCAAATTTTCGAACATCTTTAATGTTCTGAGAGTATCGCACTGTATCTCTATTCCCAAGGGTGAAATGCGGTTTTGGGATGCGCTTGATTGATTTACTATCAAGTGGCGGATTGAGTTTTTGTCATTTTTTCGCATCTATATTCGATTATGAATTTTGACTATAATTACTCTTTTTTTTTTACATTTGAGATAGTGTTAACCACACGAGTAACAAAAATTAGAAAACAAAATCTGACGAACGCAAAAAAACAACTCACGAGACTCACATTGTCTTTGTTCTTACACAGTACAGTAGTTGGTGTGAATCCGCCACCCGTTAGTCTTAGTTATAGTTTTAGTATAGTTGATAGTCGAGCGCTATTTAAACTAGTCTAATAGTCCACTAGTCTACTAAAAGTAATGTCTCTATGAAAATGGTACAAGATATTCACTAACCTGTAACATACAAATATGATAGAAACATAAATATACATGATAAACATGTATGTTCAAGGGTGAATATGTTGATGTATTCACCTTGAATATCTATGGCTATCTGCAATGAAGCATACATAATACTCATGCAGGTAGCCTACACACATGAGTGCTATTATACAGGTTAGTTAGATACAACTCATGCAATCTGCTACGCGAGGACAACCTAGGAGATAACGGTGCAGTATGCATAAACAACAAAACACAATGTGTTTTCATTGATTTATTTCCACATATGACATGCAACATGCTGTTGTTCCGATCCTAAAGTTAGTATAGTAACTGTACGTCTAGATTTCAACTGATAGATGAAATGAAATGTGCCTAAACCAAATAATTCGATGAAAGATGTAGTAGGAGTTGCATCTGCAAGATGTGGGACGGACAGAGAGCCGCAAACCCAATTATGCGGCGGGGCATTATTCTGTTAAAAACAAATAATTTCATAATTCAGAAATCCAAAAAATTATTAGCACATTTTGGAATAAAACTAAAATGCCATAGACACAAGCTAGACACACACGCACACACACATCCTAAAACAAACTACGTCGAATGACAACTTTCAACGACGGTACTATTCTAGTTTTGAAAAGTACGCATTTGTCCTATCTTTTTTCTACTTTTCATTATAAGTATCATTCTCTGTATAGACAAAAATGCATTCTTTTACGTTAATTTAGTGATAATGTTATTATAAATTTTGCAAATTCTTTAGGTGATACCTGAAACTAATACGCGTAATGTCAAATGGTAAAATAAGCTCACCATGTACAATATGACATGACCTATGCCACTTGATAAATTTTAATCTCATATAATCGAAACCGGTTGGAAATATTATATTTCATTGCATATACCGTGTGATGTCGTTTTTTTTTTGAATATGAATATATATTCTGATATACACAATATCAATATTTTCCTGTTCGGTTAGCTCAGGGGGTTCGGGGCAGGCCTGCTGATCTAGCACTGGAGGCGGTCCGGAAATCTTTTCAACTATAAATGGAGTTCCAGTGCACACAATTTTCATTATCACCGTCCCATCGTCCTGTTATGCCTGAAAAGTGTTGAAAAGGACGTGAAGGACCTGCTCCATCCATCCAGTTGGACAGGCAGATTTATGTTCAAAATTTAAATTATATCATGAACTGTAATGTCGTTGAAAATTAAGCTTGCTGTGAAAATGGAAGATTAAAACCAGACTGCGCATCCGCGCAGGTTGATCCGTGTCTTTCTTTTGTTGCATATACAGTCTATGGAGCCTGGGGAATTCAGAAGTAACAGTGTAGGGCCTATATAAATATACTGCGATAGTGACCTAGCATACACATTTTTCCCCAATGCCTCCAACAACGGGTCCTTCCCAGCGGCTCCGCAGAACGAATCCATAATAGAACCGTCTGGGTGCCCGAGTCCGTCTGTCATCTGTGTCAAATTCAAAGATAGTGTGCACGTTGTTCCTGGGATCGGTATCCGACCTAGCCGCCCCAAAACGTGCCTGAGTACGATCGATTGATTGGGGCCTCGGTTTAAATTATTATCTGGAATAGAAGAAGAGCGAAACGTCGAAATTTATGACAAGAACGCTCATACGAACGGCTAAGCAATACTTTGTGTAAAGCGCTCAATAGACTTACAAGACCAGCACCACTATCCGAGGTATAGGTCCAAATGCAACATAATTGCATGTAAAACACTTCGAAGAAAGCTCCAGAATAGAATAGAATGACGACATTAGGAGAATAAGTTGCAGAGTTCTAGATGCGAGTGGGCAATGGGTGACAATTTTTGTCAGATCTGCTAATAAACCCCTCATCCGAACCGCCTCAACGAGGCTGGATGAGGGACCACAAGCCTGTCAGTTCATCTGCCGTCACACTGTGTCTGGGCAGGCTTAGACATACTAAGCGGTTAACCTGGTTACCAATACTGAGTGCACATACTTCCGCCAGTAACAGACAACTACCCTTGCCGGCAGCCCGCTAGCGCAGTCGGCAGCGCGTCAGACTGCAGGTCAAGGGGTCCTGAGATCGATTCCCAGACAGGCCACATAACGCTCGTGGAGACTGATCATGAAATATTTTCTACGGTCATTCATTCCCTTCTGCTGATTCAAGAAGGGCAGTTGTCATTTACTGGCGAAAGTATGTGAACTAAGTACTGGTTAAACGTTTAGGAGATCTAATTAAAATCTTAAAGAGCTTCTTCGAGAGCAGAGAACACATTCGAAAGAAGGAACATGGGCCATACCATGGAACAGTGTCATGGAATAGTTTGAGTAGGTTAACTGACCGCCTAGACATGACCGTAGCTGTTTACTTGGCCGTAAATGCTCAACAAAACAAACAAACTCACAACTGCCCTTAAGTCAGCGGAAGGGAGAGAATGAGCGTAGAAAATATTTCATGACCAATCTTCACGACTATTCAGGGGCCGGGCTTTGGAATCGAACTCGCGACCGCTTGATCTGCAGACCGACGTGCTGCCGACTGCGCTAGACGGCTCGGTAGGACACATGTCAAATTCTGAGGGTACCAAACTCTCTGCATAGGGTAAAGGTGATTTCTAGAATCTCCACATGTAACGCCTTTCGTGCCTGAACTGGTCCTCCATGTGTGAACGAGACTTTGGCATGTAAATGGGCGGTTCATCAATGAAAACAACGAAAACAACAAAAAATAAAACAGGTAATGTGAATTGAATCTCCTCCAGTGACCGGGTCCTCCATTGTCGGAAAGGATTCACCACGACTGAACGAAACCGTTATAGGTGAACCAAACAAGAAGATGTAAACTTGATCTGCACGTGTGAACATGTATTCTACGTCTGACAGGGCCTCCATGTATGAACATTTCTGCTTGTTAGAATGGCTTCTCCAGGTGTGGACGAGATACCCACATATAAACGGGACGGGACGTGTGAACGAGATAGGTACATATGTACGTATGAACGGGACACTCACCTGTGAAAAGGTGCTGCACGCTAGATGGAGACCTTCGCGGGTCCTGTATTTTTCAAAGATCCAGCACGTAAAACGGGACATGCAGTCTGATTATCCAAGTATGCAAGGGATCGCTACAGGCGAACGGACAATCCATGGTTGAACGGGCTCTGCGCCTGTGAAGTGTAAACGGGACCTCCACGTGTTAACGGGATCCGCATGTGAGAAAGGAACCTTCATTTGTGAACGGGTCGTCCATATGTGAGCAGGAACTGCATTTGCGAACAGGACCGCCACCTGTAAATGGATCTTCCACAGGTGAACGGACCTTCACATGTGTATTGGACCGCTACATGTGAACGGGGCCTGCACAAGTGAACGACATCTGCAAGGCTGTACCTGCGAAAGGGAACTGCATATGCGAACGGGATGTCCATATAGGAACGGGGCTTGAATTTTTCAACGGATCCTCTACGTGTTAATGGGACTGTCCATGTGTGAACGAAACGTGAATGTATGAACAGGACCTCATTCCGATGTAACATTTAGGCTCAGATGCGCAATACGTGAATATTATACAAGTTTCTATCACAAATATGTTTGGACTGTATTGACAAGTTTCAAGGAAACATAGCGAGTTGCGACTCTAGACTGACGCTAGATGAATCCCCCTCCCAAGGAAAAAATGCTATACAAGATTCTATCACAAATATGTTTTGACTGTATTGACAGGTTTCAAGGAAACAAAGCGAGTTGCGACTCTAGACCAACCCTAGATAAATAAAATAAAATTCACGTGTCTTGTCTAAGTAATGCAGAAGACAACTTTTAAATGAAGGGACCATTTGCCTTTTAAAATTGTCCAGGGGTAGCAAGTTTTTCATTTTAAAATGGTTCCTAACTGGCTAAGTAATGACTTTCATCAGACAGCCACTGTTTGGTGTGATGGACTTTTGAATCGGGACAAATTACATCTTCAAGACTAAAATGCTTGCAACAGATCGGCGCGGAGAGTTGGGGAGGGCGGAGGGGTTGGGTGTCCTGTGGGATTATAATTTTCTCTGCCTCGTCTTTGTCTCAACCCTATCTTTCCTTTCTACTATCGCGTTGTGAGACGGCTCGACGTAACTCAAATATTATTACTAAGTAAAACAAACAACAAACCATATTCAAGTATTGGCATCAAGCCAGTTATATTTTAGGTTTTCATTATTTACTGTCACTCAACGTTCAGGACCGCCGTGCAGTGCAAAGTTAATGTTGACGTCGGCTTAACGACCTTTTGGGAACAAGCTGCTCACTCGGTTGGCCATATGTTCTCTGTATCTTGATTATTTGTAATGTTAGTTGTTTCCAACTATGGTTTGAGGGCTGGATTTGGATTTTGATTGTTTCAGTTCCTGGTCTTTGCATACTTTTTACTTTTAACGAAAGCACTCGTACATCGCATAATCTATCTATCACATTTTGAAGTCATCCAGGCAACAGCTCTAGCAAAAGAGAGAGCAGTTATCGCTTTGGGCTCGGCCATGTCGTGACGTTACACTTGAACGTTTTGAAGATGGAGTGATAGAAGTTACGTTTAACAAATAAGAGTCAATGTTTTACCCTAAGGTGAATGGGTATACTTTCAAAGGAAACAACTCTGCCATTTTCATTTTTTGCCTCCCTTTTCAACGAGAGTCAAGTGTTAAACAGAATAACTTGCCCCCCCCCCCTCCCCCCCCCCTTTCCACGTGTAGAAAGTTCTTTCCTTTAAGCGCAGACGCCATTTTAATGGAATTTATCTTCCAGGAAAGCAAATAGGAATTCACTAACATTGTTGTTGTTCCCCTTTCCAAAAATGGCGGAAAAACATCAACGTGTACTCTTTTACCTACATATTTTTTTCAGGTGACCTTTAGCCTTTCTTACTTATTGTTGAGGATTGGGGAAATGTTGAGTACAAGTTCTAAACATAATTCACACTGAGGTTCAAACTTTCCACGCGTCTCGTATTGTTACAAAAAGTCCAGGCTTCCACTGGTCTCTGTAGGCCTCGTTTTAATTTAGCCACATACCTAAATCTTGGGCCACTGCTCACACCGGGTAGGCGGCAATCGAAAACGCTCTTAACAATCGATTAACGCGGGTCAAAAACCGTTAGAAACAGCGTTTTCGATTGCAAATTGGGGACAATTTGCAATCGAAAACGCTGTTTCTAATGGTTTTTGACACGCGTTTGTCGACTGCATGAGCGTTTTCGATTGCCTCCTACCCGGTGTGCTGCTGGTGTAATATTAAAATTTGAACCTGTTGAAAAAATGACCCAACTGGCCACTTTTCAATGTTGAATATCGACCCATAGAGCATTTTTCAGTGTTGAAAATTGACCTGGGTCAAGTTTCAACATTGAGAATTGACGCGTGGGGTCATGTTTTCACGGGGTCAAAATTTAATGTTATCATGCTCAAGAACCTCGGGGCGAATACCCCACCATTTAAAGTTTACATTGTAGTATACAAATCAGTTTTCCCGATTCAATATGATTTATATTTGATGTGACGCAAATGATGTAAATTTTTATCAGGTTTGGCAACGTCGAAATCTACAGTCACATTGGACGCTTCAATGGATATATATATATAGCCGTTCACTATTCAGATGAAAATGACTTGCTCGAAGCTATTACTTGAATCGGCATTTGGTTGGATGGTTTGATGTTTGTTTTACTGAGTACTTCTGTTTGTATTCTCTGCTCTTGAAGGAACTTTTTAAGATTTTAATCAGACCTCCTAAACGGTAAACCAGTACTAAGTGCATATGATTTCGCTATTTTCACTATTCAGGACCGCCGTGCAGTGCAAAGTTAATGTTGACGTCGGCTTTTCGAAAGCACTCGTAAATAGCATAATCTATCTCTCACATTTTGACGTCATACAGGCAACAGCTCTAGCCAAAGAGAGAGCAGTCATCGCTTTGGGCTCGGCCATGACGCGACGTTACACTTGAACGTTTTGAAGATGGAGTGATAGAATTTACGTTTAACAAAGTTAAATAGAATAACTTGCCGCCCCCCACCCCTTGCAGAACTGTTCTTTCCGTTAAGCGTAAACCCCATTTTAATGGGATTTATCTTCTAGAAAAGCAAATAGGAAGTCACTAACATTGTTGTTTTCCATCTGAATGATTTCGCCAGTACTTTAACTGACAACTGCCCTTCTTGAATCAGCAGAAGGGAAAGAATGACCGTAGAAAATCTTTAAAATGGTTCCTAATTGGCTAAGTAATGACCTTGATCAGACTGCCACTGTTTGGTGTGATGAACTTTTGAATCGGGACAAATTACATCTTCGAGACTAAAATGCTTGCAACAGGTCGGCGCGGAGAGTTGGGGAGGGCGGAGGGGTTGGGGGTCCTATGGGATTATAATTTTCTCTGCCTCGTCTTTGTCTCAAAGGGCGGCAAGTTATTCTATTTAACTTTGTTAAACGTAAATTCTATCACTCCATCTTCAAAACGTTCAAGTGTAACGTCGCGTCATGGCCGAGCCCAAAGCGATGACTGCTCTCTCTTTGGCTAGAGCTGTTGCCTGTATGACGTCAAAATGTGAGAGATAGATTATGCTATTTACGAGTGCTTTCGAAAAGCCGACGTCAATTTTAACTTTGCACTGCACGGCGGTCCTGAACGTTGAGTGACGGTAAATAATGAAAACCTAAAAAATGACTTGCTCGAAGCTATTACTTGAATCGGCATTTGGTTGGATGGTTTGATGTTTGTTTTACTGAGTAATAATATTTGAGTTACGTCGAGCCGTCTCACAACGCGATAGTAGAAAGGAAAGATAGGGTTGAGACAAAGACGAGGCAGAGAAAATTATAATCCCATAGGACCCCCAACCCCTCCGCCCTCCCCAACTCTCCGCGCCGACCTGTTGCAAGCATTTTAGTCTCGAAGATGTAATTTGTCCCGATTCAAAAGTTCATCACACCAAACAGTGGCAGTCTGATCAAGGTCATTACTTAGCCAATTAGGAACCATTTTAAAGATTTTCTACGGTCATTCTTTCCCTTCTGCTGATTCAAGAAGGGCAGTTGTCAGTTAAAGTACTGGCGAAATCATTCAGATGGAAAACAACAATGTTAGTGACTTCCTATTTGCTTTTCTAGAAGATAAATCCCATTAAAATGGGGTTTACGCTTAACGGAAAGAACAGTTCTGCAAGGGGTGGGGGGCGGCAAGTTATTCTATTTAACTTTGTTAAACGTAAATTCTATCACTCCATCTTCAAAACGTTCAAGTGTAACGTCGCGTCATGGCCGAGCCCAAAGCGATGACTGCTCTCTCTTTGGCTAGAGCTGTTGCCTGTATGACGTCAAAATGTGAGAGATAGATTATGCTATTTACGAGTGCTTTCGAAAAGCCGACGTCAACATTAACTTTGCACTGCACGGCGGTCCTGAATAGTGAAAATAGCGAAATCATATGCACTTAGTACTGGTTTACCGTTTAGGAGGTCTGATTAAAATCTTAAAAAGTTCCTTCAAGAGCAGAGAATACAAACAGAAGTACTCAGTAAAACAAACATCAAACCATCCAACCAAATGCCGATTCAAGTAATAGCTTCGAGCAAGTCATTTTCATCTGAATAGTGAACGGCTATATATATATATCCATTGAAGCGTCCAATGTGACTGTAGATTTCGACGTTGCCAAACCTGATAAAAATTTACATCATTTGCGTCACATCAAATATAAATCATATTGAATCGGGAAAACTGATTTGTATACTACAATGTAAACTTTAAATGGTGGGGTATTCGCCCCGAGGTTCTTGAGCATGATAACATTAAATTTTGACCCCGTGAAAACATGACCCCACGCGTCAATTCTCAATGTTGAAACTTGACCCAGGTCAATTTTCAACACTGAAAAATGCTCTATGGGTCGATATTCAACATTGAAAAGTGGCCAGTTGGGTCATTTTTTCAACAGGTTCAAATTTTAATATTACACCAGCAGCACACCGGGTAGGAGGCAATCGAAAACGCTCATGCAGTCGACAAACGCGTGTCAAAAACCATTAGAAACAGCGTTTTCGATTGCAAATTGTCCCCAATTTGCAATCGAAAACGCTGTTTCTAACGGTTTTTGACCCGCGTTAATCGATTGTTAAGAGCGTTTTCGATTGCCGCCTACCCGGTGTGAGCAGTGGCCCAAGATTTAGGTATGTGGCTAAATTAAAACGAGGCCTACAGAGACCAGTGGAAGCCTGGACTTTTTGTAACAATACGAGACGCGTGGAAAGTTTGAACCTCAGTGTGAATTATGTTTAGAACTTGTACTCAACATTTCCCCAATCCTCAACAATAAGTAAGAAAGGCTAAAGGTCACCTGAAAAAAATATGTAGGTAAAAGAGTACACGTTGATGTTTTTCCGCCATTTTTGGAAAGGGGAACAACAACAATGTTAGTGAATTCCTATTTGCTTTCCTGGAAGATAAATTCCATTAAAATGGCGTCTGCGCTTAAAGGAAAGAACTTTCTACACGTGGAAAGGGGGGGGGGAGGGGGGGGGGGCAAGTTATTCTGTTTAACACTTGACTCTCGTTGAAAAGGGAGGCAAAAAATGAAAATGGCAGAGTTGTTTCCTTTGAAAGTATACCCATTCACCTTAGGGTAAAACATTGACTCTTATTTGTTAAACGTAACTTCTATCACTCCATCTTCAAAACGTTCAAGTGTAACGTCACGACATGGCCGAGCCCAAAGCGATAACTGCTCTCTCTTTTGCTAGAGCTGTTGCCTGGATGACTTCAAAATGTGATAGATAGATTATGCGATGTACGAGTGCTTTCGTTAAAAGTAAAAAGTATGCAAAGACCAGGAACTGAAACAATCAAAATCCAAATCCAGCCCTCAAACCATAGTTGGAAACAACTAACATTACAAATAATCAAGATACAGAGAACATATGGCCAACCGAGTGAGCAGCTTGTTCCCAAAAGGTCGTTAAGCCGACGTCAACATTAACTTTGCACTGCACGGCGGTCCTGAACGTTGAGTGACAGTAAATAATGAAAACCTAAAATATAACTGGCTTGATGCCAATACTTGAATATGGTTTGTTGTTTGTTTTACTTAGTAATAATATTTGAGTTACGTCGAGCCGTCTCACAACGCGATAGTAGAAAGGAAAGATAGGGTTGAGACAAAGACGAGGCAGAGAAAATTATAATCCCACAGGACACCCAACCCCTCCGCCCTCCCCAACTCTCCGCGCCGATCTGTTGCAAGCATTTTAGTCTTGAAGATGTAATTTGTCCCGATTCAAAAGTCCATCACACCAAACAGTGGCTGTCTGATGAAAGTCATTACTTAGCCAGTTAGGAACCATTTTAAAATGAAAAACTTGCTACCCCTGGACAATTTTAAAAGGCAAATGGTCCCTTCATTTAAAAGTTGTCTTCTGCATTACTTAGACAAGACACGTGAATTTTATTTTATTTATCTAGGGTTGGTCTAGAGTCGCAACTCGCTTTGTTTCCTTGAAACCTGTCAATACAGTCAAAACATATTTGTGATAGAATCTTGTATAGCATTTTTTCCTTGGGAGGGGGATTCATCTAGCGTCAGTCTAGAGTCGCAACTCGCTATGTTTCCTTGAAACTTGTCAATACAGTCCAAACATATTTGTGATAGAAACTTGTATAATATTCACGTATTGCGCATCTGAGCCTAAATGTTACATCGGAATGAGGTCCTGTTCATACATTCACGTTTCGTTCACACATGGACAGTCCCATTAACACGTAGAGGATCCGTTGAAAAATTCAAGCCCCGTTCCTATATGGACATCCCGTTCGCATATGCAGTTCCCTTTCGCAGGTACAGCCTTGCAGATGTCGTTCACTTGTGCAGGCCCCGTTCACATGTAGCGGTCCAATACACATGTGAAGGTCCGTTCACCTGTGGAAGATCCATTTACAGGTGGCGGTCCTGTTCGCAAATGCAGTTCCTGCTCACATATGGACGACCCGTTCACAAATGAAGGTTCCTTTCTCACATGCGGATCCCGTTAACACGTGGAGGTCCCGTTTACACTTCACAGGCGCAGAGCCCGTTCAACCATGGATTGTCCGTTCGCCTGTAGCGATCCCTTGCATACTTGGATAATCAGACTGCATGTCCCGTTTTACGTGCTGGATCTTTGAAAAATACAGGACCCGCGAAGGTCTCCATCTAGCGTGCAGCACCTTTTCACAGGTGAGTGTCCCGTTCATACGTACATATGTACCTATCTCGTTCACACGTCCCGTCCCGTTTATATGTGGGTATCTCGTCCACACCTGGAGAAGCCATTCTAACAAGCAGAAATGTTCATACATGGAGGCCCTGTCAGACGTAGAATACATGTTCACACGTGCAGATCAAGTTTACATCTTCTTGTTTGGTTCACCTATAACGGTTTCGTTCAGTCGTGGTGAATCCTTTCCGACAATGGAGGACCCGGTCACTGGAGGAGATTCAATTCACATTACCTGTTTTATTTTTTGTTGTTTTCGTTGTTTTCATTGATGAACCGCCCATTTACATGCCAAAGTCTCGTTCACACATGGAGGACCAGTTCAGGCACGAAAGGCGTTACATGTGGAGATTCTAGAAATCACCTTTACCCTATGCAGAGAGTTTGGTACCCTCAGAATTTGACATGTGTCCTACCGAGCCGTCTAGCGCAGTCGGCAGCACGTCGGTCTGCAGATCAAGCGGTCGCGAGTTCGATTCCAAAGCCCGGCCCCTGAATAGTCGTGAAGATTGGTCATGAAATATTTTCTACGCTCATTCTCTCCCTTCCGCTGACTTAAGGGCAGTTGTGAGTTTGTTTGTTTTGTTGAGCATTTACGGCCAAGTAAACAGCTACGGTCATGTCTAGGCGGTCAGTTAACCTACTCAAACTATTCCATGACACTGTTCCATGGTATGGCCCATGTTCCTTCTTTCGAATGTGTTCTCTGCTCTCGAAGAAGCTCTTTAAGATTTTAATTAGATCTCCTAAACGTTTAACCAGTACTTAGTTCACATACTTTCGCCAGTAAATGACAACTGCCCTTCTTGAATCAGCAGAAGGGAATGAATGACCGTAGAAAATATTTCATGATCAGTCTCCACGAGCGTTATGTGGCCTGTCTGGGAATCGATCTCAGGACCCCTTGACCTGCAGTCTGACGCGCTGCCGACTGCGCTAGCGGGCTGCCGGCAAGGGTAGTTGTCTGTTACTGGCGGAAGTATGTGCACTCAGTATTGGTAACCAGGTTAACCGCTTAGTATGTCTAAGCCTGCCCAGACACAGTGTGACGGCAGATGAACTGACAGGCTTGTGGTCCCTCATCCAGCCTCGTTGAGGCGGTTCGGATGAGGGGTTTATTAGCAGATCTGACAAAAATTGTCACCCATTGCCCACTCGCATCTAGAACTCTGCAACTTATTCTCCTAATGTCGTCATTCTATTCTATTCTGGAGCTTTCTTCGAAGTGTTTTACATGCAATTATGTTGCATTTGGACCTATACCTCGGATAGTGGTGCTGGTCTTGTAAGTCTATTGAGCGCTTTACACAAAGCATTGCTTAGCCGTTCGTATGAGCGTTCTTGTCATAAATTTCGACGTTTCGCTCTTCTTCTATTCCAGATAATAATTTAAACCGAGGCCCCAATCAATCGATCGTACTCAGGCACGTTTTGGGGCGGCTAGGTCGGATACCGATCCCAGGAACAACGTGCACACTATCTTTGAATTTGACACAGATGACAGACGGACTCGGGCACCCAGACGGTTCTATTATGGATTCGTTCTGCGGAGCCGCTGGGAAGGACCCGTTGTTGGAGGCATTGGGGAAAAATGTGTATGCTAGGTCACTATCGCAGTATATTTATATAGGCCCTACACTGTTAGGAGCTTACTAGAATTGGCAAAATATCCGATTTGCCCCGCATGCTACGAAATTTTGCAAAACAATGAGAAAAATTGAAGGCTCTGGAGGTGATGAAAACTAATGAAACCATTCCATTGATAATTTCGTTTTCCTTTTTTTTTGGGGGGGGGGGGGGGGGGGAGGAGAGAGAAGGAAAATAAAGAGCTGTAACGCGTTAAGATGTTTAAAAATATTTGCTTTCAGCCGGAGCCCATATACAGGTCCGACTCTCATACCATTGCACCAGGGTACTTAGTTGTTTGGTCGTTTAGGTTTTCACGGCCCTTTGAGATAGTATTTCAGTCTATATCGAGCCGTCTCCCAGAGAGTAGGCGAGAAAGGAGAAAGGACAGTTGAGAAAAAAACGTCCAAACAACCCTTCCCGTATCTACTGCAAGATAGCAAGCACTGCCGGTCCTTGCCCCAAAATAATCCAAATAAGTAGGACACACCAGTACTGAAAGCTACCCATCACCATCGCCCGACCCGACTGCCCAGCCAACCCACTAGAGGTAGAAAACACTCCAAGGCTTTCTCGCCCTCGGAGGACTTTTCCACTCGAATTTTCATCCTACTCATGCCTGTTCCACTGGCTTGTTCAGCCATTTTCAACCCAAATGTCAATCACACAAATGAATAACAACAACTCATTTTAGTAAAGATGTACAACTATGCGCAACGGTGAAATACACGTGACTGGACACGGTTAAATAAATAACAAAGCGTGGCGGATCTAGCTCGTTTTCCTTTTTTGCTTTATTTGAAAAGAAGGGATTATGATTTATTATTTGATTACTATTCAAGAAAGAAACTGGAAAACTTCGTTCACGAACTTAGAGACCTTATATATGCCACCAAAGGTTTCTGAAGTCGGGAATTTCGTTTTCGCAAACTTGTCAGACAATCCGCCATCGTTAGTTTTTGGCATAGCGTTTAGTCTTTAGTCTTAGTCGCCTTAGTTGTACTAGTCCAGTATAACCTTGGTCCATAGTCCGTCGTCGTCTTCCACACTTTAAAACATACCCCCTAAACCATCTGCCCAATCTTGATCAATTTTTATATGTAGCATTGTTGGGGTGGGGATTGACTGCTTAAGGTTAAAGGGCAGATCAGATCGGAACTCTGGTTGCCATGGCAACAAAAATCTCTCATAGACTTATAATGGGAAAAAACTTAAAAAGTCTTTTTCTCTGAAACCATGACCCCCAGAGCTTGTATATTTAGTATTTAGCGATGTTTTGTGGTCCCCTACATCGCTCCTGCCAATCCATCCCCTGGGGTCAAAACTGGCCCCACCCCAGGGGCCCACTACTTTATATAGGGCTATATAGCTAAAGAACCTTCAAAAACTTTCCACTATGAAACCATGAAGTCCAGAGCTTACATATTTAGTATGTAGCAATGGTTTGTGGTCATGTACATAAATCCTGCCAACCATGCCTTTGGGACCCAAATTTGCCACCTCCAGGGGTCATTAGCTCCCACAGAGTTATGACGAGAAAAAATAAAAAAATCTTCTTTTTTGAAACCATGAGGCCCAGAGCTGATATATTTAGCATGTAGCAGTGTTTAGTGGACCCCAACATAAATCCTGCCAACCATGCCCCTGGGGTCCAAATTGGCCACGCTCCGGGGGTCATTAGCTCCCATAGACTTACAATACGAAAATCTTTAAAAATCTTCTTCAAACTGGCCCCATCCCAGGGGTGGGGGGTGTGGGGGGTATTTGTTTATATAGGGCTATATAGCTAAAGAACCTTCAAAAGTTTTCCTCTCTGATACCATGAGGCCCAGATCTTACATATTTAGTATGAAGCAATGGTTAGGAGTCACCTACATAAATCCTGCCAACCATGCCCCTAGGGTCCAAATTGGCCAAGCCACAGGGGCATTAGCTCCCATAGTCTTATGAAGTGAAAAACTTAAAAAAAATTATCTCTGAAACCATGAGGCCAGAGCTTAAACATTTAGTATGTAGCAATGTTTAGTGTTCCCCTGCATAAATCCTGTCAACCATGACCATGTGGTCCAAACTGGCCCCACCCCAGGGGTCATTTGTTAATATAGGGCTATATAGCTCACCCTGTCCAACCCTGAAGCCGGCGAAACGGTCGAAACGCCGGTTAAACGTGTTTGTAACGCCGGTAAATGGTAAAGAGCCCCGGTAGCTCAGTAGGTTAAGTACTGGCCTACTGATCTAACGTCCCCGCGTTCGGGCCAAATCTGCAATGGCGCCCATACCCGGTAAGTAAATTCTTGTTTCTGTGGCGTTTTATACATGTTTGCAATAAAGGAAATTGTGTCTTCGGTGGAAAATAAACTAATTTTACCAGATCTGTTTGAATGAAAAGCAATTTTTGTCCGATTTCTCCAAACATTAAATCCAAAATTGGTAAACAAGGTTCGGCCATAGCCGTCCAGCAGATTGGATTTTTACATATACGATCAAAATGCATGGCTATTGCGACGTTTTCTGATGGACTTTTTTAGGCGGACGTCGCCAGAATGTTTAAAACGTTTACACCCGACGTAATCAAGAAGCGAAATATGCATATTATAAAATTATAATTATCACAAATTTTTTCACGGCGCCGCTTCCTTTAGGCTCATGGGGAAAACGTCATGTTAGAATAAACGTTATTCAATTTCATTAAGCTTATTTTTATTTCAACGTTGTGTGCCTACCGGGGATATGGAAAAAATCTGTTTTCAGTGATCAGATTTTCCATTTATAGAAAACATGACTGACTAATTTTTAGAACCGGTAACTATCCTTCGGTACGTGGCTAAACAATAATAATTTGAGCCGCGACACGACGAAACCAACAAAGTGGTTGTGCGCCTAGCACAGACTCAGATTAGCCTGGGCATTTGCCTAGTTTCACCAGACTCTTCGCTAAGTGCTTAAAGGGTAGCTAAGGGTCTAAACTACCTTCATGCGGACAGCGAAGACTCTGATCAGACTGAGCGGATGCCCAGGCTGATCTGAGTCTGCGCTGGGCGCACAGCCACTGTGTTGGTTTTCTCGTGTCGCGGCTTATATTATTATAAGCTCGGGTTACTGTCCTCTGTGTCATTTTCAAAGCGATAATGCTCTTTATGCTCTTTTGTCACCAATTATCGCAAAATACTGAGACCAGATTTTTTGCTTAGCAAAGGAAGGTCTTCGATTGTTTTTTTTTTTTTTTTTTTTTTTTTTTTTTTTGACATAACATAAACGATCTGAGTAGTCTCTAAATGTAAACTTAATTGATTTTACATCGAATGCATTGAAAGCTCACGCAAACTTATTTAAATACTCTCGATGGCACGTTTGTGGTCTATACTGGTGGAGGAAACCGGAGTACCCGGAGAAAACCACCGACCTCGGACGGGCGACCACTACCCTCCCAAATGACGACGCCAGGAATCGAACCAGGGCCGCAGAGGTGGAAAGCGAGTGCTCTATCCACTACGCTATCCACTAGTCTCTAGCCCACTATGAAAAGACTGTGTCTTGTATACGGTCAGTTTGAGCGGAAGAACACAGCGTAATTCAACGGTCCAACGTAAACGGGTAAGTAGCTCACTTGGCCGTTTACATTGACATATACATATGGGTGGGGTAATTAGCAGCCTTTTATCTAAATTCCTTAATTTTGTGTGTATGTCATTGTATTTTAATTCTCCTAACGATGTTCCAGTCCTTAATTTGTAAAGACATGATAAAACATAAGCAGCTATAGTTTAAGCATCACGGTTAAAGTCTTTGACTCATTTATGCCCAGTGGACTATTCTTATTCTTAAAATGGTTGAGTCCATTTGTCAATTAAGGGGTGTCTGGTTTAGTTTTATGTATCATTTTATTTCATTTCAAGGAGAAATACACACTTGTCTAATGCAAATCAAGAAGACCCTGATCAAATGTCGCATAATGCGGTGTCTGATCTGGGCCTGCACTGTTTGCCTATGTCCCATTTATGGGACGCCAGGCATTAATCGCGGCTGGTAAAATATCACAGGTATCTTCGGCGGAGGTACCGATAAAAAGTTGTGATAGGCACCTGGGGCTGCCTGTGACTGTCCAAAAAAAAATGACAACAAACGGTAGGTAATCATCTTTTTCAACAAAATATAAAACAACCAGGTGGGTATATTAAAAATCAAAAAGTGCTATTCGACCCTTATAGACCTAAAGTTTTGTCACACATCATATCCACAAGAACTTTCCATATTAATCAGAGATACGACTTTTGAAGTGGCTTTGATGTCAGCCAAAATACTCAAAACATAAAGAATTCGGCCGTTTTTTTTTTTTTTGGTCTTAATTGCAGTGATCTGGCATACGAATCTGTTTTTCAAGGCACACTGATGTTAAGGTAACCTCCCTGCCCAAATATAAATGTCGATTGACTACAAATAAGGCTTGATTCTTGAAGACAACAGCAGGAGGTGCCTGCAATGGTGTGGAGGTGCCTGTGCTGTAAGCAAATATAGTGAAAATCTGAATAGTTTTTGCATCTGGAAATATTGACATCTTCTCTAAACCACTGCCTGGAAAGAAGCATTCATTCAACGTTCCATTAAGCTATCATAATGCGTATATCATGAAATTCCATGTTAAAATTCCTAAAATACCATCTCAAAGAGTTATTGCCCATTTTGTTTCCACTTCTGTTAGTCAAGCATTGACGAAATCCACATGGCTGCTGAAAATTAACTGCCTAATTCAGTGTTAGAATCGTTATGAAATGAGCGCTTTATAAATAAGAGTCAACTTTTTGTGAATGGTAATGACTGTGATCGGGAGGTGCTGTGAGTCATTCCAACTAGAAATTGTCGAGGTCACACGTCATGCCAGCTACACGTATGGTGTGTCAAATGGGTCGAAATTGCCGATACCCGTCAACAGGCATACACGTACTGGTATCTATAGTATTTGTCCTTTTGCATTCAGGACCTACACTATTTTTGTTTATTTTTGGACCGTCACAGGTAGCTCCGGATGCCTGTCAAAAAATTTTATCGGTACCTCCGCGGAGGTACCTGTGATAGTTTACCAGGCGTGTTAATGGGTTAAGGCGAAATATAAGCAACTATAGTTGAAACATGTTAAAGTCTTTAATTTTCAGAGACAGGGCAAAATATAGCAGCTATAGCTTATGAGTAAGTATATTTCTCAAACAAAATTTCAATACACAAGAAAAACAAAACAGAAAATGGACTTATTTTTCCTACCTCTCTCAATAAAATCAGTTTAGATTCGTCTAGTGGTACTATAATTTTCAAAATTTCTGTTGAATTTTCGTCTGTTGTTTTGGGAGCAAAGTCTTTCCACTATGACCAGGGAAACAACTATTTTCTGGATAAGGCACAGTGGGATAAGGTGTGTATCTTTTCACCTTAAATTTCTCGTCTCATATTTTATCCAAATGTGGCCAAAATAAAAGACAAGAGAAATAAAATTGATTCCAGGAGACTTTGATAAGTCATGTCGCTCCTTGTAAATGGGTGCTAAATGACAATTTATCACACTGGACCACATTATTACCGCTTTTAATGTGTCTGCATAATGGCTCCATAAGGAAATAAAGCGCACATCTGTCTTGGGCTTAGAACATCCTCAGACGTTTTGTACTAGCCTTAGAGATTGGGGCAGCGAGACCGGAGAAACAGACCCTTACCAGACTGCTCCTAAGGAGCAGTCTGATTAAGGTCTATATTGTTTGACAGTCCGCATTTTTTTGCTTTGAAATATATCTGTATACAACAAAATCAACTTATTCAAATTTAAGGAGAGTAATTTGGATGCACCAATACTTTGGATAAATACGATATGATGAGCCCTTTCATGGCACAAAAGAAAAGAAATAAAAACGTCTGACAATATGTATGTCAACTGCTATACTCTGGCCAGACTGCGCAATACTTTGACCAAACGGCGCAGCAATTAACAGTGCTTTTAGTTGTCACAGTTTTTATGTGTATAATTGGTTATTCTCAGATCAGTCTGCGCATGTGCACAGTCTTTTTGGGCACGCATAGTTCAAATATGCCGTAGGACAGATTTGTCACGAAATGACTCTAATGGTGCCTTAAATAACGGGGTATAGTGACAAATGGACTAATGATGAAAATGGGTAGATGGCTAGATGAAAGAGCCCCGGAAGCTCAGAAGGTTAAGCGCTGGCCTATTGATCTAGGGGTCACGGGCTCGAGTCCCGCTCAAGGCGGAGATCTTTCCAATCGTAGACGGGGTTTAATTGTACACAGCCTTTCATTATCATCCGCCCATCGTCCTGATATGATTGAAATATTGTTGAAAAGGATGTAAAATCGGAAGTCATCCATCCATTCAACAACCACACACACACGCACGTACGCAATCGTAAACACCATTATAATGTCCATAGATTTAGGAAGTCGTCTATTTCCCATTACCATCAAACTAACATACAAAGCACTCAAGAGCGAAAGCTTCTATGACATTGATTGATCTGTGTTGACAGAATCTAGTCTCTGTGGCAGTGTAGCAGAAATGGTTATCTTTGAAAAGGCATGCTACAAGTCAGATCGATAAGTCTCAAAACGGTCTTAGATAGCATAGATCAGAACAACAAATGGTACTAGTTTTTGCCTTGATCTGAAAAGCGCTGACCTTTACCGGAACGACAATTATCTAGACCACAGTAACGATGGTTGGGTATCTGAAGGTACCTGAGCAGTGCACAAGGAAAGAACCTTACGTATAGTAGCTCCGAAAAGGAGTGATCTGCACCGACTCAGTGTGCAATGGAAGCCCTTTCACGGTTGAAAAGATTTCCGTGTTCAGCGGGAATCGAATTCTTGACGGCTAGTCAGCAGGCCAGCGTTAAGCCCACTGAGGTACCGGTCCTCCGAGGATTCTGCGTGATTGTCCTTAAAACTGAATAGTTTTTTTTTTCAATGCAGTAATGAGTCTAAAAGGTGCGGACAGAAGGACTTGCCTGATCAGGGTCTGCACTTCTGCATTTTTGTTCAAACATATCTGACCCGTTATTTAGATTTTGTTTTGGTAATTTAATATCTGGTCCTGGTTGTTGAGTCATTCTTCTTAGTCGAAATGCAATAAACAGCAAGAGATTAGCCGTTGGACAAACAAGGGCGTAACTTTCTATATACAAATACGCAGATGCGTATTGAAATTTTGTCAAATTGACAAAATTTAAACACGCACCTGCATATTTGTTGATGCTGAAATTTTGTAAATTGGACATGATTTCAATAGTAACTGGAAACAGACACGACTACATGAAATGTCTTTTGGGCTACACTCTTTATTTGCCCTCAAGGGGTATAAAACATAATTGTGCGTAACATATAATTACCCCTGGTTACGCCCCTGATATTAAACCTAGTATTACCTCTTAATAGGCTTCTGACGATCTCATTTATCGTGGTTTACTCGATCATCGATCATTTTCATAGACCGATGCTCGATCACAACATCTGAACTCGTTCCAACCACTACTGTCACTAATTCTGCAATATTTGCGTTGTGACATTGCGGCGCATGACAGGTATTTTGTCTTGTGTAGAGCACGGGTTCGAATCCCACAGAAGGCGACTCTCCGAACCTAAACGGCGGCGCTTCATTGCACACAACTGTAATACTGTTGAAAAGGATGTAAAATCGCAAGCTTTCCGTCCATCGTTTTTAGATGATGAAAACCGAAAAAAGATATATTGAATATTATATTTTAGCACTGGGTATTGCCTGTATTAGATATATTTGATTAATAATTGTGCTCAGAAGTTATCAAGACACCAGAAAATAGAATATTTTGATAACTTTTTCTCTAACTTAGATGACTGTTAGCTCACCTGGCCCGAAGGGCCATAGTGAGCTATTGTCATACCAATGCGTCCGGCGTGCGTCGTGCGTAGTGCGTCGTCCGTCAACACTTAAAAACAAAATTTCAACATATTCTTCTGTATAATTACTGGTCCCATGGTTCTCAAATTTCACATGGAGCATAATCTGACTCTAGGGTCTCAGAATTGTAAACTTGGGTCAGGGTTGAAAATCCAATATGGCCGCCATTACTAAAAAGGACAAAAACAACAAAATCAACTTCTTCTCCAGAATCACTGTGTATATTTGTCTGAATTTTGGCATGGAAGATCAGTGAAACCTTGGTATTCAAAATTGTAAAATAAAAAAAATCTGTAGCAAAGTTTTGTCACAGTGACCTACTTTCTGTTTATGAGTGTAATTTTGCTCATATGCCAATGTCAAAAACGACTTATTCAAACAACTTCTTCTCATAAACGACTGAACCCATGAGTCTCAAATTTCACATTGAGCATGACCAGACTGCAGGGTTTCAAAATTATAAAATTGGGTTAGATCGAGAATCCAAGATGGCTGCCATTACTAAAAATAGCAAAAGCAACAAAATCAACTTCTTTTCCAGAACCGTTTGGTATATTTGGTTGAAATTTGCATGGAATATTAGTGGGACCTTGGAATTAAAAATTATAAAAATAAAAAAAAAATCTGTAGCGGAATTAGGTCACAGTGACCTACTTAGCATTTACAAGATTGATTTTGGTCAGATGTCAGTTTCTCAAGGAAACGCAATTGATTCTTATCAGATTTGGTCAGAAATGGTTCTTGAATGGAAATATTATTTCAATTTTTATGCCAGTTGACTTTCCAAGATGGCCACAGTGGAGGTCGTTAATAAAAATAGCTCAAACATATAAATGACAATTACTCAAGAACCCTTGAATGGAATTGGACCAGATTTGTGTCAGAATATTCCTTGCATGAAGCCGTTTCGATTAATTGCAATTTGGCATTCCAAGATGGCTGCCATCTGCCGTTACTAAAATAGCACAAACATGAAAATGACACTATGATTACTCAAGAACCTTTGACTGGAATTGGACCAGTTTTGTGTCAGAATGTTCCTTGCATGAATCCGTTTTGATTAATTGCAATTTGGCATTCAAAGACGGCCGCCATCTGCCGTTACTAAAAATAGCACAAAACATGAAAATGTCAATATCTCAGTAACCACTGAATGGATTTTGATGAAATTTGTGTCAAAGTGATTCTTGCATTGAGATGTTTCAAAAATAACTAACTATAGACCAGTCATGTTGGCCTCTGTTACTATAAATAAAAAATTGTGAAAATTATAAAATCTCAATGGAATTGGACTAATTTTGTGTCGGAATGGTCCTTTCATTAAGTTTTTCGATTTTTTGTATTTTTGCATTCCAAGATGGCAGCCATCTGCCATTACTAAAAATAGCACAAAACATAAAAATGACAATATCTCAGTAACCGCTAAATGGATTTAGATGAAATTTGAGGCAAAATGAATCTTGCTTTAAGGTGTTTCAAAAAATAACAAATATAGACCCGTCAAATTGGCCTCTGTTACTTTAAATAGCAAAATATGAAAATTAGAAAATTGCTATGGAACTGGACCAATTTTGTGTCAAAGTGGTCCTTGCATGAAAACTTTTCGATTTTTTGCATTTTGACATTCCAGGATGGCCACCATCTGCCGTTACTAAAAATAACACAAAACATGAAACTGACAATATCTCAGTAACCCCTGAATGGATTTTGATGCAAATTTTGTGGCAAAATGATTCTTGCATTGAGGTGTTTCAAAAGTAAATATATTAAGACCAGGCAAGTTGGCCTCTGTTACTAAAAGTAGCGGGGTGGTTGGGTGGTGCGATGGTGCTGAGTCTGGGTATATCTTCCAGTGCCGGGGCGTCCTACTGATTTGGATAATAGAAGGGCAAGGTCCTACTGTGCTTGCAGTAGGTGCGGGTGGGGGTTGTTTGGACTTTTTTTCTCTCGTCCATCATTTCTCTTTTCTTTCTCCCTCTCTTTGGGAGACGACCCGATATAGACTGAAATACTGTCTCAAAGGGCCGTTAAACCCAAAACAACCAACCAACCAACTAAAAGTAGCAAAATGTGAAAATGAGAAAATCTCAGTGGAATTGGACCAATTTTATATCAGAATGGTCCCATTGCACAATAGCCAGGTGAGTGATATCAAGCCCATTTGGGCCTCTTGTTTTAGACTTAAAATATATCACTATTTACCCTACAAATCAAACAATTACTGCATTTTGCCTTTTCCACTTACCAAGAACTCCGGAAAACAAATTATTTAGACAGTGACAGAATTTTAGCAGACATCTATGTCCCTGACAGCTGATTTAGCCCATTAGACTCACAACTTTGAAACAATTATTGAGCCGGGACATGACAAAACCAACAAAGTCGCTGTGCGCCCAGGGCAGACTCAGATCAGCCTGAGCATCCGCCCAGTCTGATCAGACTCTTCGCTAAGCGCTTACTTGAAGGGTAGCTAAGGGTCTAAGCTACCTCCATGGGACAGCAAATACTATTTAGACTGGATGGATGCCCAGGCTGATCTGAGCCTCCGCTGGGCGCACAACCACTTTGTTGGTTTTCTCGTGTCACGGGTCAATTCTTAAATCCACATTGATTCAACATCATAACGTTGAATCAGTGTTAATCAAATGTTGTTTCAGCACTGTGTGCCTGCTGTGAGGAAACTGCCAGGAAAATGGTTTCGGCTCATTATAAATGGGTTGTGTACAACAGGTCATAGATCTAAGAAAGAAAAATGAGTATGTAATGGTGATATTAAAGAGAGAGATTACTTTCCCCTCGACAGCACTAGCATCATCGTTCTGCTTGATTGCAAAATAAGATGAATAGAGAATACCGTGTTAGTTTCTTTTGATATCAAGTTTATCAGGCGAGACCAGAAACAGCGTAGGATTGACGAGGCTTGCCGAGCCAGTCCGATGTGTTTCTGATCGAGCTCGATATCAAAAGACACTTACACGGTTTTTATTTATAATGCATCATTAGAATATTTTCAAGTGTAAAGAGCGTCAAACAAAAGAAAAGTAATAGAGGATATTTGACTTTTTCAGTGTAAGATCGATTTTTATTTCACCGAATGAACACCAAAAGCAGTATTTTCACGAGTGGCGAAGCCACGAGTGAAAATACCACTTTTGGTGTTCATGAGTGAAATAAAAATTCATCTTACACTAAAAAAAGTCAAATTTTCTATTTCTTTTATGCTTGAAAATCGCAATAATTCTGTTTATTCGAGAGCGGCAGCCATCACGACAGAAACACAACTTTTTTTCTAGCCATTTTGCGTCAAATTTGATGCTTCCAACGTGTTTATTGGGTATGATATTAGTTGTAAACAAGTTTGCAACTGAAAAATAGCTCCAAATATCATTTTGATAGAGAGATCTCAAAAAAATTGCCAAGAAAGAATGCCTACAGGAGACTTAGGCGGCCTGACGTCGCGTGCAGTAACAATGTTACGTTGGCGCTTTAAGTGACGTCATTAACGTCGTAATGACGTGCAAACATGCGTGACGTAATTTTTATCAAGTCAGATAAGATTTAGCCAATTAATCAACAAAAATCTTGAGGCTATTTCACAAAAATCCTATTTCTGAAACAGTGAAATCGAAAGTGATAATTTCACTGTTTGAAACAGTGAGATTATCAGTTTCGATTTCACCGAGAAATCTCTATAACTCACTGAAAAGTATAAAAGAAAACGCAGTTTTGTCCGAACCAGTTGACGTCGCCAATGCGTTATGACGTAAGTCGGTGACGTCATTTAACTAATCGAACGTTGTTATTACGACCAACGTCAGTTTTACCCCTGTTATCAGGTGAATTTTGCAGCATATGCATGATAAAATAAAACGTCACAGAACAAGTAGAACAATGGCGGTAAAAACGGGGCATTTTGAATCATTCTGTCAATATATGCCAATAAAAACAACAACAACAACATCTAACCTTCATAGATAAACTCAGACGCATCTGAAATAGACGTTGTGGGATTTTAAGGTATTTTGCGTAAGTTGGCAAGAGACATAGCTGTTTCAAATAGTTTAATGAAATTTTTTAAAGCACATGTACATCCAATATAATACACGTATGTTTAATCTAACAACAAATATATGGTAACTACATGATTGTCAGGTAAAGTACTACGTTCAGCAAAACATGGTTTGCTCCGAAACTGGCTCAAAACCTCCTTTTCCGCATTCAGCCTGTAATTAATGACATATTTTAGCTTACATACAAGGACCGTCCAAAGAGTATTGTCACTCGCCTCATTATACGGCAGGATCAATCAAATGCCCCTACTCTCTTAACCAAGTCACATCCCATTGTATTTACAACTGTCCATACCACATTTAAATCCTTGTGAAAGAGCTACTTAAGTTGCGACACGACAAAACCAACAAAGTGGCTTGTGCGCCCAGCGAAGACTCAGCTCAGCCTGGGCATTCGCCCAGTCTAATCAGAGTCTTCGCTGTCCACAAAGAGATAGCTTAGACCCATTAGCTACCCTTAAAGCACACTGCGAATACTAAGATAAGACTGAGCGGATGATCAGGCTGATCTAAGTCTTCGCTGGGTGCGCATGCCACTTTGTTGGTTTTGTCGTGTTGAGGCTCATCTGTGAATGATGCAAAGTGTATTTTCATTGGTTTTAAACATCCCATCTGGCTGAAAGTCTCAGTATTGTTCCTCATAATATCAGGCAAAAAGCTGAATGAAAGAAGCTTTGATAAGAGAAAGTTAAAAGTAAAAAGTTATGGGCCTAATCATATAAGGCCATTTTCAATTTTCCTTGATGACACATAAATTATTATACAAAACTGTCTGACCAAGTAACAAGTTTCAGGAATGGTATGAATTTCAGATGTGTTTCAGAGTTGGTCCCCAAAGCATAAGAAAAGAGATCCTTTGGGCTACCATCATAGCTCCTCTAGAGTACTGCTTAATCATCCCTCACAGGGTGGTTGCTTGCACCCGGTAGGAGATGGCTTTTTCTGACAATCGTGCTTGATGTGTTTTCACTATTCATATCTTGTCAGTCATCGAGACGAAGTTATAAATAATCAAACTGGTTTTCGGTATTTTCTTGATTTTTTTTTCACGATGACATTTATTCTTAAGAATTCCATGGGCAAATTCATGTTCTGAAACGAGAAAAATTATCGTAATTTTCTGTAGCTAAGTTTGAGTCATTTTATTTTTCCTGCAGTGTCCTGGATTGTTTCTGAAATTCAGAATCTAAAACTTAGACTATAGATGTATTGGTCTTAAGCATAGCCAAAGAGTTTGTAAATTTAATGAGAAAGTGAATGCATTCATGATTTACGGACATATAAATTATGTTGTTGGTTCTAATTGGTATTTAGTTTGAACTTACTTTTGAATCAAGAACAGACCTTTGGTTCGTGTGCAACTGGCTGTAAATTGATGAGAAATCGTCTGAAAGTGTGACAACGATCGTATTCGATGGAGTCTGCTTATCCTTTACCGATACTTTCGACCCAGGTAGCCAAAACCCATCTATTGACAAAAGACAGACAAACAGACATACGGACGGACACATCGACAGACAGACGGACGCTGGTCGATATGCCATCATGTAAAATCTTCCAAGCTATAATCTAAAACAGTGAATAAAAAGTTCGGAAATATCACTGAGAAAATGAAAGGGCAGTTGATAGGGAAAAAGCGGCATAATTTGTTTTCGAAAATACTTGCATATTGCTATATTTTGCGCTTATACTTTTGTTTTTGTATCGGATGTACAAAAAGGTAACATTGTTACATTTTTCGTGTCCTATGTACGTACATTTTCGCGTTTTTATGCTGCAACATATGAGCCGCAATGCGAGAAAACCAACAAAGTGGTTGTGCGCCCTGCGCAGACTCAGATCAGCCTGGGCATCTGCCCAGTCTGATCAGACTCTTCGCTAAGCGCTTAAAGGGTAGCTAAGGTTCTAAGCTACATTCATGCGGACAGCGAAGACTGATCAGACAGGGCGAATGCCCAGGCTGATCTGAGTCTGAGCTGGGCGCACAACCACTTTGTTGGTTTTCTCGTGTCGCGGCTCATATCTTCTTTTAAACACACGACTTTGCCAGTCCAGTGGTGGTTCTAAATGCACTTGTTTTAACAATCATCATGTATCAGATAACAGGATAGTTGGGTGGTACGAATTTTATTATGTATTGTAATACAATAATACAATGTCACAAAATGGTTCTGCGTTTTACAATTTTGACGGTGACAATGGTTATAATGATAGTTTCGTTAATACTGGTTATCATAGAAGTTATAATCAGATTACTTATTAGAAATGAAAGATTGATGCGTATATATTAGTTAAAATGTGTAAACATATCCGACAACCCAAAGCTAATACAATCTGATTAGAAGTATCCTAGTAGTTTGAACTGAAACGCAGGAATATTTGAATATTTTCACTGATGTAAGCTTTTCACGTTTGCGTGGCTGCAAGTTTCATAACCCTCACTGCTGTACACTATATGGCGAGCGTCTTCCGTTGATCTGAAAAGTGAAAAAAAAGAGGATTTTTTATTGATAATAATGTGATATGAAATTGTTTATCGTATCTTATGATTAGTATAAACAATATTTGAGCCGCGACACGAGAAACCCAACAATGTGGTTGTGCGCCCAGCCCAGACTCAGATCAGCCTGGCCTTCCACCCAGTCTGATCAGAGTCTTCGCTGTCCGCATGAAGGTATCTTAGACCCTTAGCTACCCTTTCAGCGCTTAAGGAAGACTCTGATCAGACTGGGCGAATGCCCAGGCTGATCTGAGTCTGCGTTGGGCGCACAACCACATTGTTGGTTTTATCGTGTCGTGGCTCATTTTATTCAAACATACTGATACATAAGAATTTACACAGACAAATTGGCAAATATACAGCGGATATTTGAAAGGTGAGTGAGTGAACTCGGGTTTAACGTCCCACCAACAACGAAAGGGATACAGAAGTAAACCCGTGACTTTTTAAAATCTGTTTCCCGTGAAGATTTCATAAAACAGATTTAACCATCAGAAAATTTCGAAGTTGAACGTAAATACACACATGTACATAGATATATGCAGACAGCATGTTACCCACTGATCACACAATGCCGAATCAACACTGAATCAACCCTTATTCAACGTCAAAGGACCTTTTTAGGGAATATATACTGAACAAAAATAAAAACTTGACGGGTTTTGTTTCTTAATTCCGGCCAACCTAGCAACTATGTAATGTATATATGGATTTTTTCGGGTTGGACAGACATCTTTTTGCATGAATTATGAAAATTTATTGGTTAACATTTATCCAGTCCGGAGTTATCAAACTTATTCCTATTTCAATAATTCAGACCAGAACTTTAATTTGCGCATGCGCAGAAGAAAGTTTTCTTGTACGCAATAAACAGTATTTCCACGACTCACAGAAAACATTTTAAACGCTTATGTTAATTGTAATCACGACCTGAAAATAGGGTTTAAAGATTCTAAACTTTCAGATTATCTCCCTTTGAATTAATTATATAGGGATGTTTGAGATGCCATAGTTTCTATTCCAGTGCGTCTTTTTTATTGCTTCTTCGAGATTTGTTTGATTGTCTTGCAAACTCAATGCCTTTATTACTAAATTTATTTGAAAGCCCTTTCTTAAACTGCCATAAAGACTTTAATGTGTAATGGGAATTCCATTAAAACTGAATTTCAGACTTCATAATGGCGTGGAGTGTGGTTTTTCGTTTGGTTCTCACAGCCTCCTAGACGTCCGTGCAATGGTATAATTTTAGCTAAGGAGTCCATACAGATTGGATTTCATAATGGAAAGAATTGCCAACAGAATTTTTATCATTTAAGCAGACTTCAACAATTTTTAATTCGGTAATTGTTTGGTTTTGGGTATAGAAAACAGAAAAGTACCCTCGTGGCGTTTACAATAGCCTCAATATTGCTGTATCTAAAGAAACTTGAATTGTGTGTGACTATGATATTATAAATTGAATACTTTTTCTTACATTAAAATAATTTTTATGTCTCACCTTTTCCCGACTACCGTAGGATGAAACATAGCGACTGTCAAGTTTTTATTTTTGCTAAGTATATATCTATACTACTTAGTGCCCGCTCATAATATATCTGACATAATATATCTGTTTGTAAGTGAAAAGATTGAACATTATATTTCCTGTACATAGCTTATGGTGTCAGCCATAAGAAATCAAACTGCATTTGTAGAAACTCTGTCGCACGTAGCATTAAAGTATGACCAATTGGATGATGAGGATTTAGAAAGTCAGTAAGAGGGGCATTTCAGAAACAATGTAAATGTGTTTGCAATTCATACGAACGTTGATCGAAAATTGAAAGGTGGAGTGCCTATAAGGCCCTTTTTCTGCCCAAGAGCAAATTGTTTTATTTTCAGATGATGATTAGCCTATAGTGTCCGCTATACAGAATCAACAGTGGTTAAGCTCCATAAGCGCTACTTTTGGAATAATTGGGTTATTAATGTGGGTGGGGTAAATCAGCATGACCCAGGGGAGTCATATTATAAGCTATATTTCTTCTTCAAATTTAATGGCATTCATAAGAATTATAAACTGAGAGCAGCAGCAAAAATTGAACACACAAAAGCTAATAAAGCAGGTTACATGTTGCAGTTGGAAGATAAATGTATCGGCCCCTTTATCTGAGTCAACATTACTTGCATCTGAATTGACACTGTTGGCCATGGATATTTAACCACGTCTGGCGTAACGGCTTTGGTGAACTCGGGCAATAAATTGCCCGAGTCCGCCCATCCCCCACCCCAAAAGCCAAATCACGCAAATAATTTCAGGTTACCTACTGGAAGTAGGTAGAGTATTCCCAGAGATAGTGTGAGTATTTTTTTCATTCCTTAACGCAAGTGACAGCGGCAAACCGTATACAGTCATCTCGCGTTCTGTCCTGCTCTGATGTCTCAAAGTCCCTCTAATCTCAAAGAATATAGGCTGGACACATTTCCTATTTATGTTTACAGTTAAACTCTCGCTATCTCAAACTACCGATATCTCAAAGAAAGTTTTCTGGGCCTAGATAGTTGACTTTGAGATATCAGTTGTTTGGAGATATCCAGAGTTGACTGCCTATTGAAATTCAATGCAACCAACAGCGGAAAACAGTTTACAGCCATCTCCCGATATATCCAGCACTGATGTCTCAAAATCCCTCTTATCTCAAAGAACATAGTCTGGACACATTTCCTATTTATGTTTACAGTTCAACTCTGGATATCTCCAAACTACTGATATCTCAAAGTTAATTTTCTGGGCCCAGAAAACTTTCTTTGGGATATCGGTAGTTTGATATATAGAGTTGAACTGTAAATAGAAACATTCCCTTCCTCCAAGCTACTACGCCAGCAATTATTACTCGGACTTGGCCGCAGGTCTCTTTACTGTTTTACTGTTTCATCTGCCCTTACACCTGTACTGTATTTCAATAGGCAGTTAACTCTGGATATCTCCAAACAACTGATATCTCAAAGTCAATTTTATGGGCCCAGAAAACTTTCTTTGAGATATCAGTAGTTTGAGATAGCCAGAGTTGAACTGTAAACATAAAAAGGAAATGTGTCCAGACTATATTCTTTAAGAAGGGATTTTGAGACATCAGTGCTGGATATATCTCGAGATGACTGTATACTGTTTTCCACTGTTGGTTGCATTGAATTTCAATAGGCAGTCAACTCTGGATATCTCCAAACAACTGATATCTCAAAGTCAATTTTCTGGGCCCAGAAAACTTTCTTTGAGATATCGGTAGTTTGAGATAGCCAGAGTTTAACTGTAAACATAAATAGGAAATGTGTACAGACTATATTCTTTGAGATTAGAGGGACTTTGAGACATCAGTGCTGGATATATCGCGAGATGACTGTATACGGTTTGCCGCTGTCAGTTGCATTAAGGAATGAAAAAATACTCACACTATCTCTGGGAATACTCTGCCTACTTCCAGTAGGGAACCTGAAATTATAAACTTAGAGCAGCAGCAAAAATTGAACACACAAAAGCTTATAAAGCAGGTTATACATGTTGCAGTTGGAAGATAAATGTATGGGCCCCCTTTCTCTGAGTCAACATTATTTGCATCTGAATTGACACTGTTGGCCATGCATATTTAACCACATCTGGCGTAACAGCTTTGGTGAATTCGGGCAATAAATTGCCCGAGTCCGCCCATCCCCCACCTCCAAAGCCAAATCACGCAAGCAGTGTTTAAACTTAGCCACATGGTCTACAATGTTTGCCCTTTTATCGAACCTTACACATGTGTTGTATTTCAATAGACATTCAACTCTGGATATCTCCAAACTACTGATATCTCAAAGTTAATTTTCTGGGCCCAGAAAACTTTCTTTGGGATATCGGTAGTTTGAGATAGCCAGAGTTGAACTGTAAATAGAAACAGCAATTATTACTGGGACTTGACCGCAGGTCTCTACACTGTTTTACCGTTTCATCTGCCCTTACACCTGTACTGTATTTCAATAAGCAGTCAAATCTGGATATCTCAAAACAACTGATATCTCAAAGTCAATTTTCTGGGCCCAGAAAACTTTCTTTGAGACATCGGTAGTTTGAGATAGCCAGAGATTAACTGTAAACATAAATAGGAAATGTGTCCAGACTATATTCTTTGAGATAAGACGGATTTTGAGACATCAGTGCTGGATATATCGCGAGATGACTGTATACTGTTTTCCGCTGTCGGTTGCAATGTATTTCAATAGGCAGTCAACTCTGGATATCTCCAAACAACTGATATCTCAAAGTCAATTTTCTGGGCCCAGAAAACTTTCTTTGAGATATCGGTAGTTTGAGATAGCCACAGTTGAACTGTAAACATAAAAAGGAAATGTGTCCAGACTATATTCTTTGAGATAAGAGGGATTTTGAGACATCAGTGCTGGATATATCGCGAGATGACTGTATACTGTTTTCTGCTGTCGGTTGCAATGTATTTCAATAGGCAGATAACTCTGGATATCTCCAAACAACTGATATCTCAAAGTCAATTTTCCGGGCCCAGAAAACTTTCTTTGAGATATCGGTAGTTTGAGATAGCCAGCGTTTAACTGTAAACATAAATAGGAAATGTGTCCAGACTATATTCTTTGAGATTAGAGGGACTTTGAGACATCAGTGCTGGATATATCGCGAGATGACTGTATACGGTTTGCCGCTGTCAGTTGCGTTAAGGAATGAAAAAAATACTCACACTATCTCTGGGAATACTCTACCTACTTCCAGTAGGGAACCTGAAATTATAAACTGAGAGCAGCAGCAAAAATTGAACACACAAAAGCTAATAAAGCAGGTTACATGTTGCAGTTGGAAGATAAATGTATGGGCCCCTTTCTCTGAGTCAACATTATTTGCATCTGAATTGACACTGTTGGCCATGCATATTTAACCACGTCTGGCGTAACGGCTTTGGTGAACTCGGGCAATAAATTGCCCGAGTCCGCCCACCCCCCACCTCCAAAGCCAAATCACGCAAGCAGTGTTTAAACTTAGCCACATGGTCTACAATGTTTGCCCTTTTATCTGACCTTACACATGCGTTGTATTTCAATAGACATTCAACTCTGGATATCTCCAAACTACTGATATCTCAAAGTTAATTTTCTGGGCCCAGAAAACTTTCTTTGGGATATCGGTAGTTTGAGATAGCCAGAGTTGAACTGTAAATAGAAACATTCCCTTCCCCCAAGCTACTACGCCAGCAATTATTACTCGGACTTGGCCGCAGGTCTCAACACTGTTTTACCGTTTCATCTGCCCTTACACCTGTACTGTATTTCAATAGGCAGTCAACTCTGGATATCTCCAAACAACTGATATCTCAAAGTCAATTTTCTGGGCCCAGAAAACTTTCTTTGAGATATCAGTAGTTTGAGATAGCCAGAGCTGAACTGTAAACATAAATAGGAAATGTGTCCAGACTATATTCTTTGAGATTAGAGGGACTTTGAGACATCAGTGCTGGATATATCGCGAGATGACTGTATACGGTTTGCCGCTGTCAGTTGCGTTAAGGAATGAAAAAAATACTCACACTATCTCTGGGAATACTCTACCTACTTCCAGTAGGGAACCTGAAATTATAAACTGAGAGCAGCAGCAAAAATTGAACACACAAAAGCTCATAAAGCAGGTTACATGTTGCAGTTGGAAGATAAATGTATGGGCCCCTTTCTCTGAGTCAACATTATTTGCATCTGAATTGACACTGTTGGCCATGCATATTTAACCATGTCTGGCGTAACGGCTTTGGTGAACTCGGGCAATAAATTGCCCGAGTCCGCCCATCCCCCACCTCCAAAGCCAAATCACGCAAGCAGTTAGCCACATGGTCTACAATGTTTGCCCTTTTATCTGACCTTACACATGCATTGTATTTCAATAGACATTCAACTCTGGATATCTCCAAACTACTGATATCTCAAAGTTAATTTTCTGAGCCCAGAAAACTTTCTTTGGGATATCGGTAGTTTGAGATAGCCAGATTTGAACTGTAAATAGAAACATTCCCTTCCCCCAAGCTACTACGCCAGCAATTATTACTCGGACTTGGCCGCAGGTCTCTACACTGTTTTACCGTTTCATCTGCCCTTACACCTGTACTGTATTTCAATAGGCAGTCAACTCTGGATATCTCCAAACAACTGATATCTCAAAGTCAATTTTTACGGCCCAGAAAACTTTCTTTGAGATATCAGTAGTTTGAGATAGCCAGAGCTGAACTGTAAACATAAATAGGAAATGTGTCCAGACTATATTCTTTGAGATAAGACGGATTTTGAGACATCAGTGCTGGATATATCGCGAGATGACTGTATACTGTTTTCCGCTGTCGGTTGCAATGTATTTCAATAGGCAGTCAACTCTGGATATCTCCAAACAACTGATATCTCAAAGTCAATTTTCCGGGCCCAGAAAACTTTCTTTGAGATATCAGTAGTTTGAGATAGCCAGCGTTTAACTGTAAACATAAATAGGAAATGTGTCCAGACTATATTCTTTGAGATTAGAGGGACTTTGAGACATCAGTGCTGGATATATCGCGAGATGACTGTATATGGTTTGCCGCTGTCAGTTGCGTTAAGGAATGAAAAAAATACTCACACTATCTCTGGGAATACTCTACCTACTTCCAGTAGGGAACCTGAAATTATAAACAGAGAGCAGCAGCAAAAATTGAACACACAAAAGCTAATAAAGCAGGTTACATGTTGCAGTTGGAAGATAAATGTATGGGCCCCTTTCTCTGAGTCAACATTATTTGCATCTGAATTGACACTGTTGGCCATGCATATTTAACCATGTCTGGCGTAACGGCTTTGGTGAACTCGAGCAATAAATTGCCCGAGTCCGCCCACCCCCCACCTCCAAAGCCAAATCACGCAAGCAGTGTTTAAACTTAGCCACATGGTCTACAATGTTTGCCCTTTTATCTGACCTTACACATGCGTTGTATTTCAATAGACATTAAACTCTGGATATCTCCAAACTACTGATATCTCAAAGTTAATTTTCTGGGCCCAGAAAACTTTCTTTGGGATATCGGTAGTTTGAGATAGCCAGAGTTGAACTGTAAATAGAAACATTCCCTTCCCCCAAGCTACTACGCCAGCAATTATTACTCGGACTTGGCCGCAGGTCTCTACACTGTTTTACCGTTTCATCTGCCCTTACACCTGTACTGTATTTCAATAGGCAGTCAACTCTGGATATCTCCAAACAACTGATATCTCAAAGTCAATTTTCTGGGCCCAGAAAACTTTCTTTGAGATATCAGTAGTTTGAGATAGCCAGAGCTGAACTGTAAACATAAATAGGAAATGTGTCCAGACTATATTCTTTGAGATAAGACGGATTTTGAGACATCAGTGCTGGATATATCGCGAGATGACTGTATACTGTTTTCCGCTGTCGGTTGCAATGTATTTCAATAGGCAGTCAACTCTGGATATCTCCAAACAACTGATATCTCAAAGTCAATTTCCCGGGCCCAGAAAACTTTCTTTGAGATATCGGCAGTTTGAGATAGCCAGAGTTTAACTGTAAACATAAATAGGAAATGTGTCCAGACTATATTCTTTGAGATTAGAGGGACTTTGAGACATCAGTGCTGGATATATCGCGAGATGACTGTATACGGTTTGCCGCTGTCAGTTGCGTTAAGGAATGAAAAAAATACTCACACTATCTCTGGGAATACTCTACCTACTTCCAGTAGGGAACCTGAAATTAGAAACTGAGAGCAGCAGCAAAAATTGAACACATAAAAGCTCATAAAGCAGGTTACATGTTGCAGTTGGAAGATAAATGTATGGGCCCCTTTCTCTGAGTCAACATTATTTGCATCTGAATTGACACTGTTGGCCATGCATATTTAACCATGTCTGGCGTAACGGCTTTGGTGAACTCCCGAGTCCGCCCACCCCCCACCTCCAAAGCCAAATCACGCAAGCAGTTAGCCACATGGTCTACAATGTTTGCCCTTTTATCTGACCTTACACATGCATTGTATTTCAATAGACATTAAACTCTGGATATCTCCAAACTACTGATATCTCAAAGTTAATTTTCTGGGCCAAGAAAACTTTCTTTGGGATATCGGTAGTTTGAGATAGCCAGAGTTGAACTGTAAATAGAAACATTCCCTTCCCCCAAGCTACTACGCCAGCAATTATTACTCGGACTTGGCCGCAGGTCTCTACACTGTTTTACCGTTTCATCTGCCCTTACACCTGTACTGTATTTCAATAGGCAGTCAACTCTGGATATCTCCAAACAACTGATATCTCAAAGTCAATTTTCTGGGCCCAGAAAACTTTCTTTGAGATATCAGTAGTTTGAGATAGCCAGAGCTGAACTGTAAACATAAATAGGAAATGTGTCCAGACTATATTCTTTGAGATAAAACGGATTTTGAGACATCAGTGCTGGATATATCGCGAGATGACTGTATACTGTTTTCCGCTGTCGGTTGCAATGTATTTCAATAGGCAGTCAACTCTGGATATCTCCAAACAACTGATATCTCAAAGTCAATTTTCCGGGCCCAGAAAACTTTCTTTGAGATATCGGTAGTTTGAGATAGCCAGCGTTTAACTGTAAACATAAATAGGAAATGTGTCCAGACTATATTCTTTGAGATTAGAGGGACTTTGAGACATCAGTGCTGGATATAACGCGAGATGACTGTATATGGTTTGCCGCTGTCAGTTGCGTTAAGGAATGAAAAAATACTCACACTATCTCTGGGAATACTCTACCTACTTCCAGTAGGGAACCTGAAATTAGAAATTGAGAGCAGCAGCAAAAATTGAACACATAAAAGTTCATAAAGCAGGTTACATGTTGCAGTTGGAAGATAAATGTATGGGCCCCTTTCTCTGAGTCAACATTATTTGCATCTGAATTGACACTGTTGGCCATGCATATTTAACCACGTCTGGCGTAACGGCTTTGGTGAACTCAGGCAATAAATTGCCCGAGTCCGCCCACCCCCACCTCCAAAGCCAAATCACGCAAGCAGTGTTTAAACTTAGCCACATGGTCTACAATGTTTGCCCTTTTATCTGACCTTACACATGCGTTGTATTTCAATAGACATTCAACTCTGGATATCTCCAAACTACTGATATCTCAAAGTTAATTTTCTGGGCCCAGAAAACTTTCTTTGGGATATCGGTAGTTTGAGATAGCCAGAGTTGAACTGTAAATAGAAACATTCCCTTCCCCCAAGCTACTACGCCAGCAATTATTACTCGGACTTGGCCGCAGGTCTCTACACTGTTTTACCGTTTCATCTGCCCTTACACCTGTACTGTATTTCAACAGGCAGTCAACTCTGGATATCTCCAAACAACTGATATCTCAAAGTCAATTTTCTGGGCCCAGAAAACTTTCTTTGAGATATCAGTAGTGTGAGATAGCCAGAGCTGAACTGTAAACATAAATAGGAAATGTGTCCAGACTATATTCTTTGAGATAAGACGGATTTTGAGACATCAGTGCTGGATATATCGCGAGATGACTGTATACTGTTTTCCGCTGTCGGTTGCAATGTATTTCAATAGGCAGTCAACTCTGGATATCTCCAAACAACTGATATCTCAAAGTCAATTTCCCGGGCCCAGAAAACTTTCTTTGAGATATCGGCAGTTTGAGATAGCCAGAGTTTAACTGTAAACATAAATAGGAAATGTGTCCAGACTATATTCTTTGAGATTAGAGGGACTTTGAGACATCAGTGCTGGATATATCGCGAGATGACTGTATACGGTTTGCCGCTGTCAGTTGCGTTAAGGAATGAAAAAAATACTCACACTATCTCTGGGAATACTCTACCTACTTCCAGTAGGGAACCTGAAATTATAAACTGAGAGCAGCAGCAAAAATTGAACACACAAAAGCTAATAAAGCAGGTTACATGTTGCAGTTGGAAGATAAATGTATGGGCCCCTTTCTCTGAGTCAACATTATTTGCATCTGAATTGACACTGTTGGCCATGCATATTTAACCATGTCTGGCGTAACGGCTTTGGTGAACTCGGGCAATAAATTGCCCGAGTCCGCCCACCCCCCACCTCCAAAGCCAAATCACGCAAGCAGTGTTTAAACTTAGCCACATGGTCTACAATGTTTGCCCTTTTATCTGACCTTACACATGCGTTGTATTTCAATAGACATTCAACTCTGGATATCTCCAAACTACTGATATCTCAAAGTTAATTTTCTGGGCCCAGAAAACTTTCTTTGGGATATCGGTAGTTTGAGATAGCCAGAGTTGAACTGTAAATAGAAACATTCCCTTCCCCCAAGCTACTACGCCAGCAATTATTACTCGGACTTGGCCGCAGGTCTCTACACTGTTTTACCGTATCATCTGCCCTTACACCTGTACTGTATTTCAATAGGCAGTCAACTCTGGATATCTCCAAACAACTGATATCTCAAAGTCAATTTTCTGGGCCCAGAAAACTTTCTTTGAGATATCAGTAGTTTGAGATAGCCAGAGCTGAACTGTAAACATAAATAGGAAATGTGTCCAGACTATATTCTTTGAGATAAGACGGATTTTGAGACATCAGTGCTGGATATATCGCGAGATGACTGTATACTGTTTTCCGCTGTCGGTTGCAATGTATTTCAATAGGCAGATAACTCTGGATATCTCCAAACAACTGATATCTCAAAGTCAATTTTCCGGGCCCAGAAAACTTTCTTTGAGATATCGGTAGTTTGAGATAGCCAGCGTTTAACTGTAAACATAAATAGGAAATGTGTCCAGACTATATTCTTTGAGATATGAGGGACTTTGAGACATCAGTGCTGGATATATCGCGAGATGACTGTATACGGTTTGCCGCTGTCAGTTGCGTTAAGGAATGAAAAAAATACTCACACTATCTCTGGGAATACTCTACCTACTTCCAGTAGGGAACCTGAAATTATAAACTGAGAGCAGCAGCAAAAATTGAACACACAAAAGCTCATAAAGCAGGTTACATGTTGCAGTTGGAAGATAAATGTATGGGCCCCTTTCTCTGAGCCAAGATTATTTGCATCTGAATTGACACTGTTGGCCATGCATATTTAACCATGTCTGGCGTAACGGCTTTGGTGAACTCGGGCAATAAATTGCCCGAGTCCGCCCACCCCCCACCTCCAAAGCCAAATCACGCAAGCAGTTAGCCACATGGTCTACAATGTTTGCCCTTTTATCTGACCTTACACATGCATTGTATTTCAATAGACATTCAACTCTGGATATCTCCAAACTACTGATATCTCAAAGTTAATTTTCTGGGCCCAGAAAACTTTCTTTGGGATATCGGTAGTTTGAGATAGCCAGAGTTGAACTGTAAATAGAAACATTCCCTTCCCCCAAGCTACTACGCCAGCAATTATTACTCGGACTTGGCCGCAGGTCTCTACACTGTTTTACCGTTTCATCTGCCCTTACACCTGTACTGTATTTCAATAGGCAGTCAACTCTGGATATCTCCAAACAACTGATATCTCAAAGTCAATTTTCTGGGCCCAGAAAACTTTCTTTGAGATATCAGTAGTTTGAGATAGCCAGAGCTGAACTGTAAACATAAATAGGAAATGTGTCCAGACTATATTCTTTGAGATAAGACGGATTTTGAGACATCAGTGCTGGATATATCGCGAGATGACTGTATACTGTTTTCCGCTGTCGGTTGCAATGTATTTCAATAGGCAGTCAACTCTGGATATCTCCAAACAACTGATATCTCAAAGTCAATTTTCCGGGCCCAGAAAACTTTCTTTGAGATATCGGTAGTTTGAGATAGCCAGCGTTGAACTGTAAACATAAATAGGAAATGTGTCCAGACTATATTCTTTGAGATTAGAGGGACTTTGAGACATCAGTGCTGGATATATCGCGAGATGACTGTATATGGTTTGCCGCTGTCAGTTGCGTTAAGGAATGAAAAAAATACTCACACTATCTCTGGGAATACTCTACCTACTTCCAGTAGGGAACCTGAAATTAGAAACTGAGAGCAGCAGCAAAAATTGAACACATAAAAGCTCATAAAGCAGGTTACATGTTGCAGTTGGAAGATAAATGTATGGGCCCCTTTCTCTGAGTCAACATTATTTGCATCTGAATTGACACTGTTGGCCATGCATATTTAACCACGTCTGGCGTAACGGCTTTGGTGAACTCGGGCAATAAATTGCCCGAGTCCGCCCACCCCCACCTCCAAAGCCAAATCACGCAAGCAGTGTTTAAACTTAGCCACATGGTCTACAATGTTTGCCCTTTTATCTGACCTTACACATGCGTTGTATTTCAATAGACATTCAACTCTGGATATCTCCAAACTACTGATATCTCAAAGTTAATTTTCTGGGCCCAGAAAACTTTCTTTGGGCTATCGGTAGTTTGAGATAGCCAGAGTTGAACTGTAAATAGAAACATTCCCTTCCCCCAAGCTACTACGCCAGCAATTATTACTCGGACTTGGCCGCAGGTCTCTACACTGTTTTACCGTTTCATCTGCCCTTACACCTGTACTGTATTTCAATAGGCAGTCAACTCTGGATATCTCCAAACAACTGATATCTCAAAGTCAATTTTCTGGGCCCAGAAAACTTTCTTTGAGATATCAGTAGTGTGAGATAGCCAGAGCTGAACTGTAAACATAAATAGGAAATGTGTCCAGACTATATTCTTTGAGATAAGACGGATTTTGAGACATCAGTGCTGGATATATCGCGAGATGACTATATACTGTTTTCCGCTGTCGGTTGCAATGTATTTCAATAGGCAGTCAACTCTGGATATCTCCAAACAACTGATATCTCAAAGTCAATTTCCCGGGCCCAGAAAACTTTCTTTGAGATATCAGTAGTTTGAGATTGCCAGAGCTGAACTGTAAACATAAATAGGAAATGTGTCCAGACTATATTCTTTGAGATAAGACGGATTTTGAGACATCAGTGCTGGATATATCGCGAGATGACTGTATACTGTTTTCCGCTGTCGGTTGCAATGTATTTCAATAGGCAGTCAACTCTGGATATCTCCAAACAACTGATATCTCAAAGTCAATTTCCCGGGCCCAGAAAACTTTCTTTGAGATATCGGTAGTTTGAGATAGCCAGAGTTTAACTGTAAACATAAATAGGAAATGTGTCCAGACTATATTCTTTGAGATTAGAGGGACTTTGAGACATCAGTGCTGGATATATCGCGAGATGACTGTATACGGTTTGCCGCTGTCAGTTGCGTTAAGGAATGAAAAAAATACTCACACTATCTCTGGGAATACTCTACCTACTTCCAGTAGGGAACCTGAAATTATAAACTGAGAGCAGCAGCAAAAATTGAACACACAAAAGCTAATAAAGCAGGTTACATGTTGCAGTTGGAAGATAAATGTATGGGCCCCTTTCTCTGAGTCAACATTATTTGCATCTGAATTGACACTGTTGGCCATGCATATTTAACCATGTCTGGCGTAACGGCTTTGGTGAACTCGGGCAATAAATTGCCCGAGTCCGCCCACCCCCCACCTCCAAAGCCAAATCACGCAAGCAGTGTTTAAACTTAGCCACATGGTCTACAATGTTTGCCCTTTTATCTGACCTTACATATGCGTTGTATTTCAATAGACATTCAACTCTGGATATCTCCAAACTACTGATATCTCAAAGTTAATTTTCTGGGCCCAGAAAACTTTCTTTGGGATATCGGTAGTTTCAGATAGACAGAGTTGAACTGTAAATAGAAACATTCCCTTCCCCCAAGCTACTACGCCAGCAATTATTACTCGGACTTGGCCGCAGGTCTCTACACTGTTTTACCGTTTCATCTGCCCTTACACCTGTACTGTATTTCAATAGGCAGTCAACTCTGGATATCTCCAAACAACTGATATCTCAAAGTCAATTTTCTGGGCCCAGAAAACTTTCTTTGAGATATCAGTAGTTTGAGATAGCCAGAGCTGAACTGTAAACATAAATAGGAAATGTGTCCAGACTATATTCTTTGAGATAAGACGGATTTTGAGACATCAGTGCTGGATATATCGCGAGATGACTGTATACTGTTTTCCGCTGTCGGTTGCAATGTATTTCAATAGGCAGTCAACTCTGGATATCTCCAAACAACTGATATCTCAAAGTCAATTTCCTGGGCCCAGAAAACTTTCTTTGAGATATCGGTAGTTTGAGATAGCCAGAGTTTAACTGTAAACATAAATAGGAAATGTGTCCAGACTATATTCTTTGAGATTAGAGGGACTTTGAGACATCAGTGCTGGATATATCGCGAGATGACTGTATACGGTTTGCCGCTGTCAGTTGCATTAAGGAATGAAAAAAATACTCACACTATCTCTGGGAATACTCTACCTACTTCCAGTAGGGAACCTGAAATTATAAACTGAGAGCAGCAGCAAAAATTGAACACACAAAAGCTAATAAAGCAGGTTACATGTTGCAGTTGGAAGATAAATGTATGGGCCCCTTTCTCTGAGTCAACATTATTTGCATCTGAATTGACACTGTTGGCCATGCATATTTAACCACGTCTGGCGTAACGGCTTTGGTGAACTCGGGCAAATTGCCCGAGTCCGCCCACCCCCCACCTCCAAAGCCAAATCACGCAAGCAGTGTTTAAACTTAGCCACATGGTCTACAATGTTTGCCCTTTTATCTGACCTTACACATGCGTTGTATTTCAATAGACATTCAACTCTGGATATCTCCAAACTACTGATATCTCAAAGTTAATTTTCTGGGCCCAGAAAACTTTCTTTGGGATATCGGTAGTTTGAGATAGCCAGAGTTGAACTGTAAATAGAAACATTCCCTTCCCCCAAGCTACTACGCCAGCAATTATTACTCGGACTTGGCCGCAGGTCTCTACACTGTTTTACCCATTTCATCTGCCCTTACACCTGTACTGTATTTCAATAGGCAGTCAACTCTGGATATCTCCAAACAACTGATATCTCAAAGTCAATTTTCTGGGCCCAGAAAACTTTCTTTGAGATATCAGTAGTTTGAGATAGCCAGAGCTGAACTGTAAACATAAATAGGAAATGTGTCCAGACTATATTCTTTGAGATAAGACGGATTTTGAGACATCAGTGCTGGATATATCGCGAGATGACTGTATACTGTTTTCCGCTGTCGGTTGCAATGTATTTCAATAGGCAGTCAACTCTGGATAACTCCAAACAACTGATATCTCAAAGTCAATTTCCCGGGCCCAGAAAACTTTCTTTGAGATATCGGTAGTTTAAGATAGCCAGAGTTTAACTGTAAACATAAATAGGAAATGTGTCCAGACTATATTCTTTGAGATTAGAGGGACTTTGAGACATCAGTGCTGGATATATCGCGAGATGACTGTATACGGTTTGCCGCTGTCAGTTGCATTAAGGAATGAAAAAAATACTCACACTATCTCTGGGAATACTCTACCTACTTCCAGTTATAAACTGAGAGCAGCAGCAAAAATTGAACACACAAAAGCTAATAAAGCAGGTTACATGTTGCAGTTGGAAGATAAATGTATGGGCCCCTTTCTCTGAGTCAACATTATTTGCATCTGAATTGACACTGTTGGCCATGCATATTTAACCATGTCTGGCGTAACGGCTTTGGTGAACTCGGGCAATAAATTGCCCGAGTCCGCCCACCCCCCACCTCCAAAGCCAAATCACGCAAGCAGTGTTTAAACTTAGCCACATGGTCTACAATGTTTGCCCTTTTATCTGACCTTACACATGCGTTGTATTTCAATAGACATTCAACTCTGGATATCTCCAAACTACTGATATCTCAAAGTTAATTTTCTGGGCCCAGAAAACTTTCTTTGGGATATCGGTAGTTTGAGATAGCCAGAGTTGAACTGTAAATAGAAACATTCCCTTCCCCCAAGCTACTACGCCAGCAATTATTACTCGGACTTGGCCGCAGGTCTCTACACTGTTTTACCGTTTCATCTGCCCTTACACCTGTACTGTATTTCAATAGGCAGTCAACTCTGGATATCTCCAAACAACTGATATCTCAAAGTCAATTTTCTGGGCCCAGAAAACTTTCTTTGAGATATCAGTAGTTTGAGATAGCCAGAGCTGAACTGTAAACATAAATAGGAAATGTGTCCAGACTATATTCTTTGAGATAAGACGGATTTTGAGACATCAGTGCCGGATATATCGCGAGATGACTGTTTACTGTTTTCCGCTGTCGGTTGCAATGTATTTCAATAGGCAGATAACTCTGGATATCTCCAAACAACTGATATATCAAAGTCAATTTTCCGGGCCCAGAAAACTTTCTTTGAGATATCGGTAGTTTGAGATAGCCAGCGTTTAACTGTAAACATAAATAGGAAATGTGTCCAGACTATATTCTTTGAGATTAGAGGGACTTTGAGACATCAGTGCTGGATATATCGCGAGATGACTGTATACGGTTTGCCGCTGTCAGTTGCGTTAAGGAATGAAAAAAATACTCACACTATCTCTGGGAATACTCTACCTACTTCCAGTAGGGAACCTGAAATTATAAACTGAGAGCAGCAGCAAAAATTGAACACACAAAAGCTAATAAAGCAGGTTACATGTTGCAGTTGGAAGATAAATGTATGGGCCCCTTTCTCTGAGTCAACATTATTTGCATCTGAATTGACACTGTTGGCCATGCATATTTAACCACGTCTGGCGTAACGGCTTTGGTGAACTCGGGCAATAAATTGCCCGAGTCCGCCCACCCCCCACCTCCAAAGCCAAATCACGCAAGCAGTGTTTAAACTTAGCCACATGGTCTACAATGTTTGCCCTTTTATCTGACCTTACACATGCGTTGTATTTCAATAGACATTCAACTCTGGATATCTCCAAACTACTGATATCTCAAAGTTAATTTTCTGGGCCCAGAAAACTTTCTTTGGGATATCGGTAGTTTGAGATAGCCAGAGTTGAACTGTAAATAAAAAACATTCCCTTCCCCCAAGCTACTACGCCAGCAATTATTACTCGGACTTGGCCGCAGGTCTCTACATTGTTTTACCGTTTCATCTGCCCTTACACCTGTACTGTATTTCAATAAGCAGTCAACTCTGGATATCTCCAAACAACTGATATCTCAAAGTCAATTTTCTGGGCCCAGAAAACTTTCTTTGAGATATCAGTAGTTTGAGATAGCCAGAGCTGAACTGTAAACATAAATAGGAAATGTGTCCAGACTATATTCTTTGAGATAAGACGGATTTTGAGACATCAGTGCTGGATATATCGCGAGATGACTGTATACTGTTTTCCGCTGTCGGTTGCAATGTATTTCAATAGGCAGTCAACTCTGGATATCTCCAAACAACTGATATCTCAAAGTCAATTTCCCGGGCCCAGAAAACTTTCTTTGAGATATCGGTAGTTTGAGATAGCCAGCGTTTAACTGTAAACATAAATAGGAAATGTGTCCAGACTATATTCTTTGAGATTAGAGGGACTTTGAGACATCAGTGCTGGATATATCGCGAGATGACTGTATACGGTTTGCCGCTGTCAGTTGCATTAAGGAATGAAAAAAATACTCACACTATCTCTGGGAATACTCTACCTACTTCCAGTAGGGAACCTGAAATTATAAACTGAGAGCAGCAGCAAAAATTGAACACACAAAAGCTAATAAAGCAGGTTACATGTTGCAGTTGGAAGATAAATGTATGGGCCCCTTTCTCTGAGTCAACATTATTTGCATCTGAATTGACACTGTTGGCCATGCATATTTAACCACGTCTGGCGTAACGGCTTTGGTGAACTCGGGCAATAAATTGCCCGAGTCCGCCCACCCCCCACCTCCAAAGCCAAATCACGCAAGCAGTGTTTAAACTTAGCCACATGGTCTACAATGTTTGCCCTTTTATCTGACCTTACACATGCATTGTATTTCAATAGACATTCAACTCTGGATATCTCCAAACTACTGATATCTCAAAGTTAATTTTCTGGGCCCAGAAAACTTTCTTTGGGATATCGGTAGTTTGAGATAGCCAGAGTTGAACTGTAAATAGAAACATTCCCTTCCCCCAAGCTACTACGCCAGCAATTATTACTCGGACTTGGCCGCAGGTCTCTACACTGTTTTACCGTTTCATCTGCCCTTACACCTGTACTGTATTTCAATAGGCAGTCAACTCTGGATATCTCCAAACAACTGATATCTCAAAGTCAATTTTCTGGGCCCAGAAAACTTTCTTTGAGATATCAGTAGTTTGAGATAGCCAGAGCTGAACTGTAAACATAAATAGGAAATGTGTCCAGACTATATTCTTTGAGATAAGACGGATTTTGAGACATCAGTGCTGGATATATCGCGAGATGACTGTATACTGTTTTCCGCTGTTGGTTGCAATGTATTTCAATAGGCAGTCAACTCTGGATATCTCCAAACAACTGATATCTCAAAGTCAATTTCCCGGGCCCAGAAAACTTTCTTTGAGATATCGGTAGTTTGAGATAGCCAGAGTTTAATTGTAAACATAAATAGGAAATGTGTCCAGACTATATTCTTTGAGATTAGAGGGACTTTGAGACATCAGTGCTGGATATATCGCGAGATGACTGTATACGGTTTGCCGCTGTCAGTTGCATTAAGGAATGAAAAAAATACCCACACTATCTCTGGGAATACTCTACCTACTTCCAGTTATTAACTGAGAGCAGCAGCAAAAATTGAACACACAAAAGCTAATAAAGCAGGTTACATGTTGCAGTTGGAAGATAAATGTATGGGCCCCTTTCTCTGAGTCAACATTATTTGCATCTGAATTGACACTGTTGGCCATGCATATTTAACCACGTCTGGCGTTACGGCTTTGGTGAACTCGGGCAATAAATTGCCCGAGTCCGCCCACCCCCCACCTCCAAAGCCAAATCACGCAAGCAGTGTTTAAACTTAGCCACATGGTCTACAATGTTTGCCCTTTTATCTGACCTTACACATGCGTTGTATTTCAATAGACATTCAACTCTGGATATCTCCAAACTACTGATATCTCAAAGTTAATTTTCTGGGCCCAGAAAACTTTCTTTGGGATATCGGTAGTTTGAGATAGCCAGAGTTGAATTGTAAATAGAAACATTCCCTTCCCCCAAGCTACTACGCCAGCAATTATTACTCGGACTTGGCCGCAGGTCTCTACACTGTTTTACCGTTTCATCTGCCCTTACACCTGTACTGTATTTCAATAGGCAGTCAACTCTGGATATCTCCAAAGAACTGATATCTCAAAGTCAATTTTCTGGGCCCAGAAAACTTTCTTTGAGATATCAGTAGTTTGAGATAGCCAGAGCTGAACTGTAAACATAAATAGGAAATGTGTCCACACTATATTCTTTGAGATAAGACGGATTTTGAGACATCAGTGCTGGATATATCGCGAGATGACTGTATACTATTTTCCGCTGTCGGTTGCATTGTATTTCAATAGGCAGTCAACTCCGGATATCTCCAAACAACTGATATCTCAAAGTCAATTCCCCGGGCCCAGAAAACTTTCTTTGAGATATCGGTAGTTTGAGATAGCCAAAGTTTAACTGTAAACATAAATCGGAAATGTGTCCAGACTATATTCTTTGAGATTAGAGGGACTTTGAGACATCAGTGCTGGATATATCGCGAGATGACTGTATACGGTTTGCCGCTGTCAGTTGCGTTAAGGAATGAAAAAAATACTCACATTATATCTGGGAATACTCTACCTACTTCCAGTAGGGAACCTGAAATTATAAACTGAGAGCAGCAGCAAAAATTGAACACACAAAAGCTAATAAAGCAGGTTACATGTTGCAGTTGGAAGATAAATGTATGGGCCCCTTTCTCTGAGTCAACATTATTTGCATCTGAATTGACACTGTTGGCCATGCATATTTAACCATGTCTGGCGTAACGGCTTTGGTGAACTCGGGCAATAAATTGCCCGAGTCCGCCCACCCCCCACCTCCAAAGCCAAATCACGCAAGCAGTGTTTAAACTTAGCCACATGGTCTACAATGTTTGCCCTTTTATCTGACCTTACACATGCGTTGTATTTCAATAGACATTCAACTCTGGATATCTCCAAACTACTGATATCTCAAAGTTAATTTTCTGGGCCCAGAAAACTTTCTTTGGGATATCGGTAGTTTGAGATAGCCAGAGTTGAACTGTAAATAGAAACATTCCCTTCCCCCAAGCTACTACGCCAGCAATTATTACTCGGACTTGGCCGCAGGTCTCTACACTGTTTTACCGTTTCATCTGCCCTTACACCTGTACTGTATTTCAATAGGCAGTCAACTCTGGATATCTCCAAACAACTGATATCTCAAAGTCAATTTTCTGGGCCCAGAAAACTTTCTTTGAGATATCAGTAGTTTGAGATAGCCAGAGCTGAACTGTAAACATAAATAGGAAATGTGTCCAGACTATATTCTTTGAGATAAGACGGATTTTGAGACATCAGTGCCGGATATATCGCGAGATGACTGTTTACTGTTTTCCGCTGTCGGTTGCAATGTATTTCAATAGGCAGATAACTCTGGATATCTCCAAACAACTGATATCTCAAAGTCAATTTTCCGGGCCCAGAAAACTTTCTTTGAGATATCGGTAGTTTGAGATAGCCAGCGTTTAACTGTAAACATAAATAGGAAATGTGTCCAGACTATATTCTTTGAGATTAGAGGGACTTTGAGACATCAGTGCTGGATATATCGGGAGATGACTGTATACGGTTTGCCGCTGTCAGTTGCGTTAAGGAATGAAAAAAATACTCACACTATCTCTGGGAATACTCTACCTACTTCCAGTAGGGAACCTGAAATTATAAACTGAGAGCAGCAGCAAAAATTGAACACACAAAAGCTAATAAAGCAGGTTACATGTTGCAGTTGGAAGATAAATGTATGGGCCCCTTTCTCTGAGTCAACATTATTTGCATCTGAATTGACACTGTTGGCCATGCATATTTAACCACGTCTGGCGTAACGGCTTTGGTGAACTCGGGCAATAAATTGCCCGAGTCCGCCCACCCCCCACCTCCAAAGCCAAATCACGCAAGCAGTGTTTAAACTTAGCCACATGGTCTACAATGTTTGCCCTTTTATCTGACCTTACACATGCGTTGTATTTCAATAGACATTCAACTCTGGATATCTCCAAACTACTGATATCTCAAAGTTAATTTTCTGGGCCCAGAAAACTTTCTTTGGGATATCGGTAGTTTGAGATAGCCAGAGTTGAACTGTAAATAGAAACATTCCCTTCCCCCAAGCTACTACGCCAGCAATTATTACTCGGACTTGGCCGCAGGTCTCTACATTGTTTTACCGTTTCATCTGCCCTTACACCTGTACTGTATTTCAATAAGCAGTCAACTCTGGATAACTCCAAACAACTGATATCTCAAAGTCAATTTTCTGGGCCCAGAAAACTTTCTTTGAGATATCAGTAGTTTGAGATAGCCAGAGCTGAACTGTAAACATAAATAGGAAATGTGTCCAGACTATATTCTTTGAGATAAGACGGATTTTGAGACATCAGTGCTGGATATATCGCGAGATGACTGTATACTGTTTTCCGCTGTCGGTTGCAATGTATTTCAATAGGCAGTCAACTCTGGATATCTCCAAACAACTGATATCTCAAAGTCAATTTCCCGGGCCCAGAAAACTTTCTTTGAGATATCGGTAGTTTGAGATAGCCAGCGTTTAACTGTAAACATAAATAGGAAATGTGTCCAGACTATATTCTTTGAGATTAGAGGGACTTTGAGACATCAGTGCTGGATATATCGCGAGATGACTGTATACGGTTTGCCGCTGTCAGTTGCATTAAGGAATGAAAAAAATACTCACACTATCTCTGGGAATACTCTACCTACTTCCAGTAGGGAACCTGAAATTATAAACTGAGAGCAGCAGCAAAAATTGAACACACAAAAGCTAATAAAGCAGGTTACATGTTGCAGTTGGAAGATAAATGTATGGGCCCCTTTCTCTGAGTCAACATTATTTGCATCTGAATTGACACTGTTGGCCATGCATATTTAACCACGTCTGGCGTAACGGCTTTGGTGAACTCAGGCAATAAATTGCCCGAGTCCGCCCACCCCCCACCTCCAAAGCCAAATCATGCAAGCAGTGTTTAAACTTAGCCACATGGTCTACAATGTTTGCCCTTTTATCTGACCTTACACATGCATTGTATTTCAATAGACATTCAACTCTGGATATCTCCAAACAACTGATATCTCAAAGTCAATTTCCCGGGCCCAGAAAACTTTCTTTGAGATATCGGTAGTTTGAGATAGCCAGAGTTTAACTGTAAACATAAATAGGAAATGTGTCCAGACTATATTCTTTGAGATTAGAGGGACTTTGAGACATCAGTGCTGGATATATCGCGAGATGACTGTATACGGTTTGCCGCTGTCAGTTGCATTAAGGAATGAAAAAAATACTCACACTATCTCTGGGAATACTCTACCTACTTCCAGTAGGGAACCTGAAATTATAAACTGAGAGCAGCAGCAAAAATTGAACACACAAAAGCTAATAAAGCAGGTTACATGTTGCAGTTGGAAGATAAATGTATGGGCCCCTTTCTCTGAGTCAACATTATTTGCATCTGAATTGACACTGTTGGCCATGCATATTTAACCACGTCTGGCGTAACGGCTTTGGTGAACTCGGGCAATAAATTGCCCGAGTCCGCCCACCCCCCACCTCCAAAGCCAAATCACGCAAGCAGTGTTTAAACTTAGCCACATGGTCTACAATGTTTGCCCTTTTATCTGACCTTACACATGCATTGTATTTCAATAGACATTCAACTCTGGATATCTCCAAACTACTGATATCTCAAAGTTAATTTTCTGGGCCCAGAAAACTTTCTTTGGGATATCGGTAGTTTGAGATAGCCAGAGTTGAACTGTAAATAGAAACATTCCCTTCCCCCAAGCTACTACGCCAGCAATTATTACTCGGACTTGGCCGCAGGTCTCTACACTGTTTTACCGTTTCATCTGCCCTTACACCTGTACTGTATTTCAATAGGCAGTCAACTCTGGATATCTCCAAACAACTGATATCTCAAAGTCAATTTTCTGGGCCCAGAAAACTTTCTTTGAGATATCAGTAGTTTGAGATAGCCAGAGCTGAACTGTAAACATAAATAGGAAATGTGTCCAGACTATATTCTTTGAGATAAGACGGATTTTGAGACATCAGTGCTGGATATATCGCGAGATGACTGTATACTGTTTTCCGCTGTTGGTTGCAATGTATTTCAATAGGCAGTCAACTCTGGATATCTCCAAACAACTGATATCTCAAAGTCAATTTCCCGGGCCCAGAAAACTTTCTTTGAGATATCGGTAGTTTGAGATAGCCAGAGTTTAATTGTAAACATAAATAGGAAATGTGTCCAGACTATATTCTTTGAGATTAGAGGGACTTTGAGACATCAGTGCTGGATATATCGCGAGATGACTGTATACGGTTTGCCGCTGTCAGTTGCATTAAGGAATGAAAAAAATACCCACACTATCTCTGGGAATACTCTACCTACTTCCAGTTCTTAACTGAGAGCAGCAGCAAAAATTGAACACACAAAAGCTAATAAAGCAGGTTACATGTTGCAGTTGGAAGATAAATGTATGGGCCCCTTTCTCTGAGTCAACATTATTTGCATCTGAATTGACACTGTTGGCCATGCATATTTAACCACGTCTGGCGTTACGGCTTTGGTGAACTCGGGCAATAAATTGCCCGAGTCCGCCCACCCCCCACCTCCAAAGCCAAATCACGCAAGCAGTGTTTAAACTTAGCCACATGGTCTACAATGTTTGCCCTTTTATCTGACCTTACACATGCGTTGTATTTCAATAGACATTCAACTCTGGATATCTCCAAACTACTGATATCTCAAAGTTAATTTTCTGGGCCCAGAAAACTTTCTTTGGGATATCGGTAGTTTGAGATAGCCAGAGTTGAACTGTAAATAGAAACATTCCCTTCCCCCAAGCTACTACGCCAGCAATTATTACTCGGACTTGGCCGCAGGTCTCTACACTGTTTTACCGTTTCATCTGCCCTTACACCTGTACTGTATTTCAATAGGCAGTCAACTCTGGATATCTCCAAAGAACTGATATCTCAAAGTCAATTTTCTGGGCCCAGAAAACTTTCTTTGAGATATCAGTAGTTTGAGATAGCCAGAGCTGAACTGTAAACATAAATAGGAAATGTGTCCAGACTATATTCTTTGAGATAAGACGGATTTTGAGACATCAGTGCTGGATATATCGCGAGATGACTGTATACTATTTTCCGCTGTCGGTTGCAATGTATTTCAATAGGCAGTCAACTCCGGATATCTCCAAACAACTGATATCTCAAAGTCAATTCCCCGGGCCCAGAAAACTTTCTTTGAGATATCGGTAGTTTGAGATAGCCAAAGTTTAACTGTAAACATAAATAGGAAATGTGTCCAGACTATATTCTTTGAGATAAGAGGGACTTTGAGACATCAGTGCTGGATATATCGCGAGATGACTGTATACGGTTTGCCGCTGTCAGTTGCGTTAAGGAATGAAAAAAATACTCACACTATCTCTGGGAATACTCTACCTACTTCCAGTAGGGAACCTGAAATTATAAACTGAGAGCAGCAGCAAAAATTGAACACACAAAAGCTAATAAAGCAGGTTACATGTTGCAGTTGGAAGATAAATGTATGGGCCCCTTTCTCTGAGTCAACATTATTTGCATCTGAATTGACACTGTTGGCCATGCATATTTAACCACGTCTGGCGTAACGGCTTTGGTGAACTCAGGCAATAAATTGCCCGAGTCCGCCCACCCCCCACCTCCAAAGCCAAATCACGCAAGCAGTGTTTAAACTTAGCCACATGGTCTACAATGTTTGCCCTTTTATCTGACCTTACACATGCGTTGTATTTCAATAGACATTCAACTCTGGATATCTCCAAACTACTGATATCTCAAAGTTAATTTTCTGGGCCCAGAAAACTTTCTTTGGGATATCGGTAGTTTGAGATAGCCAGAGTTGAACTGTAAATAGAAACATTCCCTTCCCCCAAGCTACTACGCCAGCAATTATTACTCGGACTTGGCCGCAGGTCTCTACACTGTTTTACCGTTTCATCTGCCCTTACACCTGTACTGTATTTCAATAGGCAGTCAACTCTGGATATCTCCAAACAACTGATATCTCAAAGTCAATTTTCTGGGCCCAGAAAACTTTCTTTGAGATATCAGTAGTTTGAGATAGCCAGAGCTGAACTGTAAACATAAATAGGAAATGTGTCCAGACTATATTCTTTGAGATAAGACGGATTTTGAGACATCAGTGCTGGATATATCGCGAGATGACTGTATACTATTTTCCGCTGTCGGTTGCAATGTATTTCAATAGGCAGTCAACTCCGGATATCTCCAAACAACTGATATCTCAAAGTCAATTCCCCGGGCCCAGAAAACTTTCTTTGAGATATCGGTAGTTTGAGATAGCCAAAGTTTAACTGTAAACATAAATAGGAAATGTGTCCAGACTATATTCTTTGAGATTAGAGGGACTTTGAGACATCAGTGCTGGATATATCGCGAGATGACTGTATACGGTTTGCCGCTGTCAGTTGCGTTAAGGAATGAAAAAAATACTCACACTATCTCTGGGAATACTCTACCTACTTCCAGTAGGGAACCTGAAATTATAAACTGAGAGCAGCAGCAAAAATTGAACACACAAAAGCTAATAAAGCAGGTTACATGTTGCAGTTGGAAGATAAATGTATGGGCCCCTTTCTCTGAGTCAACATTATTTGCATCTGAATTGACACTGTTGGCCATGCATATTTAACCACGTCTGGCGTAACGGCTTTGGTGAACTCGGGCAATAAATTGCCCGAGTCCGCCCACCCCCCACCTCCAAAGCCAAATCACGCAAGCAGTGTTTAAACTTAGCCACATGGTCTACAATGTTTGCCCTTTTATCTGACCTTACACATGCGTTGTATTTCAATAGACATTCAACTCTGGATATCTCCAAACTACTGATATCTCAAAGTTAATTTTCTGGGCCCAGAAAACTTTCTTTGGGATATCGGTAGTTTGAGATAGCCAGAGTTGAACTGTAAATAGAAACATTCCCTTCCCCCAAGCTACTACGCCAGCAATTATTACTCGGACTTGGCCGCAGGTCTCTACACTGTTTTACCGTTTCATCTGCCCTTACACCTGTACTGTATTTCAATAGGCAGTCAACTCTGGATATCTCCAAACAACTGATATCTCAAAGTCAATTTTCTGGGCCCAGAAAACTTTCTTTGAGATATCAGTAGTTTGAGATAGCCAGAGCTGAACTGTAAACATAAATAGGAAATGTGTCCAGACTATATTCTTTGAGATAAGACGGATTTTGAGACATCAGTGCTGGATATATCGCGAGATGACTGTATACTGTTTTCCGCTGTCGGTTGCAATGTATTTCAATAGGCAGTCAACTCTGGATATCTCCAAACAACTGATACCTCAAAGTCAATTTTCCGGGCCCAGAAAACTTTCTTTGAGATATCAGTAGTTTGAGATAGCCAGAGTTTAACTGTAAACATAAATAGGAAATGTGTCCAGACTATATTCTTTGAGATTAGAGGGACTTTGAGACATCAGTGCTGGATATATCGCGAGATGACTGTATACGGTTTGCCGCTGTCAGTTGCGTTAAGGAATGAAAAAAATACTCACACTATCTCTGGGAATACTCTACCTACTTCCAGTAGGGAACCTGAAATTATAAACTGAGAGCAGCAGCAAAAATTGAACACACAAAAGCTAATAAAGCAGGTTACATGTTGCAGTTGGAAGATAAATGTATGGGCCCCTTTCTCTGAGTCAACATTATTTGCATCTGAATTGACACTGTTGGCCATGCATATTTAACCATGTCTCGCGTAACGGCTTTGGTGAACTCGGGCAATAAATTGCCCGAGTCCGCCCACCCCCCACCTCCAAAGCCAAATCACCCAAGCAGTGTTTAAACTTAGCCACATGGTCTACAATGTTTGCCCTTTTATCTGACCTTACACATGCGTTGTATTTCAATAGACATTCAACTCTGGATATCTCCAAACTACTGATATCTCAAAGTTAATTTTCTGGGCCCAGAAAACTTTCTTTGGGATATCGGTAGTTTGAGATAGCCAGAGTTGAACTGTAAATAGAAACATTCCCTTCCCCCAAGCTACTACGCCAGCAATTATTACTCGGACTTGGCCGCAGGTCTCTACACTGTTTTACCGTTTCATCTGCCCTTACACCTGTACTGTATTTCAATAGGCAGTCAACTCTGGATATCTCCAAAGAACTGATATCTCAAAGTCAATTTTCTGGGCCCAGAAAACTTTCTTTGAGATATCAGTAGTTTGAGATAGCCAGAGCTGAACTGTAAACATAAATAGGAAATGTGTCCAGACTATATTCTTTGAGATAAGACGGATTTTGAGACATCAGTGCTGGATATATCGCGAGATGACTGTATACTGTTTTCCGCTGTCGGTTGCAATGTATTTCAATAGGCAGTCAACTCTGGATATCTCCAAACAACTGATATCTCAAAGTCAATTTTCCGGGCCCAGAAAACTTTCTTTGAGATATCAGTAGTTTGAGATAGCCAGAGTTTAACTGTAAACATAAATAGGAAATGTGTCCAGACTATATTCTTTGAGATTAGAGGGACTTTGAGACATCAGTGCTGGATATATCGCGAGATGACTGTATACGGTTTGCCGCTGTCAGTTGCGTTAAGGAATGAAAAAAATACTCACACTATCTCTGGGAATACTCTACCTACTTCCAGTAGGGAACCTGAAATTATAAACTGAGAGCAGCAGCAAAAATTGAACACACAAAAGCTAATAAAGCAGGTTACATGTTGCAGTTGGAAGATAAATGTATGGGCCCCTTTCTCTGAGTCAACATTATTTGCATCTGAATTGACACTGTTGGCCATGCATATTTAACCATGTCTCGCGTAACGGCTTTGGTGAACTCGGGCAATAAATTGCCCGAGTCCGCCCACCCCCCACCTCCAAAGCCAAATCACCCAAGCAGTGTTTAAACTTAGCCACATGGTCTACAATGTTTGCCCTTTTATCTGACCTTACACATGCGTTGTATTTCAATAGACATTCAACTCTGGATATCTCCAAACTACTGATATCTCAAAGTTAATTTTCTGGGCCCAGAAAACTTTCTTTGGGATATCGGTAGTTTGAGATAGCCAGAGTTGAACTGTAAATAGAAACATTCCCTTCCCCCAAGCTACTACGCCAGCAATTATTACTCGGACTTGGCCGCAGGTCTCTACACTGTTTTACCGTTTCATCTGCCCTTACACCTGTACTGTATTTCAATAGGCAGTCAACTCTGGATATCTCCAAACAACTGATATCTCAAAGTCAATTTTCTGGGCCCAGAAATCTTTCTTTGAGATATCAGTAGTTTGAGATAGCCAGAGCTGAACTGTAAACATAAATAGGAAATGTGTCCAGACTATATTCTTTGAGATAAGACGGATTTTGAGACATCAGTGCTGGATATATCGCGAGATGACTGTATACTGTTTTCCGCTGTCGGTTGCAATGTATTTCAATAGGCAGTCAACTCTGGATATCTCCAAACAACTGATATCTCAAAGTCAATTTCCCGGGCCCAGAAAACTTTCTTTGAGATATCGGTAGTTTGAGATAGCCAGTGTTTAACTGTAAACATAAATAGGAAATGTGTCCAGACTATATTCTTTGAGATTAGAGGGACTTTGAGACATCAGTGCTGGATAAATCGCGAGATGACTGTATACGGTTTGCCGCTGTCAGTTGCGTTAAGGAATGAAAAAAATACTCACACTATCTCTGGGAATACTCTACCTACTTCCAGTAGGGAACCTGAAATTATAAACTGAGAGCAGCAGCAAAAATTGAACACACAAAAGCTAATAAAGCAGGTTACATGTTGCAGTTGGAAGATAAATGTATGGGCCCCTTTCTCTGAGTCAACATTATTTGCATCTGAATCGACACTGTTGGCCATGCATATTTAACCACGTCTGGCGTAACGGCTTTGGTGAACTCGGGCAATAAATTGCCCGAGTCCGCCCACCCCCCTCCTCCAAAGCCAAATCACGCAAGCAGTGTTTAAACTTAGCCACATGGTCTACAATGTTTGCCCTTCTATCTGACCTTACACATGCGTTGTATTTCAATAGACATTCAACTCTGGATATCTCCAAACTACTGATATCTCAAAGTTAATTTTCTGGGCCCAGAAAACTTTCTTTGGGATATCGGTAGTTTGAGATAGCCAGAGTTGAACTGTAAATAGAAACATTCCCTTCCCCCAAGCTACTACGCCAGCAATTATTACTCGGACTTGGCCGCAGGTCTCTACACTGTTTTACCGTTTCATCTGCCCTTACACCTGTACTGTATTTCAATAGGCAGTCAACTCTGGATATCTCCAAACAACTGATATCTCAAAGTCAATTTTCTGGGCCCAGAAATCTTTCTTTGAGATATCAGTAGTTTGAGATAGCCAGAGCTGCACGGTAAACATAAATAGGAAATGTGTCCAGACTATATTCTTTGAGATAAGACGGATTTTGAGACATCAGTGCTGGATATATCGCGAGATGACTGTATACTGTTTTCCGCTGTCGGTTGCAATGTATTTCAATAGGCAGTCAACTCTGGATATCTCCAAACAACTGATATCTCAAAGTCAATTTTCCGGGCCCAGAAAACTTTCTTTGAGATATCGGTAGTTTGAGATAGCCAGCGTTTAACTGTAAACATAAATAGGAAATGTGTCCAGACTATATTCTTTGAGATTAGAGGGACTTTGAGACATCAGTGCTGGATATATCGCGAGATGACTGTATACGGTTTGCCGCTGTCAGTTGCGTTAAGGAATGAAAAAAATACTCACACTATCTCTGGGAATACTCTACCTACTTCCAGTAGGGAACCTGAAATTATAAACTGAGAGCAGCAGCAAAAATTGAACACACAAAAGCTAATAAAGCAGGTTACATGTTGCAGTTGGAAGATAAATGTATGGGCCCCTTTCTCTGAGTCATCATTATTTGCATCTGAATTGACACTGTTGGCCATGCATATTTAACCACGTCTGGCGTAACGGCTTTGGTGAACTCGGGCAATAAATTGCCCGAGTCCGCCCACCCCCCACCTCCAAAGCCAAATCACCCAAGCAGTGTTTAAACTTAGCCACATGGTCTACAATGTTTGCCCTTTTATCTGACCTTACACATGCGTTGTATTTCAATAGACATTCAACTCTGGATATCTCCAAACTACTGATATCTCAAAGTTAATTTTCTGGGCCCAGAAAACTTTCTTTAAGATATCGGTAGTGTGAGATAGCCAGAGTTGAACTGTAAATAGAAACATTCCCTTCCCCCAAGCTACTACACCAGCAATTATTACTCGGACTTGGCCGCAGGTCTCTACACTGTTTTACCGTTTCATCTGCCCTTACACCTGTACTGTATTTCAATAGGCAGTCAACTCTGGATATCTCCAAACAACTGATATCTCAAAGTCAATTTTCTGGGCCCAGAAAACTTTTTTTGAGATATCAGTAGTTTGAGATAGCCAGAGCTGAACTGTAAACATAAATAGGAAATGTGTCCAGACTATATTCTTTGAGATAAGACGGATTTTGAGACATCAGTGCTGGATATATCGCGAGATGACTGTATACTGTTTTCCGCTGTCGGTTGCAATGTATTTCAATAGGCAGTCAACTCCGGATATCTCCAAACAACTGATATCTCAAAGTCAATTCCCCGGGCCCAGAAAACTTTCTTTGAGATATCGGTAGTTTGAGATAGCCAAAGTTTAACTGTAAACATAAATAGGAAATGTGTCCAGACTATATTCTTTGAGATTAGAGGGACTTTGAGACATCAGTGCTGGATATATCGCGAGATGACTGTATACGGTTTGCCGCTGTCAGTTGCGTTAAGGAATGAAAAAAATACTCACACTATCTCTGGGAATACTCTACCTACTTCCAGTAGGGAACCTGAAATTATAAACTGAGAGCAGCAGCAAAAATTGAACACACAAAAGCTAATAAAGCAGGTTACATGTTGCAGTTGGAAGATAAATGTATGGGCCCCTTTCTCTGAGCCAAGATTATTTGCATCTGAATTGACACTGTTGGCCATGCATATTTAACCATGTCTGGCGTAACGGCTTTGGTGAACTCGGGCAATAAATTGCCCGAGTCCGCCCACCCCCCACCTCCAAAGCCAAATCACGCAAGCAGTGTTTAAACTTAGCCACATGGTCTACAATGTTTGCCCTTTTATCTGACCTTACACATGCGTTGTATTTCAATAGACATTCAACTCTGGATATCTCCAAACTACTGATATCTCAAAGTTAATTTTCTGGGCCCAGAAAACTTTCTTTGGGATATCGGTAGTTTGAGATAGCCAGAGTTGAACTGTAAATAGAAACATTCCCTTCCCCCAAGCTACTACGCCAGCAATTATTACTCGGACTTGGCCGCAGGTCTCTACACTGTTTTACCGTTTCATCTGCCCTTACACCTGTACTGTATTTCAATAGGCAGTCAACTCTGGATATCTCCAAACAACTGATATCTCAAAGTCAATTTTCTGGGCCCAGAAATCTTTCTTTGAGATATCAGTAGTTTGAGATAGCCAGAGCTGAACTGTAAACATAAATAGGAAATGTGTCCAGACTATATTCTTTGAGATAAGACGGATTTTGAGACATCAGTGCTGGATATATCGCGAGATGACTGTATACTGTTTTCCGCTGTCGGTTGCAATGTATTTCAATAGGCAGTCAACTCTGGATATCTCCAAACAACTGATATCTCAAAGTCAATTTCCCGGGCCCAGAAAACTTTCTTTGAGATATCGGTAGTTTGAGATAGCCAGAGTTTAACTGTAAACATAAATAGGAAATGTGTCCAGACTATATTCTTTGAGATTAGAGGGATTTTGAGACATCAGTGCTGGATATATCGCGAGATGACTGTATACGGTTTGCCGCTGTCAGTTGCGTTAAGGAATGAAAAAAATACTCACACTATCTCTGGGAATACTCTACCTACTTCCTGTAGGGAACCTGAAATTATAAACTGAGAGCAGCAGCAAAAATTGAACACACAAAAGCTAATAAAGCAGGTTACATGTTGCAGTTGGAAGATAAATGTATGGGCCCCTTTCTCTGAGTCAACATTATCTGCATCTGAATTGACACTGTTGGCCATGCATATTTAACCACGTCTGGCATAACGGCTTTGGTGAACTCGGGCAATAAATTGCCCGAGTCCGCCCACCCCCCACCTCCAAAGCCAAATCACGCAAGCAGTGTTTAAACTTAGCCACATGGTCTACAATGTTTGCCCTTTTATCTGACCTTACACATGCGTTGTATTTCAATAGACATTCAACTCTGGATATCTCCAAACTACTGATATCTCAAAGTTAATTTTCTGGGCCCAGAAAACTTTCTTTGGGATATCGGTAGTTTGAGATAGCCAGAGTTGAACTGTAAATAGAAACATTCCCTTCCCCCAAGCTACTACGCCAGCAATTATTACTCGGACTTGGCCGCAGGTCTCTACACTGTTTTACCGTTTCATCTGCCCTTACACCTGTACTGTATTTCAATAGGCAGTCAACTCTGGATATCTCCAAACAACTGATATCTCAAAGTCAATTTTCTGGGCCCAGAAAACTTTCTTTGAGATATCAGTAGTTTGAGATAGCCAGAGCTGAACTGTAAACATAAATAGGAAATGTGTCCAGACTATATTCTTTGAGATAAGACGGATTTTGAGACATCAGTGCTGGATATATCGCGAGATGACTGTATACTGTTTTCCGCTGTCGGTTGCAATGTATTTCAATAGGCAGTCAACTCTGGATATCTCCAAACAACTGATATCTCAAAGTCAATTTCCCGGGCCCAGAAAACTTTCTTTGAGATATCGGTAGTTTGAGATAGCCAGTGTTTAACTGTAAACATAAATAGGAAATGTGTCCAGACTATATTCTTTGAGATTAGAGGGACTTTGAGACATCAGTGCTGGATATATCGCGAGATGACTGTATACGGTTTGCCGCTGTCAGTTGCGTTAAGGACTGAAAAAAATACTCACACTATCTCTGGGAATACTCTACCTACTTCCAGTAGGGAACCTGAAATTATAAACTGAGAGCAGCAGCAAAAATTGAACACACAAAAGCTAATAAAGCAGGTTACATGTTGCAGTTGGAAGATAAATGTATGGGCCCCTTTCTCTGAGTCAACATTATTTGCATCTGAATTGACACTGTTGGCCATGCATATTTAACCACGTCTGGCGTAACGGCTTTGGTGAACTCGGGCAATAAATTGCCCGAGTCCGCCCACCCCCCACCTCCAAAGCCAAATCACGCAAGCAGTGTTAAAACTTAGCCACATGGTCTACAATGTTTGCCCTTTTATCTGACCTTACACATGCGTTGTATTTCAATAGACATTCAACTCTGGATATCTCCAAACTACTGATATCTCAAAGTTAATTTTCTGGGCCCAGAAAACTTTCTTTGGGATATCGGTAGTTTGAGATAGCCAGAGTTGAACTGTAAATAGAAACATTCCCTTCCCCCAAGCTACTACGCCAGCAATTATTACTCGGACTTGGCCGCAGGTCTCTACACTGTTTTACCGTTTCATCTGCCCTTACACCTGTACTGTATTTCAATAGGCAGTCAACTCTGGATATCTCCAAACAACTGATATCTCAAAGTCAATTTTCTGGGCCCAGAAAACTTTCTTTGAGATATCAGTAGTTTGAGATAGCCAGAGCTGAACTGTAAACATAAATAGGAAATGTGTCCAGACTATATTCTTTGAGATAAGACGGATTTTGAGACATCAGTGCTGGATATATCGCGAGATGACTGTATACTGTTTTCCGCTGTCGGTTGCAATGTATTTCAATAGGCAGTCAACTCTGGATATCTCCAAACAACTGATATCTCAAAGTCAATTTCCCGGGCCCAGAAAACTTTCTTTGAGATATCGGTAGTTTGAGATAGCCAGAGTTTAACTGTAAACATAAATAGGAAATGTGTCCAGACTATATTCTTTGAGATTAGAGGGATTTTGAGACATCAGTGCTGGATATATCGCGAGATGACTGTATACGGTTTGCCGCTGTCAGTTGCGTTAAGGAATGAAAAAAATACTCACACTATCTCTGGGAATACTCTACCTACTTCCAGTAGGGAACCTGAAATTATAAACTGAGAGCAGCAGCAAAAATTGAACACACAAAAGCTAATAAAGCAGGTTACATGTTGCAGTTGGAAGATAAATGTATGGGCCCCTTTCTCTGAGTCAACATTATTTGCATCTGAATTGACACTGTTGGCCATGCATATTTAACCACGTCTGGCGTAACGGCTTTGGTGAACTCGGGCAATAAATTGCCCGAGTCCGCCCACCCCCCACCTCCAAAGCCAAATCACGCAAGCAGTGTTTAAACTTAGCCACATGGTCTACAATGTTTGCCCTTTTATCTGACCTTACACATGCGTTGTATTCCAATAGACATTCAACTCTGGATATCTCCAAACTACTGATATCTCAAAGTTAATTTTCTGGGCCCAGAAAACTTTCTTTGGGATATCGGTAGTTTGAGATAGCCAGAGTTGAACTGTAAATAGAAACATTCCCTTCCCCCAAGCTACTACGCCAGCAATTATTACTCGGACTTGGCCGCAGGTCTCTACACTGTTTTACCGTTTCATCTGCCCTTACACCTGTACTGTATTTCAATAGGCAGTCAACTCTGGATATCTCCAAACAACTGATATCTCAAATTCAATTTTCTGGGCCCAGAAAACTTTCTTTGAGATATCAGTAGTTCGAGATAGCCAGAGCTGAACTGTAAACATAAATAGGAAATGTGTCCAGACTATATTCTTTGAGATAAGACGGATTTTGAGACATCAGTGCTGGATATATCGCGAGATGACTGTATACTGTTTTCCGCTGTCGGTTGCAATGTATTTCAATAGGCAGTCAACTCTGGATATCTCCAAACAACTGATATCTCAAAGTCAATTTCCCGGGCCCAGAAAACTTTCTTTGAGATATCGGTAGTTTGAGATAGCCAGAGTTTAACTGTAAACATAAATAGGAAATGTGTCCAGACTATATTCTTTGAGATTAGAGGGACTTTGAGACATCAGTGCTGGATATATCGCGAGATGACTGTATACGGTTTGCCGCTGTCAGTTGCGTTAAGGAATGAAAAAAATACTCACACTATCTCTGGGAATACTCTACCTACTTCCAGTAGGGAACCTGAAATTATAAACTGAGAGCAGCAGCAAAAATTGAACACACAAAAGCTAATAAAGCAGGTTACATGTTGCAGTTGGAAGATAAATGTATGGGCCCCTTTCTCTGAGTCAATATTATTTGCATCTGAATTGACACTGTTGGCCATGCATATTTAACCACGTCTGGCGTAACGGCTTTGGTGAACTCGGGCAATAAATTGCCCTAGTCCGCCTACCCCCCACCTCCAAAGCCAAATCACGCAAGCAGTGTTTAAACTTAGCCACATGGTCTACAATGTTTGCCCTTTTATCTGACCTTACACATGCGTTGTATTTCAATAGACATTCAACTCTGGATATCTCCAAACTACTGATATCTCAAAGTTAATTTTCTGGGCCCAGAAAACTTTCTTTGGGATATCGGTAGTGTGAGATAGCCAGAGTTGAACTGTAAATAGAAACATTCCCTTCCCCCAAGCTACTACGCCAGCAATTATTACTCGGACTTGGCCGCAGGTCTCTACACTGTTTTACCGTTTCATCTGCCCTTACACCTGTACTGTATTTCAATAGGCAGTCAACTCTGGATATCTCCAAACAACTGATATCTCAAATTCAATTTTCTGGGCCCAGAAAACTTTCTTTGAGATATCAGTAGTTCGAGATAGCCAGAGCTGAACTGTAAACATAAATAGGAAATGTGTCCAGACTATATTCTTTGAGATAAGACGGATTTTGAGACATCAGTGCTGGATATATCGCGAGATGACTGTATACTGTTTTCCGCTGTCGGTTGCAATGTATTTCAATAGGCAGTCAACTCTGGATATCTCCAAACAACTGATATCTCAAAGTCAATTTTCCGGGCCCAGAAAACTTTCTTTGAGATATCGGTAGTTTGAGATAGCCAGAGTTTAACTGTAAACATAAATAGGAAATGTGTCCAGACTATATTCTTTGAGATTAGAGGGACTTTGAGACATCAGTGCTGGATATATCGCGAGATGACTGTATACGGTTTGCCGCTGTCAGTTGCGTTAAGGAATGAAAAAAATACTCACACTATCTCTGGGAATACTCTAACTACTTCCAGTAGGGAACCTGAAATTATAAACTGAGAGCAGCAGCAAAAATTGAACACACAAAAGCTAATAAAGCAGGTTACATGTTGCAGTTGGAAGATAAATGTATGGGCCCCTTTCTCTGAGTCAACATTATTTGCATCTGAATTGACACTGTTGGCCATGCATATTTAACCACGTCTGGCGTAACGTCTTTGGTGAACTCGGGCAATAAATTGCCCGAGTCCGCCCACCCCCCACCTCCAAAGCCAAATCACGCAAGCAGTGTTTAAACTTAGCCACATGGTCAACAATGTTTGCCCTTTTATCTGACCTTACACATGCGTTGTATTTCAATAGACATTCAACTCTGGATATCTCCAAACTACTGGCATCTCAAAGTTAATTTTCTGGGCCCAGAAAACTTTCTTTGGGATATCGGTAGTGTGAGATAGCCAGAGTTGAACTGTAAATAGAAACATTCCCTTCCCCCAAGCTACTACGCCAGCAATTATTACTCGGACTTGGCCGCTGGTCTCTACACTGTTTTACCGTTTCATCTGCCCTTACACCTGTACTGTATTTCAATAGGCAGTCAACTCTGGATATCTCCAAACAACTGATATCTCAAATTCAATTTTCTGGGCCCAGAAAACTTTCTTTGAGATATCAGTAGTTTGAGATAGCCAGAGCTGAACTGTAAACATAAATAGGAAATGTGTCCAGACTATATTCTTTGAGATAAGACGGATTTTGAGACATCAGTGCTGGATATATCGCGAGATGATTGTATACTGTTTTCCGCTGTCGGTTGCAATGTATTTCAATAGGCAGTCAACTCTGGATATCTCCAGACAACTGATATCTCAAAGTCAATTTCCCGGGCCCAGAAAACTTTCTTTGAGATATCGGTAGTTTGAGATAGCCAGAGTTTAACTGTAAACATAAATAGGAAATGTGTCCAGACTATATTCTTTGAGATTAGAGGGACTTTGAGACATCAGTGCTGGATATATCGCGAGATGACTGTATACGGTTTGCCGCTGTCAGTTGCGTTAAGGAATGAAAAAAATACTCACACTATCTCTGGGAATACTCTACCTACTTCCAGTAGGGAACCTGAAATTATAAACTGAGAGCAGCAGCAAAAATTGAACACACAAAAGCTAATAAAGCAGGTTACATGTTGCAGTTGGAAGATAAATGTATGGGCCCCTTTCTCTGAGTCAACATTATTTGCATCTGAATTGACACTGTTGGCCATGCATATTTAACCACGTCTGGCGTAACGGCTTTGGTGAACTCGGGCAATAAATTGCCCGAGTCCGCCAACCCCCCACCTCCAAAGCCAAATCACGCAAGCAGTGTTTAAACTTAGCCACATGGTCTACAATGTTTGCCCTTTTATCTGACCTTACACATGCGTTGTATTTCAATAGACATTCAACTCTGGATATCTCCAAACTACTGATATCTCAAAGTTAATTTTCTGGGCCCAGAAAACTTTCTTTGGGATATCGGTAGTTTGAGATAGCCAGAGTTGAACTGTAAATAGAAACATTCCCTTCCCCCAAGCTACTACGCCAGCAATTATTACTCGGACTTGGCCGCAGGTCTCTACACTGTTTTACCATTTCATCTGCCCTTACACCTGTACTGTATTTCAATAGGCAGTCAACTCTGGATATCTCCAAACAACTGATATCTCAAATTCAATTTTCTGGGCCCAGAAAACTTTGTTTGAGATATCAGTAGTTTGAGATAGCCAGAGCTGAACTGTAAACAGAAATAGGAAATGTGTCCAGACTATATTCTTTGAGATAAGACGGATTTTGAGACATCAGTGCTGGATATATCGCGAGATGACTGTATACTGTTTTCCGCTGTCGGTTGCAATGTATTTCAATAGGAGTCAACTCTGGATATCTCCAAACAACTGTTATCTCAAAGTCAATTCCCCGGGCCCAGAGAACTTTCTTTGAGATATCGGTAGTTTGAGATAGCCAGCATTTAACTGTAAACATAAATAGGAAATGTGTCCAGACTATATTCTTTGAGATTAGAGGGACTTTGAGACATCAGTGCTGGATATATCGCGAGATGACTGTATACGGTTTGCCGCTGTCAGTTGCGTTAAGGAATGAAAAAAATACTCACACTATCTCTGGGAATACTCTACCTACTTCCAGTAGGGAACCTGAATTATAAACTGAGAGCAGCAGCAAAAATTGAACACACAAAAGCTAATAAAGCAGGTTACATGTTGCAGTTGGAAGATAAATGTATGGGCCCCTTTCTCTGAGTCAACATTATTTGCATCTGAATTGACACTGTTGGCCATGCATATTTAACCACGTCTGGCGTAACGGCTTTGGTGAACTCGGGCAATAAATTGCCCTAGTCCGCCCACCCCCCACCTCCAAAGCCAAATCACGCAAGCAGTGTTTAAACTTAGCCACATGGTCTACAATGTTTGCCCTTTTATCTGACCTTACACATGCGTTGTATTTCAATAGACATTCAACTCTGGATATCTCCAAACTACTGATATCTCAAAGTTAATTTTCTGGGCCCAGAAAACTTTCTTTGGGATATCGGTAGTGTGAGATAGCCAGAGTTGAACTGTAAATAGAAACATTCCCTTCCCCCAAGCTACTACGCCAGCAATTATTACTCGGACTTGGCCGCAGGTCTCTACACTGTTTTACCGTTTCATCTGCCCTTACACCTGTACTGTATTTCAATAGGCAGTCAACTCTGGATATCTCCAAACAACTGATATCTCAAATTCAATTTTCTGGGCCCAGAAAACTTTCTTTGAGATATCAGTAGTTCGAGATAGCCAGAGCTGAACTGTAAACAGAAATAGGAAATGTGTCCAGACTATATTCTTTGAGATAAGACGGATTTTGAGACATCAGTGCTGGATATATCGCGAGATGACTGTATACTGTTTTCCGCTGTCGGTTGCAATGTATTACAATAGGCAGTCAACTCTGGATATCTCCAAACAACTGATATCTCAAAGTCAATTTTCCGGGCCCAGAAAACTTTCTTTGAGATATCGGTAGTTTGAGATAGCCAGCATTTAACTGTAAACATAAATAGGAAATGTGTCCAGACTATATTCTTTGAGATTAGAGGGACTTTGAGACATCAGTGCTCGATATATCGCGAGATGACTGTATACGGTTTGCCGCTGTCAGTTGCGTTAAGGAATGAAAAAATACTCACACTATCTCTGGGAATACTCTACCTACTTCCAGTAGGGAACCTGAAATTATAAACTGAGAGCAGCAGCAAATATTGAACACACAAAAGCTAATAAAGCAGGTTACATGTTGCAGTTGGAAGATAAATGTATGGGCCCCTTTCTCTGAGTCAACATTATTTGCATCTGAATTGACACTGTTGGCCATGCATATTTAACCACGTCTGGCGTAACGGCTTTGGTGAACTCGGGCAATAAATTGCCCTAGTCCGCCCACCCCCCACCTCCAAAGCCAAATTACGCAAGCAGTGTTAAAACTTAGCCACATGGTCTACAATGTTTGCCCTTTTATCTGACCTTACACATGCGTTGTATTTCAATAGACATTCAACTCTGGATATCTCCAAACTACTGGCATCTCAAAGTTAATTTTCTGGGCCCAGAAAACTTTCTTTGGGATATCGGTAGTTTGAGATAGCCAGAGTTGAACTGTAAATAGAAACATTCCCTTCCCCCAAGCTACTACGCCAGCAATTATTACTCGGACTTGGCCGCAGGTCTCTACACTGTTTTACCGTTTCATCTGCCCTTACACCTGTACTGTATTTCAATAGGCAGTCAACTCTGGATATCTCCAAACAACTGATATCTCAAAGTCAATTTTCTGGGCCCAGAAAACTTTCTTTGAGATATCAGTAGTTTGAGATAGCCAGAGCTGAACTGTAAACATAAATAGGAAATGTGTCCAGACTATATTCTTTGAGATAAGACGGATTTTGAGACATCAGTGCTGGATATATCGCGAGATGACTGTATACTGTTTTCCGCTGTCGGCTGCAATGTATTTCAATAGGCAGTCAACTCTGGATATCTCCAAACAACTGATATCTCAAAGTCAATTTCCCGGGCCCAGAAAACTTTCTTTGAGATATCGGTAGTTTGAGATAGCCAGAGTTTAACTGTAAACATAAATAGGAAATGTGTCCAGACTATATTCTTTGAGATTAGAGGGACTTTGAGACATCAGTGCTGGATATATCGCGAGATGACTGTATACGGTTTGCCGCTGTCAGTTGCGTTAAGGAATGAAAAAAATACTCACACTATCTCTGGGAATACTCTACCTACTTCCAGTAGGGAACCTGAAATTATAAACATTATTTGCATCTGAATTGACACTGTTGGCCATGCAAATTTTTTAACCTGAAAAGTCTAACAACGTGATGACCGAACTTATATAGCGGAAGAAATTACTGCATTTCAGCTGAAAACCACCGCTGTCAAGTAGACATTTTGGTAGAAAAATTCTCTTGTTTTTTAGGACACATATGGGCTACTCATTTTATCTGAAGATTATTATTAATTTGAAAAATCCTGGGGGGACGTTTACTACGAACTTCCCGTTCAACGAGTTGTTATTTCCCTCCCTTACAAGAACAACCATGGAGCACTTGAACACTTTCAACGTCACTTGATGTGTGACTTCTATAGGATATCCATTTGCGGCCAACATAGGGGTTCCAATTTCACACAGCCTTTCACTGCCACCGTCTTATCGTCCTGATATGACTGAAATACTATTAAAAAGGTCATTATTTCGGAAAAGAGACAGGGTGCGTTTATGAGAGCAGTTGAGTTTATTAGTATTAATATGGTATCCGTCCTGCAAATTATCAATTTGTCGGATCGGTAGGTTGGAAGAAAGACTTTTCCGGGTGCCACAAGGTACTGGTTGCGACTAAAATGCATTTGCAAATAGTTTAAATCCGAATCAAAGTATTCCTTTAGAGATATAGGGAGGGAAAGCGACTGAAGGATCATTATCGATAAGCGCCCCAGACCGTCAGAGAGAGAGAGAGAGAGAGAATGCTGTGGGAGACTCAAAGAGCATAATCGATAAGCGCCTCAGAGATAGAATGAGAGAGAGAAGCTGTTGTGGGAGACTCAAAGAGCATAATCGATAAGAGCCTCAGCGATAGAATGAGAGAGAGAAGCTGTTGTGGGAGACTGAAAGATCATTTTCGATAAGCGACCCAGTGCGAGATTGAGAAACGGAGAGAGAGAAACACTGCAGTGGGAGACTGAAAGATCGTTACTGATAAGCGCCTCAGCGCGACAGAGAGAGAGGGAGAGAGAGAGGAGACGTGCGTTTTGATGACAAATCACGTCTTCAAAAAATATAAAACTTTAACCCAAATCTTTCAGACAAATTTCCAAGTAGATGACCTTGACTTCAATGTCACCCAGTGGAGTTAGTATATAGTATTTTTTACTTGTACAACTCAAACAAGTATCTAACATCGATTCAGGTGTAAACTAAGTCTATGCTAAGCATTATGAATCAGTATGCAATTTAATAAAAATTGATAAAGAATAAAATTTCCTAAGTCCATGACCTTGACATCAAGGTCACTGAGCGGGGTTGGGGTAGTACTTTGTTAAACTTTGGACTAAATTCTAACTTCAGTGCAAATATCAAAAGAATCCATCAATGGCTTCAGAAGATATAAGTCTTTAAAAGACTTTAACCAAACAATCAAATCCGTAAATAGAGAATTTTCTAAGTCCATGCCCTTGAAATCAAGGTCACTGAGTGGGGTGGGTGGTATCCTGTAAATCTATCTGCAGTGCAAACATCGAAAGAATACATCCATGGGTTAAGGAGATATAGGTCTTTAAATATCTTTTAACCAAAACATCCAATCCGGACGCCGACGCTGACGCGGACGCCGACGCCAGGGTGACAACAATAGCTCTTCCTGAACTTTCGTCCAGGCGAGCTAAAAATGGAAGTGCAGGCAACATCAAGCGAAAACTTTGATGAACATGATTATGACTTGTGAACTGCTGCTAAAGGTTGCACAGATATTCACGGTAGCTGACCCGGCGTTTGCCTGTAGAACATTGTTAGAAAATTACAATATGGCAGTGTTTACTGGCCGCACTCGAAAATACCTTTATAATGTTGAAGGGCAATATGACCCAAACAACACCTGTTCTTTTCTTTCCTACTCTGCTTGATAATTCCTGCAAATTTTACGGGTGCCCGTAAAAATAACGGTAAATGGACTGGCAGCTGGTTTCCAGTTATTCTACCGTAAAATCTACGGAATTATTCTACAGTGTACTAAGTGCACATATTTTCGCCAGAAGCTTACAACTGCCCCTCTTGAATCAGCGAAAGGAGAAACGAAAGTATGTGGCCAGACAGGGTAGCGAACCCAAGACCTCTGACTTTTAAGTTAGGTGCCCTACCGACTGCACTAAGCGGCCCGGCTCATGTGGAAGAAAAAAGTATATGTAGTTTATCTGGAGGAAGACTTTTTTTGAAATTGTATCTTTCATCAAGTTACAATTTAACCACTTTTAGTGTGCATTTTTCGAGATACACGTACATGTACATGTTGAAGGTCGAGCCTCGTTTGGAATCTAACTCAAGCCGCAACACGTCAATACCAACAAAAAGGCATGTGCGCCCAGCTAAGACATAGATCAGCCTGGGTGGATGCCCAGGCTTACCTGGGTCTTCGCTATGCGCACATGCCACTTTGTTGGTTTTGTCGTGCCGCGTCTTATTTTTGGGACAGATATCTAGAAGCGAACAGTGCGGAACCAGAGCAGTCAGATCAAGACCTAAACGGCTTGCCCTTCAAGATGCATCTCTTAGATGCATTACTGTATTGAAAAACAGGAATGCTAAATTTAGGACAGTTTCGGTAAGTATTTAAGTGTCCCAATTTTTACGGTAAGACTTGCATGTTGAAGTCAAGGGTTGTAGCTTAGAAGCAGCGTGAAGAGGCACTGATATAAGGAACTGATACTGTAACAGTCAAATTCCACAGCCCGCCGGTACAAACAAAGAGGAATTAGTTACATGGAGGTAACCCAGCGGGCACATGACGCTGAAATGACGTCGTACTGACGTCATGCGACGTCACGACATCGCACCGACAGTAATGCGACGTCATTTTGACGTCACGTGCCCGCTGTTAAGGCAATACGAGCGGACAGTAAAATGAAAAGCTCTTTTCCAGGTAGGTGGTCATAAAGCTTAACGCCTATTTTCACATAATTTTTATTATCTTTATGCATCTGTATACTTTTGCGATCTTACACTTGCCTTCAGGTGACAAGGGGTACACTTTCTAGGGAAACAACTCTTCCGGTTTCAATCTGCTCCCTTTCTCTGTGGGAGTAAACTTTCAAAGGAAACTAGATGGCCGCGGCCTGCATGTCGAGCCCGTTGGCGCTTTGACAGTAGTGAAAATGCTTTTTCGTGAAAGTAGGTCACAGCGACCTAGTTTTATTGGGGGTGACCTGGAGTGGTAAGATGCAAGCACTGAACGAGTTTCAATGTTCTGGGGCCAATGAAAAGAAAGATATGGGACTGACCGCGAAAACTATGTGGTACTTTTTCGTGAAAGTAGGACACAGCAACCTAGTTTTGTTGGAGGTGACCTGGAGTGGTAAGGTGCATGTACTGATGGAGTTTCAGTGTTCTGGGGCCTATGAAAAGGGAGATATAGGGCTGCAAACAAAAACTAAATATGTGGTACTTTTTCGTGAAAGTAGGTCACAGTGACCTAGTTTTGTTGGAGATGACTGCATGCACTGATGAAGTTTGAATGTTCTGGGGCCTATGATAAGGGGTATATGGGGCTGCAGACGAAAACTAAATATGTGGTACTTTTTCGTGAAAGTAGGTCACAGTGGCCTAGTTCTGTGGGAACCAATTAGCATTTTGGTGGGGCATAATGTGATGAAGTTTCAAGGTCCTAGGGTTAACCATGCGCTGACCGCAAGCGGGCTCGACAAAAAAATGTTCACCTATTGGCAAACTCGAATTTGCTACCCAAGGAGTATCCTTGAAGGTGGTATAATCGTGGATATAAGAACTAAATCACGGGACAGTCACATGTCAAATAATTTCTAGAAATTTTCTTATGACATAATATGACTACAACACCAGATGAATAACCAGATACAGTTTCGATGCAAAGCAATATCGTTTCAATGTAAGAAAATTCATCCGCATGTGAATGGGGGATCTATTTATAGCAAATGTCACTGGGTTGTAAATTCGTGGATGTGTTCCGCCCCGTTATGAAAACTCTACCTATCCTCGTCAAGCGACTTGCTTTTCGTTTTCTGTTGCTTTGATGCTTTTGGAATCTTTTTAGTCTTAAACAGATAGTAGATTATCCAATCTGTATCAGATATTAATGATTAAACGAAGATACCCATCCATTCAAACAGGATTCCTAAACATCTACATTGACTTTCCTACGACTAACACATTTTATAACTGTAACGTCATAGCCCTTGAATGGAGCGAGTTGAAATTCATTGTATCACCGTATGGGTGGGTATACCTGCTTGAATACAAAATAGCAGTATGCACAGACTATTTTCTTAGAAAAAAATACGAGCCTGGTTTTAGCCCTTCTCTCAGAACACAACACTTTCATTTTTCAAGAAAAAGCAGATAAGGACCCCCGGTATAATAATCAAATAAAAAAACAATTTTTGCAATAGGATTTTGCACCCATACAGGCCCGGATTCAGACCACCACATACTGGTGGGGCTGGGGGGTGTCGATATGTATTTGGGAAGGGAGGGGTGGAGGGGGAGGGGTTGAAAATGACATAATAAAGGATAAATTTGATGAGATTTTTTTATAAAGTCTTTTTTTGCCTTGAAATATATGTTGTGATATCACATAAGAATCGCCTCGCCGAGGCGATTCTAATGAGATGTCACAACATAAATTTTAATCTAACCAGACCCAAGTGGCGGGGCTGAAGCCCCAAAGCCCACCCCCTGGATCCGGGGCTGCCATACTAGGACCAGCTGTTCACGGGAAGGTACAAAATCAGTAAATATTGCAATGTTTTCTCAGGCCGATATCCGAGATTAGAAAATGGCTGCTTTTCAGGTATTCAAAAAAGAAATAGCAAAAGAAGACATGAAAGTAATTGGTCAAACATTTTTTTTATAGTTTGATTCCCTATTTAGGCTCTAGACATTTGCTTTTGTTATGAAATAAAATCTTTATGCATGGTTCAATGTTGGAAGAATAAACACTTAGTGAAACTTCTTTTACGCATGAATATTATGCAAATTACTAACACCCACGAATTTACGACTCCCACGATTTTACAACCTCCAACGATAAATTCTTTCCTTTCAGAATAGCCCCCGTTTTGCAAGCGTTTCTTTGTCCAGGCAAGCAAACAGAACGACTCAAAAGCTGCTCCCTTTTGTAAAAAACTAGACAATCACTAAAGGTGATGAATGCCCCCGCCATATGCCTCACTAGATGATTTATGTGTTAAAACATATTTGTGTGAAGTTACATCAAAATCTGTCAATAAATAAAGGTGCTAGGGGAATGACTGAGTTTTTCTTAAAAATAGCAACTGTGACCTTGACCTTGGACCTGGGGTGCTGAAGCGGCAATTTATTCAAGGTATTGTTATACTTAACATTTATGTGAAGTTACATCAAAATCGATCTGTAAATGAAATCGCTGGAGCAATGCTCTAGTTTTTTCTGAAAATAGCAACTGTGACCTTGACCTTCATCCTACCAAACTGAAACGCAAAGTTGTTCGAGGTACTGTCATCCCCAATGAAACTGTGATCTACATGTAATACCAAAATCAGTTAGTTTTTCTGAAAATAGCAACTGTGACCTTGACCTTCATCCTACCAAACTGAAACGCAAAGTTGTTCGAGGTACTGTCATCCCCAATAAAACTGTGATGTAATACCAAAATCAGTTAATAAATGAGGCCGCTAGAGCGACGATAAAAGGTGAGATTGTATTTAAGCTATGGAAATATGGTCAAACTATGTATGTAATTCAAGGGGACATAATTCTGCAATAAAGACCTGACTGAAAGTTCTGTTTCCTTTATGCACATGTTCAATGCATGTCTGAACTGTGTTGCAAGTTTCAAATCCCTACATCAAATACTATTGGAGGAGTTGCAGAGACAAGAAAAGTATCACAAAGTGTGAAATATGGTCAAAATATGCATGTCATTCAAGGGGATGTAATTCTGCCATAATGACCTGGATCAAAGTTCTGTTTCCTTTATGCACATGTTAAATGCATGTCTGAACTGTGTTGCAAGTTTCAACTCCCTACATTAAATACTGTAGGAGGAGTTGCGGAGACAAGAACAGTACTCAAATGTGAAATATGATTATAATATGTATATTATTCAAGGGGACATAATTCTGCAATCAAGACATTAATCAATGTTCTGTTTCCTTTATGCATATGTTCAACGCATGTCTGAACTGTGTTGCAAGTTTCAACTCCCTATATCAAACACTGTAGGAGGAGTTGCGGAGACAAGAACAGTACTCAAATGTGAAATATGGTCATAATATGTATATTATTCAAGGGGACATAATTCTGCAATAAAGACCTGAATCAAAGTTATGTTTCCTTTATGCACATGTTCAATGCATGTCTGAACTGTGTTGCAAGTTTCAACTCCCTGCATCGAATACTGTAGGAGGAGTTGCGGAGACAAGAACAGTACTACAAAGTGTGACGGACGGACGTACGTACGTATGCACGGACGGACAAGGGCAAAACTATATGCCCCTCCCCACTTCGTGGCGGGGGCATAAAAAGTGTAGCACATGACGCTGAAACAACGTCGCAATGATGCCGCATCGGCGTCAGAACGAAGTCATTTCGAAGTCATATGCCCGCTTGGAAGAGGTGTGCTAATACACCTTAAGTTATTTTCAAAGAGCGCATGCTCAGCCCCCGAGTGTAGAGTGGTGAGGGCATGTTCAATTTATGCCAGACAACTGATTGGAGTCGCGAGAAAACGCCCTTACGCCTTGCGCGCACAGCAAGTACTAGAATCGACCTGCGCATCTACGCAAACTGGTACCCAACTGGAAACACAATGTTGAATCAACATTGAATCAACGTTGATTCAACATCATAACGTTTAATCAACGTTGATTCAAACTTTAGTTAACTTTGTAAGCCTGCGGAGAAGAGTCTTCAACATGAGCCTTCATGATTTGTCATGATCAATTACTGGCGTGCGACCAGTGGTGGCCGCGTATCAGTGGTGGCCGTTTGCTTTTTGCACGCGCACTTACGTATTTGATCCGTCTGAGATTTGGCCATTTCGTAAAAGGAAACAAAAGAAACTCCCACAAAAAGACTAGTTAAATTATCTCCCTGGAAGGCCAAAGGTTAACAATTTCCCAAATGTACCCTCATGCCAACATTATTGCCTTGCCGGGGATCACAACCCTTGATACACACATAATTAAATACAGAAATAAACATGAAAAATTGCTTTATTAATGTTTACCTATGACGAAAAAGGTATATCCTGCAACCAGCCTGCAAAAAAGCATCTAAATTCTTGTAAATGACAGCACACGTGTAACCATTATTTATGTTTGTTTTCGACCTGATGTAGCGTGTGCCTACGAAATGACTACGTCAGAGTTTTAAAGTCTGTTTCTGACTGTTGCTTATAGTCTATCTGTGCTGAACGCGCTAACTGACAAAGATCACAGACTTGCAATGACATATCATCAAAGTTTAACTCCACAACGAGGTTTTGAAAAATGCATCATTCAACGCATGGCAATCGTGACGGCCATCACTGACCAGTACGCTTCGCTCGTATTTCAATGCGTTTTGGTGACCTAGTTTGAGGATCTCTCACAGGCACGTTATAGTCTATTTCAAAAAATAAATCAGTATTATAACGAGTTACCCTAGTTTATTAAACCAAATATAGAATCACTAAATACTATATGTCCGTTGCAAGACAAAAGTGTAGCAAAAAACGGCCACCACTGGTCGCCTGCCAGTAGATGATATGTACGAAAACTGAAACTGATACAACTGCGATGCCAAGTCTGACTAGAGTCTTGGCTTTGCGCTTTAAGGGTAGCAAAGTGTCTTACCTGTCTCCATGCGGACAGTGAAGACTGATCAGACTGGGCTGATGCCCAGGCTGATCTGAGTCTCCGCTGGGCGCACATGCCACTTTGTTGGTTTCCTTTGTGGTGGCTCAAGTCATCTTACCTCCATTAAAAAGTCACATGCGCATGCAGTCTCACTAGAGATGTTCCAGATAAGGTTTACGTATAACCTTAATCACGCTATTGACGCTATTGCCGATAAATGAAACTACGGAAGCATAGAAGTATAAAACCAATAAGTAAAAGCGGTTCGTGTGATAGTTTCATTTCATGTCAAGCCGAATTTGTGAGCGAAGCATCTGTTTGATGTTGCTGCGTCCGTCCGTTTGTGCGTATGTGAACATGACTTTTGAAATATGAGCCGCGACCCGAGAAAACCAACAATGTGGTTGTGCGCTCAGCGCAGACTCAGATCAGCCTGGGCATCCATCCAGTCTGATCAGCGCCTCCGCTAAACGCTTAAAGGGTAGCTAAGGGACTAAGCTACATCCATGCGGACAGCGAATACCCTGATCAGACTGGGCGGATGCCCAGGCTGATCTGAGTCTGCACTGGGCGCACAACCACTTCGTTGTTTTTCTCGTGTCGCAGCACATATAATATCGACATTCTCCCTTTCAACCCCTTTATATCCCAAACACACCAACCACTGTAGGTGGTTTATCCAAAAAAGTAAATCGCCGTAACGTACTCAACCTGAAACCGGAGCAAATGAAGTATAGTCATTTTTCCTGTATTCAGTCGGTAGATTTTTTGAGGGAGTTTGATTCTTTTTGACGCACCTAGTGTCAGCAGCTATACAAAGGAGATGGTGAGAAAACTATGCATAGTTCACTAGGTCGCTGCGGTCTTCCAGTGTCCGAACAAGTGACCTCGAGTGATAGATCGGTTTCTGTGATGGAGTTTAAGCATTTGAAGCACAACTAAAGGTCATATACCCGAAATATAGGTTGCCGCAACCTAGTTCATTTTAACACTGGTGAACATGTCCTTTTCCGACAGGCTGTAAGTACATTTCTGTCTCTGTCCATTTGGAGGCCAAAAGTGTAATACTATACCAAACTCTTACATGTCAGCCACCCTACCATTCTAGAAAGTAGGTCGCCGCGACCTAGGTTACGCCACATACACGCCTATACCACTTTCTGACAGGTGTCGCGCATCTCAGCTACTAAGCATCCCCCATCACAACATCCAGTCCTTGACTAACGGTCACCTGCCCGAAAAGTTGACAGCCGCGACCTGTTTTACTGACAAAAATATGCACCATCATTATTATTACCTAAATTATCGCCATATACTGTCGGTCTTTCATCCCGGACTTAAGCCCAATAGACCAGACATGCTAGCAGAAGCTATGTGGGTTTATTTAATGGGCGTATGGACTGAAATAAATACTTTTAGAAAACCGAATTACAGTGTGGGAAACGTGATAACAAAGGTACAGATGCACGGACAACACTGCGGATGTGCGCAGATTGCACTAAAGCCAAACGGACTCGACATTAGCAATGTGGGTTCTTTTATTTGTGGCCACGCTCCAGGGGTTCCTGGGTTTGAAAAATATAAATACATAGAAAAATATTCAAAAATCTTCTTCAGAACCACTGGGTTCAGGCTCTTGAAATTTGGTATGTAACATTGGCGGGTTATCCTTTGTCAAGTTTGCTCAAACAGAGGTCCATGGGTCTACCTCAGGGTCTGTCTACCTCAGCGTCTACCTCAGGGGTTTCTGGGTTTGGACCATAGAAATACATACAAAACTATTCAGATGTCTTCTTCGGTAAAACCCCTAGGCCGAGATACTTGAAATTTGGTATTAGGCATGGATTCAAAATGGTCCTGCGGCACGTAGTTTTGGGTTCGAAAATAAAATTAACTTAAAAATCTTCTCTACGAGAAATGCTAGGCTGAGATTCTTTAAATTCGATATGTAGCACTGCCTAGTGGTTCTTTATCAAGTTTGTTCAATTGGTGGCCCCATGATCTAAAATAGCCACGCTCCAGGGAGTGGTTCGAACCATAGAAATACACTGGAAAATGTTAAAATCTTCTTCAGAAACACTTGGCTCGGATGCTTGATATTGGTATGTAGCATTGCTTAGTGTTCCTTTACCAGGTTTGGTCAAATGGAACAACACCCACGGTCCAAAATGGTCCTGCCTCAGGGGGTCCTGGGTTTGAAGCACAGAAATACATAGAATAAGTATTTAAAAATTTTCTTCCTCAGAGCAACTAGGCTCAGCTGCTTGAATTTTGGTGTGAAGCATTGCCTTGTGTACCTCTATTAAGTCTGTCACAACGGCAGTCTCACGGTCCAAAACGGCTCTGTGGCATGTTGTGGGGTTTTGAGTTAGAAAATAAAATGTACTTAAAAATCTTTCAGAACAGCGTTCAGATGCTTGAAATATGGTATGCAGCATTGCCTAGAGGTCCTTAACTCATACTGATTTAAAAAAAATAGGCAGTTGAATGTAGGTTACTTCCTTGAAGCTAAAATTCCAAGGCAGTCGTCATTTACTGCCTTCTAGCTAAATTTCTCCAACACATACAATTTTAACAATTACAACATTAAACTCAGGTGAGCGATTTAGGGACATTTTGGCCCTCTTGTTTGTTGAAGTTTATGGGTGTATGACTGAAATTAACTCCTTTTGAAAAATGAGTTAGGCCTACTGTGTGGGATACGCAGAAGCAAATATTTCGCATGTGGGACACAATTAACAAAGAATTAAATGAATTTAGGATATTTGTTTGTTTAAAAAAATCTGAAGTTCCTGTTTAAAGAATTTTAGTATGTTATATCAGTAAAAAATTGGTGGCGCATGACGACACTGTTTGCCTTGCTCCTATACCAGTGACGTCAGAGATATTATGAAATTACCAACTGTTATGCCTAGTACCTTGTCAGAATCATCGGGCGTCTACATGACGTCACTTTGACATCAATTAGAATTATTAGTTGCTATAGTAACATATTTATGATGCCGTGGGTATCGGAGCATGATTCCAAAACAGTTACCAAGATGATTCAATGTTTATGTGTATTAAACCGAAAGTAGAAATCAAAAGTAGATTTACACTGTTTTGAATATATGTGTCTGTTTTCGATAAAATTTCTATTGTAAATTTACAAAGAGAAACAATTTGAATTAACATCTGACAGAGTGCTAGTATTAACGCAGGGCAGTACAACAGGAAAAGCGCAGATTAAAAATTCCTTGATCTTTGATATTATTGGCTAAATTTTGACATACGCGTTATTTGGCCGATGAAATCGTGTGAAATGTGGAACAAAAGTGAAATTGTACTCGGATGCGTCGAGAAGAAAACTTAAAGCGCATATTTTCTCAGCGAGGCGTAGACAATACAATTATATAAGGTGCGCCTAAAAGTCAATAGCTTTACTTATTTAAACAGGCCACAGTTCATGGGTACGAAACCATAACAGACACATTTTTCTCATTCTGTGTTACGTTTTGCGTGCATATGTACAATTTTGCATTTTTGATAAAGCGGACTCCACCAATGACCTGCATCTGCGACACTTCCGACCGATATCGTGATACCGTTTATTCCGGTATTGGGTACACTGGGTTCGGGTTTCCTTGTTTACTGGATTGAAAAAAAATGATTGGACATATGGGAGTCAAACCTGGGACACGTGCATCAAAGGCGAACAATGAATCCAGTCAGACCAGGCCATCCGCTGTGTGCAATTAGTGTATTTAGTTTATTTTGATTTATTTAATTTTATACTCATTTCATTTATTTAATTATTTTTATTATTGTTGTTAATCTGTAAACAGCAGAGCATGTACTTATATGGGGTGTATACTAGTTATGAGCAGTAAAGCCCTTTATACCAATGTAATCAAACACACACACACACACACACACACACACACACACACACACACACACACTTTTCCTGAACAAAAATAAGAAAATCGGTATTTATTAGCGTTTCCATGCATTCGAATAGGATAGCATATGATAATGTTGGTTGGGCATTATGTAGACGCTGAGGAAGCTGAGATGAAACAGTGATCGTACCTGCGTCCCTTGTGCAAACAGCGAGAACAATGAAACCTGTCATGGCTTCGGAAGCACCCAAGTTAATAGGTACAGTAGCTAGGCAGGTAAGATTGTTTTAGCCATGCACACAGGCAGATAGGCGGACAAACGGACTAATTTCACGAAATCTAATGGTTTTACAGGTTAAAAAGGTAATACTAAACAAACACTATTACTACTACTATTAATGATAATAATAATAAATAAACATACGAAGGTCTGATTCTAGACCAACACCTGTAGGGCCATTATAGTTAAATGTCAGATTATTTTCTTTTAATTTTTTATCCGCCCGGCCCTGCCCCCCCCCCCCCGGCCCACCCCGCCCCATCCACCTAGTCCTAAGGCCACGAACTGGGTACTCTCGTACATTAAACTTGTTTAATGTCACACGCCAAAAATCACAAAAAGAAAAACATGCTTCTGGGTTATTGAATGCTGTGTTTCCATAAAATTTTGCGTAATCTTATTTTCGCGTTTAAAAACGGATTAAAATGTTTCCTAGGGTTTAGATTCTCAAAAATAGAAAAAACAGCTTCAATCTGATAAACCATACAAGAACCAGGGCCGGGCTCATATATTTTGAAAGCCACAAAGGCTACCAAATTCGTCATTTTCGTCAGAATCCGCTGGGGGTATGGGTATGTTCAGTACAAATATCACAAATATTTTGTGCAAGAACTGGTTAATTTTGTGTTTGCTAATAAATTCAAGGTTTGAACTTTCATATGAATACATTTTTATTATGGCAATAAGACTTTTGAACAAGAGCTGTCGCCTGACAGCATAGCTCGCCTGAATTGGTGCTTGACCATCACACAGCCGCTATGGTGGTGTGGACTGCTATGCATAAAACTTCAATCATGTCCATAATGAAAACACATTTATAAACAAACGCTATCTCAGAAATAAGTCTTAAAATAAAATTAAATAAAAAAAATGAAATGAAATTTCAAAGTCCATGAGCTTGAGCTATAAAAATAGCCATCAGAGGAGATGGCAAATCCCCCGACCGAAGACCCCCATGGGCCTTGGTAAAAAGGGTGCACTTCAAAACACATATTAGTAATATATTGTTGTTCTTTTATGCTTCTGATTGACATTAACTGTTAACAGATGCATGATTATCTAACACTCAGACTAAAACAGTATGCTTGACTGCTAAAAAGAGGTAATATCTCAAACAGCCACCATATACACAAATGTATAGCGTACAATACATTCAACTTTCAAAATGTGTGAATAACTTCTAAAGTACAAGCCCTACAAATCTAATTTTGAGCTCTCTAGTAAGTGAATTTGGACAAAGAATCCAAATCTGGAAAAAAAAATTTTTTTTTTTTTTTTTTTTTTTTTGGGGGGGGGGGGGGGGAGGGGGGTGCGGGAGGGGTCACGGGAATGTGGAGGGGTAAGAGAGAGTTAGGAACACTGATAAGATATCACAGCATGATCATCAATATTCTAAAAGGTACACAGTTATTCAAATTCTGGAGCTGGCCAGGGTTATACAGTTATGGAGCAGAGACTCAAACAGAAGCTCAAACTACCAAAGAGAAATAATTCACTGAGTCTAAAAGCAAGAGTTATCATTCATGTATGAGACAAATTGTCATGACCTGTTCTGCATATCTGTGAAGTATCATGAAAATATTTCAAAAGGTATTCAAGCTATGGAGCGGACACCTAAAATCATCAAAGGGAAATAACTCCAAAAGTAAGAAAGCAAGAGTTGTCATTCTTATTCGCGACACATCATCATGACCTGTTCTACATATCTGTGAAGTATCATGAAAATATTCCAAAAGGTATTCAAGTTATAGAGCGGACACGAAATCAGACCTAAAACCATCAAGGGGAAATAACTCAAACAGTAAGAAAGCAATAGTTGTCATTCTTATTCGCGACACATCATCATGACCTGTTCTACATATCTGTGAAGTATCATGAAAATATTCCAAAAGGTATTCAAGTTATAGAGCGGACACGAAATCAGACCTAAAATGATCAAGGGGAAATAACTCAAAAAGTAAGAAAGCAAGAGTTGTCATTCTTTTTCGCGACACACCGTCATGACCTGTTCTACATATCTGTGAAGTATCATGAGAATATTCCAAAGGGTATTCTAGTTATAGAGCGGACACGAATCTGCCAAAAAATCACACCTAAAACTATCAAGGGGAAATAACTCAAAAAGTAAGAAAGCAAGAGTTGTCATTCTTGTTTGCGACACATCGTCATGACCTGTTCTACATTTCTGTGAAGTATCATGAAAATATTCCAAAGCGTATTCAAGTTACAGAGCGGACACGAATCTGCCAAAAAATCACCAAAGGGGAGATAATTCAAAAAGTACAATAGCAAGAGTTACCATTCTTGTACACGGCACATCGTCATGACCTGTTCTACATAACTGTGAAGTATCATGAAAATATTCCAAAGGGTATTCAAGATATAGAGCGGACAAGAAAGTGTTTACGGACGGACGGACGGACGGACGGACGCCAGGCTCATCGCTATATCCCCCGAACCTTTCGGTCGGGGGATAAAAAACTGACAAGTAGGGAGGAGGGGGTGGGGGGGGGGCTATGTGGACTGCTATGCATAAAACTTCATGCAAGCATATCCATAATGAAAACACATTTATAAACAAAAGCTATTCTCAGAAATAAGTCTTAAAATAAAATTAAAATAAAAAAATAGCCATCAGAGGAGATGGCAAATCCCCCGACCGAAGACCCCCATGGGTCTTGGTAAAAAGGGTGCACTTCAAAACACATATAAGTAATATATTGTCCTTCTTTTATGCTTCTGATTGACATTAACTGTTAACAGATGCATGATTATCTAACACTCAGACTAAAACAGTATGCTTGACTGCTAAAAAGAGGTAATATCTCAAACAGCCACCATATACACAAAATGTATGAATAACTTCTAAAGTACAAGCCCTACAAACCTAATTTTGAGCTCTCTAGTAAGTGAATTTGGACAAAGAATCCAAATCTGGAAAAAAAATTATTTTTTTTTTGGGGGGGGTGGGGGGGGGGTGCGGGAGGGGGCACGGGAATGTGGAGGGGTAAGAGAGAGTTAGGAACACTGATAAGATATCACAGCATGATCATCAATATTCTAAAAGGTTCACGGTTATTCAAATTCTGGAGCTGGCCAGGGTTATACAGTTATGGAGCAGAGACTCAAACAGCAGCTCAAACTACCAAAGGGAAATAATTCACTAGCTCTAAAAGCAAGAGTTATCATTCATTTATGAGACAAATTATCATGACCTGTTCTGCATATCTGTGAAGTATCATGAAAATATTTCAAAAGGTATTCAAGCTATGGAGCGGACACTTAAAATCATCAAAGGGAAATAACTCCAAAAGTAAGAAAGCAAGAGTTGTCATTCTTGTTCGCGACACATCATCATGACCTGTTCTACATATCTGTGAAGTATCATGAAAATATTCCAAAAGGTATTCAAGTTATAGAGCGGACACGAAATCACAACTAAAACCATCAAGGGGTAATAACTCAAAAAGTAAGAAAGCAGGAGTTGTCTTTCTTGTTCGCGACACATCATCATGACCTGTTCTACATATCTGTGAAGTATCATGAAAATATTCCAAAGGGTATTCAAGTTATAGAGCCGGCACGAAATCATACCTAAAATGATCAAGGGGAAATAACTCAAAAAGTAAGAAAGCAAGAGTTGTCATTCTTGTTCGCGACACACCGTCATGACCTGTTCTACATATCTGTGAAGTATCATGAAAATATTCCAAAGGGTATTCTAGTTATAGAGCGGACACGAATCTGCCAAAAAATCACACCTAAAACTATCAAGGGGAAATAACTCAAAAAGTAAGAAAGCAAGAGTTGTCATTCTTGTTCGCGACACATCGTCATTTCCTGTTCTACATTTCTGTGAAGTATCATGAAAATATTCCAAAGGGTATTCAAGTTACAGAGCGGACACGAATCTGCCAAAAAATCACCAAAGGGGAGATTATTCAAAAAGTACAATAGCAAGAGTTACCATTCTTGTACGCGACACATCGTCATGACCTGTCCTACATAACTGTGAAGTATCATGAAAATATTCCAAAGGGTATTCAAGATATAGAGCGGACAAGAAAGTGTTTACGGACGGACGGACGGACGGACGGACGGACAGACGCCAGGCTCATCGCTATATCCCCCGAACCTTTCGGTCGGGGGATAAAAAAATGAAATGAAATTTCAAAGTCCATGAGCTTGAGGTAAAAAAATGTTGGGTGGGGGGGGGGGGGGGGGGGGTGGGGGGGGGGCTAGGATATATCAAAACCCTGAACCATTATCTAACATCAGTCCAAGTATTAGTATCAACTGAGTCCATCATCATGGCACTGTGAAATTATGTCTTCATAAATATAAAACTTTAACCAAAATCTTTAAGACAAAATTCTAAGTTGATGACCTTGACTTCAAGGTCATCCAGTGGGGTGAGTATAAGGTGTTTTGTAAAAACTCAAAAGAGAGTCTAACATCAGTTCAAGTATAAACTAAATCTCTGCAAAGCATTATGAACCAATATGCAATTACAAAACTTTAAAAAAGACAAAAATTTCCTAAGTCCCTGACCTTGACATCAAGATCACTGAGCGGGGTTGGGGTAGTACTCTGTAGATCTAACTACAGTGCAAATATAAAAAGAATTCATCTATGGGTCCAGGAGATATGTGTCTTTAAAAAAACAAGCAAATTCAACGAATTTATGTCCCCCGCCTTGGAAACTATGTCTCCACTGTATATACACTAAGCGTTTGAGCTGGAAAAGCGGCTAAGTTAAAAATGTGAAAAAAGTAATAAAAAAAATAATGTGAGGATTATATCCAAACCACATGCATATTTTCAGACCATGATCAAAACACCTGTGAAGTTTCAAAGGAATGGGCATAAAACTGTAGGAGGAGTTGAACACACAAGGTACCCACTATCTATTCACTTTGACAGTAAAAATGTATGTAAAAAATGGCTAAGTTCAATTTGTGAAAAAAGTAATAAAAAATAATGTGAGGATTATATCCAAACCACATGCATATCTTCAGACCATGACCAAAATACCTGTGAAGTTTCAAAGGAATCGGCATAAAACTGTAGGAGGAGTTGCGCACACAAGGTACCCACTATCTAGTCACTATGATTGAAAAAATGCCTAAAAAATGACTAAGTTCAACTTGTGGAAAAAGTGACAAAAAATAATGTGAGGATTATATCCAAACCACATGCATATCTTCAGACCATTACCAAAACACCTGTGAAGTTTCAAAGGCATCGGCATAAAACTGTAGGAGGAGTTGCGCACACAAGGTACCCACTAAATAGTCACTTTGATAGTAAAAACGCCTAAAAAATGACTAAGTTCAACTTGTGAAAAAAGTGACAAAAAATAATCTCAGGATTACATCCAAACCACATGCCTATCTTCAGACCATGACAAAAACATCTGTAAAGTTTCGAAAGAATCGGCATAAAACTGTAGGAGGAGTTGCGCACACAAGGTACCTACTACTTTAGGGGGACGGAAAGACGGAAGGACGGAAGGACGGAAGGACGGAAGGACGGACGGACGGACGGAAGGACGGAAAGCCGAAAACTATGTCCCTCCGCTTTTCTTCGAAAAGGCGGGGGACAATTAACCAAAACATCCAATCAATAAAAAGACAATATTCTAAGTCCATGACCTTGACATCAAGGTCACAGAGGGGGGTGGGGGTAGTACCTTCGAAAACTTTAGACCAATATCTAACTTTAGTGCAAGTATCAAAGGAATCCATCCATGGGTTAAGGAGATATTGGGCTTTATAAAACTTTAACCAAAACATCCAGTCCAAAACACTACCAATTTTCTAAGTCCATGACCTTGACATTAAGGTCACGGAGTGGGGTGGGGGTGGTACCCTGTTAAACCTTAGACCAATATCTAACTACAGTGCAAGTATCAAAAGAATCCATCCATGGGTTAAGGAGATATAGGTCTTTAAAAAACTTTAACCAAAACATCCAATCCGAACGCCGACGCGGACGCGGACGCCGACGCCGTGGTGACAACAATAGCTCTTCCTGAACTTTCGTTCAGGCGAGCTAAAAATGAGTTTTCTGGGGGCCAAATATGGGCCTTATCATACCAGACTGGGCCTATAAATGACAGCGATTCTACGTCCTTTTCAACAGTATTTCAATCATAACAGGACGATGGTTGGGTGATACTTAAAGGCTGTGCGCAATAGAACCCCGTTTACGATTGGAAAGATCCACGCCCACAGCGGGGCTCGAACCCGGATCCGCTAGATCAGCAGGCCAGCGGTAATCTACCGAGGCTCTTCGTCACAAGTTCGTAGGTATTCAGACAAGCAGAACGGAGACTCAAATGAAAACCAGAAGTCGAGCTCACGGCACCGAGGTTAGGCTCGAACCCAATTTACTAGATCAGTATGCCGGGGCTTAACCCACAGAGCAATCGGGGCTCTCTGTCTGAAGGGCCGTTAAACCCAAAACAACCAAACCGCCCTAAATAGAAATGCACTACTTACAGAGCCAGATATGTTGACAATTCAGCAGGGAAAGTCAGTGTCAATCTCCATGGTCTACATCTTCTCTGTCCACTGTCGAATGATTTTTTAGCGCCAAAGCTTCGGTCAAACTAAAAAATAATCATGAAGAACTCACACACGTGACCTATGAAAATACATCGAATTATCCAATCAAGGTTTGGCAAATTTATTATTTAACATAGCATAGCCTTAAGCGTTTGTTCGAAACACTGACTTTTGCTTTTCGTTTTCTTTTCTTGTTTCTTTTTTTTTTTATATTTCTCTGTTAGGCTTTCGTATCTACGACCATTTCAAGAATATTTCACATATGTCGAGTCGATCGTAAAGCAAAAGGACTTGTGGCATTCTCACCGGGCCTTGAATCCCAAGGGGTGAGACACAAGACGATATACCAGAGCATTTAACGTTGAATCAACATTGAATCAGGATTGATTCAACGCTTGACGTTTAAATGTTGATTCATCATAAAGTGTCTGCTGGATGGCTAATGAAGCAAAATACCAACTTAACTCTTTAAGATTTTAATTAACGCAAAACATTGACACAAATGTCATCTGACAAACGGACGAACAAATGGAGAGACGGACAAGCCGAAGGAAAGACAAAACCTAATGAATGTCGGACCCCGGGACATTTAGATCCGCACGTTTCAAGTCCATTACACTGCCATCTGTATCTTATTGAAATAAACTTATGATAGTCCGTAAGTAAACTGTTAGCTTTATTTTTTTCATATCTTGCTTTTTTTATTCATTTTCTTTTCTTTTTCTTGGCGCGACACCTCTACGGACCTACCCGGAAGTCACGAGGTTGAGGCAGTATCTATACACATGTAACACAAATCGCTAAAAACGAAAATTTGCAAACAGCAAAGCTCTATGGAGATAGGCCGTCTTATCCGGGACATAGATACAGATGAGCCGCCTCATCTGTATCTACACTGTCCTCTAGCCTTTGGATCCGCAGTTGGACGAGGCATTTTTGTTTAAACTTAGTTTCCGTAAATTTTGTCGTTTTGCAAATGATCAAAAAATTTGCTTGAGAAAGCATTTCTGGTGCTGCACAGGCTGGTCAGATGCACAGGAGCAGCGCATTTGCATCACAGCTAAAGTTGTGTGCAGTTTATCTGCTGGAAGACAGAGCTTTCAATCCAGCCATCATTAGCGGGACCGCTATAATTTTAAGCTACTTTTTCTACTTTGGTTGGTTGTTTTGGGTTTAACGGCTCTTTGAGACAATGGTCCTGGGTTCGAAACCCGGTCCGACCACTTACTTTCAATTCCCCTTCCACTGATTCAAGAAGAGCAGGTGTCAGTTACTGGTGAAAGTAAGTGCACTTAGTACTGGTTAACCGCTTAGATCGATTGATTCGATGCTTAACGTCCACGGTAAACAACTATGGTCATGTCGGGACTGTCAGTTACCCTAACCACACTATTCCTGGGCAGGCTTAGACCTCCTAAGCGGTTAACCAGTACTAAAAGCACATTCTTTCCCCAGTAACTGACAACTGCCCTTCTTAAATCAGCGGAAGGAGAAACGAAAGTATGTGGCCAGACCGGGTTTCGAACCCAGGACCTCTGACTTATGAGTCAGGTGCCCTTCCGATTTAAGCGCTTAGAAGGTCGAAGCCTGCCCCGGAATAGTGTGGTTAGGTTAACTGACCGTCCCGACATGACTATAGCTGTTTACTGTGCCCGTGGACGTTAAACAATAACACAACAACAGCAACAACAATTCAGTCTATATGGAGCCATCTCTCAGAGAGGGAGAGAAAGAAAATAGATATGATAGGCGAGAAAAAAAAAAAAAAAAAAAAGGAAGCACAATAGGCCCTTGCACTACTATTATCTATTCACTGTTTATTAGAGGCCCCATCGCTCTATCAGAGATGAAAAATTTCATCATGATGTCTCGCTGCAAGCTTCGTCAAAGTATACGACCGTGATCAGCATACTTCACTTAATTATAATATTCTTGAGCTTCACATAAAAAAAAGGTTTTGAAAATTGATTTGGTTCATTTTAGTTGGCAACTAATATGACCTACTTTCGATTTCGTAAACATAAATAAAATGGTAAATATACACTGTACAGGCACGGAGACCAATTCACTATGCCGCCTATAGTTATATCACATAACTAAACGGGAAACCAGAAGAGGACAATTCGTCAGTTGTATTTTGTGGAGCGGTTTGTCATTCCCTCTACTTTTTGATAGGTGTATGCCTCGATATATGCATAACAAGCCACATTTAATCACCAAACGAGTAGGTGGAACCGCTTTTCGTAACGATTTGTGTTTAGACGTTTTTACCTCTGGTAGGACTATGTAAACTTACGTTTATTATCCCATCGCTCCGGAGCGAGGGATGTTGGCGACATGATTTTTTCACGTGAAGGGAAAACCGAGCATTTTTGTTGTTCATGTATGTTTTCCGTGTTCGATATCGTGAGGAACTTGAGCCATGCCGCGGACATGTCCTTCTGCTATGGAATAAAGAAGAAGAACTTACCGAATGTTTATATATCTGTAATATTATTCTCTGTCGTTTTCTTGAAATTTACCATATAATGTTAAGATTTATTATTATTACTTTTATTATCATTATTATTTTTTCTTTTTATTTAATTGATTTTTTTTTCTCTTTATCTTTTTGTGACTGAACTGATTTTCTCGTGCACAGCCTGAAGCGCTTTTTTTACAATGCACGCTTTTGGTGTGATAAAGGTTACAGTCGGGGAAAAGCAAAAAGGTTATAGTGCACTAGAGAGTCGGTCGATTATAAGGGAAAGCTTTGTAGCAGCGTCGATGCAGCGTCCCTGTTGCATCCACGCCAGTGTATCGCCTCCGTGTGTTGCAGTGTTGAAATATATGAATAAACTGAGTGGGCGAGATAAAAGGAGAATACTGTACATGAAAAATGACAATATATTGATCACACCCAGTGCACATGACGTTGAACTGACGTCGTACTGACGTCAATGTGACGTCATTACGTCGCATCCACGTCAGTTTGACGTCAGTTCAACGTCATGTGTCGCATCATTACGTCGCATCGACGTCAGTTCAACGTCATGTGCCTGCTAGGCAAATGTATGCAGTTTGTAAATCTGAAAAAAAAAAAAAAAAAAAAAAATTAGACAGGTATACATTTCTTTTATTCCAGATTCCTTTAGGTGTTGAGCAGTTCTTATGAGCATAACCCCCCCCCCCCCCCGCGCTCCCTGTTGCCTGTCGTCCCAGCCAGACCGGGTGTCGGACCCAGGACCTCTGACTTATAAGTCAGATGCCCTGCCGACTGCACTACACGGTCCGGCTTCTCGTGATGGACCTCATGGTATGTCTCTGTAGGTTTGAAGATATTAGTCGGGTCCCGCGCTCGTCCGATGCTGTCTGTTATCGGGTTTTCTCTCCTTTTTTGTGTCCCAAACAGTATTTCAGTTCAGTGCGGTAAGCCTAGCCTCTTTCGCTGGCGATTTCATTGAACAGTCGCAGCGATCTAACAAAGCATTCCAGTGGGCGCATGACGTAGCGATGACTTCGTACTGACGTGGATGCGACGTCGTTACGTCGCATCGACGTCGGTGCGCCGTCGTGGGGACGTTGTGTGCCTGCTGGGATGGTCATTCTGACCGTGAAAGGGGTTTGGTTTCGACATTGTTTAATATTCGATATTTATGTTTATGCTACCATGTATGTCCATATGTATGTGTTGACTCGGATGCCCAGGCTGATCTGAGTCTGCGCCGGACGCACAGTCACATTGTTGGTTTTGTCGTGCGGCGGCTCATATAAAGGAAACACATAATATCTGAATTTTCTTTGATATTTTTGTACATTGACTGTCAATCATGCTTTTGTCCCTATTGTAAAAATGGAAAAGCCCATAAACAATTAGAGGCGGCGGGTTCAGAGGTAAATTTAAAAGGAAGTATCTCTTATGTTCAACATATTTACAACTATCATAACACGGTATGGGTAGGGGAACGTCCCGACATGACCATAGCTGTTTACCATGGATGTAAAGAAACAAAACAACAACAATAATAACAACAACAACAATTCAGACTAAAAACATGTTTTGGGGACATATGCAAAACAGTGCAGACCCAGTTCAGATACTGCTTCTGATCAGGGACTTCACTATTGCTTACAAGAGTCAAATCCGGGTCTACGCTGCTTCTCATTCCATCTGCATCTTTTGGATGCATGACTGCACAGAAAAAATGATCTTAGGACAATCACGGTAATTATTTCAAGTGTCCCCATTTTAAAGGTATGATTTTGTTGTTGTTGTTGAGTTGTAGCTTAACATTCCAGTAAACAATATAACAGTCACATTGAGACGTTGGTTCCGATTTTGTAGGAGTTTTACCCGACCTGAGATACCACTCAGTCCTGTTACAGCTACTAGAAGCTCTGTCGCAGAGACACCAATTAGGAACCCATCTATTTTGCGGGCCCCGACGGTAGATCCCTTTTGAAAGCGCTTATTCCTTCAGGGAATCTAACAGGCAGTCCCAAATGTTTTGTAAAACTTGCAGAAAAAACACAGAGAAGTGTCCAGTCTCGTTGAAGTTTTCTTGGCAGTTGGGATCATTTAATTTCATTCTAAGAAAGTTTCAGACAGTGGGTTCCCAATGGACACAAAACATTGAATCAACATTGATCCCAACGTTGATTCAACGTCATGACATTGAACCAACGACTATTCTAATGCACTTACTTATGTAACGGGACGTCTGATTGGATAACGTCAAAATTTGCAACAGTATATCCTGGAATATACTGTCGGAAATCCGACGTCATTACGTAAGGTCGCTTCTCATTGACTGACCTCTGGTTTTACGTCGCTCTAAGCCTTCGCTATGGATGCAAATTAGCACACTTTTAAAGCTGAAAATGTGAAAAGTGCATTATAATGGGGATAACTGTATCTAAAATTGTCATTTGGGGAGGTAACTTGTCGGTTTTACGGTCGCAAATTGCGGTTTTACGGCTCCGCTGGCGCGTCGCCGTAAAACAAAATTTCCGACTATCAAACCGACGATCTACCTCCCCAAATGACAATTTTGAGTACAGGTATCCCCTAATTCAAAATAGGGATCAAACATGTTTTTTTCATGCATTTGCCAGGTCCCGAGGGAGCCGTTGAAGGCCTCGGTTTTCAACGGCTCCCTCGGGACCTGGCAAATGTTAATGCAATGAAAAACTATGTTTGATCGCTGTTATTCCATAAATTTAATCACAATGCTGTAAAAACAAGGAAAATATTTAGGCCCTATTTTGCGGCCTCATCACCATTTCCTAGCAGATACCTACACGCACTATGTTTTTCTTTGAAAATCCTCGTTTCCGGCCATGATCAGCTATCGTGATTTTTTTTAACATGTAGCAGCAGTTCACAAGTCAAAATATTTTCATTCGACGTCGTCTGCACTTCCATTAAAAAACAAACAAGATTTCAAGATTTCAAGATTTTATTATCGACCATTACCCCTACTGGGGCATTAGTCAAAACTTTCAACAAAAGCAACACAATAAACATCTGAGGAAAGTTGCAAACTTTGGTATTGACAACTGAGATCAATTAATCATAGCCAAACCCACAATCTTCTGGCTGTGGCTGTGAGCAAGGCTACCATAAGCAACACCAGAGAGAACAACGCTGATAAACGAGATAAAGAAAAATTTTCAAGTCCTGTCTACAGATTAGTATGTTAGGCAGCGGAATTGTCCATCTAGCTCTACTGATTCAGTTTTAACACTGAGCAATAATGTCCATTGTTATGAAAAGTCTAATACACTTTATAATATTTAGCAATTTAAGAACCAACTTAAGAACCAACCACTCATGTGAGTTAATTAAACACCACAACAAGTAGACTAATGACCAGATCTCTAAGGAAAGTCGTAAACTTTGGTATTGTCTAATGATGCTAATTAGTGATGACCAAACCTCGGTATTGACCAATGAATCCAATTAATAATGACCAACCTCACAAACACATGGCTGTGAATGTGAACCAGGCCACTGTAAGAAACACCAAAGTGAAGAACATCCATCAAGATCATAATTCAAGTCCAGTTAATTATCCATCAAGATCATAATTCAAGTCCAGTTAGTTAGCAACCACTGATAGGTATATTTACGTAGCAGAATTGTTCATCAACTAATCCTGTTGTCTATTTTACACCATGTAACCTAGTGACCAGATCACCCTGGATAGCTGCAATCTTTGGTATTGATTAACAAAACTAAGTAAGAATGATCAACCTTAATACAAAAAAACATTCGAATCTGTATAACTCCAACGTGCAAGATATCTTCAACTGCAAACTTCGACTACAAACACGATATATCTTCAACTGCAAACTTGCCGTTTGCTTGTATTGATGGAGTTGTTGTTGTGTTATTGTTTAACGTCCACGGTAAACAGCTATGGTCATGTCGGGACGCGAAAGCGGCATATGCGCTTAGCGAGGACTCAGATCAGCGTGGGCAGCTGCCCAGTCTGATCAGACTCTTCGCTGTATGCTTAAAGGATAGCTGAAGGTCTGAGCTAGCTCCACCTTGACAGCGAAGACTCGGATCGGACTTGCAGATCCCAGGCTGATCTGAGTCTTCGCGTGGCGCGCATGCCACTTTGTTGGTTTTGTCGTATCGCGTCTCAATTATCTATCCGTACATCCACAGTATCAGCAGCGGGCGTAGTATAATGGTTAGGGTTTTCGTTTAGCAAGTTGGCAACCTGTGATTTGTTTTTATTATTATATTATTATTATTTTATTTTGATGTTACAAGAGTCACGTACAGATACATGCAAGTGTGATATATTACATGTACTTTACGAGGGATGAATGACTTGCGATGTTACGCCTTTCCAACGCTTCACTCATACATGTACATGTATCAGGAAGATAGGAGGGTGATAATGAAATGCTGTATGCAATGCAAACCCCTAACCTGTTGAAAGGATTTTCGCATTACGGTGGTGATTATCACTGATTTGAGGCAAAGACAAAAATCTGTATAAAATGCTAAAAATACAACAGATCTTCCCAAAACTTAGCAGATGCATTCTTTATGTTGTTTCTCACAATTCTGATTCCCAAAATGCAGGATTTGTTGATGTTAAAAGAGATTTATATGAGGAAATATCAAAGGGTAATTTTGTGCGAATAAATCTAAAAATGACCATCATTATTGAAAATGTAACTAGGCCTGAACTTAAATTAATGTATTATGAAGAGCGTCCTAGCAATTATTTTTTTCCATTTTTGCTGCACGTTATCAGGCTGCACAGATAAAAAAGGGCGTGGCCTGTGTCCAATATTTGTCTTAAAATACACAGTACAGTCTATTTTCAGGGTTGAATAATTTCAATAACACGCCTGTCTTGGTCATTGTAATGTAATATTTATACTGTGAGTATGATATAGATATAACTGACCTACCTGTATTAATGAATGCAATTCACAGTTCCGAGAATAGCCGCTAAGCCCCGCCTACTTAGTTACTGTTACTACGTCTCACAAGCTTTACACAAAGATGGCGGAAAAACAAATGACAAATGCAAGTGTCTGCTAAATGTTGGCGATCCATAGCGAAGAATCAGCCTCCTCATTACCTACACATGGAAGTTGGCGCATCATGCATTTCCGATGCGTTCTGTTCTTGCAAAGCAAGGTAAGTTTATTAAAAGTGGTGTTAGTTTGTTTTCTTTATACAGGTATACATCCCTCCATTAAAGGTAGGTTCCTGGGCTAGCGATATCAATTATGTCCACAAAATAATTTCGTCTTTTTCTGAGCAGTATTGAATTCTCTTATTTTTCTGAATTAGTTGCTACTGAGAAACTCGTCAGATGTTGAAGAAAATAGTCGTTGTCCCTTTTGCTTTATTTTCTTTCATTGGAATTCCAGTTCTAAAAATAACTTTGTTTATTATGTCTATAAGTGTGCGATTTCTGATGCCATTCTCCAAAGGTCAATTTCCCCTTGACGTGAGCTCCCCTAGAGGTCCTGGCAGGGCGGATGGGTTAAAACTATCCCAAAATGCAATGCAGCATGACTTCAGCTGCGTTATCTATTTTTGGCGCGAACTAAAAATAGCGCTAACTGGTGTGCGAAGCAGAGTTAGGAAATCCCTTGCAAAACAACTTTTCTAATATTTTTTTGATTTACACTTTTTAGTGAAACTTATTAATTCCCTTTTATAAGTGCTTTCCAACAACTTGGATGAAAGTTCATCAAAATTATGATTCATTCCAAAGTACAGGAATCTACCTTTAACTGTAAGGTAAAATCACGGACTGGTGTACAATATTGACCACGTGCGATTTGTTTGTGAGACTATGTCACGTGCTAAGTTGTCGTTGCATTGGCCAGGTATACGCTATCACGTGATTTTGAGCGACATTCTGGGTGTGGCTCGGAACTGTGTATCACTATACATGCACTTATATACATGGTCAGACATTTGAGAAAAAGCTACTGTTTTTATCGGGTCTACCTTACAATTTGAGAAAGTGTTTGAACAAATAATTGCTAGGACGCTCTTTTTAATGGATCAAAGTATCTTCAGAGCTAAGTACATTTTCAAGAATGGATTTTATATTTCAGATTTCTGCGCAGAAAATTACCCTTTGATCTTTTCATATAAAAACACTTTTTCTAAACAGCATGTCCCTCTATTTTGTATTCTAAACTGTAGAGAACAACAAAAATAAGAAGTCTGCTAACTTTCAGTGAGATACGATAATTTTTATGGTTTTATTGAGATTTTTGTATATACCACAAATCACCACCTTAAGCGAGTTCGAACCTTAGACTGCTAGATCAACAAGTCAGCGCTTAACCCACAGAGCTTCTGAGGCTCATATATTACTGTGCGACCAGTCGTATAAAACAGATACAGATGAAAAACTTGTTTTTCGAAACTCTTGTTGTCATAACCTAACGTACTTATCCGAATAAAACCCTGTCTGGTGATGAAGCTCTACCTCAGCTTGTTGTCTGATGCTGCAGCTACCTGGATAATACAGCAATTTCAAGAATCAGAGTGCGAAACTTAGACAAATTGATGAAAATTGAAAGTCTGCGGTGCTGTACATGGGTATCACGCTGGCCATTCGGATAATAATTGGTGGCTTTCTATCGACATAACACAAAGGAAGATTCCAGAAGAAAGAAAGAAAGAAAAGGAGAGGAGTAAACAAGTCTCATGAAATAAGATACAAACAATAAGACTTTTATATCACACGCCTATTAAGTTTAGAGCTGGGAACACCGTTTTCAAGTCTGTCCTTCCGGATTTTATTTTCTATATTCTATTCAGGTGGGAGTTTGTTTTTCAGTGAAACGTTAGCGACTATAAAACGGGACTTCTCGTCAGATGCGCCACAGAGGCTTGAATTATATTGTTTCTGTATGGCCAACAGCCTTGCCATTAATTACAAAGATTTCTTCGTCAGACTAATATAAAATAAGATACCTCAAATGTTTTAACAGAGATTTTCTCCTCTTGTATATATGAGCCGCGACACGAGAAATCAACAATGTGGTTGTGCGCCCTGCGCAGAATCAGACCAGCCTGCATATCTGCCCAGTCCGATCAGACTCTTCGTTAAGTACTTAAAGGGTAGCTAAGGGTTTAAGCTACCTCCATGCGGACAGCGAAGACTCTGATCAGACTGGGCGGATGCCCAGGCTGATCTGAGTCTGCGCTGGGCGCATAACCACTTTGTTGGTTTTGTCACGTCGCGGCTCATATACTGAGAGGATTTAAAAACTTCCACTTTTTAATTGCTGGCTGATGATCCTTTCACGAGTGAAAGCGTTTAACATGTTATGATAAAATGCTTGAAACTCATCAAATTTAAAGATTATGCAGTTTATTCGAATCATTTACGTAAAGAGCGTTACATCTCTAAAATGCATAAAGAGTTGACGTTGTTAGCTCATGCAACGTTCTTTTGGATGCATGATTTCTTACTGTCCATATATTGTTATGTCATCCACGTTGGATTGTAAATATAATTACAGTCGATGCTGTCGCGCTAAACCTATTACGGAGACGGCGTCGACGTAAGTTAACGTCATGGCCTCTGGTTTTTAGTTTCGGTGGCGGTCTTTAGAGCTTCCTGTAAACCGTCCTCGTCGTCTGAGATTATAGATTGCCGTAATTAACTCATAAAATTGTCTCGCGACGTCACTTTTTGAAATTTCAGCATTTGACTGGCCCAAAAATCGGCACCCGTTTGCGACATTTAGGCGCGTTATGCGAAATAAAGCCACAGACTGACTTCAAACTTTTAAAAGTTGATTTGATATTGTAAGAGAAATGTTTCCTCCGAAAATTGTTTACATAAAGTGATTCATCTGTATGTAAACTGTACGAAAACATGAGAAACACGTGCCTATTCCCGACCGATTCGGTTGAACGATTTCAAATTCGTGATATTGACATAATCATGTATGAAAGAATATACATGTTATGAAATTGTTGTTGACGTGGCCCCTATGACTGCGCACTCCAGTAAGGAATTTTATTGTTTGGTAATTTGTGTAACCTTAGTGCCTACAACAAACATAGCTAAAACATTATCCATCTTACAATGGCAAACAAGTGCAGCGTGGATGAATTATAGCTGGTAAAAACTGTCATCAGTTGTAATTTTTTTTTCTAATAGATATAACAAGTCAGACACGTTTCCTTAAACGGCTATGGACGGACGCACGGTGCCCCATACTGCGGACACGAGTGCATCTGAGGTGTTGGGGGGAACATCGCAAGAGAACTGAAACACACACATACACTACTTACATTCTTTGTTGTATCCTTTGGAAGCTTTAATGACAAGTATTAAAATGTGCCCCGGCAACGCCCCCGCACCTCTCCCCATCCCCGCTTTCCCTAGCACTGGCTTAAGCTTTTTATTCATCAGGATTTTCACTGTTTGCCCAGTTAATTTTGTTTTAATTCCAAACAACTGACATATAAAGGAAACAATGTCACTGTCCGAATTTACCCGCTGTCAGAATTTACCCGACATTACCCTATTCCTTGCAGTATCGATAATTGGATTCCTCGATCTAAGAGTTTGGTGCACCATCGAATTATTTATTCAAATTTATTTAGAGAAGGAAAAAAGTGGGACTCATTAGTCTGTTTCATTTGATAAAATGATCCGCATTTTATTTAAAGATAACAAAACCGTTCCCTAAATAATCAATTTACACCATACCATTAATGTAACATTTTGTCACGTTGTGTTCAATGTGTATGATGGGTATTTTCGCCATATTTTCAGAAAGGTGGCCAGCCTTTGCTTCTCTGGGTGACATAGTCCACCCGAAATCTACTCTTACTGGCGAAAAAAAAAATCTTCTACAGGAACAAATTCTTTCGTTTAAAGGAGACTTGACCCCAATTCCAGCGGGCACATGACGTCGAAATGATGTCGCACTGACGTTAATGTGACGTGTTTTTATCGCATCAACGTCATTACGACGTCATGTGACTGCTGGGATGATAAGGAAAGCAAATTGACAATGGCAGAGTTGCTTCCCTTGAAAGTGTATCCATTTACCTTATGCGCCTCGACTTCAGATCACTAAGTTCTGACATTGACGTCGGCTTATTTGAGCTCAGGTCCCGAGGTTATAAGAGAAGCTGACTGTAAGCACCGAGCATTGGATGGAAACTCAAAATTTTGTATTTTGCTCATAATTTCGTGGTTTAAAGCTCTCGACGAAAGACGGAGATCGGTGAAAAAAAATGGTGAAATATGTCAAACGGTTCTCGAGATATCTAAGCAAATACTGTTGCCATGGCAACTATTTTTAGGCTGGTCAAATTGTACAGATTTTCAAGAATTTGAAAGGGAAAATGAGTCTCTCCTGATACAAATATCAAATACTTGACTAGTATGGTGCTTAGGACTAAATGTAATTATTATTTTCTGCACCTACAAAGCATCGGCCACTGCACGTTGTTGAAACCATGGCAACTGAAAGTACATATACTCGGAGAAGAAATAAAATTTAAGAAAACAGCTCTTTTTTAAATAAAGATTATTGAAAATGGCAGCCTGACCTGAATATACCGTTAACATGTCTTCAAAGACCAACATAAGTACAGTTCATAACAAAAACAATCAGGTGTAAACTTTCACTACAGATCAAATTTTGTTTACTGTCGTGTCAATGCACTTTTAATTTTGGACCAAACCTTGAAATAGGTTGAGCAGCTTGTCACGGAGAATCTCGGCTCTTTCCGTATCAGTCAGAACACCTTTATGTATTACCATTTACAAAGATTTCAGTATATTCCAGTGTGGTCCAGAGGTTCAGCTTGCAGAATCAGAGTACCGGTAGCCAACCATTGGACTAAATATTACAAGACAGTGGTTCGAATCCCTTTTTTGTCGATTTTACTATTTTATTTTAATTTCTTTATATTTCTTTTTTTTTATTTCTCCACGTCTAGAATGAATTCCAATCTTCTTGGTATGACTTTATGCGAAACAACGGGTTTATAATAATGCATAAGGGTTTTCTTGTATCAAATATGAATGCATTCATACCAAATTTAGTGCGACAGACGCGCGTTTCTGTTTTTCAGTGTCGCTAGCCCCCAAACGTTTGAAAGAAAGATGATGGGCAGGGGTGGGCAGGCAACAAACATCCCTCTCGGAGCCACACTTACTGTCGTATTCCGCAAGACACATTCGCTTCAGACGTCTATGTATTAACTCGCAAGCGGTGGCGTCTCCATCGAGCCACCTTAACCCCTGCGTCTGAATGAATGAAATGGCGGCTTTACAGTCTATTCAACAATATTTTAGTCATACCAGGACGATGCAAGGGTGATTATGAAGGCCATTGTGCAATAAAGCACCGGTTAGAATCAAACAGAGCCTTGCCTCTGGACTTGAACCCGCCGCGACCCCATGATCCAAAGTCGGGAGCGCTATTCATTTGGCTACGCGGACGCTTCAGCATCAACTGCAAACACAACACTCAACTGTTACAAAGCTGAATCTCTAAGTGAGGGAAAGCATTAAGTTTGTCATTTTGAGCAGCGGAATTGGGTGCGGTCGGGCGATGGTGCCGGGTAACTTTCAGTGCCGAATGTCCTTCTAATGTGGACAATAGTAGGGGAAGGGCCTACTGTACTTGCAGCAGGTACGGGTGGGGTTGTTTTTGGCTATTTTTCTTTCTCCTCTCATGTATTTTTTCTTTCTCCTCTCATGTATTTTTTCTTTCTACTCTCTCTCGCTGGCAGACGGCTCAATACAGACTGAAAACTGTCCCAACGAGCCGTTAAACCCAACTAACCAACCAACCAACATTTTAATTTTTTAAAGAGTAACTACACTTCAGGAACTGACTGAATCAGATCCCAAACCGAATTTTTCTGCTTAGTCTAATCAGCAGTATCCTGGTCAGGCTGCATGCTGCGCTGAGACTGTTTTTCGCTACTTCTCTATTGGATATGCATGTTCATGAGTTTTCCAAAAAATAGAATGTAGAATAAATTTCTCAGTGCCAATGGGACCCATAAACAGTTAAAATTCGTATCATTATGCTTTATCGGGAGAAAAAAAATACCCACGCCCCCGCCCCTACAGCTGGGAAAAATAAACACTGACCCAACAGGTATGCCCATGCAAAATATGCGTTACACATACAGTATTTATCGCTTTACCCACTTCGCCACGGCGGACAATGTAATTTCTGGCATTATAACTCAATAGTTATACCGTGCACTATGCTGACGGATAATGACGAGTGCTTTCGGGTATATTACGGAGAAGGACGGATGTTTGTTGTGCTACAGGTATAGTCGTGGTTACCTAATTACGAGGTTCGAATGGAATCGGCGACCTTTTGACACGACAGGCTAGAAATTTTATTTATAACTAAAGAATAAATGCACGTGCAAATGGCTTCCCTCTTGCAATTCCAATTTTACAGAAAACAACCGTTTTCTAGTTTTTTGCCTTAATTACCACTCTGCCAGATTGAATTTGCTACAAAAAACAATAATGAGTCTTGTTTTATCCCATCTTTGCAAATAACGGTGTAGAAATGTATTTGTAGATGTTGTTTCTATGTTACAATGAATAAAAGTGTTGAATCAGTTCAAAACAACCCTAAAACCATGCAACTGATATACATCTCCCAATTTGCATTAGAACCGATATGGTTTAAAAGTAGTTCAGTACTAGGTTTCTGTATATTTTATGGTTTTCATTTTTTATCTAATAAACAAATTTAAAGTGCTGCTAAGATACCCCACCCACTAATTTATTATGCATTAACGATATCACCATTTAGGGAAGAGAAAGAGAGTATAAATGTGAAAAAATGTGTGATTTAGTACTAGTTAAGATATTTTTTTTCTTTACCAGTGGGTAATCGCTGGTTGGTACATGCTGTTGAAGGGCAAATCGCTAAATATTAATTCTCGACGGCGAAGCCGGAGTGAGTTAAGAAAAGCTGACTGTACGCATCGAGCATCATTTTGCTCAATTGTTTATGGTTCGAAAAATCACATTCCAAACCAATAGTAATTTCATCATAAAATGGGCATAAATATTTATATGGCACCAAAAATTAAAATATAGGTGGCAGACTGTAAAACGAAGAGGGTTAATGGCATGTTTGTAGTTTCATTGCCCTTTAAACAGTACTTTAGTCATGCGGCAAGGCATAGATGATTTTGAAAGACTGTGTGCAAGGCACCACGTTTATGAAAAAAGAATTCTGCCTTCAGAAATTGAGATTCGAACAAGGACTGCTAGCTTAGCAGGCCCGCGCTTCACTCGTTAAGCTACAGAAAAGTGGATGAAATTAGGGAAGTGGATGGGATGAACAAATCACTCGTGTACACGTATACTTTATATGGCACCCTGTCAGGATTACCTAGATTACAAGACTTTCTTCGCTGCTCCATGAGCCTCGGTAGCATAGTTGGTTAAGCCCTGGCCTGCTGGTCAAGTAATTCCGGGCTCGAGAGTCGAGACACACTGGAGGCGTAAATTTTTCCAATCCCCAATGGGTCTCCATTGCACACACAGCGCCCCCTGACCCCTCCCCCCCCCCTCATCACACTTTTTCCTCCAGTCGCCAAGATACGATTGAACTACTGTCGACCCCCCCCCCCCCCCCCCCAGCCCACTTTTTCCACCAGTCGCCAAGATATGACTGAACTACTGTTAAAAGGATGTAAAACTGTAAGTCGTTCATGCATCAGTTCTTGGCTGTTCTATGTAGTATCACGATCATAGGCCACAGAACATTGCTAAAATTTCAGCCTGTCCTCCCGTGAATAGACACTGTACTCGACTAGGCCTACACCACTCTCTGTCCTGAAAATACCTCTTTGTGTGCTTTACCTACTTCAAGGAAGCAACTTATTCAAGAAAAACTAGTAAATTTACTAATTTCAACATAAATAAAGAAAATGCAAACATATTGCTGCAAATAAAATGGTTTTACTCCGTTCTTCTAGTTCGCGATTTCTGCAGACGTTTTGCTCGGGACAACTCTTGTCGTCAAATATATCTGCAACTGCAGTCTTGGTAAATGCATCTATTTCATAGATCTAAAAACGTCATGATGAGCATTGTTGACAGTAATCTAATTCTTTTAAATATACTATCTATTATTTTGAAAGATCATGGATACCACCTGTAGTGTTCGCACATTTGTAACCGTCAAGGGAGGTAAGATAATCGCAGATTGACTTAACTCCCTTGCTACTATTTTACAACATTTGCACATTTCAAAGATGAATAAAATTTAAAAAAATGGCGAGTTTACACTTATTGTTTTGACATTCTTAAACTTCGAACCTTGCTCTGTCATGTAAATATGGCTTTAAATTCAAATGTGGCTGCCATTTGTAGATATCAGGCGAATAAAACCCCTATTTTGCACTCAAAATTGGGTCATTTTTTTCAGTAAAAGCTCTTCCGTTGATAGTATGGGACAGAAAACATTAATATTATGTAATCTTATCACACAGCTATGTATTGTCCAACTACACAAACAGAAAAGAATAGGATAATATTTGTCGTTCAATTTCTAGCGAGGGAATATTACATTCAGGTCTTAATATTGACATTTTCAAAATGGATTCTTGGTTACCATGGAAGCGACCGAACGCTGACCGCTAAAAACATGTGAAACACAAACAAACATGATATATATCAATTTCCTAAAATATGAGCTAAATATGTAATTTTCGACTTTCCACGTTATTATGGGCTAATGCTCGATGCTTACAGTCAGCCTCTCATAAAACCTTTTTGTGCTCAACTTTGCTGAGCATGACATTTTACCTGCTTACAAGTAGCAAAATACTGATAAGTTCAGTTGTTTTCATGCTCAGTTTAGCTGAGTATGAATTTTCTCTGCTCATGAATATGAAAAATGCCAACATTTTCATATTCATCAACAGAGAGTTTCATGCTCAGCTGAGTTGAGCACGAAAATATTTCTTATAACCTAGGGCCAGGTTAAACTACCCTGTCAACATTATCCCAGTCGTGTCGAGACGTTGTTTCTGACTTTGTGGGTCTCTTTCTGTCAGCATGGTCAGCATCCACTACTAGCAGCTCTGTCGCAATAGCACCAAATGAACATTTTTACAACTACTTTAGGATTCCAGATCCATATTATGATAACGGAAACAGTATCATCCAAATTTTCAGAAAAAAATAATAATCATGAACTGCACATGATTATAAGGAATATTAACAAAATGCGTTAATTGTGACTGCACAGATGCATAGGGTTCAAATTAGTTTTGCTGGTATCATTTCGCTCAATTACTTTGTTTCATCGTGACATAATTACTTCTTTTTCGATAATAATTGAGCCGCGACACAAAATCAACAAAGTTGCATGTGCGCCCAGCGGAGACTCAGATCAGCCTGGGCATCCGCCCAGTCTTATCAAAGTCTTCGCTGTGAGCATGGAGTTAGCTTAATCCGTTAGCTATCCTTGAGGCGCACGGCGAAGACTGATCAGACTGAGCAGATGCTCAGGCTGATCCGAGTCTTGGCTGGGCGCACATGTCACTTTGTTGGTTTTGTCGTGTTGTGACTCAATTATGTATTCCAAAGCAGACATGAACCTCTCATTAGTGAGGGTATTAATTGCATAAAGTTCTTCAGTGGGACAGAAATACCTACTAAATTATTGCTGACAATATCATATGATATCGCATTAACAGAAAGGGGTCACTATGCCCTCCCTAATAGGTTTTAGAAAAGCTTTGTTATAATGATCATAAAAACAGTGGAAGATAATTTTAAAAGTAAAGTGCTGTCGGTAAATCAAACAAAAGAAATCTTTAGCAGTATTTAAAAGTAGATGATCCAGAACCGACACAATCAATTTCAACATCCTGGCCTAAATAGGAAAGGAAAACACATATTCAGCAAAGAAAGCAAGACAAGTGGAAAGCCAAGAGGACAATTAGAACTAGGAACTATCGTTTACCCGTTGGAACTGGGCATTGCAAAAGTGTTCCTTTGAAGGAAAGAATATGTTTATTTTGCAATAATGATATAGGCGACGAATTCCACTACGTGTTATTATGTAAAAAATTTCAAGACCGAAATATATAAAATGTTATTACTATCAGCATCCAAATATTATCAAATTTGAAAAATAAATGAGCATCAGTGACCCTATGAAATTAAAAAAATATGCATTTTATTGACATTATTATGAAGAAAGTAAATTAGAAAAAAAATCATTTTCCTATTAATGTACGATTTTTTAAAACTAATATCTATGCATTGTTAATATAAGTTACTTATTTCATAGGCTGGGCTAGGTGCCAAAGGAGATGATGCTCTCGAATCCGTGCATCCTTTCTTTTGGCTCTGGACTGGTAACGTAGGACACATCTATCACTTTTAAATCTAAATATTTCTCACATCTATCACTTTTAAATCTAAATATTTCTGTCATTTATACTGTTTCTGAGTGTTGAACTTGTTTACTAAATTGTTATAGTCATACAAAAATAAAACTGTATAGTTGATCTCCACTAAAGAGATATATAACAATAATAGGAGAGAAGTACAGTTTATAGTTCTGATGCATGGTGACAAGTATGTGTATCCTGGCTTGCTGGGCCAATAACTCAGGGCGTATACAACGTGGAAGTTGTCGCACGAAGTTCGCAGCTGCGAGTGCAGTGCATACAGCTGTGGACTTTGTGCTGCAAATTAGCCTTGTTGCATTGGTCCCAGCTTTCCAAAGAGATATTACGTGACCACAATTTCTGTCTATTGAAACAAGTATCCTCAATTTACTTACGGTAAACAATTTGATGATAATATACATTCGCATTAATGTTTGTTTGTATTTCAACATCAGTTATGTTAGTTTATGTAATATGATTCTCTTGCTGTATGCTTTTGTATGCCAGAGAGTAATAAAGATTGTATTGTATTGTATTCTCTTTTCTAGCCGAAAGACTGCGGCATGGTCGCTCTCTAAATAATGCACAACTAGGATATTTTAAATAATGTACAAAAATGCAAAGATGGTAGACAAACAATGATAGTAATAGTATATTAAAACAGGAGCATCAACAGGGAGCCAGGGTGGCTTTAACCGGTCACATTCGCATAACTCTTCGTTTGATAATTTCGACAGAGAATATTTTACTTTGGGTTATACCAAGAGCACTTTCTCTTATTAGTTGTTTTAACCACTCAATGATAACGATTTTATCGCTTTTTCGCCCAGGGAAGCAAACGGGAGGTAACGAAAGTTGCTTCACTTCGTAATATTAGCAGAAAAACATGATTCAACCAATACCTTAAATAAGAACTTTGAGAGAAAACAGTAATATGCTAATGACCCCACAGAGCCGTTTTGACATTTCAAGCGCCAGCACACGTTGTTTTTTTGTTTTTTTTTTGCAACACGTTTTCACAGAATGTGTATTTAAGGTATGTGGGTGTACATCCAATATTTCTTCTATTTTACAAAGGGGAAGAACTTTTGTGACTACAATGTACCTGTATGCTTCTTTCAGTAAAGGAAAAAAGCCCTGTCCAAAATAGGGTCAACTCTAATGGGTAAGAATTTGCTCCTACTGGAGCAAATTCTTTCCCATATGAGTTGACTAATATTAAGAAGGGCAGCAAAAATAAAAATGGATGAGTTATTCTTCTTAAATGGGCCCATTTAACTTAAATTGTCCTTAACTTTTAACATGTCAAGAGTAATCGCTGTACATGTACTTGCACATCTTAAAGTTACTTACGAGAAACTACAATAAGCTACCGAAAAAAAGTATGCTGCATGGCTAGTAGTTCTTTTTAAGGAGACCACAGTACCTGCAGCCAAACCTTATCACGGTGTTTGTTTGGTATTTGCAAGCATATGGCAGCAAGGCGGACGTCATTGCCAACATAAGCTGACACATCAATCACCGATCGCCGATGCCTTTATACCAATTTTCCAGCTCGGGTTTTGGCTTGACGAAATTGAACGGACTTGTGCCGTTCATGGAGTTCGAATCACGGCCCTCTGAAGGTCAGGTGGTTTTAGCTGGAAGCTCCGATTTTTGCCGCCCGCCTCCCCCCTCCCCCAATCCCTTTGCTGAATGATCAGCTCAACCTTGTGGATATTCTTGAAAGAGCCATACAGCCCATTAAATAAACAAAGTGAAATGATATATTGATAATAAGATAATTGAGAAAAGGTATATTAAAGTTCTGTTTGTGTTGTGATTAAGTTTGCACGAAGTTTATTTCTTAGAATAACAACTAGGATCGGAAATGAACATATTTACTAAAATATTTCATCCAACAGAGCCAAATATGCTATATTATGGTGTCCATATGTTTGCCCTATATGCCATAGAAAAGGGAACCAAAAGATGCAACTTTATATTGGCTTTTTATGGGCGGGGGTAAACAACTTTTTCTAATGATGTTGGTCGAGAATTCGTTGGTGGCAGCGGTAAAATTTAACGTACGTGTTAAGCAGTATACCTGCTTACCTACATTGCCATCATGGGGGTCTAGCTGCGTAGCGCAGTCGGTAGCGCGTCGGTCTCAAGAACCAGAGGTCCTGGGTTTGATCCCCGATCCGGCCACTTACTGTTGTGAAGATCAATTCTTCCCCTTCCGCTGATTCAAGAAGGGCAGTTCTCACAACCCGATATCTCAATGTTCCCAATATTTTGGACACATTTCCTATTGTTATGTACATTCAACTTCAAATGTCTCAAACTACTGGTATCTCCAAGTATATTTTCTGGGACCAGAAAATATTCTTTGAGATATCGGTAATTTGAGATCAACATGGACAATGAGATATCGATAGCTGTCAATTTTCTTTCAGGGACAGTGCTACATTAAAAGGCACGTTCCAGAAATACCACCAGGATTACAGACAGCGCAAATTGGTTAACATTTGAGGGGCACCACCAAAAATGTACCTCACAATTATGATACAATCTATAGGTGATTTAATTAATATCTCTGCTCATGGTAATTTATTCATCTGTTAGAGTTTATTCGTGGTTCACTTGCAGTCCAAATTCTTAACTGTCCTGTAATTCGGGTATACTTACGAGATTTAATACTGAGCCCAAGACATCTTTTTGTAAGTGTACAAAATACCCATCCTTGTTGTAAGAGCTTTGGAATACTCAATTACTAATAATCCATGGATGAAACCTTATATTTAAAATTCAAATCAGTCCAATTTGCATTTACTGCTGGGAAGAACTAGAGAAAACAGTTTTAAATAATGTTGAAGACGCATAAGACTGAACAAATATACCGGCATTAGAGAACCAAATATATGACTAATAAAACTGAAGATGAAGGGTATACTTTCAGGAGATCCAACTCTGCCATTTTTATTTTTTTGCCTCCCTTTTCAATTGGGGTCAACCCTAAAAGAAAAGAATTTGCTCCTGCAGGAGCAAATTCTTTCCTTTAAGGGTAGACGACTCCGTATTACAGATGCTCCGTCGTACAAGCAAACAAACAGGAAGTTACAAAAGTTGCTTCCCTTGGAAAGAAGATGGAAAGCCATAACAGTGTTCCCTTACACCTTAAGAAACGGGATGTATACAAAGCAATATGCCAGTTCACTATAATAAATTCCACTCTTCAGGAGCCTTGTATGCCCCTCAGAGTAGATCGGAACTGATACTGAATGAAACAGTTTTTTATTTTTATTTATTTATTTATTTATATTTACTTCGGTTTTTAATATCCTCTTTTAGATGCATGAGTACAGCTCCATGGTTTCCCGCCATTTTTACATAGCGGGACAACTTTTGTGACTCTGTTTGCTTCTATCGAGGATTAAGCCCTTCCTAGGGGAGCAACTTCTTTCCTTTAAGAGTTGACCCCCGTGACAAGGTAAACATGGGAATGCTAGTTGTTTCCCTTGAAACTGTACAAAGTCAACCTGAAAGTAATTTTAGAACGCCTATCCTAAACGCTCTGAACTGAGAATTAATATATTTGAGAATGAATTACAGGTTTGAGAATACCCCACTTTTCTATTATATGAATTTCAGGTAGTATCTCACTTATAATTCGAGAGGAACAGATCTGTGACGTCATCTTACTTGTAATTCGAGTTGAGCATGGCATACGCTGAGAGGAGCATGGCATAAAGCGTATGCCATGCTCCTCTCAGCGTATGACATGCTCAAATCGAATTATAAGTCAGATGACGTCATAGATCTGTTACCATACCATATGGAATAACCAACTTCTACTCTAAGTACCTTGGCCGAATTATGTCTCGATGATGTCACTTAGACATCAATATGAACTCTAAGTTGTTATGGTAACAGACATATGCCGTCATTTGTTCCGGAGCATGGCAATCAGCGTATGCCTTGCTCCGCAAATTTTCCAATGACATTACAATCTGAAATTCCTTCAACAGAAACTTCAGATTTTTTCAAACAAATTATTAACCTTTCCGAAGCCACGCCTTCTTTAATAATTCCAAAGCCACGCCTATTTCAACAGGTATGCATCTCTTCATTAACTGAAAGGTAAATCACGGACATATTGTGGGAGATTAAACACATGGGATTTTATTTGTGGGACTTTGTCCCATGCTAAGTTGTCGCTGCACTGGTCAGTTGCATACTATCAGGTGGCTTTTCAGTGGCATTTTGGATGTGGTTCGGTAAGGTCTATTATTCTCAAGTCATTTAATTCCGTGTTTCTAGATTGCATTGCCTATCTAATACTTCTTAGATAAAGTATAAAATAAGGTATACAAATTTTAACGGTCTATATACGTTTCTTATTTTTCAATGAACACGTCTCAATTTCTGCATGATGGTAAAGCTGGATTGCCGACATTATTTTGGTAAATGAAATATATTTTTCTACCATAACATTCTAGGCCAGAATTATCCCGAGAGTAGGATAGTGCTTATGGGTTGATTTCAGATGCATGCCTACGACTGGAGGTACCGTGTCAATCCTAATAAACGCCCCTGCTCTAATAAGCGCCCCCTGCACATAATGTTTTTATTAATGTGTATGAATTATTGTTTGCTCCTTTGAATGAGTTACCTGTTTGAAATGGGATCTACTCTTGAAGGAAAGAATTTGCGTCTAGAGGAGCAGATTTTTTCCTTTAAGAGTAGAACCCTACTGAAAAAAAGAGGCAAACATGTAGAATTGCTTCATTTGCAGTGCAGGATATCGGGCACTGCCAAATGCCACTTATAAACAGTATTAAGGTGAATTGGTATACTTCCAAAATACAAATTTTGATAAAATGCCATTTTCGCTTTAGATGTTTGATATGAAACAATATTTTTCAATAAAATCACTGCAATTGCGACCTTGAAATTTCAGACAATGTCTTGGGGGATCTTGGGTGGAGACAGGGTAAGGAATGAGGACTGGGCAGGGCACGGGGGCATCACCTGTGTCTTGCAGACAAATTTTCTAGTTATCTGTGAAATAAAATCACGGACTTAGTGTGGAACATGTGCGATTTTATTTGTGGGATTATATCACATGCTAAGTTATCGATGCATTGGCCAGATATTTACTATCAGATGACATTTGAACTATCAATAGATCTGGTTCCGAGGTATTTAAAGTTTTTTCATGCTCAACTCAGCTAAACATGAAATTTTGCCGGCTTATAAATAGAAAATTACTGATAAGTGCAGCTGTTTTCTTCCTCAGGTTAGCTGAGTATGAAATTTTCTCTGCTTATGAATATGAAAATGTCAACATTAGTTGGCATTTTATATTTATCAGCAGAGAAAATTTTTTCATGGTAAGCCGAGTTGAGCATGGAAAAAGTTTTACAACCTTGGGGCCTGATCTTTCATTTGACGACAGTCAATACACTACTTTGAGTATATTTACAGCTGGTAAAGTTCCACCTAGGTGAAAAAATACTGTAAGAGAAAACCTTGCTCATGATGCTTTCTTCATACCCATTTAAGGATGGATCTGTGACTTATACGACCACGCTTTCTGTAAGAGTTTACGAAACCAACAAAACAAAACAAAACAAAGAATGACGAAAACTGTTATAATTTTACGATGCATGTACCCCTGTTGCTACAAGAAAGATAAAATTTGCTTTTAAAAGGAAGGCTTGCCCAGCTTAGACACAGTGAACTTTTCATGAGTTGTTATTGAAGTGAACCCGATTGTTAGTGCACTTTCTGTTGCTAATTTTTATTTAGCAAAGTATTTAATTTCTAACTTATTGAATGACAGCATTATCCACGGGTGTAAGGTAAAAACAAGTGTAGAATTTATTTGAAAAACAAATTGAAGAAATATTTAAACACACACACACACACAACAACAACATCAACAACAACAAAAACAGTTTTCCTACGTTTTGGCCGATCGTTTTAGGCATGTCTCAAGGAAAATAACTATATGGACCTATTTCAAGTCTTTTCTTCACGGCTGTTGAGTCACATTTAGTCTGAATCAAAATTTTAGGAAACACTGTTTCAAACCCATGTCTATGGAATCTTGGCACATCTGAACTTGGCATCAAAAGAAGACAATAAATTTGTATTTACTGAAGTTTATTTTAGGTTTAAGTGGCATCAGTGGCAATGACTGGAACAAAATTTTGACACTCTGAGAAGAAAATGCATACCGCTGTTGTTTGGGACAATAACTTGCTTTACACCATTTGGGAACAACAAAGCACGGAGCCCATTGCGTTCGTATTTCCATGACCTCCCGAAAAATGACATTTACCTTTTATATTTACGCTATGTTTTTACATCAATTTTGTTACTCATTCGTGAAGTTCTGACTAATTTAACGCCAAGCAAAGGACGAAAAATAGTCATTAACCAACGTGTTTGGTAATGAAGTACAGCAGCCGTCACTATGACATGACATATATCAAACGTTACGTCGGCCAATCATCTATCTGAATTATCCGTGACGTTGCTTGTAAACGCGTAAGATTGCATGAATGTGTGTTGTTCGTGGATGTATGAACAACGTCAGCCCAGTATAGGTTCATCTAAGGAAATCGTCGAAGAGTGTAAATATTTCTCTGTAAATTTGTATTGCTGAAGTAAGAAGGCAGCATTAGAGAGCGTTATAAAAGCAAGAAAAGTATCCACACAACCCCCGCCCGCACCTTCTATAATCCAAATCAGTAGGACGCCCCGGCACTAGAAGTTATACCCAGCATCATCGCACCATCCAACCCACCCCTCCATTGTCATAAAGCTGTCAATGACTCCCTGACATTTTCAAATTTTAACAATTCTGAATTGTCCCCTTTTTTGTACCTGTGTCATTGTAAGAGGCTTCCAGTTCATGCTATTCATGAAAATGTTGATGGCCAATAGGAAATTTATCAGATGCTAAAAATGTGTACATAATATATCGCTTTGTGCCTTGGAAATGCCTGTTGCAATACGTATGCGTTAATTACTCACCGACATTACCGACTTTTACATACATAACACGGTCCTTTGTACATATAAGCCACACACAGATACATGGGATACATTTCTTTTCAGTAAATGTGATAAGGGAAGAAAATCGTCAAAAGCGCTTGTTCCTAAATTTAAACAATAAATTTGAACTCTGCTTTTTCAGATTTTACACTGATACACAGATCAGCCCACTCCGGTATAAGCGCAGTCTGATCAGTCTAGCCTCAGCATGAAAGATGAAGAATATATATATGCCGAAAAAGACTGATCAGATCCAACGAATGCATCGGCGCTGGACAGTGTGCCGGCTGCTCTGACTAGTCAGATAATGCGATGCCCTAAGGCCTATTTTTCGCGACGCCGCTGCATGATTTAATGCTATGCGCTAAGCTATATATAAACACTATTTCTTACACAAGTTTTGGTATATTTCTTAGGATGCAAAGCCAAATACTTTGCATTGCATTCAGAGTTTCATTTCTTATGCAATCAGTTTATAAAAACCAAAAGAAATGTGGCCAAGTTCAAGGCACTTGTAAAAGAAAAACGTGCTTTTTAACGGAAATATTAAAAAAAAAAAAAAAAAAAAAAAGTACATGTACTTTCAAAAATAGAATTTATTTTTAGCAGATGAGGCAAATGGGCTATGGATAAAAATAGACAAAATCGGACGAGGTCTTTGTTTGTTATGTCTGTGAAGAAAATAATGAAGAAATGCTGTCCTAAACCGGGACGAACTTTCCGATCTCTTTGGCTTAATTGCGGCCCTAAAAAAGTTGAGAAGGAATCGCTGCAGTACACACTCTCCTGGTATTCTCTGACTAAGCGTGACGTATCGTTTCTTCCGAAAATAGCTCGGTTTCACTAAACCACTTGAATACTGGCTTAGCGCAAGCCAATAAGCAATGAACTTATTTTTATGAGGTTTATCGAAGTGAAAACTACACTGGGTCACTAGCAAACTTAACATGAACCCTTTGGGGTTCATCGATAATCCTCAGGAAAGTGAAATTCATTCCTCAAAGAAGCTGCTTTAGTTACTCTAAGTGCGGGGTAGCTGCTATTTACTAAATTAAAATCGGCTTCATAAGACTTGAGTTATAACCAATTTTCTTTCCTACCATTTTAATCACATGACCGTATACGCTGGACAGTCACATTATGTTAGAGTCTAAAATGATCAGTTATCCAACAGATAATGTGTAGGATCGCTGCATTTTGTCTCTGGCGTATCTTGTAAGACATAAGAAAACGTTCCAGTGCCTGCTCTGCTAAACCGCGTTGCTTGTACACACAACCTAACAAATTCAAACATGTTTCTTTGTGACCTAGGTCAGGGTCCATGTCAATCAAATATTCCATTTTCTGAACAGCAGCTGAGGCTATTTCAGTCATATGCAAACGTTCCGCTACCAAAAACAACATAAAGTGCATCAAAAATTTGCCGTCTACAATAGCCCACTTAAACCAGAACTTATAATGTTCGGGTTTTATCATTCTAAGTCCTGTTTGGCCTTTAAACCCAAATGTCCTGGCCATCTCAAACCTAAGAGGCAGTGGCAATCGACCACCTTCCGTAGATAAAAAAGAAATACATGGAGTAAAACATGCGTTGTCTAATTCTTCCTTTAACAGTAAGCCACTTTTCAATTTTGGGATGAGTATTTGACACTTTTGGTGAGCTGAACACCCACAAACAGAGATGGTACATTTGCCAAGTCTCTGTTCTAATTCCAATAAGACCTGTAAACTTGAGATAGTTTCATTCATTCCGAACAAATATGTTGCAAGTTTTAGCTTCGGAGACATACGGTCATTCTCTATATTAAAGTCATCCCAGGTTTGAGTCTCGAGTAAGGCTTGGTTTTGGTGTTCAGTCATAAGATTACAGTATCGGCTTAATTTGAAGTATGGAAGGATACGTCTTTTGACTATTTCTGTCTGTTCTTTAGTATGTTCAGTAATAGCATCTATTTGTTCAAGTTTGGCAATCCGCTCATCAATAGACAGAACAGTGTCCCTTAAGGTCTTTTTCTCAGCAATATGAAGTAGCCGATTTGTCTCCGAAATGCGATACTCTAGCGCTTTGCTTTGTATTTGTAACTTTGTTATTTGGTTTGACAAGCTCTTTTTCATTCTCCATGAGACTAATAATTCGTTGTCAGTCAAGACTTCACATATTGAGATAGTTTTCAGTTCAAATATATAGTTGAAATTGTCACGCAGCAGGCTTTTCAGAATACATTGCAGCCTTTCTTTGACAGCTCCGTGCACGTGACGGTCAAACATATTTTCCTCGGGAATGAAATAGTTAGGACAAACGCCATCTTCGACCCAGACCAGTATCTGTTCTAAACATCTTTGCATACAACATAGCATATTGCCTGTTGTCCAGAAGACTTGCTCGGTCTTTTCAAGCAAATAAAACAGACACGTTTTCAAGTGGTAGGACGTGAGCGACTTTTCCGGAATAAGCTTAGAAATAATTTCCTTTTTGAGGACCTTTAACAGAATGTAACATTTTAGCTGGACAGAGTTAAAGCTGTGAACAAGATGCCTCTCTTGTAAGGAGAAAGAAATTCTCCATTCTGTTTCTTGCTGTGGACTTGTAGGATGACCAACTGGTACTAGGAAGCATCCAAGACTTTTAAATAGATCTAACATCGCCGGTGGTGGCCAGCTGTAAGGCTTGGCTCTTGTAAACAAATTATCAGCGAAAAAAGGCCAATTTCTGCACCTGAAGGCCCCAACCAAGTCATACATCTCACCGAAAACAGAACTGGTTATTGTGGCTGCCGGACCTGACACAGACTGGTTCGACGCTCTCAGTGGTATTGCAAATTTAGAAAGGACCCGTTTAAGTACATTATTATTTAAATAGACACTATTTCCTTCAACAGAATGGAGATTATGAGGGTTGTAGCTCGTTGGTTGGCCGTCTCTAAGAACTTGTATCCTTGCATATCCAGCAGGCACTGTTTTATCTCTGCATAACAGATAGCTTTTGTCTTCCTTCGGGGCAAAGTCTATCTTTTCAATTACTGGTATTTTATCATCACAAATTAAGACGTCTATATCCGACGCTAATTCCGGTATCGTTGTTCCTTCAATCTGGCTACCAAACACGTAAACCGACATCCTGAAATTTCTCAGTCGTTCTCCAAGAGTCGTTAGAATCTCAAATTCAAACCACCGGTCTCTTCGTAACTTAATCATATCGTCACAGATACCTGCTTCTTCCATAACTTCCTCAATCGTCCTCGATAATCGTCTTTGCTCATCTTCATTGAGATGCTTATCTGTAAAAATACAAAGAAATTTTGAAATTAAAAAGTGAATGGATAGCCTTTCAGGGGAAGCAACTCTGTCGTTTTTATGTTAGACTGGTTATCTCCCCTAATAGCAACTCTGTCGTTTTTATGTTAGACTGGTTCTCTCCCCTAATAGCTAGTATTTGGGACAGGTTATCATTAATCCAAGTGGGCAGAAATCTGCCCGTGAGATCTAGCGAGAGTTCATGTGAAATTTAGCTTTTGTAGGTATAATATCATGAATATTACTTGGGAAATATTACATTTGATATTGGCGCACCAATCACAGCCCACGAAAGACTATATCTGACCAGTTATCATAGATATTGACGGAACAATTTGGGTCCAGTTTATTTTTATGTGCGCCGTCCTTCTCATAGGGTTAACTCCAGAAAAGCGATCGTTATCTCAAAATCTTTATAAAATAGCTGGACGGATTAAGACCATACTTGTTATGAACATCCTTACATCAACATTGCCACTTTGAGCTCGATGAGCGGTCCTTGTTCATTTGGACCTCTTGTTACTTGCGTAATAATCCTCAAGTGTCATAAGCAAAGTAAATAAATATGCGTTTGTTGTTTTTCTTCTGTTTATTTTCTCTTGACTTTACATTATGCTAGAACATGTAGAAGGGCACAGTACTATTGAGGAAGCATAAAAGAAGTACCGCCTTATAACTTAACACTTTAAGCACCAAAATGCAGACGACAAAATTTACGTCTGCAAATATTAGAAAAAATGCCTTGTTCAAGACATTTCATATTTAGAATTCAAAGACTAAAGTGTAAACAGTGTAGATCCACATGAGGCGGCTCATTATGAGCCGCCTCATAAGGATCTATGCTGTTTGCAAATTATGCTAATTTCGTTACTGGGGCTGAAAGTGTTAAGCTAGATTTTGCTGGTGTATTTTAACAATATAAAACTCTCGCACTCTGAATACTGAAAACTAATTGGGGCTGAATACTACGTACGAGTTTGTTTGTGTGTGTGTGTGTGTGTGTGTGTGTGTGTGATACCTACGATACCTATGTATACTTGTGGTCCGTATGATACACACCCCTCGTTACTGTTTTTGTGGAGGGGGGGGGGGGGCGTTAATTCTGAAGAAGATAAAGTACAGACAACTCTTTAGATCTCGAAATCGAACTTCAGTCCAAACTACTGGTATCTCAAAGTAAATTTTCTGGTACCAGAAAGTTTACTTTGAGATATCAGTAGTTTGAGATAACAGGAGTTGAAATGTAAATAAAAACAGGAAATATATTCTTTAATATAAGAATATTTTTTGAGATATCAGTGTTCGAGAAATTTGGGATTGACTGTATCTTACCAGAATAACTCAGGCTGTCTTCTGCATTATCCTGAAGAAACCGAGAAACCATCGTGCTCCTCGGTCTTCAAGCACGTCGTTCCTGCAAAAACCCTAAACACGTTGGCAAATGAAAGTATTCGCCATACTTGTTGTTGAAAATAACTTTCCAATTCACAGTTTTTCATTGAAAATTAACCTGTTACAAGGAAATATGATGCGACACACTTCTAAGTAGTCAAAAGCCCATCCTGAATATATAAACGTTGAATAATTCTACAAAAAGTATGCCCGATGCACTCTTTATCGTATCAAAAACAACCAAATTTATAATCAATACTGTATAAGATCCTAGGCCAAAAATGAAATTTTGTTTGTTTGCGATTGCCTACCTACCCACCCAAAATCTCTCTACCCCTCCCCTCCCCCCCCCCCCCCCCCCCCAAAAAAAAAAAAAAAAAAACTTGAAAAAAAAATGGCCATTGGGACAGCATTTTTTTTCTTGAACAAGGGCGTCGCTGAGACGTTCTCAGTTAAGCTGGGCCATTCGCGGACAAAAATGGCCATATATACAACCATTCCAGAATTCAAGAAAAAATCACGAACATAATGCTCATTATATCTGCTTCAAATCTTTAAAATATTTTCAGATAATAGTTTTAGATTATTGAATACCAACCATGTTTAGAGACATACCCTAACAATTAGAAACGGCGTATTTTATGACGTTATTAAGATACATTGAAAGACGATGTCTCATACGATTTCTTTGACATGCGAAGCATTGTACATTTACTAATCTACTGACATTTAATTATTTTGGCTGGTTTCAATTTTAAATGTTTTTCTTTGCTTTTTTGGAAGAAAGGGGTTTTCTATGAAGCGCTGCTTAATCAAATGACGTCAGCGCTTTCAAAACGTGGTCTCAGTGACGTTGTGACGTAGGTTACGTGTGACGTAGGTTACAGTGCACACATTTTAACGTTTTTATATCATTTATTGTTTCACTGCATGAAATCTAAGCACACCATCTTGTAGCTGTTACGAGGCAGGATTTTGCACTTGAGTTTCAGAGCGATTGCTTTGCTCAGTTTTAAGAAAAGCCCGTGACGTAAGGTTACATTCTTATAGAAAAATGCTAGGGTAATGTATTTTGAAGTCGAACAAAATAAACAAAATTGAGCAAATTTGCACAAATGATATCAGATATTGAGGAACACATATTTCTTCGTGTGATCTTATAAGTTTTATGATGCCGGGCTATTTTAGTTAATACATGTATCACGAATTTGCCGCTGTGACGTAGGTTACATAAAATTTGCGACATTAGTTCCCAGTCTCATTTCGTAGCAAAAACTACCCTTTAGATATTGTTTAAGCGGAGAAATATGTAAGAAATCACATGAATTTAATAATGGAACTCGATTTTTGGCAGTGATTTATCTTTTTTAGCCGCGCAGCGTTCATATCTATGCAACGGCAATATTGCGACATTTAAAAACGTCGCATTTTAAACCAGGGTATCATTATTCGAACCAGTGTTAAAAATGTCTAACAAAACGCAAGCATGTCTTGGTACTTTAATCTACTTCTTTAGACAGAGGGCAACTTGTCAGAGGGTAAACAGGGCCGTTATTTTGTAAGTTAAAGAAAGGCAATACGAAGGACAAAATTAATAGCTAATGGCCCAGCTTAACTGAGAACGTCTCCGCTACGTATACGGCAAATACGCAAGTGCGTATTGAAATTTTGTCAAAATTGACAAAATTTCAAAACGCACCTGCATATTTGCATGCTGAAATTTTATAAATTCGACACGATTTCAATACCAATTACCAAAGTGGCTTATATACTAGCTTTCCTTTCAAGAAGTAGAGCATATAAAAATGGTTGTGCGTATCACGAAATTGCCCCTAGTTACGCCCCTGTTGAAAATGGGAAATTTACTGTGATCGACGTAAATATTAAGAGAAACAGGCCTGCGCAAACAGTGCAGACCCAGACCAGACTGCTCCTGGAGAGCAGTCTGGTCTGGGTCTACGCTGATTGCCTTTCCACTAGCACATCATGGGTAGGCCTACTCCATTTTTGGGGTAAATTAGGTTGTTAATCTTGTAGGATGTTGTTATCTTCGTATGTAACCCAGCGGGCACATGACGTCAAAATGACGTCATATTGACGTCGATGCGACGTCGTTACGTTGCATCGACGTCAGTACGACGTCATTTCAACGTCATGTGCCTGCTGGGAATATGGTAGTTTATATGTCAACATGTTATGTAGTATTTGCGCTCCTTTTATGTTTTACAGGAATGAAAAAAAAAGAAAAAGAAAAGAAAGCCGACCTACCTACCCTAAGGAATTATCCTTGGTCGACAACTGCAAACAAAATATTTTTTATGCTTGTCCCTACATTTTATCAACACGTATCTGGCTTTATCTTGCTTGTTCAATGGGGAATGTTTGTTCATTTTACCTGCCACTGCCTGATTACGAGACCTGTTTTAAAAATGTTTATTCTCTTCATTTTGACTATACTTTTTAGCGCTGTCAATCACAGGTCGTAACTTTCGTTTAAAATATGTATATTGACCACCATTTAGAAACCGCATGTAAACTCGTTTGGAGCTTTATAGGTCCACTTCGAATTGAACTAGAGTACCTACCATAGTAGTATTTTTGGGCATGCGCACTCAAATTACCACTCGAACACCAGAAGTTGCCATGATAGTAGATTGCACTAGTAGATTGTCATGGAAACGGAAATAAATTTTATGCATTTCATTGCCTTTTCCGTGCATGTAGTCTTTAGAAACGATAATTTATAGATTAAATGATAATATATACCCAAAAATAATTGTATGAACAAATATAAACAACTCGGTAAAATAAATACGTGTTGTACACCCACAAATCAAGAGAGCCTTAAACGGCCGCCATCTTACTACTAGAGTAACGGCGGTCGAGACCTCGGTTGATCTTTGGTAAGTTCGTGACGTCATTTTAGTAGCTACCATCGCACTTTGGTTGGAACTTTAGTAAAAATAGTAGCTACTATAGTTCGATTCGAAGTGGGCCATTGTCGTAATTTACTGAGCCATACTAATGCGTTGCATGTCTTTAAAATCTTTCAAAATTTCTTCATGAAAGCGTTATACAAACATAAAGCACCACTTGACGATGTGCAGACAAAAAGAGCCATTTATCTTTTGTTGAAGGTTTAACCGAATTATGCTCCTTTGCGTCAGTATAAGACGTGGAGTTGAGACTTTGTACATACATATATGAGCCGCGACAAACCAACAAAGTGGTTGTGCGAGTGCAGACTCAGAACAGCCTGGGCATCCCGCCCAGTCTGAGCAGACTCTTCACTAAGTGCTTAAAGAGTAGCTACGGGTCTAAGCTACCTCCATGCGCACAGTGAACTCTGATCAGACTGGGCGAATGCCCAGGCTGATCTGAGTCTGTGCTGGGCGCGCAACCACTTTGTTGGTTTTCTTGTGTCGCGGCTCAAATTATCATGGGGCATGAATGGACGGACGACTTGCAATTTTACGTACTTTTTAACAGTGTTTCAGTCATATCAGGACGATGGATGGGTGATTATGAAAGGCTGAGTGCAATGGAACCCCGTTTACGATTGAAAAGATTCTCGCCTACAGCGGGGCTCGAACCTGGAACCGCTAGATCAGCAGGCCAGAGCTTAACCTACTAAGCGCTCGGGGTTCCTATCGTATGAGGTTTTCCCGTCTGTCTGTAAGTCTGTCTTTTAATGTTTTATGTTCAATCCACAGGTGCTTGAAGTTTAGTCAGTGAAACACTTCAAAAAGTCGATAAAATTTCCTTTTAAAAGGAAGGCTTGCCCAGCTAAGATAGTGATATTTTCATGAGTTGTTATTGAAGTGAACCCGATTGTTAGTGCATTTTCTGTTCCTAACTTTTATTTAGCAAAGTATTTAATTTCTAACTTATTGAATGGTGGCATTATCCACGGGTGTAAGGTAAAAACAAGTGTAGAATTTATTTGAAAAACAAATTGAAGAAATATTTAAACACACACACACACACACACACACACACACACACACACACACACACACACACAACAACAACAACAACAACAACAACAACAACAAAAAGTTTCCCAATGTTTTGGCCGGCCGTTTTAGGCATGTCTCAAGGAAAATAACTATATGGACCTATTTCAAGTCATTTCTTCACGGCTGTTGAGTCACATTTTGTCTGATGTGGTGGGTGGGTGACTTGCGATTTTACGTCCTTTTCAGAAGTTTTTCAGTCATATCAGGACGGTGGAAATGTGATAATGAAAGGCTGTATGCAATGGAACCCCGTTTGCGGTAGGAAAGATTCTCGCCTCACGCGGGATTTGAACCAGGTCCGCTAGATCAGTAGGCCAGCGCTTAACCCACTGAGCTACCGGGGCTCCTTTTCCTCAAGTCTTTTCTTTACGGCTGTTGAGTTCCATTTAGTCTGAATCAAAATTTTAGGAAAGACTGTTTCAAACCCATGTCTATGAAATCTTGGCACATCTGAACTTAGCATCAAAAGAAGACAATAAATTTATATTTACTTAAGTTTATTTTTGGTTTAAGTGGCATCAGTGGCAGTGACTGGAACAAAATTTTGACACTCTGAGAAAAAAATGCGTGCTGCTATTGTTTGGGACAATAACTTCCTATACACCATTTGGGAACAACAAAGCTCGGAGCCCATTGCGTTCGTATTTCCATGAACTCCCGACAAATGACATTTATCTTTTATATTTATGTTATGTTTTTACATCAGTTTTGTAACTCATTCGTGAAATTCTTCACGAATGACCTAATCCAACGCGTAAGATTGCATGAATGTGTGTTGTCCGTGGATGTATGAACAACGTCAGCCCAGTATAGGTTCATCTAAGGAAATCATCGAAGAGTGTAAATATTTCTCAGTACATTTGTATAGATGAAATAAGAAGGCAACATTAGAGAGCGTTATAAAAGCAAGAAAAGTGTCCACACAAACCCTATCCGCACGTACTATAATCCAAATCAGTAGGACGCCCCGGCACTGGAAGTTATACCCAGCATCATCGCACCATCCAACCAACTCCTCCATTGTCATAAAGCTGTCAATGAATCCCTAACAGTTTCAAATTTTAATTTCTGAATGTCCCCTTTTTCCGTACCTGTGTCATCAGAGGAAGCCTTCCAGTTCATGCTATTCATGAACATGTTGATGACCAATAGGAAATTATCAGATGCTAAAAATGTGTACATAATATATCGCTTTGTGCCATGGAAATGCCTGTTGCAATGCGTATGCGTTAATTACTCACCGACATTACCGACCTTTACATACACAACACGGTCCATTGTACATATAAGCCACACACACAGATACATCGGATACATTTTTTTTTTCAGTAAATGTTATATGTTATAAGGGAAGAAAATCGTCAAAAGTCCTTGTTTCTAAATTTAAAACAACAAATCAGAACACTGCTCTTTCAGATTTTACACTGATACTCAGATCAGCCCACTCCGGCATAAGCGCAGTCTGATCAGTCTAGCCTCAGTATGAAAGATGAAGAATATATATATATGCCGAAAAAGACTGATCAGATCCAACGAATGCATCGGCGCTGGACAGTGTGCCGGCTGCTCTGACTAGTCAGATTATGCGATGCCCTAAGGCCTATTTTTTTCCGACGCCGCTGCATGTTTTTTTTTTGGAAAAGCTAATGCTTTGCGCTAAGCTATATATAAACACTGTTTCTTACACAAGTTTTGGTATATTTCTTAGGATGCAAAGCCAAACCCTTTGCGTTGCATTCAGAGTTTCTTTTTTTTATGCAATCAGTTTATAAAAAGCAAAAGAAATGTGGCCAAGTTCAAGGCACTTGTAAAAGAAAAACGTGCTTTTTAACAGAAATATTTAATATCAATTCTCTGTAAAAATCAGAAAATTGCTATAGGGGTCCGGCACGCTACGTCTCAGATTTTTTTCATTCTTGGTGTATGGATCAGAAATGACCCCTAAACGACAAAAACAGAAGTTAAATTTCTGTTCGTCATCATGTTGCCATGGTAACCAAGATAGTTTGAGTAAAGCAACAGAGTCCAAAATTTAGGAGGAGAATAATGAAAATATAGCATATTAATCTGGTCTGTCCATCCATAGTTAATTTTTAGATCTCAGATACAGATATAATACCATATAATACCAACTTAACTCTGTATACAGAAACAAATATAAATCAAGTATGTCTCACACCTAGGCCACAATAAGGGCTCAAAGGGGACATAATTTGGCAAATTTCAAAATGTGGAAAAACTGGGATTTTGCGGTTCTTTGGAACAAGTTTTGGTTAGTTTAACAGAAGATGTTCAGAAAGCCACTAATATATTTATAACCAGTAATATACCAAGTTATATAATAAAAAAGAAACTGGATGGAGAAATTGATATTTAAAGGTCAAGGTCAAATTAAGCAAAGCTCCTATTTCTAAACATGGAAAAACTTGGATTTTCTCATTCTTTCCCCTAATTTTTGTAAAGGTTAACAGAATACGATAAGAAAACCACTCCTATATTTGAAAAGAGCAACATGTCATCTAATGAAGCAAAACATTAAACAGATCAACAAAATCAAATATGAAGGTCAAGGTCAGGCACAGCAAAGCTCCAATTTCAAAATGTTAAAAAACTGGGAATTTCTCACTTTATATCCAAATTTTTGTAACGGTTAAATGAATTTGATAAGAAAGCCATTGCTATATTTGAAAAGAACAACATATCATAAAATGAATATAACATAAAACAGATCCAGAAATTCAAATATGAAGGTCAAGGTCAAGCACAACAAAACACCTATTTCAAAATGTTGAAAAACTGGGAATTTCTCATTTTGTGTCCCAATTTTTGTAAAGGTTAAATAAATATGCTTAGAAAACCTTTGCTATATCTGAAAAGAGTAACATGTCATTTAATGACGCAAAACATAAAACAGATAAAAAGAAAATAATCAAGGTCAAGGTCAAGCACAGCAAAGCTCCAGTTTCAAAATGTTGAAAAACTGGAAATTTCTCATTTTATGTCCCAATTTTTGTAAAGGTTAACTGAAAGTGATTAGAAAACCATTACAATATTTGAAAAGAACAATATTTCATAAAATGAAGCAAAGCAAAACACATATTGAAAAATTCAAATACAAAGGTCAAGGTCAAAATCAGCAAAGCTCCTATTTGCAAACAAAGATGATTTTGGATCAGCTCATGTTTCATCTCAATTTTTGTAAAGGTTAACTGAATATGATAAGAAAGTCATTGCTATATTTGAAAAGAACAATATATCATTTAATGAAGCAAAATATAAAACAGATCCAGAAATTCAAATATGAAGGTCAAGGTCAAGCACAACAAAGCTCCAAATTCAAAATATTGAAAAACTAGGAATTTCTCATTTTTTATCCCAATTATTGTAAAGGTTAATTGACAATGATAAGGGAAATATTGCTATATTCAAAAAGTGCAATATATCATTTAACGAAGCAAAAAAAATCAACAAATGCAAATACGAAGGTCAAGGTCAAGCACAACGCTCCGACTTCAAAATGATGAAAAAATTGGAATTTCCTTTTTTGTCCCATTTGTGTAAAGGTTTACTGCATACAGAAGAAAACCATTGCTATATCTGAAAAGAGCAACATATTTAATGTAGCAATACATAAAACAGATCGACAAATTCAAATAAAAGGTCAAGGTCAAGCACATCAAAGCTCCGATTTTAAAATGTTGAAAATGGAATTTGTCATAATTTATTTATACCAGTATTGTAAATGCTAACTGAGTATGATAAAACCATTGTTATATTTGAACACAGTACGAAAAGAGCAATATATAATTTAATGAAGCACAAGATAAAACAGATTGGAAAAATCAAATATAAAGGTCAAGGTAAAGGAAATCACAGCTTCCTATAAAAAATTGAAAAAGAGTCGAATTTTCTTGTAATATATACCAAGTTTTGTAAAGATTTACTGAATATGATCAGAAAGACATTGCCTAATTTGAAAAGAGCACTGAATCATTTGATAAAATGCAACATAACATAGATCAAGAAATTTGAACATGAAGGTCAAGGTTAAGATCACAAATGTTCTGATATCAAAATAAGAATAAACTGGAATTTTCTCATACTTTGTACCAACTTTTGCAACTGTTTTTAGTTCCCCTGAGCCGAAGGCTCCGGGGGAGTTTATAGGTTGGTAGCCTCCGGCTTCTATCGTCAGTCGTCTATCCGTCGTCAACATTTTTAAAGGACCTCTCCTCTGAAACTACTGGGCCAATTTCAATTTAACTTCACATACAGCCTCCAGGCAAAGGGGAAAAGAAAGTTTATATATTTGGTCCAGGCCACATAACCAAGAAGGCCGCCATGCTCATATATGGCAAAAACCTTAAAAAATCTTCTTCTCCAGAACCACTTTGCCGATTGCCTTGAAACTTGGTATGTAGCATCTGGGACACTAGTACTACACAATTTACATAAATAAAGACCCTGAGTTGACCTTTACCTATTTTATGGCAAGGTCAAATTTGGTCCCTTAGGTTTTTGAATGGGGAAAAATGAAAAAAATAGATTTTTATGTTGCTATTGTGCTATGAAATATGGAAATGCATTCAAATTCAACACCTATGAAGTTATAGAGATGAAGGTCATTCAGTGACCTTGGCCAAAGGTCACTTGTATGTTGTCTGTCAACATTTTCAAAGGACTTCTCCTCTGAAACTACTGGGCCAATTTCAATTAAACTTCATATGCAGCCTCCAGGCAAAGGGAGAAAAAAAGTTCATATATTTGGTCTAGGTAACATGAACAAAATGGCCGCCATGTCCATATATGGTAAAAACCTGAAAAAATCCTGGTATGTAGCATCTGGGACACTAGTACTACAAAGTTTACATAAATAAAGACCCTGAGTTGATTGACCTTGACAAGGTCAAATGTGGTCCCTTAAGCTTTTGAATTGGAAAAACTGAAAAAGTACATGTTTATGTTGCTATTGTGCTGTGAATCATGGAAATGCATTTAACTTGAACCCCAATGAAGTTATAGAGGTCAAGGTCATCTAGTGACCTAGACCAAAGGTCACTTCTTCGTTGTATGTCAACATTTTCAAAGGACTTCTCCTCTGAAACTACTGGGCCAATTTCAATTAAAATTCATATTCAGACCCAAGGTTAAAAGGGAAAAGAAAATTTATGTATTTGGTCCAGGTCACATGACCTAGATGGTCGCTATGCTCATTTATCGTAAAAACCCCCAAAAAGATCTTCTCCACCAGAACCACTGGGTCGATTGAATCGACACTTGGTATGTAGCATTTGGGACACTAGCACTACAAACTTTATTTGAATAAAAGCCCTGAGTTGACCTTGACCTATTTGACGGCAAGGTCATGTGTGGTTCTTTATGCTTTTGAATGGTGAAAACTGAAAAAGTACATTTTTGTTGTGCCATTGTGCCGTGAAATATAGAAATGCATTCAAATTCAACCCCTTTGAAATTGAAGAGGTCAAGGTAATTTAGTAACCTTGACCAAGGGTCACATGTCTGTCAACATTTTCAAAAGACTTCTCCTCTGAAACTACTGGGCCAGTTTCAATTAAATTTCATATGCAGTCTTAAGCCAAACAGGGAAAGAAAACCTACGCATTTGGTCTAGGACCAAATATTTCTCCCAAATGGCCCTTTAGGGTGAGCCCTTAATAAGTATGACAATATCTTGGACAAATTCGCGTTTCAGCGTTCTGGGGTCTAGGTCAAGGTCATAGTGGCTATTTTTAGAAAAAAAACTTTGTCATCGCTCTAGCGTCTTCATTCATAAACCGATTTCCATTTAACTTCACACAAGTGGTAAGTATGACAATATCTTGGACAAGTTCGCGTATCAGCGTTCTGGAGTCAAGATCAAGGTTACATTGCCTATTTTAATGTATAATAGTTCTTTGCACTTTAAAACCGCCTTTAAAACATAAAAAATGATATTTATGAGAATAAATGTCAAAAAAGGGCATTAAAATAGCATTTTTTAGCTATTTTAACATTGACCATGACCTTTTGATTTGAATTTCTCCATCCAGTTTTTCTGATATTTTACTTTTACATATATTGTTCTTTAACACCATACTAGTCGTTGTCTGGACATCTTCTGTTAAACTGTCCAAAAACTACGCCGAAAAAGTGTAAAATTGCATTTTTCACAAATTTGATAAAATGCCAATTTTCCCCTTTTTCGGGCCTCTAGTGTAAGAAAGCTATGACAAATTTTGTCGCCAACTTTATATCATTGTGCTATGCCAACTTAGTGCTTTGATGTTAAAAACATTTCTTTTCCAAAAAGTTTCTGTAGAGACAAGAAAATAACAAACAATTTTGCCAATTTCCCAATTTTTTAATCTTCATTTTTTCTGCCATTAAACATTATCCGTTTCCATGGCAACGAAACATAAGATGAAGATTTCGACGCCGTTTATGGTGGTTTTGCATCAAACCTGATATGTAGACAAAAAATTACTAAAATCCCAGACATAGCGTGTCCAACGTTTTCCGAAAGTTACAGAGAATTGATATTAAAAACAAAACAAATACAAAGTTCATGTACTATCAAAAATAGAATAAAGTTTCCATCTGTTATTTTTAGCAGATGAGGTAAATCGGATATGGATAAAAATAGACAAAATCGGACGAGGTCTTTGGTTGTTATGTCTGTGAAGAAAAAAATGAAGAAATGCTGTCTCAAACCGGAACGAACTTTCCGATCTCTTTGGCTTAATTGCGGCCCTAAAAAGTTTAGAACGAATCGTTGCAGTACACACTCTCCTGGTATTTTCCGACTAAGCGTGACTTATCGATTCTTCCGAAAATGACTCGGTATCACTAAACCACTTGAATACTGGCTTGCGCCCGAGAGCGCAAGCCAAAAAACAATTAATGTTTGTATGATACTTGTACTAGGATAGTCTTATTCTAACGACGTTCACGGTTTTCGCCAACTGAGAGTATATGGCGCGACATTGTGTGAAATTGTGAGGAAATAAAAAAGTTCTCTGGTAGAAATGAACGAATCAAAGAAACGAAAAGAGCAGACTCGGTTTAGTACGGTCTGTTCATGTGCAGTAAATCACGTGGGTTACTTTGCTACAAGAGTAACCCACTGGCCACACAACCTTTGAGCAACCTTGAATCAACCTTGATTCAACGCCATGACGATCAGTAAAAAAATACCGATCAGTATCCGATCAACGCGACCTCTATTCGACCAATACCCGAACGCTTCCTTATCAACGCGATCCCTATTAAACCTGTTAGCCAGATCAAATCGACCGCTATATATCCGATCGTTACTCAAGTGTATTCGATCGCTTCCCAATCGCTATTAGACCGCTACTATACCTTACAAGAGCGCAGCACGATCCTTCAAAACGGGCGTGCAGATCTGGCAATCTCTTATAAGCTGATGCAAACGCGATGAGATCGCATCTACATGTTTTACTAGAATGCCGCAAATAGGCAGAAAGGCCCGCCCTGGTGCGTTTTTGTAAGATGATGATGAAGCCATAACCTCATCGCCTCAACTCAGTCCCCAGAAGGCTAAAGAGGGTAGGAAAGGGAGCCAGCAGTCAGCATCATCTACAACTTCTTCCTCTTCAAGCTCCGTCATTGCCATGACCCTGTCTCTGTGCACCTCTAATAACCTGGCCCACATCTGCAACTGCTCTACCTCCATGACATTATTATGATGCTGATGCAGATACCGATCCTCTAGAGCTGCTGAGCTGAACTGAATGCTAACCAAATTGTCCGCACACGACTAATTCACGACTCACTATGACCCCTGTACGACAAGGTTGATCTAGTCGGGTCGAGATCGATAAGGTCGAGTAGAGGCCGTGTAGGGGTCGGGATTATCGACTAGAGATCTGGGTGGTTGTCGGATTGAAGTCGTGAGTGGTCGTGTAGGGGTCGAGTAGCGATCGGAAACACAGTCGTGTTCAAGCCCGATCAAGCAGTTGGTCGAGGTCGGGGGCGATCGGGATGATCGAGTTGATCTAATCGGCAGAGGAAACCTACCTTAAGCCAGAAATTTAAGGCAGCAGAATTTCTGGTGATCTTTTGAGTTGCTTTATAAGTTATCTTGCAAACAGAAAACAACGTGTTATCTCGCTTTTTGCTTATTCTTATTGGCATTTTATTCATGCTGGTGTCCCGCAAGGATATATTTTAGGCCTCTTTACTCTTTTTTACATTATACAATATATAAACGATCTAGTTACGGATATAAGATCGAATATTCGTCAATTTGCAGATGGGACTAGAAGTCATTGTTGATAACCCTCACACTGCCACGGACATTCTAAAATTAGATCTTGAAAAAATATCAAAGTGGGCAAGCACATGGTTGGTAAATTTAGAAGCTACGAAAACAGAGGCTCTGGTCATAACCCCGTAAAACAAACCAGCTTGCACACCCTAAAGTTTTCATGCCAGGCCAAGAAATAAACGAAGTTCAGTTTCACAAACATTTAGAGGTATACTTTTCACAAGACTGTTCTAGGCTCAAGCACATAGAGTAAGCAAGGGCGTAGCTACCTATACGGCAAATACGCAAGTGCGTATTGAAATTTTGTCAAAATTGACAAAATTTCAAAACGCACCTGCATATTTGCATGCTGAAAATTTATAAATCAGACAATATTTCAATACCAATTACCAAAGTGGCTGAAATACTAGCTTTCCCTTCAAAAAGTAGAGAATAAAACATGGTTGTGCGTATTATGAAATTGCCCCTAGATACGCCCCTGAGTAAGTACATCAAGGAAAAAGAATGTTCTCAGGGACACAACTGTACTCAGTTGGAAAAACAGGCCCCGAGGTTATAAAACTTTTTTCGTGCTCAACTCAGCTGAGCATGAAATTTTACCTGCTTATAAATAGCAAATTACTGATAAATACAGTTATTTTCATGCTCAGTTTAGCTGAGTGTGAAATTTTCTCTGCTTATGAATATGAAAATGCCAACATTAGTTGGCATTTTCATATTTATCAGCAGAGAAAATTTCATGCTCAGCTGATTTGAGCATGAAAAAAGTTTTATAACCTCGGGGCCAGGATCGAGTGAAAATACAGTAAGAGGCAGTATGAATACTGTTTATGAAATTGAACTTCGTATATTTCTTGGCCTGGCATGAAAACTTTATGGTGTGCAAGCTTGTTTGTTTAACGGGATATTAGCAGAGCCTCTGTTTTCATAAATAAAGACTTTTATCATTATTATTATTAATATTATTATCAATATTATTATTTCATAGCATTGAAATTTACCAACCATGTGTTTGCCCACTTTGATATTTTTTCAAGATCGAATTTAGAATTTCCGTGGCAGTGTTAAGGTTACCGACAATTACATGTATATAAATACGTAACTATACCGCGTGTATAAAGTAAAACGAGTAAGGGGCCTAATATAGATCCTTGCGGGACACCAGGATGAATAAAATGCCAATTAGACTAAGCCCCAGGTAAGACTACACGCTGTTTTCTGTTTGCACGATAACTTATAAAGCAACTGAGAAGACCACCAAAAATTCCTGTTGCCTTAACTTTCTGGATAAAAACAGCCAAACACGGTCAAATGACTTGCTTATGTCACAAAATAGAGCTCTTACATCTTTTCCAAAGTCTAAGGCTTGGCAAAACGTATTATTCAAGTAAGTAAGTTGAATGACTGGCACCGTGGAGAAGTTGTTAGAGACGCTCGGTTATAGTCACAAGGTCGTGAGTTCGAATCCCGGCTTAGGTCAACTCGCGACAGGAAAACTATCTCTGACAACCCACCAGTAAATGTGTACCTCTTTTGAATCAATGAAGGATGATGTGCTCAAGATACAGTGGGCCTCTCAACGAACCGTCACTGCCCCTACGACCACTTGGCTATGGGATACTTATATCTTAACTGATTGACGGAAGAGTCGCCTGGGTGAAACCAGATTGAAAAGAGAAAAGAATGTTGTCGCAGAAGTGATCAACAAAGAGGCATGTGCGCCCATTGAAGACTCATATGGGTATCCGCCTAGTCTGATACGAGTACTCGCTGTCCGCATGAAGCTAGCTTCCCTTCAAGCGCACAGCGAAGACTTTTATCAGTCTGGGCGGATGCCCATGCTATTCTAATTCTTCGCTGGGCGCATGTGCCACCTTGTTGGTTTTGTCGTGTTGCGGCTCAACCAGCATTTTTAAGGTTTCGTCCAGATTACTTAGTAATGAAAATGGTCTGTGGTTTGAAACAACAGAAGAGTCACCGCTCTTATAAATAGGACAGATTTACCAGTCACTGGGAAATGAAGAAGTCCCAGAATGCTTCTAAGCATTTCACATATTATGTGAAATGCTTAGAAGCAATTTCTGGGACTTCTTCATTTCCCAATGACTGGTAAATCTTTTTATAACTCACAGAGAATACGATTATTTATTGCATCGGGGCCTGTAGCTTTACCAAGCGATAGCACATTTAGAACTGATTCGACTTGGTCAGGTGTAAACATAAGGAATTAAGGCTATCGTCAACAGCATATAGAAATTGAAATTGGAAGAACAGTATTGTATCAGTTAATATGTTTTGATATATGAAGAAACCATTTGATACGTTTGCTTTTAATGAATCGTCCCAGTGTATTACTTTATCTATTTCCAAACGCGGAATAGAATATTTTGAATTTGGTGCAATGAAGAAGTGCAAATTGTCACCATGGTTTAGAAATTCAAGATTAAAATATGAGCTTGTCACACAGTGACCCAAAGTATGATTTTTGTTTTGATTCCCCAGTCATAGCCTAGATAACATCCCAAAGCATTAAAGTACCCATTGACCTAAATGCATTTGCCATAATAAAGGTATTTGTAGTTGTTTTATTTTTTATTTATTTATTTTTTGCGCGGCAAATTAACCTGTGATCTTTCCTGACGTAAAGGGTCTTTTCATTAGCATGTCACTCATTTTTATTTTCTTAATTGTAGAGATAAAAAAACAACACCTAATAAGTTATTTATATTTTCATGTGTTTTTACAGCCTTACTTACGTATCGCAAATCACCGCCTGAAGATATTTCGACGTTCATTAGGTGATGCAGGCCCGGATCCAGACCACCACCTACTGGTGGGGCTCTGGATAACTGGTGGGGCTGGGAGGTGCCGAGATGTACATGTATCTTTGTTTGAAGGGGGGCGGGAAGGGATTGGGGTCGGAGGCGGGGAGTGGGGCTTGAAGATATATGACATAATTAGGAATCAATTCAGTTGATGAGAATTTTAGATTGTCCTTTTTGGCTTGAAATATATGTTGTAATATCTTATTAGAATCGCCTCGCCGAGGCGATTCTAATGAGATATCGCAACATATATTTTAATCTAACCAGGCTCAGGTGGCGGGGCTGAAGCCCCAAAGCCCACCCCCTGGATCCGGGGCTGTGATGGGGCTATTGGTCGTCTCTTTAATTAAGAATTGAAATTTGATTTTTCAGCATTCATCGTGTGATGAAGCCAGTGGGCGGAGCTAAAATTCCATGAAGCGCGGAGCGCTTCTTGCTGAATTTTAGCGACGACCACTGGCTTCTTCATACCATGAACGCTGAAAAATAAAATTTAATTTCTTAATTAAAGACGCTATAACGCAGCGTCAGTTAAGGAATAGATCAGCTCTAGCAATGAATTGTTGAGTAATAATTCACTGTTTGGAGGTCAGTTGTAAAGCAGATCATATCACGAGCGCGGAGCGCGAGTGATATATCTACTTACAACTGACAGACAGACAGTGAATTTTATTCAACAATTCAATGCCAGAGCTGAACTATTTCGATTCTAACACTCGAAAACGCCGAAAAACTATTCTTTTCGTTCAAACTCTCCCAACCTGCCAGTCAGCGCGTTCACGCTCCCGCCAATATTCTTACATGTATCTAAGACAAATGTACGTTTTTATTGCGATTTTAGAAAGAAGAAGAGACGTTACACCGTCTAACGTCTCAAAACGTCACAAAATTACGTCAGCAATTGCAGTGACGTCAGAAATTAGACTCACTCGCTCCGAAACTGTGAATTGTTGCAGAATAAAACACGGTAACTTTCCATTGCTTCTATAGGCGCACTGTGTTAGAATCGAACGTTACGTACACCAATCAAGACATTTGTTTAACCTAAGACGTCGCTTGACGACAACGTCACATGATCCATTGACGTTCATCGGTGTATGAAGCCAGTTGCTCTTAACGGTTTATCTATGGGAAGTCAGTGGCAATTCAAGAACCGTCGCTTCGTACATCATAGATTTTTTACCTCTTTCCATTAGCTATCACTTGATGAAGTCGAAAATTAAGTGAGTGAGTGAGTGAGTGAGTGAGCGTACTCGGGCTTAACGTCCCACCAACAAAGACGGGGAGACGGGACTTCGGTTTTAAAGTCTCATCCGAAAGATCGGAGAAAGTGGGGATTCAAATTTAAAACTTTCATTCTAAAAGAAATAAATAGAGATCGACATTACCAAATGCGCACAAAGCGGCTGTGCATCTGTCTATTAGTGTTGATAATGCAACTCAGTGAATTGATAATAAAATTTTAACAGCAGGTCTACAAGTATGACGCAAATGCCAACAGGTTTCTTCTTTTCTTCTACTTCCTTTACGGAGAATGTCGCTGATTAACACCATGGTCCGCCCAGTCTGAGCAGAGTCTTCGCTGTCCGCATGAAGGTAGCTTAGACCCTTAGAGCTCTTAACGAAGAGTCTGATCAAACTAGGCAGTTAGCCAGGCTGATCTGAGTCTGCGATGGGCGCACAACCACATTGTTGGTTTTCTCGTGTCGCGGCTCATATCCAGTTTGCTATTTCCGTTTCTTTTATTCGTTTATTGCTATCACAGAACTTTCCTTCAGAATTTATTTTATCACAATTTTTCACACAACGCCGCGTCATATGCTCAGAGGGGGGAACCGTGAACGTCGTTAGAATAAAAATATCATAGCAGTGGTACATATATCATACAAACATTAATTGTTTTCAGTTTTGGCTCAGCAGGGGTACATTTGTCATGAAAGATAACCAGTCTTCGTCATTTTTGTTTTGTTTTTGTTTTGTTTGTTACGTAAACTCTTACAGAACAAGAGCTCCGCAAGCGGGGCAATATACGCCCGTTTCTGAATGTTTTTTTTGCACCGTTTCATCCTTATCTATATTGCTATCAAGTTTATCAAGACATTCCAAACATTAAGCTTCTCAAAAGAAAAGCCTTAAAAAGTAATCAAAGGGATGTAACTAAAAACAATAAGAAAGGGGAAGCAATTATTCTTTTATCAGACATACTGTCTCAATCTAATTACACATTGCTATAAGTTTAGTCAAGATATTCCATACGGTTACCTAGTAATGACTTGCCCAAGAATAACAGTAGAAATTAATCAAAGGGATGTAGCTCCATAAATAAGGAAGGGGGAGCAATTATTCTTATATAAGACACACAGCCGCAACCTAATACACATTGCTATATATTTTCATCAAGATTTTCCATACGGTTGCCTACTTATCGCTTGCATAAGATGATAGCCTTAGACAATATTCAAAGGGAGGTTATTCCAAAAAAATAAGTAAGGGGAGGCAATCGTTCTTATATGTGACATATTGTGTCAACCTAATACACATCACTATCTAGTTTCATCACAATAGTCCTAAGGGTTAGTTAGATAAGAGGTGTACAAATATAGTCTGACAAAATAATCAAAGGGAGGTTACTCAAAATCTAAGTCAAGGGGAGTAACCATTCTTGTATGAGACACGTTGTCTTAACCTCACAAACATTGGTATAAAGTTTCATCATGATATTCCAAGGAGTAACCAAGTTGTAGAATGCTAAGGAATCGCCATATAAACTGCCACAGACGAGTTTTTTCAAAGGGCTGTAACTCCGCTAAAATCATCGGAGCAAAATTTCCATAAAATATGCGCTACTCCACATCGTAGTCTTACTATTTAAAAAGTTTCAGCTTAATTGGATGAAAACTGTAGGAGGAGTTATCCGGAAACGAACACCCCAAAAATTCTAAGTAAAGGGCTGTAACTCCGTTAAAAATTATTGGAGCGTAACATCGAAACGATATGCGCTTGTCCACCTCATAGTCTTACTATATACCAAGTTTCAGCTTGATCGGATGTAAACTGTAGGAGGAGTTATCCGATAACGAAAAGTTTACGCCGGACGGACGGACGCCAGCGCCATAACAATATACGTCCCGTTTTTCAAACGAGCGTATAAAAAAATGACTTGATAAGTCACACATCCATCCGAAAATTGGTAAGAAGAAAGCACTGAGCAACGTTTTACTCTCACAGTATTTATTCAACTAGGATGGAACTTTACCAGCTGTAAGTATGCTCAGAGTAGTGTACTGACTGCCGTCAAATGTAAGATAAGATCTATTTATAGTTCCGGGATAGTCACTCGAATGTCACCTGATAGTGAATATCTGGCCAAGGCATCGATAACTTAGCATGTGATATAGTCCGACAAATAAAATAGCTAATGTTCCACACTAAGTTTGTGAATTTATCTCACAAAATAGTGTCTGCAAAACACAGGTTCTGCTCCCTTGCCTAGCCCAGTCCCCATCCCTTACCACATCTTCACCCAAGATCCTCCGTCACATCAACCCTATACAAATTTCTCTGAAATTTCAAGGTCACAATTGTATTAATTTTATTTTTTTATTCATTTTCTTTTTATCTTTAAAACGTCACATGCAAATTTTTAATATGCGAGTAACATCTATACACACATGTAGTTTAGAATTGATTTCTCGAAATCACTGGGAGAGTTTATTACATAAACCTGTTCCTCTTCATTGAAGATTTAACTCAAAAATGTCTAAAGCGAAAATGCCATAATTTTGTCAAATCTTATTTTTGTTTCATCTTCAGAAGGTCACATGCACATCTTCAATATGCTTGTATCATATGTAGATTGTTTCAAATTGATCGCTTGTCTGGGAGGAGTTAATTACATAACCATGCTACCCTATAATGAAGCCTAACCTCAAAATTGTCTAAGTAAAATGCGTTAATTTTGTCATTTTTTTATTCGTCTGCAAAATGTCACATGCACATCTTCAGTATGCTTGTTATATCTGTGCAAAGTTTCAAACTGATTGCTTAAAACTGGGAATTGTTTACACAAACTTGCTTCCCTTCATAGAAATAATCTTTAAAATGTCAAAGTCGAAAATGCCATAATTTGTCAAATTTATTTTATATCTTCAAAATGCTTGTAGCATTTTTGTGTAGTTTCAAACTGATTGCTCGAAATATCTGGGAGGCCGAATTCGTTACACAAATCTGCTACCCTAACCTCAAAATTGTCTGAGTCGAAATTGCGGTAATTTTGTCACAAACTATTATTTCATCTTCAAAAACTCACATGCAAATCTTCAATAGGCTTGTAAACATCTGTGTGAAGTTTCAGATTGATTGCCTGTAAATTGTGGGAGGAGTTGATTACACAAGCTTTATTTAGGCGTGACGGATGGACAGACAGACGGACAGGAGCAAAACATAATGACCCGTGACTATATAATGAAGCGATGCTACCTGTTTAACCCATTCCATTCGGGATACCCCTTTAGGGGTGTCTGGGCAAACAGTTTCGATCAAGATCCAAACTGTTTGCTGCCTAGACATCATTTCTACAAGAGTCAGTTAGACCAATATTGTCAAAATATTCTTGATTTTTGATGCAGACGACACTTTTAGCAGACGACAAATATACCCAGAATGCTATGGGTTAAAGTAGGCCTGGCTTTGGAACAGTGAATGGCTAAGACTCTTACAAGATGCCCTAAACACCTTACGTTATGTGTATATGATAATGAAAATAAGATATGGCCATCGGTCATAATATAATAATGCTCCAATTTTAAATGACTGATTTTTGTAGTTGTTGCAGAAAAATCTTCAGCTGATCTAGAGTTATGACAAATGAAAACTGTAAATAGCGAATCTCGTTTTTTTTATTACTATTATTAGCTCACCTGGCCCGAAGGGCCATAGTGAGCTATTGTCATACCAATGCGTCTGTCGTGCGTCGTGCGTCGTGCGTCGTCCGTCAACACCTAAAAACAAATATTCAAACATCTTCTTCTGTAAAACTACTGGTCCCATGGTTCTCAAATTTCACATGGAGCATGACCTGACTCCAGGGTCTCAGAATTGTAAAATTGGGTCAGGTTGAAAATCCAAGATGGCCGCCGTTACTAAAAATAGCAAAAACAACAAAATAAACTTCTTCTCCAGAACCACTGGGTATATTTGTCTGAATTTTGGCATGGAACATCAATGAATTCTTGGTATTCAAAATTGTAAAAATGAAAAAAATCTGTGGCGGAGTTTTGTCACAGTGACCTACTTTCTGTTTACGTGTGTAATTTTGCTCAAATGGCAATGTCAAAAAATGACCTATTTAAACAACTTCAAACAACTTCTTCTCTAAAACCACTAAGCCCATGGATCTCAAATTTCACATGGAGCATGACCAGACTGCAGAATTTCAAAATTGTAAAATTGGGTCAGGTCAAGAATCCAAGATGGCTGCTGTTACTAAAAATAGCAAAAACAACAAAATCAACTTCTTCTCCAGAACCATTTGGTATATTTGGTTGACCTTGGTATTAAAAATTGCAAAAAATAACAAAAATCTGTAGAGGAATTAGGTCACAGTGACCTACTTAGCGTTTACAAGGCCGATTTTGCTCAAATGTCAATATCTAAAGAAAATGCAACCAATTCTGACCAGATTTGGTCAGAAATGGTTCCTGAATGGAATTATTTCAATTTTGTGCCAGTTGACTATCCAAGATGGCCACCATGGGGGCCGTTACTAAAAATAGCACAAACATAAAAATGACAATTACTCAAGAACCCTTGAATGGAATTGGACCAATTTTGTGTCAGAATGTTCCTTGCATGAAGTCGTTTTGATTAATTGCAATTTGGCATTCCAAGATGGCCGCCATCTGCCGTTACTAAAAATAGCACAAAACATGAAAATGACAATATCTCAGTAACCGCTGAATGGATTTTGACGAAATTTGTGTCAAAATGATTCTTGCATTGAGATGTTTCAAAAATATCTATCTGTAGAACATTCATATTGGCCTCTGTTACTAAAATAGAAAAATGTGAAAATTAGAAAATCTGAATGGAGTTGGATTAATTTTGTGTCAGAATGATCCTTTCATTAAGCTTTTTGGATTTTTTGCATTTTGGCATTCCAAGATGGCCGCCATTTGCCGTTACTAAAAATAGCACAAAACATGAAAATGACAATATCTCAGTAACCACTGAATGGATTTTGACGAAATTTGTGTCAAAATGATTCTTGCATTGACATGTTTCAAAAATATCTAACTGTAGACCAGTCATATTGGCCTCTGTTATTAAAAATAGAAAAATGTGAAAATCAGAAAATCTCAATGCAATTGGACCAAATCTGTGTCAAAATGGTCCTTGGATGAAGGCTTTTCGATTTTTTGCATTTTAGCAATCCAAGATGGCCGCCATCTGCCGTTACTAAAAATAGCAAAAAACATGAAACTGGCAATATCTCAGTAACCCCTGAATGGATTTTGATGAAATTTGTGGCAAAATGATTCTTGCATTGAGGTGTTTCAAAAGTAAATATATAAAGACCAGGCAAGTTGGCCTCTGTTACTAAAAGTAGCAAAATGTGAAAATGCGCAATTCTCGGTGGAATTGGACCAATTTTGTATCAGAATGGTCCCGTTGCACAATAGCCAGGTGAGCGATATCAGGCCCATTTGGGCCTCTTGTTAATTTCAGCCTTGAAACTCAGAAGTTAACGTCCAAACTATAGGAAGTTTTTGCGATTTCTGGAAGTTATTGCGATTTTTGCAATGTTCATTGTTGCCAAGCAAACAATTTTATTTTGAAATATATGAAATGCTTGTTAATCAAAGATGGCCATTTTAAAACACAATTATTATCATTGGAAGCACTGCTAACAGATACATGGGATTTTTTCTTCTATCCCTGTATAACACGACAAAAGTGTGAATGAAAAGACCTGGTATGATATAAGGCCTATATTTGGCCCCCAGCAAATTCATTTTTCAAATTTTATTTTGGCAAACCAAGAATGTAATAGCAAACACAAAATTAACCAGTTTTTTGCATAAACTTTATTTATATATTTTTTGTCTCGAACATACCCATACCCCCAGCATGTTTTGAGATAAAAGGCGAATTTGGTAGCCTTTGTGACTTTCAAAATATAGGAGCCCGGCCTCCAACATGTTTTATATTTTGTATACAGACAAACTTTTTATATATTAATATTCTTTGAAAATATTAAATGTGCTGGTGACCTGGCTCTATTTTATTTCACCTTTTTTTTTACCAAACTGGCAGCTTTTGGAACAAAAGTTTCCGGTGTTCTGAACATAAAAACGCCCATATCCCCGCTGAAAGACAAAATAAACACATGTTGTGGGTTTTCATTTTGGTTAGCGTCTCTGGACTTGCAAATTTGAGCGGGTGGGGAACCTGGGCAGGCCTTGTGCAGTATTAAGGTGGTAAGCAGTGCTAGCCTACATTTAAGCATTTCATCAAAAGTTTATCATGAGCTTTCAAAAGCAATTGTAACTGTCATATTTCTTTAAATAAAAAAAGCTATTAAACTTACTTTTCTTGCAATTTTCCTAAATATTATTCAAAGATGGCTGAGGCATGTCAGAAATCATGTTATTCTGAAAAGTCACAAAGGCGAAACATATTATTCCTGTTTGTACCCATACGCACAAATGATAAGCAATAGAAACTATAACATTAAGCACGTAAGTGTCTAGCCTACTATGTGTGATATGTTCATGATAAACCTTGGCTATCCTTAGCTTGAACAAGAAATATCTTTAAAAAAAAGATATAAGACGAAGTGAAAGAAGACATATTTGAAACAAATAATATTTTTTTTATTATTTCTGTTGAAATTGCCCATTTCCTATTTGGAATATCAGAATTTCCCCATATATGTCTTGTACATCTCCCTATTTGGAATTTTCAGATCTCCCTACCAAAATACAAGAATTCCCTTCTTTGTTTAATCATTCTCCCTATTTGGAAAAAAAAGTAGAGGAAAATCTCCCTATTTGTCTTCTCAGCTGTATCACATGTCTGATATTATTATTGAATAGCAGTATCCTTATGTTGGGGTTATCCACTATGGCGAGAAACCAAACTGGTCCGTAAATTATTGACAGTCTTCGGTACATTCCGATATGCTTCCGATGATACGGTACTGTATTTTACCCGGTTCAGTACAGCCGGGTGCGTAAATTTACCGGAACGGACCGGAATGGACTGAATTATCGGAACGGACACCGGAACGGACCAGTTTTCCCCTATCTTCAGTAGATATTTGTAATATTTTTATTAAATAACTCTTATTTAATATTAATACATATTCTGTATGCCAGAAATAACTCTTATCTAATATTAACAGTGGGAACGCAGACTCATCACATTTGAGTAATTCATTTTCTGAGCGGTCGTCTACGCACAAAGAAATAATCCCTTTTTTCGCCGGAAAAAAATGGCGGGAAATTTTGAACAGAAACAGTCCCAAAATAATGCTCGTTTGATAAGATATGCAGTCATAATTTTCCAACGGACCAGATCAGAATGAAATTTGATGTTTTGTTATTGAAATCAGACGCATATCGGTACCTCAATGCAGTTTGCACACCCAAAACAACGATCACAGTTTGACAACCGTTTTTCAGAAAAGTAAAACCCTACGACAGTACCCCAAAGTTATTTTGCAAAGAAAATTGTCCCAAAAACCAAATTAGATGCCATTATAACTGAACCGTAGTTCATACATTCGACCGTCTTTTAGCGTGGTATATCTTCGGGAGAAAGTCTATTTAGTTTGAAAATCGATAATGAAGTTGGTCATTTTTACGTATACATGGCACGTGCGTTCGTCAACACACAGACATTTTTTCAACTGGATCGACTTGAGGAGACCAACTGTTTCTTCATTTATGGTATAGTAAAGCTTGTAATCATTTAGCATACTGTGAATTTATTAAGATTTTGCGTTAGTCTGTCTGCCTGCGATTTTTTTGGCTTCTGAATTTAGGCTACACGCCGAGAACGAGAGGAAGCAAAACAAACACACTGGTCAACCATAAAGTTTGACAAACGAAAAAGCCACAAGACATGTCGCCCCATCTTCAGGTGACAACTCGCCCCAGATTCTAAGAAAACTCCCCCAGACAACTTCCCCCAAGATAACGCGCCCCACATTCTGAGACCACTCGCTCTTCTAAAGAATTCTGTCCCGAACGACGCCAACCCCCCCCCCCCCCCCCCCGCCCCCAACACACACGTACCATTTCAGAAGTCATCCAACAAAAAGTACAAGAGACAGCTTGTCCTTCCTCATAAATCTGCCAAAACCCTGTCCCGCTAGGCGCTAAGGGACCGACCATTTGATATTCTTTGGGGGGGGGGGGGGGGGGGGGGGGGAAAGAGAGTGGGTGATTTGGGGGGGGGGGCTGGTATATTTTTCGAAAAAAATCCCTTTCTTTGGAAGAAGCAATATGCAAGTAAAAAATAAATCAGCTCATAAGGGGATTTCAAAAAATAATCTGGCCTCAAAAATCAGTGAAAAAAAAATAACCTGGCTCCACCCAAAATTTCCAAAAAAAGAGTCTGGGCCCTGCACTTTTGGTGGGAAGATAGCAACTGCCTACCTACCCACCAACATTCACCTTACCCCTGAGTCTGGACCCTGCACTTTTGGTGGGTAGATAGCAACTGCTTACCTACACACCAAAATTCACCTTACCCCTCCCTCCCCCCACCCTCCCCCCCCCCCCCCCCCCCAAAAAAAAAAAAGATGGCCACTTGGGACACCCTAGATCTATTTTTTTTATTTAACGGCACATTTACCGTGATCAACCTGCATAGTAAGACAAACAGGTCTGAGCAAGCAGTGTAGACCAAGGAGCAGTCTGATCTGGGTCAGCAATTTTTCCTTAATACCTGCACATTTTGGGTACACCATTTGTGGGTGACATAGTAGATATGTTCAAAATGTAGGATGCTGTTATCTTAGTATTATGGGTAATTACTGTAACTGTGTGTGACATTTTATGTGGAACTATTATTTGTTGTTTTCATAGTTTGCAGGGATTAAAAAGAAAGCCTACCTACCTGCTCTCCAAAAAATCCTAGTTAATAGGCAAACAAAATACTTTTTATGCTTGGCCTGTGGCTGAGATGGAAGGGGCATGAAGAAATTTATGCAAAAAAGTTATGTTTTAGCTTAAATCTAATAAAGAAAATTAAAAGGCTCATATTGGAGTTATATCAATAGAAATGATACCATAAACTGAAAAATAAAAAACATTTTTATATTTCCTGATTAATTTAATCCAACTTAAATGTTTGCAGCTTCTGACCAAAGCAACGAAACTTGTAATTACTAATCAGTTATTAAGGTACTAGAGAGAAGAGCTTGGTGACAGACATTAAATGATGAGTCATGACTGTAAAGGGGTTCAGTTGAATGAGTGAATGAGAGGTAGCCCCTTCCTGTCTATCCCCCCCCCCCCCCCCCCACACACACACACACAATTTCCAGTTTAAACATTAAGGATTTTTGTCCCAAAATCGTTGGTGATTTTTTATGGTTCTTGTTCTCAGCACATCATCTGATGATGCTTAATAATTGTAGTAAAGTTTGATAACTTGTCTACAACGGTATTAACATTTAAAAATTACACGAGTTCCACACTAAAAATTCCAAAGAATGTAGATGAATTGTGGTTATTTTTTTCTGCAAATTATCTGATGATGCTTAATTTTAAGAATTGAATTTTGATTTTTCAGCATTCCGTGCATGACGAACCAGTGGTCGTACCTAAACTTTTATAAAGCCCAAAGTGCTTCTAGAATTCTAGTGACGTCTTCTGTTTTGGGTTTTTTTACACAAATTTTAGTTATTGTATAATTTACACTTTATTTTAAACCCTGTCTGTGCCATTTTCGTGCTAATTTAGCATAGACTACTATAATGTGCTTAAGTATTGGGACACTTAAACCATTAACTTTCAGTTAGTCCAGAAAGGAAAATTAATGTTTTTAGGTGTCCCAATATTTAGGATATTAGAGGTGCCATAGTCGAGTAGTTACGAGAGAGGCGCCGTAGTCGAGTGGTTAGAGTGACTCAGTTATGGTGCAGAAAGTCGCCTGAAGGCCATGAGATCACACCCGGGTTTTGCCATCCGACGACTGGAAAACTCTTTCAACCCAACAGTAAATGGGTACTTTTTTCAAACAAGGGAAAGATAAGGCAGCAAAAAAAGAGTAATGGGCTCGTTCTTTCATCTGCTGTGCCCAAGATACAGTAGGCCTCTAACCCCACTGCCCCTACGGCTATTATGGAAAACCTTTGCCCTTTTTTTATTTATATTTAAGCACAGTAGGATTTGCAAAACATGGGTCAGCAAGATACCGCAAAAAGTGTTTGAGATGGGGACATAGGACGTCAAGTTAGTAACGACGTGTTGGGACATATTGTTAAAAAGCCGTGGTCGTGAAGCGGCATCAGTTGAACGTTACATGGAACCATCAAGGAGTTTGTTTATCTTAGATGTACCTTGATGAAAGCGTCACATGATCAATTTTCGTTCATTGATGCATAAAGCTAAACTTTTGCTCTAACAGGTTTACCCAAGGGAAGTCAGTTTCTGTGCACAAGGCAGTAACTATCTGCCATATTTTTGAATAAGTGGGTCAAATTTTACCAAACTTCCATAGATATATCGTTGGGACAAGCCAAATAGCATCTTTGCAAGTCAAGGGTACTAAGGCCACTTTGTTTCTTATGTATGTAAGGAACAAAGTGGTTTTAGTACCCTTGGATGGCATAGTGGTCTTAGTACCCTTGATTTGTAAAGATGTCTGAAAAGTTGATTAGGTTCTGGTGACTTTGACCCCATTTTCAAGGTCACAAGAGGCCTTAGACTTGACCTTCTGTGGTCTGCGTCAGCATGACAATTTCTTGTACCCACAATATTTCTTGAACCAATTTCACCAAACTTGCATGGATATATCATTAGGACAAACATAAGAGCATAATAGATTTTGATCACGTTGACCTTATTTTCAAGGTCTTAGGAGGATTTAGTCTACATATGTGAAAATTTCACTTATACAGTATGCTGTATATCTCTTCAGCCCCCACTTTCAATCTCTTCAGTAAGGGAAAAAAGGGGACCTTGTTTGGCAACACATGGGAAGAAACTCGTGCAGAAAGAATTATAATAGTGATTTGAGAAGTAACTTCCCTTATATTGAACTGGCTGACGTACCATAAAGTCTCTAAAGATTGGAGTTAGTGAACTCGGGTTGAACGTCCCACCAACAACGAGGTCATATGGAGACGGGACCTCGGTTTAAAGTATACGAAAGACCGGAGAAGCGGGGGATCGATCTTGCGACCCCTGGATGGGTAGTCCGAAGTCTAAAGATTGGAATTAAGCATAACTGTCTTAAAACTGATGTTTGGTTTTTTACTGCAGTAATGCGTCTAAAGATGCAGATGGAATGACAAACAGCGTAGATCCTGCTTTGGGATCAGTCCGACGAAGATCTGAAGTGTTTGTCTCTATATTATATTACTTTGTATCGAACTGCCAAAATGTACTCACGAAAACGCTAGAAATAGGCTAAAACTTTTGCGAATTTGTTAATGGAGTATTGAGGCTTCAGTTCAATTCAATGTATAATTCAACATTGATTCAACACTGACTCCCAACATTGATTCAGCATTGAATGTCTGCTGGGCCTTTAATACTTCTGTATTCCATGTCAGTCCATTGGCTATCACCCCATGAATGCTATAGGGCCTAACCTATTTTGAGTCGACATTTATTAAAGAGAAAGTCGACTGATCAAGTAAATTTTACGGGCGAGACTCCACTTGGCAGCTGCGCTACCGAGACTCTTTGGACTGTGGGAGTCGGTATGAGCCGAACAAGAGTTGCAAACAATGTTTGGTTTGTAGATTCAGACTCTGGAATGGGTTGAGTTTTCATACGATTTCTAGAATGAGGAAATTACAATTTTGTAGACCTTTGTAATCGTGTCTGTTCCGCGTGTTGTCGCTGATGACATCACACCAAAAACACACATACACATACTTTTCGATATTTGTTTTATATTTGACCTGAGAAAAGGTGCAGACTTGTCAAAGCTGCCAGGCGACAGAGTCGATTCCCCCAACCCCCCCCCCCCCCCCTCCGCCTCCCCGCTCCTCCCGGCCCTCTCACCAACCAGCACACCGGGCCTGTACGACGGAGAGCGGAGGGTGCACCTCCCATAACCGAGCAAATTACATAAAAACATGCAGTTTTCTGCCAGAAAGCGAGTTTACACCCCTAAACTAAAGCTCTAAAAGTGTCCTTAAAATCTGGATTTTCTTAACTTTCTTACCCCCTTCAACCCACCCCAACCCCCCATCACCCTAGGGCACCCCTCCCCTCCCGCCACCTCCCCACTCACACTGAAATTCGTTCCAGCCACACCTTCTTACCCTCCGCCCCTAGCCCTTGGCAAAAGTACATGTATGTGTACGGGCCTGCACAACCATTCCATTTGATCCTTCAGATGTAGGACCCATTAAGTTTTCTCTCCCAAAGTGAAATTTCACGTGCTGTCTTAATTGAATAGTTGTTTAGTGGTGTAGCGATATTTGTCTTGCTTTAATTTTTCAAACAGGGTCGCGATAGAGCATTTGAAATACTGACACACTGGCTGTCAGCCGACTCACAAGTTAATATCAGTAATACAATCAATTTACTGTTTACGTCATAATTTCATGACGTACCCAGCACTACTGAGCTAGCTTCCTTGTTTACAAATTCTGCGGGTGGGTATGGAATTGTGGTTATTTGTGAATAAAATATAAAGATAGACTTCTGTCATGCTTTGTATTTTTAATAAACATATCTAATTTAATCGCGCTTGGTAGTCTAGCAATACATGGAATAATGATTCTCTCGATTTTGTCGCAAACGTTGAAATGCATAGCCGGGCCAGTGATGTAAACACTGTTGTCCGCCATTTTGTTGAAAACAACAACAAATTGCGTAGAGTACCCGAAGATTATTTTGCAAAGAAAATTGTCCCAAACACCGAATTACTTGATTTTTGTCACAGGGAAAGGGCGAATACCATGGTTTTTCATGGCATATGTCCGCCGGCGGGAGAAAGTCGAATTGTTTTGAAAATTGCTTTTGAAGTTGACTGAAAAAGTCGTCTTTCGACGATCGTGTCAACTGCTCGAATGCCGAGTATCTCGGTGTTCAGTTCGGATCTCAGAGAACTAGGAAATTAAACTAAGATGTAAGGAATAAAACCGTGTATTATTTTCGGCTGTGTGTAGTTTGATTCGCCGACAAAGCAGCACTGAAATTGCGACCCGTTTGTCGATTGAATCTGAATCTGAGGAATTTCGAACGTTTTTTCGTTGCTATCTGTATAAAAATATCACTCCGCCATGGATACGCGTTCCCACTGTAATACATATTCTGTATGCCATCTAGCGCAAATCAATTAGAGATATTAGTCAAAATACTCTTTGAGTATTTTGCGCCATAGGTAGGCCTCTTAATACCCCACGCATATGCGTTTCATCTTAAAATCATATAATCTTATACAAAAATCTGGTTATCTTTCTTCCAAGACTTGGAGCGAATGAAAAACACAAAAATTCCCGAATTTTTGTTCCATAGTATCAGTGAGTGAGTGAGTGAACTCGGGTTTAACGTCCCACCAACAACGAGGTCATATGGAGAAAGGACCTCGGTTTAAAGTCTCATCCGAAAGACCGGAGAAGCGGGGGGTCGATCTTGCGACCCCTGGATTGGTAGTCCGGAGTGTTATCCACTATACTACAGCCGCTCCTTCATAGTATCATGACCAACATTTCCGCCATAGAAAATATATCAAGTCGGTGGATGAAATCAGGGGTTGCAAGTTAAGATAATACATGTTAGTCATAGGTAGGGCCTTGAATTAATCTGCGCGTGTAGATTGTATCAAAATATCTCAAAAATCGGCTGGAAATATGAATAATAAGGGTCCGTTCCGGTCCGACCCGGTAATTAGGTCCGTTCCGGTAAATTTACGCACCGAGTACAACCCGAACTACTTTTTTACTACGAAAGACTTTTCGCACCATAGAATCATTTTTTCTCAAGCCATCGGCATTTGCGTTTCTCGCGTTCTGCTTAACTCTATCAATCATTACAGCGTTAAAGTGAAAAACATATATTTAAAACTAAATGCAAAGTGCAAATAATAACATTTTTAATGTAACTTAATCTTCTGACAGGTGAATAACAATTCCATGACATATGCTCTCTTCCATACAGAGATCAAGTCAAGTTTTGGCGCCAACAATGATTTTATTAGACTTCGTCTAACAAAATGACCCGCGACGCAAGAAAACCAACAAAGTGGTTGTGCGCCCAGCGCAGACTCAGATCAGCCTGGGCATCCGCCCAGTCTGATCAGAGTCTTCGCTGTCCGCATGGAGGTAGCTTAGACCCTAAGCTACCCGTTGAGTGCTTAGTGAAGACTCTGATCAGACTGGGCAATTCCCAGACTGATTTGAGTCTTCACCGGGCGCACAACCACATTGTTGGTTTTCTCGTGTCGAGGCTCAAATGTCATCTTTATCTTGAATATGCCATTTAGCACCATCCTATAAAAATGTCGGTAGTTAGGAGTAGCATGATCTAGAGACAACCCTATTGCGCTGTGAAAACTTTAACTTTGGACGATAAACGTCTCGATACAAAGTTGTAACTCAAGGTTTAGCAATTTTGCACTGAGGACACACATGGTTAACACTTACAACTATTACTTTGTAAAAATTGAGTTTTGAAAAAAAAATTGTTAAAATTCTTCTGCGCTGAGCCAACTATTTGGGTTGCCATACTTTTCACGTATCATTATAGTCGATTTGCTCCCAAGTGCAAACGGAGTTTTGTCTATTTTCTCGAAAACAGTGAAGCTGCCATGATTGATTGTTTTCATGTTCTGATGATTCTTATTCCAATACATAAGAGAATACAATGTCTTCTTTTCAGTATTACTTATTTACTTATTTATTTATTCTTTGTTATTTTTTTTTCCTTCGAATTATCTGTATTCTGTTGCCTCAAGTCTGTCCATACATCAACAGTCTATAAAATCTAATGTATTCCTTGTACAATAACTGTATTATAGCGTATAATTCAATACTCAGTATTTCATGTCTCAGGAGATGACTTTAATACAAGCGTTTGGCTTACCGTCAGATCCTGTACCATGTTATATTGTACTTTTCTTGTAACTATGTAATTTACATTGAATAAATATTGTTTAAACCAAGAGAATACAAAATAAATCCGAATTTCTGTTTGCTTTTGTATAATGTTTTTCATAAACAGTTATGCAAAAGCTGAGCAGTTTCACTGAAGGGTAAGTTGCCTGCTTTTTAGAATAGCCAAAATATTATTGGTGAGCAATAGCGTACACTCGTTGTTTACTACAGTTGTGGGCGTACATGAATGCAACAGAACAAATGTAGTCACCTCCGCATACATAACCCATGGTGATACTATGGCCCACTTTGAATCGAGCTATAGTAGCTACTATATTTAAAGTTCCAATCAAAGTGCAATAGCGGCTACTAAAATGACGTCATGTACTTGCCAAAGAACAACCGAGGTCTGGACTGCCGTAACTCTAGTAGCAAGATGGCGGCTGTTAAAGACTCTCGCGATTTGTGGATGTACAACAAGTATTTGTTCTACTAAGTTGTTTCTGTCCTTTTTCAGCCGACGATCATACAATGAACAGTATGTTTCGAAAAAAATCTATTAGATTCCGGATCTTATTTCATACACTTATTTAGGGGCATATATTATCATTTAATCTATAAATTATCGTTTTTAAAGACTACCTGCACAGAAAAGGCAATGAAATGCACAGTTTTCCGTTTCCATGACAATCTACTTTTATAGCAACTTTGGCGTTCGATTAGTAATGCGAGTGCGCATGCCCAAAAATACTACTATGGTAGGTACTCTACAAACATTGAACGATTATATAGTTTTCAGAAGAAATGTGTATTTTTCAAAATATGATAGTATATGGGTCAAACGAAGAGTAGTAAAAATGGATTATAAAATTTCAATTTATTATTCAAAGGGGGGGGGGGGGGGGGGGGTATCAATAAGGTGGGTTTTCTGCATCCTACCAAAGTTTTATTTTTTTAACTGATGGTATACTCCAGTGTGTCTAGTTTATTGAACCATATGTGACTTTGCGCTGAAAGCCCTAGTTACTGAGCTATGGGTCTACAGAAGTGGGTGGGGTAATTCAACATGGTTTTAGCTGGTCTTGTAAAAATGTCCTCATTTGGTAGAAGAGTACAGCAGACAGACAGGATTTGATAAAATGATTAACAGAACATCTAAACTATATTTCCATAACATTTTATTTGGTTTAATTTGAACATATGTTGTCAAAAAAGACTTCCTTTGACATTCAAGATTTTTTTATATTTTTGTCCTCAATTTTCAATATTTCTTGGCCTTATGGTTAAATAAACAGACCAGTTGTCATCAAACTAATGTCAAGGAAGCACCCTGACCAGGACATTCGGATGATGTGACCAGAATTTCACAATGACCTAGTTTTCATGGTCGACTGAACACATAAACTTGCTCAGAAGATGTTTTTTCATTTAATTTTGACCTAGAATTACGAACCTTTGGCCAAATTACTATTTTAACTGCTATATTATGCCCTACACCCCCGTCACTAAAGGTGAAAGAATACATATTGGCTTCAGGTCGGATCTCCTTGGCGTCTGCATCTGTGTCTGGGTCTTGGAAACAAGGTCAAGGTCAGAGTTTGATGACCTTGACCTTGTTTCCAAGGTCACAGAAGGACTTAATATGTGACACATACACAATTGCAGATGCCAACGAGATCCGCACTGAAGCCAATATGTATTCCCTCACCTTTAGTGGCGGGGGCGTGGGGCATAATATAGCAGTTAAAATAGTAATTTGACCAAAGGTTCGTAATTCTAGGTCAAAATAGAAAGAAAACCATCTTCCAAGCAAGTTTATGTGTTCAGTCGACCATGAAAACTATGCTATTGTGATATTCTGGTCACATCATCTGAATGTCCTTCTCAAGGTACTTCCTTGACATGAGTTTGATGATAACATGTCTGTTCATTTAACAATAAGGCCAAGAAATATTAAAAATTGAGGTCAAAAATATCAAAAAATGCTAAATGTCAAAGGAAGTCTTTTTTGACAACATATGTTAATTTTAGACCAAATGAAATTATATGGAAATATAGTTTAGATGTTCTGTTAATCATTTTATTAAATCCTGTCTGTCTGCTGTACTCTTCTACCAAATGAGAATGTTTTTACAAGACAGGCTAAAACCATGTTGGATTACCCCACCCACTTCTTTGGGCCCATAGCTCAGTAACTAGGGCTTTCCGCGCAAAGTCACATATGGTTCAATAAACTAAACACACTGGAGTATACCATCATTAAAAAAAATAAAACTTTGGTAGGATGCAGAAAACCCACCTTATTGATACCCCCCCCCCCCCCCCCCCCCTTTTGTTCTAAAGATAGTGTATATTGGTCACATGCTATCAAGATGTAAAATAAAACAGGAATTCCAACAGCCAAGTTTTACTTCCTTGAAATCAAGGGGCGAAGGTCCTTTTCAGCTCATCAGAGCCGAAGTCTCCGGGGGAGCTTATAGGATAGGCAGTTGTCCGTCGTCGTATGTCGTATGCCGTCCGTCACCACTTTTAAACTAGATCTCCTCTAAAGCCACTGGGCAGATTGGGCTCAAATTTTATCTGTAGCATCCTTGGGCTAAGGGATTGATTTTGTTTTTCTTCTTAATGAAAATCGGCTCTTTAGTTTGGTTGCTATGGCAACTAAAGAGTTCCCATAGACTCATTATGGGAAAAATTGAGAAATTACATTTACTGCCAAGTCATTGCAGATATTTTGACAAAACCTTTATAGAAATGTCCCTTGAGAAGTCTCCAGTCAGCTTTATGTCTTTGGCCCACTGCTTTTTTATTGGTTTTCATGGAAATATGGAAATAGAAATGCAAAAAATGGAGAAAAAAAACTTTAAAAAAAATATCTCCTCTGAAGACACTGGGCCAATTGGGCACAGATTTCATCTGTAGCATCCTTTGCTTTGGTGATTGCAAGTTTATGTTTTTATGGAGATCTGCTCCTTGGTTTGGTTGCTATGGCAACTTTATAATTTCCATTTGTTTATAATGGGGGAAATTGAAAAATGGCGTTTACTGCTAAGCCAATACAGATATTTTGATAAAACTTCTATAGAAAAGTTCCTTGAGTAGTCTTCTTTCAGCCTTATGTTTTTGGCCTACTGCTCGTTTTCATTGGTTGCAATGGAAACAAAATGCAAAAAGGAAAATAATATGCTAAAAATTATCTGCTCAGAAACCATAAGCTCTATGATGCTGAGAGTTTATAAAAGTTTTCATCATATAAGTCTTCACAGATTTTGTATTATTATTATTATTATTTTTTTTTTTTTTTTTTTTTTTTTTTTTTTTTTTTTTTAATGAAAATCAGCTCTTTAGGTGGGTTGCTATGACAACTTAGCCATTCCTTAGACTTATAATGGGGAAAATTGAAAAATGGCGTCTACTGCCAGACCATTGCAGTTATTTCGACAAAACTTTTATAAAAATTGTTCGTCAGTAGTCTTCTATCAGCCATATGATTTTATGCTCGGTTCTCATTTATTTTTTGCCCTGGAAATCAAAATGCAAAAACAGAAAAAATACCTTTAGTTATCTCCTCAAATACCATATGCTCCTATGAGGCATAGACTTCATAGACTTACTAATCATATACGCCTATACAAATTTTGTTTTCCATTGTCATTGTTTAAAAGCAACTTATAATGTAAAAGAAAATGGGATTCATTGCTAAGCCCTTGCAGATATTCTGACCTAACATTTCCAGAAATATTCCTTGAGTGGTCTTCTTTCTATCAGCTCTATGTTGTTATTTCTTTTTTGGCACACTGCTCATTTTGATCGGTTGTCATAGCAACCGATTTCGAAAAAATAGTGAAAAAAGCTTTGAAAGTTATCCTTTTTTGTTGCAATGGCAAGCAAATTGTGGAAAATAGTCATTATTTGTATCAACTCAACAGACTGTCAGACTGAGACTTTGTAGTTCTATATTTTGTATTAGCCTGTAAAAATGTAACAGCAATTTTGAGCCTCTACAAATATGATAGCACTTTTGAGCTAGAGAACTGGTAAGATTTGTGACCAATGGGCCTCTTTTTGTAAAGACTCGCATGTCGGGAAATGTCGGGAACGCTATTTGTATATATTTGGGAGCAAACGGACTTTCTTTTTAGGAGCGAGGACACATCTCCAGGGTGATTACCGAGCTCTTTCTCACAATGAAAAGTCCGAAAGGAAATCCATTGCTCCAAGAGCGGGCAAGCTAAGCATCTTTAATGAGTGTGGGGTGCGGAAAGAAAAATCCGTCACGAGGGTCACTGTTCGGCATCACGAGGCTTGCCTCGTGATGACGAACAGTGATCCCGAGTGACTCACCGCACACCAATGGTAGATACTTTTTATTGCACACCTTTTGTTTTTTAGGGAAGAGTTTGTTAAATTGCATTATTACATTACTGCATTATTCAGCGTCTTTTAGTATCTCTTGAAAGAAGCCTACGACGTTCTGCTATTTGCATCAATGCCTGACGTAGCACAAACTGCCATAATTTTTTGTCTTCTTAACGCCATCATCTCAAAACCAATGTAACTTGACGACGCAGTGAGCTTCTTTACAACAAATGCACTTGACCAAAAGTCATTGTTTTCCGTCATGAACGATATTATAAGGGTAACATTATACAATGTAAGTATCATTCTTGAGTAAGAGGTGCGGAAAGAAAAATCCGTCATGTGGGTCACTGTTCGGCATCATGAGGCTTGCCGAGTGATGCCGAACAGTGATCCCGAGTGACGGATTTTTTCTATCCGCAACTCACACCCATAATAGACACTTTTTTTATGCACACCTTTTCGTTTTCAAGGAAGAACTTACTAAATTGCATCATTTTTAGCGCTTTAGCGGTTTCTAGTATATCTTGATATAGCCGACGCTATCTACGACTGACGTCTTTACGACTATGCCCGGTGTGGCAGTTAGTCATCTTGATGTCATCATCTCAAAAGCCAACGCCACTTGACGACGCACGTACGTGAGCTCATATACAACCAATGCATTGACTGTGCATGCTTTGCCTTAATTAACTCTTATGTGGAATAAACACAACTTCAACAAGTAAATGCATTGCCCAGTCGGGATATGTATTTGCGTTAGACATGAAATGCGTGTTGACGCCGTTACCACTAAAAACATATCTAAACTTTGAACATGTGATTAACAAGGTATCTGATGTAACATTTTAACTTTCAAACAACGTAAACAACGTTCATAAAATGACCATAGAACTATAATTCTACAGTTACATCTGCTACTGCGACATCTCGGCGAGAGAGCCCTTGTACCCACTGGATTTAACGCTGGCCTGCTGATCTAGCGGTCCCAAGTTCGATTCCTGAATGTGGAAATAATCTTTTCAATCGTAGACGGTGTTCCATTGTACACACCCTTTCATTTTTACCTTCCGATCGTCCTGATATGACTGAAATACTGTTGATAACGACCTTAAGTCGCAAGTCATCCATCCATCCATAATTCGTGTAAGAAGAAACTTCTTCATAATAATACTACTTTTCGTGTACTTTTTCAGTACTTATGTACCCACTCTCATTCTTATGGCTAACCAATAACCCGCTGTCTTCTAAATCAACAAAATGAGCCGCGACGCAAGAAAACCAACAAAGTGGTTGTGCGCCAAGCGCAGCCTCAAATCAGCCTGGGCATCCGCCCAGTCTGATCAGAGTCTTCACTTTTCGCATGGAGCTAGCTTGGACCTTGGCTACCTTTTAAGCGCAAAGCGAAGTCTCTGATCAGACTGGGCGCATGCCGAGGCTAATCTGAGTCTGAGCTGGGCGCACATGCCACTCTGTTTGTTTTCTATTGTCGCGGCTCAAATGAGTTTCTGTTTATTTCGGAAAATATGGCTTGGCATTTAATTAAATCGTCTTCAGAGAATAGATATATTTAAGATGTATATAAGGGAAGATGTCCAGCCTTCTAAGTGAAATTTACCTGAATCAAAAGAACAGTGATTGAATTCAATATCCCGTTCAAGAAAGATTATTAAATTCAAATGCCAAGCACAACTTTCAAACAAAAATAATACAAATATTTCTAAAACCAACTACTATTATTAAAACAATTACACAATTCTGTCGAAACATTAGCTTCCACTGTTTATTCGCCTTTACACTGTCAAAGTATTTGTAGCCTGATTCGTCCCTCACTTTCTAAACATTTATAGGCATTATTTACATGTATCACTCATTTCAGGCGGTATTCCACCCTCACCATCTCAGTATTTTGCAGGCGTTTTTTCCTCCTCATTTTCTAATTACTTACAGGCGTTATTCCTTCCTCTCTACATATTTACACGCGTTATTTCCTCCTCACTTTCTAATTATATACAGGCGTTACTTTCTCCCTCCCTTTGAAAGAGCTGTTCAGATTCGAAAGCCAGGAGGCATGTTGGTGACCTGGTGACCCATACACAAACTGCCTTCAGTAGAAGGAAGTAACATTCAAGCCTGGAATGTTGTTGTTCAATTATTGCTCGTTCATGTTCGGAGAAACCACGTGTTATTTTGTTTCCCTTGTTAGTATCTGCACTGTCGCCGAATAATCCAATAATTCTTTGGTTTAAACATATTTTATTGCCTAAATAACATAGCAAAGGGGGCGGGCTACACGTTCTCACAACATTAGCTACAGCCCTTCCTCAACAATTCTCTACACTTAAGTGAACTTCATTTTTGCACCCCCCCCCCCCCCCCCCCCCTCTCATTTGGGCCAACTCATAAAGGAAAGGATTTCTCCTTAAGGAGAAATTCATTTATTTAAGAGTAGACCCCTTTTGGGATACCTTTCATCGCTCAGGTAGCAAATAGCAATATAACTGTAAGCTTCCTCTCTTTATAAAATGGCGGGAAAATAAGAAATTATCAATTAACCGTATATTCCACAATATCCACTTGTCCACAAGCCTGGAATGTTGTTGTTCGTTTATTCCTTGTTCACGTTCGAAGAAACCACGTGTTATTTTGTTTACAGGCATTATTCCTCCTTCACTGTTTCTAGTTATTTACTGGTGTTATTCCTCCCTCGCTCTCCAAGAGCTGTTCAGATTCGAATGCAAGGAGACATGGGGGTGACCTGTACACAAACTGACTTTCAATAGAAGGAAGCTGGGAAAATCGAATATCATTCAATTGAATGTCCACAAGCCTGGAGTGTTGTTGTTCAATAATTGCTTGTTCATGTTCGGGGGAGCCACGTGTCATTTTTGTTTTCATCGTTAGTCTCTGCACTGTCGCCGTACAGTCCAAAATTTCTCTACACTTCAGTGAACAGAGTCCATTCGGTGTTCTCATCAATGCTTTTCTGAAGCTCCGCCCACATGCGCTGTACAGTAGGAAGTTTATTGAAAAGTTAGCGTAATACAGAATTTGGAATATCACTTGCATGAAACCCTCCGTTTCCGTAAAAACTGTCGATTCTGAGAAATGAGATCTGAACAGGAACTGAACTTTGATGGCGTGGCTTGGTAAGTTTAATACCAAGAAGACAATCACAGTCACTACCAACATGCGTGTTAGTTTACTTTGAGCCTCGGTCGCCTGGCGGGCGGAGGGATTCACCGAAAATGACGTGGCGTTTGACTGTCTATCCGGATTGTCCGGTGTCGTGGGAAAAGAAGACTCACACACTGAATTAACCGCGCTTTCTAACTCTGATTTATAGAATCTGCTGATATGTATAAGAAGCCGAGTGATCATAAACATGATCATTGTGAAAGGTACCACTAAAGTGAGTATTGTGTCCAAACAGGAAAGAATCATAGCGGTCTTGGCGTCTTCTGGAATAATCAAGCAAAGCTTTTGACTAGAGAGTGGTGTTTGGACAAGTTTGGCGATCCAGAACGTGTAGATATATATTACGGCCGCAATGAATGACAGACTACACACCACCTTCCTTGCATTTGTTGGGGTACACAGTTTTGGGCTCTTGCGCGGATGGAATACGGCAATATACATCTCCGTAGTAAAGGCATTAACAAACCATATTGACGTAAAACTGAACACAAATGATGCAAACACTGTCATCTGACATATACCTTCTTTGTGGAAAAATCGAATACCCAATGATTCAAGCCATCCTACACCAAGGCACACGAGAAATCCAGTATCCGAGAAAGCTAAAGCCGCTAGGTACACGGATGTAGATATCCGTTTGAGCGGCGATACCAGGAACACAAGAAAAGAGATTGTATTTCCAAACAATCCGGTAATGATGATAATTGGTACCACATACCTTTGAAGCGCGTTTTTAACTGACTCGTAGCTACCCGGATCGTCATAGTCCATAGCCCCATTTTGGGGTAGCGTTGAAGAGTTATTCCCCATTTGAATATCAATGCCCGCCATTATGAAACGCTTTTAGAGTTGTTAAAGTTTTCTGTCGTTCTTAATCTTCTATGGAAATTCGTCAGTTAACAATGATTTCCGCAGCATATGTCCTTTTTTACATTTTTGACTCCTGATTTTTCTCGGTATTTCATATTTTATCACAATCGAAATTTAGTTAAGCTGCAACTCATGTATAGAAAGCAGCATAATTCCTTTCTACCTGATAGAACACAACCGCGTGTTTTTTCTCTACTTTCCGACGATGTCTGTCCTCTGGAATGAAAAAGTCTTCTGTAAAATGGTTTTCTGAAATCAGTCTATATCTGAAATTGTCAGACAATTTAATTCTTCTGAAACACAATATGACCTATTGTCTGTAATGCCGCTTAATTCTTTGTAATGAAGAACATATTTCGTGAGTTACTACTTTGTCATTTCTATTTAAATACACGAATAAGGTTTAATAGGCCTAGATCATTCCCCAACTATGAGATCTTTTTTCTTCTCATTAAGCAAAGTAAGACGAATGGACTTTCTAAACTCCATGAATAAGCAGACTCTAAGATGAATTAATAAGCACAGAGACAAATTGGAATTTGAGACTCAATATTTAAGTTCTTCAGAAACGTACATTTGCGCGCAGTACAAAATAGTGCTGTCTTACCAATATCTGGCTATGAACACATAAAATTCACTGTTTTGAGTTGCGCATCTGAGAGATTACAACTTTATTTTGCGCCTGATTTCTTTCAGTGAAGGTGTTTTTCTTTCTTTTTTTTCAAGTCAGAATTGAACACTCTTTTCTTCACAACTTTGTTTTGTATACGATTTTCTTCGGCGAAGTGTTTTATTCTTTTCGTCTGAAGTAACAGTTTTATTTATTATCAAGCACAGCAGAGATTCGTAATATCTGCAACTTCAAGTCGTTTCGTCCGTAAAACTTTATCGGATTCCATGATATCTTAATCAGAACCCTTGATTGTCCGATAAATAAACCCGGGTAGCACCGCACAGATCTAAATCAATTTTACCTACTGTGTTAATTCCAAGGCCTATAAATTATTCCTTCTCGTAAAAGAATTATAAAGCAACTGCGTGTTAGTTAATGCACTGTCTGTCTCTGTCGCCACTCCTAGGAAGAAAGTACTTTATCAATTAACAGCCAATAGTCAGCTGAGATGTTTAAGAATCCAACAATACGCGTTGCTATGGAATATGTTAGGATTTGTTTTATCGCAATGCCACTATTGACTGCCAGGATTTTAGCCGCGATGCAAAAAAAAATCCCGTTATGAAAGCAGAAGATACCCGATTGTTTCAACGGTGACACATTTTCAGCAATGTTAACTGAAATGTATTGATAAATACAGAAACTTATTCTAGAAAATGAGTTAATTTATAAAATTGTCATTGTCGGCTTTTATGCAACAGGCAACAGGAGTCGAGTATAATATTCTGCTGGTAGGCGGTTTTCAATAGCAGTACTGTATACATGCTCTCTTCATGCGGGCTGAAATAAGAATAAAAAAGATACAATGAAGGAAAGTATGTAGCAAATTATAGTGTATTTTATTCCAATGGATACCTTTTCAGGGAAGCAAATCTGCCATTTTCAGTTGACTCCCTTCTAACTGGGGTCAACTCATAAAGGAAAAAAATGTCCTCGTAGGAGTAAGATTTTTAAGGGGTGATGGGGTCGGGCGATGGTGCTGGGTAACTTTCCATGCCGGGGCGTCCTACTAGTTTAGATAAGAGTAGGGTAAGGGCCTCTCGCCTATCGTGCCTTTTTTTCTCCCTCTCTCTCTCTCTCTCTCTCTCTCTCTCTGGGAGACGGCTCGATATAGACTGAAATACTGTCTCAAAGGGCCGTTGAACCCATAACAACCAGCCAACCAACTGTCTTTTAAGAGTAGACCCCATTTTGGAAGGGCTCCGTCGTCCAAGAAAGCCGGGCCGCGTAGCTCAGTTGGTAGCAATTCTGACTCAAGAGCCAGAGGTATCGGGTTCGATATCCGGTCCGGCCACTTGCTTTCGCTTCCCCCTTCCGCTAAGTCAATAAGGGCAGTTATCAGTTACTAGCGAAAGTACGTGCACTTAGTACCGGTTAACCGCTCTGTAGGTCTGAGCGTGCTCAGGAATAGTGTGGTTAGGTTAATTGACCGTGCCGACGTAACCATAGATATTTACCGTTGACGTAACGCAACAAAACAACAACAAACGTCCAAGAAGGCAAACAAGAAGTAACAAAAGTTGTTTCCCCAAGTAAAAAAAAATCATGGATGTGTTCGCTTAGAACATAGCCTACTCATGAAAAAGAGGCCTTTATGTCATGAGTGAGCATTGAAGATTTAAACCAGTCGCATCTGACAGAGCCTTTGTCGATTATTGTAGAGATTCCTTGGTTCCATAGACTGTCGATTGCCTCATCACCGAAGAACTGCACAAAGCATCGAATAAAATTTTTGAGAAACGACTTAAGTCGTTGCTATGCTGTTGCTAAGGGTGAATTTCTATGTTGGAAATTCCCCACAACCATGACATTTGCTCTGGAGGAACAGTCTTACAAAGACTGTTCCTCCAGAGCAAATATCATTGTTGTAGGGAATCTCCTTTATAGAAATTCAGCCTTAGCAACATCATAGCAACGGCTTAAGTCGTTTTATGAATACGGCCCCTGATTTATTTGTTGGAAGAAATTTCAAACTTGGCCCAGAGGTTATAAAACTGGAGTACTTTCTTAAACTCTCGGAAGCAGCCAATCAGTGTGCTTTATTTTGAGTTTGAGATTATTCTCAAGTTTTATAACCTCGAACCCTGGTTGCTCAAATTTTATGTACACATTTCACTGCTGAGGTGAACGGGTACACGTTCAGAGAAAGCAACTCAACCATTTTCATTTCTGTCTCCCTTTTTGATGGTGGTCAAGTTTTAACCCATTGCATTCTGGGTATTTTTGTCGTCTGCTGAAATTGTCGTCTGCATCAAAAATCAAGAATTTTTTGACAATATTGGTCTAACCAACTCTTGTAGAAATGATTTCTAGGCAGCAAACAGTTTGGACCTCAGACCAGGCCACACGTTTGTGTGGCCTGATCTGAGACCCAAACTGTTTGCCCAGATATCTCTAAAGGGTTATCCCGAATGGAATGGGTTAAGGATGTCCGCTGGTGAAAATCTTTATTCAAACTTTTTTTACTTTTGTGTTATTTCAATTCTTCCATCAATATGTAGTCCAAAAATGCAAAATAAAGTATAGGTTAGTGTGGATTTTTTTGCAGTACATGCCATGAAAGCTTGTGAGGGTACCCGGCCATTATGAAATTTTTTAGCATAATATAAAAATATTTAACCATGTGTTTAAATCTTTTAAGAAGAGGAATCAGTTGATTTAATAAATAATTGCATGCGTTTCCTCTGACGACCACACAATGTTATATTGATTTCAAGCATAATTTGTGCACAGTCTTTTGTTAATCTCCCAAAATTTAAAGGAAGTGTTACCCCACCCCCATGACTTCGGCCTATTTCTGAAGCCATAAAAATGAACCAAGGCCACTTTCAAAAAAATAGCTACAGAGGGTATTAGCGCAATATTTCTGTTTATAATATTATATTGCTGGGGTCTTGTCTAAAGATAATTAAGCAAAAAATAATGTCCTGAAACACTCTTTTATTAAATAGCACTTGAGATATGTTGGTATTATGATATCTTCTCTTCTAATTGAATATAAGATAAATTGTGGAGAAGAAAAAAACAAAATATTGAATAAATAAAGACATTTTGTTTAAAGTTTGACTATACCTGACACAACGTTTATTATTAAAACAAGTTATTGAAGATTTTATATTAAAAACTGTAAATGCCTTGGCAGAAAATGACAAAATTTATCCCTCCCCCCAAAAGAATGCAATTTTTTAAATATTTTGTAATGCTGCACCAAAGTGATGCAAAATAACAGTGGCAGATTCTAACTTTTTCTTAAACTTTGACAGATGATCGTTCAGACAATTATCTTCAGGAAAATTAGTAGAAAAATATAGGTTAGTGTGCAAATAAGAAAGAAAGCTTGAAAATTTTAAGCCTACCCCCTTTTATTTTTGGCTGTGTGTAAATTAATAGAAGAATCACGGTTGCATCTGAGTTATCTATCTAGTCCGATGAAAGAATTTTAATGTAAAACTGAAAACAGCCATGTTACTCTAAAATTATATAGCCTTTTCATAACCAAAGAATACTTCATAAACAACTAATTGGATCTTAGGCTAATCGAAGCAGATTCTAAGCCACCCCATGTAGAAACAATGGCTGCCTGTGTTGGTAAACTACAATATGTTTCTTTCATGTTTATGATTAAATCATTTCCCAAGTCTATTTTCTTGACTTATATTAATATATTCTTAACATGCATACAGAAAAATATGACAAAAATAAGCTGTTATATGGAAAAGCAGTTTTAGAATGGTAATTACCCCACCCACTTCGGAACCCACTTCAAGACTGACTGATCTGATTTTAACATGACACACACTCAACGTAAATTTCTTGATCAATCTCTGGTACACGTGTAAATTTAAATATGTATAAATGCTCTTGAATGCATGCTCATGTGTATGATTTGACTCAACAGTTTTTTTTTTAATTTACATAATCTCCGAGCTTGACCGAGCATGATAGAGAATTGAGAAAAAAAAATAAAAGGTGAACAGTTAGTCTGAATCTCTTAAACTATCTGTATGCAATGCAAAGGACCGGTGATCCTGCGCATTGCGTCCTGAGCACGACGCCAGCATATCGAGTTTAAATGGAATAAAGATACTCATAAAATATTGGAACTGATAGCTATTGAAATAAATGGAGGCGGACAGGCACCGGGTGCAGCGCACAGGACCTCTGTTCCTGTGCCTTGCATCTGGTGTGCGGCTCCAGCATATTAGTGGACTTTGAGTAATGGAATAATTATGCTTGTAACGATAAAAGTTATTGTTGTATGTGGAGAAGTTCACTTTGTAATATGTGCTATACAGGTATGTTCAGTGTCTTTGTATAAACCGGCGGATAATGGGTATTGAAATATGCGGAGAAAACGCAGGACGCAGTGCACAGGACGTTGTTCCTGTGCCTTGCGCTCCGGGCACGACTCCAGCTTACTATATCGATTTTAAATGAACCACGATGCCCATAATGATTAAAATAATTGGGATATGTGGAGGCAGGCTCCAGGTGCAGTGCACAGGGCAGCTGCCCTTGTGCCTTGCAGGTGGGGCGTGGCTTCAGCATATTATTTGTCTTTAAACGAAATGAGATACTTATGACGAAATATGTCATCGAAATGTGTGGATATGTGTTTTCTGCTATAAAGATAAGTTTATTGCTTTATTTACTGCAATATGTGGAAGAGTGCTCCGGGGGCGATGCACAGGAGCATTGTTGCTATGCTTCGCCTCCTGGGCATGACTCCAGCATAATATCGAGGTGAATAAACCAAGATACTGATAATGATAAAAGGTTCTCGAATTACGGGGAGTAGAACTCCTGATGCAGTGCATAGGGCCGTTGTTCCTGTGCCTTGCATCCTGAGCCCTGCTCCAGCATACTCAGTACGATTGAAACAAGTGCAGATGTGCATCATGTGTTGGATGCAATACAAGTATATTATTGTCCCAGTTTAAAGCTGGCAGGTGTCACTTATTGAAATATGTGGAAAAGTGCCCCGCACGGAATGCGCAGGACCACAGTTCCTGTGCCTTGCGTCCTGGGCATGACTCCAGAATATCATTGGAAATAAAGATAAGTTTATTGCGCTAGTTACTGAAATAAGTGGAGGAGTGCCCCGGGGGCGATGCACAGGAACATTGTTCCTGTGCTTCGCCTCCTGGGCATGACTCCAGCATAATATCGATGTGAATAACCCAAGATACTGATAATGATAAAAGGTTCTCGAATTACGGGGAATAGAACTCTTGATGCAGTGCATAGGGCCGTTGTTCCTGTGCCTTGCATCCTGAGCCCTGCTCCAGCATACTCAGTACGACTGAAACAAGTTGAGATGTGCATCTTGTATTGGATGCAATACAAGTATATTATTGTCCCAGTATAAAGCTGGCAGGTGACAGTTTTTGCAATATGTGGATAAATGCCCCGAATGTAATGCGCAGGACCACAGTTCCCGTGCCTTGCATTCTGGGCATGACTCCAGAATATCATTGAATAGAAGGATAAGTTTATTGCGCTAGTTACTGAAATAAGTGGACGAGTGCTCCGGAGGCGATGCACAGGAACTTTGTTCCTGTGCTTCGCCTCCTGGGCATGACTCCAGCATGATATCGATGTGAAATAAGCCAAGACACTGATAATGATAAAATGTTCTCGAATTACGTGGAGTATGGCTCCTGGTGCAGTGCATAGGACCGTTGTTCCTGTGTCTTGCACCCTGAGCCCTGCTCCAGCATACTCAGTACGACTGAAACAAGTTGAGATGTGCATCTTGTATTGGATGCAATACAGGTATATTATTGTCCCAGTATAAAGCTGGCAGGTGACAGTTATTGCAATATGTGGAAAATGCACCGAATGCAGTGCGCAGGACCACAGTTCCTGTGCCTTGCGTCCTGGGCATGACTCCAGAATATCATGGAATAGAAGGATAAGTTTATTGCGCTAGTTACTGAAATAAGTGGACGAGTGCTCCGGAGGCGATGCACAGGAACATTGTTCCTATGCTTCGCCTCCTGGGCATGACTCCAGCATAATATCGATGCGAAATAAGCCAAGACACTGATAATGATAAAAGGTTCTCGAATTACGTGGAGTATGGCTCCTGGTGCAGTGCATAGGACCGTTGTTCCTGTGCCTTGCATCCTGAGCCCTGCTCCAGCATACTCAGTATGAGTGAAACAGGTGGAGATGTGAATTTTGTATTGGATGCAATACAAATATATATTTGTCTTTGTATAAAGCTGGCGGTAGACAGTTATTGAGATATGTGGAAAGGGGCCCCGAACGCAATGCGCAGGACCATTGTTCCTGTGCCTTGCGTCCTGGGCTTGACTCCAGCAAATTATTGAATTTTAGATGAAAATGAAAACCCAGGATGGTAAAAATTTGAAACACATGGTCGTGTGCTTCGGACGCAGGGCACGAGATCGCTTTTCCTCTGCCATGCGTCTCAAGCTTAGTTGCAGTATAAATTTCGAATTTTAAATGAAATGAGATACATGTATTCATATGAAGATAAAAATTATAGAAATGTTTGGGTATGGGACTGGGCTCTGGGTGCAATGCGCAGGGCCGTTGTTCCCGTGTCTTGCGCCCGAGCGCAGCTGTAGCGTATTTCCGAAAGGTACTCCTGAAATGACTACTAGTATATTAGTCGTATGTAACATGCTTACACTGTTTCCATCTTAACTCTTGAGCCTCTTTGAATCATTATTTATATTTGACCTCATATTGCCATTTTTTTTGTAATGGATTGAGAGAAATAAATGATTTGATTGATTTGTGCCTTAAATTTATTGACACATGTAAAATAGTCTTAGATGCAAGATGCATGTAATATAAGCGTGACACTCAACAAATTTGGTAATATGATGTTTTCGAGCTTTCGCGAGCAAAAGTTGGGGATTTAAAATGGGAAAGCTACATAATGTCACATGAACGAATGCATACGTTTCTTGGGTCTCATTATTCCAAAGGATTGGTTCCCTCTTCTTTATGAAGTAAGGCTGGAGTACAATCTTTTATACAATGTTCAGTCAGCATTTTTCTGTTTTGTTGTGTCTTCTTTTTTTTTTTCTTAGATATTCTAATTGTCCCCCCCCCCCCCTCCCCCCTCCACGCTTGAATGCTACTGTCGGGTAGCATTTTATTGTATTACCTAAAATCTTTTCAATCATTGAATAAGCCAGTGTAATGAGCAGCTTGATCTCAGTCTATACGGGTCAACAATGCACTCGATTTGGACCACTGCCCGAGGAAAACAGATAGAAACACCTGTGTCGTGTTGAAGAGAAAATATAGTTTTGCGTAATGTTGAACTAAACTGTCAGTTCAGTGACGTCACAATGACAAGTTGGCACGCGCGCACTAATTGACTGAGCGGATTCTATGGCTGAGTTCGCATCAAATGAAACAAATCTCTCTACAAATTAGATTCCATAATTTCTACGAAAGCTAATGTATTTTATGATAATGTTGAATTTCCCACAGCGTTCCTCAGTACTGGTCATGCTATTAATAACATGGGGAGAATGAGGCCTATAATGCATCATACAGATCTACACCCACCCCTACTCCGCCAACGCCCAGACGCCTGCGCACCTCGAGACCTACACTGTTCTGTTTCCTTTTTGTCAAACCGTTTAGCCATTTAAATAGCAGAGCGCTCAAAGTATCTAAATCATAAGTCCGAACTCATTTAATCGAAATAAACGTCGACAAATCCAAAATATTTAGATGCAAAGACATGGACCCAAAAACAGTGTGATCAGGTGCTCGCTCGTTTTGGAATGCGGTATACGATTCAGTAAACCTATCGCTCCCTGTACGTGACACCTGACACGTGGCAAAATCTCGTTTAGTGCTAGTCCGGCAATACAAACAGTTTATACCTGCACCAAAATTTGACAAACGAGTGTCGCGTTATTAAAAATGTATTCAGGTGTATGTTTGTCCTTTACCAGCCTGTGCGCATGCGCAGACCGAGCGTTATTCGCTGGACGAACTGTGAATGCCCACACTGCGCATGTGCGCAAGCTATCCAGGGCATGCGCGTTGTAAATATTTATATTTTTAAAAATAATAATAACAAGAATGCCATGTAATTAGCAGACAGAAAAGGTTTTTTTCCCAGTTCGAATTGAATTCTCGATGCAGTGTAACCATACAATCTGCCCAAACTTGCGGCATAAGAAAAACCTTTTTTTTTTTTTTTTTTTTTTGCTCCTCAGCCGTGAGAAACTGTGCCTTATTGCATGTGCTAACAGGAAAGACTCTGATCAGTCCGCACATTCGCATAGCCTCTGTTCAATATGTACATGCTTGCTTCACATAGAAAAAATGCTAATCAGACTGTGCATATGTGTAGGCTGATCTGAGTTTTCCCTGTTCACGCGTAATATAAAGCCCGTTTTCATGAATAATGTTTTTTGCGTTAGTTTCAGTGTGCATTAAAATGTGTTGGAATTTCCTTCTTTTCTCTCTCTATCTAAATACACGTCCACACTAGTCTGTCGTCGTCATCTAACCCATTATGAAAAAGACTGCCTGCATGAGGCTTTCGTCGCCGGAAAAAAAGTGAGACGGCAGTTTTTTCAAAGTATTGTTAGATGACGAAGTCGTTAGTGAAGGATTCAAGGCTCTCCAACGCTTAAACAAAATATAAATAACAATGCTATATCTGACTCGTATAGGAACTGATGGCATATCAGAAAACTGCTGAAAGTGATCAAAACGAGCTTTCAGCAGTTTTGTGATATACTCCACCAGTTTACATATATGTATACTTAGCAAAACTGAATCTTTATACGAATGTACGAATCGAATAGCATCGTTATATTATATAGAAGTCCGTTTGCAGAAGATGGCTTTTAAATTTCTACTTTGGAATAGAATTGCGCATCTACCAGGCACAGCTTGTTTACCCGTAGTCTTGTTGGGTTTCTCTTGTGAAGAAAACAGTGAGTCCTGTCACTGAAGGGCCAAGTCGTCCAGGGAAGCTAGCAGGAAGTCACAAAAGTTGTTCTCCTTTTTAAAAAATGGCGAATAAAGATTCAGGTGTACCATACACCATAACAGTAATTACATGAAAAAGACGACGTTTTACATGTCCGAACAGCAAACAGCCTGTGCACTGAAAACTGTTCGTGAATCCTGGAGATTTGTAAGATTGATCAATGTTCGCAAATGTTGAGTGTGATGTGGGTGGTTGCTGATCGGATATGTTCTAAGATCCTTTTGAGGCGCCCTACCGATGTCTGTTTTAGTCGCGGTTCATGTATCGCAGGGAATGGAAACTGCGTATGGTCAGATTAAGGACTGGGGACAAATGTGCCATCGGAAGTGCGAACTTTGAATGCAGAGACCGTGCACATAGCTGGTCGTGCTCTCACTGTTTGCGCGTGCGTTCCGACAGACTTTGTCAGGACGCTGTCATTTGAGAAATGGCGCCTTATCGCATATACGAAAATCAAAGACCCACTTCAGCCTGCGCACCCGCGCATCCTCGTTCGGATTTCCATGATAGATTGTTGATGCAGACAGAGACCAGGCTAATGTTAATGCTCAGATGTGTCGGCTGATCTGGGTCTTCGCTGTTCGCATTTGGTATGAAGAACCTTTGCGATGTATGGCCCAAAAGATCTCGACTCGCATACTATAGTCGCACGCGCTTTAACGCACGGGCAGATTCGCGCAAAAATAACTGCGAGCAAAAGTTCTGAGACTTGGAAGTATAAAAAAATAGCCGAGAAAGCAAAAAACGAAGTCCCATATTTTTTAAAAATCGCGTAATCTTTATAAACCCTGGTTTCCATTGACGTCTATTATTTCTGTTTGTTCCAATATAGCATCAAAGGGGTGGGGGGTAGGGGGGGGGGGGGGGGGGCTGGTATATTTTACAAAAAAAAAAAGCTGTGTCTTTGGATATGCAAGAGAAAATAAACTGGCTCCTAAGGGGATTGAAAAAATAATCTGGCCTCAAAAGTAAGTGAAAAAATAACCTGGCTTCACCCAAAATTTAGAAAAAAAAGTCTGTGCACGGATAATTCCGTTTGAATCGAGTTTTTAAAATGTCTCTGGCCACTGGGTAGTGGGGGGGGTGCGCCCCCCAGACCCCCCATATTTATAGTAATATTTCAATATTATCTACAATATCCCGCATGTGCATACATTTACAAAAATATCCTATACAACATTCACATGTATACATGTATTATTGATCTGCCGCATTTCTAAGTAAATGTTTCTTCTAAAACTGAATTGCAAAAGAGTCACTAGCTTATGGGAGACAAAGCCATTTAGATATGGCAAAATAAACACTCTAAAAGGCAAAATTCCTAAAAAAAAAGCTCGTATATTTTATCATCATCCATAGTTTTTCTCTAGTGTTTCAAGTTTTAAAATTGCCATTAAATTTGGAAAATTGCTTTTGCTTCTGGGGGGGGGGGGGGGGGGCAACGCCCATCCAGACCCCCCCCCCCCCCCCTTCTTAACTTCTTAGCACAGAACTTTCTGCCTTTTTATTAACTGGCATTCATGTATAATGTAGCTGCATCAGTAAGTAGTTATCAAACTTTCTAAAAGTGCGGATAAAGCATGTTTGGGCATATGATCGGGCTAGGAAAAAAACTTCCTAATGTTAGCCCTAAAACTTTGCGAAAATAGCCCTGATTTTTTGCCAAAATATCTCTAATTTAAGGCCTATTTTTTGCCAAGCTTATACAGGGATGTTTGTATCTGTACCTTAGATGAAGAGAGTAAAATAATAATAATAAATAAAATAGAATTGAATTGAATTGAATTGAAGAGAGTAAAATAATCCAGGCACTGGTTTGCAAAAGCAAACTAAGCCATGCCCTTAGGCTGGTTACAGACAGCACCATGTTCTTTTTGTGAGAAAAAAGGTGTAAAAATTACTGGTGTGGGTAAAAAAGGATATGTTAAGGTCAAGTAAACAAGGATCTGATATTTTAGCGTATAAAATTTAAAAAAAAAAACCTGTTTGAGTTAGTTTGTAAAAAAAAGAAATTAGCTCCCTCGAGGTGACAAAAAAAAGAAATTGTTTCCAGAGGTCAGTGAAATAAAATGTCCTGACTCCATCAACAATACCAGCCCCCCCCCCCCCCCCTCCACCCCCACACCCCCCAGAATATCAAATGGTCGATCCCTAAATGTTCGGAAGACAAGTTTGATCGAAAGAACTAATTTGAAAATGTAATAGTGGGGGTGGTGGGAGGGGAGGGGATGTCTGAGTTAGCCCCTCGACTCCCAAAGCTGAAACCATTTTTTAATGTAGACGGATACAAAACTTCTGACCCCACCCCCATATGCCTGGCAAAGTGTATGACCCCCCCCCCCCACCCCCGACATCCCATCCCCACTGAATGTACCCGGTCCCCCACCTAGTAATAAATGACGTCCGTAATAATCTGGTAAAATCAAAACTTTTGATTAGTAAAATACCACCCAAAGGATAAAGTACTAACCTCAAAATTTTTATATGGTGTTGGGTCTCAAGAACATAGACTATTTTACTGTGACCTGCTTTCGTAGAGGAGATTTGGAGCAGCCAGATGCGCGCACTAATGAAGTCTAATGTAGGCTTTCAGCACAGTTAGTTAACTAACGACAGAAACTTCACTCCACCACTGTTGTCACTCTGGTTAGTTTTTGCGTTTGAATGTACTAGCTGTTTGTTGCAGATGCGCGAACTGATACCAAAGTAAAATGAAACACACCACTTGGCAATTCATTAACAGTTTCAGATGAAGTCAGCTGTAGATTCTAATTGACAGCAACATTACACGTCATCGTTACGTGTACCAACGAACCTAAACAAACCAGCTGCAGTGTATTTGAAGAGTTAAGAGAATTTCAACCGTATGCCTAGGACTAGGCCTGCGTAACAGAACATATTAGCTGAAGTAAGATTATCATCTGTCAGCAGATATATTTTTTATATCATGTCTAGCCTCAGACTCATCAGAGCTCTTTGGTGTCTATGGGATTTGGCCTCTCGCGGCGTAATGTGGGTGGGGTGTATGGGATGTATCAACTTGCTCCAAAACTCGTAAAGAAAAGTCGAATATTTTGTCAAATAAAACCAGAGACTGTCTGACGGATGGGGTGTCGGATGACATAGGAACTAAATGCAGTGTGGTTAGAGCCCCCAAGAATATATTTTGCAAATTGTAAACATTGTAAAGGCATTAAGGCATAGTAAAGTGCCTGGCATGTGGTGTGCAGACAAATAACGACATCACGGGTAACGTTATGTGGGACCTAATATTTCTTGAGCGAATGAAAAAATGGTAGCGCTCGAATGAAAATTATATAACAGCATCCAAAGTTTTAAAAAACATAATGATTTTATATTATTTCTTAATTGTAAGTCGGCAAAATTACGACAGCCGACATTTGACATTCCGAACAGTTGTTGGCAGTTCGCGTTGCGCAGCGGTCTCAAATTTGTCACCAGCGGACATCAATCGGAACACCGCTCGGCCAATTCCGTGAATCAACCTGATTCATGGAATTGGCCGAGGAGTTCCGAATGCAGCGGACATCCTTAAAGAACATTATTTAATCCTACCGAAGCATTGTGTTTTTTTTTCTTTTAAGGGAAGATACCATTTTGTTAGGGCTTCATTGTCTACGAAAGCAAACAAGAAGTCACAAAAGTTGTTTCCCTTTGTAAAAATGACGATAAAACATGGAGGCATAACCCTATACATGTACCTAATTCACGTTTGCAAATGCACACCGGAGTCAATAGTGAATTAAGTCAAAACTCCTGAAAATGGCGAAACCGAATCTTTCAAGAGTTTTGCGAGACGTCCACTAGATATAATGCACCTGTATTGAGCCGCGACACGAGAAAACCAACAATGTGGTTGTGCGCCAACGAAGACTCAGAACAGCCTGGGCATCCGCCCTGTCTGATCGGAGTCCTCGCTGTCCGCATAGAGGTAGCTTAGACCCTTAGCTACCATTTGAACACTTAACGAAGGGTCTGATCAAACTAGGCGGATGCCCAGGCTAGTCTGAGTCTGTGCAGGGCGCACAACCACATTGTTGGTTTTGTCGTGTCGAGGCTCAGTTATGTTTTAGTTGGTGCGCTGAAAATCTTGTTTAGTGTAACTTAATGAGGCACTTCCAGAAGTAGAAGGAATAGTCTGCTGAACTAGGGCTCGGTTAGATGTACCATTTCAAAAACCAAATACTACGTTAATACTTTATGGATGGCCATAATTATAATGCGCATTTTACTTTTTCTTTGTTGTTGTTGTTAAAAGAAACCCTTTCCTTGTAATGTTGGATTTTCAATTTACTCAAGTCCATGAGAACTTACAGCAGTGACTGAACTCCTTTGTTGCATGAATCTTATTTTGTTTATATTCTTTCCTTCCCTAAAAATGTAGGATTTCCAATCAGCTTAAGTCCATTATATACAAAGACCACCTTGTTGAAACCCATTTTTTTTTTATCTATTAGTCAGATTCCTTTACTTCAGATGAAAGCTTTGCAACCAGCTGAAGTCCGTGAGTACAATAAGCACTCAGCTAAAACTTCATTTGCAGTGCAATCGGTAGGGCGTCTGACTTATAAGCCAAAGGTCCTGGGTTCGATACCCGGTCCGGCCATTTACTTTCATTTCCTCTTCCGCTGATTCAAGAAGGGCAGTTGTCAGTTACTGGTGAAAGTAAGTGCACTTAGTACTGGTTACCCGTTAACCACTTAGGAGGTCTACGCCTGCCCAGGAATAGTGTGGTTAGGTTAACCACAGGCGCTTGAAGTTCTATGCTCAACCCCCCCCCCCCCCCCCCCCCCCCCCCCCCCCCCTCTATAGGCCATTTCTTCAAAATGGCACGTAGCCTAGATATTTAGCGATATTGAAATATGTTTCATAGCATAGAACTTCAAGCGCCTGTGGGTTAACTGACCGTCCCGACATGACCATAGCTGTTTACCGTGGACGTTAAACAATATTTGAGCCGCGACATGACAAAATCAACAATGTGGTTGTGCGCCCAGCGCAGACTCAGATCAGCCTGGGCATGGCCAGTCTGAACAGAGTCTTCGCTGTCCGCATGGAGGTAGCTTAGACCCTTAGCTACCCTTTTGGCACTTAACGAAGAGTCTTATCAAACTGGGCGTATGCCCAGGCTGATCTGAGTCTTCGCTGTCCGCATGGAGGTAGCTTAGACCCTTAGCTACCCTTTTGGCACTTAACGAAGAGTCTTATCAAACTAGGCGTATGCCCAGGCTGATCTGAGTCTGCGCTGGGCGCACAACCACATTGTTGGTTTTCTCCTGTCGCGGCTCATTAATTTGCCTGAGCCTTTCCTTTAGAATATCGGATTTTCAAACAGCTCAAGTCTATAAGAACAATGAGCCCTGTGCTGAAAAACGTGTTTTGTTCAAAGACTAAATGAGCCGCGACACGAGAAAACCAACAATGTAGTTGTGTGCCCAGGTCAGACTCAGATCAGCCTGGGCATCAGCCCATTCTTTTCTCGTGTCGCGGCTCATTATTACAGTGTTCTGCCGGTGAAGGGTGCATCGGCGGTGTTGCACTTGACTTTTCTGCTCACGAGCAATTTCAATACTTTTCGTCCCTTCGTTGTGTTTACTCTTAAAGGAAAGAGTTTGCTCTTTTGGGAGCAAATTCTTTCCTGTTAGAGTAGACCTCATGTTGGAAGAGCTTCATCGTCCAGGGAAGCAAGGGTGGGCCTGGATGCCGTGACTGCGACATAGATTTTATTTCCTTACTCAATTTCTTATCATTGCAACGTGTGGCTTCGGTGAGGCGGTTCCACTAGGGGCCTTGGTTCATATATCCCTGAAAAACGAAAAGAATTGACTCACTCAGAACTCTCATCGGAGCCCGCCCTTGATTGCAACTATTTTACGTGATTGTATTTTGTCTTATTGGCAATATCTTGCGAACACCTTCCAACATGCCCTAAAAATCTTTTTTTTCTCCATCTCTCTAAAGATGCGTATTTATTGTATCATGTTTCATTTTCATTGATATTGCTCAATTAAACATTATTTATTGTAGCTGACATACCAAATCACTCATTATATGCTATAACATAATTGTCAAACGGGATACAGATTTACATAAGTCGTTTGACTCTTCTGGATCCTTTTTGTATATTCTTCTGTATATGTCTTGTCATGTGTATTGTATTTAGATTGTCAGTTTATACAAATAAAATAATTTTATACTAAGGGTAGCAAACAGGAGCATTAACCGGGAAGGGGGGGGGGGGGGCAGGTTGCCCCTCCCCCCCCCCCCCCCATCGCCCCCCCCCCCCTCCTCGGTTAATGGGTCCTGTACTATTTGCGGTCCTTTAGTATTTTCTTTGCTTCCAAAGCACCCATCTTAATTAACCGTGATTAACTCTTAATGCGCAAAAGGAAAGGTTGGATTTGCAAACACCGTAGATCCAGATGAGGCTGTTTTTAATTTCGCAAATGTAGATTTGTCTGATTTTTGTCGCTCAAGAATTAAGCTATGGTATATTTCAAGAACATACATGTATGTGAAGCACCGACGGACGTACCAAAAAAATCTGATCAAATAAGTATGACAACATGGGGCAGACTTACTCGCCAGGTGAATAAACTTCTACAAAGATCAATTCCACAATGTAAACTTTGGATGCTTTTCATGTCAGAGATCCAGTAATCTTACGAAATGAACAACCTTTTGTGCCTACCTAATTAACTTTGCGATTTATTGCAATAGATAGCATGAAACGTTACGAACTGATGTGATGTGATATAAAATTAAAGGTAACATGTTGCGCTGAGCTTGATATAATTTAATTGTGTCTTCTATAAACAAAAAAGAAAAAAAAAACACTTAAGGCATGTGCAAACAGCAAATATTTTAGCCGCGACATGACGAAACCAACAAAGTGGCATGTGCGCTCAGCGACGACTCAGATCAGCCTGGGCAGCCGCCCAGTTTAGCCAGAGTCTTCGTCGTGAAAATTTAATGATAATTCTAGGTATTGGGGTGGATAGATCTGAACAACCAGTGCAAACCCAGACCAGACTGCTCCCTAAAAGAGCAGTCTGCTCAGGGTCCACACTGTTTGCCATTCCTTTTGCATTTTGGACGCATTACTCCACTGTAAAATCAAACTGTTCCATTTTAAGAACAATTATGTTTATTATTTTAGGTGTCCCAATTTTTAGATTTTAGAATTTTGCCGTACCAAACTACGACAGCTGCTTAATTAAAGGCTCCGTCGCTCTATCAAGTCTATCAGGAGGAAAAAAAATCATATGGTATCGCTTTAAGCTTCTCGCTATAATTTCGTCAGTGTAAATGACAGCCAACTTCGTCCTTGAGTTTCACATAAAAAGGGTTAAAAACTTATTTGGGTCATTTTAGTTGGCAACTACAATCACCTACTTTCGATTTCATTGAATAAAATGATAAAAATACAATGTACAGGCGTGGAGCCCCGATCACTTTTATATAGCATTGCCAGACGGGAAACCAGAACCGAAAATTGTACTTTGCAGAGCGATTTGTTATTTTTCAAAAACTTGTTTTCTACACTTTTTGCCAGCTATATCACTCAATATGTGCTCATCAACCAACATTTTATTACCAATTGTGAACATTGAACCGCCTTTTACAATGTTTTGAGTTTACACGCTTTTACCACTGATAGGACTATGGAGACTAATAGCGTTTGCCAATTATAAGATAGCTTTAACAACGTTCTTCGAATATTAATTTGTCGGAAACGGAATCAGATCATGAAACAAGATTTCAATCCAAATGAACATAAGATAAAAGTTATTTCTATCCTGCTGCGATATTAAATTATGTTATAGGAAAACCCACAGTTTCCATTTGGGTCGCAATTATAAAATTACACATTTACACATTTTAAGTACTGGTGTGCTGACATTTTTTTTGCCTTTTCTCTTATGTAATTATTGATATTATCATTACTACTATTATTACCTCTATTACATGAATTTTCAGTTAATGTTTGGCTAGATGTTGTTTGACTATTTCAGCTTGAAGTCTTGAGCAATCAGTTTATTTGAAGAAACTTCCCCCGGGACCACAAAAGCGAACGTCCACGTTTTTTTTTTTTTTTTTTTTTTTTTTTTTTTAATTTCAATGGACTCCTAATGTCTAAATTAATAAAATCAATACTTTTTTCTTAATTGGAGTTATATGTTTCTTCATGTACAATGGCTCCTCCTTTCCCCGTGGAGGCTAGTATCTTCGTATAATTTGTTCTACCTCTTTCCTGTTATTTTTTCTGGATGTTTACTGTTTTACATTGTTTATTTGTTAGCATAAATTTGTTTAAACATACTGTTTGTCATATAGGATGACGCATGAATTTATTTCTAGGGAAACAGATTTACAAAATACGATAGACTTCCTTCTGAATCCCTTGTATGAACGTGTGTTCTGCTATCCGCTGCTTGCACAAATGTTTATACAAATACATAAAGGTTGAACCAACTGCACGCACTTTATTTATGAAAATGATGCACGATTATAAACAACGATCTGAAAAACTCGGCAATTATTGTTCACAATCCGATGAGCCAAATACAGTCCACTCTCGATATCTCAAAGTCGAAGTTAATTGCAAACTACCGGTATCTCGAAGTAAATTTGCTGGTTCCAGAAAATTTACTTTGAGTAGATTCAGACATTTAGAGGTGAAATGTAAAGTAATTGTAAAGGAACTGTGTTCGACCTAGAGTCTTTGAGATAGGAGGGTACTTTGAGAGATCAGTGCTTGGGTCAACTGATTTAGCACATATGTAGGCGGAAAAAGATCATATGAGCCGCGACACGAGAAAACCAACAATGTGGTCGTGCGCCCGGCGCTGACTCAGATCAGCCTGGGCATTTGCCTGGTCTGATCAGACTCTTCGATAAGCGCTTAAAGGGTAGCCAAGGAACTAAGCTACCTTCATGCGGACAGCGAAGACTCTGATCAGACTGGGCGGATGCCCAGGCTGATCTGAGTCTGCGCTGGACGCACGACCACATTGTTGGTTTTCTCGCGTCGCGGCTCATATTGAGTTGAGCATCCATACAGGCAGGCAGATCATGGCTCTGTGAACGTGCCGTAACGAGCGGAGACTCGAACAATCGAAAACACTTGCCAAACACTGGAGGAGACTGTCGTACATGTCGATTTTACTGGCAAAAGAAAACTGCTTACCGTCCTGTAAACGGCTCTTCAGAAGCGTTCAGCTAAAATTTGTCCACATTTTATACATGTTATACTTGTAGATAAACTAATTGCTAGACTGACTCTATGATCAGCACCTTTCACAAGGCACTGACCAAAACTGCGTGAAACTCCCGGAAAGCACCTTTGTTACGCCAGAGATCCTTGATCTGCTCGACAAAGAAAACATTATTATCAAACGGGATACAGATTTATATAAGTCGTTTGACTTTCTTCTGGATCCTTTTTGTATATTCTTCTGTATATGTCTTGTCATGTGTATTGTATTTATATTGTCAGTTTACACGTTTATAAAAAAAAGTAAAACTGGAGTAGAAGATGAGTTCGTGGAGGTCTGAGAAGAAGAGTTGTATAAGCGATCAGTGCCAGGAGATTGAATCATATGCCAGAAAAAGCATGCCAACTGGTGAAAGACCTGCCATTAGATAAGCACAGAAGAGGCAATGCCTTAAAGGCCCTGTTGCTCTATCAGGACGCCAAAAATTTATCATGAGGTATCGCTGCATGCTTCTCACTATAGTTTCTTCATTGAAAATGACCGTGATTTGCCAGTTTTAAACAAATAAATCATCCTTGAGTTTCACATAAAAAAGGTTTGAAAACTTTATTGGGTCATTTTAGTTGGCAACTAAAATGACCTACTTTCGATTTCATTAACTTGAATAAAATGGTAAAAATACAATGTACAGCTATGGAGCCCCAATCAGTAGCCCCCCCCCCCCGCCCCCTCCCCCCCCCCCCCCCTCCCCCGATGTTTATACTGCATTGCACGACGGGACACCAGGGCAGAAAATTAGTATTTTGTAGAGCGATTTGTTATTTTTCAAAAACTTGTTTTCTCTACTTTTTGCCAGTTATATGACTCAATACCCTCATTTAATTATCAAACGTGAAGATTAAATCGCTTTTTGCAATGATTTGATTTTACCCTTGATAGGACTATGGAGACTTTAAAGAAAGGTGAACTACGTATACACAGAGGGACGAAATATTGCTATAGTACCGTTCTACAATGCAAAAAATAACGGTAGATTTTACGGTAAAATAACTGGCAACCAGCTGCCAGTTTTACCGTTATTTTTACGGCCGCGCGTAAAAATTGCAGGAATCATCAAGCAGAGTGGGACAGAATAGAGCAGGTGTCGTTTTGGTCAGATAGCCCTTCAACAATACAGTTATTTTCGAGAGCGCCAAGTTAACATAAACTTCCATTTCGTGATTTCCGACAATGTCTTACAGGCAAACGCCCGTAAAAATAACGGGAAAACGACTGGCAGCCGGTTTCCAGTTATTCTACCGTAAAATCTACAGAATTTTTTTACAGTGTATAGGCATGTGACAAAGCGACAAAGAGACTAGCAGAAGCGAGACATATTTTTAGTTCTGTTTTGTGACAATGCATTGTGTTTTGTGACAAGGCTATCTAACTTTTCCATGCTCAACTCAGCTGAGCATGAAATTTTACCTGCTAGTAATAGCAAATTATAGGTAAGTACAGTCGTTTTCTTGCTCAGTTTCGCCGGGTGTGAAATTTTCTCTGCTTATGAATATCAAAATGCCAACTTTAGAATTTCTTGCTCACCTGAGTTTAGCATGAAAAACAGTTTTATAACCTCGGGGCCTGGTTTTTACATCGCGTTTGTCAACAATGAGGAATACCAGCTGAGAAGACAGAATGTCGCAGAAACAAAAGCTTTCGAATTTCTTTTTCGAATACGTTGGCCTCACAGAATGCTTAAATGTCACGCCGCACCACTACACATACGTTTAAGGCAAATATTTTTTTTTAATGTTTTGGTAACACATACCCAGTAAAGTTCTGTATGTTCTGATACAACTGTATTTGATTTTCAGTATTATGATAGCAATTAGTTTCATAAGTGGAGTAATTAAAACCCTCAATTCGATCAAAATAAAGGATTTTTAGCATTTTTTTTTATATATTAAAGGCTTGGTAACGTAAGCAACATCTCTGCTAGTAGCTTTATGCATGATCGTTAGTATCACTATTGTGGATAAAGCATAGCTCTGTAACAGTGATATTTCCTTGTGTTTTAATGCGTAACTGGCTAAGACTATGTAGCTATAAACTACCAGAGACATACATTTGTGCTCAGAAACCAGGCCCCGAGGTTATAAAACTGTTTTCGTGCTCAACTCAGCTGAGCATGAAATTCTTCAAGCTGAAAAATATTAAAATGCCAACTTATATTCGTTGTTCAGTACTAAAGTAGGCATATTTGTACTAAAGCAGGTATATTTAAGCAGGTATAAAACCTTTTTCATACTCAACTCAGCTGAGCATAAATTTGCAAACTAATGTTGGCATTGTCATATTCATAAGCAGAGAAAATTTCATACCCAGCTAAACTGAGCAATAAAACAATTGTACTTATCAGTAATTTGCTATTTACTAGCAGGTAAAAGTTCATGTTCAGCTGAATTGAGTATGAAAAAAGTTGTATACCTACTTAAACATACCTTCATTAGTACTTATATACGTATTTTAGTACTGAACAACGAATATACCGAGGATGATAGCCAAAAGGCGGACATTGTAAATAATTACTTTGCTTCACAGGTGCTCGTGACTGACGACAACAGACTCTTACCCCAGCTTTTACCAGTCCAGCACATTCTAAACTCCATTGAAATTTTAAGTCAAGATGTCAGTGATGTCTTTCGTAACCTTAACATTAACAAATAATGTGGTCCAGATTTAGTAAGTCCTCGCCTTCTAAAAGAAGCCTCTAGTGTATTCTATTCTATTCTATCCCATAACCTTAGGTCGTTTGGGCACCACAGATGACTTCAAAACAAACTCTTTCCACCTCGTCCTGTTTTCAGCTGCCCTAGTTGAGCTGGCAAAATCCATCCCTGTCCACTCTTTTATAATGTCTTCCCACCTCTTCTTCTGTCTACCTGTTCTTCTTTTTCCTTTTACTGTGCCCTGTAGAATCGTCTTTGCTAAACCAGAAAACCTTGAGACGTGGCCAAACCACCTTAGTTTCCGTTTCTTGACCAGCGTCAGGAGTTCATCATATTCTCCAATGGCTGCTTGGATCTTTCTGCGAACCTCCTCATTGGTTATATGGTCCTTGTACGAAATGTTCTGTAACCTGCGGTAGCATCTCATCTAAAAGGCCCGCGTTCTTTTCTCTAACTCTGCTTTCAAAGTCCATGATTCACAGGCATACCGAAAATGGGAAATGACAAGGGAGCGCACAAGCTTCACCTTCAATCCAAGAGATATGTTGTTATCTCTCCACACTGATTTCAGATTGGTAAGAGCTGAAGTGGCTTGTGCAATCCTTGAAAGAACTTCCTGTTTTGGGCCATCTTCTGAGACAACTGCTCCAAGGTATTTGAAGTCTGTTACGCACCCAGCTTCTGTCCTTTTACCTTGATCTCCCTCTGGATGTCATCTGCGCTGTTCGTCATCAGTTTGGTCTTCTCAGCACAGATCTCCATCTTATACATTGTGCAGGTTTGGTCGAGACTTTCTTTTAACTAGAGCTTCTAGTTCCTGCTCTTATTCAGGTAGAGTGTCTATGCCATCGGCAAACCGCAGATTGGTAATGTTTCTGCCGCCTATGCTAACTTTTCCGTCATGTTCTTCCAGAGCATCAGACATGATCCGTTCGAGAAAAATGTTGAAGAGGGTGGGTGATAGAAGACGTCCTTGTCTTACTCCAACTGTTGTTCTGAACAATTCTCCTGTGCTGCCATTTATCAGGACCCTACTTGTAGCCTTGTCGTATAGCTGCTCAATGGTGCGAACTAGATTTGCACTGATATTGTACTTCCGCATGGTGGCCCATAAGGCTGCATGTCATACCCTGTCAAAGGCTTTTTTAGAATCAATGAAGACATGGTACAGATTCTGCTGATGTTGGAGATAATTTTCACACAGGATTCTAAGGTTGAAGATCTGTTTTGTGGTGCTCCTTCTTACTCGGAACCCAGCTTGTTCCTCAGCGATTATCTCTTCGGCCAGTTCTTATCTATTATAAGATTTTGAACGGTCTAACTCCTAACTATCTTTCTGACTATCTACCTCTTTTGGTGCAAGAAACTACCACATACAATCTAAGAAACTCAAATGATATCCAAACTCTCCATGCTTATACGAACTTATTCTACAACTCTTTCTTTCCCTCCACTATTCGAGCTTAGAACACTCTCCCAGAGACTATCTACATTTGTCGCTTCTTCAAATATCGTTTAAATCGAGATATAAAGAAACCTCTAAAATGCTATAATGCTGGTACGCGGACTGGCCAAATGCTCTAAGCAAGAATCAGAATGGAATGTAGCTGACTTAACTCTCACCTTCATAGAAAAAATATAGTTCCAGATCCTTCCTGTCAATGTGGAGGTTTCGAAAGTCCACATCATTTCTTTTTCTGTTGTCTGAAGTATACAGCCGCTAGAAACAGATACTTAACAAGCGATATTCATAGATATAATTCTCACGATTTTCTGTTTGGAAGAGATAGTATGACAGACCATGAAAATGAGACTCTTTTCCCAAAGGTACAAGATTATATCATTAAGTCAGGAAGATTTATTCCATAAAGTTTACCTCTCTCTGGCTCCAGCTCAGTATATTGAACATTTATTTACTTGTCTCGTTCTAAATTCATGATGTCACTAAACTTTCTGCCGTGGGAGTGCAACTTAAGTATTAATCGGTCAAATGCTTTATTCTTTGCCTCTGCTTTTTTTTCCATAATCAGCTTTATCAACTTGTTTATATTTACTTAACTATATTATATTTCTTATTATATGAAAACGTTTTGCACAGCTTTTTTCTTTTCTGCCTAATTTTGTACAATAGCAAACAGGTAAGTATGAACAGACCTCTGTCTCTCTGTCTCTCTCTCTCTCTCTCTCTCTTTTGTTTACTTGTTTGCATTGGTTTGATATTCTTTGTACCTTTCCATTCACATATACTATAATTTTCAGATTGCTTCAGGAGATGGCTTTTATATAAGCACTTTGCTTACTATCAAATCCTGTATCATTATTTATTTTTGTACTACATATATGTAATTTCTATGAACAAAATATTGTTTTAACCAAAAGTTTAATAGCCTTGGGGCCAGGGCATCCTGTACTTTTATCCCATTCCCACTAAAGGTCGGAGGGTTGGGTAACAAAACTGACACACAAAATTCTACATACATTTTTTGTTCTGGCAGCTACATTTTTTTTCTTTAATCTCTGTTTATAATAAGCCCTGATAAACCCTGGTACCAAAATATCAACAGAAAATTTCTACTGCATAGGTCGAAAAGAATTGCTATTTACGTCACAAGCCCATAAACCATAAAACATTGGCTAATAAAAGTGTTTTGAAACTGTTTAGAAATATCCTGGGGATATCGTAGCAGGGAAGAAATCTGCAATAAAACATTCGCATAAACAACTAAAGATAGAAATAATGAAAGGTATTCACCTCATCTGTCTAAAAATGATTTTCCAACGTTTGATCACTCACATTGATTCAAAAGTGCACATGATATACATGTATTATTATGTAGATAAAAGCGAAAATGATGATAAGTAATAGGCACTGGCACTGATCACGACCTGTACTGCTCCCTTATACCAATCTAATAGCTTCTCTGAAGGCGTGTGATGGAGATTTTACGCCATATGATTCTGCAACTTGGATTTCTAAAATGTAACAATCCTTTGTTACATTAGTCATATCTACACTAAGAACTATACTATCAAAAATGGATGGGCTGAATTGGCAAGAAACCGGTGAAGATTTGCAGCAGTTTTATGGTTTATATTGCTCTTATTGACAAGTTTAAATTCACTCAGCGGAATCGACGAACAGATTTCCAGTCAGCGCATCTTCCCCGTTAATAATATAATATTGTGCAAATTATTTGTTTAGGCGTATGGGTACACCTCCATGTTTTTTCCACCATTCTAAAATCACAAGTCACCCATTATCAACCTACTTGCAGGGGAATTAACCAATGCTAGTTTCTCAGATGTTGGGGTATTTTTAATCTATAACATTGTTTTGCCAGGAAACGAAACGGTGATTTTTTGTTGTTGTTGTTGTTGTTGTTGTTTTGCCTTATTCTATTACATACAATGTAAGTTTTACTAAAATATACATAAGCATGCCCCATCTATTTAATATATTTGTCATGATACGTTTCATAAATTTTAGCTTTCTTGTATAAAAAAAATACTTACTGGCAAGATAACTGCAAATTTTTTTACTGGTTTGCCTTAAATATCTTATAATATAGATTCATGATTTGCAGAAATGAAAACAGTGTATTCATATTCTAGAGATATGAATTTAAATAAAATAACAGTGTAAACGAAATATGTAGGAATGCAAATTTCAAATGGCGAACCTTTTTTCTTATCCGAGTGAGTGAGTGAGTGAGTGAGAGAGAATTCGGGTTTAACGTCCCACCAACAACGAGGTCATATGGTGACGGGACCTCGGTTTAAAGTCTCATCGGAAAGACCGGAGAAGCGGGGTTTTTCTTATCCGAAGTTGTTGATTTTTTTAACCCTTTGGGTTATTTAGCTGGTATAATGGTTTCAATGCTCAATCAATATTCTATATCCAGTTATGCCTTAAATCATTCATTGCCATCACCACATAAGAGACTCTAATAAACTAATAAGAGAATAAAGAGAGGGTGATAACGACATGATTACTAGTGTCATTTGAATCGAAATTGAGCCGCGACACGACAAAACCAACGAAGTGGCATGCGCCCCCAGCGAATACTCAAATCAGCCTGGGCATCCGCCCAGTCTGATCAGAGTCTTCGTTGTGCGCATGGAGCTAGCTAATACCCTTAGCTATCTTTTAATCATACAGCGTAAGCTCTGGTGCTCAGACTGGGCGGCTGTCCATGCTGATCTGAGTCTCGCTGGGCGCTGATGCCACTTTGTTCTTTTTCTCGTGTCGCGGCTAATTTGTTTTGTTGCAGTTACTAATAATATAAATAGTGCAAAAAGTATACCGTCCATGTTTGCAAACATACCACCGTGATGTTCCTAAATTTTCAGACACCTGAAATACTACTGCAATCGTCCTAAAATAGCCTACACACAATGGTTTGATGCCCTCAAAACTTTGCAGATGAAATGGAAACTGTGTAAACCCTGAGCAGATTCTTCTTAGGAGCAGCCTGATATCTATTTGTCCTGTTTGTTCAGATTTATCCGCCCGAAACCTTATGACTTTTACGGTAGACATTGTTAGATTGCTATTCCTGACAACTCTTTGGAACTATACCAAGGGCGTAGCTACCTATACGCAAATACGCAGGTTCGTATTGAAATTTTGTCAAATTGACAAAATTTCAACACACACCTGCGTATTTTCATGCTGAAATGTTGTTAATTGGGCATAATTTTAATGCTAACTGCCAATTGACAGAAAATTTGATATATCTTAGCGGATTAACCCCCTATCATTGCCCTCAGTGAGTATAAAGCAAAATTGTGCGTACAGTGTAACTGCCCCTAGCTACGCCCCTGTATACGGGTTTTGACAGCCTACGTCACGAATGATACATGTAACTCTGCTGTTGCTTTTATTTTTTCTAACAAATAAAAACAGTTATTTATAGCCTTAATACTTTAAGGTGAATAGAAACACTTTCAATGGGAAGCAACTCTGCCATTTTCATCTTTGTCTCATTATCCAATAGGGGTCATCTCTTAAAAGAAAAATATTGCTCCTTTGTTAGCCTTTGGACAAACACTCGGCGCCAAGTGCGTGCAACTATGGTTACGTACCGCTGAGCCACTTGGGGAACGTCGTTAGGAGAATTGAACTGAACTGAACTTTTCTAGCCTTTAGAAACAGATCCCTTGTTGTCAAGGGAGCAAAAAAGATGTCACATAAGCTGCTTCTTACCAGTGCAACTTCAATTTCACAAATGATGAAATGAACTGCAACGATTTAGATTAGACTGCGCTTCTCAGTTACTTACACAGTTTGACTGATACCAGGCTAATGGCTTTCAACCTGGCCCTTTTGCAAACCCGTTAGCCCGTCAATCTACAGTTTTTGAAACCGGCACATTTCACACCAATAAGTGCGTATAAATGTTTTGGAGTTATTGACTTTTTGCGCTCAGGTGACAATTCATAGAGCTGAAACTCACAAACATGTATCTCGCAAACGGCTATCCTCGACACACTGATATTGATAATTGAAAGACAATGTAATAAAATACATACAAATTTTAAAATTGACATAAATGCATAATTGATTTGTAGGACCAGTTTTGGAGCATAAAACTGAGCAGTGCGTATAGCTACAAGAACAACTAAACATCTTTTGGCGCTAACCAAAAGCGACTGACTGATCATACGAAAAGGTGTGGAAAGTAGAAAACTTCATATACATTTAATAACTGTGCCAAGTAGGTAATGGGGCTGCATATTAGGCAATCAATTGGTATATGCAGCCGCTCTCCATTGAAAATATGTCAGTATGACAAGATTCCGTGGTATATATCTACGTATTCGCATGAAAATATAGGAGAAAACGCGGTGACGTCATCGATAAGGATTTCCAGGGAATTCCCTACGCTGGTTGGCAAAAAGTCGATAGTCAGTCACGCAAAATTGAATGTGTACTTAGTTATGCTAAATATGTAATTAATCATGCCTTGTATTTTGCGCATTCAGATGCATATTTTATATAAATATATGATGACGCTCAGAAATGTAGGTATTTTAGTGTGAAATATTGTTCTATTGTCTCTCATTATTAATTGAAATTGGTTCCATATGAAGTGCTTAAGATGTTCGTTTTATCATGGATACTCTAATAAAAATTATTTGTGTCTGTATCTGTAGTAAATTTTCTAAAATTAAACCGGTTGTTTATTGTTTATAAAAGAATGTATCCGGTAATCAGCGGGTCTTTTGATAAGGGATGTCTTTACATGTAATTATCATATTTCAAAGAACACCGCCGGCGCCCTACAGTGACAATTTCATATTCAGGTTTTGGTGGTGCGGCTAATTTTCATATCAAATAAAACTCGATTATTATGATATTTATGTGCTTGTCCCTTCATAAAATATCACACTGTCAAACAATCAGAGAGAGGGAGAGAGACAGAGGGGGGATTTGTTGTTTAGATGACATGAGCTCGGACTAAATAACGTGGTTATTACAGATAGTAATTTCAAAACAGAGAAGGTTAGAAATGTTAATATATTATCCTTTACCGTTTTATCACTTCCTCTTTTGAATAGCAATTGTGAATATTATTTCATTTACTTATTTATCTTTAAAATGTTCTTGTCCCTAAATCAGATCAATATTTTTATTAATTTGCATTAGTTCCGTTGGATACAATTTTCTGTATTTTATTGTCTTTCATTTACTAATCACCTTAATCATCGAAAAGGTTAAAATACTGATCTTTAGAACTTCCTATTTATTTTATTTCTATTTCATTTATTTATTTTATTTTTCAGTTAAAGTTATTGAGAGAAAGAGTCCGGTACCGGAGCGAGTCAATGTATGTCCAGACCGAGTAACTAAATCAATTTAGATAATTAATTAAATCTCTTTTTTCGCGTGACAGGTGATTAAGACAATATTTGCACTGGTTTTATCGGTTGCTATTTATTCGCAGCCTTCCAAACTACATTTTATGCACATCAGCGATTAATTTTCAAAAAAAATCCCATAGAAGACCACTGTCTGTCACTATCTTTTTGCCAACCAAACTACCCACGTGATCATCCGATGACGTCACTCCGGGGATTCCCGTTTTCTCCTATATGACAACGATGTGCACATACAGAAGTCTTGATACGAATCTTGGCATGATAAGCGGTCTTTCAATAGGCATACTGTAAAATCTGGTATGGTATGATGGCTTGGTATGTAGTATGGTATGAAAATCTCATACCATACCACATACCATACCAAACGACCATACCAAAAGTATTATTTGGGCATTTATACACCCATCATTATCAAGCATTACACCCATCATTATCAAATGCATGACAACAATGTTAACAAGATCACCAGAGGTGATCTTGTTAACATTGTTGTCATGCATTTGATAATGATGGGTATAATGCTTTTATCAAGGTCAGACTGATATTGACTTTCAGAGACTACAGATCTAGATTAAACTACAGGTCAATAATACTTTTGGTATGGCCGTTTGGTATGGTATGTGGTATTGTATAGAATTTTCATACCATACCACATACCAACCCATCATACCATACCATATTTTACAGTATGCCCTTTCAATAGCTATCTTGCTATTTAAAATCCTGATTTTTGGAAGATTTAGTTCTGGTGACTTAATCATTAAGTCATTTTGAAACTACAGGTGCTGTGAAGGCTAGGGTAGTATTGCGCATACTTTTGTTCATTATGAACGGTTTCATTGAACCAATTTCTCTGTTTCCAAAGGATCTGCCTTTTCATGATTTTTGCGTCCCACCTACGCCTAGCTGGGCGGTAATTTACGTGACGCATAAATCATGAATAGACATATCCTTATGAATGCCAGTAGCATCATCCTGGCCAAGCCAACTGATCTTTTTCAATCGGTCCCACTCAAGGACTTTTAAAAGTAACAAAAAAAAAAACACAAAAAAACGTTACAAACTTAATGCTAATAAACTTACATTTTTAGCTCACCTGAGCCGAAGGCTCAATGGTGAGCTTTTAGTATACCAATGCCTTCATCGTCCGTCGTCCGTCGTCCGTTCACCTTTTTCAAACATCTTCTCCTCCGAAATCGCTGGGCCAATCAAAGCCAAATTTCATATAAAGCTCAGTGGGATATGAGAACGTAAGTTTGGTCACATGACCAAGAAAGCCGCCAAGCCCGTATATGGTAAAAACCCTCCAAAAACTTCTTCTCCAGAACCGAAAGGCCAGTGGCCTTGTAACTTGGTATGTAGCATCGGGGACTCTAGCCCATCATAGTTTGTTCAAATGTTGACCGAGTACATTGACACTGACCTAACTTACGACACGGTCAACTTTGGTACGTTATGCTTTTGTATGGGAAAATGCTTAAACAGTGAATTTCTCAGAAACTATTTAGGTCTAAGGTATAATATTTGGTGTATATATGGTTAACTAAATGATCAAATGAAGCTATTATGTCTGTAAAAGTCAAGGTCATTCTTTGACCTTTGTTCAAGGTCACTGAGATTTTGTCAACATTTCCAAACATCATCTCGTTTGAAGCTATAGGCCAATCAAAGCCATATTTCATATGGAGCTTAAGTGGGTCAAAGGAATCAAAGTTTGTTCATATGGTCTTGGTCACATGACCAAGATGGCCGCCACGCCCATATATGGTAAAAACCCTTCAAAGCTTTTCTTCTCCAGAACCTAAGACCAAATTACCTTGACCTCCAATACCACCAATGCATTTGATGCGCGCGATTTTGATCCGGTCCTAGGTGAGATAAAATGGGTGAGATAAGATTTGTAAGTAAAGGTGAAACATGCGGATATCCATATCCGGTGTGCAAAAAATTATATTGCTAAAGGTTAAGGTCATTCTTTGACTTTTGTTTAATGTCACTGAGATTCTGTTGCCTGTCACGTTTTCAAACATTATCTCCTCTGAAGGTGCTGGGCTGATTGAAACCTGATTTCATATGGAGCTTCAGTAGGTCAAAGGAACCAGTTTGTTCAGATGGTCTTGGTCACATGACCAAGATGGCTGTCAAGCCCATATATGGTAAAAACCGTTCAAAAATTTTCTTCTCCAGAACCAAAGGCCCAATGACCTTGAGGCTTGGTATGTTGAATTGTAGACTCAGGCCCATCATATTTTGTACAAATAATATCCGTGCGTTGCCCCTGACATAATTTATGGCAAGGTCAATTTTGGTGCAACATGCTTTTATATGGGAAAATGCCTAAACAGTGGATTTCTCAGAAACTATTCAAGCCTAAGGTACTTCACATGGGATATATGGTTAATTAAATAAGGAAATGGCGATAGTATGTTGCTGAAGGTCAAGGTCGTTCTAAGACCTATGTTCAAGATCAATGAGATTCTGTTTCCCGTCGACATTTTCAAACAGTTTCTCCTCTAAAGCCACAGGGCCGATTGAAGCCATATTTCATGTGGACCTTCACTGGGTCAAAAGACCCAAGGTTTGTTCAAATAGTCTTGGTCACATGACCAAGATGGCCACCGCGCCCATTTACGGTATAAATCCTTTAAAAGCTGTTCTTCTCCAGAACCAAAGGCCCAATGGCATTGACCTTGTGGCTTGCTATGTTGCATTGAGGACTCAAGCCCATCATAGGATGTACAAAATAAGACCCTGCATGGACCTTGATATAATTTATGGCAAGGTCAACTTTGGAACGTTATGCTTTTATGATGGAAAATGCTTAAACAGTGAATTTCTCAGAAACTATTAAAGTTTAAGGTATAATATATGGTATATGTGTTTGTCTAAATGAGTAAACGAAGATGTTATGTTGTTAAAGGTCAAGGTCATTCTTGGACATTTGTTCGAAGTCAATGATATTCTATTGCCCTTCAACATTTTCAAACATCATCTTCTCTGAAGCCACCAGGCCGATTGAAGCCATATTTCATATGGAGCTTCATCGGGGCTCGTTCACTTGGTCTTGGCCGGTCACCCGACAAAGATGGCCGCCACGCCCTGATATGGTAAAAACCCTTCAAAAAATTTTCTTCTCCAGAACCATAGGCCAAATGGCCTTATGGCTTAGTATGTAGCATTGGGGACTCAGGCCCATCAGGGTTAAGCCTAGGTATAATAATTGGAAAATACATGTATGGTTAACTAAATGAATACATGAAGATTTAAGATCCCCAAAAGACAAGGTCATTTTTTGAACAAGGTCAAAGTCACGGAGATTTTAAAATTAAAATATGCATGTCTTATAAGCCACTGGTTTAAAATTTGTAACAAATGAGCGAAATGACAAATTGTTTCTGTTGACAGAAGGTGTCAGGTGAGCTACAGGACCATTGGTCCTCTGGTTATTATGTCTGACCATGAACTTATGTCAGCAAGAGTCCTGAAGAACTGAAGTAATATATGTACCTTACAAATCAAAAGGCATCAAAATACAAACGTAACATAAAGTATAATTCTCATGCGTCTTAACGGACGGACGGAAGAGTGAAATTTTTTTGTCGTCGAAATCCACTATCGATGTTCCCTGGGAGACTAACAGGAAAGAATCCATAACATGAGCCTCCTGGGGCCGTATTCATAAGCCACTTAAGTCGTTGCTATGCGGTTGCTAAGGCTAAATATCTATAAAGGAGATTCCCTACAAATATGAAATTTGGTCTGGAGGAACAGTCTTTGTATGACTGTTCCTCCAGAGCAAATTTCATAGTTGTAGGGAATCTCCTTCAAAGAAATTTAGCCTTAGCAACAGCATAGCAACCACTTAAGTCGTTTTATGAATACGGCCCCTGGTGCTAAGCCTGTATGTTTCCTCTCTGATTCGGAAAGTTTTTATTTTATTTATTTTTTTATTTATAGAGGATCTTACATGAGTGCTCATGTATTATTGAATTTATTAAACGAGTTGGGGAAAAAGATAAGATGCGAGGCTTTGCCGAGCATCTTATCGTTTTTCCCCAACGAGTTTAATAAATTCAATAATACATGAGCACGAATGCAAGAATCTTTTTATCATATGACGCTAAAATCATATTTTATTAGCAGATGTTGCACTAAAACGTCACGATTTCGCCATTAGAAAACGCGACGTTTTTATGGACGTTGTTGCAACCACAAATGAAATAACTCCCACAAATGAAGTAATTCTTTCATTTGTGGTTGAGGTAGCATGCAATCGTAACCACAAATGAAATAATGTGATCAAACATGTATGACATTGTATAGAAGGGCTTCATTCTTACAAAAATGATTTTCACTGACAAAAGTCTACAATCTTTTGAAACACTTAGAAATTTGCAGACCGAAGTTATTTCATTTGTGATTGAGGAAGCTTGCAATCGTAACCACAAATGAAATAATGTCTCCAAACATATAAGAAATTGTATGGAAGGGCTTCATTCTTAAAAAATAAACTTCTCTGAAAAAAAGTCGACAATCTTTTGAAACAGTTAGGAATTTGCAGGCCGAAGTTATTTCATTTGTGGTTGAGGAAGCTTGCAATCGTAACCACAAATGAAAAATGTTTCCAAATATGTATGAAATTGTATGGAAGGTGCTTCATTCTTACCAGAATAAACTTTTCTGACGCAAGTCCGACAATTATTTGAAATACTTAGAAATTCGCAGACCAAAGTTATTCCATTTGTGGTTGATGTATCATGGAAACGTATTCACAAATAAACTAATGTCTCCAAACATACGCCAGGCCGCGTGGCGTAATCGATAAGGCACCTGACTCATAAGTCAGAGGTCCTGGGTTCGAAACCCGGTCTGGTCACATACGTTCGTTTCCTCTTCCGCTGATTTAAGAAGGGCAGTTGTCAGTTACTGGCGAAAGTATGTGCACTTAGTACGTCCCGACATGACCATAGTTGTTTACCGTGGACGTTCAGCATCAAATCAATCAAAAAAGTCTCCAAACATATATGAAACTGTCTGGATGGGCATATGAGCCGCGACACGACAAAACCAACACTGTGGTTATGCGCCCAGCGCAGACTCAGATCAGCCTGAGCATTCGCCCAGTTTGATCAAACTCTTCGTAAAATGGTCAAAGGGTAGCTTAGGGACTGAGCTACCTCCGAGGCTTGCGGACAGCGAAGACTCTGATCAGACTTGGCGTTTGCCCAGGCTGATCTGAGTCTTCGCTGGCCGCACAAACAGTTTGTTAGTTTCTCGTGTCTCGGCTCAGTTATGAAACTGTCCGGAAGGGCATTATTCTTATAAAAATAAACTTCACTGACATATATCGACAATCTTTTGAATCATTTGGGAACTTTGCAGACCGAAGTTATTACATTTGTGGTTGACGTAGCACGCCATCGTAACCACAAATGAAATACTTATTCCTAGGTCGTGAGAGACCACCTAGGAGGGCATCATTCTTTTAAATCTAAACTTCGAAAATACTGATAAGAAACTTTCATAGCGTTTGGTATACAGTCCAAAAATATATATTATTTCATTTGTGGTTGACATAGCATGCAATCGTAACCACAAGTGAAATAATGTTCCCCAAATCGTAAGAAACCGTCTTGAAGTGCTTTATTCTTTTCAATCTTAACTTCCCTGATACTGATAAAAAAACTTTTATAGCGTTTCTGATAAAGTCGAAAAAAAGTTATTTCATTTGTGGCTGAGGTAGCAGGCAATCATAACCACAAATGTAATAATGTTCTCCAAATCGTGAGATATCGCGTAGGAGTGTTTCATTCTTTTGAAACTGTACTTACCTGACACTGATGAAAAACTTTTATAGCGTGTTGGATAACGTGCTACAAAAGTTATTTCATTTGTGGTTGAGGTAGCATGCAATCTAAACCACAAATGAAATAATGTCCCCGAAATCTTAACAGACCGCATTGAAGTACTTTATTCGTTTGTAAAAATACTTCCTTGATACTTATAATAACATTTATAACGTTTCGGATATAGTCCAACAAAAGTAATTTCATTTGTGGTTGAGATAGCATGCAATCGTAACCACAAATGAAATAATGTATCCGAAATCTTAAAAGACCGCCTTGAAGTGCTATATTCGTTTGGACCTATACTTCCCTGATAGTTAAAAAACATTTAGAGCGTTTCGGATTAGGTCCAAGAAAATGTGTTGCTTTATTATTTTCAAACTACACTTCCCTGATACCGATCAAAAACTTTTCGAATATTGCCCAAGCGTTTTGGATATAGTCCAACAAAAGTTATTTCATTTGCGTTTAAGATACCATGCAATCGTAACCTCAAAGAAATAATGTTCCCGAAAACTTAAGTAACCGCCTTGAAGTGCTATATTCGTTTGAAACTATACTTCCCAGATACATAAAAAAACTTTCATAGCGTTTCGGATATTGGCCAACAAAAGTTATTTCATTTGTGGTTGAGATAGCATGCAATCAAAACCACAAATGAAATAATGTTGCCCAAATCATAAAAGACCGCCTTGAAGTGCTTTATTCTTATCAAATTACACTTCCCTGATACCGATAAAAACTTTTATAGCGTTTCGAATATATCACAATAAGGTAATTCATTTGTGGTTGACGTAGCATGCAATCATAACCACAAATGAAATAATGTTGCCCAAATCATAAGAGACCGCATTGAAGTGCTTTATTCTTTTCAAACTACACTTCCCTGATACTGTTAAAAACATTTATAGGGTTTTGGATATAGTCCAGAAAAAGTTATTTCATTTGTGGTTGATATAGCAGACAATCATAACCACAAATGAAATAATGTTCCCCAAATTTGCAAGAAACCGTCTTGAAGTGCTTTATTCTTTTCAAACTAAACTTCTCTGATATTTACGAAAAACGTTTATAGTGTTTCGGGAATAGTCTAACAAAAGTTATTTCATTTGTGGTTGAGGTAGCATGCATTCATAACCACAAATGTAGTAATGTTCCCGAAATCATAAGAGACCGCCTTGAAGTGCATCATTCTTTTTAAAGTATACTTCCCTGATAAAATCATTTATAGTGTTTTGGATATAGTCCAACAAAAGTTATTTCATTTGTGGATGAGATAGCATGCAATCGTAACCACAAATGAAATAATGTTCCCTAAATCGTAAGAAACAGTCTTGAAGTGCTTTATTCTTTTCAAACTAAACAAGCATGCAATCGAGACCACAAATGAAATAATGTTTCCGAAATCTTAACGGACCGCCTTGAAGTACTTTATTCTTTTGTAAAATTACTTCCCTGATACTCATAATAACATTTATAGCATTTCGGATATAGTCCAACAAAAATTATTTCATTTGTGGTTGAGATAGCATGCAAACGTAACCACAAATGAAACAATGTATCCGAAATCTTAAAAGAACGCCTTGAAGGGCTATATACTTCCCTGATAGTTAAAAAACTTTTATAGCGTTTCGGATATAGTCCAAGAAAAGTTATTTCATTTGTGGTTGATGTAGCATGCAATCATAACCACAAATGTAATAATGTTCCCTCTATCGTAAGAGATGATCTTGAAGTGTTTCCCAAAATGTTGCCCAAATCATAAGAGATCACCTTGAAGTGCTTTATTCTTTTCAAACTACACTTCATGGATACTGATAAAAACATTCATAGCGTTTCGGATATAGTCCAACAAAAGTTATTTCATTTGTCGCTCAGATAGCAGGCAATCATAACCACAAATGAAATAATGTTCCCCAAATCGCAAGAAACCGTCTTGAAGTGCATTATTCTTTTCAAACTAAACTGCTCTGATACTTATGAAAAACGTTTATAGCGTTTCGGGTATAGTCCAACAAAAGTTGTTTCATTTGTGGTTGAGCCAGCATGCAATCATACCCACAAATGTAATAATGTTCCCTCTATCGTAAGAGATGATCTTGAAGTGTTTCATTCTTTTTTAACTATACCTCCCTGATACCAATAAAAATCTTTTATAGCGCTTTGGAACACGTACAACAAAAGTTATTTCATTTGTGGTTGAGATAGCATGCAATCATAACCACAAATGAAATAATGTTGCCCAAATCATAAGAAACCGCCTTGAAGTGCATTATTCTTTTCAAACTACACTTCCCTGATACCGATCAAATCTTTTGTAGCGTTTCGAATATAACCCAATAAAAGTAATTTCATTTGTGGTTGACATCATAACCACAAACGAAATAATATTGCCCAAATCATAAGAAACCGCCTTGAAGTGCTTTATTCTTTTCAAACTACACTTCCTTGATACTGATAAAAACATTTATAGCGTTTTGGATATAGTCCAACAAAAGTTATTTCATTTGTCGTTGAGATAGCAGGCAATCATAACCACAAATGAAAAGTTCTCCAAATCGAAAGAAACCGTCTTGAAGTGCTTTATTCTTTTCAAACTAAACTTCTCTGATACTCATGAAAAACGTTTATAGCGTTTCGGGTATAGTCCAACAAAAGTTGTTTCATTTGTGGTTGAGGTAGCATGCAATCATAACCACAAATGTAGTTATGTTCCCGAAATCATAAAAGACCGCCTTGAAGTGCATCATTCTTTCGAAAGTATACTTCCCTGATATAGATAAAATCATTTATAGTGTTTTGGATATTGTCCAACAAAAATTATTTCATTTGTGGTTGAGATAGCATGCAATCGAACCCACAAATGAAATAATGTTCCCTAAATCGTAAGGAATCGTCTTGAAGTGCTTTATTCTTTTCAAACTAAACTTCCCTGATACTGATAAAAACTTTGATAGTATTTCGGATATAGTCCAACACAAGTTGTTTCATTTGTGGTTCAAGTAGCATGCAATCATAACCACAAAAGTAAAAATATCAGTTCCCGAAATCTTAACAGACCGCCTTGAAGGTCTTAATTCTTTTGAAAAAAAATAACTTCCCTGATACTTATAAAAACATTTATAGCGTTTCGGATATTGTTCAACAAAAGTTATCTCATTTCTGGTTGAGATAAGATGCAATCGTAACCACAAATGAAATAATGTACCCGAAGTTTTAACAGACCGCATAGAAGTGCTTCATTCTTTTGAAAAACTACTTCCCTGTTACTTTAAAAATATTGATAGCGTTTTGGATATAGTCCAACAAAAGTTATTTCATTTGTGGTTAAGATACCATGCAATCGTAACCACAAATGAATAATGTTCCCAAAATCTTAAGTAATCGGCTTAAAGAACTATATTCGTTTGAAACTATACTTCCCTGATACTTGAAAAAACTTTCATAGGTTTCGGATATTGGCCAACAAAAGAAATTTTCATTTGTGGTTGATGCAATCGTAACCACAAATGAAATAATGTTCCCTAAATCGTAAGAAACCATATTGAAGTGCTTTATTCTGTTCAAACTGAACTTCCCTGATACTGATAAAAAACTTTTATAGTATTTCGGATATATTCCAATAAAAGTTGTTACATTTGTGCTTGAGGTAGCATGCAATCATAACCACAAATGTAATAATATTAGTTCCCTAAATCTTAACGGGCCGCCTTGAAGTGCCTTATTCTTTTGAAAAACATTTCTCTGATACTTATAAAAGAATTAATAGCGTTTCGCATATAGTCCAACAAAAGTTATTTCATTTGTGGTTGAGATAGCATGCAATCGTAACCACAAATGAAATAATGTTCCCGAACTCTTAACAGACCGCCTTGAAGTACTTTATTCTTTTGTAAAAATACTTCCCTGATACTTATAATAACATTTATATCGTTTCGGATATAGTCCAACAAAAGTTATTTCATTTGTGGTTGAGATAGCATGCAATCCTAACCACTAATGAAATAATGTATCCAAAATCTTAAAAGACCGCCTTGAAGTGCTATATTCGTTTGGACCCTGATAGTAATAAATTTTTATATAGCGTTTCGAATATAGTCCAAGAAAAGTTATTTCATTTGTGGCTGACGTAGCATGCAATTATACCCACAAATGTAATAATGTTCTCCAAATCGTAAGATATCGCGTAGAAGTGTTTCATTCTTTTTCAACTATACTTTCCTGATACCAATATAAATCTTTTATAGCGTTTTGGAAAACGTACAACAAAAGTTATTTCATTTGTGGTTGAGGTAGCATGCAATCATAACCACAAATGAAATAATGTTGCCCAAAGCATAAAACACCGCCTTGAAGTGCTTTATTGTTTTCAAACTACACTTCCCTGATATCGATCAAAACTTTTATAGCGTTTTGAATATGTCCAAGAAAAGTTATTTCATTTGTGGTTGACGTAGCATGCAATCATAACCACATATGAAATTATGTTGCCCAAATCATAAGAGATCGCCTTGAAGTGCTTTATTCTTTTCAAACTACACATCCTTAATACTGATAAAAACATTTATAGCGTTTTGGATATAGTCCAACAAAAGTTATTTCATTTGTGGTTGAGACTGCAGGCAATTATAACCACAAATGAAATAATGTTCAACAAATCACAAGAAACAAACCGTCTTGATTTGCTTTGTTCTTTTCAAACTAAATTTCTCTGATACTTATGAAAAACGTTTATAGCGTTTCGGGTATAGTCCAACAAAAGTTATTTCATTTGTGGTTGAGGTAGCATGCAATCATAACCACAAATGTAATAATGTTCACGAAATCTTAAGTAACCGCCTTGAAGTGATATATTCGTTTGAGAATTTACTTCCCTGATACTAAAAAAACACTTTCATAGCGTTTCGGATATTGGCCAACAAAAGTTATTTCATTTGTGGTTGAGATAGCATGCAATTATAAATGAAATAATGTTGCCCAAATCGTAAGAAACCATATTGAAGTGCTTTATTCTGTTCAAACTATACTCTCCTGATACCGATAAAAAAACTTTTATAGCGTTTTGGATAAAGTCCAACAGAAATTATTTCATTTGTGGTTGAGATAGCATGCAATTATAAATGAAATAATGTTGCCCAAATCGTAAGACACCGCCTTGAAGTGCTTTATTCTTTTCAAACTATACTCTCCTGATACCGATAAAAAAACTTTTATAGCGTTTTGGATAAAGTCCAACAGAAATTATTTCATTTGTGGTTGAGATAGCATGCAATCGTAACCACAAATGAAATAATGTTCCCCAAATCGTAAGAAACCGCCTTGAAGTGCTATAGTCTTTTCAAACTATACTTCCCTGATACTGTTAAAACATTTATAGCGTTTCGGGTACAGTCAAACAAAAATTATTTCGTTTGTGGTTGAGATCATACCCACAAATGAAATAATGTCCCGGAATCATTAGAGACCGCCTTTAAGTGCTTTATATTTTTTAAACTATACTTTCCTGATACTGATTAAAACATTTATAGCGTTTCGGATAAAGTCCAACAATTATTATTTCATTTGTGGTTGAGATAGCATGCAATCGTAACCACAAATGAAATAATGTTCCCCGAATCATAAGAAACCGCCTTGAAGTGGTGCTTTATTCTTTTGAAACTAAGCTACAGTAGTAGTAGTATTTTTAATTCTCATATATAGCTTCCCTGATACTGATACTTTTTATAGCGTTTCGGATGTAGTCCGACCAATGATTTGCAGATTTACCAAACTTGTTGTGGTTAATTCTGATAATAATAGGGAGGTTAAGATTTATAACTTGTGTCCGTACGGCTTTTGGTAGCTAAACTGTCAAACATTCCGTATCTTCTATCTACAGAAAGAATAGATATTATAGAGAGGTGAAGATTTAGCACCCAGTGTGGAGGGATAACAACATATCTCTTGAATCGAAGGTGAAACTTATTCGCTCCCTTGTCATTTCCATATTTCTGTATGCCTGTGAATCGTGGACCTTGACAGCAGAGGATGAGATGCTACCGAAGGTTACTGAACGTTTCGTACAAGGACCATATAACCAACGAGGAGGTTCGCAGGAAGATCCAAGCAGCCATTGGAGAATATGATGAACTCCTGATGCTGGGTGGATTTGCCACGTCTCAAGGTCTTCTGGTTTAGCAAAGACGATTCTTCAGGACACAGTGAAAGGAAAAAGAAGAAGAGGGAGACAGAAGAAGAGGTGGGAAGACAATATCAAGGAGTGGATAGGAATGGATTTTGTCAGCTCAACTAGAGCAGCTGAAGACAGGACAAGGTGGAAAGGGATTGTTTTGAAGTCATCTGTGGTGCCCCAACGACCTAGTAAGGTTATGGGATAAAATAGAATAGAATAGAGAGTCCGTACTAAACTGTAAAAAACGTATATTTTACAGTAAAATAGCTGGCATCTGGCTGTCAGTTCCTTTATCGTTATTTTACGGACGTCTGCCTGTAGAGCATTGGTGGAAATCATGATATGGTGGGCGGTTAGAATGTCAACTGACCGCGCTCTAAAATACCTTTAAAGTGTTGAAGGACTATACAAACAAAACAGTACATGTACCTGTCCAATTCTATCCTACTCTGCGTGATGACTTCTGCAAATATTTACGGGCGCCCGAAAATGTAACTGGAACGAACTGACAGCTAGTTGTCAGTTATTCTACCGTAAATTAAACGGATTTTTTTTACATTTTAGTTAACCGTGTTTTAAGAAAACAGTATCTTGAACTTGTGTGTGTATCCAAAGAAAAATCGAATCATTTTAGCTGTACTAAATAAATAATTTCTAGTCTGCCCTGTCGAAACTTGACAGGAAGGTTCGTTCTCTTCTACAGATGCCTAAACGAAAGTGTAAACCTTCCGTCGCCCAATATGACTGACGCCGACCATCTTTCTCTAATAACTATGTAACGATACGCCCTTACTACATGGTAGCTGACCCACATGACTTTATGATACCGTTCACGGACCTTCTGATACCGTTCACGGATCTTTTGTATGTTAACAAGTACGAGCGAGGTTCGTATTTTTCCTGATAATTTTCTCAATACAAAACGGATTGATGTTGGGTACAGTACGAAGTAATGGGCTTAACTTCTGCTTATTGATTGTGCCTGCTTGCTTAGGTACAAATGCTCGACCAAAACGTTTTTCTTTTCGATATTCTGGGTCTTGGGCGAGCGTTTATACTTCACCAAGCGAGGTGTGCATTTAGTGCTAGCAGCGTCAAACAGCGGAAATTAATTCCAGTACTCTGCACTTTACCCCATGTCAGTCCATTTTGTAATACGAAAAATATTCGGAAAATACAGACCCCGCTCGTTCTTGTTAACATATTAAAAAGTCCGTAAACGGCATCCAAAAGTCACGTGGGTCATCTACCCAGATTATATTACGGGCAGTATTGTCCTGTTCTTTCAATGTCCAAATCTACTCTCATCTTTTCATTCATCTTCGATTTCTTTTGAAAAATATGATAAAAACCCAGATTATCCTCAGATTTTTTTCTCATCATTTATGGATCATATAATAGATATATGTTTACCAAGCTCCGAACATCCCACAGTCGGTTTTTTAATTTTAACACAAGTAAAGAAATAATTCCAGCCAGCTTCCTAAAGTCCGCCGCACTTATGCTGGCATATATGCGTGTCCGTATGGTTTCTTTTACTGTCGGTCGAGAGGTTTGACTTATGATCCAAAGGTCGCATGTTCGATTCCAGCTGAGGTCGTGATTTTTTTCTGGATTAATTTCATCCTCGTCATTATCTCCTGATAGGTGTGACATGACTGGAATACTGTCAAAATGGTCGTTAACCCAAAATTATTTAACCATCCATTGTACAATTGCGGAGATGCTGAGAGAATTATTCGCGTGTATCACCCTCGCCGTAAGCCTTGGTTTGTCTTATTTACGCCGGACTGATTTTCAAGTGAGTGCTTTGGTTGATTTTACACATGTATGTTCTCAACTTTGTTACCACACATAGAAACGTGCAAGTCCAAAAAAATCAAAATACACGTTTATTAAGCTACGTCAACGGGCTCCTGGTATAAATTTCTCCAGACTGGTAGATAGTACGCACACGGACCCGTTCAAGTTGAACTCTTAACTTCCTTGTTGAGTCCAAAAATCTAACGGTATCGCATTGACTAAACATTTGGTTGTGCCAGTGTTTTCACCCAATTAAGGAAGCAAAATAGTGAACATGTTTACGCCAAGTTGGCCGCTGACAGAACCACGCCTACCAATCGCTCGCATGCGAAAGCGCGGTTCAGAACGCATGTCCCGGTTTTGCATAAGGGGCGTCTAAACAGATAAACAAATATGACATCGGCTCAAGGGTAAATAAATATTTTTCAAGAAGTAAATAATCAAATTCTTGAGCCGATGTAAAATTTATTATTTTTTTAAACACCCCTTCTGCAAACCCGGAAACTCCTCACATGGATCTGCGTTCTGAACCGCGGTTTCGCATTCGATCGATTGGTAGACGTGAGAACGGATAGATATCACTGCTATGACGTGGGGTTTTATCCTTTTAATGACTATCTGAAATTATCCATAATTAATTTTTTATGTCACGAAATATATATTTTGGAAGTAACTCATTATCAATGCTCTCCCTATACGATATATGGATATTCGAATATCAGAAAAAAGATAGTAAGGGACGCCCATAACAAAAAGGAGGTTAACTTATAACATGGAATGGTTAAATATTTATCAAATATATTAACCAGTTCAAAGCGAAGTGAAAAAGGTCAGTATTTTTTATCATAATTTTACTTTTTTATTCCATACAAAATAGTATATATCACAAGAACGGCTAGCAAAGCGTCACTCGAAGCAGAGTGCTGCAAGACCTTTGCCACGATTGTTAAACTTGTTAGAGGCTACCAATTACTATGCACATAAACCTTCAGTGGTTTCGGTCAGTGCCTGATGGGGCTAAAATCTTAAACAAAAATATGTGCCGTCACATTATTGTTTCGTTTTAGTTTATATTGTCAAATATTGAAAATCAGGCAATATTGTTTTTCTAGTTTTATTATGAGCAGCCGCTCTCAAAATCGATTGTCTGCATTCATGAATATGACATTTCAGTAAAACCTGATGCAGACGGATAACCTTTACATGTATGAACTCTCACGGCAAAGAAATAAGAAAGATCATCCAATTTGTCGTATCCACTGGTGAAATTGAAGTTTTCACACACAGAAAACGCACCTATAGACAAGAGGGCCAAGAGGCCCTGAATCTCTCACCTGAGCAAAAAGGTTGAAGGTCAAACTAGGGTCACCATTTGAACAAACCCGATAGTTTGCAACCATTTCCAAATGGTTCTGAAGAAGAAGATTTTTGAATATTTTTCTATGTATTGCTATGGTTCAAACCCTGGACCCCCCTGGCGTCAGGCCATTTTTGACCCTGGGGCCATCATTTGAAAAATCTTGGTAAAGGATCACTAGGCAAATCTACATACTAAATTTCAAGCATCTGAGCCAAGTGGTTTTGAAGTAGAAGATTTTTGTGTTTTTTTTCTATGTATTTCTATGGTCTAACCGGGGACAGCCCGCCCAGGGACCATTTAGCACCCTGGGGCCACCATTTGAAAAAACTTGGTAGAAGACAACAAGGCAATGCTTCATGTTGCATGCTATCTCAACCACAAATGCAATAACTTTGGTCTGCAAATTTCTAAGTGTTTCAAAAGATTGTCGACTAGTGTCAGAGAAGTTTACTTTTGTAAGAATAACGCCCTTCCATACAATTTCGTATATGTTGGAGACATTATTTCATTTGTGGTTACAATTGCATGCCACCTCAACCACAAATGAAGTAACTTTGGTCCCCGAATTTCTAAGTGTTTCAAAATATTGTCGACTTGTGTCATAGAAGTTTAGTTTTGTAAGAATAAAGCCCTTCAATACAATTTCGTATATGTTTGGAGACATTATTTCATTTGTGGTTACGATTGCATGATTTCACAACCACAAATGAAATAACTTTGGTCTGCAAATTTCTAAGTGTTTCAAAAGTTTGTCGACTAGTGTCAGAGAAGCTTTCTTTTGTAAGAAAGAAACCCTTCCATACAATTTCATATATGTTTGGAGACATTATTTCATTTGTGGGTACGGTTGCATGCTACCTCAACCACAAATGAAGTAACTTTGGTTTGCGAATTTCTAAGTGTTTCAAAATATTGTCGACTTGTGTCATAGAAGTTTACTTTTGTAAGAATAAAGCCCTTTCATACAATTTCGTATATGTTTGGAGACATTATTTCATTTGTGGTTACGATTGCATGCTTCCTCAACCACAAATGAAATAACTTTGGTCTGCAAATTTCTAAGTGTTTCAAAAGATTGTCGACTAGTGTCAGAGAAGTTTGCTTTTGTAAGAATAAAGCCCTTCCTTACAATTTCGTATATATTTGGAGACATTATTTCATTTGTGGGTACGATTGCATGCTACCTCAACCACAAATGAAGTAACTTTTGTCTGCGAATTTCTAAGTGTTACAAAAGATTGTCGACTTGTGTCATAGAAGCTTTTTTGTAAGAATGAAGCCCTTCATACAATTTCGTTTATGTTTGGAGACATTATTTCATTTGTGGTTACGATTTCATGCTTCCTCAACCACAAATGAAGTAACTTTGGTCTGCAAATTTCTAAGTGTTTCAAAAGTTTGTCGACTTGTGTCATAGAAGCTTTTTTTATAAGAATGAAGCCCTTCCATACAATTTCATATATGTTTGGAAAGATTATTTCATTTGTGGGTACGATTGCATGCTACCTCAACCACAAATGAAGTAACTTTGGCCTCCGAATTTCTAAGTGTTTCAAAAGAGTGTCGATTTGTGTCATAGAAGTTTACTTTTGTAAGAATGAAGCCCTTCCATACAGTTTCGTATATGTTTGGAGACCATTTTTCATTTGTGGTTACGATTGCATGCTTCCTCAACAACTGATGAAATAACTTTGGTCTGCAAATTTCTAAGTGTTTCAAAAGTTTGTCGACTAGTGTCAGAGAAGCTTTCTTTTGTAAGAATAAAGCCCTTCCATACAATTTCGTATATGTTTGGAAACATTATTTCATTTGTGGGTACGATTGCATGATTTCTCAACCACAAATGAAATAACTTTAGTCTGCAAATTTCTAAGTGTTTCAAAAGTTTGTCGACTAGTGTCAGAGAAGCTTTTTTTTTGGTAAGATTGGAGCCCTTCCATGCAATTTCATATATGTTTAAAAACATTATTTCATTTGTGGTTACGATTGCATGCTACTTCAACAACAAATGAAGTAACATTGGCCTCCGAATTTTGAAGTGTTTCAAAAGATTGTCGACTTGTGTCATAGAAGCTTATTTTGTAAGAATGAAGCCCTTCCATACAATTTCATATATATTTGGAGACATTCTTTCATTTGTAGTTATGATTGCATGCTACCTCAACCACAAATGAAATACCTTTGGTCTGCAAATTTCTAAGTGTTTCAAAAGTTTGTCGACTAGTGTCAGAGAAGCTTTCTTTTGTAAGACAGAAACCCTTCCATACAATTTCAAATATGTTTGGAAACATTATTTCATTTGTGGTTACGATTGCATGATTTCTCAACCACAAATGAAATAACTTTAGTCTGCAAATTTCTAAGTGTTTCAAAAGTTTGTCGACTGGTGTCAGAGAAGTTTACTTTTGTAAGAAAGAAACCATTCCATACAATTTCGTATATGTTTGGAAACATTATTTCATTTGTGGGTGTGATTGCATGTTTCCTCAACCACAAATGAAATAACTTTGGTCTGCAAATTTCTAAGTGTTTCAAAAGTTTGTCGACTAGTGTCAGAGAAGCTTTTTTTGGTAAGATTGGAGCCCTTCCATACAATTTCATATATGTTTGGAGACATTATTTCATTTGTGGGCACGATTGCATGCTACCTCAACCACAAATGAAGTAACTTTGGCCCCCGAATTTCTAAGTGTTTCAAAAGATTGTCGATTTGTGTCATAGAAGTTTACTTTTGTAAGAATGAGGCCCTTCCATACAATTTCGTATATGTTTGGAGACATTATTTCATTTGTGGTTACGATTGCATGCTTCCTCAACCACAAATGAAATAACTTTGGTCTGCAAATTTCCAAGTGTTTCAAAAGATTGTCGACTAGTGTCAGAGAAGTTTGCTTTTGTAAGAATAAAGCTCTCCATACAATTACGTATATAGTTGGAGACATTATTTCATTTGTGGTTACGATTGCATGATTTCACAACCACAAATGAAATAACTTTAGTCTGCAAATTTCTAAGTGTTTCAAAAGATTGTCGACTAGTGTCAGAGAAGCTTTTTTTGGTAAGATTGGAGCCCTTCCATACAATTTCATATATGTTTGACAACATTATTTCATTTGTGGGTGTGATTGCATGCTTCCTCAACCACAAATGAAATAACTTTGGTCTGCAAATTTCTAAGTGTTTCAAAAGTTTGTCGACTGGTGTCAGAGAAGCTTTCTTTTGTAAGAAAGAAACCCTTCCATACAATTTCATATATGTTTGGAAACATTATTTCATTTGTGGGTACGATTGCATGCTACCTCAACCACAAATGAAGTAACTTTGGCCCCCGAATTTCTAAGTGTTTCAAAATATTGTCGACTTGTGTCATAGAAGTTTACGTTTGTAAGAATAAAGCCCTTCCATACAATTTCGTATATGTTTGGAGACATTATTTCATTTGTGGGCACGATTGCATGCTTCCTCAACCACAAATGAAATAACTTTAGTCTGCAAATGTCTAAGTGTTTCGAAAGATTGTCGACTAGTGTCAGAGAAGCTTTTTTTGTAAGAATGAAGCCCTTCCATACAATTTCATATATGTTTGGAAACATTATTTCATTTGTGGGTGTGATTGCATGCTACCTCAACCACAAATGAAGTAACTTTGGTCTGCGAATTTCTAAGTGTTTCAAATGATTGTCGACTTGTGTCATAGAAGTTTACTTTTGTAAGAATAAAGCCCTTCCATACAATTTCGTATATGTTTGGAGACATTATTTCATTTGTGGTTACGATTGCATGCTACCTCAACCACAAATGAAAGAATTACTTCATTTGTGGGAGTTATTTCATTTGTGGTTGCAACAGACGTCAATGCATAACGTTACGACGTAATTTGCAAATTTAATCCACTAGTGGATTATCGTTTTTAATGCATGGCTTTATTACACTCTCAGACGCGACGTCATATGATAAATTTATTTATTTATTTATTTTGTTTCGGAAAACTTGTAACCGGGTTTTTGCTGAATTTTAAGGTAAATTCACTTACTTCTTTAAATATCTTGATCCACTATAAAAAGTAGTTCATCACAGATGACTCGAACTTGTATCTGCTCAAATTATGCTTCTCTTAAACGATTGAACCATCAAAACCTCGAACATGAACGTAGGCGATACGTAATTGTTGGAATTGGTCTTTTGCGATAATTGTATACCGCTAACCAGTTCTAGAAGAATCGACAGGATGAATAATAGGTCAAAAATGTGTGAACGCCATTATATGACCAAAGGGTTCTCATGACATACGCAAACACACTCTGGTCAAACTGCGCGGCGTGGTCAAACCTGACCCAATATGCATATGAGCCGCGACACGACAAAACCAACAAAGTGGCATGTGCGCCCAGCGAAGACTCAGATCAGCCAGGGCATCTGCCCAGTCTGTCAGAGTCTTCGCTGTCCGCATGGAGGTAGCTTAGATCCTTAGCTACACTGTAAGCGCACAGCAAAGACTCTGATCAGACAGGGCGGATGCCCAGGCTGATCTGAGTCTTCGCTGGGCGCACATACCACTTTGTTGGTTATCTCGTGTGGTGGCTCACATATCATGGTCAGGAAACCATCTGAGCCCCGACCAAAAACCAGAGGACCTTTGGTCCTGTAGCTCACCTGAGTCCATTCATCCTTAGAACTCAAGAGTAAGAAACACTGTACAATTTGGCCTAATTTCAACTTTGACTGATTGTCCTAGTAAATATTGGCAAGTTTGATGAAGTTACAATAAAAAAAATCATGTTTGTAAAACTTTTTGCCTAAATATTGCAGTAACTCGGAAATAAATGCCAATTTGCACGTCTATGGAAACTTTAAAATGCAATGAAACCATGTGGGCAACAATAATAAAAATCAATATTTACGTAATGGCTAATGTCATGAACATGTATGCAAAGAATCAGCTTCATCCACCTATATCCTTAATATTGCCAAGGCAACAAATCAAATTCGGCGATTTGGACAAAATTAATACGAATCGTAGAAGACTACTCAAGCAACATTTCTGTAGATAAAAAATCCAAAATAACTGCAGGGAGATAGCAAAAATTGCAGCTTTCCATTTATCCTATTATATTTCAATGGAAAATATAAGTTGCCATACCAACCTAACTGCTGAAGCAATTGCCATAAAAACAGTATTTCTATAGTATAAAAGCTTGTACAAAGATCCGTTCTTCAAAGTTTGAGCTTTATCGGCCACACAGTTTCTGCAAAAATGATATTTTAATATTTTTTTCTATTTTTAACCATTCGGTTGCAATGGCGATCAGCCAAATAGTGCAATTTGCATAAATTTAATATGGCTGGTTGGGGACTACTCAAGGAATATCTCTATAAAAGTTTTGTCCCAATATCTGCAGTCACATAGCAATAAATGCAAATTTTCAATTTTCCCATTATAAGTCAATGGCAACTTTAAGTTGCCATAGCAACCAAACTGCTGGAGCAATTGCCAAGAAAAAACAGTATTTTTATAGAGGGTAGTACCGAGATCCTTTCTGTGAAGTTTGAGCTTTATTGGTTGCATAGTTTCTGAGGAGATGATTTTTGAATATCTTTTCTATTTTTAACTATTCGGTTGCCATGGCAACCAGCCAAATCGTGCAATTTACATAAATTTCATGTGGTTGTAAGGGGACTACTCAAGGAACATTTCTGTAATAGTTTTGTCAAAATATCTGCACTGACATAGCAATAAATGCAAATTTTCAATTTTTCCCATACAAGTGAATGGAAACTTTAAGTTGCCATAGCAACCAAAGTTCGGAAGCGATTTGGATAAAAAAACAGCATTATTGGTTCCCCCTGCCTATGGATGCTATATATGAAATTTGGTAACAATGGGCCTTGTAGTTTCGGAGGAGATGTCGTTTGAAAATGTTGACGGACGACGGACGGACGGACGGACGGACGACGGATGCCTACCTATACTATAAGCTCACCTGTGAGCCTTCGGCTCAGGTGAGCTAAAAAAATTAAACAAAGTGTGACATGTGCGCCCAGTGAAGACTCAGATCAGCCTGGACATCCACCCAGTTTTTGTTGCGCTTAAGGGTCTGAACTAGCTCCATGCGGACAAAGAAGGCCCTGATCAGACTGGGCGGATGCCCAGGCTGATTTGGTTCTTCGCTGGGCGCTCATGTCAATATGTTGGTTTTGTCGTGTCGCGGCTCATTTCTTGGATTACTTTTGTCTTTCCATATTCACCCACTGATGGCGAATTCTTAAACCCGAGTAAGATCTCACGGTTCGAAATTAACAGTAGCAAGTAGCAAATTTGCCACCTAAAAATCTCATTTGCCACCTGAAGAAAAAGTGGGTAGCAAAAAGTTGCTGCCTACGAATTCTTTAGTAAAAGTTAATTTCTTGGAAGTAACGTTACTAGCCGATTTTCATTAAAATACTGCTTCTATGTGTAAGACAAAGCACAATTCCATAAGGTCAAAGGCGTTATTAATGCCTTTAACCTTATGGAATTTTGTTTGGTCATAAATCTGAGGACTGTTTAGTGGCAAGAAGACTGTTTTTTTTTTTGTTTTGTTTTGTTTTTTCTACCAGGTATGTGTGTTTTGCTACTAGCTTTTTGTACCAGGTACTTGCTACCTGCGAAAAAAGTTAATTTCTGACACACTGCAAAAATAAACGGTAGATTTTACGGTAAAATAACTGGCAACCAGCTGCCAGTCCTTTTACCGTTATTTCTACGGGCGCCCGTAAAAATTGCAGGAATCATCAAGCAGAGTGGGACAGAAAAGAGCAGATGTCGTTTTGGTTAGATAGCCCTTCAACAATGCAAAGTTATTTCCGAGTGCGCCAAGTTAACGTAAAACTTCCATTTCGTGATTTCCGACAATTTCTTACAGGTTAAAGCCCGTAAAAATAACGGGAAAAGGACTGGCAGCTGGTTTCCAGTTATTCTACCGTAAAATCTACAGAATATATTTACAGTGCACTGGATCATCAAGACTGTGCTTGGGCGCTATTACCCATAAGCCCCGTTGTGTAGGAAAGAACATGTCTTGTCAGCAATGGAGTCATGAATGTGGGCATGCACGGAATTCGGGTTCCCGGCCTACATTTGCTGACATGCTTAATGGGAGACAGACCCAAAGGTCAATAAATTGTTCATGATTTTGGGGAAATTTGTGATTTTTTTTAGAATGAGCAAGATGGGATGACTATAGTCGTCACTGTTTGCACGTACTATAAAGCATTTGTTCTCGTGGCACGTTTAATGTGTCTGCATAGGCTAAATTGCAAGCTAGAACCAGCATTTTCATAATCCGAGTCTTCTCTGACTAACAAAAGCCTTTTGATATTTTTTGATTGGCGGTGCCAATCAAAAATTATCAAAAGGATTCTGTCAGTCAGAGAAGGCTAAGATTAACATTTTCCTAGCAACCAAGAATGCCATGACGCCATGTGTGCCTTATGTTCTTTAAGTATGACAAAGCCTGGGAGTTCATGAAATTCTCAGTTTCTATCTTAAAGAAAATGCCAGAAGAAGTATCCAGGACAATGTGTCGTCAGTGGCATGTGTTCAACCTTTTACCATGACCTTATTTTTATCTAGAACAATATATCGTCAGCAGCACGTGCTTGCTCCATTACCCTGCCTTATTAAATGAAAACTGCTTGATGAATAGTGTGTTGTCTCATCATCCTGATATAATTAAGATACTGTTGAAAAGACATAAAATAGCAAGTTGTCCATCCACTCTTTCTTTACCAAAAGCCATTTACCCTTTGCATAATTTTGAAAGAGTTCGACCAACCTAGCAAACAGTTAATGTAAATAAGTATGAAATATCAAGAGTTGGGCAGACGTTCTGGTCACTCAAATTCCTTTATTTCATATCTGTCCTGTCCAGATTTATCTAACGTATTCCTATTTTAATAAATCATGCCGTAACTTTAATTTGCGCATGCACAGAATAAACTTTTCTTGTTCACAATGAACTTGAATTCCCTTAGACACCGAAACGTTTATATTAATTGTAATAACACGCTGAAAGTACAGCTTAAAGATGCACAACTTTCAAATTATCTCCCTTCGAATTAAACATATGAGCCGCGACACGAGCAAACCAACAATGTGGTTATACGCCCAGCGCAGACTCAGATCAACCTGGACATCCACCCAGTTTGCCGTGTCGCGGCTCATATAGAGATTTTGGAGAAGCTATAATTTCTATACCAGTTCGTTTATTCAGTTGTAATCTTCGAAGTTTGGTTGATTGTCTTTCAACCTCACTGTCTACCTTATCAAATTAATTTGAAAGTTATAAACGTTTTAATGTGTAATAGAAATTCCATTGAAACTGAATTTCTGACTTCATAATGACCGGAGTTGTAGGTTTATCTCTGATTCTCAACCGTGCTTTGACAACTCCTTACAGACTGAGTCTAAAGCCTCGTTCACTCGACCAAAGTTTCTTTGTCACAGAAACTTTTACAAAGAAAGTTTGCCAAACATTTTGCGTTCACACAGAGCAAATTATTTCTCAAAGAAAAAATGTTGCATAGAGTTTTTTTCAAATAAACTTTGGCAAGGAAATATTTGCTGCTGTGTTCACACGACCAAACATTATTTGTCAAAGTTACCTGGACAAATAAACTTTGCCCGTGTGAAGGACAAACTATGCCGCATTTTCTGTTAAATATACGTCATTGTTCAAAATCAAACGGATTTGATTATGAGCAAAGTTTTCTGTGTTCATCTCCATAACTAGTTTCTTTGTTACATATTCTATGGCAAATTTTCTGTTCACACGGACAAATTTTGTTTGTCATATACGTTTACTATATAAATCGTCAACAAGGGTTGACGATTTGTAACCTTGTTGACGATTTGTACCCTTGTTGACGATTTGTATACACTGCTATAAGGGAAGGGCTGTAACTAATGTTGGTAGAACTTGTAGCCCAACCCTATTGTAATATTATTGGACAATAAAATATGTTTAAACTACTATATAAATTTGGCAATGAAAATGTGGCATTATTTTGCATTCACACGAGCAATTCTTTCTATACCAAACCTACTTTGTCACAGAAACTTTCCCGTGTGAATGAAGCTTTATAATGGAAAGACATTGCCAACAGAATTTTTATCTTTGAGCAGATTTTAACCATTTAAATTCAGTAATTGTTTGATTTTGAGCATATAAAACAGCGTTTAGTCAACAGTGTTTCTGGGGCTCATCCCCAGTGGGCAGATTTCGTCGCATCGACGTAAACACGTCATTACGACGTCATGTGCCTCCTGGGTCCTTGCAACTGTTTGCTCATCTCGGTTTAACGTGTATTGGAGCATTATGGTTTACCGATGTTTCAAAGGGAGGCAACTTTTATGATTTTCCGAAAAGAAAAAAAATCCCGAGAAACAAACCCTAAAAAGAGGAAGAAAAAACAGGAGTTCTAAGGGGAGCAAATTCTTTCCTTCAAAAGTTAACCCACATTTAGAAGGGAGATAAAATGAGTTTCTTCCCCTGACAGTGTACTGAATTTCCCTCATATAGGGGAGAGTCGGGTAACTTCGGACAGCGGGTAAATTCGGAGAGTGACATTTTTTCCTTTATATGTTAGTTGTATGGAACTAAAACAAAACAATAACTGGCAAACAGTGAAAATCCTGATGAGACGGCTCATTATGAGCCGTCTCATCTGGATTTTCACTGTTTGCAGTGGTATGTCCAAACTTACCCACCTGTCCGAAGTTACCCGACTCTCCCCTAATCTGGCACGCCGCCGTCAGCTATCCATTGCAAGATCTAGATCGATGGGTGGGGGACGGGAATTTACGGGCCTTTCAGCAGTATATCGAGCCAATTGAAAGATGATAATGAAATGAAAAGCTGTGCAAATTGGAACCCCGTTTATGACTGAAAATACCCCAATATGTTTAAATACTGGGACACCTAAAACCGTTAATGTTCCATTTGTTTCAAATGGAAAATTAATGGTTTTATGTGTCCCAATATTTCAGCACTTTAGGGTAATTGGGCCTTCATTGGGATTCCAACCCAGACCGTCAGCATAGTTTCTGAACAGCCTACGCCACTCTGCAGATTGTTCATTTTTTATGTCTCTCAAATGTACATGTTGCTGCTGCTGAGTTTGCTAATGCTAGTGTTAATGAGGGGCTAATGAGTTTCTGACATTTTATCAACCAAGTTGGTCCTTCAACGTCATAAATACCTACATCTCAGTTCCGAACCATCCTTGCATTTGCATGTTGGTGTAACGATCAAGAGGACACGCTGAAAACTTAGCTACAGTAATTTTTCTGAATATTGGGACACTGTCAATTTTATTATAAATGAGCGACACGAGAAAACAAACAAAGTGGTTGTGCGCCCAACGCAGACTCAGATCTGCCTGGGCGTCCGCCCAGTCTGATCAGAGTCTTCGCTGTCCACATGGAGGAAGCTTAGACCCTCAGTTATTGAGCCCTTAGCGAAGAGTCTGATCAGACTGGGTGGATGCCCAGGCTGATCTGAGTGTGCGCTGGGCGCACAACCACTTTGTTGGTTTTCTCGTGTCGCGGCTCAAATATTCGAAAATTTCAACAAGTTGATTTAGAGGAAATATCTACCTAAAGTTTGGAAAAAGTGCAGACCCTGACCAGACTGCTCCTAGCAGTCTGGTCTGGTTCTACACTGTATGCCGATACGAGTCATTACAGTATACATATGAAGCTATTATGATAGACTGTCACAAAATTGGTACTGCTTAACAAATCTGAATCAAGCGGTCAAAAAGAACACTTTAAACATTTTGGGATAGTGTTTTCCAGTTCGTCATGCTGGGAAAAATTGACATGTGGAGACACCCGACATGTGACAAAATTATTTTTACAACCGGAATTCAAATACATGTACACTGTTCGTGCAAAGATTCAGAAAATAAAAGTACTGAACTATTATGCAGAAATAGCCAAAAATATTTTTTGAACAGAATTGTCATCGTTAGTGCATAACCTACCTTTTTAAATTGCGGTTCCATTATATAGCCTTTAACACCTTTCAAGTGACTTTAAATGACTGAAATACAGTTGAGGGGGCCATAAAACCACAAGTCATACAACCATCCATTGCATTTATTTATATATTATTATTATTATCAGCTACCTGACTTGTCTAATATCAACAACAGAATGGTAATGTTATGTACCATATCAATCCGAATAAAACACCCCTGTTTTACCCCCCCCCCCGCACCCTCCCCCCCCCTTTGCCTCTTTATCAGAAATAATGCTGTACTGACTTTGCTAACACCCCTGCTTTAACCCCCCCCCCCCCCCCCCCCTGCCTCTTTATCAGAAATAATGCTGTACTGACTTTGCTACTGACCTTGCCTCTTTATCAGAAATAATGCTGTACTGACTTGCCTCTTTATCAGAAATGATGCTGTACTGACTTTGCTAACACCCCTGCTTTAACCCCCCTTGCCTCTTTATCAGAAATAATGCTGTACTGACTTTGCTACTGACCTTGCCTCTTTATCAGAAATAATGCTGTACTGACTTTGCTAATCTCCGTGTTTTCCGTCAGTGTTACAAAGGGAGAACAACAGAAGTTCCTAATACCACAGGGTATAATCGATTCCGCCAGTTTTCGCTTCCTGCAGAGACTGTACATCATATCTGGCTTCCGCCGAGATTGTCCGTGAACTCTTGCTTCCTGCCGAGACTTCTGTACATGATAAATGGCTTCCTGCAGAGACGGTCAGCGTGATTCTGCTTCCTGCCGAGAGCCTCGGCAGGAAGCAGAATCACGCGGACAGTCTCGGCAGGAAGCCATTTCTCGAGGACAGTAGTCTCTGCAGGAAGCAAGAGTTCGCGGACAGTCTCGGCGGAAGCCAAATATGACGGACAGTCTCTGCAGGAAGCGAAAATTGGCGGAATCGATTGTACCCTGTGAATACAGCTCCTTGACAAAGCAGGCAAAAGTGGAAAACTGTTTCATCTGAATAAATAGTCATTAATTTACCGTAATACTGGTAATACTGTTTATTACACGACTTTGGTAGTGGCTGATTTTCTGCTAGGGTCAAATCAGCTAAATTCGGACAACAGGTAAATTCAGACAGTGACTTTGTTTCCAATAACTGGCCAAACAGTGAAAATCCTGATGAGATGGCTCATCATGAGCCGTCTCATCAGGATTTTCACTGTTTGCGATGGTATGTCCGAATGTACCTACTGTCCGAACCCTATTTAGGCTCTAAATAATACCCATCCTCATCCCCTTTCGTAGACACCCCGAGGGCATTTAATATGATTAAGAGGCAGGCCTTTTCACACCTTTCACTTATTAAATTAGCACCAAGACTCGCTTTCCTCTCCTGGTGACCAACGCGTTGTTGAAACTTTAAGGTGGCATGGAGCACTTAACTGAGGGAAGCCGAGCAGTGACAGGAGCGGCTGTAGTGTAGTGGATAACACTCTGGACTACCAATCCATGGGTCACAATATCGATCCCCCGCTTCTCCGGTCTTTCGGATGAGACTTTAAACCGAGGTCCCATCTCCATACGATCTCGTTGTTGGTGGGACGTTAAAACCGAGTTCACTCATTCACCCCTAGCAGTGATCTTTAAGACCAATTTTTGTGGCTGCATCTCACACCCATGAAAGATACTTGAGCTGCCTTGTTGTTTCAAATCTCGTACGATGTTCCCCAGGTGGATCAGTGAACACACCTGTACTTGAGCTGCGACACGACAAAAACCAACGAAGACCAGATCAGCCTGGGCATCTGCCCAGTTTGGCAAAAATAGGTATATTTTGGCCAAAATTTAGGGCTATTTTGCAAAGTTTTAGGGCTAACATTAGGAATTTAAGTTTTTTGCCTAGCCCAATATATGCCCAAACATGCTTTATTCGCACTTTAGAAAGTTTGATAAATACTTACTGATATAGTCACATTATACATGAATAGCAATGAATAAAATGGAGGAAAGGTATGTGCTAAGAAGTTAACAAAGGGGGGTCTGGGGGCAACGCCCCCCAGAAGCTAAAGCAATTTCCCAATTTTAAGACTGGAAACAATAGAGAAAAACTAGGGATGATGATAAAAATAAGGGTTTTTTTGTATTAGGACTTTTGCCTTTTAGAGTGTTTGTTTTGCCATAATGATTTTGTCTCACATAAGCTAGTGACTCTTTTGCAATTCAGTTTTAGTGGAAACATTTACTTAGTAATGTGGCAGATCAATAATACATGTATGTGAATATTGTGTAGGATTTTTTGTAAATGTATGCACATACGGGCCCGCTGGTGTAAACCAATTGTAGATAATATCAAAATATTACTATAAATATGGGGGTCTCGGGGGCGCAGCCCCCAAGAAGCCAGAGCCATTATAAAAACTCAATTCCAATGGAATTATCAGCAGACAATTTTTTTCTTTTTTAAATTTTGGGTGAAGACAGGTTATTTTTTTTCTCTTACTTTTGAGGCCAGATTATTTTTTTGAACCCCCTTATGAGCCAGGTTATTTTTTTCTTGCATATCCCCCCCCCCCCCCCCCCCCCCCCCCCGGAATATCAAATGGTCGGTCCCTTACTACTCAACAATTCAATGCTAGAGCTGAACTATTTCGATTCTAACGCTCAAAAATGCTGAAAAAGTATTCTTTTCATTCAAACTCTCCCAAACTTCATGCCAGCACGTTCATGCTCCCGACAATAGTCTTAACTGTATCTAAGGTAAATGTACGTTTTTATGGCGATTGTAGCAAGAAAAAGAGACGTTACACCGTCTAACGTCTCAAAACTTAACAGAATTACGTCAGCAATGCAAGTGACGTCAGCAGTTAGACTCACGCGCTCCGAGACAGTGAATTGTTGCAGAATAAAACACGGTAACTTTACATTGCTTCTATAGGCGCACTGTGTTAGAATGAAATATAAGCTACGAACCTTGTCTTGATAAGGCAAACATTTGACCTAAATTTCAAAACAAGAGGCCCACGGGCCACAAAGCTCACCAGATCTCTAGCTCTAAATTGCTATCAAATTTGTATGGGCTCAAAATTGCTGTCACATTTGTACAGGCTAATACAAAATATACATCTACAAAGTCTAAGTCTGACAATAAGTCTGTTGAGTTGATAACAAAATATGTAACTATTTTCCATATTTTGATTGCAGTAAATGCCATTTTTTAATTTTCCTCATCATAAGTCAATGCAACTCTAATTTGCCATAGCAACCAAACGAAAGAAGCTTACGGATACTAGAGCGGGTGCGGGTATTACCGACTATTTAAGCTTTCGCTTCTGTCAAGCTCTTCTACTGAGGAACATTCGGTACGTAGCCAGAATAATCGGATATATAGGCAGTGCAGCAAAGACTGGTATCACAAATAAGAGTGTGCTCGATCGTTTAAGCAGCAGAATGAATACTTTGTGGCATGATGGTCGGCGTGAATTACCGACCATGGGAGGATGTACCGACCAGTTACTGCGGGTATTTACCGAACATTTCTCTATTTCTTTAAAAAATATGACAAATAACACTGGAACCAAAAATACACCACCCTTTTTTTCTGCTTTTTATGTTTTAAAACGAAGACAGTATTTGTGATTTCCTGTTTGTTTTTTTCTTAGACGATGGAGCTATTTAAAAAGGGTCTGCTATAATGAGGACAACTTGCAAATATTTTTTTAGAGTCAAACCCATTGAGAAGAGGGGCATAAATGAAAATGGAAGCGTTGCCTCACCTGAAAGTGTGTCCATTCACAGTAAAAGTGTGTACATGTCAACCTCAGAATGCTAGTGTAGTAAATTAGAGCCAAAAATGGCTAAATAAGTTGAATAACGATAGAAGCACCATATTTTGCAAAAGCCCAATCAGTAATGTAGCAGTGCAAATATAACGTTGCCCTGAAAATTTCCACCATTTTCAAGATGGCCGAGGTATTTGCATTCCAAGCGTGACTCAGTGCCAACTGCAATACTTCAAAGCATTGAGCAATAGGGCGATGTATCACTAATTGCTGGCAAAATTGCAAACAGTACAGACCCGTATGAGACTTTCCTTTTAGTAGTTTGAATTTACATTACTTGTTCAAGAAAAAAAGGTGACTCCAATCTGACTACGTAGATGCGCAGACGCTAGCTGAAATGCCTCTTTGTTGGAATTTCCTGGAGATGGCTTTTATTTTGCTGTAACTTTTCCCACTATAGCTACACAAACTGACCATGTTATTTCTATGGTCGGTAAGAGCCGACAATGGTTCTGATACTGCGTCTATTACCGACTAGCTCTATATGCTAATAAAGCACGACTTACCGTTGATATTATATTGATAAACTCGTGTGTTTACCCAAGCAAAGATCAAATAAGTAAACTGAGTACCAGAAAACTTGAGAATATTGAAGTTAGAACCTTATGATCGGATGGCTATAAAATAAAAAAAATCTGTAAGAAACGTTTCTGAACACCGTGTTTGGTTTTATTTTGAGTTCTAAAATCTTCTTTAAAAATTTTGAATTTTCCCATTATGAGAAAAGAAAATTACGTATTTGTAGGGACAAACTTTTCCCGTACTAAGAGCGGTTTACGGTATTTTTATATGGTCGGTATAAGACACCCAGACGGCAATACCCGCACCCGCTCTACAGATGAAATCTGAGCCTTATCAGCCCAGTGGCTTCATAGGATATAATTTTTTAAGTATATTTTTGCATTTTGGTTTCCATGGCAACCAATAAAAGGAGCAGTGGCCCAAAAAAACATATAGCTGAAAGAAGACTTCTCAAAGAACATTTCTATAAAAGTTTTGTCAACATATCTGCAATGGCTTGGCAGTAAATGCAATTTTTCAATTTTCCCCATTATAAGTCAATGCAACTCTAAGTTGCCAAAGCAACTAAACTAAAGAGCCGATTTTCATAAAAAACACAAACTATCAATCCCCCAGCCTAAGGATACTATAGATGAAATCTGGGCCTTATCAGCCCAGTGGATTCATAGGATATAATTTTTTAAGTATTTTGTTTCCATTTTTTTGCGTTTTGGTTTCCATGGCAACCAATAAAAGGTGCAGTTGGTCAAAAATCATATAGCTGATAGAAGACTTCTCAAGGGACATTTCTATAAAAGTTTTGTCAACATATCTGAAAAGGCTTGACAGTAAATGCCATTTTTCAATTTTCCCCATTATAAGTCAATGCAACTCTAAGTTGCCATAGCAACCAAACTAAAGAGCCAATTTTCATAAAAAACACAAACTTACAATACCCTAGCCTAAGGATACTATAGATGAAATCTGGGCCTTATCAGCCCAGTGGCTTCATAGGAGATAATTTTTTAAGTATTTTGTTTCCATTGTTTTGCGTTTTGGTTTCCTAGGCAACCAATAAAAGGAGCAGTTGGCCCAAAAAACATACAGCTGATAGAAGACTTCTCAAGGAACATTTCTATATAAGTTTTGTCAACATATCTGCAATGGCTTGGCAGTAAATGCAATTTTTCGATTTTCCCCATTATAAGTCTATGGGAAGTCTAAGTTGCCATGGCAACCAGATGAAATTTGGGCCCAATCCGCCTAGTGGTTTCAGAGGAGATGTCGTTTAAAAGTGTTGACAGACAGACGACATACGACAGACGACGACGACGACGGACAACTGCCTATACTATAAGCTCCCCCGGAGCCTTCGGCTCTGGTGAGCTAAAAATCTTTCAAGGGGTTAAAGAAATATGGAGCTGACATGAACTTAATACAGTATTACCATACGAAAAAATGCAAAGGGGCATAATTTTGTCAAAACTGTTAATAGGGTTATGGTTCTTTTTCTCTGCACATTGCGTGTTGGTGCTTTATATTTGTACAAACTCTCATGAAAAAATCTTAATTAAACTGTTTCGAGATATGGAGCTGACACGAAATGCTACCTTTTGATTTTTGACCTTTAAGTGTGACCTTGACCTTTGTTGAACATGGTTGAAATATGAATTCTGCACGTCGTCTCAATAAGGCAAACATTTGACTCAAGTTTCAAAAAATCTTTCAATGGGGTTAAGGAGATATGGAGCAGACACGAAGTAAAAACAAAATTTCAATACAAAAAAAAAAACAAAAAAAACAGAGGACCAATGGTCCTGTAGCTCACCTGACACCTTCTGTCAACAGACACAATTTGCCATTTCGCCCATTTGTTACAAATTTGAAACCAGTGGCCTGTAAGGAATGCATATTTTAATTTTAAAATCTCAGTGACCTTGAGCAAAGTTAAAAAAAAGACCTTTACCTTTGATGACCTTATGTCTTCATGTATCCATTTAGTTATCCATTTAATTTTTCCAATTATTATATCTAGGCTTAAAAAGATTCCATGAAATCTACTGTTAAAGCATTTTACAATATAAAGGCATAACAAACTATGATGGGCCGGAATGCCTGATGCTACATACCAGGTTTCAAGGTCATAGGCCTTTTGATTCTGGAGAAGAAGATTTTTGAAGGGTTTTTACCATGTATGGGCATGGCGGCCATCTTGTTCATGTGACCCAGACCCCGGGTACAAAATTTCGCTCCCCAATCCCACGGAGACTCCATATAAATTTGGCTTCAATCGGCCCAGCGGTTTCAGAGGAGAAGATATTTGAAAATCTTGACGATGGATGGACGGACAGAATGACCTTGACCTTTAGTGACATAATATCTTCATTTGTTCATTTAGTTGACCATGTACACTAGTGGATGTTGGTAGTTCAAATTCCCATAGGCTCAATGTTAAATGTTGCAGACAGTACATGTATTCAACTGCAAAATTAACCTAAAAGGCATTAAAATACGGGAAAATGATATCGTACAGAACATTTCTGCATGTTTTTTGTGGTTATCTGCCTACCTTCGAAATTCGGCCTTTTCAGTAGGCACATTGCAGTAAGGTGTAACTTGTCCTTTATTAGCTAATGTGAAATGTTGCCAAAATGAGTTTTAGAGAAGTAGTTAATCCTCCTTTTATAGTCTCACTAGCCTTCAAATCACTAACTAGAGAGTAACAACGAGAATTCCGCGGAACGCCATGTCGCACCTGCTTAACACCTTTACTTTATGAACTTGATAAAAACCTTTACTTTATGAACTTGATAAAAGTGTCAGTTTGAAATATATTTATTTAAAATTCATTCAGTAGTTAATGGCATATTATCATTTTCATGTTTTGTGCTATTTTTAGTAACGGTGGATGGTTGCCATCTTGGATGGTCAATTTGAAAAAAATCATGAAACAGCTTCATGCAAGGATCATTTTGATACACATTTAGTCCAATTCCATTCAGGGGCTCTTGAGATATTGTCATTTTCATATTTTTCTATTTTTAGTAACGGTGGCTGGCGGCCATCTTGGATCATCACCATTCGCTTAAATTTCAAAGAACTCCATTTAAGGACCATTCTGACTACATTTGACCTAAATCTGTTCAAGTGGTTTTTAGATATTGGCGTTTTAGCAAACTCCGACTCGTAAACAGAAAGTAGGTCACTGTGACCTAATTCCGAATCAGATTTTTTTCATTTTGATAATTTTTAAAAGCAAGGTCTCATTAATGCTCCACATAAAATTTCAGCCAAATATACCTAGAGGTTCTGGAGAAAAAAGTGATTTTAATGTTTTTCCTATTTTTAGTAACAGCGGCCATCTTGGATTCTGGACCAAGCTGAATTTTGTCATTCAGAAGCCCTATAGTTTGGTCATGCAGCATGTGAAATTTGAGAACCATGGGTGCAGTGCTTTCAGGAAAAAAGTCATTTGAATGGACTTAAAATTTAGGGTCGACGTAAATGTGAATGGACGGACGGACGGACGAACGGGTTGATGGACGGACGGACTGACGGAAAACCGGACGCCTATATCGCACCTTGCTAAAGCAGGTGCGACAAAAACTGTTCCTCAACAGGAGAGCTAAACTGAACTTTCAGTTGCCCACCAACAAAACCTTAGATATTAAGTATTGTTTTTCTACAGAATGACCATATTTGTCTCAGGAACAGAGGTCACTTTTGTCTTTTCGACCAGAGTGGAGACACAATTCATGACAAATACATTCTACCATATTTTTTCAGTTATATAATGGGAATCGACGGTAATGACCTTTCAAAAATTACCGCACATATCTAAATCAGTCTTATGAAATTCTGCTATGAGACAGCTTTTTCCCTTCTAAAATAATCTCAAAAATCTAGATCCATCTTAGTTTAAACATATTTTATTTCAACAAATCTCATGTGTACACAAAGCTAATATACATGCTTACTAGGATTAGAACGGAAGCTTACGCTTATTTAGTTCTTAGTTCTTCTCCTTCTTTTTTTTTTTAAGATGGATCTAGATTTTTGGTTTTTCCCTTTTGGTTTTTCCCTTCTTAAGTAATCTCAAAAATCTCGATCCATCTTTTAAGATGGATCTAGATTTTTGTTTTTTCCCTTCTTAAATAATCTCAAAAATCTAGATATAAGATGGATCTAGATTTTTGGGATTGTTTTGGAAGGGGAAAACCCCCATCTTATAACTGAAGAAATACATATGCAGTGCATTGATGGATGTAGCACATCCATACGAGATTGGGATGGATGGATGGATGACTTGCGAGTTTACGCCCTTTTCAACAATATTTCAGTATTATCAAGAGATTGGGATTTGAGTCTTGTGAATGCAGTGCATCCATGAATGCGGTGCATCCGTAAATTTTTTAATCCCGTCAGTGTCAAAACTTGTCTGTGAAGCAGGTGGATTGCAATAACTCTTTAAGAGAAGAAAGTAATGAAGGCATTCATTTTATTTATATGTCATTCTAATTATGAACAAGAGGCCCACGGGCCACAAAGCTCACCAGATCTCTAGCTCAAAATTGCTATCAAAATTACTGTCACATTTGTACAGGCTAATACAAAATATACAACTTCCAAGTCAGCTGAGTTGATAACAAAATATATAACTATTTTCCATATTTTGATTGCAGTAAATGCCATTTTTCAATTTTCCCCATTATAAGTCAATGCAACTCTAAGTTGCCATAGCAACCAAACGAAAGAGCTGATTTTCATCAAAAACACATACTTTCAACCAACCAGCCTAAGGATACTAAAGATGAAATCTGGGCCTTATTGGCCCAGTGGCTTCCGAGGAGATAATTTTGCAAGTGTTTTTTTTTTCCCTTTATTTTTGCATTTTGATTTCCATGACAACCAGTAAAAGGAGCAGTGGGTCCAAAAACAATAAAGCTAATAGAAGACTTCTTATGGAACATTTCTATAAAAGTTTTGTCAACATATCTGCAATGGCTAGGCAGTAAATGCCATTATTCAATTTTCCCCATTATAAGTCTATGGGAACTCTAAGTTGCCGTAGCAACCAAACTAAAAGGCAGATTTTCATAAAAAACACAAACTTTCAATCCCCCAGCCTAAGGATACTACAGATGAAATCTGGGCCTTATCGGCCCAGTGGTTACAGAGGAGCTAATTTTTATGTATTTTTTCCATTTTTTTTTCCATTTTGGTTTCCATGGCAACCAATAAAAGGGGCACTGGGCCAAAAAACATACAGCTAATAGAAGACTTCTCAAGGAATATTTCTATAAAAGTTTTGTCTACATATCTGCAATGGCCTGGCAGAAAATGTCATTTTTCAATTTTTCCCATTATAAGTCTATGGGAAATCTAAGTTGCCATAGCAACCAAAGCAACAAGCAGATTTTCATAAAAAACACAAACTTTCAATCCCCCAGCCCAAGAATGCTACAGATGAAATTTGGACCCAATCGGCCTAGTGGCTTCAGAGGAGATGTTGTTTAAAAGTGTTGACGGACAGACGACAGACGACAGACGACGACGACGACGACGACGACGGACAACTGCCTATCCTATAAGCTCCCCCGGAGCCTTCGGCTCTGGTGAGCTAAAAAGTTAAACATGGTCAAAAATTGATTTTTTCTTTTAATTAAATATCAAATATCAACAGTATAAAGAGATGAGACATTGTGTTCAATCAAAATACAACTAAATCAAGTGAAAAAATAAAATAAATAGTAAAAACCTTGGAAGACTTACAACTAGGATACACTAGCATTAAAACTAATGGCATATACATGTATTATAAAATTTTCCTAACCGTTGACACACCAAAAATGAAAACAGTTGAGGCTGCACACATGGTAGATCTAGATTAGATGGCTCATGATCAGCCACCTCATCTGGATCTACACTGTGTGCCATGTAGTCTTTAAATGCCCACCATGATATATCTTTGACAAGACATTTTTTTTCTTATTTTGAGGATGTAAATTTCACCTTATTTTTTGGCATTATGGGTCAATCTTATGTCCCAGACAAACAGAATTAAAACAGTATGGCTTTAGTACACATATGAAGTCAAAGTTGTTTATTTGCTCCCAGAAATGCAGGCTATATTCATTAACAATTCATCCACTTCTCCAGTCTTTCTTATACCGAGGTCCCATCTCCGTATGACCTAGTTGTTTGTGGACGTTATACCCAAGTTCACCCACTAATTAATGATACATCATTCTGCAAGAACAATGTTTGGCCTTCACTAACTGATTTTTAACCCTTACAGAACCAAAAAATAGCCATCAGAGGAGATGGCAAATCCCCCGACCTAAGACCCCCATGGGCCTTGGTAAAAAGGGTGCACTTCAAAACACATATTAGTAATATACTGTCGTTCTTTTATGCTTCTGATTGACATTAACTGTTAACAGATGCATAATTATCTAACACTCAGACTAAAACAGTATGCTTGACTGCTAAAAAGAGGTAATATCTCAAACAGCCACCATATACACAAATGTATAGCATACGATACATTCAACTTTCAAAATTTGTGAATAACTTCTAAAGTACAAGCCCTACAAACCTAATTTTGAGCTCTCTAGTAAGTGAATTTGGACAAAGAATCCAAATCTGGAAAAAAAAAAAATTGGGGGGGGGGGGTGCGGGGGGGGGGGGGGGGGGGGCACGGGAATGTGGAGGGGTAAGAGAGAGTTAGGAACACTGATAAGATATCACAGCATGATCATCAATATTCTAAAAGGTTCACGGTTATTCAAATTCTGGAGCTAGCCAGGGTTATACAGTTATGGAGCAGAGACTCAAACAGCAGCTCAAACTACCAAAGGGAAATAATTCACTAGGTCTAAAAGCAAGAGTTATCATTCATGTATGAGACAAATTGTCATGACCTGTTCTGCATATCTGTGAAGTATCATGAAAATATTTCAAAAGGTATTCAAGCTATGGAGCGGACACTTAAAATCATCAAAGGGAAGTAACTCCAAAAGTAAGAAAGCAAGAGTTGTCATTCTTGTTCGCGACACATCATCATGACCTGTTCTACATATCTGTGAAGTATCATTAAAATATTCCAAAAGGTATTCAAGTTATAGAGCGGACACGAAATCACACCTAAAACCATCAAGGGGTAATAACTCAAAAAGTAAGAAAGCAGGAGTTGTCTTTCTTGTTCGCGACACATCGTCATGACCTGTTCTACATATCTGTGAAGTATCATGAAAATATTCCAAAAGGTATTCAAGTTATAGAGCGGACACGAAATCATACCTAAAATGATCAAGGGGAAATAACTCAAAAAGTAAGAAAGCAGGAGTTGTCATTCTTTTTCACGACACACCATCATGACCTGTTCTACATATCTGTGAAGTATCATGAAAATATTCCAAAGGGTATTCTAGTTATAGAGCGGACACGAATCTGCCAAAAAATCGCACCTAAAACTATCAAGGGGAAATAACTCAAAAAGTAAGAAAGCAAGAGTTGTCATTCTTGTTCGCGACACATCGTCATGACCTGTTCTACATTTCTGTGAAGTATCATGAAAATATTCCAAAGGGTATTCAAGTTACAGAGCGGACACGAATCTGCCAAAAAATCACCAAAGGGGAGATAATTCAAAAAGTACAATAGCAAGAGTTACCATTCTTGTACGCGACACATCGTCATGACCTGTTCTACATAACTGTGAAGTATCATGAAAATATTCCAAAGGGTATTCAAGATATAGAGCGGACAAGAAAGTGTTTACGGACGGACGGACAGACGGACGGACGGACGGACGGACGGACGGACACCAGGCTCATCGCTATATCCCCCGAACCTTTCGGTCGGGGGATAAAAAGTGAGAAAGCAAGAGTTGTCATTCTTGTTCCCGACACATCATCATGACCTGTTCTACATTTCTGCGAAGTATCATGAAAATATTCCAAAGGGTATTCAAGTTACAGAGCGGACACGAATCTGCCAAAAAATCACCAAAGGGGAGATAATTCAAAAAGTACAATAGCAAGAGTTACCATTCTTGTATGCGACACATCGTCATGACCTGTTCTACATAACTGTGAAGTATCATGAAAATATTCCAAAGGGTATTCAAGATATAGAGCGGACAAGAAAGTGTTTACGGACGGACGGACGGACAGACGGACGGACGGACGCCAGGCTCATCGCTATATCCCCCGAACCTTTCGGTCGGGGGATAAAAAGCAGAAGACAAAATTTACATCTCAAAAAATTGAAAAAAAAAAAATTGTTTGCCCAAGGTATATCATATTAAGAATTCAAAGACTAGAGGGAAAACAGTGTTGATCCAGGCAGAGCAGCTCATTATGAGCCACCTCATCCAGGCCTCACGGTTATAAAACTTTTCTTCATGCTCAGCTGAGATTGTGCTCAAATTTCAATTTTGAATAAAATTCACATTTCTGAACCAAACTTGTTTCTGCATAGTATTTATTTCATCTGGGTTTGAATTTCCATGCTCAGCTGAGTTGAGCATGAAAAAAAATTCTAATGCACTTACAAATATAACCTGACATCTGATTTAATAACCTCAATTTGCGACAGTATATTCTGCGATATACTATCGCACACCCGACTTCCTTATAAAAATTCGCTTCTCATTGGGTCATGTTTGGTTTTACGCTGCTGAACGTGATTGCAACGGATGCAAAAAAAAGTACACTTTGTAAAGGTGAAAATGTGAAAAAGTGCATTAGAATTGGGATAACTCTATTGTTTTTTGGGGAGGTAAATCATCGGTTTTATGGTCTCTAAATGCGTTTAACGGCTTTGCTGACGCATCACCTTAAAACTAAATTTCAGACCATAAAACCTACGATTTACCTCCCCAAATGACAACTTTAAATACAGTTATCCCCTAATCTTATAACCTTGGAGCAGATCTAGGACTGACATTTATGGTCCTATAAAAGCACATATTATTAGGTCAAAATTGACCACAACAAGGACAGACTCCATATTCAATCACCTGTTCCTTGCAGGTATTACATGTACTAAAATACAAAACTTCTATGGGCACTTTGAGACAGGATGATAAAAACTATTCAAAATCTGTAATATGAAACAAATTCTGACACCAGATAATAGCATTAAATACAGACGCCAGTAAGCAAGTATGAAGTTAAAATAATAATTCTATGTATTGGTACAGACCAGTCTGAGCAAACTGCATGCTCTAATCAGACTGCTCCTATAGGAGCAGTCTGATTAGAGCCTAGACTTTTTGCCACTCAATCCGCATCGTTTGGATGCATTATTGCATTGTAACACCAAACTGTTCTATTTTAGGATTATTACGGTAATTAAATAAGGTGTCCCAATTTTTTACATTATTATGGTACTGGCAATAGTAGGTATCGCACATACTGGGACAGCTTCTGGTGTACATTTCCGTATTTTGCCAAAACTTTTACAAAGGGAAACAACTTCTGTAATTTCTTTATTTGCACTGCTGGATGAAGAAGCCCTTCCATCATGGGATCTACTCTTCAAGGGAAAACTTTGCCCCCAATTGAGCAAATTCTTTTTTTTTCGAGTTGACACACATTAGGAAGGAGAGCAAGAAATGAAAATGGCAGAGTTGCCTTCCTTGAAAGTGAATCCAATCACCTAAAAATCATTTACTGTTAATCCTAAAATTTGAACAGATTAACTTTACCATCCAAAAAGCTTGCATACATGATAGCGCACCTAACAGCTGCATCTTGCTCATCGCATTGAAACTTTAACGCAAAACATTAAAATTTTGCTGACACCAACACCGAGACTGAGGGTAGTACAATAGCTCATCATGTACATTTGTACATGCGAGCTAAAAACAATGCAGATGGGCTGACATACAGTGCAGATCCTGACCAGACTAACAAAGGGGCAGTCTGATCAGAGTCTCTATTGAGTCACTTGGCTCTTCTGTCCCAATATTTAGTTTCATTACAATGCTTTATTTCACCAACAGTGAACAATAATTCAGTGGAACATTGTGTCTCGCCTGTCTGCTCACTGTCACAGAGATAAACCAGACAAGAATTCCACAGAATCCTATGTCACACCTGCCTTAAATGAATCTGGAATGAATCAGTCTTTTTCTTAACATCTAGATATGACTGTTGTCATCCTGTGACCTTGAAAATTGGGTTAAGGTCACCAAAACCTAATGAAGTCTTTGGATCATTCTGCTGATATATGCACGCAAGTTTGGCAAATAACAGTCATTTGATTCAAAACTCATATTAACACTAGGTTTTTGGACATACTGAGTCCTCATGTGAGCTTGAAAATGAGATCAAGGTAAGGAAAAATTAATAAAGTCTAGGAAACAGCCCACTGATACAATTGTGCTGGTTTAGTGAAACTCCATTCATTGGTTCAGGACTGAGATGGCTAGGGTTGACCTAAATTGTGAACATGTTACAATCAGTTGTTCTGTGACCTTGAAAATGGGGTAAAGGTTACCAAAACCTAATGATTTCTTCCCATCTTCCTAAAGATACAGTCATGCAAATTTGGTAGAACTCTGGCTCACTGATATGGGTTTAATGCTAGAGTTGACATAAATTGTGGATGAATTTGAATGGAGGAGATGACCGAGGAAAAATCAATCACCTTTTTAGCACCTTTCTAAAGCAGGTGCAACAAAAACTAGATAAAAAGTTTACTCCACAGACACCAGAAAAGCAATATCTACATCTCAACTTCCTGTTATCCCAGGCGAGACAACAATAAGATAATGTATAATAAAAGATGGCAGAACTACTAAATATACATCAATATCACATATTCAAAATTGTCAGCACCCAATGAAATGTACATCAGCCTGTTTATTACTACTATTATTATATTATTATCATTATATATTACTTCTAATGCTACACAAAAGACTTAAGGTGAATAGGTATACTTACAAGATTTCCCACCATTCTTTTTACAAAGAGAAGCAACTTTTGTGACTTCCTGTTTACTTTCCTGGATGACTTAGCCACATTCCAAAATGAGGTCTGCTCTTAAAGGAAAGAATTTGCTCTCAAGGGAGCAAATTCTTTCCTTTAAGAGTTGACCTCCATTAAGAAGGTGGAGTCAGGAGATGGTCCTCATAAGTTTAGGCTTTTGATCAAATTCTGGTCCATTTTTCTGTACCTTGTGCTCAAAATTTGACGAATAAAATATTGTTTAAACCAAGAAGGGAGACAAAAAAGATAATAGTAGAGTTGCTTGCCCTGAAAGTGTACCTATTCACCTAAACATGATACAGAGCCAGGCCTTTAGGCAAAGTGCCTTACTGCAGCCAAAGGGCATTCTGACTAAGATCAGAATGCACATCTGAGCAATCTAAACAGTTGTCCTCAATCATATCCTGGTCCAAAACTGAAGAATCTAGAAGAATCTACACAGTCAAATGCAAACAGCAAATCTAACAAAGAATTAAAATTGGATTTTTCAGTGTTCATTGTGTGATGAAGCCAGTGGGCGGAGCTGAAATTCCATGAAGCACGAAGCGCTTCTTGTAGAATTTTGTGATGACCACTGGCTTCTACACACGATGAATGCTGAAAAATCCAATTTTAATTTCTTCTATTTACACTTTAATTTTAGACCCTTTCTGTGCCGTCGAAAAAATGTCATATTAGTATCATAAACACATATTTACCCATATGCACCAAGTGGACCCTTCTGTTCTGATAAATTGAATGCGTCCATTCATCACTTTAGGAGTGGCTGGTTGATGCATTTTTCCATCACTTTCATAGAAATTTTTATAATTTCTATGCAAACAGTTTAGATCGTGATAAGACGCCACAGAATGTGGCGTCTGATCTGGGTCTACACATTTTGCTCATATCTTTTTAAGGGATGCAAGGCATTAATGGGTTAGAGAATAAGAACTAAAAGCATACTGGCTAAAATGAAAATGCTTCATGAGCTACATGTATAAAATTGACCTGGAACATGTATAATATCGAAATTGAAAACTGTCTCTAAAATTCACATTAAAATGTTGAAATATAATGAATCTTACAATTACCCATGTTCATAGACATTAATGGCACTATTATGGTACTAGGAAAATGTGTAATTACTTTTTCACATAAACAGATTTGCCAGAGCACCAGATATTAAAGGTAGATTTTTTTTAGGATAATTCTGAGATAACTTTACTTACATACATTGTGAATTTTCATTCGGACAGTCTTGGCAGTTCTAATGAGGGGCCACAACCTATGCTTTCATGAAGAAATCTGGGAAATTACCCCTGTTACCCCTACTTATCTGGAGAACTGTGTATATATGTAAACATAAATTAGCAGATCCCAGGGCATTAAATCTCCCTGCACTAAAAGCAAATGTAGAAATAAAAAAAATAAAAATGCAATTTGAAGCAAATATATAATAATTGCTCTTTGTGTCATGGACTTTGCAAAAAAATTAAGAGTTACTATTATAACCCTACTAATTGAGGCACACTACCCAATTACTGTAATTACAAATATACCATATTTGAGCCATGACATGACAAAAGCAACGAAGTGGCATGTGTGCCATGCAAAGACTGGGATCAGCCTGGGCATCCGCCCAGTCTGATCTGAGTCTTCCCTGGGCGCATGTGCTACTTTGTTGATTTTGTCATGTCACGGCTCATTTATTCGATTATAAGATGAAGTTTAATCCCAAAAATCTAGATCCATTTTCCAAGATAGATCTAGATTTTTAAGACGTTTTGGAAGACAAAAACCCATCTAATAGCTGCATTACACACCACTGCTTTTCATATCTTTCATATTCGGGGTCTGACAGAAGGAGCAGCCTGATCATGGTCTGCACTGTTTGCAAAGGCACTTTCATCTAAGAAAATTAAATGTTGTTTTAGTAGTCAAAATAAATAAATTTCAGGGCCCAGTTGTTCAAAACTAACGATATCAGGTTAAAGATTCGTTAAATAAAAGCATCGCAAACGACTGCGTGATACCCCGCCACTGCAAACCTTTTTTACACACCGATTTTTACAGAATTATTTTTTTTCTCTGTATAACCCCAGGGCAGGGGCAACCTAACCCCACTGAAAAATAAAAATCTTTGTCATGACAGGACACAGATATCATCATTTCATGCATGTATATAGCCCTGGGGGGGGGGGGGGGGGGGGGAGAGATACCTCACATGGGGTAAATTTGAGCATCAGTGGAGGCTTGCATCACTCTGATCATTTGCTGTAAGTTTCAGAAAAATTGCTTCGAATTCTGATTTTATATGACATTTTTCATGATTTTATACATGTATATAGCCCCAGGGCAGGGGCAGATAATCCCCGATGATAAAATTTCTGTGCTCATATCAAGCTTTTGTTACTTCGATCATTTTCGTGAAGTTTCATCATGATACTCCAAGTAGTAAAGGAACTAGAGGCCAGAAACCATTTATTGTACATTGACAAGTGCCATAACTCTGTCAGAAATTATCGAAATTTGCCCATTAACAATCCCAAGCGAGACATTCTTGATACAAATGCATATGCAAAATTTGAAGGAAATCCGTTGACAAATACTTAAGTTATCGAACGGAAACGAAGTGCGGACGGACGGACGGACAGACGGACGTACATACTACGGACGGACGGACGGACGGACACACGGACGGCCAACGTGAAAACATAATACCCCGCCACTAACGTGTGGCGGGGTATAAGTGGCGGGGTATAAAAATCAAACGCTCATATGTAAAATATGCCAACATTTTTTGTTGAAAAAAAAACTGTGAGAAGCTTTTGCATTTCAAAAGCTTCTCACTTCTTTTCAACAAAAAATATCAATGTACATGTATTTGGCTATAAAGTCATAAAACACTTAAACAGTTGACCTCTTAATTAGCAGGTTAGGTTAACGAAGCTTTAAACAACTGGGCCCTGGTGTGGCATAGACAAGGAAATATATTAACTCTGCCATTTCATGGGAAAACCTGTCTTAACTGGTATGAATGAATTTGTGCTTTGACTCATGTATTTATATGTTGTTAAGAAATTTCTAATAAATAAATGTATCTTCTCAGATATTTTCAATTTTAATGGATACAATATAAGATGCTTCAGTCAACGTTGGACAAAAAAGTTCTCTTCATGACCACTTGCTAAATTGTACAATTACCCCATACGCATCGAATATCAGAGCTCAGAGAATTTTATCTGCTCTCTTTTTCAGCTATTACTTTTATTCAAGCCATAAAGCAGACCAAAAGAGTCTGGTTTTGAGATTCAAGGCTCAGCATATACCAACAGCTTTCACACAAGCTTTAAACCCTTGATGACATAATATCTTATGCAACACCATTCACTTTTAGTTCAAAATTTGAAGCACTTTTCAGGGTTTATAAACCCTGATATAGGGTTTATAAACCCTGAAAAGTGCTTGAAATTTGAAGACCAGACTGTGCAGTTTAAAAGGCTGGTTTTCTCATAATATGGCTGTCATGGCTATTCTACAAATAACAAAATTTAACAAAATGAACACAAAGTGAAAATGGCAACAAAAGGTTGACAATAACAACCTGATTTGAGCTTAAAATACAGTAAAATTATTCTATGACTAAATTGCAAAAAATGCTAAATTAAGACAAAATATCAGGGCCAAGTTGTTCAAAGCATGGCTAGCTTAACAAAGTTGTTAGTCAAGGATTCGTTAAGTCTTACAGTACTCAAAAAATCAATTGCCATAATATTTTTGGCCGAAAAAATGTGAGAGCAAAAGCTCCTCACATATTTTGTTGCAAAAAATGGCAGTGTTTTTTCGGACAATACAAAAGTTCCTCACTGCAATGCAAAAGTTCCTCACATTTTCTGTGGCAAAAAAAATAGCAGTGTTTTTTTTCGTACAATACATTTGAAAATTTAATGCTCATTAACTAACGTTAGTTTTGAACAACTGGGCCCAGATGTACAACCAAGCACGGTATCTACCTGAACACACCTTGAAAATTCTATAAATAAGGACAACCATGATAAAACAGTTTTGTTCTCTTATGCAGTATTAAATGCAGCACTAAAAGATAAAGATGAAACAAACTAGTACATTTTCATGACGGATAAAACTAATTTAACTATGGTGCCCTTATGTATAGTCCTGCCATTTTTAGCTCACCTGAGCCAGCGGCTCCGGGGGAGCTTATAGGATGGTAAGGCTCCGTCGTCCGTCGTCCGTCCGTCCGTCCGTCCACACTTTCAAACGACTTCTCCTCTGAAACCGCTGGGCCGATTGTAACCAAATTTCATATAGAGCCTCCTGGGACCTTAGGAACGAAAAGTTGTTCAAACTGTCCTGGTCACATGACCAACATGGCCGCCACGCCCATATATGGTAAAAACCTGAAAAAATCTTCTCCAGAACCAATAGGCTGATGGCCTTGAAACTTGGTATGTAGCATCTGGTACACGAGTACTACCAAGATTGTTCAAATTATGACCTTGGGGTGACCTTGACCTTTTTTACGGTAAGGTCAAATTTGCTTCCTTATGCTTTTATATGGCAAAATGCTGCAACATAAGGTATCTTGGAAACTGTTGAAGATTTTGGCCTAAAAATTGGTACATACAGTCATCTTAATGACTATATGAAGATTTATAAGTACAAGAGGTCAAGGTCATTCTTTGACCTTTGACCCAGAACTCTCATATTTTGACAATTTCAAACTTCTCCTCTGAAACCGCTGGGCCGATTGTAACCAAATTTCATATAGAGCCTTTTGGGACCTTAGGAACGAAAAATTGTTCAAACGGTCCTGGTCACATGACCAACATGGCCGCCACGCCCATATATGGTAAAAACCTGAAAAAATCTTCTTCTCCAGAACCAATTGACCGATGGCCTTGAAACTTGGTATGTAGCATTGGGTACTCAAGTGCTATCAAGATTGTTCAGATTATGACCTTGGGTTGACCTTGACCTTTTTACGGCAAGGTCAAATATGGGAAAATGCTAGAACATATGATTTCATTGAAAGTTTTGAAGAGTAAGGCCTAAAATTGTTAAATGCAGTCAAGTACATGAAGATTTATGAGTATAAGAGGTCAAGGTCATTCTTTGACCTTTGACCCAGAACTCTCATATTTTGACATTTTCAAACAATCTTCTCCAAAACCACTGGGCCAATTGTAACCAAATTTCATATTTTGCCTCTAGGGGTTGAGAGAATGAAGTCTTTTTCAAACGGTTCAGGTCACATGACCAACATGGCCGCCACGCCCATATATGGTAAAAACCTTTAAAAATCTTTTTCTCCAGAACTAGTTGACCGATGGCCTTGAAACTTGGTATATAGCATTGGGTACTCCAGTATTATCATGATTGTTCAAATTATGACCTTTGCTTGACCTTGACCATTTTACGGCAAGGTCAAATATGGCAAATGGTACTACATAAGATTTCATGGGAATTTTTGAAGATTTTGGCCTAAAAATAGGTATATACAGTCGTCTTAATGAGGTCATGAAGAATTATGAGTACAAGTGGTCAAGGTCATTCTTTGACCTTTGACCCAGATCTCATATTTTGACATTTTCAAAAGTTATCTCGAAAGCCAAAGGGCCAATTGTATAGTCACATTTCATATAGAGCCTCCAGGGGTTGAGGGAACAAAAATGTTTTGAAATGGTCCAGGTCACATGACAACATGGCCGCCATACCCATTTATGATATAAACCTTTAATATTTTTCTTCTCCAGAACCAATATGCCTATGGCCTTGAAACTTGGTAAGTAGCATGGAGTACTAGAGTACTTCCAAGACTGTTCAAATGATGACCTTGGGTTCACCTTGACCTTTTTTGCAGCATGGTCAAATATGGGAAAATGCTAGAACATAAGATTTCATGGAAAGTTTTGAAGATTTTGGCCTAAAAATGGTATATATGGTTATCTTAATGCCTATTAGCACAATAAGATTTATGAGTAAAAGAGGTCATGGTCAGTCTTTGACTTTTGACCCTAGACTCATATTTTGACAATTTCAGACATAAGAAAAAGCCACTTTGCCAATTGCTCAGGTGAGCGGATCAGGGCCTCATGGCCCTCTTGTTTATATTATATGCGCTGTGAAAATGAGGCAAAGATGATTGTAGTATAAAACAGACAATTTTCAATAAATGCTGGTATAAAGCCATTTCAGATTATGTGCAATAGCAATTTTACCACTCTTACTTTCACAGGATAAAGTAAATATAGCAGGAAATATCTTACATTTACACTTTCCACTGTTCATTTCCTTTAACCCTATTGCACTCAGAAAGGCCAAAACTCCATAGAGTTTTGGCCTTTCTGAGAGCAATAGGGTTAATGAACCTACATTTGGAGCAATTGTCTTTATCTGCATGAACCAGAGTTTCCACCTGTTGTCACTTGAAACTGACATCATAATAATTGAGTGATCTGAATGAATATCAAAACCATCAAATGAGGTTCAGTTATACTTATGGCTGTTCAATAGTGGGACAACACACATCTGTTTGTTTTTTCTTGATTTTGCATTTTTTTTTGTTGACCAGACGTAGTTTGAAGCATATGTGGCTTAAAATGAACAGAAAATTTAAGAATTGAAGTTATACTTTCAACACTCATCCAGTAATAAAGCTAGTGGTCATCACTAAAATGCTTCATAAAATTTTTGTTCCCCTCACTAGTTTCATCACCGAAGAACATTGAAAAGTGAAATTCAATTCTTAAGTGCAAAGACTATGCAGATACACATGAAATGTGACACGAGAAAACCAATAAAGTAGTTGTCTGCCCAGCACAGACTCAGATCAGCCTAGGCCCTTGGCTACCCTTTCAGTGCAGAGCAAAGACTCTGATCAAACTGGGTGGATGCCCAGGCTGATCTAAGTCTGCGCTGGGTGCACAACCACTTTGTTGGTTTTCTCGTGTTGCAGCTCAAATGGTAAATGTTTAAAAATTTACGATTCTTATAACATGTTTTGTCGGCTTCAGACTCAAGCCTGTGCACGGGGGTAATACCAATTTGGCTACCTGTGCTTTCGACCGAGTCTGTACAATACAAAGTGGCTTTCGACCGAGAATACGATTGTAAGCATTACCAGTAACGGTAAATGGTACTATTATTAATGGCTGTCAATCTAGCTGATACTGCTGTCGGTTGTCTCGGTCGAAAGTCACTTTTGCATGTATGGCAATTGACTGACTCAGCCGAAAACACAGGTAGCGAAATTGGTATTACCCCCGTGCTGTGGACTAGTAGTAGACATCAACCACAGAAATACATCATCTAATTATTTGTGTGATAGAACAGTAATACATCCTATCTGCAACAATTCTGACAGGAAAATTCCAAAATCTGCACAAATGACCAAATGACACAGTCAAAAAGAGCACTACATGATTGTAAATAGTCCCTGAAAAACTTTATGAACTACTAAAAAGTGGATTTACAAATATGTCAATAAACTGTAAAATGTATAAAAGCATGTCATCCTAATACATTTAATATCAGAAAACATCCTTCCTAAAAACTTTAAAATACTACATTTAAGGTTCACCGCATATAAAATGCTTCTTACTATTCCTGTCTGATAAGAGTCTACACTGTATCCTCTTTTTATCTTCTCGTAAAACACCAGCTCAGAAGGGTGAAAGGAGAGGCTTTTAAGGTGAATGGCTACTCCTTCAGGGGAAGCAACTCTGCCATTTTCATTTTTGCTGCCCTTCCCAATCAGAGGTCAACTCTTAAAGAAAAGAATTTGCTCCCCTAGGAGCAAATTCTTTCCTTTAAGAGCAGACCCCTTTTTGAAGCAATTTTTCACCAGAATGGAGCAAACCCTAACAGCAAACTCTTACTCTTAAGAGTAGTCCCCTTTTTTTAGGTGCTTCTTCCCAAAGGGGAGCAAACATGAAGCCATTAAATTGTTTCCCTTTGGAACAAAAAAACTAGTTATGAACAAACATGGGGATGTACCCATACACCTCAGTTCACAGCCAATGGATTATATTATGTAAAATCAGCAAGTTAAAGGTTATATTCATACAAGATGAGCCTGTTCTTCTGAGTAGGGAGGGGGGCCTCCCTGGGGCCATGACCCTTCTCTCTCAGGAGAAGGGTCATGATGCCCTGAGTTTGTTTGTATTGCAGACGGCTGTGGTGGTACTGAATTATACCTGCCAGAAGGCACTAACTGGGGCCCTGAGCCCTTTCTAGGCTTAGGGGCCACTTGAGGAGCTTGGGATTCTTGAGCTTGTGATAAAGTGCTTGTTGGCAGCGATGGTATTTGAGCTTGAGTACGACTAGATGATGCCTGTGGGCGTGAGAAACTCTTCGGCATAGGAGGCACTTGTGGTACAGGACCTTCCTTGGCAGGAGGTACAAAGTCTGTGTACGATAAAGGCGACATTGCTTTTGGTGGGGATGAACTGTATAAATGGTCTCTATCAGGTTCTATGCCATTTTTATTTCCTTTGTCTATTTGCCCATAGCCATTAGTCTTTTGAAAGCCACTTGGTTCTTGAATTTTACCCTGTTGCACACCCCTTGAACTGTCTATCCTCTGAAAGTTAGCTGGGTCATAATATCTAACATTTGAACTGTTTGGATTATTTGGTCTATATCCGCCTCTACTTTGAAGTGCATTTGCTGCCCCCACATAGTAGGGTCTGGTAGGTATATACTGGTCATCCGTTGCATAATCAGAAGAGTCTGATATTGATGACTCATTATCACTTGTATGATCTGTTGTAGTTGTATCAGGATGCATCACTCTAACAGTTTCTCTTAGGGGAGTGATCTCCCTTGGTCTCTGAGAAAAGTCATAAGGAGGAGTTATTTGTCTTTGTTTCTGCTGGTAGTTTGCAAGATCTTTCACTGGAGAATCTCTATGTGGGGACGCTCTACTTTTCCCTGCAGAATATGTTCGTTCCATTGGTCTTGAATAGTCAAAGTCATAAACCACATATCTGAAATAAGATGTCAAAGAATAATTGTGTGATATATTGGGTTTTTTTCAAAGTAAAAAGAAATGAAGAAATTATATATATACGACTTGCTGACAAGCAACCTGAGAGTAAGGTAACAGAATATAGCTGAATGTCTTACCACAAGATCTGATGATGAACTAATATACATGTATATGGTTAGCTGGGTTATGAAACTACTACCGTATCTGACCTAATTACAGCACATGCCTTAATAAGTGCATACTACACAGAGGATCTTACATGAGTACTCATGTATTATTGAATTTATTAAACGAGTTGGGGGAAAAGATAAGATGCGAGGCTTTGCCGAGCATCTTATCGTTTTCCCAACGAGTTTAAAAAATTCAATAATACATGACCACGAATGCAAGATTCTATTTATCATATGATGCTAAAATCATATTTTATTAGCAGATTTTGTACTAAAACGTCACGTTTTCGCCAGTAGAAAACGCGACGTTTTATGAACGCCAACGCATAATGTTACAGCGTAATTTGCATATTTAATCCACTAGTGGATTATCGTTTTTTAATGCATGGCTTTATTACACTCTCAGAAGCGACGTCATATGATAAAGATATTTCTGAGATATATCACGTTTTCTGATTTATGGCTTTGTTTGCTTGTTTACAAAAGTTGCATATGCTACAGAATTTTTTAAGTTTCATTTGCATAGCTTCTTCATCCTTCTGTGACTTATCTTTTTCTGTTTTTACCATTAATTTCTGCTTGCTTTTATATCTAGTCATTCTTTGAAATGTGCGCTTATTAGGAGGAAAGTATGCTCCGTTTTTCTGCTGCCATTTTGAAACAGTTAAGCACAAAGTGGGCTATTTAGGTTGAATACTGTATTACACACCTTTTGGGTCAAATGTCAAACAGCCTGCAGCCCCTGACAAAAGTAAATCATTACAATCATATCAAATGAGGGCCATACTGTATATCTTAACAGAGCTCCAGATAAGAAGGGGTAACAGGAATAATACAGAGATAATTTTTCTTATTTCTCAATGAAAACATATGTTGTGATCTCTAATTAGAGCTGTCTCGGTGAGACGGTTCTAATGAGGGGTCACAATGTATGTTTTCATGGAATAATACAATGTAAGGAAAATTATCCCTAAATCATCCCTAGTACCCCTTTTTATCTGGAGCACTGTCTTTTAGCATAGAAATTATACATCCCTGAAGTTGTCACCAAAGACTGTTCTTATTTCAAACTCTTGTCTACTCAACACATACCTAGTATCTGTAGGTGCAGTATGCATCTCTGAATCCTGGTTAAACTGTGGGTATTTATACACCTGCTGGGGATTATACGGCATCACAGGATCACTTGGTAGGGAAAACTTCACTGGCTGATCTGGCTCAGTCTGTGCTGGTCCAAGAGGTGTCATGGGATACCATTTATTTCCCCCACCTGGACCCCTGTCAAAGTCCGAATAAAATGGGGGAGGTCCACGATCGGGGTTATATGGCATGCCTTTGGTTGTGACTGGGGGTTGGAAAGGAGAATAAAGCCTTCTGTCTTGGGTAAAATTTGGAGGATTTTCTGGAGGCTGGAAATTTTCTTGTGGTGGTCTATAAGGCACTCTGTCAGAGCTTGACTGTGATGATGGGGGATTACGCTCCACTGGAGTGTATCTTGTGGCTGAAACAGATACAACATTTATTCAGTTATGTTTTTTTCCCTTCCAAAACAACCCAAAACAAGAGCTGTCACCAGACAGCATAGCTCACTTGAACCAGTGCTTGCCCATCATGAACACAAAGTTCTAAGAATGTGACCTTGACCTCCAAAGTCTATTAGGAAGGTGATGTTGCTATCATGTAAAACTCTGGAGCAGAATCTGTCATCTGTCAGGGTATAACTTTCCATGTAGGCAGTGTGGCACTATAAACTGTCAGCCTGTGACCTTGACCTAAAGGTCAATGAGAGAAGTGGGGTTCGTACTATGTAAAACTCTAGACCAGCATCTAACGGATTTCTAAGTATCAACTGAATCCATCCACACACTAAGAGAGCACTGTGCCTTTAGGGAACTTTAACCAAAAATTTTAACAAAACATTTATAAGTCCAAGACCTTAACCTCGGTCATCAAGTGGGTTTGGGTGGTACTGCATCAAAAATTTAGACCATTACGTAACATCTGTGGGAGTAGAAAGGAAATGTATCAAAGGGTAAGGGAGGTTCAGCCAAGAACATCCCAAGTTTCAATATAAAATTTCTAAGTCTATGACCTTGACCTATAAGTCATGTCCATGGGTGGGGATGGTGCTGAATAAAATTTTGGACCAATATCTACCATCAAACCAAATATAATTCTTTTAGATCAAAGGGTTTAGAAACTATGAGATCTTAAAAACTTTAACGTAAAACTTTAACATAAAAATTTCTAAGTCTGTGACCTTGATCTATGGATCATGACCAGGTGTGGGGCTGGTGCTGAATAAAATTTTGGTCCATTATCTATCATCATACCAAATATAATTCTTAACAATCAAAGGGTTAAGGAACTGTGAGATCTTAAAAACTTTAACTTCAAACTTTAACATAAAATTTCTAACTCTGGACCAGGGCTACAGAAATCCGATTTTTTGTCGGTCCGGACCGATTTTGAGTTCGAAAAACCGATTCAGTTGGCATAAGGGATATTTTTTTTCGGTCCGAAAAAACACGATTTGCGATGTATGATGACATAATTACCTGGATTTTAGCCATGTGTCTTATTATTAATCCAATAATCACGCACTACTGTCAAAAGTTATCACAGATAAACAAAGTGTCGATTGTCTTGCCAAGGTGTGAACAGACTCAATTTTAGAAATCTTCGATAATTAGCACGTGTCACAATTTTGGCCAGCGGCGAAGATTTTCCACAACTCGTAATACACACATACACGTGCCGATGCACGGAAAAAGGCTGTGCAACGTAAGGTTACTGACTATTGTATACTTTCATAGATAGCATAAGGAAAGAATTTGACTAGCAAAAAGAAAAATTAAACCGGACTTGATTATGAGCAGTCTGGTCAGGTTTTTTTTAGCCGACATCATTTTTCGCGCAGAATTTTTTTTTTTCTTCGTCCGAGGGTACCTTTTTGCAAGTATATTCATATTTCAAGGGAATTAACTCGAATACAGTAAAGTATGTCAATCGTAATACTTCGGCCAATTCCGTAAATGAAGATCGGCGAGGATGTCCGAATGGTACAGCCATGTGTACTTTCGCTTTCGGTCTGACTGTCTCTGCGCTTTAAAGCGCATTTTTCACGTTAAGTAAGAACATGTGGACTAAATGGCTACTTCAGCGATGACACCCGTGTTATAACGGCGCTCCAGTGTAGTCATTAGTTTTCGTGACTTTTTTTGGATTGTGGAATACACTGTGTAGTCATATGTTTTCGTGTCTATTTTGGATTCGTATGACGTCATTGGCCGTCTGGACCGATTACGATTTCAAAATTTCTGTAGCCCTGCTCTGGACCTTGACCTACAGGTCATGACCAGGGGTGGGGATGGCACAGAATAAAATTTTGTACCAATATCTATCATCAAACTACATATCCAATGATTACTCTCCCTACAGCAGCGTGACAGAAATGATGAGTAACCTTGGATGGCGGTCGCTTGAGTGCAGACGTTACGATGCGCGTCTCGCTATGTTTTTTAAGGTAGTGTATGGCCTGGTTGCTATTCCCGTTCCGTCATATTTCGAACAGCCCACCAGATATACTCGTCACATGCATCCTCTCTCTTACAGACAGATCCATACATCTGTCTGTTATTATCAGTATTCATTCTTTCCCATGACTATTGTACTATGGAACAGATTACCAGCTGATCTCGTCCAAGTTTCAGATCTTGACTCCTTTAAATTAGGAGTCAGTAAGATCAGTCATACCCTCCCCTAAACATAAATACTGTTTTTATCCTGATTTTAAGCTCTTCTTAACACTAATCCTTTCATCTATATTTCACCTTTCTTTTTATCTTTTTATTCTGCACTATCTCACTTTTTACTTCTTTTACTAACACACCATGCGTGGTGAAATCCAAATAATACCCGAAAGGGGGTTGTGAATCATGTCAAGATAGATAGATAGATAATTCAAACTGATCAAAGGGTTAGAAACTATGAGACCTTAAAAACTTTAACATAAAACTTTATCATTTTACTAACGCCGCCGCCAACGCCGACACCGTGGGTAGCACAATAGCTCTTCCTGAACTTTGTTCAGGCCAGCTAAAAATCTAGATCCATCTTATTGGGATTGTTTTAGAAGGAGAAAAAGAAAAAAAAAAAACATTTATTTCAGAAACATCTTTTATGCCTCACCTTGCTGATTTGAAGACTGTCCCTGTGTTTCCCTGCCAGAACTCAGTTCCCTCTCTGCCTGTCTCTTCTTGTAACAATATAACAACCATCCACAGACAAATAAGATGGAGATAGTTCCTACAACAGCTCCTATGATCACTACAGCCTGGTTCATCTGACTAGGTTTATTCTGTGGTTCGGCTATCACACTTGTATCTGAAATAATTAGAAACAATGTAGACCCTTTTGTAACTCTTTTGTACCAGTGACGAAATTAGCAGAATTTGCAAACAGCGTAGATCCTGATGAGGCGGCTCATAATGAGCCGCCTCATCTACATCTACACTGTTTGCCTTCTAGTCTTTGAATTCTACATATGAAATGTCTTGGACAAGGCATTTTTTTAATTTTTGCAGACGTAAATTTTGTCGTCTGCTTTTTGGTGCTTCCAGAAATAAACCCGTTTTGGTGACATATGCAAAAAGTGCAGACCAAGTTCAGATGCCACACAATGCGGCATTGGATCAGGGTCTATACTGTTTCTATGCAACATACAATAAAAGTAAAAACTGAAAACTTTAAATGGACTCATCCATATAATATAGATGGACAAGTCCACTGGTCAACAAGGTCTGTCTGTGTGCAGGATAGCTCCCTAACAGCACCTTGCCCATCACATAAAACTTCAACGCAAAACTTAAGCATTTCACCGTCTCCAGTGCCGATGCCAGAGCTAGTGCAATAGCTCTTCCTGTACATTGGTACAGGAAAGCTAAAACAGGGTTATCATTTCATGTTCTGGACTAGTTTAAACATATTTATTTCTCTTTTTTCATGACATATATACAGTCAACTCCCGATATCTCGAACACTGACATCTCAAAATGTCTTCTTGTATCAAAGAATATATTTCCTATTTTTATTTACATTTCAACTCCTGTTATCTCAAACTACTGATATCTCAAAGTAAATTTTCTGGTACTGGAACCAGAAAATTTACTTTGAGATATCAGTAGTTTGGGCTTAAATTTGGCTTCGAGATATCGAGAGTTGACGGTATAATACAGCATACAAAATTTATTAGGATTGGAATGAAAGCAACTTGCTTACCAGGGATACAGACTAGCGGTCGCCCACTCGCCCACTGCGAGTAAAAAATCGGGTGGGCGCCCAAAATTAAATTGATGGTCGCCCAGTTTGCAATCGTCACTTGTCGGCGTGTGTCTGACATGTTTTCGGCTTGGAGTAGAATCCACCACCTCTAAGGGTATTGCTAACTTCCGCGCCGATATCGGCTATGAATATTCGGTGTTCCGTCATACTTGTGTGTTGGATTTTACTCACTATCGAGAAACAACATGGCCGCGTCCTCGTAATGGAAGATAGATAGATAGACCGATTTGACAGCTAAAAATCTAACCGTTTATAAATTTTTCGTGCGTAATATGGCTATACATGGCTGGTGTTTCACACCCGGCTGCTAAAAGGAAACAAAACCATGAAGAAAGGAGATTTACTACAAAGGCTACGGAAACGGCGCAATTCTGGCGCAGATTCTGAATAAAAGATTCCCACGTTTTAAATGTGGGCCCCTAAATTTCTGGCTGGGCGACTAAGTTTCAGTTTTAGGGGACCAGCTTGCTCCTATGAAAAATGAGTTAGTCTGTACCCCTGCTTACGGTAAATTCTCTATTAGTTCGAACCCCCTAGAAGTTCGAACACCAAAATTCATCTTCAGACGGCTCCTCAAAACTTTCTCATTTAGTTCAACAGTGGATTTTTCTATGCATTTGAATTTTTAATACTTCAAACACCAAAAAAAGTCTTGAATTTCACTAAATACACGCCAAACTTTTCAGGTGTTTTCAGTTTTGTTTTCCTGACACAATGTGCGAAGAGAGTTAATCGGGCATCCTTGCCGATATTTACTTTATTAAGATTAGGGAGTTGGCTGGAGCAAGTGCGAACAGCGAAGACTCGGATCAGCCTACACATCTGCGCCGTCTGATTAGGGTCTTCTCTATCTGCATCAACAATGGGAATATACATGTTGACCCGAGAAGGATCGAGCTTACGAATTTATGAGGTTGCGGGGGTGCGCAGGCTGAACTGAGTCTTTGCTTTTTGTACATGCGAAAAGGCGCCATTTCTCAAAGCAATGCGATAATGTGCACGTGCGCTACAGTGCGTTTTGGAAAGATACATGAACCCGGGTTGCAAAAGAAATAAATTGTCATAACGACAAACTCTTCTTTTCTGACAAAATCAGTCTGAATACATGCCCAAACTGAAAGTAGCGACCAGCCTGCGCAAATGCATGGTCTGTGCATTAAACAAACTTCCTGGTAGCCATAGATAACGTTTATCACCGGCATAGCTGGCCCATGAGTCTCAAAAGGGTCTCAGGGCACATCCTATCAACAAACACCCGCATCATATCATGCATTTGCGAACATTGCATTGGTCAGTCTTACAAATCTCCACGGATTTGCCGACAGTTTGCACTTTGCTGTTTGCACATGTAATACGGTATCTTTTTCATGACACGTTGCCAATATTTCTGCACCTTTGGACGTAACAAGTAAATTCGGTGAATTTATATCCCCCGCCGAAGAGGCTCTGATTTGTTGTTTATGTATAAGTTTCATAGAATTCTATACATTGACGACTTAGTTATGGCTGAATTTGTCAATTACAAATTGATTCAAGGGCAATAACTCTTGCACAACTGATACCATTCAGATGAAACTTTATGTGCATAACAGCATTATGGTTATACATACTTGGTTTAAGTTTCATGAAGTTTCGGTAATTGGTTTAATACTTAGTTATGGCTCATTTTATTGATTTTAAGACAATTTAAAGGCAATAACCCATGCATTACTGAAGCCAGTCTGATGAAACTTCACATGCATAACCATGTTATGGTGATATATACACTGCTCAAAATATTTAAAGGAACAGCAAGTATTTTACCATAGATGTTACTACAACATATGCCCAGTTTAACGGCCCATAAATTGACAGTCAGTGATCAAGAATTTCTATCTTTTTGAGGCACTTTTAAGAAGAATCGAAGTTTAAGACGATCAAAATTTAAACACATCAGATGCCCTGCTCATTTCCATGGTACAAGTTTTGCAATGAGTAATTTTGTTGAAGTCTATAAAATCTGATAAACTTCAGTTCAAAGGGATCTTCTCATTAAGGTTCATCTTGAAAGACATTCATTTTCACAGACAAAATGGTTCTTTTGATTTTGGTTGAATTTTTTACGCTTTTTACCTGCTCTGAAAATTTGCAAATTTTTACAAAATTCCAGTTTTACTTAAACCTGTGCATGGATAAGGGCAGGACAAATATGGGATCGAAAATTGTGCAGTCAGTAACCTCACCCCTCTTTGAAATATGGCAAAATAAATGGAAATTCCGTGTCTTTATCGATCGAAAGTATATAACCTCAATGTGTGGATGCCTTGCACTGTCTTCTATGGAAATATATCAGGTGTTCCTTTAAATATTTTTAGCAGTGTATTTAGTATAAGTTTCATGAAGTTTCGATAATTGGTTACATAGTTATGGCTCATTTTACTGATTTTAAGTCAATTCAAGGGCAATAACTCATGCACTACTGAAGCCAGTCTGATGAAACTACACGTGCATCAGCGGTTTATGGTGATACATATTTCATGAAATTCCATCCAGTGGTTACATAGTTATGGCTCATTTTATTGACTTTAAGTCAATTCAAGGGCAATAACTCATGCATTACTAAAGCCAGTCTGATGAAACTTCACTTGCATCAGCGGTTTATGGTGATAAATATTCATTCTAAGTTTCATGAAATTCCGTCTGGTGGTTACATAGTTATGGCTCCGGATGGACAGACGGATGGAAAGACGGACCGAAGGATGGACAGACGGACGGACGGACTGACATGGAGAAAACTATATCCCTCAGCCTTCGGTGGGGGATAATATAGAACAGACAGAAATAGGGAAGATCAAAAGGACTGCATCTTCCAGAATTAGACTCTGTGTGTTATTAATAGAAACCCGTGAATTTAAAGCAGACCGCTTATGGTGAATGAATAGCCAGGACACTGACAAACTTACCTGACGAGTTTAAACAATCATATATTAGGTCATCGTAAATGTGGAATATTGAATATTGAAAAAGGATGAAAAGAATGAAAAACATGCATAATGAGGACATATTTAACACTGAGAGGACTATAAGATATAATTTTCGACTTGACATGAGATCGTTTTTCTCCCGGAAATCGGCAATTCAAATAGTTCGAACACTAAATATTTTCATGACTGGCAATTTCTAATACTTCGAACACCCCTATCAGTATTTATTTTTTAACTGTTCGAACTAAATGAGAATTTACCGTAATTAGTTCTCCTGTTCTGGACTCATAACCCACTAATTATCAACAAATAGTCCATCTAATTCAGAGCACTTACCTGTTGTTGGGTGATCATACTTCCCACAAAATGGTTTAATCTCTAACGTGATGGCATAATTTTTACCCTGGTAGTTCTCGAGTTCCTTAACTGTGACCTTGAGATCAGTCTTACTGGAACACCACATGACAGGAGGAAAAGTGTGACAGTCAAAAGTCTGCAACAGAAGTTGTTGTGTTGTGTTACTGCTTTACGTCCATGGTAAACACTAAACAGCTATGGTCATGTTGGGATGGTCAGTTCCACCACACTATTCCTGGGCAGGCTTAGACCACTTAAGCAGTTAACCAGTACTAAGTGCACACACTTTCACCAGTAGCTGACAACTGCCCTATTAACCCTTAAAGCTCTATAATAACAAGACCTGTCCACATTCAGGATAGCTTGCCTGACAGCGCCTTCCTCATTACATTTCAACTTTAACATAAAACCTTTAACATTATGCTAACACCAACGCCATCACTAGCCTCAACGCCAAGGGTAGTGCAATAGCTCTTCCTATATATGCTTATCGGCAAGCTAAAAACACACAAGAAAATTTATATCTGCAAAATTTAAAGAAATGTTTCGTCCAAGCTATGTTATACTGAGAATTGAAAGGACAAAGGGCAAACAGTGTGGATCCAGATGAGGCAGCTCAGCGACTCATTGTGAGCTGCCTCATCTGGATCGACACTGTTTGCAAATTCAAATGAGCCGGGACACGACAAAACCAACAATGTAGTTGTGCGCCCAGTGCAGACTCAGATCAGTCTGGGCATCAGCCCAATCTGACCAGACTCTTCCTTAATCCCTTAAAGGGTAGCTAAGGGTCTAAGCTACCTCCATGCGGACAGCGAAGACTCTGATCAGACTGGGCGGATGCCCAGGCTGATCTGAATCTGCACTGGGCGCACAACCACATTGTTGGTTTTGTCGTGTCGTGGCTCAAATATTTCCATTTTTAGAGCCTTAAAGGTTATGTTATAAAACACAGATTAGGATTGCTGTTCCACAAAAATCTCCAGGTGTCATAAAAATGGCTTTCCAAACTTGAATGAGCAGATCCATTACTATAAATGGTCCAGTAATTAGGGACTAAATGTATTTAAAATTGTCATTTGAGGCATAAATTGACAATTTTATGATTGCAAATTCCTTTTCAAGGCTATGCCCCAGCAGAGTTGTAATGCCATCTACAAACACAAAATCAACAATTTATCTCCCCACATGACAATGTTCAATACAGTTATCCCCATAAATGCACTTTTCACATTTCAAAGTGTACTACATGTATTTTGAAACAAAAGCAAGCACTTTCAGCAATGTAAACCAGATTTCAGCCAAAGAAATATGACGTTTCAAATTGATATCAGGTTTCTGACAATATATCACAGAACATACTGTCACAAATTTTTGACACTATCCAATCAACTGTAAGTGCATAAGAATGATTAAAGTGTCCTACAATTACATGTATGTACAATTATGTTCAGTCATGGAGAGTCTACTAGCACTTTATTTTCTCCAGCCTACTATATTTTCAACAGAAATGTTAGCAAAAACAGTCAGGACTCAGATTTGGCCCCTTCTGATGCTCATGTGCAACAGTCTGTTAGTAGTCTGCCTGTTTGCCGGCACTTTAACTGTATTTATTTTAAAGATTGTCTCCCTCGTTTATTTCATGTTTTCAGAAACAAATATCTTAACAAAATTTCGTTAGACAATATGTAATAGTCTCATAATTAGCCGTAAAAATTTTGAGAAAATGCATGTTAAGTCAATAAATGTGGAATGAAAAATAATCTTCAAATTAAAATGGAAATTGCCTATTTCCTCACAGCCTGTAACAATATCGATTTTGATCATGTGTGTCATGTGATCATGTAGAGATATATTTCTTATTCGTGCACGTGATTGTGACGTATGAATAAATTATTTTTGTCCAATAATGCCATTTCAACCGCGGTCCGCGATTGTATAGAAAATTATCTTATTGTTTGTTTAAAGTCACTGTTATCAAATATTATTATCTAAACCCTAATTCAAATGTATAGTTAGACTATGTCGGAGGTATTGCAAGAAATATTTTATCAAATCTTTTTTTATTATTATAAAGGGAGTAAATCTTTAACTGTATTTATTTTAAAGACAGAGCGTTTCCCCTCCATAAAAACCCTAAAATCTAAAACCATCTTTTAAGATGGATCGTGATTTTTGGGATGTTTTGGGAGAAAATTGTGTATTATAGAGCAAGTACACAACACTGATTTATGATATTTAGGGTCTTAGGGTCTCGGGGTCATTCTTTCATCTAACTGAATAAATACTGTGTAAAATATCCACTGAAAGGACAATGCATATATATTGGGACACCTGAAAATAATGAATTTTCCTTTTGGGCCAAAAGGAAAATTAATTATTTTAGGTGTCCCAATACTTAAGTGCATTAGGGGTAGTCTATATTAAAACATGAAAGTGTCCATTAGATAAATGTCTGTCATGGCAGAATTTTGAAGTTAGAAGTGGCAGTGAGCTAGGCTACCAATTCTCGGAGTGCATGCTTGAGCCCCTACCCCCACCTGCCTTTCAGATGAGACTTTAAATCAAGGTTCATCTAAATATTTTCCAAGTCAAAGAAATCCAGATACCGTGTGTATGTGTGTGCCTGCCTGCCTGACTGTGTGCATACATGCATGCATGCGTGTGTCTTAATGTAATAGTATGTCATGATGCCCCATTAAAACTGCTTCAGTGAGGAAACTCCGATTGATAACCACAAAACTCAAACAAGAGCTCCGCTGAGCGGGGCAATATACGCCCGTTGGGGCTTAAAGTTGGAAAGAAAACAAGAGATGACAGAACTTTGTCAGTAGCTTAAATCTTCAATGATAAGGCACATATAAAACTACAAAACAAACAAAGCTGATATGAAATTCCTAGACAAAAATTACGGTAGAAAGGGGCATAATTTCATCATAAATGGAAGTTCGGTTACGGTTCTTTTTCTCTTCATATCGTCTGATATTTGTACAAACTTTCGTGAAGAAATCTTAAACAGTTTTCAAGATATGGAGCAGACACAAAGCTAATATGAAATTACTATATGAAAAATACAAAGGTGTATAATTCTGTCAAAACTGAAAGTAATGTTATGGTCCTTTTTCTCTGCACATTGTCTGATGATGCTTCATATTTGTATAAACTTTGATGAAGAAATCATATACGGTTTTCGAGATATGGAGCAGAAAAATAATGTTACCTTTTGAACTTTGACCTCTAAGTGTGACCTTGACCTTTGTGGAACATTGTTGGAATACGAGTTCTGTACGATGCCTCTATAAGGTGAACATTTGACTCAAGTTTCAAAAACATCTTTCAAAGGGTTAACGAGATATGGAGTGGACACAAATTTAATACAAAATTACAATACTAGAAATACAAAAAGGCGTAATTTTATTAAAAATGAAAGTAAGGTTATGTTTTTTTTTCTCTGCATATCTTTCATTGGTGCTTTATATGTATACAAACTTTCATGAAGAAATCTTAAACAGTTTTCGAGATATGGAGTGGACACGAAGCTTTTACGAAATTACTCTATGAAAAATACAAAGGGAAATCATTCCGTCAAAACTGAAAGTAGGGTAATGGTTCTTTTTCTCTGCATATTGTCTGATGGTGCTTTATATTTGTACAAACTTTCATGAAGAAATCTTAAAGGGTTTTCAAGATATGGAGCGGACATGAAGCTTATATGAAATTATCTTCTAAAAATACAAAGGGAAATAATTCCGTAAAAAATAGAAGTAGGGTAATGGTTCTTTTTCTCTGCACATTGTCTGATGGTGCTTTATATTTGTACAAACTTTCATGAAGGAATCTTAAACGGTTTTCAAGATATGGAGCGGACACGAAGCTTATATGAAATTACTTTCGAAAAATACAAAGGGAAATAATTCCGTCAAAACTGAAAGTAGGGTAATGGTTCTTTTTCTCTGCACATCGTCTGATGATGCTTTATATTTTTACAAATTTTGATGATGAAATCTTATACGGTTTTCTAGATATGGAGCGGACACGAAATGTTACCTTTTGACCTTTGACCTCTAAGTGTGACCTTGACCTTTGTCGGACATCGTTGAAATATGCGTTCTGCACATCGTCTTGTAAAGGCAAACATTTGACCCAAGTTTCAAAAAAATCTTTCAAGGGGTTGAGGAGATATGGACCCGACTCGAAAAGTTTACGGACGGACGGACAGACAGACGGACAGAAGGATGCCACGACATAATAAAACCCATCTTCGACGGGCATATAAAAAACTGCCTCAGACTTCATCAAAATATGCCCATTTTCTTTACAGATCTCTGTCCAAAACATATGAATCTGAAGAACTGTGATATTATATCTTATATTTGAATATTCATGTTAAGGGGTCATAAAAACCCAACTTCATTAGTCAGAAATTAAAACCTACCACTGGATTATAGTCATTCAAACCATCCGAGTACGCCATCTCAACATGACAACTCTCCATGGTGTAACTAACAATCTTGATACACAGACTCAGGCACGGCTCAGCTTCCCGGTCATTTCTCCATGTACTACCCTGGATAAAGGTCAAAGGGCAGCTGCCGCCATAGACCATCCCATTGGCTGAAGCTTTAAATACATCTCCTTGTTCGTAGTAATGGGTCTTTGAGCAAGATGTCTCACTGTCCATTCCCACTGCAAAACACAAATGCTTCTAAGTTTTCTGGCCATTTTTTCTAAGGGCAACAACTTTTGTGATTTCCTGTTTGCTTTCTTGCAAATACATAATTTCTTATATTTAACAGTTAATATGTGTCGCCACAAAGTTTTCCTATTGATCAATTTAATGAGCCCACAAGTGACAATACTGCAACATCAAAGCTTACTTTTGGAACAAACTCAACGATTTCCTTCTTAGGTGTTGTCTTCTATATATCCAGCTAGGGTCGGTCTAATTTGTAAGCTTTGTATATGCTTTATCTTCAACAGAATGTAAAGGACATGAAAACATGGCACCAATACCATGAAAATTCTAAATATTGGGACAGAGGTCTGAGCATATATTGCAAACCCAGATCAGACTGATGTCAATGTTTGCCATTCCATCCATTACTGCATTGTAAAGCCAAACTTCTGTAATGTGCTTAAGTACTGGGACACCTAAAATAATTAATTTTCCATTTCTTCCAAATGGAAAATTAATTATTTGAGGTGTCCCAAAATTTAGGCACATTACAGTATTCCATTTTCATGACAATTACAATATTCATTTTAGGGGTTACAATGTTTAAATTTTTTACTGTACTTACAAGTGAAGTCAGCTGTCCCACATGGCTGATAACAGAAGAAAAATAGCCAAAGATGTGACCATGGTCTGGCAGGCACAAACTTCATTCTGGTTTCCCTTCATTCATCTGAAAAGTTAAATACATATGAGCCGCAACACGACAAAACCGACAATGTGGTTGTGCCCCCAGTGCAGATTCAGATCAGCCTGGGCATTCGCCTAATTTGATCAGACTCTTTGCTAAGCGCCCACAGGGTAGCTAAGGGTCTAGGCTACCTCCATGCAGACAGCGAAGACTCTGATCAGACTGGGTGGATGCCCAGGCTGATCCAAGTCTGCGCTGGGTGCACAACCACATTGCTAGTTTTGTCATGTCGCGGCTCATATATAAGTTTATGTCACAAAATAAACAGGTCAGTTATTCCACAAAAGATAACTAAAATACCTTAGTTCCAGATAAGACATGGGTCAGTCAATATATAACCAGACTCAGGGCTGATAAAGTATCTACTTGCCCAGTATACCAGTATCCTGAAAAAAAGATTCACTTGGTATAACTTCCTCTTGCGCTTCGTGGAAGATAAAGTTGTCCCAAAATGGGGTCTATCCTTTAAGAGTTGAAATCCTTTGAGTCTGAGAAGATAGGCATCAAGACCTGTCCTCTTCCATGATGGATAGCCTGACCCATCACATACAATCTTTAATCAAAACTTCATGACAAGAAGGGTGTGTTTGTGGTGGGGCATGGTGCTGGGTAACTTTCAGTGCCAGGGCATCATGCTAATTTGGATAATAGTAGGGCGAGGGCCTACTGTGCTTGCAGTACTGGTGCTGGTGGGCATTGAACATTTATTCTTTCCCCCATCATTTCTTTCTTCTTTCTCCCTCTCTCTGGGAGATGACTCAATATAGACTGAAATACTGTCTCAAACAGCCATTAAACCCAAAACATCCAACCAACCATCCTGACACGTATGTGGATGCCCACGCTGACACTGGTGCTGGAGTGACAATCATATATGAGCCACGACACGAGAAAAGCAACAATACGGTTGTGTGCCCAGCGCAGACTCAGATCAGCCTGGACATCTTCCCAATCAGATCAGATGCTTTGCTAAGTACTTAAAGTGTAGCTAAGGGACTAAGCTACCTTCATGCGGACAGCGAAGACTCTGATCAGACTGGGGCGATGCCCAGGCTGATCTGAGTCTGTGCTGGGCGCACAACCACTTTGTTGGTTTTCTCCTGTCGCGGCTCATATATGTGTCTATTCTTGAACTGTTGTACAGGCAAGCTAAAAATGAAAATTACAGTCTTGCTTCCCCTGAAAGTGTACTTTGAGTCATCAGAATAAAATCAGTTAGGGAAGTCTTTGCAATGAATCAGTCATACCATTCTGATTCATGATTCAGAGTCTTTAAATTCACAACACAACAATTCAAGCTGATGAACACATTTTAAGTGCCAAAACAGTGGACAATGTAATCTACGTCCAAGCTCCATTATATTGGGAACTGAAAGACGAGAAGGCAAACAGACAAGTGTAGATCCAGACAAGGCAGATCATTATGAGCTGCCTTTTCTAAATCTGCCTTGTTTGAATATTCAACTATTTTCATTTTTGGTGCTTTAATCTAAACTATTCTGAATCATATATTAAATGCAGCATTACAAGCTAACAAAAGCATTATCGGTGAACAGCCCCACAAATATTATACATTTGCATAATCCATTATCACAGTGAAAGGCTGTTGTATCATTCAACGGGTTAATTAGTAATTGGAAAGACAAATTAGCAGACATAATAACCAGATGGCAATGATATATACGCTGCTGCACAAAGTAAATATTTTTGATTTTTATGTAAAAGACACAAATTGTAGGCTTTTACTTACTTGCAAGTCTCTCTCATCATTCAAACAAAGTTACTACATGTATGTGATTTAAATGCAAAAATGATCTAATCTTCACTGATCATTTCTCCAAATGCACAAGATAAAATGTACCTACTAATGTTTTCTTCCATAGGACAAGGGGGGAAGGGACGGGTGACCATGAGACTTACATTGTTAGAAATTCCTATATATAGGGATTACAGTACAGCCCCTTTGCAATACTACAGCTGGGGTCCATGCTAAAGTACAAAGTATATTTGTGAACAGCTCTTATATCCAGTGTAACACATAAAGTGCCGAAAATGAAAATACATGTAGTTGAATTTGCATACAGGGCAGATACAGATGAAGCGGCTCATGATGAGCTGCCTCATCTAGATCCATACTGTTTGCCCTCCGGTCTTGGGATTTTTTTTTTTTAAAAACCATAGCTTTGTCTAAATTAAGTCATCTTTTTGGGTACTTAATTTATAAGTTAGTCAAAGCTCCAAAATGCTGGATTTGACTGCATTATACAATTAAGAGCAGTACTACATTGAAGCTCCAGTGACTACAGAGTAATTTCCTTCAGGCATGAGATTATTTCTCCTCATCATACGGAATCAGTCCACAATTATTTCCCTTGATTGGTTGAACACTTTCAGGATATACTTTTGCACAAATAGTTCCCTGGTTCATTGGTTTCTAAGAAGGCCAGTTTGACTGAATATCCTGCTTGCTATAGCAAACTGAAACAAGAGGGCCATGAGGCCCTGAATCGCTCACCCGAGCAATTGGCAAAGTGGCTTTTTCTTATATCTGAAATTGTCAAACTATGAGTCTTGGGTCAAAAGTCAAAGAATGACCATGACCTCTAGTACTCATAAAGATAACTGTATTTACCAATTTTTAGGCCTAAATCTTCAAAACTTTCCATGAAATCTTATGTTCTAGCATTTTCCCATGTTTGACCTTGCCGTAAAATATTCAAGGTCAACCCAAGGTCATCATTTTGAACAATCTTAATAGTACTGGAGTACCCGTTGCTACATACTAAGTTTCAAGGCCATCGGCCAATTGGTTCTGGAGAAGAAGATTTTTAAAGGTTTTTACTATTATTGGGCATGGCGGCCATGTTGGTCATGTGACCTGGGCCGTTTGAAAAAAAATTCATTCCTTCAACACCTGAAAGCTCTATATGAAATTTGATTACAATTGATCAAGTGGTTTTTGAGGAGATTGTTTGAAATTGTAAAAATATGAGAGTTCTGGGTCAAAGGTCAAAGAATGACCTTGACCTCTTGTACTCACAAATCTTCATGTACTCAATAAGCTGACTGTGTATACCAATTTTTAAGCCTTAATCTTCAAAGCTTTCCAAGAAATCTTATTTTCTAACATTTTCCTTTATTTGACCTTGCTATAAAAAAGGTCAAGGTCAACCCAAGGTCATAATTTGAATAGTCTTGGTAGTACTCAAGTACCCAATGCTACATGCCAAGTTTCAAGGCCATCGTGTCCATTGGTTCTGGAGAAGAAGATTTTTAAAGGTTTTTACCATATATGGGCATGGCGGCCATGTTGGTCATGTGACATGGACGGTATGAATAAATTTTTGTTCCCTCAATTCCTGGAGGCTCTATATGAAATTTGGTTACAAATGGTCCAGTGGCTTTTGAGGAGATTGCTTGAAATTGTCAAAATATCAGAGTCCTGGGTCAAAGGTCAAAGAATGACCTTGACCTCTTATACTCATAAATCTTCATGTACTCATTAAGATGACTGTAGATACCAATTTTTAGCCCAAAATATTCAACAGTTTCAAAGATATCTTAAGTTCTAGCATTTTGCCATATAAAAGCACAAGGAAGCAAATTTGACCTTACCGTAAAAAAGGTCAAGGTCAACCCAAGGTCACAATTTGAACAATCTTGGTAGTACTCGCATACCCGATGCTACATACTAAGTTTCAAGGCCATTGGCCCATTGGTTCTGGAGAAGAAGATTTTTAAAGGTTTTTACCATATATGGGCATGGCGGCCATGTTGGTCATGTGACCAAGACCATTTGAACAATTTTTCGTTCCCCCTTCCCCTGGAGGCCACATATGAAATTTGATTACAATTGGCCCAGCGGTTTCAGAGGAGAAGTCATTTGAAATTGTGGATGGACGACGGACGACGGACGGACGACAGACGACGGAGCCTTACCATCCTATAAGCTCCCCCGGAGCCGCTGGCTCAGGTGAGCTAAAAAGCCTTGGATATGCTTCTTGAAAATGTATAATTAGTTCAGAATCCCCAGCACTGGAGATAACTAGAGGAACCGAATCACACCCTTCATAGGTGCCCCTACAACGGCAGATTGTCTCATAAGTTGACGGGTCAATGTTTACCGGAAAGACTGCGAAGACAGAAGCAGGTTTATCCCTGTTGAAACTGTTTGAAAATGGCTTGTCATGCCTCAGAGACTTGAGGAAAAGAGAGTTAAAAGTGCCTGAGGTGTGAAAAAAGTTTCACAGAAGAATGGATAATTAAACTATATAGTAAAACTAATTGTGGTCTCGTGCCATACTATGCAAAGAAAGGTAATACTGACAAAAAGTGCAACTGACAAACTTTCTCAAACACCAGAAAATTAGATCAAAGAATAAAATTTTTCAATCCATAAAAAAATACATTAAACTGAGATCTGGTTTGTGTCTATTATCAGGCAATCTTTGGTTGTGTTTATTTGCTGTTTTTTTTCTTACAGGTAACTTACACTACTAGTAAAATAATGAACTCTTGCATGGGAAAAGTAGGAACTGGCATATTAGGTAACAGAGCTCTTGATGTGGAAAATGACAAATACTGTAGTAATCATAGTAAATTCCCCTGCCCTAAAATGCCCCCTGCCTCTTCTGCGAAAATACTGTAATGTTATATTATGTTGCATAAATTCCTGTTTTTTTTTCGCTGGATAAGGTAGCTCTTTAAAATGGGATCTACTCTTAAAGAAAAGAATTTGCTCCTAGAGGAGCAAATTCTTTCCTTTAAGAGTTGACCCTAACTAAAAATGGAGGTAAAAATGCAGAATTGCCTTTGAAGTGACTCATCACCTTTATATATTGGTAGTGGCTGATTTACTACACTTTAGGCTCTAAATAACACCCGTCTTTAGCAAAATTCAATGCCCCCAGGGCTTATTGTAGGATTAATACAGTATTAAGTAACTTGACGTGGAAAACACAACAAATAACACTTCCATTGCTGTATTTAATTGACTATAAATCAGGGCTTTTCCCTCTCTAGCATGACCCCCACATATCTTAATCAGTCTTATGTACTTCAGCTGTAAGATGGGGTTTTCCCTTCTAAAACTAGAAATGTGTCCATAGGACACGAATGCCCCTGTCTAGTGCCGTGAGTAAGATGGCACCTTGTAGGATAACAGGTTCACAGAGGTAGACTTGTATAATATGAAAAATTAGTGTGCAGAGAAATAGTTTATTGTTTTATTTTTCAAGTTTTGCAGATGTATCATGCCTGGATCCAGAGCAGGGTAGGTGGTAGGGCGAGGATGGGTAGAGATTTTGTACCTGAGTACCCGAGTCCCTATTACCCACGAGTACCCGTTAGTCCATTACCATAGCATTTTTAGTGTGTTTCAAGTTAGAATTATATGCTTAGCTCATATAATAAGAAAGGTATAAGTCATTTTCTTACATATGTATGGCAAAGGCAGGAAAATTTAGAAATCTCCCTGTTATGATACACAAAAACCTTTTGGCAATCTATACAAGACAGTCACACAAAACTTTGCTCAATTTGCTTGGAATTCTATTGAAATAGAATACTCATGAATCGCACTAATATTCCATTTCTGAAAATTACATAAAATCAAGCTTTACTGGCCTGAATGAGCATTCGGGTAATGGATGGTAAATATGTACCTGGGTAATTGGTCTACCAAACCTGGACTTGGGTACTCGTCCCAGCCCTAGTAGGTGGTTGATGGATGGTAAATATGTACCTGGGTAATTGGTCTACCCAACCTGGACTTGGGTACTCGTCCCAGCCCTAGTAGGTGGTTGATGGATGGTAAATATGTACCTGGGTAATTGGTCTACCCAACCTGGACTTGGGTACTCGTCCCAGCCCTAGTAGGTGGTTGATGGATGGTAAATATGTACCTGGGTAATTGGTCTACCCAACCTGGACTTGGGTACTCGTCCCAGCCCTAGTAGGTGGTTGATGGATGGTAAATATGTACCTGGGTAATTGGTCTACCCAACCTGGACTTGGGTACTCATCCCAGCCCTAGTAGGTGGTTGATGGATGGTAAATATGTACCTGGGTAATTGGTCTACCCAACCTGGACTTGGGTACTCGTCCCAGCCCTAGTAGGTGGTTGATGGATGGTAAATATGTACCTGGGTAATTGGTCTACCCAACCTGGACTTGGGTACTCGTCCCAGCCCTAGTAGGTGGTTGATGGATGGTAAATATGTACCTGGGTAATTGGTCTACCCAACCTGGACTTGGGTACTCGTCCCAGCCCTAGTAGGTGGTTGATGGATGGTAAATATGTACCTGGGTAATTGGTCTACCCAACCTGGACTTGGGTACTCGTCCCAGCCCTAGTAAGTGGTTGATGGATGGTAAATATGTACCTGGGTAATTGGTCTACCCAACCTGGACTTGGGTACTCGTCCCAGCCCTAGTAGGTGGTTGATGGATGGTAAATATGTACCTGGGTAATTGGTCTACCCAACCTGGACTTGGGTACTCGTCCCAGCCCTAGTAGGTGGTTGAAGAAATACAGAACCTGCCATGTCTACCTGTATATGAGTTCTCTCCCTTTATACTTTATACTATATTTACATGCTTGTACTTTTTCCCCACTTCTTACCCAGAATTTAATGATGAGTGATAAGACTAAATCAAGGTGCTAAAATCATTTCAGCACACACCTTCAGAAAGGTTACTGAAATATCAAACCAGATTTTCTATTCTGTAATGTCTTTATATTTCCAGTCACTGTTTTTGTAATTCAGCTTGATACCGCCATTATTGCAGCTCCCGATAAGACACAATTTTGGAGGCAAATCATTTTTATTATAAGTGTTTAATTTCTTGAAAATTGTGTTCTCTTCAAACAGAGCTCTAGATAAGAGGGCATATTTGATGATAATTAAGGATAATTTTTTTTTATTTCTCATCGAAACCATACGTTGTGACCCCTCATCTGAACCGTCTCATCGAGACGGTTCAGATGAGGGGTCACAACATATGTTTTTATTCAGATTTAACAAAAATTATCCCTAATTATCACCAAATACTCCCTCTTATCTAGAGCTCTGTTCAAATTAAATCATCTCAGCAAGGCAATTTCAAAGAGATTTCAAATATTCCATTTCTGAAAATTACATAAAATCAAGCTTTACTGGCCCCGTCGACAGTATTTCAGCCATGTCAGATTATATGATAAAAGATGCTCAAGAGCTGCCTTAATTAAGCAAATGGCAGCTCTGTGAAACAGAAGTATATATCCACAGTAGATGCCTGTCTCACACCTTGTCAGAAAAACTGTCACCTCACCACTAACCAGCACTGCAAACCTACTTCCATCCCCTCAATGATTATTTTCTTATTTTTCCCCCTTTCAAAGGCAGACAACTCCTATGCAAAAAATTTATGGCAGGAAGCTTTTTTTACTTTGATTACTTGTACCGGTAAGTTACAGTTTTTTTGTTTGTTTTTTTAAGATTTACACTGGGGCAGGGACTGATAACCTTTGATGGCCAAATTTTGATCACCACAGGAAGCTGTTTTTACTTTGATAATTTGCTCTACGTTTCAGGAAAACTGCTTTCAACTCTAATTTTATGCAGACTTTTCCATCCATTTTCAAAACAAATGCACATATGCAAACTTTGATAGAAATCTGTGAATAAATACTCAGATATGGAACAGAAACGAAGTGCACACAAACAAGTGGACAGACACTTGGAAACATACAGCAAAATTTCAAACCAAAAATTTGGCTTTTTCTACAGGCTGCAGCTCTCATTAATAACTGTTTGATACAATTTTAACCATACCAGAATACAGAATGATTGATGCTGATTAATGTTGGGAGAATTTTAATGATGAGTATCCTGGGAGTTTTACCTTTTAGCAGCTGCATAAACATTATCAAAACATCTTCAAAAGATAAGATCTCTATTATTTGATAGGACAAAAAAATATGAGCTGCGGCATGAGAAAACCAACAAAGTGGTTGTGCACCCAGTCCAGACTCAGATGAGCCTGGGCATCCCCCCAGTCTGATCAGAGTCTTTGCTGTCCGCATGGAGGTAGCTTAGACCCTTAGCTACCCTTTAAGCACTCAGCAAAGAGTCTGATCGGACCGGGCGGAGGCTCAGGTTGATCTGTGTCTGTGCTGTGCACACAACCACTTTGTTGGTTTTCTAATGTCGCGGCTCAATATCTCATCATGACTAAAGTATGCACTTTACAAGATGCATATTCCAACTGATGGAGGCAAAGTTGCGACTGTTAGAACATACATTTCATGAAGATGTAAAATAATCCCAAAATTATTACACCTTCTCATCTCAGCTCTGTACAAATCATGGTGATTATATAATTTTGTGCATACAAACTGCATGAATACGAAATAATGAATTTCAATACCTGAACTAAAACCACAAGTTTGTTACAAATGACTTTTCATACATGGAATTCTATCGCATGTCTTAATAACTTTTTCAGAATGCAGTATTTTCTTTCATTTCAGCTACATGCAAAAATGAATGTTTGTGCATAATTCATAAACCAGGGTCAAAAATGAGAGCAACCTTAAACCAATAGAAGTTACTGCCCTTGGCAAAACATTTTATTTCCCATACCTCCATGAGTTTCTTCCCTTTGTAAAATATTTACTTCTCTCTAACCTGTGTCACTGAAGGGAGATAATTTAATACAATTAATTTGGTTTCCATCATTTGACAATTAGACTTCTGGTTGGGAAACTGGACTCAATATTTGAAAAATTTGAAAAGGTGTCAAGTTCCCTCATGTAATTCAGTTGTCACACCCACTGATTCCCCATCTCAACCAATTTTGCACCCCACCTCTTCCACCCCCACCCCCACCCCATCCCCGCCATCCACACATCTTCAACCCAAGGGCTCCTGAAATAATAATGAAAGTCTGGGTCATTTAAACTCTGTTGTTTAACCCATTGCATTCTGGGTATTTTTTTGTTGTCTGCTGAAATTGTCATCTGCTTCAAAAATCAAGAATATTTTGACAATATTGGTCTTACCAACTCTCGTAGAAATGAAGTCTAGGCAGCAAACTGTTTGCCTAGATACCCCTAAAGATGTATGCTAAATGGAATGAGTTAAAATTAAATAGAAATGTATAAGTATTCAAAATGATTAGAACTTTCCAAGAATTTGTGCTCTTTGACAGTATGCTCTCTGATATTTTCCCAATAGCATTTTTGTAACCTATTTAGTATTCAGTATATTTTGTACTAATGGCAGAACTACTCAATTGTCTAGGTAATTAGAAATCCTATCTAGCTGTTTACACAATCCTGTGTTTTTATTGCACTTTGGAATCCTAACAGCCATAAATCTTTACTAGACAGAAAACCAGAAGAGTTTAAGACTGCTTTAATGGACCCCTATGTTTATCTTATCTTTCTTCTGAGAATCTCTGCTCTACAAAACATTTTATTCATCTTAACATGTTAAGAGCAAAAAATATATAAATAATTATATAATGATAGCTTCCTTTACAGTCCTCAGAAAAATATGGTTTTCCTGGGTTTGAGGTTATAATAAAGCACACTGATTGGCTGCTTCCAAGCATGTACTTGGAAGCAGTCAATAATTGTGCTTTATTTTGAGTTTGAGAATGTACTCAAGTTTTATAACATCTGGGCCTGGAAGCTTAACACAGCCAGCACTCATGGCCATCCCATTTTGTTTTGATTATGTGAAATTGTATTATTTTTTAAACAGCAAAACATACCATATGAATCCTATTTAAGTCCCAAGGGGTGTTGCATTTTATGAAAGGAGTGTTGCATTTTATGAAAGGGGTTGAGGGGGGGGGGGGGGGGGGGGAGGGGGGGGGAGAGAGATTATTTAGAGCCTAAAGTGTTAAAAGGTCTATCATTAGATGTAGCTAAATTGTTCTGAAATTTAACAATACACAATAAATGTCAAATTTTTTAAACAGGATCAGAGATTTCCTAAATAGAATCATGATGGAAATTTAACATGTACTAAGATAAAAGTGAGAAATTACAATCAAGCCTTGTTATGACGATTTAAACATCCTATGCTTGAAGAAGGTCATTGGTCTTGGACCTGACTGTTGTAGCCTCCTTTCCCAATGAGGTTCTCAACTGTCAAAGAAAAGAATGCATCCCCAGAAGAACAACTTCTTTACTTTAATAGTAGAGCCTATTTTGGGAAGCAAACTGAAAGTCACAAAAGTTGTGTCTCTTTGTAAAAATGGCAGAGAGATTTACCCTTATATCTAAACTGCTGCTTTGATTGTACCTGAATTAGCACAGTTGGTGTCCACTTATCATTAAGTCTTTACTCTTTAAAGTGCCAAAAAGCAGATGACAAATTTAAGTCTGAAAAATTTCAAAAAATGCTTTGTCTAAGCTATGTCATATTGAGAATTAAAAAGACTACAGGGCAAACAGTGCAGACTGTGATGAGGCGGCTCATTATGAACCGCCTTATCACAATCTACACAGTTTGTAAATTCAACTAATTTTGTTTCTGGTATTCCATTATAGCAGAATAACAGAAGAACTTCAGAAGTTTTTGCAAACCTCTAGACACAGAATCTCAGATTCAACTCCATAATGTCTCCTTGTGGCCTGATAGGCTATTGGTTCAAGTTTGAATCCTGCTGGAGAGGAGATAGATTCCTTTCCAATCATACTTGTCGAAAGCCTTTCATTATCTGTCATCCTTCGGATATTCCTAAAATACTGCTGATAGGGCAATACTCCCCATACAACCTTAAGTTATCCATCCATCATTCCTTCCTGTGAGTTAAAGAACTCGGGTTTGACATCCCACCAAGAACTAAGTCATACATTGTATCTTTAGGTATCAATCCAAAGGATCAATCTTTAGACCCCTGGACTGATAGTCCTGCGTGTTTTTCACTACACTACCGCAGCTCGTCATCCTTTAAACTCCTGTAAATCCCTTTCAAAATGATTGAGTCCAAAGCTCCAGATAAGAGGGGGTATTGAGGATAATTCAAAAATAATTTTTCCTATTTCATCAACAAAAATATATGTTGTGACCCCTCATTAGAACTGTCTCATCGAGACGGTTCTAATGAGGGGTTACAATGTATGTTTTTATCCAGAATTATGGAAAATTATCCCTGAATTATCCTGTTATCCCTTCTTATCTGGAGCACTGGATGGACTAATCCAATTCTAAGGTACTAAATTCCATTAATAGGGCAAATCAGCACAATAGAAAGAATACACCTGAAATTATGAAACTACTAACCAAAGTGCTTTAAAATTTATAACCGAACTAACCAAATCACATTCAAATTTATTAACAGCAGGAGAGCAGGAAGCTAAACACAGAATGCTTCATTTGGAATTATCATTAGTAAGTGAAATTGCACATGGTATGACAAGCAAGATCAAAATCATATCATGTAGGCAGACTGATGGTACAACCCTTGAAGTACCAAAAATGCAGATGACAATAGGGGAGAGTCGGGTAACTTCGGACAGCGGGTAAATTCGGACACTTGACATTGTTTCCTTTATATGTCAGTTGTTTGGAACTAAAACAAAAATTAACTGGCCAAACAGAGAAAATCCTGATGAGACGGCTCATTATGAGCCGTCTAATCTGGATTTTCACTGTTTGCAATTGTATGTCCGAATTTACCAGCCTGTCCGAAGTTACCCGACTCTCCCCTACATTGTATTTACGACTGCAAAACTTCAAAAACATGTTTCATCCAACTTACCCTATAAACCCTTATAAATGACCCTGCTTTAATATATGCCCCCTACTTCTTTGTAACTGGTATGAATTCCTATTTACTTCTCTGGATGGGGTAGTCCTTTGAAATAAAGACCACTCTTAAATAGAGGAGCAAATTCTTTCCTTTAAGAGTTGACCCACAACCCCCTATTGTGAAGGGAGGCATAAAATAGTAGAGTTGCATACCATTTTACCTTAACACGGTTTATTAGAGATATTTTGGCAGCCGCTGATTTACTACACTTTGTGCTCTAAATAACACACCCCTTTGCCCCCAGGGCATTCAAGAGGATTAATATGGTATATCATATTGAAAATTCAAAGACAGTAGACACAGATGAGGTGGCTCATTATATTCCACCTCATCTGTGTCTCATTATATGCCGCCTCATCTGGAACTATGGTTTGAAAAATCAACTATTTTCATTTTCAGCGCAGGGCTAAACAAGATTCTGTTGAAAAAGGTCACAACCAAACACTTTAGTTATCTTACTGGGTTGGTTGGGCTGGTTCCCATGATCTACCATAAAATCAATTGTTGTCCCTTTGACTGGATGCCAGTTACCAGGTAATACCAATTTCTCTACCAAGCAAATCAGTTTCTATACAAGGAAGAGTCAAATAGTTGTAACACATACCTGTCAACTTTTAGAAAATCTTATGGGGGAGAAAGCGTGAAAATGACCATTTCAACAGACTTTTCAGCAAAACTGCACAAGCTCCAAAAGTCATAACAATTTTCATGGGGGAGATATTTGGAAATTTTATACTATTTAAAGAAAAAATCTTAAAATTCAAACAACAAGAGCTGTCGCCTGACAGCATAGCTCGCCTGAATAGGTGCTTGCCCATCACACAGTTGCTATGGTGGTGTGGACTACTAAGCATAAAACTTCAGACAAGCATGTCCATAATGACAACACGTTTATAAACAAAACCTATCTCAGAAATAAGTCTTAAAATAAAATTAAAATAAAAAAATCCACATGAAATGTCAAAGTCCATGAGCTTGAGGTCAAAGAACTAAGGGGTGGGGGTGGGGGGCTGCAGGGGCTAGGATGTATGAAAACCTTGAACCATTATCTAACATCAGTCCAAGTAATAGTATCAACTGAGTCCATCGTGGCACTGTGAAATTATGTCTTCATAAATATAAAACTTTACCAAATCTTTAAGACAAAATTCAAAGTTGATGACCTTCAAGGTCATCCAGTGGGGTATTGTATATGGTGTTTTGTAAAAACTCAAAACAGTGTCTAACATCAGTTCAAGTGTAAATTAAATCTCTGCCAAGCATTATGAATCAGTACGCAATTAGAAAACTTTAATAAAGACTAAATTTCCTAAGTCCCTGACCTTGACATCAAGGTCATTGAGCGGGGGTCGGGGAAGTACTATGTAAAACTTTGGATTAATATCTAACTACAGTGCACATATAAAAAGAATTCATCTGTGAATTCAGGAGATATGTGTGTTTAAAAAACTTTAACCAAAACATCCAATCAATAAAAAGACAATTTTCTAAGTTCATGACCTTGACATCAAGGTCACTGAGGGGGGTGGGGGTAGTACCCTGGAAAACTTTGGACCAATATCTAACTACAGTGCAAGTATCAAAGAAATCCATCCATGGGTTAGGGAGATATTGGGCTTTATAAAACTTTAACCAAAACATCCAGTCCAAAAAACTCCCAATTTTCTAAGTCCATGACCTTGACATCAAGGTCAAGGAGTGGGGTAGGGGTGGTACCATGTTAAACTTTGGACCAATATCTAACTACAGAGTAAGTATCAAAAGAATCCATCCATGGGTTAAGGAGATACAGGTCTTTAAAAAACTTTAACCAAAACATCCAATCCGGACACCGACGCGGACGCGGACGCTGACGCGGACGCCGAGGTGACAACAATAGCTCTTCCTGAACTTTCATTCAGGCGAGCTAAAAATTAGGGAGACATCCTTGAAATAGGGAGATTTGGCCTTTTTTGGCAAAGGAGGGAGGGAGAGTGGGAGTGCCTCCCAAAATCTGGAGACTCCCTATTTATGGGGGAGAGTTGACAGGTATGGTAACAAAGAGAATTCTGCCAAGCTTTACACAAAATTTCTTTACATATTTACTCAAGACAATGCAACATCTCAATGATCTCACTAGTTCAATCATATGAGCTGCAACATGACAAAACCAACAAAGTGGCATGTGCACCAAGTGAAATTTCAGATCAGCCTGGGCATCCTTAAAGTTCATTGAGAAACTTATAGAATGATGTTTAATGATGTTAGAGAATGATTAGAAACAATGCCATTACATGATTACATCAAATTAGCCATTTAGTTAGTTTAAACATGTTTTATTCATAATTTCACTGACATGCCTAAACGTAAGCAGATAAGATGTACACAGAATATAATGGTATTGGAATGAAAGCAAAATGCTTATAGGATTTCTTTTCCTAAATTAGCCATTTATTGATAGTTAAGTAGGGAGGTTCCATTAACTTTCAGACTGAGGAAGTCCAAGACATCCTACCCCTCAAACTTGGAAGTCTCACAGGAAAATCTAGGAAGTCCAACTTTTTTCCATGCAATGACTGTTGAAAGCACAGCTCCAGATAAGAGGGGGTATTGAGGATAATTCAAAGGTAATTTTTCTTATTTCTCAATGAAAACATATGTTGTTACCCCTCATTAGAACCATCTCAACGAGACGGTTCTAATGATGGGTCACAAAATATTTTTTTGTGGAGAAATATGCATGATTATCCCCAAATTATCTCTGCAACCCCTTCTTATCTGGAGCTCTGTCCGAATGTTATGAAAGAAGTAAAGTACTGTCATATTAAACTCAGATTACTTGTTGTTTTTATACCCCCCGCAAACTGTGTTTGTGGGGGGTATACTGTTTTGACGTTGTCCTTCCGTCCGTCTTTCCGTCCGCAACGCTTTAAATTTGATCCAATTTGTTTCAAATTTTGTCCATAGATGCAGCATAAGAAAATAGTGGATACGTATTTTTCAGTTTTTCCTGGAAGGTTTTTATTGCGGAGTTATGCCCCTTTGTATTTTTCGTGAAAAAAGTTTGTGATCGCAACTCCTCCTAGATGGTTTGACGGATTTTCTTGAAATTAAGTATGTGAACAGATATTGGTATGAAGATGTGCATTAGGGTGTTACTTTTAAATTCTGCCCCTTTTGGCTTGAGTTATTCCCCTTTTTGATATTTTTTTGCCCTATTTTATAGGGTTTTTGCATTAAATTTGATCCAATTTGTTTCAAATTTTGTGCATGGATGCAGCATAAGAAAATAGTGGATACGTATTCTTCAATTTGTCCTGGAAGGTTTTTATTGCGGAGTTATGCCCCTTTGTATTTTTCGTGAAATAAGTTTGTTATCGCAACTCCTCCTAGATGGTTTGACAGATTTTCTTGAAATTAAGTATGTGAACAGATATTGGTATGAAGATGTGCATTAGGGTTTTGATTTTAAATTCTGCCCCTTTTTGCCAGAGTTATTCCCCTTTTTGATTTTGTTTGCCCTATTTTATAGGGTTTTTGCATTAAATTTGCTCCAATTTGTTTCAAATTTTGTCCATAGATGCAGCATAAGAAAATAGTGGATACGTATTTTTCAGTTTTTCCTGGAAGATTTTTATTGCGGAGTTATGCCCCTTTGTATTTTTCATGAAATAAGTTTGTTATCGCAACTCCTCCTAGATGGTTTGACAGATTTTCTTGAAATTAAGTATGTGAACAGATATTGGTATGAAGATGTGCATTAGGGTTTTGATTTTAAATTCTGTCCCTTTTTGCCAGAGTTATGCCCGTTTTTGATCCCCCGCAAACTGTGTTTGTGGGGGGTATACTGTTTTGACGTTGTCCTTCCGTCCGTCTTTCCGTCCGTCCGTCCGCAACGCTTTAAATTTGATCCAATTTGTTTCAAATTTTGGCCATAGATGCAGTATAAGAAAATAGTGGATACGTATTTTTCAGTTTTTCCTGGAAGGTTTTTATTGCGGAGTTATGCCCCTTTGTATTTTTCGTGAAATAAGTTTGTTATCGCAACTCCTCCTAGATGGTTTGACGGATTTTCTTGAAATTAAGTATGTGAACAGATATTGGTATGAAGATGTGCATTAGGGTGTTACTTTTAAATTCTGCCCCTTTTGGCTTGAGTTATTCCCCTTTTTGATATTTTTTTGCCCTATTTTATAGGGTTTTTGCATTAAATTTGATCCAATTTGTTTCAAATTTTGTGCATGGATGCAGCATAAGAAAATAGTGGATACGTATTCTTCAATTTGTCCTGGAAGGTTTTTATTGCGGAGTTATGCCCCTTTGTATTTTTCGTGAAATAAGTTTGTTATCGCAACTCCTCCTAGATGGTTTGACAGATTTTCTTGAAATTAAGTATGTGAACAGATATTGGTATGAAGATGTGCATTAGGGTTTTGATTTTAAGTTCTGCCCCTTTTTGCCAGAGTTATTCCCCCTTTTTGACTTTGTTTGCCCTATTTTATAGGGTTTTTGCATTAAATTTGCTCCAATTTGTTTCAAATTTTGTCCATAGATGCAGCATAAGAAAATAGTGGATACGTATTTTTCAGTTTTTCCTGGAAGATTTTTATTGCGGAGTTATGCCCCTTTGTATTTTTCATGAAATAAGTTTGTTATCGCAACTCCTCCTAGATGGTTTGACAGATTTTCTTGAAATTAAGTATGTGAACAGATATTGGTATGAAGATGTGCATTAGGGTTTTGATTTTAAATTCTGTCCCTTTTTGCCAGAGTTATGCCCATTTTTGATCCCCCGCAAACTGTGTTTGTGGGGGGTATACTGTTTTGACGTTGTCCTTCCGTCCGTCTTTCCGTCCGTCCGTCCGCAACGCTTTAAATTTGATCCAATTTGTTTCAAATTTTGGCCATAGATGCAGCATAAGAAAATAGTGGATACGTATTTTTCAGTTTTTCCTGGAAGGTTTTTATTGCGGAGTTATGCCCCTTTGTATTTTTCGTGAAAAAAGTTTGTGATCGCAACTCCTCCTAGATGGTTTGACGGATTTTCTTGAAATTAAGTATGTGAACAGATATTGGTATGAAGATGTGCATTAGGGTGTTACTTTTAAATTCTGCCCCTTTTGGCTTGAGTTATTCCCCTTTTTGATATTTTTTTGCCCTATTTTATAGGGTTTTTGCATTAAATTTGATCCAATTTGTTTCAAATTTTGTGCATGGATGCAGCATAAGAAAATAGTGGATACGTATTCTTCAATTTGTCCTGGAAGGTTTTTATTGCGGAGTTATGCCCCTTTGTATTTTTCGTGAAATAAGTTTGTTATCGCAACTCCTCCTAGATGGTTTGACAGATTTTCTTGAAATTAAGTATGTGAACAGATATTGGTATGAAGATGTGCATTAGGGTTTTGATTTTAAATTCTGCCCCTTTTTGCCAGAGTTATTCCCCCTTTTTGATTTTGTTTGCCCTATTTTATAGGGTTTTTGCATTAAATTTGCTCCAATTTGTTTCAAATTTTGTCCATAGATGCAGCATAAGAAAATAGTGGATACGTATTTTTCAGTTTTTCCTGGAAGATTTTTATTGCGGAGTTATGCCCCTTTGTATTTTTGATGAAATAAGTTTGTTATCGCAACTCCTCCTAGATGGTTTGACAGATTTTCTTGAAATTAAGTATGTGAACAGATATTGGTATGAAGATGTGCATTAGGGTTTTGATTTTAAATTCTGTCCCTTTTTGCCAGAGTTATGCCCGTTTTTGATAATTTTGTCCTATTTTATAGGGTTTTTGCCTTTTTTGCTTCCATTTTATTCAAATTGGGTTACTAGATGCAGCATATGAAAAGAGCTGATACATATTGTTCAGTTTTTCCTGGAAAGTTTTCCTGCAGAGTTATGTCCCTTTGTAGATTTCGAAAGAAAAGTTGTTATTGCTACTACTCCAAGACCATTTGACGGATTTTCTTGAAATTAAGTATGCGAACACATATTGGTATGAAGATGAGCATTAACCCTTTGTGCATGAGTTATGCCCCCTTTTTTATATGTTTTGCCTTATTTTGAAGTTTTTTTCGGTCATTTTCACTTCCATTTTATTCAAATTTGGTGCACAGATACAGTAGAAGGAAAGAGTTGGCACATATTTCTCTGTTTTTCTCAAAAAGGGTTTTCCAGCTTTGTTGTACCCCTTTGTTGTCATGGAAAACAAAATTTGTTGTCGCTACTTCTCCTAAACTGTTTGACTGATATTAAATATGTGAACACATATTGGTATATAGATGTGCACTTGCAGTTGTCATAACATGTATGCTGTGTGAATGTAAAACTTAAATGACAAAGCTGCATACCTAACTGTTAAATGCGGGGGGTATTTAGTAAGCCGTGCTTACTGCCACCTCTAGTTTTGTTTGTTTTTATCACCTTAAGATTCAGAGCTTCTAGTTAAGGGGAGTATTCAGAGGATAATTTTTCTTATTTTCTCACCAAAATTGTATGTTTGACCTTGACCAGGCAAATCTAATGAGAACCCATGACATATGTTTTTGGTGAGAAAAATAACAAATTATCCCAAATCATCATCAGACACTTCTTATCTGCAGCCCTGTGTTTGTACACTTACTTGTGGCTGCTGACTGCAGTACATCTGCAGCCAAACTGTTCTGAAATGGTACTGAGACAGCAAATGAGATACCTTGGTAAAAAGGGTGAAATGTTCTGGTATGGGTGTTTTGAACCACCATGCCTGGACTCGCAAATGTCACCATTAGCTTGTTTAGATAAGATACATTTTATAAGTTGGTAAGCTAGCTGTATTTTAATTCCAGCTGACTAAAATGTAAATGTTACGTCCAGGGTTCTCGCTAGGAATTTTAAAACCCAGCTGTCTGCTGGGCCCCATTTGGCAAGACATGATGAAAAATATGCTTACAACCATCAGAATATGAGTAGTAATAATCTTATAAAACACTTGCCGGACCGTTAGCTGCATCCATTACTAAACGCACTTTCCACGCTTACAAAATGGTCTGATAAATTGTTTTATTGCTGACAGGCTTTACTTATTCCTGACAAATATTTTAGTTAACATTTGATTTATTCTAAATTCTGACCGCGGTTCATTTTAGACAACAAATTACAATTTTTGCAATGCAAAACAGAACTCTTCACTGCATAGTGCAAGTAGCTGTGACGGTCAGAAAGAAATTTGTGAACTCGTTAGATCAAAGTGGCACGAATGCTTTTCATCTTCTAATTTTGCTGAAAGAGATTATCATAATGACAGAAGTGCCACTGTGGGTTATTGAGATAGAAGGTGCGATATAAATTAACCTGAGTCAGAAAAATTACGACATACTAAAATAAACTATGTCTTTTCAGTAGTAATGGATTAATTGATAAGTAGTTTACAGTTGCACTTCAGTTTGGCATCCTCATTCTTTCGCAAGTGCAAGTATTACTAGAGCAAGTGAGCAGGGGCTCACGTATATCCCCAGCCAGCGCCACCGCCTAATGATACTAAACTTTAAACACTAAAACAAATTTTAAAGTCAGTGCCCTTGTCTTGGGTCAGCAGCGGCACAACTAATCTGCTGCAAGCTAGAAGTAAACAGAGTAACATATCAAAAGATTCCACTGATGTATTTCTGAAATATATGATATCAGTACTTAAGTACATGTATGTGACCATGACCTTATGTCAGCAGCAGCATCGTGATGATATAAACCGTTACAACCTTGAGATAAACAGTCACATATCAAAAGATCCTATTCAAGAAGATGGTAAAAAGAAGCAAAGAATATGAATTTAACACAAAACCTTAACATGGAAAAGCATAAGTCTGTGACCTTTACCTTCAGTCAAGGCATGTGTGTGGAAAATATATAATAAATTTTTAGACCAGCACCTATCATCATACCAAATATAAACCAAACCCAACAAAGGATTTGGATTATATGAGATCATAAAACCTTTAACACAAAAATAGCTGAAAATGTGTAAGTCCATGACCTTGACCTCTAGGTCACAGGCATGTGTAAGATGGAACAAAATAAAACTTTGGAGATATTATCCAAACTGAAACAAGAAATGTTACAGTGTGTAACAAATGCCCCAGAAGGCCCCTAACACCTGGTATTTGACCCCTGACCTTTGCCTGTGAACTTGACCTTGGTTATGGGAACCTAAATTTTGTGCATGACACAACTTATCATTTTGATTTACCTTTTCTGGAAAATTTGATTAAATTCGCTTCAGCACTTTTTGAGATATCTTGGACACAAGTTTTGTAAGAGACAAACTTATGACCTTTGACTGTGACCTTAACCTTGACCTTGGCCATGAGAACCTAAATTTTGTGCCTGACAAAACTTCTCATTTTGGTTTACCTTTCTGTAAAATTTGATTCAATTCGCTTCAGTAGTTTTTGAGATATCTTGGATCTTGGATACAAGATGTGACAAACTTATGACCTTTGATTGTGACCTTGACCTTGGTCATGGTAACCTAAATTTTGTGTGTGACATACCTTCTCATTTTGGTCTACCTTTCTGTGAAATTTGATTCACTTCACTTCAGGAGTTTTTGAGTTATTGGGGACACACAAGACAAACATATGACCTTTGATTGTGACCTTGACCTTGGTCATGGGAACCTAAATTTTGTGTGCAACACACCTTCTAATTTTGGTCTACCTTTCCGTGATCTGAGTTATTGCGGACACACAATTTGTAAGGGTCAAATCTATGACCTTTGATTGTGACCTTGACCTTGGTGGTGGGAACCTAAATTTTGTGCGCGACACACCTTCTCATTATGGTTTACCTTTTTGTGAAATTTGATTCAATTCACTTCAGGGATATTTGAGTTATGGCGGACACACAATTTGTAAGGGTAGAACCTATGACCTTTGATTGTGACCTTGACCTTGGTCATGGGAGCCTAAATTTTGTGCGCGACACACCCCTCTTTAATTTGGTCTACCTTTCTGTGAAGTTTGATTAAATTCCCTTTAGCCGTTTTCGAGTTATGGCGGACACACGATTTGTAACGGATGGACGGACGGACGGACGGACGGACAGACGGTGCGATTTTAATATGCCACCCGAAGTTCCTTCGGGGGCATAATAAAAAGTGTTTGGATGATATAGGATCTTACTTTAACACAAAACTTTAAAATGAAAAGTCCAAGTCCGTGACCTTGACCTCTAGGTCACAGGCATGAATGGAGATGGTATTGAATAAAACTTTGGACCATCATCTATCATCATGCTAAACAGCAACCCAACTCAACAAAGAGTTTCAATTATATAGAGATCTCAAAAACTTTAACGCAAAACTTTGACATGAAAAGTTCAAATCCATTGATCTTGACCTGTAGGTCACATACATTGGTTGGGGTGGTACAGAATAAAAGTTTGGACCATTATCTATTATCATGCCAAATATAAACCCAATCTAACATATGGTTTGGATAATATAAGATCTTATTCTTAAAAAACTTTAACGCAAAACTTTAATGCAAATATTAACTCACGGACGGACAGATGGACAGACAGACAGATGAAGGGAATCAGACGAACGCTATATACCCCTCGGCATATATGCCGGGGGTATAATTACAGATAGGGCCATCCTTAGAAATATTCTTGTTTCCCCTTACCCGACCCTTTTTCTCAATGGTGGGTAGGTCGGTCGGGATTTTTTTTTTTTTTCCCCGGAAAAGTCAGAGCTCAAGATAATCTTTATAAGCGGGGACATGCTGACGCCTCACTCGAGCCGCTTCATCTGATAGTTTATCCATCCCAAATTAAGACGTAGGAGTGTTTTTAAAAGTACTTGCATATAAGTCCTATAAAAATAGACGACGCAGTTTTTATAATTAAATAGGGACGGGCGAATGGCGCCCTGTTACTGCGACTACGGATACGTTCAACTGAGGTGCGTGGGGCATGGAAGTATAAGACACAAACGTACAAAACACGCACACACTCATAATTAAATGTAAGTGTGGTCGTGCCATATCGGGGACATGTGTAATGCACATTCTGATCATGGTCTATTCTGGTTACTTATGTAGTTGTTTAATCAAGCAGTGTAGATATGAGGTGACAGTCCAAACTGGTACACAGATTTTTTATAAAGTCCGTCGCATTTCTTCTTTAATGTTGGCCATATAGCCAAGAACAGTATATAACACGTTCATTCAAGTTTTACGATAAGAGCAGTGTGACCCCGACGAGGCTGCATTGTTAGCAAATATGGGATCGGATGCACCGGAGATAAACACATTCTCGTTGCATCTGCGTCTATACACTTTTGTCACATACATTGTACCCTGTTTTTGGCTTGCGGCCCAAAGGCCGCAAGCCATATAGATTGGAAAGCTTGTTCCGGTTTGAGACTGCATTTGTTCATGTTTTTCTTCACAAATACGAACTTTTCATTGCAACAAGCGGAGAACTCGTCCGACTTAGTCTATTTATATCCATAGCTGGTTTACCGCATCTGCTAAAAATATAACAGCTGGAATTTTATTCTAATTTTGGTCGCATTGTCGCCAACGGTCGGCACTTTCCGTACACATGACGCTTATCGTACAAGTATTAGCTTTTTCAAAAAGCTTGCTGTTTTTAGCATACAGCGGCGTTTGGGCGAAAAAAGGCCGTAGGGTATTGTGTAATGTAACTACGTAGAGCAGCCACCACGCTCGAGCAGATGTATCCGTGCAGACTGATCAGGGTCTTTCTTTTTCGGTATTCATATTCTCCATGATTCAGGAATACGTCATGCTGAGGATGGATTGATCAGACTGCGTTGATGCGTCTGGAAATTTGTGTATCTGGAAAACCAGTCAAAGCAGAAAAAATGTTCAAATTTATTGTTTAAACTCAACTAGCAGGCGCTTCTGGAGATTTTTTCCTTATCACTCATCACCTTTTACCAAATAAAGTATCCCATCTATCTCTGTGTGTGTGGCTAATATGCACAGTGACCGTGTTAATATATGCAAAATATGGTAACGCCGGTGTATAGGTAACGTGTATTCATGTCGATGGCAAACAGCGGTGTATTGTACTCAAGTCAACATCTAATACAATACCGTTTGACCACTCATGAAAAGTCTGTCCTTGAAACCTCTTGTAGGGATACAGGTAACGAAAAGAGTGGACAATTTCAGAACCGTTGAGATTTTAATCTCTCTGAGGGATTCATTGACAGTTTTTAGACACTGGATGAGCCACTGATCTATCTCTCTCAGCCAGAACCGAACCAACACCCGAAACTATGGAAACATGCCACAATGCCTCACCATGTCTCCAAAGAAGGTAATGGCTATGCCTTCAGCAGACAAAGTGATCGCTTCAGTCATTCGGGATTCATAAAGTGTTTGCATGTTAACCACCTGTTTAGGGACAGGTAAATAGTGGGGAATGCGAGGTCAATTACTGAAGCAGCTGAGACAGAAAATCAAGATCCATCGCCGAGTAAAGTTATCAAAGGCGTGTTGTCGCTGCATTTCTGTTGATTACTTCCACCGTTTTAAGAATTGGCTGGAAAGCAGTTTGCCGGTGATTATGACGTCATTTTGGTTGTCCTGGAATTTCTTGACATGCAAGAACCTTTGTATGCAACTGGAATCCAAACACTGCAGAATCGCTGGCCTAAGAGGGGATTTAGTTAAAAAATAAATTGTAACGAGAAGTGTACGACAACAACTTCATAATTAGGCTAAATTCCTTTTGTTTAGTCCTCATACGCTAGTTCTCGTAATTCCCGTTCCGTTGGTAATATCCCAGCGGGCACATAACGTCAAAATGACGTCGATGCAAGGCGCTTACATCGCAGTGCGACGTCAGTAAAAACTCGGCAAGCCTTTCCTTTTAAAAGGAAATTTTATAGATATGAAGATCTATCTCCGTAAGATGAGTTTATTAGGGTGAACGGGTCAATCTGTATCAAAATCAAAACAACATACAAACATTAATTATGGTCATTGCGAGTTGCGCATTCTCATCAGGGAATACTCTATAACGGAGTGTAAAGACGGTAGTAGTTTTTTTAAATACGGTAAGCACCTGCACGTGGTTATGTTGATCAGACATCAAAGAACGCCGCATTGCACTGGACACGTGTCATATAAAACCGTGAGACAGGCAAAGGTACCTTTTACCATATGCCCCGATCAGTCTGCGCAGTAATGCAATGCGACTGGTGTTTCCTGTTCACAACTTTGATCTTTGGATTATGAAAACTTTTACCATAAATTAGAAAAGCGAATATTTTCTGGGCGTTCGCGTTCCGTTGGACACATTTGGCACAACTGGAGACGTTTTGATAAGCGTCGGCAAAATGAGATTTCAGCCATGTGCGTTTCCTAATAATCGAAATAGTTTTCAACCAAATACTAGATGAATTGTTTGTCCAGACAGAGATGACTCTGACCAGACTTAGCGAATACACATGCTTATCTGCGTTTTCCCTATATGTACATGTCGTAATGTACCCTAAAAATGTATCCTTTAAAGCATAATTTTATGCGTTTTTCGCTTGTCTAATAACTTCAAATCCGATTTCACTTTTTTGAACAGTCTCCATGTATTTCAGAAAAAGACAAATTGAAAATAACAATACCCGGAATGCAATTTCGTTGCTCAACAATTTTCGCATGCCGCTCTGCATCAAAGAATGACCCTTTGTTTTTGCCCGACACCGAAATTTTCAGCTCCAGGTTACTCTACATAAAACCTATCGGCACGTGCGTTGAGCGGCAGCCAGTGACTTCAAAAGATGACTGAAATCCTTTGATCTTTTGCCAGTCTTATCTAAGGTGGTTGAGTGCATTTTTGTTAGGCTATCCCGCTCTGCTTCTGTTGTCTCCAAACATAGTTAAAAAGACGATGCCGTTCGTTTTTATGATGGATAATCCTGTTTTAGTGGGAGTAGCATATTCTTGACTCATTAGTTTGGTTTGGGACTGCAAGAGTTTTTCGTCAGAAACACCTTTATCTAGAGCTTTGAAGACCCAGATTTTTGGTACTCCGCACAAAGGTAGAAAAAAAATATTTTTGAAATCGGAAAAAAATATTTCCGGTCGCTACGATTTTTTACGGTCGGTCGCGTAAGGGGAAACATTAAATATTTTATTTTTGGCCTAGACAGTGGTGATCAAATTGTAACCATCAAAGCAGCCGCCAAGATCAAATGATTACATAAAACTGTCATTATCATGTTTACTTACATGGTCGCTTAAATTTACGCCCGCAATGTCATTTCTAAATTAGGGCAGAACTTAGGCTATCACTGACAAGCATAAGTCAATGGGTAAATCACAAAGCACATAGGATGCCTGTCAAAGGGAATACCGATAAAATGTTTATTGAGGGATGAATTGGCATATGCTAGAACACCTGACTTGAAAATATCATGTGTCACCTGGCAACAAATTGGCATACCTTTACGCACTGAAAATGGGCGAGTTTTATGACCGATTCGGATGTTTTGGGTATCCATTTTGGCCGTACAAAGGAAATTTCAGAAATTTGAGGTACGTCTTTGAAGTTCAATTTGGACGAACATAGCCGATTTCAGGACGTAATTTACGCCATACATCCGCTTAACAGAAGCCCTTGGTAGTGATTTTCATTTCAAGAGTAAAATCAGAATGACAGACTGTCAACACTCAACTTTCAAATCTGGAAATGAACCATTTTAAGAGGATAAATGGCTAAATTTTGTATAAAACTTAGGAGTTTGAATCCTCTTGCACTCTTTTAAGGTATTTAAAAACTGAGTTTCCATGAACTGGCATCCTGTAATAGTTTCATTAATGTCCAAGTTATTTTCATCTAACATATATTCTATGCAGTATAGCTTAATATATGAAAAGTGATTCACTTTTCCGCTGCATCATTATCTATCTTACTAAAGTCACTGTTTTCCAAATGCAGCACATTTCCGTAGGAGCCCCTGTTGCTCTGTGGTTAAAAGCTAGACCTGAACACAGTGCCCTCCATAGCTTCTTACACATCGCTACCTCTTTAAGTTAGTGTAGCTTTGTGAAGCAAAACATAACGTCAGAGTATTGGGACTAGTTAAACACTGGTCTGCTGATCTAACAGTCCCGGGTTCGAGCCCCGCTTAAGGCGAAATCTTCTCAACCGTAAACAGGGTTCCATTGCACACAGCTTTTCATTATCAACCTCCAATCGTCCTGATATGACTAAAATACTGTTAAAATCCCAAGTCATCCATCCCTAACCTAAACAGTAATCAACAGCTGCGACTGATTCAGACTGCACTCTAGTTACACATCAGTACATAACAGTTAGTTAATTGTCTGAGTCTCATCTAATAATTCTTGGTTCGAATTTAATGCAAATTGCAAAGGTACGAATCAGCCATTGTCCGAATCAGCCAAACGACTGGTCAGACTCCAACAATTGAAACATGTTTTCAAGGCAAGCAAACGTTTGAAAAAGCCTTGAAGAGTATTATGCGGCTTTCCAGTTTCAACTGACTTACCTTTACTTTAACAGAATGTTGTCTGGTTTGCACAAAAATGAAAAAAATATCACAATATCCTCGCTCAGCATCACAGCATCTCCATCTTGGAAAGTGCGCTACCTATCTTGCTGGGAGTTGTCGTTCTTAGATTGGCTACAGCTGCAAGCAAAAGTCATGTCCCTTGGAAAAGTACAGTACCTCTCCATATTAAGGTCGCTGAATTTAGAGATGATTTTTCTCGCTAGTGAAGACAAATATTGGTCAACCTTATTTTCAATGAGCACAAAGAGTGTCTAAAGTAGACAAAATGCCTGACAGGTGCCTCGAATTTGTCATCAACTGATGGATGCCGTAAGTACTCGTACAAAAAATGTATCCAAAGAACACAGATGCCCCCCTCCTCGTGCCTTGTCAAAAGAGTCACAGGGGTAATATTAATTTTCCTACCTGTGCTGTCGACCGAGTCAGTCAATTACCATACATGCAAAAGTGGCTGTCGACCAAGACAATCGAGCAGTATCAGCTCGGTCGACAGCCATTAACAATAGTACCATTTATGGTTATTGGTAATGCTTATGATCATATTCTCGATCGAAAGCAACTTTGTCTAGTATTATATTAGATTATATTTGCATTATATTACTTGACAAGGAGTAAGTTGATCAGATTAGAAGTCAAACAGTACTGAATAAAATTATTAAATATGTTAGTTGGGAAATATGGTGTTATCATAGGGATTATATTTAGGTCATGATAAAATGCCTTATGTGTTTTTCCTGACTGTATCATCATACTATTGAATACATACAAGTTATGAAACATGGTGTGCTTTTTAGAATATATTTCTAAGCTTTGATAGACTCCCCAAAGTAAAATGTCATCTTTTCTTTTAATTTTAATTATTACACTGGAAGGTGGTTTCACTGCAACAGCAATAAAAGTTAATACATTTTTGAGTAGGTTGAGTGTGTACATTATAGAATAAATTATATAATAAGTCGTACATATATATGTACATGTGTGTGTGTATGTTTGTATATTTATGTATACATGAACAACAGAGAAATATATATGTATGTATATATGTATGTATGTGTGTGTGTATGTGTGTATACATATACACCTTATCATACTAGGAGTGGCTTCAATAAATATATTGAAATTTTAGTGTTCATTGGGAAAAGTTACCATACAGTTTCATTTCTACTATATTTAAATATTTTAGTTTCTGATTAAAACATGTGAAAGAATTCTTTTAGAACGAAACACCTTATCAATGCCTCTGATGCAGTTAACTGTCTTACTTTACAGATGGTAGTTGAAGTTAAATATTTTATAGCGTTTTAACTCAATAAAATACTAACAAGCATTGCAGATGCTTTCCAGTCTGTTCTTGCTGACCTTTCTGATTAGGATCTGAAATGCTTGCCTACTTATTGGATTGACTGTATCGTGTAATGAATGCGTTTTCAATCTCATTGATCCGTATTTACCTACAAGACATGTTAATTAAACATTACACACACTGGCCATGCTGCCCTGCTGAGCGGTCTGATCAGGGTCTGTAATGCTTGACAACAACTTATAAGATGGACTCTGTTATATAACGAATGACTATAATCTTTGTGAACGGTATTTGCCGAGTCGACATTTACCGTCAATGTTAAAATAAGCATTAAAGATACTGGCCGGGCTGCTTTTGCTGAGCAGCCTGATCAGGGTCTAAAATGCTTGCCAATGTACTGGAATAAATAAGAATATATCGAAAATATTAAAAGTCTCTAAAAGCTTACAATACTCGGTATTTGTTTGATGGATAGGTGATCGGTTAATTCTTCATGATTTAGACAAACTCGCCAGGCTGCCCCTGCTGAGCAGTCTGATCAGGGTCTGTGATGCTTGCTAACCTAATAGATGGGTTGTATTGGTTTTTGAATATCTCTAAACTATATCCTCGCCGTATTTGCCCAAGATTTAGACAGGCTTTGTAGTTTCTGACCAGACTGCTCTTGTTGAGCGGTCTGGTCAGGGTCTGCAATGCTCTTTGACTAACTTTACTGTTTTATTTTTGGCTTGTCTGCAAAAGTTTTTTATACCGGCTTAATGGATGTACGATAGATGAGCTTTAGACAAGCACTGCAGATACTGGCCAGGCTGCTCCTGTTGAGCCGTCTGGCCAGGGTCTGCAATGCTTGTCAAACTTATTGAATAATTATACTATGTTCGATTTCTCCATAAAAGCGTATTGTGTCACATTGCTAAAAATGTATAACTGCCAATAGTTGGACGAGCTTTGCAGCTACTGGCCACACTGCTCTTGCGGAACAGTCTGGCCAGGGTCTTCAAAGCTTGCCAACTCACTTGACTAATTGCGTTATATTAAACGGTTGTGCCAGTTTTACCTAATGACTTTACGATTGTTAGTATATAGACGGGCACTACAGACCCAGGTCAGACTGCTCTCGATGGGTAGTCTGACTAGGGTCCAATTAATTGTATGAGATATCCTCAGCTTGTTGTATGCATTCGCTTTCATTACATGTATATGAGCGCCACTATTTGGACAAGCTTTGCAGATACTGGCCAATGTTGCTCTTGTTGAACACTTTGTTCAGGATCTGCAAAGCCTGCCAACTTACTTTATTGATTGTTTTGTGTTTGGCTTTCTCTAAACGCTTATTATATCATTGTTACCTGACAGATAAATGGTTGCTATTTATATTTCGACCAACACAGCACATACTGAGCAGACTGCTCTTGCTGAGGAGTCTGATGAGGTTCTGAAATACTTATTGTTTTCTAGACTGGCTGCGCTATGTTGGATTAGCCACATGCCTTGGTATACTGTGATAGACAATTAGATAAATAATTCATTATTTGGTACTCGTGCTATAGTGATAAAAATTTGAACTCAGATTCAAAGACATGATAATAGTTTGGTACAAGCATATTTGATTCCATTTACATATAATACAATATTAGTAAATGCCATAATACTAGTTGTAAAGAATAGAATATTATTGTCATATATTAATAATATGCCCCTTATTTACACACCAATATTCTAGTAATGGTTTCAGAGTAAAAGAAATAGTGTAATTATATCGACTATTATCGAGTTTCCCTAGACATATATTGTGGCCCTTCAGTTAGCTGTCTTAGACAAAAGTACCCGTGAGATTTTTGTCTTTTGCTTTTTTCATTTGCGCGGAGCCCGGTTTCATAAGCTCCAGCAGTTTAATGTACAGTTTGTTGTTCATATATAGCAGTATTGATATTTCATTCAGTAGGGAAGTACAAGTTATTTTAGTGTTTGTTTGTGTGTGTCGTTTGTTGTTGTATTTTGTTTGTAGTAAATTTGACACAGATGAAGGATATGATACATTTAACAGTTGGCATAGTTTATTTATGGGCAAATGTATAATATACATACATCTTTACTATAAGAATATCAATGAAAACTTTATAATTCAGGCACCTACATGGAAGCAAACAGTATAAACATTTCCTCTACAAATTGTAGAGGCCTTGGTGACCCTCTTAAACGGAGAGACATTTTCAATTATCTGAGAGACAACAAATTTAGTATATGTTGCTTACAGGATACGCACTTTACGGATAGTTTAGAACCATATATTAGGGCTGAATGGGGTGGGGAAATACTTTTCAATTCATTTACTTCAAACTCGCGCGGTGTTTGCATACTGTTTAGTAATTCTATACATTATAAAGTGCATAGGTCCAAAGCTGATCAAAACGGAAACTTGTTAGCCCTAGATATAGAAATTGAGGGACAAAAAACAACGTTAGTTAATATTTATGGCCCAAATGAAGACTCTCCGGGATTCTTTTCTAAACTGCAAGAGATAATTGAAGAATTTGATAACGAAATGGTAATTATCTGTGGCGATTTTAATTTGGTACAAAATCAAGATTTAGACACTTATAATTATGTTAATATAAATAACCCAAGAGCAAAAGAAACTGTTTTAAATTTAAAAGAAGAGAATAGTTTAGTTGACCCATTCAGAGAAATTTATAACGAAATTAAAAAATATACATGGAGGAAAAATCACCCTATAAAACAGGCAAGATTAGATTTCTTTTTGATATCGGATATTTTAATGCCCTGTGTGACAGATGTAAAAATTTTACCTAGTTATAGATCAGACCATAGCTCAGTAGTTTTGTATTGGCAAATAAATGAATTTGAAAAGGGAAAAGGATTGTGGAAATTTAACACAAGTCTTCTTAAGGACAGGAAATATATAGAAGAAATAAAATCATGTATAAGAAAAGTTAAAGAACAATATATGATTCCAGTATATAATTTTGAAAATTTTAAGGATAATAATAATGACGACTCCTTACACTTTACAATATCAGATCAATTATTTTTAGATGTTCTAATGATGGAAATAAGGGGTAAAACGATTTCATATTCCGCATTTAAACAAAAGCAAAAGAAGGAAAGAGAGAATAAATTAGTAACTGAAATAGCAAACTTAGAAAATTCTGCAAACCCCAATTTTGATTTGATAGACATAAAAAATGAAGAACTAGAAAATATAAGAAAAGAAAGAATTCAAGGTATTTTTATCAGGTCTAGAGTAAAATGGGCGGAAGAGGGGGAAAAACCAACGCGGTATTTTTGTAATCTTGAATCAAGAAATTACGTAAATAAAGTTATTCCAAAAGTAGTTAAGGATGACGGAACCTTAGTAACAAAACAAAAAGAAATACTAGAAGAAGTCAAACATTTTTATAAAACATTATATCAAAACCAAGCAAATATACAGGATGATGAAATACAAATGCTGTTACAGTCTTTAAGTCAATACCCAAAACTTTTAGATGAAGATAAAATTACTTTAGAAGGAGAACTTACAGAACAGGAAATATTATTTGTTTTAAAAAAAATGAAAAACAATAAAAGTCCAGGCTCAGATGGCTTCACAGCAGAATTCTTTAAATTTTTCTATGCGGATTTGAAAGTATTTATAAGAAGAGCAATAAATGAGGGATATAATGAAGGCAAGTTATCAATAACGCAAAGACAAGGTTTAATAACATGTATTCCAAAGGGAGATAAACCTAAAGAATTTCTAAAAAACTGGAGACCTATCACTTTGTTAAATGTAATCTATAAATTGGCATCGGGTTGTATCGCGGAAAGGTTAAAATCAGTTCTAGATAAGCTTATTTCTAAAGATCAAACCGGTTTTCTAAGTGGTCGCTATATTGGTGAAAATACCAGATTAATATACGATATCTTACATTTAACAGAAAATTTAAATATACCTGGACTTCTTCTTATTGTCGACTTCGAAAAAGCTTTCGATTCAATATCGTGGAATTTTATAATGAATGTTCTAGACTTCTTTAACTTTGGTGATTCTATCAAAAAATGGATAAATGTATTTTATAATGATATTGCGTCAGTTGTTGTACAAAACGGTTTTCTATCTGATCCTTTTCCCATAGAAAGGGGATGTAGACAGGGAGATCCTCTTTCTCCTTATATATTTCTTCTTTGTGCAGAAATCTTGTCTCTTCTTATAAAAGCAAACAAAGATATTAAAGGAATAAAAATTGCGGATATTATTTATACACTATCGCAGTTTGCAGATGATACCACTCTATTATTAGACGGGTCCGAAAAGTCATTAAGTGAAACTCTAAACACCTTACACATGTATGCGTCAGTTTCAGGTCTTAAAGTCAATGCCTCAAAAACAAGAGCAGTGTGGATTGGAAGTCAGAAATTTAGTGGTGAAACTTTTAATCACAGGTATAAATTAGACTGGAAACAGACAGAATTTACAATTTTAGGAATAAAGTTCTCTTGCAATTTGGACACAATAATTGAACTAAACTTTAGAGAAAAAATAACTCAAATAGAAAAAGAAATAAAACAATGGTCGAAAAGAATACTCACACCGTTAGGAAGAATAACTATACTTAAAACCTTGTTGATTGCTAAACTAAATCATTTGTTTATTTCATTACCTAACCCAAGTGTTGAAATGATAAAAAAATTAAACACATTATTTTATAATTTCATATGGCAGTCGAAACCAGATAAAATTAAAAGAGATATTCTAAATCAAGACTATTTAAATGGCGGGCTTAAAATGGTCAATTTAACAAATTATATCTACTCTTTAAAACTTAGCTGGATAAGAAGATTAGTAGTAAATGATTCACACTATAAAAAATTGTTTGAAAATGCATATACAAGTGTTAAAAATTTAATCACAAGAGGAGTAAATTTCATTGAACAAACGAAAAACATGTGTCAGAATAAATTTTGGACTGATGTTTTGCAAATATGGTGTATGTTTAGTTTAAAATTATGTCCTGAAACTTACAGTGATTTAATGGGTATAAACATATGGGATAATAACGATATTAAGATAGCTGATACGGCAATATATTACAAGAAATGGCATGAAAAAGGTATATATTTTATACAAGATTTATTAAATCAAGACGGGAGCCTCATGTCATTTGAACAGTTGGTAGAAATGTACGCGCTACAAATACCTTTTACACAATTTTATGGAATTAAAACAGTTATCGAAAGATTTATCAGGCAAAGTCAAATAGCTGTCACTAATACCTCACGAACAAATTGTAATTTACCCTTTAATATAAAAACTATTTTAAAAAATAAAAAAGGTTGCAAAGATATGTACGACATTTTAAATAATAAAAATATTATTTCGAAAAGCCAATTAAAATGGAATGAAGTATTTGAGAATACACGGCTAAATTGGAACGCATTGTATAGTATACCAAAAGTTTGTTGCCATAACACAAAATTGCATTGGTTCCAATACAGAATTTTACATAGGATCATTGCAACAAATGATAGTTTAACTAAAATGCAGATTCGGCAGAATAATACATGTTCCTTTTGTAAAAATGAAGCTGAAAAAATAGAACATCTATTCTGGCAGTGTACTATTGTGAATGAGTTCTGGGAGACTGTTGACCAATGGATACATAATAAAACTGATTACATGATTAATATAAACAAACAAAAAGCAATATTTGGAATCGAACAAACTAATGCTCCTATAAGACCAATTAATTATATTCTCACTGTTACAAGATATTACATTTATAAATGTAGAATAAATAATAACAATTTGAATTTAAATGCATGGAAAAGTATCGTAAAACAATTTCTAGAGACAGAAAAATTAATAGCAATTAAAAACAACAAAAACGAAGTGTTCCTAAAACACTGGGAAAAATGGCTTCTTACTTTCGACATATAATAAAACATACGAGTTTGTGTTATTCACAACATTATTAAGGCACGGGGTTCCTTAAGGCACGAGCGGACGAAGATTTTGGTCGGTCTGCGCAACTTGGCAGTCAGGTTGGAAAGCCTGTTCTTTGCATAAAAGAAGGACTCTTAGGAAATCTATTTATCGACAGGTGGGTACTGATGGTACATTTGCCGGTGCGTAGTATGGTCTGGTTATTATAGTTTGCACAGTATGGGTTGGACATGGTTTGGGTAACTATAGCGCTACGTCAATCAGTTATGTTCGTGATATACTCAGAAGCATGTGTAGTCAAAATATGTTAATATTGCTAAGGATATGTCGGGTTATAACGTTTATCGTACTTATCACAAATGGTGGGACAGGATAACAATATGTAGGCAGGCAGTTTGGATCTCTACTGAACAGCCTTTATGGCATTAAGGTGGGGATCCACTCTGTTTGCCAATGGTATCATAAAAAACTCGGTATGGTTTTCAATCAGTACAGGTGTCCAACTATTTGGGTAAATGCGGTAATACATGATAACTTCCTCTTTCGCCCGTGTACACTTCTCAAATTGACTAGTAAATATTTTATATAGGTTGATATACGTACGGTATAATTATATCTTTATACTGTCTTTTTATCCTTAAGGGGTGTGTGGGGGGGAGGGGGCTTGGGGACCGGAGAAAGTGTTCAAAATATCACTGCATTCTTAAGAAAAGAAGTTTCACTATACATGCATTAACTTACTGTCAAATCGCACATATACATCCTTTTTCCAACGGTCCGCATTTAGATGTTCGAGTCTTTATAATTACAGTTGAAGAATTCAAGATTTTATATTCCAACGAACTTTCACCATGTAGATTTTTCAAGTAACTTGCACGAGCTGACCACGTAGCATATTTACTGACGCGTAGCTAACAATACAGTGTACTTCCAAAAGATTAGTTTTAATTACATATGTATATAAACCGCCCGTACATTTACACTTCCTGATAAACAAAGATAAAAAGTTAGATATCCGTTTCCTTTTTGTTTATTTATTTCCTTATTGATTTATTTTTACCAGATAGAATATAGTGCTATAGTGCTATGTATTAAGGACTTATGTATAAGTCACATGTACTTTGAGTTTTTTTTTTTTTTAAAGATCTTCTTTAGTATCTCCAGTGTTAATGCGGGGGTCACCTACTTACAACTTCATTCTTATTTTGTGGATTAAGGTAGCCCAGTGAATTATAGAGGTGTGCACTTTTAAGTGTCAAAATTGTGTGTGTGTGTAAAATTAGAATTGTGCAGTGTTGTATGTACGTCTATGATGCCAACTTTTTTCTGATTGTCTTGTTATTATCATAGTTCTACATGTATTTATCTCTGTATAATGTTTGTTTTTTTACTGTGTCAAAAAGAGATAAATTATAAAAAAAAAAAACTTTGTCTAGTACAGACTCGGTCAAAAGCACAGGTAGCCAAATTGCTATTGCCCCAATGAGTTTTCAGAAGAGAAGAAAACATGCCTCATCATCATGAGTGCCTGATTCTCAAGGCAAAATCACTGAGCCATGAAATATAGGTCACAGTGACCTAAAATAGTATGAAGTCATTTTCAGAGTCAAATTGAATAATCATATCCCAGATACAATTGATATCTACTTTAAATAGTGCTTACAATATAAGTCAAAATCACTGAACCATGAAATGTAGGTCATAGTGATCTATAAAATTTAATAGTATAAGGTCATTTGCAATGTCAGCCTGATCCACAATGCTAGGTTTGATGTTAATCCATCAATAAGAGGGCCACGATGGCCCTGCATATCCTGTGAACTTAACCTCAGAGACAGATAGAGTTTCACAAAGATTCAATGGAAAATGAACCCTTTACTGTGTACCTAAGGTTTTTCTAATATTTAACCTAATGATCTAGTTTTTGACCCCACATGACCCAGTTTCAAATCTGGTCTAGATTTCTTGGACATAAACATTCTGACAAAGTTTCATGATAATCGGATCAAAACTGTACCCTCTAGTGTACACAATGTTTTTCTAAGGTTTGACCTAGTGACCTAGTTTTTGACTTGACATGCCCAAGTTGCACCCTTGGTCTAGATTTGTTGGAGATAAACATTTTGACAACGTTTCAAGAAGAATGGAACAAAACTGTGCCCTCTAGAGCGTTGACATGGTTTTTCTAAGATCTGACCTAGTGACCTAGTTGTTGACCTGACATGGCCCAGTTTCAAATCTGGTCTAGATTTCATAAAAATAAACATTCTGACAAAGTTTCATGAAGATTGGATCATAACTGTGCCCTCAAGAGTGTACACAAGGTTTTTCTAAGATTTGACCTAGTGACCTAGTTTTTGACCCCACAAGACTCAGTTTCGTACTTGGCCTAGATTTCATAAAGATAAACATTCTGACAAAGTTTCATGAAGACTGGAACAAAACTGTACCCTATAGAGCATTCACATTTTTTCTAAGATCTGACCTAGTGACTTAGGTTTTGAACTGACATGGCCCATTTTCAAATCTGGTCTAGATTTCATAGAAATAGATATTCTGACAAAGTTTTATGAAGATTGGATCATAACTGTGCCCTCTAGAGTGTACAGAAGATTTTTCTAAGATTTAATCTAGTGACCTAGTTTTGACCTCACAAGACTCAGTTTCAAACTTGGCCTAGATTTAATAAAGATAAACATTCTGACAAAGTTTCATGAATATTGGATCATAACTGTGCCCTCTTGACTGTACACAAGGTTTTTCTAAGACTTGACCCAGTGACCTAGTTTTTGATACCACTTGAACCAGTTTCAAACTTGGTCTAGATTTGATTAAGATAAAGATTCTGACAAAGTTTCATGATGATTGGATCATAACTGTGCCCTGTGTGTAATTCTAAGATTTATTTCTATTTTTAGCTCTGGTGGCCATTTTGTTCAGCGGAGTGGAACCATTTTAGCAATTTTAGTTCAGAGCCATGAGTCAAAAATTTCTGTGAAATTATTTTGAAATATAGCCATTGGCTTCAGGGGAGATGCCGTTTAAAAGTTTTTCTATTTTTAGCTTTGGTGGCCGTTTTGTTCAGCTGAGTGGAACCATTTTAGCAATTTTGGTTCAAGGCTATAACAGAAACATTCGCGTGAAATTATTTTGAAATTGGCAAACTGGTTTAGGAGGAGATGTCGTTTGAAGAAATTGTTGATGGTGGACAGACAGATGGAAGGACAGATGGACGGACAGATGGATGCCCGACGACAGACAAATATCGATCACAAAAGCTCACCTTGAGCACTTTGTGCTCAGGTGAGCTAAAAACTGGTAGAAATGTAAGGCAAAACACTGACTATCAATAAAGGTCAAGGGCAAAGGAACCAGCATGGATGTTTCGCAGCTGCTGCAATTACAGGGATATGCTATGCGACCTAGCATCAAGTCTCTTGTCTCAAAAGTATCAGTTTTGCCTTAAAAATGGTGCCATTCAGCACAGTCAGTCAACTGTAACATAAAGGTCGAAAAAACAAAATTGTGTGATGCAGCTGCTGCTGTTATATGGATGTATATATGAAACAAGTATGATGTTTGTAGCTGCTGAAGTTTGTAAGATACAGAGTTAAATATCAAGTTAAATGCAGTTGTTAACATTGGTTAACCTAATCATGGATAAGCTCTCCTTTGCATTTGATAGGAGCCCTGGTAGCTTAGTAGGTTAAGCGCTGGCCTGCTGATCTTGCAGTCTCGGGTTCGAGACACGCTGGAGGCAGGAACCTTTTCTATAGTAAACCAGGTTCCATTGCACACAGCCTTTCATTATCACCCATCCATTGTCCTGATATGACTGAAATACTGATAAAAAGGACCTAAAATCGCAAGTCATCCATCCATCCATCCTTTGCATTCCCAAAGGCATGCTAAAAATCATGTCTTTAACCTACCCACAATAAGGTCATTTGGTTGCAACCATAAAATTTTCTTTCTTTTATGAGTAGAACCCCATTTCAGAGAGCTACCTCATCCAACGAAAGGTAACAGGAATTCACACAAGTTAATATATTATTATTTTTATTTTTGGCAACGAAGCTGGGGCGTTTATTAGAGCAGGGGAGGTTTTTTCGGATTAATACGCTATATGACTTGCAAATTTCAGCATCCCTGAAATATTATCTAACTGCTGGAAAAAACTCACTTTTCCAGCCAAGTGATTGTCGGCAGACAGTGAAACAGCTTCCAACTGGAAGGACTCGATCTTTGATATCTCACTGCTTAGATTTCATGCGCTGACTAGGAGCAGTCTAATTTGGGGCTACTCTGCTCAAGGAAGTTTTTCCTACATGTACAATGGTACAATATTTTTTAAGTTATATGAGCCGCAAACACGACAAAACCAACAAAGTGGCATGTGTGCCCATCACAGACTCAGATCAGCCTGGGCAGCTGCCCAGTCTGATCAGAGTCTTCGCTGTGCACTGAAAGGGTATCTCAGGGCCTAAGCTAACTCCATGGGCACAGCCAAGACTCTGATCAGACTGGACAGATGCCAAGGCTGATCTGAGTCTTCCCCGGTGCACATGTTACTTTGCTGGCTTTGTTGGTTTTGTCGTGTCATGGCTCATATGATGTTTTATCCCTTCCAAATCAATCCCAAAAATCTAGATCTTATAAGAATATCTAGAATCTTCCAGAATTGTCGATGTTTAAATAACTTACTAGTTAGCCTTAGGACTTATGATTAGGGTACTTTGACCACTTTCATCTAGACTTTGGGGATTGATTTTAAAGGAAAAACCCATCCCATAGCAGAATTTCATAAGATTGATTTTAATATTTGGGGTCATTCTAGAGGTGAACAGAATTCCTCTGAATACAATGTCTCGCCTGTCAGAGCACTGTCACAAACAGAGCTAATCCTTAAAACTCGATGAAAACTGATGCCAACAACACAGGAAAAGAAATACATATGTCAAGCTTTGCTAGTCTGAGAGACAAAAACTTTATTTTCAAAGCCAAACAAATATGTTAAGTTACCCTTTCATTCTTTAGATTAGCATCAAGACAGATATTTCTTGAACGCAACAAAAAAAAAAAAGATTTTTTTTCAGTGGTGCCTCTGGTATCTGGTAATATTAAAACCCCAAAACTGATTGATTTTCTGCTCTTTATTTTGTTACTTTCTCTTTAACATAACAATTGTCAAAAGCCAAGAATAAATAAGTAATATCTTACTAGAAGGGTAAGCAATGGCGCACTCAGTCAATGAACAAACAATTTACATTTAAGATTGTCACTTAAACAGTACCTTATTGCAAATGCAAACAGCAAAGACACAGATCAGCTGTGCATCCATGCAGTCTGGTGCTAGTCACTGAATCCTCAAAATGCACAGACCACTGTAATGTGAACAAGTATTGGACTACTTAAATACAACAAATTTTCCATTTGTCCCAAATGGAACAGTAGTTGCTCTTAGATGTCCCAATATTTATGATTTAAGTATTGAGACATCTAAAAAAATAATTAATTTTCAATTTGTTCCAAATGGAAAATCAATTATTTTTAGGTGTCCCAATATTCATGATTTACTTAAGATTTGAGACATCTAGAATAACTAAAGTTCCATTTGTTCCAAATAGAAATTTGATTGTTTTCAGGTGTTCCAATATTTGTGATTTGTTTAAGTATTGGGACATCTAAAACAAATATTTTTCCATTTGTTCCAAAAATGGAAAAATTGACAGTTTTAGGTGACTCAATAGTAATGATTTGCTTATGTACGGAGACATCTAAAATATCTAATTTTACATTTGTTACAAATAGCAAATTAATTACTTTCAGATGTCCCATAATTTTAGCATATTACAGTGCATACTGATGCAAACAGGCAAGTCTGTAACCAACCTGCAGAATCTACAAGCTGCTCCGAGTCTTTACTATATGCATATACATGTAATAAGTTTTATTTTTGTGCGAGGAAGATCATTTGCTTTGTAGTTGAATAATATCAAAAATAGCCATCAGAGGAGATGGCAAATCCCCCGACCAAAGACCCCCATGGGCCTTGGTAAAAAGGGTGCACTTCAAAGCACATATAAGTAATATATTGTCATTCTTTTATGCTTCTGATTGACATTATCTGTTTAACAGATGCATGATTATCTAACACTCAGACTAAAACAGTATGCTTGACTGCTAAAAAGAAGTAATATCTCAAACAGTCACCATGTACATAAATATATAGCATATGATACATTAAACTTTCAAAATGTGTAAATAACTTCTAAAGTACAAGCCCTACAAACCTAATTTTGAGCTCTCTAGTAAGTGAATTTGGACAAATAATCCAAATTTGGAATTCTTTTTTTCTTTTTTTTTTGTGGGGGGGTTGGGTCAGAGAGAATTAGGAACACTGATAAGATATCACAGCATGTTCATCAATATTCTAAAATGTATAAGATTATTAAAATTGTGGAGCAGGCCAGGGTTATACAGATATGGAGCAGAGTCTCAAACAGTAGCTCAAACTACCAAAGGGAAAAAACTCACAAAGTATGTATGCAAGAGTTGTCATTCATGTATGAGACAAATCGTCATGACCTGTTCTTCATATCTGTGAAGTATCATGAAGATATTTCAAAAGGTATTCAAGTTATAGAGCGGACACGAAATCACACCTAAAACCGTCAAGGGGAAATAACTCAAAAAGTAAGAAAGCAAGAGTTGTCATTCTTGTTTGCGACACATCGTCATGACCTGTTCTACATATCTGAGAAGTATCATGAAAATATTCCAAAGGGTATTTAAGTTATAGAGCGGACACGAATATACCAAAAAATCACATCTAACACCATCAAAGGGAAATAACTCAAACAGTAAGAAAGCAAGAGTTGTCATTCTTGTTCGCGAAACATCGTCATGACCTGTTCTACATATCTGTGAAGTATCACGAAAATATTCCAAGGGGTATTCAAGTTACAGAGCGGACACAAATCTGCCAATAAAAATCACCAAAGGGGAGATAACTCAAAAATTGCAATAGCAAGAGTTACCATTCTTGTACGCGACACATCGTCATGACCTGTTCTACATAACTGTGAAGTATCATGAAAATATTCCAAAGGGTATTCAAGATATAGAGCGGACAAGAAAATGTTTACGGACGGACGGACGCCAGGCTCATCGCTATATCCCCCGAACCTTTCGGTCGGGGGATAAAAAGCATGCAATAACATGTTTGATAAAGCACAAATTAAAAAGTATAGTTTTAATCAACACATTCAAAACAATTGGTGAAATGGATGGATGCTCCCAAAGGTGTACAACAGTGAAAGGCTAATCTGGTGACAGAATGGTATACTGGGTAAAATCACCTCTCATTATAAAACTCAGCTTTTATATTTTAAATTTTGAGCATTAACTGTTACAAGACCGCATTTTATTTTCGCCTAAGGAGAGATAACTCTTAAAGTACAAGTCTGACAGTGAAGTGAGTGAGTGAGTGAACTCGGGTTTAACGTCCCACCAACAACGAGGTCATATGGAGACGGGACCTCGGTTTAAAGTCTCATCCGAAAGACCGGAGAAGCGGGGGTTCGAACTTGCGATCCCTGGATTGGTAGTCCGGAGTGTTATCCACTACACTACAGCCGCTCCTCTCTGACAGTGAAAAAAAAGAATTAGTCAACTTATTTTTCATGACCAATCCATATACTGAATTTTAAAGCACTCATAGCACTTTAGCATTACCAAAGCTACTGCTTTCAAAAACTGAAACACTCGATTACTATAAATAAGATAAAGGTATACCTCGTCAAAACTATAAAATATATTTCAAACTGTAAAATCATTAACAGGAATGGCACTGAAGGCCAACCTGTCCTGGCACTTGCTGACTCCTATATCCTAACCAGCCTGCACAAATATGCAGTCAAGTAAAAGCATACATGTACATGGCTCTTTTTATAAACACAATGTACTTTATGAATACACCTCTAGGAGAGATCACTCTAATGTATCACTCTAATGTAGGAGTATTTGCTTCTCTTCTGACAACTACACTTAAGATATATGAATGTACATCCATGTTTTCCAGTGGTTTTACTAAGGGGAACAATTTTTGTGACTTCCTGCTGCTTCCCTGGACAACAACATCTTTCTCAAGTGAATGTAGGAATTTGCCTCTAGGGGAGCAAATAAGGAGCAAATTTCTTTAAAAGTCCCCCATCCCATTTAGAATGGGTGCAAAAAGGAAACTAGCAGAGTTGCTTCCCCTGTTAGTATTGACACACCGAAAAGGAAGGTCTACTAATATTTCAGAGCAAATTTTATCAGGAAAGGGAATACTATTCTGCTGTTATCTCCCTTGAAAAATGCCAGTCAAACCATGGTGCTGTATTCATACAACTTAAGAACTCTTCTCTCACAATACAGCTAATATCTTAAACTGTAATATCAATTATAATATCAATCTATATCAATCTAGTATCAAATATATGGTTAATATCAAGACCAAGTAGGCATGCACATTTAAGGTGTATGGGTATATCTCCATGTTTTTTCTACCATTTTTTTTCAAAGGGGAACAACTTCCATAACTTTCTGTTTGCTTTCCAAGACAACAAAGCCTTTCCAAAATGGTGTCCATTCTTAAATGAAAGAATTTGCTCCTAGGGAGCAAATTCTTTCATTTAAGAGTTGACCCACATTGAGAAGGGAGGCAAAAAAGAAAATTACAGAGTTACTTTCCCTGAAAGTGTAACCAGTTATCTTAATGTGTACTTTAAGAAAGACTTATCATGATCTGGCTTGGATCCATTCTTATATCTTTACAAGTCTAGCTTTCACAAAAAGCTTGGTCTATGCTTAGCAACCATAAATAGTTGAAGCTAATCAAAGAAACCATTGCAACCACAAAATTCTAAAATAAAACTTTTGTTTATATCTCAAATCTCCATTGGTGGATTTAAGGCATGTGTGCGAGTGGTGGGTTTCATACCATTCCATGGTTGAAATACAGTTTAAAAGCCCGTAAAATCACAACTGATAGATTCATCTGTACCTTGTGATACATGCTACTACCTTGTAATACCATATGCGATTCTGCAGCATTTCATATGACTTTTCACGTCATCTCTGCGAATAGTGCTAATGACATATATGCTAATAGTTTATGACTGCTCACGACATCTATGCCAACAGTGCTCACCCCATATGTGCAAACAGTTGCATAAAGGTAAAAGCTGCATTGTGGGTAACTAATGGCTGTACTTCCATGTCGAAAGCAATTACTAGATGTTGTAGAAAATGATCCAAAAATGCAGGTTTGGATGATTATCTTGTAACAAGATTACATATTCTTGTTAGAATAGTTGATGTTATAGATCATATTCAATCTATAACATCAAATATACTAACAAGAACTCTGCAGAATGTGGTGTCTCATTTGTCTGTACCTTGTCCCAAAACAGAGTTAAACCAAAAACTCATCAAAAGTTTATGCTGCTGACGTTTGTTTTCTAACACACTTAACAAAATATACAAGCTTTATATCAAAATAAATCATAATGAATTAACAAAATCTCACAGGTACAAGTAATTTTAAAAAACTGCACTTAGTCTAAAAGTTCTAAGTTCTACAAATCTCAACACAAGTCAAGGACAAAAACAAAACATATCAACCATAAACTGTATTATAAAATAATATCTGAATAATAACAATTAAATTCATCAACACTGGCATATATTTGTAACTTATTGCACCAGGAAAAGCACTCATTCTGACATATAAATATACATATTATAAATATAAAACGGAAATAAATATCAAATGGAATGTATAATGATAACAATAATAAAATGGACAATTTGAATATACAGTGCTATTCCAGGAAATAATTACCCTTGAAAAGAACATAAAAGCCAATTCTGTCAAGTTTTTTTAATATGCTTTATATACGTGTTTGTTATTGCTTTGGCTGTATTGAAGTTAATAACTGTGACGTATTGGTATAAATGGCAAATACAGTAGAACTTCAATGGCTCAAACAGGCTTGGAACCATTAAAATTAGTTCAAGCCAAAGGTAATTCTAGCCACCCAGGGTTAGTTTCTATATAAATTGACCTCTAGGGACTCAGGAATGAGTTCTAGCCAGGCATGGTTAACGAGCCATCAGGGTTCAAGCCACTGAAGTTCTACTTTACTTTGATTATGATATCATAATCTTATTCTGACATAGAAGAAACAGTCTACACACAAGGATCTGCACAAAATAAAAGGTGATTATTTCATAGTAAAACTGTATATTCATAGTAACCAGTTTCACTAACCATTATCTTGAACTTGCATGATTATTTACTGTATCCTCTAACAAGACCTGTCCACCTACAGAATAGCTCGCCTGAAAGCACCTTGCCCATCACATTAAAAACTTTGTTGTAAAACTTTCAAAGTGTAATGCCCATCCCAACGCCGATGTCAAGGTGACAACAATAGCTTCCTGGACTTTTGTGCAGGAGAGCTAAAAATCTAAACATTAGTTATAACAAAAGTACTTAAACAAACAGTACAGATCCTGATCAGACTGTTTCTTCAGGAGCAGTCTGATCAGGGTCTACTCTCTTTGCACATTGGTCACAACCAAATATTTTCAGTGCAAAGGTATTTGAAAAACTATTTTTTCCATATGTTTTCTCAGCAACATTACAATACCCAGGCCTTTTCTGTCATGGTCAATACTCATTTAACATGTACTGGCATCTGAGCAGTTACTGGGACACCATGATGACCTTGAATCACTCTACTGAGCATAACATAAATCTGCTATCAAAATCAGCATTGTAGCACAGAGGGTTCTTGAGTTCCAACCTTTAACATAATATTTCCAAAAATTACTCTACCCACACAAAGTACAGTTGACTTGATGTCTGACTTGATGGCAGCAAATTTAGATAATGATACGGTTCAATGAGTATCACTCCCATTTGTCTGTTGTATGGCCTGCATCAAAACCAGAGGTGGTCTATCATTTTCCACTCAATATTTTTTGGAAACAAATTTTATTACCATGATTTATATGTTGGTAAAGAATAAATGACAAGAAAAATGTATCATATGTTGGAACCTTGAAGCCAGAAACTACTTTTTGTAATACATGACACATACACAATTCAATTTTTAGAAGGGACATGATACAAGAATGTGTATTGATGAAATAATGCAATTGGCAAAACTCATATGGGAAAGAAGTACAGTGTATCAAGAACAATGTTTACATGGTGAATTTTTCATTAGTCAAGACATTTAATGTCTTTGAATTCTGTATTATCTGTCAGTAACTGCTCGGCTGCCAGTGTATTGTATCTATAATCATGCCTGAGTGGCAAAACCTTTCTGCAAAAGCATTTCTGTTCCATTGATTACATTATGGTAGTTTTACCTAAAAATATACCCAGTCTCCAGTGAGCTATAATACACATGAGCTGATTATGTTTTTAAGGTGGAACTGCCACAACAGCCGTAAACTTTGGAACTTTCAGGGGCAACAACTCTACCATTTTCATTTCTGCCTCCTTGTAATAGGAATCAACTGTAAAAGGAATTGAGTGAGTGAGTGAACTCGGGTTTAACGTCCCACCAACAATGAGGTCATATGGAGACGGGACCTCGGTTTAAAGTCTCATCTGAAAGACCGGAGAAGCGGGGAATCGAACTTGCGACCCCTTGATTGGTAGTCTGGAGTGTTATCCACTACACTACAGCCGCTCCTCTGTAAAAGGAAAGTAAGCCCCTTTGGAGTAGCGCCTCTTCTAGCAAGGAAGTAAATATTAAAATCTCTACAGTTGACTCCCTTTGAAAAATATGACTGAACGACAGAAATGTGTATAAATTCACCTTAAACAAATACTGACAACTGATTTTATGACAGTGTCCAACTCAACGTTTTCAGTGCCAGAAATGAAAATACGTTCAACCCTCTTTAAAACAGCACTCGTTACAACAGCAAAATTCTTTATAACCCCATTTTGATATGCACTGAATGGCTTTATTGTACAAAATATGCATTTTTATAACAGCAAATTCAGTTTAACATCAAAATGTTTGGGAACTGATGTCGTCATTGTAAAGAAGGTCCACTGTAGTTGAACTTGCAAACAGCGTGGTTCCAGATGAGGCAGCTCATTATGAGTTGCTTCATCTGGATCTACACTGTTTCCCTTCTATTCTTTGAAATCTCAATATGAAACACCTACGACTAATTTTTCTGGAAATTTTGTTGACCTAAAACTGCTTTTTTGGCGTGTGGTGTGTTAAAAAATAAAACAAATGGCAAAATAAATATAACAGAGCATAACAGATGAATCACTGATACTGTTTACACTTTTGGAGCACTTCTGTCATTTGTGACTGCCTTTTTCAAACTGGTTCCCTTTCTTATAGCTCCCAGCAGTGCAGATCTGCCTCCAGATGATGGCGGAGGAGAGACCGGTGATGCAGGTGGAACTGGAGCGGGTGGAGCTAACAGTGGTGGAGGCGGGGCTAGAGGCGGAGGAGTGGGAGGAACTGATGCTGTGTTCAGCTGTGTTGCTGAGGCTCCTCTTGGTAGATTCATCTCCTTTTCTTTTGGTGATGGAATCACAGAAGACCTTGACCTCTTTAATGTAGTTTTCCTAGAAAATGAACATTAAGCTAATTAGATAAATTTTACTTTTTGCAAAAAATATACGCAGAAAAATGTCCCAATTAAGCTTTAAGAGATGGAACATATATGCTAAATCTAAAATTGATTTCAAATGGGCTTAAAGCGCCAAAAATTGAAATTGTTGAATTGGCAAACAGTGTAGATCCAGATGAGGTGGCTCATAATGAGCCACCTCATCTGAATCTACACTGTTTGCCCTCTAGTGTTCAAATTCTCAATAATATATTGCTTGGACGAGACATTTTTTGAAATTCTGCAGATGTAAATTTTGTCGTCTGCTTTTTAGCGCATTAAGGGTTAATGATTGATTTCAGCAGCACCAGAAACATTCTGAAGTGTGAAAGACATTTGTTCAAACTAGCTAAAAATATTATGCTCCTATCTACAAGCTGTTATTACTGTAAACATTTTCTTGCTGTTTTATGTTCATTAATTTCATTATACATCCTGATCTACACTTTTTGCCCTCTAGTCTTTGAATTCTCAATATGATATAGCTTGTACAAAATGTACTTTGAGATTTTGCATATGAAAATTATGTCATCTGCTTTTAGGTGCTTTAAAAGAAATAAAATTCTGATACTGGTTAACAATGAAACATTACCTTGTTGTCATGGGCTGGCCTTTTGTAATAGATTTTATCAAACTCTTCATATCTCTTGATAAACTGATCTAAAAAAATAGGAAAGTTAAAATGTAAACAAGTCTGTAAGTTTTTGTGCTTAAAGCACATGAAGAATTGAATATTTATCCTGAAATTTTATGTTTGGATAATGATGACACACATGCTCACATGTATGCACATGGGCCTGTACGCACATGTACACATGCAAACACAATAGGCTTCAAACAGAGATGACAGAATGGAATCGGTAAAAGAGGAAAAATACTTACAAAAATGTCATTTATTAATGTCTTAATCCAGGGCCCAGTTGTTCAAAGCCTCATTAGCATAACAAAGCATTTGTGAAGGATTCGTTGAGTCTTCCAGTACTCAGTTAAAATCAAGTATGTCATATTTTTGCTGAAAGAAAATGAGGGGAATTTTTGCCATTTTCCCCTTATAAAATGGCATTGATTTTGCTTACATTTGAAAATTTTAGCTTCTCATTACCACATGACATCATTTGTTTTGAACAACTGGGACCAGAATACTATAAATTGTGACTACAATACAGTCTAATATGACGTTAATGTTTTCCCTATTGAGCATATAGGAAGTGGTCTCCTGTGAAAATTTGTGATAGATCAGATTGCCAATGCTGCATTGTGCACATTTCATGCCTTGATAAGGTTGGATGTAAATCACTAGTTCTGTCAACGTCTGATTCAAACAAGCAAATTTGGTGAATTTATATCCCCTAAAGAAGTGGCCCTGATTCGTTTATGGTATATTTTAAGTTTCATAGAATATCGTTCACTGGTAACTAAGTAACTGCCTAACTTGTAGATTGTAAATCAAATCAAAGGCAATAACTCTGACATAAGTGAGGCATAAGCTAAAGCCATTCTTAAAAACTTGCCTCAGCATCACTGGACTATGATGATACATTTTCAATTCAGTGTCAGGAAATTTTGTTCACTGGTTACTTATTTATGGCTAATTTCTGGACTTTAAATCAATTCAAGGGCATTAAATCATGCACTACCACAGCAATTATGACAAAACTTAATGTGCACTGCTGTGTCATGACAATACATAATTACTTTAAGTTTCATATAATTTCATTCATTTGTTACTTAGTTATGACTCAATTTGTTGATTTTAAGCCAATACAAGGGCAATAACTCACTGCTTACTGAAGCAATTCAGTAAGCAACGTTAGATGCACAAATGTGTTATATTGATACATATTTAGTATAAGATTCAAAGAATCCGATTCATTGATGACTTAGTTATGGCTGAGTTTGTCAATTATAAATTGATTCAAAGGCATTAACTCATGCACTACTGATATCATTCTGATGAAATTTTGTGTGCATAACTGTGATATGGTGACACATATTTAGTTTAGGTTTCATGAAGTTTCAGTAATTGGTTACTTAGTTATGGCTCATTTTATTGATTTTAAGTCAATTCAAGGGCAATAACTCATGAACTACGAAAGCCATACTGATCGAACTTTATGTACACAACGGCATAATGGTTATACATATTTGGTTTAAGTTTCACGAAGTTCCAGTGATTGGTTACTAAGTTATGGCTCATTTTATTGATTTTAAGTCAATTCAAGGGCAATAATTCATGTATTACCAATGCCATACTACTGAAACTTCATGTGCATAACCATGTTATGGTGTTACATATAAAGTTTTAGTTTCATAAAGTTTCGATAATTGGTTACATAGATATGGCTCATTTCACTGATTTTAAGTTAATTCAAGGGCAATAACTCAGGCAATAATGAAGCCAGTCTGATGAAACCTCATGTGCATCAGCGGGTTATAGTGATACATATTTATTCTAAGTTTCATGAAATTCTGTCCAGTGGTTACTTAGTTATGGCTCCAAATGGACGGAAAGACAGATGGAAGGACAGACAGACGGACAGACAGATGGACATGGAGAAAACTATATCCCTCCGCCATCCTTCGGCGGGGGATAAAATAGTCCATTGCAAAATGTTGCTATAGCCTTACATGGTCGTTCTATACAACGTCAGAATAAAAATAATTTTACCTTGCCCGTGACATGTCATAGATTAGCACATTTGTTGTCAGGCAGATACAAATATTAATTCACTCCCACTTCGCTGTTGTGATTTACCATTTTGTGGTCTACTCTCCAACATTACGTGTTACTCAGCAATAAGTCACTGGTAAGGAAATATTATTTCTTAAATAAAATATAATAACTACTTACTGGAGAGAAATTATAAACTGCTAACTCTTGAAGAGGTACCTCCGAGAAGAACTTTAAATCAGATATCTGAAATACAGATGCATCAAAATTATCCTAGATATTTGGACATAGATGCTTGAGCAAATTGTGCAGACCAGATCAGACTGCTTCTAAGAAGCAGTCTGATCAGAGTCTTCACTATTTGCCAGCATATAAAGTGAATGGGTATCCTTTCTGGAGAAACAACTGCCATTTTCATATTTGCCTCTATTTTCAATGGGGTCTACTTTTAACTGAAATCTTGTACTAATAACTTACATATTCATGTATGTATATATATGAATGTCAACTGAAAAAGCTAAAACCAACTGCAATTATTTGCTCCTAGGAAAGTAAATTCTGTCATTAAAGAGAGGACCCCATTTTGGACAGGGAAGCAAGAAGGAAGTCATCAAAGTTGACTTCATTTGTAAAAATTGCTAAATGGCCTCAAGTTTTACTAAGACAGGTGGGGAGGGGTGGGGGTGGAGATGGGCCTAGTGCTCAGTAAAGCCTTGAACTGATAATTTATTACAGTCCAAATAGCAATTAAATAAATTTAAATGTCCATCCATGGGTTCACAAGATATAGGTCTTTAAACAGTTTTAACTAAAACATCCAATGCCGATGCTGAGACTGGCAACAAGTCAAGGGAAACTGTAATATCTCTTACCAGTCTTTTCTGCGGATGAGCGAAACATGGCAGTATACATAAGAAATCATTCTGATAAAATACATTGTGATATGTAAGAAAAAACAGCTGCAGTCCTTCAGTTTGAATGGAGAAATGCATTTACTCGGGTTAGATAATCTGGCCATATCTCAGCAGGGTTTGTTACCACTCGACATTCAACAAGAAAATAACCTTTTTTTTCTCACCCTAAGACTCCTGAAAGATTATTATACTGTAAAAATTCTAAAAACTGGTCAACCTGAAATTATATCTGTTCTTGCCCTTTAAATGTAAAAGTATGATTTTACAATGTAGTATACATAATGCACCAGATGCTGCAGAAGGAATGGAAAACGGTGTAGACCCAGTTCAGACTGCTCTCTATTCCATAGGGAGCCGTCTGATCTGGGTCTGTACTGTTCACTCAGATAATGAGTATTTTTATGGTAACATCATACAAAGAATTTCAAGATGTAATGGGTAAAAATTCATCATTACCTCTTGCAAAGATGGATAACCAACTGTTTTATCTTCTGGAAAAATAAAATTCAAAACCTGAAAAATAGTAAAATTAAAATATATATTACAGTCAAACCTCGATAATTCGAACTGACAGGGACCTCACTAATTCATTCGAATTATCCGTAGTTCGAATTTTCGAATTCGGCCTTTCCCGTTCATTTCCGTAATTCAATATTACCGTAACTGCGGTTTTAAGACAGTCCGATATTTTATTCTCTATGCTTACTGACGTTCATGGATTTACAAATCAATGAAAACAAAATCAGAACGTAGAATGATTAACATTACATACTGGAAACGTCCAAATTATCCACGATCATTTAATATCGCGAGACACCCCTCGTATTTGGCAAATGTACATGTGTATTGTCCGAAAGCAGCACAGCTGTGGAACATTTTCCCAGCTCTGCAATTCGACTGTTTATGACAATGCAGCACCGGCGAAGATCAAAGCCTGACTGAACGGAAACAGGCTAGCCGCTCAACTGTACTTTCACTTTCCGTTTATGTTTCCGAGAACTGGGCTACTTTCTTTTTCAGAAAAACGACTAAGCCGGTCATCTGAGCCGTGTCACGGAAAAGGTTCCTCAGTCATTCAGAGTCAATGTATTTGGGAACGAATACTAAAAAAACCAGTCTGTCAGTCTGTGCAGTATAGCTGGAGAGTTTGTTAAGTGCCGTGTGCAAACCCTCTGATCCGTGCGCAAACCGTACGATCACAGACTAACGAAACCAAAGTTCGGATGCGCATGCTAGTCCGATCCTTTGGTAGTTACAAAGGACATCACATTTGGCCTTTAAATTTTCAAACTTCAAACAAGATGATCCCCGTCAATTATGCAATTAGACAGGCACCTTTTGCTCAACAGTAATTAATGACTTAGCTATCAAAACATAGCGATAATTACCTGTGCGGGTGGCAGTGATGACCTGAGGCTGTTACTATTTATCTCATTAATGACAAAAGGTGTTATTTTCCGTATGAAATTGGAGCGTGAATTTTGATTTCGAATAATAGAGGGATATTTATAATGGATTTAGTCCTTCGGGACCTAATTTTTCTTTCGAAAAATCCGATTTTTCGAATAATCGAAATTCGAATTTGCAGAAGTGTTTTTGCATAGAATTAATGGGCTTACAATCGGGACCGTGTTTCAACTTCGAAAAATCCGGTAATTTCGAAAATCAGCGTTCGAACTACCGAGATTCGACTGTATAATTAAACATGTACTTTCAATCTGTAACAACAGTTTCTGTATTATAGGGTCGAGTCTGGTAACTTCGGACAGCGGGTAAATTCAGACATACCATTGCAAACAGTGAAAATCCAGATGTGACGTCTCATAAGCTGTCTCATCTGAATTTTCATTGTTCGCCCAGTTAATTTTGTTTTAATTCCAAACAACTGACATATAAAGGAAACAATGCCACTGTCCAAATTTACCTGCTGTCCGAATTTACCTGACTTGACCCTAATGCATTAAAATGTCTTTGAAGCAGTCAAATTAAGTAGTAAGCAGGATACCTTGAAAATGTTACCTTCAGCAACCATAAAATTGATTTTCCAAACTATATTGGGGACTGAACTAATTTCATAAAACAGTGTTATTTTATTCAGGCTATTTATTGAAAGATTATCATAATATGCTCTTGAAATATTTAGTGGAGTTAAATACTTATCCAATTATAAGACAGAATCAGAAATCTTACTTCTACAACACTAGGGTTTCTACAATTATACAGGTCCCCTGGGTCAGGGTGGGCTTTTGTTAACTCATACCCAGCACACATCTCAAACACTAGATGACCTGCAAGTAAAGAGAATGTACAATATAAATCTACATGTACTACACAAACTTACAACAACAGAACCAACTGTTAGTTCCAACAAGAGCTGTCGCCTGACAGCATAGCTCGCCTGAATAGGTGCTTGCCCATCACACAGTTGCTATGGTGGTGTGGACTACTAAGCATAAAACTTCAGACAAGCATGTCCATAATGACAACACGTTTATAAACAAAAGCTATCTCAGAAATAAGTCTTAAAATGAAATTAAAATTAAAAAAATCCACATGAAATGTCAAAGTCCATAAGCTTGAGGTCAAAGAACTAAGGGGTGGGGGTGGGGGGCTGCAGCGGCTTGGATGTATGAAAACCTTGAACCATTATCTAACATCAGTCCAAGTATTAGTATCAACTGAGTTCATCGTGGCACTGTGAAATTATGTCTTCATAAATATAAAACTTTACCAAATCTTTAAGTCAAAATTCAAAGAAGTTGATGACCTTGACTTCAAGGTTATCCAGTGGGGTAAGTATATGGTGTTTTGTAAAAACTCAAAACAGTGTCTAACATCAGTTCAAGTGTAAATTAAATCTCTGCAAAGCATTATGAATCAGTACGCAATTAGAAAACTTTAATAAAGACCAAATTTCCTAAGTCCCTGACCTTGACATCAAGGTCATTGAGAGGGGGTCGGGGAAGTACTATGTGAAACTTTGGACTATTATCTAACTACAGTGCAAATATAAAAAGAATTCATCTGTGAATTCAGGAGATATGTGTCTTTAAAAAATTTTAACCAAAACATCCAGTCAATAAAAAGACAATTTTCTAAGTTCATGACCTTAACATCAAGGTCACTGAGGGGGGTGGGGGTAGTACCTTGGAAAACTTTGGACCAATATCTAAGTACAGTGCAAGTCATACCTGCCAAGTTTCACGATTTATGCGTGACCTTCACGAATTTGGACACCTCCCACGACCTCACGATCGTATTTTGAAAAATAGCCATAACTCACGCTTCCTTCGTTTGCTCACGATTTCACTTTAAACCGGAGAATACTGAAAAAAATGTCTTTTTTTTGCGCTCTCTCGATCGTCAAAAAAACGTGTTTTCTCTCAACTTCCGCTACATTCGGATAATCTCGGTCACCGAATCTATACTTATCTCCGGGAAAATTCGTAACCTGGTCTAAAAATAGGTGAAAGTAAAGGTTTCCGATAGTCTTAAAATAGCGTGGGTAAAAATAACTCGAGTATTCGATAGCGATTAGAGCCGAAAACAACCAAATGTGTACTTCCGTTTTTATGTACATGAAATATTGACAACATGAAAACGAGAAAAAGAAGGTTTTAACTCAAAGTACCAAAATGGATGGGAGATGGAGTTTACCTGGGTTACGAAGATTAAGAAGGGCAACAGCTTTGCGTTTTGTAAACTTTGCCAAAGGCATTTCAGTGTTTCCCACCCCGGAAAAAACGATGTAAAAAAGCACGGTAACACAGATTTTCACTGTCGGTCATTGAAAACGTCAAACCTTTTGCAATCGGTATCTGATTTTGTTGTCACCAAGACAGACCAAGATTGTATCAGAGCTAAAAATCTCTTTAGCAACTTCATTGCAGAACATAGCTTGCCATTTTGATAGCAGATCACTTTAACAAACTCAATGTATAAAATTTTAGTAAATAAGATGATACTTGGAGTTTATCTTCATTTAAGAACTACCTACTGATCCTACTCCTCTGCACTGCCATCCCCAATCTCTTGTTTCACATAAAGAGGGAAAAAAATGACACAAAAAATCTCACTCTTTTCCATTGTCAATGGGTTTCTCCGCGAATGAACTAACGCGGAAAAGGGGGCTAAATCGAGGCTTCGCGCGCAGTCTCACTCTTTTGTTAATTGAAAACTTGGCAGGTATGGTGCAAGTGTCAAAGAAATCCATCAATGGGTTAGGGAGATATTGGGCTTTATAAAACTTTAACCAAAACATCCAGTCCAAAAAAACTCCCAATTTTCTAAGTCCATGACCTTGACATCAAGGTCACGGAGTGGGGTGGGGGTGGCACCCTGTTAAACTTTGGACCAATATCTAACTACAGAGTAGGTATCAAAAGAATCCATCCATGGGTTAAGGAGATACAGGTCTTTAAAAAACTTTAACCAAAACATCCAATCCGGACGCCGACGCGGACGCTGACGCGGACGCTAACGCGGACGCGGACGCCGACGCCAAGGTGACAACAATAGCTCTTCCTGAACTTTCGTTCAGGCGAGCTAAAAACCACGCCTACTTTAAACAGATATACATCCCTCCATTAACTGTAAGGTAAAATCACAGACTTATGTAAGACATTGAACCACGAGCGATTTTGTTTGTTAGACTATGTCACATGGTAAGTTATCGTTGCATTGGTCAGATATACACTGACAGGTGACTTTGAGTGGCATTCTGGGTGTGGATCAGAACTGTGTATCATCTACCATACAGTCCGACATAGCTCAAGCTTCTGTTCTCTGTCTTCAGACTTACATGACTATAAGGCTTATATGCTGGTAAAACTTAAGATAAATGGGAACAATTTCATGGGGAGCATCTGTGTCAGTTCCATGTTTGCCTCTATTCACTGTAGGGATCATGTCTTAAAAGAATGAATTGGCTCCTTTAGGGAGCAAAAAAAAACCTTTCAGAGAGGACCCCATTTTGGCAAGGTTACATTATCCAAAGGCAAACAGGAAGTCCCAAAAGTTGTTTTCTTTGTAAAATTGGTGGCAAACATGGCAATGTACCCATTCACTGTAAGGCCCAGACTGCATATCACAAAAAAAACAGCTGTGGGTCTATCAATATCACACATTGTACAGCCTTGTCTAAGCCAATGCTACTGGTATAATATGCTTACGACCCTTTAAGAGTGGAACAGTAACTTACCAAAACATAAGACATCAAATGCTGACTTGTTATTTTTTAATTTCTTCCTAAGTGTTGGATAAAGTTTTGATTCTTCACATAAAAGACAGCTCTCACAGCCCATCAATCTGAAATAATATAATTACCAATCAGGTTAAGTTAACCATTAAACCAATCAGAGAGGCCCCATGGTTGAGACTCCAGCGGTAAGAGTAACTCAGTTTTAATGTAGAAACTTGCTGAAAAGTCTTGAGTTTGAACCTGGGCTTGGTCATCCGACGACTGGAAAACTCTCTCTGTCAACCCAGGTGTAATGAGTACCTGTTTCAAATCAGGGAAGGATATGGCAGTGAGAGGAGAGGGATGGGCTCCGCCTTTCATGTGCTGTGCCTAAGATACAGTCGGTCTGTAACCCCTACTGCCCTGGTGGCTACTAGGCTATGGGAAACCTTTACCATACCTTTTTACCTTTTACCATACAGGAACCCAGGTAGCTCAGTGGGTTAGGTGCTGGCCTGCTAATCTAGCAGTCCCAAGCTCGATTCCTGGAGGCAGAAATTTTTCAAATGTCAATGGGGTTCCAATGCACACAGCCTTTCATTATCACCCTCCCATCATCCTGATATGACTGGAATACTGTTGGAAAGGACATAAAATTACAAGTCATCCATAATATCCATAATTACTGACACATCTTAAGGTGTGCAGATACACTGAGATATTTTCCCTATCATTTCTACAAAGGGAAACAAATTTTTTTGAAGTCCTGTTAAGGCTGGTTTGCTTCCCTGGATTGAGAAGTCCTTCTAAAATGGGGTCTACTTTTAAAGGAAAGACTTTGCTCCTATGGGAGCAAAGTCTATCATTTATAAGTTGACTCCCATCAAGAAGGGAGGCTCAATTGAAAATGACAGAGTTGCTCCCCCTAAAAGTGTACCCATTCACCATAACCTAATACTGTAATTATCTTGAAAATAAATTTTATTCTCAGCTATTATGTCCAAAATTTGCCAAAAGAATGGAAAATAGTGCAGGCGCAGATCAGAAGCAGCACTTTGACTGAGTGTTATTCATCATTGTACATACTGACTATAAGTAATTTGCTTTCAAGGTTATGTTTATAACAGCTTAATGGAAACATACTTTCATGATATGGCCTGCACAGGATGTGTGCCAACATGGATGTTTACAACTTGCTATCTGGATAGAAAAAGAGAATATTTCTATTGAGAAAAACATACTATTTAACTGGCATCAAATCAGTTTTGTTCTTTTTATCTCTGTTATGATTTCTTGAATCCAAACATTTTCTAACACTAATGTCTTAAACGTTAAAAATGACAATTCAAATCTGTCTAAAGGGGACACCCAAGGAGACACACAAAAATTAACTGCTTAAGATGGGTGATGCCTGAATACAAGTTCATCTGCATTGTATGTTAGTTCAAGGGAACCCAAAAAGGTGACTGCTAAAGATAGGTAACCTCTTAATACAGTGACCTCTTAAGACTGGTTTGACTTTAGTTTATCACCAGCCACCTCTCATCTGGACCTACACTGCCTGCCCTCTTTCTCTGCATTTTGAATACATGTACAATATGGCTTGAAAAAAATGTTTGGAAATTATTTTGCAGAAGCAAATTTTGTTATCTAATTTTTTGGCACAAAATAGCAAGAATATTATATAACACCAGAATAGTATGCTTTATTGTTATTTTTAAGTCAAACATGCATAACATTTAAAACTGTGCCTATTAAAAAACCTCAGGTGAATAAATATATCGCTGGCATTTTTGAACCCACACGGATGCGGCAACAGCGCCTGCAATGTGCATCATCTTTGACCATTACGCTATCGAAACGTCATATCATAATTCAGTAGAAAAATAGAAGTTGATAATAAATAGAAAACCCCTATATACGGAGTGTACTGCAACGTCGGTTAGCTTTATATACATTATTTGAGCGTCCTTTTTTGGGGACATCTCGATAGCGTAATGGTTAAAGCGACATGTAAAATATTTACAACGAATTATGTCTCCATTGTGGTTGAAAAGACAAGTGTCGCCTCCATTGATGAGAGAAATATCATAATTCAGCAGACAAACAGAAGTTATGAATAAATATATTTTGAACTTAATATCACACAAAAGTGTTAATGTAACTAATTATGCTTTCATCAAATACACATGTCAATATTTCTATCATGCATCATTGATATTAGGTCCAGCTTCTATATCTTCCCTGTTAAGCCTACATATTGTATTGTATATTCACAATGCATTAAGATGTTTGGGTAGACTTCCATAACTTTTTATTTTAAATTTTTCAAAGAAAAACAACTCATGTGATTTCCTGTTTGTTTCTCTTACTAAAGTAGCTCTTCCAAAATGAGGCTAACCCTTAAAGAAAAAACATTTGCTCCTAGGGGAGCAATTTTTTTTCCTTCAGAGTTACCCCCATTTAGAAAGGAAGAACAGATGAAAATGACAAGTTCCTTCCCTTGAAAGAGTACCAGCTGACCTTAATACAGTAAACAGACTGCTTTGATTACACAGTTAAAAAGCATCATGTCCAAATGGCTATTTTTAAGAAAGGTTTTCATCCTACATTTTTGGCTTTACAATAGCAAGGAGAATAGTTACTCATGCATAGGCTAGTAAATTTAATAGCAACAAATATTAATCAAAATGAAATAAAAAGAAATAGCAAAGCCTGTCACCAAACCAGATAGTTCAGCAAACTTGCCCATCACATAAAAAAAATACTATCAAATTTAACATTGTTGGGCACTGATGCTTACACAAACACAGAAGCAAAGTCTGACACCATAGATTTTGTGGACTTAACGTGGGATGTACGTAATGGGCTCTCCCATAGAATTGTTTTATTATTTCTATATAGGTGTATTTTAATGCGTTACACCCGAATATGAAGAAAAAAGATACCAAACCGAGCTCGTTTTCGAGCTATTTGCGTTCAAAGCTGAGAAAAAATGGACGCAAAATACACTGACGTCAACGTAAATTAGATTTTTTTCACTAATATTTCACCACTAAAAATCTTATGGTACATTTATGGGCCCATAGAAAAATTTAAAAAACTAATATAACATAATTTATCATTTCAGCCATCAGCTAAAGAGAAAAAAGTCCTTGGCTACCGAGTTCGTTTTGTCAGTACAAACGTCCAAACGAACGAGGGTTTAGTCAATTTTGTGTATTTTCAGCATGACGTCGTTTTCGCGCCAAAAGCGCTAGCTCTAGACGTTACGTGATCGGAGTCTTTTGTAATAAGTAGGACTATCTAAAAGCTTTTCTTTTACACTAAAAAGGGGTGAACACTGAAATCAATAAAACACGCACATTTACAATTATCCTATTCACTAAGTAGGTGGATGATGATGTGGTCTTGCGGCCATTTCAACAATATTTATATTATATCGAGGGGTCTGAAGAGTGATAATGAAAGGCCATGTGTAGTGGCAACCTGTTTGGGGGGAACAAAAAAATCCGCTTCCTGTGGAATTTGAACCGAGACCGCTAATTTGGCAGGGTAGCATTATGGATAAAAGCGCTGACTCTTTTAAGCTCTTTTACCGCTGTGTGTTCAAGTCTCAGCGGCGCACATGTGAAACAGTCAAATTCTGCTTACGGAAGGTCAATTTTTTTTTTTTCGGGAGATCCAGTTTTCGCCTACCTCTGCTCAACGATCGGCACGACAAAAGTGAAATGTTCTTAAAAGACCCGCAAAACTCATATTAAATCAATAAATAAACTAAAATCATGTGTACATGTAGGAGTGTTTGTGCGTTTGATGCAAGGATTTCTACAGCTATGAAAAGTGTGTAAATAAATATTATTTCAGTCTAGGGTTAGGGTAATTTAATATTAACATTTTGTGAATCTCTTCTCTGTCTCTCTAAAACTTACAGACGAAGAAAAACATACTAACAGAGTGTGTTTTGACCTGTCTTCAGTAAAGTTAGCAAAAATAAATGTATCTTTAAATAAATATTTCTCGCTAGAATGGGAATGAGTAAGATGAGCATGAAATATACAGGGGCTAGAAGTATCAAGAAGGTAGTTACTGTTTTCACTGCCACAAAATCCATAATGCAGTCCGACAAATAAATGGATGTTTTGGGAGTTCACGGCCCTTTCAGCAGTATGTCAGTCATATTGCAGATACAGAAGAATTGATAAGATGGTGATTAGGATAAATCGACTGCACAGTCGAATTCGGCAGCTAGAAAAGGTACACATTACAAGGACCCAAACCACCAAAAAACACTTGAAGCACTACACGGCAAAAACAACGAAGTGGCATGTGCGCCATGCGATGACTCAGATCAGCCTGGGCATCCGCTCAGTCTGAGAGTCTTTGCTTACCCTAAAAGAGTAGCTACGGGTCAAAGCTAGCCCCATGGGGACATCCAAGACTCTGATCTGACTGGGCCAACGCCCAGACTGATCTGAGTCTTCGTTTGGCGCACATGCCACTTTGTTAGTTGTGTCGTGTCGAGGCTCATTTGTAAGCACGGTCTTGTAAACTTTCATATTCGCATTGTCAAAATTCAAAAATTTGGAAATTATTTAGCGGCTACTCCAGACAGCTAACATCGGAAACTCAGACCAGACTGTGTAGTTGATATGCGCCGTTGTTCATTGCGTATTCTCTGTGATGCAGCTCAGTCAAGAAAATATTTGCGCTGATCGCATTGCTTTGTTCTCAATATCTGAAAAAAGAATACCTTATGAGCAGACAGCGCAGCCACACAGACCTTGATCGGTGACGGCTTCAATGAGGTATTGGCAGAAGTGTTTCAATACTCCAAAACCCAGAGGCAAGAGCAGAATCGCGGCATGTCCGGAATTGAACCCGCTGTCTCACAGCCAACACGAACGGACTACATTGTGAGACGACAGTCTGAACAGAATATGTGCTCAAAATGGCTCTTGATTCATCATCACATCATCATCAACTTCTGTAAATGCTTCCACCAATGCTTGAGTAGTGACGGCTTTCATATAACTAGAAGCGCAATTAAGAATTTTCTCAGAGTTCTGCCAGCCTCTTTCCCGAGTGTATGGAACCTCATTTTGTAAAATTAATACCGACTTTCAGATAGATTTTCAGCATCACGACTGTTACATGTATCACCATACGTAGCCTAACTGCAATACACTGAACGTCAGAGTAGTCCGCTATGTTACAAATGACGCCAACTTGAATGAATTATGGTGACTTTACGTCCTTCACAACGCACGTAGTTTATGGCGCCGTCAATTACGTACATCCCACCTTAATACAAGCATTCCATTTAACATGTAGCAAGTAAACTGTTAGTAAGCCCAGAAGCTTAGACGAAGGTTTTTCTAAAATAAGTCTGGGCCTTTTTTCTTCTTTCTCCATTAAGACAAATGATAGAGCTCTTTAGTAAGGAGGAGATAATAAGGAGCTATATAGCATGTGCTTCATGGAACATTAACATTAAGTATCCCAAAACCAACAGAAATTCCATGCTCCCTTATCCAACACTTCGAAAGTTTCGTTATTATGGTGTATAGGTACACCTCCATGTTTTTTTATTCCATTTCTACAAGGGGAAACAACTTTTGAGACTTCCTGTTTGCTTCCCAGAATATGACGATCTTCCAACAAAGGATCTACTCTTATAAAAAAGAATTTGCTCCCTGGGGAGCAAATTCTTTTTTTAAAAGTTGACCCCCACTGAAAAAGGAGGTAGAAAGAAAATGCAGAGTTATTTCCCCTGGAAGTGTACCCAATTCATCTTCACTTTACCTGGCAGTCATTTCTGCTTTCTGAAACTTTCTAGTGAAAAAAAAAGAAATAAATAGACTATGTGCATTTACGTCAATACACAATACAGAAGTGCATAAAACACAAAAGCAAAATTTATTTTCTAACAAATGATTTTGTTTCTTTTGTTTCTTTTTTTTGTGCATCATATGAACTATATGGCACCTGAGCAACACAATCTGCCCATATTTTATGTTCACAATTTTTGCACTTAACATAAATGTGCAAACTTAAATACCCGCAAACATAATATTTTTATAAAGAACAGGCCCGGATCCAGACCATAACATACTGGTGGGGCTCTGGATAACTGATAACTGGCGGGGCTGAGAGGTGCCGAGAGCCGAGATATATTTGGGAAGTGGGAGGGGAAGGGGTGGTTGGGCAGAGGGGAGGGGGTGAGGCTTAAAAATATATGACATAATAAGGGATCCATTTGATGAAAATTTTTGGTGTCTTTTTGCCTTGAAATATATCTTGTGAGATCTCATTAGAATCGCCTCACCGAGGCGATTCTAATGAGAACTCACAACATATATTTTAATCTTACTGGGTCCAGGTGGCGGGGCTGAAGCCCCAGAGCCCACCCCCTGGATCTGGGGCTGAAGAAATTATAAGAAAACTCAACAATTCTGTGAATTTTGGTACCTGTAAATATGTTTACGAATACAAAACTGTGAAATTTTATCCTCACAAATATAAATACAATACTGTATTCTGAAAAACTGGCAATTGCGTCTTGTAGGTGCTGACATTCCGAAAAGTTTGACTGTTACTCCATTTTGGCAAGTTGGATGATAATCATTCCATATTTCAAAATAAAGCACACTGATTGGCTGCTCCCGAGCATGTGCTCGGAAGCAGCCAATCAGTGTGCTTTATTTTGAGTTTGAGAATGTACTCAAGTTTTATAACCTCGGGGCCAGTCTGGTGACGTTCTGATGGGTATTACAGTCATGACACATACTGACAAGTTTGACTGTCACATTGCTTGTGACACTGTGACAAGTATTACAATCATGAGAAGTTTGACATAATGACATTCACAATGGATGTGACACTCTTACAAGCTTAACAATCACCCCTATTTTGAGATTCTGGCAAGTGTGACAATCCCTCACGTTGCTTGTGATATTCATCATAAATTTACCATAAAAATTCTGAATATTGAGACAGATATAGAGCAAACAGTAAAGACTCAGATCAGAATCAGATCAAGGGCCACACTATTTGCCAATCCATCTGCATCTTTTGGTTGCATTACTGCATTGTAAAATCAAAGTGTTCAATTTGTGGAACAATAACAGTAACTACTGTGGATATCTCAATTCTTATAGCTTTTAACAGTAAATGTAACAAGTTACTAACAACCACTTATAACAGGAATTAATATATCTACCTGGCATTTTTCAAACCGAAACACATGGGTCTGAATATCAGGGGGAAAAGGGTAACAATGTCATTCACTAGGTCTAGCCACTGAAGGAAAGCTAATAATATATCAGTTATTTCAGTTTTTCATATTTCACCATGACAACTCTGTGAGCTATCATTAGAACCACTTAGCCGGTGTGGTTCAAATAAAAGATCACAACAGATAATTTACTTAGAATGATAAAACTTATCTTAGAACTATTTCCAAAGCTCTGTGTAGAGTGGGATTTGGAAGGGGGTCCTTAATAACAAAAAAATCATACCTGCATTTGTTGTGCTCTATGATGATATTACCAGAATGTACATGACCATGAGGTGGAAAGCCTTTTTCTTCTAAAAATATCAAAGCCTGTAAATGAATCACAAAATTACTGAAGTATTGTTATAACCATGAACTTAAATACATTAACCCACAAACATCATGTTTTTACTGAGGAATCTTACGAAAACGTAATAAATATGCAAACTTAAGTACCCACGAACATGTCTGATATTACAAAATGGTGAACTTTTGTCCCCGCAAACATAAATGTCAGTACAGCCCAAAACTTTAGCCTGTAGTTGAGATACTGGGGCCGTATTCATAAAGCCACTTAAGTCGTTGCTATGCGGTTGCTAAGGCTAAATATCTATACAGGAGATTCCCTACAACTATGAAATTTGGTCTGGAGGAACAGTCTTTATAAGACTGTTCCTCCAGAGCAAATTTCAAAGTTGTAGGGAATCTCCTTCAAAGACATTTAGCCTTAGCAACAGCATAGCAACCACTTAAGTTGTTTTATGAATACGGCCCCTGCTCTCAATCCTCTGAAAGACCTGCAACATTGCTCTCTGAACATCTGGTCATCTAGAGAACATTTTTACTCATTTCCTTTTGCCTTGTTAAAATTTTGCCTTTTTTATAAGGATCTTCTAGAATCCCTATCAAATTGGTTGTCACTATACAGTTGAAACCAAAATTTTGGTTGTCACTATACAGTTGAAACCAAAATTTTGGTTGTCACTATTTAGTTGAAACCAAAATTATACAGTCATGATATATGATCTCCTACTTTTCAAACTAGGTTAGATTCACAAGCATAAATAAATGTAAAATTCATTTGAATTTTGATGACCTATTAAAATTCTAAATACTGGGACATCTAAAATAGTTACCACAATTATCCTACAACTGAACAGTTTCATTTTAGAGGAGGTAATTCTTTCCATGGAAGACTTTTTGCCGACTTTGCCGATTTTATTGGATGCAAGGCTTCAAGGACTGAGGACCAATTTTGTTCTTTAGAGTCATTCAGCTAAATGAGAGTCATTAAAGTTGTATTAAAGAAGGAAAACATGAAACTATTCACCAGGGGCCGTATTCATAAAACGACTTAAGTGGTTGCTATGCTGTTGCTAAGGCTAAATTTCTTTGAAGGAGATTCCCTACAACTATGAAATTTGCTCTGGAGGAACAGTCTTATAAAGACTGTTCCTCCAGACCAAATTTCATAGTTGTAGGGAATCTCCTTTATAGATATTTAGCCTTAGCAACCGCATAGCAACCACTTAAGTGGCTTTATGAATACACCCCTTATCTTTAAAGTACCAAAGACAAACAGATGTATTTGCAAACAATGTAGATCTAGATGAGGGGGCTCATTATGAGGCGCCTCATCTGTATCTACACTGTTTGCCTTCTAGTCTTTGTATTCTCACAATGGTAAAGCTTTGAAATTTTGTAGACGTAAATTTTGTCATCTGTTTTTGGAACTTTCAGGGTTAAGTTCCACAAACATACAAGTATACAAGGGTCATACTGTGAGAATCTGTTTTCCAAAACATTTGATCTGTGTCACATTTAAACCCCGATTTCTTGTCTTGTATTTTAATTTCCAAGGATCTGTATGTCTGCTCTGTAAATGAATAATAAACATATTTTAATTTCATTTTATAGGTTAATGCAGTAGTTTTCACTCTTTCTGTTAATTGTCCGTAGAACCTAAGACAAGAAATATTCACAACATTGATATGCGTGTAACTCCTGAGCAAAGTTTCAAACTGACTGCTTAAAACCTCGCCATCAACTTGATTATTCAAACTTGCCATCCTGTATTAGCAAGAACCCTAAAATATCTTAGTGGGAAAAGCCCCTACTTTTGTTAAAAGTCTCTTTATTTTCTTAAAAGGCACATACCAATCTTCAGTATGTCTGTAACATCTGTGCACAGTTTCAAATTTATAGCTTAAAAATGGATGAGTTGATTATACAATTTTTCTAGGTTGTATGGACAGACAGACTGACAAAGGTAAAACACTATACCCCCTAACTATTATCACAAGGGCATAAAAACCAAGTCAAATTTTCACAAAAACCATAACTGTTTAGTTATTACACAGAATTTTTCTCTTTAAATACGATCCCCAAAATCTAGATCCATCTTCTTAGACAGATCTAGATTTTTGGGATTGTGTTGGAACAGAAAACTCCATTTTATAGTGGAATTACACCAAAGTGATCTACATATACATCTATGAGGACATTTTCAAAGGGGTCAACTTCTGTCTTATAACCAAGTAAATATGACTACATACCTGATATATATAATCTTTCAAGGACCCTCTCACACACACAGGATAGACAACTACGACTATATTTTGATCCACCATAAAATCAATATCCGCTATCGGCAATATGAACGGGTGTTGCTGCAGAAGTAACATATCCTTCACTAGCTTTCTGTTCTCCTTTGTAAAAGGGTATGTCAACTTCTGACTTCTCTGTGTCATGGTCATCAGCATATATGACCTTGACCTACTGTCATATACTCGGAACCAATGCTTGTGACTTCTTCTGCCTGAAGAAGAAAATAGATCTTACATGAGTCTTCATTTGATATGATATACAGGTATTTGGAACTCTTTTCAGTGATTTATCAACCTTGCCAAATCCAGGCCCAGTCGTTAAAAACTAACAATGTCCTTTGTTAACGAGACGTTAAATTTCAAACATATTGCACTTAAAAATCACTGTCATTTTTTGCCAAAGAAATTTTAGGAGCTTTTTGCAGTGGAAAAACTCCTCTCACTTTTTGGTAAAAAATATTAGTACACTTGATTTTATGTGTACGACAGAACTTGACTAATCCTTGACTAACAAATCTGTTATGGTAACAGTGCTTTGAACAGCTGGGCCCTGATAGATAATTCTCCAGGAAGAGTTCTAGAAAACAAAACTGAAAGTCCCTTTTATCACATAATTGAGTGGCGACACGACAAACCATACAAAGTGACATGTGTGCCCAGCACATTGATAAGCCCAGTTTGTTCAGAGTCTTCCCTGTGCGCTTAAAGAGCAGTTAAGGGTCAGAGCTAACTCCATGCCTACAGCCAAGACTGAAAAGACTCGGCAGATGCCCAGGCTGATTTATGTCTCCCCTGGTTGCACATACCACTTTGTTGGGTTTTTCATGTCGCAGCTCAATTATGTATCACCTTAATATACTTTACTTAAATTGCAACATTTTCTATTCAGAAAACTGACTGTACAATTTACATGAACTTTCATGGACATGTGCCTTTAAGATGCTTTAAAAATGTAATTTCCACAAGTTGCAGTTAAGTTAACCATTCAGGCAGAGAAAAACAAACCAAAGGGTGCATTAAGACCTTTGCTCATCTTTATGTGTCAAATGCACAAGTCTGTAGTATCAACTGCCAGCGCTACAGAATGGCGAGCTGTCAAAGTTGGAAGAGAGGTCTTTGATTACTTTAAGAAATGATGCTTGAAATCGAGAAAACAGAGTTATGGCTTCATACCCAAGCTGAAAAAGCCTGTGAACCTTTATAGAAACTTCTTTTCTTTAGAAGGCACCATTTATAAAATGTCAGTAAAAATGTTTGTACACCAGTCATGATTTAACTTCATTTTAAATCAGTAAAGCAACGTGGCCTTTTCTCTCTTTCCTATCAATGGCATTCTCAAGGAAATGCCTCACAGACTTCTTAAAGAAAAAAATATGAACAGTACCTAAATCTTCTAGCTGTTGTACACTGCTATACTGTGGATTACTGCGTAAATAAAACTGAGAATTTAACCAGGCTGCATCTGAAATAAAAATAATAGATTGATTATAAGACAGGGAAGTGTCTTTCTCAGTCGTTTTTTGTAAGTGATACAAAACATGCTCTCTCTCAACAGTGCAAACTGCAAATCGAACTGCAGTGCAGACCCTGATCTGACCGCTTTTTATGTACTTTTTCTCAGTATCACACTCATTTGTCATACAATCTCTGGAATGATGGTTTCATTAAAATTATCAAAACTTATATAACGATATGAATGCTCCTGAACTGTTTTCTTCTTTCATCTCAATTTCATTTAGAGCCAGAATGAATACAATTACACTGACAGAGTGGTGGTGACTTCTGAGTTCACACTTTACACTTTCAACTTCTTACTCCAAATTTTACATCTTTCTTCATACTTCCTACTTTACACTTCATTTTACTTCCAATACTTCACACTTCCTAATTCTAACTTCCCACTTCAGAGTTTTTATGAGAATAACAAGAAGAGTGAACTACAGTCAACTCCCAATATCTCAAAGTCCAAGTTCATCTTAAACTTCTGATATCTCAAAGTAAACTTTCTGGTCCCAGAAAATTTACTTTGAGATATCAGTAGTTTGCTAAACCAGGGTTGACATGTAAATAAAAATAGGAAATATGTCCAAACTACGTTCTTTGATATAAGTGCTTCTTTGAGATATCACTCTTCGAGTTATTGAGAGTTGACTGCATAATGCAAAAGTAAAGTGTAAAATGATGACTGTGAAATTGGAAGTGTATTGTGAAAAGAAGGTTAGAAGTGACATGTTGTCTCATACTCTATAAGACAGTGACAATAATAAAGGAAGCATGAAGTATTAAGTATGAAGTGAGATGTATGAAGTCATCACTGGTCTGTTTGAACTTACCCCTATGAACAGTATACTGTTTTTCACTTTCTCTCTGAATCCTGTGTCCAAGACCAATGTCATTATTCTGTAACAATGGAACTCTCTCATAGCCACTGTGTCTTCTGAAAGAGTTACCATAATGGCCTAAAATACTGGAACACTGCGCAACAGTTTAGTCTCAAATCAGACTGCTCCTAAGGAGCAGTCAGATCAGAGTCTGCACTGTTTGGAATTCTACAAGCATTTAAATGACACATCACCTGAAAGTGAAATAACTTCAACAAATGTAAGGATATTTAGATTTATCATATGACGTCGCATCTGAGAGTGTAATAAAGCCATGCATTAAAAACAATAATCCACTAGTGGATTAAATATGCAAATTACGTCGTAATGTTATACGTTGAAGTCCATTAAAACGTCGCGTTTTCTAATGGCAAAATCGTGACGTTTTAGTGCAAAATTTGCTTATAAAATGCGATTTTAGTGTCAAATGATAAACTGAATCTTGCATTTGTGCTCCTGTTTTATTGAATTTATTAACTCGATGGGGAAAACCGATAAGATGCTCGGCAAGCCTCGCATCTTATCTTTTTCCCCAACTCGTTAAATAAATTCAATAATACATGAGCACTCTAGTAAGATCCTCTATATCAACTAAATATTTTAGGAATGATATAATACATGTAACTGGTTAAGGGGAATGGTACACTCTCAGGGGAAACAACTCGGTCATTTTCATATTTGGCTCTCTTTTAAATGGGGTCAACTCTCAAAGGAACGAATTTACTCCTCTAATTGACTCTTTTTTGAAAACATGTAGTTTTGTTGCTAAGGAAGCAAACAGGAAGTCACAAAACCTGTTTGACTTTGTAATAATGGCAGAACAAAACATGGAGGTGTATGCATATATTGTACAATTTCCAATGTTCAGAGTAATAAAATTAGTCATTTTGAAATACTGGTATTATAAAGACCGTCCGATGAAAAACTGATTATAGATACCCACTGGTACATTACCTTAAGACCAAAAAAAAAAAGGGGTTGTTGTGATGCAGCTTGGAGGCATGTTGGTACTCAACAAACATTTTTGTAGGAAAAAAATAATTTTACCTGCATTTTCTGATAAGGCAGACTAATAACAAAATTCCCAAGGCCAAGACAACAATTCCAACAACTATGGGCAGCTACAACAGATGAAGGACATAGAATTATGAAACAAACATGTCATATATAATTCATTGGCTGGCCTGCTGATCTAGCGGGCTGGATTCGAGCCCTGCTATAGGCGGGAATCTTTTCAATCGTAAACAGGGTTCTATTGCACACAGCCTTTCATTATCACTCACTCACCCATCGTCCTAATATGACCGAAATACTGTTAAAAAGGACGTAAAATCGCAAGTCATCCATCCGTCCATCCATTACTACCTGGATATCTTCAGACATCAACATTGGCCACCGCTGTTTGTTGCTGTTCTTTTTATATTGTCTTTAATGATTTGAGCCATGCTCTTAATTTCAACCATGCCTTCCAGAAAGCATTCTTATAACAGCTTAAAAGATGAATGGGTATACTTTCAGTAGCAGCAACTCTGCACTTTCATGTTACCTCCCATTTCAATTGGGATCAATTCTTTAGGGAAAGAATTTGCTCCTTGCAAATTCTTTTTTTTAAGAGTAGACACCAATTTGGAATGATCTGATCTCCCAGGGAAGCAAACAGGAAGTTATAAAAGTTGTTCCCCTCTGTGAAAATTGAGGAAAACACAGAGGTGTACCGATACACATTAACAGTGAACTCAAGAACAACCTGCACATTCAAGCAGTCAGATCAGTCCTCCCAGACAGCATCTGATCAACATCAAATATGGACCCTGTTCATCAATGAATCTGAACAGTAAACAGCAAAAACTAAGCCCATTTGTACAGACATGCAGGCTGATCTATATCTTTTCTGTTTGATCTTATACATGATGGAAATTAAAGAGCCAAAAGACATCACATAGAATATGTTTTCATTCTAATGTCCTAACAGAAAGAATCATAAATACCCTAAAATTTTGAAAAAGTAGGACACCTAAAATAAATAATTATCAAAATTGTCTTTAAACTGGAACAGTTCACAATGCAGCTATGTTTCAAAAAGATGCAGACAGAATAGCAAACAGTACAGACCCTGATCAGACTGCTCCTTCAGGAGCAGTCTGATATGAGTCTGGGCTGTTTCTGCAGACCTATCTGTTCTAATACTTAGAAGTTTTATGGAAGTAATCTTTCACTTTCATGTCAGTATGGACTGACTCATAATAAATACGGAAAATTGAAAAAACCTGCATTTGATACTGGTAATATGATGATATTATGGTTGTACTGATTTACAGTGTCATGATGCAGCATCTGCTTATCATAACAGCAACACAATATTTGGACATTTAACCCATTAATGCCTTGAGGCCCATAGAAGGGATATTTGCAGTATCTGACCAGGGTCTACACTGTTTGCCATAAATACTTGATTGTAATAATAAATTAGTAACAAATAAAATTAACTTGAAAGTTGAAACCCCTTAAAGTTGACATGCACTTGTTCAGTATTGCCAGTGAGCCAGGTTATCATAATTGAGCCCCGACACGAGAAAACCAACAAAGTGGTTGTGCCCCCAGTGCAGACTCAGATCAGCCTGGGCATCCGCCAAGTCTGATTAGAGTCTTCCCTGTCCGCATGCAAGTAGCTTAGACCCTTAGGTACCTTTCAAGCGCTTAGCAAAGAGTCTGATCTGACTGGGCGGATGCCCAGGCTGATCTGAGTCTGCGATGGGCACACAGTCACTTTGTTGGTTTTCTCAAGTTGTGGCTCAAATAGATTTATTTTATGCTGTAGCAGCTTCTGATATAAAACTCATCCACTTTGAAATATGTCTTGTTCAATCAGGGCAGTTTTGTAGCTGGCTGCGTAAGTAATCATTGCATTTCCTTAAAGGAAGCAAGCACATTTATGATGGATTGATGAAACAGTTTTACATCCATTTTAACAGTATTTCAATCATGTCAAGATGATGGCAGGGTGATAATGAAAAGCTATACGCAATGGAAACTCATTTACAGTAGATAAGAATTCTGCCACAATTGGAATTTAAACCTTTACCACTAACACAATAAGATAGCACTTAAATAACTCCACTAACAAGCTGGGAAAGGTCTGACCTGGATGATCTTTGCAAGCCAAGGGTTCTAAGTCCCTTTGATCCTTACATACGTAAGGAATACAGTGGACTTAGTACCCTTGGCTAGTGAAAATGTACCATGATCAATACTGATTGCAGTTCATACTGTTGTGTCCCTACAGTTATGACTTATTTGGTAATGGTAATGTACCATTAAATGACATGGTGCAGTATTTTCATGTCAAGAACATGAAACTGCTCTCATTCAAAGTCATGTACAACAATGACTCTGATATTGGGACAGAATTGCTAAAGCAAAAGGTGTAGACCAAGTCTCTTCCCTTCAATTTTCTTTAAAATGTTCCCCATGAGTCTCAAGGGAACAAATTCATAAAATGCAACTCTTAGCACCTAGTCTGCCCAAGGCCACTCCTATTCGAAGAAGAGAGAGCATTTTCACAGATCATACTTCTGAATATATTTGGTGGTGTCTCTTTACAACCACATTGCTGAAATTTGATTTTGGAAAATTCTTTTGCAAAGAACTGATAAACAGTTGCCATTGTCCATTCCAAACATAAAAGTTTACATGTAGTCCTGACTTACCCAAATATGATCCTCAAGAAACTCCACAAAACCCATCTTTTAAGACTTTCACTTGTTCTTGCATTCCTATGAAGAGGCTTAACTTCTGAAAATTAGAGCACATACCATATAAATTCTTAATATTGGGACAGATAGGTCTGAGCAAACAGTGCAGACCCAGATCAGGAGCAGTCTGATAAGGGTCTACACTGTTTGCCATTCCATCTGCAGCAATTGGGTGCACCATATTGCACATAAAAAGAAACTGTTCAAATTTTAGGATAGTTTATATGGTAATTATTTTAGCCTTTTAGGCGTTCTAATCTTTAGAATATTTATGGTATATGACAATGCTTACACTAGTCCAATATATGAGACTTCTGCGGTCAAATTTCTGTATTTATTTTTTCATGTTGTTATTGTCATTTTCTATTTTTAGTGATCACTGTCACTAACAATAGAAGAATAAAAATGACAACACGAAAATGTGGAATACAGACATTTGACCGCTGAAGTCTCATATATGGGACTATGCTTGCACTAACTGAAGCCTACATACCATACTTAACTCAAAGAAATAAAAAGCTATGTGAGACTTTAATTTAATCTGATGGTCTGAAATCTTTGCAGAAATATGTATAGTGACTAGGGCTGGGATGGGTAGTGATTTTGTATCTGAGTACCCGAATCCCTATTACCCGGGGGTACCCATTACCATAGCATTTTGGGCATGTCTATAGCATACACTTATCAAAAAATACTTTTAGATCAAATCATACATGAGGAATCTGTATTTTGCTACGTGTGCATAGGAAGGGTACAAATGTAGAACTCTCCCTGTAATGATATAAAAATGTTTGGAAATGTATAATTGCAATTAATACACGACAGCCACCCTAAACTTTGCTCTGTTTGCTTGGTAGACTAGTTATGCCTTACATGATAATAAGCATTCGGGAAGGGGGTAGTAAATTTGTACCCAGGTAAATGGTCTACCCGACCCGAACTCAGGACAGGGTACTCATCCCAGCCCTAATAGTGACGGAACAATTTACCATTGGCCCATAAGCTGCTTCATCACTTAGGCGCAGCTCGCAGTCTGTTTCTGAAGGATGTTCCACTGGAAGCTACAACGACGTCCTGAGACAAATTGTTCCATGGAGTTATCACTCTGGATGTGAAGAAATTTTTCTTCACCTCAGTTTTAACATGCTCCTTATGCAGTTTATAATCATGGCCCCTTAAATTTCTGTTTGGAGTGTTACAGAGAGTCAGTGGATTGGTACGATATTCATTATTTAGCAATTTATAGGTTTCAGCTAAGTCTGTATATTTTCTCCTCGACTCCAATGATTGTAAGACTGGTGGATCACTGCACATCGTTGTTGCACTTTTTCTAACAAGTCAATATCAGTTTTAAACCAAGGACTTCATACTACTGATGCATATTCCAATAAAGGTCTTACAGTTGTTATATAAAGTATGGAGATTTTCCTCTGTATAATATTTGAAAAGCATCTCCGTATCATTCCAATTCTTTTGATTTGCTTTCTTTGTGATTTCTAGTATACGTTTACGTGGATGAAGATCATCAGATATAATTACACCTAAATCTCTTTGCTCATGCATATCCGTTTAACGTATAAATATATGATAAGGACTCACGGAACTTTAAAACAACACATTTTAAGGCATTAAATTTCATCAACCATCAACCATATTTCATGAAGCCAAAACATTCAAATCCTGCTGCAGTAACTCACAATCTTTCTGTTCTTGAATAAGTCTATATAATTTGGTGTCATCGGCAAAAAGTTTAGCAATGCTTTCAACTGTGGCAGGCAGATGGTTGACAAAAATAAGAAATAAAATGGGCCCCAATATTGAGCCCTACTCGATCTATTTCAGAATACCTGGAAATTCCATGTGTGATGATTATACTTCCCCCCCCCCCCCCCCCCCTCCCCCGCACCCCAGTCACCCTCTTCCCCACCACCACGGCCCGATATAAACTGAAATACTGTCTCAAAGGGCCGTTAAACCCAAAACAATCAATCAATCAAGCCCCACCACCACAACCCCACCAAAACAACTCTACCCAAGCAATATACACTGATACACTATGTGATGATCTGTCCAAACAGACTGATGTTTTGCAACATGAATTAAAATCAGAATATTGTTGGAAGGCTCATTTTTGGACAACAAACTAACCTGTTCACTAGTTTGTCTGACACTGATCACGAGATTTGTTTTTCTTGAAGTCCACCATTTTGACTGTCACGTGAGAAATCGGCATTACTATTTGTATGATTGTCGTGTCGTTTTGCTCCGCTGACTTTTCGGAGAACCGCCTTTTCGACGTCGTACGTAGAAATCAAGAGTCTTTCACTATATCAATGTAATTTATAATGGCATGTTTTTATTTCCAGATGATTATAAACGAATATGTCTCTCAGAAGTCTGACATCACCTTTAATACTACCAGCCTCTTGATCCGGTGGATCTCTGCCTGGCTATCTGGAAGGACACAAAAAGTTGTTCTAGATGGTGTCTGTTCAGACCCTCTCCCCGTGTTGTCTGGTGTCCCCCAGGGTTCTGTTTTAGGGCCCATTTTGTTCTTAATCTTTATTAATGACCTGCCAGACAACATAAGCTCAACAGTCCGCCTTTTTGCTGATGACTGTGTACTCTATAGAAATATTAGACGGTCCGAAGACCAACAGATACTCCAAGATGATTTGGATAAATTGGCACTTTGGGAAGAGGCATGTCTCATGAAATTTAATGTTGCCAAATGTCACTCTATGAGGGTGACTAGACACCCCCCTCCAAAGCAAATAATCCATGGTTATACATTGCATAACTAAGTCCTAGAGAATGTATCGTCAGCCAAATATTTAGGAGTTGAAATTACGGATGACCGTCGGCTCGAGTGGGGTCAGCACATCAATGAAATTACCAGTAAGGCTACTAAGACTTTGGGTTTCCTTCGTAGAAACTTGACTTTTGCATCGAAGGAAATCAAGGCTGCTGCATATAAAACTCTGGTCCGGCCCAAATTAGAATATGCAGCGCCACTTTGGATGCCCCATCACCAAGTTGATATTAACAGAATAGAAAAAGTACAGAGGACTGCTGCCCGTTGGACCTGTAGGCGCTGGCGCAATCAAAGTCATGTGGGAGAAATGTTAAAAGAACTCCAATGGCCTGACCTGCAGGAAAGACGACAGCAGGCTTCTCTGTCTCTATTCTACAAAATTCACAATAATCTTGCCATTGTAGATAAGAATAAGTACCTATCTGAGGTCGGTGAAGGGAGCAGGAGAACTAGGTCCCACCCATTCCAGTACCACCGTCCAATTGCTTACACGGATGGTTTTAAGAATTCATTTTTCCCCAGGACAGTTGCAACTTGGAATGGCCTTACAACCGAAGCTGTCTCTTCGGAGACAGTTGATGGGTTTAAGGCCAAAATTTAATATCCTAGGGTAGAGCAGGGGTTAGGCATGGAATGCCAGCCCCTGAGGACTTCTTGTAAATAGTTTTAATCTGCTGGTGGCTTTGTCACAAATTCTTTTTTTTTTGTGTGTGTGTGACAACTTATGCGCCACACCAGAAACCTGTCATCATGGTCAAAGTTGACCGAGACAGTATAGATAGAAAGAAATAGAAATATGAGTCTTAGCATGCTCTAATAAACCATAAAATTTTCGTTTCTAAAGCAAAAGATCATGGGGGGGGGGGGGGGGGGCAGTCAAAGGCCTTTGAGAGATCCAAAAGAATAGCTACTTTCATGCAGAGATTTTTTCCAGCCTTCTATTATTTCAAGCAATACTAGAAAAGAGCCCGCACAAGCGCGGAAATATTTCATGATGGTCAAGTTTATATAAAAAAGCGAGTTTTAATTTTTCAATGTAAATGGCCTTAGGCCCAGGTGAAGATAACCTTTACCATGAATACTCACTAAAGCTTCATTTACCTAATTAGTTGTCTGCATCTACAAAGTTTCAGGTAGCAGACTGCATTGATTCTAAAAAAAACACAACTTTTTTCACTTTTTCCTATAGAAAAACCTAAGTGACTCAAAAGTTGACCTTGCCGTAAAACAGATCAAGGTCATCCCAGGGTCATCATTTATATAAATTTTGTTGGGCATTTGAGTCCTTGATGCGACATACTAAGTTTCAAGATCATAGGATTTGTGGTTCTGGGGGAGAATTTGTTGATTTGATGCTTAACGTCCACGGTAAACAGCTAAGGTCATGTCGGGACGGTCAGTTAACCTAACCACACTATTCCTGGGCAGGTTTAGACCTCCTAAGGGGTTAACCAGTACTAAGTGCACATACTTTCGCCAGTAACTGACAACTGCCCTTCTTGAATCAGCGGAAGGAGAAACGAAAGTATGTGGCCAGACCGGGTTTCGAACCCAGGACCTCCGACTTATGAGTCAGGTGCCCTACCGATTGCGCTACGCGGCCCGGCGTAGTTCTGGGGGAGAAGATTTTTGAAATTTTTTACCATAATAAATGTTTGCCATCTTGGTTACGTGACCTGTCCTGTGTATTTTTTTTCTGGAAAAATTGGGTCCTGGAACGTTTTGGGGGAAAATATTCAAGCCCTCTGAAGACTAAAGGCTTATTTAGCTTCGTTGAATCATTGAAATTGATTTGTCTGCTTCGCTGGAAAAATGCCCTTTCTTACCTGGCGCATGTGTGTTAACCTTAGACATTTTTAATTTTTGTCTTTTCGAAAGTTCAGTTCAGTTTGAATTCTCCTAACGACGTTCCCCAAGTGGCTCAGCGGTACGTAACCATAGCCGCACACACTTGGCGCCGTGTGTCCGTCCAACTTTTCGAAAAACCATGTGCGTTGAGCGGGCGAGTTCGATTGGCTACTCGTATTGACTATCATTCTGGAAGAAAATGGGTCGTTTCGAGCCAGGGCCGTCGGGACTATGACCATTTAGTTCTTCATCCGTTTAGACACATGAGCAAAAATACAAAAATAAATCGTTATTTATGGGGAATGACGTACGTTCATGGGTCGGATTTTTGCATTAGAACCTGCTAAATTTGGATTTGCTATAGCGCTGCGCCGATATAACGACGCAGAACCGAAACGACCGGATTAATTTAAAACGTGTATTCGAGTACACGATAATTTCACTCGAAGGCACCCATTGTTGACAAAAACCAATAGTCGAAGTTTCTAGAAAAATACTTGGGAGAATTTAAAATGAAAGACGAATTTAATTCCCAAATTCTTTAAATCTATGTGAAACTAAAACACACGCTAACCGAAATTATCAAAGATAGCAATATGCGAAAGAACCAGTATAGAAATTACGCTTGAAAATGCCACCAATTTTGCAGTTTATGCGTTACTTCGTTTATTTAGTATTATAGATACTCTGTATACCATGACCAGGCATAAAAACTGATAAAGGAAAATATGGTTTTCAGTCTTTGGAAAGAGCATGTTTTATAAATAACTGAAGTCAAACTTTCAGGTGTAACTATAGATAATGTATTTGTGTCATGTATGTAAATAAAGAAGCGAATATGTTTGAACCAACTATAGATTTTAAACCTTATTTTGATAAACATGTCTAATATTTGGGGGAAAAAGCATAGAGACTGCTTGATATTTTAAAACGCTTTTGTTTCATTACAGTGTTTATGTAAATGTTAATACATGTATATGTTTTGCATGACAATCTCAGGCTACTTTTATAACAGCTTTTAAATGTGGTGCATGCATCATTATAATTGTATCTAATGCTTGTCTTAAACGTTTCATAAATACTTAATTAAGTCGGAAATGATAGCTATTTTATAGCAAATTGATACATGTTGTAGCTCATCCGACTATAAAAGCTTGTATTGTATTGTATTGTTTTGGCAAACCTAAGGTATACCTATCAACCTGCTTTAGTTCAAGAATCGCTGACACATCTAATGTTTACAGCCTCAGGAGTCTTTCATTATTTAGTTTTGGTGCTTTATTTTTTCAGTAAGGATGTTACACTAAAAAGTAAATGATATATGCCAGTCTTTCTACATTCACTAAAGAAGTGCTGTCTCGTTCATGGCGCTGATGCACACAATAGGCTGGTTGCATTTACTCGATGTTGGTTAAAAGCTACTTTATGTCCTTGCAGATGTAAGTCCCTGTTAGTAATTTGCACTTCAGCGTGTCTCTTCGGCTATCATAGATGCAACTTCAGGCTCTGGCCCATAAACAAAGGCTATACAAATGTAGAGAGTGTCTTTTTCTGTGTACTTTAGAGGGTTTTCTTTCTTATGTCTGCTTTCCAAGAAGCGTCAGCTTCACTGTGCACAACGTATTTCAAGAGCCTTTTCCTTTCTGTTTTAGATGGAAGCCCATTTAACAGTTGAAATATTGCTGGTAGGTTAATTGTACACTAGTAACAGCCTCGGACCCAGGGGTGGGCTTTGGGAATAAGACTATATCATTTTCAATGCAGGATTCATGCATCATCATCGAAATATCCAACTCGAGTCAGTGCCAAATCATTGGTTCAGTAGTTTCATTACCACCGTTGCCTTATAAGCGGGTAGGTTGTATCTGCCTTTGGTGAAACAAAGGCGGGTGGTTACACTGAAGAGCTGTACGCGCAATGCTTGGAAAATTCCCCGTCGTTATGTTACAGGGACTGATACTTGTACATTCTTCTTAGCAACCGACTTTCATTCAAAACCTGGGGGTAACGTTGAGCATTACCACTAGTCTGTTTGACAGGAATTCTTTCAGAATGCCTGTCATCTTCTACGAAGAAGTGGTTAGAGATAGCAGCAAGGGCGATTCTCATGCTAAAACATGCATTCAGGTCCAATGTATACTGCATATGTCGTCGTAGATATGCGTGACAAATTATGAAGAAGGGAATTTGTAAAAGCACGACAGTGACAAGTTAGTTCTGTTTAAGGCTTGGGTCTCAGAATCAGAAACAGAATCAGAATTGTTTTCTGGTGATACGTCCAAGGACAATCATTCACCAGGACCTGTGATCAGGGAAGCTAGTCCCTAGCCCTTACAAGAGAAGTAAACTTAGTAACTGAATCATCTGCACACTCAGCAGCAGAAATAAGAGAATCTTCCAGGGAATTCCAATCTCTAATAGTCTGGAGGAAGAAACTGGACTTGTAAGTGTCAGTTCCAGCCAATGGGGTTTGAACTGCCAGGGAATGATGATTCCTGGTACGCCTACTTGGGGGAACAAGGTCATTTATGGGTATACTGGCTGCTCCCTTCAGACCTTTGTAAAGCATTATGAGTCTGCTATCTTTCCTTCTCTGCAACTATCAATCAAATGCCTGAAAAATACTTGAGGGGTCAAATTTTCTGACCGGGAAGCATAATGACTACGGGAAAGACAGAATATTTATGAGAGTTCTTAACCATGTAAACGATGACAGTATCTGGCCGCTATTCGCTGTCAATGACTTTCTTCGCTGGTTATCTAAAAATCAAATGTACAGATTTTCCTCTCTTGTGCGTTTTATTCTCTTCTGTTACTCTTCACTCATATGTTTTCTTATTAAGAGGATGATGGCGGTTAGCACACTTGTGAATGTATCTTCTGTTTGCTGGCGCTTCTGTATCTTCTAATAGTATATACTGGCTCACTTGGCCAAGGATCGTTTCTCTTCAATGTGCATGGGTAGCTTTAATTGTTTCCATACCCTAATAGCGTGTCCAGCTCCAGAGTGACAATACCAAACTCTTGGTGCAATGTTGTTCAGAGTTTGATCCTGGCATTGTCACAGCCCATCGGGCACATGACGTCGCAATGACGTCGATCTGACGTCAATGCGACGGCATTACGGCGCAATGACATCGAACTGACGTCGATGCGACGTCATTGCGTCGCAATGACGTCATTACGACGTCATGTGCCTGCTGGGAGAGGGGGCATTTGAGGAGGTAATGTGGTGCCCTCTTCTTGTTCTCTACACCGGCTATCATTTGCGGAAAGATCAAGCGGCTGATACTATGCTATATGCTGACAATGTTATACAAGCAAGATCAAAGAACTTGCAATGATCTAAACATTTGAGCCGCGACACGAGAAAACCAACAAAGTGGTTTTGCGCCCAGCGCATACTCAAATCAGCCTGGGCATCCGCCCAGTCTGATCAGAGTCTTCGCTGACCACATGGAGGTAGCTTACACCCTTAGCTACCCGTTCAGCGAGCTGCATCGACTCTCATCAGGCTGGGCGGATGTTTGTTTTCTCGATGTGAAAAAGGTAGAAAAGTCAACTGGCCACAGATAGGTACTAGATGTTTAAGTTGCCTGACGCATGCAGACGCACGCGGTGAATAGAGACGTAAGAGGTTTGGTCTTTGGACTTAACTTGTCACTGTTATATTAGCTTCAAATCGACTTTTCGGGAACTTTCAAGATATTGTAATCTTCGTCTAACCTGGATTACACTGTATCAAAGTTTCTGTCAGAGTTAAAACCCATAATCTGTCCAGGACACAACAAAACAACCCATACCAAATCTGCATGGATCAACCCGCTGCCAGATCGGGTTATGGTCAAGAACCCCGTGGAAATGGCATGGAGTTCTAGGTCATAACCCGATCTGGCATCAACGTCAGTACGAAGCCATTTTGACGTCATGTGCCTGCTTGATATAGTAGCCAAATATCTGGAAGCATGACCGTTTCATAGTCATATTGGCGAATTTTGCCGGACTAAATTTGTCGTGAAGCATATTAGCGTAGCCCTACGGTAATTTACAAAGATTTAAAACGTCCTTGTCTCATGAACGTCAGAACACAATTTTACCGAACAAATCAGAAGTCTTGCAGATATTTGAGTACCCAATTCCAATATCAATTGCCCAGTCACCGACTCTTTCCCTAAAAGTTCATATATTGTTGGTGCAAACAGGAAGATTGTGATCAGACTTCAACAACGTGCAGCCTGATATGACACGTTTTGCTGTCGCACAAGCCATATGGATTCGTTTCCGTTTTTTTTTTTTTTCAATGTGTGTGTCAATTTTATTTAGACCCCTTGTCCCACCGAAAACACCATACCCTTTCTCTTATTCTTCAGTGTGCAATAATCAAGGGGTATGGATACATCTTCATGCTTTTCCGCCATCAAACAACGAGGCTCCTGTGTGGTGTGGGCTGGGGTGGGGGGGGGGGGGGGTAAGATTCGTGACTTCCTGTCTTGCTTCTTTGGAGGACGAAACGTTTCTAAAAGGGGATGTACTCTTAAAGGAAAGAATCGTTTCCAACAGGGGAACTACTCTTAAAGGATCTGCTCCGATAGGACCAAATTTACCTTTAAGGGTTTACCCCATTGAAGCCCCAGTCACACATTCACGGTTCAGGCCACGGTTCACCACGGTTTCACAAACCGTAGCACACCGTCGTGATTCGTAGTAGCACCGTAGATGCATCCGTCGTGCTCCGTAATGATCCCTGAAGAACCGTGGTGATCCGGGAGTCGCTACGGAAGTTTTAAACTGTTTAAAACTTCCGTGGTGAACCGTGGTGGCTTGTGGGCGTGGCCTAAACCGTAGCGCAACCGTAACAGAATCGTGCTCGTTCGTAGCGCTACCGTATGTGTATCCGTGATTATCCCTGGCTTTCCGTCGGTATTCGTGGACAATCGTGGTAATTTTTTCACTACGAAAACTCACTTTTTCTTCAAGTGAAATGAGTTCCCAGGCTCGAAAGTTTATGACCTTGGATTACTTTCCTTGTCAATGCAAAATACCTACTCACAATTAATTTTCAGAATAAAATTTTTATTTGTCAACCGAATTTCAAAATTTTTGCTGCACATTTTACGAAAAATTTACTATAATATAATGTGATAAAATATTTCTTTGTCTTCAAATAAATTAAACATCATCAACAAAAATCATTATCATGACCATCGTTAAACCGTAGACAATCGTAGGGGCCCGTGGCGCTTCCGGCTTGAGTCGTACTAGCACCGTATCGAACCGTAGTAGCATCGTAAGCTTCCGTAATGCGACCGTGTTGACCGTGGTGCTGCCGCCTTGCACCGTAGTGAATTCGTAGATGATCCGTACAGACACCGTACAAACACCGTGAGAAACCCTAATGGAACCCTGGCAAACCGTAGTGATGCTGAATTTTTCTACGGTTCACCCCGGTTTGCCGTCTAGGTCAAACCGTGGTGAATCGTGGTAAACCGTAGCCTGAACCGTGAATGTGTGACTGGGGCTTGAGAAGCGTTCATACTAAGTACACAAGGTACCGCAAGGCAGGCACGAGGTACCGAAAGGTAGCACCAGGTAGGCACAAGACGGTTGTACAGGAAATAGTACATAAAAGTCTACCAGTTCAGTATCTATTTTATTTAAGCGAGTTTTACTTGTACTGTCGGCTTTGGTACGCGTGCCTTGGGTTTTGAACAGGCTTGTGTTCTTTGCTGACATCCCTGGAAACAACAATATCAGTTTATAATAGACCTTTTATAAGACCTTTGTTGACTTCTTTCATAGTCAAACTTTCGATCAGTAAAGCAACGGTCATGGCAGAAGAATTTCAAAACTCGACCACACCAAGTTTCCTAATACTTGGGCGTGTCCTTGACATGCAATCAGGGTGGATCCCTAGATGACATAACAGTAGCACATGCAGTTGTTCACACAGTCAGGTTTACATTTTAGGCATGGAAAGTTTTATCAGCAGCTTTTTGTAGAAGGGAGACATACAATAGAGATGAAAATGCCAATTTCTTCCCTTGAAAGTATCAAATTAGGCTGAGAAGACCAATAAAATGGCATATCCTCATAACTTTGCGCATCTGTGGAGTCCAATCAGCATATTACAGAGGGTGGACAAAAGTGTTCGTTAAATCGTGACGTTGCCGTTCACTTCAGTGCATTTCCACTTTTGCTGAAAAATTAGTAAAAAGAGAAGCATAAAATATACCAACATGAAAATTATACCAATGTGTAGCCAAATGATTTATGCAATATACAAAACATTTTTATATGTTTGTGATCTCTAGTTGCAGAGTTGTGATTATTTAAAGACCGCGTAAATTTTTAGAAAACCCTGTTTCCATTGACGTCAATGGTGACGTTAGCAAAATTTACCGCAAGAAAATACCTCAATTTGGTTACAGTAGTGCCAAATACTAACTATAGATATCAGGAGAGCAAGAAATTTATTAATATTGCATAAATAATGTAGCTAAACATTGGATCAGTTTTCATGTAAATATCTGCTAGACTTTTCTCACAATATTTTTTGCGCTAAAAGAAAAAATGCATTAAAGTCAATGGTAACGTCACGATTTAACGAACACTTTTGTCCGCCCTCTGTACATATTGTTAATCGCCATGACAGATGCAAGGAGTGGTCATTCCAAATGTTCCATCGCATCTATTTAGCTAAAAAAATAATAAGTTAATCTGTCTTTTGTTTTTCTGTTTATAAAGCCTCTGTGCTTGTTTAAATAACTATTTTATTCTTTGATACATAGACAATTGTACCTGAGTGAAAGGGAATAATCAGGTTGAATGGTTGAGGTGTCACAATGTACACAGTAGTTAGGGTATGGACAAGTATTTATTTGAGCCGCGACACGAGAAAACCAACAAAGTGGTCGTGCGCCCTGCGCAGACTCAGATCAGCCTGAGCATCCACCCGGTCTGCTCAGACTCTTTGCTAAGTGCTTAAAGGGCAGCCAAGGGACTGAGCTACCTCCATGCGGACAGCGAACTTACGGAAGACTCTGATCAGACTGGGCGGATGCCCAGGCTGATCTGAGTCTGCGCTGGGCGCACAACCACATTGTTGGTTTTCTCATGTCGTTGCTCATTTTGTATTTTATCAAGCTCTACATCTCAGTAAATAACACAAGTATATTGCGAAAAGAAAAATGAATCGGTTCACTTTTCAGGGGAAGCAACTCTACAACTTTCATTTTTACCTACCACCTCGTATTGCGTCTTCTCTGAAAGGTAAGTAATTGCTCTTCAAGTAGACCTTTCTCTGAAAGACCTTTTTGGAAGACCTCTTTTTTTTCGTAAGGCAGGATGGATGACTTAACGTCCTTTTCAACAATATTTCATTCATATCAGGACGATGGGTGGGTGATAATGAAAGGCTGTGTGCAATGGAACCCTGTTTAGGACTGAAAAGACTCCCACCTACAATGGACTCCAACCCGGGACCGTGCTAGATCAGCGCTTAACCTACTGAGTTACCAGGGCTCCTTTTTGTTTTGTTGTCCGCAGAGAAGGATACAGGAAGTTAGGAAGTTGTTTGCCTTTGCTAGAAATGGCGTAAAACATGGAAAAGAACCCACAGACTTAAAAAGGATAAGAGAGCAAAACAAAATTTCAATGATATACTTGTATGTGTGTAGATTGATATCAGTATAAACTCACTTTGCAAACTCAGGATACCAAGTCAACTTTCTTCCTTACATACTTGCCGGGCCGGGTAGCGCAATCGGTAGGGCACCTGACTCGTAAGTCAGAGGTCCTGGGTTCGAATCCCGGTCTGGCCACATACTTTCGTTTCTCCTTCCACTGATTCAAGAAGGGCAGTTGTCAGTTACTGGCGAAAGTATGTGCACTTAGTACTGGTTAACCGCTTAGGAGGTCTAAGCCTGCCCAGGAATAGTGTGGTTAGGTTAACTGACCGTCCCGACATGACCTTAGTTGTTTACCGTGGACGTTAAGCATCAAATCAACCAACCAACCAACCAACTTACATACTTAAGGAACAAAAAGGACTTATAGTGCCCTTTGGTTAGCAAAGATGAATGGGAGTATTCTGGGACAACTTTCTTTTTCTCTGTGAAAAACGTTTTGCAGCCCCTCACTAAAACTGCCTCATCTATGCAAGCCCATAACGTATATAGTTTAATCCATTGCATTCTGGGTATTTTTGTCGTCTGCTGAAATTGTCGTCTGCATCATCAAAAATCAAGAAAATTCTGACAATATTGGTCTAACTAACTCTTGCAGAAATGATGTCTAAGCAACAAACAGTTTGGATGATCTGGATCCAAACTGTTTGTCCAGATACCCCTGAAGGAGTATCCTGAATGGAATGGGTTAAGGTGAAGTTGCAAAAATATCTCCTAGATGCATTCAATTACATGCTCTATAAACAAAACACAGAGTCAAATTATACCCAGTTCTTCTGAGTAGAACGTTTTTTATTCTTTTATTTTTTTGTTCTTTCATGACAGGGTAGCACAGATGATCTACCCTACAGAATGCGAGGAAACCCTTAAAAAAAAGTGGAAACCAATATAAGCTGGTCCAGTCAAATCTAACCCCGATGCCTTGCAGTCATCTTTTCAAGTCATGGGTACTAAATCCACTTTGATCCTTACTTTCGTAAGGAACAAAGTGGACTTAGTACCCTTGGCTTGCAAAGATGCTTTGGGGTATACTTCTGGTTTTCAAAGAGTCTTGAGTAGGTCTTGTCAGTATCCCTACAGCTGGGTGCCAGGCTACAACTACAAACTTGTCCAATTTCGAAGATGGGTGAAGCCATTATAGATTATGAGGTATGTATGGAAAATACTTTACTTGCATTGCTTAGTAAATTAACCCATTGCATTCTGGGTGTTTTTTGTCGTCTGCTGAAATTGTCGTCTGCATAAAAAAATCAAGAATATTTTGACAATATTGGTCTAACCAACTCTTGTAGAAATGAAATATAGGCAGCAAACAGTTTGGATCTCAGATCAGGCCACACAAATGTGGGGTCTGATCTGGATCCCAACTGTTTGCCCAGATAAAGGGGTATCCCGAATGGAACGGGTTAAAGCTTCTAGCGAAAAGATTCAGGGGTACGGGCACAGTTCAGCCGATGACTATGTTCTAGTCTCCATTTTCCAAAGAAACGACTCTGACAGAAAATAATTCATTTTGTAGTAGTTGAATACTTCATACGAGGAGCTAGTCTTAAAGAAAATAAACCATTGTCCTCCAAAAGCTAATTCTTCGGTTTAAGGAAAGCCCCAATCAGAAGGGAGCCCTGTACTTCCAAATCATAGTGGTCTCCCTTTAAGTGTATCCACTCTAATTAAGCTCTATGTGGACAGTCTCTGCAGCACTATTACCCATTTTCGTTGGATGAAATTGTTAGGAGTCCTATTAATTTAAAGAAAAATGCCTGAGTAAACTAGAGACTGCTTTAAAGCTAACAAAGATATAACCGGAGACAGAATTAAGAGAAAAAAAGAGGAATTATCAAAGTTATTCACATTCAAAGCTGAAGAATCGAATCCAACACAGAAATAACTGGTTTTAATGTGTCCGAATATAAAATATTATTGTTGTATGTACAGTCATACAGGCTTGAGGTGTGTAAATATGCCTTCAAGTCAGACAACTCTGATTTGAATGTTTTAGTCTCTTTTCTGCACTAGGACTACTCTTAATTAAAGGAAAGAATTTGCCCTCAGAGACAGCAAACTCTGACAGCAAGTTCTTGAGAGCAAGTCCTTTCTTTTAGGAGTATAAGAGAGCAGGGGTCATACTTATAAAATGACTGAAGTGGTTGCTATGTTGTTGCTAAGGCTGAAATTCTATAAAGGAGATTCCATACAACTATGAAATTTGCTCTGGAGGAACAGTCTGAAAAAAAGACTGTTCCTCCAGAGCAAGTTCCATAGTCGTAGGGAATCTCCTTCACATAAATTTAGCCTTAGCAACAGCATAGCAACGACAAGTGGTTTTATAAATACGACCCCAGATTCTTTCCTTTAAGGGTAATCCCTGCAGAGAAAGAAGCGATTCCTAAGCCAGGAAAGTAGATACTATTTCTACCAAAGTTGTCTCCCTTTTTCAAAATGGCTACCAAGCCATCCAGATATATCCACACACCTTAAGAAGAAGGAGCACTCTTGGGTTCGAGGTTATAAAACTTGAGAATAATCTCAAACTCAGAATAAAGCGCACTGATTGGCCGCTTCCGAGCATGTGCTCGGAAGCAGCCAATCAGTGTGCTTTATTTTGAGTTTGAGAATGTACTCAAGTTTTATAACCTCGGGGCTTGGTCTTTAAAGACACTGAGAACTTAGTGGTCTCCAAAGACACTGACAACTTTAGTGGTGGTGGGTTATGTCTTTATGGGAATCTTTATGTCTACAGACGAACACTGGAACATGGGCGTGGTGGAGAATATAATCACTAATGCTGCCAAGGAATGTTCTGCGCAGTCGACCGTGACCACGAGTTCCACAAATGATGAACGTGGCATTTTCTTCGTCGGCAACGTGACATATCACCTCCCCGGGCTTGCCGGCGACACTCTTCACCTTGCCCCCGATCTGAAATACGAATACGACTTTACTGGTCACGGTGTTTACTTTTACAAAGCTATCCTGATGAATTTTATACCTTAAAAATCGAAAATAAAACTCGAAAATTAAAGCAGAGGACAAATTTGGATTCGGTTTGTCCTACCAAGTCCCTGTCAGGGGGTAAACATTTTGCTGTTTTTGTCTAGTGCTGTCATGAAAAAGGACGCTACTATGAATGCTCCGCATAAAACTTTACGATCGTTATGAAAGGCACAACCAACGCTTAACAATGAGCTTTTAAATGATCTTGAAAAGAGAATTGAAAATAGATTTTCAGTGCCTACTCCTAAATATATCAACGAGATTTATGGCCCGTTTATTATGTCCCGGAGATTTTTAGTAAAGCAGCCCCACTCCCTGCCTATACAAGCATACACAAGCCCATCATTTTACCTCTTAAAAAAAGACTCTCTGCAAGTGTACTCCCAAATATATAAACGAGATTTCTGGCCCCGTTTTTTGTGTCTCGCCATATTAATGTAATCCCGGCCCAGAAAAACAAAAACATGCCGATCGCTTTTCGTCGAAAATAGGTTTTCAGCGTATTACTCACATATGCATATGACCCCGTTTGATCTGTCCCAGCGTATTTCAAAATACAATCCCAGCTTATACATAAATACGTTTTTATTACAGCGAACTTACGCCTTCGTCTTTCATTTTCTTTCCTAGAACTTCTAAAAAGGCCTTTTCTTTCTGGTCCTCCTCGTCCATCATAGCTTGTATTGATTCCACGTCAGCAGAGCCACCCAGAGCTGAAAATTGAAAGCAACAAAGATTACTTGCTTATTATTCGCCTAAGCAAAGGGTACCGTACAAAGTCCACTTTGTTCATTGAATAAGGAACAAAGTGGACATGTTACCATTGGCTTGCGAAGATGGAGATGTAAAGGTCCCACTGGGCCCACAACGTTGAATTAACGCTGATTCAACGTCATTACCTTGAATCATCGTTGATCCAAAGATGTTTCAAATTTGTCTGCCTGCTGCAGTAACAAACTTCAAATTTGGGGTTTATAGCTCTTTCAAGAAAATTTCACTAGCAAGCCGATCCATGCAAAGGTAGACGAAAACAAAAATAAAAACATGCCTTTCCATAAGCAGAACTTGGCACTTTGGCTTTGTGCTAGTCGAGGCCCGAACCGTCTAAAGCCTTGAAAGACCAAGTGTTTAAAATCAACACGCTTAACCACCAAGCCACAGGAACCCGTTTTCTCAGCTGGTGTCAACTCTCAAAGGGGCAGAAATCGTGTCCTTTTTGAGAAAATCCCTTTATGGAAGTTTCCTTGTACAAAAAGAATAGAGTCACCTTTAAGCGGTCTTCTTTTAAAAAAATACATCTTTGCTGTGAGGGGTATCATAAAACAAATCAACGATTGACTCTGTGCCATTCAAGAATTAAAGAAATACCGCACTAATCCTAATGAACGCTCCTGCTCTCATAAACGCCCTGCCTCTTTATCGAAACTGTTACCGGTATATATTAACTTGCATGAATTCCCGTTCGCTTCTCTGGACGAGGTAGTTCTTTGACATGAGGTCTACTCTAAAAAGGAAAGAATATGCTCCTCAAGGAGCAAATTCTTTCCTTTATTACGAGTTGACCTCTACTAAGAAGGATGGCAAAAATAGTAGAGTTTCTTCCTCTGAAATTATACCCATTCACCTTAATACTGTTTACTAGAAGTATTTTGGCGGTGACTGATGTACTACACTTTATGCTCTAAATACCCGACCCCACTCACCCACCCTTTTCATAAAATGCAACGCCCCCGGGGTGTTAAATAAGATTAATACGGTATTAAAAGACAGATACTTACGTCCAGCGATGAACGAATGTCTTTCAGGCACATGTAAGAGAATGACATAGTGTTCTGGCCTGTGAATATGCTGCATATACCCTGAAATGAATAAAATACAGGGGCCGTATTCACAAAACAACTTAAGTGGTTGCTATGTTGTTGCTATGGCTCAATTTCTATGAAGGAGATTTCCTACAACTATGAAATTTGCTCTGGAGGAACAGTCTTTCTCAGACTGTTCCTCCAGAGCAAATTTCATAGTTGTAGGAAATCTCCTTTATAGAAATTTAGCCTTAGCAATCGCATAGCAAGGACTTAAGTGGCTTTATGAATACGGCCCCAGAAGTACAGTCCAACCTGTCTTATGAGGTCACCAAGGGGGTACATAAAAATGGCTGCTTATGACAGGTGACACCTTAATGACAGGTTCCGACATGATTTGCACTGTCCTTTGGTACAAGGGATCCTAGACAGGTGACTGCTAAAGAGAGGTGACCCCTTCATACAGTGAGGCTTTAAGACAGGTTCGACTGTATATGAATTGTTTCCTTTTTAATTCTTTCCTTTAAGATTTCTTTTCGGAAGGTTCAATAGCCGAGGGCTGCTAGAAGGAAGTCATAAGGTATCTCCCTTTAAACAACATGGCAAAAAATAAAAAAATACAGGTGCAGGGGTATTCTTCCATTTTGCCGGAAACAGAGTTCCATTGCACATAATCTTTCATTACCAACTTCCCATCTTCCTGATATGACTGAAATACTGTTAAAAAGGACGCCGAATCGAAAGTCATCCAGTCATCCATTTTGCCTGATAAACGTTAACAGCATGCTAAATCTGACCTTCCTTGTTTTGGCTGGGTTATCGGAGGTAATAACATATTTGCTTTAAAATGGATGTTTAGGATTCTTGGGCTGAATAGATTTTCCAGTGGGCCTATGAAATTTCAAAATGAGCCGCGACACGAGAAAACCAACAATGTGGTTGTGCGCCCAGTGCAGACTCAGATCAGCCTGGGCATCCGCCCAGTCTGATCAGAGTCTTCGCTGTTCGCATGAAGGTAGCTTAGACCATTAGCTACCTTTTAAGCGCTTAGGGAAGACTCTTTACAGACTGGGCGGATGCCCAGGCTGATCTGAGTCTGCGCTGGGCGCACAAACACATTGTTGGTTTTCTCGTGTCGCGGCTCAAATGCAAATGAGTGGCACACGGGCCATATAAAGCCAGTTTTAAAGGCCCATCATGCCCTGGTAAAGGTTAGGGTTTCCCCAAAGCCTAGTACCCGTTGGGACAGCGTGGGTAAGAGGCCCATTGTATCTTGGGCACAACATATGGAAGGCGAAGTCCATCTCTCTCTTTTCGCTAACTTATCCTTCCCTGATTTGAAACAGGTACCCATTTACCGATTTGAAACAGGTACCCATTTACTGCTGGGTTGTCAGAGTTTTCCAGCCGTCGGAACCCACGACCTTCTGGCAAATGTCTGCACCCTAAATGGGTCGCTCTAACCACTCGACCACGACGCCTCTCCGCAAAAATAGTCCACTCATATAAATAACTTAACTTCATTACATCTCGGGTTGTGATAAATGCTTGTCTTACACTTATACTAGATAAATTGGTTATATTAACCCTTTAAGCACCAAAAAGCAGACGACAAAATTTACGTCTGCAAAAATTTCAAAAGTGTTTCCTCAAAGCTGTATCATAGAAAATTCAAAGACTAAAGGGCAAACAGCGTAGATCTAGATGAGGCGGCTCATGAGCCGCCTCATCAGGATCTACGCTGTTTGCAAATTCTGCTATTTTCGTCACCGGTGCTTAAAGCCACGTCATGACCAAATGTGTCTCAAGGCATCTGCGATTTCCACAGGATAATACCAATTCCCCTGCCTGAGCTGTCGACAAACCAACCAGTCGTCATGCAAGCAAAAGTGGTTGTCGACCGAGACAATCGACGTCAGTATCAGGTTCGTCGACAGCAATCAGAAATAGTATCATTTATTGTTATTGTTACTGCTTTCGACCGACTTTCCCTTGTAGCTCAGTGGGTTCTGATCTAGCGGTCGCGGGTTGTTTTTATAACGTCTTTGCTTTGTTGCATGTTCAACTTTATATTGACTTTATGACAAGTCTGGACTTTCCTGTCTATCATCTTCTACCCTCCTTTCCCTCTTCAATACTGGCCTACTGATCTAGCGGTTGCGGGTTCGAGCCCCGCTGGAGGCGGAGTTCCTTCCATCGTAAACGGGGTTCCATTGCACACAGCCTTCAATTATCACCCGCCCATCGTCCTGATATGACTGAAATACTGTTGAAAAGGACGTAAAATCACAAGTCATCATCATCATCCGGGGACACCAACTTTCCACAGTACCGGATCGATCGACAGCAGAGGTAAGCAAACCGGTATTTCCCTCGTGAACTCCGGCGCACATGCGGCATTGTGAGCAGTGAAGACCCGGATCAGACTGACCGTCATAACGGTGTTATTTTTTTGTTGTCTCGAGGATACTGTCTAGATAAGTCTGGCCATGGCTGAAAAGTAGCACGAGTGATTACATTTCTCTTCGTCTGGAGGAATTTGAAAGTCGTTTAAACAAATAAGAAACAAGAACTCTAATTAACTTATCGATTAGGAAGTATTAACCCTTACAGTTCCAAAAACGACAATGGTTGAATCAACAAACAGCACAGATCCAGATGAGACGGCTCATGATGAGCCGCCTCATCTGGCTCTTCACTGTTTGCCCTCTAGTCTTTGAATCCTCAATATGATATAGCTTGGACGACCAATTTTAGAAACTTTGCAGACGTAAACTTTGTCGTCTGCTTATTTGGCGCTTTTTAAAAGTATTAATGCGTTAGATAATGATTTCTAAGGAAACTGCGGAAATTGTTTCTTAAATTCAAGCAACTGAGTGTCTTTTCTTGACAACTTATTTCGTTTTTCTTAAATTATTCCCACAGAAGTCCTGTACAATTAAGTTTTATAGTTAAAACCCACATTTTCGACAATAACTGTAAGCGCATATATGCGACCTTATTAGCGATTCTAATTGGAGCTCTCCCTAGATCCCAGTGCAGACCTTCAATGTTAGACACTCCATCTCGGCATCTCCCGCTATTTTTACGGATATCCAGATCTATAGTATGAAATGACTTGTCACACGGGTTTCTTGGTTTAAGTAGGATGTCCACCTGTACGTTCGATAATCCACGACACCCTCTAAAGCTCGTGGATTATCTCTCCGTCGAACCATGTCCTCTTGATATGATTCATGCCCAAATATTTTGGATTACAGATTCCATCATGTTTATCTTCATTTACATATTCTGTTTTAACACTTTAAGCCACAGTGCTTTAAGCTCCAGGGACGAAAAAAACTGAATTTGCAAACAGAGCTTTTTAAGGGTAAACGAAAGCCTATTGTTGCAGTCGGAAGCATACCAATTCTCACCCTAAACATATCTACATGATTGTCTGACAGTTACAGTGTAAGCCCAGATCAGACTGGAAAGCAGTCAGGTGACGATTACAATCAACAATGTGAAAAGATAAAATAGTCGATTGTAGAACATCTTCGCAAGCTGTGGGTACTAAGTCAACTTTGTTCCTTACGTACGAAGTGGACTTTTTGAGTGCCACTGACTTGCGATGCTGATTGCAGAAATCAAGTATATCAATATTTGGGGTTAGTACGATAGTCTCTTTTCAGAAGAGGAGCGTACAGTCAACTCCTGATATCTCGAACACTGATATCTCAAAGTATTTTCTTATATCAAAGAATATATTTCCTATTTTTCTTTACATTTTAACTCCTGTTATCTCAAACTACTGATATCTCAAAGTAAATTTTCTGGTACCAGAAAATTTACTTTGAGATATCAGTAGCTTGGGCTTAAGTTCGACTTCGAGATATCGAGAGTTGACTGTACTTCTAACTGGAAAAGCCGACCAAACCGAACCGTGATTTTAGATCATATTTTTTTTTACATTAAAGAAAGTTCGTTTGGCCCGATTCTTCAATTCTTCCAAAAAAAAAATAAAACCTGACATGACTTTGGGGAAAAAGAGAAAAATTGTCGAGCACAACAATGAAACAGGCATAGCCGAAACATGTAGGAGCTTCTGTTTTGATTTCTTACGGTAACTCTTGCCAGTCTTAATTTGATCTCTTCTCAACGTAACGTGGGTAGACTCATAAAAGAAAAAAAAATGCCCCTTCTAGAAATTCCTTCCTATAAGAGTAGACCCGCTTTTGGAAGTGCTTCCAACCCTTTACTTGTAAATCAAACAACAACAAATCAAACAGAAAATTACATAAGTTGTGTCCCTTCAAAATGGAAAAAAAAAACACGGCGGTATATCCATGCATCTTAACTGTCTAAGGTGTATAATATTCAACAATATTCGATGCCAACAAACTTAAAAAGCTACAATATTAAATGCCAAAAGCATGTTCTAGTATGAAAGTAATTAATATATACAACTGATTAATGAGAGTCTTATTTTGAATCCTGCTCGTTAATGTCTATTTTGGAACCAGAGCTACACATTCCGCCTCTACAACTATAAAAAAAATGTTAGTCCGCAGTACAAGAAATTTGTGCCCCGCTAAAAGCTGCAACAGTGAACCAACACTTTCCGACCCTTTTCTTTTAAGTTACATAGATACACTTTCAGGGGAGGCAACTCTGTAACGGAGCAAATTCTTCCCTTTTGTGCGGGCTTTGTTGTCTCCCTTGGTAAAAATGGAAGAAAAACATCCAAGTGTAGCCATACACCTAAAGATGATATTATCTAGAACTCTGCAAAATGAAAAATTCTAACATCTTGAGACCTCTCAGTAGTATTTTTGAACAGGGATACACGAAGTTCGTCACGAATCCCACATTTCATCACAGCTTTCTCAAAATCATTTGGTAATGATGTATTTGAGAGTCATTGAAAGATTCATTAGGTTGAACGTGAATGCGTGAATCATCACGATTGGCAAAGCACTAGTTAAAGTAGTCTGTCCGCCTGTACGGCAGAGAAATTCACGAGCGCCGACAGCACTAGAGGACAAACCATAATTTGACCCCAGGACCCCATCCCAGTTTGGACACTGAATGAACAACTTGCTATCAAAGGGTAGGCCTAGTATGAAGAGCTGGCTGCATTATCTACATTGGGGTTCAATGCGATTATTTCGACCAACGCCAAACATTTGAAAAAACATGATCAGATGGAAATTAGCCACAGCATACGCATATACGAACAGCAACGGCTCTGATCAGACTGCGCGGCGTATCCGCGCAGTCTGATCAGAGCCTTTGCTGTTCGCAAACATCAGTTATGGGCCCTGACACAAAACGAAGGCTGTAGCTAGACTGCTGGTTTGAGTCATGAATGTCCGCAAGTAGAATAAATCCCCTTTTTCATGACGCAGCTGAAACAGCACAAAAGGCTTGAGCTTTGAGCTAGCAAGTTACCGCAATAACCGTATGTATTCCAACACCTACATATTTCTTTAATATACTTCGAACCTGGAAATATCTATATGTCTATAGACTGTTGCCTAAAGGAAATTTGTAGAGATACTAATCAGACTGTTCCTTTAAAGCGACTTGATACACTTTCAGGGGAAGCTACTAAGCAATTTTCATTTTTGACCCCCTTCCCAATAAAGGCCTACTCTCAAAGAGGGAAAAATGCTCCTCTAGAAGCCAAATTCTTTTTTTAAGGAGTAAAGCCCATTTTCAAAGAGTTTCGTCGTCCAAGGAAACTAACTGGAAGTGACAAAACGCATCTCCGTTTGCAAAAAAAAAAAAAAAAAAAAAATGTGGAAAAACATGGAGGTGTATCAATACAAGTCATTTATCATGCATATGCTGCAAAATTCACCTGATAACAGGGGTATAATAACATGATGTGATATCATGTCACTTTAGAACTGCGCTTGCGCGAATGTTATCAGGCGATGCCTACAGAAGCCATCTCAGAAAACGATTGGCTACATACTGCGTTGGCCGTGATAACAACGTTCGATTGGTTAAATGACGTCACCGACGTACGTCAAAACGCATTCGCGACGTCAATAAGTTCAAACAAAACTGCGCTTACTTTTCTTTTGTTTGACTCTCCTTACACCTGGAAACCTTCTAATGATGCATGATAAATAGAAAACCATGTAATTGTCTTTTGATTTCAAGTTTATCAGGCTCGACCAGAAACACGTCAGACTGGCTCGGCAAGCCTCGCCATTCCTACGCTGTTTCTGGTATCGCCTGATAAACTTCATATCAAAAGACACTAACATGGTTTTCTCTATGTATTTAGTAGTCTTTTTGAGCAGGACATTTGAGCCGCGACACGATAAACCAAACAAACTGGCACGTGCGCCCAGAAAACTCAAAGCAGCCTAGGCAGCAGCCCAGTCTGATTAGAGTCTTCGGTGGGCGCTTAAAGGATAGTTACGGGTCTAAGATTGCTCCGTGCGGACAGCGAAGACTTAGATCAGACAGGGCGGATGCCCAGGCTGGTCTGAGTCTTCACTGAGCGCACATGCCTTTTGGCTGTTTTTGTCGTGTCGCTGCTCAATAAAGAAGTCTATTTGAGCAGGACATTTCTGCCCGTATGATAAGCGGCTTTTTCGGTGTTTTATATTTCGCTAAAATTGAGATTGATTATTGTCTAAGATTTATATTAAAAGTTAGCTATTGTTGATATTAAATCACGTTAGACATATTACAGCTTTTTTTTTTTGTTTTATAAAGAGAAACATATGGCTATTAAAGTTGCATTCGCGCAACAGTCCGGTCATGCCGACCCGATAACGCTCATCAGTCTGGACTCGTACATGTAACCCTGAGGTCGCAGGTGCCATCTCAGGATGTGATCCCTCACTAGCATTCGGATTGTTTCCATGTTGGTCACCATCCCATCATTGTCTCCAACGAAATACTGTTGAAAGCCCGTACAACGCAGGATAGCCATGATCACCGTGCAAATGCAGCGCAAACCGCTAAGGCAGGTGCTTGCAGAAAACAGATCAATTTATCCTGAATTTGCAGCTTTAAATTATACTTTGGGATACCAGATTCCTGCTTCTAAGACGAGATTTACTTGACATCTCTGAAACAGGGTTGACCGTCATATGATACTGTATGCCATTAGAAAACCCAGCCGGTGTCCAAATATTAAGGACAATCAGTGTAACTCTAATGCAAATTACGGTAAGTACACGACCATCTTTTTCCTGCCATTTTCACGAAGGGAAACTACTTCAATGACTTCAAATTCGCTTCCCTGAACGATGGAGTCTACTCTAAAATGAGAGCCAATTCTTTCCTTTAAGAGTTGATCCTCATTGTAACACCAGGCAAAAGTCAAAATGACAGAGTTGCTTCCCATGAAAGTGTATCCGCTCACTTAATGCAAATTGAATTGCTCTTAGCCGCAAGCTGCTCTGATAGCAAGGTAACATTATCTTGCATAGAATCAACTGATTTTTTGTTTGTGATAAGATAAATAATGTAAAATATCAAAAACATATTTGGAAAAGCTGACTGTTTTTCAGTACAAAATGAAGAGAGGCGGGGTGTCTACATTACAGTTTTGGACTAATAAAAGTCTGTCTTATATATGTCCCGATTCACAAAGCCGTGTCACCTATATTTCAGTTCAATTCAATTCTCCTAACGACGTTCCTTAAGTGCTCAGCGGTACGTAAGCATAGTTGCACGCACTTGGCGCCGAGTGTTCTATAAATCAATTCCATCTATTCAGTGATTTTTTTCACTATTTTTGGGAATGGTGCCGGTGCCCATAAAATTGGGAAAAATCGCGTCGTATTCTCCTTAAATTTGGAATTTCAAACACCTATATTGGCTCAAGTGGTGGGATAGGGGACATGAAACTGAATATATAATATCTAAATTCAATTATAGCTATAGGTAGGGCTGTCAGTTCTCTAAGCAAGCAAGTAAAGTTATGCTTGTGGAATGATCCCTAGAAAAATATTTCCTGCTTTTTGGAATTTTTCAACTTGCGGTTGGGAAAAAAAGATACTATTTTTAATTGGGACTGGTGCCTTTTATGGGAACCACCTATATAGAGAAAAAAATCACTGCAGTATCATAGCCTATTAAAGCGTTATTGAAATTACTTATGCACATCCCACCCAGCAGGCACATGACGTCAAAATGACGACGTAATAACGTCGATGCGCCGTAATGACGTCGCGTCGACGTCAGTGCGACGCCAGTTTGACGTCATGTGCCCGCTGGGCTTAGAACGATAGGCTAAATGTTCTGGATGGGTGTTTCCATGACAGAAATAATCCCAACAGGCACAGTATCTACGTGATGTTGCACTGCATCGACGTGGAACTGACGTTGTTACAACGTTGCGCGCAACCTAAACCTGGTGAAGACTAGAGTCTATTCAGACGTGCCGAAAAGTTTTAAACCTGCACAAATCATGTCAGCACGCTATGCAAACGCTGTGGACAATATTTTAACGTTGTTTTTTTTTTTTTTTTCTGAAAACTAGCTAGTGACGTTTTCATCTGCATGGGCATTTTCAGAATCAGAGGTGCCCTGATCCAGTCGAATCACTGACCGGCAATGACTGGACCTAGTGGGCACATACGTTGACACACTCATGTGACTGCTGGACGGCCTTATTTGTATGAATTATCTTTTCACCATTTAACGGCATATATCAACGTGGATGCAACGTTTTGATGTTGCCTTCGACGTTGAACAATACATAATTTCTACAACGTACGCCAAATACGCTGCATTTGCATTTGGACAGCGAGTTTGAAAATGAAAGTAGAAATTGTACTTACAGTGGAATGCATAGTCCGAATGCTCACTGCCGTCCATAGCAATAAGCCCCACACGTTTATGTTCCTCCTGCTTTGATTCGGCCATCTTATTGTTTAATTTCACTGTTTACAATATGTACACGCAGGTCACATATAAGATTAGTATATCGGACCGTATCTCTTGAAGATAACACTGCGAATATTTCTATAACTCGTGTATGTAAACCTCCTCGCACTAAGCGAGGTAACCCGATAATTACTATTATTACAGAATACATGAAGTCTAGGCCTACATATTACACGGTTTGCATATAATTTTGAGTCCGATATTCAGTTTGTAAATAGTGTAAACATGTTAAAACACTGAGAGTCTGCGGATTGCTATGTGGCCCTCTGATGTCGCCCGCAGTCTTAGTGGGGTGTTTATTTTAGGCGGGAAAATTTCATCATTGTAACGCAAACAACGGTGGTGCATTGCGAACCTGACCTTTTCAGCAGCCTCACCCATTTTCATTTACTTTACTATTAATTCGATTATTTTTCATATAGTTTACGAAGTCGGTTATTTTTTTTCCCATTTACTTTACTTACTCAATGACATGGGCCTGCAGGGGTCTATGCAACAAAGTGGTGTCTCGACGGACCGACGCTGAACAGTATGAAAGCATGATGGATATTTCAGTCATATCGGGACGATTGTGTGCGTGTGTTTTTTTTTTTTTTTGGGGGGGGGGGGGTTCGAACCCGAACCGCTAGTTTAGCAGTCCGGCGCTCAACCCACTGGGCTGAATCGGGGCTCGTATGAAATCATAAAACACTCGTTGGTCACGATGAAGAAATGAACTTTTGTCCTCCTTGGTCGTGATATGAAACGTCAATTTTCTGCCACTGTTTTTTCTTTCTTTACATAAAAAACAGTATATTATTTATGCAAGGCTAGACATTGTTATTATAAGCAGTAACAAAGAAAAATAACTTGTCAACGTTTTATTACTTTTTGAACTCAGCATTTAAGATCAACGATGTTGGCTCATAACATGAATGAGGTCTTATCAATGCAAATAAAATGAACATTCCGTGGCTATTTTTTGCTATTAAACTACCAACTGAACAGGGTTTACATATGCCCTCGGCCAGTATCATCTCCATGCCCAGTGCAAAATTGCCAACAGAAAATAGTTGAATAGGCAAAGTGCCTAGATCTAAATGAGATTGCTCATAAAGAGCCGCCGGAACCACGGAAGAATACGAGAAGCATGAAGCATTTAAGCGCATTTCCCATTTAGTCGATCTGAATGTATACTCTTTGACTGCAGACTGCAATATTACTAAATAGTCTCGCTTAACATTGGGCTAGGAAATGCCTAGTAAACTCAATTCACTAAGATCAGACTGCTCCTGAAAATTTGGTATCTTCCTTCACTTCGAGACATAATGAATGGCTGAGAGTGAAGAATTCGGACATCATCAGGGTTTGAACCCGTTACCATTACCACGGAAAGCCAGAGGTTAAGCCAATGCACTACCTATGATCCTCCGGGCCGATCTACATCTGCGCTGTTTGCAGTTCTGCCCCCCCCCCCCCCCCCCCCCCCCAAAAAAAAAAAAAGCTCTTGCATAATATGGTAAAACTGCTCAAAGATTAGAACAATTGTTTGACTATGTGAACTGCCCTAAGTTTGAACACTTAGACCGTGTGCCCCTTAGAACAATTGTTTGACTATGTGAACTGCCGTAAGTTTGTACAGTTAGACCATGTGCCCCTTAGAACAAATGTTTGACCATGTGAACTGCCCTAAGTTTGAGCAGTTAGACCATGTGCCGAAAATTTGTCCCAGTATACAGGGGAATTACGGTAGTAAATTTCTTAAGTATATTCTAGACATGAAGGGAAATTTAGATTGATAGGCGAACTTTTGTTATGCCTAATTTCATTAGGTCTCATTTATGCCCATGAATGAATGAACAGGGTTATATCATTGGGTCTGAAAGCCTAAACAAGGTTAAATCATGTAACTGCCATATTAGCATAAACAAATGTCTCTTGTTGATTTATGAGCATCAACCAGTTTCAAAAAAAAAAAAAAAAAAATGAAGAAGAGCAAAAAACTGTGACAAGCACAGAAAGGATTTACTGAAAATCGAGTTCTTGCTTAGGTACAATTAAGATTTACATAATAATTAAATTCCAACATCACTTATTCCCCTAGTGTCAGTTAAGACTAATTGAGGAGTCATAACTGGAAATTGGAACATTGGTATTTATTTTGGTGTCCCAATTTTTACCCTGTATACTGGAACACCAAATTAGCCATGACACCGAAAAACCAACAAAATGGCATGGGCACCCAGCGAACTCAGATCAGCCTAGGCATTTGCCCAGTCTGATCTGAGTCTTTGCTGTGCACTTAAAGGGTAGCTAAGGGCCTAAGCTAGTCCGTGCAGACAGCCAAGACTAATCAAACTTGGCAAAGTCCAGGCTGATCTGTCTTCGATGGGCATACATGCTTTTTTGTTGGTTTGTGTCGCAGCTCTTGAAGTGCTAACAATCCAGACTGCTAGTGCATTGGCAAACAATGCACACCCTGATCAGACTGTTCCCACAGGGAATACTGTTTACATAAGGATGTTGTACCAAGTTTAAATATGATCATCACCTCTTTATAACAGTGTTATGTTTTGGGATATATCAATTAACCAGCTCCTAGCTTCTCCCCTATTTTGGATGAGACTTTAAACCAAGATGGCCAATGTGTTGGATCTTCCCAAGTTCACTCACTCAAGAGATATAGTGAATGTTGAAGGCTCTGTTCACAAAGTCCAGCTTGGTGTAGATCTTCTGTTCATTTAGGTTAATGGCCAAGATGAACATATGGTAAATTGTGCTAAACGGATTGTATGTTATTAGTAAATGAGGGCTGATGATTAAGTTGGCTGATTTGCGTCCTATACAACAAAATTACAGTAATATTGGGAAGGAGATTATGAAGGGCTCTGTGCAATTACACACGCCAAATAAATTCAGACAAAATCTCCGGTACTGCAAAAATTTACAGTAACACAACTCTCTTGTCTCAAGAATGACACAGAACATCTTATTATGGTTTTAAATCTTTTAATCAGCACTAAAGAAAGTATATACAAAAAGACTATGAAAATAAAAATAAAAGCACATACAAAGGGTCATTGTTTTTCCTACTGTATCTGCCCTGTATATTTAAACAGAAGTGTCTGAGCAAACAGTGTAAACCTGGATCAGATTGCTCTTTAGGTGAAAATGCACACTTTCAGAGGAAGCAACATCGCCAATTTTGTTTTTGCCTCCCTCCTGAATGGGAGTCAACTCTTATAGGAAAGAATTTGCTCCTCTAGGAGCAAATTCTTTCCTGTCAAAGTAGTCCCCCTTCTGAAAGGTTCATATAGCTGGGATGCAAACATGGATAAAATGAAGGGAAAATATGGAGTACCATACTTATTTGGTTATAAGACAGAAGTTTATCCTTTCAAAATAACCACCCGAATTGTAAATCAGCCTGTGTTAGTCAGCTATACAATGAAGATCTAAATCCATCTTACACAACAGCTCTACATTTTTGAGACTGTTTTGGAAGGGAAAACCCCATCTTATAAACGAAGAAAGATGGTATACTCATGATACACCTTATGGAACATTCTGATTTGGGTCTCCACTCTTTGTATCTTCTTTAACCTTTTAAGAGCCAAAAAGCAGATGACATAATTTACATCTGCAAAATTGCAAGAAATACCTTGTCCAAGACGTACCAGTATCATATTAAGAATTCAAAGACTAGTGGGCAAACAGGGTAGATCCAGACGAAACGGCTCATGATGAGCCGTCTCATTAGGATCTACAGTCAAACCTGTCTTAATGGGCCACACAAGGGAAGGACGAAAACTGGCTGCATAAGACAGGTGACCCCTTAATACAGGTTTACTCTGTAGTTTGGTCTGAGGGACCCAGAAAAAGTGGCTGCTGAAGACAGGTGATCCCTTAATAGAGGTGACCACATAAGCAGGTTTGACTGTACACTGTTTACAAACTCTGTTATTTTCATCTCTGGTGCTTAAAGTGTTTAAGTAACATCTCATGGACTTGTCCAAATCCAAAGATGGAGGACATGTCAGTTACAGAAATGGCTGATCGGTCTGATCAGCATCAGCACTAATGGCGGCACAGTGACATGAACTTGTTCCCATTTCAAGATAACGGCATTAACTGGTAAAGCGTCCAAATATTTAGAGTTTTTACTTGTACTTAAGAATTAAAATTTGAACTTTCAGCTTTCATCGTGTGATGAAGCCAGTGGGAAAAGCTAAAATTCCATGAAGCTCAAAGCGCTTCTTGTAGAATTTTAGCAACGACCACCGGCTTCTTCACACCATGAACGCTGAAAAATCAATTTTTTATTCTTATATTTACACTTTATTTTTAGAACCTCTCTGTGCTGTTTTCATAGTAATTAAGTAAAGAATATGCAGAATATGGGTCGAAGAAAAGTCAGTAACACTGTGTTCTGCCATTACATTAAAAACCAGTCGCCAGGACTTTGCATCAAGCTAACGTCACATGGACCAATCAAGACATTAGTTTACCTCAGACGTGGCTTGATATCGCCTCATGATCAACAGTCATTCATCAGTGTATGAAACTAGTTGCTTGAAAAGTTTATAGATGGGGAGTCAGTGGCAAGTGTAAATATCATACAATGATGCATCAGAAGTAACAATAATACCTTTCAAATGCCCTGATACTTGTCAATACTGTAATAAGAATTCCCTGTCAAACAGTAAATGGTATATGGAATGATATAGTACAGCAAAACAAATGAAAGAGCTACAAATGTTCAAAAATTCCAATTCCAGTTGTTCAAAACTAGCAACTAAGCTAGCGTGACATTATATGAACCATGACACAAGAAAAACAACAAAGATGCCCAGGCTGATCTGAATCTGCGCTGGTCGCACAGCCACTTTGTTGGTTTTCTTGTGTCACTGCTCATATCATTTTTAAATGGTAGCACAAAATTAAAGCTCCGGATATTTTTTCAGCAAAAAATTTAATAGCATACTCATTTTGTATGTTATCAAATACTTAACAAATCTGACTAGCTACTTCGTTATGCTAACATTTCTTTAAACAACTGAGCCCTAATATTTTCTCTCTTGTTAACAGTGAATGAGAGCATCTCTAGTTTTGATGGCCATTTTACACATGGACATAACTTTAGTACCTTCTTGTTTGCTTTCCTTAACAATAAAGTCGTTCCAAAATTGTTCCTCATTTGCTTCTTGCGCAAATTCTTTCCTTTAAGAGATGCTGCCAAGAAACGAAAATTAACTTCCCCTAGAAGTGTTTGATTTAACCTCCACTTGAAATCGTGAAAAAATAATCCGTTTTTCTAACACATCTGAAACTCATCTGAACATTTGAAACTCTATCATATAAAATAGTACTCTCTGAAAATATTCCTTACAAAACATGATCTGTAGATGATTTTTCCCCAGCCACTGCTCTTAGGCTATACCCTATTTATTCGTTAAGAAGACTAGCACTGTTTCCTGTTCCCCCTCCCCCCCCCCTCCAAATGCCTTGTCCAAGATATATCATATTGAGAATGCAAAGACTAGTAAGCAAACAGTTGTAGATCCACCCCCCTCCCCAATGCCTTGTCCAAGATATTGAGAATGCAAAGACTAGTAAGCAAACAGTTGTAGATCCACCCCCTCCCCAATGCCTTGTCCAAGATATTGAGAATGCAAAGACTAGTAAGCAAACAGTTGTAGATCCACCCCCCTCCCCAATGCCTTGTCCAAGATATTGAGAATGCAAAGACTAGTAAGCAAACAGTTGTAGATCCACCCCCTCCCCAATGCCTTGTCCAAGATATTGAGAATGCAAAGACTAGTAAGCAAACAGTTGTAGATCCACCCCCCTCCCCAATGCCTTGTCCAAGATATTGAGAATGCAAAGACTAGTAAGCAAACAGTTGTAGATCCACCCCCCTCCCCAATGCCTTGTCCAAGATATTGAGAATGCAAAGACTAGTAAGCAAACAGTTGTAGATCCACCCCCTCCCCAATGCCTTGTCCAAGATATTGAGAATGCAAAGACTAGTAAGCAAACAGTTGTAGATCCACCCCCCTCCCCAATGCCTTGTCCAAGATATTGAGAATGCAAAGACTAGTAAGCAAACAGTTGTAGATCCACCCCCTCCCCAATGCCTTGTCCAAGATATTGAGAATGCAAAGACTAGTAAGCAAACAGTTGTAGATCCACCCCCCTCCCCAATGCCTTGTCCAAGATATTGAGAATGCAAAGACTAGTAAGCAAACAGTTGTAGATCCACCCCCCTCCCCAATGCCTTGTCCAAGATATTGAGAATGCAAAGACTAGTAAGCAAACAGTTGTAGATCCACCCCCTCCCCAATGCCTTGTCCAAGATATTGAGAATGCAAAGACTAGTAAGCAAACAGTTGTAGATCCACCCCCTCCCCAATGCCTTGTCCAAGATATTGAGAATGCAAAGACTAGTAAGCAAACAGTTGTAGATCCACCCCCCTCCCCAATGCCTTGTCCAAGATATTGAGAATGCAAAGACTAGTAAGCAAACAGTTGTAGATCCACCCCCTCCCCAATGCCTTGTCCAAGATATTGAGAATGCAAAGACTAGTAAGCAAACAGTTGTAGATCCACCCCCTCCCCAATGCCTTGTCCAAGATATTGAGAATGCAAAGACTAGTAAGCAAACAGTTGTAGATCTAGATCAGGCGGCTCATTATGCGCTGGCACATCATCAGGATCTACACTGTTTGCAAATTCTGCTATTTTGGTCTCTGGTGCATAAAGTTTTAAGCACAATACTAGTATCTACACTGTTTGCAAATTCTGCTATTTTGGTCTCTGTGCATAAATTATTAAGCAAAATACTTGTCCCCACTAAAAAAAAATCTAGCACACTCTTGTATCATACAGATCTAGGACTTCGTCAGGACCTTCTACCAATCGTATAGTAGAATAAATGCAATTGATTTAGATATTCCATTGTTCTGGAGGGGGAAACTCCCATAGATAAATATGGCTAATAGGTTATCGTGAAAATCTGTATGTGCAGAAATCAACCTTCACACTTGTTCCAAATGGAAATTTAATAGTTTTTAGGTGTCCCAATATTTACGCACATTAGGGTAATTCTGCAGCGTCAGCCAAGCAGAAGAATCGTTGCAAAAGCATGTCATGTAAGGAGTATTTTATTATCACAAGTATATAACCAGAGGACCATTGGTCCTGTAGCTCACCTGAGTCCATTCATCCTTAGCACTCAAGAGTAAGAAACACTGAAGTAAGTTGTACAATTCGGCCTAATTTCAACTTTGACTGAGTTATTATGCTTGTCCTAGTAAATATTAGCAAGTTTGATTAAGTTACAATAAAAAAAAAACATATTTGTAAAACTTATTGCCTAAATATTGCAGTAACACAGAAATAAATGCCAATTTGCACTTTTCCCAATACAAGTCTATGGAAACTTTAAAATGCCATAGTAATGAAACCATGTGGGCAACAATAATAAAAAACAATATTTACGTAGCTGCTAATGTCATGAACATGTATGAAAAGAATCAGCTTCATCCCCCTATATGGTTTTTGAGGAAAAGATTTTTAAATATTTTTTTCAAAAATATTTCCTTAATACTGCCATGGCAACAAATCGAATTCTGCAATTTGGACAAAATTAATAGGAATCATAGAGGACTACTCAAGCAACATTTCTGTAGATAAAAAATCCAAAAATAACTGCAGGGAGATAGCAAAAACTGCAGCTTTCCATTTTTTTCCCATTATATTTCAATGGAAACTATAAGTTGCCATACCAACCTAACCGCTGAAGCAATTGCCATAAAAAAACCTGTAATTATATAGAAGCTTGTACAAAGATCCGTTCTGTAAAGTTTGAGCTTTATCGGCCACATAGCTTCTGCAAAAATGATATTTTAATATTTTTTCTATTTTTAACCATTCGGTTGCATTGGCAATCAGCCAAATTGTGCAATTTACATAAATTTCATGTGGTTGATAGAGGACTACTCAAGGAACATTTCTGTAAAAGTTTTGTCAAAATATCTGCAGTTACATAGCAATAAATGCAAATTTTCAATTTTCCCATTATAAGTCGATGGCAACTTTAAGTTGCCATAGCAACCAAACTGCTGGAGCAATTGCCAAGAAAAACAGTCTTTTCATAGATGGTAGTAACTAGATCCTTTCTGTGAAGTTTGAGCTTTATTGGTTGTATAGTTTCTGAGGAGATGATTTTTGAATATCTTTTCTATTTTTAACCATTCAGTTGCCATGGCAACCAGCCTAATTGTGCAATTTACATAAATTTCATGTGGTTGATAGAGGACTACTCAAGGAACATTTCTGGAAAAGTTTTGTCAAAATATCTGCAGTTACATAGCAATAAATGCAGATTTTCAATTTTCCAATTATAAGTCAATGGCAACTTTAAGTTGCCATAGCAACCAAACTGCTGGAGCAATTGCCAAGAAAAACAGTATTTTTATAGATGGTAGTACCTAGATCCTTTCTGTGAAGTTTGAGCTTTATTGGTTGTATAGTTTCTGAGGAGATGATTTTTGAATATCTTTTCTATTTTTAACCTTTCGGTTGCCATGGCAACCAGCCTAATTGAGCAATTTACATAAATTTCATGTGGTTGATAGAGGACTACTCAAGGAATATTTCTGTAAAAGTTTTGTCAAAATATCTGCAGTCACATAGCAATAAATGCAAATTTTCAATTTTCCCATTATAAGTCAATGGCAACTTTAAGTTGCCATAGCAACCAAAGTTCTGAAGCGATTTGGATAAAAAACAGTAATATTGGTTCCCCCTGCCTATAGATGCTATATATGAAATTTGGTAACAATGGGCCTTGTAGTTTCAGAGAAGATGTCTTTTGAAAATATTGACGGACGACGGACTGACGGACGACGGATGCCTGCCTATACTATAAGCTCACCTGTGAGCCTTCGGCTCAGGTGAGCTAACAAGAGCAGCCTTTAGAGAAAACATTTTTATTGCCTATGTGAAATGCAAAGACCATGATCAGCTTGCCCGGCATATCCTGATCACAGTCTAAACTGTTTGCTCTTGAGATTCTACAAGCAATCAAATGTTACAGAGCAAAGTGCCAAATCTCTATTCACATATACCATAAAAATGCTTTCACCTGACAAGGCCCATATATTCTACATATATACAACATAATTTAAATCTCAGAGCTCCAAAACAGCTGAACTTTTAATGTGTATGTGAATGGGGACAAAACCAGAGCTATCAATTCTTACCACTATGTATTTGTTACCTATTTCACTGAGAACTTCTTTTAAAGGAAAGAATTCACTCCCTTAAGGAGTGAATTCCTTCCTTTAAGGGAAATGTCCCATATAAAAAATCTGGCTATCTCAAGCCCTGTACCATATTAGGGTAGACAATTATTTTGATCATGACCATGTTTGTACACAGAGCACCAGATACTGAAATATTACTGGGCAAAAAGCTAAAATTTCCAAAATAATTGCACATAGATGTAAGTATTAATGACAAGAATTCCGCGGAATGCGGCGTCTCGCCTGCTGGCGCTTTGTCACTCAGCAAAGATGTATGCATGACCCAAGTTTCATGGCTCTAGCCTTTATAGTTTCTGAGTAACAAACCTAAATGCGGAAACTTGACAAAAAAATTGCGAAGTCAGTCAACCGCAAAATGTAGGTCAAGACTCAATGCAGATGATGACTTCGAGTTCTTCTCTTCCAGATGTATGCATGAACCAAGTTTCATGGCTCTAGCTCTTATAGTGTCTGAGAAACAGACCTAAACGCGAAAACTTGACAAAAATTGCAAAGTCAGCCAACCGTAAAATGTAGGTCAAGACTCAATACAGATGATGGTTTTCAGATTTACTCTTCCAGATGTAAGCATGAACCAAGTTTCATGGCTCTAGCCCTTATAGTTTCTAAGAAAATGACCTAAACCCGAAAACTCTACAAAAAATTGCAAAGTCAATCTACCGTAAAATGTAGGTCAAGACTCAATGTTGATGATGGCTTTGAGATCTACTCTTCCAGATGTATGCATGGCCCAAGTTTCATGGCTCTAGCCCTTATAGTTTCTGAGAAAATGACCTAAACGCAAAAACTCGACAAAAAATTGCGAAGTCAGTCAACCGTAAAATCTAGGTCAAGACTCAATATTGATGATGGCTTTCAGCTGTACTCTTCCAGATGTATGCATGAACCAAGTTTCATGGCTCTAGCCCTTATAGTTTCTGAGAAAATGACCTAAACGCAAAAACTCGACAAAAAATTGCGAAGTCAGTCAACCGTAAAATCTAGGTCAAGACTCAATATTGGTGACGGCTTTCAGCTGTACTCTTCCAGATGTATGCATGACCCAAGTTCCATGGCTCTAGCCCTTATAGTTTCTGAGAAAATGACCTAAACTCAAAAACTCGACAAAAAATTGCGAAGTCAGTCAACCGTAAAATCTAGGTCAAGACTCAATATTGATGACAGCTTTCAGCTGTACTCTTCCAGATGTATGCATGACCCAAGTTTCATGGCTCTAGCCCTTATAGTTTCTGAGAAAATGACCTAAACGCAAAAACTCGACAAAAGTTTACGCCGCCGACGCCGCCGCCGACGACGACGACACCGGAAAAGCAATACATATGTCTCGCCTCTGCTTCGCAGGCGAGACAAAAACTGTGAAACTGACTCTGTTTCTGATAAGCCCCAACCCCTCTCTCACACACACATACAAATTCTATTTTCATATCACAACACACAATATCAATGCCCAAAATTTTGGCTATTCTGGCAGTCTGGACCTAAGGTATGACAGACCATAAAATGTTGACCATCTCAACCATGCTCAATCTAAATACATACCATAATGTGCATATATATTGGGACACCTAAAATAATGAATTTCCCATTTGGTACAAATGGAAAATTTATTATTCTAGGTGTCCCAATACTTAAGCATATTAAGGTAGTATTGATGGGTTGATATAGTCTATAAAGTTAAAATAAACATCATTTCAATTGAAATTTCATAAATTTTCCAAGATATTTTTCTTTCTAAGTATGGGCAATTTTTTATTTTATTTCTTGCCATTTCCAAAGTCAAACCGTTGGATTAAGAATGAAACAAGAGGGCCATGTGGACATTGCTCACCTGAATAAAAGGTAAAAGGTCAAACCAGGGTCAGCATTTGAACAAAAGTGATAGTTAGAAACTGTGAAAATATGAGAGATTCTGACAAAAGTTCATGAAGATTGGATCAAAACTGTGCCCTCTGGTGTGTTCACAAGGTTTTTCTTATATCTTCCAGCTTTTGACTCAACATGACCCAGTTTCAAAGTTGGCCTCGATTTCATGGACATCAACACTGAAAGTTTCACGAAGATTAGATCAAAACTGTGCCCTTAAGAGACAACACCTTTCCCTAACATTTGGCCTAGTGACCTAGTTTTTGACCCAGCGTGACCAAGTTTCAAACTGTGCCCTCAAGAGTGTACACAAGGTTTTTATAAGATCTGACACTGTACCTAGTTTTTGACCTAACATGACCCAGTTTCAAACTTGGCCGAGATTTTATGGAAATAAAAATTGAGAAATTGGATCAAAACTGTGTCCCCTTGAGTGTACACAAGGTCTAAGATCTGACATAGTGACCTAGTTTTTGACCTGACATGACCAAGTTCCGACCTTGGTCTAGATTGTATGAATATAAACATACTGACAAAGTTTCCTGAAGATTGAATCAAACATGTGCCCTCTATGTACACAAGGTTTTATAAGGTCTAATCTAGTGACCTAATTTTTGTCTCAACATTAACGAAATTTAAACTTGGCCTAGATTTCATAAAGATAAATGTTCTGACAAAGTTTCATGAAGACTGGAACAAAACTGTGCCCACTAGAGTGTATACAAGATTGCCCTTAGATCTGACTTTTGTGACCTAGTTTTTGAATCAACATGACTGAAATTTAAACTTGGCTTAGAGTTTATCGAGATGAACATTCTGACACAGTTTCATGAAGACTGGGTCAAAACTGTGCCTCAGGAGTGAAGGCAAGGCTTTTCCAAGATTTGACCTGATGATCTAGTCTTTGACCAAACATGACCCAATTTCACATTTGGCTTAGTTTTCATAGAGATAAACATTCTAACAAAATCTCATAAAGATTGGATCAAAACTACGCCCTCTAGAACGTACACAAGTTTTTCTCATAAGATTTAACCTAGTGACCTAATTTTGATCCAGAATGACCTGGTTTCAAATTTGGCCTTGATTGCATAAACATACACATTTTGATAAAAAAATTCATGAAGTTGACATCAAAACTGGGCCCCCTGAGTGCATACGAAGTTTTTCTCAGATTGACCTAGTGACCTAGTTTTTGGCCCAACATGACCCAGTTTCAAGCATGTCCTATATTTTATGAAGATAAACATTCTTACAAAGTGTCTGGATCAAAACTGTATTGTTTTGAGTGTAATTTGACCTAGATTCTAACCTAACATGACCCAGTTTCGAAGTTGGCTTAGATTTCAAGTATAACATTTTGACAAAGTTTCAAGGATATTAGATCAAAACTGTGCCTTCTAAAGTGTGCACAAGATTCTTCTAAGACCTGACCTAGTTTTTGACAAACATGACCCAGTTTTGAACTTGTCCTAGATTTCATAGATACAATTCTGACCAAGTTTCATGCAAAATAGGTCAAAACTGTACCCTCTGGACTGTACACAAGCAAAAGTTGTCTCGTACGTCTCGGATGTATGACGGATATCAGGGTATCCCAAAGCTCATCTTGAGCATTTTGTGCTCAGGTGAGCAAAAACACAAATCAATTTGTGCCCTTTTTATTTTTTGACAGTTCTTGAAAGAGCATCTTTTTTCTTCTTTTTTGTCTGGTTACCAAAATTTACAATGTGCATTCTAAGTTTTATGCTGTCAATCAATCATATTATGATATTGTTGTCAATACCTTTTTGATGGATAAAAATAAATGTATGATCATTTTTAACACTTAAAGTGCCAAAACTGAAAATAGTTCAATTTGCAAACAGCATAAATCCAGATGAGGGAGCTCAAAATGAGTCAACTCATCTGGTACTATACTGTTGGCTCTCTATTCTTTGAATTCCCGATATGATATTGCTTGGACAAAACATTTTCTGAAGTTTTGCATAGCACTGAGTGCTTGAGAATTGACACACCTAAAACAGTTAATTTTCCATTTGTCCCAAATAGACGATTAATGGTTTTTAAGTGCCCCATAGGCGTCCCAATACTTAAGCTCTTTCAACAATTTATTTTCCATTTGTCCCAAATGGAAAATTAATGGCTTTAAGGTGTCACAATATTTAAGCACTTTAGAGACTTCTGCTTTTTACTGGCACTTACGGGTTAATAAGCAATAATAAAAAGTCTGTATGTTTTAAAGAAATAGCACATCTTGTCACTATATACATATAACAAAAGATTAAAATAACAGGGCTGATTGTTCAATTTTGAACTTTGTAAGACACAACCTTTGTAAACAGAAATACTCAGAAATTTCATTTACATTTACTAGTCATATAATTTGAGCTGTGACACGACAAAAGCAACAAAGTGACTGGGGCCGTATTCATAAAATGACTTGAGTGGTTGCTATGCTGTTGCTAAGGCTAAATTTCTTTGAAGGAGATTCCCTACAACTATGAAATTTGGTCTGGAGGAACAGTCTTAAAAGACTGTTCCTCCAGACCAAATTTCATAGTTGTAGGGAATCTCCTTTATAGATATTTAGCCTTAGCAACCCCATAGCAACGACTTAAGTGGCTTTATGAATACATCCCCTGGTGTGCCCAGGGAAGACTATGATCAATCTGGGCATCTACCCAGTCTAACCAGAACCTTCTCTGTCTGCACAGAGGTAGCTTAGAACCTCCGCAATCCTTTAAGTGCACAGCAAAGACTCTTAATCAGACTGGGCTAATGCCCAGGCTGATCTGAGTCTTTGCATAGTGCACATGCCATGTTGTTAGTTTTGTCGTGTTGCGGCTCCTTTTTGTTTTTTCATCAACTTTTGTTCACAACTTTGGCAACATATGCAGAATAATTGTAACAAGAATACCATGGAAACTGTCTAGCCTGTTTGTTCAAGGTCACAGAAGTACACTGAAACCAGAAAACTCCACAAAAGCTTACACCACTGGAAAAATCAGTAACTATGCCTCACCTCTTACTAATCCCAGGCATGACAAAAACAGCTGTTTAGAGTTGTTTTTTACCATTATTTTCAAAAAGCAGGCAGTTTCATGCAAACTTTTGAATGATGAATCGCCATTTCAACTTCTAGATTCGGTATCAAATAATAACCATTTCAAGATAAAACACCAAATTAACCATTTCACATTCAGTGTCAATCCAGATGAGATAAATGTATGATCAGTAATCACTTTCAGGTGTTTCAAGTCACTATTTCAGCCAGAACCCAAGTTTCAGGAATATACTCCTGTCTGAGTAATGCACAAATTCTTATTTAAAGGTAAATTCCATAAGAGCTGGAACATTACAAAAACCATAAAGTGTCATGAGCCAATAAAGTGTCATGAGTGCCCAGTGAAGACTCAGATCAGCCTTGGCATCTGCCCAGTCTGATCAGTCTTCGCTGTCCCCATGGAGGTAGCTAAGACCCTCCACTTTGTTGGTTTTGTCATGTCCCGGCTCATTTAGAAAATACCATAATGAGTGGTCTGACATATTCTTGAAGAATGAAGGTAATTGGCTGGTATCATATGCGAGAGAATCATAAAATACTGTATTATTCCTAATAAACACCCCTGCTCTAATAAACACTCCCTGTCTTTTTTGCATCAATGTTTTATTAATTTGCAATAATTTGCACAAATTCTGTTTGCCTCTCTGGATGAGGTAGTTCTTAGAAATGGTGTCTACTGCTTAACGAAAGAATTTGCTTCTAGAGGAGGAGCAATTTCTTTCCTTTCAGAGTTGACCCCTACTGAGAAGGGAGGCAAAAGATAGAAGAGTTGCTTCCTCTGAAAGTATACACATTCACCTTAATACTATTTATTAAGAGGTTTTTTGCAGTGGCAGATTAACTAGACTTCAGGCTCTTAAGAATGCCTCCCTTTCATTAACTGTAATACCCATGGGGCATTTAATAGGATTAATATGGTACTTTTTGAATAACTTTTCTTTTTCCATGTAACATGTTGTGGATCTGACTATAACTGCCTCAGCACTACATTTTCTAATTCCATATTTATTTGGCTATGAAAAAGCTTTTCCCCTAAAAAAAACCTCATAACTGTTAGTTCATTTTTGAGGGGGAAAAGCCCCCAAAACATGAAAATCAATCATTAGTTATGCTACAAGATACTTTTTTCCCTTCCAAACTAATCCAAAAGCTCTAGATCTGACTTTAAAGATGGATCTAGATTTTCTTTTTGATTGACTGATTTGATGCTTAACATCCACGGTAAACAACTATGGTCATGTCAGGATGGTCAGTTAACCTAACCACACTATTTCTGGGCAGGCTTAGACCTCCTAAGCTGTTAACCAGTACTAAGTGCACATACTTTCGCCAATAACTGACAACTGCCCTTCTTGAATCAGCGGAAGGAGAAACGAAAGTATGTGGCCAGACCGGGATTCGAACCCAGGACCTCTGACTTATGAGTCAGGTGCCCTACCGATTGCGCTAGGCGGCCCGACCTAGATTTTCTTGGATTGTTTTAAAAGACATCTACATTTATTTTAGATTACTGTGGAGGGGGAAACCCTGTCTTGTAGCCGTATAAATGTGGTGACATGTCAAAATGTATGCTTTCATGGAGAAGTCAGAAATCTGACTCAAATGATATCATCCAATGTTACAGTCACATTAAAGAATATAGTCTGAACACATTTCCTATTTTTCTTTACATTTCAACTCTTGCTATCTCAAACTACTGATATCCCAAAGTAAATTTTCTGGGACCAGAAAATTTACTTCGAGATATCAGTAGTTTCAGATAAACTTCCATTTTGGGATATCAAGTGTTGCCAGTATCTTTATCTGTCACTTTCAGTCTCTGAATCGGTCTAGGTATTCTTCGAGGTCGGGTGTAGTTTCAGAAACTCTTCTATACTGCAGATAACAACTCATGGGTCTGTTGAGCTCAGGATTCTGGCGCCTGAAACTTTTTTTTTAAATGAGAATTTGGACTGGTCCTGAGTCAATCTAGGTATTCTTGGAGGTCAGGTGTAGTTCCAAAAACTCTTCTATACTGCAGATGACGACATGTGGGTCTGCTGAACTCAAGATTCCTGTGCCTGAAATGTATTTTGTAATATACTGAACAAAAGTGAAAACCCTACACATGATTTGTCTTCGAATTTTCTGTTTTGTGGTACCAGAAAGATTCATGAATAAGAATGCATTTTATAGTTAAATACAACTGTAGGGCCATGATATCAGTGGATAGCTGTAAAGCTGTTTCTGATAAAATGAACACACTTCAAAGTGTACAGGGGTCAGGTATTCTTCTTTGCAAATACGAAACAGTCAATCAAGGATTTTAAACCCGACTTTAAAAAGGCATTCATGAAACAATACACAGTTCCGAGAATAACTGCTAAGCTTCACCTACTTGGTTACTGTTACTACGTCTCACAAGCTTCACACAAAGATAGTGCAAAAACAAATGACAAATGCAAGTGTCTGCTAAATGTTGGCGATCTATGGTGAAGAATCAGCCTCCTCATGACCTACACATGGAAGTTGGCGCGTCATGCATTTCCGATGCGTTCTGTTCTTGTAAAGCAGGGCAAGTTTAAACAAGAGGGCCATGAGGTCCTGAATCGCTCATCTGAACAATTGGCAAAGTGGGTTTTTCATACGTCTGAAATAGTCAAAATATGAGTCTTTGGTCAAAAGTCAAAGAATCATCATGACCTCTTGTACTCATGAATCTTCATGTACTCATTAAGATAACCATATATACCATTTTTAGGCCAAAATTTTCTTAACTTTCCATGAAATCTTATGTTCTGGCATTTTCCCATAAAAAAGTCGAGGTAAACCCAAGGTCATCATTTGAACAGTCTTGGTAGCACTCTAGTATTCTATGCTACTTACAAAGTTTCAAGGCCATAAGTCTATTGGTTCTGGAGAAGAACAAGAGGCCCAAATGGGCCTGATATCGCTCACCTGGCTTTTGTGCAACGGGACCATTCTGATACAAAAATGGTCCAATTCCAGAGATTTTCTCAGTTTCACATTTTGCTACTTTTAGTAACAGAGGCCAACTTGTCTGGTCTTTATATATTTACTTTTGAAACACCTCAATGCAAGAATCATTTTGCCACAAATTTCAACAAATTCCATTTAGGGGTTACTGAGATATTGTCAGTTTCATGTTTTGTGCTATTTTTAGTAACGGCAGATGGCGACCATCTTAGAATGCCAAAATGCAAAAAATTGAAAAGCTTTCATGTAAGGACCATTTTGACACAAAATTGGTCCAGTTCCATTGTAATTTTCTAATTTTCATATTTTGCTATTTCAAGTAACAGAGGCCAACTTGACAGGTCAATATTTGTTATTTTTTGAAACACGTCAAAGCAAGAATCATTTTGCCACAAATTTCGTCTCAATCGCTTCAGCGGTTCATGAGATGTTGTCATTTTCATGTTTTGTGCTATTTTTAGTAACGGCAAATGGCGGCCATCTTGGAATGCCAAAATGCAGAAAAATGAAAAAGCTCAATGAAAGAACCATTCTGACAGAAAATTAGTCCAATATCACTGAGATTTTCTTATTTTCACATTTTTTCTATTTTTAGTAACAAAGGCCATTAAAACTTGTCTATATTTAGTTACTTTTGAAACATCTCAATGCAAAAATCATTTAGACACAAATTTCGTCAAAATCTATTCACCGGTTGCTGAGATATTGTCATTTTCATGTTTTGTGCTATTTTTAGTAACCGCAGATGGTGGCCATCTTGGAATGCCAAACTGCAATTAATCGAAATGGCTTCATGTAAGGAACTTTCTGACACAAAATTGGTCCAATTCCATTCAAGGGTTCTTGACTAATTGTCATTTTATGTTTGTGCTATTTTTAGTAACGGCAGATGTCGGCCATCTTGGAAAGCCAAATTGCAATTAATCGAAACGGCTTCATGCAAGGAACATTCTGACACAAAATTGGTTGAATTCCATACAAGGGTTCTTGAGTAATTGTCATTTTTATGTTTGTGCTATTTTTAGTAACGGCAGATGTCAGCCATCTTGGAAAGCCAAATTGCAATTTATCGAAACGGCTTCACGCAAGCAACATTCTGACACAAAATTGGTTGAATTCCATTCAAGGGTTCTTGAGTAATTTTCATTTTTATGTTTGTGCTATTTTTAGTAACGGCCCCCATGGTGGCCATCTTGGATAGTCAACTGCCACAAAATTGAAATAATTCCTTTCAAGGACCATTTCTGACCAAATCTGACCACAATTGATTGAGTTTTCTTGAGATACTGACATTTGAGCAAAATCGGTCTTGTAAATGCTAAGTAGGTCACTGTGACCTAATTCCGCCATAGATTTTATTCATTTTTACAATTTTTAATCCCAAGGTCCCATTAATGTTCCACACAAACTTTCAACCAAATATACCAAATGGTTCTGGAGGAGAAGTTGATTTTGTTGTTTTTGCTATTTTTAGTAACGGTGGCCATCTTGGATTCTTGACCTGACCCAATTTTACAATTTTGAAACCCTGTAGTCTGGTCATGCTCCATGTGAAATTCGAGACCCATGGGTGCAGTGGTTTTAGAGAAGAAGTTGTTTGAAGTCGTTTAAATAAGTCGTTTTTTGACATTGGCATTTGAGCAAAATAACACTGGTAAACAGAAAGTAGGTCACTGTGACAAAACTCCGCTACAGATTTTTTTCATTTTTATAATTTTGAATACCAACGTTTCACTGATGTTCCATGCCAAAATTCAGACAAATATACCCAGTGGTTCTGGAGGAGAAGTTGATTTTGTTGTTTTTGCTATTTTTAGTAACGGCTGCCATCTTGGATTTTCAACCCAACCCAATTTTACAATTCTGAAACCCTGGAGTCAGATCATGCTCCATGTGAAATTTGAGAACCATGGGACCAGTAGTTTTACAGAAGAAGATGTTTGAATATTTGTTTTTAGGTGTTGACGGACGACGCACGACGGACGCATTGGTATGACAATAGCTCACTATGGCCCTTCGGGCCAGGTGAGCTAAAAATATTAAAGGTTTATACCATAAATGGGTATGGCGACCATGTTGGTCATGTGACCTGGACCGTTTGAACAAATTTATTTTCAATCAACCCCTGGAGGCTCTATATGAAATGTGTTTACAATTGGCCCTTTGGCTTTTGAGGAAATGTCTGAAAATGTCAAAATATGAGAGATCTTGATCAAAGGTCAAAGAATGACCTTGACTTCTTGTACTCCTAATTCTTCATGTCCTCATTAAGACGATGGTATATACCAATTTTTAGGCCAACATCTTCAAAACTTCCAATGAAATCTTATGTTCTAGCATTTTCCCAGATTTGACCTTGCCGTAAAATGGTCAAGGTCAACACAAGGACATCATTCTGAAAAATCTTGATAGTACTGGTGTACCCAATGCTACATACAGTAGAACTTCACTGGCTCGAACAGGCTTGGGACTATGAAAATTAGTTCCAGCCAAGGGTAGTTCTAGCCATCCAGGGTTAGTTTCTATATAATGCAACCTCTAGGGACCAAGAAAAGAGTTCTAGCTAGGCAGGGTAAACGAGCCATCAGGGTTCGAGCCATTGAAGTTCTACTGTACCAAGTTTCAAGGCCATTGGTAGATTGGTTCTGGAGAAGAAGATTTTTATAGGTTTTTATCATATATGGGCATGGTGGCCATGCATGTGACCCGGACCGTTTGGACAAAACTTTCATTCCCTCAAGCCCTGAAGGCTCTATATGAAATTAAGTTACAATTGGCCCAGTGGTTTTGAGCAGATTGTTTGAAATTGTCCATACATGAGAGCTCTGGAATGACCTTCACCTCTTGTACTCACAAATCTTCATGTTCTCTTTAAGATGACTGAATATACCAATTTTTGGACCTTAATCTTCAAAACTTCCCATGAAATCTTATGTTCAAGCATTTTCCCATATTTGACCGTGCTGTAAAAAAGGTCAAGGTCACCCAAGGTCATAATTTCAACAATCTTGATAGTACTCAAGTACCTGATGCTACATACCAAAGTTTCAAGGCCATCAGTCAATCGGTTCTGGAGCAGAAGATTTTTGAAGGTTTTTACCATATATGGGCATGGTGGCCATGTTGGTCATGTGACCTGTACAGTATGAATAAATTTTGTTCCCTCAACCCCTGGAGGCGCTTCATGAAATTTAAGGACAATTGGCCCAGTGGCTTTTGAGGCGATTGTTTGAAATTGTCAAAATATGAGAGTTCTGGGTCAAAGGTCAAAGAATGACCTTGACTTTTTGTACTCATAAAGCTTCATGTACTCATTAAGATAACTGTAGGTACCAATTTTTAGCCCAAAATTTTCAACAGTTTCCAAGATATCTTATGTTCTAGCATTTTGACATATACTATGCACAATAAATATAGCAATTTTTTTGTATGTGTCAGATCCACCATATTAGGATTTTATTGTCACTTTACTGCATAAAGATACAAAGGCCGATCATTCGAGATAGTCTGGCAGCTAAAAGATTCAAGATTGCTCAGTTGTAGCGTTTGAACTACCGTGACGTCAGTTTTTGAGACCATTGTATCTGAAGGACATTTTTGATCATGTACAAAATCCAAAAACATAATGAGGCGGCTGGTTTGCTGTTAAAATAAAGGAAAACGCTGTAAAACGTTTGAATATGCTACGAGTATGAGGTGTACAGAGTTCCAAAATTTGATGTTTTCCCTTGTTTTTACGTTATCGTCTTAAAAAGTTGTTTCTAATCCGTATTTCTTGAATCCCTTTCGACTGAATGATTGTTTGGTATCTACCAATATGATAACGTAAACCATTTAGAAAGAAAATTCTTCCCGGTTAATGAGCATAAGTCAAAAGGCTCAGACTAACGTCATCATTTTCTCACAGTTACGCTATACTTCTACGAAGAAACTTCACAGTTAAATTAATCATGGTGTGACCTTTAATTTTAGCCTATTGGTTTTTCTCGGGTTTGATTCTGAATTGAACTGAGGCACCCGTAAACCCGTGCACATTGGATCGAATTATAACGTTTCAACGTTAATTGCGCAGGCTAAGATTCGTCAGTTGTTAAGCTTAACCCTATCTTTTACACATTCAATAGCGTTGACAAAAAAAACTGGGCATAAAAATTATGAGAAAGACCGTACAAAAAATCACATGCTTGCCATCTTATGTTGCTTTTCAATGGGTGCGAATTTCGGCTGATGACCCCTTCCGCGCTTATCGCTTTTCCCCAATACCATGTTAAAAGATGGCCTTTGTAGTCCCATGGTATCTTAAGCACAAAATACGGTTCCTTTCAATGCAATTTAATTTCGCTCAAAGTTTCACTTTAGTAATGAGAAAAATTGCAAAGTATAAAAATTTGCTAAATATATTTTGCATAGTATATAAGCACAAGGAAGCAAAACTGACCTTACCGTAGAAAAAGTCAAGGTCAACATAAGGTCATAATTTGAACAATCTTGGTAGTACTTGTGCACCCAACGCTACATCCTAAGTTTCAAAGCCATCGGCATATTGGTTCTGGAGAAGACTTTTTTTTAGGTTTTTACCATATATGGGCGTGGCGGCCATGTTGGTCATGTGACCTGGACAGTATGGATAGATTTTGTTCTCTCAATCCCTGGAGGCTCTATATGAAATTTGGTTTCAATTGGCCCAGTGGCTTTTGAGGAGATAGTTTGAAATTATCAAAATATGAGTTCTGGGTCAAAGGTCAAAGAATGACCTTGACCTCTTGTACTCACAAATCTTCATGTACTTATTAAGACGCATGTAGATACCAATTTTTAGCCCAAAATCTTCAACAGTTTCCAAGATATCTTATGTTCTAGCAATTTGCCATATAAAAGGACCAGAAAGCAAATTTGACCTTGCCATAAAAAAGGTCAAGGTCAACCCAAGGTCATAATTAGTACTCGCGTGCCAGTTGCTACATACTAAGTATCAAGGCCATCGGCCTATTGATTCTGGAGAAGATTTCTAAAGCTTTTTACCATATATAGGCATGGCGGCCATGTTGGTCATGTGACCAGAACCATTTGAACACCTTTTTGTTCCTAAGGTCCCAGGAGGCCATATATGAAATCTGGTTGCAATTGGCCCACCAGTTTCAGAAGAGAAGTTGTTTGAAATTGTGGACGGACGACGGACGGACCATGTATGACGGAGCCTGACCATCCAATAAGCTCCCCCAGAGCCGCTGGCTCAGGTGAGCTAAAAAGTGGTGTTAGTTTGTTTTCTTTAAACAGGTATACAGTCCTCCATTAACTGTAAGGTAAAATCACGGACTTATGTGAAATATTTATCACGTGCAATTTGTTTGTGAGACTATGTCACCTGCTAAGTTGTCGTTGCATTGGCCAGGTATACAATACCACATGATTTTGAGTGACATTCTGGGTGTGGCTCGGAACTGTGTATCGTCCTTATTTTCATTTAGGTAAACAACCAGTAAACCAAGCACATTGCAAGAGGAAGCACACATCAATATGTGTTTTTATGTATTTGAAAATTAGTCTTGAAATATCAATATTTCTTTGAAAACGATGGAAATTCCCATCAGAAATTAATTTGCGGTTTCCTCACCTATTGTCGCAATTTTGTTTGAGAGTAATGATAGGTAACGTGCAGGATTTATTACACGTTGCTCGGTTCTGGAGCAGAAGATTTTTGAAGGCCTATAAGAGCATTATTTTTAATGCAAAGGGAGATAATTTGTAATTTTGAAAATTAAAGCTTCAATTTCCCAGTTTCTCTTCATAACAATTGTAAGTTATTTCTTGCTTTTTCTATCACTCAGGATTTTACGCTTCAAATAAGCAAAGAAATGTGCAACTGCGCATAGTTTGTGTAGTATAAAGTATGCTGAAATTAAATAAGGTAAGAGAGCTCTGATATGAAGAGTATCAGTTTCAGAATTCTATAGACATTCTCTCGCAAAATATCTTGCATGACTAAAATGTTTGTATCCAGGCAAAAGGGTATCATTGTATTAGCTACAAACTGTGATCAATAATGCAGCGTTTTCACTTTTGCTCAGTTTATATGAGTTGGGACTGGTCGTATAACATAAACAATTGCTCTTGATGGTAAAGCAAGTTGATGGTAAAGCAAGCTTTTTTTTCTCTTCTTCTTATTTCTAAGATATAATGTTCACTGCAAAGTACTTTTTATCGCTGGTATCAAATTTTGGCAGTTTTATAAGAATGACAAATTTGCCAAATTAAATTTTGGTGCTCTGAAAAGAGGGCAGCCCAGAATTATCAATGAAACCTGCAGCTTTCAGTGGCTGAGGAGAATTGTTACAAACTATTAATCAAGGGTTCGAGGTTATAAAATTTGAGAATAATCTCAAACTCAAAATAAAGCACACTGATTGGCTGCTTCCGAGCATGTGCTCGGAAGCAGCCAATCAGAGTGCTTTATATTGAGTTTGAGAATGTACCCATGCTTTATAACTTCTGGGCCTGGTACTGGACACTGATTAACCTTCTAATAAAATAATATTATGAATTAACCGTTAAGATAGAAACTAGGCTATTCAAGGAGTGTCGTATCAGGTAGAATTTCCTAGAGGAGCAAATTCTTTCCTTTAAGACTTGACTCCCATGGAAAAAGTAGACAAAAATGAAAAATGTACGACCTGCTTCCCCTGAAACCATACCTATTCATCTTAACCACTGGTGCATGGCGGCAAGTATAATAACTTACTAGGTACAGTGAGTACATTGAATCGTTCAATTAGGGCAGCTTTGGCAGCGGCTTGCTTAGCTTCCTTCTTTGTCTTTCCGCTTCCTTGGAATGTTTCACCATCAACAGTGACACTGGTCAAAAACTGCTTAGAGGCTTGGAGGCATGTTTCTTTGTACACAATGCCTGTAAATTACACAAAAATTTGCATAAAATTTAGATAGCTTTTTTCCCTTCCAAAACAATCTCAAACTCTAGATGTCTTCCCACTTCCTTGGAATGTTTCACCATCGACAGTGACCCTTGGACAAAAGTAAAACAATGACCCTGCCTTCTGAATCAACATTACTCATATAGTTGACAACACATACACCAAGATGTACACCACAAACTTTTAGGGTTTCAGGATGCAAAACAGAGGGTCTCAGACCTCAGAATGATGTCTGGGACTCTCAGAAAAAAAACAAGAGGGCCATGATAGCCCTGGATCGCTCACCTGAGTATCCTGTGAACTTAACCTCAGAGACATTGATACGTATGACAGACAGAGTTTCACAAAGATTCAATGGAAAATGAACCCTTTATTGAGTACCTACGGTTTTTCTAAGATCTAAACTAATGACCTAGTTTTTGTCACCACATGACCCAGTTTCGAGGCTGGTCTAGATTTCTTGGATATAAACATTCTTACAAAGTTTCATGAATATCTGATCAAAACTGAGCCCTCTAGAGTGTACACAATGTTTTTCTAAGGTTTGACCTAGTGACCTAGTTTTTGACCACACATGACCCAGTTGCACACTTGGTCTAGATTTGTTGGAGTTAAACACTTTGACGAAGTTTCATGATTGATTGATTGATTTACTGCTTAACCTCCACGGTAAACAGCTATGGTCATGTTGGGACAGTCAGTTAACCTAACCACACTATTCCTAGGCAGGCTTAGACCTCCTAAGCGGTTAACCAGTACTAAGTGCACATACTTTTGCCAGTAGCTGACAACAACCCTTCTTGAATCAGCGGAAGGAGAAACGAAAGTATGAGGCCAGACCCGGTTTCGAACCCAGGCCCTCCGACTTATGAGTCCGGTGCCCTACCGATTGCGCTACGCGGCCCAGCAATGAAGTTTCTTGAAGATTGGAACAAAACTGTGCCCTCTAGAGCCTTCACCTGGTTTTTCTAAGATCTGACCTAGTGACCTAGTTTTTGACCTGACATGGCCCAGTTTCGGTTTGGTCTAGATTTCATAAAGATAAACATTCTGACAAAGTTTCATGATGTGCCCTCTAGAGTGTACACAAGGCTTTTCTAAGGTTTGACCTAGTGACCTAGCCTATAAGTTTCTGAAAGAAAGGACTTTTAAATATCTAACCTAAGTTGGTTGGTTGGTTAATTTGATGCTTACTGCTTAACCTCCACGGTAAACAGCTATGGTCATGTTGGGACGGTCAGTTAACCTAACCACACTATTCCTGGGCAGGCTTAGACCTCCTAAGCGGTTAACCAGTACTAAGTGCACATACTTTTGCCAGTAACTGACAACTGCCCTTCTTGAATCAGCGGAAGGAGAAACGAAAGTATGTGGCCAGACCGGGATTCGAACCCAGGACCTCTGACTTACAAGTCAGGTGCCCTACCGATTGCGCTACCCGGCCCGGCTCTAACCTAAGTGATCTTTGGCCAAGGTCATTGAATAACCTTGACCTCTTGAACTGATAGGGGTTGCAGTCGACTGCATTTCCATATCACAGAGCACAACAGCAACAGAAAAATGCACTTTTTTCAGCTTTTCTCATTCAAAAGCCTAAGGGACCAAATTTGACCTTGCCACAAAATAGGTCAAGGTCAACCCAAGGTCATTATTTATATATACTTTGTAGTACTAGAGACCCAGCTGCTATATACCAAGTTTAATGGCAATCCGTCCAGTGGTTCTGAAGAAGATTTTTTACGGTTGTTACCATATTGGGCATGGTGGCCATCTTGGCCATGTGATCAAATATATAAACTTTCTTTCCCCCTTTGCCTGAAGGCTCCATATGAAATTGGTTTCAATCTGCCCAGTGGTTTCTGAGAAAAACCTGTTTAAAGAGTATGGACATTGGATGACGAAGGACGACGTACAACTGAGGTCTGCCTATACTATAAGCTCACCTTTGAGCCTTTGGCTCAGGTGAGCTAAAAATATGTGTGGTTCAGGCTGTAGCCTGAAAAAAATTAGGGTAGGTAGGAAACTTTTTTTTTTCTTTCTCAGAATCCATATACCTACTTTGGACAGTAAAAAAATATAAAAAAAAATATGAAAAATGTTGCATGTGTACTTTATGCCTTTTGAGGACACATTTGAGCCGCGACATGAGAAAACCAACAATGTGGTCGTGCGTCCAGCACAGACTCAGATCAGCCTGGGCATCCGCCCAGTCTGATCAGAGTCTCCGCTGGCCGCATGGAGGTAGCTCAGACCCTTGGCTACCCTTTAAGCGCTTAGCGGAGAGACTGAAAGGATATGGCGGATAACCAGGCTAAACTGAGTCTGCGCAGGGCGCACGACCACATTGTTGGTTTTCTCGTGTCGGGGCTCATTTGTTTTTTTCTAATATCAAAGAAAGAAATCCTCTAAAATGCATGCCTAGCCTTCCATTTTCTTTTTCCGATGAACAGTTTTATCAAAATGGAGAAAAAAGTTTTGGGTAGGGGGGTAAAAATAATTAGGGAAGGTAGGGTAACCTGAACCATACATTTTTTTTTTGCCTAATTAGGCATGGAATCGATTGCCCTATTACAATTAAGAAACTGCAGTATGCTTTTCTCTGGCTTTCGACCCCAGATTTTGTCAGGGTCACTGACTAGGCTTGTGTAACCATAACTTCAAAGTATGGCCCATGTTGCTTCTTTTGAATGTGTTCTCTGCTCTTGAAGGAACTCTTTAAGAATTTAATCACCATAAACAGGCATGGCAAGCTTGTTGGTTATGCTACCACAACCATTCTGACTTCCATTCCCCCTACCCATGGTGGCTCCAAATGAACTTAATTTACAGTCAACTTACATGTAGAAGCTTTGGAGATGTCTGAAATTTTAAAATCTGTGAGACCTTGGACAAACTTCAATGAATGACCTTAGCCTTTCGTAAGCTAAAATCTTCATGTATTCATTTATTTGACCACATATACAAAGCTCCATATCATAAACCTGTTTTTACCTTTTCCTTTTTTAAGGGTGTTCAGCCGAACAATGGGATTTTCTGTAGACACACTAGGCCTGTTCAATTGTTTTTTCCTCTGAATCCCAACTCTGCTTCCTGAAACAAGAGATCACCATTCCAACATTCACCCGAACCTAAAACTATCGGGTCTAACAAATTTTAGTACCCTATTAATCCAATTAAATGCCCCGCGAGTATTGCATTTTATGAAAGCGGGCTATAATTTAGAGTCTTAAATGTAGGAATCAATGACTGCCAAATCTCTAATAAACAGTTTTAAGGTGAGTGGATATATTTTCAGAGGAATCAACTCTACTATTTTTGCCTTTCTTACCAGAAGGGGTCAACTCTTAAAGGAAAGAATTTGCTCCAGCAGGAGCAAATTCTTTACTATAAGAGTAGACCCCATTTCTAAGAGCTATATCACCTAGAGAAGAAAACAGGAATTCATATTAGTTAATATGACATTATTTTCCGAAGAGGTAGGGGGCCTCTATTAGAGCAGGGGTGTTTAGTAGGATTAATATTGTTTAATAATTCTGCAGATTGTCTTGCTTTCACAAAACAGAGCTAAACCGGAAAACTTTACACAGTTTGCAGATGGAAGGGTAATAAGTAATAGCTATGTGTGGCTTATGCTAGTTGCTGACAAGAAAAAACTAGGTAGGCTCTGAAAGTGCTGAAGATTTTAACACCTTCAGAGTGACCTGTTGAAAGCTGAGAAGAGAAAAGCCATATTCCAAAGATATTTTTGAATAAACAGATAATTTTATTCCAGACAACTTTACCCCTACTTTTTGTGGACAACTAATGAAACATATCAAGCAAAAATACCATTTAAGGATGGAGGGATGACTTGCAATTTTACGTCCTTTTTTAACAGTAATTCAGTCATATCAGGATGATGGCTGGGTGATAAGGTGCTTAACCTACCGACGTGGATCAGACTGGAGGACTGAAACCTAATTGAGATCTTGCTGGCTTCTCATATCAGGGTTGCCACTCATTCTTCACTTCAAAATTCCAACTTTTTTCCTATTTTCTATGCCCTTCTACAAATCCAAGAGCTGTGACACAACAAAACCAACAAAGTGGCATGTGCACACAGTGAAGACTCAGATCATCCTGGGCAGTCACCCAGTCTGAAAAGTGTCCTCAATGTGCACTTAAAGGGTAGCCAAGGGTCCAAGCTAGCTCCATGCATAAAGCAAAGACTCTGATCAGACTGGGTGGTTGGTTGGTTGGTTGATTTGATGCTTAACGTCCACGGTAAACAACTAAGGTCATGTCGGGACGGTCAGTTAACCTAACCACACTATTCCTGGGCAGGCTTAGACCTCCTAAGGGGTTAACCAGTACTAAGTGCATATACTTTCGCCAGTAACTGCCAACTGCCCTTCTTGAATCAGCTGAAGGAGAAACGAAAGTATGTGGCCAGACCGGGATTCGAACCCAGGACCTCTGACTTACGAGTCAGGTGCCCTACCGATTGCACTACCCGGCCCGGCTCAGACTGGGTGGATGTCCAAGCTGATTGGAGTCTTTGCTAGGAGTATATGCCACTTTCTTGGTTTTGTCATGCTGGGTCTCAATTATACTCGCTACTTTAAGAGGGTTAAAGGTATCACTTGAAAATTGGGGAATGACTCGGGAAAGATTTTTTCTCCTCATAGCAAAGCATTTCTATTGAGAGTCACAATATGTTCTTATATGTGGAGAAATAAAATAAATTATTCCAGAATTAAGTTCAGCCCTCTCCTTACGTGGAGCTCAGCCTCTGTGGCACTGTTACTTACCAGCAATCAGAAAAGTCACCAAAACATTTCTACATTCTGCTGCAATCTGCTCTGCACATCTGTCAGGTCTCATTGTAACATCATCACATCCGTGGAAGGGAAGTAACTCCACATGATCCATTTCTCTATAGGCAGACATAAGTTCCAGCAATTTACCACATTCTGGATTCACACTGTAAAATATGAAACTTTGCAATCTGATCAATTGATAGTTTTTGGCTTGTGATGACGGTCGCAAGCCAGTATTCAAGTGGTTTAGTGACACCAAGTTATTTTCGGAAGAGACGATACGTCACGCTTAGTCGGAAAATACCAAGAGAGTCTATTTTTATCCATATCCGATTTACCTTATCTGCTAAAAATAACAGACGGAAAATCTATTTTTGATAGTGCATGTACTTTGTTTTGACATTCCGTTAAAAAGCACGTTTTTCTTTCACAAGTGCCTTGAACTTGGCCTTATATCTTTTGCTTTTTTATAAACTGATTGCATAAAAATGAAATATTCTTAATTTAATGCAAAATATTTGGCTTTGCATCCTTAGAAATATATCAAAACCTGTGTAAGAAACAGTGTATATTTATAGCTTAGTTTACAAGCATTAGCTTTTTCCAAAATCATGCAGCGGCGTCGCGGAAAATAGGCTTTAGGGCATCACATAATCTGACTAGTCAAAGCAGCCGGCACACTGTCCAGAGCCGGTGCATTCTTGGGGTCTGATCAGTCTTTTTCGGCATATATATTCTTCATGATGCAGACATATTTCATGCTGAGGATAGACTAATCAGACTGCGCTTATGCCGGAATGGGCTGATCTGTGTATCTGTAAAAAAATAGCGAAGTTCAAATTCATTGTTTTAATTTAGAAACATGCGCTTTTAACGATTTTTCCCTTTATCACTCATCACATTTACTGAAAAAAGTATCCCATCTATCCGTGTGTGTGGCTTTTATGTACAACTGACCGTGCTATGTATGTAAAAGCTGGTAATGTAGGTGAGTAATATTAACGCATACACATTGCAACAGACAGAAGCGATATGATGTACGCATTTTTAGCTTCTGATAAATTTCCTATTCGCCATCAACATGTTTATGAATAGCCTGAACTGGAAACCTCTTACAATGATACAGGTACAGAAAAAGCGGATAATTCAGAACCGTTAAAATTTGAATCTCGCTGAGGCCGACAGTTAGGGAATCACTGACAGCTTTATGACAATGGAGTGGTTGGTTGGATGATGTGATGATGCTGGGTATAACTTCCAGTACCGGGACGTACTACTGATTTGGATTATAGTTGGGCAAGGGCCTACTTTGATTGCAGTAGGTGGGGGTGGGGTTGTGTGGACATTTTTCTTGCTTTTATAACACTCTCTTATGTTGCCTTTTTACTTCACCTATACAAATGTACAGAGAAATATTTACACTCGTCGACGTTTTCCTTAGATGAACCTATACTGGGCTGACGATGTTCATACATCCATGAACAACACTCATTCACACAAGCGTAAGAGGCGTCACGGATAATTCAAATAGATGATTGGCCGATGTAATGTTTGATATACATCATGTCGTAGTGGCAGCTGTTGTACATCATTATAAAACACGTTGGTTTATAGCTATTCTTCGTCCTTTCCGCGGCGTAAAATACGTCAGAACTTCACGAATAAGTAACAAAATTGATGTGAAAACATAGCATAAATATAAAAGATAAATTTCATTTCTCGGAAATTCATAGAAGTATGAACGCAATGGGTTCCATGCTTTGTTGCTCCCAAATGGTGTAAAGCAAGTTATTGTCTCGAACAATAGCAGTATGCATTTTCTTCTCAGAGTGTCAAAATTGCCACTGATGCCACTAAAACCAAAAATAAACTTCAGTAAAATTGTAAAATAGTATCACAGGCATCCTAACCTAATGTTGGCCTTTGCCTTGTAGTCAGTACAGCATTAAGTTTGCTTAAACTTACTCATTTCTCATGAAAATTTATTTAACTTACCTAAATGATATCTTGTATTCAGGATTTTCATTATTACACCATGCATTGTTTTGTTCCATGGGCTTTTTTTTTTTTTTTTTCTTCATTCTTATAAATCTTGGCCCTTTTGTTCAAAGCAACGTTAGCATAACATAGTTGTTAGTCGGGGATTTGTTAAATCTTCTAGAAAACGTCAATTCAAATGTGCCAATATTTTTATCTGAAAAGTGAAAGGAGCTTTTACAGTGCAATACCTCCTCACATATTTTTGGCAAAAATGGCATAGTTTTTGCATAAGTAGGTTAGAAAATTTGGCGTCTCATTGACTAACAATGTCATTAGCTTTGAACAACTGAGCCCTATTGCTTTTGTATGTACATATATGTTGCTTGTCAGTCGTGTAATATTCTGTATCATACTGTATTACATTTTTGAGGGCCTCATGGAAGATTAGCTTTGTCATTTGCTAAATGTTGTCACCCTCGTTAAATAAAGACTTTACTTACTTACTAAGTAAATATAAATTTATTGTCTTCTTTGATGCCTAGTTCACATATGCCAAAATTCCATAGACATGGGTTTTAAACAGTATTTCCTAAAATTTGATTCAAACTAAGTGACTCAGCAGCCGTAAAGAAAAGACTTGAAATAGGTTCATATGGTAATTTTCCTTGAGACATGCCTAACGGCCAAAACACTGGAAAACTCTCTCTCTCTCTCTCTCGCTCTCTCTCTCTGTGTTTAAATATTTCCTCAGTTTGTTTTTCAAATAAATTCTACACTTGTTTTTACCTATGGATAATGCCACCATTCAAAAATTTAAGAAATTAAATGCTTTGCTTATTAAAAGATAGCAACAGAAAGTGCACCAACAATTGGGTTCACTTAAATAACAACTCATGAAAATTTCACTGGCTTAGCTGGGCAAGCCTTCCTTTTAAAAGGAAATTTTATACTCTTATACCCTACCCTTTTCTTATGTGAGAATTGCTCAAGCAAGAATGTACATTCCCATATTGTCTCCAGTCAAGTAACAACCCCATCTATTTCTCGCAAATTATACTCTTATGTAAGGCAGCATAGAACCAGAGTACTTATTTTTCAAGTCCACAAAAAGCAGGCAGGATCTTCAACTTTCTTGGTTATCCTCAAATGATAACTGTGTGCAAATTTAACAAGATTTCCGCGGAATGCTATGTCGCACCTGCCTTGTGCTTCCACAAGACTATAGTTAAAAGAAAGCGTATGAGAAATGGACTAAAATGCTAGGGTCAACACAATTTTGGATATAAAATTTTACTAAGTCAGCAGAGTGTGAAATATAGGTCAATGGTAGGAATAACTGCCACATCCCTCATGAATATTCTAAGAAGAAACTGTATGCCTGGTGTGATGACTGTAGGTATCATACTTTGAGACAAAGGGAGGGGTTGACACAATTTTGGATGCAAAATTTTATGAAGTCAGTAGAGCATCAAACAAGAGGGCCATGAGGCCCTCAATCGCTCACCTGAGAAACAATCTGACCCAACCCCGACCCCCTCTCGGTATGGTAAGTTTTGACCCAAGGGACTTGGTTGGCAGGATTTATGTAGGGGACCACTAAACTTTGCTTTATTATAATATATAAGCTCTGGGTCTTATGGTTTCAGAGACGAAGATTTTTTTATTTTTTTTCCCATTATAAGTCTATGAAAGCTAATGACCCCCTGGGGTGTGGCCAATTTGGATCCCAGGGGCATGGTTGGCAGGATTTATGTAGAGGACCACTAAACATTGCTACATACTAAATATCTTAGCTCTCTGCCTAATGGTTTCAGAGGAGAAGATTTTTTAAGGTTCTTAAATTAGCTATACAGGCTCTATGACGCCCTAGGGTGTGGCCAGTTTGGACCCCAGGGGCTTGATTGGCAGGATTTATATGGGGGACCACTAAATTGTGCTACATACTAAAAATATAAGCTCTGGGCCTCATGCTTTCAGAGAAGAGGATTTTTTAAGTTTTTCCCATTGTAAGTCTATGGGAGCAAATGCCCCCGAGGCGTGGCCAGTTTGGACCCCAGGAGCATGGTTGGCAGGATTTATGTAGAGGACTACTAAACATTGTTACATACTAAATGTCTTTGCTCTCTGCATCACGGTTTCAGAGAAGAAGATTTTGAAGGTTCTTTAGCTATATAGCTCTTTTTAAACAAAAGACCCCCTGGGGTGTGGCCAGTTTGGACCCCAAGGGTTTGATTGGCAGGATTTATGTGGGGGACCACTAACCATTGCTACATACTAAATATAAAAGCTCTGGGCCTCATGGTTTCAAAAAAGATTTTTTTTTAAGATTTTCTCATTGTAAGTCTATGGGAGATAATGAACCCGGGCCGTGGCCAGTTTTGACCCCAGGGGCATGGTTGGCAGGATTTATGTAGAGGACTACTAAACATTGCTACACACTACATGTCTTTGCTCTCTGCCTCATGGTTTCAGAGAAGAAGATTTTTGAATGTTCTTTAGCTATATAGCTCTATATAAACAAAAGACCCTCTGAGGTGTGGCCAGTTTGGACCCCAGGGGCTTGATTGGCAGGATTTATATTGGGGACCACCAACCATTGCTACATACTAAATATAAAAGCTCTTGGCCTCATGCTTTCAGAGAAGATTTTTTTAAGATTTTCCCATTGTAAGTCTATGGGAGCTAAGGACCCCTGAGGCGTGGCCAGTTTGGACCCCAGGGGCTTGATTGGCAGGATTTTTATGGGGTACCACTAACCATTGCTACATACTAAATATAAAAGCTCTGGGCCTCATGGTTTCAATAAAGAAGATTTTTTAAGATTTTCTCATTGTAAGTCTATTGGAGATAATGACCCCGGGGCGTGGCCAGTTTGGACCCCAGGGGCATGGTTGGCAAGATTTATGTAGAGGACTACTAAACATTGCTACATACTAAATGTCTTTGCTCTCTGCCTCATGGTTTCAGAGGAGAAGATTTTTGAATGTTCTTTAGCTATATAGCTCTATATAAACAAAAGACCCCCTGAGGTGTGGCCAGTTTGGACCCCAGGGGCTTGATTGGCAGGATTTATATTGGGGACCACTAACCATTGCTACATACCAAATACATAAGCTCTGGGCATCATGCTTTCAGAGAAGAAGATTTTTTAATATTTTCCCATTGTAAGTCTATGGGAGCTACTGACCCCCGGGGCATGACCAGTTTGGACCCCAGGGGCATGGTTGGCAGGATTTATGTAGAGGACTACTAAACATCACTACATACTAAATGTCTTTGCTCTCAGCCTCATGGTTTCAAAGAATATGATTTTTGAAGGTTATTTAGCTATATAGCTCTATATAAACAAAAGACCCCCTGGGGTGTGGCCAGTTTTGACCCCAGGGGCTTGATTGGCAGGATTTACGTTGGGGACCACTAACCATTGCTACATACTAAATACATAAGCTCTGGGCCTCGTGGTTTCAGAGAAGATTTTTTAAAGATTTTTCCATTGTAAGTCTATGGGAGTTAATGACCCCCGGGGCGTGGCCAGTTTGGACCCCAGGGGCATGGTTGGCAGGATTTATGTAGAGGACTACTAAACATCGCTACACACTAAATGTCTTTGCTCTCAGCCTCATGGTTTCAAAGAAGATTTTTGTAGGTCATTTAGCTATATAGCTCTATATAAACAAAAGACCCCCTGGGGTGTGGCCAGTTTTGACCCCAGGGGCTTGATTGGCAGGATTTATGTTGGGGACCACTAACCATTGCTACATACTAAATACATAAGCTCTGGGCCTCATGGTTTCAGAGAAGAATTTTTTTTAAGATTTTCTCATTGTAAGTCTATGGGAGCTAATGACCCCCGGGGCGTGGCCAGTTTGGACCCCAGGGGCTTGATTGGCAGGATTTATGTGGGGGACCACTAACCATTGCTACATACTAAATATATAAGCTTTGGGCCTCATGGTTTCAGAGAAGAAGATTTTTTAAGTTTTTCCCATTATAAGTCTATGGGAGCTATATGTTGCCATGGCAACCAGAGTTCCAACCCAATCTGCCCTTAAACCTTATGCAGGCAATCCCCCACCCCAACAATGCTATACATAAAATTTGACCATGATTGGCCATGTGGTTATGGAGATATTCTTGTTTGAAAATGTGAACGGACGAAGACGGACGACAGACCACAGAGCCTCCCTATACTATAAGCTCACCTTGTGAGCCTATGGCTCAGGTGAGCTAATAAAGGTCAATGGTAAAATTAATTGCAACAGCCCTTCTAAGAAGAAACTTGATGCCAGGTTTGCCAGGTTTGATAATTCTAGGTATCATAGTTTGTGAGAAATGGACTTAAACGCTAGGGTCGACGTAATTTTGAATATAAAATTTTATGAAGTCAGACCATGAAATATATGTCAAGGGTGAAAATAAGAGCAACAGCCCTTGAGAACATTCTAAGAAGAAGCTTTATGCCAGGTCTGATGATTGTAGGTATCTTAGTTTGCGAGAAAAGGGCTTAAATGCTAGGGTCGAAGCTAGGATCGATGTAATTTTGAATATAAAATTTTGCGAAGTCAGCACACCATGAAATATAGTACAAGGATAAAGAAAAGAGCAACAGCCCTCGAGAACATTCTAAGGAGAAGCTTTATGCCAGGTTTGATGATTGTAGGTATCATAGTTTGCGAGAAATGGACTTAACACTAGAGTCGACGCTAGGGTTGACGTAATTGTTGACGGATGGACGGACGGATGTACTAACGAACGGAATGACTGACGGACGGACGGACTGAAAAGTGAACTCCTATATCGCACCTTGCTAAAGCAGGTGTGACAAAAATTGGGCAAAAATTTCAGAAGTGAAAAACCATGAAATAATGAATATAGGATTAGCAGGGTCACCACTTTTTGCCATTCCACAAAGACACACACTGACAATTAAAGAAAATCAGTTTACTCAGGTTTAGGAGTTACAATACATGTAATTGGCTATAGTGTCCCTATATATTACTGCTTCATTATAAGGTTACTCTTTAAACAATCATTCTGGATATAATGCTACATAATAGCTCTTACTGAGACTGTACTACAAAGGACTCTACTAGTTTAAATGCTCATTTGCCTAATATTCCTTTGAAGTTTAAATGCTCATTTGCCTAATATTCCTTTGAAGTTTAAATGCTCATATGTCTTATATTCCTTTGAAGTTTAAATGCTCATATGCCTTATATTCCTTTGAAGTTTAAATGCTCATTTGTCTTATATTCCTTTGAAGTTTAAATGCTCATTTGCCTAATATTCCTTTGAAGTTTAAATGCTCATTTGCCTAATATCCTAATATTCCTTTGAAGTTTAAATGCTCATTTGCCTCATATTCCTTTGAAGTTTAAATGCTCATTTGTCTTATATTCCTTTGAAGTTTAAATGCTCATTTGCCTAATATTCCTTTGAAGTTTAAATGCTCATTTGTCTTATATTCCTTTGAAGTTTAAATGCTCATTTGTCTTATATTCCTTTGAAGTAAAGTCTCAATATAATCCTACTCTATATAACAATATGACTTTTTGTAGGCTGTCTGTTGCCTCTCCTCTGCACCAGAGCTGCTAGTAGCTGTAGCAGGACCTGAAAGTCATTTATATCAGGTTGGGTAAAAGTCCTACAAATTTGGAGGCAACATCTTGACATGAAATATTGCTCACTGGGATGTTAAACCATAACAAGTGTGACTTTTTGTGGACCCCAAACATAGCCTAATAAGGGGGCTGTGATGTATTTTGAGTTATGTCAGCAGCAAACCACTTAACAGTTATAACTACTGTATTCATTTGATTATAAGCAGTGGGTCCCTCTATTTAATCCAAATATCTCAACCAGTCTTGTGTAATTATGCTACAAGACCGGGGGTCGTATTTATAAAATGACTTATGTGGTTGCTATGCTGTTGCTAGGGCTGAATTTCGATGAAGTTGATTCCCTACAACTATGAAATTTGTTCTGGAGGAACAGTCTAAAAAGACTGTTCCTCCAGAGCCAATTTCATAGTTGTAGGGAATCTCCTTCATAGAAATGTAGCCTTAGCAACAACATAGCAATGACTTAAAGTCGTTTTATAAATACGGCCCCAGGTTTTTCGCTTCAAAAACAATCCAATAAACCTATTCCATCATATGAACAGATCTAGATTTTTGTGGTTGTTTTGGAAGGGAAAACCCACGTCTTTTAACCTAACAAATATAGTATTACCTTCTCCATTCATCTAGGTCACAAACCATCCTTGAATGTACCAAAGCTTTCCAGTGACACCGACTGGTACTGTACTGGGCTAGGGACTTTATCAGTTCCTGAAAATCACCTGCAATATAACAAATTCTGTTTATTAACAGAACAGAAAGGAAGCAAATTTTAGCACATACTAGACCTCATAATCGAGTTGTTTGAAAATCAAAACTTGTATTTTATCAGTACTAAAAGCTGTTGGTTTAAACAATATTTTATTCAAATAAGTTGCTATACAATTTTACATAATATTATATGGTACAGGATCTGATAGAAAGCTGAAGCTTATTTAAATCATCTCCTGAAAGGCTGTTATATGATAATGAGTTGATATGTTTTATGTATTGTCAGTATCAAAGGCTTTACATCATTAAGTCACTGTCATGATAATAAAAATTCACCAAACAAGGTATATATTCCTTTCAAAACAATCCCTAAATATCTAGATCCATCTTACAAGATGGATCTAGATTTTGGGGACTCTGATAGAGAAAAACCCATCTTATAGCTGAATTACAAGCTTCATTTGCAGATTTGGAGCAATTTTGGAAGAGAAAAATCCCTGTCTTACAGCCAAATAAATAAGGTTTACATACACCCTAAAGTAAATACTAACCTAGAGTTTCAGATGCAAGTGCAGATGAGTGCAGGATGACCACTTTTTCTTTCTGGTTCAGAACTCCAATATCTCCCTGTCCAATTCCATCACCATAAATTGGACTGCTGGTCCTGTGCCTAATATCTTCTCTTCTTCCTACTGGAAATTTTTCAGCTTCTGTGCCAATAAAAGAATGTGATATTTCGTGCCTTCTTGCATCTACCTGGTAAGCTGCAGGAAGCTCAGATATCAAATTTTCAGTCTCCATCTTTGACTGAATTCTCCTCATTTCATTTGAAGTAGTATATGCCTCATTTTTTGACCCAGATGACTGTCTCTGTCTTCCAGTATTTGTATCAGACCTTCTATATCCTAACCTACCACTTCTTTTCCATCTTGAGCCCGACTCTGAGGAGCTCGATCTATTTCTAGGCCTATTCTTCCCTCTAGAATGTGATTCAGAAGAGCCTGACCTATTTCCAGATCTTTTATGTTGCTCTTTTCCAGAAAAAGACCTTTTTCTAGTCCCACTACTATTTCTGTGGTGTCTCTTTCTCCTACTTTCTCTCTTTGGTGAATACCTTCTGTCAGATTGTTTCCTGTCACAGCTTGAGCTAGAAAACACCTCTCTTGAACTAGACCGACTGAATGGTCCAAAGTCACTTGATCTGGAGCTTTCTCTTGATCTATGGCTTGAAATTGTATCCTTTGAGCTTGACAGTTGCCTGTTTTGACTCCATGATCTGTCCAATTCTAAGGTACCTCTTTGGTCTTGACTACTAGCATTTGATGCCATCGATCCTGACCTAGATCGTTGTCTGACTGACAACTTCTCATAATTCTCACTATAAATTTTATCCATAGATTTTCCAGACATTTCATGACTTCCTGAAGAGTGATTTCTCTTTTTAGTATAAAATGATTTTGCAAATGACGAATTTTGGACAGCTATCTGAAATGGGCTGGATTGTTTGCCACAAAACTGTGAGTCAGAACTATATCTTACAGACGCTGTATCCGATTGTTCATTAGCAGACTTCAGCTCTTTATCTGAGCAAGACAAAGAATCCAGTACCACAAACTGTTTTGAACTAGTTTTCGTTTGGACATCAGAGCTCTCATCATCTGAACTGGACGAATCCCAGCCCTCTTGAAGTTTTTCTGACAACCTAAGCCGAGAAATCAATTTCTCTTTCGCTCCCCTTTGAATCCAAGACTGAATGTGAGCTCTCTTGCTTGAGACTGAACTTGCTTTGGAGTTATCTGAGTCTGAACATTCTCCACTCTCTCTCTTCAGTGAAGTACATGTATTAGCAGTATTCGTTAAAATTCTTGTTAATCTTTTCCTCTTTTCTTCTAACTTACTAAGGGACAGACTGGACATATTGGACATTGGAGAATCTAAAAAGGAAGATTCTAGAACATTTGTAATATCTGAAGCATCTGACTGTGAATGAAAAGACTGATTTAGCATCCCTGCTTGTGATTCTGGTATTTCTCCAATGTTACATTTGGCTGTTTTAGTGGACATCATCTTTGGCTTTATATCCTCTGTGCTAATATCCTCTGTAGTCCTGTTTCCAGTACTTTGCCCTAATGGTTGTATATTTTCCACTGAATCCGACTGATACAATTCATCTGAATCTGAGACAGCTTTCACTGTATCAAGGTCACTGCATGGTGAGTCACATACACTTTCTGTGTCACTACTATCTGGGCTAAGAATATCATCTTGAATCCATTTACACATGAGGAAACTGTTCATTTCATCATTACAAAGTTCTTTTTCTTTTCTTGCTTTTATGCCTGAAGGACTGCTTATTTTGTCAGTACTGATATCTGCTTGACCATCAGTATCCGTATCTGTTATTTCTGAAGAACTGCTTATGCTGTCAGCATTTCTATTCTTTAGCTCATCATCAGTATAGTTTGGTCTCCTACTGCACACTGAACTGGAATCTGAAGAATCTGAATCTTCATTTATGTAATTTTTTAAAACAGCAAGTGAGTCCTGAAAATCTTTATGAACAGTTGAGCTGTCTTGTATATTCATTAAACTTTCATTGCTGCTCTCATCATATGCCGAGCAAAGAAGTGAAATGGATGATTTTCCAGTTTTGGAACTTCCGGTCTCTTGTTCTTTTGTCAATGCAGTGGTTGAGACAGTGTCCCAAGATTCTATTTCCTCATCAGTTACTAATCTGTTGGAACCATCAAGACCAAATAAACTCTTTTCAAAATCTGTTGTAGATGCATGAAACTGACTTATGACAGCATCTGCACATTTCTGATCAGAAATTTTAATGCCAGTTATAAAGTCTGAAGTCTCATCAGGAAATAAATTCTGCTGTTTGTCACTTTTAAAAGCCTGTGTTGTATCTTGAACAGCCAATACAGTTTGTTCAGCACATGCTGAACAGCTGCTAAGAACTTCTTTGCCCTTATTTTCCTCTTTAATGACATCTGATTCCTCAATTCTATTAGTTTCTGTTTCCATTTTAGTTTGTATGCCTTTATCAGACTGTTTGTATGTCAAACATGATACCTCTTTCGTGGGGTCAGCCTGAACAAGGCTTAGAGACTCTGATTTGCTACAGTTTATTGCAACTGCTTTAAAACTGCTATGTGTATTTTCTGTTTGCTTTTGATCTAATTGTGTTTTTTTAATAATTCTGCCCTTGAATTCGTTAATATCTGATGTTGACTCTATCTCAGTTACTTCTCCATTTATGCCAATACACCTTTCTTCATATGCACTGCCACTATGTTTAACGAAAGTATCATTGCTGTCTTCATATGCAGACTTTCCTAATTCTAAAGGTGACTGCTCAATTTTCTCTGCCACAGGTTCTTCTATTAAGTACTGATTATTCTTGTGATTAGCTACTTCACATGTTATGGAACTGCTTTGGCTATTTTTGTTACTTGCAACTTCTAAGGTTTCATCATCATCACCATTCTGGTCATCATCATAGGCTACAAGACGCTCCACTGAAGTATGTGTGACAGCCTTATCCATTACAGCAGTCTTGCTTGATTTCTCTATGCAGTCATCACCCTTATCTGAGCAGTCATCATCATTATAGTTTACTAAACCTTGTTTTGATACAGAAGCAGATACATTCTTTGCATCTTTTGGCATATTTGTGTCTGCCTTTGTGATACCTAATTCCTTATAAAATGACACAACTGCCTTGTCTAGTTCAATTTTGTTTTTCTTTTTCTTTTTGTGAGAAATGACAACTTTCTTTTTTGAGTCAGTTTTCTTTTTCTTTTTCATGACCTTGTGACATGTTTTTAATTGAACTTCTTTCTTCTGAGAGTCTAAAATATTTCCAGCTGAACTGTCTGTAATAATTACTGCAGATTTGTGTTTGCAGGCTTCCTGAGAAACACCACCAGCTTTTGAATGACAAGTGGTCCTATCAAAAGACTCATTTGCTCTACTTTTCAATGTCTTCAAATGTTCTGACTCACTAGTAACTAGATCAACAGATTGTGTATTAGAAAAATCAGGAACTGAAATATGATCAGCTTGAACCTTATCGGTATCAGTGCTGGAGATTTTATCCCCATGTGATTTATCCAAAGTGTTTTTATCATCCACTTTTACTTCATTGCAAGTATGGATTTTGTTAAAGGGTATAATTTCACCATTCCAAACATAACACTCAGACAGACTGCATTCAGCCTTTTCTTCATTTTGACCAGTTTCTGACCCATTGACACCAACAACTTTATTTTGAGTCTCCACAAATGATTCATGTTCTGGATTTCTACTGTTTTTGTCCTGATTGTCTTTGTCAACCAAATTTAGTGAATCATCAGTATGCTTTTTCTGTGATTTGTTTAGAAAATCTTCCAGACTGGTGCTTGAGCCATGACATTTTACAGGTGAGTTCTCTATTGTAAATGCATCAGTTGTCTCTGACTGCTCTGCACACGCTATTAACTTGCTACTATTCTCTTTGTTTTCCTTACTTACATATGTATCAATAATTTTAGTTTTCTCATTCACTTGTATTGAAGTTAAAGCATCACTGCATGCTATGTCATCTCTTGCACTGGGCAGACTTTGTTTCACAATGTCTCCTTCCAATGTTCTGCTGTCACACACTGTAGATTTTTCTTCAGTTCTAAACTCTCTATACATAATACTGTCCTCAACCTTTGGGTTCTGACTTTCAGCAGTTTCTGAATGGTCTTTGCTTGTCTTAGGGTAAGTCTCTATATCAGACTTATTTCTATCTTTGTTATTTTCCTTTATATCACATGCAATGCTGCCACTTTCAGAAACAGCCTCTTTTGAATTTTTTTTCTTGACATCAATGTCTTTTTGGTATTCCTTAATATTATCTGTGAGGAAAATTGGACCGAGGCTGTTATAAAATTCTTTCAACTCTTCTTCATAATCCATGACTTCACACTTACTTAATGTATCAGCTGGTAATGGATCTGTAACATCTGTACTTAAGTCAGGCTTTACTTCTGAACCATTGCTGCTGATGCTTTTGACACTAGGTATACCTGCAGTATTTTGTTTTCTAAAAAGGGTTCCAATTTTACTGACTGATCCTGCTGCATGTGTTTCTGTTGTCAATAAACTGACAGGCTCATCACTGTTTGCTTGAGATTTATATTTTCTTAAAGTGTTACTTTCTTCTGGACTTAGACATGCTCTCTTAACATTATCTGCTGAAAACTGTTTTTTCTCATTATCACAGATGATGACACACTTACCCTCTTTATTACCAGATGCTTTGTTACAATCTAAGTCTTTTCCTAAACATCTGTCTTTGGCATCATTTTTTGTGTCATCAATGTTGTTTTTATTGCTACAACTCTTATCATCTGATTCAGCATCTAAACCATTTTTACTTTGCATTAATGAGTTGGGATTACTCTCAGTTTTTAAACATTTATTTTGAAGTTCTTTTCGTTTGGCTTCAAGAGCTTTCATACAATCTATAATATCAGCATCTAAGATATCAGAATTTAACATTTTGCTAGACCCATGTGTCTCCATCTTTGAAGTGTCTTTGCAAGATCCTGACTTAATACTGATTTCATCCAATTCAACAGTGTTTTTTATCTCTTCATTATGATCTGAGACTGGACCATGACTAGAAACCATTTCAAGATTTAATTCCCTAACTTCAGTCATTTGATTTTCAGTGCTATAACCAGATGCTAAGTCTACTTGTTCAATATCCAAAACCACATCTGATCTACTCTGAATATGCTCATTTATTTCTGCATTAGTACACAGGTTTTTCTCATTAGATACTGCACTGATACATATGCTGTTTTCAACAATCCCACAGTTTTCTATGGTTTCTAAATTGATTCCTACTGGATGCTGCATATTTTCATTGTCATTTGTATTCCCTCTCTCATTCTTGCTGAATGACGATTCAGTTCTATTACTGTCAATACACTGATTTAAAGTTTCTTCATGTTGTAGATGATTTTCTTTTTCTTTCAGAGTCCAGTTCATTTCATTTTCATTAATACTACTTTCATTACATGTGGTTTTGTCAATACCAACCGTTTCCTCATCCATTGCTACAACTGAATTCTGACTATCGATGAATGATATCTTGTCATCTTTAACACAAACCCCTGCATTTGCAGACAGATCTTCTTTGTCTAATTCAGTATCATGTATTGTAGTACTGAGTCTGCTTTCATCTGATATCAGTTTTGCTTTCTGCTGCTTGTCTCTGTTTTTTACATTTTTGTCATAGCCACAACCCTCTTGCAAACTTGCGTGGGAAGATGAAGCTGAGCATGAATTTTTTAATTCTCTCATCATTTTTGATTCTGGTTCATTTTTGTTACAGACATAGTCACTTGCTTCAATATCCGTCTGTGACAGTTTCATACCAGATTTTACAGCTACTGTACTGTTCCCAGAACTGCCTGTCACTCTCTCATATTGATAATTTTCTTCAAAGACTTCAGGTCTTTTTATAAAACATCCCATCACATCTTTTTTAAGCTCAGTTGTTTCTGTAACTGTGAAATTTTCATTGTTTTTGTTCGTCAATTCCGTCAATTCTATCAAATTTGAGACACCTGGATTTCTATCAGACCTGCCATTGTGAACATGATAACTAGAAAACCTACTAGAAGTTGTATAATTGTAAGAGACTGGGAATGGAGGTGTACTGGCATATACAGATGCAAAGTATGTATTATGATTGGGAGGACTGTAACTGGGAGAAAACCTAACAGAAAACATCCATGGCTGCAGCTGACCAGGAGAGAAGTTGTACTGCTGCGATTCCTGTACATTTGAACTAGGACAATGCATTTGATAGTTCTGCCATCCTGATATATCAAAAGCAGTTGTAGTCTGAGGAATAATCCCTCCAAATATTGGACTGGTTACACCTGACCTATTCATATTGTACATGTATGATTGAAAAGGTGGTCTGAAATAAGTCATTGCATTCATACCTCCTGCAGTGAAACTATACTGCTCCAACCCACTCATAAATCTTGGACTAGGGCCCATCAACGGTGAGTTTATATAGGGATTTGGTAAAAGTCCTTGTTCAGAACTGGCAGATGCAGGCAAGAAATTTGGTACATCATTACTGTATGGTGAGGTTACCTGACAATGACTATTCAATGAGGGGTTTAATATTGAAGCAGTACAGGTCACAGACCTCAAAGGAGCTACTGTTGCTACTGTTCTGGCAAGACTAACTTCTGCAGCAGATATGAAACTATATGTATTTGGGTTTTGAGCAGTCAAAGAAGTTTCTTTTTCAACCAAATTCTGGGGATCAGTAAAGTTACAGTCTGAAATCACTTGTTTCCCTACAAGTTCAGAATTTTCTTTTGCTTCAGAAAGGGTGGCATTACATTTTTTCCTCGAGTCCATTAAACTTTGTTTGATATCTCTACTTGCTTGTTTCAGGATATCAGTGTCATCTGTAAGATCTGATTCAAAATCACTACTCCCAAGAACAATATCCAAACTGGAGTCACTGCTGTCCATTAGTCTTGGATTACTACAAAGGGCTGTTAAAGGCAAAGTTGGTACTGCTGGTTGGATAACATTTAGGACTGCATTATCAACCTGCTGACTTTCAGCTAACAAAGTATCAGAACCAATTGCACTTGACATAGTTGACAAGGAATGATTTTCTGAAGGTAATTTAATTTTTTTTCCTTCAATTTTCTCTGTATGATTTTTGCTGGAATTCATCAGAAAATGAGTTGATGCATTTACATCATTTATACAACAATTATTAGTACTGGGCTCCACGGGCATTTGCTCAGATACAATGAAACTACTTGTTTTACTGCAAAGATTGGTAGGATCTGTATTTCTGGGACTATCTCTATCATCAGCAATCCTGTTATTCACAGAACCTGCCTCCTGAAAAAACAATTCAGTTTCACATTTTTCATCATCCGGTGAGGAGCTATAGTCTTTACCTTGATTGACTGAAACTTCAGAATAAGCATTTTTACAAATTTGATCAAGGTTTTCAGCAGTGCTACCTTCCTTAACTTGATTTTCATCAGGTATTGGAGAATCAAGGCCTGAGTTTACAACCCCAACAATCTCTTTCAAATAACCACTGTCATCCTCCTCGTAAACAGCTAAAACAATCTCATCAGTATTGACAGCTTCATCAACAACCATACATATCTGTTCCTCACTTGTATTTTCTGCAATATCTTCAGGATTGCCAGAACAAATCCCTCTGCTTTTATCACAATCAACAGAGCTGGAGTTTTCCATTTCTGGAACAAATGAAGAATGACTGCAGTAATGGCTATAAGAATCAACATCATCCCCAACTTCCACTTCTATCACAGCCTGAGGTACATGTACTATTCTGTCAACGTCTAAATGACCCTTCTCTGACTCTGCAGCCATGATATTTTTTCTGTTGTACATGTTACTTGAATGAGCTATTTGTGTGTTTAAAGGGTTACCTTTCTTTGTGATTGTATCATCTAAGTACCTAACTCCTGCCATATTTTCTCCCTGAGCCTGTTTCTTTGCAGTTGGATGTTCCTTTGTTTCAATAGTGTATAGCCCTGTGTTTTTCACACTCTTATTTTTTCTGCAAGCAGCAGTATCCAGCTGTGCATTACTGACTGTTCCATTTTCTTTACTAACAGGTGCATCTGACTTTTCTTTTGCAATACTATGAATTTTTAAATTTACTGGTGTAGGTAACTTTTCATTAGTCAAGCTTTCATTTTCTTCACCAGCTGTTGCTTGTTTACTTTCAGAGGGCATAACTTCAGTTTCTTCACTTGCTTTTGTACATGACATTACACTATGTGCTGTTTTATTTTCCTTACTCACTCTTACAGAAGAAGCTTCATAATTCACTAGTTTATCTTCATAGCCTACAGTGTTTGAGCTTTCACAGGTTTCAGCTACATTTTCTCCGATGGCTGGTGTACAAGATCTTCCTGTGTCAAAGTTTTCATTATCATCATCAATCAATATTTCTGAAGTTAAGTTCTTAGGCATGTCATTTTCTTCAGAGATGAACGTTTGTGACTTTACATTGTCTGGAATTTTGCAAATCACTGTATTTGCGCATAAACGTTGACCTGCTTCTGTTACCACAGTTTCTGATTCATTCCTGGTCTCATCTGAATTAGCAACAAATAGCTGTGTCTTCCAACTGTTAGTTTTTTCTCTTTCTTCGCAATCTGATGTATCTGACTCCACTTTGCTGATAGTTCTTGTTTTTCCACAACAAGCTGCCTCAGAACTTATGTTGTTCACAAGTTTACTTGGTTTATTTACATGTGAATGTAAATTATTTGTGGCTACACTGTCTGCCTTTTCAACTACTTCTTCTTTGTTTTCTGTATTTTTCTCCTGTTTAGCATCTTCATAAGAGTCTGAATCACTTGCACCAACACTGTCAACCACCAAGTAACTCTTGCATTCACCTACATCTGAAAATTCATCATTGGACATAAAAGTTCCAGTTTCGTCCACTTTGTCAAGTGCTAATTCCTCATCAGTCCAGTCTAAACAAGAATCTGAATCTGTCGATATCAAAGTTAGCCTGTTTTTGTTCTTTTTTTCAACTTTCTTACATTCATTTGACTTAACAGTTGGTTGCACTGTTGGTTCAGAATTCACAACAGCTTCCTTTTCCTCAATATTCATGTTCTTTTCTTTTAAAACAACATGTCTTTCTTTGGGGATTACTTTTTTGAAACACTTCTCTTCTAATGACAGGGATGTTTTCTTTTCCAGTTCTGACAAATGAAATGGCAGCTCTTTGGCATCCAGTCTATCTTTTTTGAGACTTTTTTCAGCGCTGCAGGGATCTGGAATGGGTGATCTGTGCTCAAGTTCTTCTCCTCTACTACTGGTTAATTTACTTTCCTGGAATGTCTTTTCATTGTCAACAGGAACAGTAATTTCTGTATGGAATGGCCTGGCTGAAGTACCATCCAATAGTTCCTGAGACTCCTCATTAGAATCATCCAGCTGAGTTCCAGAGAACAAGGACGTCTTTGGCCCACCTGGTATTACAAGTGCTGGTAGGCTCAAAGATTTTCCAGGAGTGTCACTTTTGCAACCATCTGCATCACTCTTTGACTTTTCTATTTCAACAGAGCCTTCTCTGTCTATGTCTTCAGCCTGAAAAAAAGGTTCTTATTTGATTTTTGTTTTAAATGTATAGAATAGCCCTTTCAAAAATATTTCACTTATTTTGAGCTCCCAGGAAAAAAACTAACTGACCATCCTTAAGCAGAACTTGGCTTTCTCATATGAGCTTATCTGAGGCTTCAACACACATCAGCCAGACACCTAATATTAAAGTCAGTGTTCTTATTCATACTGGACCTCAGAGGCCTGAACAAGCTACCATATAAAAATCTATGTATTGGGTCTCTTTAAGCAGCCATCTGATCAGAGTCTACACTGTTTAAACATTTTCTAATAATTGTTCATACCCTTTTGCAGAAGCTGAAAACTGCAAGGGAAGGGTGTTACTCTTGAAGACTTTGTTCCAGGGTTTGCTCTCATGGAGCAAATTCTTTCCTTTAAGAGTTGTCCCAAATGAGGAGGGAGATGAAACATCTATGCAAGAATTATCTTCCATGAAAGAACATCCTTTCCCCTTAAGCAGAATAAGTATATTTTTTAAGACTGCAAGATTTTCAAAATCCCTGCCTTTTCAAACCCTTTGAAAGTTTCCCTGACCAATTAAAAATTCCCCAACTTTTCCCTGACCTGGAAAGTAATTCATTTTCTGGATGTTTTCCTCTGACTGTAGTGATCAAAGTGTAGCAGTCATCTAAATGTGACTGATCACTTTGCTCTGATGTGCAATCTGTTCTGGATAGTTTCTGATTACCATTAACCTAGAGTCCCAATTCATGCAATGCAATTCTTTACTTACCTCTTCAACCCCATAAATATCTTGCTCCCTAGAATATTCTTCCTCCTCACCATCTCCTGTAGCTGTTTCTAAGATGATATCTTCAAGAAGATCAGCTTTCTCCTGTCTCTCTTTAAGATCAGGTATCACTTCAGGTGTTAATTTGTTACTCTCCGGGTCAGCTGATGGACTGAAATAGTTGAATTTCATTATCTCAAACACTGATATCTTGACCTATCCTTTTATATAAAAAAATGTTTGAACAAACTTTCTATTTTTCCTTATATTTCAACTCCTGTTATATCAAACTACTGATATCTGAAAGTAAATTTTCTGGGACCGGAAAATTTACTTCGATATATCGGTAGTTTGAGATGCAGTTTGGCTGAGATATCCAGAGTGGACTGTATCAAATGCTAATGTAAATTATGTAATACCCTGGCCTGTTTCTTTGGTCATTTAAGGTAACTGAGTATACTTCCAGATGAGCAACATTGCCATTTTCATTTTACCTCACTTCTCAATGGAGGTCAACCCTTACAGAAATGAATTTGCTCTCCCTAGAGCAAATTCTTTCTTTTGAAGGTATACCCTTTTTTTAGAATGGTTTCTTCTTCCAGGTCATCAAACAGGAAGTCACAAGAGTTGTATTTCATTGTACAAGCATAGCAGTCATGAAATATGTTAACTCAGTGCATTACAAATTTAAAACCAATGATAGTGAATCCAGAGTTTGTAGACTGTATATACAACAAAGTAACACAGAAATTACCTCTGTGATCTTGTCCTGGGTGGGGTTTTTGGTACCTCAGATCGATGGAATACAAATCCTGCAAACCGCCTTGGCCTTCTGTTATAACTAAAACAAAAGAAAGGACAGTGTTTAGATACTCATATTTACATTCAAGCATATGTGTTTCAATGTCAGTTCAATATTACAAAACAGCTGATTTTTTTTCAATCCAATCAGCCCCCCACCCACAACTACTACAAGCACAGTAGGATCTTGCTCCACTTAAAGCCAGTACAGTATGTAGGAAAACCCAACGTCAAAAGTGTCACTGCACCTTTGCACAACCCAACGATTCTCATGCCAATGGACACAGAACACGCATAGACATGTATGACCTGTATTGGTTGAGTAATGTGAATGGGTTTAACAGCTCTGTGTGCCAGTATTTCAGTCTATATTAAGCTGTCTCCCAGAAAGTACATCTTATTCTCTTGAACAGAATAAGTACGAAAGTACATCTTTTCCTCTGGAACAGACTAAGTATATTTTTCTGAAGACTGCCATAGTCATTAATTTTCAAGTTTCCTGACCATCTCCTTCCTTATCAAGTTCTTTCCAAATATCCATGCTCAACCAAAAATTATTTTACAGACATTTTCCCCTGACTGTTGCAACTGTGCAAACTGATTCTGAGAAATCTATACTGGACCAAGAAGTCTGATCAAATCTCCATCCAGTGTCGCTATTGCGATATATTGATAGTCCGATGTATTGTTACACCCCTAGTAACCAGGTAAACAGTGCTTCAGATAGGAGGTAACAGAGACTATGACCCCTCTTTAGCCATCTCTGCAAGACGTTTCCAACAAGGGATCACATCATATGTTTTCATTGAGAAATAAGACAAATCATCTCTGAATTATCCTCAAAACCACACCTTATCTGGAGCTCTGTACCACCATTCAATGCCAATGCATCATCAAAGTCAGTGCAATGTTGTGATGTAATCATGCCGATTCTTTGTGTGCCGACTGCAAACAGTTGTGTTGGGTTATTAACGTCCATGGTAAACAGCTATGGTCATGTTGGGACGGTCAGTTAACCTCACCACACTATTCCTTGGCAGACTTAGACCTCGTAAGTGGTTAACCAGTACTGAGTGCACTTACTTTCACCAGTAACTGACAACTGCCCTTCTTGAATCAGCGGAAGGGAAAATGAACAGACTCACAAATTTTGGTATAATTACAAAGTAATATTTCTTTTCTTGGAAAGAATACATGCTTTAGACTGAAGTGTTACCTTCTGGAATAAACTGATCTTAGAGGCTGAGCTGGAACTTTATTGGTATCTCTGAAGAAGTTGGTGGTCAGGTTTTGAAGCAACTCATTCATATCCCTGAAATACAGAAAACAGCAAACATGTGTCTCTGCTTTAGGGTGTATGTTTACATTGACATGGTTTTCTACCATTTTGACAAGGGTGATTACTGTTATAGATGGTAGAAGAACCCCTCCACAGGGTTCCCAATGTCAAAATTCTCTCATTTTCCCCAACATTTTCCAATTTTCCCCTACTCTTTTAAGGATCACAAAGTTGATTTTACTCTTTACTTCAAGTGCTAACCACATCGCCTGAAAATTGGAGGATATTACTCTTAAAGCACAGAAATTTCTGCCCTAGGGAGCAAATTCTTTCCTTTAAGAGTATCCCCTGTGAAGAGGAAGATAAACACTTCTGTGCAGGGACTACTTCTCATGAACAGTGACATGACAAAGCCAACAAAGTGGCATGTGCACCCAGCAAAGGCTCAGATCAGCCAGCTCATCCGCCCAGTCTGAACAGTCTTTGTTTTGCATGAAGGAAGCATAGATCCTATGCTACCTTTAAGCACTCAGCAAGGACTCTGATCAGGCTGGGCCGATGCCCAGGTTGATCCGAGTCTTGGCTGATAGCACATGCCACTTTGTTGATTTTGTCGTGTCCAGGCTATTGTAGTGAGTTAACAAGTTAACATATTAATACAATGACATTCTACTTAACCTTAGCTGACACATTTGTGATGTATCCATGATGTACCTGTCAGTACAGAGGATATCCTGAAGATGCATAATGCAGGATTTTCTTTACAACCAATGCACTGAGTCTTTGAATCAAGTTCTGTATTAAAACTCAGGAAATACAGAATGCTTTCTCTGGCTTTCATCACCAGATACTGTCACTGATGAAAGTTGAGTAGCTGAATCTTCAAAGTATGGCCTATGTTCCTTCTTTTGAATGTTTTTTCTGCTCTTGAAGGAACTCAAATTTTATTTTTTTGTATCAGACAGCTATAAGGTGGACAAAATAGTAACTTCCAATCCATGCGAAAATGGCAGATACCCTTCTCTAATGGCAGATACCCTTCTCTAGTATGCATGAACAAGAATTCAACAGAATGCGTTGTCTCTCCTGTCTGTGCACTGTCACAAAACAAAGCTAAACCATGATTTCACACAAAATTAATGTCACTGCATTCACCAGAAAACTTATACCTATGTCTCACACCTGTTAGTGGTAGGTGAGACAAAAATGGTAGACTCCCTACTGCCGTGAGCAAGAAAAACAGTTCCACTGACCTATATGCCATATCAAATGACCACTCTGGCTTTCTTCTCTTCTTTTTCTTCTCTTCTTTCTTGTAAGGATGGTACTGCCGTGATTGCCGACTGTCAGCTTTGGCCAACTCAGATGCAGGAATTGCCTTCGTTGCGAGCTTAAATATCCAAATATGAGATGACCCAGATGAGGAGCTTATGCAAGGAGATATGAGACCAATAATCAACAGTCTAAAAGGTAATTGAGCCGCGACACAAGAGAACCAACAAAGTGGTTGTTCTCCCAGCCCAAACTCAGATCAGCCTAGACATCCACCCAGTCTGATCAGAATTAAGCTCTTAAAGAGTAGCTAAGGGTCTAAGCTACCTCTATGCAGACAGTGAAGAAGCTGATAAGACTAAGCAGATGACCAGGCTGATCTAGGTCTGTGTTTGGAGCACAACCACTGTGTTTGTTTTGTTGCGTTGCGGCTCATATAATGGCAGAGAGAACGGAAGAGGAGATGGACCTGAGCCCAGGCAGTTATAGCATGATAAACTGTCAAAACGGTATAAATGCGAGGGCAGAGATAGAGGGACAGCTTAGGTAGCTATGGACACTGAGCATGATCATCAAGTCTAAAAGGTATAATGGGGAAAGCAGGGATGGAGGGGGTGCAGGCAGATATGCTTGAGGAGATCTGAGCATGATCATCAATAGTCCAAAGGTATAATGGGTATTGGGGAGAGATGGGGAAGCACGGCAGTCAAAGACACTGAGATGAAATCTGAGCATGATTATCAATACTGAGTAGAAAAGCCCTTAACCCCTACTATACCTACTATTGAGGATCATGCTCAGATTACCTATCAGCATTCATAATTGCCTGCACTCAGCCAGTCCCCCCACCCCCATCCCACCCCAAAAAAAACCCACCTTATTATTCATATTAGACTACTATTGATGGTCATGCTCAAACCTCTTCCCAGTGTTCCCCCCCCCCCCCCTTCTCACCTACCAATTATATTTCAGACTCCATAGTGCCAATGATTGTTTGAGCAGTACCCTCTATCCCTGCTTTTCCCAGCACCCATCACATCTTTTTAGTCCGAGAGCCCGTGGTAGGTTTATTCATGTGGTCGAGGCCAAAAGGTTTGAAGGTGTTTTCTTATGTAAAAACATGTGCTAAATTTAAAAATCAAAGTCTTAAAAAAATCCATTGATGCACAAAGTCGGTATACTCAAAGGATTACACATGGGGTGCTCGAATCTCGAAAGAACGTTAAAATGGGGGTACCCTTATATTTAGTAATATTTTTAGCCTTCTGCATGCACTGGAATATTAATTTTGATATCAAGCAATACTTAATAGATGTTTAAACAGATCAAATAACAATTTCTACATTTTCTTTGCCATATTATGGGAAGCTCTACTTTCAAAATGAAACACATTTAAAAAAGCCACGAAAACTGGTGATTTCAATATTCAACTCATAGGTAGATAAAAATATTGATAAAAACACCGAAAGTAGCAGTAATTATACCCCCGGCAAAATAAGTATGTCGAGGGGTAAATTGTTTTTGCCTTTCCATCCGTTCATCTGTCTGTCCATCCGTCTGTCTGTCCATTTGTCCGTCAGTCCTTTCGTCCGTTAGTTAACATTTGCGTTAAAGTTTTGCGTTAAGTGTATTTTCTTTGCTCTGTTTTCCTGCAAGTCTTTATGGGAACTTGTTCATATGTACTAAGTGTTACCACAGGATGGATATAGATCAGCTTGCATCTCCTGGAAGCTGCTTCTGGCCTAAGGTCAAGGTCACAGACTTGGGAAATATGTACAACAGTTACGTTTAAATTTGCGTTAAGTTTTTTGCTCAGTTTTCTTGAAAGATTTTACTGTATCTGGTTCATATGTCTATTGTTACTACAAGATAGATACTGATCAGTTTGTTTCATATGCATACTGCTGCTGGCCAAAGGTTAAGATCACAGATTTAGAAATTTGTACAAAAGTTGCATTAAATTTTGCGTTTAGACTGATGATTTTGCTTTTGCAATGTTTTCCTCCAGTCTTTACTTGAACTGAATGAATGAATATGTGTTAAGTGTTACTATAGGATAGATACTGATCAATTTATGTCACCTAAAGGCTGCAGCTGACCTAATGTCAAGTCACAGACTTTGAAGTTTATATACATATAAAATATATCTTTAAAAGTTAGACTTTCAAGAGTGTATTCTTTTGCTTATTGCCAAATCTTGGGATGGAACCTTTTGATATGTGACTGGGTCTATTGCTGTGTACGATTGAATGTCTGCCTGTCTGTTTCCTAACATTTTACATTAATGTATTATGTAAAGTTTATTTTCTGTAGGCGGTGGCCCTGGTCGGAGGTATACGTGAGCCCCTTCTTATTGCACTAAGGGGATTTGAAAAACATTTCTAGCCACAAATGATTCGAGTTATTTTTCTTTGGACTTGGCTTCAGTCATTTGGGGAAGAATGAGCTCCAAACAAGATAAAGTCTGACAAACTGGCGATATGGCAACCTCTATTCTTTTATATTGTTGGTCCATGCCGTATATTCTTTAAAAGTCATTTTAAATACGTTTCAAATACATTATTACTGTTTAGTTCTTTTTTTTTTCAGGTAAATGGTGAAGACAGTCGTACAGAAAGGAGGATAATCAGTTGAAAATGAGCTAAATTGGGCCTTGCCAACCGAACTCAAAAGAACAGTGAAGGGTTTCAAAGTGAGCCTGTGCATATGGTCAGTCTCAGATGGACGTTTGGTCTGTTGACATACACTATTGGCCTTCACAAAACTTCGGCCAAAAACACAGATCCCTGATTTCTGCCCATTTAAATATCTACCTGATGGTTTCTGTAAAGATACTAGTTCCCTTGGCGAAGTCCGTATACATGGTAATATCGTTCCTCTAACATGGAAACAACTGATGAGACTAGAGAACCTTCAGTAAAGCGTGAGTGCATTATGTATGGCGATTCTAAATAGAAAATAATTGCTCTAGATCTGATGGCCTCACCCAACAGCCAGGACTTGGAATGAACATTGCTTGCGATAATTACGATGAAAGCATTAAAACATTGTCTGGGATCGGTACTCTTCATATATACTCTGTCGGTATATGTTATCAGAATGTTTGTTATCAGGATGTTTGCAACTCCAAGTGTCAGATCCCTCAAAAAAGAAAGACATCATTTGATTCATCACTTAAAACAGAGCCTCCGTCATATTGAAAGAAACCTAAGATCAGGTCCTTTGATTTCGAATCAATACTTCAGCTCAGCCTGAACATATTCTTCAGCTGGAAAGGCGAGACCAAACATGACCTGTATTGTGATCTTTGTTTGATGGTACCCAAAAAGGGACTGTAAAAGGGACTATCTTCTGTATCCAATTTCGTTTAGAATCGCCAATATAATACTCTCATGTTTCACTGTTGCGTAGTTCATTTGTCTGATCAGTTGTTTCCATCTTCTAGCTGAAATGAAAAAGGAATGAAATTGTAGACGTCCTTGGATATCACCATATATGCGGACTTCGCCGAGAGAACAAGGTTTTTTAACCATTAGGTGGCTATTTAAATGTGCATGCACGGCCTTTAACAGCAATCAGGGATCTGTGTCTTTGGCCGAAGTTTTGTGAAGGCCCATAGTGTGTGTAAACAGACATCAAAACTACAGATGAGCCTGAGCAGAGGCACACGCTCACTTCAAAACCCGTCCCTATTCTTTTATGTTCACTTGGCAAATTCCCATCAAACTCACATTCAACTGATGTTTCTCCTTCTGTACAACTGCCTCCCTTTTACTTGAAAAAAGAATGAAAACAGAAAGAAAAAATATATTTAGATTGTTTTTAAAATGACGGGATAAAGAATATATGGGCGAACAATATAAAAGTACAGAGGTTGCTACATCGCCAATGTGTCAAACTTTATCTTGCTTCGAACATGTTCTTCCCCAAAAATAATTAAAACAAAGTCATAAATTAACACGAACAATTTGTGACCACAAGTTGTTTTTCCAGCCCAACTAGAGCAGGTGAGCAAGGGCTAACGTATACCCCCGGTCAGAGCCACCGCCCATAGAAAATAAACTTTTCCTAATACATTAATGCAAAAAATGTTAACAAACAGACAAGCAGACAATCAGTCAAGCCCAGCAATAGACCTAGTCACATTTCAAAAGGTTCTATTCCAAGATACACTCTTCTAAGTAAAACTTTTACAGAAGTATTATATAAAGTTCAAAGTCGTTGACATTAACCTTAGGTCAGCAGCAGCATCAAGGTGACACAAACAGAGCAGTATATTTCCTGCAGTAACACTAAACACATATATAACAGTTCCAGTTTAGACTTTCAGGAAAACAGTGCAAAAGTAAAGATTTAACACAAGCGTTAATGTAACTATTATATGAATTTCTAAGTCTGTGACCTTGACTCAGGCCGAAAGCAGCATCCAAGTGATGCAAACTGATAAGTATCTATCCTTTAGTAACACTGAGCACATATGGACCAGTTCCAGTCAAACACTTTCAAGAAAACTGAGCAAAAGCAAAAACATAACGCAAATTCTAGCGTAACTGTTTTACAAGTTTCTAAGTCTGTGTCCTTGACCTTAGGCCTGTAGAACCTTCCAGGTGATGCAAACTGATCAGTATCCATCCTGAAGTAATACTAAGTTCACATGAACAAGTTTCCATGAATACTCTCAGGAAAAACAGAGCAAAGATAAAACTTAACGCAAAACCTTAACGCAAATGTTAACTAACGGACGGAAGGCCTGACGGGCAAATGGACAGACAGACGGATGGATAGACAGAAGAACGGATGGAAAGGCAAAAACAATTTACCCCTCGACATACTTATTGTGCTGGGGGTATAATAACTGCTACTTTGGGTGTTTTTTTATCAATATTTTCATCTACCTATGAGTTGAATATTGAAATCACCAGTTTTCGTGTTTTTTTTAAAATGTGTTTCATTTTGAAAGTAGAGCTTCCCATAATATGGCAAAGAAAATGTGGAAATTGTTATTTGATCTTTTTTAACATCTATTTAGTATTGCGTGATATCAAAATTAATATTCCAGTGCATGCAGAAGGCTAAAAATATTACTAAATATAAGGGTACCCCCATTTTAACGTTCTTTCGAGATTCGAGCACCCCATGTGTAATCCTTTGAGTATACCGACTTTGTGCATCAATGGATTTTTTTAAGACTTTGATTTTTAAATTTAGCACACGTTTTTACATAAGAAAACACCTTCAAACCTTTTGGCCTCGACCACATGAATAAACCCACCACGGGCTCTCGGACTATTTAGACTTGATCATTTATGCTCAGATCTCCTCTCAGTGTTCATAACTGCCTGTGCTCCCAGCTCCCTCCACCAATTATTCATTATACCTACAGACTATTAATCATCATGCTCAGATCATGTCTGAGTGTCCAAAATTACCTATGTTCTTCTTCCATCCCTGCCTCCCCCTGGGGGGAATAGGGGGCAGGGATGGGAAGGAACAGGCAGAAAAAATTCTTGTACTAAAAATACAATAAATAAAAACTATTAACCGTTTCAAGTCGAGCTGCAATACTTTTCTTCTCTTCCTTCTTAGATTCATCTTTTGATTGACTTCCAGAGGGTTTAACTCCACTTTTATGTACTGATCTAGAAACAGAAGATTTTTCATCTTTAGCTTCACTACCAGCCCTGGAATTTTTACCAGAAGCTGTTGTGGATTCCTTTGACAGGCTCTTTTCCCTTGAACTTCTAGATGATTTTGATTCACTGTCTGTTCTAGATCTAGTAGCACTTGGCTTTGAATCAATTTCATCTTTAGGTTTGCTCTTGCTTCTTGATCGCCTCCTCGATGGCGAATCTTGCTGTTTTGATCCTTCATTGTTAGACTTGGATAGAGATTCAGATGACAAAATCACTGTTTCACTACTTTTACTTCTTGAACGCCTGCGAGCATCATCTGCTTGAGTTGTTTTGCTAGGTTCCTTCACTGACTCAAGGGACTCTGCATTTTTGCTTGAAAGACTGCTTCTGTCTGTTGGATCAGACTTTCCTTTGAAATATATATGAAAAATTTATGTTAAATCCAGAAATGCATGTCTGTTGAACTGAATTTGGTAAGGGTATGTTTATACTAACTTAAGTATCCTAAAAGTATTAAGCTGTTATTCTTTTCAGTTGCTAAAGAAAGCAAATGAAATCTTATTTCATCCAAGTGACTTTACTAATCAAAAGCTTAAAATGAATGGAATTTTTAATCTTGCAAAAGCAGTGAACATGAACCTCTGAGTTAGAATCATTAGCCAAGTAACAAATTGCCAAGCTGGTAAATTTTTAAGTAGGCATATTTTTTGAATTTAAGAAAATATGTTTCAGGTGTCTCAGAATTTCAAATGACCACTGAATCAAATCAAATGAATCACCTCACCTATGTGAAACTACTGCATATACAGTCAACTCCCGATATCTCGAACATTGACATCTCAAAATACCTTCTTATATCAAAGAATATGTTTCCTATTTTTATTAACATATCAACTCCTGTTATCTCAAACTACGGATATCTCAAAGTAAATTTTCTGGTGCCAGAAAATTTACTTTGAGATATCAGTAGTTTGGGCTGAAATTTGACTTTGAGATATCGAGAGTTGACTGTACTTTAATCTAACAATATTAAGAATATTCAAGCAACAATTTTAATTTAGCACATCTGTAGATTTGGTTAAAGCCTTACCTTTCTCTGCAGACTGTTTCTTTGTCAGCTCTCCACCTATTTCAACTGTTACTTTCACTGGTTCAACTTTTCCAGAATTTTTCTGTATAGCTGTGTTTTTCTCCTTTTGTTTCTGCTTTGGCTTGTCTGTCAATGTCACTTCAATAACAAGTGGACCCTTGTTTTCCTGTAAATTAGCTTTTTCTGGGCCAGCTTTTGAACTAGAACCAGCGTAGCTCTCACAGAGGCTGTCATAATTATCAGGTTTTTCAGTTTCTATTTTATGTATATCCACAAGATTCTGTTTCAGTGATGAACTAAATGACAAGTTAAGTGATTCTGCATTATCAGTTTTCTCTGCTTCATGTAAAACACCCTCTGTGAAACCATCTTCAGCTTCACTGTCTTCGCCATCAGAATCTTCATCCAATTTTACTTCCATTTTCTCAGGGATTTGTAAGAGAAGATCAGCTTCACTTAATTTATCACTGGAAGAAGCTATTTTTCTGTTGCTACTTTCCACCCAATGTTGTTTAATTTTCAAAGAGTTGTCTGTTTCTGCTATTTTTCCACTTCCACCCATAATTTGACCTTTAGTGGAATTTCTCTTGACTTGTTCATTATTTTCTGAGCTCTCAGTGTCTGTGGCTAAAGCATCATTCTGAGGAAGTCTGTCACTCAGCTCTATTTTTGTTATGACTGATGGAGTGCCTTTAGAGTCCACTGATATGGTTATGGTTTTGTTTCCTTCAGTATGTATACTTCTATGGAGACCCTCATGTATGTTTTTCGAAACAGGATCCATCCTCAGTGCTTTTGCTCTTACCCTGATAATAAAATGAACACTGGGTTAACATTTCATCAAAGGCTATTTTTGACATTAGCATACCTTTTCTAGAAATTAAGAAGAGTAGCTCCATGTAAAATGGATTACTGGTAAGCCATGTCCTGCAGGTTTTATTAATGAAAGTTGCACAAGTAAATATGATAGGTAGGTGAGAGATTTGGTTGGTTGGTTGGTTGATTTGATGCTTAACGTCCACGGTAAACAACTGAGGTCATGTCGGGACGGTCAGTTAACCTAACCACACTATTCCTGGGCAGGCTTAGACCTCCTAAGCGGTTAACCAGTACTAAGTGCACATACTTTCGCCAGTAACTGACAACTACCCTTCTTGAATCAGCGGAAGGAGAAACGAAAGTATGTGGCCAGACCGGGATTCGAACCCAGAACCTCTGACTTACGAGTCAGGTGCCCTACCGATTGCGCTACCCGGCCCGGCGGTAGGTGAGAGAATGAGGTATAGGAATGAGTGTATACTTAAGTAAAAAGGTCGGATGAGCCAAAACAGATTACATAAATTATGCATTAAACCATGACAACAATTATGCCCCGACAAGAAGGGTAACAGGGTTAATTTTGGGACCATTTTTCGTTTTTCTCCATATAAAGTTTGTTTGACCCCTTATCAGCAATGTCTCACCAAGATGGTTCTAATAAGGGGTCACACCATAAGTTTTCTTTGAGAAATAAGAAGAAATATCTCAGATTTATCCTCATACCCCACTTTACACGGAGCTTCTGTGAATATATGTGTTTGACTAGTTTGGCAAGACAAAAAATTCTTACAGGTCCAAACTGTTTCACACCAAGACTACATAAAATGTTAAGAGATGTAACAAACAGTCCATAAATTTCAGTTAAATCATTTAAATCTTTTTTTCTCACATACCCATGTAAGGCTGCTTTTAGGCATTGGACAATATCTACTTTCTGTGGATCATCTCCTCTACCAACTGGGTTGTATCCTGACAGCACACACTTGAGCCCAGATGCCGACTTTACAACCTGTCTCTTTGAGTAATCAATGACTTTGTCTACAGCTTCTGTATTGTCTACTAGTCCTCCAAGGCCTGGAATTGTGCCTATTTCAGGTCTGGTCTTCAGCACATTGCTGAACAGACTATTACTGGTTACACCAGGACTACTTTTATTTGAGTCTACAGTCTTTAACAAATGTTTCTGTTTCTGCATGAAATCTTCCATAGTGCTTGCAGGAAGTATGTCATCATCAGCGGAAATAGGTCCTCTATCAGAACCCTTACTGTCTTTTTTGACAAGATCTTTATGCTCCATTTTTTCAAGACCTTTATGCTCCATTTTTTCAGACTTGCAAATGGTGATATCTTGTAGTTTCTTCTGTTCAGCTACTTGTCTGGAGTCTTCTTTTATCTCATTTCCTTCAGTCCCTGTTTCTCCAGTCTTCTCCTGATCTTTCTTTGATTTTTTGGCAGAGGCCTGTTGTTTCTTTGGAATTCTGCCTAGCGATGAAACATCCACAGGCCTTGCTTCCATGTTGAGGGCAGACAACACTGTAAGAGACAATAAGAGCACGTTTAATATTGGAAAATGGTTTTGTAAATCAAAACTTTTATCACTTATTCCTTTAGATTCTAAATAGATGTTCTGATGCAAATTCTTATTTTTTCCGCTCGTAAAATTTAACCATTACTTTGAAAAAATGTAATACCAAAGTATTCAGTACTATTTAACTCATTTTTTTTTTTTTTTTTTTTCTTTTCTTGGGAAAACATAGAATATTCAACAGATATATGCTTTCATTTTCAGACCTTGTTAACATATTTTGTAATAAATTCCCGAAAGCTGATTAATAATTTCACCCAAAATTCTCAAAAAAAAAACTTCCCAAATAAAATGCGGACATGCTACATGTTGGTTTCTTCTTATTAAAACATAGCTGCTAACAACATGCAGTAATGATTTTCATGCAATAATTGTAGACATGCAAAATTAATAGTAACAAGAGGGCCATGGTGGCCCTGAATCGCTCACCTGAGCATTAATCAGTTCACTGGCTCTGGTGAAGATTTATAAGAGTTTTTACCATACTAACATTTGACCTAGTTTTTGACCCGACATGACCCAGTTTCAAACTTGGCCTGGATATTGTAAGAATAAACATTCTGACACAGTTTCATTGAGATTGGATCAAAACTGTGCCCTCTGGAGCGTATACAAGGTTGTTCTTAAATTTGACCTAGTGACCAAGTTTTTGACCCGACACGACCCAGTTTCAAACTTTACCTAGATTTCATTAAGATAAACATTCTGACAGAGTTTCATGAAGATTGGATCAAAACTGTGCCCTCTAGGGTGTACACAAAGTTTTTCTAAGATTTGACCTTGAGCCGACGTGACTCAGTTTCATAGGGGGCTTAGATATATGGACAATAAACATTTTGACATAGTTTCATGAAGATTGGATCATAACTATGCCTTCTAGTGCTTACACAACGTTTTTCTAAGATTTGACCTAGTGACCTAGTTTTTTACCCGACATGACCTACTTTCAAACTTGGCCGAGAGTTTATGAAGATAAACATTCTGACAAAATTTCATAAAGATTAGATCAAAACTGTGTCCTCTAAAGCTTACACAAGGTTTTTCTATGATTTGACCTAGTGACCTAGTTTTCGACCCGACATGACCCAGTTTCAAACATGTTCTACATATTATGAGGATAAACATTCTGACAAAGTTTCATGAACTTTGAATCAAAACTGTGCCTTCTAGAGCGCACACACGGTTTTTCTAAGATTTGACCTAGTGACCTAGTTTTTGACCCAACATGACCCAGTTTCAAACTTGGCCGAGAGTTTATGGAGATAAACATTCGGCCAATGTTTCATAAAGATTGGATCAAACATTCTGCCAATGTTTCATAAAGATTGGATCAAAACTGTGTCCTCTAGAGCGTACACAAGGTTTTTCTATGATTTGACCTAGTGACCTAGTTTTTGACCCGACGTGACCCAGTTTCGAACTTGTCCTAGATAATATGAGGATAAACATTCTGACAAAGTTTCATGAACTTTGGATGAAAACTGTGCCTTCTAGAGCGTACACAAGGTTTTTCTACGATCTGACCTAGGGACCAAGTTTTTGACCCGACATGACCCAGTTTCAAATTTATCCTACATGTCAGGATAAACATTCTGACAAAGTTTCATGAACTTTGGATCACAACTGTGCCTTCTAGAGCGTACACAAGGTTTTTCTAAGATTTGACCTAGTGACCTAGTTTTTGACCCGTCATGACCTACTTTCAAACTTGGCCGAGAGTTTATGAAGATAAACATTCTGACAAAATTTCATAAAGATTAGATCAAAACTGTGTCCTCTAAAGCGTACACAAGGTTTTTCTATGATTTGACCTAGTGACCTAGTTTTCAACCCGACATGACCCAGTTTCAAACTTGTCCTACATATTATGAGGATAAACATTCTGACTAAGTTTCATGAACTTTGGATCAAAACTGTGCCTTCTAGAGCGTACACAAGGTTTTTCTAAGATTTGACCTAGTGACCTAGTTTTCGACCCAACAAGACCCAGTTTCAATCTTGGCCTAGAGTTTATAGAGATAAACATTCTGACAATGTTTCATAAAGATTGGATCAAAACTGTGTCCTCTAGAGCGTACACAAGCTTTTTCTATGATTTGACCTAGTGACCTAGTTTTAGACCCCACGTGACCTACTTTCAAACTTGGCCGAGAGTTTATGAAGATAAACATTCTGACAAAGTTTCATAAAGATTAGATCAAAACTGTGTCCTCTAAAGCGTACACAAGGTTTTTCTATGATTTGACCTAGTGACCTAATTTTCGACCCTACATGACCCAGTTTCAAACATGTTCTACATATTATGAGGATAAACATTCTGACAAAGTTTCATGAACTTTAAATCAAAACTGTGCCTTATAGAGCGCACACACGGTTTTTCTAAGATTTGACCTAGTGACCTAGTTTTTGACCCAACATGACCCAGTTTCAAACTTGGCCGAGAGTTTATGGAGATAAACATTCTGCCAATGTTTCATAAAGATTGGATCAAACATTCTGCCAATGTTTCATAAAGATTGGATCAAAACTGTGTCCTCTAGAGCCTACACAAGGTTTTTCTATGATTTGACCTAGTGACCTAGTTTTTGACCCGACGTGACCCAGTTTCGAACTTGTCCTAGATAATATGAGGATAAACATTCTGACAAAGTTTCATGAACTTTGGATGAAAACTGTGCCTTCTAGAGCGTACACAAGGTTTTTCTACGATCTGACCTAGGGACCAAGTTTTTGACCCGACATGACCCAGTTTCAAATTTATCCTACATATCAGGATAAACATTCTGACAAAGTTTCATGAACTTTGGATCACAACTGTGCCTTCTAGAGCGTACACAAGGTTTTTCTAAGATTTGACCTAGTGACCTAGTTTTTGACCCGACATGACCTACTTTCAAACTTGGCCGAGAGTTTATGGAAGTAAACATTCTGACAAAGTTTCATAAAGATTAGATCAAAACTGTGTCCTCTAGAGTGTACACAAGGTTTTTCTATGATTTGACCTAGTGACCTAGTTTTCAACCCGACATGACCCAGTTTCAAACTTGTCCCAGTGCTCCAGATAATTTTTTTTTCAATCAGTACCGTACTGGTCAAAATTTTCTTGGATCAGTATCCACGATTCTGCTTCAGTATTTGCACTGAACCGACAGATGTAACATGAAAACAAATTTAATTTTAACAGTATTTCAGTGGTACTCCCTGGCTTGACTTTGCCCTGTAAAATACTACTTCTGCTTTCACTTTGTGGAAATATACTCTTTCTTAAACCAAAAAAACGCCAAAATCAAAATCTGATTTATTAAACAATTATATCACGACTCAACCTCCTTCTGACTGCTTCACAAAATGTTAATATAAAACTGAAACTGATTTACAAATTGTGGTTGATGTTGCCAGAAGGAAGTGAACAGGTCATTAAGCAAATTGTAATAACCGGCGAGCCCAAATATGACCAAGAATGAGTTTGCTTGGTACCTGTCTCAGCAGATACTTCAAGATGTTCCAAACATGTCTATGCCTCATGTGTTTGCGTTATAAATTTCAATTTTTCCAGTGCTAATATAAGCACGAACTGGGTTCATGCGAATCACATTTGGATTTGGACTGCAATTTTCTACCTACCACAATGTTTTTAACCTTTTCTACATGCAGTCATAACCGCACCTGAGATAACAGCATTAATTATCTCATAGACGCATCTACGATTTTCGGTTGATTTGTCAGTAGGCCTAAAAACCGCAGAATAGAGGCCTGCTTGTCCTGTTGAGAGCTCGAAGCCATGCTTTCCTACTTTCAGTTTGAAGCGACTGGTTTACAGTCCATCTATTTTCCACACATTAGAAAGACTAATTCAGAAGGAAATATTTAGAATCAGTCAGCTTCTCGGTGAGTGCGACGCATAAGGAAGCTCAGTCTACTTGATGATATCATAATGCAAACGTCTATGGGAACTTGTCCAGGTGGTACGGATTACCGGAAAAAAATGATCCGTAACAGCTTGAAAGTGTCCGTACCGGGTACCGATAAAATTTCCAATAGCTCCGTATCGGCCAAAAATGATCCGTAATATACGGTGATACGGACGCTATCTGGAGCACTGTTGTCCTACATATTATGAGGATAAACATTCTGACTAAGTTTCATGAACTTTGGATCAAAACTGTGCCTTCTAGAGCGTACACAAGGTTTTTCTAAGATTTGACCTAGTGACCTAGTTTTCGACCCAACAAGACCCAGTTTCAAACTTGGCCTAGAGTTTATAGAGATAAACATTCTGACAATGTTTCATAAAGTTTGGATCAAAACTGTGTCCTCTAGAGCGTACACAAGCTTTTTCTATGATTTGACCTAGTGACCTAGTTTAAGACCCGATGTGACCCAGTTTCGAACTTGTCCTAGATATTATGAGGATAAACATTCTGACAAAGTTTCATGAACTTTGGATGAAAACTGTGCCCTCTAGAGCGTACACAAGGTTTTTCTAAGATTTGACCTAGTGACCTAGTTTTTGACCCGACATGACCCAGTTTCGAACTTGGCCTAGATTTTATAAAGACTAACATTCTGACAAAGTTTCTTAAAGATTGGATCGAAACTGTGCCTGCTAGAGTGTACACAAGCAAAAGTTGACGGACGTCCGGACGTACGACGGACGTCAGGGTATCCCAAAAGCTCACCCTGAGCACTTCGTGCTCAGGTGAGCTAAAAACAAAATATCCAAGCTGATTAGGAACATGCCCAACATAAAACAGTGTTGTGCCTACATCCCAGCTCAGAAAGGACCACTTCAGGTGGGACTCCTTCTCCATAACTGAGTATATGATGTTATAGTCCCATTGCTCCCAAGTGCAGACGGGGTTTTGCATATTTTCTAAAAAATGATGAAGTTCCATTAAATGTTCTCATGTCTTAATGATTCCTATAACTATACATAACAGAATAGGAAAAGTCACAACTTTTGGATATTTTCCATGAACAGTAACGCAGAAAGTAAGCAGCTTCACTGAAGGGCATAGTACATGTATGCTTGTTAAAACAGCCAAAATTTGTTGATAGGCAATACATAAACTCATTGTTTACTACAGCTGTGGCGTACCCGAATGAACTTGTAAAATGCATTCACTTGTCTGCCCGCATAACTGCACATACAAACTTTCCCTATTACCCCTTGATAAATAGTCAATATGTCAGAAACCAACCAAACTAGGATTATGCGCAGTAAGCCATCTCGCCACGCGAGTTGCTAAGGAAGGGTATATACACTACATTCGCCCCAAACGATTTCGGCCGAGAGTATTGACTATAATGTCAATCTCTGTGCAATTTGAGTATTTGTTCATTGGCCTAGGATATGCAAACCCATTTCCTAGTCAGATTTGACATTAATCCAGTTTCCCCTTTGTTACCATAGTTTAATGGGGTATGAACAACGAAAAGGTTCAGCGAAATGACATATTATAAGCGTCATGCTTACTAACAGATCCTTATTACTCCGCTTTGTTATTTATATGTATGTAAAAGTTTTCTGTAAACCAAAGGATACAGCGATTTAAATGACAAAACCTGCCGCTGTTAACTTAAATGTTATCAGCATGATCAACAGACTTTGAGATGGTAAATCCATGATTGGATTTGACATCCAGAAAGTTTAATTCGTCATATCGATATCTAGTTCCCTACAGGCATTTGTGCATTTGTCCTTTAATATTGATTCATGAATATCACAAATAGGATAGATAAAGCGGCTACATACCATTTATTCATTTATGGCATGCTTTTCTCACGTCAGAATAAATAAGACAATTTACATATCTTTTATCACAAAGCTGACAGGTTGAAATTTAAACATCACAGTCGAAGCGCGTGGCAGTTTAGCCCCTGCTGTGACTTCAGGGCTAATGTTTACCTTTAAAACTAGTATGTTTACCATAGCAACAATATATTTTTATATTGTATATTCATTGGAGAAATAGGGAAAAATATTTGTGAACCAGGGAAAATTCGAAAAAGTCTTATTTTTTCATTAAACCAAGTTATTAGATGTTGTTTTGTGGATAACGAAGCAGACAGATATAAAGAAGCACTTTAAGGTGAACGTTTACCGAAAATGTATCTTTTCTTTGTTTAAAATGTAATATATATTATGTAAGCGAAAGGTATTTGGCTAACGTGCACATGTAGATAATGCCTAAGATTTTCAGGATGCAATGCGCATACACTACCCGCAAAATGTCAAGGGGGGCAACACGAGCTGATTGCGCAACAAAATGGCAGATCTAAATTACCCAAGGAAGTTTGTATGTGCACTGGTCAGGTGATACTATGTTGTAAATAAACATTTAACTACTATATAATTTTTTGAGTGAAAAGTGTATGCATCAAAATATTATAGTATATGAATGAAACCAAAAGTAGAAAAAATGGATTCAGAATAAAATTTCAATAAATTATGTAAATTCTGTTCCAGGGATAGCATACACTGGTCACATGCTCTAATACGTAGGAGTAAACGGGAATTCCAACAGCCAAGTTTTACTCCCTTGTAATTAAGAGACGAAAATTACATATTTAAGGTCTTTTTTGTAAAGAAGCTTTTTTATGCAATTTGAGCCTCACATTTCTACAAAATTATGGATTTGTTATGTATAGTACAACAAGAGGGCCATGATGGCCCTGGATCGCTCACCTGAGTATTCTGTGAACTTAACCTAAGAAACATCCATAGGTCCAACAGACAGTTTCACAAAGATTCAATGAAAAATGAACCCTTTATTGTGTACTTTAGGTTTTTATCAGATTTAACCTAATGACCTTGTTTTTGACCCCACATGACCCAGTTTCAAACCTGGTCTAGATTTCTTGGATATAAACATTCTGCAAAGTTTCATAAATATCGGATCAAAACTTTGCCCTCTAGACTGTAAACAATGTTTTTCTAAGGTTTGACCTAGTTTTTGACCCAACATGTCCAAGTCGCACCCTTGGTCCAGATTTGTAGGAGATAAACATTTTGACAAAGTCTCATGAACATTAGAACAAAACTGTGTCCTCTAAAGCGTTCAAATGGTTTTTCTAAGAACTGACCTAGTGACCTAGTTTTTGACCTGACATGGCCCAGTTTCAAATCTAGATTTCATAAAAATAAACATTCTGACAAAGTCTCATGTAGATTATATCATAACTGTGTCCTCAAAAGTGTACACAACGTTTTTCTAAGATTTGACCTAGTGACCTACTTTTTGACCCCACATGACCCAGTATCAAAGTTGGTCTAGATTTCATTAAGATAAACATTCTGACCAAGTTTCATGATGATTGGATCGTAACTGTGCCCTCTGAGTCATTCTAAGATTTATTTCTATTTTTAGCTCTGGCGGCCATTTTGCACACCGGAGTGGAACCGTTTCATCAATTTTTGTTTAGAACCATGAGTCAAACACTTCTGTGAAATTATTTTGAAATCAAGCCATTGGCTTTAGAGGAGATGTCGTTTAAAGGTTTTTCTATATTTAGCTCTGGTGGCCATTTTGTTCAGCAGAGCTGAACCATATCAGCAATTTTGGTAGAGGGTCTCCTAAGGATCATTTCTGTGAAATTATTTCAAAATCTTCCCAGCAGTTTTGGAGGCGAAGTCATTTAAAGGTTTTTCTATTTTTAGGTCTGGCGGCCATATTTTTCAGCAGAGCGGAACCAGTAGAGCAATTTTGGTAGCAGGACTCCTAGGGAACATTTCTGTGAAATTATTTCAAAATCTACCCAGCAGTTTTGGAGGCAAAGTCGTTTAAAGGTTTTTCTATTTTTAGCACTGGCGGCCATTTTGTTCAGCGCAGCGGAACCGTTTTAGCAATTTTGGTAGAGGGTCTCCTAAGAAACATTTCTGTGGAATTACTTCAAAATCTGCCCTTGAGTTTTGGAGAAGTCGTTTAAAGGTTTTTCTATTTTTAGCTCTGGCGGCCATATTGTTCAGCAGAGCGGGACCGTTTGAGCAATTTTGGTAAAGGGCCTCCTAAGGAACATTTCTGTGAAATTATTTCAAAAATCTGCCCAACAGTTTTAGAGGAGAAGTCGTTTAAAGGTTTTTCTATTTTTAGCTCTGGAGGCCATTTTGTTGAGCCGAGCGGAACCATTTTAGCAATTTTGGTAGAGGGTCTCCTAAGAAACATTTCTGTGAAATTACTTCAAAATCTGCCCAGCAGTTTTGGAGGGGAAGTCATTTAAGGTTTTTCTATTTTTAGGTCTGGTAGCCATATTGTTCAGCAGAGCAGAACCAGTAGAGCAATTTTGGTAGCAGGACTCCTAGGGAACATTTCTGTGAAATTATTTCAAAAATCTGCCCAGCAGTTTTGGAGGCAAAGTCGTTTAAAGGTTTTTCTATTTTTAGCTCTGGCCGCCATTTTGTTCAGCGCAGCGGAACCATTTTAGCAATTTTGGTAGAGGGTCTCCTAAGAAACATTTCCGTGAAATTACTTCAAAATCTGCCCAGTAGTTTTGGAGAAGTTGTTTAAAGGTTTTTCTATTTTTAGCTCTGGCGGCCATATTGTTCTGGGGAGCGGGACCGTTTGAGCAATTTTGGTAAAGGGCCTCCTAAGGAACATTTTTGTGAAATTATTTCAAAATCTGCCAAGCAGTTTTGGAAGAGAAGTCGTTTAAAGGTTTTTCTATTTTTAGCTCTGGCGGCCATATTGTTCTGGGGAGCGGGACCGTTTGAGCAAATTTGGTAAAGGGCCTCCTAAGGAACATTTCTGTAAAATTATTTCGAAATCTGCCCAGCAGTTTTGGAAGTTGTTTAAAGATTTTTCTATTTTTAGCTCTGGTGGCCATTTTGTTCAGCGGAGCGGAACCGTTTTAGCAATTTTGGTAAAGAATCCCTTAAGGAACATTTCTGTGAAATTATTTCAAAATCCGTCCTGCAGTTTTGGAGAAGAAGTCGTTTAAAGCAAAAGTTGACGACGGACGCACGACCTGACGACGGACGACGGACAAAGACCGATCACAGTACCTCACCTTGAGCACTTCGTGCTCAGGTGAGCTAAAAATGAAGAATGAGCGATTCGAAAATTTTCTACCTCTCAACAGTTTTGAGAATATATAGGAGATGCTGTTTGCAATTGTGAGCAAATGGACTATACAAGTTGAATATTTTAAAGGGGATGCCTGCCTAGTGAAGTCTTATATCATGGATAGAGGGTAAACAGTGTAGATCCAGATGAGACCATCAAGTTCCACCTGATCTGGATCTACCATGCCTTCCACTTCAACTTTTTCATTTTTGGTGTCCAAAGTGCTAAAGATAAAGTCAACATGTCACAAACCTAAGAGGGCTTTATTCAGCTTTAGACTTCTAATTATTCTTCTACTAAATTTGAACATATCCATTACTTAGTGATAAAGGAAGTAGCTGCCGATAATTCTATGTTTTTCTATTAATTCTCCAAGAAAAATTAAATGTTAAGGTTTTTTCTATTAATTCTCCAAAAAAATACATGTTAGGGTATCTCATCAGTACTAAATACCAAAATGGTGAAGTAATTCTTTACTGAGTTTATGGAAACGCAAGTAAATCATCCTCAAATTATCTTCAAATATCATATAAGCTGCGACACGAGAAAACCAACAAAGTGGTTGTGCACCCAGCACAGACTCAGATCAGCCTGGGCATCCGCCCAGTCTGATCAGAGTCTTCGCTGTCTGCATGGAGGTGGCTTAGACCTTCAGCAACCCTTTAAGCCCTTAGCAAAGTGTCTGATCAGACTGGGTGGATGCCCAGGCTGATCTGAGTCTTTGCTGTGCACACAACCACTTTGTTGGTTTTCTCGTGTCGCGGCTCATATTTATTCAGTTATAAAACCGTATTTTTCCATCTCTAGAACAACCCAACATCTAAATCAGTCTTATGAAATTTTTCAATGAGAAAATTTTTTCTCTTCTAAAACAATCCTGAAAATCTAGATCCATCTTGTAAGCTGAATCTACATTTTTGGGATTACTTTGGAAAGGAAACCCCTATCTTATCACCGAAGAAATATGGTACCCTCTTGTGTCCAGCTCTGGACAATCTGATCTGAAATCATAATGCAAGGTTGCCACTAATACTCCACTTCAAACTGCCCCGATTTTTCCCTAACATTTTCCAATTTTCCACACTCTTTTATGAATCCAAAATTTTATTATATTTTCTATCAGTGCTTTAGGTATCACTTGAAAAATGGGGGTTATACTTAAAGGAAAGTGCAAATTCTTTTCTTTAAGATCAACCCCAGTGAGAAGGGTGATAAACGCTTTTATGCATAAATCATCTCTCCGTTAAAATATTAATCTTTTCCCTTGAAAAGATTGCCTAATATAGCAATGAAATTTTCAAATACAAGTAGCCAGACAATCTCTAACCGTCCAAGTTTTCTCCAAGTTTCCCTGACCAGACATGAAATTTCCTAACCTGAAAAAAATTCATTTTCCATATGTTTTTCCCTAAAACATAAAATAAAGGAGGAAACTCTGAAAATCCTGATGAGGAGGCTCATAATAAGCTGTTTCCTCTGAACAATGGTTTACAGATTTTTCTATCATGCTGTTAGTTGTAACAGAATTCATCATAGTTATTTTGTACCAAAATTCAAAACAGTTAATTTGTAACAAGATGCAAAACAGTTAATTAAATTTGTAACGAGATGCAAAACATGAAACTTGTAACAAGCTGCAAAACATTTAACTTATAACATGATTCATAACAGTTAACTTGAAAAGCTGGGCTCCAGATAAGGTGGGTTTTGAGGATAATTTGGATAATTTTTCTTACTTTTTAAAGAAAACGTATATTGCAAGCCCTGATTAGAAACGTCACGCCAAGACAATCCTGATGAGGGGTCACAATATATATTTTCATGCAGAAATATTGAAAATTATACTTAAAAAAATCCCTGTTACTTATCAAGAGCACTGTAACAGGATTCAAAATAGTTAAATTGTAACTGAATTCATAACTTTAACTTGTAACAGGATTCATAACAAGCAGAGCTCCAGATAAGAAGGAGTAACAGGGTTAATTGTCCTTATTTTTCCATTTAAACATATATTGTGACCCGTCATTAGAACCGTCTCGTTGAGACAGTTCTAATGATGGGTCAAAACATATGTTTTCGTTGAGAAATAAGAAAATTTATCTCTGAATTATCCTTGTTACCTCTTCTTATCTGGAGCTCTGTTTAAACCGTTAACCCAACAAGCCAAATGCATGAACAGGCTGATGCAGGTCACCTTTATCCGCAGCCTTTTGTTTACTTGATGAAACAGCTGTGATCTTTACTTTGTTCTTTCTCTCTTTGCTATGCGTTCTTTCTGGTTCTGTCTTCGAATGTTTTCTAATACAGATCCAACACAATATTAGAGCTGCCACACGAGAAAACCAATTATGTGGCTCTGCGCCCAGTGCAGACTCAGATCAGCCTGGGCATCCACCCAGTCTGATCAGAGACTTTGCTGTGCGATGTAGGTAGCTTTAACCTACCTATAAGGGCTTAGCAAAGAGTCTGATCAGACTGGGTGGATGCCCAGGCTGATCTGAGTCCACGCTTGGTGCACAACCACATTGTTGGTTTTGTCGTGTCACGACTCATTTTATAACCCATGTCACAGAATACGAGTGCCTGAAATACAGCACTTTCTGATTGCTCATGCCCAAACTTTCATAAAAATTCTACAAATTGGAACACCTAAAATAATCACCATAATTGTCCTATAAACAGCAATGCATCCAAATGACAGTGTTTAAGAGCCTTTCAGAGCAGGCTGATCTGGGTTGTCACTTCACGCAGACCTATCTGTTCCAACATTAAGTATTTTTAAGGTAGCCTGCTCACATGTGCAGACCAAGCATTTGTATTTAAAATGCTACCCATTCCAAATTCAAGTCTGGGCTAACCAATCAGACTGTCCAGAGCTCCAGATAAGGTGGGGTATTGAGGAAAATTCAGAGATAATTTTTCTAATTCTCAACAAACACATATCTTGTGACCCCTCATTAGAACAGTCTGGGCAAGACGGTACTAATGAAGGGTCACATTATATGCTTTTATAGAAAAATATTGAAAATTATCCCTATGCCCCTTCTTATCTGGAGCAATGATCATGGTATAGAACTTTCAAGCAGAATTATTTTGAAATTTGGATTTGGAAGCTTAAACTGCCATCTAAGATTTTTTTTTTTTTCAAAATCTGGTCTTGAAAGTTTAAAACTAAGGACTGAAAACCTAAAAATGTGGACTTTGAGCTATAGCAGAAACCTAGATTCTGACGACTTGTATGAAACTAGCTTGCCATACTGCTTTTTTAATCATAAGTGCAAAATAGAAGAGAACAGAATGGGGAAAAGAAAAGAAAACAATAACAATGCTTTGCATACAGAAGAAACTTGCTAACATTTCAAAGAAGAAACAAAAGTCATGAATGCATATTTTTAGTGTGCAACTGAGTTTCACATCAAAAGTGCAAACCAAAGTTCTGTGCTAAATGCAATCCGCTATGCGCCACTTGTCGGCTCAATGTCAGAAAACAGACCTAAAACCAGAAAAAATTACGAAAGTTTTACTCCACTGCTGGAAATGTAATGCCTATGGCTCCCTGCTGCTGGTCACAGGCGAGACAAAAATGGTTAGTATACCTATCTGGGGATACAACTCTGCCATTTTCATTTCAGCCTCCTTCTCAACGGGGTTCAACACTTAAAGGAAAGGATTTTTCCCATTCTTTCCTTTAAACAATGCCCCATTTTGAACCTTACTTGGCTTGAAAATTTTGAAGGTTGGTTGAAGTATTACAGTCGATAAACCTCAAAAGTAAAGCACAGAAAATACAAGACAATACCAGTGCACTTCTACAAAAAGCTTCATACCAAAATATAGATGCATGTGCATACTATTACTCAAAACAACACTTTACCAAAACAACTCACCCAAGCTATAAAGTGCAATGTTCATATCTATATATAGATCCAGATAAGGTGATGTCTAGAGTTTATTCTGTGATAATTTTACTTGTATATCACCGAAAGCATAATAGGAGCCGTGACACGACAAAACAAACGAAGTGGCATGAGCAGCCAGCAAGGACTCGGATCAGCCTGGGCAGTTGCCCAGTCTGATCAGAGAATTCGCTTTACACTGAAAGGGTAGCCAAGGGTCTAAGCTAGCTCCATGCAAACAGTGAAGGCTCTGATCAGACTGGGTGGATGCCTAGGCTGATCTGAGTGCGCTGAGTGCACAACCACTTTGTTAGTTAAGTCGTGTCGCGGCTCATATGCTATGATGCCTCATTACAACTGCCTCACTGAGGCGATTCTAATGAAGGGTCAGAGCATATATTTTTAAGACTGCATACATTTTTAAGACTATGAACATAGAATATTTGACAATTATCCTATAACAGACCTTATCTGCACCTCTGAACATTTGCAATACCTGTTTTCATTTGACGTTCCAATCTTATCACCACTTTTTATCTTCTTTTCTTTATTTACATCAGTAGTCTTGTGTTCTTCATCAGCCTTCCTCTTCTTGCCTCCAATTGCTTCCCTGACTTTTGCAGATACTATTTCATCCAGGGCCTTACTAAATATCTCTTCTCTTTCTGACTCTTTAGAAGCTTCTAGGTCAGAGTTTCTTGCACTTTCTGTATTTTCATGTTTCTCTGTGTCTTCTTTTTTGTTCTCTGACCTCTCTTTAACTTTCTCAAGATCACCTGACATATTTTCTTTATGCTTATGGGAATGTTTTGATTTCTTTTCTTTATGCTTTTCATGTTTATGCTTTTTATGCCTGGGTGAAGTGAATTCATGTTCAGATGTTGTTTTGACTCCATCCACTTTGTGTTTGCTTTCTGACTGTTCAGTAAGTACGCTCTGTTGAGTTACATTTGTAGCATCCCTGAATGTTTTGGCGTGTTCATCTGCCTTCCTCTTATGTTTATGTTCTTTCTTTTTATCTCTTGGACTTTTTACATGCTGAAGCTGATGTTCTGACTTGCATGAAGTTTCTGTTTTTGCAGCTAATTGCTTCCCAATCAAGCTACTATCTACTGGAGGGTCTATTCTGTTTTGTTTGCTGTCTTTTGCTTCTTTTTCTTTCACATATTTTTTAATTGCTAAGTTTAGACCTAGCATTTCTGTTTCGATTTCATTTCCAGTGTCTGTATCAATCTTTGGCGACTTCTGAAGACTTACATCGGGTCTTTCCAAATTTTCTTTACTGACAGCAGTTCCTTCTTGTGTCAATGTTGTTATCAATGTCAGGTTTTTGTCAACTGTGCCACTGTCCTCCTCTGCTTCAGTAGGCAACAGTTCACTGTGAGCACATGCTTCAACTTTGTAACTATCCTTTCCATGCAGTTTGAGCTTCGTCAAGACAACTTTTGGTGCCTTCTTACAAATTTCCTTCAGGCTCTTGGTTTTGCATACACCTTTCCCTGCCTTTGTCTTACTTTCTTTTTTATCACCTACAACAGCCACTGGTTCTTTGTATCTCTTTGCTGGAATGCATACACTTTCTTTACCACTTACAACACCTACTGATTCTTTGTACTTTGTAGCTGCCATGCAGGTACTACCTTCTTCTATAATGTTGGAACTTTTTGTAAATGACTTCCTGGTTTTACTAGAAAGAAACTTTTCAACTGACCTATTAAAGTCCACAATGGATTGTAGAGGCATTTCCTCAAATTTTTTATCACCATACAATTTTGATAGATCTTGTAAATCAACTAAACTGCTAGCTTTAGGAAGTCTTTTTGGTCTATTTGCCTTTGCCTGCTCGACAAAACTGTTTTTGACCTCCTCTGGCTTAAGAAAGCTTGTCTTTGGTGGTTTAGGCCAGAAACCCGAGTCTAATAGTAGATGGAGCTGTGGATGTTCTATGTAATATTCATGCAGAGGTGCAACCTTTCCATTGATATCTGGCAACGATGAGCTTCGATGAAGGTGTTTTCTTTGTTGATCTTGAAATCCTTCAATAAAGATGTGAAAATACAAGTATGCGTCTGTGTATTTTTCAACATGTTAAACATACCCATCAGTGTATTTTTCTATTCAATAGCCTAATTTCATCTTAAACATTCCCTGTGAAGTAGGGAAACACAATTATGGTGAATGGGTACACTTTAACGGAAAGCAACATAACTTTACCATTATAGTTTTTGCTTGTCTTCTCCATCAGGAAGCACAGTCTTTTCCTATTTTTGGAAAAACTGTGTTTTCCAGAGAAGTAAACAGGATGCCAGAAAGTTGTTTCCCTTTGTAAACAGGACTTCCACATATGAGCTGCGACACAACAAAACCAACAATGTGGTTGTGCGCCCAGAGCAGACTCTGATCAGCCTGCGCATCCGCTAAAATTGATCAGACTCTTCCTTAAGTGCTCAAAGTGTAGCTAAGGTCTAAGCTACCTCTATGCGGACAGCCAAGACTCAGATCAGACTGGGCGGATGCCCAGGCTGATCTGAGTCTGCGCTGGACGCACAACCACATTGTCGGTTTTGTCATGTCGCGGCTCATATGCTGTGTCTTGCCTGTCTGTGCATTGTCAAAAAACAGAGCCACATCTGAAAACTCAACCAGTGCTCCAGATAAGAAGGGGTAACAGAGATTATTTTGGGATAATTATCCATACTTCTCCATAAAAACGTACTTTGTGGCCCATCATTAGAACCGTCTCATCGAGACGGTTCTAATGAGGGGTCACAACATATGTTTTTGTTGAGAAATATGAAAAATTATCTTTGAATTATCCTCAATACCCTCTCTTATCTGGAGCTCTGTCAACTCAAAAATTACGTGCTGACAACACTGGAAAAGTAACACCTACGTCATGCTTCTTCTAGAAGCAGGCAAGACAATAACTGGGAAAACACAGGGAGGTGCACCCCTTCACTATAGCCCACACTCTTCTTTTAAAGATGGAACAGTCTGCCTTTTTAGTAGCAGACTAGTCCATCCATCATTTGATGAGTTTGTCTACATCAAGCAGACCTTGATCAGACAGCTCATCTGTGTTAACAACATTTACAAACTTATATCATTTTACCCATAGCAGGTGGTTAAATACGAAAGGGATAAACTGAAGTACAAAGAAAGGTCAATGGTCAGCTCTAATTCTACAACATTTTTCCTGTAACTTCTACATTTTAGCCTTTCAGAACAAGTAATTTGAAAGATCATTTCCTCCTACACAAGTGCATTTAGAACAAGGGCTTCGCAAGCGGCGCATAATACGCCCGTTTAAATGTCATAAAGGAGTTACAGAATGAACAAGACTGTTTACAAAAGGATAGACAGACAGACAAACAGAGGCAACCACTCTATAATTTATTTAAATATACTGTTAGTATATCAAGTCAAGGGAGATAAACTAAATATACTAGATGCACCATTCTTGGTTCCATTACATTCCCTTGACATCATACCATATTTTAAACAGTTGAAATGTTACAGAGTAAACATGATATTTATGCAAGGGCAGGTAATTCAGTAAGTAAGCCAGAGTTGTGGTTCTTGCTCAGGATACATTACCACATTATATATATTCCTACAAAGTTTCATTCTAATATTTCAAAAGTTAAAGGAGATATGGAGTGAAAGAGAAATGCCTAAAATATACTAATCAAAGGGAGGTTACTCCAAAATTAAGAAAGGGGGAGCAACCATTCTTATATGTGACACACTGTCTTGTGATCATGCACATTGTTATAAAGTTTCATCATGATATTCCAAACGGTTACCAAGTTATGGTATGCACAATGTAAGTATACACAAAAATAGTCAACAAGAACTAATGAAAGGGATGTAACTCTAAAACGAAGAAAGGGAGAGCAGCCAATGCTGTACGCGACACATCGTTGGGACTTCATACACATTGCTATGAAGTTTCATTATGATATCCCAAACAGTTATCTAGTTATGGCGCGCACAAGACTTGCAGGTAAAAAGTTAATCAAAGGGACATAACTTGGTAACTAAGGAAGGGGGAGCAACCATTTTTGTACGCGACACGTTCCCCCAACCTAATACATATTCCTACCAAATATCATGAATATATCCCAAACGGTTAATGAGTTATGGCGCGCACAAGAATGTTTACGGACGGACGGACGGACAGACGGACGGACGGACGGACAGCGCCATGACATAATACGACCGTTTTTTCAAAACGGGCGTATAAAAACACAGTTTCATGTGTATGGGCTTCCTCCTACAGAAATTCAAAATTCTGAAGAATTTTTTTTCCTGAAACTTTAAATAGCTTTTTAATCAAACAAAGGCTGCCCTTGGAAGCAACAGATGCACACAGGAACAAAAATTGTAGCCTCATGCTGTGACAAAATAAAGCAAAACTCACACACACCTGGAAAATCTTGCCACCAGATATCCTCAACTTCCAATGGCTCCATCTTAATGATGCTACCTCCTGAGACCTGCATATTTCCTGGAACAGACCTGTCCAGATCCAAATTCTGTGGCATTGTATGCTCCTCTGAACAGGACACTGGACTGTACTGAGGCTCTGTCTTTATTCTGATGGAATGTGTATCTAAATCTGGATTTCCTACTGGCCCCATATTTTGCACTGTAGAAGAACCCGCAGTTGTGAAGTGATCATCAGTCTGAAGAACATGCTCTGGTGTGAAGAGCTGCTTCTCAATACCCTGTGATGTTTCCATCTGCGATAGAAGTGCCAAGTTCTCAATTGTGGCAGGCTCCATAAAGGCATCCATGAAATGCCTTGGCCATAAAGAGTATGGCATTTCCCCAACTGTGGTTTCTGCCCCTACTGTTGTTTGTGATGTATCTTGTTCTAAAGCTGTTGGCCAAATCTGTTTAATATTGCTACCTAATTCATCTAACTCCTCTCCTATTTCTTGTTTCGGGACTATCATTTCAAAAGATTGTGACCTAGGAAGTGTTTTACTTTGTTTCAAATCAGGGGAATTTTTACTGCATTCTAGAGATGGTGGTCTTGAAAGTGAACTTCCACTATTATTATGGGGGTTATTGTCATGTGTTTCAATTTGCAAAGTAGGGGGAGGTGTTATTGATTCCTGGGACCTATTCAACTGATTTACTAAGTGGTCTGGGTCATCCAAAAGATTCTCAAAGCGCCTTTGATGTGTGTTTACCCTGTTTTGATGTGACGGTTCTTTATCTGTTACTGGCGGTTGAAAGTCAGCAACAGATGATAAATGTGTCAGAGCAGTTTCAGAAATATTTACTGGGAGCCAAGGAATAAGGGGAGGCAAGTCATCAAGGGCCTGATCTGCCTCCTGAGAAGACAGACTTAATGCTTCAGCAAGTCTGCCTGAGTATCCAGGAGAGAGCTGTAACTGCTGGTCAATTTCTACCCCACCACTCTGGTCGTTCTCTGATGCTGTCTGGCAATTCCTGTCAAACATGACATCAGAGTATGTCTCAGGAAATGGGCTTTTGGAGCTTTCTACAAGATCTATTTCCTCATACAAGTCTGTCTGAGGTGGATGCAATGACCTGTCCGGTTCTATCAATCTTGCAGTTGCATCAATTTGCCCCTGCAAGCTACTCTGTGGCTGGTGATATAACCTGCCACAGTCCATCAGTTCTAATGGTCCTTCAACAGTACTGTTGTTGTTGGCATCTGGATACCTCTCCAATGGGTGTTTGGGTGATAAAAATGTGGAATAGCTTGTTGACATCTGTTTATAGCTGTCATTTATTCTCTGCATATGTTTATATCCAGTAGTACCGTGTGTGGAATTTTCCTGCTCTGATACAGCTCTAGGCTTCGAAGTTGTTTTTTGGGGTCTCTGGCTCAAGGAATGTACTGAAACAAAAGCCAGCATTTCAGATAAGAAATGGAAACAGAGATAATTTTCCATATTGCTCCATAAAACACTGAAATATTCAGACCTCACAAGTTCCAGTCCAGCAGGTATGGTAATTACGGAAGTTCTAGTGTTTGAATTAAAATCTACATAGCATGTATTATTTTTCATTCTTATTAAAATATATGAGTATAACTTCAGGGGAAACAACTCTGCCATTTTCATATTTGTTTCTTTTTTCAGCTGGGATCAAATCTTACAGGACAAAATTTGCTTCTCCAAGAGAAATTATGACATTCTTGTTTTGGAAGAGCTGTGTCATCTAGAAAAGCACACAGGAAGTCATGGAAGTTGTTTCCCTTCGTAAAAATGGTGGAAGAACACAGAGGTTTATCAATTCACCTTAATAAATGGTTCCTATTACAAGAGATAAATTGACATACACATTTAATGTTGTATAACATACCTTTATGTTTTCTGGAGAACTTTGATAGGAAGATACAGTGAATTCCAGATTCGGAGCTATGCTTGGACAGACCAAGCTGGAATGTGACATCATTATCAGTCATTATCAGGAGAATGTCATCTTCAAGCTTCACCACTGCCATCTGTGGAATCACAAACCAAATAAGAGGTGATGTATGTGACCACAAATGTCAATCAAACCTGTATCAAGGGTACTACACAGGAAATATTAATACAAGTATAAACAGTAAGCAGTTTTCTGTAAGGCCCCAGACTGACAAAAACTGGAATTTTACATTAAGGTTACAGACATTCCATCTCAAAACTGAGGGGCCCAGCCCAAAATTAGGATCCATGGGTGACTGGGCCCTGTCAGTCTCTTTCCCTGCAAATGTGACAAAAGAAAGCAGCCAAGTAAGTTCATTTTGCATGTGACCAGTCATTCACCATTTTATATTGCTGTCTAGCATTGAGAATTGTGTATTCATATGATGAAGTGCTGTATTTTTATGATGGAGTCTACTGTGTTTATAACCTACTGGTAGTTCAGTCAGTAAACAGCTTAATTCAGTCTGAAATATTTACCAGAACTTTGGATACCGAGAGTGGTTGACAATCATTGTGACGTATGTGTTCTTTTTTCCCCTTGATAAGTTATATATGGTTTGTTCGTCTGTATGAGGACATAATCCACAAGTTTTAGTTTATAACTACTTTATACCAACCTCATCAGTGCAGACCTTCCACATTATGAAATAGGCTCCATCATGTGATTTCCAACAATGTGGCATTGGTGACAATGGAAGGCTCAGCTCAGACTGCACAGAAGTGCAGTCTGATCAGAGCCTTCGCCTGCCACATCAGCCATCTATGGAAGTGACCAAAGCTATAGAGCCAAATGTGAGGTCTCTGATTACCCTGTATAAATGAGAAGGATGATCTGAATATCACATGACAAAATTGCCACATTGTTGGAAGTCACATGACATGGCTCAAATGATTTATGCTGAAGTTTGCATTTTCTGGCAAGGATAGTATAAGCATGTTCAGATGTAGGGGTCACAGCCTCTCCTCTTAATGTGTCAATTTTGTCATGTGATATTCAGATCATCCTTCTCATTTATACAGGGTAATCAGAGACCTCACATTTGGAGTAGCCCCCAATGGCAGAAAGTAAGCAACCAGAAAAGCAAAGACTTACCATAATGCGCGTATATATTGGAACACCTAAATATAATGAATTTTCCATTTGGGACAAATGGAAAATTTATTATTTTAGGTGTCCCAATGCTTAAGCACATTAGTAAAAGCTGAAGTTGTCTCTTTATACAGGCTGTAGAATGCTGTATCTCACGTCTGGGCACTGCCACAAAACAGACCTAAACCAGAAAACTTGACAAATGCTTTACACTAACACTGATGCCAGAGACACAAATGCTTTACACTAACACTGATGCCAGAGACGTAATATATGCCACGACACTTGAAAACCAACAGAGTGGCATGTGTGCCCAGCTAAGACTCAGATCAGCTTGGGCCTCCGCCTAGCCTGATCAGACTCTTCGTTAAGCCCTTAAAGAGTAGCTAAGGGTCTAAGCTACCTCCATGCGGACAGTGAAGACTCTGATCAGACTGGGCGGATGCTGGACGCACAACCACTTTGTTGGTTTTCTCGCATCGGCTCATATATATGTCTCTCTTCTACTGGTTGCAGACATGACAAAAATGGTGTCCAAACCATGAAGGTTTAGTCACACACTTTAAAACAGATAAGAGATAAATCAAACAGACTGAAGTTATTAAAGCTATCTTACACATTGCTTTTTAGCCAAATAACGTTTGATTTTCTCGTAATTTGACTTTGGTTGCACTGCCTTCATCTCACAGACGTTAATGTACCAGCCGTTGTTGTAGAATTCTTTGCCTGTTGTCAGGTTAGTCAAATCGCTGAGGTACTTCTCCTTTCCTTCCCACATCCCTACTTTCTTTGATAGGTTGAGAATGGCACCTCTGCAAGTATAATCAGAGTATTCCACACTCCATATGCCAGCTGACACATAACCATGTGATGATGTCCCATCAGCTTTGATATGACCCGGGACACGATAAAACCAACAAAGGGGCACGTGTGCCCAACGAAGACTGACATCAGCCCAGACTCTGCCCATCTGATCAGAGTCTTCGCTGTGCACTCATAGGGTAGCTAAGGGTCTAGGTCTACTCCATGTGGGCAGCGAAGACTCTGATCAGACTGAGCAGATGCCCAGGCTGATCTGTCTTCACTGGGCACACATGCAACTTTGTTGGTTTTGTCATGTCGTGACTCATATAACAATATGTTGCACTGATGCCTCCACCTTGATATGTTATGATGCAGATACAAAATACCCATAAAATAGTCTGCCTGCTGGTATATGGTGGGGTTTATTATGATAAGTCTATGACAATTTTTCTAGTTTGTCATGACAACGTATGTCATGCCTTTTCATTGCAACAAAATCCCAAAGTAACTGAACACATCTCATCTTATCTCGGATTCAAGAACTATGTAAAACGTGCTTAGCAAGTACGAATATTTCCAATTACAAGATTGACATATAAAATTAATATTTTAAAGTCATGAACACTAATAAAAATGTTGCCAATGGCTTGCATTAGTTCACCCTACTTTTTTGCACAGAAAGTCTGACTAGTGTTTGCATCCTTGGTTTCTAAGCGGTTAACCAGTACTAAGTGCACATACTTTCGCCAGTAACTGACAACTGTCCTTCTTGAATCAGCGGAAGGAGAAACGAAAGTATGTGGCCAGACCGGGTTTTGAACCCAGGACCTCTGACTTATGAGTCAGGTGCCCTACCAATTGCGCTACGCGGCCCGGCTCACAATAGTTAAGGAAATCACTTCAGCCTGATTGTACAACCAGTCTTGGAGAACTAAAAGGAAACCCATCTGGTAACTGCAACCTATATTATGCAAGCAGACTATTACTGCCTCCAAAATGAAATTGTTTTACTTACAATTTTACTGGTTTTATCATCACTTGGGGTGACACAATCTGTACACAACAGGCAAAAAGTCCTTTTACTGTCATCCTCCCAGACCACAGTACATAGTCCAATGTTTCCTCCTCGGCTGGTTCAGGAGTCCTTAATACTGGTTGGTGCAGCCTAAAGCAAACTGACTATTCTAAGTACCAGAGCCACTGACACGGTTTTGACAATAATACTTAGATACAGTCAACTCTCGATATCTCGAAGTCAAATTTCAGCCCAAACTACTGATATTTCAAAGCATATTGTCTGGTACCAGAAAATTTACTTTGAGATATCAGTAGTTTGAGATAACAGGAGTTGAAATGTAAATAAACATAAGAAATATATTCTTTGATAAAAGAAGATATTTTGAGATATCACTGTTCGAAATGTAAATTAACATAGGAAATATATTCTTTGATAAAAGAAGATATTTTGAGATATCACTGTTCGAGATATCTGGAGTTGACTGTAATTTTTCTTATTTCTCAACAAAGCCATACATTGTGACCTCTCAGAACAGTCTCACACTGCTCTAATAAGGGGTCACAACATATGCTTTTATGGAGAAATATGGAAATTTATCTGTAAATAATCCTGTTACCCTTTCTTATCTTGAGCACTGTATTATCCTAGATACCAGAGCAACTTATCCAGCTACAGTACACCCAATTGTGAAATCCAATATCTGCCAAAGAGTCAGTCAGTCTGCATAAGGCAGTGTCTTGTCTGTCTGTGCACTGTCACCAAAAAAACAATAGCTACATATTGCCCTGCAGGAACATTACGTCGAAATGACGTCATGACGTCATTTCGACGTCATGTGCCCACTGGGTGTATTCTGCTATGTGCAGGCAAGGTAAACACAGCTGGTGGACTGCAAACTGGTGCAAACTAAAGCTAGATATTGCCAAACTAGATGCCTGCCTGTCGAGCCCGTTGGCGCTTTGACAGTACTTAAAATGCTTTTTCATGAAAGTAGGTCACAGCAACCTAGTTTTGTTGGGGGTGACCTGGAGTGGTAAGCTGCAAGCACTGATGAAGTTTCAATGTTCTGGGACCAATGAAAAGAAAGATATGAGGCTGACCTCGAAAACTAAATATGTGGTACTTTTTCGTGAAAGTAGGCCACAGTGACCTAGTTTTGTTGGAGGTGACCTGGAGTGGTAAGATGCATGCACTGATGAAGTTTCAGTGTTCTGGGGCCTATGAAAAGGGAGATATGGGGCTGCAGACAAAAACTAAATACAGTCGAACCTGTCTTAAGGGGTCACTGTATTAAGGGGTCACCTGTCTTTAGCAGCCACTTTTTGGGGGTCCCTTAGACCAAAATACAGTGCAAATGAACCTGTATTAAGGGGTCACCTGTCTTAAGCAGCCAATTTTTGTGGGTCCCATGGGGTGACCCCTTAAGACAGGTTTGACTGTAAGTGGTACTTTTTTGTGAAAGTAGGTCACAGTGACCTAGTTTTGTTGGAGGTGACCTGGAGTGGTAAGGTGCATGCACTGCTGAAGTTTCAATCTTCTGGGGCCTATGAAAAGGGAGATATGGGGCTGCAGACAAAATCTAAATATGTGGTACTTTTTCGTGAAAGTAGGTCACAGTGACCTAGTTTTGTGGGAGCCAATTAGCATTTTGGTGGGGTATATTGTGATGAAGTTTCAAGGTCCTAGGGTCAACTAAACTCAAGATATGGCTGTAAACTGACAGACGGACAAGTGGACAGACACACCAACACCAAACGGGCGACTATGTCTTGCTGACCGCAAGCGGGCTCGACAAAAAAGTATCCCAATACTATCGTCATAATATCTGATGTCTTGTTAAGATACTGTATTTTAATACTTAGACCCTTTTGGTTTTCTCAATCACTGTGTTTGTATGTAAAATCTTCCAAATTTATGCCATGGTTAGACTTTAACAACTGGAAATTATAGAGAACTCTTTATAGGTTGCGGAAAATTTAAAATTTAATTTTTGGAACTTCAAAAATAGTTCAAATGTATTGCCTATATTTATATTTCAAAGTACATTACTCAAGTATTGTAGAGTATCAATACTGGCTGTTAAGTATCAATGGTACAGTTTCATCCGAGCAAATATCAAATTTACTCTGATCATACTGTACCATGTACCTTATATCAATGCATCTATAATATGGACAAACTCTGATGGGAGGAGCCTGATCTGGGTCCACACTGTTATCTCCGGTACAAACCTGTCCCAATGTTTGGCATTTTTTGGTACTGGTAAAACTTCCAAGCTGTATGCTTTGTACTTCTGGACATGAACTCAGCTCAAACGAAGACTGAACTTTAGGGTCAAGCATAGGCAGAAATTAAGGACTTCAACATCAGTTACAAATTTCATAATTTATAACTTTACACAGGAAAACAACTTTTATGACTTCCTATTAGTTTCTCTGGTGCGCTAAAACAGTGTCATAAGAATTCCACGGAAAGCAGTGTCTGGTCTGTTTGGGCACACTGCTAAACAGAGATAGACCAGAAAACTTGACACAAATTTTACACTGCCGATACCGATCCCACTGGAAAAATAATACTTATATCTCGCTTCTGCTAGTCACAGCGGTCTACTCATAATAAAAACAACTGGCTGCTATTGCAGTGCTAAAGTTCTTCTTTTTCAGCAAAAAATATTAGATAGATTTTTATATGTTCTAGAAGACCTTATGAATTGTTGATTTAAGACTTAAGCTAAAACCCTTCAAACTAGGCCCAGGATTTTTATCTGGGCCAAAGTGCTTTGCTCATGCTCTCAATATTTCGGACAAACGTAATACAGTGTAAAGGTAGTACCTTGACTTTTCAAGACTTTTGCTGTCTCTGTACTGGAACTGAACGACTGCTATGGGGCAGACATGTCGAGGTCTTTCCAAAATACCAGCATCACCATATTCATATAGGTACAGCTGCAAAATATATTCACAAACTTATTTTTCCTATATTTAATATTCTGTCATTTATCCAGTGTTTCCACTTCTTGAGACATATTTTTGTTGTTTTAAACAGATATGCCTACTTCTAGCAATCCAACAGGCAAATACTGGAAACCTCTTTATCAAAAAATATACATGTAGTTTAAACACTACTGCATGGTTGTGCGCCCAGCACAGACTCAGATCAGCCTGGGCATCCGCCAAGTCTGATCAGAGTCTTCGCTGTCCACAATGAGGTAGCTAAGACCCTTAGCTACCCTTTAACCGCTTAGCGAAGAGTCTGATCGGACTGAACTGATGCCCAGGCTGATCTGAGTCTATGCTGGGCACACAACCACTTTGTTGGTTTTCTCATGTCGCGGCTCATTTTGCTCTACCTACCTGTGTAGACTGAAACAAGTTTTGAAGTGGGACTCCAGCATACTGTGATTTGGCTGACAGATGACAATCATATCCTGGTGTTGGCTGTAGGTTCGTTATTTGACTCTTTGGCACATGCTTCACGCGGCCCTGCAATTCAGAAGCAAACATGGAGCAAAAGATTTCTGAGTCCGGAGCAAAATGGTCTTGGAGAATGAGCAATCAGCAAAGATGCAGATCAGCCTGCATATCTGTGCAGTCTCTTAAGGTGAACAGGTACATTTTCAGGGAAGCAACTCTGCCAATCCATTTTTTCCTTCCATTTCATTAGAGGTCACCCCTTTTTTGACGAGTTTGTTGTCCTGGGAAGCAAACAGGAAGTTGCAAAAGTTGTCTTTCATTGAAACAGAAACTCCATTATATGAACTAAATACTCCCTCCTATATAATACAGCTAGGCAGCTCAGTGGGTTAAGTACTAGTCCACTAAGCTAGCGCCTGGGTTCAAATCCCACTGGAGGCAGAATTATTTTAGCAGTACAGGCCCCAAGGTTATAAAATTTGAGTACAATCTCAAACTCAAAATAAAGCACATTGATTGGCTGCTTCCGAACATGTGCTCGTAAGCAGCCAATCAGTGTGCTTTATTTTGAGTTTGAGAACGTACTCACGTTTTATAACCTCTGGGCAAGGTTTCATGGCACAAAGCATTTCGATATCACCCTTCCAGGAACGGTGAGATCTGACTGAAATACTGTTGAAGGACTGTAAAATCTCAAGTAAGCCACTGAGAAATACTACAATGCTTGCCAGCTAAAACCCACAACATCTGTATTATAGATCCACAGCATTAAATAATCGGCAATCATCAAATTCAAAACAACTGTTCCAAGTCAATCTTTCTAAGCTCACCTTTAAAACTTTGAAGACAATCAAATTATATGTAACCCTATCAACCAAAGGTGTTGGTCTCAGAACATCAGCATGTCTACATAGATGAACACCTAAAAAGACACATGAAGATCTGCTTCAAGTACGGTAACGGCAAATCTACAACCTAGACTATATTTATGGCTCTATCAATTTAGCTAAAGTCTTACAGCAAGAGATAAGAGGGTAGAATTTAGCATGTTTTAGATCACTTGAGCCGCAACATGACAAAACCACCAAAGTGGCATGGGCACCCAGCGAAGACTCAGATCAGCCTGGGTAATTTCCAGTCTGATTAGAGTCTGCTGGCATGGAGGCAGCTCAGACCCTTAGGTACACCTTTAGTGCAAAGCGAAGACACTGATCAGACTGGGCGAATGCCCAGGCTGATCTGAGTCTTTGCTAGATGCAGAGATCGTTTTTACAATGGAGATAACTGACAATAATAGTTCTCACTGGAAGTTATATCACCTTCTCAAGACAACTACTCTTAAAGGAAAGAATTTGCTCTACAGAGACGAAATTCTTTCCTCTATGAGTTGCTCCCTTTAACAAGGGAGGTTATTATATCAATGCCGAAGTGATCTCCCTTGGACGTCATATCACCATCTCACTTTTTCTATTCTTATAGGAAAGAATTTACTCTCCAAGAGAGCGATTTTTTTTTAAGAACTGCCTCCTCTAACAAGGGTGTTTATTATTGCCATTATTGATTGATTGACTTGACCCTTAACGTCCACGGTAAACAGAAAAGGTCATGTCGGGACGGTCAGTTAACCTAACCACACTATTCCTGGGCAGGCTTAGACCTCCTAAGCGGTTAACCAGTACTAAGTGCACATACTTTCGCCAGTAGCTGACAACTGCCCTTCTTGAATCAGCGGAAGGAGAAACGAAAGTATGTGGCCAGACAGGTTTCGAACCCAGCACCTCCGACTTATGAGTCAGGTGCCCTACCGATTGCGCTACCCGGTCTGGCTATCATTTCCATGAAAATTTGATCTCTCATAGAGGTGTATAGAAGTGGATTCTATACATCTTTACATCTTCTAACAGTGCCAATTTTGAAACAAAAGGCCCAAATGGGCCTGACATCGCTCACCTGGCTTTTGTGCAACAAGACCATTCCGATACAAAATTGGTCCAATTCAAATGAGATTTTCTCATTTTCACATTTTGCTACTTTTAGTAACAGAAGCCAACTTGTCTGGTCTTTATATATTTACTTTTGAAACATCTCCATACAAGAATCATTTTGCCACAAATTTCATCAAAATCCATTCAGGGGTTACTGAGATGTTGTCAGTTTCATGTTTTGTGCTATTTTTAGTAATGGCAGATGGCGGCCATCTTGGAATGCAAAAATGCGAAAAATGGAAAAGCTTTCATGCAAGGACCATTTTGACACAAAATTGGTCCAGCTCCATTGTAATTTTCTAATTTTTATATTTTGCTATTTTAAGTAACAGAGGCCAACTTGACGGGTCTATATTTGTTAATTTTTTAAAGGACTCAAAGCAAGAATCAGTTTGCCACAAATTTCGTCTAAATCGATTCAGTGGTTAATAAATATTGTCATTTTCATGTTTTGTGCTATTTTAGTAACGGCAGATGGTGGCCATCTTGGAATGCCAAAATGCAAAAAATCGAAAAAGCTTAATGAAAGGACCATTCTGATAGAAAATTAGTCCAATTCCATTGAGATTTTCTAATTTTCACATTTTTCTATTTTTAGTAACAGTGGCAAACATGACTGGTCTACAGTTAGTTATTTCTGAAACATCTCAATGTAAGAAGCATTTTGACACAAATTTCATCAAAATCCATTCAGCTGTTTCTGAGATATTGTCATTTTCATGTTTTGTGCTATGTTTAGTAACGGCAGATGGCGGCCATCTTGGAATGCCAAAATGCAAAAAATCGTAAAAGCTTGATGAAAGGACCATTCTGATAGAAAATTAGTCCAATTCCATTGGGATTTTCTAATTTTCCCCTTTTTTCTATTTTTAGTAACAGTGGCCAACATGACTGATCTATAGTTAGTTACTCCTAAAACATCTCAATGCAAGAATCATTTTGACACAAATTTCGTCGAAATCTATTCAGCGGTTAATGAGATATTGTCATTTTCATGTTTTGTGCTATTTTTAGTAACGGCAGATGGCGGCCATCTTGGAATGCGAAATTGCAATAAAGAGAAATGGCTTCATGCAAGCAACACTCCGACACAAAATTGGTCCAATTCCATTCAAGGGTTACTGAGTAATTGTCATTTTATGTTTGTGCTATTTTTAGTAACGGCAGATGGCGGCCATCTTGGAATGCCAAATTGCAATTAATCGAAACGGCTTCATGTAAGGAACATTCTAACACAAAATTGGTCCAATTCCATTCAAGGGTTCTTGAGTAATTGTCATTTTTATGTTTGTGCTATTTTTAGTAACGGCCCCCGTGGTGGCCATCTTGGATAGTCAACTGGCACAAAATGGAAATAATTCCATTCAAGGACCATTTCTGATCAAATCTGACCAGAATCGATTGCGTTTTCTTGAGATAATGACATTTGAGCAAAATCGGTCTTGTAAGCGCAAAGTAGGTCACTGTGACCTAATTCCACTATAGATTTTTTTCATTTTTACAACTTTTAATCCAAAGGTCCCATTCATGTTCCATGCAAACTTTCAACCAAATATACCAACTGGTTCTGGAGAAGAAGTTGATTTTGTTGTTTTTGCTATTTTTAGTAACAGCAGCCATCTTGGATTCTTGACCTGACCCAATTTTACAATTTTGAAACCCTGCAGTCTGGTCATGCTCCATGTGAAATTTGAGATCCATGGGCTCAGTGGTTTTAGAGAAGAAGTTGTTTGAAGTTGTTTAAATAGGTCATTTTTTGACATTGGCATTTGAGCAAAATTACACACGTAAACAGAAAGTAGGTCACTGTGACAAAACTACGCTACAGATTTTTTTCATTTTTACAATTTTGAATAACAAGGTTTCACTGATGTTCCATGCCAAAATTCAGACAAATATACCCAGTGGTTCTGGAGAAGAATTTTATTTTAATGTTTTTGCTATTTTTAGTAACGGCGGCCATCTTGGATTTTCAACCTGACCCAATTTTACAATTCTGAGACCCTGGAGTCAGGTCATGCTCCATGTGAAATTTGAGAACCATGGGACCAGTAGTTTTACAGAAGAAGATGTTTGAATATTTGTTTTTAGGTGTTGACGGACACAATGTGTGACGACGCACGACGGACGCATTGGTATGACAATAGCTCACTATGGCCCTTCGGGCCAGTTGAGCTAAAAATTGTATCTTAGATTTAACGAGCTAGCTCAATGACTGAGGATTTCGATGATAACTCCATCAAATTGTTATTCTCTAAAAATACATGTATAGGTATGTAGTTGGACCTCAGGAAAAAAACTGCCCGACTGACTTGCACTCCCCCCCCCCCCCCCCCCCCCCCCCCACCCTCCCACACACACACACACATACATACACCAAATACACACAAACCCACTACCATCCCACCTTCAACACTAAACCATCAACTTAAATTGCAATGCGATAGCATGCTGCCAATAGATCGTACAACAACTTACCCTTGAACTAAGACTATGCATCATATCTTAGTTCTTACCCAATCTAGGATGCCCCAGATAAGAGGATGATCCAGTGCCTGTCTTCAGACCTTCTTGGCATATCTTCTCAACCTGGATTATAAAGTACATGTACATGGAAACAAAAAGCATTTTCATATTAATGAGCCGCGACATGAGAAAACCAACAAAGTGGTTGTGTGCCCAGCGCAGACTCAGATCAGCCTGGGCATCCACCCAGTCTGATCAGAGTTGTCGCTGTCCTCATGAAGGTAGCTTAGACCCTTAGCTACTCTTTAAGCCCACAGCGAAAAGTCAGATCAAACTGGATGGATGCCCAGGCTGATCTGAGTCTGTGCTGGACGCACAACCACTTTGTTTCTCGTGTCGCGGCTCAACAAGTTGTGTTGTATTGCAGCTATGTGAACAGAGTGACCAAGAACAACACAGAAAGTTGCTACTTTAAACTGTCAACCTTTTAATACAGGTCCACTTCTACTATACTCTGTTTTGGGGGCTTCTTAAAACAGGTGGTAAAGGGAACTATGTGATTATATACTTAACAAAATCAGAAACTTGACGGTTTTTATTTTGTCGTCTTTCTTGGGTTTGAAGAACTCAGATAGATAATGTACGTCAGTATACTGCTATTTAATATATGCATCATGTGTTCTTATTTTCCGCTCAACTGAATTTGTACAATCCAATTTATGCTACATTTACATGTTCTTAAATGTTTTGCACATGCACAGTTGTACATTAGTAACTTTGCAAGCAGGCCCCGAGGTTATAAAACTTTTTTCGTGCTCAACTCAGCTGAGCATGAAATTTTCTCTGCTGATAAATATGACAAGAGGGCCATGGTGGCCCTGAATCGCTCACCTGAGCATTAATCAGTTCACTGGCTCTGGTGAAGATTTATAAGAGTTTTTACCATACTAACATTTGACCTAGTTTTTGACCCGACATGACCCAGTTTCAAACTTGGCCTGGATATTGTAAGAATAAACATTCTGACACAGTTTCATTGAGATTGGATCAAAACTGTGCCCTCTGGAGCGTATACAAGGTCGTTCTTATATCTGACCTAGTGACCAAGTTTTTGACCCGACACGACCCAGTTTCAAACTTTACCTAGATTTCATTAAGATAAACATTCTGACAGAGTTTCATGAAGATTGGATCAAAACTGTGCCCTCTAGGGTGTACACAAAGTTTTTCTAAGATTTGACCTTCAGCCGACGTGACTCAGTTTCATAGGGGCCTTAGATATATGGACAATAAACATTTTGACATAGTTTCATGAAGATTGGATCAAAACTATGCCTTCTAGTGCTTACACAACATTTTTCTAAGATTTAACCTAGTGACCTAGTTTTTTACCCGACATGACCTACTTTCAAACTTGGCCGAGAGTTTATGAAGATAAACATTCTGACAAAGTTTTAAAGATTAGATCAAAACTGTGTCCTCTAGAGCGTACACAAGGTTTTTCTATGATTTGACCTAGTGACCTAGTTTCCGACCCGACATGACCCAAGTTCAAACTTGTTCTACATATTATGAGGATAAACATTCTGACAAAGTTTCATGAACTTTGAATCAAAACTGTGCCTTCTAGAGTGCACACAAGGTTTTTCTAAGATTTGACCTAGTGACCTAGTTTTTGACTCGACATGACCCAGTTTTGAACTTGGCCTAGAGTTTATGGAAATAAACATTCTGACAATGTTTCATAAAGATTAGATCAAAACTGTGTCCTCTAGAGCGTACACAAGGTTTTTCTATGATTTGACCTAGTGACCTAGTTTCTGACCCGACGTGTCCCAGTTTCGAACTTGTCCTAGATATTATGAGGATAAACATTCTGACAAAGTTTCATGAACTTTGGATGAAAACTGTGCCTTCTAGAGCGTACTCAAGGTTTTTCTAAGATTTGACCTAGTGACCAAGTTTTTGACCCGACATGACCCAGTTTCAAACTTATCCTACATATTATGAGGATAAACATTCTGACAAAGTTTCATGAACTTTGGATCACAACTGTGCCTTCTAGAGCTTACACAAGGTTTTTCTAAGATTTGACCTACTGACCTAGTTTTTGACCCGACAGGACCTACTTTTGTTGCGTAGTGACCACACAAGTGACCACTGCCCGGGTGGCTTGGGGGTATAAGTACAACTCAAGTCACTGGTCTATTTTCTAAGTCATTTTATCTAAACTCTTTAACCACAGGAGCCATTCTACACCATGCACACTCGTATACAAATGTATCAACTGATCAAGAAGACTACTACTGCATATTCTCCCCGCAACCACACTCTCTCCCCCTTTTATACAGACTTCCGAACCTCTATTTTTAACAATATACATTATGTCACTTACTAATAATAATGATTCCATCTACCAGACTTCGCCTTATAAGGAGACTTTCGGTGACCAAGAACTAATTTTAGGATGCAAAACTCAGTCAATTCTATGACGTATATTGACCTGACCGAAAAACTGTTATCTAATTTATGGCTGAAATAGTGTCAAAACCGTCTGGCAAAGGGTAATAAATTGTCTGGATTCTAAGTAAACAAAGTAATAAAAACTGATACCTGTCTCACCCACCCATGATTATGAACTCAGAATAGAAGAACAAGATAACCTTATCAGAAGCTACTACGTCATTGCCCTACATCTTAAGAGTACATTTTAATATAATTAAGACCAATATTCTACTCTGATTTTACTTGCGGATTTTAGAGGCAACTAGCCATTACGCAACACCCGCTCTTTTCTACGGGATATTTTTTTAAATTAATTATTGAATAAAATATCAAGGATTATGAAACTACTGGTAGGTGACATATATTATAGCTTTACAATAAACTTTACATGTCAATCTAACTAACGGTAACATACAAAATATCATGAAGAAACAACTTATACATCTTTAAAAATGATTGTAAACAGAACAATGTTAAACTTTGACAATACATATTTAACAGTATTCCTCACTTACCTCCCCTCCTGTGGTTTTCCATGCACAAGTTAAATTTCCATGCACACCGCTAAATGAGTCTTTGACTACAAACAGACTAATGTCACTACGTAAATCCTTATTATGTTATATGTATTGTACAATCCTTTCAGTGTCACGTCTCACTGTCACCGTTTAATAAAAAAAAAACTTCAGTCCAACGAAAACCCGTCAATGTCCTCCACTCGGGAACTCTCTGCCCCAGCTGGCAGAAACAAGATCTCCGGCTTGCCCTCGTCGTCCTCACTCAGGGGCGGCGCCCCAGCCGCCTCCCATTCATCGCCGTCCCAGTCTCCCGCTTCCCAGGTAGAAGTGTCCAGCGAACTGGACACTTCATCCTCCTGATAATCGTACAAGACAGTATCATCACTGTCCGTACTATTAATTGTTATCACGGATGAAGCATCATCTTCCCAGCTTGGCTCTGACTCCTGCCTCGCTATCTCATACGGCGGCCCATGGGCATGTCCTTGCCCATGGGTGAGCTGACAAGCCTGTGCCGACCATGTGATCTTTGCCATAACCATGGCCCCGTCCAATCCGGTTAACCCGGCTTTCTCTACTTCCTCCCCGGACATATTGTCCCGTAAATCCTGTACAGTCACTAGTCGCCAACACCCTGGCTCGAAACTGCTTTGATAATCTATTGAAGCTGCCATATTTTCACGTTACTAAATAATACTAATCCGAATAATGTTAAAATAATGTTTGATTTCAATTTCCGAGAGAACTGCATTTATAGTAAATTGGGTAATGAACAAAGTTTGAATTTGGCTCCTGTATCAGATTTTGACAGTTATTATTTTCTCTGTCTGGCACCTTTGATTAGGCAAAATTTTATACCCTAATTATAATCGCTTAACTGTCGATTGTTTCTAAAATTTCTCGATTGTGTGCTGATTACGAAATATAGTCTTCTATCTACTGTTAATTAATCGAAACATCTGGCTCCGCTTGCTTTCTTTTGGAAACACCTCATTTTAGTTGTATTTTCTATGAAATTTGTAACTTCTTAAAGAAAAGAAGGTAAGCTTGTAAAACAAGGTTAAGCTAGAGACAACCGACTGTCTGTCCGTCTGTTCGTAACAATGAGGGCTGACCAACAAGTTTTAATGCTCCACCACTGGTTCACACATGTATTTCCATGTACACGTTGTCCACACATATCGTTATATACTAGTGTACATGTCACTTATAACATAATATGTCCTAAGATTAAAATGGTTTATTTATAACACATATATATTGCATAACTTCACTGTTTGTAAAATATACTTTGTCCACTATGTACAAGATTGTAGTGTCCATCATTTTGTAAATTATTACTGTGATGGCACGTTACCCACCCTAGGTAAACTCGGATAAAGATGTTTTAGAACCGAGTCCATAGTAACCTCGTCTGTCGGTGGGGCAGACTGTCCACTGCCCTGAAGAATAGTCACTCCATCCGTTTCTTTAGAGTAGGACACCGAAGGTTGGTCACGTGGTTTGTCCTTGTCTACCTTAATTCTGTCAACACAGAAAATGGCTAGCCGTTCGCAACAACCAGGGGCTCCATGGGGTAGGGTTTTCTTATTTCTCCGATACCTTAAGTACAAAAATATCAATCCCCCTGCTATGATACAAATGCCGCTGTTAATTATTATGTATGCCCATAATGGCCAGGAGTTGTCCCGGATTTGCACCCTATGCATGCCCCGCAATTTTAATATTAAATCGTCCATGGGTATTTGCTTGATCGTGCTTAAATTCGTGGGTATTTCAATTTTCGTGAAGTTCGGAAGAGCTTCTTTCAAAGGGTTCCAAATGCGAAATTTAGTCTCGTTTTTGAGTTCGATTAGGTTATTAAAGGGGTCCATGATGGAAACATGCTCCTCAAATTGGTAGTAGGGTGGTAAATTTAAGAAATTACTAGATCCTGAACACCCAGGTCTTAGTCTTATAACATCTATGGGCGGATTCAGAGTTTTAGTTTGCTGTGTCAGAGCAGATTTCCTGCCTTCATTTTCAGTACATACGATAGAAAAGGTAAGAGGTTCTGTTAGACTCACCACCCACTGACCCACGGACAGGTATTTTGCTTGTGGCAACACGCTATTAGGGGTCACTACCCTATGACAATACGCATCTATGTACGCATTGTTCTTGAAGAATAAGGCTAAAATGCACAAGCGATGTAAATTGACAGGGAGTACCGCGTTTCTAGGTGTACAGTATCTCATGACGGCATTGCTGCAAGCCTGTACTTCATCAGCAGTCAACAGAGCATATCTGTTTCGTTCTTTGTTCATCAAAAGTCCAGCATATTGAACATCGTATGTAGCTACCATCTCTGGTAAACTTTGAGTAGTTGAGGATGAATTGACCCAGGGGAGTGGTAAAACATGTATTTTATAAACTTCATACTCCCCATTTTGGTCAAGCAAAGGAATACTTATAACAACAAGTATTTTATCATCATGTAAAACCGTTTTGCAAATCAATGTGCGATAAAAGTACCAAATGTCTGTCTCCGGATCCTCAGGAAGTTTAAGTGAAAAGGGCAATTTCGTTTTTACTGCTAGCAAGAGCTGTTTCAAGTTTTTAGGAGTTATCAAACTTGGACTTAAATGATTAAGAGATAACATATTAAGCTCTAGCCGTAGATTTTCTAAATAAAAGTTAGCTCGTAAAATGGCATCTTTGATGCCACTGATGATAAGATCCATTTGCGCATATACATTTATAAATGTCTCTACCTTTTCCAAACGTTTTTGAATAGCTTGTGTCAGGGCCGTTAGTCGCTGATCGAAGAGGTTGACACATTTTACTAGATCAAGTATGGCCATGCGATTTTCCGCTATTTGTGTCCTGGTGACGTTAAGTATTGACATTTGTTCCTCAAGCATATGTACTATGTCTTGTTGATTTCTTGACAGTTCAGTGAGGGCTCGTCTTACGTCCTCAAGGTCACTTTCTGAAATAGTGCCGAAAATGAACGACATTATTTTTCCAACCACAGGTAAGATACTCCTGCGATCCCTTGACCCCAGCGATTCATAATCAGAATAACTTTGTAATATGCCTTCAAGAACTTTATCGAGGGAATCAATTTCTGCACGTAAATTTGTAAGTGTATTAGAAAAGCTCTGTTGCTTTGGACCACTGTAGTGGTCAATCATTGTTTCTGTTATTTTTGACATTTCATCTATGTCTGCAGCAACCCGTGCAAGGAAGTACTTAAAGGGCTGTAAATCTTGTACAAACGTTATTAGCCATCTAGCACGTGTAGATGTGATGTCATTTACTTTTTGGAATACAACATTTTCATGTACGATTACCCCCACGGCATAGCCAATTAATGACACGAGAATAAGGAGACGCATCTTCTGTGCTACCACTGTCTGTCTCCTGCAACGAAACAGACACCTTAGATTAGGTCTCAGCCTCTGTTTACTGAGTATCTATTACTATTCTTTATATACATAAAATTATTAAACCGAAGCCATTTACTTTCAGAACATTCCAGCAATAGCGCTGAGCAGGGTTCTAACTTTGGCATTCCGACCCTTCTCAGATCGTTTTCTCTTTTTTGTACCAGTCTGACCTACCATTTCAGGTTCGACTTTACCCTTTTTAACTTCTTCAATTAACATTGAATCTGAAAGTTCATAATCCACTGTAGCCTCTGAATCTGCATCGCTTGCAGTTAACATATCGTCTGATGCATATGCGGTTTCGTCGTTTTCACGCAGTTCTCGCTCTCGAACGCGCTTTGCTAGTTCCATTTTAGGAATATTATCCTCAGCATCGGAATCTTCTCGTTCCTGGCGAGCAAGATCAACAAGTTTTTGTTGCGGATTCTCAGCAGTTTCCGATTCTGAGGTATCTGTTTCTGACGAATCATCGTCTGACATCGGCGGCACCACATATGCAGCCTTACGACGTGGTTGACCTGTATCGGTTTTTGGCATATGCCAAGTGTCAACCTTTGCTAGTTTGATATCATCAGCGTGAGCGTCAACTGTTTTACCGTCCAGCTGATTCTTTAACAGATATGTCACGGGCGATTTTTGCTCAATTATCCTATAAAATGGTCGCCAGCATCCTTCTATCTTTGTACGAACGTGCTTTTTGTGAAATACCGGATCACCTACGTTATATGTCACATCTTTGCGTTTCCTATTTGCATACTTAGCTTGCTTACGCTGCTGTTTTCTGAGGCGTCCATGAACAAGCATAAATGCTTTATGTTGCTCTTGGAGTGCAATCTGATAGAGATCCTCACCATGATATTTTAGCCGGGGCTTCAGCAAGTTATCGATGGGTAAGACGACGTCACGTCCATATAACAAGTAATATGGTGTATATTCTGTCGCCTCACTAACATTGAACCGTATGGCAGCCAATACTTGGTTCAAATGGAGGTCCCATGTATCTTGTCCGTCCTGAAGCCGTTTAGCCAAAATATCATGCAATGTTCTGTGAAATCTTTCCACTTTTGAATTGCTGTTAGGATGGTAAAACGAAGTAGTGACATGGTGGATGTTCATAGCTTGAAGGGTTTCCCTTACGACCCTATTTACGTTCTCAGAACCATTATCAGTCACTATTTCTAAAGGACAACCAAAGCGAGGATATATCTCTTCTATAATTAAATGTGCTACTGTTTCTGCTGTTTTATCAGCCACTGCAAAAGCTTCTGGCCATCCGCTGTACCAATCAACAAAGGCAATAATGTATTTATTACCAGACAATGTTTTTGGATAGGGCCCCGACAAATCCAGACTTAGTTTGGCAAAAGCATATGGTGGTATGTCTGCATTTTGCAACAATGGTTTTGTATTTTGACCTGTCCTAGTTTGACAACTAACGCATTTTGAAACATATTCGTACAATTCTTGAAATAAGTTTGGCCAAAAGTATTTCTGTCTTATTGCGTCATATGTCTTTTGCACGCCCATATGACCGTTGTCATCATGGTATTGTTTTACTACCATTAGTCTTAAATGTTCAGGAATAAAAAGACGTAGCGTTGGGTTATCATTTGGATCTGAAAGATAGTAAAGTATGCCATTTTCGACAAGATACCGTTGCTTAATAGTTTTAGATGGTTCCCCTTGCCCTAAGACTGTTCTGAGTTCCGTAATGTTCTTATCCTTGTTTTGTTCTAAGGCCATATCTAAACCCTTGATATCACATTCTGGGATATCTAAATTTTCCTTCACTGGCGAGCTGCACCCAGCGAAATCCTTAGGATTAATCTCGTTAGAATTGATTGCACCGACTTCAAAAGCATTGTCATTTATGTCAAGTTCAAAGTGCTCTACCTCATGCTCTTCCCCTTTAACCTCAGGTTTACGTGACAGTAAGTCAGCACAGGTATTTTCAGTACCAGCAATGTATTCAATCGAGCAATTGTACCCTGCCATTCCTAAAGCCCAAAGTTGTATTTTCTTATTTTGCATTGGAGACTCAAGTAAATATTTTAAGGGTTTATGATCCGTTTTGATGACAAATTTCGCGTTGTGAAGATAGTAATCCAGTTTCTGCAAAGAATAATGAATTGCAAAAGCTTCCTTTTCAATAGTTGACCATTTACATTGAGTCTTGCTCAATTTATGGGAAAGATAATAGATAGGTTTTTCATTTTTGACATTTGTCAAAAAGATATCTTCCTCATCACACTGCTGGGTCAAGCACGCCCCTATGCAGGAATTACTTGCGTCTGTATACAGGGTGTATGGTTTGTTAGGATCTGGGTAGGCTAATAAGGGCACCACTGTAAGACTTTGCTTCAAATATTCAAAACTATTCTGGCAATTTTCTGACCACTTGAACCTAGCAAACTTCCGAGTCAGGTCGATAATGGGCTCAGCTATCTCTGAAAAATTTGGTATGAATCGGCGGTAATATGAACACATTCCAATGAAAGACCGAACTTCTCTGACACAAGTTGGAGCTGGGAGCGACCTGATAGCCTCTACTTTCCGAGGATCGGGGCTTATTCCTTGGTCATTAATAATGAACCCTAGATACTGGGTCTCTAATTGTAGAAATGAACACTTTTTCAGTTTTAATTTCAGCCCATGTTGACGTAACCTATCAAAAACGGTCTCTAAATGAAACATGTGTTGCTCCAAAGTTTCACTGTATATCAAAATGTCATCGAGGTAGGCTGTGGCAAAATGACTTAATCCCTGAAGAACAATTGTCATAAGCTCCTGAAAAACTGCCGGAGCAGAGCAAAGACCAAACGGCATAACATTAAACTCAAACAAACCGCGATGACAAGCAAAAGCAGTTTTCTCTTTATCTGTTTCCTCCATCAGTACTTGCCAATACCCAGATTTCAAATCTAAGGAGGTAAAGTATTTGGCTTTGCCTAGAAGGGCCAAAATATCATCAATTAACGGAAGAGGATATGAATTTGATTTTGTTATTTGATTCAGTTTTCTAAAATCTACACAAAATCGTTTTGACCCATCCTTTTTGTCAACAATAACTACGGGGAAACTCCATGGGGATTTTGACCTTCGAATAATGTTTGCCTCAAGCATTTCGTCTACTGCCTTATCGATCACCTCTCTATTATGTATGGGTGTCCGGTAGGGCCTTAGTTTAATGGGAGGATGGTCAGCTGTATCAAGTTTCATTTTCACCCCGTCAGTATACCCGAGTTCAGAGTCCTTTACTGCAAACAAGTCATGGTGACTTTTAAGGAAATTGATTACGGTTTCTTTGTGCTTTTCAGGGACGTCGAACTCAGCTGTCCAATCACCTTTAGCCTTTTGATCAGGGTGTTTCTGAACACTGTCTAAACTGTTTACTTCGGTGGGATCAATTGCTTCAACTTTTGCGATGACACATCCTTTTAACAGCCTCATTGTTCGATTTGTGTTATTAACAACCATATTCGGTAGAGTGCGATCTTTATTTACTCTGCCCACCGAGTTTGAAACCATCAACCCGGGCTCACTGCTTATGAACTTTGTTTCCGTAGCGGTGACCGAATATATCTGCCGGACTTGAAATTCAGAGCTATCCTTAATTTTGCCTACACAAACAGTAGCAGTTTGAGGTTTTAAAACAGTTGTTGACCTTAAACGCACAAGGGATGCTATATGAATGTCTTCCTCAAGAGGCACTGTGGAACTGCCAATTCGTAGAAATCCTAAGTCGAAGTATAACCTTACACCATTTTGCACAAGCCAGTCCCTACCCAATATAAAATTTCTATTTATAGAAGGCGAAACGTAGAACGCCTGTTTAACTTCGGTATCCCCGATTTTGAAGGTGAGGGTAACATACCCATCAATTTTTAAACATCCACCACTGACTGACTGCAACCTCGCGGTTTTCTTAACTAAGGCGGGCTTTTCTTTTAATGATCGATAAACGCGCCTATGCATCAATGATACTTCGGCTCCAGAGTCTACTAAGGTTCGAAATTTATTTTTTCCTAACTGTATTAAACATGAATTTGGACTCCCTGTTAAGGCTATATCAAACTTTGGAATGTCTTTACAAAATTTCCTTCTCCTTCCGTGGGCTTCGTCACGAAAGGAGGGCCCTAGTTTTCCGACTTTGCCTGGCCTCCTCTAGGCCCGGAATTTCTCTCATCCCGGCCCAGATCAGCCTGCCTTTTCCTACATTCCCGTTTGAAGTGCCCTTTTTTAGAGCAGTACCAACAGAGCATCTCCTTTTTCCTGTCATCATTTATAGGCTGATTTGCATTAACAACAGCACTTACATTGGCCCTCGCCCTACAGTCCTTACTTTTGTGACCTACTTTGTGACATTTGAAACATCGCAATGCAGGTCTATAATGATCGACCTCCATTCGATCATCATCAGGAATATGTTGATGATGAGTGCGCAAATTGAAACGCCTACGCAAGTTCTGCTCATTAGTGGCGGCCGTAACAGCAGCCTCTAATGTATTCGGGTTTTCCCTTAACACTTTTAATTTCAGTTGGTCCTCAGCCAATCCATCGACAAATATGTCTATCAGCTGTCTTTGGACCGGCGGACCCTGCTGGTTATCAAAGGCATCTTCCGCTAGTGTTAATAGCCGTTCGGCATAGACCTGTACGGTCTCACCGTGTTTTTGACGTACTTTCCTCAACAGCATAAAGGCATGTTGGGCATCAGTAACCTCGGAGAACCTACGCCCTAACTCATCCTTTAATTGAACCCATGTTATCCCGGGGTTTCCCTCGGAATAACGTTTGATAAAATCACTAACTGGGCCCCGACTTGACTGGTAAGCCACCCTTTTTGTCCTTACATCGTCCAGGTTCATCAAAGCTGCATATTTTTCTATGGACTTTACCCATTCTTTAAACTTTTTGGCTTCCCCCTCAAATGGAAAAACTATTTGATTTACTCCTTGAGCCCCTAAAGCGGTGGAAACATTTCCCATTTCCACAGCCAGGTTTTGAAAAACCTGCCCCACAACGTCCTGGTCAGCCATTCCTATGTTTTAGAAATAAAGTAGGCTTAACTTACCAGACCACAATGTCCTGGAGCACGAACTCAATATTCCGGAGGAAGAAACTAAATGTTCAGAATAAAGTGAAGTCCATCCTGGTCACGGCACCAAAATAAGTCCAGTGGTGTTGCGTAGTGACCACACAAGTGACCACTGCCCGGGTGGCTTGGGGGTATAAGTACAACTCAAGTCACTGGTCTATTTTCTAAGTCATTTTATCTAAACTCTTTAACCACAGGAGCCATTCTACACCATGCACACTCGTATACAAATGTATCAACTGATCAAGAAGACTACTACTGCATATTCTCCCCGCAACCACACTCTCTCCCCCTTTTATACAGACTTCCGAACCTCTATTTTTAACAATATACATTATGTCACTTACTAATAATAATGATTCCATCTACCAGACTTCGCCTTATAAGGAGACTTTCGGTGACCAAGAACTAATTTTAGGATGCAAAACTCAGTCAATTCTATGACGTATATTGACCTGACCGAAAAACTGTTATCTAATTTATGGCTGAAATAGTGTCAAAACCGTCTGGCAAAGGGTAATAAATTGTCTGGATTCTAAGTAAACAAAGTAATAAAAACTGATACCTGTCTAACCCACCCATGATTATGAACTCAGAATAGAAGAACAAGATAACCTTATCAGAAGCTACTACGTCATTGCCCTACATCTTAAGAGTACATTTTAATATAATTAAGACCAATATTCTACTCTGATTTTACTTGCGGATTTTAGAGGCAACTAGCCATTACGCAACACTTTCAAACTTGGCCGAGAGTTTATGAAGATAAACATTCTGACGAAGTTTTATAAAGATTAGATAAAAACTGTGTCCTCTAGAGTGTACACAAGGTTTTTCTATGATTTGACCTAGTGACCTAGTTTTTGACCCGACATGACCCAGTTTCAAACTTGTCCTACATATTATAAGGATAAACATTCTGACAAAGTTTCATGAACTTTGGATCAAAACTGAACCTTCTAGAGCGTACACAAGGTTTTTCTAATATTTGACCTAGTGACCTAGTTTTTGACCCAACAAGACCCAGTTTCAAACTTGGCCTAGAGTTTATAGAGATAAACATTCTGACAATGTTTCATAAAGATTGGATCAAAACTGTGTCCTCTAGAGCATACACAAGGTTTTTTCTATGATTTAACCTAGTGACCTAGTTTTTGACCCGACCTGACCCGGTTTCAAACTTGTCCTAGATATTATAAGGATAAACATTCTGATTAAGTTTCATGAACTTTGGATCAAAACTGTGCCTTCTAGAGCGTACACAAGGTTTTTCTAAGATTTGACCTAGTGACCTAGTTTTTGACCCGACATGACCCAGTTTCGAACTTGACCTAGATTTTATAAAGACTAACATTCTGACAAAGTTTCATAAAGATTGGATCAAAACTGTGTCCTCTAGAGCGTACACAAGGTTTTTATATGATTTGACCTAGTGACCTAGTTTTTGACCCGACGTGACCCAGTTTCAAACTTGTCCTAGATATTATTAGGATAAACATTCTGACAAAGTTTCATGAACTTTGGATGAAAACTGTGCCCTCTAGAGCGTACACAAGGTTTTTCTAAGATTTGACCTAGTGACCTAGTTTTTGACCCGACATGACCCAGTTTCGAACTTGGCCTAGATTTTATAAAGACTAACATTCTGACAAAGTTATAAGAAGATTGGATCAAAACTGTGCCCTCTAGAGTGTACACAAGCAAAAGTTGACGGACGTCCGGACATCCGTCCGGACGTACGACGGACATCACGGTATCCTAAAAGCTCACCCTGAGCACTTCGTGCTCAGGCGAGCTAAAAATGCCAACTAATGTTGGCATTTTCATATTCATAAGCAGAGAAAATTTCATACTCAGCTAAACTGAGCAAGAAAACAACCGTACTTATCAGTAATTTGCTATTTATTAGCAGGTAAAATTTCATGCTCAACTCAGCTGAGCATGAAAAAAGTTTTATAACCTCGGGCCCTGATTGCTAGACACTCAACACTGATAGCAAAAGTAAACTCGAGCATTCCGAATTTCTGGTGACGGTCCTAAATTATCAGTTACCCCTTCTTATCTGGAGCATGGATTAACTGCACTATCCAGTCACAAGAATAAATACCTGCTGGTTGTTATCCACACATAGGAAAGCAACACTCTCCGCCAGATCTCCCATCTGCATCTCCTTGCGCTTCTCCTGAAACTATTAAAACAGTAGAGTGCAGTCCCTTTTCCGGTCAATAAAAGGCATACCCTAAAAGTTCTAAAAGTTGGGAGACCTAAAATAATAAGAGTAATTGTTCTATAAGTGGAACAGTTTGGCTTGGTTTTAGAACAGAGGCAGTTCTAATGACGGGCCACAACATTTTTATGCCCAATCAACAGAAATTGCATTAGAACTATAATAAAATTCTGTCTTTGGAGCTGTGATGATTTACAGATGTTTGCCTATGAGCTACCTTGCCCTGTTAACTGGCAGATTTTCCACCATAGAAACTTCTAAAATATGATTGCCCTGATGCCTCATGATGCCACCAGTTAACCAATGAAATGAGTTGCACACTATTGTGCAGGGGGGGGGGGGGGGGGGGGGGAGACACTGCCTTCCATGTAATTCTTATCTCACGTCTCAGCAGTCATTATTATGACTGCTGAGACGTGAGATAAGAATTACATGGAAGGTAGTGTCTCCCGTCTGTGCTGTGCATTGTCTCAAAAATAGAGCTAAACCAGAAAACCAGATGCAGTTTACACCCCCAACACTGACAACACCCGAGAAGTAACATCTTCGTCATGCTTCTGCTAGTCAAAGACAAAACAACTGCGAAAGGAATGTAACTTATTTTCACATAACAAAAGCATGCTCCGAAGATGGTTCCAAGAAGGGCAGAGTTCCAATTAAGAGGGGGTACTAAGGATAATTTAAAGATAATTTGTCTTACTTTTTAATGCAAATATATATTCAGGGTTCAATCTAGGCTGTGTTTTTGCGCCAATGGCGCGCTTTGAAAGTCCTTGGCCCGTTTTTGAAAATCCAATGCGCTGTACTGGCACGAAATTCAATGCATTGGCGCTTTTCCGAATTCCTTGTGCGCCGGCATAACTTATTTTTAGCAGTTAGCTATAGCGAGTCAGTGTTAGGAGACGCTTTCCGCAGTATTGAAATTTGAGCGCAAAGTGTTCCGACAACTCGGAGAGTGTGACTGGTAACCGAATATCAATTTATTTACTGCGCATTTACGAATGCGAGGGAAACCAGCTATTCTAAACATGTCGGCGATCTTGCAAACACAGAAATGAATTGGTGATTTCTTTTCTGTTGACGCCGCGGAAATTCTGCCAGTAAGCGAGAACGAAGAAATCGGAAGACACCAATGATGAGACACAATCAAATGGTGAAAAAAGCTGAGTAATTCTATGCAAATAATTTCAAAATGAGTGGCTCAAAATCCTCCGTTTCACTGGCTTTTTCAGGATGATGCGAAAAATCTGTATATAGCAAAACAAAAATAACGCTATTTACTGCTGTCCTATGGTAAGTTAGAATTAATTGGGTGTTCAAAATGCCAAAATCCTGGTTATTTGGTCGTAAAAAATGCTGGCCCCTCTGAAAAAACTGGTTGCCCCTTTTCAAAATATTGATGGGCCACTGGCCCATTCTGACAAGTTTCTAGATTGAACCCTGTATATTGTGACCCCTTATTACAGGCCTGTGGAAATAGAAAAATCTCTTACTTGTCCAGGGACAAGTAAAGAGCCAAATCCCACTTGTTCGGCAAAAAATTACTTGTCCAAAACCACTAATATAATGTTTGCATATCTTAAGGATTATTCAGTCATAATCATTAATCTCATTATTATTTTGACAAAAGCCATCTCTCATTTTAAATAGCCTCACACATCTTATTCTATAATTTTTTTTTCAAGGAACTGTACCAAATGGAATGGCAAACAGTGCGGACCCTGATCAGACTGCTCCTGCAGAAGCAGTCTGATCTGGGTCCCCACTGTTTGCTTAAGTATTTGTCTAAAACAAAAATATAGTTGTTGTAATTGAAACCATATACTTTTTCCATAGTTGTCCCAGGGCAAGTACATTAAAAATTTTCACTTGTCCTGAGTGAAATGGGACAAGTAGGACAAGTCGGGCATGGTATTTCCACAGCCCTGCTTATTAGAACCGTCTCCTGAGGTGGTAATGACAAGACCCAAAGCAACTTACCTTTTCCAGCAGCAACTCATTATTGACAGCCTGACATTTGAAGTACACAAATCTATTTTTTGATTCAGCACTCAGATAACTCTCCTGAATGGCCGGAAGAATAGCCCCCTGGAAATCTCCACTCGTAATTAACATTTCTTCAAACAAACCTGTAAACATGCAGAAAGAAAACCGTAATGTGTGTATATATTGGGACACCTAAAAATAATAAATTTTCCATTTGGGACAAATGGAAAATTTATTGTTTTAGGTGTCCCAATACTTAAGCACATTAGGGTACAAAGATGCATTTACAGTAAATTACCATAATGACCCTAAATATTTGTACAGACAGGTACGAGCAAACATTGTAGACCCAGTTCAAACTGCTCCTTAAAGAGCAGTTTGATCAGGGTCTACAAACTTTGCCACTGACCATTCACTAAGCATCATTTGGATACATTAACTTGTGTAAAATCCACTTTGTACAAATTTTCGCACAATTATATTGTCTGACTGTCAGGCTTTCCGAAATTTTAGGGTTATTGTACATTACTCGATTTATTTCCTCATAAATGTATGTAGGCAGTAGGTGCTACATGGAGCTTATTGACTACTTTGGCACCAGCCTGAACTTTAAATATGTGAAAAAAAAAAATCATAGTCTACAGGAAACAAAGGAACCATAACGCTCCAGAGAGCCAGTTTAAAGGGCATATACAACTACCATAGTCATTTAGTGGGGAAATAAATTTAACCAATGTCTTTTATAAATTTCAGTTTCTTTTTATAATTTTAATCTCCTAGTTTTTAAAGGCCATCTTTGTTCCATCTCTCACACTAGTCCAAATTAATTCACTAAATTTTGCTAATAATTTCTAAGTTCACAAATTTGTAATAGGTAGACATACACAATAAATCCCAATCCTTGAATTCATTTTTTCCTTATCCTAAACTTTTTCATACCTTCCTGACAACTTCTTTTCTCTCACTTCTCCCATCCAATCAGCAATCACTCCTGCATCTAAGCCTCTAATTAACAAATTAACAAATTACAGTTCTATCATTTTATTGGTCAGCCTCACTCTCAGATTCTTTCCACCTGTCACTCATTCTCATCCTAGTACAGTCTACCATAAAAATTCTAAATATTGAGATGCTAAAAATAGTTACCATAATTGTCCTAAAATTGGAACAGTTTGGTTTTACAGTGCAGAAATGTGCCCAAAAATGCAAATGGGGTGGCAAATAGTGTAAACTCTGATCAGACTGCTCCTTAAGGAGCAGTCTGATCTGGGTTTGCACCATTTGCTCAGACCTAACTGTCCCAATATATAGAATTTTTAGGGGTACATCGAAAGAAATTAGCACCTCCTTGTGAATTACCTGACAACAGAGACTAGCAGGTTCCATGCTGGAAAAGAGTTCCAGCTGATTTAACTAATGAATTCTTAATGCACCTTTTTGAATAATATTATACTGAACATCTTGCACCTTTCTTCAATGATTTACCATATATACATATCTAAAAGCTGCAATATTACTACAGCCTGGCTCACTTTAAGATCTATCAAGCAGTTTAACTTAAAGGACTTTGGGGATTTAAAACTCAAGTTGGTTGGGTGGTTGGTTGTTTTGGCCCTTTGAGACAGTATTTCAGTCTATATTGGGCCGTAAAACTCAAGTCCAGTTTAGAATCCATTTGTCTAGTTAATAATCAAGTCCAGTTTAAAATCCATATGTCTAGTTAATAATCTTATTTACCACTGGTTGGGAGCGTACAGTACATGTGACCAGGTTGTCCGATTTGTATAGTGGACAAATCTTTGTCCGTTTTGTGACCTTCAGGACGTGTCTGCGTGAACTTTGCTCTCGTTTATTGATTTTTTAATATTTGGATTTAAACAACTTGGTAAGCGTGTTTTATTTATTTATGTTATCCATTATGGACGTCTTTGGATTTTGCTTTCTTTGCTCTAAATCTATTTTTTCATCTGCAAATCACTGGTGTTTGTAATAAGATCAGTCCACCTGTAACCAGAAAATCGACCGATTTAGCGTTTAAATTCGAAAACTTGTCTGTAAATTCCTTTTTAAGAGAGATTAATAATCGATAAAGAGATTTACTCATGATAAATATCCTTAAAGTACGGGACGAAACTGCAGTTACCGCACGACAAGCAAGACTGAGCGTCCCCATTTTTTTCTGACTGTATGGGATGTCTCATATTTGCTGTATGGTTTGTCATATGATACGCTGTTTTGACTGTATGGGATGTCCGATTAAGGTGTGATACTTATTCAAAGATATATTGCATTTTTGTTTTATTCAATTAAATATGAATGTTTAAACGTCTAGCGAATCTTTGTTACAATAGCAATTACTTATTAATTCACAAAATGTTGGAGAAAAAGGCTGAAGTACTAGTCTATTGAAATGACCACAAGCAGGAAGTATGACCTATTCTACACAATATCTTGGTTCAAAAGGTGCCAGAAATGGCATTTTTCACAGTCTGTCACTCAAAACGGGGTATGATTTTTACCCCACCTTGGCCTTTATGCTCATTTGTGAGCTTACAGTATAGCCATGCTAAGGGAAGATTTACTATTATCAGGTTGGGGTGGGGTAGGGGTGGTGGGGAGGGGTGGCGGGTGCATTCAGGTGTGTGTGTGGAGGGGGGAGTGGAGGTGGAGTAGGGGAGAGGACAAGACAAAGTGGAAAGGGATTGTTTCGAAGTCATCTGTGTTGCCCCAACGACCTAGTAAGGTTATGGGATAGAATAGACTAGACAAAAAGCCGTTCTCGGAGGGACGGGAGAGCGGGGGGGGGAGGGGGTGCAGGGGCAAACAGGGCGTGGGGTCATATGTTTTGTTTGACATATGGTGATGGGAGTTCAGAATTCTTCCACCAGTCTTCGATTTCGCCCCACAGACCCCCCTCACGCCCCCCTCATTACTCCTACTTTTTTCAGATTCAGTTAATTCAACTTTAAAACTTCAAAACTTTACCCCCCCCCTCCCCCCCCCCCCCCACCCCCAAATTAAAAAAAAAATAAAAAAAATAAAAAAAATGGTAGCTTTATATCCCCATTGATTTGCCAGTAGGACAGTATACAATGGTCCATAAAATCATGTCGAGAAGACGATTTCGTCCTCAAGTAAAATTAATTCCTGCGTGTGTGGTATCAGATCTCCTGGGGTGCCTTGCCATCAGCAAAAAACTGCTGTGGCTGCTGGCGACTGCGCCCAAGACCCCACCTTATATTATTACCAACTTTATAGGGTTTTGATTTATTGATTGATTTGTTGCTTTACGTCCACGGTAAACAGCTATGGTCATGTCGGGACGGACGGTCAATTAACCTAACCACACTATTCCTGGGCAGGCTTAGACCTCCTAAGAGGTTAACAAGTACTAAGTGCACATACTTCCGCCAGTAACTGAGAACTGCCCTCTTTGAATCAGCGGAAGCAGAAACGAAAGTATGTGGCCAGCACGGATATCAAATCCAGGACCTCTGACTTATAAGTCAAGTGTCCTACCGACTGCGCTACGGGGCTCGGCCAGCTTTACGGGGCATTCAGCGTCAGATTTCTGTTAATTTATTTTCTCCTGCATCTTTTTGCTGCTTATGCTCATCCAGAAATCAAATTAACCTGTATATTTAAGAAAATGTTCTTTGTGTTTCACACAGGTTTGATTAAGGCCAGTCTTACATAAAATAGGTAATATGCTGTCTGTGTGAAGGGTCGCTGTGAAGCGTAGGGCTGGTGGTGTTGGGGGAGAGGGGGGGGGGGGGAGAAGGTTCATAGAGGTTTTCTCACCTATCGAGGGGGAGAAAGGGTGGGGGATTCTGGTGAGACTGAGGACTGAGAGGGTCGTAAATAAATAATTAAGTGAATCATATGAAAGTGTACTCCTGCCCCATCCACCTCTCCCCAACCTGATAATAAATGAGTCGTCCCTTAGCCAATCATCAGGTGGACAAACGAGAAAAATAATGGCCGTGTCACAGTACTGAGTCTATGTTTAAAGAGTGTGTAAACACACCCAGATTGTTTTGTGTAAGCAGCGAAATTGACTGTTTATATTTCTTCTTCGGTTTATAAGCTGTTATTAGGCCAAGTTTCTACATGCCCAAAACATAAGTTGTAATATATTTGTAGCCTATCCTATGAAAATATTGAAAAGAGTTCTGTGTTATGTTCTCACACATTATACAGCATAACTGAGACACAGCATACAGTACTGAGAATCGGTTTTGCGACACACGATACACAACAGATTTTGACCCCTCTATCATTTTCTTTGAAAATAATTGCCCTTACATAGTATGATAGCTAACAAGATCAATGAATCCTGAGCCAACATACACCATAAAATAACTGCAACGAAGATACGGTCGTTTCATGTGAAATTGATGGACAGATTTGAAGAAATGGTACGGATGCACCTTTTGAAATCGAAAGTAGAGTAGTGATTTTCTCAAATGAAATGTGAAAATAAAGCACATAAATAACAAGAAAGTGGCTATTGACAACCGGTTGTCAATAGCGAATGTTCGCTATTGACAACCGGTTGTCAATAGCGAACATTCGCTATTGACAACCGGCTGGAACATTCCCTATTAGATTAAGATGGGCCAGTTTATATCTACTGAATTTGGTTATATTAAAATGTTAGAGTATATTTGACAAGGAAACGTGACTATTGAGATGTCATGATACTACTTCAACAAATATTTGTTTCATGCTTTTTTGGAACTTTTATTTGAGCAGATTTCAACTTAGTATATGAACAGTAAAGGCTTTAAATGATGTTTTCTTCTATAGCTATTTCTTGAGAGTCCCAGAATCTGATAGATAAGTTTGATAGTAATCAATTCCAGTTTTAGCTCACCTGAGCTGTAGGCTCACAAGGTGAGCTTATAGTATAGGGAGGCTCTGTCATCCGTTGTCTGTTCACATTTTCAAACAAGAATATCTCCTAAATCACCTGGCCAATCTTGATCAAATTATATATTTAGTATGTAGCAATGTTTAGCGGTCTTCTACATAAATCCTGCCAGTCATGCTCATTGGGTCCAAATCGGCCATACTGGAGGGAGGGAGTGGTACCCTACTTAAATCCTGCCAACCATGCCCCTGGGGTCCAAACTGTTCATGCTCAGGGGTTTATTTGCTTTTCACAGAATTTTCATCAAAAATGTCAATACCCAGGACAGGTTTAAAATCTCAGACCAGTTAGAAATTTGGCCATATTTCACTATTGCCTAGTGATTTGCCCATGAGCACTTGAAAGCCCATATTTGACCTTGTCTTGGGATAATGCATGCTAGAACTCAGGTGGACAAGCCTTTCCCATTGGGCTTAGTTCATTTTTTCATTTTAGTCGAAGAGTACGCTATGACTGGAACCCTGTTGAAAAGGCTGTTAAACTCCAAATTAGCAATCAATCCATCCATTATATTAAATGAGAACATTACTGCATATATATTTTATTGCAGCGTTGAAGAGGAAATAGGTCAAAATTCCATGCACTGTTATGTTACATTACTTGTCATTTCAACTTCCCTTAACTATAGATACCCTGTCTTAACAAGAGAAGTGTCTTTGAACAAATGGTGTAGAACCTGATCAGACTACTCCTGCCATCCATGTATGGATTTGACTTATATTTTATGCTTCACTGACTCAGTCATACAGTACAGCCGTCGACATCTTACTATCAATCGCGCCTCGCCGCGTCTCTCCACGACAAATTCGCGCCGAGAAGCGTGGGGAAATCGAGGGCGCGTCGTGGGTTAAGCGTGGCGAGGGCGTGGCGCGGCGCGGCGTGGAGCGGTAGATGCCGCGTGATCCTCTACCCGACTGGTAGTGGATCGCGGGAAACCGCGTTAAAAGGCGGGAAAAAGATTAACGACTACCTTACACAGAAGCTACAAACTGCAATGCCATTACACAATTCAACAGGTTTGTGTATTGTGTACAGTTGTCAGAATAAGATTCATGTTTATTTTATTCAGTCTTTTTCGTTAATTATTCGGTACCAAAATATTGCAGTTTTTTGTATGTTTACCTTTTTTTAATCGGATACTATATGGAAAACCCCTTATGTTAATTGCTTTTTTTTTAAACACGTCCGAGAACTGTATGCACACTGGCCAGGGGTATCATTTTTCACGACGCTATTCCGTCGCAGTACATGTACATGTACCATTCAGAACTTATACTTTGATACCTGGTACTGGATAGACGAATTAAATAGTCCCATAACATATTTTCAGGCCAGGCTGTGCACACAGTTGTGCAGGACTCTTATCAAAATGCGCTCTGTAAACCCGAGCAGTGACATGTAGGTGGGAAGTCGGGGTCAGTTTCCTGATCAGACTGCGCACACAGTCTACGGTGTTCAAATATCAACTGGTTATTAAGCAGACGATCTGCATATCTTCGTAATCAGACCGGACCATCGTTTTCTGGTATCAACTTCTACTTTAGACATTTAAACCTGTTTTTCTCTCTCTCTTTCGCACGCGCAGGCCCTTTCCAGACTGCGCAGACATTTGCCGGTATCAAGTTCAAGGCTTTTCGCCAACACCCTGAACTGCCATTTGCGCAGCTGATATATGCTTGTCTTATTGAGACTGTCCGATAAGACTGCGCAGACGTATTCCAGTAGCAAGAGCTACGCCAGCTTGTACACAGCTTTAAATCGACGTTGATTCAACGTCATGTGTTTATGCCAAGCGCATTCACTTAGCCTCTTATTTCTCTGTTGTGATTAAACCAGCTTTTTTTTTTCGGCACTCGGACGATCTCGAACCGGCAGACTTGGCAGACTGTCCCGCAGACTGACTTGAGTCTTCTTGTTCACACATTACGATTTAACATTCAGTGTCAGCTTCAGAACCCCCTCTCTCTTTCTCCCCCATTTACCCTTGAAAAGAAACTTGGAATCTCTTTCATACTCTCCAGACTGCAGAAATCTGCACGTGCTCAAATCATCAGTGAAGATACACAACAGGTAAATGCGCACGATATAAACACACAGAAGTAAACAAATGGAAACAATTCTACATCATGTACAAAGTGAGGATTCGGGTCAGTCCGTGCAGGCAGCTGACTGCTTTGAGTATTTATGATCGGCCAGCACAAAAATCGACTTATCGTCGGACCCTTTTTGACATCCTGAGCCTCCTACTATAGTAGAAATCAGGACAAGCCAGATCAGCATATATATATATACATGTATACGTCAATCATTATGATTTTTTTTCATCAACTATTAAATGTGGCGTGCCTTTAGTTGATCCGGACCTTTGCAAAATTATGGGTTTTGTTAAAAGAGCACCGAGATGGACTAAGACAAACACGCACGAACACGCACACTATTGTCGCCAAGTGTTTTGCTACACAAAGTATCTGACTCGCACGTAATTACTCTAAATACTGGGGTAAAAGAGTCTAAGTGAAGAGCGTAGATCCTGATCACACTGCGCCTTAGGCAAGGTGTCATCCCATTTAATCATAAGTGTTCTTCAAGTTAGGACCCATAGAGTAACTGGTTAAATTGTCACAGTATTTAAAATGATTACGGTATAGTACACGGTATAACAAGACCTGTCCGCGTACAGGATAGCTCACCTGCAGCGCATTGCCCATCACATATAAAAACTTTAACCAAAACATCCAATCCGGACGCCGACGCCGACGCGGACGCGGACGCCAGGGTGACAACAATAGCTCTTCCTGAACTTTCGTTCAGGCGAGGTAAAAAGAGCTGCCCAGATACAGATTATCATGCGCACATACACAAACCCTTTTTTAGTCTTGCTAAATATAAATTCTTCAAGATTTTGTAATTGGCACTTTGGTACGTATAATTCTTATTTGCAGGAAAAGAACGGTGTGTTTGTCGTCTTTTCTTTTTTTCTTACTGCGATTTCTCGGTACTGATGCCTCTTACCAGACCAGTGCTCAGCTCCAGACACATACATGTAGGAGTTATTACATGGGAACTGCAATGAACTTGCGGTGTAGTAAGATGTCGACGGCTGTACTGTATTTCTAAGTCACTACATGGATGGCAATCATTATACTTGACACTGACATACATTTGGACATGAGTCTTTCAGTACCACCATTGCTGTGAGAGTCAAGCTCCTGTAAGGCCCACTTTGTTGTCTTCTGACAACTCTTGTTAATTCAGTTTCAAGAAATTTAGTTCAGCAGTACCTTAGCTATGGCTAATTTGTGGATTTTAAATCAATTCAAGGGCATTAAATCTTGCACTAGACTACTGATGCAATTATGACAAAACTTAATGTGCACTGCTATGTCATGACAATACATAATTATTTTTAGTTTCATGAAATTTCATTCATTTAATCATTGGTTACTTTATTGAATCATAACTATTAGTTATGACTCAATTTGTTGATTTTAAACCAAGGGCAATAACTCATTGCTTACTTAAGCAATTCTGACAAATTGTAAGAAGTACCAATGTGTTATGGTAATATATATTTAGTAAAAGTTTCATATTATTCTTTTCATTGATTACTAAGTTATGGCTAAATCTGTCAATTTAAAATTTATTCAAGGGCAATAACTCATGTACTACTGATGCCATTCTGATGAAACATTATGTGCATAATCAGTTTATGGTGATACATTTTTAGTTCGCCTGAACAAAGCTCAGGAAGAGCTATTGCACTACCCCCAGCATCAGCGGTGGCGTTGGCAGCGGCGTTAGCAATATGTTAAAGTTTTACGTTAAAGTTTTTTATGTGATGGGCAAGGCGCTGTCAGGTGAGCTATCCTGGCCCTGTGACAGGTCTTGTTAATTTAAGCTTCATAAAGTTTTGGTTATTGGTTACTCATTTTATTAATTTTAATTCAATTCAATGGCAATAACTCCTGCACTGCTGAAGGCAGTCTATGAAACTTCACGTGCATCAGCGTTTAATAGTGAGATATATTTTTTTTAAGTTTCATGAAATTCTGTCCAGTGGTTATTTAGTTATGGCTCCAGATGGATGGACTGAAGGACGGACAGATGGAAGGACAGATAGATGGACCAAGAGACAGACCAATGGACAGACATGGAGAAAACAATATCTATTCACCTTCAGCTGGGCATAACAAGACTGAAGAGAGCAGTCTAATAACAAATGATGTAGAACCTGACTACCCCTGAGAGAGTCTGAGAAGGGCCTACATTATTTGTCATTTCAACTCTCTTTTAACATAGATACTCTGTCTGAAAAAGACAGGTGTGTCATAACAAATGAAGTAGAACCTGATCAGACTATTCCTGAAGAAGACTGAGAAGAGCCTACATTATTTGTCCATAGATATCCTTCTTAACAAGAGAGGAATCTAATAACAAATGGTGTAGAACCTGATCAAACTACTTGTGCGGGAGACTAAGAAGGGCCTATGTTATTTGTCAGTTCAACTCTCCTTAACTATAGATACCCTGCCTTAATCATACTGTCTGATTTTGACTTTTGTATTAATCTTCAAAGAGACAGAAACAGTTATCTAGTGTAGTGGTGATATTCATCACCCTATCCTAGTGATAGCTAACCATGTCAAACCAACCCCTGTGACAGTCAGGGATTTAAAACCAGTTTCTGTAACAGCCAGCCATGTCAACCCAATTTCAGTGACAGTCAGGTGCAGCAATCCAACCCAGGTGGGAGTCAGCCATGTCAAACCAACTCTTGTGGCAGTCAGCTGTGTCAAACCAATTCCTGTGACAGTCAGCCATGTCAAAGCAGTTCCTGTGACAGTCAGCCATGTTAGCCCAGCTTCAGTGACAGTCAACCATGTCAAACCAGTTCCTGTGACAGTTAGCATCAGTGACAGTCAGGTGTGTCAACTCAACCACATTGAGAGTCAGCCATGTCAAACCAATTCCTGTGACAGTCAGTCACGTCAAACCAGCTCCTATTACAGTCAGCCATGTCAGACAACTTCAGTAAAGTCAGCCACATTAAACCAACTTCAGTGACAGTCTGCCATGTCAAACCACCTCCTAGTACAGTTTGGAGTAGTCTGATCAGGTTCTAAACCATTTGCTTTAAGACACCTCTCTTGTTAAGACAAGGCACAGTACAATTGTATCTATGGTGAAAGAAAGTTGAAATGTCAAATAATTTAACACAACACTGGGTGGAACCTATTGAACATTGAAATAAAATATATATGCTGTAACATTCTCATAATCTACTCTAAAATGATGGATGGATGGCCATTTGGAGTTTTACAGCTTTTTCACTAGGGTTTCAGTCATAGCATATTCTTTATCAAAAAATGAAATCTATTACTATCAAAACTTAACCATATGTAGATTTGAAGAAATATCTATAGAAGAAACATGAATTATGCCTTTGTTGTTCATATACTATGTTGATATCTGCTCGAATAAAAGTTCCAAAAAAACATGTAACAAAAACTTGTTAAAGTCGTATCTTGACATCTCTATGTTCACATTTTCTTGTCAAATATATTGTAACATTTCATGTTACCAAATTATTTCTTCAAAATTCAGAAGATCTTAACTGGCCCATCTTAATTTTATAGGGAATATTCCAGCCGGTTGTCAATAGCGACTTCGCTACTGACAACCGGTTGTCAATAGCGAACGTTCGCTATTGACAACCGGTTGTCAATAGCGATCGCCAAATAACAATCTACAGAAAATCAAGGTAGCATGTCGAAAAGATTTGTAGTTAGGCTTGTCGAACTATCAGTACTAAGTTGAAACTCCCTTACTTTATAATTTTAAAACACAAAAATAAACAGATCTGAAACTTACCCGCCATATTTGAACAAAGATGCGTCTACTATACACATCGGTACAACGGGTCACACGTACTGTACGCTCCCAACCAGTGTTTACTTGCTTTTTCTGTTCATCACTTATTTTGGCAGTCCAGATAAAAGTTAAAAAATACTTTTAACTTAATTCCACGTCTTCTACTTTTTTAATGTTTATTCAAGCATCAAAGAAATTAATTATAGACTTGTAAATTTTCAACTGTTTATTATGACTCTCAAACTGTGAAACACCAACTGCCTTCTACTGTCCGGATTCTTTCTTTTCTCATTCACTCTACCTTCTGGATCAAAAGAAATTAGCAAGCATTTAAAGATTATTCTGCAACTGAGTCTGCAGGACAACCTGGTGCAACAGTTCCACCTGATTACCCTTATATCTACTAATTTAACAGAGCTCCAGATAAAAGGGGTTATAGGGATTTTTTAGGGATAATTTTTCATATTTCTCTGTGAAAACATATGTTGAGAACATTCATTAGAATTCGGGAAACCGCGCTTCCGGTTTTACGGTCACGTGGTTTGCTTGGTTACGCATGGCGACGGTGAAAACACACCGTATACGCTACATGCGTTATTATATAAATAGATGTAAAAAAATTCTTTTAAGACGCATGTATTGCATAGGCAAGCCTGAAACACTCTATATATTAAAGTAACTTAATCTCCATAAGCAAACAGAAAGCTGCCGATCGTCAAATAGAAGAAACTAATCATTTATAACGGAATAAAGCACACGATACATTGAACGGGACATAGGCTGTGCTTACTTTTAATATTGATACATTTAGTCAGTTATTTGAATAGTAGATCTTATTTATAAGATATAGCATAAGTTAAGAATAATAATAATAATAATAATAATAATTATATGAAGAAATAAAAAAAACACGCAACAGTAGTAGTCTATAGGCTACCAGATCCCACCCCATTCACTACACACCCCGTTTCGCTTAGTCCAGGAAAACAAATATTTACTTAACCGTTACCCAGCGGCACATAACGTCAAAATGACGTCATACTGACGTCGATGCGACGACATGACGTCGCATCAACGTCAGTACGGCTTCATTTCAACGTCATGTGCCTGCTGGGATAATTTTTTTAATTCATTAATGGAATAAAAAAAAAAAATAAATAAATAAATAAATATATCTTTAATTTTAGGGATCAATTATTAAGAAGACCAGCTGACATTTTAATTAAGATAATAAATCCCGCTGGCACCCTTTTCTCTCTCCCCCCACCGCCGCCCTTCGCAAACACTACATAGACCAAAGACGTATGTTTACTTTTAAACTTTTTAAACACCAGAAACGGTAATGATAATGATAATAATAATATGATGAAGAACTAACAATCGAAAGCCCCATCACATCCCTTTCCTCCCTTCACCACAACCTACCCAGGTTCCAATCTGTTTTTGAAGACGGAGAAAAAAAAACACGAAATTAAATAACTGACTTTCCTGATTTCTGGACTCAAAAGAGCATTTGATACTGAAAGGCATTTTAAAGTCTTTATTGTCTTACCAGTGGTAAAAAATCGTCTAAACACAAATCATTTTAAAAAGATAACCTTCACGATTGGTAATAAAATGTTGGTTATGTTCATATATTGTCACATTACTGGTTAAAGGTAGGGGGAATATGTTTTTGAAAAATAATAAATCGCTCCCTAGAATGCAATATTCCTTTTCTGTCGCCCGTCAAGCGATGCAATATAAACAAAAGCGGGACAGTGATTGGGACCCACATCTGTACATTATATTTTTACCGGCTTATTTACGGTTATAAAATTGAAAGTAGCTCATTTTAGTTGCCAAATAAAATACCCAAATCGTGTTAGTTTCAAAACTTTTATCTGAAATTCAAGTACGTTTCATTTGTTGCAAGTTGGCTAATTTCAGTCTTTCACAATGGTGAAAGCTTGCAGCGATTCCTCACAATAAAATGTTTCCTGAATATTTCCTGAACTATGAACACTATTACGATATTAAGAAAACCAGGTATTCTTTTAAGGAACATCTCCATTGCCCCACTCCACTCCCCTAACACTCCCCCCCCCTCCCTGCATATAAATACACACACTCACACAGCAAAATTAAAAAAAAACGCAAAGAAGCAGCTAATGACTGATAATTCATGTAAAGTAAGGAGTGATAACACCTATTTATTTCAGAAAATGATCAGCCCTAGAAATCAGTTGGTGAGTAAAACATCACAGTTCTGGAGATCAGTTGTAAAGGGGATCACATCAACAAGAGCCGGGAGCGCGAGTGATATATCTAGTTACAATTGCTTGACACACCATGAATTTTTACTCAATGCTAAACCTGAAAAGAATATTCCTGGTCTCTAGACTCTCCCAACCTACCCTTATCCCCTTACTTCATACATCACTGCAAATTATGGAATTTTTGCATGCACAGTAGTTTCATATATTGCCAAAAACTTGCGATACATACTTTAATAAATAAATACTGTACAACATATTGCTATACGTTGAGGTTTGCATCTATTTATGTGATAAATCGTCTATAGATCTCGGTATATTATTTTAGCTAGATCTTCATATATCTAGATCTAGTTGTTGCAAAATTTTTAATCGGCAGGCTTTATTATTTTGTTTTACCTCCTTCATTATTATTATTCTTATTATTATTATTATTATTCCCCTATCTTATTATTATAATTATTACTGCTTCTTCATTCTTATCAGTTATCATAAGTTTTAACAGAACTTTTTAACAAGATTAATAACGTTGGACATCATCGGTGTTTTCACGGTTCTGCCACGCAATTTATAGAATTATAGATATTTGTTTGTTTTATTTTATATTTCTTTTCAATAATATTTTTTTCAAATGATATTTTTATAATAATAATAATGATCATAATAATAATGATCATAATAATGTGTTGTGGTCTTAGCCTAGCATGACAGATACATGAATATGTAAAGTTCGTGCGTGAATTGAATGTCGTGATTTGAAATATCCATAAAAAACGTATTTTAGCTGCTTTCGTGCATACAAGTCGCTGAATAAGCTTTAAAAACCCAGTTAACATTTTTATTTTCTAAAATACATGTATATTTGACGAAAAAATAAGCGTAAATAGGTCTAAAAATTCAAATACACCAAAATCACGGAAGGCTGACAATGCGTTGCTATGGATCGTTTTCACCGTATCTAAGGAGCCGCCATTACTGTGACGTCACGGCGGTTTCCCGAATAGGTTTGCCTAGACGGTTTCAATAAAAGGTCACAAATGATTTTTTTGAGAAAAAAAAAAAAATGTTGCCACTAAATTATCCTCAAAACCCCACCTTATCTTAAGTCTGTCTTAATTATGAAGGATTCTAAATAATCAAACAACTCAGCCCTTTACTGTACTTCAAAAACTCAAAACTATGTGAAGTTAAATTTCAATGACAGTAATTAGAGTAGGGTCCTACTAAAGACAGAAAAGGACTTTTGCCACCGAAAAGAACTTTCGGGCACCAAAAAGGACTTTTTAAATGCCATTTTATGCAATAAAAATGTTTGAAAAAAATACATAGGGTAAAATATTTTATTTCTAAACATTATTTCCAAGAACATTAAGTGAAAAAATGCCCTTTTCGGTGCCCAAAATTCGGCATTTGCGATGTTCTTTTCGGTATATGGCATCTCTTCACTGACCAAAAGTGGAGTCCTTTTCGGTGCTGTAATATTATTGTGAAATTTTAGGATGAAGCTATTAAAATTCACAAAATCATTATTTAAGCGCTGATTTATATCATGATGATATTAAAATTGTGATAAAGAAAATTGTTGGTTTAACTTTAGTTCCTTTATCACTCTGCATTTTTAACATTGTCCCAGAAAATGAGACAAAAGTCCTCAGTGTCAATTTTCTGTATTTTATCATGTAGATCTTTACTTTGAATAAAAACCATATATACAAGTTCACAATTATGTGTATTTGTACATGTCCACTTTATCATAATACTTTTGAGCTCAGGGGCCTAAGCCCCTGACTTTCTTAAACTGTTAAAAAGTCACATTTTTATTTGTATTATTATTTTCAATATGTAAACATGTCTTCACTCTTCAAAAGCTAAACCTGAACTGTTTGGTAAGAGGCATATTGCCCTCTTTGTTTTGGAGTTTCCAATATGAAACAAAGAAATGGATACCTTGATGCACCTATGCACATGTTGTCTTTAAATAATTAATAGACTTCTTATTGTGTGTTTTTGACCAGTTGGTAAATATTGGCTAAACAGCATAAGTCATGTAAATAATAAATTAACTTTAAAGAACCTACAAAAGATAGAAGAATATCAAATTGTTGTACATCTGCTTGCCTTGACCATTTTAAAGATGTCACCCTTTCTCAAATAAAGAACAATCTTATAAATCTTAATAAAACAAAATGAAGCCCAATTTATCTCTATGATAAAATTACTAAAACGTATGTTTTATATGGCATTTAACTGCAAATACAAGTCCTTTTCGGTGCCCGAAAGTTCTTTTCGGTCCTTTTCGGTGGGGTAAGTCCTTTTCTGTCTTTAGTAGGACCGATTAGAGTACATGTACTTTATTTACCCTGGTGATATTACTTAGTTTCAAAAGTTAAAGTTCAGTGCTCATAATCTTTGGGCACAGGAGTTTGTATTTATGCCTGTAGCACACTGGAAAAGCTCCCATGCCGATTTTAACAATATCGATGCGAAGCAGAGAAAGGATGGAAACGTGCTCATTTTCAGCCAGGGTACGAAAATACGTTAGTCATTCATCAAAATTCTTATTTCGTAGATTTTCGCCGGCAAATGCCGGTACTATTCCGAATGAAACAGCAAGCGCCTTATGACTCGGATCATTTTTAGTAAATGCCGGTACTACCAGAATTTTGGGCGACCTTCATCTGAAGCTAGGGTCTTTATATCTACTTACCAACAACTGATGTCAAGTATAGATGACATTTTTATGTTTGTTAAATGATTTATTTCCTTCACTTTTATTTAAGAAAAATTTTTGATTTGGCCTGTAGTGGACGGCGTATATCAGTGGTACCTTGCAGTATTTAGTATGACCATGTCTTTTGGCTGGGGGTGTTTCAGTGGACCGCTCTCAGACGCTCGAAAAAAATCATCACATTCAGAACGCTCCTTTTACGCAATGGAAGTCGTGCTGACAGAAATCGTCACAAATTTGGGGCTGTAAAAGATAATTACTAGCAGATAAAGAAGATATCGATAAACTACTGAGCTTAGGTTTAAAGGATATACAAATTCGTTACTTAGTACCGGCATTTGCCGGCGAAAATCTACGAAATAAGAATTTTGATGAATGACTAACGTATTTTCGTACCCTGGCTGAAAATGAGCACGTTTCCATCCTAGAGCTGCAACGATTCACCCAACGACCGATTCGATTCGATTTCGATTTAGACACCTCGATTCGATTAATTTGATTCGATTCATGATTGATTTTATGCTACCTTAATTCATCATGTTTATCACTTTATTTTGTTATAGCGAACACACGAAGTATGTTCGCTTTACGGTATCAGTTTTGGTCCTATATACTTAGGCAGATAAAATGTGTGGTAACGATCATGGTTGCGGCCATCTTGGAGAACCGGAAGTTCGAAAGTTATCGCGAGACTAGTCACGAACCAAGTGCTCTAATCGAATTTTTTTACGAGTCCACAAACTTATTTTTTGCAATCACTCTATAAAGGAAATGTAAATTAAATATTTCTCGCTACAATAATTCTCGGTTTTGTTAAATATGTTCGTAGAAAGGATAGCTCAAACTGTAAACGTTTTTCTTTTGAGGTTTTGTCGTCTGCTCGTGACCGGAACTTAGTCTAGACCGGAACTGAGTTCCTAGGTAAAACACTGTACCATGGCGCGTCATGTGAATTGGAAACGACGGCACACCCGAGAGCGCACCAGAGAGCCCACCTAGGTTAGAATGGAGCAGGAATGGTGTGTTTGGCCAGTGTTAACAAGCACTTTGATGAAAAAGTTGATTTCTACGACTTTTTTAGTAAAATAATCATGACACAGCCTTAACATCTATATTTTAGCCCATTTCAATTATCTTTGGAACTGAATAAATAACAATCAGATACAAAAACGAATTCTTTGATTTGCTAATCAAAGCAATCATCATGAGTACAATTTTAAACACCATGTGATTTAATACTCAGAATTACACTAATTATCTGAAGTGTCTCTCAGCTGCGGAATATAAGGTTTGCTGAGAGAGAGCAGCAGGACTGACTTCCGATAATATTATTTTGAAGACGGTTGAATCCCTGCCTCTTAATGGTGCAGATCCCTGAGGAAAGTGTGGACTTCCAGATGATTAGTGCACCCCACCAATGTCACAAAGCAGCTTAATATTGTGACAGCAGACCATAAGGTGTTAAGAAGGCGAGCCTACATATGTTTCCATTCTATCTGCATACCGAACAAGTCTGCTATGGTTCTTTCTTAAATGGCACTGCGGTTCTTCTTCGACATTTAAATTCAGACTCTAATCGATACTGGAATGTGGTGCAAGCCTTCAAGCCCGTCTAAAGGATTGCAAAACCAGCCGAATAAACCCTATAAGGAGTATTTTATTTATTTATTTGTTTCGCTTTTCATTTCTTTTTTTCTTTCTTAAACTTTTTTTTCTTCATTCTTTCTTTCCTACTATGCATTACTCCAGTGCATGACCCCGTTGCTGATGCCCTTTCCTGCACAATGAGACTCATGTCGCTCATGGGTACTGGTGGCTTAGCAACGTCTTCAAATAAAATCAAATCAGTTAACGGTTCTTAAATCCAGTTACAGGGCTGACACCATATACAGGACAAAACATACAATACATAAAAAACATTCGGTACATGCAAGTGATGTATTTTCTGACCATGACAGTGTATGGCTTACTTACTATATATAATGTTAAAGTGAAACAGCTCCAGAGGAAGCAATTCAGGCATCCCATCTCTGTGCCCCCTCCAATGCAAGGCCAGCTCCCTAAGAAAAGAATTTGCCCCCATTCATTGAATTAAACGCTTTCCCCTACAGAAGACCCACCTGGAAGGGCTATGCCTCCCGAGAAAGCAAAAAAGAAATCAGAAAGGCTGCCTACTTACGTAAAAGTGGCGAAAAATATGAAGGTGCACCACAGTTAGTTGCACCTGTAGTAGGAGGAGAAAAATCTGTACAGAAAATTTCGTTGAGCGCCCCGATCGGGGATCGATCTCACAACCTCAAGATTATAAAGCGAGCACGTACACAACCACTAGGTTAAAAGGTCCGGACCAGTTAGACTAGTCAGTTATACACTCTATTAGTGTTTCCCCCAGCCCCTTTTAGCATGGCGCCGCGCCATGCCCCTTTTCCCCAGCGCCATGCCCTTTTTTCCAGCCATGCCCTTTTCCAGCACCATGCCCTTTTTGCCCTAAACTTCACCTGCCAATTAGGAGATACACATTACACATTGTGTATTCACTGCCTCAATTGTTTTGACAGCGCAAGTAAACACATCAGATGGCCTTAATCCTGTTATGGTCCACTCGCTTATAAACTAACTGATCCGTGAAAATACCTGACAGATCTGCCGTTTAACGGAAAAATCAAAGTGAGGCCTGTTGAGTGAAAAGGAGCCAGTAGCCATGTTTCACAATGACACAAATCAACATGCCCATTACATATAGACTTAAATTTGTTTTAATATTTTTCTGGAAGTTTTTTTTTTTTTAGTTTCCTTTGGATTCATGTACTGTATCTGGGAAACGGATTTGATTCACAGATGTGCAGGCTGATCATTGTCTTGACTTGTTGCTCATACCGTAAAGTTTTTTTCCTTCGATATACGTATTATATATAGGTTACACTCGAGACGTTCTATAAATTATGGTGTAAAAATAATTACGCATATTATGTATGCTTTGATATTTTGGTCTTGTACATGCCGATTTTTGTGTCCAAAATAAATTTTTGAACAATGTTATATACATTTTTTAATAGTTTTCAACAGCTCTGGGTACCCTAAACAAAACTCGCGTGTGTGAAGAAAATAAATAGCCTAACTGCAACAGATATAAATACAAGTTAAAGGGAGGCAATTCTGTGCCCCTTTTTTAAATACAGACGTACTAATAATACTGGTCAGTAAGAATTATTAATAAATATTAAAAGAAGGAACAATAATGATAAATAATAAAATATAAATTGTAATAATAATTAGGATACTGAAATGTTTCAGACTATTTTGTTTCTTGATATTTGGAAGAAAAAAAAAATAGGTAGGTAGTAAAAGGACTTGACACACACACCAAAAAAAAAAATTAATACAGAACAGGTACTAAGGTAAAAGGACTTAACACACACACACAAAAAAATAACAACAAAACATACAGAGAGCAGATGCAAATTCTTTATGTATTATCATATCCAGGTTCTACTATGGAGTAAAAAAAGTTTTCTAAATTACATGTACTGTATTTTCGGAAAGATGCTGCTGCAGCTGTAAATGAAAAAAGAATGATATGATTTAATGCTTTATTAGCAGTATTAATCTCTCTAAGCTAATGTCCATTAAAACAGCGGGCTTCTAATGAAAGCATATACAGTGCCCTTTTTGAGAAAATCCACGCGCTTAAGTGCCCTTTTCTGAGAAAATTTACCATGCCCTTTTTCATTTCTGGGGGAAACACTACTCTATATACCTAAATACATATTTACACATCACTCATTGGCCGTACTACTACACTACTCCATCCTACCAAAGAATATTGTATCAAATGTTAAGGAAATGAAATTATAATCCAGGTTCTTTTTAACTCTGCAGCCATTGCTTTGCCCTTGGGCTCCAACGGTAATCACCCTGGTCACAGCACCACTGTAGTAGGAGAAAAATCTGTAAAGAAAATTTCGTCGAGCGACCCCACCGGGGATCGATCTCACGACCCCAAGATTATAAAGCAAGCACACAACCACTAGGCTACAAGGTCCGGACCAGTTAGACTGGTCAGTTATATACTATATATACCTATATACATATTTACACATAACTAATTGGCCATACTACTACACTCCATTGAAAAGCTGGTGTTTTTTCACACCTTAACTGTTGAAGTATCTGAACGATAGTGATAAGGTTAGTTTAAGCATATTTTATTGCTATAAGTGACAAGCAATGGGGTTGGGCCACAAGTTCTCACAACATTAGTTACGGCCCGCCCCCTACATCATAAATTAACAGATATAAATAAGCATAATAATGACAGCAAGCGAACATATTCATAACATAACTATAAACAGTACCAAATGAGAAAAAAAAACCTAGCTATACAAAGGAGTCTTGTCAGGTGATCCGGGTCAAAACTTGGTGGGAATTCAAACGATGGTGGCTATGTGTATACATATACATGTATGTGTATACCAGCCGACTATATATATAGCTGTAGCTAGTCCTAAAACCGCTTTGAAGATTTAATAAAGTTATGGATAGCCTTAAAAAGAATTATGTTGTTTTCAGTACCCAATTCTGGTTTACCAAATAGTACAGTGTCAGTACTGAGAGGGTGAAAATTTCTTGTAGCGTTAAATAACAATAGCCTCTCCGTAGTGATAAGGTTAATGAGAACACCCTCAGGGAAAGCAGGTTGGCAAACCCAGACTCTGTGACTTCAAAACTGGGGCCAACACCCAAAGGAAAGAATCTGCTCCCTATAGAGCAAATTTCCTCCATTCAGAGTGGACCCCCAGCCACCCACCTACACAAATAAAAATAGCCACACTGCCAACTTGAGTGCCAAGGTAAGTTACTAACAGAGATGGGGTAATGGTAATGAGTAATGGTAATGCATTACAATGCATTACTTTTTTCAAAGTAATGCTAAGTAATGAGTAATGAAGGATTTTTTCATTACATGTAATGGTAATTTAATTAATTACAAGTAGAAAAAAGCTGTAATGATGTAATGCTTTTTAGGCTTTTAGCATTACATTTTCATTACTTTGTAGTAGTTTATGATCATCAGCATCACTGTCAGCTGCTTTTCAAGAAAAAGGAATATTAATTTAATCAACAATAAAATTATAATAATAAATAATAATAAGATTATTAATAGTAATACAACAACAACAATGGAAAATAATAGCAATCCATTTTACTGCTCAAAGATATCTGCTGTTAATAAATTTTCTACAGGTGCATGCTACACTGGTTATTACCCACATTTTTTGTTGCTTCTGGATATCAAATGTGATAATGATCCTGTCCCTCTAGTCAACAGGTATTATTGATAATAAAAACATAACAATAACCTAATCATTGATTTCTGCAGTAAACAAAATTTTCTTTTGGCACAAAAATTAGTTTGATCACTTAATCCCAGGTAATTCAAAAGAAATACTAACAACAGAATAATCATTCCCCCTTCCCTCTGAACACTGAGTGAATAAAGCTATATATCAGAAAGCTTGAAAGTGGCATCAAACTTCATAACACATGTGAAGGTAAAACCTCATTCTTTTTTCATGTACATGTTACAACAATATTCTTTCTCTATCAGATATTCAAAGACCATCTTATGAGTTTTATGTCTGTAATCTTAATCTACTATTAGACAATGGTGTGAAAAACACATAACTCCTCCAAAGTCAAACTGTTACCTTATTTTTTTTACCAGGCGGGTATCAAAGAAAAAATCATTTTTTCTTTTTGTCATTCATATCAGAGTCCAGTCTGTTGTTTTACTTAGATATCAAGAGAAAAACATTCAACCAGCCATGACCTTGTCTTTGTGGACCAGTCAGGTGTTTTAAATTTTGGTTAATTACTGTCAGTGGATTACCACACCTTTTTGTCCCTCAGTCAATGAACCATAAGGTGACAGAAAAAGTGTGTATTGACCATTATCCTATCTTATGACACCGTACGGTAAGATTCAAAACTTTCACTTTTTTCCAAGAGAAACACACAGATGAATATCAATCTTTAAAAACCAGTTCAAGCACATCCACCCCTCTCAAAGAATAAAAACAACAAACGCTTCGGAATCCACTGTACATAAAACCTGATGAAAAAAAAACATGTAATATGCAAATTCCTTCTACGGGGTTAATGTGAAGAGGAAACACAACTCTTCATCTCTGTATCTATTCTAACATGGCAACTAAAAATGTAATATATTTTTCCCTGCACTTATTTTATAAGTGAAAAGTTGTGATGGAAAAATGTAATGAGTAATGGTAATGCATTACATTTGCCAAGTAATGGTAATTTAATTAATTACTTGTCCCAGAACTGTGTAATGGTAATGGTAATGGTAATGCTAACACTGCAATGTAATGGTAATGGTAATTAATTACTTTCCAATGTAATTGACCCCATCTCTGCAAGGTAAACATGCAAGAAGAAACATAAGTTGACTCTCCTTTGTAAAAATGGCAGAAACTTGCGCACACAGTATAGTTGTCTTATTTTAGTGCAGCATGGGTGTCACACGAGCTGCACCGGTCTCTCAAGGATGTCACCATTACCATTATAGCATGATACAGTTTGCTAATCAAGGTGAGTTCCACTCGGGCTAATTTGACCCAAACTACATTGACAAGGTGGTGCCTAGGGTAGCACTTCATCCCCATCAAAGATCTTCAAGGACCGTAAAGAGTGTGTTCGCACAAAGGCAGTGCCTTAATTTCATATTATTTACACTTCTATTTATCTTTGGGTGCATCTTTGAGCACAGGTTTCTGCGCGTCATCGTTAGACGTCATTTTGATAACCCTACCGATAAGGAAACGAAACACCCGTATTGATTGGATGACCTAATTATTACTGACCAATCGTACATTACGTTATAAACAGCGTTATAATATTAAGAGCGGGTCTAAAACACGGACTTCCGTTTTAATTGAGGGCCCATGCGGGGGATTGTGAATGGAATCGAAATTAGTGGAGTTGTTATCGGAATCGAATCGGCCCTTGTGAACCGGATTTTCGATGCATCGAAGTGAATCGTTGCACCTCTATTCCATCCTTTCTCTGCTTCGCATCGATATTGTTAAAACCGGCATGGGAGCTTTGCCAGCGTGCTACAGACATAAATACAAACTCCTGTGTCTTTGGGAGACGCTCAACATTCTGAGAACAATATTTCAGTGGCAGACCCCCTTTTAAGCCCAAATTATATTATTTTCATGGGGAATTTCAGGAAAAATGGGTCAAACTGCATAAATCAAATCAACCCACCGACCCGCCCCCTCCTCTCCAGCAAATCTGAACCCCCCGAACCCCCTATCCAAAATTCCTGGATCCGCTCCTGTATTTTGTACTAGCTACAACTTATAGCAAGGGCAGACAAAAAGCAAAAAGGGCCATGAGGGCCCCGAATCATTTTGACAAAACTAAAGACCCCTCCTCGTTAAAAGAAAAAAATCGGAAATATGTGCCTATCGAGATATGCACACAGAACAGAGATTTCTTGGCAAATGCGTCAATTTCACCGACTCATACAGTTGACTAGAACAGTAAACAGGAACATAAAGAAACAGCATAAGTTGAATATTCGTAAATTATGCTACAATTGAATGCTACAAAAGTGAACAGCCGCAAAAACCTGTATTTTTCAGTTTTCTTGGAATCTTTCTGGAGGCCATGTTTTAACATTTTCCCGCCATTCGTGTCAGCTGAGAACCAGCAACACATTTTCGCGTCAGCAAAGTTTCGGCCTTTTTTAAGTTTCGCAGCAGCCGCAAAGTATCGCCGAAAGAGATCATGAAAGAAAACGCCGTTTAATATGATGCAAAAATAAAATAATGGTGTTTTAGCGAATTGTAGACAACGGACACTCTTTCATTTTCAGTCGTATACCAAGTGACAATTCCTAAGCCTTTCGGCGTCTGTCAATGCAATATTGTTATTAAACTGCTACTTCCAAGGCCTAGGCTACAGTGTCAGTGATATGGCATTTTGTTCAGTTCAGTGTCCACGATATGGCATTTTATTCAGTTCAGTCCTCCTAACGACGTTCCGCAAATGGCTCAGCGGTACGTAACGACAATGCACGTCCTTGAGGCCGTGTGTCAGTCAAATATGGCATTTGATTGGATTTCATTGCTTTAAATTAATGATAAGGGACCGACCATTTGCGCGCGTGTGTGTGTGTGTAAGGGGGGGGGGGGGGTTGCTATTTTGGGGGCGTGGGAGGGGGCTGTTATTTTGATGGAGACAGGAATTTTTTCACTGGCCTGTGGAAGCAATTTTTTCTTCTTCTTCTTTTTTCTCACCTTGAGGGAGCTTATTCTTTTTTTTTTTTTTTTTTTACAAATTAACTCGAACAATTTTTTTTTTATATAGGCTGAACTATTAGCCCAGCTCTGGGCCGGAAAATACCTAGAAACAAGTTTCAATTTTCACGTTAAATAGAAACGTGTTTCTGAAATAATTTCGGTCCGGAGCTGGACTAGCTGAACTATCAGATCCTTATTTATTTGACCTTAACATCCTTTTATTTTACCCACATCAGTATTTTTTGCACCTTTTTTCTCACAAAAAGAACATGGTGCTGTCTGTAACCAGGCTAAGGGCATGGTTTAGCTTGCTTTTGAAAACCAGTGCCTGGAGCATGTTACTCTCGTCATCTATGGTACAGATATAAACATCCCTGTATGAGTTTGGCAAAAAATTCGGCTTTAATTAGGGATATTTTGGCCAAAAATTAGGGCTATTTTCTCAAAGTTTTAGGGCTAACATTAGGACTTTAAGTTTTTTTGCTAGCCCAATCATATGCCCAACCACGCTTTTATTGCACTTTAGAAAGTTTGAAAAATACTGATAGAGTCACATTATAGATGAATGCAAGTTAATAAAGGGCTAAAAGTTCTATGCTAAGAAGTTAACAAAGGGAGGTCTGGGGGGGGGGGGCTACCCCGCCCCCCCCCCCCCCCCCAGAAGCCAAAACAATTTTCCAATTTTAATGGCAATTTTTAGACCGAAAACAATAGAGAATAACTGGGGATGATGACAAAAATAAGGGCTTTTTAAGGAATATTGCATTTTAGAGTGTTTATTTTGCCATAATGCATGGCTTTGTCTCCCATAAGCTAGTGACTCCTTTGCAATTTAGTTTTAGCGGAAACATTTGCCTAGTAATGCGCAGATCAATAATACATGTATGTGAATGTTGTATAGGATGTTTTTGTAAATGTATGCACATGCACGCGGGCTGCTGGTGTAAAACAATTGTAGATAACATTAAAACATTAATATAAAATTATGGGGGGTCTGGGGGCCCGTTCCCGATAAGCCAACGACATGTTTTTTTAAAAACTCAATTCAAATAGAATTATCTGCAGACTATTTTTATATATATATAATTTTGGATGGTGCCAGATTTTTTTTTTTTCACGTTTTTGAGGCAATATTATTTTTTTAAACCCCCTTATGAGCCAATTTATTTTTTCTTGCATATCCAAAGACAGAGACTTTTTTTTTGAAAAATATACCAGCCCCCACCCTACCCCCTAGAATATCAAATGGTCGGCTCCTACGCAACCGGGCTTGGCCCTCTATACTGAGACGATCATTTTCTGATCATTTTAAGGTTATTCTGCTACCGAGTTGGGCCGAGTCGGTTGGACCACAAGTTCTCATAAATTAGTTATAGCCCACCCCTACGCCAAATATTAACAGAAATGACAATCATAGTGGATAATAAAGCCCCCCCCCCCCCTTACGCCCCTTCAAATAAAAAGCGAGCAAACATATTCTAAACATACCGACAACAGTTTTAGTTTTCAATTTTGTTTATCATTAATTCAACTTCCTTGGCCTCGAAAAGTAATAACCCTTTTATGAAACTGTAATCCATTTAAAATGTTGCTGAATTTGTGACGGTTGGTCTACTTATTACAGAAAAATAGGGGCATGCACTGAGATAGCTTTGTCCAATCAAACTGGACACATCGTGGTGAATCAACATTGACTCAATGTTGATTAAGAAATAGATCAGCTCTAGCAGTGAATTGTTGAGTAATAATTCACTGTTTGGAGGTCAGTTGTAAAGAAGATCATATCACGAGCGCGGAGCGCGAGTGATATATCTACTTGCAACTGACCGACAAACAGTGAATTATTACTCAACAATTCAATGCCAGAACTGAACTATTTCGATTCTAACACTCAAACACGCTGAAAAACTATTCTTTTCCTTCAAACTCTTCCAACCTTCCTGCCAGCGCGTTCATGCTCCCGCCAATATTCTTAACTGTATCTAAGATAAATGTACGTTTTTATGGCGATTTAAGAAAGAAAAAGAGACGTTACACCTTCTAACGTCTCAAAACGTCACAAAATTACGTCAGTTATTGCAGTGACGTCAGCAATTAGACTCACGCGCTCCGTAACAGTGAATTGCTGCAGAATAAAACACGGCAACATTCCATTGCTTCAATAGGCGCACTGTGTTAGAATTCAACGTAATGCCGTTGAACAACGTGACTCATTGTTGACTCAACGTCGTGTGCCCGCTGGGTTCATATCGCTAATACATGGTTGCATACCTTTGTTTGTAGATAAAGATGCCTACAAGATTAACTTTAAAATATTGCTAACATTCGGCAAAAGAAATATCCTCTTTGCGTACTCAACGTTGAATCAACATTGAATCAACGTTGACTCTAAATCATGGCGTTGAATCAACACTGCTTTGATGTTAATTCAACGTTAGGCTATGTGTCTGTAGAGTATCAGTTCTGTTTCTTTTAACTTTTTGGTTTAACCGTATTCTGTTTTACCCTTTTTCCAAATGTTGAAACGAACAAACTGAGGCACCAGCAGCACACTGAGTCAACGCCTGCTCAACGTCAGCGTTGAAAACGGATCAGCTTGAAGATACGACGCTGATAAATGTTATTATAAACATTGACCAACACTGGACAAGGAAGGGATTCACTCTGTACATTCAAATCATTGCCAGTCATACATTAAGAACAATCATACCGTCAACAATCTATGAATTAGGACAGATAGGTCTGAGCAAACTGCAGATCCAGATCAGACTGCTCCACAAGGAGCAGCCTGATCGGGATCAACACTGTTTGCCATTCCGTCTATATCCTTTATAGACGCATCACTACATTAAAACACAAACCATTTATTTTAGGATGTACGATAATTATTTCAATTTCAGGTGTTCCAATTTTTTTAATTTTACGGTACATTCTATGCCAGGCCGAAGAATAGTATAAACGGACTGGCATGTATCAGTCATGATTGGTATTGATCGTGTCTGTAGGGTCGCGTAAGGTTCGTACGAAATCGCGCCATATAATCTATTATTCGGATGAGCAGTGTAGTGTAATACATATTTTATAACATATGTGTGTGTGTCTATTTTGTTTACCTATTTATTGCCTAAGGATCATTTAGGATTTTGTGTTGACATTAAAATATGATCTTGACTCATGGGAAGGAGTATCTTATCTATTGACCATTGTCAGATGTATTTTAATTAATTAAATCGAACCTTACCATGGTTGCTTTATTTCTGTGTGATAGGATATGCTGGCTATGTAACTTTATTTCAAGATGTTAGTGTTGTTTCAGAGATTCATTTTCTTCCGGAGTTGCCTGCTGACCGAAAAATAGAGAGAGAGAGAGAGGAAAATAAAATTCGACAGCGGCACGTGAAAAAGGCCCTCAGGCATATACGATCAGTAACACTTTAACCGGCTTGAATATCCGCACAGACTGATCATATTCTTTCTTTTTGTTATATAGACCAAACGGTCGATAGAATTTCTTATATCTACAGGAAATATTCTTACCGGTGTGTGGATCCGCAGGACTTTGCTGTTTGCGTGTATTTTCTCTTGAAGCGGCTCAGTAATCGTTTTAGCTGATCTTAATACAGGCTTAATAATAACAACACAAAAATACATAGAATTACTTGTGATCCATTTATTCTGGAAAAAGTTGACGATCTAAGACACTGTGATGGCTAGAGGAGAAGGTCACGGGATGGGCTCAGGGCTTGCCCGGGGAAAGACGGAGAGAGTGGCTGTTCCTGCGATGCCAATGTGGCTCGCTATTACTTGTTGTATACTGAACTTTCTTATTCCGGGATTAGGTAAGTATTCCTTTCAGGTGTAATAAAAACAGCAAACAGGTGACGTTGTATTGACGTCGACGTCAGTACGACGTCATTTAAACTTCATTCGTCTGTTAGAGTACATTCAGATATAGAGATCTGGCCAGTAATTCAAACCGGGCCGTTTTATACCGTCCATCAGACTCAGCGGACGAGTCGTACATATATTAAAGGATAAGGTTCATCTTTAAAGTTGCAAGGTCTGCAAATCTGACCCCCTTCAATTCATTAAAATAACGTCACATTCTACCAAGAACATAAATTTCAGAGTGCCAGCCAACTCCTAGTAACTATTTTTCGCGAGCATGTATTAAAAATGATGTTCGAACATTGTTTATTTGTAAAAAAAATTCAAAAAGCTATAACTTGTAATTAGCAAAGTATTCCTATTTTGAACCCCTAACTTTGCTTGAAAGGATTTCAACTGAGTGTTCTGGTTCTAAAAATGGATACTGAGATGAGTAGCACCACCTAAACAGGCTAAAACAAGGGTCACAAAGGATTTAATGTGCATAACAGGACTTATCAGAAAAGATTATAACCACTGCAGGGAATTATTGTCTGGAAGCCAATAAATATAAAAACTGGAAAGAATGCTCCTAAATGGGCAATTTCTGCCAATATTGATTTGTTTTCTATTTTTATTCGATGAAAGCATGCTCAAATACTGTTTTCTTCAAAAAATGGTTCAGGGGCAAAAATACATTAAACTTGCAGAACTTGCATCTTTAAGTATAAAAGTGGATCTCTCTCTCTCTCTCTCTCTCTCTCTCTCTCTCTCTCTCTCTCTAAAACTGGGTTTGTCAAGTAGGAGAAGAACTAAATACAGGAGAATTAAATAACTAAATATAAGAGAAGAACTAAATAAGCATTTATGCTTCCGTTCTGATCCTGTTGTTTGTATCATGTCTGTATTGTAATCATATACAGTTTAAATGATGCAATATGTTAAAACTAAAAGTGGGTCTCTAGAGTGGGTCTTTCTCTAAGTATAAAAGTGGGACTCTAAAGTCTCTCTCTCTCTCTCTCTCTCTCTCTCTCTCTCTCTCCCTCTAAAACACATACATACAGGCACGCACAATTAGTTTTTCTTCAACCAAGATTCGCAGAAATAATATTCAAATATACTGCTGCTGTACCAGCAGCAATTACGATTATTTACCATTTTATTTTGCTAGTTTGAAAAATGTAACAAATATCGCTAAAGCTCGCTTTAGTGACATTCGTAAACTCGCCCAAATATTCACGGACTTGAAAGGTAGATCCCAACGGGCACACGACGCCGAAATAACGTCGTACTATCGTCTTCCGACTTAATGACGTCGCATCGTCGTCATTACATCGTCATTTCGACGTCATGTGCCTGCCGGGATATCATTGGAGGGTATTTCTTAAAAGGTCTCATTCATATAATTCTTATTTACAGGGACGATTGTTGCAGGATTCAGCACGTTCTGTTGTGCCCGGAATGAAGATATGACAGCGGCCTCGCGGGTGGGGAGTTGCTGTATCAGTTTCTTCATAGGTTTTCTTCAGCTGATTACTATAGCTCTTCTCTTGTTCGGGTGGATATGGAGCTGCGTATGGGGAGTGTTCTTTATTGGAATGTCAGGTAAACATGGTAACAGACAATATTTTTGCAACTTTTGGGAACCGCTGTAGCAATGCGCAAATCCACCGTTAACAGTTCTAAACTGATACTGGGGTAACCTCGGAACCATTCGGGTGGTCCATTCTCTACGGTGACGGTGTTTAATATGACCCTTTGACGAGAATACCTACGGTCGGGTTGAGTTGTCGGGTTGCTTGCCTATGGCAAGCCAAATGCACACTAATTAGAAAAACCTGGTTTTTCTCAGAAAAACCTGGTTTTGCGATTTGATAAACCAGGTTTTTCTCAGATAAACCAGGTTTTTCTCTGATAAACCAGGTTTTTCTCTTGATATCATAGGTTTCTCAGAAAAACCAGGTTTTTCTTTGATAAACCAGGTTTTTCCTCGCAAAACCTGGTATTTCAACAGAAAAACCTGTTTTTTCTGTGATATACCTAGTTTTACTCTGATAAACCAGGTTTTTCTTTTGATAAACCAGGTTTTTCTATAAAACCTAGTATATCTCGAGAAAACCTAGGTTTTCTTTGAAAAAACAGGTTTTGCGTAGAAAAACCTGGTTTATCTCAGAAACCTACGATATTGGGGTAGCTAGGGTCTGAGTAAACAGTGTCTGCTTCAGGAGCAGTCCTTTGACGAGGTTCTGCTGGTCTGAATACCTACGGTCGGGTTGCTTGCCTAATATTGGGGTAGCCAGGTCTGAGTAAACAGTGCAGACCAAGATCAGACTGCTCCTGAAGGAGCAGTCTGATCTTGGTCTGCACTGTTTACTAGTCTACCTGCATCAATTAGACGCATAAAACTGCATTGAAAATCTAGACTGTTAAAGTTTAAGGACAGCTACGGTAATTATTTTATGTGTCCCAATGTTTAGAATTTTACGGTACTGGCAAAATACTAAATCTGCAGGCATGATAACCCGTCATGACGTCCCCACTCCAACGCTTTGCCTCCACAGAAACAGCATACATATATATGTATCAGGATCAGTGCTCCAGATAAGATGGGGTTACAGGATAATTTTCCATATTTCTCCATTAAAACGTATGTTGTGACCCCTCATTAGAACCATCTCACTGAGACGGTTCTTACGAAGGGTCACAACATATGTTTCGTTGAGAAATAAAAAAAACTTTTCTTTGAATTATCTTTATAAGCCTCTCTTATCTTGAGCTCTGAATCCTGGATTATTAAAGGCTGTCTGCAATGAAGCACCGTTTAGACCGAATCTCGCCTCCAGCGGAACTCGAACCCGCGACCCCGTGATCTGAAGTTTGGAGCGCTAACCATTCACTCACGTAGACGCTTCATTTCGGCCAACGCTCGGGACATTGGGTTCGCAGTCGTTTCGTTTTGAAAAGAACTCACTTTCTGCCGCGATTTCATATAAGGCAAAAACTCAGTAACAAACTAGCCTGCGGAATCTGGGTCTATGCTATTTCCGTTTATCATTATTGTAGCCGTGTCGCGCGAGAATGGGGCTTGACGTGTCTGCGAGCAGTGTAGAATCAAACCGATCTGTGAGTCCGTGCAGGGCAGCTATAATTCTCATTTTGTACAAGGTGATTCTTCAGGGTCCGTATATGATATGTGCGAACGTCAAAGGCTCTGATCAGACTGCGCAGATGCGCAGGCTGATCTGAGCCTTTGCTGTTCTCATATTCATTAAGCCTATCAAGGCTCACCGTATTTTTCTCAGAACTACTAAGTAAATTCGACTGAATATTTTCCTTTCTTTTTCTGACTGTCATATTTCATTTTATGGACTTAAATCGCATTAATGAAGAAGCCTCTGAGAGTTAATGATTAAAATTGTGACATGGTTACCATGGATTCCATTTTTTTCCCAGCAAGATAACATGCCGAACCAGTCGTGTTTAGAAATAACAGAAAATATATCTTTTTTTGTCTTTTTCTTTAAATTCAATTTGCGCAAAAGGCAAGACTAGGATTGGTCCATGTAGAAAACGGCTGGCCGCCTTACCCGACTCATAGGAGCCCCCTGTAGCTCAATGGGCTAATCGCTGCTGTGCTATCGGTCCGGGTTCGATTCCTGCTGGAGACGGAAACCTTTTCAACCATAAAGAGGATTCCATCGCGCGCAGCCTTTCAGTATCACCCTTCCATCGTCCCGATATGGCTGAAATGGGACGTAAAATCGCAACCAGCACGGTAACGATACATGCGGGTCAGATTTCTAGTGAGCTGGAAAATTGGAACATTTTTAGATGTCAATTCTCCAGGTAAAGGCGAACTTTAAAGACTTTTATAGCCAGAGACGAATGTAGCTAAATTTGCAAACAGCGTAGATCCTGATGAGTCGGCTCATGACTCCTCATGATGAGCCGCCTCATCTAGAGCTACGCTGTTTGCCCTGTAGTCTTAAAATTCTCAATACCATATAGCTTGGACATAACTTTTTTTTGAAATTTTGCAGTCGTAGATTTTGTCGTCTGCTTTTCGCGCTTAGAGGTTAATGGTAAATTTATAGGAAATGGTAATATTATAGGAATACACATGAAAATGCCAATAATAATTACCACATATCTGCGAAATGTCACGAGGCACTGCCGTAGCAGTTTGGCAAGGGTCTCCGATCAGCTACATGCGCACTCACAAACTGCACAATCATAAGGATATGAATAAAACAAGACTGATTTTAGTTCTTCTGAAAAGAAAACAAAAGTTTCTCACAAAAATTATAACAGCGAGTCGCTGGCTGCGAGAAGTGTTGAATTCCTAAAAGCACTGTAGACCTTCTGCAGTTGACCATCTGCAATTTCACCAAATGCACAATGGGCGCCAGCACTATTGACTTTATGCAGTTTACCGTCTGAAGTTTCGCTAAAAGTAGCAATAACGACCAGCACTCATTACCTTCTGCATTTGGCCGTCTGCAGTTTCGCCAACAGCACCATTGACGGCCAGCACTGGTAGAACCTCTGCATTTGGCCATCTGCAGTTTGGCCTACAGCACCATTGGCGGCCAGCACTGGTAGAACTTCTGCATTTGGCCATCTGCAGTTTCGCCAACAGCACCATTGGCGGCCAGCACTGGTAGAACTTCTGCATTTGGCCTTCTGCAGTTTCGCGAAAAGCACCATTGACGGCCAGCACTGGTAGAACTTCTGCATTTGGCCGTCTGCAGTTTGGCCAACAGCACCATTGACGGCCAGCACTGGTGGAAAGTCTGCATTTGGCCGTCTGCAGTTTGGCCAACAGCACCATTGACGGCAAGCACTGGTAGAACTTCTGCATTTGGCTGTCTGCAGTTTGGCCAACAGCACCATTGACGGCCAGCACTGGTACAACCTCTGCATTTGGCCATCTGCAGTTTGACCAACAGCACCATTGACGGCCAGCACTGGTAGAACTTCTGCATTTGGTCATCTGCAGTTTGGCCAACAGCACCATTGACGGCCAGCACTGGTGGAACTTCTGCATTTGGCTGTCTGCAGGTTGGCCAACAGCACCATTGACGGCCAGCACTGGTGGAACTTCTGCATTTGGCCGTCTGCAGTTTGGCCAACAGCACAGTTGACGGCCAGCACTGGTAGAACTTCTGCATTTGGCCGTCTGCAGTTTGGCCAACAGCACCATTGACGGCCAGCACTGGTGGAACGTCTGCATTTGGCCGTCTGCAGTTTGGCCAACAGCACTATTGACGGCCAGCACTGGTAGAACTTCTGCATTTGGCCATCTGCAGTTTGGCCAACAGTACCATTGACGGGCAGCACTGGTGGAACTTCTGCATTTGGCCGTCTGCAGTTTCACCAACAGCACCATTGCCGGCCAGTACTGTTGGCCTTCTGCAGCTGACTGTCTGCAGCTTCGTCGTAAGCACCATTGAATGCCAGTACTGTTGAACTCATGCAGTTGACCATCTAAAGTTTCAAAAACAGCAACATTGACAGCCAGCACTGATGGTCTTCTGTAGTTGTCCATTTGCAGTTTCGCTAGAAGCACCACTGACAGCCAGCACTGAGACCTTCTACATTTTTGCTAAAACACCATTGACGGCCAGCACTGATGGTCTCGTGTAGTTGACTGTCTGCAGTTTCACTCAAAAACACCACTGGCGGCCAGCACTGACGACCTTCTTCAGTTGACCGACTGCCATTTCACTTAAAGCACCACTGACGCCAGCACGGTTGACCGTCTGCAGTTGACCGTCTGAAGTTTCGCTAAAAGTAGCCAATAACGTCCAGCACCGATGACCTTCTGTATTTGACCGTCTGCAATTTTGCCAACTGCACCACTGACGGCCAGCACTGTTGACCTTCTGCAGATGAACGTCTGAAGTTTCACCGAAAGCAGCAATAACGTCCAGCACATATGACCTTCTGTATTTGACCTTCTGCAGTTTCGCCACTTGCACCATTGACAACCAGCACTTAAGACCTTCTGCAGTTGACCGTCTACGGTTTGGCAAAAAGCAACATTAACGCCAACACTAATGACCGTCTGCATTTAACTCTGCAGTTTAACGAACAGCACCGCTGACGGCCAGCACTGTTGACCTCATGCAGGTGACAGTCTGAAGTTTCGCCAACCGCACCATTAACGACCAGCACTGATTGTTTTCTGCAGTTCAACCGTCTTCAGTTTTGCTTAAACACCATCAACGACCAGAACTGATGGTCTTCTGCTGTTGACCATCTGCAGTTTCGTTAAAAGCACGACTGACTGCCAGCACTGTAAACCTTCTGCAGTTGACCATCTGCAATTTCACATAACGCACCATGGACGCCAGTACTGTTGACTTTCTGCAGTTGACCGTCTACAGCTTCGCAAAAAGCAGCAATAACGCCAGCACTGATGGCTTCTGCATTTGAATGTCTGCAGCTTCGTCTTAAGCACCACTTAATGCCAGTACTGTTGAATTCATGCAGTTGACCATCTGAAGTTTCAAAAACAGCAACATTGATGGCCAGCACTGATGTGCTTCTGTAGTTGTCCATTTGAAGTTTCGTACCACTGGCAGCTAGCACTGAGACCTTCTACAGTTTATCGATTGCAGTTTCGCTAAACACTCCTTTGACACCCAGTACTGTGACCTACTGCAATTTACAGTTTGCAGTTTCACCAACAGCGCCATTGACGCGTCAGCAATGATGGTCTTTTGCAGTTGGCCATCTGCAGTTTCGCTAAAACCACCATTGACGGACAGCACTGATGACCTTCTGCAGTTGACCGTCTGCAGTTTTGCTCAAACAACAATGACGGCCAACACTGACGACCTTTTGTAGTTGGCCGCCTGCATTTTCACTAAAAGCACCACTGACGGCCAGCACTGACGACCTTCTGCAGTTGACCGCCTGCAGTTTCGCTTAGATCACCACTGAGGACTTGCACTGTTGACTTTCTTCTGGTGACCGTTTGCATCGCCATAAGCACATCAACCGCCAGCACTGTTGTTCTTCTGCTGTTGACCGCCTGCAGATTCGCTAAAAGCTCTATTGACGACCAGCACTGATGACCTTCTGCAGTTGACCGTCCGCAGCTTCGCTAAGAATACCATTGACGACCACCACTGTTGACTTTCTGCAGTTGACTGTCTGCTGTTCCGCTGAAAGCACCATTGACGACCAGCACTGTTGACCTTCTGCACTTGACCGTCTGCATCGTCAACAGCACTATCAACCGAGAGCACAGTTGATCTTCTGCAGTGGACCGCCTACAGTTTTACTGAAAGCACTATTGACGGCCAGCATTGATGACCTTCTGCAGTTGACCGTCTGCAGCTTCGCTACGAATACCATTGACGACCAGCACTATAGACTTTCTGCAGTTGATTGTCTGCTGTTCTACTGAAAGCACCATTGACCGCAGCACTGTTGACCATCTGCAGTTGAACGCTAAACGCATCACTGACCGCCACCAGCAGTGTTGACCCACAGCCGTTGACAGCTTGCAGTTTCGCTAAAAGCACCACTGACCGCCCCAGCACTGTTGACCGCCTGCAATTTTGCGTAAAGCACCATCGACCGCCGCCAGCATTGTTAACCATCGGCAGTTGACCTTTTGCAGTTTTGCTAAAGGCACTACTGACCGCAAGCAATATTGACCTGCTGCAGCTGACTGTTTTCAATTTCGCTTAAAGCACCATCGACCTGTTGGCGATCAGCAGTTTCGCTATAAGCACTTCCGACACTTTCTGCAGTTGACCGCATGCAGTTTTTGCTAAAAGCATTGTTGCATCCCTGTGCAGTTGACTGTCTGTAGTTTCGCTAAGCTCGAAGCATTTTCCTGCAACACTCTTAGACTCAAATTACAAGATCGATTAGCTCGTCTGCTGTGGACATTTATCCATGGACGGAATTAATTGATATTTATACGAATAAATACAATCCGACACAAGAGGAAAACTATTCCATTCCATGTGGGGACTGAGAAAACAGAGATGAGTTTGCCTATCAAGGCTGTCTGACTTGCCTCCGAATTGGTTGAACTTTCATCCGACCTACATAATTAGATTCGTCCCCGAATCTACTCGGAATCACAGAGGTACCAACAAGACATGCGCTTTTCCATGCTTGTGAACCCACACTGGGCACCAAATGTCTCAGGGGAGGAAAATGGTGGCCCGACCGGGAATCGAACCCAGGGCCTCTTGCTAACAGTGCAAGCACTCTGCCAACTGAGCAACCGAGCCACTTGGTCGACCTTTGACATTAGGCATAATTCTCTTAACGAACAAGTTTTTACGAACAACAATGTCCCCGCCCCCGCGCATCGGGCCCGCTATAAATAGGTTGCTGCCTGGTGTCTCTGCGACAGAGCTGCTGCATGGCAGCTGTAGCAGGATCTGAGTGTCATAAAACTCAGGTCTGATAAAAGTCTTACAAAGTCAGAGGCAATGTCTCGACATGACTGAAATATCGTAGACTGGGCGTTAACCCACAAATCAACAACAACAACAACAACGAACAGCGAAGACTGACAAGAATGCAATAAGGTCCGATTTTCTGAGGGTATGGCTCTTAAATTCGATTGTCATCCAAGACATGCGATAATTCTGTAGCTAGCAAATTAGCGTTGTTACGTAAACTCTATATTCCTCTGGATTCAATTAAAATGCTGACGAGATTGCAACGATGCGCAGGCTGATCTGAGTATTTACTATTCGCATGTTTCTCCCTTTTTCTTATGCATAGAATGCTAGTGCTTGCAAGCGTATTTGATGAGAAATTAATTTTTCACAGCTGCCATCCAACCTGATATATTAAAGTGACCTTGCTATTCTGCGCGTATTGAACAATTAAATCAAGTGCATGAATTGTACATTACAAATAAAATGTACTCATTTCACTTATTTTCAGATAAACAATTAAAGCGCCACAGACGAAAAATAGCTAAAATTGCAAACAGCATAGTTCCTGATGAGGCGACTCATTATCAGCCGTCTCATCAAGATCTACGCTGTTTGCCCTCTAGTCTTTGAATTCTCAATATGATACAGCTTGACCAAACGTTTTTAGAAACTTTGAAGACATAAGTGGTCTGCTTTTTAGGGCGTAAAGGGTTTAACTGCTTTTAGTGAATGCTTGCACTTCAATGTTTTCCCACCATTTTTCCAAGACTGGCAACTTTACTATCAAGTAGAGGAGAGTCGGGTAATATCGGACAGGGGGTATATTCGGACATACCATTGCAAACAATGAAAATCCAGATGAGGGCCGTCTCATCAGGATTTTCACTGTTTGGCCAGTTATTTTTGTTTTAGCTCAAAACAACTGACACATAAAGGAAACAATGTCACTGTCCGCTGTCCGGAATTACCCGACTCTCCTCTGTTTGCTTCCCTGTGCTGAAAAGAGTCTACTCTTAAAAAGGAAGGCCTCCCTAGAAGTTAAGAGATGGCCCTACTGAGAAGGGTCCAAAAGTATATCCATTCATCTTAATTTTTTATTGATTCGCTGAAATTTTGCAGCGGAATATTACCATGACAACCCACCTGACAACGCACATGGCACAGTAGTCACACAACCTACAGCCCAGTCCACAATAATAGTACAGCCTACTCCAAGCGGTCCCGGTGGATACTATCCACAGCCACAACAAGCGCCACCGTGGAATCAGCAGGGTCCACAGTGGAATCCACAAGGTCAACCGCACGGTAAGCTGAGATAATTTGCCATTTAAAATACTTACAGCACCAAAAAGGAAAATAGGCCTGGCCCCGAGGTTATAAAACTTTTTTCGTGCTCAACTCAGCTGAGCATGAAATTTAAAATGCCCATTAATATAAAAATACCAAGAAATTCAGCATTTTTCAGGCTCAGATAAGCCAAGAAGGCTATTTTTTCTACTCATAAATTTTAAAATGCCAACAATTGTTGGCATTTTAAAATTTATGAGCAGAAAAAATTTCATGCTCAGCTGAGTTGAGCATGAAAAAAGTTTTATAACCTCGGGGCCTGGTTGAATTTTCAAACGGCGTAGATGCATATGAGGCGGCACAAAATGAGCCGCCTTATCTGGATCTTCATTGTTTTTGCCAACTCTCAATATTATGTTAGCTTGAACGAAACATTTTTTATTAAGTTGTGCAGACTTAAACTTTTTTTTTTCATCACGAATCCCAAGATGCACAATGTGGCTGGATGCAACGGCACTTTCAACCGTGTTTTAGTAAAGTGGAGCAGCTGTAAGGGTGATTATGAAAAACTGTGTACAGTACGTGTAATCTCCGAAAGGAATTCCGCCTCAGGCGGGATTCTAACTCAGACCGCTAGCTTAGCAAGCCAGCGTTTAACTCAGTGAACCACTGGGGGCTCCTACACGCTTATAAACTAACATGCTTCATATGTGGCTTATGAACTAACATGCTTCATATGTCCGCTAGGTAAACTGACGCTCATGTTGCCGGAGGAGCGGTAGTGGTTACGCGCTAGTCTTCCACTTTAGGGATCGCATGTTCGAACCCCCGCTCAACCGATTTGTTGGATGAGAAAGCTTAATCCGAGGTTTCCATCTCTCACATCAAATTGGTTAAAATGCATATCAAAATACTAGCAGGACATAAACTGCTATTAAAAGCTTTTAATATCCGAACTTCATGTATTGCTGAATGAAATAATATATTAAAATCACGAAACCCAAAACCGAAGTGCATATTTTCTTTTCCAGCACTGTTTAGTTTTTAATGTGAATATTTTTTACCTGCAGGATACGGCCAACCACCAAATGCGAGTACGGGATACGCCGGTCAGTCGCCGTACCAGCCTTATGGGGAACCGCCACCGGCTTACGAAGAACACCAAACGACGCCGTCCGCTCCACCACCAGAAAAGATGTGATCACTTGTATATACATATTTTTGAACAAACTTTTTAGTGTCTTACTTATCACCAGAAGTGACCAGATAAGCAGGCATCATTGATGACGTTTTTAAGATAACAATGTGTTCATTTTCATAAAATATATGTGTGTTCATTTTCATAAAATATATGTTTTTGTCCTAATTAGAATCGCCTCGTTGAGGCGATTCTAATTAGGACCAAAACATGTCCACATATATACAATAATGATATACCATAGCCACTGTGACCATAGCATATATTGTATAAAAAATTATGGCCCTTCAATATAGAGCTACTTTTGCCAGGCGATTCTCACAAGGGGTTAGAAGATATGCGTCAAATGAGGGACCACAGCATCACACTGGTCTAGCATTCAACGCACAGGCAACGAAAGCATTACTATAAAACTCGTTTGTCTGCGCATACTTTGAGAATGTACTCAAGTTTAACAACCTCTGGGCCAGATTTTCGAATAAATTCTGCCTGGTATAAGTTTCTTCATCCATCTGTTGTCATGGACGTTGTACATATTCAAGCATTCTTGAATATGCATAGCAGTTCAGTAACTTTTGATTCCTATTTCAAGAATTGGGGGTCAGAGACTTTACTCCTGAAACAAATTCACGTGCACGTTGATGAGAGAAAAAAAGCAAGTTTCCTGTACGTTGTCTTCGTTCCCTGTGTTGAATGCCAGACCTCTGTGAGCATTATATAACAAAATTATCTGGAGCTCTAGTGTTATAAATTTTGAATCAAATATTTCCATTAACGAATCAGACAAAATCGCTTCTTGAGACAACATTGCTTTGATACTTCTCGAAGTTGCCATGCCAACCGACTAATTGCTGGAAATAGTTACATTTAGTTTAAAATTATGTCTAATGCTGTTTTTCTGACAGTTTTGTAATCTTACTAGTTCTACATTAGATCTGCACATGCGCAATCCATTCTGCTCAAATGCACAGTCTGTTCAGGTTATCGAATATAGTTTTTTTTGCTTTACAGTGTCTGCATGTTTTTACTGGACTTCGCATATGCACAGCTTGGTGTGAGCACGTGCATATTGCAAAAGTGCCAAAAAAGCAGACGACAAAATTTACGTATGTCAAAAACAACTTTGTCCAAGCTAAATTATATTGAAAATTCAAAGACAAGAGGGCAAACTACTACATGTATATCCAGACGAGATGGTTTATTATGAGCCGCATCATCTGGATCTACATTGTTTGCAGAATATTCAAATTTTGGCACTGTCAGTGTTAAGATAGGTTTCTCACAACGTGGCTGACAGATTCTCCACTAATTATTTTGAACAGTGTGTTCTATATATTTATTAATAATCGTAATAATTGAGATTTTATGTTATTGTAATGTTATCTGAACTATTCAACGAATTCTTGCCTAATGGTGCATTTTTTCTGTTTCTCTGTGGCCGCTTTTTACCATTAATGTAAGAGGGTTGATCCAGAAGTAATGTCACTGCAGCTATAAAATCCGTGTAGAATAGAATTTGATATCCAAGTACCTTAATGTATTTGTGTTATGGTCTGGAAATAGTGCAAAGTTATCGAGATACAGAGAAAGACAAAGAGCATGGTAATGACACGCGCCGCACGTCAGTGACGTTGTTATCGTTCTAGGCGAAGTCATTTTCAAAGTAGCATCTTCGCTGTTCAGCATAGCACTAATGTTGCTTACTCATGTTTGTCTCATCTTTCAATATTATTTGAACAGCTCCGTAGCTTATGTTCAAGTCTTTACAGAATGTTCGAATTGCAGAATATCGACCTTCATATACGGGGTCTAAGCTAGAGTGACGTTATTGTCTGACATTTCAGATACAGGTCTGTGGGTTTTCTACAGCATCTACACTATATATGCTATATATGTAAGCTTTTGGCCTTCAACGACGCCAGCGTTTTTACTTCATTTTATATATTTGTACTATACATTGTACATGTATGCTCTGAACGCCTCGTACGTAGTTCATTTTTATGCCCCCGCCACGGAGTGGGGAGGGGCATATAGTTTTGCCCTTGTCCGTCCGTGCATAGGTACGTCCGTCACACTATGTAGTACTGATCTTGTCTCCGCAACTCCTCCTACAGTATTTGATGCAGGGAGTTGAAATTTGCAACACAGTTCAGACATGCATTGAACATGTGCATAAAGGAAACAGAACTTTGATTAAGATCTTTATTGCAGAATTATGTCCCCTTGAATAATATACATATTATGACCATATTTCACATTTGAGTACTGTTCTTGTCTCCGCAACTCCTCCTACAGTATTTGATATAGGGAGTTGAAACTTGCAAGACAGTTCAGACATGCATTGAACATGTGCATAAAGGAAACAGAACTTTGATTAATGTCTTGATTGCAGAATTATGTCCCCTTGAATAATATACATATTACGACCATATTTCACATTTGAGTACTGTTCGTGTCTCCGCAACTCCTCCTACAGTATTTAATGTAGGGAGTTGAAACTTGCAACACAGTTCAGACATGCATTGAACATGTGCATACAGGAAACAGAACTTTGATTAAAGTATTTATTGCAGAATTATGTCCCCTTGAATAATATACATATTTTGACCATATTTCACATTTGAGTACTGTTCTTGTCTCTGCAACTCCTCCTACAGTATTATATGTAGGGAGTTGAAACTTGCAACACAGTTCAGACATGCATTGAACATGTGCATAAAGGAAACAGGTCTTTGATCCAGGTCATTGCGGCAGAATTACATCCCCTTGAATGACTCATATTTTGACCATATTTCACACTTTGCAGTACTATTCTTGTCTCTGCAACTCCTCCAATAGTATTTGATGTAGGGATTTGAAACTTGCAACACAGTTCAGACATGCATTGAACATATGCATAAAAGAAATAGAACTTTCAGTCAGGTCTTTATTGCAGAATAATCTCCCCTTGAATAACATACATATTTTGACCATATTTCCATAGCTTATATACAATCTCACCTTTTATCATCGCTCTAGCGGCCTCATTTATTAACCGATTTTGGTATTACATCAGCTTTATTGGGTATGACAGTACCTCGAATGACTTTGCGTTTCAGGTTGGTAGGATCAAAGTCAAGGTCACGGTTGCTATTTTCAGAAAAACTAGGGCATCGCTCCAGCCCTTTTATTTATAGATCGATTTTAATGTAACTTCACATAAATGTTAAGTATAACAATATCTTGAATAAATTACCGTTTCAGCACTGCAGGTCCAAGGTTAAATTACCGTTTCAGCACTGCAGGTCTAAGGTCAAGGTCACAGTTGCTATCTTTAGAAAAAAAAACTTTATCATTCCTCTACTCCTTTATTCATTGACAATTTTGATGTAACTTCACTCAAATGTTTAGTGTCACAATATCTTGGACAAGTTCGTGATCCAGAATTTTAGGGTCAAGGTCACATTTGCTATTTTTAGAAAATACATTGTCATCCCTCTTGAATGGTTTCGGCATAACTTGACACAAATATTTAGCTTGACAATATCTGGGACAAATTTACGTTTCAGCATTGTAGGTCCATGGTCAAGGTCACAGATGCTATTATAGGTACATGTAAATCTTTGTCATGGTTCTAGCGCCTTTATTTATTAACTGATTTTGATAGAACTTCACACAAATATTAAGTATGACAATATTTTGGACAAATTAACCTTTCAGGGTTATAGTTCTAAGGTCAAGGTCACAGTTGCTATTTTTAGAAAAACTCAGTCATCCCTCTAGTACCTTTATTTATTGACAGATTTTGATGTAACTTCACACAAATATGTTTTAAAACATTACTCATCTAGTGAGGCATATGGCGGGGGCATTCATCACCTTTAGTGATTGTCTAGTTTATATCTATATTTTATATTCTGTTGGCTTTCAGTGACATGGACATTTTTGGTTCACTTTGCTTTATTTTTTTTTATTCTTTTGTAATTTTAATTTTCATTATTTTTGTTTATTTATTTGTTTATTCATCTATTGTATCAAAAATGAACACAGTTAATTTGTCGCAACAATTTCCTGGGCGTACCATGTGCCCTTGACGCTTTAACCCATTTATGACAAGTGGATTCTTCTACTTGGCTCTTTGGACAACTCATTTCCAATGTAAGGGGTATCAGGCTTATTTTATTTTTACATATTTATCTTAAGAAAGTTCTCATCTAAGGCAAACAGTGTAGACATTGATCAGACGCCACTTTTGTGGCGTCTGATCAATGTCTACACTGTTTGCCTATCTCTTTTATGGGTCTCCAGGCAGGAATGGGTTGAAAACTGCCAAGAAGCAACAACTTTTTGCTTTTGATGCCCCCTCCCACTACCCCTGGGCTTCTCAAATTTAGATCTGACTAAGCTAAAGCTTCTGATGCCACCATATTTGGATATCCGAACAACGTAAGGTGTATAGCTACACTTTTATCTTTTTCGCCATTTTTTCAAAGGGAGACAGCTTTTGTGACTTACTATTTCCCTCCTTGGATGACGAAATTCTTTTTCGTGTGTAAAGAGGCGTACTCTTAGAGGAAAACATTGCTCCTTGAGAAACAAGTTCTTTCCACCACTGAATAAAGAAGGCAAAAATGAAAATTGTGAGAGCTGTTTTCCCTTAAGGTGTATCATTCATCCAAAATTATTTGTTTTTCTATCGGGCGATGTGTCAAAGCTGTAAACGGACTGGTAAACAGTGAGAGATCCTCATAGAAAGTTCATTATGGGTTGTCCGAGATCTAGTTCTACACTGTTTGCTCAGACAAGTCTGTCCAAATAGTAAGGTCCTTTGAAGATGACCCCCACTCCCCACCACCAATACACCACTACACCACCACAAAAACACGAATATCATTGAAGTTGTTATTAAAATAATGCAATTTTATGCTATTGTTTTCTTTTTATCCTTACTGAAACTGCGCACTGTGGATATCGCTGCCTCATTAAATGTGCGAATTGGGCAGCCTCCGATTAGCTCTTACACCCAGTCAAATCAGAGTCATTATGCCCCCGACTTCGAAGAAGTTGAGGGTGCATATTGCTTCTGGGTTGTGCGTGCGTCATCTCGTCCTTCCGCCCGTCCGTGTGTCCGTCCGTCCGTTCGCCACGCATACCATATTTTAGCATCTGTGCATGCTAGAGTTTTGAAATTTCACAAATGGATTCGTCATCAAAAATAGCTGACACGTATTTTATTTCTTGTCCGAGTTGTCTCCCTTTTTGGAGTTATGCCCCTTGAAAAAAATCATACTGAAACCATGTCAGCAAGATATCTCAAAACGTATTATAGCTACGGACTTGAAACTTTACCAGCTTATTGGTGATAATAAGTAGATGAACTGATTGACTTTTGAACAAAGGTCATCAATTTGTATAGGAGTTATGGCCCTTTGAAAATTTCGGCATTTCAACTTTGTCAGCAAGATATTTCAAAAAATATTTTAGCTACAGACTTGAAACTTTACCAGCTGATTGGAGATGATGAGAAGATGAACTGATTAACTTTTCAACAAAATTTGGCAATTTTTGTAGGAGTTATGGCCCTTTGAAAATGATTTCGGCATTTCAACTTTGTCAGCAAGATATCTCAAAAGTGTTTTAGTTATGGACTCTGAACTTTACCAGCTGATTGGAGATGATGAGTAGATGAACTGATTAACTTTTCAACAAAATTTGGCAATTTTTGTAGGAGTTATGGCCCTTTGAAAATTTTGGCATTTCAACTTTGTCAGCAAGATATCTCAAAAGTGTTTTAGTTATGGACTTTGAACTTTACCAGCTGATTTGAGATGATGAGTAGATGAACTGAATAACTACTGAACAAAATCCATTAATTTTTGTAGGAGCTATGGCCCTTCAAATTTTCGGCATTTTAACTTTGTCAGCAGGATATCTCAAAAAAATATTTGAGCTAGGGGCTTGAACTTCAGCCAGCTTATTAGGAATGATGTGTAGATGAATTGATCAACTTTTGAATGAAATCTGTAAATTATGTTCGGAGTTATGGCCCTTTGAAAATTTTGGCATTTTAGCTTGTCAGCAAGATATCTCGAAAATTATTTGAGCTAGGGACTAGAAACTTGGTATGCTGATTGGAGGTGATGAGTAGATTCACTGATAAACTTACGAACAAATTTCATCGATTTTTTTTGTGTGAGTTATATCCCTTTGAAAATTTTGACATTTTAAACTTGGCAGCAGGATATCTCGATTGATTGACTGATTTGTTGCTTTATGTCCACGGTAAACAGCTATGGTCATGTCAGGACGATCAGTTAACCTAACCACACTATTCCTGGGCAGGCTTAGACCTCATGAGCAGTTAACCAGTACTAAGTGCACATAGTTTCGCCAGTAACTGACCACTGCCTTTCTTGAATCAACGGAAGGAGAAACGAAAGTATGTGGTCAGACTGGTGAGCGAACCCAGAACCCCTGACAGGATATCTCGAAAAGTATTTGAGCTAGGGTCTTGAAAGTTGGTCAGCTGATTGGAGATTGTAAGTAGATTGACTGATGGACTTTTGAATCATTTCCATCAATATTTTCCAGAACTGACCATGCCCTTTTAGGATCAGGCATATGGTTTATGGCATGGTGTTTTACAAACACCTTTTCTAGTTGCTTTTGGAACGATCTATTGATTGGTTGGTTGGTTGATTTGATGCTTAACGTCCACGGTAAACAACTAAGGTCATATCGGGACGGTCAGTTAACCTAACCACACTATCACCCTGTCCAATCGAAACACCGGTTACACGGTCTAAACGCCGGATAAACGTTATTGTTACACCGAATAACGGCTGATTCGCGCACAAAATATCATGGCGGCACCAATACCAGGTAAGAATTTTATTGTTTCTTTGCTTACAATTAAATGTTTTCGCTGAAATAAAAAGTGAAATCGGTGGAGAATTGATTTGTTTTACCGTGTATGCTTCGATGTAGAGTGATTTGTATCTGATTTCTTCAAACATTCGATCCGGAGTTAGTGCAACAGTTTCGGCCATGGACACTTCAGCCGATTTGCCTGCAAACAGTTCGTACTTTTGAAAATATGCAGCGCTTATGGACATGTGAGTTGCGTTCGATGAATTTTTGGGTACATTTAATAGTAATTCTACCGTTCATGATAAAAAGATCCGTTGAAAACGCTTAATAAGAGTTTTATGACCAAAATAAAAAGTAACGCCGAATAAAACGGTACAAGAAGTTGTCTTCTATCCAGCTTCAGAATCAGATTCAGAAGTGTTTACTGGTGATACGTCCAAAGACAGTTATTCACCAGGACCTGTGATCGGAAAAGCTTGTACTTAGCCTTTACAAGAGAAGTAAACTTAGTAAATGAACTCTCTGCACACTCAGCAGCAGAGATATGGGAATTCGCCAGGGAGTTCTGATCACAAATAGTCGGGGTCCCAGCCAATGGGGTTTGAAATGCCAGGGAATGATGCTTCCTGGTACGCCTGCTAGGGGGAACAAGGTCATTTGTGGGCATGCTGGCTGCACCCTTCAGCCCTTTATTAAGCATAATGAGTCTACTATCTTTCAGCCTCTTTTTCAGAGATTCCAACCTAAATTTCTCTTAATTTTGATTTACTTCGTTTAAATGGTACAAAGCTATTTTTTATAGATAGATCAGCATGTGCATATAACTATCGTATGCCACTATGAACAACAATTCGAAACTTCAGGATTCAGATAACGTAGCGCTATATATACCGGTATTACATATATTGAGAAATAAATACACACTAGGCAGCCAGGATTCGAACCCATGCTGACTACGGCAACTCCGCCTAGCAACCCAGAGGCACCTGCTAAACCATTTGCGCTACTACGCTTTTTAACATAAAAGTTTCATTGAACAATGTTCTGCTTGATTGCTCGGATATGGCTTCTCGATTAGGTTGTGCGAATACAATCAGGTATATACATGGAATGCCTGGATCCATACGATCATACGTTTTATAAGAGTTATAGTGAGTATTTCTACACACTCTATCAACTACACTGTTGAAAGACAGTATACCCGCCTTTAGTGTGATTGATAGTAGTAGGGACAGTGGTTGTGGGGTAGTTGAGCATCATGGGTTAGAGATCGAAGTACTGGTGTAGATAGTCTAACGAACAGCCTTTGAAATGAACTAGACAGAACAAGCATATTCGACGAATTTATGTCCCCCGCCTTGGAAACTAGGTCTCCACTGTATATACACTTAGTGTTTGAGCTGGAAAAGCGGCTAAGCTAAATATGTGAAAAAAGTAATAAAAAAAATAACGTGAGGATTATGTCCAAACCACATGCATATCTTCAGACCATGATCAAAACACCTGTGAAGTTTCAAAGGAAGCGGCATAAAACTGTAGGAGGAGTTGCACACACAAGGTACCCACTATCTATTCCCTTTGATAGTAAAAATGTATGAAAATGGCTAAGTTCAATTTGCGAAAGAAGTAATAAAAAATAACGTGAGGATTATATCCAAACCACATGCATATCTTCAGACCATGACCAAAATACCTGTGAAGTTTCAAAGGAATCGGCATAAAACTGTAGGAGGAGTTGCGCACACAAGGTACCCACTATCTAGTCACTGCGATAGTAAAAATGCCTAAAAAATGACTAAGTTCAACTTGTGGAAAAAGTGACAAAAAATAATGTGAGAATTATATCCAAACCACAGGCCATGACCAAATCACCTTTGAAGTTTCAAAGGCATCGGCATAAAACTGTTGGAGGAGTTGCGCACACAAGGTACCCACTATCTATTCACTTTGATAGTAAAAACGCCTAAAAAATGACTAAGTTCAACTTGTGGAAAAAGTGACAAAAAATAATCTCAGGATTATATCCAAATCACATGCGTATCTTCAGACCATGACAAAAACAGCTGTAAAGTTTCGAAAGAATCGGCAAAAAACTGTAGGAGGAGTTGCGCACACAAGGTACCTACTACTTTAGGGGAACGGAAGGACGGAAATAAGGACGGAAGGACGGACGGACGGATGGAATGCCGAAAACTATGTCCCTTCGCTTTTCTTCGAAAAGGCGGGGGACAATAAACAATAAGTTAAGTCTCGTACCGTTAAGGTTAGGTGCAAACCTGTGGCTTCGCGCTTGCGTCCTCGTATGAGGAGGAACCAAGGGGAAATTTTGCTCCTGAGAGAAAAATTTTCCCTATAGCTCTTAAAGGTTGCTCCTAGGGGAAGCAAAATGGCACAGATGGAGTTACTTCCCCTGAAAATGCACACATTCATCTTACAAGAACCTGTGAAAATACCTTGTTGTCATTTACCATAACCATACAAGAACCTTATTCTGTAATATAAGTGAATTTCCCATTTTCATTTATGGACAAGTCTGATAGTCCTGTCAGGGTATGCTTTTTTCAAATGCTGGTAAACAATGTAGACCCTGTCAGAATGATCTTTAGGAGCAGTCTGCTCTGGGTCTACAGTTACGCTCAACTGTTTTTTTTAATATTCCCAGGTTTGCAGTAACATATTTAAAAGCCATGAAAAAGAGTCTAGAGGTAAATGGTATAATTTCAGGGGAAGCAATTCGACCATTCTCTATTTTGCCTCCCATCTCAGTTAGGTTTAACTCATTCAGTAAAGAAGTTGCTCCTTTAAGAGAAAATTGTCTCCTTTCTGAATAGACCTTTTTGGAAGGGCTTCTTTGTCAAGGGAACAAACAGGAAGTCATAAAATTTGTTTCCCTTTGTAGAAACGGTGGAGGAATATGGAGGAGATTCTCTACACCAAAATTCACTTCCAGACCAGCCAATGTAGACTCTCGTTAGGACATGTACACATTGCCTACACAATAAGTCAACCTTATACAATTTAAGATCCATAAGTACACCACCATGTTTCTCTGACATTTATTACAATGAGAAACCATTTTTGTGACTTCCTGTTCACTTGTTCACTTCCATGGGTGATGAAGCCCTTCAGAAATGGGATTTACCAGTAAACGAAAGAATTCAGTTTGCTCCTAGATGGACATACCGTTTCCTTTAAGGTCAAGAATACGTAAATGACTGGCGCAATTAATTACGTGCGTCGCGAAGGACGTTACGTCACGAAATACTTCCTAGCCAGTGTAATTTTCAATATGGCGGCCCCATCGGACATTCAATAATAACGTCAAACATGGGGAAAACGGAGTTGTTGTCATTGTTTATTCAAGCCCTTTGCTGATATTGCAATCTTCTTTTTTTTCCTGTATGTTTGAAGTTATTTTATCAACATAAGTGTATTCATACAAAATTAATGAGAGAGAGAGAGAGAGAGAGAGAGAGAGACTGACAGACAGACAGACAGACAGACAGACAGAGTTTCATGTATGTAACAATTTAAGGCTGGCCGGTTACATGTTCCTCCCTGCTTTCAGGGCTCACAGGTTTTTTCAGACACACATAGGAAAGGCGGAGCCCATCTTTCTCCTTTCGCTGCGTTATCATTTCCTGATTTGAAAAAGCTACCTATTTACTGCTAGCTTGACAGACTTTTCCAGTCGCTAGCTGGCCGACTTCGGATTCGAACCCGCAACCGACTGCGTCATAACCGAACGTCCGCGGCGCCGGTGGGATTGCGCATCCGAAATAATTAATAAACCAAATAAATGTATGCCAGCTGATTTTAGAGCTCTATGGGATCGGAATGTAATATTTATTATAATGCCGATTTTTGCGATTTTAATACACATATGATCACATATCCTTTCTGGACATCGAAAATTTTGTTTTGATTACAAAATAAGAATGATAAAATATTTCTTCCACTTGTTGTATGCCGTTGCCAAAGATATAGCGGGCCTCTTCCTCACACCGTCCCTACGGCCACTACGCTACAAGAAGTCTTTATCTTTACCTATCCCACCGACGGTGGATTCGGAAGCTGACCTTGTAACTTACCATCATCTCGATATGACTGAAATACTGTCCAAAGGTCAATATCTATCTGACTACCATGAGTCACACCGACAGAACACTAGTCGTCAGTAATTATGATACATGCACATAGATCAGCCTGCGCATACGCACAGACTAATAAATATCTTCGCTGTTCCTCACGGAATCATTGTACCAGAGGACAACAAAGGCTCTGGTCAGGCTGGGCGGGTGCGCACACTGATCTGAGCTTCCGCTGACCGTATATGCCCCCAAAGAACCCATTTTATCATGGCACGGCGCATTTTGTGATTTAGGGTTTCGCATTTTTTTATGTGCGGCTCAGTCGTGTCGGCTGCAATAACAATATAACTGTTAGAAGTTTGCTTGCATTTTTTACTAATTTTTGTGTAAGAGAGTCTGAAAAATAAATTCTTTCACTTTAGCCTCGTTTACGCCACCAAAGTTTCTTTGTCACAGAATCTTTAACAAAGAAAGTTTGCCAAACAGTTTGCGTTAACAGGGAGCAAATTATGTGTTAAAGAAAAATGTGGCATGGAATCTTTGTCAAATAAACTTTGGCAAGGAATTATTTGCTGCTGTGTTCACACGATCGAACATTATTCGTCAAGGTTACCTGGACAAATAAACTTTGCCCGTGTGAACGGCCAACCATGCCACCTTTTCTTTGTTAAATATACTTTGCTCAAAATCATACCGATTTGATTATGAGCAAAGTTTTCTGTGCTTATCTCCATAGCTAGTTTCTTTGTTACATATTCTATGGCAAATTTTCTGTTCACATGGACAAATCTTGTTTGTCATAAAAACTTTACCATATAAATTTGGCAATGAAAATGTGGCATATTTTTTCATCCACACGAGCAAATTTTACTTTTCCAAACCTACTTTGTCACAGAAACTTTGCCCGTGTGAACGAAACTTAAGGCATTCATCATGAGAACCCTATTAGTTCTCATCTTTCCGTATTCTCATAACGCTCTTGGCATGTCTTATTACGTCGCCAGTAAACGACTGCAACGTCGCTTATAAATGACGTCGCGGAATGGCGTAAATTTATACATACCTATGCTTGCTTAGCAAGCGCTACTTGAAAAACGAACTCGGTAGTCAAGGACTTTTCTTACCTCATTTTAATCGACAGATCCTGTGACATGAAATATCAGTTTTTGAAAAAAATCTATGTACCGGTAAACAAACTGTGTACGCTTAAATTTTAAAATCTGAGTTTTTTTCATCGCATTCCCATTGCCGTCAATGGAAACGGCCTCCAAATTTCATGTTTTTCAATCTGATCTAGCGACTAAACGAACTCGGTGACCTATCTTTTTTATTGCACAATTCGATAAAACACATGAAAATGCACCCCTGTGCAAAATTTTAAAAAATTCTATGTATGTGCCATTTACGTATTCTTGACCTTAAGAGTTGACTCTCATTCAAAAGGAGGCAAAGTGAAAATAAATGACAGAAATGCCGCCGCCCCTGCCCCCGCCCCCCCCCCCCCCCCCCCCCCCCCCACACACACACCTCAACATGTATCTATTCACATTAAAAACGTTTCATCCCTGACAAGACTTTGTATGTGAACAGACTAGTCAGGGTTTGCACATTCCTACATGCTCAAAAACAGGTTTCTCAAGATACACCCCATAGTAACTTTTACATTGTTTTAAGGTGTATGGGTACGCTTTCAGGGGAAGCAAATCTATTGTTTTCTTTTAAGCTCCTTTCTCAATGGGGATCAACTCTCAAAGAAGCAGATTCCTTCCTACAATAGTTGTGCAGGGAAGTAAACAAGGTGCCGCAAAATCCATTTGTTTTTCTGAAATAGAAGAAAACATGGAGGTATACTAGTACCCCTTTACTAGGTTAACTAAACTGGATAGAAGATAACTTCTAGTACCGTTTTATTCGGTGTTACTTTCCATTTTCGCCATCAAATTCTTATTACGCGTTTTCAACGCATCTTTTTTATTATAATCGGTAAAATTACTATTAAATGTACCCAAAAATTCATCGAAAGCACCTCACATGTTCATAAGCTCTGCATAGTTTCAAAAGTACGAACAGTTTGCAGACAAATCGGCTAAAGTGTACATGGCCGAAACTGTTGCACCAACTCCGGATCGAATGTTTGAAGAAATCAGATACAAATCACTCTGTATCGAAGCATACAAGGTAAAACAAGTCAATTCTCCACCGATTTCACTTTTTCTTTCAGCAAAAACATTTATCAGCAAGCAAAGAAACAACAAAATTCTTACCTGGTATGGGTGCCGCCATGACATTTTGTGCACAAAACAGCCGTTAACCGGTGTTACAATAACGTTTATCCGGAGTTTTGACCGTGTAACCGGTGTTTCGATTGGACAGGGTGACTATTCCTGGGCAGGCTTAGACCTCCTAAGCGGTTAACCAGTACTAAGTGCACATACTTTCGCCAGTAACTGACAACTGCCCTTCTTGAATCTGCGGAAGGAGAACGAAAGTATGTGGCCAGGCCGGGATTTGAATCCAGGACCTCTGACTTACGAGTCAGGTGCCCTACCGATTGCGCTACCTGGCCCGGCCTCTATTGATTGGTATAGCCTGGTTCAACCCGGCTTCCATATTGCTTTATGGCAAATGAGTACTCGGATGTCTTGTGCATTATGGGCCAGATTGGACCAGACTGAAATTGCTCCCAAGGACAAAAAATTCTTTCCTGAAAATGTAGATCCCTATTTCGGGATGGCTACGTTGTCCAGGGAAGTAAACAGGTAGTTACAAAAGTTGTTTCCCCTCGTAAAAATGGCGATATAAGCATTAACTTTAAAAGTGGAAGCAAAGGCTGTTGGTACAGTCTGGCCTGCGTCATAGCTTTGCCATATGTTAAGTTGTTAAATCCATGCACAGCGTCAGTGATGTCTTTCTTCTAGAAATGGATGACTTTGGTTGGCTGACTGGATGGTTTGGGACTTTCTGGCCCTTTCAACAGTATTTCAGTCATATCGGACTGATATGGGAATTGATTAATCATGGGGATGAAATATTCTAGAAGCTATAGAAATTCCGACCTGTGGAATCGAATCCACGACCTCTCGATCGTGTGATTAGAGCTGCATAATGTCACAGTTTCCATGATAAAACAGTTGAAACGGTAGGTACTCCGGCATATAACGCCCTGGTAAAACGCTAGTTTGCGTGATTTCAAGACAATCGGGAGAACTCGGGCTTTGGGGTTAAACGAAGACGGGTTTGGGGCTAAACGAACATGGCATCAATAACTCCATAGTACATGTATGTATACATTTTATTTCTCTGATAGCCATGATTATATACAAAACAGGAAAACCGCGCTATGACAAAATGTGGCAGCGATATGCAAACAACTGAGATTCTGATCTGCCTGTGCACCATGTGGCCTATTCTGATCAGAGTTTATGGCATTTTCATGGTAAAGATGCCTCAGGATTCACTCACTGTTTATGCAAACAGAGAAGACTCTGATAAGCCTGCGTGGACATGCAGGCTTATCAGAATCTTAGATCTGTTCGTGCACTCCCAGACGCACATTTTCTCAGTACGCGGCTCAAAGCATATGCAAAGGACAATTTATAGTGAATGCAAACCATCCGCCCCAATTTGAAACATTTTCTTAGATGATTATCCGTTTGACCAGGTATAGTTTTGTAAAAAAGATAAGAATAACGACTTTTACTGGACAGAGAGTGTCCTGTAATAATTCCAGCTTCTCCAAAACAGGTTTGCGGATATCATGGGACCATCTGTAGGGATGAATTTGGAGGTGTTTAAGCTAAATGCTGCTATTAAATACCGGTAATTAATTAGACTTTGGGTAATTTGCCTAATAAAAATAATGAAAAATAGGGAAGAACTAGAAATGTTTTTCAGAGACAAACTGATGTCCCCCCACCAGCCCATTTCTCATCCCCTCTAATGAATAAAAAGCCTGTACAAATAAAATGTTTATGCAAGTTTATAGAAAATCCATCCACTGATTCTAAAGATATCCTACATGGAAAAGTATGTCCTGAACAAATGGGTGAAGGTCACCAACTACATGTACTAAACATGTTTTAAACCTGTCACAACGATATATTCATGCAAATCTGATGAATATCCGTCTACTGGTTCAAGATATAACTCATTGTTAAGAAAGAGAAAATCTACGAAAGTAGAGTGGATATCAAGCCAAAGGCTAGTGAGATATTATCAATTTTAGATAAACTTACACTTATCTAAGTCCTCTTGTGACCTTGAAAATGAGGTCAAGTCACCAAACTCTGATCAGCTCTTAAGCTAGTCCAAGTGATGTATCCATGCAAGTTTGGTGAAATTCCATCAACTGGTTCATCAGGTATTGTAGATACAAGAAATTGTAATCTAAGTCCTTCAGTGACCTTGAGAATGAGGTCAAGGTCATCAAACTCTTGATCAGCTCTTAAGCTTGTCCTAATGAGATATCCATGCAAGTTTGGTGAAATTCCATCCACTGGTTAAGGAGATATCGTGCATACAAGAAATTGTAATCTTAGTCCTCCAGTGACCTTGAAAACGAGGTCAAGGTCACCAAAATCTAATCAGCTCTTAAACTTGTCCCAATGATGTATCCATGCGAGTTTGATGAAATTCCATCCATTGCTTCAAGAGATATTGCGCATACAAGAAATTGTCATCTAAGTCCTCCAGTGACCTTGAAAAAGAGGTCAAGGTCACCAAAATCTAATCAGCTCTTAAGCTTGTCCTAATGAGGTATCCTACAAGTTTGGTGAAATTCCATCCACTGGTTAAGGAGATATCGTGCATACAAGAAATTGTCATCTAAGTCCTCCAGTGACCTTGAAAACGAGGTCAAGGTCACAAAAATCTAATCAGCTCTTAAACTTGTCCCAATGATATATCCATGCAAGTTTAGTGAAATTCCATCAGTTGGTTCAAGAGATATCGCGCATACAAGAAATTGTCATCTAAGTCCTCCAGTGACCTTGAAAATGAGGTCAAGGTCACCAAAATCTAATCAGCTCTTAAACTTGTCCCAATGATATAGCCATGCAAGTTTGGTGAAATTCCATCCTTTGGTTCAAGAGATATCGCGCATACAAGAAATCTGTCACGCCGACGCCGACGCCGACGGGATCCGCACTGAAACCAATATGTCCCCCCTCACCTTTGGTGGGGGGACATAATGACATGGGAGTTTGCATTTCCATATACTGTCCTTTGTTAGAAAATGGAAAATATAACTTGACAAAACTTGTTTTTTTTGTGTGTGTTTTTTTTTCTTCATACTTGCGGTTTTCTTCGTACATAAGCACGGGTGGTAAACATTGGAACGAGCTCCAAAAGGAGGTATCGGTATTTTGTTCCAACGGCACATCCGGGAACGTTAGAGATCGCTCCAAAGGACAAAAACGGGTAAACAAAGGTAGGTGTCAGTGACTTTTATGAAAAAATTCGAAGTATTCGAAGCAGGGATTGAATCTCTTTAAAATCATTTTAATAAATAGTATTAAAATTGCTCTTTTAGTGATAAGTCAATGGCTTTTCAGCGATGCCGCATTACCGTTTTGTCAAGTTATATACACACTGTATATATGAAAAACATCAAATTTTAAAACTGGTCTACAAAAATTGTCATGTGCCCAATACTTGTAAGTTGTATATCAAGTGAGAATGACACTCAAACAACGGGAATGTATCCGTAGAGCTTTAGCCATTTACAACCTTAGCGGTTTTTTTTTTAGTTTTTTTTTTGTCTTGTCATAAAAGAAACTTTTAGCGTATCTCATAATATAATATAAACTGAAAGATACGCATTTTAAGACCATAAAAGTCCCGCTACATATTGGATGACCCTCGTATCAAGATTCCACGGTGTATAACCGAACAGCGGAATGAGGCAGATTGTCGCTATATTGTACATTGACGATGAACAAAATTTGTCACGTTTGTAAAACAAACGGCGGACAAATTATGGAAATGTATTCATACACCTGAAAGGGCGGAAACTGCAATACATCTGTACAGTAACAGGGGCGTAGCTAGGGGGCAATTACCCAGTACGCATAATCATGTTTTATACGCATTAAGGGCAATATTAGGTGTTTTTAAAGCCGGTTAGATACAATTTCGTGTCTGTTGGCAGTTACTAGTAGTATTAAAATTATGCCCAGTTAACAATATTTCGGCATGAAAATACGCAGGTGTGTGCTGAAATTTTGTCAATTTGATAAAATTTCAATACGCACCTGCGTATTTGCGTATAGGTAGCTACACCCTTGAGTAACCTCAACATGGGAAACCCCAGGAACTGGCATCGCTGTGAACAGGGAAACTACGTACCAGCGTGTACACTGCTCATTTGACTTAGTGACTCTTGTGTTTCCCTGTAAACGACAGATACTTTTGCGGAAACATACCCTTTGTTAAGTATTTCATTATTTATTGTACACGTAGTAGCCTTTTTTCTGTTTTACATGCAGCCTTTTTTCTCTATTTCAAGCCCTGCTTTTGCAACATTAACCGTCACATTAATTTTTGTAGACCAGTTGAATGAAATTCTCTTGTCATCAAGGATCTTGAACTTAAAATATCTTAAATTTTATCTGGCTTCTTCAAGCTGATTTGTGTTGTTTCTTTGCCACAGAACAAGCCACTTAGAGTTTTCAGAATTCAACACTGCCGAAGGTGGGTCTTTTTTGTTGTCGCCACTGTTGGTCTCTTGTTTTCTGTTGCCATGGAATGTAAAGTCACGTGCGTTGTTGATGTTGCTAACCGTACACGCGCTAACTGCGCTTCTTCCTATGATCATGTCACCGATGCTTCGCCAAGTCTTTTGAGCAGGAATATAACACTCTGACTGAGATGATGTTTTCTCGCCTGCAATTATTTCTTAACACTTAAAGCGCTACAAAAAGTAGTTTTTTGTGCAAACAGTGTGGATCCAGATGAGGCGGCTCAGTATAGCTGTCTCATATGGATCTACATCGTTTGCCTATCTCGGACTAAAAATTCTGCTTGCAAATTGCAGACGTAAATTTTGTCGTCTGCTTTTTAGGCGGTTTTAGGGGTAAATAAGCAGTTCTTTTTTCTTATCTATAAAGTAATCACGGACTGCATCATTTATAGGCCATAAGTCCATTTTGTTTCTTCTCAATAAGATATGACCAAGCTAAAAATACAGGCTGATCGCTATGCTTAACTCTGCGGCTATGGAAATGCACCACTACATAAACTAATGCCATACAACAGCTAAATGTTCATACTATGGAATACATGTATACTCGGTAAAAGGGACTTTTAGTCAAATATCAAGGAAAACTTTTCACGCGTGAGCTGAAGTAAAAATGGGATAAAATGGGGCTAAAAAGAGTCTGTTCCATCGAAGAACAGCCAATGAAAATTTTAAAGTACATTTGCATTGTATCCTCGTTCAAAAATTTAGTGTCTCTGTAGATATCCTACATGCATTTTTCTTTAGAAAAAAATACGTAAAACTTACCATCATAGCCGCCCATGACGTAGATTATTCCGTCCATACTGACGCACGAGAAATTACTACGGCCAAGAAGCATATTGGCAGCTGTATACCAATGACGTCGACTGATGTCATAGAACTCCACTGAAAAAGTAAGAGGTGAATACGTTTAAATCTTCACTAGTCACTTTAACGCGGCTCCCTAAGCGGTTTTGGCAGAAACCGCCGAAGAGGGGAGACTATTCCACATAGGAATAGTCCTGGGAAAGAATGAATTTTTCAGGGCATCACTATATGCAAGGTATCTTCTGTATTGTGAATCATGGGGTGCCCTAGCTTTTCTCGAATTTGGTGCCGGGGTCAGATACTTGGTGAATCTAGTATAAGGTTAAGGAGACTGCTCCCGGCGGGCCTCCAGGGATGGTCACTCAAGTCTATAGCTCGTCTAATATATCGCCAACACCGCTTAGTACTTAGTCAAGCTGGTCTAGCATATCGCCGACAGTAAATATATCACTCGCGCTGCCCGCTCGTGATATGATCTACATGTACTTTACACCTGATCTCAAAACAGTGAGTTATTACTCAACAACGCATTGCCAGAGTTGATCTGTTTCTTAAAAAACTGGTCGATCTTTTGCGGGTTAAAGATGAACATGCAGATGACGAACATAGTGCAATGGCTTTAGCATAGGCTCCGATGTTGAAACAATCACACCAGATAACCAAAAAGTGATGGAATTGATTTAACATTCATACGATTAAATCATTTAGATTAAGGTGTGTTAGTTGGTTAAAGGAAAGAGCTTACTTCAGAGAGAGGAGCCTAATCCCAATTTCAAATAGCTACCTGAATCGAGCCTGTTGGCACCGTCGTATCCCCCGATGGCATAGAGTTTGTCTTCACAGACAGCCATGCTTACACCACTTCTACTGGTTGTCATTGGTTGCAAGAGCGTCCATTGGTCAGCAACTGGGTCATATCGCTCCGCCGAGAACAAACATGCGGTTCCGTCAAAACCTCCCGCTATGTACAGTTTTCCTACAGAAAAAATGCATATGATCCGCGACACGACAAAACCAACAATGTGGTTGTGCGCCCAGCGCAGACTCAAATCAGCCTGGGCATCCGCCCAGTTTGACCAGACTCATTGTTAAGTGCTCAAAGTGTAGCTAAGGGTCTAAGCTACCTCCATGCGGACAGCGAAGACTCTGATTAGACTGGGCGGATGCCCAGGCTGATCTGAGTCTGCGCTGGGCGCACAATCACATTGTTGGTTTTGTCGTGTCGCGGCTCATATCTAGTTTAGAGAGAGAGAGAGAAAAAAGAAATACAGGTAAGAAAGGAGAAAGAGATAAGCGAATCAAAAGTTCATCGGCTTTGGGTTAAATCTGGCATCTCTGTTAGATAAGCTTCACTGCAAAAAGGATCTAGATCTGCTCTTAACCCATTTATACCTAGTGTCCAATCAGATGCCTTAGAGCGTGCCATCCGACAAGGGTTTATACTTTTTGAAAAAGAAACATGGGTACTCCTCTTCAAAAGAAAATACATATAATAAAATTAACCACTCCAAAGACCGACTCCTTCATGAGATGACCCTCTCCCCCCCCCCCCCCCTCCCCCTCTCCTCGCCCACACATCCAAATTAACCATGTCATTTTCCAACTGAAACTGGTTGCTTTCTCTGAAACTGCATCTAAATGATTCTGTTCTTGCGCGTGTACAACACATTTTTTGCCTAAGGAAGACAGAAGCCGATTAGATTCAAGAAATAATAACTCACAATGCGATTCTATTGTTATAACGAACAAGGAGTTCTACTTGTGATCATAGCTTGTTCATTACGTGTCGCTTTTTATCAAGGTATGACTTTTTGTTAATATGCATACATGAATCGAATTAAAAAAAAAAAACGTATGCCTTTCTCTGCGTAAAGAACATTTAATAACCATTTGAGAAGGGGGATGCATATCTTGGAGAAAATTTCCTGCGATAGACATTTCAAAAAATCAGTCAACCATACCAATGAAAATTTATTCTCTCGCTCTTTTCTTTTTCTCCACTTCTTTACTTGTGTTGCTTCTTAGCTTTTATTTTGATCTCTCTCTCTCTCTCTCTCTCTCTCTCTCTCTCTCTCTCTCTCTCTCTCTTATTTTTATACCTTGACAAGTAGCTATTCCGGCATCACTTCTGCTCTGACACATGGGCCTGACAAGCGTCCACTGATTATTGGTTCGGTTGTATCTTTCTACTGTGTTGTGTCTCTGTCGGCCATCATAACCACCGCAGGCGTAAATAGTGCCGTCGATTTCTGCCGTGCTAACGTAACATCGTGGCATGTACATTGGGGATCTTTCTTCCCATTTCTTCAAGGAAACGTCAAAGCAGATGACGCTGTTTAGGTAGTGTGAGCCGTTAAATCCGCCAACGACGTAAATTTTATCATCTATTGTCACTGTGCCATGATATGCCCGAGGGGTATTCAGTTGACAATCTTTGACCTCAAACCAATGGTCTGTGTTTCTGTCGTATGTCTCAACAGAGTCCGTCACACCATCTCGGCCCCAGCCACCAACCACAAATAAAACCGTACCTGGTATGCGCGGATTTGCAAACTGCTCAATTTCTCGTGTATTTAACTGTGCAATTATGTCCTTTGGAGATTTTTTGTTCTTTATAAGCTTTGAGAACCGCTTAATATGTGGCCAGCAGCGTGTCTGTTTTAATTCTTTCTTATTGAGCAGGCACTTTACATAGCTTTCTTCACTCAGAAATGGCAGTCTGATTATTGACAAGAGGGTGTGTAAAAGCTGTTTGCGTTCTTTTGGATAGAAATCGACCCATCTGATTACAGCATCTAAAACTTCGTCCTCTTTCGCCACATCCAACCGATCGTTTGAGATTATATCTATAAGCTCTTTCTGTTGAAGCTGGACAAATTCTTGGCTACGCTGAGTTACATGCTTAAAATTTGAAAGCACATACATCCAACACCTGTCAATCAGTTGTGTGCAATTGTAAAATTTCGCAAATCTGAGCAGGCCAAGGCAATTTTCATGTGAAAGTTGGTGTGATAGAAAATTGATACATTCTTCAAGCAAAGAAAGTATGCTAAACCTGTCCGCTGCTGCAAATATTTCTTCAACGTTGTGAGATCCAAGATTTACCTGCTTTGTGTAGGCATAATGGATGATAACTTCCATCACCATGACGGATACACCGTGAATTTTGACATCGTTCTGTTGTGTCTCCTGCAGGCCGTTAGTAAACAAAGCCCTGAAAAACTCGCTACAGCTCGCAAGAACAGCTCTGTGCACTGGAAGCTTCTTATTTTCTCCTGGTATACAAATAAGCGCATCACAAAAGGTACCATTTTCTCGCATGATAGCCAAATGGCGTCGGAACTCGCCATCATCAGCAGAATTCATGTTTGTGTCTGTTTTTCTTTCCATTTTATTTTTTTTTGTTCTTGCTAAATTTTCACGTTTACCATATTGTTTCATGAGCGACAGGAAGCAAAACAGTCTTCTTCACATGACGTCAACGATGTCTTATTTGGCGGCGTTTTGTACGAACGTTTGGCGTTAACTTTGGAAAGCAGCACTAAAGGGCTTTTCTTGATTAACAACAAAATGTATTCAAAACTACTATGGACAAAGTGGCTTTTTAGCTGATATGCAGAAGGCTAGTAGTATTAGAAGTTTTTCTTCAATTATCATTATTATTTTTGGCAAGTATACCGCCCTACATCAAATGTGCACACATATCCGTCAGTCGTAGTTGTTATATCCAAAAGGTTTTATAAAAACCTGAAAGTTCAAGCTATGAAGGTTGTGAAGCTAATGACTGTACGGTTGGATGGATCGCGCGATATTACATCCTTTTCATGTAACATTTTTTTCTGTCATATCAGGACAACGGGAGGTTGACCATAAAAGGCTATGTGTAATGGAACCCCGTTTACGGTTTGATAGATTTCCGCCTCCAGCAGGGGTCGAACCCGGGACCGCTAGATTAGAAGGCCAGCGCTTAGCATACTAAGCTACATGGGCTCTTTCAACCCGAAATTTTAAGCTATGTAGGCTACCCAGAAAGTTTTAAACTTGAAATTTCAAGCTGCAAACATAATGGAGATGATTTCTGAAGTTGCAAAATTCAAAATTCAAAGTCTTGGAACCCTTAATATCTGGTTTTGTACCCAACATGTTCGTGAACTTGAAATTTCAATCAATAAATTGTGATGAAGTTGAAATATGAAGTCGGGAAACCCGAAATTTCAAATAAGTATTAATACTGCTACCGTATGCGCGACTCTAGTGTGGAGCGCTTGTCTGATATTTTACGGGCGTCTGCCTGTAGAACATGTTTTTGAAATCTCGATATGGTAGAGTTATGTTAACTGACCGTTCTCGAAAATACCTTTACGAGGATCGTCCAAAAAGTTCAGATGTGATAGCTGACAACGCTTTGCAACAATCTAACGAACAATCCTTTACCTTTATACTGATATCAGGTACATGGTAAAAGTATGCCATCTGATTGAGCTGTAAGCTCAAATACAGACCTAATAGCTGACACTGGCCTATTTTTATGATTTTATTTCTCTATTGGCTTGTGATTTATGCTGCATATCTCGGCAACTACATATTGCGGGATTCTGAAATTTTCAGGGTTGCTCTCTGATGCATTCTGTGGTGCACTATACAAAATTCGGCGACTTTTGTTAATTTTATGCGATGCAAACAATTGATATCTATGGTGTCACAAAATATGTTGAAATAAACAGTCACGTGATTTTCAAGGACCCACTATGCCTTCATTTTAGGGATCATTTTTAAAACTTTGATTGAGATCACATAGTCATGATCTACTGAAGTAAATATATGCTCCAGAATTTGAACTATTATTCATTTAGGAAGATTTAGTACTTAGAACATGACCTAGTCGATTTTCGTATGGCGTTGTTTGCATAATGTCGAGACTACAAAATACTTTAAACTCTTTAAAATGGACAGATTGACTATGTTCGTGAAGTTGGCTGCCAGTTGCCAGTTGCCATTTGCCTATTCAATCGGCAATTGGCAAACGGCAGCTAACTTCACATTCTATATGCCAATTTGCCAATTCTAGCGAATTGGCAACAGGCAAATGGCAGCTAGATGCCAATTCGATTTGAGATGTTTTTACAACTGAATAGGTAACTGGCAAACGGCAGCCACATGCCAATTCGCAATAAAGGGAATTGGCAACTGGCAACAGGCAGCCAAATGCCAATTCGACTCGATAGGATTTTAGAGCATACCAGGTGAATAGGCAACTGGCAAACGGCATCAAAATGCCTAGTCAATTGGCAACTGGCAGCCAGATGCAAATTCGCAAATTCTAGTGAACTGTCAACTGGCAACTGGCAGCCTGATGCCAATTCTATTTGAGAGGGCTTATGCATATTAATGCTAAATAGGAAACCGGCAAACGACATGCAGATGCGAATTCGGGAATTCTTGTGGACTGGCAACTGGCAACTGGCAGTCAGATGCCAATCCGATTTCAGAGGGTTTCAGATGATTAAAGCTACATAGGAAACCGGCAAATGACAGCCAGGTGCCAGTTCGCTAATTCTCCTGAACTGGCAACTGGAAACTGGCAGTCAGATGCCAATTCGATTTGAGAGGGTTTAAGATGATTAAAGCTACATAGGAAACATGAAAACGGCAGCCCGATGCCAGTTCGAAATGTTTTGTGAATTGCCAACTGGCAACTGGCAGCCAGATGCCACTTCGAACTGAGAGTGTCTACGACGGTAAACACTGAATTGGAAACTTGCAATCGACATCCAGATGCCAATTCACAAATTCTTGTGAACTGGCAATCGGCAACTGGCAGTAAGATGCCAATTCGACTTCAGAGTGTTTCGACTTAAACTGAATAGGAGAGCGACAAACGACATCAGGATAGCAATTCGCAAATTCTTGTGAACTGGCAACTGGCAACTGGCAGTCAGTTGCCAATTCGATTTGAGACGTTTTTAGACAATTAAAGCTACATAGGAACGGCTAATGGCAGCCAGATGACAGTTCACCAATTCTACGGAACTGCCAGCTGGCAGGCTGATACCAATTCGATTTGAGAGGCTTTAAGACAATTTTAAAAAAACATGTCGGAAATCGGCAAACGGCAGCCAGATGCCAATTCGCTAATTCTTGAGAATTGGCAACTGGCAGCCAGATGCCAATTCGATTTGAGAGGTTTTAAGACGATTACAGCTACATAGGAAACCGGTTAACGCAGCCAGATGCCAATTCGAAAAAAATATGAATTGTAAACTGGCATTGGCAGACAGATGCCTATGGGATTTGAGAGTTTAGACGATTTAAACTAAACAGGAAATCGTAACACGACACCCAGATGCCTATTTGCAAATTCATGTGAACTGGAAACAGGCAACTGGTAGTCAGATGCCAATTCGATCTGAGACAGTTTCAGACGATCAAAGCTACATCGTAAACCGGAAAACGGCAGCCAGATGCCAATTTCCCCAAAATCTACTGAACTGGCAACTGGCAGCCGGATGCCAATTGGATTTGAGAGTGTTAAAATCGATTAAAGGTACATACGAAACCGGTAAAGGGCAGTCAGATGCCAAATCGAAATTTTTTATGAATTGTCAACTGGCAACTTGCAGCTAGATGCCACTTCGAGCTGAGAGTGTTTTAGACAAGTAAAGCTAAATAGGTAACCGGCAAATGATATCCAGATGCCTATTCGAAAAGTCTTGTGAACTGGCAACTGGCAACTGGCAGCCAGATGCCAATTCGATTTGAGAGGGTTTCAGACAATTAAAGCTACACAGGAATCCGGCAAACGGCAGCCAGATGCCAATTCGCTTAATCTACTGAACTGGCAACTGGCAGCGAGATGCCAATTCGATTTGAGAGTGTTTAAGACGATTAAAGCTACATAGGAAATCGGTAAACGGCAGTCTGATGCCAATTCGAAATTTTTATGAATTGTCAACTGGCAACTGGCAGCCAGATTCCGATTTGATCTTGGGTTTATGCCGCTTAAAAAGCTATATAGGAAATCGGCAAACGACATCCAGATGCCAATTAGCAAATTCCTGTGAACTGGCAACTGGCAGTCAGATGCCAACTCGATCTGAGACGGTTTCAGATGATAAAAGCTACATCGGAAACCGGAAAACGGCACCCAGATGCCAATTCGCTAATTCTACTGAACTGGCAACTGCCAACTGGCAGTAGATGCAAATTCGATTCATGAGTGTTCAAGACAATTGAAGCAATGTTGGAAACACGCAAACGGAAGCCAAATGCCAATTCGCTAATGCTTGCGAATTGGCAAATGGCAACTTGCAGCCAGATGCCAATTAGATTTGAGAAGATTTAAGACGATTAAAGAAACATAGGAAACCGCAAACGGCAGCCAGATGCCAATTCGATTTGAGAGTGTTTAAGACGATTAAAGCTACATAGGAAATCGGTAAACGGCAGCCAGATGCCAATTCGAAATTTTTATAAAATTGGCAACTGGCAACTGGCGGCCAGATGCAGATTTGACCTGAGAGGGTGAATGCCGGTTAAAGCTTAATAGGATACCGGCAAACTACATTTAGATGCCAAATCGCTAATTCTTGTGAACTGGCAACTGGCAGTCAGATGCCTATTCGATTTGATAGGGAATCAGACGATTTTTAGCTACAAAGGAAACCTGTAAACGCCAGTCAGATGCAAATTCGGTAATTCTCCTGAACTGGCACCTGGCAGTCAGATGCCAATTCGATTTGAGAGTGTAAAAGACAATTAAAGCCATGTAGGAAATCAGCAAACGTCAGCCAGATGCAAATTCGAAATTTTTTGCGAATAGGCAACTGGCAACTGTCAGCCAGATGCAAATTTAATTTGAGGGGTTTTATGCCGATTAAAGCTAGATAGGAAACCGGCAAACGACATCCAGATGCGAATTCGCAAATTATTGTGAACTGGCAACTGGCAGTCAGTTGCCAATTCGATTTGATATGGTTTCAGCAATAAAGGTTACATATGGAACCGGTACACGGCAGCCAGATGCCAATTCGAAATTTTTTACGAATTGTCTCCTGGCTTTTGGCAGCCAGATGTCAATTCGAATTTAGAGTACTAAGACGATAAAAGCTAAATAGGAAACCTGCAAACGACATGCAGATGCCAATTCGGAAATTCTTGTGAACTGGCTATTGGCAACTGGCAGTCAGATGCCAGTTCGACTTGAGAGTGTTTCAGACGATCTAAACTGAATAGGAAACCGACAAACGACATCCAGATGCCAATTCGCAAATCCTTTGAGCTTGCAACTGGCAGTCAGATGCCAATTGGATTTGAGACGCTTTCAGACGTTTAAAGCTACATTGGAAACCGGCAAACGGCAGCCAGATGCCAATTTACCAATTCTATTCAACCGCCAACTGGCAGCCAGATGCCAATTCGATTTGAGAGTGTTTAAGACAATTAAAACCAAGTCGGAAATCGGCAAACGACATCCAGATGCGAATTCGCAAATTCTTGTGAACTGGCAACTGGCAGTCAGTTGCCAATTCGATTTGATATGGTTTCAGCAATAAAGGTTACATATGGAACCAGTACACGGCAGCCAGATGCCAATTCGAAATTTTTTTATGAATTGTCTCCTGGCTACTGGCAGCCAGATGTCAACTCGAATTTAGAGTACTAAGACGATAAAAGCTAAATAGGAAACCTGCAAACGACATGCAGATGCCAATTCGGAAATTCTTGTGAACTGGCTATTGGCAACTGGCAGTCAGATGCCAGTTCGACTTGAGAGTGTTTCAGACGATCTAAACTGAATAGGAAACCGACAAACGACATCCAGATGCCAATTCGCAAATCCTTTGAGCTTGCAACTGGCAGTCAGATGCCAATTGGATTTGAGACGCTTTCAGACGTTTAAAGCTACATAGGAAACCGGCAAACGGCAGCCAGATGCCAATTTACCAATTCTATTCAACTGCCAACTGGCAGCCAGATGCCAATTCGATTTGAGAGTGTTTAAGACAATTAAAACCAAGTCGGAAACCGGCAAACGGCAGCCAGATGCCAATTCGCTAATTCTTGTGAACTGGCAACTGGCAGCCAGATGCCAATTCGATTTGAGTGGGTTTAAGACGATTAAAGCTGATAAGGTATCCGGCAAAAGGCAGCCAGATGCCAGTTCGCTAGTTCTTGTGAATTAGCAACTGGCAACTGACAGCCTGATGCCAAATCGAAAAATTATATGAATTGTAAACTGGCAACTGGCAGTTAGATGCCAATTCGATTTGAGAGTCTTTTACACGATTTAAACTTAATAGGAAATCATCAAAGACATCAAGAAGCCTATTCGCAAATTCTTTTGAACTGGCAACTGGCAGTCAGATGCCAATTCGATTTGAGACGGTTTCAGACGATTAAAGCAACATAGGAAACCGGCAAACGGCAGCCAGATGTAAATTCGCTAATTCTACTGAACTTGCAAATGGCAACTGACAGCCAGATGTCGATTCGATTTGAGAGTCTTTAAATCGATTAAAGGTACATACGAAACCGGTAAACGGCAGCCAGATGCCAATTCGAACATTTTTATGAATTGTCAACTGGCAACTGGCAGCTAGATGCCAGTTCGAGCTGAGAGTGTTTAAGAAGATAAAATTTAAATAGGTAACCGGCAAATGATATCCAGGTGCCTATTCGAAAAGTCTTGTGAACTGGCAACTGGCAGTCAGATGCCAATTCGATTTGAGAGGGTTTCAGACGATTAAAGCTACATAGGAAACCGGCAAACGGCAGCCAGATGCCAATTTGCTTACTCTACTGAACTGTTAACTTGCAACTGGCAGCGAGATGTCAGTTCGATTTGAGAGAGTTTCAGACGATTAAAGCTACATAGGAAACCGGCAAACGGCAGCCAGATGCCAATTCGATTTGAGACGGTTTCAGACGATTAAAGCTACATAGGAAACCGGCAAACAGCAGCCAGATGTAAATTCGCTAATTCTACTGAACTGGAAAATGGCAACTGGCAGCCAGATGTCGATTCGATTTGAGAGTGTTTAAATCGATTAAAGGTACATACTAAACCGGTAAACGGCAGCCAGATGCCAATTCGAAAATTTTTATGAATTGTCAACTGGCAACTGGCAGCTAGATGTCAGTTCAAGCTGAGAGTGTTTAAGACGATAAAATCTAAATAGGTAACCGGCAAATGATATCCAGGTGCCTATTCGGAAAGGGTTGTGAACTGGCAACTGGCAACTGGCAGTCAGATGCCAATTCGATTTGAGAGGGTTTCAGACGATTAAAGCTACATAGGAAACCGGCAAACGGCAGCCAGATGCCAATTTGCTTACTCTACTGAACTGTTAACTGGCAACTGGCAGCGAGATATCAGTTCGATTTGAGAGTGTTTAAGGCGATTAAAACTACATAGGAAATCGGTAAACCGCAGCCAGATGCCAATTCGAACATTTTTATGAATTGTCGACTGGCAACTGGCACCCAAATGCCTATTCGACTTGGGAGGGTTTATGCCGATTAAAGCTATATCGGAAACCGGCAAACGTCATCCAGATGCCAATTCGGAAATTCTTCTGAACTGGCAACTGGCAGCTACATAGGAGATCGGAAAACGACAGCCACATGCCAATTCGCTAGTTCTCCTGAACTGGCAACTGACAGTCAGATGCCAATTCGATTGATGAGTGTTTAAGACAATTTAAGGCATGTAGGAAACCGGCAAACGGAACCAGATGTCAATTCGCTAATGCTTGCGAATTCGCTAATGCTTGCCAAGTTGAAAATTTTTATGAATTGGCAATTTGCTTACTCTACTGAACTGTTCACTGGCAACTGGCAGCGAGATGTCATTTCGATTTGAGAGTGTTTAAATCGATTAAAGGTACATAATAAACCTGTAAACGGCAGCCAGATGCCAATTCTATTTGAGACGGTTTCAGATAATTAAAGCTTCATAGGAAGCCGGCAAACGGAAGCCAGATGTAAATTCGTTTATTCTACTAAACTGGCAAATGACAACGGGCTGCCAGATGTCGATACGATTTGAGTATATTTAAATCGATTAAAGGTACATACTAAACCGGTAAACGGCAGCCAGATGCCAATTCGAAAATTTTTATGAATTGTCAACTGGCAACTGGCAGCTAGATGCCAGTTCGAGCTGAGAGTGTTTAAGACGATAAAATCTAAATAGATAACCGGCAAATGATATCCAGGTGCCTATTCGAAAAGTCTTGTGAACTGGCAACTGGCAGTCAGATACCAATTCGATTTGAGAGGGTTTCAGACGATTAAAGCTACATAGGAAACCGGCAAACGGCAGCCAGATGCCAATTTGCTTACTCTACTGAACTGTTAACTGGCAACTGGCAGCGAGATGTCAGTTTGATTTGAGAGTGTTTAAATCGATTAAAGGTACATACTTAACCGGTAAACGGCAGCCAGATGCCAATTCGATTTGAGACGGTTACAGACGATTAAAACTACATAGGAAACCGGCAAACGGCAGCCAGGTGTAAATTGGCTAATTCTACTGAACTGGCAAATGGCAACTGGCAGCCAGATGTCGATTCGATTTGAGAGTGTTTAAATCGATTAAAGGTACATACTAAACCGGTAAACGGCAGCCAGATGCCAATTCGATTTGAGACGGTTTCAGACGATTAAAGCTTCATAGGAAACCGGCAAACGGCAGCCAGATGTAAATTTGCTAATTCTACTGAACTGGCAAATGGCAACTGGCAGCCAGATGTCGATTCGATTTGAGAGTGTTTAAATCGATAAAGGGTACATACTAAACCGGTAAACGGCAGCCAGATGCCAATTCGAAAATTTTTATGAATTGTCAACTGGCAACTGGCAGCTAGATGTCAGTTCGAGCTGAGAGTGTTTAAGACGATAAAAATTAAATAGGTAACCGGCAAATGATATCCAGGTGCCTGTTCGAAAAGTCTTGTGAGCTGGCAACTGGCAGTCAGATACCAATTCGATTTGAGAGGGTTTCAGACGATTAAAGCTACATAGGAAACCGGCAAACGGCAGCCAGATGCCAATTTGCTTACTCTACTGAACTGTTAACTGGCAACGGGCAACGAGATATCAGTTCGATTTGAGAGTGTTTAAGGCGATTAAAACTACATAGGAAATCGGTAAACCGCAGCCAGATGCCAATTCGTACATTTTTATGAATTGTCGACTGGCAACTGGCACCCAGATGCCTATTCGATTTGAGAGGGTTTATGCCGATTAAAGCTATATAGGAAACCGGCAAACGTCATCCAGATGCCAATTCGGAAATTCTTCCGAACTGGCAACTGGCAGTCAGATGCATATTCGATTTGAGACAGTTTGAGATGATTAAAGCTACATAGGAGACCGGAAAAAGGCAGCCAGATGCCAATTCGCTAATTCTCCTCAACTGGCAATTGACAGTCAGATGCCAATTCGATTCATGAGTGTTTAAGACAATTTAAGCCATGTAGGAAACCGGCAAACGGAACCAGATGCCAATTCGCTAATGCTTGCGAATTCGCTAATGCTTGCCAAGTTACAAATTTTTATGAATTGGCAACTGGCAACTGGCAGCCAGATGCCAATTCGATTTGAGAGTGTTAAAGACGATTAAAGCTGCATAGGGAATCGGTAAACGGCAGCCAGATGCCATTTCAAGATTTTTTATTATTGTCATCTGGCAACTGGCAGCCAGATGCTGATTTGATTTAAGAGGTAAATGCCGGTTAAAGCTAAATACCTGCAAACGACATCCAGATGCCAATTCGAAAAGTCTTGTGAACTGGCAACTGGCAACTGGCAGTCAGATGCCAATTCGATCTGAGAGGGTTTCAGACGATTAAAGCTACATAGGAAACCGGCAAACGGCAGCCAGATGCCAATTTGCTTACTCTACTGAACTGTTAACTGGCAACGGTCAGCGAGATATCAGTTCGATTTGAGAGTGTTTAAGGCGATTAAATTTACATAGGAAATCGGTAAACCGCAGCCAGATGCCAATTCGAACATTTTTAGCTCACCTGAGCCAGCGGCTCCGGGGGAGCTTATAGGATGGTAAGGCTCCGTCGTCCGTCGTCGTCCGTCGTCCGTCGTCCGTCCGTCCGTCAACAATTTCAAATGACTTCTCCTCTGAAACCGCTGGGCCGATTGTAACCAAATTTCATATAGAGCCTCCTGGGACCTTAGGAACGAAAAGTTGTTCAAACGGTCCTGGTCACATGACCAACATGGCCGCCATGCCCATATATGGTAAAAACCTGAAAAAATCTTCTTCTCCAGAACCAATAGGCCGATGGCCTTGAAACTTGATATGTAGCATCGGGTACGCGAGTACTACCAAGATTGTTCAAATTATGACCTTGGGTTGACCTTGACCTTTTTTACGGTAAGGTCAAATTTGCTTCCTTATGCTTTTATATGGCAAGATGCTACAACATAAGATATCTTGGAAACTGTTGAAGATTTTGGGCTAAAAATTGGTATCTACAGTCATCTTAATGACTACATGAAGATTTATAAGTACAAGAGGTCAAGGTCATTCTTTGACCTTTGACCCTGAACTCTCGTATTTTGATAAGTTCTAACAATCTCCTCAAAAGCCACTGGGCCAATTGATTCCAAATTTCATATAGAGCCTTCAGGGGTTGAGGGAACAAAAATTTGTTCATACGGTCCAGGTCACATGACCAACATGGCCACCACGCCCATATATGGTAAAAACCTTTAAAAATCTTCTTCTCCAGAACCAGTTGACCGATGGCCTTGAGACTTGGTATGTAGCATTGGGTACATGAGTACTATCAAGATTGTTCAAATTATGACCTTGTGTTGACCTTGACCTTTTTTATGGCAAGGTCAAATATGGGAAAATGTTAGAACATGAGATTTCATGATAAGTTTTGAAGATTTTGGCCTAAAAATTGGCATATACAGTCATCTTAATGAGTACATGAAGATTTGTGAGTACAAGAGGTCAAGGTCATTCTTTGACCTTTGACCCAGAACTCTCATATTTTGACAATTTCAAACAATCTCCTCAAAAACCACTTGGCCAATTGTGACCAAATTTTATATAGAGCCTCCAGGGGTTGAGGGAATGAAAAAATTTCTAACGGTCCTGTTCACATGACCAACATGGCCACTATGCCCATATATGGTAAAAACCTTTAAAAATCTTCTTCTCCAGAAACAACTGACTGATGGCCTTGAGACTTGGTATGTAGCATTGGGTACTTGAGTACTATCAAGATTATTCAAATTATGACTTTGTGTTGACCTTAACTTTTTTTACAGCAAGGTCAAATATGGGAAAATGCTAGAACATAAGATTTCATGGAAAGTTTGAAGATTTTGGCCTAAAAATTGGTATATACAGTTGTCTTAATGAGGTCATGAAGAATTATGAGTACAAGAGGTCAAGGTCATTTCTTGACCTTTGATCCAGATCGCTCATATTTTGACATTTTTAACCATTTCCTCAAAAGCCAAAGGGCCAATTGTAAACACATTTCATATAGAGCCTCCAGGGGTTGATTGAATGAAAAATTTGTTCAAACGGTCCAGGTCACATGACGAACATGGCCCCCATTACCACTTATGGCATAAATCTTTAATATTTTCTTCTCCAGAACCAATACACCTATGGCCTTGAAACTTGGTAAGTAGCATGGAGTACTAGAGTACAACCAAGACTGTTCAAATGGTGACCTTGGGTTTACCTTGACCTTTTTTGCGGCATGGTCAAATATGGGCAAATGCTAGAACATAAGATTATCATGGAAAGTTTTGAAGATTTTGGCCTAAAAATGGTATATATGGTTGTCTTAATGAGTACATGAAGATTCATGAGTACAAGCTGTCATGGTCATTCTTTGACTTTGACCCAAGACCAGGGCTCGGGAAATATTGAAAAATGAATCGGTCCAGCCGATGACGTCATCACCTAACTAATTTCCATTGGGAAAAAATTGATACCTGTCACGAAAACTAATGACAACTAGCGAAGTCCTATGAATTAATCCCGATTTCCGTACAAAGGTCGTACATTGTTGTGTTTGGTGGAGTTCTTGGTTTCAAACATTTTAAGACGTTTAGCTACGCATGTAGAAGCAAATACAAGACTAGAACGTGTTCGTAGGCAAAGCGGACGTGATAGAAGACATCACACTTGATTGACAGGTGGACAGGGGAGACAACCTGTTCAAGTCCATTGCATTAAAATTGACGGTCATTCCTGTTTGTGAACAATACGTAAGTCCTGAGCATTAACTCGCCAAAGTTATGATGGTTGTACTATTTAACGTACCCAAATTGCATAATTTCCCCTCCACTGCCGCCGAATGGGCCGCGTCGGAAATGGTGACTTACGGAACGCGTGAAGAGCGTATATTGACTAGTTTCCACCGAAGTATTCGGTTGTCGCTAGGTCGCCGTTCATTATTATTCATGTTAGATGCGAACAAGAAAGACCGGTCTGACTGCTTAGTTGCGCTGGCTGGTACGATTGTTAGTCATCTGTGTGTACTTAGGTACCTTTAGCCGTCGTACAGTTAGAATGACACTGCGTACGTTATATACCCACAGCGGCGTCTTTTATCTTTATATCATAGACAAAACGTGCTTGACCCATATTGCATATCAACGCTGGGTTAGTATTATACCCAATATAATAAATCGCGTAGACCCTGATTAAAATGCGCTATTTTTTGTGCACTGCTCAGCATTATTTTCGCACTGGTCTGCATGACGATATGACGATACAACTAGGAAATCGGTGAAATGGACGTTTCCATTTTCATATTTTATAGTTCCATTATTCAAAACATTGTATATTTTTACAAGAGCGTAGACCATAACGCGTCGGAAATAGTGACTATTAATATTAACAATGTATCTTCGTTTTCGCGGAATAGGTTGGTATTCCTAAAAACTCCATTGCAGACAGTATGAAACATGAAAGACTACCCGTTGTAAGGGCAAATGCAAATATGAATGAACTTCGGACAGACTTTGTCAATACATTCGTCAGCATTCATCTGTTATGGATACATTCACAAACTTTTGAAGTCGGCATACGCCCTACACATACAGGTTAGTTACATTCTCGCGATCGTGAAACAAGATGGACACCTTTCATCCCAAAGCCCAGTCATCGTGATTTTGATAAGTTGTTTTGTAGACTGTCGTAAGAGTGCGCGTCATTATGACACTTGTTATTGACAGGTAGGAGGTCCGACATGTGGTTCAGTGCTCCATACGGACAATCTCGATTGGCCCGTAGGCGGTCTTTTCGTCTGGCTAACACCTGCGTTAATCCGATTAGTTATGACACGTGCTAGAATTTTAAAGACAGTGGCGATATTTCATATGTCGGGACAAGATCAAACGGCCGTGTGTAACAAATTATCGGACGAATCGGAGAAAATTTCCTAAGTATTGGGCCAGTATGGGACCGATTTTTTGGGGCTTTTGGCTGTTTCCAATCGGTCCCAATTTCTGAATTTCGGTCTGGGACCGAAAGAAATCCGGTTTTCCCGAGCCCTGCCCAAGACTCATATTTTGACAATTTCAGACATGATAAGAAAAAGTCACCTTGCCATTTGCCCAGGTGAGCGATTCAGGGCCTCATGGCCCTCTTGTTATGAATTGTCGACTGGCAACTGGCACCCAGATGCCTATTCGATTTGAGAGGGTTTATGCCGATTAAAGCTATATAGGAAACCGGCAAACGTCATCCAGATGCCAATTCGGAAATTCTTCTGAACTGGCAACTGGCAGTCAGATGCATATTCGATTTGAGACAGTTTGAGATGATTAAAGCTACATAGGAGACCGGAAAAAGGCAGCCAGATGCCAATTCGCTAATTCTCCTCAACTGGCAACTGACAGTCAGATGCCAATTCGATTCATGGGTGTTTAAGACAATTTAAGCCATGTAGGAAACCGGCAAACGGAACCAGATGCCAATTCGCTAATGCTTGCGAACTCGCTAATGCTTGCCAAGTTGAAATTTTTTATGAATTGGCAACTGGCAACTGGCAGCCAGATGCCAATTCGATTTGAGAGTGTTAAAGACGATTAAAGCTGCATAGGAAATCGGTAAACGGCAGCCAGATGCCATTTCAAGATTTTTTATTATTGTCAACTGGCAACTGGCAGCCAGATGCCGATTTGATTTAAGAGGTAAATGCCGGTTAAAGCTAAATATCAGACGAACTGAACTGGCAACTGGCAGTCAGATGCCAATTCGATTTGAGAGGGTCTATGCCGATTAAAGCTAGATAGGAAACCGGCAAACGGCAGTCAGACGGAAATTCGTATATTCTCCTGAACTGGCAACTGGCAACTGGCAGTCAGATGCCAATTCGGTTTGTGATTGTTAAAGACAATTAAAGCCATGTAAGAAATCGGCAAACTGCAGCCAGATGCCAATTCGAAATTTTTTGCAAAACTGACAGCCAGATGCCAATTCGATTTGAGAGGGTATATGCCGATTAAAGCTTAATAGGAAACCGGCATACGACTACCAGATGCGAATTCGCTAATTCTTGTGAACTGGCAACTGACAACTGGCGGTCAGATGCCAATTCGATTTGATACGGTTTCAGTCAAATAATGCTTCATATGGAACCGGTAAACGGCAGCCAGATGCCGTTTGCCAATTCGCTAATTTTTGCGTATTAGCATCGGACTGCCGTTTGCCGGTTTACTACATGGCCTTTATTGTCTTAAACACTCATGAATCGAATAGGCATCTGTCTGTCAGTTGCCAGTTCAGGAGAATTAGCGAATTGGCATCTGGCTGCCATTTATCGGTTTCCTGTGTAGCTTTAATCGACTGAAACCGTCTCAAATCGAATTGACATCTGACTGCTAGTTGCCATTTCACACGAATTTGCGAATTGGCATCTGGATGTCGTTTGTTGATTTCCTATTTAGTTTAAAACTTCTTAAACACTCTCAAATCGAACTGGCATCTGTCTGCCATTTGCCAGTTTACAATTCATAAAAAGTTTTGAATTGGTATCTAGCTGCCGTTCACCGGTTTGCTATGTAGCTGAAATCGTCTTAAAACCTCTCTAATCGAATTTGCATCTGGCTGCAAGTTGCCAGTTGCCAATTCACAAGAATTAGCGAACTGGCATCTGGCTGCCTTTTGTGGGATACCTATTTAGCTTTAATCGTCTAACACCCTCTCAAATCGAAGTGGCATCTGACTGCCAGTTGCCAGTTCCCAGTTCACAAGAATTGTGGCATTAACCCTCTAAAATCGAATTTGCATCTGGCTGCCAGTTGCCAGTGACAATTCATAAACAATTTCGAATTGGCATCTGGCTGCCGTTTACCCGTTTCCTATGTAGCTTTAATCGTCTTTAACAGTCTAAAATCAAATTGGCATCTGGCTGCCAGTTGCCAGTAGCAAATTCATTTAAAAAAAATCGAATTGGCATCTGACTGCCGTTTCCCGAATTCCTGTGTTGTTTTAATCGTCTTAAACGCTCTCAAATCGAATTGGCATCTGGCTGCCAGTTGCCAGTTGGCAATTCGCAAAAATATTCGAATTGGCATCTGGCTTCCGTTTGCCGGTTTCCTACATGGCTTTAATTGTCTTAAACACAAATGAATCGAATTGGCATCTGGCTGCCAGTTGCAAGTTGCGAGTTCAGGAGAATTAGCGAATTGGCATCTGGCTGCCGTTTGTCAGTTTCCTACATTGCTTTAATCATCTGAAACCCTCTCAAATCAAACTGGCTTCTGACTGCCAGTTGCCAGTTGCCAGTTCAAGAGAATAAGCGAACTGGCATCTGGCTACCGTTAGCCGGTTTCCTTTGTAGTTTTAATCATCTGAAACCCTCTGAATAGTATTGGCATCTCGCTTCCAGTTAACCGTTGTCAGTTTAGAAGAAATAGCGAATTGGCATCTGGCTGCCGTTTGCCGGTTTTCTATGTAGCCTTAATCGCCAGAAACCGTCTCAATTCGAATTGGCATCTGACTCCCAGTTGCCAGTTGCCAATCCATAAAAATTTTGAAATTGGCATCTGGCTGCCATTTGCCGGTTTCCTATATTGCTTTAATCGTCTTAAACCTTCTGAAATCGAATTGTCGTCTGGCTGCAAGTTCCCAGTTGCTTATTCGCAAGCATTATCGAATTCACAAACATAAGCGAATTGGCATCTGACTTCCGTTTGCCGGTTTCCTACATGGCTTAAATTGTCTTAAACACTTATGAATCAAATTGGCATCTGACTGCCAGTTTCATGGAATCTGGGTGCCGTTTTCCGGTTTCCTATGTAGCTTTAATCATCTGAAACCGTCTCAAATCGTATTGGCATCTGACTGCCAGTTGCCAGTTTACAAGGATTTGCAAATTGACAACTCGATGTCTTTAGCCGGTTTCCTAAATAGCTTTATCGGCATAAACCCTCTTAAATCGAAACAGGCATTTGGCTGCCAGTTGCCAGTTGACAACTCATAGAAATTTTCGAATTGGCATCTGGCTGCCGTTTACCGGTTTCTTCTGTAGCTTTAATCGACTTAAAAACTCTCAAATCGAATTGGCATCTCGCTGCCAGTTGACAGTGGCCAGTTCAGTGGAATTAGGGAATAGGCATCTGGCTGCCGTTTGCCGGTTTCCTATGTAGCTTTAATCGTCTGAAACCGTCTGAAATCGAAATGGCATCTGACTGCCAGTTGCCAGTTCATAAAAAAATTTCGAATTGGCATCTTGCTGTCATTGACCGGTTTCCTTTGTATCTTTAATCGATTTAACCATTTCAAATCGAATTGGCATCTGGCTGCCAGTTGCCAGTTGCCAATTCATAAAAAAATTGGAATTGGCATCTGACTGCCATTAGTCGGTTTCCTATGTTGCTTTAATATTCATAAACCCTCTCAAATCGAATTGGCATCTGATAAACCCTCTCAAATTGAATTGGCATCCGGCTGCAAGTGGCCAGTTGGCAATTCGCAAGCATTAGCGAATTCGCAAGCATAAGCGAATTGGCATCTAACTTCCGTTTGCCGGTTTCATACATGTCTTAAATTGTCTTAAAACCTCACGAATCGAATTGACATCTGACTGCCCGTTGCTAGTTGCCAGTTCAGGAGAATTAGCGAATTGGCATCTGGCTGCCGTTTTCCGGTTTCCTGTGTAGCTTTAATCATCTGATACCGTCTCAAATCGAATTGGCATCTGACTGCCAGTTGCCAGTTCACAAGAGTTCGCAAATTGGCATCTGGATGTCGTTTTCCGGTTTCCCATAAAGTTTAATCAGCATTTACCCTCTCAAATCGAATTGTCACCTGGCTGCCAGTTGCCAGTTGACAATTTATATTCTTTTTTCGAATTGGCATCTGGCTGCCGTTTACCGGTTTCCTACGTAGCTTTAATCGTCTTAAACACCCTCAAATCGAATTGGCATCTCGCTGGCAATTGCCAGTAGCCAGTTGAGTAGAATTAGCGAACTGTCAACTGGCTGCCGTTTGCCGGTTTCCTATGTAGCTTTGATCGTGTGAAACCGTCTCAAATCGAATTGGCATCTGACTGCCAGTTGCCAGTTCACAAGACTTTTCGAAAAGACATCTGGATATCATTTGCCGGTTACCTATTTAGCTTTTATCGTCATGAACACTCTCAGCTCGAATTGGCATCTAGCTGCCAGTTGCCAGTTGACAATTCATAAAAAATCATAAATATTTTCGAATTGGCATCTGGCTGCCGGTTTCGTATGTACCTTTTAATCGATTTAAACACACTCAAATAGAATTGGCATCTAGCTGCCAGTTGCCATTTGCCAGTTCAGTAGAATTAGAATTAACGAATTGGCATCTGGCTGCCGTTTGCCCCATTCGAATGTAGCTTTAATCGCCTGAAACTGTCTCAAGTCGAATTGGGATCTGACTGCCAGTTGCCAGTTCACAAGAATTTTCGAATAGGCATCGGGATGTCGTTTGATGATTTCCTATTTAGTTTGTATCGTCTAAAACACTCTCAAATCGAATAGGCATCTGTCTGCCAGTTGCCAGTTTACAATTCATAAAAATTTTCGAATTGGCATCTGACTGCCGTTTACCGGTTTCCTATGCAGCTGTAATCGTCTTAAAACCTCTCTAATCGAATTGGCATCTGGCTGCCAGTTGCCAGTTGCCAATTTCACGAGAATTAGCGAACTGGCATCCCGTTGCGTTTTGCCGGATACCTATTTAGCTTGAATCTCAAATCCAATTGGCATCTGACTGCCAGTTGCCAGTTCACAAGAAATAGCGAATTGGCATATGGCTACCGTTCCCGATTTCCGACATGGTTTTAATTGTCTTAAACACTCTCAAATCGAATTGGCATTTGGCTGCCAGTTGGCAGTTCAGTTGAATTGGTGAATTGGCTTCAGGATGCCGTTTGCCGGTTTCCTATGTAGCTTTAATCGTCTGAAAGCGTCTCAAAATCGAATTGGCATCTGACTGCTATTTGCCAGTTGCCAGTTCACAAGAATTGGCGAATTGGCATCTTGATGTCGTTTGTCGGTTTCCTGTTCAGTTTAAATCGTCTTTCACACTCTCAAGTCGAATTGGCATCTGACTGCCAGCTGCCAATTGCCAGTTCTCAAAAATTTGCTAACTGGCATCTGGATGTAGTTTGCAGGTTTCCCATTTACATTTTATCGTCTTAGACACTCTCAAATCGAACTGGCATCTGGCTGCCAGTTGCCAGTTGACAATTCATGTAAAAATTTGAATTGGCATCTGGCTGCCGTTTACCGGTTCCATATGTATCTTTAATCGTCTGAAACCGTCTCGCTGCCAGTTGCCAGTTCACATGAATTAGCCAATTGGCATCTGGATGTCGTTTGTCGGTTTCCTATTCAGTTTAAATCGTCTTAAACCCTCTCAAATCGAATTGTCACCTGGCTGCCAGTTGCCAGTTGCAAATACATAAGAATTTGCGATTTGGCATCCGGCTGCCGTTTGCCGGTTTCCTTTGTACCTTTAATCGTCTTAAACCCTCGGAAATCGAATTGGCATCTGGCTGCCAGTTGCCAGTTGTTTTACCGCAAGAATTTTCGAATTGTCATCTGGATGCCGTTTGCCGGTTTCCTATTTAGCTTTAATCGTCTTAACCCCTTTCGAATCGAATTGGCATCTGTCTGCCAGTTGCCAGTTCAGAATTAGCGAATTGTCATCTGGCTGCCGTTTGCCGGTTTCCTATGTTGCTTTAATCGTCTTAAACTCTCTCAAATCGAATTGGCACGTGGCTGCCAGTTGCCAGTTGCCAATTCACAAGAATTTGCGAATTGGCATCTGGCTGCCAGTTGCCAATTGACTAGATTCTGCGAATTGGCATCTTGATGCCGTTTGCCAGTTGCCTTTTCATCTGATATGCTCTAAAACGCTATCGATTCGAATTGGCATCTGGCTGCCTGTTGTCAGTTGCCAATTCACTTGAATTTGCGAATTGGCATGTGCATGCCGTTTGCCAGTTACCTATTCAGCTGTAAAAGCATCTCAAATCGAATTGGCATCTAGTTGCCAGTTACCTGTTGCCAATTCGCGAGAATTGGCATCTAGAATGTGAAGTTAGCTGCCATTTGCCAATTGCCGATTGAATAGGCAAATGGCAACTGGCAACTGGCAGCCAACTTCACGAACATAGAATGACTTGAAGATTTTTTCGCTATGTTTATTAGTACCGGAGATATCGTAGGCACCAGGCAGCGATAATAGGCATCCCTTAACTGGACAATGCCGGGGTTGAATCTGCTAATTTGCCAGTATGGTGAGGGTACCCTTCTTTTAAAGCAGCTTGTGAATGCTATGTCATCGATACAAGGATCAGTCTTTTACAGCTATGTGATGAAAAAACCGGGTCTCTGAATGATTTTTAATTTAGGTGAATATTACCTTTCGTTCTTGAGATATAAGGCAGTGACAGAACTTTTTGGATGATCCTCGTACAGTGTTGAAGGGCTACATGACCAAAACGATACCTGTCTTTGTCTTATTCTACCCCTATACTCCGCGTGATGATTCCGCCGGTGTTAACGGGCGCCCGTAAAAATAACGGGAAATGGACTGGTTGCCAATTATTCTACCGTAAAATCTACGGATTTTTTTAGAGTTCAGTTTTTTTCATGTAGCACCAGATAGTGAAGGGTCACAGAATGTAAGTCTTCATGCTTGCGATTAGCCAAATTCAAATTTCTAAACTGAAATACAAAAACCTATGCCTATTTCATCCTTGTAGGGTTAATCGTGGAGTATTGTGCTTCATATGGTGCCCATAAAATATGTGGGCGTCACTTACTTTCCACATGACCCATCGTGTTCATGCTTCCGTGGACGTCGGGGGAATGGGGTCCGTTTATTGGCTAAATGAAGGTAAATTATATATATATATATATATTTAGAAAACCTATATATATACCTTCTTTCTCATCGAATTTGTCTAAATAATTTGACAGCAAATATGTGTTTGTTTAGTACAAAAATAGATATAATGTTTTGTAGCTGTACCCTGTGTGTGAAAAAAAAAAAAAGAAACACAATACTTTATGATTTATCCCAACAGGATGTGATATGCTGACCAAGGGAAAAGGCAGCGACATGCTGCAAGAACAGGATCCGTAATACGAGATGATTGAGGACCTCGGGTCGTATTTATAAAACAACTTAAGTCGTTGCTATGCTGTTTCTATGAAGGAGATTCCCTACAATTATGAAGCTCTGGAGGAACAGTCTTTTTCAGACTCTTCCTCCAGAGCAAATTTCATAGTTGTAGGGAATCTCCTTTATAGAAATTTAGCCTTAACAACAGCATAGCAACCACCTTAGTTGTTTTATAAATACGACCCCCGACTTGGCAGCACTAGAGAGCAGAAGAGCAAAGATGCAGCTGATAATGCTCTTCAAGATAATAAATGCATGTGCATGATATACAACAACTTCGAAATATCTCACTCCAGTATCGAGAGCCTTACCAAATCAAATCGCTTGAAGAAGCTGAGACAGTGGAGAACTAACTCAATGCCAGGGGCCGTATTCATAAAGCCACTTAAGTCGTTGCTATGCGGTTGCTAGGGCTGAATATCTACAAAGGAGATTCCCTACAACTATGAAATTTGGTCTGGAGGAACAGTCTTTGTAAGACTGTTCCTCCAGAGCAAATTTCATAGTTGTAGGGAATCTCCTTCAAAGAAATTTAGCCTTAGCAACAGCATAGCAACGACTTAAGTCGTTTTATGAATACGGCCCCAGTTCCTGTAGCTGAGGCTCCAAATTTGGTATTCTCTTAATCCCAACTTTCTGAATACAGTTGGGGCCCAGACTGTTAGACATAGTAAATGAAACTGTCTGTACCGGTGAGGAGTTGTGCCAAGGGACTGCCAAGGTAGCCATATTGGTTTCGCTCCGTACCTGTCCGACAAGCCTTCCGATATATAGCTTTCCTATATATTTCCTATATATTTCAAACCTTTCTCTCGCAGTCTCGACTCGGATGGTCAACTGAGACGGAAGTTATTCAATCATAAGGTGTGATTTTTTTCTTTTACTTTTTTATACATATAAACAAAGAGTTAATGAGATCATGTAAAGACATGAAACTCTCATTTATATATTATCAGTTTTCTCCGAGTCTGGCTGTTTCATTGCTAGCTGTCTAGAACTTGTTAAAAGCAATAAAACTGGTGCTGTCCAAGAAAGCTTCACAAGCGTTTTCAGTCGCCATCCTCTAAGACAAGATCTGCGGCGTCTGATTTGGAACTGCATGTTTTGCAAATGTCCGTATTATAAGACTGAGTATCAATGGGTTAAGCTTTGAAAAAAAACAAAAAAAAAACAATTACATGCAACTTAAAAGTAGCCTCACAATATTTACTCAAATAGAAAGTCACATTCACGTAAATATGAAATAAGACAATGCCCTCGTTTGTGCTCTCTCCTTTACCCGATACTAGTGTCATACAAAAACGTATATATACGAATAAAAACCAAACCAAACCAAAACAAAACAAAACAAACTTGCAGGGATAAGAGGCACAAAAAGTAACACAATAATACGTCAATTCATATATTTATTTGATAACAAATATCACGACTGCCGCGCAGAATGCGGCGTTAGATCAAGACATACACTGCCTTAAATACACAGTTTAGGATTTTTTTCCAAGAAGAAAGTGTAATAAAATCAAATAGACCCCCCCTTAATTGAAACTGGACCTACCCAGAATGTTATTTTGATGAGACCACTAGGCAATAATGGATTCAAATTAAACGTGGCATTTCATGGATCGTACTTGCCGTAAATAATGGGCCACCTCATACAGATAGTGATCGGACCACTGTCCCAGTGTTTAGGGAATTGTCCCAGTGTTTAGGAAATTACAGTAAATAAATTAAAAATGAATGGATACACTTTCAGGGGAACCAACACTGCCATTTTTTTTGTTTTGTCACCCAGCTTAATGGGTGTCGACTCCGAAAGGAAAGAATTTGCTCCTTAAGGAGCAAATTCTTTTCTTTAAGAGTTGACACCCGTTAGGGCAGCAAACAAGAACGGTCTGAAAAGTTCTTTCTTCAAGTGTAGATGGATGGATGGATGACTTGCGATTTTAAGTCCTTTTCAACAGTATTTAGTCATAGCACGATTACAGGGTGATTATGAAAGGCTGTGTGCACTGGAACCCCGTCAACGGTTGGAAAGATTTCCGCCTCCAGCGGGGATCGAACCCTGGACCGATAGATCAGAAGACTAGCGTATACCCCACTGAGCTACCGGGGCTCCTCTCTTTGTAGGAATGGCGGAAAAGCAATATGTATCCTTATACCTTGTCTCGGACACATATTCAGTTAATGCAGTCAAACGTTGTCAGTCGTCGACAAACACTATATTCAAGCCTTTACTAACTTCGTTTAACCCATTCCATTTGGGATACCCCTTAAGGTATCTGGGCCAACAGTTTGGATCCAGATCAGGCCCCACAAACGTGGGGCCTGATCTGAGATCCAAACTGTTTGCTGCCTAGACATGATTTCTACAAGAGTTGGTTAGACCAATATTGTCAAAATATTCTTGATTTTTGATGCAGACGACAATTTCAGCAGACGACAAAAAATACCCAGAATGCAATGGTTAAAACCGGCAAACTACGAAGTTCGTCGATGTCTTGGCAATGTTCAAGACAGGGAACTATATAAGGAGGACTAACTTCCACAGTGTCATTCTCCGCTGACCCTCCTGGAGAGCATCGTTACGAGAATCGAAATAACAACAACAACAGTGTCATTCTGTCTCTTGATCACATAGTGTCAACACCTTCAGTCAGTAAATCCCTAGTATTATTTCAATTCTCATATCGACGTTGCCCCCGCACCTCAGCGGAACGAATCCATAGCCGCAGTAACGGGGCGTAAGTAAATCCCAGGGCTAGCAACGCATTTTATATGCACCAAATTCGAGGTTATAAGCTATGTCCGAGCAGTCGGCCATATCAGTCCGTTATTTTTAAAACAAAACTTTGCATTGTAAATTGACAGTTTGTAAATCACTTTAAAAGTATCCCAGCAGGCACACAACGTTGAATCAACATTGAATCAACCTTGATTCAACGTTATGACGTTGAATCAAGGTTGAATCAATGTTGATTCAATGTTATGTGCCCAATGGGATGCCTTCTTATCACAGTCGAAGAATGTTAAAAACTACAGAAGCCTATGAGGATCAGTTTTCTTAGTCCTAATTTCAATGACCTCCATTGGCTTCTGAAAATATACAGTCACCAATAAATAGTTATTAACAGAGGTAAACTATACTAGTCAAAAGTTCTAACCGACCACTTAGTTTTTATCATTTTTCCTCAGTGCTATTCGCAATCTCACAATTCAGTTTACAGCCACAGATAGGCTAATATGTCGATAAACCATACCACTAAAAGGTTAAGCATTATTCAATGCACTGTATCCAGGAGTCACAGATGAATACGGGTACCCCCATTTTCAAAATTAACAAGAATTTGCATTGAGTGGTGGGGTAAGTTTTAATATTTTGACCCAAAGCGGCCACTGGCATGCAGGAAGAGTGGTCATTTCTGCATAAATCTGTTTATTCAGTCATTTGCTGTAGTAATGAAGTGGTTTTGCTCACGTTAATTGGATATTTCAAAAAGTGATTCTTCACAAATTGTAACGAAATGCTCAATTTTGTGAATTTTAAAAATGGGGGTACTTCTGTTCATCAGCACATCCTGGATGTAATGTTAAGAATTTTGTCAAACCTTTTGATGGCTGAGTTGACTGACATATCTGCCTATTTGGGTATGTAAATAGAACTGTAAGATTGTTTGGGGTTCTGAAGAAAATTGATAAAATGTAAGTGGTCGGTTAGAACTTTTGACTAGTATATTAACAGATCACAGTTTATGTAACAACACAAAAAGTTTCGGTAAAATCAGCTGGTACACTGGTCCGATGAGAAAACAGGATTGGTGAATCCCTCATTTTCTTTCATCTTTAATTTTCTGAAAAAAGGAAGGAAGAATATAACTGCAAACGTTTCATAGCAATAATACCCTGAATACAATAAATCAAGTCTAATTTTGATGTACTAATTTTTCATTTATTGTTACAAAAAAGAAGTTTACCGTGACCTGCTTTCATGTTATGCATCACAATTATCAGAATAACTCGTAAACTTAATGAAATACTTAACATGACAATATTTCGAAGTTTGACCATGGTTCATAATATAATACAGTATGAACTCTGCGCTTTCATGCATGAATTTTTCCTGTCGATTTCATTGTGAGCTCCATTCTGTTTCATTCGTCACGTTAAGCAAGGAAGGTCTCCTAGAAGATCGTATTCTTTCCTTTAATAGTTGACCCAAATTGAAAGGGAAGCAAAATCTAAAAATGTACATATTCATCTTCAGAGTAATCAAAGTGATTTTACTTACTTATCTCTTATGCACCCTATTACAACTACAACTGTTATTATCACTGCAGCACCAAGACAACCTGCCAATACCGGCCAGTGATCATGGACCCAACTCTAGAATTTAAGATGAAACAAAATTAAAATAAATAATATCGTATTTTACATTAAATATTTGGTCAAAAATGTCTAACCAAATCTTGCAGAACAAATAGTAGCCTGATCAGAGTCTGCAAAATGTGCGGCATGTTTATATACAGACCCTGAAACGTAAAAAAAATGATTCGTTTATTTCGGGAAAGGGAGTGAGCCATTTAAAGTGGAAAAAATATTGAGTCCGATAGTGTTTCAAAGCTGTGTGCAGCTCGGTTGCAAAACGTAATAGGCCTACAATTGTATATATTTGGAAACCTCGACCAAGCTAATTTGTGGTAACATGAAAAATTTGAAACTCAACAAAACCGAATTTTCGAAATCACGATAGTAAAACTGGGCCTCATAGTCCTCACATTTAGGAACCAGCCGTGCTTCTTCCGAAACAGTGTCTCAGTTATGAAAATATTGGTCTAATGCATGTAGGTACTAGGTACTGGTGGTCATCCTCAGACCCGCCTGAGCAAGTGCACAATAAGGTCACAGCATGCGCAGTATTTCAGTCTTCTAGATGTCAAAATAGTGTAGTAATAGTTACCGGTGCTGGTGTAGGAGATTTTGTTGGTTGCTGTGTTTGAGATTTCTGTACACTTTCAACTGGAACTGGGAACAGGGTCGCCATTTCTGGCCCTGGTATGTTTTTATAAGCATTCTGTATCAAATTCAATGTCACTGAATTACTCCCACATGTACTGATGAACTGTACAACGTTTCCTCTGAAAAATATAATTTTACGGTATTCACTACGAAGATAACTGAGGGGTATGGGTACACATACATATTTTCACTATTTTTATCAAAGGGAGACCGATTTTTACTTCTTGCAAATTATTTCCTTTCAGACTTGACTGCCATTAAAAATGTTGGCAAAAAATGAAAATGACAAGAGTTGATTCCTCTTTTCGTTATCCATTAATCTTAAAGCAAACGTGATATTGTTCAGAATTAGTTGCAAATGTTAAGTTCTGAAAAAAATAGCAGCCCCATAAATTCTGCTATCTTGTTAGAATTAAACAGCTGGAAATAAATTTCGGAAAAAAAAATCCACTAAGCATAGTGAAGAAACCAAGAAAAATAGTAAGTCCAATGGAGTCGCGAATCGTGATCGGAATTGTCATACTGGTTATACCTGAATTGCTCTGATATGGGCACAAATCAGAAGAAAAAACAAAACAAAAAACCCTAAAAAGCATATGCGCGAGAAGATTTTTCATAAACAAAATAGAAACTGCGTATGTTTGCCATTATGGCTTTAAAACCTTGTAATAATATCTCCTTTGTTGTACTTACATAATGGAACTAATATAAAGATGAACTGTTTTTCCACCACATACATAATTCTGTATAAAACTGAAGAGTGAGGAAATAACTTTTTGTTGCATGGCGGAAGAAACGTTGGTAATAAACTGCATATCTATTGATATACCTGAAACGGAAAACAGGACACACATGAATGGCAGTAAAAATCGCAAAGCCGCAAGCAAAGCAATATCTGGATAAGTGTCAGGCAGTTTCTTAAAGTATAGCTTTCAATATCTACATAACGGTAATAATGTTGCACTTTCCTGAAAATGAAAGGAATCGTGACATTGGCTCAGTGAGCTGATGCTTAATTGTAGTCTCGAGATAGGCTGACGTTTTTGTTTGTTTTTTTGTCTTTTTACGCTGACTGGACGTGTCTCTGGCTTGAGAGTTATTAAATCTATGCATGTAAATATTACTATTACAAAATAATGCGTTAACGTTAAAAAAATTGCTTTCGTTCTGATCCTATATATTTCTTATTTCATGTCAATGTGTACATGTATCTGTTGCAATGTTGATTTATGACGTAAAAGATGTTTAAACTAAATATTTTATTAAATTAAAATTGGTTACCTTTACTCTTTCTTAAAACAAAATTTGTTTATGATTTCATTTTTGACTTTCTCCGAAACTTGACAAGTTTTTTTCTTCTTTCATTTTCACTTTGACTCCTGATCTTTTAAGAACATATAATTTGTAGCATTACCAATTTTCCAAGTGCCCGGAAGTTATACCAGAATCTAGCGAAATGGAAATTTGATCAATTTCATACACAAAAATGTTAGTGTGAATGTGAGTTTCCTAGAAAAAAAATGTCAGCCGTCATTTTTTTTTTTTTTTTGGGTTGTGTGTGCTTGGTGTACACTGTTTTAACGAAATTTAATAAATCTGTTTTAACTTGGAGATGATAAAATGGCGAGGAAGTATATCTTTTAAGTTTCTTGAATCCATACTGGCATGCGATGGCAGCCGAGATACTCGAGTAATCGAATCCACTCCAACATCATTGCTTTGCGGTCGAAGGCGGCTTGCCGATAATGCATTCGGCGGCAATCAGATAATGCCTTCAGCGGCGAAACCGATAGCGCGTTTGGCGGCAAAGTTAATCACGGCAATCTATCATCAATCATAGGGTATATATGTGGCTTGCGCCGAATACAGAAGTCTGAACTCACAGAATGAGACAAGACAAGATTTATTTTGAGTCAGCTTGCCGTACAACTTTCAACTTTTAACATAAGCTCTGATGAGCTTTTGAACCGCCTGTTAAGCTCTTAGGACCTACCTGTTAATGATGGCAAGCGCTTCACTTCACACAGCTGGCCCTGCCATCCTGTTTGGCATGCACAATTAAAACTTCCGGGTGAGTTCGAGCAAACACCATTATTATTACACTTCATAGTAATGCATTCATTTACATCTGTGTCACATAATAATCCTGACCAGCCTGATGAACAGTTACATGTAAAGGAACCATTTGTGTTAGAACATGTGGCTGCATTATGACATGGGCTCATGTCACACTCATTTACGTCACTCTCGCATTTCTGTCCAGTCCACGCATGCGTGCATAGGCACTCGGGTCCATTTTGTGTCATGTGACATGTCCCTCCATTCAAGCACCTATCAAAACCGCACTGGTTTATGAACACATCGCAATGAGCTCCTGTAATACCTGTATAACAGTCACATTTAAAGCTTCCCCACGTATTTGTACAGTTACCATTCCCATTACAGGGTTCCCCCCAGCATTCATCGACATCCTCGGTGCAGTTTACACCTTTCCAACCACTTTTACAAGTGCACTTATAACTGCCAGGTAAATTTGTGCAGCTTAACTGGTTAGTTCCACAGGCATTCAATTTACATTCATCGATGTCTTCCTGGCATTTGCTTCCCATCCAACCAGGCTGGCATGCGCATAGATATCCCGACATGTCATCAAGACACGTGCCATTGTTACTGCATGTCACATTCTGACAGTACTGACTCCTTGACTCACAGAAATCACCTGTATATCCGTGCTCACACATGCACTGAAAGCTTCCAAGAAAATTTATACAGAATCCATGGTTACAGATGGTTCTGTTACCGCATTCATCAAAGTCAGTTTGACAGTTTTGACCAATCCAACCATGTTGACAGGAACACGCGTATGATCCCGGTGAATTTGTACAAGAGGCATTGTTTTGACAAATATGTTTAGAACACTCATTGACGTCAACGTCACATGTTTTCCCTGACCAACCAGAATCACATGTGCACTGGAAATCAGGAGGTAGTGGTATACATGTACTGTTATTGTCACACGTGACATCAGCACAAAAGTCAATACGTTGTTCGCAATTATTTCCAGAGAAAGGCCATGGACATACACAACTGATGTTTCCTGTAGTATCATTACTGAGGCACGTCCCACCATTTTGACAAAATCCAGAAGGACACGTACTGTTCTCACACACCTTACCGCTATAACCATTGGAACATGCGCAAGAAAAACTACCAGGAGTGTTGATACAAGTACCAGAATTTTTACATGGAATGTCTTGACATTCATCTTTATCTTGTGAACAATGTGGACCCATAAAACCATCTAAACAAATGCAGAAGTCAAGTCCATTTAACACGGCACATTTACCATGTGGACATGTGGTATTATCACATTTATAATTTTTGTCACAGTTCTGTCCCATCCACCCATTGTCGCATTTGCAAGTATAACCACCGTTTACTTTCGGAGAGCATGTACCGTGCACACACGGAGAAGGATAGCATTCCGGTGCTCGAACAGTACAAATTAGTCCATCCCATCCAGAAGTACAATGGCATATAAATGCTCCAACCGTATTCTCACATGTAGCGTTGTTCTGACAGACGTTCATATTGCACTCGTTGACGTCATCCTCACAGGTCGGGCCTTGGAATCCTGGCGGGCAGGAACATTTTACCATACCACGAACAACATCACACTGGCCGGTGCCGCAAGGGTTTGGATGACAAAGATCTTGTTTCATAGCGCAATCAGGTCCATACCAACCTAGGAAAAACAGTGTAATAACCTCTAAACACTTGGACAGGCATTGCCTTATCAAACAATGTAGATCCAGATCGGAGAACGGTCTGATCAGGGTCTGCACTGTTTGTCCGTCGTCATTTCAGAGGCATCACTAGATAGGAAAATCAGCTTGTTTGCTCGATATCAAGGATAAAATAGCAACATACAGCAAAATACTAATTTTTGCAACATCAAATTTTATGTTGAAAACAGGTGTCAGACCCTTAATCACTTTGTGAACTGAAACAGAAAAGAACCTGATACAAAAAAAAATGAATAAATTAATCAAAAATAACTTAATGAATAAAAACAAGAGAACTGCCATGAGAAAACTTGTATTCAAGCATATGTGAATTGTAAATATTAAACTTGAGCGAACTTAGTTCGCACATACATAATAGTGCCAACATGGTGGATTTCAAGGAGAATGGGTATACTTTTCCTAGGAGCAAATTCTTTCCTGTAAGAGTAGACCTTTCCTCGTTCAGGGGAGCAAACAGATAAAGGTAAAGATTTCCCATAGCCATAGGGCCCGTGGGGAGCCCATCCCTCCCCTTTCGCAGCCTTATCCTTCCTGATTCTAAATAAGTACCCATTAACTGCTGGATTGACAGAGAGAGGTTTCCAGTCGCCGGAAGACAAAGTCTGGGTTTGAATTCACGACCTTACGGTGACCTATGACCGAGTCGCTCTAACCACTCAACCACGACGCAAACAGGGCCCAGTTGTTCAAAGCATCGTTAGCCTAACAAGCTCGTTAAGAGATCAACTCGTTAAGTGTTTTATGACTGCATAACCAAATACACTGAAATTTTTTGTTGAAAAAAATGTGAGAAGCTTTTGCATTGCAAAAGCTTCTCACATTTTTTCAACAAAAAATGTTGCAGTATATGAGATATAAATGTTTGAAATTTTAACGAAATGTTAACTAACGATGTCGTTAGTTTTGAACAACTGGGCCCAGGAAATCATAATAAAAATTGCTCCTGTTTGTAAAATAGTCGCAAAAAAACCCATAAAGGTGTACCCATATCTCCTAAAAAATGCCTAGCCCAGATTGTCAATATACGCACAGTGAAGAATCTCGACAAATATACAGCATATACGCTACATAACATTAATGAGGCTCGACAAAGTGTCAAGGGCGCCCAGCGAAGACGCAGATCAGCCTTGGCATCTCCCCTCTCAGAATCTTCACTGTCCGTCCGCATAGAGATAGCTCAAGACTCTAAACCATCCTTTAAGCGCACAGCGAAATCTGATCAAACTGGGCGGATTCCCTGGCTGTTCTTACATATACCGGTCACAAGTTTGTCGTGTCGCGGCTCATCAATATGAACTGTGAATTGACTTACCAAGTGTGCAGTTATCGGTGCCATTCGAGGGAGTACATGCTGGTCCAGAATGCCCAGGCGCACACCAAGCCAGAATATGTAGCTTCAATCTAAGAAAAGACAGAGAAAAGAAAAAGTTGTTGGAATTTTTAAAGGACAACACATTGAATATGAAAATATGTAGAGCTTTAAAATGTCTACGCAAGGACGTTCCTTTTCAGATCTCAATAAATGTTTGAAGTCGTGTGATAATATTTCGGAGTCTGCCCTCCAGATTCACGTTTCTTGGGCAGAAAAAATATTTCCGGTCCAACTTCGTGCATACAGTTGCTAAAACACTATTATTTCTTTCATAAAAAAAACAGGTTTTGGCAAACCAAACACAAAGGTAAAAAGTTAAGAAATTATTTCACAGTAGTATCGAAAGAAACAGCAATGCGCCATTTAGAATATTTTCAAACATTCAAACCGAGCAATGATGTGGACATATATGACTGAAAAAACTAAATGATGTGCATTCACAAGACCTGTATTCATTACGCTCAACCACTGGTATGGATTTTCCACCTGCAACTGCAAACTGATATTCTACTTAACTTGCAAAACTTACGTACGCAGATACGCAGTTGATATTTTCAACATGCAACTGCGTATTTGTGAATACCTGCTAAAGCAAGCTGATGTATGACTCACGTTACAATATTCTGGAGATCAACTTCTATTTCTTGAGCGTCAGTGACGTTAGCACCAATTTTCAGAGTAACGTTCTGTGTGAGCTGGTCAATTGCATCAAACGAACGTCCGTTCAGATCTATGTCTTCCACTGCCACATCAATGGTAGTTTTATTCTAAAATACCACGGAAACGCATGTTTTTATTAAGAGTTCCTGACAATGCAACATGTGAAAATAACATACACAACAAAGAATTAAAAGAGTTCAGAACAGTTACTTGTTTGAAAAAATCTGAAGTTTCTGTTGTAAGAATTGTAATGTCATTGAAAAATTGGTGGAGAATGGCAAACACTGTTGGCCATGCTTCGATACTAATGATGTCATTTATCTGTTACCATAGCAACTAGAAGTTCATACTGATATCAAAGTGACGTCATCGAGACATCATTCTGTCAAAGTCTAAGCCAACAGTTGGTAATTCCATAGTTGCTACGGTAACATATATATCACGTCACCGGTATAGAAGAATGGCAAAATACCACTTTCGGTGTTCATGAGATGAAATAAAATTCGATGTTACACTGTTAAAAGCAAGTTCTCTGTTTCTTTTATACTTATCAATTCAAAAAATTAGAAATTAGATGCCGTAATTGGCACTCACTGTTTTTTTTTTGTGTTCCCATCTGATGCCCAGATTTTTTGCTCGCATAGCGTACCCTGCTCAAGGTAATGAATTAAAAGAAAAATAGTTCTCTGTTCCCCAGAAAGCAAGCATTTAATTCAACGTCATAAACGGCTGAAATAGATTATCTGTTTCTTTTCTAGTTTAATTTCTCAACATTAAACAAATCGACTTCATCATAGAAATATATGATTTTAGTTTTCTAAATATGCAATTCATTAGAAGAAAAAAAGTCCTAAACAGTAAAAATTAAAAGTCATTATTTCACTGCTTGAATCAGTGAGATCACCAGTTTCGATTTCACCACGAAATCTCTATAACATATTGAAAAAAAAAAGAAAAAAAAAAAAAAAAAAAAAGAAAGGCATGTAAGATTAATCTGGACAAACAAGAAAGCAAGAATGTCAGCAAAGATAAAGGAATGGAAACAAAACCTCTGTTAGCCTTAGAGCTCCTATCATAGGGTGCGAAACAAACGTCGTCCCATTACTGTGGTCTAGTAACGTCGGTCCACAGATCTCCAGTGACGTCACATTGGCAAACGTCGTAGAAGACACAAAAGCACCAATACAGTTACCGTTCACTAGCCTGAAATAAGAAATTACAGTGGAACAGCCATTAAGCGTCACTTAGTCAACTATGACCCCCAATAAACATTCTAGACAAATAATGCGCCACGTTTGAAGTTTGCATAACCAAAGTGCATCTCCACATCAGGTCGAGGTCAGGGGCCGTATTCATAAAACGACTTAAGTGGTTGCTATGCTGTTGCTAAGGCTAAATTTCTTTGAAGGAGATTCCCTACAACTATGAAATTTGCTCTGGAGGAACAGTCTTACAAAGACTGTTCCTCCAGACCAAATCTCATAGTTGTAGGGAATCTCCTTTATAGATATTTAGCCTTAGCAACCGCATAGCAACGACTTAAGTGGCTTTATGAATACGGCCCCTGTTTGGATTACAGAAGTACGTCGTAGATGTGTACTTGAGTTGATAAGGTTATATAAATGTGACGCTAAGGGGTGTCTTTTTTGTAGAAACATGGCGTCGAAGTGTGTTTGGGCTGAAGAAACGTGGTATCGAGATGTATTTGTGTTATAAAATGTGCCGTTAATGTGTATTTAGGTTATGTACAATTCATTGTCAACCAGAACACTGACCCACACCTTATAATTCAGGACTGTTTTGAGACTCTGCTTATCCAACATGCCAGTCCTCACTCAGAGAAGTTTGGGGAATGCCTACAGACAAAAAAGACAAACATTTTTACTGATATTCACAGAACTTCAAACCCAGATGGCTCGTTAACCATGCCTGACTAGAACTCTTTCCTGGTTCCCTAGAGGTCACTTTATATATAAACTAACCCTAGATGGCTAGAACTACCTTGGCTGGAACTGATTTTCTTGGTACTAAGCCTGTACGAGCCAGTGAAATTCTACTATATATTGCTTCTTCTAAAAGCTACAATCACGAATGAAGAAGCAACAAAGTTATAGATATAGGCGAATTTTGATGATAAATATAAGAGACTTTCTGTTTATTTTCGATAAAATTGATATACTTTCTGATTATTTTCAAAAAGTGTGAGATACTTTCTGTTTACTTTCTACTAGTGTGAGATAATTTCTGTTTATTTTCTATAAGCGTGAGAGACTTTCTATTTAGATATTTTCTGTTTATGTTCTCCAAGTGTAAGATGCTTTCTGTTTATGTTTTATTTTTATAAGTGTGAGATACTTTCTGTTTCTTTTCTATAGTGTGAGAATTTTTCTGTTTATATTCTATGAGATTTTTTTTGGTTTATATTCTATAAGTGTGAGATACTTTGTGTTTATTTTCTGTAAATGTGAAATACTTTCTGTTTATTTCTGTAAGTGTGATGTATTTTCTGTTTATTTTCTATAAGTGTAAGATGCTTTCTGTTGTTGTTTTTTGTTGTTTTTTCCGATAAGTATGAAATACTCTCTGTTTCTTTCTATGTAAGCTACTGTCTGTTTATTTTCTAGTATGAGACATTTTCTGTTTATTTTCGCTAAAAGTTTGATACTTTCTAGGGTTTTTCTTTAAGTTTGAGATACTTTCTGTTTATTTTATATCCGTTTCGGATACCTTTCCGTTTATTTTCTATAAGTGAGAGAAAGGAAGAACCTACTCAAGTTTAAGACCAAAAATCCGAATTATCACAGAAAGTTCAATTTATCTGGAGCATTGGAAAAATCTAACATACTTGCCGATACAAATAGACAACTGAACATCACACTTATCGGCTTCAACACCACAGTTGTCGGTTTTCGGAACGTCACAACAACGCCGAGTACCAGTGACGTCAACTCCAACGTAAGAGGTTCCTAGTGGATGGTAAAAACTTTTGATTTCTATTCCAAGATAAACATTTGGAACAACATGCTGGAATATAGAAAAGAAATGAAATGGGAGGCAAAAAGAAAATGATAGAGTTGTTTTCCCCTGAAAACGCTTTCAGATGAGAAATGTAATTTAGACCGGGGGACAATGCTTTATAAATTGGGTAAAAAGGACACCCTATTGTACTGCTTATCAGCAAAACAGTTTAACAAATTATAATGGTGCAGTGAGGCTTTTAAACGCTGTATACGAATCATTAACCACCCTTAATTTTATAATGATGATGCTTGTAAATAAGTACTGCTCTGATGGTCTCTTATAATTATATATTGAATGGCTTGGTGTATTTTTATTTTGTTATATGTATATTCGTATATGCTGTTGTACACCAGGCTGAGACTTTAATGTAATAATAAACCTTTATTAGAAAACGCCAACTTCAGCACGAAATATTTCACACTGAGCAAGGTCTACAGGTTGTCTAAACACGTGGACCTTCTTTTAAATTGCAGTTACTCCTTTATTTACCAAGGTATATTTTTGAAATTTTGTATGGTTGGAGTAAAATGATACTCCTTTGCTTTGATGAAGATTCTATATAAAGTAATGATTCTTTGAACTTTTAAGAATATCTATTATCTAGATTGTGTAAATCTTTCTTTCCTAGAATACAAGCCTTGGAACGGTCTGAAACTTATTTTTTATTTCACGTAAGCTAGTTTGCAGATCCGATTTGCAGCTTCAACACTGCAGAAAACATAACATGATGTCACATTTAAGCTTAAAACATTATGACGTCACTTGCTGTAAGCAGCAATGGCAACCAGAGGGCCAATGGCCCTATATCGCTCACCTGAGCACTGAGGTTATGGTGGAAAAACTAAGTTGCCACAGCAACAAAACAACATGCACAACAGCAATAAAACACACCATTTATGTAGAGGATAATATCACAAACATTCATGCAAAAAATAAGCTTTATCCCCCCTTAATGGCTTCTGAGAAGAAGATCTTTGGCAAAAAAAAAAAAAAAATGAAAAAATTGAAAATTTGGCCCTTCAATTGCAACGGCAACCAATCAAAATCAGGTCTTTGGGCAAAATTCTTATAGCTGATAGAGGACTACTCTAGGAACATTTCTGTAAAGCTTTTGTCAAAATATCTGCCGTAACACAGAAATAAATACCAAATGTCCACTTTCCCAATTGTAAGTCTATGGAAACTTTAAGTTGCCATAGCAACCAGTTCACATGGGCAATGATAATATGAAATATACTTTAGGTAGAGGCTAATGTTATTAATATGTATGCAAAGTATCAGCTTCATCCTCCTCATGGCTTCACTTTCCCCATTATAAGTCAATGGAAACTATAAGTTGACATAGCAACCAAAGTTCTTATTGGGTTGGAAGAAAAAACAAAATTCATGTAGAGGCTTCTGTCATCAACACGTTTGCACAGTATCAGCTTCATCCCCCATATGGCTTCTGAGCAGAAGATTTTTTCATTTTTTCTTTCTTTTTTCGAAAATTTACCCTATATTTTGCCATGGCAACCAATCAAATTCAGCGATTTGGAGAAAATTCATATGAAATATAGAGGACTATTCAAGAAACATTTCTGTAGAAAGAAAATCTAAATAAAAGCTGTGAGACAGCAAAAATTGCCGATTTCCATTTTCCCCATTATAAGTCAATGGAAACTCTTAGTTGCCATAGCAACCAAACTGCTGGAGTAATTGCCATGAAAAATAATAATTCTATAGAGGCTAGTACTAAGATTCTTTCTGTAAAGTTTGAGCTTTATTGGCAACACAGTTTATGCAGATATGATTTTTTAATATTTTTCCATTTTTAACTATTCGGTTGCAATGGCAACCAGAAAAATTGCCCAATTTGTATAAATTTAACAAGGCTGGTTAAAGACTACTCCAGGTACATTTCTATAGAAGTTTTGTCAAAATATCTGCAGTGGCATAGCAATAAATGCAAATTTTCTATTTTGCCATTATAAGTCAATGGCAACTTTAAGTTCCCATAGCAACCAAACTGCTAGAGCAATTGCCAAGAAAAACAGTACTTTTATAGAGGGCAGTGCCAAGATCATTTCTGTGAAGTTTGAGCTTTATTGGTTGTATAGTTTCTGAGGAGATGATTTTTGAATATTTTTTCTATTTTTAACCATTCGGTTGCCATGGCAATCAGCCAAATTGTACAATTTACATTAATTTCATGTGGTTGATAGAGGACTACTCAAGGAACATTTCTGTAAAAGTTTTGTCAAAATATCTGCAGTCACAAAGCAATAAATGCAAATTTTCAATTTTCCCATTATAAGTCAATGGCAACTTTAAGTTGCCATAGCAACCAAACTGCCGGTGCAATTGCCAAGAAAAACAGTATTTTTATAGACGGTAGTACCTAGATCCTTTCTGTGAAGTTTGAGCTTTATTGGTTGTATGGTTTCTGAGGAGATGATTTTTGAATATCTTTTCTATTTTTAACTATTCGGTTGCCATGGCAACCAGCCTAATTGTGTAATTTACATAAATTTCATGTGGTTGATAAAGGACTACTCAAGGAACATTTCTGTAAAAGTTTTGTCAAAATATCTGCAGTGACATAGCAATAAATGCAAATTTTCAATTTTTCCCATACAAGTCAATGGAAACTTTAAGTTGCCATAGCAACCAAAGTTCAGAAGCGATTTGGGTAAAAAAACAGTATTATTGGTTCCCCCTGCCTACAGATGCCTTATATGAAATTTGGTAACAATGGGCCATGTAGTTTCAGAGGAGATGTCGTTTGAAAATATTGACGGACGACGGACGACGGACGGACGGACGACGGACGACGGACGACGGATGCCTGCCTATACTATAAGCTCACCTGTGAGCCTTCGGCTCAGGTGAGCTAATAAAACATCATTGGTGCAAAGTTTCACATAAACTTGCTGACTTGCAGCAATCACAGAAAATTTTGAAAAGTTTTCTACATAAATAAAGAAATTACAGCAATTTCAACAAGGGCTTCGCAAGCGGCGCATAATACGCCCGTTTTAATGTCATAAAGGAATTATAGAATGAACAAGATTGTTTACAAAAGGACAGACAGGCAGACAAACAGGGGAAATCACACTTTAATTTATGACAGCAACATTATTTAAATATTTAACACATCAAATATTATTAGTATACCAAAAATCAGCTTCCAAGGTGAAGTGGCTCCTAAGCTGAGTAATGCCAAAGTCAAACAAGGGAGATAATTCATAAACGAAATATACTAGATATACCATTCTCGGTTCTAATACATTCCCTTCGCAATATACACATCTCCATAAAGTTGTGTTAAAATATTCTAAACGGTTAAGAAGTTACAGAGTACACAGGAAATTTATGCATGGGCAGATAACCCAGTAAGCAAGCCAGAGTCGTGGTTCTTGCTCAGGATACATTGCCGCATTATTACACACATTCCTACAAAGTTTCATTCTAATACTTCAAAGGGTTAAGGAGATATGGAGTGAATGGAAATGCCTAAAAATAATGATCAAAGGGAGGTTACTCAAAAATTCAGGAATGGGGAGCAACCATTCTTATATGTGACACATCATCTTTCTTTAAAGTTTCATCGTGATGTTCCAAACAGTTACCGAGTTACTGTATGCACAACATAAGTATACACAAAAATAGCCGAAAAGAACAAATAAAAGGGATGTAACTCAGAAACGAAGAAAAGGAGAAAAACCATTGTCATACGCGACACATCGTTGGGACTTCATACACATTGCTATGAAGTTTCATGAAGATATCCCAAACAGTTATCTATTTCTGGCGTGCACAAGACCTGCAGGGAAAATAACAATCAAAGGGGCATAACTCGGAAACTAAGGAAGGGGGAGCAACCATTCTTGTATGCAATACATTCCTACTACCTTCTACATATGCCTACAAAATTTCATGAAGGTATCCCAAATGGTTACTGAGTTATGGCACATACAAGAATGTTTGCGGACGGAGGAAAGGCAGTTTACTCCAGAATTCAGAAAGGGGGAGCAACCATTCTTATATGCAACATATTATCTTGTGATCATGCACATTGCTATAAAGTTTCATCATGATATTCCAAACATTTACCGAGTTGATGTATGCACAACATTATTATACACAAAAATAGTCGAAAAGAACTAATAAATATTCCAAACAGTTACCGAGTTAAGGGATAAGTATACACAAGATAAGTATACAAGATAAGTATACACAATAGTCTGAAATAACTAATAAAAGGGATGTAACTCAGAAACGAAGAAAGGGAGAGCAACCATTATTGTACGCGACACATCGTTGGAACTTCATACACATTGCTATGAAGTTTCATGAAGATATCCCAAACAGTTATCTAGTTCTGGCGCGCACAAGACGTGTAAGGTAAAAAAATCATAGGGGCATAACTTTGAAACCAAGGAAAGGGGAGCAACCATTCTTGTACGCAACACGTTCCCCCTACCTAATACATATGCCTACAAAATTTCATGAAGATATCCCAAATGGTTACTGAGTTATGGCACGCACAAGAAGGTTTACGGACGGACGGAAGGACGGACAGACGGACGGACGGACGGACAGCGCCACGACATGATACGTCCGTTTTTTCAAAACGGGCGTATAAAAAAGGTCCACATTTTAGACACCCTGTACAGTGATAAGGGTGGTATGTAATAGTTATACATACCATGGCTTGTTCGCCTGTACGAGGACATAATCTACGAGCTTTTGCGAGTGGATTATCTCCTCGTACAGGCGGACAAACCATGGTATAACTATTACTTAAAAGGACCAAGAGCAAGAACTACAAAAAGGGCTCTAGTACCTCTCCATAATCTTTTGGTACAATCGCGGGCCCTCTGATAACCCCAGGAGGAAAATATGCCGTCAGTGTACTGTCTGTTTTCAACTGTAGTAGGGATTCGAACTCCAGTGCAATAATCTGACGATAGTTGCAATAGGCTGTAAATGCCAGGGTGTTACTGAAATTTAAAAAAAAAAGTAACATAGGAGTGTGAATAATATATACGCGAAAGCCTTATACTATGAAGAGTGCCCGAGATGCAAATCAGCAGGTAAACTCCACAGGCTCTGGCGCGCAGGTGACACGTAACTCAAAGTGTATTGTGAGAGTACATGCATATCCTAACCTTACTAGACGTCGCTTGAAGTGGCATAGAATTCACAATGTTGCCAAACTTTTTTTGGTAATCGGTTAACAATGTATGGTCGTTAAGATGATATCATGTCTACAATTAAAATATCGTTTAAGTTAAATGTAACTAAAAGAGAATTCAAAGTTACAAATGAAAATGGGTATCAAAATGTTTGTGAAAATGCTAGGATACAAACGTTCTAAGGTCAAGGTTAGGGTAGTCAACTTCTGGTAATCCGGGTGGAGGGCACATCTCGTTGGCAATAAAACTGTTTATGTCAAGAACTAGCTGTTGGTTTTGATCTCTAGTTGTGGTATTCTTAAACTCTAATAATATTTCATCTGTAAACAACAGAAAACAAATATACAGTACAATAAAAGCAACCGCCCAGGCTGATGCTTGCCAATTATCAGCTGAGGCGGCAGCTGTTATTGTACATGTAGTTAATTAAAGAATTGTACAGTACTAATAGTTTGTAGTGAAGTAAAATGTGCTGTATTTAGGGATGACAGATTAAAGTGTGTTTTTCCCCCAGTATATTCGAAAAAAAAAATACCCTGTGATTTCTGGAATATTTCAAACATTTGGTAAAATAAAGCATTTCTACCTCCTATTTTATTCATTTTGCAAGTTTTGTACACATGAAGTTTGAACCTATAGACTTTGTCTTGACCAAGTCCATACTTAAGTCAGACCGACCCTAAACTGAAAGTGGTATGCATTCCCACAGAGAATTTATAGTGTGTCAGTTTGTTCGGGCATAACTTCTAAAATGCCTATGAGTATAAAACTTGTTACAGCTTGCTTACCTTAAAAATTATTGAATTTGATGACTTTCGAGCAATTTTCCAAAAAAAAATCATGAATTGGCGAAATCGAAAATTTGTTGAATTTGCTCCTTTTGGACATCTGACCACTCTGATTTTGAGGGTAGTGTGATTTGAAAGATGGCTGTGCTTCAAAGACGGTGCACAATTTTGAATAAAACAAAACTTGGATAATCATCGGTAGACCCAGAAATGCCAACTCATACGTTTGATCTTAATTTTTTTGTCGAGTGTATTTTGTATTTTATTGGACTGCATTTCATTCTTATGCACTGTACTGCACTTCTCTAACCAAACCAAACATTTGTTAAACTACATTGTACTATATTCCCAGCTAGCTCAACTAAATTGTTACAACTGTGACTCTTACAATAGCATACTGCATGCACATAAATAGTAGCATAATAGTTACAGCCCTCCCCCTACAATATCAAACACAGCAAGACATGACAAGAAACAAACATAAATATACACTTTTCAAACCATTATTCCACGTTTAGAAATTGTATATTTATGTTTGTTTCTTGCCATGTCTTGCTGTGTTTGATGTAGTAGAGGAGGGGGGGGGGGGGGGCTGTAACTAATGTTGCGAGAACTTGTAGCCCAACCCCATTGTATATAAAGGCAATAAAATATGTTTAATCTAAACACAAATGTGCAAAGTCACAAACACTGACATTCGAAGTTTCAGCAATATTCTGCCAACTTTTTGCAATTTGTGATGACGTTTCGTTATCGAAATCAATTTTTGCAACTACATCATATTCTATTGTTGTATAAAAACTGTCTGAGTACAGTTCAAGAAAATACATTAACAGTCAACAGTCAACTCGGAACCTAGAATACTGATATCTCACCATGCACAGTACCTTTTTATCTGGATGAATAGAGCTTCGACTGATTTCCATTTTTATATACATTTAACCTTCTGTTATTTCAAACTACTAATATCTCAAAGTAAATTTTCTGTGACCAGAAAATTTACTTTGAGATACCAGTAGTTTGGGATGAACTGTGACTTTAAAATATCGAGAGTTGACTGTATATGACTTTCAACAATCTTGTGAATTTGTATGCTGGCTAGGTTGTCCTGTACTGTAAAATATTTCTGGATAATTTAATGAAATGTTACAATCATTAACATTACCTGAATACCCTGAGCACGTGAGTTGCCCCGTGCTTCTGTTACATGTAGCAATCTGCTGCATTCCCTCGCAGTAACTGGTACAGCTGTTCCCATAGTAATTAGGGGCACACCACACCTTCACTGACAACCTCATTCTAAAGTGGAAAGAGCACTACAGCATGAAACTTTGCATGGGAATCCCGTAAAATTCTAAGTGTTGGTACCAAGGGCGTAGCTACCATTACGCAAATATGCAGGTGCGTATTGAAATTTTGTCAAGTTGACAAAATTTCAACACACACCTGCGTATTTTCATGCTGAAATGTTGTTAATTGGGCATAATTTAAATACTAACTGCCAACAGACCTCTATTATTGCCCTAAAAGAGTATAAAACATGATTGTGCGTATTGTGTAAGTGGCCCTAGCTACGCCCTGGACCGTACAGATAGGTTCAGGGCAAACAGTCCAGATTCAGATCAGAAAGTGGCAGTCTGATCAGGATGTGCACTGTTTGCCATCCCATCTGTATCTCTGATACGCACTGCTCGACCGTAAAACCAAACTGTTCCATTTAACGGTAATTTAGATTTTAGAAATTGCTATTCACATGGCTGCCGCTTGCGTTGTCTTTGGTGTTGACTAATTTTGTGTTGACTCTTTCTCACAAGGTGTCTTGGGTTGGATCTGGGATTGAAATGTGTCAGTTTCTGAGAATTTCCCTCTTTACTATTCCTTGTATGATTCCTTTAGTCAGAAAAAAATGTGCATGCAAAAAGTCGGTAAATATTTTTTGATAAAACAAGTAATGATAATAAACATGAACTTACATAGAAAATAAAATGATGGCAAGTAAAATCAACTGTGGTTATATCGGGTGATGGATGATTTTTGTTTTAATTCTCTGTTAACATTATCCATGCATTTCGGGCTGACTGAAGGAAGGGTGAATAGGGGAAGGGGGATGGCGGCCTTATTTCATGAGGTGATGTGTATGAATTATCCCAGAATTTGCTAGAAGAAACGTGACAAGAAAATAGTTGAATCTGCAAACATCGTAGATCCAGGAAAGCGGCCTCATCTGTATCTATACGCCGTTTGCCCTCTAGTCTTCAAATTCTCAGTATGTTTTAGCTTGGACAAAAAGCTGTTTCATATTTTGCAGACGTAAATTTTGTCGGCTGCCTTTCTGGCGCTTTAAGTACTGAATGTAGAAAAAAAAACTTTCTTACTGTGTTTTACCACCCCATTCATAGTCATGGACCTGAGCTGTGAGATCCTGGCTATCAGGATTAAAGTTAAGTCTGTCAAACAGACTGTCAATGTGATCGTGGGCCTGTATGTTGTCATGGGAATCATCATCGCGGATGAACACAAATATTGCCATACCCTGTAAATATAAAAAGAATTATACATATAAACACTATTAATAACTATCCACGTTATCCACAGGCACTGGGAACAACCTCCAATCACTCATAAATACCAGAAACCCCGAAGGTCCCAGCCCATCGGGGCCCGCGAAATATATAGGCTGTCTGGTGTCTCTGCAGCAGAGCTGCTAGTAGCTGTAGCGGGACCTGAGTGTCATTTATCTCGGGTTGGAAAAAAAGTCCTACAAATTCGGGGGCAACGTCTCAACATGACTAAAATTTTGTTTACTGAGACGTTAAACCACAAAACAACAACAACAACAGAGCCCCACGAAACCAAGTAACAATATTTTTTTACTTTTTGTATCTTATTTTGATGTTCGCAGAGTTTGATCATGTTGACGGGCCTGATTTCAAGTGCTCGTGGTTTATAGCAGCTGTAGATTCACAGAAACGCGGCTGCATATTTAATTTGTAGACTAAACTTCAAAACGCAAACGCGTATATTTGAACATGTATATAAACACAATTGTGTGTAAAATGTAATTAGTGTTTCATTCACAAAAAAAACCTCCAAAAAGTGCCACTTTTTTCCTAAGGACGGAAGAGGGTAACCACTGGAATTATTTTGAAACAGAATAAACAACAGAGAATTAAATTATTTAAAAATGAATCATAGCTTTGAGCAAATCACATTTTTCCAGTGCGTGAATTTCAGGCAGCATCTCACTTATAATTCGAGAGGAGCATAGAATACACTGTCATGCTCCTCTCGAATTATAAGTGACATGACACCATCGATCTGTTACCATAGTAACTATGGAATTACCAACTGTTATGCTTCGTACCTTGGCAGAATGACGTCATAATAATGTCACTTAGACATTATTATGAACTCTTAGTTGCTATGGTAACAGATATACGACGTCATTGGTTCTGGAGCCAATGTTTTCCATGCTCCGCTAATATATCAATGACATTTCAATCTGAAATTCTTTCAACAGAAACTTCAGATTTTTCTAAAACAAATAATTATTCTCAAGACATTTCATTCCATGTTTAACGTGGTTTCAACTACCCCTGAACTTGATGTCCGAATTAAGTTTCTGTGATTGTATGATATAGACATAAAGAAACTACATGTATTGTATTATTCAAACTAACAGAAATTCAAAACGGGAAAAACAAAAACTTAATACACGCTCAAAATTTAGCTGAAATTCTTCATATAATATAGACCCTCATAGAAGAAGGGAGGAACTGAATTGCTTAAAAATTTAGTGCGAAACTGGGCAAACGAGACAAGCGTCAGAAGAGAAATAAAACTGAAAAGTCTTAAGAAAAATGGTGTGTAACAGAGGAAGAGAAAGAACAAACCTGAACAAAAGCTACGGTGCGAAATTGTGATTTGCGATGGCAAAAAGGACATCAAAAGGTCAGAATCAGAATCAGAATCAGAATTGTTTACTGGTGATACGTCCAAAGACAATCATTCACCAGGACCTGTGAATCAGGGAAGCTAGTCCCTAGCCCTTATAAGAGAAGTAAACTTAGTAACTGAATCCTCCACACACTCAGCAGCAGAAACAAGTGAATCTTCCAGGGAATTCCAATCTCTAATAGTCTGGGGGAAGAAACTGGACTTGTAAATGTCAGTCCCAGCCAATGGGGTTTGAAATGTCAGGGAATGATGATTCCTGGTACGCCTATTTGGGGGAACAAGGTCATTTATGGGTATACTGGCTGCACCCCTCAGACCTTTGTAAAGCATTATAAGTTTACTATCTTTCCTTCTCTTTTTTAGGGATTCCCACTTAAGTTTCTCCAGAATGCCAGTCATACTCCCAGTTTCATATGTGTAATTTCCCGTTACAAATCTAGCTGCCCTTTTCTGCACCTTCTCAAGTTCATCTTGAAGAAGTATACTTTGAGGGTCCCAAACTGAACTGCCATACTCCAGGACTGGACGCACCAGTCCCTTGTATGCTGACTCCTTAACATCTTGTGGACATGCTGCCAAGTTACGTCTGAGGAAGCCGAGGGTCCTATTAGCCTTTGTGCAAATATTACTGACATGTGTGTTCCATTTCAAATCATTGGCAATGGTTATGCCGAGATACTTGATAGTTTCTACATTACTGAGGACCGTTCCCTCTAAGGTATAGGAAGCATTGATCTTCTTGATCCGTTTCCTTGTAATTTGCATTATATTGCATTTAACAGGTTGAAATCTCATGCCCCAACTCCTTGCCCAACAACCTAAATGATCTATATCCTCCTGGAGTTTCACAGTGTCTTCAATATCTCTGATTTCACGATAGCAAACACAGTCGTCAGCGAAAAGTCTTAATTCCGAGTCAATATTTTCTGTTATGTCGTTAATGTATAACGAGAACAACAATGGTCAAAGCACAGTGCCCTGGGGGACACCTGACAAAACCGGGGCCCAATCCGACTTAACTCCATTTACCACCACACGCTGCTGCCTGTAACAGAGAAAAGAATCTATCCATTTCAGAGTCTTCCCACCAATACCATAGCCGTATAGCTTACATTTAAGTAATTCATGAGGGGGAGTGTCAAAAGCTTTCTCGAAGTCCAAGATAAAAGTGTCAACCTGACCGCCCTTATCCAAGATTTTAGCCCAGTCATTTATAACCGTGATCAAAGGTAGTTCACAAACAGCGATTCAACGTATTTATAGGGTCAATTGACTCAATTGACCCTATTAGTCTGGTTGCCAAATGAAGATTTTGGGTGCAACCCCAAAAAATAGTCCGCACAAAATGTTTTTGCATAAATGTGTTCACCAACATGTCCGCACACTGAAACTGAATGATGCCACCTTGGCATCGTTGGGGAAATTAAAATATTCAAGATGGCGTCCAAGATGGCCGCCATTGGATAAAATCCTTAATATCTTCTAAAGTATGTGGGTTAGAAACACACTTTTGGTGGCTACGTATAGGTTTTCGAGGTCGAGGAATCGATTAAGCATGTTAAAAATTATTTCAGACAACTCAGTTTCAAAATGGCGGACAAGATGGCCGCCAAAGCTTAAAAATCTCCATATCTTCTTTAGTATACGGGCTAGAAACATGATTTTGGTGTCTGCGTATAGGTTTTCTGGTTCAAGGAATCCATTAGGCACGTTAGAGTTTGCTTGAAGGCACTTAGTTACACAAAATGGCGGACAAGATGGCGGAGGAAGCATCGATTACGGAACTGAATGTCAAAGAAATGCACTTTTTACAGCAGAATTCAGGTTTTAGAAAGTGTTTTAACCCGGAAATTTGAAAGTATAAGATCTATGAATATAAAAAAAAAACTAAGGTACAGACCCCAATTTGAATCTGATATTGTTACTACCAAGGAGACTATGATGATCCATAATAGTCCAGTCCAGGTATGGGCAGACAGCCCAATTTAGAAAAATTAAATCGCAACAGAAAGACATTGACATCTCGATCTTTCATCAATTTTGTGAGAATGTCGTTTCTAATGGCCTTTTTTTGGTTCATAATTCCATGCAATTTCCCTTTTGGCAAAGTAAAATGATAGACAAAGATCAAGAACTAATACAATCAGACCTCACATCCCGCCCTCATAACCTAAAACAATGACAACAGTTCGCGAAAGAAAGCATGGTAAACCGAATGAACAGCCCTTTCCCAGACATTCAGCTACCCCAACTGAAAACAACAGTAACATTTATTTTACCTCTTTTATATTTTAAATAGGACAAAACAGAAAGCAAACAAGGCAGCTATAAGGGAACCATATTGCTAGAAACCCACAGGCAATCGGACATAAGAACACGTAACATTGAGGAACCACAACAGAAGTATTGCCTTGGAACGGTCAGTAATACATTACTGGGGAGAAGTTAACTAGTTTTACTTGGTCCAAATCCTCGCCTCCTGCTTCTGCAGTGGAAAGAAACATTTAGTCAGCATTTGGTCTGCATGAAGGTCACCCAATCCATCAATGAATCATCACAGATAACGAATAATTCACGGATAAAACTGTGATGAATCACAGATGAGGACTCGACAGAAACAACGTATTGCGACACCCGGAGATCCCTCCGATATCAAACAACATCGATAAAATCCTGGTGCAAAAGAAAACCAACAGTAGAACCCCCGAATGGTTAAGTAGTGGGGCAAATTTTTGATCTTGGTACAAAGGGTTTATTACTTGGTTGCTTCCTTGATTTTAAGTTTTATAAGAAAAATGCCCCCCCCCCCACCCCCAGACTTTATAGATTTAGTTCTTTTTCTGTATATTAGGCCTTAAGCAGGGGTAAATAATCCAGCCTGAAGGGTAAAATTCCAGTCGTAAGTGATAATTTCTGTTTACTTTGATCTTTTGTCAGAATTTTGATAAATTTCTCTTGCAGCTCTTTGATTCTACGCTGAAATTATCTCAGTGTTACGCTTATAGCATATGGGCTAGAAGCAGGAATTAACAACCCTTGGCGAAAAAAGTTTGGCAGAAAACTTTATTGCAGTTTTGGAAAATCAATTTCAAAGATGGTTCTAACTCTACTTGTCCCTTTTCTTTTCCAAATGTAAAGTCATTTATTCAGTTTACTATAGAAAACGTGACCTGGGTTTTGGGGCATGCGTGCCCCATTGTTTCTTTGTACATATTTAAGTCTTGAGAGGAGAGTGAACTATGACTTGAAAATACTAACTTATGTGTACTTTATTGGTATAGGAGAAGAGGACTTTTTAGATGAAACGGTGACATCTTGGGCCGCAAGCATTCATACCAACTTTTGTTCTCTCAAACAAATGGAAGTAGAGCTATATACCTAATTATCCAAGTAGGCCTTGTGTCGTTGGTGCAGTGAGTTGTTAGATGCTCATTGTGTCTCTGGCATAGCGCTATTATGAAAGGTCGGGCTAAATCCTATCCTTGTGCCGCCGTTTGACAATTCTTGAATCTAGTCAGGTACACATTGTTTGCTAAGTCGACAGATAGCCTTTTTCAGTTGTTGTCAGAGATATGATTCAAACCCTCTACTTTCTGTACCTACGCCAACTACTCTAGTCACTTAAAAGGTGATTTTGATCGGCCCAGCGGCTTCGGAGAAGAATCTGAATGCATGAGTGGTCGAAGCTGACGGACTATGAAGTCAGTTTAAGCTAATAGCTTTCACGTAGCATTGCTGGGGAGATTAAGTCAGGTAAAATACTTACACAAACTGGCATGACAAGTATGCACTTTTTAAGCTAAAACATTTCAAATGTGCATATACAAATTTGCAGTCAAATGTCTATACTCACGGGAAGTACTGTCTCCTTTAAACCCGAAAGAACTGGGCAAATGCGAAACAAAATTTGTTACTGCTTTGAAGTAGTATGAACTTTTCTGACATGTAAATTTTCTATACCGCCCAGATGCTAATAAATCTGGCTGTGACATGGCCTTACACCACTAGTGCCGACCATGAGCTATAATTTTAAACGACGCAAGCAACCAACAAATATATCAAAGTTTCTTAACCTGAGTTTTTAATTGAAAAAAAGTAAAATAGTTAAGAGAATATAGCACATTTCTTGTAACCTTTACTCATTACTCGTAAGAATAACTTTCTGTAATAACTAAAGCTTTGTCGACGGGGTTATCTGCCCCTGCATGCACATTTTTATATGTAACAATCTTATACTATGCAAAGTCCGGGTTTCGGCTGTCGGAAAGTGCATTTCTCCAACATTCAGTGCCGTGATCGTAGCTTTGTCCGCCATCTTTTCAGCCATTTTGTGTAACCGGTGTGCCTTTAAGTCAATTTTAACATGTTAAACCAATTCCTTGGCCCCCAAAACCCATATGTAGACACCAAAATCATGTTTCTAGCCCGTATATTAAAGAAGATATGGAGATTTTTATGCTCTGGCGGCCATCTTGTCCGCCATTTTGTAACTGATTTGTCTGACATAATTTTTAATATGCTGAATCGATTCCTCGACCCCGAAAACCCATATGTAGCCATCAAAAGTATGTTTCTAACCCACATACTTTGGAAGATATTGACGATTTCATCCCTTGGCGGCCATCTTGGACGCCATCTTGAATATTTTAATTTCCCCAAGGATGCCAAGGTGGCATCATTTAGATTTTGGCTAAGGATATCCTAAATAATAAGAATCTGCATCAAACATTTGAGCGGACTATTTTTTCGGGTTCTCGTCCCGGCACCCGGACTATATAAACACGTTGAATCGCTGTTTAATTGAGGTAAACCTAGACAGAAGAAAAACCTGGACACCCACTGTTTTTCCACTAATAAGAGTTTTTCTTTTCAGTTTTTTTCCTTTACTTCTCGAATTACTAAGTACTGCATAATCTATACGTACCGACGTCCAATAGTCCGAAGATGCGCTCAGCTCTATCTCATTGGTTAAGTTGTTAGAATTATTAAAGATGTTTGATTTCATGAATGCTCCTTTGCAGCCCCAGTCGTTTACCATGCTGCAAAATATAAAGCAAAATAACAGCAAGGTCATTCGTGTCATACGATTTATACTGCACTTTGTGAGACCTAATGAGCCTGTGATTTAATAAAATTGAGAATCTCGCAAAAATATCTTGTAAGATGGTCTAAACAAGCTTAAAATCCGTTATGTGTGCTTTTTGCAAACAGTTCTTTAATTCTGCTTATAATGCAAAGTCGGGTGGAGATAATCATACGGTTTAGTTTAAAAGAATTGAATATCGACTGGACACTAAGTGGGATTTGGGAAACTTATGCAATCTGTTTTATTGCATAGATAATGCATGCATGCATGCATGTGTGATTGTGCCGACATGGTAAAGTTTTCAATATAAACAGATTTGAACAATGCAAGTCCTTTTTCTGAAAACTCCTATATACGATCCATTTCAGTTCGATGTTCGCATTGGCATAGAGAGTATAAGGAACTCTTTAAGATTTTAATTAATGTGACATTACTGCAGCTGGTGTTGTGCCGTGTGGCGGCCGCGAAACGTCTTCCCGTACATCATCCATAGTGCAGATTATATTTTATTTTTGTCCTTTGAGATCAGAGGATATGTTCCGAGAAATCGGAAATTCTTGATTGATTTAGACACTTTTTTCTAGATATCACTTTCGAATCATTTGGACTTCTTTCGACACCTATCAGTCTTTTAACCGACTGCTTTGTTAAAATTAAGAAATATCAATATGCTTTTCTCGCCAGATATTGTCAGGGTCACTGCTGAGGCTTAAATAGCCGAAACTTCGAACTATGGCCCATGTTCATTCTTTCGAATGTGTTCTCTGCTGTCGAAGGAACTCTTTAAATTTTTAATATGTAAATAAAACGGACTGCGATTAACCGCTTCGTTGTTGGTGGTAACGGGACCTGCTTTCATTCGATGGATCTGCTATATATGGTTACCTTCCAATGCAAATGTCGAAGTAAGTATCGCAGGTGTCGCCCGTCTCACACGAAAACCTCTGTGGCCCGTCACAACACTTCCGGCTGGTGGTACTCTCGACGTAAGCCGTACCATTGGGGTTGGAGTAAGAGTGGATGGTCACCCCAACCATAACTTTCCCTGTTACGATCTTGTGGGAGAGAAAACATTTGAGCCACGACACGACAAAACCAACAATGTGGTTGTGCGCCCAGCGCAAACTCAGATCAGCCTGGGCATCCGCCAAGTCTGATCAGAGTCTTCGCTGTCCGCATGGAGGTAGCTTAGACCCTTAACTACCATTTGAGTTTTTAACGAAGAGTCTAATCAAAATGAGCTGATACCCAGGCTTATCTGAGTCTGTACTGGGCGCACAACCACATTGTTGGTTTTGTCGTGTCGCGGCTCATTTGTAAAAATGTGTTGCTGTAAGACATGCTCAAGGTTAGTGAATGGATATGCTTCAGGGAAGGCCACTCTGCTGCCATTTTTGCCCCCTTCTCAATTGTGGTCAACCCGGCCTTAAAGGGAAGAACTAGCTCCCCTAGGAGTAAACATTTTCTTTAAGAGTAGATCCGTTTTGATATGTTTTTTTTCTTACATGAAAGACAACTGATACTTAACACAGAAAATTGTTTTCCTTTTTTTAAAAGATATGGAAAAAAATCCCGGCGGTGCATCCATACACTCAAAAGGGAATATGAGTTGGCGAGTCTCGTACTGATGAGATTTTAACTTTTTCGCGATGGTTTATATTCGCCAAATTTTGCAGATACGAAATTTCGCGAATATAAAACATCTCGCGAATAATTCATCATAAACGGTACGAAAAAATTTAAGAAAGATATACATTTCTGCCAAGTAGCATATAAATAAACAAATAAAAAAAAAGGAAATTTATTTTGAAATTTCTAGCTAGTGTCAAATTAAAAAACAATGAATATGGCACATTACCTTAAAAGTTTTCGGACGCCTCAACCTTTTCTATTAATGGACTCGTCCATTTTCGAACACCCTTAGCAAACTACACTCTTATTTTTGTGTCTGAGTTGGGTCTTCGATGTTGCCATGACAACATGTATTTCCTGTTAATTTCTCATAACGATGTTCCCCAGGAGGCTCAAGGGAATGATTCCATAACATGCACCTCTTGGCACTGAGGTCGCGCGGTCCAAATTTTTCGGACAAATACGGTTTAAGTTAGTAATACGTGGAATCACGTCAGTGATAAGTTACTATAACCAAACATTGCTCAGCATAAATTTTGTTTCATAGAACAGATGAAGAAAAGCAGATTAATGTTGAAATATTTCCTTCTAGTTTTAATAATTAAATGCTGAACCAACAATTTCAGCCCCTTTCAACAACGATTTCAGAAGACTGGTCACTGAAGCGTCGTTGAAGATGATAGTTACTAATTATTATTATTACATTATTGATATGCTATGATGAATATAGCTTCGATGGTCGAACCACTTGCTTTTGAGATAGGACATAAAATCTAGTTATTTTATCTCCTGTTTTATTTGGCCTTGGCCGTGTTGAAGACATATTTCAGAGAAGGGAACAAACAGCTAGAAAACCACAAAACCAATCACAGAATTATTTGGAATTTTGAAGGAATGCTTAACTAACAAAATAGAATTCTTACATTTTGGATATCTTTCCTTTCATTTTAAATAAACATTCTCATATCTGACGGAGTAGGTGTTGTTTACCTTTTTGACTCCTCTTCTGCGAAACCGGAAATCGATCTAACGGACTGCTTTGCTCGACCGCCGGTTCCGCATGAAACTGATTGTCAGGCGTGATAACTGGCACTATATTTATGGTGCTAACGCTTTCATGGATTTCGTACGTATTAAACTTGTAAGTTCCCACATAAAAAGTGATGAAATATAAACTAATACGTGAATCATAAAATATTACTTATAGTATCACAGCAGTCACGAAGAGGGGGCACATTACGTGTATTACATGCAACGTGTTGGCATGTATTAGTTTTAAGCGTGGATACGTTATGCTGGAAACTTTTAGCATTAACCGAAAACATATCACTAAAAGTTACCACAATCTAAATAAAATTTGTAGCTTTCACGGTAGAATACTGTAAATACTGCACTGTAAAAATCCGTAGATCTTACGGTAGAATAACTGGAAACCAGCTGCCAGTCCATATCCGTTATTTTTACGGGCGTCTGTCTGTACACTGTAAAAAATAACTGTAGATTTTACGGTAGAATAACTGGAAACCAGCTGCCAGTCCTTTTCCCGTTATTTTTACGGCCGTTTGCCTGTAAGACTTTGTTGAAAATCACGAAATGGAAGTTTTATATTAACTGGCCGCACTCGACAATAACTTTGTATTGTTGAAGGGCTATCTGACCAAAACGACACCTGCTCTATTCTGTCCCACTCTGCTTGATGATTCCTGCAATTTTACGGGCGGTCCGTAAAAATAACGGTAAAATGACTGGCAGCTGGTTGCCAGTTATTTTACCGTAAAATCTACGGATTTTTTTTTTACAGTGTAGAACATTGTTTGAAATCACGATATGATATGGTAGGGTTATGTTAACTGGCCTCAGTCGAAAATACCTTTATGGTGTTGAAAGGCTATATGCCCAACACATCACCTGTCCTATTCTATCGTGTTCCTCATGAAATCCTGCAGATTTTAACGGGAAATGGGCTGGCAGCTGGAAACCAGTTTCACCGTAAAATCTATGGAAATTTCTTTACAGTGGCAACCAGTAAACACCGGCAGGAATCATCATGCTGAGTAGGGTAGAATAAGACTGGTATTGTTTTGATCATATAGCCCTTCAACACTTTAAAGATATTTTCGAGTGCTGTCAGTTAACATAAATCTACCATATCGTGATTTCAAACACTGTTCTACAGGCAGGCGCCCGTAAAACTAACTGGAAATGGACTGGCAGCTGGTTTCCAGGTATTCTACTGTAAAATCTACTGAATTATTTTACAGTGCACGTGACCTTTCCATATCATGCATATAGATCTACTAATTACATGAATTATCCGTCTTCTAAGAATCTTAATTGTTGTAATGACCGACATGTATACACACACGTACACTGTTGATATGTAAGTAGTATTACGTAATAAAAGGACAAGATAGTACAGTATCTCTATATTCTGGCCCATAAAACTTTACCTGCAAAACCCCAAAACAGATCAGTAGGAAGATGTAATAAACTGCCATCTTTATTTAGTTTAATCCAAATTAATCCTTTATTTATGAAACAAGTACTTAAGGTTGAGTATACTAACAAAATAACATACATGTACATGTATGTACCATAATTGTTTCATTATCAAAAATCATATCGGTCATGTGACAGTTGATATGATAAATATTTCACTGTCATAATTTAATTTTGATAGAAAAATATTGTCTCACTGTCCATTGTTTTCACTTTTAAGTCAGAGTGACCGTGTGTTTAGTTTTCTCTTATCATCATAATCATTATGCATATAGCAGATTTTTGTTGTTGTTGTTGTTTTCTTGTATATATCAGCTTTATATATGATATATGAGCCACATCATGTGATTTTCAACAATTGGTATTAGCGAAAAGCAAAGGCTCTAATCAGACTGCACATAAGTGCAGTCTGATTAGAGCCTTTGCTTGTCACAACAACCATCTATGGAAGAGGACAACTGTGAGGTTTCTGAATACCCTCTACAAATGGGGCGGATGATCTGAATTCACATGACAAAATTGCCACATTGTTGGAAGTCACAGGGCGTGGCCCATATATTAATAATAGTTTGACCGGAGTCCCAGAGCATTAAGCTATACCAAGCACCATCTTATGTTAAGGTGACTGGATAAATTTCAGGGGAAGCAACTCTGTCATTTTCATCTTGCCTACCTGTTCAATAAGAAAAGAATCTGCTTATTTAGGAGCAAAGTTCTTTTACTTAAGACTAGACCCATTTTGGAAGCGTTTCGAAGCCCAAAGAAAGCAAGCCTTTTTGAGAAAAAAAGCGAAAAATCACGACGTGCAATTACGTCACAGCTGTACCCATATTAGGTCGTCTGATTGATAATGGCCGCTTTCTTGAGGGAAAGGGCCTCATGTGAAATTACTCCTCAGCAGGTCCACAAAATTACTAAGACCTGGGGCAAAACTGTGACGGTCAGGAGAAGAAAGGGGTCGAGTGTATTTTTACTTCTGCCTGTGGTACATGTATTTCTTTCTTTCTGAGAGATGACTCGGAATAGACTGAAATACTGTCAAAAAAGTGTTTATCATATGACGTCGCCGTTATCCATTGGTAGTGTCATAAAAATCGTATGACCACACGTGTAATAACACTATGGCGCGTACTAGTAACGTCACTGACAGCGTCCATGTCAACAATGCGTTTTCTTGTCGAAAAAAATGTTCGGTTTGAAGGCGTTAAAATCCCATTTTGAAGGATCATATGTTAAAAAGAATGAGTGGTCATTTCATATGAAAATTATGAAAGTCGCCAAAGGCTCCTTTCATAAATTTCATATGAAATGACCACTCGTGTAAGATCCTCTATATGTCTACTTCTGCCTGAGGTACGTCTTTCTTTCTCTCAGAGAGATGACTCGAAATAGACTGAAATACTGTCAAAAAGGGACATTAAGCCTACAACAATCCCATTCGAATTTTATGGCAAAGTACCATGCACCTTGTGGTGTATGAAAGACTCTGACCAGTCAGCGCATCTGCGCAGTCTGATCACTCTGTCATACTCGCATTAATAACTTTGGAATCCTAGGGAATCTATACAGCTTAAGATTCCGATTCTGACCAGTTTAACATTTGTTGTTCCCACATGGCCCGTGCTCTCTATTTACGCGACGCCATCCATTTAGGTCAGTGTCATCTCGTCCGGACTTGAATTCTATTGCACCGTTCCGGAGCCACTTCAAAGACCAGGCCCCGAGGTTATAAAAAAATTTTCGTGCTCAACTCAGCTGAGCATGAACTTTTCTCTGCTGATAACTATGAAAATGCCAATGTTGGCATTTTCATATTCATAAGCAGAGAAAATTTCATGCTCAGCTAAACTGAGCAAGAAACTGTACTTATCAGTAATTTGCTTTTCAGTAACAGATACAATTTCATGGTCAGCTGAGTTGAGCATTAAAAAGTTTTATAACCTTGGGGCCAGGTATGCATCCCTTCATTAACTGTAAGGTAAAATCACGGACTTGTTGAGGGACATTCAACATATGTGATGTTATTTGTGGGTCAGCAGGCACACAGCGTAGAATCAAAACTGAATAAACCTTGAATCAAGGTTTATTCAGCGTTGATTCAACGTTGTGTGCTCAGTGGAACGGGAATCATAATACTTCAAACACACACTTTTCTCATTTTATTCGAACATTTATTTATTTTCAAACAGTAGAGAAATTATAATACAACTGAACAAAAAGCAAAACGGTTCAGATAATAAACAATATATATCACATCCAAAATGGCGTTAATGACCTATTTACAAAGCTGGATACTGTAGTTTTGTTGAGACCGTGAGATGGTACCCTAAATTCTTACACCATGGAACCTGAAAGAAAAATATAATAAAATAAAAAAAATAAGTAGACAGTATAAAATCTTTTGGTCGCTCATAGTTCTCCCAGCACAGGAGTTTAAAGTAATACTCTATATGGCAGAACTGACCAGACGTTTGAGGCATCATTTTGGTCATTTAGACAGCAGTTAAACTTTATACCCTAAACCTAGCTTAAATGGCCAAAGTCACGCCTCTAGAGAGCTTTGGCTTGAATATCGTTGGCCTAAATTGCAAAATTAATACCTGAAGTGAATTTTGGCCTTAAAATCTTTGGCTTCAATGACAAAAGAACGCCTCTAGAGTAATCTGGCCGGACTACCGTTATCCAAAACGACCAGAGTAATGCCTCTAGAAAACTTTGTGCTGAATATTGTTGGTCTAAATGACCGAAAAATGCCTCTAATGTCACAGGGTATAATCGATTCCGCTAATTTTCGCTTCCTGCAGAGACTGTACATCGTATTTGGCTTCCGCCGAGACTGTCCACGAACTCTTGCTCCTGCCGAGACTTCTGTGCATGATAAATGGCTTCCTGCAGAGACTGTCCGCATGATTCTGCTTCCTGCCGAGGCTCTCGGCAGGAAGCAGAGTCACGCGGACAGTCTCGGCAGGAAGCCATTTCACGAGGACAGTAGTCTCTGCAAGAAGCAAGAGTTCGTGGACAGTCTCGGAGGAAGCCAAATAGGATGTACAGTCCCTGCAGGAAGCGAAAATTAGCGGAATCGATTATACCCTGTGAATGTCCTTCGGCCAGAATATCGTTGGCTTAAATGAGCAAAATAATGCATCTAGCGAACTTTGAAAGATTGCCTCTTGACTCTAGTGACGTTGGGCCTGAATATCGTTGGCCTAAATGACCAAAATAATGACTCTAGTACACTTTGGCTGTAATGTAGTTGACCTAAATGGCCAAAATACTGTCTCAAGTGTTGGCTAGATACATTGTTTTGGCATTTAGGCTACTTAACTTAACCTAAACTTCCAACTCCTGCGCCCTCGGCCTCTTCAGTAACTGATGGTATTTGTTTCTATCATTTGGGGAATAATTTGGATTAAGGCTTACCCAAATATGCAAAGTATGTTGACGTCCTTGCCACACACATGTACAAATTATTCTAAAGCAACCCTAAATACAAGTTTAACTTTTGCTTAGTCATAGTTCATATACTGATACATATCTTTGATATGTTTTTCATTTCGACCGATTTCAACAGGTAAAAAATAATCAAATCAACCTACTTGGCGGGACATGAAAAGAAACCTGAATCTTCTTAAACGTGAAACAAAATCTTAACTACGCATGTTTTATTTTTCCGCTTTCGAATTTCGATAGTTTTATTTACATATTTTGTACTGAAGATTTCACGTATATCCTTGTGCTTAGTCAATTTCACACGACCTGCTTACAGGAAAAGGAACATCTATAATTTAAAACTGGTCCACAGAAAAAGTTGCTTTATATATGGGCGAAAAGCTAAGACTCAGATCAGCCTGCGCAGTTGCGCAGTCTGATCAGTGTCTTAGCTGTTCGCTGTTTTGGCTCCTACAGATTCAAAATATTCGCAAGACGAGAGGGGAAATTCTGATCATACTGCGCGGATCCGCACTGAGTGTGATATGAATACTTGCTATACAGCACCTTTACACATATGGATTATTTTAGAAAAAAATAAATAAAACCTCGTAATCGCGTGCAGTACTTCAATACCATCCCTATAAATAATGCAAAATCATGTAATATGCTTCCTGACAAAACCTGTCTAAATGCACAAGTGCTAACGCCGCATGTCTAGACCATTTCGATCAGGAAATGTACAATTCTCCTATAAAATAATGAAACCTTGTTTTATAACTGTGAGCCCTGACTAGACAAAGTATGTAGACAGACTAGTCTCGGGCCTCTCGACATGCGCAGGCTGCATATCCCTTGAGGCTAATTTTGTTTAGAAGTTGCGCAATGGACAAACCCAAATAGAAAGAAGGAATATCGTATATTTTGCAAGTCATTCTGCTTTTATTGGTATAGACATTATTGACTCAAAGTAAACGTGGGAGAGAATGCCGACGTGACTGGACATTGCTAATAGGGTAGGCGATAACGGCCCATCAACATGTTTTCACTGACAGTCGTTTAGAGCCAGTGCTATTTTCTTAACAAAAAAAAAGCAGACGACAAAATTTAAGTCTGCAAAAATAGAAAAATGCCTTGTCCAAGATATTTCATACTGAGAATTTAAAGACTAGAGGGCAAACAGTGTAGATCCACATGAGGCGGCTCAGTATGAGCCGCCTCATCAGGATCTACGCTGTTTGCAAATTATGCTATTTTCGTCACTGGTGCTTAAAGTGTTAAAATAACATTAGTTTGCAATAGTGCCCAATGCGTGTAGATGGGACCTTGAACAGACTCTGGCTAAACATGGCGCAACTGGCGCCCACGACCCCAATGCAGGGGTCTTATCCTTTACCCTTTACCAACGAAACATGACCGAAATTATGATGACAGCATGACAGTATCTAGGGTCGTCGGGTAAATTCGAACAGCATGTAAATTCGGACAGTGACATTGTTTCATTTATATGTCAGTTGTTTTGGAGTTAAAACAAAAACAACTGGGCAAACAATGAAAATCCTGATGAGATGGCTCATTATGAGCCGTCTCATCGGGATTTTTACTGTTTGCAATGGTATGCCCGAATTTACCAGCTGTCCGAAGTTACCAGACTCGACCCAACAGTATACTTACATGTGAACGAAACTGAAATGTAGTTTGTTCGTTTAACTTCTTATCATTTCCTCGGACATTTACATCTCTCGCCCTCTGGAACATCTTTGAGGACTTGTTCTACGTGGCGCCCACAACCTTCAAAACAGATCAGAGATCCAGTTGTGTGTACATTTTTACGGTAAATGGTGACACTTTCAGGGAAAGGAACTCAGTCATCTTCATCTTCTCTCCCTTCTTAATGAGGGTCAACTCTTAAAGGAAAGAATTTGCTCCTACAGGAGCAAATTCTTTCCTTAAAAAGTGGACCAAATGTTGGATGGGCTTCGTCCTCAAGACAAGCAAAGAGGCAACCACAAAAAGTGTTCCCCTTTGTGAAAATTACAAAACATTGGCGTGTACACATTCAGCTTAATGATAATTATGAGATAATTTCATTCCCCTTAATTATCAATACATGTTGTGCCTCTCATAAGAAACGCCATGGCGTCATAGTTTAACTGAAAATAAAACAAGTGAATGGATACACAATCAAGTTTGACTCAACACTGAAACAACGTTTATTCAACGTCATGACGTTGAATCAACGTTGATTCAATGTTGATAAAGCCTTGTGTACCCGATAGGAGGTGTTGGACGTAAATTTGCTTATATTTGTCTTCGGAAATTCTTGTATTTCAATAGAAATAATTATTTTGTACTTTTTATATGTCCGCTAATACTCTTTCAGAGATTTGCCATGTTGCCATGGTAAGCGTTCCCGACAGAACATGGGCTGGCAGGTTTGAGTCCCGGTGGATGTTAAATTTTGTCCGAACCTAATAGGCGTTTCATCGCACAAAGCCTTTCACAATCACTCTCCCATTGTTCTGATGACTAAAATACTGTGAAAAAGGACGAAAATCGCCAAGTCATCTATCCATACATATTCCGTGTATATATGCGTGCGTGTGTACGTGGGACCAAAGTTGGCTAAACTAATCCCTATATCTAGTAGAAACTATAAAATAACATTTGTACATATCCAATATCCATACATCTCAGAAACCCTATTTCTTGAAAAACGTTTTCGATAAAAATTACAGAAGTAATATTTTCTCAAATGTGGACTTTTCATGCATTATGTAATGAAAGCTTTTGTTTGCATAGACTATTGAATCATGGACTTCTAAAGAAGGAAATAATATTGACATGATAACAATGTATGTTTTTACAACTGTTAACACAGATTTGTAAATGATTCAATTGTTAATCTTGCATTACACAGGATTTCCGAGTGTAGAGCTCACGTAATGAAAATGACAGTCATATGAGCTAAAAGTAGGGGCTACCGGTGAAGATTCAGATCAGCATGCTGTTCGCTGAAAAGACTGTACAGAGTTCGAAGAATGATACTGCAAAGCGAGGAGAATCTGGGGCCGTATTCATAAAGCCACTTAAGTCGTTGCTATGCGGTTGCTAAGGCTAAATATCTATAAGGGAGATTCCCTATAACTATGAAATTTGGTCTGGAGGAACAGTCTTTGTAAGACTGTTCCTCCAGACCAAATTTCATAGTTGTAGGGAATCTCCTTCAAAGAAATTTGGCCTTGGCAACAGCATAGCAACCACTTAAGTCGTTTTATGAATACGGCCCCTGATCTACCAGCGCTAGCGTGCAGGCTGATCTGAGTTTTCGCAGTTCGTACATGTGAACGCACATTTCAAATGACACATATAAAGAACGCTGAACACAAAAATAATGAGGGTGGGATGCGATGGTTGGATGACTTGTGACTTTACGTCCTTTTTAACAGTATTTCAGTTATATCAGGATAATGGATGGATGACAATGAAAGGCTGTGTGCAATGGAGCCCCGTTTTCATTGAAAAGATTCCCGCGGGGCTCGAACTCGGGACGGCCAGATAAGCAGGCCAGTGCTTCAACTACTGAGTACAAGGGCTCCTGCGTTATGCAAAGGCACCCAGTGTGCATTATACTGTTTCTTTCAAATTAATTCATCATAGTTTGTATTTAGTGGTTTCAAACGACGCAGCTGCTTAAGTTTAGACCATAAACTTAGATCTATAAGAGAACGTAAATTTCTAAGTCCACGGCCCAGTCCCTACTGGAGTTCCACGCGCCGGGGGCTTAACCAAAGAGCTACCGGTGAATGGTATATTTAGTCTATCATGTCTATTGTCTAATGTAGTCATGTTTCAGCTTGAATTTAACATGATGACAACTTTAAAACGGTTACATTACTGCACGGACATTAATTCACAGCCTCAACTTAAACCGAATCTGCTATTTTCTTTTCTTTGATGTGTTCCTTGCTTCCAAAAGGTCTTGAAACAGTTTGAAGAAACTTCCCAGCAGGCATACATGGTTGGATCAACCTTGAATCAACATTGATTCAACGTCATGACGTTGAATCATGGTTGATTCAATGTTGATTCAACCTTGTGTGCCCAGTGGGAAATGAATCAATGAAACATATTCGTATAAATTTATAACAAAGGAAACCATGAGCGGACGGACGAACAGACATACAGAAAACTATAAAATCTAAATCTCGAGTCACAATCCATGAAAAGCTGAATTAATTAGAATACACGTAATCATGTAATGTGGCCTTTTTAAAGTCATTAGAATAAAAACATGTAATATAGAACTAATTAATGATCACTTACCTCTCCACGTAAATTTCTTACAATCATCACAAGTTACTTTAAAACACATGGTCACAGTTTGTCTTCCCCGGCTACAGTATAAGTTCTTATTCTTCTTCTTCCGTCCGTCTGTCCTCTTTTATTAGCTTGAACAGACTAAATGAAAGTACGTAATGACAACACACTGGTTAAAAATAGTATGGAGGATTAACAGGGCATGAAGAATCGATCTACTGTAGTAAAGATTATATGACATACGCGAAATTACTTCAAACGTTGGGACAGCGTGACATGCGCTCATAATGTCAGTACGCCAAGTCTGATCGAGGTCTGCAGTGCCTGACATTTAAAACACCTGGGCCAAGTTGTTCAAAGCATCGTTAGCTGAATGAAGATTCATGAAGATATATAGTACACATAATGTCAAGAGTGCTAATATTTTTGTTGAAAAAAAGTATGATACTTTTGCAGTGCAAAAGCTCCTCACATTTTTTCAGCCAAATGACCATATTTTTACATACAATATGTTTGAAAATTTAACGTCTTGTTAACTAACGATGTCGTTAGTTTTGAACACAGAAACTTGAAGTTCTAGCTTAAAAACACTTCTACATATTATCATCCCAAGGGTCCCATATCGACATAGTACAATATTAGTAACTTAGAAAAGTCTAATTATGATGCTGTAGGCAACGTATACAGCCCATAGATATCTTGTGAACAGGTCCAGTACTTTCGATATTCATTATATGGTAAAATTGCTATATACAGAAACAAAGATTCCATAAATTGTCTCGCTTTTGTGTATATTTCATTGCTCACCGAGAATCAAACAACAAAAGCAGTATTTTGTGGAGAGATGTCATTTTTCAAAAACCTGCCCCACTCCCCGCCCTCCAAATCTTTATATGACACAGTACATGTACATCAACCAACATCTTGTCATCGAAAGTGACGACAGAACCACTGTTTATATGGATTTGTGCTTTGATGCTACCCTACAACACTGAAAGAGCATTGATACCTTGAAACAAAACAGGCCCGGAGGTTATAAAACTTGAGTACATTCTCAAACTCAAAATAAAGCGCACTGATTGGCTGCTTATGAGCACATGCTCGGAAGCAGCCAATCAGTGTGCTTTATTTTGAGTTTGAGAATATTCTCAAGTTTTATAACCTCGAACCCAGCTCTTTCAAGTTGGTGGTGCCATTTGGCGGATGTCACCCATTCACTGAGTTTTCTTTGCGATCACAAAGGAGTGCCATTTTTATCACTAACCTTATCACACCTGAAGAGCTATATTTTCATGGATGTTACTAAACGCAAAAAAAAACTGTCACGAAACGAAAAATTGTCATAGTTACCAAACGACCTGGTCATCAGGTCGTTTGGTAACTATGACTATTTTCGTTTCGTAACAGCTCTTTTTCGTTTCGTAACAACCTTTGAAAAAAAATAGTCAACCAGGGGTGCTTATGTGACTGAAGCTTTTTGCGATCACACAGAGTGTCCTATTATATCCCTAGGACCCTAACCGCAGTGAAATCTGAAAATACAGGACTTTGACGCTAGAACAACCCCGCGGAGTAGGCCTTAAGGTCAAGAATACGTAAATGGCACCTACATAGAATTTTTTTTAATTTGGCACAGGGATGCATTTTCATGTGTTACATCGAATTGTGCAATAAAAAAGATAGGTCACCGAGTTCGTTTAGTCGCTAGATCAGATCGAAAAACGTGAAATTTTGAGGCCGTTTCTATTGACGCCAATGGGAATGCGATGAAAAAACTCAGGTTTTAAAATCTAAACGTACACAGCTTGTTTACTACTACAAAGATTATTTTCTGATATTTTATGTCACAGGATCTGTCGATTAAAGTCCTTGACTACCGAGTTCGTTTTTCAAGTAGCGCTAGATAGGCAAGCGTAGGTATGTATAAATTTACGCCATTCCGCGACGTCATTTATAAGCGACGTTGCAGTCGTTTACTGGCGACGTTATAAGACCGTTATAAGAATACAGAAAGATGAGAACTTGTAGGGTTCTCATGATGGATGCCTTAAGCTTCGTTCACACGGGCAAAGTTTCTGTGACAAAGTAGGTTTGGAAAAGAATGTGAATGAAAAATATGCCACATTTTCATTGCCAAATTTATATAGTAAAGTTTTTATGACAAACAAAATTTGTCCGTGTGAACAGAAAATTTGCCATAGAATATGTAACAAAGAAACTAGCTATGGATACAAGCACAGAAAACTTTGCTCATAATCAAATTGGTGTGATTTTGAATAAAGTATATTTAACAAAGAAAATGTGGCATGGTTGGGGGCAAAGTTTATTTGGCCAGGTAACCTTGACGAATAATGTTCGATCGTGTGAGCACAGCAGCAAATATTTCCTTGCCAAAGTTTATTTGACAAAGATTCCATGCCACATTTTTTTAACAAATAATTTGCTCCGTGTTAACGCAAAATGTTTCGCAAACTTTCTTCGTTAAAGATTCTGTGACAAAGAATCTTTGGTGGCGTGAACGAGGCTTAAGTGAAAGAATTTATTTTTCAGACTGTAAACAAAAATTCGTAAAAAATGCAGTCACACTTCTAACAGTAATACGGTTACTGCAGCCGACACGACTGAGCCGCACATAAAAAATGCGTTACCCTATTAATAAAAAAATGCGCCGTGCCATGATAAAATGGGTTCTTTAGGGCATATACGGTCAGCGGAAGCTTATATCAGTGTGCGCACCTGTCAGATAGTGGTTTTTCCCCCTTTCCCCCCGGAAAAATGGCTATAGGAAGGACGGCTATATAGTGAATTGTCCGGACCTCATAGAGCCACTTTTCCCCCATAGTCCTTTTTCCCCCACCGGGAAATTGGCTATTAGTGAATTTGGTATTGTTATTGGTGTTTTGCGGAACGGAACGAAACGGAACGGAATAGAACAGAGACATGTTACGGAATTAATCGCATAAGAAATGTATCAGTACTTCAGGGGAGGTAATAAATGTGATAAATTCCCACAAACCAATATGCAAATTTAGCAACCATATTTTTATAATCATCAATACTTACTAATTTAAGGAACGAAGATAGTGTGGTGTTTCCCATCGCAGATATTTTGGTACGTACACATACGCATGCAAGCTTATAGGAAAATGTAAGAACGGGTGCTTTTCCAATCATATTTGATTTTGTAGAGAGTTTATTACATTGAAAATAATATTCGGACGTGTGTCCCGATGGGAGTCAAGCCCACGACTCATGCATGAAAGGCGAACACTAGTCCATGCATTTCGCTTCGTGCACGCACAGATGAACGCTTGTACAACACATAATCATACAAATTTATGCACACAGCCACGTTCACTCATGGCCGTATTTTGGGCTAACATTAAAAAGCAAAATGCCTGCCTTTTTTCCTAAAAACAAAAATACGACAGACTGATGGACACATGCACGTAGTTCTAGCATCTGTTATCCATCGATATTTCACGGACAGATACTCATGTTTCTGTTTCAGTGGTGAGCCTCACTATTTTTATTGGAGAAGGAGCAAATTCCACTATGTAGCGTGTCTTCCTGCAATCATATTACCAGGGGGAAAATCCACTATAGGGGGGAAAAACGGCTATGCAAAAACACGTATAGTAGATTTTCCCAGGGGAAAATTGGCTATATAGTCATATTTCCGGGGGGGAAATTCTACTATATAGCCATTTTTCCGGTGGGAAATTCTACTATACAAAAATCATAGTCATTTTTCCGGGGGGAAAAACTACTAGGGGGGAAAAGCTACTCTCTGACAGCACCCGCCCAACCTGGCCAGAGCCTTTGTTGTCCTCTGGTACAATGATTCCGTGGGGGACAGCGAAGAGATTTATTAGCCTGTGCGTATGCGCAGACTGATCTGTGTGCATGTACCATATTACTGACGACTCGTGTTCTGTCGGTGTGGCTCATGGTAGTCAGGTAAAATTGACTTTTGGACAGTATTTCAGTCATATCGAGATGATGGTAAGTTACAAGGTCAACTTCCAAATCCACCGTCGGCGGGATAGGTAAAGGCAAAGACTTCTTGTAGCGTAGTGGCCGTAGGGGTGCTGTGAGTAAGAGGCCCTCTATATTCACGGCAACTGCATACAAGTGGAAGAAATATTGTATCATTCTAATTTTGTAATCAAAATAAATTTTTCGATGTCCAGAAAGGATATGTGTATTAAAACGCAAAAATCGGCATTATAATAAATATTACAGTCCGATCCCATAAAGCTCATAAATCAGCTGGCATACATTTACTTGGTTTATTAATTATTTTGGATGCGCAATCCCCCCGGCGCCGCGGACGTTTGGTTATGACGCAGACGGTTGTGGGTTCGAATCCAGATTCGGCCAGCTAGCGACTGGAAAAGTTTCTTTGTCAAGCCAGCAGTAAATGGGTAGCTTTTGCAAATCAGGGAAGGATAACTCAGCGAAAGCAAAAAGATGGGCTCCACCTTTCATAATTATGTGTGTCTGAAAAGTCCTGTGAGCCCTGAAAGCAGGGAGGGAATATGTATTCGGACCAGCCTTAATTTGTTATACACATGAAACTCTGTCTGTCAGTCAGTCTGTCTGTCTTCTCTCTCTCTCTCTCTCTCTCTCGCTAATTTTGTATGAATACACTTATGTTGATGAAATAACTTCAACATACAGGGAAAAAAGAACAGTGCAATATCAGCAAAGGGCTTGAATAAACAGTGATAACAACACCGTTTTCCCCATGTCTGACGTTATTATTGAATGTCCGATGGGGCCGCCATATTGAAAATTACACTGACTAGGAAGTATTTCGTGACGTAACGTCCTTCGCGACGCACGTAATTAATTGCGCCAGTCATTTACGTTTTGTCAGGACTGGTGTCTACAAGTGAATGTTTCAAAAACAAAAATATTAGTATTTAATAAACCAGGTAAACTGATGCAGAATAATTTCTTTATCAATGATATATGTCTGGAGAATGTTAAGAATTATCGTTATTTAGGTGTGTATTTTTCTGCAAGCGGAATTTTTAACTATGCACAAGATGACATTTTTAAAAAGTCTATTAAAGCTTCGTTTAAACTTACTAAGTCGATAACATCGGGAGATCCAAGTATACAAACGAGTCTTCATTTATATGATCACCTGATCAAACCTATAGTTCTATACGGATCAGAAATATGGGGTGTTTTTAAGACTCATAGTGCTGCTTGTAGGAAGGATAGTGTATTTTCGTTTGACAACATATATAAAGCCAATGTCGCAGATAAATCACAAATTAGGTATTTAAAATACATTTTAGGAGTAAATAAATACACTTCCAACTTAGCTGTTCTTTCTGAAACTGGCCGTTTTCCAATGTATTTCTGTATTATTCTCTCCATTGTAAAATATTTGTACAGATTCGAAAACTTGACAGATGGGTTGCTGAAGCAGTCATATGAATTGACTAAAGAGCTACATGCCAAAGGCATTGAATCCTGGTATTCTTCAGCATTATATATTCTTAAGTTATTAAACCTTAATATTTTCGCTTGTAGGAATCTTGGAGAAAATCAGTTGATTAATATTGTTAAGAGGACTTTAATTAATAAGTATAAAACTTTTTGGAGCCAAGAAAGAGAAAAGAAAGTTCTTGATGGAAAGCTTGATACATATTTCAGTTTCAAAACAGATTTTTGTAAAGAAGCATATTTAGATTTACAAGAATTTCATTTGCGGAAAGCTATATGTAAATTAAGAATAAGTGCTCATAGCCTCCTTATAGAAACAGGTAGATATTCAAAACATGGGTCTTTGGTCAGGGAGCAAAGAATTTGTAAATTTTGTAATTTAAAAACTGTCGAAAATGAATTTCACTTTTTGACCGAATGTTCTCTATATCACGATGAAAGACTTGATTTATTTAGTAAGATTAATATTATTAACAGTAACTTTGTATTTTTAAACAATATTGACAAAGCCACATGGCTGTTATTACAAGAAAATCAAAATATTTTATGGGCACTTGGATCTTACATTCACTGTTGTTTTGAGAAGAGATTCAAAACATCCAGGTAATTCTCAGACCGTCGATATACCCTCATTATTCATTAATTCAGTCATTGTATAGAAATTGTTGCTATATGTTAGTGTGTTGTTATTGTAATGTCTACATGTGGTATGTGCCTATATGTCTTTTTCAATCGAATGTATGTATTTTTTTTATATACCCGCAAGGGTCCTTGATTGGAAATAAACAATATTCAATTCAATTCAATTCAATTCAATTCAATTCAATATTCTTGACCTTACATCCTTTGTCGCGAAATAACACTGAACAGCCGCTGTAGTCATGTAGTGACGTAATGCATATAACGCTGAAAATTTAAGTCCAGAGTTGGATTGTCTTTCGCCTTTTTTTCGGTGAAAAATCTTACCTGGCCGGTTGACAAGAGCTGCAGCCGCAGGAACCGACGTTCCTTCACCTTCGTAAACAATCGACGTCATCTTTTCTGACGTCACTAAATCTATGGGACATACAAAGCTCCTTCGGAAAACATTTTTTCGTATTTATGGTCGATGTACCTGTTTTCGGGGTGCTCCAGAATTCGGGGTATTCTAATAGATTATACCTTTTCTTTTGCCGAGGACGTCTACAGACGAATACTTTTGCAAATAGAAAGTTTATCATACACTAATTGGCGTGCGAGAGCACGTTAGTTTTGACGTCATCCATGACGTCTTCGTTGGTGACCGTGGAAGCGGCCATATTGGAAATCCTGCAAAGTTTATGGAAAGTACCGACGAACATGACACGGCGATTAATTCAATCATGAACTTTTTTCTGATAATTCAACGACCGTTTCTACATGCTATAGAACTGCAGGTCTCCCGAAGGCAGTTGCTATCAGGAGCATCTGCAGCTTATGATGTTTGAAGGCGAGTTCTTTAACGAACCCCGAAAACTGGGGCAGCTTCGAAGAGCAGATTCAGTTGAGCATCTGTTTCGATTTGATCAACTTTGTATACATGGAGACATGGGCATGAAATGTAAGTTACATATTATTTAACACATATTAACATATGCACACAGATTATCTGTTTGTGATCTTTGTTTATCACACAGTTTTTATGTTGTAAATAAACGTTAATACCCCGAAAACTGGTGCAACCATCATACTTATTTTTTTGTGTTGTTATGAGTGAGTCAGTGAGTGAGTGAGTAAACACGAGTTTAACGTCCCACCAACGCATAGGTCGTACGGAAACAGGGCCTCGGTTTAAAGAGGACCTTACACGAGTGGTCATTTCATATGAAATTTACGAAACGAACCTTTGGCCACGAGTGTAGCCCTTTACAATGGGATTTTATCCCCTTTAAAATGAACATTATTTCAATAAGAAAACGTATTCTTGAAACGGTCGTTGTCACTGACGTTACATGTGCGCGCCAATATGTTATTACATGTGAGGTCATACGAGTTTAATGACAGAATAACACAGAATAATGTTCAGCGTCTTATCCGAAGACCTTTAAAGGCTTAAATCCATCCAGGGACCCAGTCCTGCGTCTACTGATGTATACTGCCAAACGGCAAATACCCTAATCTAGTTTTGTTCCAGGGTCACGCTACCAAAATGTATGAACGTTTTTTTTTTTTCTTCTTCTTCTTCTTACTTTTTTTATTGCTTTCCTATCGATCTTTCCCTTTCTTTCTTGCTTGATCGTCAGTAGGGCATTCGAAAAAAAACAAAAAAAACAGTCAAAGGCGATTTTCAAAAAATTATTATTATTATTATAATTATTATTATTATTTATAGCCCTTTATAAACACGTGCTGGAAGGACACTAGAAGCTTTCAAGTTTTTAAAACATTTGAAAGCTTCTAACGTTAGTGTCCTTCTAGCAGTTTATTATTATTATTATTATTATTATTATTATTATTATTATTATTACTGGTGCACTGCAAGGGGCCGCGGTACTAATCTAAACGGAGAAATCAAGAATGTTAGCCACTATGTGAGGTCTTGAGGGTCGTATAAAAGGTCTTGTCAGCAATCACGCAAAAAAACTAAATAAATAAATAAAGTGAAAAAGAGTGACAGGTGAAATAAATTAACATAATTTAATTCCCTGTGAGATATCTTATTCAAGAGTAATTAAAGTAAATAAATAAAAACTACAGCAGTGGAAAGGACATTCAACAATATTATTGTCAGCCTATAAAGCTTCCGGAAAGTCGATTGGGGAGGTTGACGAATATTGTTTGACTGAGCCCGTGAGCCGCTGACTTATACAAGTGTACAGACTATTATAACGTGTTATCATTTTACAATCCACAAAAAAGAACGATTTTGACAAATCTAAGCGTAGGAACCTAGCTCGGTCGTCCGATGTCAAATTCAATAGATCTATATGTGGTGCCGATTGTGGGGCCTATAGATATCTAAAGCCTAAAACGCATCCCTGGTCCAATTTTAATTAGTTGTCTCATAAACTCGTGATCCTGGGGATTGACTGCATATTATTCTGATATTTCGAAACACTATCTTGCCAACGATACCACGGCACGGAAACATATATATCACTCAACCCGACATTCTAACCAGTAACAAACGTTTTAAAATGGATATTGTGTAAAAAAATAAATAGATAAAAATAAATAAATATCGCAACTGACATATAATTTACAAGTGAGTAATCAAAAGTAATCCGTGCCATTTAAGGAGACCTATATTCGGATGAGCAGCGTGTTGAATCAATACACAGCGATATGCGTTGAAAAAAAATAATCTGAAATGGGTTTAACAAAACAAAATCGGAAATAGATCACAGATCAGATTCGAAGAGGTAGTACTTACATGTAATATAACTAGGAGTCCAAACTGTATCATAAGTTGATAACCAAAGATAGAAAATCTGTTAAGATAATGAAACGATTTTACCTGTGCTCCTCAGTTTTGTTTCCGTCGTGACACTAGTAGTCGTACATAACATAACTTTCGCACAGCCATTTGGGGGTATTGTTCGTTTTCAGCCGTTTTGTTGCGCCGTTAGATCTAGAATTTGAGTCCACTCATTGTCTTTATGCCAGTGCATACGTTTTGTTTCACTGGGGAGGTTCTGCCGGTAATGTCAAACCTACCTTACATGAAGCAGGGCAGAATACAGTGTTCAGCTATCTAGCGCGGCCGTTAGAGAGAGCATCATGGTACTGATAGCGTGATATCTTGATATTTTAGGTTCTTTTCAACTGTCTTTCAGTTATATTAGGGCCATGAGAGGGTGGTATTGAAACGTAGTGTGCAATGGAATTGCACTGTCACACTTTTACTTTTATTACACCCTGCGTGGTAAAATTCCTAATAATACTCGAGGGATAGTTTTCGAACATGAATAGATTGATTGTTGGAGAGGATTAATTGCCGCCTCCAGCATGCCAGCACTTAATTTACCATAGGCTAAGCTAAACCGGGCTCCAGAGCACGGTGTAATTTTATTTCAAAATTGATCACACAGACACACAAAAAGACGCATTGCCATAGTAGAGTGTTTAGGGTATTATCCCGGGGAGCGGGTGGAGGGGGTGTAACTTGACTTTTCAAATGGTACATACGTGGCAGCTGAGATATTTAATACTTACTCTGTAAAAGTGTACCGGCTGTCAGAAAAGTATAAGAAAAGTAAAATGTGTAAATTCTTTTATTTTACTACCTGTAAATTGGTGTGTATGTTATGGGTTAATGGTTTGAATGGTAATAAAGTTCTTCATACAACTTAATCCACAAGAGAAGCAGAGAAATTTACATAATGTATACTGATAACATAGATGGGGGCTAATTTTGTATACCTGATGGGTTTCTTAGCACTATAAATGAAATGTATGGAAGGAATTTGACCCCCCCCCCCACACACACACACACATACCCACCGGCGGGTTATTATGGAATTAAAATATTCCATCACTCGACCGATAACCAGGAAAAAACGTATTTTGTGTAGAATGTTTTGTCGTTTTCAAAACCTGTTCCCACTACTTTTTGTCAGCTATATATGACTCAATATATGATGATTTGTGTCCACTGGTGGACTATGTAGACTTTTGGTTTAAACAATATTTTATTCAAAGATTTTGTACATACATATACATACAGTGATCAAAACAGGATCTGACAGTAAGCGTAACGCTTATATGTAAGTCATCTCCTGAGAATGTAGACTTTAATGTATACCAACCTTCCTACAATAATAATATCATTACTTTGCTCCAGTAAGTCTGTGATTTGTTTCAGTGGGAATCTGCTAGTCTTCTAGCACGGGTGATGGTATCACACGAGGGGGGAGGGGTGGGGGTGTCGATGATAACAGAAGGAAATATAGAATTCTGCTATTATCGCCTCGGGCGTCGGGTGGTTGTCATGAGTCTCTCAACTGAATGAGTCCAATACTTTACAAGACACCATAAGTGACATAATTTTGGATATATCACCGTGTGGATACAAACCTAATGACGGGGAGGAGTGTAAAGATATGATTTCGATTCTCATGACGATGTTCCCCAAGAAGCTCAGCGGAACTTATCCATAGTTGCACACTCCTGGCACCGTTCGTCCGTCCATGGGGTGTAAAGAGAAAGACGCTCTGAATTATAATTATTTGCCTCCCCTTTCACAGGGGACTCCTTTTAAAGAAAAGAATTTGCTCTCTTTAGAGAGCAAATTCTTTCTTTTAAAAGTAGCCCCTTTGGAGAAGGGCTCCACATATCGCGGAAGAAAGGACAGGCCTATTAAAGTTGTGTTCTTTGGTCAAATATGCTGGTGTGTCCATACACTTAAACCGCAGATACCCATACCATTAGAAACGGAAAGAGGATAAAGGCAGCACACTTCTTACATTTTTACTTTTCTGTTTCAGTAAAACTGTATAAAGATGGGTGCATCTGGAAGCAAGAAAGGCGGACCAGTACCAGGGGGAGCCAAAGGAGGACAGTCGTCCATGGTGCCCGCTTACCCGCCACAGCCACCCTATAACGGCTTACCGGTGTATTATGAATTTGTTGAAATCATGGCTACCCTTGACATGCAAGCTCATATGAGCTTTGTCCGGCCCGATGTGTCCTTTCAGGCAACACAGGTTGAGGCACAGTATCCAAGGCTTCATGCGATGTACGAGCAAGGTTACAAGCTGCTGTTGTTTGTGGCGCTACCTGGCGGACAAAGATCGGGTGGATTTGCTCAGCTTGGTCACGTGCAAATGGACGCCAAATTTCAGGGGATATTTCGAAAATTATTTCCTGAAGAATCTGGGCAGAGGTGGCAACTTCAAGTTCAGAAATCTGTTTTGGTTAATCAGATGTTTTATAGCTGGAGGGGGCCGCTGATGCTGGGTGGAGCTCATTCGGGTAGCATGTCTGATAGTCAGCACATCTTTCAGTCGATAAATCAAATTTCGCAGAATCACGGGCGACTGATAAGTGTCGAGATGGTCGGAATGGCTGGACAGGAGTTAGAAATGACGCAAAATATGGCAAGGAGACAGCAGTACTTTGAGTATATGAGAACTGGTCAAATGCCGATGATACGTGAGTTCTTTTATTTGTTTGTTTTTCTAACTCCAATAGTTTGAACTTTTTAACGGAAAAAAAACCTGCACGAAATTCGAAAATTAGTCTTCAAACCAATTAGCATCTAAGTCACCTTACAAGGCACACAGTTCGAAGTCCAAAACCGGCATGTGCATCTAAGTAGAGCCCTTATTATTTTTTATTTATTTGTTTGACTTAGTTTGCTGTGTTCTTATGTTAATTATTCAGCAGATGTTGCCTGTGCCTGCATATTCCAAACTTGACATCTTTTTTTTTAATTTTCAGAGGTCGGTGTAGACGTTTTCTATGAAATCCCCCTGCATCCAAATCCAGAGAGATACATGTATCAGATCATCAACTGTCCTGTGAACTCCAACTTTGAGATGAATTTTCCTCATGGAAGATGGAACTCCTTCTGTGACTGGCAGGGGATTATGGGACAATATCTAGGTTTGTATTTCATTTTCTCAACTCGTTTTGACCTTTCGGATATGGCGCCTGGAGTTATTGGTAATCAACTAATCATCCACTTTTGGATAAAGATGTTGAGCAAAGAAATTAAAGGTAGCTGCCGAGAAATCTGAATGAAAACTTCCCGGCTTTCCCGCGAAAAATGGCGAAAGTTTGATACTGGTGGGGTTAATGGGTAATTCTGCTATTTATGACAACAGATAAGGAAACTTTTTGATAATTCCTTGATAGTTTGACAGATTTTATGTTTATCTGTTGAAACCTGTGCTGTTGTCCCGCATTAGGTTAGTGAGTGAACTCGGGTTTAACGTCCCACCAACAACTACGTGATACGGAGACGGGACCTCGGTTTAAAGTCTCATCCGAAATACCGGAGAAGCAAGGGATCTCCCGCGACCACCGGACGTAGGTTATGCTAGAAATATGTGGGGTGTAACATTGCATACACTTCTTGATATTTGCGGTCTTGCTCTTTGCTACTCGTTGCTAACGCAAAGCTCCGAAATCATAGAAGTAACTTCTGTTGAAGGGCTCGAGTAACTAAAATCTCACTGTTTCAGGATCTGGTTGGAAGCTGGTGGAAATATTCGAAGACAATTCGGCGATGCAGATGATGAAAATGGGCGGTCTTTCTACGAACGCTTCTCTAACTAAGAACTGCCTCTGGATCTTTGAGAAGCCTGAGTCACGTGCCAATGACAACACGCCTCGTTTTGAGGGAACCATGGTGGAACACTGGTTTAAAACATCCGTGCAGATGCATGGTATGGGTTTTGGAGGCGCGACAACACATGTTGACACTAACTGGGAGGGACTTATAAGACATATGGGACAGTATGGCTGGCAGGTTGTGCGCATTGTGGATACTCCAGATACCAAGATTGAAGGCATGTTTCAGCCCACAATTTGGACCAAAAACTGGATATTCTTCCAGCGACTGATTCCAGGCCGAAATGAATTTGCCCCCGGACAAGCAGCACCTGACCCTTCTGTTAATCCTGCGATGCCACCAAATTATAATGAGTTGTATCCACAGGAAAAGTGAACCACAATAATATGAGCCGCGACACGACAAAACCAACTATGTGGTTGTGCGCCCAGCGCAGACTCAGATCAGCCTGGGCATCCGCCCAGTCTGATCAGAGTCTCCGCTGTCCACATGGAGGTAGCTTAGACCCTAAGCTACCCTTTGAGTACTTAACAAAGATTCTGTTCAAACTGGGTGGATGGATGACCAGGCTGATCTGAGTCTGCGCTGGGCGCACAACCACATTGTTGGTTTTCTCGTGTCGCGGTTCATATTAATTTGCACCTAAACTTAAGGTGTTTGGGTTCACTTACATGCTATTCTCCCGTTTTTCACAAAGAGGAAACAATTTTGTAACTTCCTGTCTGCTTCCTTGGACATAGCAGTCTTTCCAAAATGGAGTCGACCTTTACTCAAAGGAAAATGTTTGCTCCTATAGGAGTTGATACCATAGAGAAGGAAGGTAAAGATGAAAAATGTCAGAGTTGCTTCCCATGAAAATGTACCCTTTCACCTTAAACACTACAAGTGCCTGCATTTGACCAACTGTAACTTAAATAAATTATTGTATATTATAAGTATGAATTTACAAAACTACAGCTAATGGTGGTGTAAAGACGGGAATCTAATTCAGATAACTTTAAATTCTACGCATTGTTTGCATTGTTTCTATGTCGACAGTTCTACTCGGCTGTTGGTCACAGATTTTTCACATTCCTGCTACCCTTTTTTTTTATTGACATGGACTTGTAGCAAAATGCCGCAAAATTGCAGAAATATTGTCAAAACTGAATACATTGCCATATACAGAATACTGAAATACTCTCTCTCTCTCCATATGGTTCTGAAATTGAAAGTGTATTGTTGTTTGTATTGCTCTGTTTTATAATCTTGCACAGTATAGTATACCCATAGCCAGAACTGTTGTGGCATACTCAAAAACAATCAGTGACTTTCAGTCAGGACATAAAACATTGCCAGAGACAGATAGAGAGCAAGAGTGCTACCTTGCCTGAGTAAATTCATCACAAACATTTTCCCTGCAGGGACTCAACGTTGAACCAACACTGAAGCATTGATGCAACATTGTTTGCCCTATGAATTTAGTAGCAGCATTTCAGCTTTGCCTATAAACATTTGTCAAAATCCAAGAGGTTATGGCTCTGATCAAACTTTGCCAGTGCATGCATACACTTATGTGTGCGGCACATTTTTTCGTACACAACCGGGTTATGTAGGATGAATAGGGGATCGGGCACACAATGTTGAATCAACGTCATCACATTCATTCAATGTTGATTAAACATGTTGACGTTTAATTGATCAATATTAATTCACGACTCCCACATTTACAGACTGATTTGAATGATACGTCAATGTTGAGTCAACCTTGTGTGCTTGTAGGGCACTAGGAGCATTTTCGAGTTGCCAACTGTGTTACTCGGGTTGAAATTTGACGCATGCGTACAAAGGTACTCGAGTACTGCCGTGCCGAACACTTCGAGTAAAGAACAAAATGGCGACGACCATCGATCTTTTTACCTTTAAGTCCAGAGTCCTATTCTCGCAATTTTCTTTTAAAACTCAGGTGTTTAATATCCACAAGAGTCAGAACTCACAAGAATTTTTAAGTTGTAATGGGAAATTACAATTCTGTAGTCGTTACTGGCCCCGCTGTAAACCCTGCTGAATATGGCAAAAGCGCAAACAGAATAAATATAATCATCAGTATGATGAACATTCTTATCCCATTCTCACTATTATTAAACAGAAAAAGGGCAAATAATTGGCGTGACAATGTATCATTATGAAGGCAAAACCAAAGAAATGGCTTCTTTTACAGCGGAAGTTCACTTTCCGCCGTTTTTAATCCAGGTTACCCGAGGTGAGGTGGGGGTTACGGTAGTCGAGTAAATACGAATATGTGCGCAGTACTGCGCATACGTATTGCGGTTACTCGTGTTGTTCGGTTGACACTTTTATCTTGGACTTCGAGAAAGCTTTTGACACTCCCCCTCATGAATTACTTAAATGTAAGCTATTCGGCTATGGTATTGGTGGGAAGACTCTGAAATGGATAGATTCTTTTCTCTGTTACAGGCAGCAGCGTGTGGTGGTAAATGGAGTTAAGTCGGATTGGGCCCCGGTTTTGTCGGGTGTCCCCCAGGGCACCGTGCTTGGACCACTGTTATTCTCGTTGTACATTAACGATATCATAGAAAATATTGACTCGGAATTAAGACTTTTTGCTGACGATTGTGTTTGCTATCGTGTAATCAGAGATATTGAAGACACGGTGAAACTTCAGGAGGATATAGATCGTTTAGGTTGTTGGGCAAGGAGTTGGGGTATGAGATTTCAACCTGTCAAATGCAACATAATGCAAATTACAAGGAAACGGATCAAGAAGATCAATGCTTCCTACACCTTAGAGGGAACGGTCCTCAATAATGTAGAAACTATCAAGTATCTCGGCATAACCATTACCAATGATTTGAAATGGAACACTCATGTCAGCAATATTTGCACAAAGGCTAATAGGACCCTCGGCTTCCTCAGACGTAACTTGGCAGCATGTCCACAAGATGTTAAAGAGTCAGCATACAAGGGACTGGTGCGTCCAGTCCTGGAGTATGGCAGTTCAGTTTGGGACCCTCAGAGTATACTTCTCCAAGGTGAACTTGAGAAGGTGCAGAAAAGGGCAGCTAGATTTGTAACGGGAAATTACACATATGAAACTGGGAGTATGACTGGCATTCTGGAGAAACTTAAGTGGGAATCCCTAAAAAAGAGAAGGAAAGATAGCAGACTCATAATGCTGTACAAAGGTCTGAGGGGTGCAGCCAGTATACCCATAAATGACCTTGTTCCCCCAAGTAGGCGTACCAGGAATCATCATTCCCTGGCATTTCAAACCCCATTGGCTGGGACTGACATTTACAAGTCCAGTTTCTTCCCCCAGACTATTAGAGATTGGAATTCCCTGGGAGATTCACTTATTTCTGCTGCTGAGGGTGCAGAGGATTCAGTTACTAAGTTTACTTCTCTTATAAGGGCTAGGGACTAGCTTCCCTGATAGACAGGTCCTGGTGAATGATTGTCCTTGGACGTATCACCAGTAAACAATTCTGATTCTGATTCTGATTCTGATTCGGTCAGTAACTCTAGTTACTCGAGTTGACAAACCGAAACTGCTCCTAGATGTTTCAGAGGGAGACAACTCCCTGGGTTTATTCTTGGCATTCTTGTTAAAAAGGGGGCCCTAAAGGGAAATCAATACTTAAGTAACCGAACTTGTTTCTTAGGGAGCAAATTCTGGCTTTCCAGTTTTTTCTCCTGAAAGTGTATCTGTTTACTTTAAGCTATGTTGAATTGTAGATTTGTTAATTATCTATTATTTTCCTATTTATTATTCATCAATTTGTTGACTTGTTCATCTACAGTGGTGGGGCCAATTTTGGTGTTTTAGAGTAATTGATTACTTTGGTACTTGACAAACTGACGCAATATATTTTTTTCTGCTTTTTTGCATATAAAATAAATTCTAAACAAATGAAGTTCTTGTTTAAATATCCTTGACCTATTTTTCACGCTCTACTGATTCTTCATTTTTTACGTGCAGAATATCCTGTCCATTTCTCTTCAAAGGCCGGATGAGAAAATATAAAGAAGATAAGTTTGCCTTTGTCCTTTAAGCGGTGGCGAGGACCTCCGTCTTATCAATTTGACAAAACCGTACAGTGCGCACGCAAAATCAAATGCGCCGCGACACGAGAAACCCAAAAAAGTGGTTGTGCGCCCAGTGCAGACTCAGATCAGCCTGGGCATCCGCCCAGTCTGATCACTTCGCTAAGCTCTTAAAGGATAGCTAAGGGTCTAAGCTACCTCCATGCGGACAGCGAAGACTCAAACTCTTCTCAGCACTTAAAGGATAGCTAAGGGTCTAAGCTACCTCCATGCGGACAGCGAAGACTCTGATCAGACTGGGCGGATGCCCAGGCTGATCTGAGTCTGCGCTGGGCGCACAACCACTTTGTTGGTTTTCTCGTGCCGCGGCTCAAGTGTGGCTGTTATGGTTTCGTGCTCATGGACTATGCCCTTGCTATAGAAACTTGACAAACAACCTTGCTACTTAGCTACATCTTCACTCACTCACTCACATCTGCACTTACCCCGGAACCGTTCGGGCCGGGCCGGGTAGCGCAATCGGTAGGGCACCTGACTCGTAAGTCAGAGGTCCTGGGTTCGAATCCCGGTCTGGCCACATACTTTCGTTTCTCCTTCCGCTGATTCAAGAAGGGTAATTGTCAGTTACTGGCGAAAGTATGTGCACTTAGTACTGGTTAACCGCTTAGGAGGTCTAAGCCTGCCCAGGAATAGTGTGGTTAGGTTAACTGACCGTCCCGACATGACCTTAGTTGTTTACCGTGGACGTTAAGCATCAAATCAACCAACCGGAACCGTTCGGGTGTTACATTCTCTTCGGTGTTTATCGTGACCCTTACGCGTTCTGCTTGTTGTCGCACCTGCTAGGAGTTCACTTTTCCGTCAGTCCATCCGTCCGTCCGTCAGTCCGTCCGTCCGTCCACAATTACGTCGACCCTAGCGTTCGGGTCCATTATTCTCAATCTATGATACCTACATTCATCAAACCTGGTATAAAGTTTCTACTTAGAATGGTCTCGAGGAACCTTGAACATATTTTGACCTTTGACCTATTTTTCATGCTCTAATGACTTCGTAAAATTCTGTGCCGTCCGTCCATCCACAATTACGTCGACCCTAGCGTTCGGGTCCATTATTCTCAATCTATGATACCTACATTCATCAAACCTGGTATAAAGTTTCTACTTAGAATGGTCTCGAGTAACTCTGAACATATTTTGACCTTTGACCTATTTTTCATGCTCTAATGACTTCGTAAAATTCTGTGCCGTCCGTCCATCCACAATTACGTCGACCCTAGCGTTCGGGTCCATTATTCTCAATCTATGATACCTACGTTCATCAAACCTGGTATACAGTTTCCTCGTAGAATGGTCTCAAGGAACCTTGAACTTATTTTGACCTTTGACCTATTTTTCATGCTCTGATGACTTCATAAAATTCTATGCCAAAAATTACGCCAACCGTAGTGTTTAAGTCCATTTCTCTCCATGTATGATACCTGCAATCTTCAAACCTGGTATAAAGATTTTTCTTAGGATGGTCTAGAGGAGTGTTTCCTTTATTTTGACCTTTGACCTATATTTTATGCTCTGCTGACTTAGTAAAATTTTACGTCAAAAATTAGGTCAACCCTAACATACTGGTCCATTTCTCTCAATCTATGACACCTACGGTCATCAAACCTGGTATAAAGTTTCTATTTAGGTTGATCTAGAGGATCGTTGCACTTATTTTGACCCATATTTCATGCTCTGCTGACTTCGTAAAATTTTACTTACAAAATTATATTGACCCTATCATTGAAGTCCATTTCTCTCTGACAGACTATGAGAGCTAGAATCATCAAACCTGGTATAAAGTTTCATCTTAGAATGAACTCGAGGATTAATGCACTTGTTTCAGCCCTTGATATGTATTTCATGTGCTACTGATTTTGTAAAATATCGCATCCAAAATTGTGTTGACCTTAGTGTTTGAGTCCATCTCTCTTTAAATACAATGGGTGTAATCATCAAACCTGGCTTGAAGATTGTCCTGGGATGCTGCTATTATTTGTACCCTTGACCAATATATCATGCTGTATTGACCTTATAAATTTTATGTCAACCTGGCATCCATGATTATATGGACAAGAGCATTCACGTCCGTTTCTCACTAACTATACCACCTACAATCATCAGACATGGCATAAAATGTTTTCTTAAGCTGGTGTCCTCGATAGTTTGACTGCTTTATACCTTTAATCTATATTTTTAACTCTGTTGACTGTAGAGCTTTATGTATAGAACTGCATCTAGTTTGTAAATCCAATTTGCTCAAATTTCTACATACATTCATCAGACCTAGTGTACACTTTCCTCTAACCATGGTACGTACTACTGAGAAAGCACAAGGCAGGTGCGACATAGCATTCTGCGGAATTCTTGTCTGAATACGTACGGTTCGGGTTGCCGGCCTACATCTGCACCGAACGGTTAACAACTCAGAGCAACCAATCAAATAACGGCAACGGTAAAGATTTCCATAACCTAATGTCCGTAGAGGCAGTGGGTGCAAGAGGCCCGCCGTATCCTTGGCACAGCATATGAAATGACAAGTGCAGCCCATCCATCTCCTTTCGCTACTATTGGCATTCTATGGGTGCCCGTTTACTGCTGGATTGAGAAAGAGAGGTGTTTCAGTCTCTAGTTGGCCCAACAAGGATTAGAACTTGAGATCTTTTGTACCATAGCCGAGCGCCCCTTATCACTTAGACAACTTATCAATCGCCCACGCGCCTCGCAATTTAATGAGCCAAAAGAATCAAATCCACAAGTATTCATTAATTTATTAAAGCCTAGAAGAGGAGAGGAGGTTGCACCCTCACGGCCTTGACCTATATTATACGCTCTGTTGACTATTTTTTTTCTTTACTTTAACCTTTCTTGCACCCACAACTGCGTCGATTTTAACGTTCATGTCTATTTCTCCCTGAATATTCTAACTACAATCAACAAACATGGCACTGAGTATGTTCTTCAATGCTTTCATGCACAACTTTATACCCTTGGTCTGTCGCATTCGCTTTTACGCGTAGAGTTTCCTGCAGTCCAAAAGGAAGTAGGAAAATTCTTAGGAACTAACACAGTTATTTTCCAGATCCCACCCAAGACATCATGTGGAAAAAGACAACAAAATTAGTCACCACCAAAGACATCACCAGCGACAGCCAGGTGAACAGCATTAGGTGGTCAACGGGCTAGCCTTAACATCAGAAACAAATTATCCGTAACTGGCATAGCAACAAACAACACATAAAACAACAAAGAAGAACGCTTTGTAACCGCCAGCAATGAAATCACTTGAGTGCTTTAACCGGTTTGCAGTCGACTAACAATCGCCTTCGGTTCTGCTTTGGTTTATCAGAACTTGGTTGTTCGGTTTGCGTTGAAGATTCCTAGCTCATAATATTATTGTAATATCTCAGAAAATCAGAAGAAATCAGTTAAAACAAAGGTAAAACAAACACGAGGACTCACAGAAATAGCAACACTGAGATTTCGGAGCAAAAGAAATCCACCAGTTAAACCATGGTGGGCTCGACCCAAGACGTCCAGCGCCAACCGTCTGTATTACTAATGTTCGGTTTAGGTCGGTGTCTTCATAAATTCTGAAGCCCGACGCAATCGGAGAGGTAAGCAAAGTTGTTAACCTTGATTGGGTTAAGCACCAGGCATGCCGATTGTCGCAAAACATATATTTTATAACCAATCTTTTTATCTCGAATTAATCTATTTTTAACATGATAAGGAAAATCATTTTACCAATTACGTTTATGAATTTATACACCAAGTCGTCGTAAAGTTCAGGTTCCGAAAGGCCTTGCGGCTGAAGCGTTTTAATCCATTATGTTTAGACACTAAGTCAAAATTCCGTCGAAAAAAAAATTGAAAAGCTTCACAAAGTTTATGATATCTATAACCTTGTTTGAGAAGTTTTGCTGTCAAAACTTTATTGCGAATATTAAAGTCATCAGCGTGATTGAACACTCGAACAAAACGAATAAGTTGAGAAAAATAAAGACCATAGGATGTAGAACGAGGAACATCGCCATCTACAAATGGAAAATTAACACTATCAAAATCATCTCGTTTATCGTAAATTTTAGTCGTAGCAAAACCATCCGACATAGATAAATGTAAATCCGAAAATGAGGCCTCCGCATCTGAGCCGCTGGCCTTGTTTAACTGAAGTTCAGAAGGGTAATTTGATTGACCATGCTATCAAAGAAGTTATTACCAATCAGATATCGAGAAGCGGAATTGAAAGTTCAATAACTTCAGATTGGCTATCTTCCGAAAGACACAGTATGTAGTCTCTCTCATAACAGAACAAAAACAGATCAGCTACAAGAGGGGCACAGTTAATGCCCATAGGAATACCTACAATTGTCTAAATAATTTCGAGCTAAACCTTAATATTAATATTATCCAAGAGAAAGGCGAGAGCGACAACTTGACAAAACCATGAATTATAATTTCTGACTGCTTCGGAGGTGAAGAAAGCACACCTATCATTACATGCAATATAAAGAGAGCCTCCTTCCCTTTGGAAAACTCTTTCAGTTAAATCAAGTAGTTTATCCTTAATAAGATTGTGGGACAGTGTATTATATGGTCAAACCTACTTATGTGGTCACCTCTATTAAGGGGTCGCCTGTCTTTAGCACCACCTATGAACCCAAATACAGTGAACATGAACCTGTATTAAGGGGTCACCTGTCTTAAGCAGCCAAGTTTTGGGTTTCCCTTTGGTGACCCCTTAAGCCAGGTTTGACTGTAATACCGAAAAATCATATGTAGACCAACTAAACGCCAGAAAACCTCGCGCTTTCAGTTTATTTAATACCTCACAAATTTTTAATTGACCAAATAGCTTTTCACTATGCATAGACTTTTTCACAATATTTGATAGTATGATTAGATATTGCAGTAAGACAAGAAGTTTGCAATTCTTATAGATCGGTAGTCGTGCATGAGCTAGAATTAGCAATTTATTACTTTCCAAATTAGCAAGTTCGTTGATCCAGCATAACACCAATGTCTTTTGTATTAATTCCTGTCGATGATCATCGCCTACCCTGTTTACCCCACCAATGTCTATTAGGGCTGGGACGAGTAGTCCGGGTCGGGTAGACCAATTACCCGGGTACTGATTTACTACCCGTTACCCGATCTTTTTATTATATAATATATAAATATTGCATTTCAGTTTAAATAGAGCAAACTTTCAATGTGATTGCCTGTATAAACTGCGACCACAAATCGCAAAACCATTTTTGTATATTATATGCATAACAGGGAGATTTCAACATTATCACACCATTTCCATGCACACGTATGCAAATTCCAGATATCTCACATATTGCTTGTTCTAAATATATTTTTTTCTAGCTGTAGAGATGATAAAACTGCTATGGTAACGGGTACCCGGGTACCCGCGGGGGTAATAGGAGCTCGGGTATCCAAGTACAAAATCTCTACCCGTCCCAGCCCTAATGTCTATCTCATCTTTCAATACCATTTGATAGACCCCGTGGCGCATGATCAAGTCTTTACACAATGTTCAAATTGCAGAACATGGGGCATGAATGAGTGTGGCGTTCTTGTCTAACATTGCACAAACAGGTCCCCAATAGTTTACAATTAGTTCAATTTTCATTGTTTACCAGAATGGGCTTAATGATTGCAAGGAAATGAAAGTAAAAGCATGAATCCGTCACATAGCACTTACATATTAGTAACTGCAATCTATGAAGTCCTTTAATGTACTCGCTTATTGTATCCCGACATTGAGGCTCATTATTACCATGCGTGAAGGTATCCCAATATTTACGTGAAATTGTTGTATCCCCGATTCTCATAGCGATGTTCCCGAAAGCTCAATTGAACGTATTCATAAGTTCAAACTCCTGGCACCGTGTCTCACGGTCTGATCTCAGTTCTATTCTGTTCTGTTTCAATACTCCTAACTGGCTCAGCGGCACGTAACCATAGTTGCACACACCTGGAGCCGAGTGTCCGTCCAACCTGATATCTCAGTTCAGTTCAATTCAGTTCAGTTCAGTTCTCCTAACGACGTTCCCCAAGTGGCTCAGCGGTACGTAACCATAGTTGCACGCACTTGGCGCCAAGTGTCCGTCCAAGCCTGATATCTCAGTTTACCTCCTCGGCTTTTATTATATAAAATTTGAGATACTGTATTTATTCGGTTATTAGAGGGGTTTTCACCTTTCCAAAAGTATTGCAAACATGTAAATCTGTCTAGTGTAACTCTACTCAAAATCAGTCCCGAATATCAAGATCCATCTTACAAGACGGACCTAGGGAATTGTTTTGGGATGGAAAATAAACCTTATAACTGAATAAATAGATAAAATGTTACAGTAAGGATTATAACCCTGATCATAATTGAAGTAACTGGTTAAAGGTAGGTTCCTGTACTAGCAATAACAATTATGTCCACAAAACAATTTCGTCTTTTTCTGAGCAGTATTGAATTCTCTTATTTTTCTGAATTTGTCGCTACTGAGAAACTCGTCAGATGTTGAAGAAATAGTCGTTTTTCCTTTTGGTTTATTTTCTTTCGTTGGAATTCCAGTTCTAAAAATAACTATGTTTATTATGTCTATAAGTGCGCGATATCTGATGCCATTCTCCAAAGGTCAATTTTCCCTTTTCGTGAGCTCTCCTAGAGGTCCTGGCATGGTGGACGGGTTAAAACTATCCCAAAATGCAATGCAGCATGACCGCAGCTGCGTTATCTATTTTTGGCGCGAACTAAAAATAGCGCTAACTGGTGTGCGAAGCAGAGTTAGGAAATCCCTTGCAAAACAACTTTTCTAATATTTTTTTAATATACACTTTTTAGTGAAACTTTTTCATTCCCTTTTATAAGTGCTTTCCAACAACTTGGATGAAAGATCATCAAAATTATGATGCATTCCAAAGTACAGGAACCTACCTTTAATTTCTCAAATTTGTTTAGGTAAAAACATAAATGGCCAAATATTTATGGAATAAGTTGGTAAAGGACAAAAAATTACGGTATAGCTTTAATAAGGAAGAAAGTAAGTAGACAACAGCGGGGCGTCTGGTCGACTGGACAGAGTGTTCACGGCCTTTCACGTAGGGTTTTGCGTGTTCGACTCCATCCAACGGGCGGCACATGTCCGATCGATTTTTCTAATCCAACTCCTCACTCCTGGAGAAAATGGTAGCAGAGTGGCGCAATGTGATCCGCCTTGTCAAACATGCAAAACTGTACATATGCACGTATTTACACAGCACACGCTGTATTGTGTCTGATTTGGCCTCGTTACGCAAGCACGACTGGGCAGACAAACAATTTAGGCAAAAAACGAAATTACAGTGTCGGATTCAGAGGGGGACAAAATGGTCAGCTCCCCCCCCCCCCCCCCCCCCCGCGCACACCCACCCACCCACACCCTCGGACCCCGGAGTTGCCGGCACTAAATTGTAAAATACATTTGCCGTGTGAAAAAACGGCTCTCAATCGTCCATCCAGTCGTTCAAAGTGAATATTGCGGAAAATAACAGGTATTTCGACCTGTCATTTCACCTGGAAGTTCACACCTATTTGACCGCCACTATCTTATCTCTTTATCATCCTTGCTGCTGGTGATCGTATTTATCGTCCTTAATCACCAGTAGCAGGGCACGTGTCAGTATTTCACACTTCCTGAACCGAACTTTAATCCGGCGATATTTTGATCAATTTCAACATGATATCTTTGTCTTAGATCTACCGCCTCGCAACGATTGGCAGTTTACCTCTTTTGAAGTACAGCAACGCACAGATTTACAGCTTGTCTGAAGGCGAGACTATACAGAGGCGTTGCCAGGAAATAAAAATTATTACGCACGCCAAAGGGATGAGAGCCTGAGAAGGGCTTCAGCCGTCTCAAAAAGGGGATTCGTGGATCTTCCCCAAGAAAATTGTGAATTTCTGGATGCCTGTCGAAGCTCAGAACCTTTACTGAGGCACGTTTTCATTTCCTGACTTTTTGTATTACGCACGTTGTGCGTAACACCTGTGGATTAGATCAGTTTTGGAAAATGCAAACGGTAACTTAAGTTTGCTAAGTGCGGTTATCAGAGACAATGCTTAAATGTAAGGCTGATAACCGAAAACACCTCTGAAGGGAACAGTAAATTCATACCTTTGACTTAAAATGGAAGGATTACCAAATAATTGTCATAACCTTTTTTTACATTTATATAACATAATTAGTTGATGTCCAAATGCAATAACATTGCCCTTCCTCAGTCCTTTATAAGCCCTTTTCGTCTTTTGCACCCTACCCTTTGGCAACCTCAGGGACAATATCATAAGACAGGTCTACTAAATTCTAACTAGATAAGTAATATTTTTATTGAAGGCTTTTGGGGGCGAAATTTCATGTTGAAATCTATGGGACTCCACTTTTTTAGGATGGGATACTCAGTGATAGAAAGCCAAAAAAAATTCTTAAAGTACACTAGTGCCTAAAGTGCTGTCGGGAGAGTCCTGAAAAATCAAAAAATTTCTGCAAGACCCCCACCCCAAAAGATTTTCTTAAAGTATACTTGTGCCTAAAATGCTGTCAGGAGAGTCATGAAAATCAAAAATTTTCAGCAAGACCCCAACTTTCAATGACTCTCCCCCCTCGCACCTTCGGTGCTCGGCTCATGTCATCGACGTGAGCTGCCTCCCCCCGACCGCCCCCAGTCCCCTCCCAATCATAGGGCTGGATTCAGCCTGAGTTACCGTAAGAACCCTAAATATTAAGACTCCTTAACCAATTACTGTACTTAAGCTCAATATCAGGCCACTATAATGGACCAAATTCATGAAATAAGCCTTAGCCCTATATGTTGAGACACAGTAAATAGGTGTGCGGCTAATCAGTAGTGGCGTTGGCATTTCGGTGTCCGAACACGCTTCTTTAATATCATTCGCAGGGATGACATAAAAAGAGACAGTCTTCTTCTTCTTCCGGATACAGGTCAGAAATCCAATACTGGAATGTAACTTTGACCACGGTGAGGTTAGGACAAGACAGTCACCTCTCAAGAGTATGTACAGTAAAAAGTTCCAGTATTTACATGTTAAAACTATATACACCCGTGGCTTGTTACGCTGTGGACGGAGGCTGGACTGCTATCGAGGCATGGAGAGCAGTCTTGAAGGCCTCAATCTTCTGCATGTCTGTAATTGCAGATGGTAGTTTGTTCCAGTCCTGTATAGTCCTAGGGAAAAACGACATCTTGTACACTGTTACGTTAGGAAATGGGGCGAAAAGCCTCTGTGACCCTCGTGTTCTGCTGTCGTTTGACCGGACAATGGATTCTGACTCCGGGATCTCGACCAAATTATGCTTAATCTTGAAGAGCATGGTTAGACGTTGCATCTTCCGGCGGTCTTGAAGTGATTCCCAGCCTAGTGAGTTAACCATTGCTGTGACACATCCTTGGGTCCGCTCTGTGTAGTTGTTGCAAGCATAGCGTGCTGCACGACGCTGGACTTTGTCAAGGCAGTTGACATCTTCTGTCTTGTATGGATCCCAAGATGTGGAAGCATACTCCATTGTTGGTCGGACCATGGACTTGTATGTAGTTGCACGGACCTGTTTGCTGCAATCCCTGAAGTTACGCCTGAAGTCTGAGTGTGCTGTCTTTCGTTCGGGTCGTCCGGACGTTTACTGGAGACCCCCTGTGCAGGGAGAGGCATCACCTGTGTAGATTAAATATCCCTTCTGCTGTTACATGGCTACAAGGAGGTTCATCCTGGTAAAATCGAGTATATATCGTACACCTGCAGCAATAAAGATCACGAGAAATAGAAAGAAAATGCTTCACATCCCCAGGTTCAAAGAGTTCGGGGAAACGGGTGCTGGATTTTAGCTGTGGCTTCAGTACCATCAGTACTTTGATTTAAAAAGCGCCCTCACCCTGCGAACTATTTCTATCGGTAAAAAGGACAGAAAAAAGAGTTCTAAATTTTACGGATGATTGCTTTCTTAAAAGAGAAATGCAGCCACTGATCCTGAGGATATATCGTAAAATACTTTATTTTAAATAAACTGAATTCTATGTAGACACACGTAAATTCGTTTAAATCGAATAGGCTCTTAATTATTAGGCGCAAGAATCTACGGAACTATCGATTATGGCGACGAGGTGTTGAATGCTTGGGCGGCGTGAAAGCACACAAATTATTTCGTATTACACATTATGAAGCGATCACAAGACAGGGATGTTTCGCCACGAAGCAAACGATCCCGTTCTGCATACATAGACCATGAAGATTTAAGAGACCGACTTTCTCCTGATATGGATAGGCGTGGTGGAGGACGTTATCGTGACTTTGACGACGATATGGATCGTCCTCGTGCTAGATACCGTGATGACAGATATGAGCCTGATTACCCACCCCAAATGCCCAGGCCAGAAATAAAAACTCCTGATTATAGATCCTTGTGCATTAGTGGTGCTAGTAGCAAAATCCCTGACCGTGTTCTTAAAGACCAAATGTACAGGGAATTTGAAAAATATGGTGAAATGAACGTGAATATCACATACAGTGGTGATCAGAGGGTTGCGTACATTAATTTCAAATATCCTGAAGACGCTAGATCAGCTAAACATGACAAAGCAGGAAAACTGATAGTATTTGACAGACCAGTGAGAGTGGAAGCAGTTTATAATAAAATGAGAAGTGACGGTTCCCATCGAGATCATTTTAGCCAGGGACAGGGAGGTGGTGGCCGTGGATTTTATCATAATTATGGCAATGGCATGGGACGAGGGCATCCATCTGGACCACCTCCAGGTCCACCTCGTGAGTTTCATGGCCCACCACCACCACGTGATTTTCCTCCAAGAGATCGCGAATATCCAAATAAGGAATACTTCCCAAAAAGGGCACCAGGAAGTGAAAAATTCCCACATCACCTTGATCATATTGATCCGGAAGATGATGACAAAGCAACTAGAACTTTGTTTGTTGGAAATTTAGATTACAACATCCAAGAAGCTGAATTAAGGCACATCTTTGAAGCATTTGGACCTGTAGAGGAAATAGATATAAAACGCCCACAGAGGGGACAAGGAAATGCATATGCATTTGTTAAATATATGAATTTAGATTGTGCACATCGTTGTAAGGTTGAAACATCTGGTAAATATATTGGTAGGTTCCAATGTAAAATTGGATATGGAAAAGTGACCCCATCAAACTGCTTGTGGGTAGGTGGTTTAGGACCTTGGGTTAATCATCAAACGTTAGAACGTGAATTTGATAGGTTTGGAGTAATACATAGGATAGAGTGGCCTCATGGTAAAAATTATGCTTATGTGCTGTATGACAACGTTGACGCTGCTCAGGCTGCATCCAGTGAAATGCGTGGTTTTCCCTTAGGTGGACAAGATAGACGATTACGTGTTGACTTTGCTGATCCTTCACACATTGGTGCTGCTGGAGAGGAACCACCTCCACGCCGGGATGACAGACCGCCAGCGAACTTTAATCCACCTCCTCCAAGGGATGAGTGGCATGGACCGCCCAGAGATCATAGGTATGATGAGCCACCAAGAAGGGATGACTGGGATCGTCGTGATGAACCTAGGGGTAATGGATATAGAAGTCCAGGAGACTACCGTCGCAGATCCCCAGATCCTAGAATGTCTCCAGGTAGGCCATATGACAGAGGTTATGATGACAGAATGGATCATAGAAGGGATGGGTATAGAACTACCCCAGACAGAGACATGGGAAGAGGTGAATACAGAAGGAAAAGGAGTTCAGTATCATCTGATGATCAGTTGCCCCTTGACCATGTGACATCCATGACTGAACTCGCAAAATGTTTGCCTGTGGCTTGGAATGGTGCTTTAGTTTTGAAAAACAGTGCTTTCCCGGCAAGGATGCACGTAGTGAGTGGAGATGTAACTGTAGTGGACACCTTGATGAGAGATCCTACAACTACTGAGACTCCAGCCCTCACTATCAAACAGCGTCTGAGATTGGACAGGAGTAAAACAGATGATGTTCAGAAACGTGTGATTCAAGCTGGCCCACACGGACACTGTATTTTGTTAGCAATGCCTAGTACTTTGCAAAATTTTGAGAGCCATATCAAATCAATCCAGCAAAGACCTCTGAAAAATCTTGTCACCTACCTGAAACAGAAAGAGGCTGCGGGAGTCATATCATTACCAGTGTACGAGACTAAAGACAAGGAAAATGTCGGCTTGTTGCATGCATTTCCTCCATGTCAGTTTGGCTATGATTACCTGCTGCATAGAGCACCAAAACTACCAGCTGATTCTATGCTGGATGATTACATAATTGTCATTGTTGTCCGTGGTGCAGTTTAATTTGATATCATGTCAGTTGAATCTTGTCAGTCTCAGAGCTAGATAGATAAGAGGGGTATTTGATGATAATTGAGGAATGATTATTTTTATTTCTCATTGAAACCATATGTTGTGACCCCTCATCTGAACCGTCTCATCAAGACTTTTCAGATGAGGGGTCACAACATATGTTTTTATCCAGAATTAACAAAAATTATCCCAAATTATCTCCAAATACTCCCTCTTATCTAAGGTTCTGCAGTCTAATATTTTCATTGTTTCTCTACTGGTACATGTTACTAAGACATACATGATCATGGTCATATTGTTGTTATGAATGTAAAGCATGTCAAAACAGTCAAATTATTGTTATGCAGTTTTCTGGGGATACCCAGCATCAATGAATTTTAATGTTTTTGGAACCAGATTTTTTTAGAGGAAAATTAATTTTAACAGCAACAACAACACCAAAAGTAAATAAAAAAAGAAGAAATAACTGCAAAGATTGCTGCCTATGTGACAGTTCATGCAAATGGTTGAAATGTTTTTGTTAGTTTGTTGACCATATTCTGAGTAAAAATTGCATGAACATCAAACTTTCAACACAAGCTTAGTTTGTCTTGAGCTTATTGCTCAGTATTGAACAATCAGCTTAAACATGTACATATTTTGTACTGTATATAGCATAATAATTCAAACACTGTCAACTTGCCATTGGTTAATTATACAAGGGGTGTTTAGAAAGTTTCATAGACAAGTGTCATAACTGTTTAACCAACCCGGGGTTTCTCCCCAACACATAATTCTGCATTACTTGCTTCAAAATTCATTCCTGCAACCCTCAGAAAAAAATTTATTAGCCTTTCTGGGACGCTTAAAAGTTGGACTAGTGATGAACACTGAACAGAGGGCTGTGAGTTCTAGTAAATTGTTTGTTTCATTTATTGCTCGTTTAAAATCGGGCGTTTTTCATGGGCTGCATTATAGCAACACTATATACATGTATATATACGGTACATGTACTCTGGATGAATCGCCAGAAGGCTATATTTTACCTGCATCGCCAATTTAATATCCAAAAATATCTTGAAGAGCTTTGCAAAGGCCCTGAAGTAGAATTTGCCTTCATGTGGTTATAAAAAGCCTTTTATGAAAACAAAGTTGCTTAAAAAGTTATGATACTTTTCCCAAAAGTTCCTGCTAACCCCTTGTGTAAGGGGATATCAGTATTATAGTCTTGAAAGCAAATGAAAATAGCAATAATGATAATCAGTTTCAGATAGAGGAAGGCTGAGGCAGTTTTGTATAGGCATGTAATGTAAATTTTATAGAGTGAAATAGACATTATTTTTGCAGCAGAGCTTCAGACAGGGTGGAGATTTTTCTTTTGAAAATTCTTGGATAATTTGAGATATGTTGTGACACCTCATTAGAACCATCTCATTGAGATGGTTCTAACGAAGGGTCAGAACATATGCTTTTATGTCAGTAAGAACAAATTCTCTCATAATTGGCCTCAAAACCCATCCTTGCCATCCTTGGAAGTATTGTTGAACACTTCCCTTATCTGGACCTCCACTGAATCAGACATTGAACTGTTTCGATTATAATGGCTTAATGAGTTCAAGGTGAATGGGTATGTGTACACTTGAAGGTCTGGGCTCTAAGCAGCTTACATGTAGCTACCTTCATGCAGACAGTAAAGACACTGGTCAAACTTGGCAGATGCCCAGACTGATCGTAGTCTTTGCTGGCGCACATGCCACTTTGTTTGCTTTGTCGTGTCGCGGCTCATACATTAGTGCTGCTGATAAGAAGGGCTAACAGGGATAATTTTGCATATAATTTCTGCATAAAAACATTATGACCTGTCATTAGAACCATCTCAGTCAGACAGGTTCTAACATACGTTTTCCTTCAGAATAAGAAAAATTGTCTTAGAATTATCCTCTCAATCCAATCTTATCCGGAGCTCTAAATGTCAAAGCAATATTTTACTAGTTAGTACATGTACAGTGTTATTTGTTGAGTTAACCCTAATTGTTCAGACAGACTAACCCAGGATAGATATCTGATTTTAGGAGCAGTCTGGTTAGGATTTGTACATTTTGCCAACAGTATCAGGGCAAATGGATTTGTCAGGATATAAAGATGGAATCAGCTTCACATCCAGGGATCAAGCTAGAGTTCTGAATGAAGTTTTCTGATTCAAAATTTCTATCCATCTTTCATCCTTCATTCCATGCTACTAATTATATTCTATACATTTAAAATTCCGCGGTTCAGAACAAGAAGTTTGATCCTGCAAGGAGACTATTTCTCTCAAGTCCAGTGCTCCAGATAAGAAGGGGTAACAGGGATATTTTAAGGATTACTTTCCAAATTTCTCCATAAAAATGTGTTGTGACCCCTCAGTAGAATCGTCTCGTCAAGACGGTTCTACTGAGGGGTCACAATGTCTGTTTTCGCTGAGAAGAAATCTATCCATGAAGTATCTTTGTCACCCCTTCTTAGCTTGAGCTCTAGCTTGATCCCTGTTACATCCATGGAGGAATGTAGAAGATGTCCAAATAATTTGAGTAAATTCTCTGAGCAGTTATCAGTGTTCCAGGTAAGAAAGGGTGACAGGGGTGGGTAACAGTGTAAGGATAATTTTCCTTATTTTTTCCTGAACACATATGGTGTGATACCTTATTAAGTTATTAGAACCATTTAGCTGAGATGGTTCTAATGGGGGGTCACTTCATGTTTTAATTGAGAAAAATTATCCCTTTTACCCCTTCTTATCTGGAGCTCTGTTTATAATACAGAGGGTAATTTCAAATATTGGCAAGGCTGCAGATAACCAAAGTTTTGAGGATATCCTCCATATAGGAATTATGTATTTGATGATTTCAAGCTAATTTTGGTGTCTCTTTTCATACTGAGCACACCTCCACAGCTCTAGATAAGAGGGAGTATTTGGTGATAATTAGGGATAATTTTTTGTTAATTCTGCATAAAAACATAATGTTGTGACCCCTCATCTAAACCGTCTCGACGAGATGGTTCAGATGAGGGGTAACAACATAAGTTTCGATGAGAAATAAGGAAAATTATCCTTAATTATCATCAGATACTCCCCTCTTCTCTAGAGCTCTGCACCTCTTTTCTTTCTTTTTTTTTTGTTGTTGATAATTTATGAGATAATTTTGTTCATACTCCATAAAAGTATGCTGTGACCTCTTGTATTAGAAGTGCCTCGACAAGGCAGCTCTGTTGAGAGGTCACAATGGTTTGTGGTGAAAAATAAGAACAATTTGTAGATCTCAGAATTATCCTCAAACCTCAGCTTATCAGTGCTCCAGATAAGAAGGGGTAACAGGGATGATTTAGGGATAATTTTCCTTATTTCTCCACAAAAACATATGTTGTGACCCCTCATTAGAACCGTCTCGGGAGGACAGTTCTAATGAGAGGTAACAACATATGTTTTTGTTTAGAAATAAGAAAAATTATCTTTGAATTATCTCTATTAACCCTTCTTACTATGAACTGAACATGCTGAACTGAACGTGAAGTAATATGCTACTTCTAAATTGTTGATAAACAGTGAAGAGCCATTGAAATTATTTTTCTCAGTAAAGCACATACTGTATTAATCCTATTAAAGGCCCCATTTTACGAAAGAGGCGTTATTTGGAGCCTAAATTGTAGTAAATCAGTCACTGCCAAAATACCTCTAATAAACTATTAAAGTGAATGGGTATACATTCAGAAAAGGTAACTGTATATTTTGCCACCCTTCTCAGAAGGAGTGGCTGTCACTCTTAGAGGAAAGAATTTGCTCCTATAGGTGCAGATTCTATCCTTAAAGAGTAGACCCCATTTCAAAGAGCTACTTCATCCATAGAAGTCGATAGGACTTATGCAAGTTAATATGAAATTATTTCCGGAAAAGGGGCAAGGGGCATTTATTCGAGCAGGGGTGACGGTGTTTATTAGGATTAATACGATAAGTTTGTTGTATTTCATGTGTCTTTCTCTGATTCTGTGTATGTTGTATGTATTCTACACCAAAAGTTAATAACTTAATAAGTGGCAAATAATAAGCCATTGTCAAGCATAAATATTTGAGAGACAACATAATTGTCTCTGAGTCAGATATATGTAAAAAGCAATTGCTAAATTTGTATTACTAATGAAGTTCTGTAAAGTTGATTATGTATATAGTGATTGTTGTTTAATGTTTGTTGAGTTGAGTATATTTCAGTTGTCCTATTTGGGAACGATATATGGTAACCTGGAGAACCCAAGGGCAACACTAAAAGAGACGAGAACAACATTATTATATGATCCTGTCACATTCACGATATCAGCTATATTGCCTGGAGACCAGTCAAATGTTCATTCAGATTGTCAGATCAGGCAGACAAGTGGTTTTGTTGCCAGAGTAACTTTCCTTGGACAAATGAGTCAGTGAATACTGTGAGAGATAGCTGATCAGAATCTGAAGAGAGCTTGACTGGTTCTTATAAAGGTATCATTTTAAATTAATGCTTTGACATTCGAGGATTGATAGTTTAACAGCCCATTGAGACAGCATTTCGGTCTAGCCTTGTCAAAGAGAGAGAGAAAATTTTTATTGAAACTTAGAGACTCCTCATCCTATACATCCAGCTGTCTCCCCATTGCCATGTGTTTAAAAGCTAAATTGTGCGATTTTCCTGTTTGACTGGCTAAATGAAGGTGATTGTAATAATTCCAGACTAACTTGCTTTTGTGAAGAAAAAAGAGAAGCCAACACTTGAATTTCTTATCTGGAGCTCGAGTATTAAGGTGTATGAGTTCTTTTCCTTGTTTTCCACCCATTCACAGAGCTCTAGATAAGAGGGAGTATTTGATGATAATTAAGGATAATTTTTCTTATTTCTCATCAAAACCATATGTTGTGACCCCTCATCTGAACCGTCTCGTTGAGACGGTTCAGATGAGGGGTCACAACATATGTTTCTATGCAGAATTAACAAAAATTATCCCTAATTTTCACCAAATACTCCCTCTTATCTAGAGCTCTGATTCAGCTAAGGAAAACAAATTTTGTGACCTTCGAGTTTGGCTCCCTGGATGGTGAAAATCCTTAAGTGTGGTCTGCTCCGAAAGGAAAGAATTTGCTCATTGCACAAACAAATTGTTTCCTATCAGAGTTGGACTTCATTCAGAAGGGAGGGAATTTTACTTTGACAGGTCTGAAGTCATGGAAAGATTTATATTCTTCATGAATGTGACTGAGGTCTGAAGTCATGGAAAGATTTATATTCTTCATAACAATGTAATTTTATGCTTTTCCTTCCTGAACGCCAGATTAGTGTCAGCAGCATAAACCTGTTGTTGAGTTTTCAGGTTCTCTCAGTTTTGTGACGGTGTGCAGACAGGCAAGACACCACATTCCACAGATTTCTTGGTGGTGGTGACAAGGCTGAATAAAATTGATCACTGCATGATAATTTTTCTTACCCAATTTAAGTCTGCATGCGTTTGCATATACATGTACGGCCTCTCAGTACAACCACTTGTGCTAAATTGTTCTAGTGAGGGGTTGCAAATCAGATTTGGATGAGAAATGAGTGTCACGACAAAACCAACAACGTGGTTGTGCGCCCAGCGCAGACTCGGATCAGCCTGGGCATCTGCCCAGTCTGATCAGAGTCTTCGCTGTCCGCATGGAGGTAGCTTAGACCCTTAGCTACCTTTTAAGCCCATAGAAAAGACTTTTAGCTGACTGAGTGAATACCCATGCTGATCTGAGTCTGCGCTGAGCGCACAACCACATTGTTGGTTTTGTCGTGTCGCGGCTCAAATATCCTTGAATTACAATCAAGCTGTTTATGTATTTTCAGGCAAAAATCATGACAAAAAGAATGTGACAGTCAAGATGTACAGCACGATAACAGAACGACAAGGCTACTGGTAATTACTCAGGCTGATATTTGAAGTGAACAAGTTTTTATGAGATAAGGAACACTTTAAAAAGTGGGAATTGATACAAGTACTTTTATTCATGGAAAAAAGTAGTTCTGGACGTTTTATGTGAAAAGTGTGACATTCACAGGATGGAAAATGTGCGGAACTGAAAATGAAAAGTTTTTATGTGAAGATACATTCTTGTTTTAAATTCTGATAACTTGCGGATGTGAGTTCAGATGGACATTCAATAAAGAGGAGATATAAGCTTGTTAAATGATCAAAAACAGTGTTTTAATTCTATCAAGGTTTGAAAAAAAACTTAGATTGTGTTTGAAAATTAATTTGATCCTCTAGTTTTATGTTGTAAATTCCTATCATCCTATGTGCTTTTTTAGCAGTGAAAATTGTTGTGCATCATTATCAGAAAGGTAAATTGTTGATTCATTCATGAAGTGTTTTATGAAAAAGTATTCTCTTAAAGCTTTTAAGGAGTAATTTGGTGCGATTTCATTGTGTTTCAGTTTGGAAGAAATTTTTAACTTTTCAAGGAAGATTCTCAACACGGAACCTTTCTTGATAGTGTTAGATTCTTTGATATGTGTGTCATATTTGTTTCTAAACCAGTTGGTGCAATGAAAATCATGAAATCAAAATTTAAAATCTGTTGCTTGAGAGAATTTACTCTGTGAAAGATCATTGTGTATTTTTGTGCCTGCTTTTCTACTATTTCTTTAGCTGCCATTTTACATGCTGCTTCACTTAGTTTTGTGGTACTATATCTGTGGCGATTTCCTTGGATCAAGTAGATAGAATAAACGTAGATGAAAAAGTTATATGTGTTAGTCCAGATTTCGTGCCATTATACGTATGATTATTGGTGTGTTCATTGGGGAGAGCAGTATTAAGCATCCGAAGTGCTTTCATAAGTGTGTGTTAATCAGCTTGCTTTCAATGAGAGCTGTGACACAATTCTAAGATCAAAGAAAATTTCTTTGTGCTTGCATTTAGTGTGTGGCAGGGGAAAAAATGTGGCCGGTACATGATTCTCTCCAAGACTTTCTGTGTATCAGAAAGGAATATTGCTTTTGAAATATCAGTTTAGGAGTGCATGACCCCATTCTCCAAGTAGATACCTTCAGTTTCAAGAATTGTGTTTTATACTAGAGATGAACAACTGTGTTGTGTTCAGATAGTTCAGGGAAAAACACACTTCTTGATTTCTGGATTTGAAACAGTTAACATTCCTTCTTGCCGATATTCAATATGTATACAAAATGTGGAGTGTTTTCTTGGTTGAGTTAGTTACATCCATAGGAGTTTGTCACACTGGTTGGGGAGCCAAGATCAGGTTCAAAGAATCACATGATCTTGACTTCTAACCAGTGCACAAAATCTCTTCTGGCTATGGTTTGCTTAAAAGGTGTGCTTGTATGGATGCTTTGTGCATAAATGCAAGGTGTTCAAAAGTCGATTCTTTATCATAGTCCATGGTGCTACGGTTATACCAACAAACTTCAGTATTGGAGTTAATGACTTTTGTCTTGTCTATCACAAGACTCGCCAAATGTGTTCGAGTAGCATTCCTGCTATAATTTTGATCAGCAGTATTCATTTGTGAGAAAACAAAACAAAAAAAAACAAAAGCTAAATATGCAATAGGATATATGGCAACACTGATACGTAACTTTCTTTGTATGCACATGTACTACTGTTTTACCTTTTATTGAAAGGATAGTCTCCAAAGAGGTAACCACCCTGAAAAAGCAGTATTATATTCATTGGTCAGACCACATCTTTGATGGAAGGAAAGAGCATTTCAGCTTGGAGCTATTTATGCTGGACATGCATCACAATTCTAAAGACATCACTGCCATTCTTGTTTTGGTTTTTACCAAAGACAAAAACTTTTACAACTGTTTTATTTTTCTACCATAATGAATGATTTTTATTTTTGATACTGTTTTATTTTGCTCTTTTGGCAAAAGTATTTGATGGTAACTTGTTCTTTTCATTATTTTTCCGAGATTTAGTATTCCTTCTTACATGTACAATCATACTGAATATAAAATCGATATGTACTCAGTCAGGTCCAACACGGTTAACCGTCAGCAAGTATACATGTAGGACGTTTGAACCATACTAACAAGGTTTGATTTTAATTTCTCGTTTTTCCTCGCCAGTCTGCTTTATACCCGTAGTATATATTCGACTACTTCATTAATCTATAGGAAATCTCCAATCCTTAGTAAGTGTCACACGCAAAATAATCCTATTTATAAATTTTGCATGTTACACTTAAAGCTTATCATGTGATGTTTAACACTGCAAAAATAATGTCGGAACAAGCTATTTCTTTGCTGAATGAACAAGGTAATTAACTGACGTTCAGACACATATTGTGTATCGTTTAATTTCAGAACATAGTTACATGTACATCTGACGATAGATCTTTTTACTTGCAGAAAAAAATCAGAAAACTAGTGAAAAGTTAAGAGTGCTAAAGTCTGCCAAATGTATTAAACTGTTAACATTTTTTTTTTCATAAACAGGTATGTTTTATGTATAGGACGGGTTCACCATCCACTGCAACTCTGTTTTGTATGGTATCTCCATCCGCATTCTTTATTGCGTTTCTTCAGGATGTTAAACCCATCCAATAGGTATGTCAAAGTGAATGGATGGCAATGCCATCCAATACAACTTTATCATATGACGTCGCATCTGAGAGTGTAATTAAGCCATGCATTAAAAATGATAATCCACTAGTGGATTAAATATGCAAATAACGTCGTAACGTTATACGTTGACGTCCATAAAATGTCGCCTTTTCTAATGGTGAAATCGTGACGTTTATGTGCAAAATTTGCTTTTAAAATGCATTTTAGTGTCATATGATAAACAGAATCTTGCATTCGTGCTCCTGTATTATTGAATTTGTTAAACTCGTTGGGGAAAACCGATAAGATGCTCGGCAAGCCTCGCATCTTATCTTTTTCCCCAACTCATTTAATAAGTTCAATAATACATGAGCACTCATGTAAGATCCTCTATTTAAAGAAAAAGCATTGGAATTAAAAAACATCCTACTGCATAGGATGGTATTTCCGTCCTAAGGAGATGGGATGGATAACCATCTTGGACTTGACTGGTACTTGAGGTAAAATATGTCTTGTGTCTGTTGATGTTTTGTATTTTCAGGCAAGACTTAAAAGAATGTAAATCATGACACTAGTTTGAATGATGCTACAATTTTACGTCAAGCCAGAGAAACTGAACACCAAGGGACAGTGACATTGTTTTCTGCATGAGGAAGAGGAAAATTTATGTGTGTCATTTGAAAGCAGAAAGTCCTTATTTTAGTTTTTTTATGGCCTAGCCTTTAAAGGGTCTTTGTTGGGCTAAATTACACTTAAAAAAGTTTTCTGTTGTAGCTGAGGATTTGTTCAGTCAGTACCAGGGCATGAAATGTTTTAAATTGGTTCATGTTCATGATGTGCAGATTGTCGTAGCAGTGTTTTCAAAATTATGTACTCTACCCAAATCTCTGGAAGCTGGATAGAAATGCTTCTAGCCCGGTAAAATTTGCAGCTTGTGCTGGGCACTGGACCTGCATAATTTTGTAATTTTGTCAGGCCTGGATTCCTTGAATAGGTTTGATGTTAGTGTGTTTGTTTGTCCACAGGTGGACTATTTGGAAAAATTTGTATTTTTATCAAGATACATATCCCACAACTCCTGGTTCCCTGCCACTTTTGCTGAAAAAGAGAACTTATTTTAAGTTTTCAGGCCAGATGCACATTTGGGCTTCTGCAAGGCGCTTGAAACGTTGATCAGAGCTAACGCTACAGGTCACCTGCCACGAGGAAATGCTTTTGATGAAAAGGACATATATAACAGGGTGCCCATTGGTCGGGGAAAAGTCTGGGAAATTTGAATTTTCTAAGTCATGGAAAAGTCAGGGAATTTTGAAAAATGGTCTGGGAAATCCTAAAACACTAAAAAATCAGGGAAAAGTCATGGAATTTTATACTTTTTGGGCCAAAAATATGAATTTTTGATGGTTAGAGTGTCTGTTAATAGTTCTATATTGCTTTTTATGCCCCCGTGACGATAGTCAGGGGGCATTAACATTTGCTCCTGTCTGTCCGTCCGTCAGTCTGTCCGTCCGTTCGTCACACTTTACGGTATAGAGTTTGTGTAATCAACTCCTCCCACAGTTTTCAGTGGATCTTTTTCAAACTTCACATACATGTTGTGGACATAATGAAGATGTGCATGTGGGATTTTGTTGGAGCTAGAAATTATTTTGACAGAATTACGGCCTTTTGAACTTAGTCATTTTAGGCAAATTTTTGCATTGTAGGGTATGCAGTTTGTGTAATCAACTCCTCCCACAGTTTTCAATGGATCTTTTTCAAACCTTGCATACATGTTGTGGACATATTGAAGATGTGCATGTGGGTTTTTGTTGAAGCTAGAATTAATTTTGACAGAATTACAGCCTTTTGAACTTAGTCATTTTAGGCAAATGTTTGCATTGTAGGGTATGTAGTTTGTGTAATCAACTCCTCCCACAGTTTTCAATCGATCTTTTTCAAACCTTGCATACATGTTATGGACATATTGGAGATGTGCATGTGGGTTTTTGTTGGAACTAGAACTGATTTTGACAGAATTACGGCCTTTTGTACTTAGTCATTTTAGGCAAATTTTTACATTTGTAGGGTGAGGAGTTTGTGTAATCAACTCCTCCCTCAGTTTTCAATCGATCTTTTCCAGACTTTGCATACATGTTATGGACATATTGGAGATGTGCATGTGGGTTTTTGTTGGAGCTAGAATTGATTTTGACAGAATTATAGCCTTTTGAACTTAGTCATTTTAGGCATATGTTTGTATTGTAGGGTAAGTACTTTGTGTAATCAACTCCTCCCACAATTTTCATTGGCTGTTTTTCAGACATTGGAGACTTGTTGTGGACACAGTGAAGATGTGCATGTTGGTTATGATAGGAAAAAGATAATTCTGAAGGAATTATGGCCTTTTAAACTTAGTCATTTTGGGCTGCATTTTGCACTATAGGGTATAAAGTTTGTGAAATTTTTTCAGTGGATTCTTTGTAAATAGCATTTGTGCTTTAAAGGTGCTTTAGGGATGTACACATATCCTGTGACAGGCGCTGCACGGGGGCATCATTAGTGTCTTACAGACACAATTTTCTAGTTCATAACTGCTTTTCTGGTACAAGTGGTGTAGCCCAGTATGTATTGTTGCAAAGCTTTGAAACATGTAAGGTACTTTGCAGATTTTTCTGCATCCCAAAACAGGGCATGGGCAAACCTTTGGGCTGAAGTGGAAGGTCGTGACCGTTAAATAATGACATTTCAGTCAGGGAAAAATGAAATTTGGTCAGGGAAAAGTCAGGGAATTTTGTTTTCTGTGAAGAGTGGGCACCCTGTATAAGGATTAAATTTTGGGGATTAGATTTGTAGCTCAGTTTCTGCAATCCATGGGTGCCTGAAACTGTACCTGTGCATGCATCTGGTCACTATAGGTTACTGCCCATAAAATTACATGTAGATCAGAGATGCTAGGAAATCAGTGCATGTTTTATATTGTGGGGCTCCTGACTTTTCCAAACTTGCTCTGGGATGTGTCTTTTCAAAAGCTTTGAGAGAAATCTAGATCACCTAAAAAAATGAAATGTTTGTTGACTCAGCCTCGGTATCACATTTTTTGTAGGCCTGAATCGCTTCTTCCTTAATACATGCATCATAAAACTCCAGATCATTTCTTATCAAAGTGGTCACCATTAGCTGCAATAAGGAGCCATGTCATTAACTTAAAACTTGATGATTTTAACGTTTCAAAAAGCGAAAATAGTTGAATTTGCAAACACCATAGAACCTAATGAGGCAGCTCATAATGAGCCCCAGGGGCTGACAAATTAAAATTTGATCACCTTGTCCGGTACACAGGTTCTGCTACAAATCGCTGAAATTCTTAGGTTTTCCCTATATATCCTATACATTTTTCTGGGCAAGTAAGAAAATATTTTACTTGTCCAGCAAAAATTTTAACTTGTCCCGGGCAGCCGGACAATGGATTTGTCAGGCCCTGGAGCCCCCCCATTTGGGTCTACACTGTCCTCCAGTTTTTCACCTCAATATGTTACAGTTTTGATGAAACATTTTTTGAAATTTTGCAGGTAAATTTTGTCTGATTTTTAGGTGCTTTAAGGGTTAAAGTCAGTTACGGTAGAAAAACTGGAAAAGATCCAAGGGTAACAATCTCTCTCCACTCCTACACCCTGAGGTTCAGATCACAGTCTTAAAATTTCTTATTCACTGTAGTTTATGCTTGGGTTGCTCATACATGTAGATACTGTTCCAGAGTTTAAACAATACTAGCCCCACCCCAAAAGTCAAGGGCATGGACTTAGAAACATTTTGGCTTTGGCTTTAAGTTTAAAGGCTGTGTTTTTATTGGCTTGGATTCATTCAGTTTATATTGGATGAGGATACATGTTGCTTGCAGCAAAAGCCACTTCCCCATACTGACCCTCATAGCAAGGTCACAGACTACAACTATACATACAGGATATAGGCAAGCACCGAACTGAAGCTCTTGTTAAAAAAAAAAAAAAAAAATTATTGTTGTGCTTCCTGTGGGAGCTAGCTTAGACCCTTAGCTACCCTTTAACCACACAGTAAAGATGCCCAGGCTGATCTGTCTTCTCTGGTTGCACATACCTCTTTCTTGGGTTTGTCCTGTGGTGGGTGGCTCATTTTTAGGGTGAGCCAATTTGACCCAACCAAACCAATTCATTCGTGACTAAGTTTCCACTTTTAGTGCCTCAACTCATTAAATTTTAAGCCAATTTTCATGAAAAGTTTCTTCGCGATATTATTGTCATCCACTGCGATAGTTAACTTGTTAATTGGGTTCTGCTCAAACTCCATACTAGTTTAGCCCATGATCTGTTAAGCAACAGGAATCTTTTCGCTGCAGCTCCTTCAGTTTTCACCTGATTTTCATTTAATTTCCCAAAATCTTTGTATCATCATCTGAAGCAAATTGTACCATAAAAATTCCAAATATTGGAACACTAAAAATAATTACCATAATTGTCCTAAAATTGGAACAGTTTGGTTTTACATGTACATTGCAGTAATGTGCCCAAAACATGCAAATGGGATGGCAAATAGTGTAAACCCTGATCAGACTGCTCCTTGAGGAGCAGTTAGATCTGGGTTTGCAGTATTTGCTCAGACCTGACTGTCCCAATATATAGAATTTTTACGGTAATTTATCAGGATCATTGACCCTGCCAAAGTTTGTTCGTCAACTTGCACTCCGCTTTTATTCACAGGAGCAGATCACTGTTCAGTCAGTGGCACAGTTAAGAGGCACGCAAGTGTGTAATGGAAGGATTTTGGTACTTTATCCCTTTCTAGACTGGAAACCCCTTTTGGGGACAATGCAAACAATGCAGACCCAGCTTCTGCGGGGTCTGCAGTTTTTGCTAACAGGAATTTTTATGCAAAATACAATATAACTTCAGGCAAGCATGTCCATAATGAAAACACATTTCTAAACAAAAGCTATCTCAGAAATAAGTCTTAAAATAAAATTAAAAAAAAAAAATTCAAAATCCATGAGCTTGAGGTAAAAAAAAAAACAGGGATAGGGGCTAGGATGTATCAAAACCCTGAACCATTATCTAAAATCAGTCCCAAGTATTAGTATCAACTGAGTCCATCATCGTGGCACTGTGAAATTATGTCTTCATAAATATAAAACTTTAACCAAAATCTTTAAGACAAAACTCTAAGTCGATGATCTTGACTTCAAGGTCATCCAGTGGGGTAAGTATAAGGTGTTATGTGAAAACTAAAACATGTGTCTAAGTATAAACTAAATCTCTGCAAAACATGAATCAGTATGCAATTACATAACTTTAATAAAGACCACAATTTCCTAAGTCCCTGACCTTGACATCAAGGTCACTGAGCGGGGTTAGGGTAGTACTCTGTAGATATAACTACAGTGCAAATATAAAAAGAATTCATCTATGGGTTCTGGAGATATGTGTCTTTAAAAAACTTTAACCAAAACATCCAATTAATAAAATGACAATTTTCTAAGTCCATGACCTTGACATCATGGTCACTGAGGGGGTGGGGGTAGTACCTTCAAAAACTTAAGACCAATATCTAACTTCAGTGCAAACATCAAAGGAATCCATCCATGGGTTAAGGAGATACTGGGCTTTATAAAACTTTAACCAAAACATCCAGTCCAAAAAAAACCTCCCAATTTTCTAAGTTCATGACCTTGACATCAAGGTCACTGAGTGGGGTGGGGGTGGTACCCTGTTAAACTTTAGACCAATATCTAACTACAGTGCAAGTATCAAAAGAATCCATCCTTGGGTTAAGGAGATATAGGTCTTTAAAAAACTTTAACCAAAACATCCAATCCGTATGCCGACGCGGATGTGGACGCCGACACAGTGGTGACAAAAATAGCTCTTCCTGAACTTTCGTTCAGGCGAGCTAAAAAGGGTGAACCATCATACAATTTTTGAACAGATCAGGCTAAAAAGAACTTGACTCGGCAGATAACAAATTTAATAATTTAATAGAGTTTAGGGTGCTTCATACACATGCATACTGGTATTGAAAGAACAACAGTTTAAGCAAATAATACATTATACTGACAAAAATACATTGATCCGTTACACGACAAAACAAAGTGGCATGTGCACCCAGTGAAGACTAGGATCAGCCATGACACCAAGTCTGATCAGTCTTCGCTGTCGACATGGAGGTAACCTGGACCCTTAGCTACCCTTAAGGGCATATGCCCAGGCTATTCTTGAGTCTCTGCATGGTGCAAATGCCACTTTGTTGGTTTTGTCATGTCACAGCTGACATTCTACTCGCACATAATGCAGATCTTTGACTCCAAATTCTACCAGCATTTTTCATGTACACCAAGTTTGTTCATTAGTTTTTCTATGATAACAGGAAGCAAAAGTACAATGATAGCTTAAGGTAAATGGATACACTTGCAATCGGTAGGGCACCTGACTTATATGTCAGAGGTCCTGGGTTCGAAACCTGGTCTGGCCACATACTTTTGTTTCTCCTTCTGCTGATTCAAGAAGGACAGTTGTCAGTTACTGGCAAAAATATGTGCACTTAGTACTGGTTAACCGCTTAGGTCTAAGCCTGCCTAGGAATAGTGTGGTTAGGTTAACTGACTGTCCTGACATGACCATAGCTGTTTACCGTGGATGTTAAGCATCAAATCAATCAATCAATCTGTCGGTTTCATTTTTGCTCCCCTTTTCATCTTGCTCTTTAATAGCCCCTGTAGCTCAATGAGCTAAGCACTGGCATGCTGACCCAGCGGTCCTGGGTTCGATTTCCCATGGACACCTAAAGTCTTTTCAACTGTAAATGGGGTTCCATTTCATTATCACCCTTCCATCATCCTGGTATGACTGAAAAGGGTGTAAAATTGCAGGTCATTCGTCCATCCACCTGGCACTCCTGGGAGAGCAAATCTAGAAAGCCAATAAAAGCCCTAGGGTCATTTTTATAACTGTTCCTCTGGAGCAAATTTCATAGTTGTAGAAAATCTCCTTCAAAGAAACTTTGCCTTAGCCTTAGCAACAGCATAGCAACCACTTAAGTCGTTTTATAAATACGTCCCCAGAACTAATCTCTGGTAAAAGAAAAATGAAGTTTATCCATCCACTTCAAGAAATGGTGTAGCTGGGAATGGATATGCCTAAAAATTGTGTCTAAGACATGAAAATTTAACTTTCATTTCAAACTTCTTGATGTATGCATGTGAAATCTCACTGAATCTTTAAATGTTGTGAGGAAAGTGAAACTGCTAAAATAATAATAAAACAAAAACTTTCAAATGAAAAGTATGGACACAAAGAGAAAAGACCCTGACCTGGAGGTAGCTGCCACTTCAATGGGAGCTTCATTTATTCTCAAAATATAGAATTTTTTCCCTGTAGAGAGTAAGTTCTTTAAAAGTTGTCCCTTGGACAAGAGATTCAGCTTAGATAAATAATGCCCACCTGCAGGTTTAACACTGTTCCTTGGGATCTCTGGGACTTCATATTTGGAGACCCTAATTCATACATGGTATTTTGTGCCGGGGACTCATTTTGTGAGAACTTCATTACATTTGAGCTGCGACACGAGATAACCAACAAAGTGGTTGTGCGCCCAGCGCAGACTCAGATCAGCCTGGGCATCCGCCCAGTCTGACAGTCTGATCAGAGTCTTCGCTGTCCGCATGGAGGTAGCATAGACCCTAAGCTACCCTTTAAGTGCTTAGGGAAGAGTCTGATCAGACTCAGCGGCTTCCCAGACTGATCTGAGTCAGCGCTGGGTCCACAACCACTTTGTTGGTTTTCTCGTGTGGCGGCTCATTTATATTATGGTACTCCTAATTTTCCAACAACACCCATCTGTGTGCAGGTTAGCTCGCCAGACAGTGCCATGTCGATCGCATAAAACTCTAATCAAAACTTTTTTAAGCACACTGGGATGCCATGGTGGGTGATTGGCTATGTCTATTTTGTAAACAGGAGTCCCAGAGCCAGAGAATATATTCTGAGATATCTGAAATTTTAGACTGGTTTATACTCATATTCTAAACCATTGTTTTACATATTATTTAGACCCTTTTTGATACTAAATTAAAGAAATTACAGTATGCTTTTCTATTGTTCGTCGCTGTACTGCTTTCTGTTGTGACAAGCTTTATTGTCAGGGTCACTGAAGAGGCTTTTTTAGCCGCAACTACGTAGTCTAGCCCATGTTCCTTCTTGTGAACATATTCTCTGCTCTTGAAGGACCTCTTTAAGATTTAAATTCATAAAAGTGGCTCTGGGACTCCTGTTTTCAAAGGTCGTGAGAACCCCGTGCTTTGCTTGATTTGCTCGATTTCTATTTTACAAATACATTTATATAAAAGTGATGCAAAATGAACAAGCAAGCAAAAATAAAAAAATAAGTTTAAATGTATGTGTGCTGAGGAGGCTTTCAATATTAGTTTACATCTACATGTATATGTAAGTGATGCAAAATTAACAAACGAAAAAAAGTATGTTAAAATGTAGGAGTGGAGAAGAGGCTTTCAATTCTGCTCATAAACATACACTATTCTGGTTTCCTAAATGAGGTATTGACTATGGGACATTTCTATAAAGGTAAAAACATCATGAGAAAATGAACAACCTACAATGTATATTACTAATACGGCTCAACAAAATGAACAACCTAATTTTCTATCAATGACAAAATAAGGTTTAATAGCACCAAAATTACAGCAATACAACATACAACCTACATGAAAATAGGTGAATGCCCTAAATATACAAAATGGGATGTCAGCTTAATAAATGTGATGTTATTGTAGATGTGGCGACAATTAATTTTGCTAATTAAGCCAATGTAGCAGATCAGCAAGTTGTCCCAAGAAATTTATGTGCCTAGATGAAAAGCTATAATCAGGTGAAATGCTAACATATTTGGACAAATTTGTATGTCTGCCTCCGCAGCCTGTTGTCAACCTGCATGATCAGGACAAAGAGTTGCAAACACTTGACATATCGCGGACCCTACTGATACCGGTCTATAGCTATGTTAACACTGCACCAGATCAATCTGACCATACAAGCAGTTTGAACCAAGTCCACATCGCTTACTATTTTATAACCTTTCTATTCAAACACAACTCATACAGGGTAGGTAGTCTTGCCTCACCCGATAGTCCAACAGCTTGTCATCTCTTACTTTCATACAGGTGAGCTAAAATGGTATTGACCAAACGTCTTTGGGTGAATGGGTACACTTTCAGGAGAAAGCAACTCTGCCATTTCCATTTTTGCATCCCTTCTAAATGGAGATACCGCTAAAAAGAATAGAATTTGCTCCCTAAGGAGCAATTTCTTTCCGTAAGAGGAGAACCCATTTCAGAAGGGCTATATCATACATAGAATCAAGCTGAGTCACAAAAGTTGCTTCCCTTTCTAGATACAGCAGAAAATGATAGGAGCCGCGACATGAGAAAACCAACAATGTGGCTGTGCGCCCAGTGCAGACTCGGATCAGCCTGGGTATCCACCCAGTCTGACCAGAGTCTTCGCTTAGTGCTTAAAGTAGCTAAAGGACTAATCTACCTTCATGCGGACAGCGAAGACACTGATTAGACTGGGCGGATGCCCAGTCTGATCTGAGTCTGCGCTAGGCGCACAACCACGTTGGTTTTCTCGTGTCGCGGCTCACATGATAGTCCATTATGGCAGAGGTTGAGATGTCTGAATTTGTAATATTCCTGGTATACTGACTATATATATATACTGACATACTGAAAAGATGAATACATCAAAAATAGCATACAATATGAAAGACTTTGACGAACACTAGTAATACAAAACTTCAGTTAAATTTACTGCAAATAAACACCTCAACTATTTCAATACTAGACCTATCATCTTTGAATCTGGAAAAGGTCTTCCATTTAATCCTGTGGACTTTGATAAACTTTTCAGGATACACTACACAGCATGATCAGGAGCTGCTTAGTCTACTGTATCTATCCACAATAGCAGTGCAGTTACAACGATTTGGACTGTGACTGTACAAGGACTCTGCTAAGTGTAACCAACCTAAGGGGTCACTCTATTTGGAGTCACCTGTCTTTAGCAGCGACTGTTATAAGGTTCCTTGAACAAAAATGCTGTGCAAATGAGTCCTATTAAGTGGTTACCTGTCTAAAGCAGACAATTTTTGTGTGACCCCTATAGACAGGATTCACTGTACATCATGAGTGTTGTGAATTCTTGGGAGCTCGGACTAAGCCGTAATAAATTTTATGCTCCAGTGCCATCAGATAAGATCTGGGACACAAGAGAACCAACAAAGTGGCATGAGCGCCAAGCCCACTCTGATCAGCCTGGGCATCTGCCCAGTCTGATCAGAGTCTTTACTCCATACGGACAGCACAGAGTCTTGGCTATGCACTTAAAGGGTAGCTAAGGGTCTAAGCTAGCTCCATGTGGACAGCAAAGACTGACCAGACTGGGTGGATGCCTAGGCTGATCTGAGTCTTTGCTGGGCGCGTATGCCACTTTGCTGGTTTTGTCGCGTCGCAGCTCGTAAATTTTCAAGCCATGAATGAAAATTTGTTTACCCTGTCCGATAATACAACAAATTACGACTTTATGCCACTGCTCAAGATATGATGGAATTAAAATAACTATGGAGAAATTTCTTCATTTCCTATATAAACATCTGTCATGACCCCTCATAAAAACTGCCTAAATGAGCCAGTTCAAGGGCACATTCCCATTCAGAAACAGATTTATGCAGAAAACTGAAACACTATCATCAAAACTGATCTCATATGAAGCTCTGATTTAACTTAGGTGTATGGGTGATGGCTCCATGTTTTTCTAAGGGAGACAACTTTTGTGACTTCCTGTTTGCTTGAGAATCTCAAGGCTCCAAATGTGGTTCGCTTCTGATAAATCAAGAACAATGTTCCCCAATAACAAAATTGGGTTCCTGATCAGTTACATTTCACTCAGGCATTTGTAAAAAGGCGCCACAGCAACAGTATTCTTTGAGAATACCATATTAATCCTTATAAACACAACATCATCTTTCCGAAAATAATGTTATATGGCATATATTCCTGTTTGCTTCTCACTGGATTAGGTAGCTCTTTGAAATTGGGTCTACTCTTGAAGGAAAGAATTTGCTCCTAGAGGTATTTGGCATTGGCTGATTTACCACACTTAAGGCTCTAATGCAACCCCCCCCCCCCCCTCGTAAAATGCAACACCCCTGGGGCATTTAATAGGATTAATACAGTATATAGAAATTTTAGATTTACATGTCAATCTTCAGCCAACTTCTTCCCACTCAAACCTGCCACACAGTCACATATGCACACACCCACAAACATATCTGAACTGCTGAATCTGATGAAGACAAAAATATCATTGTTAAATAAAAATTACAAAATCTGAATGTTAAAAATCTGACTATTCCAAATCTGAACAACACATATCTGAATATGTATAAATAATAGTTTCTGTTTTATAATCCTAATTCAGTGCTCCAGATAAAACAGGGGTAACAGGAATAATTTAGGGATAATTTTCCTTATATTGCCATAAAAACCTATGTTGTGCCCCTCATCAGGACTGTCTCGCCGAGACAGACCCTAATGAGGGTCAGGACATATGATTTTGTTGAGAAAATAAGTAAAATTATCTGACATCCTTAAAACCCCTACTTATACGGAGCTCAGCTTATATCTTCAGGGCTTGCACCATTGTCATATTGCACATATAAGACATAATATTTGAGCCGCGACACGAGAAAACCAACAATGTGGTTGTGCGCCCGGGGCAGACTCAGATCCCCCTGGGCATCCATCCAGTCTGATCAGAATCTTCGCTTTGTGCTCAAAGGGTAGCTAAGTGTCTAAGCTACTTCCATGCGGACAGCGAAGACTCTGATCAGACTGGGCGGATGCCCAGGCTGATCTGAGTCTGCGCTGGGCGCACAACCACATTGTTGGTTTTGTTGTGTCGCGGCTCATTTGTGCACACTGCACTTGGTACAGATAATTTCATACTTTGCTTGAAGGTGAATGAATACTTTTAGTGGAAGCGATTCCGCATTTTCATTTTTACCTTTCTTCCGAATGGGAGTGTCGGCCTCATGGTGCAGTTGGTAGCACCTCTGACTCAAGAGCCAGGGGTCCTGGGTTTGATACCCAGTCTGGCATTTTTCTTTTGTTTCCTCTTCCCCTGATTCCAGAAGGGCAGTTGTCAATTTAAGTTGTCTCCTTTTTGGAAATGGTGGAAAAACCATTGGGTATATCTATATACCTTAAGGTTTTAGGCTACAACAAGATCCAGAGCTCTAGATAAGAAGGAGTATTTGGTGATAATTAGGGATAACTTTTGTTAATTCTGCACAAAAAAGTATATTGTGACCCCTCATCTGAACTGTCTCATTGAGACAGTTCAGATGAGGGGTCACAACATACAGTTTCAATGAGAAATAAGATAAATTAACCCTCAGTTATCATCAAATACTTTCTCTTATCAAGAGCTCTGTGGTCCACAATTTGGGAACTATTATTCCAAGGGAGACAACTTAATCAAAATACTATTTATTTTCCTTTTCGGTGACTTCTCCAAGTGGGGCTACTCTTACTTGGACCTGAACTCAACCCTTCACATTTGAATATTATTTCATCAAAGGTTGTTTTATAAGTTTAATCACTGACAGGCATAAAATGCAGACATTGATTAGACTACTCACCATGAAAGGTCTGAAGATGAATTGGTACACTTTCAGGGGGAGCAACTCTGTCATTTTTATATTTGCCTCCCTTCTTAATGAGGGCTCACTTTTAAAGAAAAGAATTTGCTCCTATGGGAGCAAATTTTTCCCTTTAAGAGTGAACCCCATTTTGGAAGAGCTAAATCGTCCAGAGAAGCAAACAGGAAGTAACAAAGTTATCCCCCTTTGTAAAAATGATTAAAAAAAACTCAAAGTGTACCCACACATATTATAAAATATATCACAGGAAATAAGAACAAGTTGCTTACGTACAAAACGAATGGATCTAAAAAATACTAATTTTTACACTATAAATGAACACATTTTGACCGGATCAACAACATTAAGGTGGGATTTACGCTGAACAGTATTTAAGTCAGTGTATACAATAACTGGATAAGACAGTTTATATCTCCATGACTGATAGGCCTTCTTACTTCTGTTACATGTTCTGAACTCTAAAACAGACTGCCTGCATGCAAATCTTAATAGAAAGGGTAAAAACTATATGGCCAGGACCCAGTTGTTCACAGCATCACTTGATAAAGAGCTCGTTTATAGAGAGTTTATTACTGATTTAGCACATACTGCATCAAACTGATATTTTTTGGATGAAAAATATATAGGCATGCAAAAACTCCCATTGTTTTCATACAAAATATTAAGTGTATTTGCCACAATATCAGTAAAGATTTTAATGTCTCATTAACCAACATCTTAGTTACCTTTTGAAAAGTTGGCATGAGGCCTGCAGACTTCACTTGAAAAAAATTCAATGATAATTCTTTTTTTTTTTTTTTTTTTTTTACTTTCTAAACCCCCTATTGTAACCCTTTCATTAGGGACCAAGGCAGTCTATCCCTGATTAAAAAACTTAGAAGACTTGGGTGAACTTTCAGGGGAATCAACTCATCATTTCCTTTTCTGCCTCCCTTCTCATGGTGGTCAACTCTTAAAGGAAAGAATTTGCTCCCCTAGGAGCAAATTCTTTCCTTTCAGGGTTTACCCCATTATGGAAGGGCATCGTCATCCAGGGAAGCAAACAGGAAGTCACAGAAGTTATTCCCCCTTGCAAAAATGGCAGGAAAAACATGGCCCTGTACCCTCACACTTAACCCTTATCAGCCTTCACTTTTGGAACATGTTTGTGGTGCAGCTCATACAATGAACCCTGTTAACACATTAAACCATAACACTTCTCTGGACTCAACGCCACTCAGCACCACTGTCAGCAGGTGGGATCAGCCGCTATCACTGGTTCTTCTACTTGGTCCTTGCTGTCTGTTTTACTGTCCGTGTGACTATCATTTTTACTGTCATTTTCAATCTTCTCTTCACGCTCAACTGACTTAGATTTACGACTAGAGGATTTTGACCTGCCCTTTGACCTCTCTTGTAAATATCTTGTACGGTTCTGGTTCTAAGAATAGAAAGAAAACAAATTATTATCAAAGCTTCTGGTGAGATAGCAATTTTACTATCATCCAAAGATAATTTTTGTCCAATCTCTATAAGAGCTTTGTCCTTCATTACAGCCATTACAGCCATGTGCCATTTTCTGACAGTGAAGAAGTTCAAATTCAGTCACATCTTATGTTTCTCTGCAGAAGTAAAAACCGCAATAATAATCACTGAAACTACTACACTGCAAAGGTTTAATAGCTGATATGCAAATTTGAGGTGAATGGGTATATTTTCAGGGGATGCAACTCAGTAATTTTTATTTTTGCCTCCCTTCTCAGTGGGATCAACTCTTGCAGAAAAGCATTTGCTCCCTAGGAGCAAATTCTTTAAAAGTAGATCCTATTCTGGAAAGTTTTTGTCCTACACCAAAGTGAACTGGAACCCCCTGTGAATAATTCAGAAAACATGGAAGTGTATCCATACATCTCAAATAGGTTTGGAAGATAATACAGCTTTTCAACATGCTGACAGCATCATACTATTAATATATGCTAATATATGTACTCTAAGACAACTGAAAGTACTGTGATTGTTTTGTGACATCTTCGTTATCAGTAATGCCTATGATGGTGACACTATCATAACAGTAAAATTCGGCAAAATAATCTACTCTAATACCATATGTGTTCACTTATAAGACAGAGACTTTTTTCCTTCCAAAAGAATCCTAGAAATTTAGATCTGTCTAGCAAGACAGATCTAAATTATTGGGATTGTTTTGGGAGGGGAAAACCTACTAGCCAAATTATACAAGACTGATGTACATATTTGGGGTACTTATGGAGAGAGAAAAAAAACATCTTACAGTCAAATAAATCTGGTAACAATTAAACTTACCAATTCCTTCAACTGCTGTGCCATCTTTTCTTTCTCTTTACTTAGTTTCTCCATCTCTTCAGTATTTCTCTGTTTCTTGGTACTCGTCATCTCTAGCAGGGCAATGTTGGCGTCTTTTTCACATATTGCTGCCTGCAGTGCCTCCTGTCTGTTAAATGGAACTTAATGTAAGACAGGGTTTCCTGGCAATTCTGTTTTTTCTTATCTTTCTAACAATAAAACCAATAAAACATGCTTTTGCCCCTCATAGAATATGATGGAAAGATCTGCTTCAAATTTAACACTTAAATGCACTATCACAAATGAGTTCTATTAAACTTTTCCACATAATCTCCTATAACAGCATAATTTGCACCTCCAAGTTCAACCCTTCCCGAAAGTTTTATACCAATTTTGTTAGCTTCCTCTGTCAGACCTCCTGTAGATCTTCATGTTCTCATGAGGAACTTTTTTCGCTTTACTGTCTGTTTTCCTCAAGTAACATTTTGTTGAGTACCAATTTTGTTTACACCAAATTTTACTTACTTCACATTACACCAAATGTACTACATGTAACTTCATTCATATCACACCAGCTATACTTTTTTCGTTTCGTATCACACCCTTACTGCTTAGCCGAATCGCATAGCGCAGTCGGTAGTATGTCTGGCTCAAGAGCCAGAGATCCCAGGTTCAATACCCAGTCTGGCCACTTAATTTCGTGGAGATTGATTCTTTCCCTTCTGCTGATTCCAGAGTTACTGGCAAAAGTATCTGTATTTAGTAATGTTTAACCCCTTAGGAGGTCTAAGCCTGCCAAGGAATGGTGTGGTTAGGTTAACTGACTGTCCTGACATGACCATAGCTGTTAACTGTGGACATAAAGCAACAACAAAACAACACACAACCATTGCTGATTTCATATTACATCATTTATGCCTGCTTCATCATACTTACTATACTTACTTTATTTGTGACACCAACTATACTTGCTTCATTTCATACTATGCCAATTACATTTGCTGCATTTCAAAGAATTTACACTCTTATTTTGCTAATCTACCAATTTTACTTACACCCATTATACTTACTTCATTTCAAAGACCTCCTCTAGATGCTTATGTCTTTCTGAGTGAAGTTTCTTCAATTTATTGTCCTTCTCTTCAAGCTGTTTCACATACGTTGCCAGTTTGTTACTGTACTCTTTACTTAATGACTGGGTCTTCAGAAGTTCTGCTTTCAATTCTTCAATCTGTGGATAACATTATGAGACAGTTATGGGTAAAAATGATTTTTTCTTGGGTGGGGTAAGTGAACAGGAGTTGAATGTTCCACTAACACAAAGATCATACAGAGACAAACTTATTTCTAAGACTTTCCAAAGCTGAGCTATATCCGAGCCACAACTAACATCATATATATAAATGAACCTACACTCATTAAAACTTTTGACTGAATAAAAAGATTTTCAAGCTTATCTCCGTGTGCAATGACAGCAAGTACACAAGAACTATTGGTCAGTTGTTTTTTTAAACTAACATGATACCTAGCTTCAACTTCCCATTAAAGAGGTTTTGGCAAACAAAATGAACCTAGACCAGATGCCACACTCTGGGACATCTGATTGCGACCTAAACTCTTTGCCTTTAATACAAGAATTTCTGAAGAACGAAAAAATTGAATCAGAACTGGACCAGTCCACACTGTGAGGGGGAAGAGTCCACTTGGCATTCATGGGTCAAGTCTCACCTTGTTATTGCAAGCATCAATTTGCATTTTCTGTTCCATCATGACCATCTCTCTCTCCGCTGTAATTTTCACACTTTCACGTAGCGCTTCTTCTAGCTCTTCAATACGACCTTCCTTCTCTTTAACGGAACCCTAGAAACAAAATATCAATATTCACCACAACTTTTTGCATAGTTACCATAATTATTTAGCAACAAGACCAAGGTTTTCCTTTTCAAGAATCGACAGATAATTAAGCAAAATCACCTTTAAATTATCATCAAGACCCGACCTCCACATAAGGTGAGTTTATGAGAATAATTCTATGAAACATTTCCCTCTCAAACAAATGTTATGACATAAGAACCATCTCAGTAAACTGAATCTAACTAGAGGTTACATCATTACAAAAAGGCATACTTTGCACACAAGGTAAAGCTATATCCCCCCGTTTCATCTGTACTGACTGTTTGGATCACTTATATCCAAGAAAGATACCTATAATCTCATACTTATCCTGAAAACCTACCCTCTGAAAACCCATTTCCTTCTGGGTCTAAGACATACCTTAAGCTGTAAGCTATCAGTACTAATATCCTCCTCTCTCCGCCGTGCCTCCTCTAGTAGATGAGCATTCTTTTTCTTTTCTGTCTGTTGAATTCTCTTTAATGTTCCAAACTTCTGTTTGTACTCCTTCACAGTACTGCAAAAAGGTGAGCAAAATAATGTATTTCAAGTTAATGATTTTCAACTGTTAGCAAGTTTCTAGCATGTTTACTAACCCAAATTTAACACAAAATGAAATGATCTGAGACTAATATTTGTTTAAAATTATTTCATACTTTGATCATGCAAATTTCACTTGCCATAGTACCTCACCTGGTTAACTATGTTTCCAAGGCTGTTACGAAACGAAAAAGAGCTCTTACCAAACGAATATGAGTAATAGTTCCAAAACTACTTGGTCATCATGGCTAAACAAATTTGTTTAGCCACGACGACCAGGTCGTTTGGGAACTAGGACTCTTTTCCAGTCAGTAACAGTCCTTGTATATACATAGTTAACCAGGGGTGTGTACTATAAATTCCTATCAGCACTGGAAAATTCTAAACATTGACAGTGCTGAGCAAATAAGGCAGACCTGACCATTTGCCAGTCTATCTGCATCTTTTAAACGCATGACTGTATTTTACACCCAAAACTTAAATTTAACGAAAAAGCCATTCCTGACTGGACTTTTTTCAGTGAATTATTTCAGAATTTTTAGATTTTTTAGATGCTTGTTAAACAAGTAAAATGGCAAAATATAAAACTTGTACCATGCTAACCATTTCAAAACCCTAAAACTTTTAAATAACTTGATACATTATAAGAAGTGAATGTCTTTGCATTAAACATACAGGTAATTCCAGTCATTATTACAGCTAGAACCAGGGTTTCAAGAATTTCCTTATGTCTAAGTAAATTTAAAGGTAAATTTCATATTAAGAAAGTCCTGCATTTCTAGCTAAAGTCCTATATATTAATATGAACACTGTCAAGAAAATGCTATCTCCGTATTAATTTCTACCCATTCAGTCAAAAACCAAGCAACTTAGAAACTTACTCTTGTAATTCTTTAATCTGATTGTCTTTATCATGTTTTTCATTTTCGGTTTCTTTGAGGATCTCCAGCAGTCTGTCCACCTCTGTTTGAGCAGATTTCAACTCACTTTGGCACTGTTCTACCTGCTGACGTAGTTCTATGATCTGTTCTTCTGTGACAGCCTCAGTCTTTGGTGGAGCCGCTTTCAGCTGCAAAGACAAATGAGCTTCGTCATGAAAAAATGTTGCTTAAGTTATATAAGCCGTGATAGGACCAACCCCAAAATGTTGCATGTGCCCCAAGCAAGACTCAGATCAGCCTGGGAATCCACCCAGTCAGATCTGAGTCTTTGCTGTCGGCAAGAGGTAGCTTAGACCCTTAGCTACTCTTAAGCACATAGCAAGGACTCTGATCAAATTGGGCAGATGCACAGGATGATTGGAGTCTTTGCTGGGTGCACATGCCACTCTATTGGTTTTGTTTTGTGGGGGCCCATAGATGTATACCGCTATGTATTTCCCCCATTTATACAATGTGATAACTTTTGTGATTTCCTGACTGCTTTCCTGGAGGACATATCCCTTCTATAAAGGAAACCATTTCTTCCTTTGAGGGTGACCCCTTTTACAAGGGAGGCAAAAACAAAGGGACAGAGCTGAGGTTCCTGAAAATGAACTTATCTGTAAACAATGAAAATTCAAACTACCGAAAAACACATATTTGGTGGTAACTTAATTCTGATAAAGCGAAATATGACAAAATAAGAGGCTGCCAATATTCAGTTTTCAATATACATGTACTTAATACATAACTAGACATTATCATACATCTAAAATTGTGAAAGTGCCAATATCTCAAAGGACTCCTTATATCAAAGAATAAATTTTCAAACACATTGCCTATAGTTCCTTACATTTTAACAGCTGTTATCTCAAACTACTGGTATCTCAAATTTTTGGGCACAAGAAAATTTGCTTTGAGATATGAGTAATTTGGGGTGAACTTCGACTTTGAGATATCTGGAGTTGACTGTATCTTCCCCTTGATATGAACTGTTTTTTATCTAACATGACATTAATGAAGTCCATCGAGAGCTTTCAACTACTCAAGGTCCATACACAGTATGCTCTGATCAAACTGCACAGACTCATCTAAGCTTTTTCTGTTTGCATATGCATTTAACACCCTTTTTGTGTATTGCAACACACTTAAGTTAAACATGCTATTAATATGGATGGATGGATCTCAGTCATATCAGGATGATGATAATGAAATGGTTCAAAAGATCTGGGAATAGAACCCTGGACCGCTAGATAAGCAGGCCAGCACTTAGCCCACTGAGCTACCAGGGCTCCTCAGGCTGTACTGGGCCTACTCCATACTATAAAACTTCTACCTATTGAGACAGAGTCAGAGCAGAAAAAGCAGATGTAGATCAGCAAGACAAGTGTCTCACCTGTATGCAAATTGTCACAAAAAAAAGAGCTACACCAGAAAATTCTGCACAAAGTTTAAGCTGCTGCTATCACCAAAGACACTGGAAAAGTAATACATATGTCTTGCTTCCTTGTTTCAAAACACCAGATCTGCTGCTTACTCAAACAATTACTGCAGCACCACAAAGTTCTAATCATCAAAGTTTTGCTGAATTGGAAAACCTTATAAGCACCTACCTGTTCAAGTTCTGCTGACAGCCTACTATATTCAGAATCTTTTTCCGAGATAGTCAGGTCAAGTTGTCGTAGTCTTGTGTCAGCTTTAAATCTACTGGATTTCAGCTCCGAAACTTCTTCTCGCAACTCGCACAGTTCAGTCTGAAATTTCACAGTGTGTGCGAGTATAATTTATACATGTATCATTGTCTGAAATTCAACACTTGTAGCATCAAACATGAAAATACAGTCGACTCTCGATATCTTGAACACTGATATCTCAAAGTAGTTGGAAGTACCCAGTTATATCAATGAACATATTCTGGGCTAATTTCCAATTTTATTTACATTTCAACTCCTGTTACCTCAAACTACTTATATCTAAAAGTAAATTTTCTGGGACCAGAAAATTTACTTTGAGATATCAGTAGTTTGGGCTGAACTTCACTTTGAGATATGGAGAGTTGACTGTAGTTGAATTTGCATGAAATACCATGTGGATCATGATGAGGTGGACATACCACCATAAACAAACTACAGTAGAGGATTTATGTCTGAAAGTTAACATTTTGTTGAGTCAATGTAACACTAAGGCAGAAAGGACGAACAGGCTGGAATGGCATACCAATTGATAAACGAATGGAATAACAGACTGACTGATGGACAGACGGACAGGAAATCATACTCCTATATCTCACCTTGCTAAAGCAGGTGCAACAAAAAAGGAGAGTTTAATAATAAGAACAGAGGCATTTACAAGAATAAACACCGTACCTGTTTATCAGTGAGGTCAAGCTGTAAGAGGTCAAGTTGTGATTTCAGTTCCTGATTGGATTTCATCAAATGTTCACACTCCTCTTGGTGTTCCAGTTCTAATATCTCTCGATGCTCCTTTAATCTGAAATATTCAAATTTAGGTGATCAGAATAAGACTAGAAATCCATTATGTGGCTGCTCATCTCCACACCTACCACACCTTCAAAATGCACTAAACATTAATATAATATTAGGATTTAAGTACATGCTTTGATTTTAGAAAATAAAAGCACATTCACAAATGTGCTTAATTTTCCAAATTCAAAGAATGTAATTCAACTCTAATGATATTACATGTACTTTCTAAGCATTATAATAACAAACCATCTCACTTTTTTTTGTTTTTAGAAATGATTTTTTTCCTAAGTTGATCACCACAATCACCATTTTTATGAAGAATTTCAAATTGGTCAAAGTATGCATATATTGATAGAAGTTTAAAGTGCATATTTGCATTAATGTAAAAGGGATTGAAGTATTTTGCTATTTTGGAGCGAAAATATAATTTGCCTGATTCAGACAATGCTTCGTTAAATGTGGTGATTGTGGAGATACATAGTTGTGTATTAACAGACCTCAGATATGTAAGCATTGTATGGAAAGATTATAACAATCCATCATGAATGTCCATGTAGGACAGGGAAATCTCACCTGAGGGGTCAGAAATTCAACCAGGGACGAGGCTTGCCGAGTCCCTGGTTAAAATTCCGACCCCGAGGGTGAGATTTTCCTATCCTATATGGACTGGCTCATGGTGGATTATTTTTCTCCCACTGTTAGCGGATTTTAAACCTCATGTCGGATTAGGCTTCAGAACAGGAAAATTTTAACTTTTTAACCAGTGATCTGAAGTAAATTTTGAGCAGCCCAGTGTGTTTATTGGGTCCTAAAATGGCTGTAAACATAGTTTGCACCTGAAAAACTAGATGGAAAACACTATTTGTGGACTATTTTATCTTCCAGAGGGCGAAAACAAAATGCAACTTAGCCTGTCACATCACGCGCGTCAAGTTTGTTAGCGACATTTTTTATAGCCAGTTTTAGTGACGTCATTAAAATTGAGTGACGTCAGAAACTTAGGATCTGCTATGAATCGTCATCCAACATGATTGCGTGTCCATTTTGTTCATTTAAAATTAAAATGTTAGTCAAAAATTGAAAAGGTCTGGTTGCTAATACAAGAAAGATGTTGCCAGGTGTAAGATTATAACAATCCATCATGAATGTCCATGTAGGATAGGGAAATCTCACCCGAGGGGTCGAAATTTCAACCATGGATGAGGCTTGCCGAGTCCCTGGTTGAAATTCCGACCCCAAGGGTGAGATTTACCTATCCTACATGGACTGGCTCATGATGGATTATTTTTCTCCCGCTATTAGCAGATTTGTCACCTCAAGTCTGATTGCAGGAAATTTTTAACTTTTTAACCAGTGATCTGAAGTAAATTTAAGCAGCCCAGTGTGTTTATCGGGTGGAATATTGGGTGTAAATATAGTTTGCACCTGAAAAATAGACTGAAAACACGATATGTGGACTATTTTATCTTCCAGAAGGCGAAAACAAAATGCAACTTAGCCTCTCACGTCACGCTCATCAAGTTTGCTAGCGACGTTTTATAACCCGTTTTAGTGATGTCATTAAAATTGAGTGACGTCATAAACCTATGATCTGCTATAAAACGTCATCTGACATGCTTGCGTGTCCATTTTGTTCATTTAAAATTAAAATATTAGTCAAAAATTGAAAAAGTCTGGTTGCTAATATAAGAAAGATGTTGCCAGGTGTAAGACAGAAGTTTCTTATATGAGCTGAGGGCCTATCTTATATATGCAAAGGTGGGAGAAAAAAGCTTCATACGTTTTCCATGGAAACCCAAGTTGCTACTCCAGAGTTGCAAACAACATAAGCAGATGATGATAGTTCCAGGACGAATTTTCTTATTTCACAAAAATGACCCCTATCATATAATTTCAGCTATATTGTGGTAATTTTTCCCCACGCAAAATAATCCAGATCCATCTTATACGACCGATCTCAATTTTTGGATTGTATTTGAGGGTAAAACCCCATCATATGGCAAAATTACACAAGACTGTTTTCTATATATGCGGTCATTCTGGAAGGAGTACCTGTCTTAAAGCCAAATAAATACAGTACATGTACAGTCAGCTCTCTTTATCTTGAACACTGATATCTCAAAGTGCTGTCTTATATAAAAGAATATAATTTCTTATTTTATTTACATTTAAACTGTATTATCTCAAACTAGTGGTATCTCATAGTAAATTTTCTGGGACCAGAAAATTTTCTTAGAGATATCACTAGTTTGGAATGAAATTAGACTTGGAGATATCGAGAGTTTACTGTAACTAGAACTTACAATACTATCCTTCTGCAACAGAGTTCAGTACAGCCAATAACTAGACAATCACTAAAGGTGATGAATGCCCCCACCATATGCCTCACTAGACGAGTAATGTATTAAGAGGTATTTATGTGAAATTATATCAAAATCTGTCAATAAATAAATAAAGGTGCTCGAGGGATGACAAAGTTTTTTCTAAACAAGGGCAAAACTATATGCCCCTCCCCACTTCATAGCGGGGGCATAAAAAAGCAACTTTGACCTTAACCTTGTATCTACAACCCTGAAAGGTGAACTTGTCTAAGATATTGTCATACTTAATATCAAAATCAGTTAACAAATAAAGACACTAAAACCTTGACAAAGTTTTACATGTACCTATAATAGGATCTCTGACCTTGACCTTGGACAGACAATGTTGAAATGTAAATTTGTCCCAGATATTGCCATGCTAAATATTTGTGTCACACTAAACATTTGGGTGACATTACATCAAAATCTGCCAATGAATAAAGGGGCTAGACGGATGATAAAGATTTTCTAAAAATAGCAACTGTGACCTTGACCCTGCAGTGCTGAAATGGTAATTCATTCAAGATATTGTCATACTTAACATCTATGTGAAGTTATATCAAAATCGATCCATAAATAAAAGCCTTAGAGGGATGCAAAAGTTTTTCTAAAAATAGCAACTGTGACCTTGACCTTGATTCTACCAACCAGAAACACAAACTTGTCAAAATCAGTTCATAAATGAGGCCGCTAGAGCAACAAGGACAGGTGAGCTTGTACATAAGCCACTGAAATATTGTCAAAATATGTGTCATTCAATATAATTCTGCAATAAAGACCTGAATCAAAGTTTTGTTTCCTTTATGCACATGTTCGATGCATGTCTGAACTGTGTTGCAAGTTTCAACTCACTGCATCAAATACTGTAGAAGGAGTTGCAGAGACAAGAACAGTACTACAAAGTGTGACGGACATGTACGGACGGACGTATGTACGGACGGACAAGGGCAAAACTATATGCCCCTCCCCACTTCGTGGCAGGGGCATAAACAAGAGCTGTCGGCTGACAGCATAGCTCGCCTGAATTGGTGCTTGCCCATCACATAGCCGCTATGGTGGTGTGGACTGCTATGCATAAAACTTCAGGCAAGCATGTCCAAAAATAAAAACACATTTATGAACAAAAATTAAAATAAAAATAAAATGAAATAAAATTTCAAAGTCCATGAGCTTGAGGTAAAAAAAACTGAGAGAGGGGAGAGGGAGGGTGTGTGTGTGTGTGTGTGTGTGTGTAGGGGGGGGGGGGGTCATAGTGATCTATAGTATAAGGTCATTTGCAATGTCAGACTGATCCACTATGCCCAGGTATAATGTTAATTCATCAAATAGTGTTAGAGATATAAGGCAAAATCAGTAGACCGTGAATAAAGCTCTCAAGGGCACAGGGGGGGGGGGGTGGTAGGAGGCTAGGATGTAGGATGTACCATTATCTAACATCAGTCCAAGTATTAGTATCAACTGAGTCCATCATCGTGGCACTGTGAAATCATGTCTTCATAAATATAAAACTTTACCCAAAATCATTAAGACAAAATTCTAAGTCGATGACCTTGACTTCAAGGTCATCCAGTGGGGTAAGTATAAGGTGTTTTATAAAATCTCAAAAAAGTGTCTAACATCAGTTCAAGTATAAACTAAATCTCTGCAAAGCATTATGAATCAGTATGCAATTACAAAACTTTAATAAAGACCAAAATTTCCTAAGTCCCTGACCTTGACATCAAGATCACTGAGCGGGGTTGGGGTAGTACTCTGTAGCTCTACCTACTGTGCAAATATAAAAAGAATTCATCTACGGGTTCAGGAGATATGTGTCTTTAAAAAACTTTAACCAAAACATCCAATCAATAAAAAGACAATTTTCTAAGTCCATGACCTTGACATCAAGGTCACTGAGGGGGGTGGGGGGTAGTACCTTCGAAAACTTTAGACCAATATCTAACTTCAGTGCAAGTATCAAAGGAATCCATCCATGGGTTAAGGAGATATTGGGCTTTATAAAACTTTAACCAAAACATCCAGTCCAAAAAAACTCCCAATTTTCTAAGTCCATGACCTTGACATCAAGGTCACTGAGTGGGGTGGGGGTGGTACCCTGTTAAACTTTGGACCAATATCTAACTACAGTGCAAGTATCAAAAGAATCTATGCATGGGTTAAGGAGATATAGGTCTTTAAAAAACTTTAACCAAAACATCCAATTCGAACGCCGACGCGGACGCGGACGTGGACGCCGACGCCGTGGTGACAACAATAGCTCTTCCTGAACTTTCGTTCAGGCGAGCTAAAAATCACCACCAAGTATGTTGACCTTTGATTGTACCTTCAGTATACCCATTGCAAGAGATACCTGACATCCCAGGCCAGTGAGGGTGGATAGTCGTCCCTTTGGCTCTCCTATCAATTGTCCCAAAAAGTTGCACAGACAAGCCCTGTCTACTAATTCTGTGTGTACATGAATGCCCTGCTGCCTACACAAAGTATTGGGGCAATTATGCATGTTAGCTGAGCCTTATGTGCTGAGGTTCACCCCCACCCAATTCCAGAACCTCTCTGGCCAAGACTTGCTGGTCTGTTCAGCCTCACCCTCCCTAGTGCTGCATATTCATCAGTAAAATGACAATGTATAAAACTATCTGACTTCAACATCTGAAGATTTTATGCCTGGAATGTTGCAATTTTAGCAAGTAAGCATGACATTATACGGGTGGGAAAAGGGGAAAGAGTCTTTATTAGAGAGGGGGCATTTATTTGAAGAAATATGGTGTGTAATTGACTAATCTCTTACCTTTCAATTTGTTTATCCTTCTCAAATATACTTTCCTCCATACTAGATATTGCACTGTCCGCTGACTCGGTAGAGTTACATGTTAAGTGAGCTTTCAGCTGGTCATCTTTTTCATTTATCAAGTCCTCAAGATTTTCAATCTGTCAAGAAAGAAAAAGACACAACCAGTGTAATGACCTGTCAGACTTTGTCTAGTCTGCAACTGATACCAATGGCAGCAAATGGCAACAAAGGCCAAAAGTAGTCTTCACAGTCCTGACAAAACTGACTGCCTGGTCTGGTAAAACCATTTACAATTTCAAGTACATTTTAATCACATTAACAATACCAGATTCAGACTCATAAATTCACGCAGACTTTTGTGAACTGTAACTTCACCTCCTATATTTCATTAAGCGCCAAAAAAGCATTAAAATGCCAAACTAGATGGCCGCAGCCTGCATGTCGAGCCCATTGGCGCTTTGACAGTAGTGAAAATGCTTTTTCGTGAAAGTAGGTCACAGTGACCTAGTTTTGTTGGAGGTGACCTGGAGTGGTAAGGTGCAGGCACTGATGAAGTTTCAAGGTTCTGGGGCCAATGAAAAGAAAGATATAGGGCTGACCTTGAAAACTAAATATGCCGTACTTTTTCGTGAAAGTACATGTTGGCTACAAAGACCTAGTTTTGTTGGAGGTGACCTGGAGTGGTAAGGTGCATGCACTGATGGAGTTTTAATGTTCTGTGGCCTATGACCAGAGGGCCAATGGCCCTATATCGCTCACCTGAGCACTGAGGTTATGTTGGAAAAACTAAGTTGCCACAGCAACAAAACAACATGCACAACAGCAATTAAACACACCATTTATGTAGAGGATAATATCACAAACATTTATGCAAAAAATAAGCTTTATCCCCCCTTAATGGCTTCTGAGAAGAAGATCTTTGGCAAAAAAAAAAAAAAAAAATGAAAAAATTGAAAATTTGGCCCTTCAATTGCAACGGCAACCAATCAAAATCAGGTCTTTGGGCAAAATTCTTATAGCTATAGAGGACTACTCTAGGAACATTTCTGTAAAGCTTTTGTCAAAATATCTGCCATAACACAGAAATAAATACCAAATGTCCACTTTCCCCATTGTAAGTCTATGGAAACTTTAAGTTGCCATAGCAACCAGTTCACATGGGCAATGATAATATGAACTATACTTTAGGTAGAGGCTAATGTTATTAATATGTATGCAAAGTATCAGCTTCATCCTCCTCATGGCTTCACTTTCCCCATTATAAGTCAATGGAAACTATAAGCTGACATAGCAACCAAAGTTCTTATTGGGTTGGAAGAAAAAACAAAATTCATGTAGAGGCTTCTGTCATCAACATGTTTGCACAATATCCGCTTCATCCCCCATATGGCTTCTGAGCAGAAGATTTTTTCATTTTTTTCTCTTTTTTTTTTTCGAAAATTTACCCTATATTTTGCCATGGCAACCAATCAAATTCAGCGATTTGGAGAAAATTCATATGAAATATAGAGGACTATTCAAGAAACATTTCTGTAGAAAGAAAATCTAAATAAAAGCCGTTAGACAGCAAAAATTGCCAATTTCCATTTTCCCCATTATAAGTCAATGGAAACTCTTAGTTGCCATAGCAACCAAACTGCTGTAGTAATTGCCATGAAAAAAAGTAATTCTATAGATTCTTTCTGTAAAGTTTGAGCTTTTTTGGCCACACAGTTTATGCAGAGATGATGTTTTAATATTTTTCCATTTTTAACTATTCGGTTGCAATGGCAACCAGAAAAATTGCCCAATTTGTATAAATTTAACAAGGCTGGTTAAAGACTACTCCAGGTACATTTCTATAAAAGTTTTGTCAAAATATCTGCAGTGGCATAGCAATAAATGCAAATTTTCTATTTTTCCATTATAAGTCAATGGCAAATTTAAGTTCCCATAGCAACCAAACTGCTAGAGCAATTGCCAAGAAAAACAGTACTTTTATAGAGGGCAGTGCCAAGATCCTTTCTGTGAAGGTTGAGCTTTATTGGTTGCATAGTTTCTGAGGAGATGATTTTTGAATATTTTTTCTATTTTTAACCATTCGGTTGCCATGGCAACCAGCCAAATTGTGCAACTGACAAAAATTTCATGTGGTTGATGGAGAACTACTCAAGGAACATTTCTGTAAAAGTTTTGTCAAAATATCTGCAGTGACATAGCAATAAATGAAAATTTTCAATTTTTCCCATACAAGTCAATGGAAACTTTAAGTTGCCATAGCAACCAAAGTTCCAAAGCAATTTGGATAAAAAACAGTATTATTGGTTCCCCCTGCCTATAGATGCTATATATGAAATTTAGTTACAATGGGCATTGTAGTTTCAGAGGAGATGTCGTTTGAAAATGTTGACGGACGACGGATGACGTACGACGTACGACGGATGCCTGCCTATACTATAAGCTCACCTGTGAGCCTTCGGCTCAGGTGAGCTAAAAAGGGAGATATGGGGCTGCAGACAAAAACTAAATATGTGGTACTTTTTCCTGAAAGTAGGTCACAGCGACCTAGGTTTGTTGGGGTGACCTGGAGTGGTAAGATGCATGCACTGATAAAGTTTCAATGTTCTGGGGCCTATGAAAAGGGAGACATGGGGCTGCAGACAAAAACTAAATATGTAGTACTTTTTCGTGAAAGTAGGTCACAATGACCTAGTTTTGTTGTAGGTGACCTGGAGTGGTAAGGTGCATTCGCTGAAGAAGTTTTAATGTTCTGGGGCCAATGAAAAGGGAGATATGGGGCTGACCTCGAAAACTAAATATGTGATACCTTTTCATGAAAGTAGGTCACAGTGACCTAGTTTTGTTGGAGGTGACCTGGAGTGGTAAAGTACATGCAATGATGGAGTTTCAATGTCCTGGGGCCTATGAACCAGAGGACCCATGGTCCTATATCGCTCACCTGAGCACTGAGGTTACGTTGAAAAAACTTTAAGTTGTCACAACAACAAAACCACATGCCCAACAGCAATAAAACACACCATTTATGTAGAAGATAATATCATAAACATTTATGAAAAAAAAATCAGCTTTATCCCCCTTTATGGCTTCTGGCAAAAAAAAACAACTGAAAATCTGGCCTTTCGGTTGCAACTGCAACCAATCAAAATCAGGGATTTAGGCAAAATTCATACGGCTGGTAGAGGACTACTCCAGGAACATTTTGTAAAGCTTTTGTCAAAATATCTGCAGTAACACAGAAACAAATGCAATATTTCCAATATCCCTATTGTCAGTCTATGGAAACTCTAAGTTGCCATAACAACATATTCACATGAGCAAAGGTAAAATAAAACATGGTTTATGTAGAGGCTAATGTCATTTACATGTATGCAAAGTATCAGCTTCATACCCCTTATGCCTTCTGAGGAGAAGATTTTTGAACATGTTTTTCAAAAATTTAGTCTATATATTGCCATGGCAACCAATCAAATTCAGCAATTTGGTCAAAATTCAACTGAATAGTAGAGGACTACTCAAGAAACATTTCTGTAGAAAAAAAATCCAAATAACTGCAGTGAGATAGCAAAAAATTGCAAATTTCCATTTTTCCCATTACAAGTCAATAGAAATTATGTTGCCATAGCAACCAATCTGCTTGAGCAATTGCCATGACAAACAGTAATTATATAGAGGCTAGTACTTAGATCATTTCTGTAAAGTTTGGGCTTTATTGGCCACAGAGTTTCTGCGGAGATGAGTTTTTAATATTTTTCTATTTTTAACTATTCGGTTGCAATAGCAACCAGCCAAATTGTGCAATTTGCCGTAATCTAATATGGCTGGTTGGGGACTATTCAAGGGACATTTCTATGAAAGTTTTGTTAAAATATCTGAAGTGACATAGAAATAAATGCAAATTTTTCATTTTGCCATTATAAGTCTATGGCAACTTTAATTTCCCATAGCAACCAAACTGCTAAAGCAACTGCCAAGAAAAACGGAGGCTAGTACCAAGATCCTTTCTGTGAAGTTTGAGCTTTATTGGTTGCATAGTTTCTGAGGAGATGATTTTTGAATATTTTTTCTATTTTTAACCTTTCGGTTGCCATGGCAACCAGCCAAATTGTGCAATTTACATAAATTTCATGTGCTTGATGGAGGACTACTCAAGGAACATTTCTATAAATGTTTTGTCAAAATATCTGCAGTGACATAGCAATAAATGCAAATTTTCCATTTTGCCATTATAAGTCAATGGCAACTTTAAGTTCCCATAGCAACCAAACTGCTAAAGCAATTGCCAAGAAAAACAGTACTTTTATAGAGGCTAGTACCAAGATTCTTTCTGTGAAGTTTGAGCTTTATTGGTTGCACAGTTTCTGAGGAGATGATTTTTGAATATTTTTTCAATTTTTAACCTTTCGGTTGCCATGGCAACCAGCCAAATTGTGCAATTTACATAAATTTCATGTGCTTGATGGAGGACTACTCAAGGAACATTTCTATAAAAAGTTTTGTCAAAATATCTGCATAGACATAGCAATAAATGCAAATTTTCCATTTTGCCATTATAAGTCAACGGCAACTTTAAGTTCCCATAGCAACCAAACTGCTAAAGCAATTGCCAAGAAAAACAGTACTTTTATAGAGGCTAGTACCAAGATTCTTTCTGTGAAGTTTGAGCTTTATTGGTTGCATAGTTTCTGAGGAGATGATTTTTGAATATTTTTTCAATTTTTAACCTTTCGGTTGCCATGGCAACCAGCCAAATTGTGCAATTTACATAAATTTCATGTGCTTGATGGAGGACTACTCAAGGAACATTTCTATAAAAGTTTTGTCAAAATATCTGCAGTGAAATAGCAATAAATGCAAATTTTCGATTTTTCCCATACAAGTCAATGGCAACTCTAAGTTGCCATAGCAACCAAAGTTCCGAAGTGATTTGGATAAAAAACAGTATTATTGGTTCCCCCTGCCTATAGATGCTACATATGAAATTTGGTAACAATGGGCCTTGTAGTTTCAGAGGAGATGTCGTTTGAAAATGTTGACGGACGGACGGACGACGGACGACGTACGACGGACGACGGATGCCTGCCTATACTATAAGCTCACCTGTGAGCCTTCGGCTCAGGTGAGCTAAAAAGGAGATATGGGGCTGCAGACAACAAGAGGCCCAAATGGGCCTGATATCGCTCACCTGGCTATTATGCAACGGGACCATTCTGATACAAAATTGGTCCAATTCCACTGAGATTTTCTTATTTTCACATTTTGCTACTTTTAGTAACAGAGGCCAGCTTGCCTGGTCTTTATTTATTTACTTTTGAAACACCTCAATGCAAGAATCATTTTGCCACAAATTTCATCAAAATCCATCCAGGGGCTACTGAGATATTGCCAGTTTCATGTTTTGTGCTATTTTTAGTTACGGCAGATGGCGGCCATCTTGGATTGCCAAAATGCAAAAAATCGAAAAGCCTTCATGCAAGGACCATTTTGACACAAATTTGGTCCATTTCCATAGTAATTTTCCAATTTTCACATTTTGCTATTTTAAGTAACACAGGCCAACTTGACGTATCTATATTAAATTTTGTTAATTTTTGAAACACCTCAAAGCAAGAATCATTTTGCCACAAATTTCATCTAAATCCATTCAGCGGTTACTGAGATATATTCATTTTCATGTTTTGTGCTATTTTTAGTAACGGCAGATGGCGGCCATCTTGGAATGCCAAAATGGAAAAAATCGAAAAAGCTTACTGAAAGGAACATTCTGACACAAAATTAGCCCAATTCCATTGACATTTTCTAATTTTCACATTTTTCTATTTTTAGTAACAGAGGCCAATATGACTGGTCTACAGTTAGATATTTTTGAAACATCTCAATGCAAGAATCATTTTGACACAAATTTCATCAAAATCCATTCAGCGGTTACTGAGATATTGTCATTTTCATGTTTTGTGCTATTTTTAGTAACAGCAGATGGTGGCCATCTTGGAATGCCAAATTGCAATTAATCGAAACGACTTCATGCAAGGAACATTCTGACACATAATTGGTCCAATTCCATTCAAGGGTTCTTGAGTAACTGTCATTTTTATGTTTGTGCTATTTTTAGTAACACCAGATGGCAGCCATCTTGGAATGCCAAATTGCAATTACTCGAAATGGCTTGATGCAAGGAACATTCTGACACAAAACTGGTCCAATTCCATTCAAGGGTTCTTGAGTAATTGTCATTTTTATGTTTGTGCTATTTTTAGTAACACCAGATGGCGGCCATCTTGGAATGCCGAATTGCAATTAATCGAAACGGCTTCATGCAAGGAACATTCTGACACAAAATTGGTCCAATTCCATTCAAGGGTTCTTGAGTAATTGTCATTTTTATCTTTGTGCTATTTTTAGTAACGGCCCCCATGGTGGCCATCTTGGATAGTCAACTGGCACAAAATTGAAATAATTCCATTCAAGAACCATTTTTGACCAAATCTGGTCAGAATTGGTTGCATTTTCTTGAGATATTGACATTTGAGCAAAATCGGTCTTGTAAACGCTAAGTAGGTCACTGTGACCTAATTCCGCTATAGATTTTTTTTATTTTTACAATTTTTAATACCAAGGCCCCATTTATGTTCCATGCAAACTTTCAACCAAATATACCAAACGGTTCTGGAGAAGAAGTTGATTTTGTTGTTTTTGCTATTTTTAGTAACGGCGGCCATCTTGGATTCTTGACCTGACCCAATTTTACAATTTTGAAACCCTGCAGTCTGGTCATGCTCCATGTGAAATTTGAGATCCATGGGTTCAGTGGTTTTAGAGAAGAAGTTGTTTGAAGTTGTTTAAATAGGTCCTTTTTTGACATTGGCATTTGAGCAAAATTACACTCATAAACAGAAAGTAGGTCACTGTGACAAAACTCCGCTACAGATTTTTTTCATTTTTACAATTTTGAATACCAAGGTTTTACTGATGTTCCATGCCAAAATTCAGACAAATATACCCAGTGGTTCTGGAGAAGAAGTTTATTTTGTTGTTTTTGCTATTTTTAGTAACGGCGGCCATCTTGGATTTTCAACCTGACCCAATTTTACAATTCTGAGACCCTGCAGTCAGATCATGCTCCATGTGAAATTTGAGAACCATGGGACCAGTAGTTTTACAGAAGAAGATGTTTGAATATTTGTTTTTAGGTGTTGACGGACACATTGTGTGACGACGCACGACGCACGACGCACGACGGACGCATTGGTATGACAATAGCTCACTATGGCCCTTCGGGCCAGGTGAGCTAAAAACTAACAGCAAGCGGGCTCGACAAAAAGCAAACAACAAAATTTGCTTCTGTAAAATTTCAAAAAAGTTTCGTACAAGCAATATCATATTGAGAATTCAATTACTAGAGGGAACATAGTATAGATCCAGATGAGGTGGCTCATTATGAGCCACCTCATCTAGATCTATACTGTATTTCCATTTTCAGTGCTTTGAGTGTTCAAACACCTATCCAAACAAATTTACTACACCAAAATCCAAACTGTACATTGCAACAACCCTAACTGTTGTGTTGGATTATGCTAGTCGAAAGTTTGCCTACAGTTAAAGAAAACATACCCAGATAGGACAAATACTTCTGCTCAAATTCTATAAGAATTACTCGGAAAGTGGTGTGTTGCCTGTCTGTACACTGTCACGCAACACAGCTTAACCAGAAAGCTAAATGGAAGTTCACTTTGCCAATGCCAACAATGATGACGAAAAATACCTATGTCTCACTTCTCTAGTTGCAGGTGAGTAGAATAGAATAGAATAGTGTTTATTTCCATAATGGGCCCTATCCAGGCATATTAACAATAATAAATTATATAGCAAGTATTACAAGAACAAAAATACAACAAGCAATGTTCATATATGAAAATGAAATCTGCTAAAAGAAGTGACTGTATCTAATAGTTTACCAGCTACCAGAATACAAAATTGTTCCTATTCTTTTCTAATATCAAAATATTTCTGGACCTGACTTGCAAGTCTTTTAATAACATTTTTTATCTTCAGAAGTCATCAACCACAAAAATTTACTTTCTGGTGGTAAACGGATAGTTTTTACAAGTTTTTATAATGTCAGAAAATAACTTTTCTCCCTCTTCTGCATATTTGTTGCATTTCATCAAAAAATGAATTTCATCTTCAATTTCATTTGTGGTACAATACAGTGACAAAGTCTGACAGGTGAGATGTAAATGACAGAGGACATTGCTGAAATGGCAGGGGAGTCCAAATACTGTCAGAGGGTAAATGCAGAACTTTTTACCTTTCTCTGTAAAACACTGATCTTTCTTTCTTTGATATCAATATTGTCTTTTAGTTCGGATATTTCAAGTTCTAATTTTCTTTTCTCCACCGTCAGAGTCTGGGAGTTCTGGGATTTTTTGTCTATCACAGTGTCTTTCTCTTTTAATCTTTCACGCAAATCCTCTATCTACAAAAGTAAGAAATATTATTTAAGTTTACAGGGGGACACATATAACATGAGATGTGTCCTGCAACCATTATGCTGCAAGCAAGTTTTGTTCAAATGACAATAAACCATGCTGTATGCAACAAAACTGTGACATGCAAAATGCTTTTGGAGTGTTTACACAGTAACACATGTTGCATGACACATTTGTCATGCAATGTATCACTGTGTAAACTTATCTTTAGAATTTTTCCTAAAAGCATTCTTAATGACTGATAGCATTGTGTTTATATTGTAAAACTTCTAAGTATATGAACAGATAGACCTGAGGGAACAGTGCAGATTCAGACCAATAAGCCGTGACATGAGAAAACCAACAAAGTGGTTGTGCGCCCTGTGTAGACTCAGATCAGTCTGGACATTTGCCTAGTCTGATCAGACCCTTTGCTATTTGCTTAAAGGATAGCTGTGGGTCTAAGTTACCTTTATGCGGACAGCGAAGACTCTGATCAGACTGGGCAGATGCCCAGACTGATCTGAGTCTGCACTGGGCGCACAACCACTTTTTTTTGGTTATCTTGTGTCGCGGCTCATTTGCACTTGTCTGGAGCAAATTCAATACCAAGAGTTGGGAGATTAAGAGCAAGGAGATAATCACTTGTTCCATCTGAAATTTTCATTTTCCTGGGATTAGGACTACCCAGTTTGCTTAGCACTGTGATACGTTTTTAACTTCCCGGCACTGCAGCATTGTCCTTTAATGATATGAACCTTTAGATGACTCATCTCTGCAAATTTGTGATACGGAAATAATCAGATATAAAATAATATACACATTGTGAAATTTGGGTGGACATAGCTGTAATTTATGGTTGAGAGATTCAAAATTAAAGGGTGGAAGTTTTAGATTTGTTGTCCAATCTTCACGAAATTTTTAAATCTTGTTTCCATGGCAACCACTGATAGCAACAGGAAATGCTTTGTGCTTTTCATGGATCGATCGCAAGTCTGATGAAATGGATGTAAAAAGTGACAATTTCTGTGACTAGTTACTTACCACCATCTGCCTGATACTTAGGGAGAGTGCTAATTAAAAGGAAATGCATTTTAATGATATTATGGCTTTATGGGAGATTTTCTTCTACAAATTATGACATTTTTTCAATTTTAATGAATAGGGACCACTTTGGTCGCCATGGAAACCAGAAAAATGCAATATTGTAAAACTTTTTATTTTTTCATTACTAACATAAGACCCTAGTGTATGCATTATATACACACTCCTTGCATCCTAGCTTTTCTGTTGCGAGATTTTCTTTTTCAAATTATGACATTTTTTCAATTTTAATGAACAGGGACCACTTTGGTCGCCATGGAAACCAGGAAAATGCAACATTGTAAAACTTTTTATTTTTTCTTTACCAACACAAGACCCTAATGTATGTACCATATACTTACTCCTTGCATCCTAGCTTTGCTGTTGCGAGATAATTGAGACTGAAATTCCTCGTTTTCAGCCAGCAGAAAACTTGCTTGACACTGTTCCTGTTGGTTACCATAAAAACACATTCTGTGTGTTTGTATTTACTTTTTGATGCATGCTAATAAAAACTCATACATGACCTCATTTCATCAAATAGATGAACTTATATGACTATTTAAAATCGATCTGATTTAAAGTCTTCAAAAAGTATAATTTTTCATGTTTTAAAAATAAGAAATCCTGCCCCTGGAGGCAAAACTTCTATCGGCCGTTGCCATGGCAACGATGTGATAATCACACTTTCCCTTTGGCTTTGTGGCTTTTTTGACATAAAGAAACAAATACACTAAACATTTTTGGTATTCTGAAAAAGTCACTTATCACCTTTTCTACAGGACCTGCCTGATTCTTAGGGAGAGTGCTAATTAAATCCCTTCAGAGTAGTAGGGTAGAGTCAGGTAAATTCGGACAGCAGGTAAATTTGAACAGTGACATTGTTTTCATTATATGTCAGTTGTTTGGAATCAAAACAATAATAACTGGGCAAACAGTGAAAATCCTGATGAGATGGCTCATTACGAGCCGTCTCATCTGGATTTTCACTGTTTGCAACGGTATGTCCGAATTTACCCGCTGTCCAAAGTTAGCTGACTCTACCCTAACTATGTTCCCCAGGTGGTTCCAGGGAACAAACCTACAATATGCACCTCCTGGCAGCAAGTCTGTTCATGTCCTCTTCTAGTCAAAGAAGAGAACTGTGGACCACTATTTTCATATGGTTATAAGACAGGTTTTTTCACTCTAGAATAACCCCCAAATATCTTTGGAATTATTGTGCAATTTAGCAATAAGACAGATTTTTCCCTTTCAAAACAATCCCAAAAATCTAGCTCCATCATATAAAATAGACATTCCAAAACAGACCAAAAATATAAATCCATCCTTTTCATAGATTCCTAGTTTTCTCTAGGAGGCTGAATGAAAGGGCTTTCCAAAACCAAGCCTTACCCCCCTTACAAGACTTACATCAGCTTGAAACATAGAGGATTGTTGTTCTTTAGCTGTGATCTGATCTTTGAGGACATTGATGTAGTGCTGGTGTTCTGACTGCTGATTCTGTAAAGTGTCCGCCTTCATTTTCAAGCCCGTAATCTCATTGTCTTTGTTGCTAAGTTCTGTTCTACAGGTCTCAATCTGAAATGAGGAAAGAAAACAATGCTACAACAAGCCGCAGAATGCTTTGTCTTGCCTGTCTGCCCACTGTCACGAAACAAAGCTAAACTTGAAAACTCAACAAAATTTTTCGCCAACGATGCCAACACAGCAAAGTAATAATTGTGTTTCACTTCTGTTTGGCCCCGGCCAGACAATGATTATCCTGAATATTGTGGCATCTTGAGGTCATTGGGTACACTTTCAGGGGAAACAACTCTACCATATTCATTTTTGTCTACCTTCTCAATGGAGATCAACTCTTAAAAGAAAAATTTTTGCTCTTCTAGGAGGAAATTCTTTCCTTATAAGAGCTGACCCCTTTTGGTCCAGTGAAGCAAACAGGAAGTCACAAAAGTTATCCCCCTTTTGTACAAATGGTGAAAAAATATTGAGGTGTACCCATAAACCTTAAACTTCTACTGTCCTATCATAACAATTGTTTTACTTATTCTAAAACTCTTAACTTGTTCATTTTGCTACTTGGATATGTGTCAAAACTCTTAGCAAAATGGCAGATATTGCAAACCCTTCAGCATACTGCTCCTTGGCAGCAGTGTGCTCAGGATTTACACTGTTTGAACACGAGCTGCTGTTCCAATATTTACTGTGCACCTGAATCCTGTTACAAAACAAATCTGGTTCCAAAGATCTGTAGTGTAACAAAAGTACAAGTAGCAACTACATAATATGTGTCAAGTAGCATTTCTAGTATCTGAAAATGGATGGATGACTTGCCATTTCAATATTTTTCAGTCAAGATGAGCCAATGGTAGGATGATAATAATGAAAGGCTCTGCAATGGAGCCCCATTTAGGATTGAAAAGATTTTTGCCTCCAGAAAGATTTGAACCTCAACCACTAGCTTAGCAGGCTGGGGTTAAACCCACTGGGCTTCTGTCCAAATATTTTGGGAAATTCCTGTATATATTTTCTGACAAACACTAAGCACACAAGATCCATTTCTCTCAATAAAGAGGCAATCAAGAACACAAACACTTGACATTAATTGAAAAGCATCTCCAAACTTCAATATCCAGCCGAGGAACCTCTAAGGACAATGCTTTGGAATAATCAAATCAAGAACTGCAAGGAAAAAAGACAAAATTTTGTGTACACTGAGGTACTGACAAGTTGGGTTTAAATGAAAATTTTACTCATTCTCAATCATGATATCTACCTACCCCCTTCTCCCCCCACCCCTCCTCATTCACCACCACTACCACCACCAACCCCTTCTGTATTGTACAGTATGTATTTCACAACAAAGGTACCAATCAGACTGCATTACTGCACATGCTGGTCCAGGCCTGCATTATACAGCATTGTTGGTGTATGGGAAATCTTAGGTTTTTCCATGCACAGCCAGAAATGGGCCGCAACATGATACAACCAACAAAGTGGCATGTGTGCCAAGCAAAGACTCAGATTAGCCTTGGCATCTGCCAAGTGTGGTCAGAGTTTTCGCTGTTGGCATGGTGGTAGCTTAAACCCTTAACTACCCTATAAATGTACAGCTAAAAGTCTGATCAGACTGGGCAGATGCCCAGGCTGATCTGAGTCTTAGCTGGGCACACATGCCACTGTGTTGGTTTTGTCATGTTGTGGCTCAAATATTGTTTTCCCATGTGGATCCAAATATTTTATTTCCAATCTGATCTTTTGATAGACAGAATATTTTGGGAGCCTTTAACAATATGGATATTGATGTTAAACCAATGTTGGCCTTGCAGAAACTCTGCAAAAGTGCTTCATCTCACAAGCTGCATAATGTTTGACAGCCCATGCTTTTATCAAAAACAAATTGATCATCAGAAAAATGACCTGTCTGACAGGTTTTGCAATAACATCCTTAATTATTGGGGCAGACTAAGCACAGAATACTCAAGCTGAACATGTACTCTGCCATATTTTTCGGCCTTTTTTTTTTTACAAAGGAGAAACAATTTTGGTGACTTCCTGCTTATTCAATGGATGGTGTAGCCAGTTCACAGTCGAGTCAACTCTTGAAGGAAAGAATTTGCTCCTACGTGAGCAAATACTTTCCTTTAAGAGTTAACTCCCTTTCAAAAGAAAGGCAAAAAAGAAAATGGAAGAGTTGCCTCCCCTGAAGGCAGAACTATTCACCTTTAAAAGCACATGTAGACCCAGATCAAGAGATTCTTGTTTATGAAAACAATGTGACATCATTATAAGACACAATGGCTGGTGCCAATCCATGAGAAAAGTTAAACTGAATGCTGAAGGCTCAGGTCAGCCTGCATGTTCTCACAGTCTGGTCTCAATCAGTCCTGTTAGCTATGTATATAGATTATTGAAAACAAGGCAAAAGACAAGACGCCCAAATGGGCCTGTTATATCAGGTGATGCTCCATGTGAAATTTGAGAACCATCATACATGATGTTTGAAAAATTTGTTTTCAATTGTTGATGGACAACCGATGATGCACAATGCACCATGAGTGCCAGGCGCTTTTGTTTGACAATAGCTAACTATGGCTCTTTGGGCCAGGTGAGCTAAGATTAGCTGAGTTGCTTCCCTGACAATGTTATCTGTTCATTTTAAAACATTACATACATGAAAACAAAGGAAACAAATGTTCTCTGTTGATAATCCAGATTTAATGCATTATAAATCATATCAAAATTTCAAGTCAGACATCAGCATTTATTCATCATGGCTGGGATTTAAACACTCTCAAAAACTCCCAGGGGCTGCAAACATTACCACAATGACCCTGAATATTTGTATACAAAAGCCTGAGCAAATAGTGCAGAACCAGATCAGACTGCCCCTAAGGAGCAGTCTGATCAGGGTCTACACTGTTTGCCATTCTGCCAGTCGTTTTTGACACACTACCAGGTAGTGATCCTTGCATGTTCCAAGTTTAGGACAATTTACGTACAAGGTAAAGGAGTCTCAATATTGATATATTTACAGAATGTACCATATTGTTCAATACAGCTTCTGAGAATCAATCTTACTTCAAAGACTGCTAATTGTTATTGAAAATTATGTATTGTACAGCATTTTTTTAAATAACTGCTTGTTATATGCTTACATTGCGCTGTTTACTACAATACTTCTAGACCGATTGATTGTTTTGGGTTTAACAGGAGACAGTATTTCAGTCTATATCGGGCTGTCTCCCAGAGAGAAGGAGAAAAAAAAAGAGAAATGATAGATGAGAGAAAAAATGTCCAAACAACCCCCACCCGCACCTACTGCAAGCACAGTAGGTCCTTGCCCTACTATTATCCAAATCAGTAGGACGCCCCGGCACTGGAAGTTACACGCAGCACCACCGCACCACTTGACCACCCCTTCAATACTTCTAGAAAGTGGAGTACCTGCTGTCTAGGTTATTGCTTCCACCAAACACCAACTTTGTATCTGGAGCTGTCAAACTGTGCAGTAATGCACCTTGCTTGTGTGATTAGAGTGACTTGGTTGTGGTGGGAAAAAAACAGTTTAAACCAGAGTTCTGCCAGATGGGGACTGGAAAACTATATCAACCCAGCAGTAAATGGGTACCTTTTTCAAATCAAGGAAGGATAAGGCAGTGAAAGAAGAGTGATCGGTTCCATCAGTCACAAGCTGTGCCCAAGATACAATGACCCTTTACCCCCAGTACCCCTATGAGAAAACTTACCTTTGTAGACACTCACAAGCACTTATCTTTGCAAAGCCATCTGAGCCACGACATGACAAAACCAATAATGTGTTTGTGCGCCCAGCGCAGACTCAGATCAGCCTGGGCATCCGCCCAGTCTGATCAGAACCTTCGCTATCCGCATGAAGATAGCTAAGACCTGGGCATCCGCCCAGTCTGATCAGTCTTCCCTAAATGCTTAAAGGGTAGCTAAGATCAGAGTCTTCGCTGTCCGCATGAAGGTAGCTACCCTTTAAGCACTTAGGGAAGACTCTGATCAGACTGGGCAGATGCCCAGGTCTAAGCTACCGTCATGCGGACAGCGAAGACTCTGATCAGACTGGGCGGACGCCCAGGCTGATCTGAGTCTGCTCTGGGCGGACAACCACTTTGTTGGTTTTCTCGTGTCGCCACTCATTTTGTTATTTACATCCTCACCTCTGCTTTCAAAGCTTTCTCTCTAGTAGGGAGTATTTCTTTAAGACTGCCACCATCTTTGTCTGGTGTTCCTTCCTCTCCAAACCGGTGTAATCTTTCTTCTAAACTCTGAAGCTCTTTCTCTAAAGCTGAGATTCTAGAATCCTATTCAAAGGAAAAGAAGAAAGAGGGATACGATGAAAATGTGTACTTTGCAGATGAATGGACTGATGACTTGACAGTTTTTTGTCCTTTTCAACAGTACAGTCAACTCCCAATATCTCGAACATTGATATCTCAAAATATCTTCTTATATGATATCTCAAAATATCTTCTTATATCAAAGAATATATTTCCTATTTTTATTTGTATTTCAACTCCTTTTATCTTAAACTACTGATATCTCAAAGTAAATTTTCTGGTACCAGAAAATTTACTTTGAGATATCAGTAGTTTGGGCTGAAATTTGTCTTCGAGATATCAAGAGTTGACTGTATTTCAATTATATCAAGATAATGGGAGGATGATTATGAAAGGAATCTGTGAAATAAAGTGCAGTTTATTTTTGGAAAAATCATGCCTCCAGTGGGACTTGATACCCAAACCTTGTGGGCCAAAGTTTGGAATGCTAACCACTTTGCTACAAGGAAGCTTCCATACTTTCCTATACTCAGAGTATATGTGAACAATTATATTTTGCAGTTAAGGATCTGTGCAGAAAACGTCACTATGTATATATTTCTGTTGCATGAATTACAGCAGTTTGACATTAAGGCTTATAAATACTCTTAAATAGCAAACCTGCTTATATGGCCACCTCTATTGATACCTGTCTTAAGCGGCCACCTTTTCTGGGTCCCTTGAACGAAAATACAGTGAAAATGAACCTGTGTTAAGGGGTATTCTGTCTTAAGTAGCCACTTTGTGTTCTTCTCTCAGGCCGCCCCTTAAGACTAGGTTGATTGTATGAGCCACAGCACAACAAAACCAACAAAGTGGGCATCCACCCAGTCTGATCAGTCTTCACTGGTCGCATGGAGGTAGCTAAGACCCTTAGCTACCCTTTAAGCATTTGGCAAAGAGTCTGTTCAGACTGGGTGGTTGCCCAGGCTGATCTGACTCTGCACTGGACTCACAACCACTTTGTTGGTTTTCTCGTGTTGCAGCTCAATTATGGTAATTATTCTTGGTGTCCCAGTTTTTATGGTAATCACAGTACAATTTTGTTACCTTTGCCTCCAAGATGGCTTGCATAGTATGAGTACTGGCTGGTTGTTGTTTGAGTTGTACCTCAGCATTGTCTAACTTGTCTGTCAGCTCACTATTGCACTGAAATAAGAGATTCATATCACTGTTAGCATGCTAAATAGTAACTTCTATAAGTTATAACTGACTACAGTAGAGCTTTATTATACCACTTTTCATTGTAACAATATTCTGGATATAATTCTATCATTGATAGAATGATATCCAGAATATTGTTACAATGAGTAGTGGAATCATGTCATGGCTTTATTTTGCTGTGAATCTATTACTCAAGAATGTTCATGTACTCATTTAGTTGATTGTATTTACCAACTTTTGCTCCAAAATCTTCTACAAGTTCCATGAACTCTATATTTAAACATTTTCCCATACAAAAGCACCAGGAAGCAAATTTGAACTTGCTGTGAAAAAGTCAAGGTCAACTCAAGGTCATCGTTTGAACAATCTTTGTAGTACTAGGGTCTTTAATAATACATACCAAATTTCAAGGCCATCTGTCAGTTAGTTCTGGAGAAGAGGATTTTTTAAGGTTTTACCATATATGGTCATGGCAACCAAGTTGGTCATGAGACCTGGACCTTTTGAACAAGTTTTCGTTCCCACAAGCCCTGGAGGTTAGATCTATTTGAAATTTGGTTACAATTGGCCAGTGCCTTTTTGGGGAGATGTTTGAAACTGTCTAAATTTGAGAGACCTAGGTCAAGGTCAAAGAATGACCTTGCCCTCTGGTACTCATAAATCTTCATGTACTCATTAAGATGACTGTATAAACCAAATTTAGGAGAAAATCTTCAACAATTTCCATCAAAAATTATGTTCTAGCATTTTCCCATATAAAAACACCAGAAAGCAAAATTTAATTTGACCCTGCCAGTATAAAGGTCAAAGTCAACCCATGGTCATCATTTGAACAACCTTGGCAGTAATTGTGTACCAGATCCTGGTTCTGGAGAAGATCATTTTTAAAGTTTCTTCACATAATGGGGATGGGGGGGGGGGGGGGGGGGGGGGGGGGGAGCCAGTCTATCCTGTAAGCTTTCCCAGAGCCTTCGCCTCAGGTGAGCTAAAAACTGCCCTTGACATACTACATATGCCTGGGGCATTGTCTCAAACCCACATCTATTCAGAGCTTTGGGTGCAGGGCCTGACAAATCCACTGGCTGCATAGGACAAGTTAAAATTTTCTTACTTACCCAGAAAAATTTATACTCATATAGGAAAACTAATGTTTTTCAGCATTCTCCAGTAGAATCAGTATTTACTGGGCAGTTAAATAAAATTTAGATTTGTCAGGCCCTCTGGGTGACTCACAGACTTCTAGTTCAGTACAAACAAACATCTCAAGAGTAGACTAAATATCTTGCCAGCCAATTTGTTAATTAAACCTAAACAATAATGATTTCCAATTTTCTTGCTCACTCAATACGCTGTACTTTACTTAACAACTCAGACCATTTTATTGACACTATATACCTAGAAGACCCTATCTATATGACTCCAAATCAAATGTAACAACAAGTATTGCCAAAGGACAATGGACAAAGCCTTAACAATATGAACTTAAAGGCATTAAATGCACTAAGTTAGTATTCTTTTGGCCATTTACCCGGTAGGTCGTTTAAGAGCATTTGAAGGCCAAAACTTCATACTCAAGTTTGAAGTTAGGGCTCTAAATGGATTAAAATAGGCATTAATTGGGCTATCTAGATCATTCTAAGGCATTTATAGGCCTAAACTCAAATTTTGCGAGCATGTGTATCACAGATGTTTACAGTGTATCATATCAATACAAAAAGAATCAACAAATGATATTCCTTAACTGCTGACACAAAGTTGGCATTTTAATTTTCAATAACTTTTTTATCAAAATGTCAGTGGCAGGAATAGAAGCTTTATACTATCAGCACTGTGTGATTTTTCGAGGACACTCTATTTACAATAATTTTTTTGTTGTTGGCTTTAGTTTTTTGTGACAGCATGACATTCCTTTTTGCTGCCAAGTCAGACAGTCTGCAATTCCGAAAATTACAAACCAGACACTTGCAGGATGATCAGACAACAAAAATGGCTAGGAGCTATCATAACATACCAATCATTGGTCATTTCTGTATGGATGGCAAATTGCTTTCTATTTATAGCAAACAATTATTTCATTCCTTTTTCCGGTATCTAAAAATAGGTATAATTTCATATAATTTGGTTGGGCTTTCTACTGCCCTGATCTGTCTCATCAGGTGATGCTATATTAAACCAAAGATAAATGGATCAGACACTGTTTCCTTAACACTTTAACTGCCAGTGACAACTAGAAATGTTTTTTGACAAAAACAGATGTCCCCCCCACCTGCGCTTACCCAGTAGTATCATTTTCCCTAAATGCTGTCAAGTTAAGACCTCCTGTGACCTTGAAATAGGGTCAAGGTCACCAAAATTTAATCTCTTCTTTTCCATCTCCCAGTGATGTATCTGTGACAGTTTGGTTCAAATCCATCCGTCCATTCAGGAGATAGGTACAGACACACTCTTTGACCGCCTGTGACCTTGAAAATGAGGTCAAGGTCACCAAAATCTTATCACTTCTTTGCCATTTCCTAGTGATATATCTGTGCAAGTTTGGTTCAAATCCATCCGTCCATTCAGGAGATATGGTGCAGACAAGGCATTTTTTCAACACTCTTTGATCTCCTGTTACCTTGAGAATGAAGTCAAGGTCACCAAAATCTAACCAGTTCTTTGCAATCTCCCAGTGATGTATCTATGACAGTTTGATTAAATGATGTATCTATGACAGTTTGATTAAAATCCATCCATCCATTCAGGAGATATGGTGCAGACAAGGCATTTTTCAACACCCTTTGATCTCCTGTGACCTTGAAAATGAGGTCAAGGCCACCAAAATCTAATCAATTCTTTGCCATCTCCCAGTGATATATCTGTGCCACTTTGGTAAAACTCCATCCATTCCTTCAGGAGATATGGTGCAGACAATGCATTTTTCAACACTCTTTGACCTCCTGTGACCTTGAAAATGGAGTCAAGGTCACCAAAATCTAATCAGTTCTTTGCCATTTCCCAGTGATATATCTGTGCCAGCTTGGTAAAAATCCATCAATTCCTTCAGGGGATATGGTGCAGACAAGCTATTTTTCATCCTTCTTTGACCTCCCGTGACCTTAAAAATAAAAGGGGCAACAAAATCTAATCATTTTCCCCCCCTCCCAGTAATGTATCTGTGCCAGTTTGGTCAAAATTCACGTATCCCTTCAGGAGATAGAGTGCAGACAAGAAGTTACGCTGACGCTGACGGGATCCACACCAAAAACAATATGTCCCCCCCCCCCCCCATGGTGGGGGGACATAAAAATAGCTGAATTTTCAACCAGTATAGATCCTGATGAGGTGGCTCATTATGAGCCACCTCATCAGGATCTATGCTGTTTGTCTTCTAACCTTTGAATTCTCAATATGATATAGTTTGAATGAACATTTTTATAAAATTTGCAGACGTAAATTTTGTCGTCTGCTTTTTGGTGCTGAAAAGGTTAAGCATCCCTGTCCAATTATGAATGGTAAATATGCTACCCACCTCTTTAAGATCAGTTATTGTTCTTTCTTTTTCACTAATACTGTCCTGCAGTTCTTTCATTTTCTTCTGGTCCTCAATTTTCTCAACCCGTACTTTTTCTAACTCCTTTTGAGACTCTTCGATTTTATCAGCCGCTAATCCTTTACTTTGTAACATTTCTAAAAGTTTCTTTATACTACCATCACGAGCTGCTAGAGTTTGTTTCTGCGTTTCCAAACGTAAATCCATTTCGTCAACAGTCTTACGTAAAATTTTAATTTCTTTGGTTTGATCTGTGAGTTCTCTTTTAAGATTGTCATGCTCAACCTTTGGTACGGGACTAGATATGGCAGAGTCTTTGTGAGATTTGACTTTCGACTCAAGTTCTCGAATACTACTGGTCTGTTTCTGAAAAAGAGGAAAAAGAATCAATGCAAACGAACCAATGAATCAACCAGAGTACAGTGGACCCTCTTTACAACGACGGCATTTGTTCCCCAAAAAATTGACATTAAACTGAATTTGCTGTTATATGGAATGCATATTTAGAACAATAAAGCCATTCTGTGCAAACCAAAATGGCGTTATAAAGACTTTTGCTGTTGTAATGAGCCCCGCTGTAAAGAGGGTTGACTGTAATTCTTATTTTAAAACATGGACCTCTATTAAAACTTAATTTGTCAAAAATGAAAATAGCTAACAGCGTACTAACAAATTCTAAGTATTGGGGGCAGATAGGTCTGTGCAGACCCAGACTAGACTGCTCACAAAGGAGCAGTCTGATCAGGGTCTGCACAGTTTCTATTCCATCTGCATCTTTTGAATACATTACTGCATTGTAAAACCAAACTGACCATTTTTGGTACAATTTTGGTAACAATTCTAACATTACAGACCCAGATCATGTGGCTCACAGTGAAGCAGTCTTAAAAGCAGAAAACAGTTTTATTAGAATAACTCCTGGGCCTGGTTTTGCAAAGCAATGGTAACTCAAAGATGTTGTTAGTGGAGGATTTGTAAAGTCTTACAGTACTCAAAAAATTAACTGTGGAAACATTTTTTTAAAAAAAAACTGTAAGGGGCTTTTGCACTGCAAAAGCTTCTTCCATCAGTAGCTCAGAAGTCATGTACTTTATGGTTCTCCAAAGCATTGGGTTCCAACTTTATTTTCAGTTAATATGTTTATGGCTGTGGGGGAGTATTGAATATTTGTTAAGTATTCATGAGAGTCTGCTTCAAAACTGAATTGAAAATAACTATTTTGCTCTACAAATATTTGGCAACCTCCTCCAACACACCTCAGTATCATGTAATTTGATTACAGAATGATTTAAGTTGATTACCGAGTAATTTGAAAATCAAGACAACATAAAAGGTTCAAGAATTTAAGATCATATCAGCAAGCAAGTCAAGTTTTTTTGCATCATGAAACACTACTACAGACAACATTCTGCAGTGCAATATTCGTGCAAATTCGAAGGTCACTCACAACTGGTAAACACCAGTGATTGAAACGAGAAAGACTATCTTACAGAAAATAAGATGCCAAACTTTAACTGGTAAAATTTTAAGCAAAAAGTAGCATTTTCCAACACAATTACGTAAGTAACAAGTCATCTGACTGGATAACGTCAAAAATTTTGGACAGTTTATTCTGCGATATACTGTCAAAAACCCGTCATTGCGTAACTAACTAACGTTGCTTCTCATGGGTCCCTATAAAACTAGAAACGGAACCAAAATGAAACGAAAAGAAACGCAATGGAACAAAACGAAATGCAACGGAATGAAACAAAACGCAACGGAACGAAACGCAACGAAATAGAAATAAAACGAAATGGAGCAAAATCTGAAAAATACCATGAAAGTATCACAATAGTACAGCACCACATATTAATGCAAAAGGAAGACTAAAGAAGCCCCATGTTTATCCCTATACATTGCTGTATGAAGTTACCATGTTACTGGGTATTTGTTAGATCAAATACATTAACTTTTAAACAGATACTTGGCTGAATTGTTTAATTTGATAAACTGACATACGATTTTAGGGCCTCATCTGGTCTTTGGGTGTTTTGGTCTGGGCATTTTCTTTATTATCTTTATAGTTTTTGATTGTTATTTAAAGATAATTAATGTTTATTTTTGCTTTTTTTGTTGTGGAGCGTCGTATGAGCTTTTCTACATTTTTCGGGCTACTAGCTCCATACATATGACCCAGGTTCCTGAAATAGTGTTCTTGCCTCGGTCCCCAACAATTATTTTTATGCGCAACAATCAAATATGAAAACATCATCATCATCATCAGCCAAGTATCTGTTTAAAAGTTAATGTATTTGATCTAACAAATACCCAGTAACTTGGTAACTTCATATAGCAATGTACAGTCAACCCTCTTTACAACGGCACTCATTACAGCAGCAAAATTCTTTATAACGTCATTTTGATCTGCACGGAATGGCTAAATTGTTCTAAAAATGCATTCTTTACAACAGCACATTCAGTTTAACGTCAAAAGTTTTGGGAACAAATGCCGTCGTTGTAAAGAGGGTCCACTGTATAGGGATAAACATGGGGCTTTTTTAGTCTTCCTTTTGCATTAATATGTGGTGCTGTTCTATTGTGATACTTTCATGGTATTTTTCAGATTTTGCTCCATTTTGTTTTATTTCTATTTCGTTTCGTTGCGTTTCGTTTCGTTCCGTTGCGTTTTGTTTCGTTTCATTTCGTTTCGTTCCGTTTCGTTTCGTAGCGTTTCGTTTCATTTTGGTTCCGTTTCTAGTTTTATAGGGACCCGCTTCTCATTGGCTAATATTTGATTTTATGTAGCTGAAAGCGCTTGCTCTGGGTGCGAATCAGTAAAATTTGAAAGCTGAAAATGGGAAAAGTGCATTAGAATGGGGATAACTTTACTTATTGCAATCCACAAGTCTTATATTATAGCTTTTTTGGGCATTCAATGGCATATTTTGGTGGTTTTATACAGCTAATTTTGGTGAACTTTTGACCATTTTTTTTTCAAAGAAAAAGTGAGGGACAGTGAATAGAGAGAGGGAGGGGTAAAAAGATATACAGTGTTTCAAAAACTTGATCAACAGGCTGATCCTGAAAAGCATAGCTTGCCTGAAATCAGAAATACATGAGCCGCGACAAAACCAACAAAATGGCATTTGTTCCCAGCAACGACTCAGATCGGTCTGGACATCCCTCAATCTGACCAAAGGCTTTGCTCACGCTTAAAAGGTAGCTAAGTATCTACCCTAGCTCCATGCAGACAGCAAAGACTCTGATCAGACTGGGCAGATGCCCAGGCTGATCTGAGACTTCGCTGGGCATACATGCCACTTTGTTGTTTGTAGTGTCGTGGCTCACATGTATTACTCATGTCCCTAGAAGTTCGCACCAGATGTACCTTCACAGAAAACAGGTAGGCAGAAATTGAATTGCAAAACAGAGAACTTTTAATTTTTCAACACAGGCTGTTTTTTTGAAATTCCTTCCTAAAGCTGATGTCTGCTTATTTTCTTACCTAAAATACAAAACCTCTACAGAGAAACCTACCTGGAGCTTATACAATTTAGTTGTACCGTAAAATTTCTAAGTATTGGGACCAATAGGTATGAGCACACAGTGCAGACCCAGATCAGACTGCTCCCAAAGGAGCAGTCTGATCAGAGTATACACTGTTTGCCATTCCGCAGCATCTGCAACGTTTGGATGCAATTCTCGATTGTAAAAGCAAACATTTTTATTTTGATGCCAAATTCGCCAATTACGGTAATAAGTTTAGGTGTCCCAATTTTCAGAAATTTTATGGTAACATATGGTGTTTATTTGGAGAAAATTTTATACCATAATATTCCAAAATATTTGGACATAATTGAACTAGAAACTCATTTGAGGTCACTCTCGTAAGGTAAATAGGTACACTTTCAGGGGAAGCAACTCTGCCATTTTCCACTTTGCTTCCTTTCTCATTGGGAAGGGGGAATCTTAAAGGTAAGAATTTGCTCCTCTAGGTATTTTTTTTTTCCATATGAGTTTTATGGCCCTTTCAAGAATATTTCACTTACATCAAGCCAATCAGTAAGCAGAGGTGGGCAAAAACTGGAGCTGCTGGGAAAACCAACCTGGCCCCGAGGTTATAAAACTTGAGTACATTCTCAAACTCAAAATAAAGCACACTGATTGGCTGCTTCCCAGCACATGCTCGGAAGCAGCCAATCAGTGTGCTTTATTTTGAGATTATACTCAAGTTTATAACCTCGGACCCTGACCTTCTGCAGGCTTTCTCACTTACAAGTGTACCGAGCAAGGCTCAATCCCACAGCAGTGTGAGACTAATATTTAAAAGACAGGGCTTTTATCCACTTGTCAACAGAGGCTCTGCTCTTCTAGGAGCAAATTCTTTCCTTTAAAGGCCTGGAATTTGCTCTGTAAAACTGAGTCCACCTCATATGAATGAGGAGGAATAAAAAAAAAAACTTTTCTCTGCTGAAACTTCAGCCGACATTGTGGTTTCCTTAAATAACAACACCTCACCTGATTTATTAATAAGTTAATGATGGCAGCAAGAATGCAGTGTTGGAGAGTAATTGCAGAAATAATTCATGTAATGTTATATATTTCTGACAGGTAGCTTACTTAGGCTACAGAAGGTGTGAAGTTTGTATTGCAAACTTGAACAAGAGGCCCAAATGGGCCTGATATTGCTCACCTGGCTATTTGCCACAGAACCATTCTGATATAAAATTGGTCCAATTCCATTGAGATTTTCTCATTTTCACATGCTATTTCTAGTAACAGAGGCTTACTTGACTGGTCAATTCCATGACCAAGGTATGAAGTCAGTCACTAAACCCTTCAGCAGGCTGCCAGGGGGTTAAATCTTATCAGATCACTCTTTTTTTTCTAATAAATGCCCCCTCTCTAATAAACACCCCTCCCCCCACTCAGACACATCAACACTGGATTCTGACCATAGAAATTTGTTACATACACTCGCCTCTTGATATCTGGAAGCAGAAGTTCATCTCCAACTAATGATGTCTCAAAGTAAAGTTTCTGGTCCTAGAAAATTTACTTTGAGATACCAGTAGTTTGAGATAACAGGTAACTGTTGAAATGTAAAGAAAAATAGGAAATATGTCAAAACCTATCTCCTTTGATATAAGAGGGTACTTCTGGATATCAGTGTTTGAGATATTGAGAGGAGCAGCTGTAGTGTAGTGGATAACACTCCAGACTACCAATCCAGGGGTCGCAAGATCGATCCCCCGCTTCTCTGGTCTTTCGGATGAGACTTTAAACTGAGGTCCCGTCTCCATATGACCTCGTTGTTGGTGGGACGTTAAACCCGAATTCACTCACTCACTCACTTGAGATATTGAGAGGGAGAGTCAGCTATACTGCCCAAACTGGTGTATGCCATTTATGGTATGGCCCTGTGGGATGTTTATTTGAAGAAATATGTTATGTTAGTGAAGAAAGGACTCTTTTCTCCAGGCATAGCCAACTTCACACTGAATCAATAGTAACATCAGCAGCTGTATCTGTGAGATCTCTCTATCAGAGACTACATCTCTCACAGAAGCACCACCTAAAAGGTTACCCAATTAAATGATGATTTGTTCTGTCTAAATTATCTCATAACAGCTCTGTTATACCTCTTTCTACTGACAGAAACAGACACCTATTGCTTAACCAGTCTACTAATTTCTTACACATTTCTCCAAAATTCACTATGCAAAAACACAGAAGGAATGCATTAATTTATGCCTGAACCTCTTTATAACAAGCTTCTTGAACCTCTTGTATATATGACTACAATGTCCATTGTGAATCAAGTTTGTTAAAAAACACTTACCTACACATTTAACATAATTTATAGCTGAACCTTTCAATAACTACATAAAAGTTTAATGATACTCCTGTATAAACCTAAAGCTTTGCTGAACCTCATTCAGATTGAACCTCTTCATAGCACACTGCATTTATAACTACATTTAATATTATACCTGAACATTATGGCTGAACCATTATATACACATGTAACTACATCCAAGCTGAACTTCTTTATAACTACACTATGACTGAGCCGTTTTGTAAATACGTTATGACTACATTTTGATAGGTCCTCTTTATAACTACATTTGTTGCCGAACCTTTTTATAACTATATTATGTCTTAATCCTTTAAACATGTTCATGTAACTAACCTCTTTATGCCTACAGTATGGCTGAAACTCCTTGTAACTACATTATGACTGATCCTCTTTATAACACTCAAACTCATTTTGGATGAACCCCTTTATTACTACAGTATATAATGGCTGCATGCATGAACCTCTTTATAACCAAACTAAAGCTGAACTTCTTTATAACACTTCATTATTGCTTAACCTCTTTATAATACTTCATGACAGCTGATTCTCTCTATAGCTACATAATGGCTAAACCTCTTTAAAAGACAACATTATAGCTGAACTTCTTTTCAACACTACATTATGGCAGGTCCTCCTTGTAAAAACATTATAAGCAGGGGTCAGTCTAGAGTTTCAGACAGGGAGAAGTTTTGTGACATTTTCTGGACTTTAGGGAGAAGTTTTGGTACAAATTTTTTTATTTCCCTATATGTTCTATACATTTTCACTTCTACCTCAGCACAAAATAGGGAGAAGTCAGCCAGCTTAGGGAGACTATTTCTCCCAAATCGCCCTCTACGCTGAGCCCTGTATAAGTGAACCTCTTTATAACCACATACAAGCTGATCCTATTTGTAACGTCATTATGGCTGGCCCACTATACAGCACTATAGTACGGCATGTCTACTATATATTACTGAAGTGTGGCTGGAACTAATAAATGGACGATTCTCCTTAATGACTGAACCTCTTTATAATATTATGTTATGGCAGAACCACTTCGTGTACTACGTTACGACTGAACCTTTCAATAACAAAACATAATGACAGAAACTCTTTCAACTACATTTGGCTTGTCCTCTAATGACACAGAAGTGTGGTTGAAGCATGATGGCTGGACTTCCTAATATAACATTGTATTATGGCTGAACCTCTCTATATGACTGTTATTGCTGAACAACTGTCATGGCTGACCCTTTTTATAACACATTATCATGGCTGTGCCTCTTTATAGCACTGCTGCAGTGCATTATAGATATAACACTACATTACTGCTGAACCTCTTTAAATGTTTATGATACTTAAGTGTGGCTGGATCTCATGGCCAAACCTCTTTGCAACAGTAACACTCCATTATGGCTGAGCCTCTATTGATGAACCATTTCATAACAACATTATACATGTAGCTGAAGCTTTTTATATAAAAAAAATGAATGAGTCTCTCTATAAGGACATTATGCCTTAGCCTTTTTATAACACTATGTTATAGCTGAACTTCTTTATAGCACTACACTTTTGCTGAACCTCATTATAACACTACATTATTGCTGAACCTCTTTACAACTACCTTATGGCTGAACCTCTTTATAACATTACACTACTGCGGAATCTCTTTGTAACACTACATTATGGCTGAACCTCTTTGCAACTACATTATGACCTCTTTATAACACTATACACTGTTGCTGAACCTTTTTATATCATTACATTAGAGGTTTAGATGAATGTTTGTTCGTTTTGAGTTTTTTACTTCACTGAAACATCAGAGCTCTAGATAAGAGGGTGTATTTGATGATAATTAAGGATAATTTTTCTTATTTCTCATCGAAACCATATGTTGTGACCCTCATCTGAACCGTCTCGTCGAGACGGTTCAGATGAGGGGTCACAACATATGTTTTTTATGCAGAATTAACAAAAATTATCCCTAATTATCACCAAATACTCCCTCTTATCTAGAGCTCTGAAAATGTTATTTCAGGGTGTCTCAGCTTAACAATTTACATGTTCTTGTAGTAATGGATCCAAGTATAGGCTAAGTCTTTGAAGCAAAGCTGAATATAAGTTTTTTTATGATAATTCAAAGACATTTTCTGTTCATTCCCTGCAATGCAACAGTCAGTTGTGGCCCACGAGTTGAACTACATGTACCTCACTTAAGTGGTCTAACAAGGCTTCACAGTGTAAGTTTGATTAGATAGACTGTCAAAAAAAACACACAAAAAATCTTCTTATTCAAGTTTTCTTTGAACTTGCAACTAATTAATCAAATTAAGCCACTTTAACTTCTGGCTAACTTGCATGTCTGTATGTTAAAAGTGTATGACTATGGTAAACTATAAGCTACTGCACAAACTCAAAATGCAAGAAATGTTAAGAAATAGGGCAGACCCAGTTAGGTTGAAGAAAAGTACTTTTGTTATTCAGGCAACAGCTCTGCCTGCCTCCAAGTAATTGTAAGGCACACTTGGGCAACCTTAGAGGGCTATCTATCTTACCATAATTCCAGGGTTCCACATGTGAGTGGATGAATGGTGACCGTGAGTGAGTTTTACAGCCCTTTGAACAGTATTCAAATTATACTGAGTTAATGGAAGGATAACAATGAAAGCTGTTTGCGGTGGTTCGAAGAATTCCACCTCCAGAGGGATCCAAATCCAGACTGCAAGCTTAGCCAGCCAATATTATACAGGTGAGTTTGGGGAATAAATTTTCTTAAATGACAAGTGATCAAGTCAGTTCCAATAAGTGGTCCAGAGCTCCAGATAAGAAGGGGTAACAGGGATAATTCATAGATATTTTTTCTTATTTTTCAACGAAGACATAATGTTGTTACCCCACATTAGAACCATCTTAGCAAGAAAGTTCTAATGAGGGGTTACATCATATATATTTATGGGCAAATAATTAGGAAAATTATCCCTAGTACCTGTTCTTATCTGGAGCATAGGGGTCACAACATTATAGAGGGGTCAGCCTAGAGCTTTCAGACAGGGAGAAGTTTTGTGACATTTTCAGGACTTAAGGGAGAAGTTCTGGCTGAAATTTTGGATTTCCCTATATGTTCTATACATTTTCACTTCTCCCTCAGCTCAAAATAGGGAGAAGTCAGCCAGCTTAGGAGGACTATTTCTCCCAAATCAACCTCTAGGCTGAGTACTGCAACATAGGTCTTTTTATCAGTCGGTGGAAAATCAGTCCTACTATGAATGTCTGAGATCATCATTCAACTAAGAGCAGAATCACTGACCACAATCTCTCTCCACTAATCAAGCAGCCTTAAAACTAACAGCATGGACCTTATTTAATTAGGCAATGAAGTAAACCCAACACTGACCTAAATTTCTGGACGGAGGGAATAAAATAATTTGCCATTTTAGCCAATATCCCTCTCTGCTTGGATTACTTACTGGCTGTAATGTCAAATTACGAGATGATCAGTCTCACAGGGTATAATCGATTCCACCAATTTTCGCTTCCTGCAGAGACTGTACATCATATCTGGCTTCCGCTGAGACTGTCCGCGAACTATTGCTTCCTGCCGAGACTTCTGTACATGATAAATGGCTTCCTGCCGAGACTGTCCGCGTGATTCTGCTTCCTGCCGAGACTGTCCGCGTGATTCTGCTTCCTGCCGAGAGTCTCGGCAGGAAGCAGAATCACGCGGACAGTCTCGGCAGGAAGCCATTTCTCCAGGACAGTAGTCTCTACAGGAAGCAAGAGTTCGCAGACAGTCTCGGCGGAAGCCAAATATGACGGACAGTCTCTGCAGGAAGCGAATATTGGCGGAATCGATTATACCCTGTGAGTCTGTCACATGTAACTCATTACTGTTACAGATGCCAAAATTCTGCCACTGAAATGTTCTTTTTTCCTTATTTCTCCACAAAACATTGTGAATACAGTGATGTGTGTTATCACCATAAATGCCTCAGCACTGATGTAGCAATTTTACTGCCTTTCAGTGGCATGTCAGTCATATCAAGCTAATGAAAGGGTGATAATGGAAGGATTGAGTGCTATGGAGCCCCATTTATGGATGAAAAGATTTCTGCCTTCAGGGGGATTCAATCTCGTACTGCCAGCTTAGCAGGCCAGCACTTAAAATCAGTGCCATGATATGTACATCCATTACCGTAAAATTTCTAAATATTGGGACACCAAATATTTAACCATAATTGTCCTAAAATTGGAACAGACTGGTTTACAGTGCAGTAATGTGTCCAAAAAATGCAAATGGGATGGCAAATAGTGTAAACCCTGATCAGACTGCTCCTTGAGGAGCAGTCTGATCTGGGTTTGCATTATTTGCTCAGACCTAACTGCCCCAATATATAGAGGTTTTACGGTAATTTCTTTATCTGAGCCTTTCCACGTGTGTGCAATCTGGTCAGTCAACCCAGCTTGCAATATTGTGGCTCCTATGGACCCAAAGATGGATGTTACTGATTCAAACAGAAAAGACCCAATCAGACTGCACAAACGTGCAGTCTGATCAGAATCTTTACTGTTTGAACATCTGGCTAGTAGCCTCAAGGCTAATTCAGAATATTCTCAGGCTGATCAATACAGCAGTTATTTTATGGAATCATTCTAATGGAAATCAATTTACAAGACAAGTTTCAGTAAGGAAAATACAGGAAAAGAGTATGCCCTCCACACGTGTCCAATGCACACTGAGTATACCTGACTCAGACTGCTCTGTGTGACTGCTACATGTACACAGAGCAGTCTCCCCAGTTTAATACTTAATACATGTAGCTGTATTGGACAGTGAAGAACAAAAAAGGGGAAGTCTTGAGGTGTTAAGCTAGCAGTCCAGGTTTGAATCCCATTGACAGATTTGACAGGTTTGAATCCCACTGACAGATTTGTCCAGGTTTGAATCCCATTGACATTTTTCAACCATAAACGGGTTCCACTGCACACAGCCTTTCATTATCACCGTCCCATCGTCCTGATATAACTGAAATACTGTTGAAACGGACGTAAAAATTGCAAGTCAGCTATCCATCCATCCTTATACGACTGAAATATTGTTGAAAAGTGTCCATTCATCTATAACTAGCTGTATTTGATACACACTGATATAATCAAGTATTTTCCACCTAGAGTTTTTTATTTCATAAAATGATTTATTTCCATACAGAAAGAGTATATCAGTTTCATCTAATAAAATTAAAGCAAAAGCACATTGTGAACTAGCAGAGATAAAATCAGATGAACAGTGGAAGTAAATCAATATTGATTTGCATCAATTTCATATTCAGACCCCTTATCTCTTAAAAGACCAAAAAGCAGATGACAAAATTTGTGCCCGTAAAATAATAATAATAATAAAAAAAAATGATTTCTTCTTTTGTTTTTGTTTTTTCAAGTTGTGTTGAGAGTTCAAAGACTACAGAGCAAACTGTGTAGTTCCAGATGAGGTGGCTCATAATGAGCCAGGGCGGAACAAATCCATTGTTCGGCTGCCCAGGACAAGTTAAATTTTTTACTGGGACAAGCAAAATATTTTCTTACTTGCCCAGAAAAATGTATAAGATATACAGGGAAAGCTGAAAATTTCAGGGTTTTGGAGCAGAAGCTATGGACCGGACAAGTAGATCAAATTTTTATTTATCAGGCCCTGATGAGCCATCTCATCCTAATCTACACTATATGCAATTTTCATTTTTGCCACTTCAAGGCCAATTGTTGGTTTATTCAGGAATAAGTTTAGAACATAATAGACATACAACAAATAGATCAGGAGTTGAAAGTAAGCTTGAAGCTTATATATATCATCTCCTGAAAGGCCAATTGTTATGGGTTCCTAATTCACTTGCCCTCCCCAAATTTAACACTAAAGAAAGGGCTATGAGATTATAACAAGCTTGTCCTGGACGTGGAACTATCCTGTTTATTCATCGCTTCTGCAAACAGCTGGCTAAAAGATAACAATATTATTTAATTTTTAAGAGTATTTAATGCAAATGTGTGCACAATTTTTGTTTTTTAAGTAACAGAAGTGGTAATTATCACAAACTCCTGAAGCTGGCCATGCCAAACATATCCCTTTCATGATTTGGCCACTTATAGGAGTGTTTGTTCAGAGCTCTACCAGTGCGGAATTTTTTACTACTATCTTCATATAATTAAATGTAAATGGAATGAGATTTTTTTTATATTCTGACTATCTATCTGCAGAAGCTTGGGTTTTTAATACCTAAGTGGCAATAGAATTGTGGATTTACAAGGTGTGGTACTGCGCTTACTGGTCTACCAAATCATTTCTCTGGACAGCATGATGTTTTACCCCTTTCAAGACTAGAAACCTATTTTAAGGACATAATGCCAACTGTGAGACCCAGAGCAGACCCAGTTCAGATGCCACAGAATGTGGTATCTGATCAGGGTCTACACTGTTTGCTTACAGGATTTTCTATGCAAAATACTTGAAAATAAAATCAAAATGAAAACATCCACCAGAAACCTTTTAAATAGAAATGGACTCATCCAAATGATAAGGATGGACGAGTCCACTTACCAAGAAAGTATTCATACCATATGCTTACCTTCAGTTCTGCTTGAGTTACTTTGAACTGTTCATTGAGAAGACTATATTTAGCACTTTCTTCTTTTCTCAAAGCTCTCTCTTTTTTAAGTTCAGGACTCCAAAATGTTTTAATGCTGTTCATGGTTGAACTTAATTTGTCTTTTGTAGAATCTAACTCTTGCTGTAATTTGGCACAATCTTTGTTTAAATCGGTAATCTGAGACTGAAGTTCTAATATCAATGAATCTCTACTCAAATTTCTGAACTGTTCCTGAGTTTGGGCTAACTGCGAGGTATACTCCTGTCTGTCATTTGACCTAGATCTATTACCCACATGAAAATAATGGTCTCTTTCTAATGATCTTGCACCCATATGTGGGTATTGTTCCCTCTCCTGTGATCTCTCGCGAGTATAATTCATTGATGACCCTCCTCTTCTGTCCCTAGATATTGGCATAGTGCTTGAATGATTACTATCTGATTCTCTTGGTAGCATCATTTGTAGTCTTTCAAACTGTTGTTCCAACGATGTGTCACCTGCAAACATCCCAGATAGCTCTCCCTTCTCCAGGGATCTGTGCCGTGTGGAATTCTTCATACTTGACGAACTAGATGAGTGTACAGGGCTTTGATATGGGCTCCTATTCTGCACGCTTGAGGATTTGCTTGTGGAGCCCAAACCTTCAGTGCCATACCCTTTTCCGAGGTTGTAAGCTGCACTTATTGACTGCAGAGTCTCCATTGGTAAATCTAGTGGACTTGTTGGCCTGAATTCTTGGCTGCTGGATGAACTTGACAGATTAAGTGTCTTAGAACCCGATGTGGACCTTTTTGGAGTGCTCTGTTGTGCAATTTTTTCGCTGCCAGAGTACAGATTCTTTGGCAAGGAAGAGTAACTCTGGGATGCCAGGTTAGCATTTTCCTTCTTGGACAGTGCACTAATATCTTTGGCACTAGGGGACTTTTTCTTTCGCTTAAACATTGCTCAATAATTTGCAGAGCAAATAAAAAAGTTAAACTAGAATACTGAAGAAAGTGTCTTCATATGTTCATAAGACATCATTTCAGCACTACAACACTGTTCAAAAGCACCATATTTGCTGGTGTATATACAATACTTCTTACACCTTTTCACATTTTATAATCAGGTGGGCATGGATGCTGAAACAAGTTACAATTAGGGCCGAAATTGACGTTCCCGAGACGCACGTCACCCATCTCTGTATATCAGTCATTTGCACATGTTATGTTTGTGTTACGCTTTGCCTTTTGTCCCACTAAAAACCTGTGACTGAGCGAAAAATAATCCTAATTGTTGCGAAAATTGCCAATTAAGACTTCACTAGCAGACACCGTACCGAGGTCATTCATAAATTAACAGCGCTACCTATTTCCGGGTTACGGTGGGTAATTCATTCAATAGAAAATTACTCTGACACCGTATGGTGTAGCGATAACCCGGAGTGGCGTTGTGTAGTTGGAGGGATGGTATGATGTAAAAAGTAGCTTAAGGTATAGGCTATTTGCTGTCTATAAAACAGGTCATTTTGCAGATTTTTTTTTTTTATCACTGGTGATAAAATTGATATTTTTTCTCCACTGGTATTGTCAAACTAATTTTATCTTGTCAATGTTTTGCTCCTTTACAAAAATTTACAAAAATTTATGCTTAAATAAAGGGGAATACAATGATTTAATGTAATAGCTATAAGCAGTACCCATATATGCATTGCAAACAAGAAATATTTCTATAGATAAATTAATCCTATTAATTACCAATCAATTCTCTTCACAACCAATAAATATGTGAACTCCACTTTTACTCAGATGAAAAGATTAACAGGTATACAGGTGCCATTGAGTAACTCTGTACAATTAACTAATACTTGACATAGGTAAATATTGACCAGTCTAAGGCTGTTGCATAACTAATCTTACTCCCTTGTAAAATACAGTTAAAACTATCTACTAAAATGGGCTGTTTTCAAAAGAAACCTTTTAGTTTCAAAATGTAATTTTGAGGAAAATTATAGATTAGTTATGTATAAGATAGACATTAAAGATGCGCTTTACTTCACAGGGATAGCTGTGGTAGTTTTAGAGATATTTAGCAAAATGATCTGTTTTATAGACAGCAAATGGCCTACATGTGTGGACAAGGACGACCCGAGCATTCAGAGTATCCACATTAACCATCTATGAATTCTATCACTTTGAAATGAAAAGAGATGACTCGTGCGCGATTGAGCCGATGCCTATTTGTCTTCGTTTCAGTCATAATTATTACCATATTGTTGTTGTGTGGGTTGCTAAATTTAGACTTAAGCATATTATGAAAAAGTAAAGGTCAATAAAACCATTTACTAGTTCTAAGCAAATCAGAGGTATGCTAAAAACATACCGTTGATATGGGGACCCAAACAAGCGTCCAAAACCTTCCGGCGCCCACTCAGAGACCACAGGAGGCAAAATAAGACAAGGGAAAAGCCTAGAGGTCAGCATTTCCCCAGCAGATGCATTAACAAACTGCAACAAACTGCATGTTTAGTGGCCAAACCACTAACGGTTTGCAACTTTGGTGCCATCTTACTTGCATGCCGGTTGGATGGGCCTAAACACCTATACTTATCTGGTTTAGAAAGGTTTGACGGCCTGTCTTTGGTCCGGTCCATCTCGTCCTGGATACAAGTGGTGACTGACTTATTTTGCTCCTGCGTTTCTGTGTTGTTCTTGCTGTTGAGTTATCATCTTGTTTCATCTCAGTAGGGCAGAGTAGGGTAACTTCGGACAGCAGGTAAATTCGAACAGTGACATTTTTTCCTTTAAATGTCAGTTAATCGGAATTAAAACAAAAATAATTGGACAAACAGTGAAAATCCTGATGAGACGGCTCATAATGAGCCGTCTCATCTGGATTTTCACAATTTGCGATGGTATGTCCGAATGTATCCGCTGTCCGAAGTTACCAACTCTACCTATATAATCCAGATTTGCTGTTTTGATCCATTGACGGGGTAAAAGTCCGTCACATGAACTGAATAACTTGTATGAATGTAATTTATTGCTGACCGTTCCAAGGAGGTGCCTCTGTGGTAGTTTACTATTATTGTCACTGTTTGCGGCCTTCTCCTAGCCTTACATTATGTAGAGTAGCCTCGTGGCCATCTGCTGGGAAAAAGTTGAAATTTTCGCCTTTCGCTTGTCTTGTTTTGCTTCATGTACCGCCTTTATTTTTGCTTTTCCTGTTTGGTTGGTTGATTTGATGCTTAACGTCCACGGTAAACAACTAAGGTCATGTCGGGACGGTCAGTTAACCTAACCACACTATTCCTGGGCAGGCTTAGACCTTCTAAGCGGTTAACCAGTACTAAGTGCACATACTTTCGCCAGTAACTGACAACTGCCCTTCTTGAATCAGCGGAAGGTGAAACGAAAGTATGTGGCCAGACCGGGAGTCGAACCCAGGACCTCTGACTTACGAGTCAGGTGCCCTACCGATTGCGCTACCCGGCCCGGCTTTTCCTGTTTGGTGTGGTAAGTGATTATGTCATATAATTTGTTTGTCAATAGTCGGTTCAAAAGCTCTTCAGAGCTTATGTTACATGTTGTAGTCTTGCCGACTCAAATCTTGTCTTGTCTTGTCTTGTTTCTTGTCAGTTCCTGGTCTTTGCCTTTTCATCTATATTGAGAAAATATCGACCGATTTTCTTCAATCTTGGTGTGTCGAAATGCACTGTGAGTATCTCACTAGAAATTGCTAACAGGCAACAAACATTATTTCTGATAGAGTAATTAATGTTACTTGTCAATGTATAAAAAGATGTTTTTGGCGTGTAGATCTATTACTATAGGATTTTGGACTGGAGATCTGTAGTGGTTTTGGCCTATAGAGGTTTTAGCAAGTACGTAATACATTGACAAAAGAAACATGCAGAATTGTGAAAATACAAGATCAATATATTAGCTTCAAATGTATGCTAGACAAAGCATAGACATATGTGCCAAATAGACATATATGCCAAAGCTTTCGTGCGTGTCTTGTCAGTTGCTATATTCCTGTTTTTTTTTTCTCAAATGATGATCTGATTTTTACTGTTTTAGCCTGGAATACAGAGCTTCAACACTATAGGCATGTCACATCATAGGAGAATCCTGCTTTATGCCATATGCGATCAACAAAGGTACCTATCAGACTGCATTTTTGTGCAGTCTGATCAGAACCTTGTTGTTTGTTGATTACAAAAAAAAAAAAAAAAAAAAAAACAGACGGCCTAAACGTGCCACTTGATTGAAACGATACGTTACCGGGCAATCGTATACCGTGTACATTTACATGTTGTCAGATTTGGATATAAAATAATTGCATCGAGGCAAAGTAGCAGGCGAAATTGTATGTATTTTATGACGTAAGCGAAGGTATAAAAAGCGCAGTACGAACTCTCTACTCCTGGTATTTTCCGAATGAGCGTAACGCATGTTTCTTCCGAAAATAACTCGGTATCACTCTCACTGGTAACTCCTGCTGTTGTGCATTTTGGCTTGCTGTCAAGGCCGCAAGAGTAACCAGTCTTGTACGCGACACATCGGCATAATCTGTTCTATAAAACTGAAGTAACAGGAAAACATTCCAAAGGTATTCAAGATATGGAGCGGACAATAAAATGTTTACGGACGGACAGACGGACAGACACCAGTCTCATTGCTATATCCCCGAACCTTTTCGGTCAGGGGATAAAAAGGAGCATAGGACATATACGCTGCTCACTCACCGGTACCAAAAAGTATTCAGCCGCGACAAAATTTACAATTACAATGTAACTTTATGCAACACCTGGACATGCAGAATAGCCAACAATAGATGCAAATGGCTAGCCATATTATCTGTACATGTACAACATCGATAAAAATTTAAGACTGACCGGATGCGTGGCTGATCTCAGTTTTTCCTTTTCGCACATACAATAAGGTATCTTTCCATTTGTAACTGTCCTAACCCATCAAGGAATCATCAAACGAAAAAAAAAATTAAATCATGTGCCACGAGAGAGAGATAGAGAGAGAATTGTACTCTAAATGTAATACCCCAACAGAGAGGAGAGAGTGAGTGAAAGAGAAAGATGATAGTGGGATAGTGGGAGAGTGAGAGAGGAAGTAAATTGAATACGTTAAAGTACAAACAGGCGATTTAATTGTTAACTGAAGTTTCGGAAAGAACAATATCTAAGAGGCGTACTTTTCACATCTCAAATTTCATTTTTTTTCTTCCGGATTACTCCATTGTTCTCACTGAGATTTTAGTTTCCCCTCAATTGTATCGAAAAAAGTGCAAAATCACAAAGGTGGAATACACTTTCAATGTTTCCTTCATTTTTACAAAGAGGAAAGCTTTCATGACTCCTAGTTTGCCTCCCTGGACGACGACGACCTTCCAATATGGGGTATACTTTTAAAACGTTGACCCTATTGAGAAGGGAGGCAAATGAAAACGGTAGAGTTGCTTCCCCTGAAAATGTACCAAATCACCTAAACAAAAATAATTGTGCGGCGTCACATTTAAATATATCCCAGCGGGCACATAACGTTGAAATGGTGTCGTACTAACGGCGATGCGACGTCATAAAGTCGCATCGATGTCAGTGCAACGTCATTTCTACGCCATGTCATTATCTCGCATCGACGTTAAAACTACATCAGTTCGACGTCACGTGCCATTTTGGATATGGGTATGGTAAAAGAGAAAAGACTTAGATCAGCCTGCGTATCCGCGAAGTCTGACGAACGTCTTCTCTGTTGGAATGACCTATTTATGAATCCAGGAATTCATATTTTATTAAGGTATATGGGTATATCTACCATGTTTTTCCATCATTTTGCGAAGGTAAACAACTGTGTTACTTTTTGTTTGAATCCATGATAGACGAAGCAGTTTAAAATGGGGTAAAACGTAATGGAATTTGCTTTAATGAGAGTAAATTCTTTGAAATGCTGATCCCCAATGAGAAGGAAAGCATAAAAGGGTTGTTTCCCCGGAAAATGTACACATTCACCTTAAAAGTGAAGCCAGTTTGCGCAGACGCGGAGGTTGCTCTAACAGTTCCTAAGGTGGATAAAAGTAACCAACGGAAAGAGCTGGTCTAATTCCTATACGCGCATGCGGCTTAAAGGTCCTCTTGCCCAGTTGCTTTTACGCCTGCTATAACCAAGCCGCGCATATTCAGATGCGCTCTCTGTCCAGATTATGCTCAGGATTCTCTTTGAACCCTTCAAAAGCCAAATAAGCAGACTATAAAATTAAAACAAAGTTTCGCCCAAGTTATATCATATCGACAATTCAAAAACTAAGGGCAATAAGCAACGGTAGGTCTAGGTGTCGCGACTCATTATAAGCCGCCTCATCGAGATCTACGCTGCAAATAAATCTTTTTTTTCGTCTCTGGCGCTTTAAGTGTTAAAATCTGATAATGCAGACGCACTTCCTTGACTGGATATGTGCGGTCAATTTACAAACCTCATGATGTTAATATGATACATGATAACAACGTAGGATTCGCCGCGAAAAGGCGACATGAAGAGATGGCACAATTCTGCCACCATATTCATACGAGATGCGCAACAGTGACATGCGCATTTCTGACATGTCATCACTACGCGCCTGTCTTTGGGCGACCTATCTCATTTTAACAGATCAAAAAATGAATAAGAATTTTATTTCTTCAGGTACGTACCAACGTTTTTATTTAGTGTTTATTTATTATTTTTTTGCTTGTTTGTTGTCTGCTGGGAAGTGTTTTCGATAAAAAGATCCTTTAGATGCATTCGGACACTCGGAGTATAGAAAAGGGGACGGGGTGTTTGCCCTCCCCCGTCTAACCCGCCCCGTCCCTTTGAGGAAACTTTTATACCATTATTTAAGATTAAAATCTTAAAAAGTTCCTTCAAGAGCAGAGAATACATACAGAAGTAGAAGTATGGGCCAGACTAAGAAACTGCCTGATCTAATTCGGAATAATTTTTTTCTGTCAAAGGAAACAATGTTGTCTATAAATATGGCACATAAATCTGGAAATAGTGTAGGATTTTAACATAATAAACATAATAACAGACATCTCCAACAATGAGTCCGGTGGCGATATTGGAATAAATTCCGCGGTTGGAAGATGTATAATAATGGTGAAATTAACGACAGTCGATGCACAAAATTGAAAAAAAAAAGTACCAAAATGTTTTTATTTTATATCTTCAAAAATTATGCCAAATAACGCAGACTTAAAATGTGCGTATAATCCCATAAGGGCCTTAAAATAATTCTTTCATATAATCGTGCAATCATTATTTGAACACAGAAAAGATCATCCAACACTGGCATTCCCACAGAAACAACTAGGAGCTGTCTGAAAAAGGACCAATTTGTTAGAAAAAGACCAGAATTCCGCGGAATGCGGTGTCTCGCCTGCTGGCGCTTCGTCACAAAACAGAGCCAAATCAGCCAAGATGTATGCATGACCAAAGTTTAATGGCTCTAGCGCTTATAGTTTCTGAGAAACAAACCTAAACGCGAAAACTCGACAAAAATTGCAAAGTCAGTCAACAGTAAAGTATAGGTCAAGACTCAATGTTGATGATTGCTTTGAGATTTACTCTTCTAGATGTATGAATGAACCAAGTTTCATGGCTCTAGCCCTTATAGTTTCTGAGAAACAGACCTAAACGCGACAACTTGTCAAAAAATTGCAAAGTCAGTCAACCGTAAAATGTTGGTTAAGACTCAATATTAATGATGGCTTTGAGATTTACTCTTCCATATGCATGCATGGACCAAGTGTCATGGCTCTAGCCATTTTAGTTTCCGAGAAAATGACCTAAATGCGAAAACTCGACACAAAATGGCAGAGTCAGTCAACCGTAAAATGTAGGTCAAGATTCAATGTTGATGGTGGCCTTGAAATCTACTGTTCCAGATGTATGCAAGAACCAAGTTTCATGGCTGTAGCCTTTATAGTTTCTGAGAAAATGATCTAAACGCAAAAACACGACAAAATTGAAAAGTCAGTCGACTGTAAAATGTAGGTCAAGACTCAATATTGATGATGGATTTAAAATCTTTTCTTTCAGATGTACGTATGAACCAAGTTTCATGGCTCTAGCACTTATAGTTTCTGAGAAAATGACATAAACGCAAAAACTCCACAAAAGTTTACGCCGCTGACGCCGCCGCCGACGAAGACGACATCGGAAAAGCAATACATATGTCTTGTCTCTGCTTCGCTAAATGTTCTTCAAAAAGCTGATCAATTTTTCTTTTAAAAACTATCTGGGCCTTAACTATAAACCAAGAAATGGTGTGTTTATTGGTTAATTCATATCACATGGGCGACTATTTCTGACATTTCACACCTTTTCCATATCTGGATTCTCACCTTTTCCCGTGCATCGGCTGCAGCATTACCTGTCGACTGCCATATTATTTTTTATATGGAAGTTTAATGGACAGTCTAAGTTGAATCATCAAAACTTTACTTTTTATTAAACTTAGAATATTTGTCCTGATATAATTAGAAACAATTTCTTATTACCTTTTTAATGATATAAAATTTAAGTCATTTGAAATGAATTTTCTTCTGTCAAAATCGATTCAAAGGCAATCCCTATCATTTCTTATGGAAATGTATAAGATATATAGGAGAAATCCTAAAATTTGTAGGACCCTAGCCTCTTTTGACACACAATTACAAGATTTTCCTTTTGTTTGCTAATATTTATCCTCATACATAAAAATCACGCATTTTGATATGATTTTTATTGTTCTGATCTAAGATCTTGTCCTGTCAAATTTTTACTTTCTAACATTGTTTAGCAAAATATTTTTAAGTTCTACACGTCTTGTGTAAAGTCGCTATGGGCAGGTATGTGAGTATGAATTTATGTGTGGACAAGTGTGCGCTTTCAAATGCATATTATGTTGTGACCCTTATGTTGTTACATTCATGTAACCGAAGTGTAATAAAGAATATGAATTTGAATTTTGAATATAGTAATGAATCCATGAATGCAATGAATGGATTTCCATTTTTTACTCTTTTTTTTTTGTCTTTTGTCCTTTTTCTGATTTTTCTTTTTTTGTCTTTTTTTTTTTTTTTTTTTTTTGTCTTTTTTCTTTTTTGTCTTTTTCCCATTAGCGCTAATGCAAAATAAATTATCGGTTATTCGGGTGGTCAAAAATCCATTGTTGCATATCATTTGTATTTCTAATTGTCTGGGCATTCTGCCCTACCACGGGGCAAGACGCCTTTTTAGATGGGGTAACACGCCCAAGGCTATTTCTTTTGTTGTTTCCAGATTTGATTGCTAGACCTTAGACATTACTGATTCCTTTGCCCTAAAAGAATACACCACTTAATTCTTGCGGACTCTTAGAGTCAGATAATATTTAAATTCTTCATAATTTTCCAAACTGAAAACATCTACTTAGGAAGTTTTCATTGCGCTATTTAAGGTGTAGGGCCCTCGCACTGCAAATGCCACCATCTGTGAGACAATCCACCTCACAATGGTAACGTTTATGCCTACCATTTCGTCCTGTTATAAAATCGCATCTAAAAGGTATCTGTATCCTGGCAGGATAGAGATACCTGTTAGATGCGATTTTATTAACTGAGACATTAGGCGTATGTATTAATAAAGTTTGCATAATTTTAAATGATCAGTCATTGCCGTGCTGGATTCGTGCGAGATTTGGGTGTCGACCCTTTGTCTACTTCCAATTAAATGTAGGTCACGTGACAATTTAAACGTATCAATATTCATATTGAAGGTCTCCATGAATATTTATTTTATGAACTATAACAGTTTAATATTCATCTACTTATGTTTCTTTATTCTACTTTCTTTAGTGTCTTAATATCCCTTACTTATTTTTGAGCACTATATGAGTGGCGAAACCTAACTGTCTAGCATTATTCAAATTTTCTACATTTTTGCGATTTTTATGTTTTCTGCACGTCTAGTTGCACCCTACTAAGTTGATATTTGGCATTTTCGACCATTTTTGCCTGCATTTAAGTTATAAAATGTAACAGCACAGTCAAGTGCACAGCTAATATTTTGCACAATAATGCATTTTAATAATGTCAACAATATGTGATAAAAGTAGCTGTGCACTCGACTCTGCTGACACTCAATTTTATATATTTTTTTTTTATCAAAAAAACCCTTGCAGTTTCTTGGACATTTTACCAGTGATCTTAACATAAAGATGCCCATATCTCCGCTCTTAGACAAAGTAAACGTATGTTGTGGGTATTCATTTTGTAGTTAGAACACAGGAAATCATTTGATACACATTTCTTTTTGATCCGTTGAAATTCTTTGGTTTGCGCCTCTCTACTAGCTAAGTTGAGTGGGTGGGGCCTTGAACAATATACATTGGTTTAGCAGTGTTGCACAATTCATAAGTTTACCACCAAAAACCTATGATCAAGTGCTCTCTGAAGCTGTTCAACGACCTTTTTCACTAAAGGAAACCCTTCTAAATAGAGTTTTCCTGCCGTTTTATTTAAATTACTGAAACAAAACAGGCATGTCTGAAATCATGCTATTCTGAGGATTCACGAAGAAGAAATATATTATTTCTGTATGAACCTGTTTACTCAGATGATGAGCAACAGAAACCATGTAAATCTAAGTAAATTTTGAATGGGGCCAAAACAGCCTAAATCATACCAGAGCCTGTAAGGCAGCTTATATGCAACGTCGGGCATTGCGGCTAGGAACCGAACGTTAGTCTATGGCTTCTTTTAAGACATGCTAGAAACCGCTAAAGTTCTAAAATTAAGCATCTTGAGAATTTTTCCTTAAAAACCAAAAAAAATGTATAAAAAGTGGGGTTTGATCCACGATATCGGATTTTTGAACACAAAGAGTAAGGCTTATGAGTACCCTTCCATGTTATTCCACGATGTTTTCAAAGGGAGTCCAGAACTTTCTCTGACATCTTGTTTGCTTCCCCTTGGTGATAAAACCAAACAGGAATCGGCTCTTATGGGACAGAATTTACTTTCACAAAAGTAACTTCTTTGCTGAGGCGTTGAACCCAATTAAAAAGAGAGACAAAGAATAAAATAGGCAGAGTTGCTTCAACTGGAAGTATACTAATTCACTTAATAAAAAGATGGTGCCCAACGGGCATATGACGTCGAAATGCGGTCGCATTGACGTTGATGGGACGTCATTACTTCATTTTGATGTCATTACGACGACAGGTGCCTTCTGGTAGGCTGTTCGGACTTACTGATGGTTGCTATTTCTACCTTACAAAATGAGTTTAACTTATAGGTCTATTTGCTTTATTTTCAGAGCAGTAAAGGAACTCGGATACAGAATAATGAAAACTACTACAATTTTAGTTCCTGTTATCTTCTACTGTATAATATCTGGTTTCCGTGAAATTCTTCTCAGTTCTTGTAATTCAGGGTGTTCATGTGAAAGCTCGATTATCAAGTGTGATGGTTCAATTCCCTCTAATCTTCCTCATCATGTAGAAGAAGTAACATTAACGGACATTAAACAAGAAGACCTCGTGGATGGCGTATTTTGCCATTTTTATTGGCACAACGTAACGCAGCTGACAATAACCTGTAAAAAAGATGCCACGACAGCTTTGTAATAAAATATGATGCTTTTCGATGTTTAGATCGTCTTGAAACTCTCAAAATACATCTAAGCGAATTGACAAATTTCAGCAAAAACACATTCTCAGCTTTACCAAATGTTATCACATTAGATCTGTCTAAATCTGAAACAATATGTAAGCCAGAGTTAATAACCATCTTATCCGACAGCAAACGGCTTCCAAATCTTTCGATATTAAAGCTAGAACAGATTGGGAGAAATTGTAGGCCAAATTATCTGGAGTTGAACCAAGTTTTAGTTGATTTGATGGCTACGCGAAATATAACAGAGATCAATTTAAGCTCCAACAGACTAACTATTGACGAGGTTGACATGGGGGATCTTTGCATATCATTGACTACACTTAATATCTCGGAGTCTGATGTCCTGTTTTCACATAAATTGAACAAAAATAAAATCTGCACAAACTTGCGGTCTTTAGACGCAAGTGGAGTAAGTGTTACTAAATCTGTCATGTGGCCAACGCACTTTAATTTCACTAACATGGAACTTATCATTGATGTGCCACCGTTTGTCAGCGGTCTTTCGACGCTCTATATGAACCATTTACTATCGCGTCATGACTTCTTTTTCCTTAATACGTCACTCATCTTTACACCGAATTTCAGCCTGAGTGAGCTGCACTTGTGCGGTTATAATGCACCAAGTCTTGATATAGACATTGATTTTAGTCGTAATTTCTTGAAACATTTCATTATTTCCAACAACAAGATCAAAAATATTGGTCATAAAGTCTTTCGAAATCTGAAACTCCTGACAAGCATAAACCTTGCACACAACAAGTTGTCTAGATCACAGTCATTCGAAGAGTCTTTCTCTAAGATATTTCAAAATAATATTCTTGTCGAGGAGATAAACTTATCAGACAATGAACTGGTATATCTTCCATGTAACACATTTTTGTCAAATACTCTACTGAAAAGGTTATATCTGTTTGGTAACAAATTTCAACAAATAACTTTCCAAATACCACATCTTGGGAATTTAAAGCTACTAGATATTCGACACAATTTAGTTGAGCACTTTGACACATTTTCAAGACAATCACTAGACGGACTTCTGAAATTCCAAAACAAAACAGAAAATAGCACTGTTTTTGTCGACCTACCAGGAAATCCATTGTCCTGCAGTTGTTCTTCTTTAGCTTTCCTACAGTGGTTTATGACATCACCAGTTTTCTCAAGAACAAGACAAGATTATTATTGCCAAGCAAATGGACAGAAAATCTCTTTGAGTGAAAATGGTGTTACAGTGGCAAAGGAAGACTGTGAGAGATCTAGACGTAAACTGAGGGTTATTCTACTGGCATCGATTATTCCATCTTTTATTGTCATTACAACTTTGATTGGATTTTTGTCAGTTTCAAACGACACAAGAGACGGTTGTTACGGAAACGTTTTGAAGGCCTGGTTAAATTGTTGCAGGACGATGATGCTGGATTCGAGTTTCTGGCATTCCTTTCTTATTCCAGTGAAGATAACCATTTGGTAGTTCCACATGTGCTACTTCCTCTCAGAGTATGTGCTTACATATACACTGGATAAAATTTCTGGCTGGCCACTTTTGCCATATTTTTCGGCTTGATACAATTTTATATGGTTCTGTCTCCAAAATGAGAAAAAAAAATGAATTGACATACTGATGAGGCTTGAATAGCCGAAACCGCGGTATGGCCCAACTTCTTACTTATGAATGTTTTCCTTGCTCTTAAAGGATCTAAACTTTTATCATTATTTATCATAGTTCATTAGCAGTTTAATCAGTCATGCATTTGCAAACTGATTTGACAAAAATCTATGATAAATAGATATCGAAAACAGAAAAGACATTGCACCTAATACAAATGGAGAAATCTATTTTGTTCCATTTTAGAAATTGCTATAATTGGCTTTATAGTCATGTAGTTTGGTATACGTATCACGTTTTCAAATAGCAAACTTCATGAACTTCTGAATTGTGTTAATTTATATGCAGTTTGATGCATAGTTCATGCCCTTTCACAGAGGCTTATGGTTTCAATGAACAGGGTTGTAACTCTTGCATTTTAACAATATTTGATTACCAAGTATGGTAACAGTAAAGATTATTGATTTCAAAATATTCAAAAATAGGCTTTACAGAAATTATTTCTTCAAAGTTCAAAAGAGACCAATCAGAAATTTGTTTTAAGTGTATATAAGTTTATAATAATAATTATATCCTTTTTGGTACTCCACAAGGAATTTCGTATACGACATTTAACTGTCTGTACTGTCAATTTGCTGATGAGTTTACACATGCTCTAAATCAATGCCACAGTAAACTGTACATTTTTAATCACAAAAAAAAAATCTGGCTGCTAAAAAAATCAGAAAATAGAAACGGCAGCCATGCTGAATAAAAAAGAGCTTCTGAAATGAATTTACATTATAACTGTTTGGAGCCCTTTCGTAGCTGTTAAGATATTAATGCAGAAGACATACATATATCAAATTGAGTGCCGCTAAAAGCTCCTTTAATTTTTATATTTCTCTTGTTAATGTTGTGTTTTATTGAGGTCTTAAATGATTAGGCATTTGATATGACCCAGGTGGTATTCCTCGGGCTACTTAACGATACATGTACGTATATTAAACAAAAACAAAACTTGAGAGTCACTATTTTTCATTCTATGGTAGTCGAGAATAGCTCAGCTATAATAATCAGTCAATTTAAGAAAGAGAAATCATTTACTAATAAAAAAAAAATATCCCAGTTACATAAATTCAATTCTATTTTCTATCCCATTCTATCCAATAACCTTACAAGGCCGTTGGGGCACCACAGATGACTTCAAAACAGTCCCTTTACACCTTGTCCTGTTTTCAGCTGCACTGGTTGAGCTGGCAAAATCTATCCCTGTCCACTCTTTAATATTGTCTTCCCACCTCTTCTTCTCTCTACCTCTTCTTTATTTTCCTTTCACTGTGTCCTGTAAAATCGACTTTGCTAAACCAGACGACCTTGAGACGTGGCCAAACCACCTTAGTTTCCATTTCTAGACCAGGGTCAGGACTTCATCATATTTTCTAATGGCTGCTTGGATCTTTCTGCGAACTTCCTCCTTGGGTATATGGTCCCTGTGCGTAATATTCAGTAACCATCTGTAGCATCTCATCTCAAAGGCTTACGTTCTTTTCTCTAATTCTGCTGTCAAGGTCCACGAATCACAGGCATACAGAAATATGGAAATGACAAGGGAGCGCATAACTTACATGTAGTCATAAAGCAATATTGAGGCTATTTCATAATGACATTTTTATTTATTTTTTATGCTCAGCACCTAACAATTACCGAATTTAAATTAGTTAAAATCTGCTTAGATGATAAAAATTCTACTGGCAATGCCTTTGTTTTATTCAATTCAATTTGTATGAGGCCCTCCTAGGGGGTTTGGAGAGCTGGCGTGAATGACCATTTATTTTCAGGGAGCTGGGGAGCATTTTCAGGGAGCTAAGGAGCAAGCTCTTTATGTTTGGGAGCTGGATGGCACTGTCAGAATGTGATTTTCTAAACTGTTTTTGGCCTCTGGGGTCTCCGCCCCCCCCCCCCCCCCCCCCACACACACCCATTTCTACATAACAAAATCAATAATACCATTTTAGTCATTCTTTTTTTAGCAAAAGTGACTTCTGATGGGCATTTAGACTTGCAAATGCTAGCATTTCGGGTGCGGTTCTGAATAAGGGCCGAAATGAGTTCCAAACAAGTTTAGGGAGCAGGCTTAAATATTTTTTGGGAGCTGGGGAGCAGATGAATTACTTTTAGGGATTTGGGGAGCAGTAGCAAAATAATTTTAGGGAGCAGGAGAAAATATTTTAAGGAAGCTGGGGGGAGATTTGGGCATTATTTTCAGGCAGCAAGGGAGCACTGATCTCCGCCGCCCTGGGAGGCCTCTTGTATGGATTGTTAGCCAAAATTTTGTCAGACGACTGAGGGAAACGGAATTGACATTTACATAAAAAGTTTGCTAGGTTCGTAGGAATTGTGTACAAAAAAAAAATCTCTGACTCTCAAATTTCTATTTGTGCTCAGTATATACCGGTAATTATTATACATATCTTTGAGTAGCCCGAGGGATACCTGGGCATTGCTCGAGTTTATCCAAGTAATTATGCCGAACGTACCCATATTTTTTTCTTTAAATGAACCGCGATACGAGAAAAACAACAAAGTAGTTATGCGCCCAGCGCAGACTCGGCTGATCCTGGGCATCCGTCCAGTCTGATGATCAGACTCTTCGCTAAGCGCTTGAATGGTAGCCAAGGGTCTAAGCTACCTCCATGCGGACAGCGAACACTGGTCAGACTGGGCGGATGCCCAGGATTATCTGCGCTGCGTATTATCTGAGTCTGCGCTGGGCGTATAACCTCATTGTTGATTTTGTCGTGTCACGGCTCAAATATTTTATTGTTGCATAACTTGCATTATTCATTTCAGAATGGTCTGAAGAGAGCTACCAACACGGACAGAAACCTTATTTGCACTGGTGACGGAAACTTCAGACCTGGTCGTACTATTTTCGCAGAAATGATTCGTTGTCTTGACGATTCCGCCGTGTTTATTGCTGTCATGTCGAGAAACTACTGTAAAAGCGACTATTGCAAACTAGAAATGGAACAAGCTCGCCTTCAAGGGAAGCCGATCATTTTAATATTCACTGAGAAAGTCGAAGAAGGCGATATGAATATAGTTATACGCGAGGTGTTTCGCAAGTACGCGCGTGTGAAACTTGTCTTAGAGGAGGGTAACTATAGACTACAGCCTGACTGGGAGCAACTTTGTGTATCTATCATACAGCTAATGCAAGGAAAATGATAAAACAGTAACGATAATAAAAGTGACTTTTAAGTTCTGGGCCGTAATGACAACAAACTTATTAAGCCATGTTTTTGCAATGGAAAGATTTTCATGAGCGTTATTAAATGGAAGTGGGCAAATTACCCAAATCATATTTCCGAACTAGTAAGTCTTTTTGACAGTTCCGGAATATGTCTTGATACACAAACGTGGATCCCAAAGTAGAGGTGTGATCAGGTGCTCGCGAGAAGTAAACATCACCTGCCTATTATAATACACCTGCCATATTTATGTATCAGTGGGAAAAAGTCAGTGAAAATTAAAGTTCAGTATTTGAAAGCTTAACAAAGAAAGGTTCGGCTGAGGCCATCAAAATAGGAAATTAGTTTAGAAACGGCCACATTGTAGGGATCATTGTTAAATTGATGAAGACGGTAATTTACGAAATAATGATAATAATAATGTTATTGGTAAAAGTAGTAAATTGTCGAAGTTTAATGTTTAACGTTTTCCTAACTCTGTAGCTGAAAGCTTACATATTACAGTTAGCAGGGGAAACTTATCCTTCATTAACATAATTCAGCCACTTTTTCGAGGTTGTAGATATAAAAACATTGAAAAGCAGCAACGAAATAATGATACTAATAATGTTGTGGTAAAAGTTGTAAATTGTCGAAGTTTAACTTTTTCTGAAGTCTGTAGTTGAAGGTTTACATATTTCTCTACACAATTTTTGTCACTTTTGGAGGTCGTAGATAAAAAATGAAAAGCAGCAAAACGCATATGGTGATACTAGTTTATGCTGAAAGTGTCTGATTCTTAATGAATTGTTTTTATATAAATAAGTTTTTGTTGCTGTGATATGTTCATAGCCATATTTGACCATAAAATTGTGATTTCATTGAAAGAAAAGATTAAAGAAGTGCGTAAACAGAAGCTTTTCGTCCCTAAATATTTTGTTTAATAACTTAGGAATAGCATTTCAGGTTCTAAAACAATCTATTTGTTTTCTTTAAAAAAGATACCTTATGTTTAAAAATCTAAAATTTTCTTACTTTGAAACCAAACCGCTTTACTGAATGGCTAGTTAGAACATGTTTATACGGTTCTAGATTATTGCCTTTAATCTATATTTCAGCATGCCGAAACAATATAAATTTCTTAGAGGAGAAAATTCTTCCCTTTCAGATTTAATCCCCACTGAGGAGAGAGGCCGAATATAAAATGACAGACTTGTCCCCCCCTCCCCCCTCCCCCACACCTGAAAGTGTGTCCACTTATGAAATGTGTTTGACCCTGATCAGACGCCACGTTTTGTGGCGTCTGATCTGGGCATGCACTATTTGCCAATGTCACTTGTATGGGACACTGAGCATAAATCTCTAAACCAAGCTAAATACGTTCTGGTTTTCTGAAGCACATAGACCACTCTTGCCAATACTTGTAGCATGAGCGCGGACTGTCTTTGAAGAGTCCATATGTATATATATTTGATACTTCTCCGTTTGTCCATGGTTTCCTCTTTTTAAATAAAAAGAAAAACAAAACGTATTGTTTTCTATAAACTTATTCCTATTTTGGTTTGCCATCTGTCGTCTGATCCATGCTGGATTATAAGTTTTTTTTTCTATCTGTTCATCGACTAGAGTCAGACCAGAGAATCCTGAAAAGTAGCTCCAAATTGCTGCAGAAATTTCATCATCTTCACTGGATAAAGGGTTTCCTTTCCAATAGATCGCAAACAGTTGTGTTGGAAGGTGATACATCAAAACCTGTCCCATTAACCTCCGGTGATCCGCAAGGCTCCGTTCCTTGGACCTACATCGGAACATAGTTTGGATTACCTCCCCTCACACGCCAGCGAGTACCATATGATGATATAGGTTATGCAGTGCACAACTATACCGGAACACCTCTCGGCCAAATCCGTGAATCACGGAATGGGCCGAAACGGTGTTCCGATTGTTGTTTTCAGTGTTCACAAGGATGGCACAGTAGTGTATTTAGTAGTGCCAAGCATAAAAGATGCCCAAATATTGCAGGCGGACCTTGAGCAATACAGGAGTGGGAGACTGAATGGGACATGTAAATGAGTGGTAATCAATGTGACACGTTATAAGCATAAATATTGGATATAGTGAGCTGCTCAAGATATATGTGTAGGAGTCGACATCAGTGAAAATCTATTATGGAAGAATCACACAAAATGAATCACAGCTTCAGCAAACACGTCCCTGTGTTTTATTTAGCGCATATCAGATTTAAAGACAGCAGCATACTATATTTGAGGCTGCTTGAAAGGCTCTTCTCCGCCCTTTTTCTGAATATTGTTACCAGATTGAAGTATATATACCAAACTGAATATTCAAAGTATTGAAATGATACAGAGGAGGGCGGCCATGTGGGTTTTGAGCGATTACTCGCAGGCTGCTAGTGTAACAGTCTTGCTCAACCTCCTGGGCTGGCGCACCCTCGAGGGCCGAAGATCAGATGCACGCTTGAGCCTGTTTATCAAAATATTGCCACTCAGTTTCCACCCTATATTTATATTCATCCTCTGAGCTCTAGGCGCATTCATACTACTCCTGATTACTTTGAGTACTCATGAGCACCCCCTCCCCCTCGCAAATGTAAAGTGGAATAGGCTGCCAGAAAACATTGCTCTCCTTCCAGACTTGAGCACGTTCAAACTGACAATAAGCGATGTCAAACATGTGCTACCTTAAAAGAAAGCACTTTTTAGCTCGCCTGAACGAAAGTTCAGGAAGAGCTGTTGTTGTCACCACGGCGTCGGCGTCAGCGTCCGCGTCAGCGTCGGCGTTCGAATTGGATGTTTTGGTTAAAGTTTTTTAAAGACCTATATCTCCTTAACCCATGGATGGATTCTTTTGATACTTGCACTGTAGTTAGATATTGGTCTAAGGTTTAACAGGGTACCACCCCCACCCCACTCTGTGACCTTGATGTCAAGGTCATGGACTTAGAAAATTGGTAGTTTTTTAGGACTGGATGTTTTGGTTAAAGTTTTATAAAGCCCAATATCTCCTTAACCCATGGATGGATTCCTTTGATACTTGCACTAAAGTTAGATATTGGTCTAAAGTTTTCGAAGGTACTACCCCCCCCCCCCCCCCCACTGGATGACCTTGAAGTCAAGGTCATCGACTTAGAATTTTGTCTTAAAGATTTTGGTTAAAGTTTTATATTTATGAAGACATAATTTCACAGTGCCACAATGATGGACTCAGTTGATACTAATACTTGGACTGATGTTAGATAATGGTTCGGGGTTTTGATACATGATACATCCTAGCCCCCCCCCCCCCCCCCCCCCCCCCCCCCCCCTACCCGTCAGATTTTTTACCTCAAGCTCATGGACTTTGAAATTTCATTTCATTTCTTTTATTTTAATTTTATTTTAAGACTTATTTCTGAGATAGCTTTTGTTTATAAATGTGTTTTCATTATGGACATGCTTGCATGAAGTTTTATGCATAGCAGTCCACATAGTCCCCCCCACCCACCCACACACACACACACACCCTACCCGTCAGGTTTTTTTTTACCTCAAGCTCATGGACTTTGAAATTTCATTTCATTTGTTTTATTTAATATTTTATTTTAAGACTTATTTGAAGATAGCTTTTGTTTATAAATGTGTTTTCATTATGGACATGCTTGCATGAAGTTTTATGCATAGCAGTCCACACCACCATACCTGCTGTGTGATGGGCAAGCACCAATTCAGGCGAGCTATGCTGTCAGGCGACAGCTCTTGTTTATTATTTGTCTTCATCAGAATTTAAACCCGGTTTATCTTTTATTCCACTCTCACCTGGCTTTAAGCTTTAATTTTCACTGCACGGTTGCCCTGTCTGCCGCACGAGAAGTGCACCGTTACCATGCGCATAATCCCCGTAAGGACGTGTTCCAATATAGGTAGGTAGGTACTTATTAATAGTTTTAGCTTAATTGAAAATTCTTTAGATAGATAGATAGATTAGATTAGATTAGATTAATTAGATTAGATAGATAGATAGATAGATAGATAGATAGATAGATAGATGGACAGACAGAGGACAGATGGATGGACAGACTGACAAACATATAGATAGATAGATAGATAGATAGATAGATAGATAGATAGATAGATAGATAGATAGGCTCATCTAGACAGGCTATTCTTAAGTACATCTGCGCTAACTACAAGGTTGGTGACCAACAATCAGCCAACAACCACTTGAAAATAGATAGATAGATAGATAGATAGATAGATAGATAGATCGATCGATCGATCGATCGATAGATAGATCGATAGATAGATAGATAGATAGATAGATAGATCGATCGATCGATCGATCGATCGATAGATAGATAGATACGCAAGTAGGTAGCTGGACAGACTGACTGACTAATTGATTGTTTGATCCGGTTTTCGGTTGTACCTGTCTTGTTTGGAGACGTTGTGGGTACTTTGGATCAATTTCAAAACTTTGCGTATTGTTTTGCTAAACCGGTGTAGAAGTAAACATGCCGGCAAAATTGAAAGTTTAATGTTGATTTCTCATTAATTTGTTTTGTACCAGTGTACATGTGATAAGATATATTTACAAGAGACAGATATACCAAAGAAACATGGATAAAGCAACCAAGTTTGGCCAGGTTTGTATTTCTTGTCCACTGGCAATTGAGGTTCAAAGGTGTTTACTCTAGGAGCCAAGTCAGCTAAAAATTGAAAGAGGTGGCACCCTCTGCTATCCTTGGTTTGACTACGTTTTCTTCTAGCCATAACCTTCAGAAAGGAGGTTTGATTGTTCTGCTCTTAAAATTTTATTGTCATGATACTTTTTTTCACATGTGTTTCTTGGTACCCTACGGCAGAAAACAACACCATTAAGGTATGTATTGTTGCATTGTTACACTTCAGTGGAAGTCATGTTTTGAAGCAATGTCATTCTTTTTCCACTCTAGGGATATCGTTTCAATACAGGTGTTACTTATTAGAGCCATAATGCGTCAAAACGATTTTCTGCTTTCTTTTTTGAGCATTTTTCTATATGAATTTACCTCACCCACTTGAGAAACAGGTAGGCTAAATTGTTCAATGAGATAACCCTCAATAATCGTGTCCATTAAATAGCATAGTGGTTAGGCAGATTTAAATGTCCAAAAACACAAACAAAATATGTTCCGCACTCAAATATGATTGGCATGGTATTGTGTATATAAAGAGTGATTCATGCTACCCATGCAAAAAAATGTCCAAAGAAATAATGAAACATGTAAACAAATACCATTTTAGGTCACATGCCTACTCTTTGCCCTTATAATACTTAACTGTGGTCTGCAGGTATTCAGTTACAACAAATCAAAACAGACTTCGGGCTGCAAGTCTATTTTACTACCCCATAGTATCGTCTTACTACTCGTCTTAGTACTTTACCTTTATGGTGCTATTTCCAGTTTGATGTCATGGGTTGGTTGTTACACAGAGAATCAATTCCTAAATGTTGCCTGTTACACTATTTTATCTGTTTTGACCTTTTCCCATAAAAAAACTTTATAATAAATCACAGATTTATTGCCTTATCACATGTATTTTCACCAAAGTAACGTATATAACAAGTTAAAAGGTAAGAGTTTTTTTTTACTTTACTGCCACGAGCGTGGCTAGAGTGAATAGCTCTCTCTTACTTCATCATAATGAGAATCACGTTTATGATCATTTGGGCTCATTCTGAATCAGTTTGAAAAATGACTTTAGCTCAAGCTATTGCTTGGAGGCATTGGCAGTGTAGTAACATTACATTACTGAATACACGCTCAGTTAAAACCGAGATTAATGTAGTGTTTTCTCTGATGCGTATCTTGCTTCCAGAGAACTTTTCTTTGGAATTTAGTTAAGCTTTTATCATTCCTACAGAGCTAAAAGAGAACTGATATATTGTGGCGTAATATAACTCTGCTATTTTTTTTAGCCTCCTTTCTTAATGCGGGGAGGGGGAGAGGGGGATTACAAGTTGACCATTTTTGGAAGGGTTTCATATCTAGGGAAGCAAACAGGATGTCACAAACGTTGTCATCCATCAAACAAATGGCAATAAAAGATAGAGGTGTGGCCATTTACATTTACACAGTATTGTTTCAATGGCATGCTTGAAGATAATCTAAAAGCAAAAACTACCTGCGAGAAATGAAAGCAGATTTGGTTTCATTGATTCTGTTCTTGAAAGTGCAGATGACATTTCCAGCCATGGGTAATATTGTTATGACATATTGTCATTATCTTCAGTTCATTATCAACATGACTTTTAAATCAAATCAATGAAAAAATCACTTCCTTAAACTCCTAGTTAGGAAGTCAAAAAAGGTAACGTATACAACATTAAACAATAAAAGAGTTATCAGATTACCCTTTTACTGTTAACAAGTGTTGATATTTATGCTTGAGTAGCCTTAACAGAAAGAAACCCGTCCTAAAGTCATCCTCAAATGTTGAAAGCAAAACATTGGGCCTCCGAATGTTAACATAACAGCAGTATAACCATAAATCTCTGAAGAGATTTAAAAATTTGATTTGCCCATTTCATTGCTTCAAATTGCCATTGTTACAAACAAAACGTGTAATAGTAGCATAAATACACATAAACTTTCTATATAGTGCCTAATTTGCATCGGTATAATGCCTATTTAAGGTGTTTTGCTTGCAAACGGTTATTTTCTGCACATGGCAACACGAGCATTAATATGAAAAGTAAATACAGTCAGATCCCACATTCGCCCTTGAACCAAACGGGAAAGAAGCACACACACAAATTGACAAAAGTTCACGAAAGACATGCACGGTAAACTGAATTAACAGTTCTTTCCCAAACAGGTTGTCATTAAGCAACCCCAACTGAAAACAGCCAGAACATATATGTTTACCTATCTTATATTACAAAACAAAACAGAAAGCAAAATGGGCAGCTATTCAGGTGACCATATTGCTAGATGGCCTTAAAAAAGCCTACTTCTTAACAATAAAAAAGTTCGTTCGGAGATCTGAGGAACCGTCAATGCTTCATCTTATTGAATTTCAAACATTATTTAATGGTACCATTACAAACCACAATATTTAATCTCACAACTTGTTTACATTTAAATGTTGTATGCGTTACCTTTTTTACTATTAAACAAAATTTAATGAGATAAAGTAAGTGAATTATCATTGATTCGATTGATTAATATCATTTTGATAATGTCATAATCATATCAGTCGTGCCTAGACAGTATCGTCTGCACTTGCCAGTAATCTGATATGTCCTTACTTCCAGATGATCTTCAAACATGTTATGGAAATAATACTGTATTAATGTTAATGGACAAACCTCAATGTTTTATTGCAATTTGTTAGAACGGAAACAAGATTCTCGACCTCTTATTTTCTTCTGTGGCTGGTTTAACCTTTAAAGATTTACTTTTAACAGAAACACTTTTCTCCTACAAAGGCAAATTCTTTCTTTTAAGAGTTTACTCCCATTAAGGAGGGAAGGAAAGGTAAACTTGGCAGTTATTTCACGTAAGATTGTATCCATTCACCTAAAATTCTTGAAATGATAGGAGCTTAACTAAATTGTGATTGAAGATTCTCTTGTAGTAAAATACACATCACAGAAAACAAAGACATCAACCTCGGTGTCTGGGAATAAAATATTATAACACTTTCAATGCCCCCTAGCACCAGCTTCGGCTGATTTTTTTTTTCAATTGACTCCGAATGAGACCAAATAATACCAAAGAAACACATATTTTTCAATAAATGAAGTACAGGGAAGCATTTTGCCGTAGCCATATGGCACTTTACACTAGCAGCGGAGTAAAAATAACACTTTTTAGCGTGTTATATACGTTACTTTGGTTTAAATTTATGCTAAACGCCCAAAATATTTTTAACCATGGTTAGGGGGTTCAGATGACGTTACGTCATCGCGTAATTTGCTTTTTGCGCGCTAAAAATACCCCTTTTTTACCATGTTGTATTGCTATAGTTTAAAAGAATTTTGTCGTGATTTTTCTGAAGAATAATGAAAACACCCTTCTTTTTTAATTATAAGGCATTTTCAGTGCCAAAAATTCTATTTTACACGTAAAATAACATTTGATAACCACTGACCACCGTCGATTTCCTTTAACGTCATTATAACGTGGCCGCATTTTTCCGATTGTTTGCAACATAGTGGGGTGCCTTGAAACGGTTTCCGCGGCAACGTGTAAGCGTGATTAGTCAGACTGACTAATCAAATAAATTCTGAGATAGTGACCTTTACGAGGTTGATTGCCTCGGTAAAATCCGATCGTTAACAAGAAAACTAGAGCAATTTGACTGAAATAAGCCGAATTTTAACAGGTAAATAACTGGTTTACAAAACTGAGGCACTCATATTTGAATTCTATGACCTATAATCCACAAAAAACATTCCACCTCTGTGCCATGAGCTATTTTATATGTCGCGGAAATCATTCATTGGAGAGATGGTATCGGCGATATTAATGACGTTTCTCCACCTGCCGTTACGCTAAATTTGACATCAGGATTTTTCATCACTTGATTGAGGGCTCCCCCGAAGCTACGATTATGCAGTCGTTATTTTATTGTGTTAAGCAAATTTAATCGAGTCAGTTTTGATCTAAATTATTGTGTTTTGCTATTTTCCATATATTTTTATATACAAAGCAAAGGAAAGCGAAAGTGAAAGTACCTTGAACATTTATTATTTACCGTAAATTAACTTTGGTCGGCATTAATCAGAATTATTTGGCATTCTCCCCGCATGAAAATTATGTAAACACATACATATAAACATAAATTCAATTGTCATAAAACTCATATTCTCAATCACTTTCTGTCACAATTCAAAAGATTTTATTCCAAGTATCGCAGTCGACAATTAAAGATCAGCATACATTTAAGGAGTACTCGTAGCTCAATGGATTTAGCACTGAGCTAGCGGTTCAATTCTCGCTGTAGGCAAAACTCTTTTCACCCGTAAATAGGGTTCCATTGCACACATCCTTTCATTTTTCTCTTGTCGTCCTCATATGACCGAATGCTCTTGAAAAGGTCGTAAAATGCGTCATTTCATCTATTTCGTCTGCCCCCTCCCATATCATAAAACACCACAGAAATATCAAAGTAAAAAGTATGCAAAGACCAGGAACTGAAACAATCAAAATCCAAATCCAGCCCTCAAACCATAGTTGGAAACAACTAAGATTACAAATAATCAAGATACAGAGAACATATGGCCAACCGAGTGAGCAGCTTGTTCCCAAAAGGTGGCCACTCAGCAACCCAAACCGAACCAAAAATAATGATAACATACATAAGGTAAAACATCACAGAAACTCTGACACCAAAAACAGGCAACAAAGAACCACAACAGAACTACCGCCTTGGAACGGTCAGTAATGAATTACTGGGGGGGCTTAAATCGATTTTACAGGCCCAACCTCACCCTCAGTTTCTGAAGTGGTACAAAACATTTAGTTGGTAGTTCGGTTCGCATGATAACCCTCTAACTCGTCAATGAATCATCACGGTAAACACATAAATCAAATTTCAACACCATGAAGAAGCAAAGACGAGGACTCAACAGATACAACGGGCCGTCTGACAGGTGGAGATCCCTGTCCTGCCAAACGACCCCACTGGAAATCTGAAGCAAAAGAAGGTCACCAGTTGAGCCAAAGAATGCCCACATAATAGTGCCTTTGTGTTGGTCAAACAGTGCAAAGCCAAGATGAATATCAACTTGGATTTTTTTTTTCTTTTGTCAGTCCTGAATGAAGTTGTTATTTAAATTTGTATGTTTATTTTAGGACGATGTATATTTTGGTACCATCAATTTCTGTTATCGCACTAGTCTGCTGCGGCCGCTGCTGATGTTGGACTATGCACCTTAAAGTCTCCATAGTACTTTCTACTCACAGCGATAGAACGTCTAAATCAACCTAAATGAGAATGTGGGTTAATGAGCATATATATTGAATTACGTAACTGTTGCAAAGAGTATGGGAAACAATGTGTTTGGATAACCAAATTTAGTGCTACAGATGCGGATTTCCATATTCAACTTTTTCAATGTCTCTAATCCTCATAAAGGCTGAAATAATAATAATAAAAATGATGGGAAAATAGCTCCACAAAGTACTAGTTCCTTTCCTGGTTCCCCTTCGAACCATGCAATATTATGAAAAAGCGCGCCAGGTTTGTACGCTGTATTTTTACCGTTTATTGGAAGAAGCTCATTTTAGTTGCCAATTTCGGGTACCCGAACGGTTTTAAGTGAAAATTAACGATGTTCTATTTGTTTAAACTATATCAGGGTCATTTACAATAATGAATCTTTAGTAAGAAGCTTGCAGCGATAACTCAAAATATAAGATTATACAAATAAAGGGTATTTAAGTTACTTACTGATCAGCTGACAAACATTGTCAACTGTTCAGCCAAAATAAATCATGAAAGGAACATTCTATGGTCAGTGAAAATATTTCAAGGATTTGTATCGGGTCTTTTTTACTAAGAATAAATTTTGAAATATCTTCTGGAAGCAAGGCAGACATTAAAGAAACAGGTACAAGAGACTTGGTTTCATTGAGCCAGTTCAAGTGCAGTAATTTAGTGTTGCAACACTGCCAATGTCCCCCAGCACCCCGGCTTAGGCGGAACTATTTTCGAACTGACTCAGAATGAGCCCAATGGGCCTATTATGTAATATTCACTATGGTGAAGTATGGGAACACTTTTTATATGGCTGCCACATTACACTTAACATTAGTTACATTGAACCGACTTCAATTTAACTGTTTTCTAACTGTCAAATGACCACCCTAAAGGAATGGTAAAAATATAATCTGCATTATTATAATAAACCCAGGGATACGTTTCTAAGTACGGTGGTTGTGGGAAGGGGGTTGAGGGGGATGCAGTCAGGGTTGCGTCCGGGCGATGGTGCCTGGTAAATTTCAGTGCCGAGGCGTCCAACTAATTTATATGGATAATAGAAGAGTAAGGGTCTACTATGTTTGCAGTAGTTGTGGGTGGGGTAATTTGGATATTTCTTCTCTCGCCTGTCATATCTCTTATTTCTCTCCCTCTCTGGGAGACAGCTCGATACAAATTGAAATACTGTTTCAAAGAGTTTTTAAACCCCATACCACCAACCAATTAACCAAGTACGGGGAGGCTGATGAAATAAATGTTATCTGCTATTTATTATGGTCCCGTATGATCAAAGAACATATGTTCTTTACTCATGTATGCCAACAAATAGACACGCTTGGATGAGCTATTTATTTTACAAGAATATGTTATATTTACTAACCAGATGTGCATATTTTGCAATATAAGCATATCTTACTGATGAATGAGATAGTGACTTGTATCTGTTGCGAGAAGTGGTAAGCGAGACGTGCATTTCGGGCTTTACCTTCTTTTTTCATGGAAATGCAGATTTTACAGAAAGTTTGACCAACAAAAAAGCCACAAAGTTACCTTGGAAACAAGTGAACCACTTAAAAATGCGCGCAAATGTTCCAGCTTTAACTAGGTATTGAGGCACACACTAGATCATTTGTGAATTTGCTTTATCCCCTTTTCTCGTAATATCATCTCTTTCAGTTTGGCCGGCAAACACTGTTTTTGTGGCCATTTTGGGCAAGTAAATGGCATCCTGGTTACCATGGAAACAGCTGAACCACTAAATAATGCTTGCAAATTGTAAAACTTGTATAACTGAATTGCGTTTAAGTACCTTTAGGATTTGTGACTGTTTCTAATCTTTTTTTATTTTGCATTTGATATCTTTTTATCATGGAAACTCTGTGTTAGCGGCCATTTTGAACAAGAAAATGGCCGCCATATTACCATGGAAACAAACTCACAAATAAAAAATGCTAGCATCTGGTGCAGCTTTTATAATTGCTTCATACATTTTATCATTTATGGGTGTTCTTTATCATATTCTGTCGTTTTGTCATTATTCTCTTCATATAAAACTCTGATTTCGCTGCCATTTTGAACCAGAAAATGGCAGCCTGGTTACCATGGAAACGAGCGAACCACTCAAAAATATTTGCTGAAGGTGCCGCCCATATTTCTGCATTTTACAGTGTATATGAATTAGACTATAAGTAGAAGACTTAAATCCCTGCCGCAATTTATGCTTAATGAATGAGAAATTTGGTGCCATCAGCCCGTATACTGAATACATTGGAGCATGATTACAAAATTGGTCGCAATGGCTTGTCGAAAACATGTCATAACTTTTGAACCAAGCACCCTATCCTAATAATGTACGTATCATTTTAGAGGAAATTGGATATGCTTTCTCATAAAATAGGTAAAAATAAGTATATTTGCATTCTTAAAAAGCACCTGAACCCCCAACCATGGTTTTAATATTGCTTTTAAAAGAATAGCTCAAAACAGATAAAGTAGTGTTAACTGGCAGCGATCAGGAATGGATTCAATGGGTGCCACAACCCTCCCATGATACCAAACTAGAAGAAATAACAAAAAGTAAAAAGAAAAGTACTCAAATAATACTAGCAAGTAGCAAAATAAACATGCAGTCCATTCCATGCAGATGACCTCATAGCTAGCCTTTTACCAACATAACAAGGCACACACAACGCCAATTTTCAACAGGATAATGGCAAATTACAGATGAAAGAAACCAATGTTTCGAAAACAACAGAACGGTGGACAGCACAAACTTTAACATAAATACACCACAATGAATAAACCGCCTTGGAAATATCGCTGATTAATTACATACGGTAGGTTTAAACACTTTCACATTCATGTTAAAAATAACTCAACCCAATATGGTCTTGGCGTATTTTGCATTTGCAACATCTAATCTCAAGGAATATTTTTAAATAAAAGTTACAAACGTTACCTTTCTAAGTACAAAACTGTAATCTATCAAAACTTAGTTTGTATTGCGTGATTCTTAAAAATAATTAAGATATTAATGAATATAAATAAATTTACTACTTTTCCATGAGCAGATTAATTCACGAGCGCTTTCTTTAGTACTTTTCCATGTGCAGATTAATTCACGAGCGCTTTCTTTAATTTTTGGGACAATTTAAATTTTTCTTGTCAAGTAAACAACATTGTTTGCTGTCTGAGTAGGCGACTAAACTATGCAGATTTTTTTTTTTGATAAATAATGAATATAATTAGCTTAACTTTGTTTATTTGTTTAACAGGCAAAGTTCCAAATGAATGTATTCCTGGAGGAATGACAGTCTTTTTATGCAAACATGTTAATCTGTTAAGTACGTTACTTTGCTAAAGAAATGTATTGTATGTTTAAAACTTATTTCAACTATTGTGTTGCATCATGTTTAGTATGATCTGGAGGAAACAGGTCAACTTTTCTGTTTACAATAACTTATTAGCTACGTTTTATCAAACAATTGCGTTTTAAGTTTTAAAGGGGTACATGAACTTTTATAACGAGAATAACAGCCCCGATGTTCTTAACTGTTTTCTGTGCAGCTTAATTTATAGCATATTAACTATTCTTAAAGAAAATATTGAGATTTGATACAGTTAAATCATTACGGCATATTTCTCATCGATTCTTATTTTATAAAATTAAAATTTAATAGGGTAACGTTAATAACTGCCCATTACAGAGTTATGCAAGTTTTGTATAGGTGGCAAACGCTGAATGTGATCACTACAGGACAAAACAATCATTTTAATATATAAAAACAAATATTACACCCGATTGACTACTATCTGTCTTTTCTAGGACTCTTATGGAATCATATTTGCTTCACTATAGGTAGTCACACCCCTCGCTTATTTTGACTATTTTGACAATAAAATTTGATGAGCAGAACAATCAAACCTAGTTTCTGAAGGTTCAGACTATTCAAAAATACATTCAAACTAAGTATAGCAGAGGGTGCCACCTCCGACCCTTATTTTGGCAAGATAGGCGATTTTGGCTCCTAGAGTATAACTGTGGTCTGCAGATATTCAGTTACAATAAATCAAAACAGATTTCGGGCTGCAAGTCTATTTTACAACCCATAGTATGGTCTTACTTCTTGACTTAGTACTTTACCTTCATGGTGCTATTACCAGTTTGATGTCCTGCGTTGGTTGTTCCACAGAGAATCAATTCCTAAATGTTGCCTTTTACACTATTTTATCTGTTTTTGACCTTTTCCTATAAAAACTGTATAATAAATCACAGATTTAAAATGATTGCCTTATCACATGTATTTTCACCAAAGTAACGTATATAACAGGTTAAAAGGTAAGAGTTATTTTACTTTACTGCCACAAGTGTAAAGTGGCTGGAGGGAAAAGCTCTCTTTTACTTCATCATAATGAATACCACGTTTATGATCATCTGGGCTCATTCTGAATCAGTTCTAAAAAGGACCTTAGTTCAAGCTATTGCTTGGCGGTATTGGCAGTGTAGTAACATTACATTACTGAACACAAGCTCAGTTATACCAAGATAAATGTAATGTTTTCTCTGATGCGTAACTTGCTTCCAAAGAACTTTATTTTGGAATTTAGTTAAGCCTTTTTCATTCCACCAGACATAAAAGAGAATTGATATTTTGTGGCACAATATAACTCTGCCATTTTTCATCTCAGCCTCCTTTCTTAATGCGGGAAGGGGGAGAGGGATGGGGGCGAGAGGGATTAAGAGTTAACCATTTTTGGAAATGTTTCATATCTAGGGAAGCAAACAGGATGTCACAAACGTTGTCACCCATCAAACAAATGGCAATAAAAGATAGAGGTGTGCCCATTTACATTTACACAGTATTGTATCCATGAAATGCTTCAAGAAAATTTAAAAGCAAAAATCATCTACGAGATAAAAGAAAGCAGATTTGTTTTCATTGATTCTGTTTTTGAAATTGCAGATAATATTTCCAGCCATGGGTAATATGTTTATGGTATATTGTCATTATCTTCAGTTCATTATCAACATGACTTTTAAATCAAATCAATGAAAAAATCACTTCCTTAAACTCCTAGTTTGGAAGTAATAAAAGGTAACGTATACAACATTAAACAATAAAAGAGTTATCAGATTACCCTTTTACTGTTAAGAAGTGTTTATATTTATGCTTGAGTAGCCATTAGCAGAAAGTAACCCGTCCTTAAGTAATCCGCAAATGTTGAAAGCAAAACATTGAGCTTCCGAATGTTAACATAACAGCAGTATAACCATAAATCTCTGAAGAGATTCAAATATTTGATTTGCCCATTTCATTGCTTCAAATTGCCATTGTTACAAACAAAATGTGTAATAGTAGCGTAAATACACATAAAATTTCTATAAAGTGCCTAATTTGCATTGGTATTATGTCTGTTGAAGGTGTTTTGCTTGAAAACGGTTATTTTCTGCACCTGGTAACCCGAGCATTAATATGAAAAGTAAATGATAGGCAATGATCAGGAATTAATATGTAATCAGATCCCACATCCCGCCCTTAAACCAAAAGGGAAAGAAGCACACACACAAATTGACAAAACTTCACGAAAGACATGCACGGTAAACTGAATTAACCGTTCTTTCCCAAGCAGGTGGTAATTCAGCAACCCCAACTGAAAACAGCCAGAACATATATTTTTACCTATCTTATATTACAAAAGAAAACATAAAGCAACATGGGCAGCTATTCAGTTGACCAGAGTGCTAGATGGTCGTAAACAAGAAAACTTCATAACAATAAAAGGGTTCGTTCGGAGAACTGAGGAACCGTCAGTGCTTCATCTCATTGAATTTCAAACATTATTTAACGGCATCATTAAACACCAGAATATTTAATCTCACAACTTGTTTACATTTAAATGTTGTATGCGTTACCTTTTTTACTATCAAACAGATGAGACAAAATAAGTGAATTATCATTAATTCGATTAATTATCATTTTGATAATGTCATAATCATATTATTCCTGCCTAGTTAATATCGTCTGACCTTGCCAATGTCCTTACTAGCTATGTCCTTACTTCCAGGCCAGATGATCTTCAAACATGTCAAGGAAATAATACTGTAATAATGTTAATGGACACACCTCAATGTTTTACTGCAATTTGTTAGAATGGAAACAAGATTTTCGACCTCCTATTTGCTTTTGTGGCTGGTTTAACCTTTAAAGATTTACTTTGAACAGAAACACTTTTTTCCTAGAAAGGCAAATCCTTTCTTTTAAGAGTTTACTCCCATTAAGTAGGGAAGGAAATGTAAACTTGGCAGTTATTTCACGTAAAATTGTATCCATTCACCTAACATTCTTGAAAAGATAGGAGTTAAATTCAATTGTGATTGAAGATTCTCTGGGAGTAAAAAATGCATCACAGAAAACAAAGACCTCAACCTCGGTTACTGGGAATAAAATATTATAACACTGTCAATGCCCCCTAGCACCAGCTTCGGCTGATTTCTTTTTTTATTTATTTTTTTTTTCAAATTGACTCAGAATGAGCCCAAATGAAACCTGACGACAAAGAAACACATAATTTTCAATTAAAGGAAGTACAGGGAAGCGCGCTTTGTAACGTGTTATATACGTTATTTTGGTTTAAATATATGCCGAACGCCCAAAATATTTTTAACCATGAATTTGATATTGCTTTCAAAACAAAAGCTCAAAACAGATATGGTAGTGTAAACGGGCTGTGACCAGGAATGGATTCAGTTGGTGCCACAACCCTCCCATGATACCAAACTAGAAGTAGTAACATAAAGTAAGAAGACAAGTACTTAAATAATACTAGAAAGTAGTAAAATAAACATGCAGTCCATTCCATGCAGATGACCTCAAAGCTAGCCTTTCATCAACATAATAAGGCACACACAACGTCTGTTTTCAACAGGATAATGGCGAATTACAAACAAAATAAACCAATGTTTCGAAGACAACAGAACTGTGGACAGCACAAACTTTAACATCAATACACCACAATGGATAAAAATCGCCTTGGAAATATCGTTGATAAATTACATACGGTAGGTTTAAACGATTTCACATTCATATCATAAATAAATCAAGCTAATACGGCCTTGGCGTATTTTGCATTTGCAACATCTAATCTCAGGGAATATTTTTCAAATAAAAGTTACAAACGTTACCTTTCTGAGTACAAAACTGTAATTTGTCACAATTTAGTTTGTATTGTGTGATTCTTAAAAATCATTAAGATATTAATGAATATAAATAGATTTAGTATTTTTCCATGTACAAATTGATTCACGAGCGCTTTTTTTTTTTAATTTTTTAATTTTTGGGACAATTTCAGTTTTTCTTGTCATGTAAACAACTTTGTTTGCTGTCTGAGTAGGCGACTAAACTATGCAAAATATTAATTTTTTTTTGATAAAAAATAATGAGTATCACTTGCTTAACTTTATTATTTGTTTAACAGGCAAATTCCAAATCATTGTGTTCCTGGAGGAATGACAGTCTTTTTATGCAAACAATGTTATCTGTTAAGTACGTTACTTTGCTTAAGAAATGTATTGTATGTTCAAAACTTATTTAAACTATTGTGTTGTATCATGTTTAGTATGGTCTTAAGGAAACAGATCATTTTTTTCTGTTTTAAATAGCTTATTAGCTATGTTTAGTCAAACAATTGCGTTTTAAGTTTTAAAGGGGTACACGAATTGCTTTAACAAAAATATCAGCCCAAATGTTCTTAGCTGTTTTCTGTGTAGCTTAATTTATAGCATATTAACTTTTCTTAAAGAAGATATTGAGATTTGATACAGTTTAATCATTACGGCATATTTCTTATCGATTCTTATTTTATATAATTAAAATTTAATAGGGTAACGTAAATAACTGCCCATTACAGAGTAATGCAAGTTTTGTAAAGGTGGCAAACGCTGAACCTGATCGCTACAGATCAAAATAATCATTTTCATAAATAAAAACAAATGTTACACCCGATAGACTACTATCTATCTTTCCTAGGCCACTTATGGAATCATGTTTGCTCCACTATAGGTAGTCAAGTCCATCACTTAATTTGACTATTTTGACAATAAAATTTGATGAGCAGAACAATCAAACCTAGTTTCTGAAGGTTCAGACTATTCAAATATACATTCAAACTAAGTATAGCAGAGGGTGCCACCTCCGACCCATATTTTGGCAAGATAGGGGAATTTGGCTCCCAGAGTAGTTACCAATATAAAATGTGTTGGAAATAAACCATTGATTTGAATTAGCAATAGAAACTACTCTCTTGTTGAGGCACTCCAGCAAGTGGTTTTTAGTGGAACTTTTTTCTTTAAAGATGCTTAAATATCAAAATTTTAGGCTTAACATACCCAAAACCATTTCTCGTAGCTAAATACTGACTTGCAGCATATTGCATGACCTCTTTTGTCTATTTTTATCATTTTTTGTTTTGAGGTGGGTTTTCCAATAGTAAAAATATTCCTTCTGGTTTCCAGCCTTTGATGAGGTTCATTTTAATTTTAATAAAGCTGGGAACCACCCATTGTGACATCACAACAGAAATGATGTCATCACTAATCACCTGATCTGTTTTGGAATATGACCATTTCAGCAAAGGGTTGTTTGCAGTGTCAGATACACTTATGCATCTTTTTGTTTTCCAAAAAGATATTACTTATGAAAATAACTGCTATAAGATATAAGCATAAATTCTTCTGAACTGATTTCATGTTAATTTTATATGAAATGGTAATTTTCAAGAATGTGCTTGAAACATGCCACCCCTACAGCAATAATGGTTTAACTTGAGGCGGCCATTGTTGTTGTTGTTGTTAATAGAGTCCCGCCGTTGATTTGTCGGCGCACCCGGATAACCGGTAAAAGTGTTTATCAATGATAAGAGTTTTAAATTAAACTAAAGTTTCCTGCACCAATGAATAATCCACCACCACTTATATACACATACACAGTGTCAAAGTTTCCTGCACCAATGAATAATCCACCACCCTGAATATACACATACACAATAAGAACGATGTCAATAACCTCCACCAAAGCACTTTCCTGAGATCCGATGTTGAGTCTACTGAAGCTTAGGGAGACCTTGAATGGCCTTGCAGAGGGTTTTGTGTGATAACCAGTGTCCTGCTTGGCACTCCTTGCTGCAGTACTTAATAAATCTGCAGCCTGTACAACGTCTCAGGTCGACTTTATTTCCTAAGGAATAACAGTTTGCACAGTAGTCGGGGCAGTTATCATCCGGTTCTGTATAACAATCCAAGGCTGACAACTCTTTTTCCGAACTCAAAACAACAGGTATCTCAGGAGAGTGAACCAGTTCATTTAAATCACTTTCAGTGGATAAATCCAAATCAGGATCCAATTGACTGGAAATGTGTTTACAGGCACCAGAAGAATCCAAATCTGTATGAAACTGAAAAAAAATACATTGCAAGAGATTACTTTCCATGCTTGAGGCTTGAGAGCATGCCAATGAATTTCAAAAACTCTACTGGACAAATCTGACTACGAGAAATGGTAGTAAACTGAACCACGTAAGTGGAATTTGCTGTTTCTTTATCCTTTAAGTATAAACTTCAAAAAACCACTTGCTGGAGTGCCTCAACAAGAGAGTAATCTTTGATTTTGACTGACAAATTACTGAAAGAAACCTAGACTAATAAATCCTTTTAGGAAAATGTCGAAACCTATTAATAAATAGCATTACATAATGTAAATGTATTATCGAACAAAATTAAATTTATTGCAGCAGACTTAACTGGTATAAAATGAGTCAAAAAATCCTTGCCCTTGTCCAACAACTGAAATAAATCTTTGACCTTGACCGACAAGTTAAAGACAGTTAGTCTGATAAATCATGCCTAACTTTCTTTTCATAACTTGTCGGTCAAGGTCAAAGATTTATTTTAGTTGTTGTTGTTTATTTATTAATTTTTTGAATTCTCAGGATTTGTACATAAGCAGAACAAATAAAAAAAAATTAAATTAAAAGTGGTAATTTAAACCAATTTTTCAGTGCTAACTCACTCTGACTGAATACGTTTTTACATACATACGTATAAACGATACAACCTGTGCACATCGAACTGGAATATACCCAAAATAAGACTGCCCCCATTAGCGGTAAAGCTGGGTGCCAGTTCTCAGACGTTTTAACAACTAAAAGATGGCCATAAGATGCTTTTATACCATTTTTAAAGTTATTTAATATCCTCCATATGAATTGCTGACTCAGTGTTGTATGAAACCATTGTAAGAAAGACCATAGCATCTGTAATGGAGTATCTGATCGCCGTCGTGCAGATAAGGATTCTTATCCGCACGACCGTCTTGCGGATAAGGATTCTTATCCGCACGACCGTCTTGCCGATAAGGATTCTTATCGGCACGACGGTCGTGCCGATATCCTCAGCCTTCTTGTGAATCCCCCTAGTGCGTAAAATTTGTTTACTTCTCACTTAATCTCGCGAGATTCTGACTGCTGTCAATTGGAAAATGTAAACAAACAAGAAGTCTACTCGCTAACCTTTTTCCCGCCAAAGATGGAAATCAGAAAGAATAAAACATACCGCAACCTAATATGAAAATAGGCACTGCCTATTGGCGAGCATCGCTGTAGCCCTTATGAAGGGCCGTATATTCTATTCTGTTCTATGTCGATGCAGGATTTTTTTTACGGTAACCCATCAACGTCGCAGCAATCGGACATCCTCGCCTATGGAATTGACCGAAGTGTTACGATTGCATCACGGCTTATTTTTCAACTTCCGGTCGAACGTTGAAATTATTTACATACACATATCTTTGTGTCTACGGAGAATAGCAGCCATGAAATCGATCAAACTTCCTGTTTAATCATAATGGCAGCCCCCATATGGAGGTAAATTCCGGTCGAGAAATCGAACAATGGTTTTCTGAAGCAATATATGCAACATCGTCTACATTTTCTTTTGGCTAATGTCCTACCATAAGAGCTCGCCCTTCGGGCTAGCGGGCCCTTCAGGCTCGCGATGCTCGCTATTAACCCAGGGAATTGTAAGAGAAGGAATAACAACAGACTGATTGGACCAATTAACACCAATTAAGTCCTGTAGAATCTCTATGGAGACTACTCGGAGAGGTGCTAATCAATTTGATAACATTGTACCCCATCATCGTTACCGACACACCTAGACAAAGAGCCGATTCTTATCGCCGTCTCACTAATTTATCGAGTGAGGCACCTGTTAATTTTCTTAATTTTATAAATTAGAACAATTTACGTAAAGTGCGCGTAGTTACAGTGAAGTGCGGCGTGTAAAACAGCCTCATGCAGTTTTTCAGTCATCCAAATCGGACCACAAATAGTTAACTTACAGCGTTTCAAAATATTACGTCTCCTATGAAAAAAGGAATTTACGCATTTTTTATATTAAATTTTAATGGTCTTCTGGCAAAGTCCTGAAAATAAAGTCATGTTTATAATATTATGGGAACAAATTATGTAAGGATTTGGATTTGGATTTATTGCTTTACGTCCACGGTAAACAACTATGTTCATGTCGGGACGGTCAGTTAACCTAACCACACTATTCCTGGGCAGGCTTAGACCTCCTAAGCGGTTAACCAGTACTAAGTGCACATACTTCCGCCAATAACTGACAACTGTCCTTCTTGAATCAGCGGAAGGAGAAACGAAAGTATGTGGCCAGGCCGGGTATCGAACCCAGGACCTCTGACTTATGAGTCAGGTGCCCTGCCGATTGCGCTACGCGGCCCGGCAAAAAAATATGTAAGGATAGTCACTGTCTAAATGTACCGATGCGAACATTGAAAAAATATGAGTTAATGATAACCAGTCATTATCGACTAAAGCAAATTTCAAGGAATGAAAATCCATGAAATACACATGCACAGTAGTGGTGCGGGGCTTTAGAAGCGGCTTCTTAATCACCATGAGGTCGAGGGATGGGTGCGAACTTGAGTTCAAGGTAAAATTAATAAAGAAGCATGGAAAAGGCCGTTTTTCAAACATCATCGCATTCATTAAACCTCTCCGATTTTGGGTCATCTTGAAGTTCATAGTCATACTATGTCATACTATGAGATCATACTTTCACACGTCATACATCAGATTGGGCCGTGCAATGCCTGAGCAATTTTTAAAGTCAGACCTTAAGTTAAAAAAAAAAGATTTTTCAGTGGTCAGTTTAATGTCTAAACAATGACTCATTAAAGAAATCATAAGGGTATAAAAATATACTGCATTTTGGTAGTTTATAAGAAATTTCGTAGGCGTCCGTCAATTCTTACTAAAGTGCGGAACAAGGCGCAATTATGAGATATTTTCATAGTGTTTGTCTTCTACTTCTCATAATATTTTTAACCCATAAGACTAACTTGAAAGCGTAAATATGTAAAATTCAAATTTTAACTCCATAAGACACCGAATTTCATAGAATAAATAATTGACCATGTCAGCAAGGTTGGCAAAAAGGTGGGAAATACTCATATTTCCCAGGACGGCGGGAAATACTGGTAATTCCCGGGAATTACTGGGAAATTAGTCCCTCCCCAACTAGAAAACCTTTACATTTTTCAACAGCCATAAAAGTACATGTATATATGCAATGCAAAACTAATTAAATATCCCTTTATTTTGATCATTAAGCAAAGGTACAGATAAAATATTATCAAGATCTTCATTTGCTGTCAAATTACTTTTCCAAGATGAGTCTGCATGTACATGTACACAGGGATAAAGACTAACAATTTTGACTTCGGGGCCCACACTGCCAAAATTCAAAATTTAACATTAGGGGTATGGGTATTTTCTCCAAAATTTCAGGGGCCCAGCCCAAAATTTAGGGGCTGTGGGCTACTGGGCCCCTGTTAGTCTTTATCCCTGGTACAGTTGTCTCTATGGTCTATCAATAAGTTGTTTTAACACTAAGATTAAAAGTACCCATAGTAATTGTCACCTGGCTGTTGAATCTAGACAATTATTTTTCACACCTTCAGTGGTGTTTGGTCATTACTTACACAAGGCAGCATGATTGATTATTCTCTTGAGAAGCCTTTGGGAAAAAAAAGAAGATATTACAGGACTTCATCAGGTGACCATTAGTCCATATTTGTCCTCGCATCATAGTTTTAATTAATCAGGTGACAAACTCAGATACATGCAAGAAATTAGAGTATGGTACAAAGCCTGTTTTTGTGAAATAGCTGTGAATCTATGCCCGGTTTTGAAGACCTTCACATGCATCTGTCATATTTTGGTATGCCCGGTTTTGAAGACCTTCACATGCATCTGTCATATTTTGGTATGATCAAACTTAGGAACAGATTAAATTAGCCTGCATAAAGCAATCATGGTCTTTAACAGTGATAAATCAGGCAAAAATGGTCAGTAAAACTGCAGCTCAGTTTCAAATTGTATGAGAACTATTAAAAGATCTTGTCAGGGATCAAGCTAGACTCAAAGTTTAGGGAGAAGTGACTTCTCCCTCCAGCTGAAATAGGGAGAAGTGACAGCCGTGAAGGGAGAAGTGGTATTGCACAATTATGACATTTTTCATTCAGTTTTAAAGAAAAATAGCTATTATGCATACTATTAACATTAAATTGAAAGATTAATAAGCTGCAATGGGTTTTTAGGGTAAATTGTCATAACAGCTTGTTTGTGGAATGATTTGATGAAAATTCTAAAAAAAAAAAAAACAACGATTTTTTTTTTTAGGAGACTCCCACTTCTCCCTAAGCCCAATTTAGGGCGAAATTTCGGCCCCTAGGGCGATTATTTCGCCCAAATCGCCCCATAGCTTGATCCCTGCTTGTGTTTAAAAATACAGTGGTGAAACACTATTAAGTGAACTAAGGGATTTGACAGCTTGGTATTATTATGAATTAGAATTTGAAATTATAGCCTTAAACAACCAAGACTCATCTGTTGTGTCCTCTGGTATCGACCAGGTATATTTGCATGATATGTATACAAATGATAACAAATATGTGCTTTCAACTTAAATTTAAAGAAACAGGACAAATTATTTTAGCAAAAACAGCTATAAAATTTCATATTTCCCAGTATTTCCCACTTTGGCTGAATTTGGAGTATTTCCCAGGACGGTAATTACCACTGGGAATTCCCGCCACTGGTATTTCCCGGCCAACCTTGAGTCCATGTGCCCAGCGAAGAGTAAATTTAAAGAGTAATTACACTTCAGGAACTGACTGAATCAGATCCCAAACTGACTGAATCAGATCCCAAACTGACTGAATCAGATCACCCTTTCATCAGGTCAGATCAGTCTTCGCTGTGCGCGTTGTGCAGCTGAAGACCAAGCGTTTCTTGGGCTGAAAGCATAGTCTCTTCTGACTGGATAGGTCATGAGCATGGCTGATCGAAGGCTTCTCCGGGCATACGTCATTTTCCTTTTTCTCATACGCAGCGCATTTTATGGAAACCGCCTCCTTGAGAAGGGTAAACAAGAGCGCAAACTTTATACAAGCCGAGGAAGAAGTCACAAATGCCAAATACGAAACGGAATATTCTTTTTATTAAATGAAATCGGGTGAATTCTTACAAACGCCAATTCATATGCACAAATGGGGTCAATCACGTCTTTGTCAATAGCCAAACCATCGATATCAAACTTGCCATCGTTCATTCAATTTTCCGGTAAATTTATGAAATAACAATACTTTAATTCATCACATAGAAATGATTAATGTAATTTTACAATGGCAATAAGGATGGGTTTTTTTATCTGGTTTAAACAATTTTCTTGTATACTTTTCAATGAACTATAGAGATTTCTCGGTGAAATCGAGACTGATAATCTCATTTTAGATTTCACTGTTTCAAAAATAGCAGTTTCGTTAAACAGTCTCATTTATTTGTTGATTAACTGGCTAAACCTTATCCGCCTTGACTAAAATTACGTTATGCAAGTTGCATGTCATTACGGCGTTACTGACATCAATAAAAACGTCAATAAAATGCGAACGTAACATTGTTAAAACCACACGACGTCAGTCCACTTAAATGTCTTGTAGGCATGCTTTCTTAGCCGATTTCTTGAGATCTATTTGTCAAATTGGAATTTCAAGCTATTTTCCACTTGCAAACTTTGCTTACAACCATTATCATACCAAGTAAACAAGTTGGAAACATCAATTTGGCGAAAAACGGCAATAAAAAAGTTGTGTCTCTGTCATGACGGCTGACGCATTTGAATTAACTGAATCATTGCTATTTTATAGCATTAAAGAAACAGAAAGTTCGACTATTTCAGTGTAAGATCGATTTTAATTTCACTCATGGACATCAAAAGTGGTATTTTCACTCGTGGCTTCGCCACTCGTAAAAATACTGCTTTTGGTGTTCATTCGGTGAAATAAAATCGATCTTACACTGAAAAAGTCATATATAGTCTAATGACATAAAAACATAACTGAAGATCACAGCCAGTTGCGCATACTCGGTCAGACGGTTTCAGTATCGGATAAGCGGCAGGACGGTAATCTTGCGCAATTTTCATACGTACTTATCAATATATTGCAAATAGGTGATAAAGAGTCGGTAACGATGATGGTACTTTTGATGTGGGTTCTGTTGTTATTCCTTGTGTCTTATACTTCCATGATTAACCTATTAACAATATTCTTTCAAACATAAGCCTCTCTAATTAACTCGCCGCATAACTGCAACAAAGTTATGCTGATCATGATTGTTTATCAACCCATCCTAATTGGTACATGTAAATACCGTACGGTCAAACAATACTTGCGTTGAGGATGCGATCAATTAGCTTATTCACGCACACTTACAGTGTATTAATTGAACCGTTATCAGCGCCGTAAAAAAAGGATTGCGAATCATATGCCTTGTCTGTAAAAATACTGTACATGTACTTGTATAGAAACTTGCATTTACTGTACCTACCGGGACAAAATTCAACGCGTGATGCGAGAAAGTTTCTAACATACATCAGTTTATGAATTTCACGCGTGATACGTGGAATTTTCTTGCGTGGAACGTGGGATTTTCAAACACGCGAGGAAGTTTAGTGTGAAATGTGTGAGAGTTGCGAGAGAATCTCATGGATTTTAATCCCTTCCTCGCGATTTTAAGTGTCACGCGAGAGCATGTCAGATCAAGTCTTAACATTGCGTGTACTGTAGAATAACCGAAAAGCACAGAAATACCGAAAAGCAATTTTCAAAAATTAGTTTTACATGGGAATTATTATTTAAGTTGGGCTTTTCTTGACTGGAAATCATTTGTAGTGTTATTAGTGAGACTTTTATTAGCTTGGCTTTCATATTATATTAGCATTGTAACAAAAAAGTCGCTAATGAAGCTCAGCTTTTTCCAGTGCTTTTCGGTTTTCCAGGAATATGAAATGCCATCTGCTTTATGTATTTTTTAAGCAAAACAAACCATATGAGTAAATAAAATAGCATGGTTGTGTTGAGTCAAAGAAACTAATTATATTCTGAGCAGACTTCCAATCACAGCCTGAGAAAATGTAATAGTGTGGGTGCTTTTCTTTTATATGTTAGAGCACTACTTCTTGGACTAACATTTGAAACCGAGACAACTGTGGTGCAGAAAACTTCTCTTTAGTGCTCTTGCTACCCATGAAAGTAAAATTACAATGATAATTCACATAAAAACTGATTTTTTAAATTGCTTTACGGTTATTCCAGTGCTTTCCGGTATTTCCGTGCTTTTCGGTGATTCTATGTACCGCTTCTTCATAACTGCTTTTCTGGAGCAAGTGGGTTAGTCCAGTATGTTTTGTTGCAAAGCTTTTCAAGCTTTGAAATATAATGACTCAAAACAGTTCCAATACCAACTTCTGACTAACTTTTAGTGTGACTGGTAATTATTGAACATAAACAAGGCTTTCAACGCATCATATAGACATTCAGCTACAAAGAGCGCACACATCTATAAACCAGACTTTTCTGTTCAACAGTTACCTTGCAATATTCTTGTGGAGTGATTTGGAACGTAAGCCATCAATGCGCATATGCATATGTAAAACTGATTCTGAAAATTAAAGGTCATTGTGCATGGAACTCAGAAAACACCTTCAATATGATGCATTCTGTAATCAGACACTACAAGCAATGTTTGAATTATTGAAATTCTCAGATTATCTCCTTTTGAATTAAAAATATAGGGCACTGCTATTTGTTCTATACCTGTCTAGTTTTCTGTGTCATTCCTTCAAAATCGCTTTATAATCATTATATCCGTTTGGTATCATGATAAATATTGAATAAAAGTCACGCACTTTAAACTTTTCGCCATTTCAGTTTTCTATGAAGCTTCTCTCTATTAAAAGTGATAATACCGTATTCAGCCCTTTTAGCACACTGTGCGCTTATCATTTAATGACATTAAATACTGCCTAATAAGCGCACATTTCAAAGAATTTTTAAATTTAGTGTTTGCCCCAGATAATAAACCAATCAGATCACCCGAATTTTCAAATTTTCAATAGATTTATTGGTGTAGACTCATCACTTATCCATGAAGAGAGTCTTCACCAATAAATCTACTGAAGACTTGAAAATTCAAGTGATCAGAAATGTAGTCTTCTGTGGCTTGTCACGTCTAAAAATAGCTTCAACATGACAGGTCAAATTGATTTAGAAGTCAACGTAGATTTCTCGAATGAGGTTTTTTTTCTCATTACAGAGGGACAGATGAAGGGAGTATTTGGAAGTATTCTCCATAAAAATGTGTTTTATGGTACTCCTTAGAACCACCTCGACGAGGCAGTTCTATGGCAAACCATAACATTATTTTTTAAACTGTAAAAACGTGGATACTTATTAGAATCGCCTCGACGAGGCAGTTCTACAGGTACCCACAGCATTGTTTTAAAGCATGTTGTAAATATTTGTTAGAATTGCCTCGAAAAGGCAGTTCTAATGAATATCTACAACATACCTTTTTTAAATGGAGAAATAAAATCACAAAATACTCCTCTTATATGTAAACTGTCCTCTGTAATAAGATGCATCTCGTAACACAAATCAAACAACTATGATTTGTGTAAAGAGAAGAAAATAATCCTCATTCAACAAGGAAAATCAAAGTGACCAGCCATGTTTGAGCTCCAAAAACTGAATGAATGGAAATGTGCAAAGTCATCTGAACGCAAATCATAAATGACAGCACGACACTCACTCTAGAAGCAGTATTCTAATTATGCTCCTCCTCTCCAAGCTAAATGACAGCATGACAAATACTTTAAAAGCAGTATTCTAATTAAGCCCCTCCTCTCCAAGCTATTTTGGGACAGTCATGATATTGCATCATGTTTTGAGGTTGCATCATTACTATAATCAAAGCACATTGGAGAGTGGTCATTTTGGGATTTTTTTTTATTTATCATTTTTTCTCTTTTTTTTTTTTTAAACACAAAAGATTATCTGAAAGATGTTGGAAAACAGGACAGACCAGGATCAGTTTATTATCTGGGGCAAACACTAAGCCGGTTAGAGGCTATGAAGAGAAATCTTCGCAATTAAGAACCTTCCGCTCGCTACGCTCGCTTCAGGTTCTTAATTGCGAAGATTTCTCTTCATAGCCTCTAACCTATACATAGAATTTAATGTTTAAAGCATCAGAGAAAAGCTGTTTAAAGCCATGAAGGATGGAGAATCTTTGTAAGTGAAAACTGAAAGAGAACTATAGTGTTTTCAGCAGTTGTAAACAAACAATCAAAGGAATTAACCAGTAAAAATATATGCACTTATAATCATATGCCTCAGCAATTCTCAGGATGTGCGCTTATTGGGACATGTGCGCTAATTAGGTCGAATACGGTAAACACAGTTTCTGTGGTACGTGAAGCGGCCGAATTTACCAAATCGTTTTGCGGTCTGACACCCAAACTGTCTAATTTAATGTAGCAGGGGGGAATATGAGAAAATTTTCATGCAGAGAATTTTTTAACTCATTTCAGAAAAGCAAGTTTTAAGATTTTATTCTGCGAAAACAATAAATGACCCCTGTGGTGTTTAAGACATTCTTGTACCATGCTGAATTTCAGAAAATCAAATCAAATTGGACAGTGTACAGACAAATGAATACTCTTTCTTGCAGAAATAAAAATCTGAGCCTTTTACTTCTGTAGTAACTAGAGATTCAAATAATATTTCATGTATAGGAACTTTTTTGAGTCAGTATACACAGGGTATAATCGATTCCGCCAATTTTCGCTTCCTGCAGAGACGGTACGTCATATTTGGCTTCCGCCGAGGCAGTCCGCGAACTCTTGCTTCCTGCAGAGACTACTGTCCTCGTAAAATGGCTTCCTGCCGAGACTGTCCGCATGACTCTGCTTCCTGTCGAGAGCCTCGGCAGGAAGCAGAATCACACGGACAGTCTCTGCAGGAAGCCATTTATCATGTACAGAAGTCTCGGCAGGAAGCAAGAGATCGCGGACAGTCTCGGCAGAAGCCAAATATGATGTACAGTCTCTGCAAGAAGCGAAAATTAGCGGAATCGATTATACCCTGTGGTATATATCTGTTGCTTGGCTGTTTTTTTTGTGTTCAAACCTTAGGTCTGAAGTGGAAGGTTGTGATGGTTAAATAATGACATTTTGCTGAGGGAAAAATGGAATTTGGTCTGGGAAAAGTCAGGGAATTTTGTTTCCAAGGAAGAGTGGGCACCCTGCGAATGTAAATGGGTACTTTTGATCCTTTCCCGTTCAGACCCCAGGTCATTTCGGTTTCATTCCCTTATGATCACTTTGTTTTGGCCTGGGTCATTTCGGCCCAAATTCAGGGGTGATGTAAGATGATAAGTGCCTTTGTGTCAGTAATGATTGTCAAAATGACATGCACATATATTTTCAGTCAGAACCTTTAACAGCAGCGTTAATATGCAAAACCTATAAATCCACCCATGATGAATGAGCTTTTGATCGAGCCAGGTTCAACATCATCTTGAAAGGAGTCTAATTTCCCAATCTTAATCACATCAATAGAAAATTAGATCACAAGTATTAATGCACCAGTCATTTGTAACCACAGCCCCCCCCCCCCCACCCCCCACCCCCCACCCCCCACCCCCACCTACGGGGAATCTTCTCCTTTTTAGTGCCCTGATATAAGCCCCATCCTCTGGGGACACACTGATGGTTATAGCCCTGCTGTTAGCCCTGCGCTGTATAACAGAAATTTCCACTGGGGTAAAGATCCAAATTTAAGAACCCCGGCACTTGGGGACAATAAAAAAGTTATTGTTCTGCACCTTAGCCCCACTATTCCCTACCCTACCCTGTAGCTAGGTTGGGGGGGGGAGGGGGGGCAGTGGTTACAAATGACTAGTTCATAATTGACTTGTACATGTATGTGCAGGGCACATGTGCTGACCCATTTGTGGTGTTTTATCTTAAAGTAATCAATTAGCATATTTTCAACCAGTAGTTAGATTCTGGTCACTTAATTTCAACAATAAAAATAAACCTGAGCCATTGCTTTGCTGACTGGTTGAAAAGGTGGTGGAAATAATATTATGACAACAACATGTATTTCAAAGGCATGAAGCACGTTTTTATTTTTTATCAGTTATTTCCTTAGTTACATGTACATACATCCAAAATAACACATCCACATAGTATAGGGCGGGAGATCATGTTTTGTGTTTTGATATGCTGCATGGATATGTGACTGAATAGTCAGATAAATAACTTAATTTAATATTTCTCTGAAAATTTTACTCTGATTAATTAATGTGTCTCTTTCCAGTCCACATCGTGCAGTTTTCATAGCTGCTCAGTTGATCTTGACAAAATTAAAAAAAAAGTTTAACTAAGAGTTTGTGAGTAAACATCTTCCACAATTTTCAGTATATACTAAGCACAACTTCTAACCGACCACTTGCTTTGTCTTGAACACTGTCGTTTGAAGATGGTATCCGGACATAATTTTCTTATATTCAGTACTCCCAATGTGTCATGTAAACGTTGTTAAATGTTTGAGCTCAATACCTTTAGAATCGTTTTCCTGGCAGTAGAGGATGCACATGTACCCCCATTTTCGAACTTCGCAAGGATTATGACTGTGGTGGAGAAGGTTTTTCAATTGTGACTAAAATTTTGAATTCTGTATTAAAATAATGCCTTATTATGAATTCTCAAAGTCATTTAAGCATTTTCCAAATATTCGCACAAATCATAAGCATATGCTGACAAGATTCCGAAATGCGGTTCTGTCCGAATCGATAAAATCTGCTGAAATGTTGCGATTTTCGGAAACAGGGGTACCATTATCTTTCACTTATTCAATGCAATACGGATAAGATTTTTATTTCAGAGTTACCTGATTTACTTTACCAATATCACAAGTTAATAAAAGATGGAAACATGTGTTCGCTTGTCCTTTTGATTTAGCGGAAAACATGCTATAAATAAGTGGTCAGTTAGAAGTTGGTTCTAGTATACATGTATTTCTGAGACTTTGCATAAATATTATATAGACATAATGTAGATGTAAGCTGTACAGGAAACAGTTTGACAGAAGTGAAATGAGCCATGACACAACAAAACCAACAAAGTGGCATGTGCGCCCAGTGAAGAATAGGGATGTAACAATACATCGGACTATCGATATATCGCAATAGTAACATTGGCAATAGTCACTATCGATAGGGAAAGCTGCAATGTCAATACTATTGGCAATAGTGTTTCCAATATCGCAATAGTTTCAATAGTTTCTAGACATGCATTTCTTGAAACAACCCTTTAGCTAAAAGAATCATAGAAATGCATGTGGATTCCAAAGAATGAAAAATAATATTTTCTTGTATTTTGTAGCCAAGGTGTGCATGTTGTGAAACAACAGTCATTAAACAATGCTTTTCAGCCGTAAATTTGTGAACATACCAGATTTTTATACAGAAAAACTCAGTTTCTGGATAAAAAATCTGTCCCCAATAGTTATCGCAATGCATTGCAATAGCAACCTGCAATAGTAATAGTATCGCAATGGTACTTCTTGCAATGTCAATACTATCGCAATAGTCATTTATGGACTATCGTTACATCCCTAGTGAAGAATCAGATCAGCCTGGGCATCCGCCCAGTCTGACCAGAGTCTTCATTGTCACCTCAGAGATAGCTTAGGCCCTTAGCTACCCTTTAAGCTCCCAGCAGAGACTGATCAGGCTGGACGGCAAACGTGTCACTTTGTTGATTTGTTGCGTTGCGGCACAAATGCATTTTTGCAGAATCAAAGCCTTTTTCTGTTGTCATTTTGGGCAGCCTTGTCACATTATGTGTTATCACCTCATTCTACAGTGTGACTGGAATGTCTGAGGCTGTGTGAGGCAATGTGGACATACCCTAAAAATTGTGAAAATTGTGACACCTAAAATAATTACACTAATTGTCTGAAAAATTTAAAAGGTTGGATTTACACCACAGTAATGCATGATCCAAAAGATGGAAATGGAATAGAAACAGTGTTGACCCTGACCACACTGCCCCTGTAGGATTGATTCTACACTGTTTACTTAGACTTTCTTACCAAAATTGGAATGAAAATGTGAATAATATCATATTAATCATAATAAACAGCCCTGCTCTATTAGACACACCCTGCCTCTTTTCCAGAAATAATGTTACCGTAATCGACCTTATTAGCGCCCTTTTTCAAAATGGCGGCAAATTCTTGTAGTAAACTTTCTCTCATATAAGCGCACATTTTAATAGGTTATTACATATTGAAGGGAACAAATTTAAAGGTAAAGCATCAGAGAAAAGCTGCTTATAAGCAGCACTTCTCTTATGCTTAACCTTTAAATTTGTATGGATATACATGTAGAAGGATAGAGAAGATTTAGAAGTAAAAACTTAAATATTCTATTGCATTTTCAGCGCTTGTAAACAAGAAAGCAAAGGGATAAACCGGTAAAAATATGTGCATTAGTAGTCCTATGCCTCACAGATTGCCACGGCGTGCGCTTATAGAGGCATGTGCGCTAATTAGGTAGAATACGGTATGTTGACTCGCTGACCTCGTTTTTTTTCATCACTTACAAAAGGGAACAATATGAATGGGGTCCACTCTTTAAGGAAAGAATTTGCTCCTAGAGGAGCAAATTCTTTCTTGGAAGAGGTGACCCATTGAGAAGGGAAGCAAAGAAAGAGAAAATAGTAGAATTGCTTCATCTGAAAGTATATCCATTCACTTTAATAGTGTGCATTAGAAATCTGTTGGGTGTGGCTCTTATTGATGCATCTTTAGGCCCTAAATAATGCCCCAAATTTGTAGAATGCAACACCCCCATGGCATTTAATAGGATTAATATGGTACATGTTGATGGAGATAAAATAAATTTTCATTCAGCTATGGTTTTTAAAACTTAGCCATTCCAAGCAACTGGTTGTCATGATGAACTGTTGTATGGTTTGATCTCAGACTCTTTGCAAACATTGCATACAAACGGAAGATGTAAACTTGGCCTTTTGTTAAAGAAATGAAATTATTTTTTTCTCCAAATACTATGTATTTTTAACCAAGCCATTTTGAGAGTGCCAACAGGAATTATAACATTTGTTGGTAGCAGTCAATTTAGTAATCTACACTGCCCTATGGCAGGACATATGGGCATCATTCCTGTCATGAGAGAAAAAGGTTTCCCATAGCCTATTGACCATAGGGGCAGTGGGGGTTAGTGGCCCACTGTGTTTTTGGCACAGCATTATGAAAGGGGGAGCCAGTTTCTCCCTTTTTGCTGCCTTATTCATCTCTGATTCAAAATCGGTACTCATTTACTGCTGGGTTGACAGAGAGTTTTCCAATTGCCGGATGGCTCAACCCAGGTTTGAAACTGTGACCTTCCGGTGACCTTCTGCACTGTAACCAAGTGGCTCTAACCACTCAGCTGCAGCGATTCTCTAACTGACTTTCCTCTTCCTGCCATACACAGAGCTCTAGATAAGAAGGAGTATTTAGTGATAATTGCAGATGATTTTTGTTAATTCTGCATAAAGACATATATTGTGACCCCTCATCTGAACCGTCTTGACAAGACGGTTCAGATGAGAGGTCACAACATATGGTTTCAATGAGAAATAAGAAAATTATCCTTAATTATCATCAAATACTTCCTCATGTCGTACAGACACAGTTTTCTGGGTTTTTGTAAATGTTAGATGTACCATACTGTATTTTACCTAATTAGCGCACATGTCTCTATAAGCGCACGCCGTGGCAATTTCAGAGGCATAGGACTATTAATGCACATATTTGTACTGGTTAATCCCTTTGCTTTCTCGTTTACAAGAGCTGAAAATGCAATAGAATATTTAAGTTTTTACTTCTAAATCTTCTCTATCCTTCTACATGTATATCCATACGAATTTAAAGGTTAAGCATCAGAGAAAAGCTGCTTATAAGCAGCTTTTCTCTGATGCTTTACCTTTAAATTTGTTCCCTTCAATATATAATAACCTATTAAAATGTGCGCTTATATGAAAGAAAGTTTACTACAAGTATTTGCCGCCATTTTGAAGAAGTTAAGCGCACAGGGCGCTAATAAGGTTGATTACAGTATTTATTTTGTTATAACAGGGCTGTGGAAATACCAAGCCTGATTTGTCCTACTTGTCCCATTTCACTCACTACAAGTGAAAAATGTCAGTGTACCGGTGTCCCAGTTTATCTTGCACCCTGGACAGCTTGCCCCCCGGGGGGCAAGCCAACCATGGTCAGCTTGCCCCCCGGGGGGCAAGCTGTCCCAGGATATCTTGCCCCCCGTCCTGGTTATCTTAACCCCCGGGGGGGCAACATATCCTGGCTGGTTTATCGTGCCCCCCCGGGGGTGAAGATAAACCAGCTGGGATATCTTGCCCCCCTTCCAGGATTTTGGAGTGATAACTGTCAATAGATTTTGAAATTGCTGCCAAGGACTTAAATAGTTATAAGAAGTAACTGTTTGTGCAACAACCTATTCCAGCTGCTTTATCTTACCCCCCCCCCCCCCCCCCACCTCAGATTTTGGTGCCAAATCTATCTTCAAAGACTGAAACTGCTTTAAAGTGCTTTAATAGTTATTATTATGAGCTAACTACTGAATCCACTTGTTTCATGCCTGTTTACAACAGCTGATCTCAAGAAATACCTTATATCAGGGGTGGGGGGCAACCTATCCCAGCTGGTTTATCTTATCCCCCACCCAAGATTTGGGATCCACATCTATCAACAAGTATTGAAACTGCTTTAAAGTGCTTTAATAGTTATAATGATGAGCTAACTACTGAATCCACTTGTTTCATGCCTGTTTACAACAGCTGATCTCAAGAAATACCTCGTATCGCGGGTGGGGGGCAACCTATCCCAGCTGGTTTATCTTACCCCCCACCCAAGATTTTGGATCCACATCTATCTACAAGTATAGAAACTACTTTAAAGTGCTTTAATAGTTATTATTATGAGCTAACTACTGAATCCACTTATCTCATGCCTGTTTACAACAGCTGATCTCAAGAAATACCTCGTATCAGGGGTGGGGGGCAACCTATCCCAGCTGGTTTATCTTACCCCCCACCCAAGATTTTGGATCCACATCTATCTACAAGTATTGAAACTGCTTTAAAGTGCTTTAATAGTTATTACGATGAGCTAACTACTGAATCCACTTGTCTCATGCCTGTTTACAACAGCTGATCTCGAGAAATACCTCATATCAGGGGTGGGGGCAACCTATCCCAGCTGGTTTATCTAACCCCCTACCCAAGATTTTGGATCCACATCTATCTACAAGTATTGAAACTGCTTTAAAGTGCTTTAATAGTTATTATTATGAGCTAACTACTGAATCCACTTGTCTCATGCACGTTTACAACAGCTGATCTCAAGAAATATCTTGAATCAGGGGTTGGGGGCAACCTATTCCATCTGGTTGAGACAAGTGGATTTAGTAGTTAGCTCATAATAATAACTATTAAAGCACTTTAAAGCAGTTTCAATACTTGTAGATAGATGTGGATCCAGAATCTTGGGTAGGGGGCTAGATAAACTAGCTGGGATAGGTTGCCCCCCACCCCTGATACGAGGTATTTCTCAATATCAGCTGTTGTAAACATGCATGAAACAAGTGGATTCAGTAGTTAGCTTATAATAATAACTATTAAAGCACTTTAAAGCAGATTCAATACTTGTTGATAGATGTGGATCCAAAATCTTGGGTGGGGGGTAAGATAAACCAGCTGGGATAGGTTGCACCCCACCCCTGATACGAGGTATTTCTTGAGATCAGCTGTTGTAAACAGGCATGAGATAAGTGGATTCAGTAGTTAGCTCATAATAATAACTATTAAAGCACTTTAAAGCAGTGTCAGTACTTGTAGATAGATGTTGATCCAAAATCTTGGGTGGGGGGTAAGATAAACCAGCTGGGATAGGTTGCCCCCCACCCCTGATACGAGGTATTTCTCGAGATCAGCTGTTGTAAACAGGCATGAAAAAAGTGGATTCAGTAGTTAGCTCATCATGATATCTATTTAAGCACTTTAAAGCAGTTTCAGTACTTGTTGATAGATGTTGAACCAAAATCTTGGGTGGGGGGTAAGATAAACCAGCTGGGATAGGTTGCCCCCCACCCCTGATACGAGGTATTTCTTGAGATCAGCTGTTGTAAACAGGCATAAGACAAGTGGATTCAGTAGTTAGCTCATCCCAATAACTATTAAAGCACTTTAAAGTAGTTTCAATACTTGTTGATAGATGTGGATCCAAAATCTTGGGTGGGGGGTAAGATAAACCAACTGGGATAGGTTGGCCCCCACCCCTGATATGAGGTACTTCTTGAGATAAGTTGTTGTAAACAGGCATGAGACAAGTGGATTCAGTAGTTAGCTCATCATAATAACTATTAAAGCACTTTAAAGCAGTTTCAATACTTGTTGATAGATGTTGAACTAAAATCTTGGGTGGGGGGTAAGATAAACCAGCTGGGATAGGTTTCCCCCCCACCCCTGATACGAGGTCTTTCTTGAGATCAGCTGTTGTAAACAGGCATGAGATAAGTGGATTCAGTAGTTAGCTCATAATAATAACTATTAAAGCACTTTAAAGTGGTTTCTATACTTGAAGATAGATGTGGATCCTAAATCTTGGGTGGGGGGTAAGATAAACCAGCTGGGATAGGTTGCCCCTCACCCCTGATACAAGGTATTTCTTGAGATAAGTTGTTGTAAACAGGCATGAAAGAAGTGGATTCAGTAGTTAGCTCATCATAATAACTATTAAAGCACTTTAAAGCAGTTTCAATACTTGTTGATAGATGTGGATCCAAAATCTTGGGTGGGGGGGTAAGATAAACCAGCTGGGATAGGTTGCCCCCCACCCCTGATACGAGGTATTTCTTGATATCAGCTGTTGTAAAGAGGCATAAGACAAGTGGATTCAGTAGTTAGCTCATAATAATAACTATTAAAGCCCTTTATATCAGTTTCAACACTTGTAGATAGATGTGGATCCAAAATCTTGGGTGGGGGGTAAGATAAACCAGCTGGGATAGGCTGCCCCCCACCCCTGATACGAAGCATTTCTCAAGATCAGCTGTTGTAAACAGGCATGAAACAAGTGGATTCAGTAGTTAGCTCATCATAATAACTATTAAAGCACTTAAAGCAGTTTGAATACTTGTAGATAGATGTTGATCCAAAATCTTGGAGGGGGGGGGGGCTGTTAAGATAAACCAGCTGGGATAGGTTGCCCCCCACCCCTGATACGAGGTATTTTTCGAGGTCAGCTGTTGTAAACAGGCATGAAAAAAGTGGATTCAGTAGTTAGCTCATCATAATAACTATTAAAGCACTTTAAAGTAGTTTCAATACTTGTTGATAGATGTGGATCCAAAATCTTGGGTGGGGGGTAAGATAAACCAGCTGGGATAGGTTTGCCCATACCCCTGATACGAGGTACTTCTTGAGATAAGTTGTTGTAAACAGGCATAAAACACGTGGATTCAGTAGTTAGCTCATAATAATAACTATTAAAGCACTTTAAAGCAGTTTCTATACTTGTAGATAGATGTGGATCCAAAATCTTGGGTGGGGGGTAAGATAAACCAGCTGGGATAGGTTGCCCCCCACCCCTGATACGAGGTATTTCTTGAGATAAGTTGTCGTAAACAGGCATGAAACAAGTGGATTCAGTAGTTAGGTCATAATAATAACTATTAAAGCACTTTAAAGCAGTTTCAATACATGTTGATAGATGTGGATCCAAAATCTTGCGTGGGGGGTAAGATAAACCAGCTGGGATAGGTTGCCCCCCCCCCCCCCCCCCCCCCCCCCACCCCTGATACGAGGTATTTCTTGAGATCAGCTGTTGTAAACAGGCATAAGACAAGTGGATTCAGTAGTTAGCTCATAATAATAACTATTAAAGCACTTTATATCAGTTTCACACTTGTAGATAGATGTGGATCCAAAATCTTGGACTGGGGGTAAGATAAACCAGCTGGGATAGGTTGCCCCCCACCCCTGATACGAAGTATTTCTCGAGATCAGCTGTTGTAAACATGCATGAAACAAGTGGATTCAGTAGTTAGCTCATAATAATAACTATTAAAGCACTTTAAAGCAGTTTCAATACTTGTTGATAGATGTGGATCCAAATCTTGGGTGGGGGGTAAGATAAACCAGCTGGGATAGGTTGCCCCCCACCCCTGATACGAGGTATTTCTTGAGATCATCTGTTGTAAACAGGCATAAGACAAGTGGATTCAGTTGTTAGCTCATCATAATTACTATTAAAGCACTTAAAAGCAGTTTCAATACTTGTAGATAGATGTTGATCCAAAATATTGGGTGGGGGGTAAGATAAACCAGCTGGGATAGGTTGCCCCCCACCCCTGATACGAGGTATTTCTCGAGATCAGCTGTTGTAAACAGGCATGAAAAAAGTGGATTCAGTAGTTAGCTCATAATAATAACTATTAAAGCACTTTAAAGCAGTTTCAATACTTGTTGATAGATGTGGATCCAAAATCTTGGGTGGGGGGTAAGGTAAACCAGCTGGGATAGGTTGCCCCCCACCCCTGATACGAGGTATTTCTTGAGATCAGCTGTTGTAAACAGGCATAAGACAAGTGGATTCAGTAGTTAGCTCATCATAATAACTGATACGAGGTATTTCTCGAGATCAGCTGTTGTAAACAGGCATGAAAAAAGGACTTGTTTAGCTTAAATTTTAGGTAGAGTTTAAGATTTCAAGATAAACCTGTTGGAGTATGTGACAAATTTCCATTTAAATAAATAATCATACAAATTAATATTACCATTATCCACTATGGAACTTCTAAAAATGAACAAACTCTACCTCTACAAGGTAAGGAGCATGATAGCATGCTGTGATTGCTTGTCAAATAAACATGGTAACCAAAGTGATAATTGAGTTAAAAGACCTTGTGGTATAAGCCCTTTGCCCTGGGAAACAAAACAAAACAAAAAAAGACTAGTACAAAATGTTTCTGTAGGATCCTGGGTGGCGGGGGGGCAAGATATCCCGGGACAGCTTGCCCCCCGGGGGGCAAGATAAACCAGCCGGGATATGTTGCCCCCCGGGGGTGAAGATAATCAGGGTGGGGGGCAAGATATCCCGGGACAGCTTGCCCCCCGGGGGGCAAGCTGTCCAGGGGGGCAAGATAAACTGTTACACCGGTACTTGCCCTGGGACAACTATGAAGAAAACATATGTATTCCTTTTCAATCAGAACAACTAGATTTTTGTTTTACAAAAACAATTAAGCAAACAGTATGGACCAAGATGCACCTGCAGGAGCAGTCTGATTAGGGTCCACACTGTTTGCCATTCCAATTTGTATGGTTTTCTGGAAGAAGTTAGTTGTATGTGTGCAGGGTAAGGAATAAGATGTTTGACTTTTTTTCGGACATTTAGCATAGAAAAGATGCCTTTATTCAATGTTTGAGGCTACTTTTAAAAAATGTCAAAATAAGAATGAGATAAATAGTCCTTAGAATAATGTAAGCATCATATATGTGGGTTTGGACAAGTAATTTTTTGGCGGACAAGTAGAGTTTCACTTTCTACTTATCCCTGGACAATTAAGAGATTTTTCTGTTTCCACATGCCTGGTAATAAGATGGGTTTTCCAAATCTAGAATGACCCCAAACATCAAAATCAGTCTTGTGAAAGTCTTCTGTAAAATGGGGTTTTCATTTCCAAAACATCTAAAACAATCTTAGACGATGGATCTAGATTTTTAGGGTCCTTTGTTAAGGAAAAAAACGTGTCTATATTCAAGTAATTACAGTAGGTATTGCTTTTCTGGTGGCGACAGAGTAAAGTTTCTCCAGCTTTCCTGTTTCCTGGTTTAGCTCTGTTTTATGACATGCAACATACCGGTATATCTCAATGTGCTTTTAAAAATATTTGTCCCAAATGGAAAAAAATGAGCATCGACACGAGAAAGTCAACAATGTGATTGTGCTCCCAGCGCAGACTCAGATCAGCCTGGGCATCCAGCCAGTCTGATCAGTCTTCCCTAAGCACTTAAAAGGTAGCTAAGGGACTAAGCTACCTTCATGTGGACAGAGAAGAATCTGATCAGACGCAGATGCCCAGGCTGATCTGAGTCTGCACTGGGCGCACAACCACATTGTTGGTTTTCTCGTGTTGCGGCTCAAATGGATTTTAGGTGTCCCAATATTTTAGCACATTAGGATAACATTCCCCAGCTTGTTTTGTATTTTCAGGTGGAATTTACTGCGGAAGAACATACAGCAATACAGAATGCTCTTCGTCAAAGACTGGGACCTGAATTCATCAGCCAACGTGCAGGAGCAGGAGGTCAAAAGGTCAGTTAATGGCATTCTTAAGACTTTTCGTCTCTCCTGCTTTAGCAAGGTGGGATGTAGGCTTCATACCTACGAGAATTTGTTCTATTTTTAGCGGTGCTGGAAAAATCTGTCTTGCCCATGGGCTGAGACAGCTCACACGAGCTTGAATTCTGTGTATCACTACTGGCTCAATGAAATGGATAAGCCGGGCTCGGCGATTCTATAATTTATGCATTAGTTTTTAAAGCAATGAATTCATTCTGTATAAGTCCATCAGTATCCGTTTCTATGTCTTAAAATCGAAAACAAAAAAAAACTCCATAATAGTCAATGTTTCACGCTAGCACTGTCGAGAGTGCCGCCATTTTGAAGACGTTACGAACTGACATTTGAAATAACGTTGACGTAACGTCACAATACTACATGTACTTACGCTTGTGTACGTTTGTGTGGAATAATAGTTCCTCATTCAATTTGAAATAATTATTATCATAGGTAAGAAAAATAATCAATCATTGGTCTCCGATGAGGACAGGGAAATCCCAACCCTCGGGCACAAGGGGTGTGTCGGAAACTCGGCAAGCCTCGTTTCCGACACACCCCGTGTGCCCTCGGGTTGGGATTTCCCAGTCCTCATCGGAGACCAATGATAGATTCTATTTATCCCACTTTCTGTCTGTCCATTCATCCGTCTGTTCACAATTTACGTTGATCCTTGCATTTTAGTCTATTCAAATGAAACCAGTGCACCCATGTTTCTCAATTTTTACAGGCAGCATGGTCAGGTTGCAGGGCTTCAAAATGGTAAAATTCAGCCTGTTAGAGTATCCAAGATGGCCACCATTACTAAAAATAGCAAAAACAATAAAATCGATATTTTCTCTAGAAAGACTATATTTGGCTGAAATTTGACATGGAACATTAGTAGGCCCTTGGTGTTCAAAATAGTCAAAATGAAAATAATCTGTAGGGAAATTAGGTCACAGTAACCTACTTTCTGTTTATAAGTCTTCTAAAGAGCAAATATTTCTTCCTTTACAACTTGCAGCATTGGTGATGGGATTCTTCTACCAGAAAAGCAAATAATATTCCACTGAAATTGTCTTCCCTGTAAAAATGGCTGCCAAATCATGGTTCTCTGTCATCATACACCTTAACTGAGTTCTTACAGCTCCATGTACATTGTTTCAGCTAGCATATATTGAAGGATGGAGGCTGGTGAATTTAGCCAATGAAATGTTTGGATTTAATGGTTGGTCTCATTCTGTCACCCACCAGACAATAGGTGAGGATTTTTCATATGATTTTTTTCTGTACAGTCTACCTTAGATATTTCAAACACAGATATTACCAGTGATCTCCCTAGACCATTAAGACATGTTTCTTGCAACATGCTTTCCTGTTTGAATTACCTTTGCAACATGCCTTAATTTTCAATGAAAATTTATAAAAATGCTATTATTTTCACTTCATAGCCAGTAAAGTTGCTTTAAATGCATAAAGGATAATTAATAACTTATTCATAATTTAAATTTAGGCTAATTTTGACAAAGCATTGCTACATTAAAGATTTTAAAAATTGATCAAGTAAAAATCTGATTTTTAGCTCCCCTGTATGAATGTACAGGAAGAGCTATTGCACTACCCGCAGCGGCGGCATTAGCAAAATGTTAAAGTTTTACATTAAAGTTTTTTAGGTGATTGGCAAGGCGCTGTCAGGCAAGCTATCCTTTCCCGCTGACAGGTCTTGTTGTGTTAAAAGCAACCCTTCTGAAATTTCTGGGGAGAACAGTGGATATTGCTAAGTACTGTCGTACATTAAAGGATAAGTTTTTTTTTTCTTCAGATTTCTTATTTTGCTTTATATTTCAACACCTGTTATCTCAAGCAACTGGAATCTCAAATTTTCTGGAACCAGAAAATTAACATTGAGACATCAGAAGATTGAGATGAACTCAGACTTTGAGATATCAAGAGTCGACTGTAGTTGTTTTTTTTTTATTAAAAACTGATCTTGAAAAAATAAAACCATCACAAATACCCATCATGTGAATCCCCTGGGGTCCAAATTGGCCACATCCAAGGTTCATTTATAAATATATAGCTAAAAAGGTAAAAATCTTCTTCTCTGAAACCGAAAGGTCCTGAGCATAAATATGTTACATGTAGCAGTGTTTAGTGGTCAAAACTGGCCATGCTTGGGGGCAGGGGGAGTGTCATTTGTTTATAAAGAGCTACATAGCTAAAAGAAAACTTCAAAAATCTTCTCTGGAACCAGGAGGCCCAGAGCTTAGATATTAAGTATGTAGCAGTGTTTAGTAGTACCCTAAATAAATCCTGCCAACCAAGCCATAGGGGTCCAAAGTGGCCAGGTGGGGGTCATTTACTTTTCATAGAGACTTTATCAAACTTGTCATTTACCAGGACAGGAGTAAAACCTCAGACCAGTTTGAAATTTGGCCATATTGTACAATTTGCCTTAGAGTTACTTGCCCTTGAGCACTTAAGTAGCCCAAATTTGTGGGCATACTTCATGCTAGAACTCAGGTGAGAAGTCATTGCCTATTGGGCCTCTATGGAAAACAGTAAAATGTTCGGTGAAATCAGGGAAAAGTCAGGGAATTTTGAAGTGGAGGATAAGTGGCAACCCTGAGAAAATTGACAGAAAGTATTTCAGATATTCCGTTGCTCATCTTATCTGGAGCTTGGCGTATACGTACAGTGTTCCAGATAAGAAGGGATGACATGAATAAATTAAGGACAGGTTTCCATATTTTTGCATAAAAACTTATCTGTTGAGATCCTATTAGAACTGTCTCTGCGAGACAGTTCTAATGAGATCACAATATATGTTTCCATTGAGAAATATGAAAATTATCTCAGAATTATCCTTAATACCCACCTTATCTGATGCTCTGGCATATATTTTTCAGATTTTGTGGATCACTACAACAGTAGATATTATGTTGGTGTCAGTGCCTTTGTGAAAGTTGTCTTGAAGGTAAGTATGATGTTGCTATAAAACAGTACCTATTTAGCTGTAAGATAGGAGATTACCGCAAATATGTAATCAGTCTTGTGCAATTCAGCTATAAAATGAAGTTTTCCCTTCCAGAACAATTCCAAAACCATAGATCTGTCTTATAAGATGGATCTAGAGGTTTAAGTATACTTTGGAAGGGAAAACCCCTGTCTTATAACTGAATAAATACAGTAATTGGAGTATTAGACAAGATTTTTCCACTTCTAGAATGACTCCAATGTCTGAATCAGTCTTATGTAATTCTGCTATAAATTGCAGTTTTCCCTCTAAAACAAAACAAAATATCTAGTTCCATCTTAGATTTTCTCAGACAAATAATTATTCTCAAGTCATTTAATGCTGTATTACTAGTGAACTGTTATTATGTTCTTTATTTTTACGCTGTCAAGGAAAACTGAACTGTACCATGGAAAAAACCATGGAAATCTCATCAGGGATAAAATCTAACAGTGGCGCCCCTAAATTTTGGACTGGGCCCCTAAATTTTTTGACAAAATGCCTATATTACTTATGTAAAATATTCTTTTTCGGCAGTGTGGGCCCCTGAATGAAAATTGTTAGTCTGTATCCCTGCTCATGGAATTTTGTTTAGCCTGAAGTTTGTGTGGACGCTATTACAGTCCTTGTTAACCCTTAAAGCGCCAAAAATTAAAATGGTTGAATTGGCAAACAGTGTAGATCCAGATGAGGTGGCTCATAATGAACCACTTCATCTGAATCGACACTGTTTGCCCTCTAGTGTTCGAATTCTCAATTTGATATCGCTTGGATGAGACATTTTTTGAAATTCTGCCGTCGTCTGCTTTTTGGCGCATTAAGGGTTAACTGTTGCACTTATTTGCCTGATAATTTCAGGATGGTATACATCATGAAGACGTGGGCTATGGTGTGAGTGAGGGTATGAAATCGAAGGCCCTGTCACTTGAGAAGGCCAGAAAAGAGGCTGTCACTGATGGCCTGAAGAGAGCTTTAAAGTAAGAATGGACTTGATACTGTGTCATTGGAATAAGTTAAAAGGTAGAAGGTGGCTGTCATATACAGGACTCAATCTACATGTTTTTGACTACTGCAGTTTTTCTGATAAAGTATAATAGTTGAAATTGTGGAAAATAAAGTAAGTTTTGATATTGGAATTGAGTTAATTTGCAGTGCAAGGCAATCTATGGTATTGCAATCTATGGTACTAAGACCAACTATACTATGGTATACCTAAAATAACCATTCAATTATTTATAAACTTTAAATTTACTATGCAAGTGTAGCATAAAATAAAACAGTAGATTATGGCATGACGAAAAAAAAAAAAGACATTGCGTGACACATGAGACACAGTGTTCTACAGAATTCTTGTTGATTTATGAATTGATGTGGTAATACTCTTAGACACTACATTAATGATAAGCCTCATTGTTCTTATTTTTCAGGAGTTTTGGTAATGCTATGGGTAATTGTTTAGGTGACAAAGATTATCTGAAATGTGTCAGCAGAGGTCCAAAACCAGTAAGTTAAGTAAAATAACATGGTTCCATAATCACTTTAACAGAATAGCTAAAGCAAGCAGAGCAGATCCAGAGGAGCAGTCTGATCTGGGTCTGCACTGTTTGCAAAAAGAAAAAGAAATTGTGAACATCGCTTGAATGGAAAAATGTTCTTGAGCAAATATGAAAAAAAAAGTCCATGACAGAAAAGACTGAGATATTCCAATTGTAACAGTGGATGCCGGGGAGTAGAAGTTTTATGTTACGGGGTATACCGATAGGTATTATTATACATATAATTACATTCCCTTTGAGTTCCTTTAGATGAACCTATTTTGAAGAAACAGTGTTCATACTTCCATGAACAACAGTCGGTTATGCAACGTCATTAGTACGCAATGTCACATGTAAACAAAAGACGCCATTGGCCGTTGTAACTGTTGGATGACACATCATGGCAACGGCTGCGGCTTACCTGTTGGTTAGTGACTTCGTTTCAATGTATATTCAACAAATGCTGATCTTAAAAATCGAAAATGATGCTCAAAATAATTAAAAAATTAAATGTACATATAATTACAAGAGATGAAATTAATTTTCCGGATGTTCATGGGAGTATGAACACAATGGGTCCCATGCAATGGTTAGGTGAACAGACTTCCAGTTAACCTTTGCACGGGACCCATTATGAACACAATGGGTCCTGTGCAAAGGTAAGGTGAACAGGCTTTCAGGTTAGCTTTGCACGGGACCCATTGTGTTCATACTTCCATGAACATCCGAAAAATGAAATATATTTCTTAAGTGTACTGTCATTCAGTACAAGTCAGCTTTTATGGTGAGGTAGTAGTGTTGGCCATTAAATCAAGGGGCTTTTAATTCAATCCTTGGCTGGTCCAGGCGACAGATTTTGCAAGAGTCTGTAACATTTAGCATCAGACTTAGTATGAAAGCTGGTCTCCATCTTTTCTGTCATTCTAGGCCCGATAGCTCGAAGCGTCATTAGCTTAACTAAGTTGTTAGTCAAGGGTTCCTTAAGTTTGATCTTTTTAAGATAGATACAGACTTTTGGGATTGTTTTGGAAGGGAAAACCCCTATCTTATAACGGAGTAAATATGGTACTTTTATGGTATGTTGACCTGTATTTCGTGGTTAAGTTATCCATGACTGCTGCAGTGATGGCACTTACTGAAATGGCTCCATTATAAGTCACGTGTCTTCTGACAGTTCTTGTTCCATTTGGTTTAAATAAAAAGTTTAACTGAGCTCCCTGGACTAGCATGAAATAAAATTTTAGTGCCTCCCATGCTGTCAGTACATGTATGCCTTAACCCTTCAAGCGCCAAAAAGCAGACGAAAAAATTTACGTCTGCAAAAATTTCAAAATATGTTTCATCCAAGCTATATCATATTTAAAATTCAAAAACTAGAGGGCAAACAGTGTAGATCTAGATGAGGTGGCTCATTATGAGCCACCTCATCAGGATCTGCACTGTTTGCAAATTCTGCCATTTTCATCACTGGCGCTTTAAGTGTTAAAATATCATGCAGATGATGCAAATTTTAAATTGTTCTTTTTCTAAAACAGCAAGCAGAGCAGTACAGTGTATCTGACATGAAGCATTCAGCCATGGATGCCAACATCAGCCAAGCTCGTCATTCAAGCATGGAAGCAGCTGACAGAATCCGAAATACACCAAGACAGTGTGAACAGGCAAATATTGTTAGTGTAGTTCAACAAAACTGTTTGCCTGAACAGGAAGTGACATCAGAGAGTGAATCAGCAAGAACTATTCAAACAGGAAGTGCTAATTCTAATATAAAACTCCCAGGAACCTCTGTGAGACATATGCAACAGAGGTCTAAAAGTATGACCTCAGAAAGTAAGGAGCCAGTCCTGAATACTAAACAGAGCAGGGTACCAGAGATGAATGAAAATGGGGAACCAGAAGTTAAGAATCCAGCATTGAGGAGATCATACTCAACAACTGCAATATCCAGTAATAAAGAAAACACAAACATACCATTAGAAAGATCAAGGTACTTATCCTTAAAAAGCAGACAACAAAATTAATGTCTGCAAAATTAAAAAAAAAATGTTTGGTTCACAGTGTCATATTGAGAATTCAAAGACTAGAAGGCTGGCAAACAGTGTAGATCTAAAGGAGGCTGCTCATAATGAGCTGCCTCTTTCTGATCTAAACTGTTTGTAAATTCAGCTTTTTTGATTTTTGGCACTTTAAGGGTCAAATTGTAAAGATTTTCATCCATTTTGAAGGGAAGCAACTCTTACAGAAAGAATTCGTTTTCTGGTGGGTGAAATTCTTCTCACAGGGCAACTCTTTAAAGCTCTGGAAGCTACTCATAGGGACCACTTTTAAAGAAGGGAATATGTTGCCTGTAAGATTAGCATCCTATGGCAAAGAAATCAATTACTTCCAAGTCAGAGTGGTCTGCCATATGTGTATCCATTCACCATAACTGAGCCAGTATGCCCTAAAATAGCAAGGTTAAAACCAGCAAAGTCAAATCTGCTTATGTGGTTACCTTTATTAAGTTTAGCAGCAACATTTTACAGGTCCCTTGTCAGAACCAAAATATAGTGCAAATGAACCTGTATGAAGGGGTCACTTGCGTTAAGCAGCCAGTTTTTTATGTTTTGTTTTTGTGACCCCTTAAGACAGGTTTGACTGTATGTGCATCTGTGTTGCCTAGGTACAGTCTTCATTTCTTCATTTTGTTGGCTATAAAGCTGAATGTATAAAAAAGAGCAGATTGTGAGTAAATATTCCCCCACCCACTTCCACCAATGGGAAGGGTGGGACATGTTTGTTTCAGTGCAGATTCTGCTGGTGTCTGTGTCTGTGTGACAGTTTCTTGCACCCACAATATCTCTTAAATCGGTGGATTTTCACCAAATGTGGATTGATACATAGTTGGGACAAACTTTAGAGCTGATTAGATTTTGGTCAAATTTTCCCCCAGAACAAAACATTTCTTAAACCAATTCATTGAGTTTCATCAGCTTTGCATGAATATATTCCTGGCCCAGAGGTTATAAAACTTGAGTACATTCTCAAACTCAAAATAAAGCACACTGATTGGCTGCTTCTGAGCACATGCTCCGAAGCAGCCAATCAGTGTGCTCTATTTTGAGTTTGAGATTATTCTCAAGTTTTATAACCTCGAACCCTGATAATGTCATCAGAATATCATACATTTAGGCCACAACATCAGCATCATTTTCATCATATAACATAAAAAAAGGATTTATTGGACATTGATTGATTGTTTTTTCTATTGCCTTTTAAGTTTATGAATCAGCTGGGCCAGGTTGTTCAAAACTAACAATTTTGTTAGTTAATTAGACATTAAAATTTCAAACTCATTATATGCAAAAACTCAGACATTTTTTGCCTAAAAAATGTGAGAAGCTTTTTCAATGCAAAAGTTTTATACATTTTGTCAGCAAAAAATACGAGCACACAGATTTTATGAGTACTATAAGACAATGCAGCCTCTTCTAATGACTTAAGCTAATGATGCTCTGAGTAACTTGGCCCCGCTGTGTAAAATTTAGGTTTGAAAATTTCCTTAACCCTTAGAGCGCTAAGAAGGACTATTGTTGTTCTCGAGGGTTAGGTCACTTTGAGAGCCTGTCAGGCAAACTAGACATCAAGTACCCCCTATCATATGTGGTTGTCCTATGCAGGAGGAAATCTGCTTTCTACTAGAGCAAGGTTTTACTCACCTAACTGATTTGTTGACTTTAAAACTCGAAGAAAATGTAAAAAATTTATGATATTTTCAACATCAGCTTTTCAGGTGGCTACCCCTACTTACTTGATCCCGATTTTCTGACAACTAGACTTCATCCTTCCAAACTTTCTCTCTTGATAAATATTCAGCAATAACACCGGCCCTCAGACAAGCAATTACTTTTGTCATACAAAGCATATCACTGGTGCTAGTATCTTGTACTATTTTTTTTTTTTTTTTTCAAGTGTCTATGTCGGTTTCCTGTTGTATCATGTGACATCCAAACATGGAAGGTCACATGACCTTGGTAACTTCCGGTAATGGCAGCGCCTACATCGTTGTTATCCATTGAAAGTTTCAAGCAAATTGACCAGAGTTTGTGCAAGTTATGGCTTCTGAGATACCCCTACCCCCAGTTTAGGGCCAGATGAATTACTTTTCCCGCGCTCTAAGGGTTAAAATGCAGATTTGAGTATGACTACATGTATTTCAGTGATATGTCAGAGGCTAGTAAACAGGAAAGAATCATGAAACAGAGATTAAAACAGCAAGAGTTTCAAGAAAAACTTAAACAGAAACAAGATCTTCAGATGAATGAGTTACAGTTAGGTAAGAAAAGCTGTATTTTTGAAGCAGCCAAATATTGGCGAAGAAAATTAATAGAGCCGCGACATGACAAAACCAACAAAGTGGCATGTACAACCAGCAAGACTGAGATCAGCTTGGGCATCGGCCCAGTCTGACCAGACTCTTGGCTTTGTGCCTAAAGGGTAGCTAAAGGTCTAAGCTAACTCCATGCGGACAGTGAAGACTGATCACTCTGGGCAGATGCCCAGGCTGATCTGAGTCTTTGCTGGGCGCACATGCCACTTTGTTGGGTTTGTCATGTCGTGGCTGTACTGACTTTCTTTGCTATTCAGCAGGCTTTTTACAGGATGGCCAACTTATGTCACCGTCATGTGAAGATAAAAGTACCGTATTAATCCTATTAAATGCTCCTGGGGGTACTGCATTTTACAAAAGGGCGGGGGCATTATTTAGAGTCTAAAGTGTAATAAATCTGCTACTGCCAAAAGTATACATATAATAAGCAATATAAAGGGCACGGGTATACTTTCAGAGTAAGCAACTCTTCTATTTTTGCCTCCCTTTTCAGTAGGGGATCAGCTCTTAAAGGAAAGAATTCGCTCCTCTAGGAGCAAATTCTTCCCTTTAAGGGTAGACCCCATTTCAAAGAGCTACCTTATCTGGAGAAGCAAACAGTAATTCATGCAACTTAATAAAACATTATTTTCGGAAAAGAGGCAGAGGGCATTTATTTGAGCAGGGGCATTTATTAGGTTAATATGGTAAGTCTTTCATATTTGAAAAGAAAAGACAAGTAACAGTCCGTTTTTCGTTGTTTATTCTGTTTATTTTCTCCCATGGTTTGAAAAGACAAGTAATCTCAAGCCAGGTGAGAAAATTATATCTCAGGTTTTATGAGGTCAATTTTAATGTAGTAGATTCCAGTTTCCCCGTATTAATATCATCTAAACACAAAGAAAGACTTTATACTATCAAAAATATCTTCTGGAATGTAAAATTGTATGATTTGTTTTGTAATTTAAGGTCAGCCCATGGCTACATCTACTCCAGCCTTCCAGCTTGGTCATGCATCTAGTCCAGTATCCCATAATTCTGCTGAAGCTGAGAGAGTAATCTCCCCTGCTCCTGGCAGAACAGGAAATGGCTTGGTAGCAGAAGACAACTTTGGTAAGATGATTTTTCTTTTGTTCTACTGATCAGTTGTCTAAAATAAGTTATTTCTTTACTAAATTTGTGGCTTCTGATCTGGGTCTGTATGCAAATGTCCCTTTGATGGATCTCCAATTTTACAAGTGAAACACTAAACAAGACTCCCATTCTGGAAAATAAGTGATAATGGAAGAACTTGTTCAAATAGAACACCAGGGGGTGAATAGATTGAACTTTTTTCTCACTTTGTGAGACTAGGCATGTTGGCTAACCCTTTAGGTACAAAATAGCAGAAGTTTGCAAATTTCAAAAACTTTAAGCTACATCATATTGAGAATTCAAAGACTAGAGGGCAAACAGTGATCCAGATGAGGCAGCTCATAATGAGGTGCGTTATCTTGTTATATGCTGTTTGCAAGTTCAGCTTTTTAGCTCACCTGAGCCTTTAGGCTCATAGGTGAGCTTATAGTATAGCCAGGCATCGGTCGTCCGTCCGTCCGTCGTCCGTCCGTCCGTCGTCCATCGTCAACATTTTCAAACATCTTCTCCTCTGAAACCACTGGGCCGATTGAAGCCATATTTCATGTGGAGCCTACCTAGGTCAGGGGAACGAAAGTTTGTTCCGGGTATCTGGGTCACATGACCAAGATGGCCACCACGCCCATATATGGTAAAAACCCTTCAAAAATCTTCTTCTCCAGAACCAAAAGGCCTATGACCTTGAAACTTGGTATGTAGCATCGGGCATGCGGGCCTATCATAGTTTATGCAAATCATGACCTTGCGTTGACTTTGACCTAATTTACAGCATGGTCAACTTTGGTACGTTAGGCTTTTACATGGGAAAATGCTTAAACAGTGGATTTCTCAGAAAATATTTACGTCTAAGGTACAATACTTGGTATACATGGTCGACTAAATGACCAGATGAAGATATTATGTCACTACAGGTCAAGGTCATTCTGTCGGACCATCCGTCGTCAAGATTTTCGAACATCTTCTCCTCTGAAACCACTGGGCCGATTCAAGGCAAATTTCATATGGAGTCTCAGTGGGATAGGGGAACGAAATTTTATACCCAAGGTCTGGGTCACATGACCAAGATGGCCGCCATGCCCATATATGGTAAAAAGCCTTCAAAAATCTTCTTCTCCGGAACCAAAAGATCTATGACCTTGAAACTTGGTATGTAGCATCGGGCATGCGGGCCCAACATAGTATATACAAATGACGACCTTGCGTTGACTTTTCTAATTTACGGCATGGTCAACTTTGGTACATCAGGCTTTTGTATGGGAAAACGCTTAAACAGTGGATTTCTCAGAAACTATTTAAGTCTAAGGTACAATACTTGGTATACATGGTCGACTAAATGACCAGATGAAGATATATATCACGAAAGGTCAAGGTCGTTCCGTCGGACCATCCGTCGTCACAATTTTCAAACATCTTCTCCTCTGAAACCACTGAGCCGACTGAAGCCAAATTTCATATGGAGTCTCAGTGGGATGGGGGAACGAAAGTTTATACCCGGGGTCTGGGTCACATGACCAGGATGGCCGCCATGCCCATATATGGTAAAAAACTTTCAAAAATCTTCTTCTCCAGAACTAAAAGGCCTATGACCTTGAAACTTGGTATGTAGCTTTGGGCATGCAAGCTTATCATAGTTTATACAAATGATGACCTTGCGTTGACCTTGACCTAATTTACGACATGGTCAACTTTTGTATGTTAGGCTTTTACATGGGAAAATGCTTAAACAGTGGATTTCTCAGAAAATATTTACGTCTAAGGTACAATACTTGGTATACATGGTCGACTAAATGACCAGATGAAGATATTATGTCACTACAGGTCAAGGTCATTCTGTCGGACCATCCGTCATCAAGATTTTCAAACATCTTCTCTGAAACCACTGGGCCGATTGAAGCCAAATTTCATATAATGTCTCATTGGGATAGGGGAACTAAAGTTTATACTGGGGGGCTGGGCTACATGACCAAGATGGCCACCATGCCCATATATGGTAAAAACCCTTCAAAAATCTTCTTCTCTAGAACCAAAAGGCCTATGACCTTGAAACTTGGTATGTAGCATCGGGCATGCTGGCCCATCATAATTTATACAAATCATGACCATGCGTTGACCTTGAATTAATTTACGACATGGTCAACTTTGGTACTTTAGGCTTTTATATGGGAAAACGCTTATACAGTGGATTTCTCAGAAACTATTTAAGTCTAAGGTTCAATATGTGGTATATATGGTCAACTAAATGACCAGATGAAGATATTATGTCACTGAAGGTCAAGGTCATTTTGTCGGTCTGTCCGTCATCAAGATTTTCAAAACATCTACTCCTCTGAAACCACTGGTCTGATCGAAGCAAAATTTCATATGGAGTCTAAGTGTGATCAGGGAATAAAAGTTTGTTCTCAGGGTCTTGACCAAGATGGCCGCCAAGCCCGTATATGGTAAAAACCCTTCAAAATCTTCTTCTCCAGAACCAAAAGGTGTATGACCTTGAAACTTGGTATGTAGCTTTGGGCACTCAAGTCCATCATAGTTTATACAAATGATCATGCGTTGACCTTGACCTAATTTATGACACTGTCAACTTTGGTACATTATGTAGTCTTTTATATGGGAAAATGCTTAAACAGTGGATTTTTCAGAAACTATTTAAGTCTAAGGTACAATACATGGTATATATGGTCAACTAAATGACCAGATGAAGATATTTTGTCGTTAAAGGTCAAGGTCATTCTTTGACTTTTGTACAAGGTCATTGAGATTCTGTCACCCGTCAACATTTTCAAACATCTTCTCAGAGGCCACTAGGGTCAATTGAAGCCATATTTCATATGGAGCTTCACCGGCTTAAAGGAACCATAGTTTGTTCAGATGGTCTTGGTCACTTGACCAAGATGGCCACCATGCCCATATATGGTAAAAACTCTTCAAACGTCTTTTTCTCGAGAACCGAAAGGCCTATAACCTTGAAACTTGGTACCGGTATGTAGCACTGGGCACTCAGGCCCATCATAGTTTATACAAATGATTACTGTATTTCATATGGAGCTTTAATACTGGGTCAAAGGAATCAAAGTTTGTTCAGATGGTCATGGTCGTATGAACATGGTGGCCGCCACACCCATTTATGATAAAAACCCTTCAGAAATCTTTGTCCAGAAACAAAGGCCCAGTGACCTTGTGGCTTGGTATATTGAATTGGGACTCAACATTAATCCCCAAGGGAGGGGGCCCCTGCCCTGGTGCTATATACATGTATAAAAGCATGAAAATATATACCAGGACCAAGTGTCAGGTGAGCTACAGGACCATTGGTCCTCTGGTTTTGTGTTTGGCATTTAAAGTTGAAAAAATTCTGTTTTCAGATGATTTATCTATATGGAACCAGTCTATAGATATTGATCCAGATGATGTTGAGGACCAAGTCACTTCTAAAACAAATCCACAGAAACCAGGTCCCAGTAGAGGAGGGGTGGGGCAGGTGAAGAGATCTGAGCCAGGAGGGCAGTTTAAGATACCTGGAGAGAATAGTTCAGGTTGATAATTTACTTACCATCATATTAATCCTATTAAATGCCCACAGGGTGTTTCATTTTATTTTGCGGAAAATGTGAGTGAGTGTGCGTAAGTGTGCGTTTGGGGTGGGGGGGGGGGGGGGGGGGGGCATTATTTAGAGCCTAAAGTGAAGTTAATCAGCCACTGCCAAATACCCCTAATAAGCAATATAAAGGTGATGGGTATACTTTCAGGGGAAACAACTCTATTATTTTTGCCTCCCTTCTCAGTTAGGGTCATCTCTGAGAGGAAAGAATTTGCTCCTAGAGGAGCAAATTCTTTCCTGTAAGAGTAGACCTCATTTCAAAGAGCTACCTGATCCAGAGAAGCAAACAGGAATTCATGCAGGTTAATATAACATTATTTTCGGAAAATAATCAGGGGGTGTTTATTAGAGCAGGGGTGTTTATTAGGATTAATATGGTGTTAATACATGAGCAGCAAAATGCAAAAATGGGGCCGTATGCATGTTCGACCAGCATAGGATCCAACAAGCCTGTGCATCCGCCAAGTCTGATCAGAGCCTGAGCTGTCACCCACAATATGTATATTGACCCGAAGGAATCTACAAGCATAAAATGAAGGTTCTAGCTAAACAGGATAAATTCACAGATTTGGTTTTTAGTCTTCCTAGCTCGCCTGAACAAAGTTCAGGAGGAGCTATTGTACTACCCCCGGTGTTGGCGGCGGCGGTGTTGGCTTTAGCAAAATGTTAAGTTTTATGTTAAAGTTTTAAAGATCTCATAGTAAAGAGTAAAATTAACTTTTGGATCTGTAAAAGTGTATGAAAAACAGTAAAATGTCCGGGAAAAATCAGGAAATTTTGAAGTGGAGGATAAGTTGAAACCGTGAATATGACAATGGCAGATTTGTTTCACCTACAACTGCGCCCAGTCACCTCAAAATAATTGTTATAAATATGGTATATTTTAGATGTCATTGCTGGTAAAAGAAGAAGAACAGACACGTGAAGAGGGCTTAAAGCTGTGGGAACCATCTGGTTGATTAAAGAAACATGCCGTCCGATTCTAATGGAAGACTTCAGTTAAAGATGTCCTGTGCAAAAGAGTGACAGTATAGTCAATGAAATAAATTGCTCACCACTTTGTAACATTTCGATATATGAACCTTGACACGAAAAACCAACAAAGTGGCATGTGCACCCAGCAAAGACTCAGATCAGCCTGGGCATCCTTCCTCAAGTTGTAATAGAGTTGTAATAGTGCACTGAGTCGTCCACGCTCCTTGGGATGATAGATTTGAATATTGCCCACAAAGGCATGAAATAGTTGTATAATATTTGATATCAATGCACGATTATTGTAAACTATTCTAATGCACTTACGTATGTAACACGACGTCTGATTGGATAACATCAAAAATTTGCGACAGTATATTCTGCGATATACTCAGAATTCCAAAATCATTACGTAACGTTACTTCTCATTGGTTGACGTCTGGTTTTACTTCGCTGAAATTGTTTCCTATGGGTGCAAAGTAGCACACTTTTAAAGGTGAAAATGTGAAAAGTGCATTAGAATGGGGATAACTGTATTGAAAATGTCATTTGGGGAGGTAAATCGTTGGTTTTATGGTTGCAAATTGCATTTTATGGCTTCGCTGGTATGTTGCCGTAAGACAAAATTTCTGACCATAAAACAGAAGATCTACCTCCCCAAATGACAATTTTGAGTACAGTTATCCCCTAATTGATTAAAAAGAGATTTAGACTGTTTCCGAATAAAAGTATGTAGCGGAAAGTTTGTGTTGTTGACAGTGTTACACCAAAATTCTTGCATTAAGGTGAGGTGGGAGTAATTCAGCGCCGCCGTGCGGCAGTTTCTGTCTCTACGTTACGTAATGACGTCAAACGTTCCGCTTTATAAAAACAAGATGGCGTCAACGTTAGCCGCTTCTGTGATCACTACATGGTCTGCTTACAAAATGCAAAGAGGCTGAGCGCTGGGTGAAATTTAAAGGAAATAGAAAGTGGTCTAGAGAAGAAACTGAAAAAAAGTATAGTTAGTTTTCCGTTCGGACGACTACGTGCGGGATAGCTGACAGTTTCTTAACAGTTTATTAGACGGAGTTTGCAGCGGTTGACTGCATAAAATAATTTCATTACAGATTTTCATACGACAACAAAGCCTCGTGAAATTGAATCCGGAATCGAACAATGAGTAGTCAGATCACTGTCTACACTTAGACCACGCACTTTGCAGTTAACATGGTAGCAGCCATAGACAGTCGTTTTCATACCACACACACTTAAAATACTAATCAGCAAAAGTTATGCCAAATTTCAGTTATATTGAAAATTCTTAGACTGTTCCTAGCATTTTTAACGCCAGGCAGACGTATCAACGTCAATGCAATGTCGTCAGAATATTTTATCGACGTTCACACGATAATTCAACGATCTGTTCTGTCATTGAGCTAAAAACAATGTAGTGTTTCTTTTTCCTTGCCTTTCTCTTACTTTTCTGTCTTTCATTTCTTCTTTCTGTTTCAAGTGTATATCAATGTGTCGTTTTATTGTATCTCCTAGACACTAAAGTGAATCCAAGCTGCCTATCATTTTTTACACAGAGAGAGAGAGAGTCGCTGAAGCCTAGTCGTTGGAACGCTATGTTATAGTGCAGAATATTATAGGTTCTCTCTTGGGTCGGGTCAGGAACTGGAAACCTTGACTCGCTTACACTGTACAAACGACAAGTTGACAAGGGAATTGTTCAAATGTCATAACACATGGAAGCCTGTCTGAGAGCTTGTCAACTCGGGTGCGTGTCAACTGTATGGGAGGGCATAATGACAATGTTTTGGCTTTTTTTTTCAAATTAAAAAAATAGTTACGACGGCTTATGCACCGATTGAGAAAAATAGAAAAATATTACATCTGCCTTCATTCTGCACTTTCCCGACGATGACAATCATGAGTGATGAAAGTCCCAGACAAATTTTGCCAGTAGCCTACAAAAAGCGACAGCTTATACGTGGCGCGTAAAATTAGTAACGTTAACGTCACCATGCGCGACGTTAACATTTCAGTCTAAAGAGAGGACAAGCCGGGCATTTTATGCACATTAGCTCAAAAGTTAAGTCGGCGACCTACTATTTTTATTGCTTTAATATATAAGTCTGTCATTGGGCCATACTGTGTTAGTTTTTGAAGAAAAAAATGTGTTTTGTTTTCTCAGAATATAGGTTTTTATCAAAGAATGATGAGCAAAAAAGTGTGTTTTCCATTGAACGCCATTATAACGTTGGGTCGAAAAAGTGGAAAAATTGACGTTTTTGAGGTCAGATATCTTGAAAACCACATCGGCGACCCCTCTTTTTTATTACATTTTTTGAAAGAGGGATTGAAAATGTACAATATAAGGAAGTATGAATAAAATCATGTGTTTTGTCAATTACTCCCACCTCACCTTAATAATAATTCCTTTGCAATAAAATATTGTGCCCAGTACACTATTTTACAGTTTGTTATATAAAGCAGATATGTGTTTTAGGGATAATCAGCCCATAATCTTATGGTAAGATAAAACTTAACATATTGAAATTTTTGCAAATAATCATTTAATACAACACTGACAAGTTGATGATTTGCAATACACCTGCCTAACAAACAGATATGCATGTCTATGCAGTCGAACTGAAATATTTGTGAGGAGAAAAACTAACAGATATGTTGGGTTTCTGCAGCACTCAGGAACTGCATTACAGCGCAGATGTGCTAATGGGTAGCTCTTTTGAATCAGGGAAGGTTACAGTCTGTGAAAGAAGAGGGATGCTATCAAACTTTCACATGTTTTGCTAGGATACAGTTGGCCTTTTAAACCCATTGTCTGCTAGGTCACAAGGCTATAGGGGACCTTTACCTTTTTTCTATAGAGGTGCTGAGCTACTGAGTGAGTGTAGCAGTGAGAAATAGCATTATAGAGGTGTTGAGTGTACACAGCCATTAGAAACTGCATTATAGGTGTTTTGAATGTATGTAGCAGTGAGAAATTGCATTATAGAGGAGTTGAGTGTATGCAGTGATGAGAAATTGCTTTATATAGGTGTTGAATATATGCAGCAATAAGATAGCATTAAAAAGATGTTGAGTGTATGCAGCAAGGAGATCTTGCTTAAAGGTGTGTTGAGTGTGTGCAGCGATGAGAAATTGCATTGTAGGTGTTTTGAATGTATGTAGCAGTGAGAAATGGCATTATAAAGGTGCTGAGTATAAAGCAATGAGGAATATCTTTATAGAGATGTTGAATGTATGCAGCAATGAGAAACAGCAGCTAGTATGAAAGAGGTGTTGAATGTATGCAGCAATGGTAAATTGCATGTGTTGAGTGTGTAGCAGCAAGAAATGGCTTTTTGGAGGTGTAAAATATATGCAGCAGTGAGAAATTACATTATAGAGGTGTTGATAATATGCAGCAAAGGAAAATGGCTTTACAGAGGTGTGAAATTGTGTACAACAGTGAGAAATAGCTTGATAGAGGTGTTGAATGTATGCACAAATGAGAAATGGCATTATAGAGGTGTTGAATATATGCAGCAATGAGAAATGACTTAAGAGATCTTTTGAATATGTGCAGCAATGAAAAATAGCATTAAAGAGGTCTTACGTGTATGCAGCAATGAAAAATTGTGTTAAAGATTTGCTGAGTGTCTGCAGCAATGAGAAATTGCATCAAGAGATGTTGAGTTTATGCAACAATGAGAAATAACATGATAGGGGATTCACATGCATACAGCTGTGAGAAATTATAGATGTTTTGAGTGTATGGAGCAATGGGAAACTGCATTATATGGGTGTTGAGTGTATACAGCAATGGAACATAGCATTGTAGTGGTAGTGATATTATGCAGCAATGAGAAATTTCATTTGAGAGGTGTTGAATGTATGCAGTAGTGAGAAATGACATTACATTATAGATGTTTTAAGAGCAGGCAGCAATTAAAAATAGCATCATAGATGTTTTGAGTATATGTAGCAATGATAAATTGCATTATAATTGTGTTTAGTGTATGCAGCAATGGATAAAAAAGGTTAGAAAAATTACAGTACACACAAGACAGTAGAGATATATTCCCTCGTCAATGAGCAGCAATGAGAAATGCCATTATAGAGGAATTTCAAACTCTGGATGCATTGCACTTTTATAAGCAGATTAAACTTGTGTGTCTGTGAAAAGGATGGTTGTGGCCCCTGATCAGAACTGCCTTGTCAGTGTAGTTTCTAAAGAGGGGTACAAATGGAAAATTAGTGGTCTTAGGTGTCCCAATACTTAAGCACATTAGGGTAGACTTTTGATGAGAAAAGAAATGTGTGTTTGAATTATCTGCAGTGTCATAACTTATAATTATGTGTAACCCATAAAAAGGGGAATATTCAACCCCTCCCCTCTCTTCTAAAAGCTGATCAGCTTTCAGAAAGATGGGGGGTGGGGGGAGCAGGATTGAAAGTTACACTAAGTACGTACATCAGTCTTGAGTAATTCAGCTTTAAGATGGGTTATGTGTTTTCTCTAGAAAAATCAGGAAAAAAAAATTCTAGAACAGATTTTTGGGATTGTTTTTGAAGGGAAACCTCCTGTATTATACCTATAAATAAATCAGTATATCTGTTCCAAATACCTATAGGACCTATAATCCTGTTTGTTTAATTTATCACTTTTCTGTTGTTATGAAAACATGAAATTAGCATTATTACCCTAAAAATTGGAACACCTTACCCAGTGCCTGCAATTGTCCTTAAATCTCAAAAGATATTACTTCCGACATACGTGTCAAAATGTTACTTGCAGAATGACAAAACTGTGCAGATCCTGATCAGTCTGGTCCTTTAGGAGCAGTCTGATCTGGAGATCTGGATCTGCACTGTTTTGCACAGGCTCTTATGTCCCAATATATGTTGTCATTATGTAGTGGTCAAGTTTTGCTTGTTTGCTTGCAGTTCACACAGGATTAGACAGTATATGGCATGAAATTTTGACAAAGGCCAAAAAAGTCAAGATAACCACTTTATTTGGACAATTGTATCTTAATCTTAATGACTAGCGAATCAAAGCTTGCTTTCCCAACTCCACTTCTAATCCACTTATCTCCTCTTGTCCCATAAGTGGAATTAAATAGAAATTAGGCTGCTAATTATGTTAAGATAATAACAAGGTTCTAATGCTGTTAAAAGCTGTGACAACTGAAAATGTAGCTAAGTGTTAGGGCAACAACAAAGGCTTGGATCAGACTACACAGACGTGCAGTCTGGTCAGAGCTTTTGTTGTGTGCACAGACCATAACTGGACCCTGAGGAATTTCCTGGCTTAAAAAGAAGGCACTAGTAAGATTGTGCAAACTTTCAGACCAGTTTGTGTCCTGATTTTTGTAACAGCGCTAAGCACTCTTTTTCTCAGTCAAGGCTCCCAGTATGTTTAAGAGTCAAATTACATAAGTTACACATTTTGGTAACGTTTGTCACAGGGGGTGTATCCCAGAAAGAACCGGGACCAAGAGGACAAGAATATTCGAGAAAATTCCGCTTTTTTATTCGGATGAAAATAAATATAGATTTAAAATTTTGATATGGGAAAATAATTGTACATGTATATTTGTCAAGTTATGATTTTGCTAGAGCAGGAAAAAATTCTTATAAGATATGCTGCCTGTTGAGCAAAATTTGTGCTGCAATTAATTTAAGTTAAAAATTGCTTGTTATAGTTTTTAATAAGTTGTGAAATACATGTAAGTAAAGAAGTACAAGAACTACATTTAAAGAGAAAGAAATTTTATTTTATTACTTCTTTGTGGATTTGATTTATTCCTAAAATTGAAACGAAAATGGAATTTAGTGTGAATTTAGCAGGAGTTGTACAGAAATTAGCTGTGATACTGGGACTTATTGTCTTTATAAATGGTGAGTATATGAAATAACCACTGTATTAGTCCTATGAAATGCCCTGGGGTGTTACATATTGCAAAAGGGGAGCATTATTTAGAGCCTAAAGTGCTGCCTAATGCTGTTGATATTAAAGAGTATTACAGTGAATTTATATACTTGCAGAGGAAGCAGCTCTACTAATTTTGCCTTTTTTTAGTTGGGGTCAACTCTTAAGGAAAGAATTTGCTCCTGTAGAAGCAAAGTCTTTCCTCTAAGATTTGACCGTATGTCAAAGATCTACCTCATCCAGAGAGGCAAACATGAATTCATACAAGTTTTTATAAGAATATTTTCGGAAAAGAGGCAGGGTGTGTTTATTAGAGCAGGGTTGTTTATTATGATTAATAAAATATATTATCAGTTCTTAAGCCAGATTGATGGTAGTTAAAACAACTATAAGATTTATTTTTTTAAAGAGCTGGAAAACTGTCAGATATAATAATTCCATATGAACATGTATAATTAAAGAATATAATAATATTGAAAATGTAAAAACATGAGCAGAAGCAGATACATTAAAATTGATATCTTTTATTAATTCAAAATACAGTTGACTTGTTATCTCAAACACTGATATCTCAAAGTACCCTCTTATATTAAAGAATAATAGTTTGGACACATTTCTTATTTTTCTTTTCATTTCAACTCCTATTATCTCAAACTACTGGTATCTCAGAGTAAATTTTCTGACATTGAACTCTGAAATGTCAGTAGTTTGAGATGAACTTCGACTCTGAGATATCAGGAGTGACTGTATTTACATTTGCTGCTGACTTTTTTAAATCTAATTGGAACAGCTGTCGTCATCTGGCAATGAAGGATATTGCTTTAAACAAATGGGAGACACAAAACGACCGTGTTAAACCGGTTTCCATGGATTGCCGGTCCATGATATAACGGCACTGATAACTGAGTGATTTGATAGGATGTCATATTGTTCAAATGGCATCCACTTGAGTTTATGCATGATACATTTGCATAAAAATATATCTGACAAAACTTGATGTTACTAAATGCTAAAAATACATACCTTCTGTCAGTTAAGCTATTATAATAAATCCCTTTGAGATGTTTAGCATGTTTAGTATTGTAAGGGGTCAGTTTTCTAAAATTTCAAGCTGGAATTTCATTTCATGTGTGATATTAAAATACTGCATTTTGTCAGTATTTTTTAATGCATAAAAAATAACATTTTATAATTCTTTTCCAGCTGATTTATCTGATATAGTGGACATCTGTTGCGAAAAGGGAACAGATTGGGCCAAGGCCGACACTCGGTGTGACAATTACCCTAGTGCTGTATTAGATGTAGATTCATATGCGGAGGACCAGCGCATGTGTAGAACAGTGCTGGAAGTGTGCTGCCTGAAGTCCAAGCAGGAACAGATGTGTGCGCAGGGGAAACTGGATGCTAAAGACTTCTCCACATGTGCTATCAGAGAAGATATACTTGGAGCTGTAACCTACAGAGTAAGATGTAATTTTTACTGTATTTGTTCACAGGGTATAAACCAGTCAGCTAATTTTTGCTTCCTGCAGAGACTGTCCATCATATTTGGCTTCCGCCAAGACTGTCCACGATCTCTTGCTTCCTGCAGGGACTACTGTCCTCAAAAAATGGCTTCCTGCAGAGACTGTCTGCATGATTCTGCTTCCTGCCGAGCGCCTCGACAGGAAGCAGAATCATGTGGACAGTCTCTGCAGGAAGCCATTTATAATGTACAGAAAACTCAGCAGTAATCAAATGATCGTGGACAGTCACGGTGGAAGCCAAAAATGATTGACAATCTCTGCAGGAAGCGAAAATTGGCGGACTGGTTTATACCCTGTGTTGTTTAGCTATAAGATGCGGGGTGGCTTTTTCTCCCTCCAAAGTGACCCCAAAAATACAGTCAACTCTCGATATCTCAAACACTGATATCTCAAAGTACTCTGTAATATCAAAGAATAAGTTTGGACTATTTCTTGGTTTTTATTTACTTTTCAACTCCTGTTATCTCAAACTACTGGTATATCAAAGTAAATTTTCTGGGACCAGAAAATTTACTTTGAGATATCAGAAGTTTGGGATGAGCTTCGACTTTGAGATATCGAGAGTTGACTTTTATGTTAATTGATCAGTCATGTGAAACTCTGCTGTAAGCTGGGGTTTTCCATTCCAAAACTTCCATAAACCTAGATCCATCTTATAAGATGGATCTAGAATTCTTCTTATAAGATGGATCTAGATTTTGGGTTAGTTTTATGGGAGGGAAATTTTCCCATCTTACGATAGAAATTCTATAAATTGGGACACCTAAGAGAAGTACTGTAACAATCCTGAAAACAGTTTAATTAGTTTTACTATGCAGAAGGGGTAGAATGACAAGCAGTTTAGACTGATCAAAACTCCTTTTGGAGCAGTCTGATCTGGGTCTGAACTGTTTGCTCAGACCTGTCTGTCCCAATATTTAGAATTTTGATGGAAGTCATTCATTAATATGTTCAAACTTTTCTGCTCTGAGATCCTTTGGCTAGTTGGGATCAGATTTATCCTGTAGCTGCTATGGAATGGAAAATTAGGTCATGGCAGACACAGGATTCTGTAATGCAGTTGCTGCAGTCAGAGATATGCACTTCTGACCACAGACTACAAGTTCAGATTCTGGTGAACTTTTCAGCATCAAATTGTTTATTTGCATAGATGGCTGATAAGCAGTGGTAACTGTTACTTAAGTAGCATCCTGCTGCAATATTGTGGCCAAACTGTTTGAAGTCAAAGATTTAGCAAGCTGTATAAGAGTGTTCTGTTTTCTTTTACTATTAGAAGCTTCTTAACAAATAACCATAACAAATTTATCAGATCCTATTTTCAAGGGACTTGGGCGAGGCTGTAACATATACTATATATATGAACTCAGTTTCAATACTCAAGCCTTTATACATAGCAAGAAACAGAACAACATGAATGCCCAGGATACTCCAGAAGGGGAACTTTGGCTGGTTCCTCCATTTGTAAGGTAAAGGGTTTAGATTTCACTTCATCATAATGCTTCTTTTGATGGTACCTTGGGACAAGAGAGTTTATACTTGGTCACATCCCTGTAAATGTAGCATCTGCAACACTTCTATGCAGATTCCAATCAGGGTCTTAGCTATGGGTAATTTTATGATACAAACCTGTTTTATACCCCTTCAGGGGATTTGGCCCCTAAGTTTTTTTTTCAGATTGCTATGTCGGTGGCGTTTGGTATTGAAATTCTGTCTAATTTATAAAATTCTATCGTGCAAATACGCAGATGCATGCTGAAATTTTGTCAATTTGACAAAATTTCAATAGGCACCTGCGTATTTGCATATGGGTAGATACGCCCTTGCCTATATCACTTGCCTTTACTCATGGTCCAGTGATTTGCCTTACATTTTCAGCACCCTGTAATGGATTTGCGTAATGCTTGTGTGCTTCCCAACACTTTTAATGACCCAGCTCCTACCCACAGGTCCCTTTGATCTGTATGTCATAGTTGAGTTTTGTCATATACCTTGGGCATGATTTTGTAGAAATGCATCATGCTTGGGATAATGTTTAGTTTGACACTACAATTTACCTCATACTATTTGTAGGTTACTGTGCCTTAATCCATATATGTTACCTTATATCTCCAAGCACTATTTAATTGATTTGTGTCATAAGTGATAGATGGATGGATGGACAACACTATGTAATAATACATCCTTCTGTAACCCCGGAACTGTTCGGGTGTTCCATTCTCTTGGGTGTTGAGTATGACCCTTACGCAAGAACACCCACCGTAGGTTCTGCTTGTCTGAATACTTACGGTCGGGTTGCCGGCCTAATCCTGCTGATGATACCATATGTACTAAATATACCAGACTGAATTTATAAGCAATAATTATGCTTTTGTTCATTCCCCTGTTGCTTATCATATTGATAAAGCTGATATAAATTAAGATGTTGTTTACTTGGAAAAGTAAAACAGCACTATTATTATTTCAGGAGTGTTGCCATTGTTGCCACATGGGATTGATGGCCCGGTCCATGGGGGAGTGTAATGCGCCACCTATTGGTAACCCTTGTGACCTCAAGTTTATGGAGTGTTGTACTGGAATAACAGATGAGAGTTCTGAAGAGGATAGGAGTTATAATGCAACAGGCACTGGTATGTCTTTTCTTTCTCAGCCCTGGTAAATTCTCAATTCCATTCCCACCTAGACTCTTTCACAGCCTTACAATATAAAATTTAATCATATCTGCCTAACAGATATAGCAGTGGAACAGTCTAATTCCCACCTGGAAAAGAAATAGTTAAGCTGCAAATAGCTAGCCAAAACATAAATGTTAGGAAGTGGCTATTGACAACCGGTTGTCAATAGCGAACGTTCGCTATTGACAACCGGTTGTCAATAGCGAACATCGCTATTGACAACCGGCTGGAATATTCCCTATCAAATTCAGATGGGCCAGTTTATATCTACTGAATGCTAAAGAAATAATTTGGTAATATTAAAATGTTATAGTATTTGACATGAAAAAGTGAATATGGAGATGTCATGATACTACTTCTACAAATATTTGTTTCATGCTTTTTTGGAACTTCTATTTGAGCAGATTTTAACACAGTATATGAACAGTAAAGACTTAGATGTTTTCTTCTATAGCTATTTCTTGAGAGCCCCAGGATCTGATATAAAGTTTTGATAGTAATCAATTCCATTTTCAGCTCACCTGAGCTGTAGGCTCACAAGGTGAGCTTATAGTATAGGGAGGCTCTGTTGTCCATTGTCTGTTCATGAGTTTCAAACAAGAATACATGTACTTCCTAAACCACCTGGCCAATCGTGATCAAATTATATATTTAGTATGTATCAATGTTTAGTGGTCTTCTACATAAATCCTGTCAGTCAGGCCCATTGGATCCAAATCGGCCATACTGGAGAGAGTGGTACCCTACATAAATCCTCTCAACCATGCCCCTGGAGTGACCAAACTTTCATGCTCAGGGAGTTAATGGTTTTTCACAGAATTTTCATAAAAATGTCAATAAGCAGGACAGGTTTAAAATCTCAGACCAGTTAGAAATTTGGCCATATTTTACTATTGCCTAGTGACCTGCCCTTGAACACTTAAAAGCCCATATTTGACCTCGTCTTGGGCATAATGCATGCTAGAACTCAGGTGGACGAGCATTTTACCATTGGGTGACTTGTTTCAAATATTCATTGTAGCTGAAGAGTATGCTATGATTGAACCCCAGTTGAAAAGGCTGTTAAACTCCAAATTAGCAAACATCAAATGAGAACATTATTGATGTATATTTTATTGCAGCATTGAAGAGGAAATAGGTCAAAATTCCATGCACTGTTATGTTACATTACTTATCATTTCGACTTCCCTTAACTTTCCTAAACTATAGATACACTGTATCAACAGGTGAGATGAACAAATGGTATAGAACCTGATCAGACTACTCCTGCACGAGGAGACTGGTAATGGCCTGCATTATTTGTCATTTTAACCCTCTTTAACCATAGATACCATGTTTTAACAAGACAGGTGTGTCATAACATTGTCAAATGGTGTAGAACCTGATCAGACTACTCCTGAAGTAGACTGAGAAAGGCCTACATTATTTGTCCATAGACCCCCTTCCGGTGAATTTATATCCTCCGGCAAAGTGGCATTGATTTGTTCATGTGTTATTTTAAGTTTCATAAAATATCACCCACTGGTTATTTTTTTGATAGGGCTGGGTTGTAAATCAAATCAGGGGCAATAACTTTGGCATAAGTGAGGTATAAGCTGAAGCCATTCTTAAACACTTGCCTCAGCATCACTGAACTATGATAATACATTTTTAATTCAGTTTCAAGAAATTTAGTTCAGCAGCATCTTAGTTATGGCTAATTTATAGATTTTAAATCAATTCAAGGGCATTAAATCATGCACTACTGATGTGATTATAACTTAATATGCACTGCTATGTCATGACAATACCTAATTATTTAACATTTCATGAAATTTCATTCAGTCAGTCATTGGTTACTTTATTATTGAAGTCATAATTATTAGTTATGACTCAATTTGTTGATTTTGAACGAATTAAAGGGCAATAACTCATTGCTTAAGCAATTCTGGCAATTGACGAAATGGCTAAATTGTTCTGAATATGCATCCTTTACAAGAGCAAATTCAGTTTAATGTCAAAATGTTTGGGAACAAATGCTGTTGTTGTAAAGAGGGTCAACTGTATATTTGTTTTAAGGTTCATGAAATTCTGTCCAGTGGTTATTTAGTTATGGCTCCAGATGGATGGACTGAAGGACGGACAAATAGAAAGACAGATTGATGAACCAAGAGACAGACCAATGGACAGACATGGAGAAAACAATATCTATTCACCTTCAGCTGGGGATAACAAGAGAGCAGTCTAATAACAAATGGTATAGAACCTGATCAGACTACTCCTGAGGGAGACTGAGAAGGGCCTACATTATTTGTCATTTCAACTCTCTTCACACATAGACACCATGTCTGAACAAGATAGGTGTGTCATAGCATGGTGTAGAACCCCATCAGACTACTCCTGAAGGAAACTGAGAAGAGCCTTAGTACATTATTTGTCCATAGATATCCTTCTAAACAAGAGAGAAATCTATAACAAATGTTGTAGAACCTGATCAGACTGTGTATGAGGGAGACTGAGAAGGGCCTAAGTTATTTGTCAATTCAACTCTCCTTAACTATAGATACCCTTCCTTAACCATACTGTCTTGAGCTTTACTCAACATTACTGAACTCGACTTGTGTATTAATCTTCAAAGAGCCAGAAACAGATACCAAAATACCCCCTTTGTCTGCGAAACCAGGGTAGGTCAGTTTTTTTTTTTATTCCTGTAAAACGTAAAAGCAACCCAAATACTACAGAACATGTTAAAATCTTATATCAATTACCCATATTACATATGAAGATAACACCATCCTACACTCAACTATCTGGAGATTTGAAGAAATATCTATAGAAGAAAACATCATTTATGCCTTTGCTGTTCAAAAGTTCCAAAAAGAATGAAACAAATACTTGTTTTTCATATCTTGACATCTCCATATTCACATTTTCTTATCTAATATATTATAAAATTTCATGTTACCAAATAGGGGTGTAACAATACATCGGACTATCGATATATCGCAATAGTGACACTGGCAATAGTCACTATCGATAGGGAAAGCTGCAATGTCAATACTATCGGCAATAGTGTTTCCAATATTGCAATAGTTTCAATAGTTTCGAGGCATGCATCTTTTTCTTGAAGGAGTATTTTTAACTTAAAGAATAATAGGAAAGGATGTGTTTTAGCTTGTATATGATTTCAAAGAATGGAAAATATAACATTTTCTTGTATTTTGTAGTCATGTTGTGCACATTGTGAAATTACAGTCATTAAATAATGCTTTTTAGCCATAAACTTATGTGAACAAACAAGATTTTATACATAAAAGAGAATTTCTGGATAAGAATGCTGTCTCTAATAGTTATTGCAATGCATTGCAATAGTAACCTGCAATAGTAATAGTATTGCAATAGGGATTCCTGCAATAGTAATAGTATTGCAATAGTCATTTTGGCCTGCAATAGTCACCCCTATTACCAAATTATTTCTTCAAAATTCAGAAGATCTTCACTGGCCCATTTTAATTTGATAGGGAATATTCCAGCCGGTCGTCAATAGCGAATTTCGCTACTGACAACCGGTTGTCAATAGCGAACGTTCGCTATTGACAACCGGTTGTCAATAGCGATCGCCTAAATGTTACAATCTATTATACATATGAGCCACATCATGTGATTTCCAACGTGTCAATTTTGTAATTCGATATTCAGATCATCCTTCTCAATCATACAAGGTAATCAGAGACCTCGCTGTTGGCTGTATGTCTTGGGCCACTTCCATAGATGGCTGAAGTGACAAGTGAAGGCTCTGATCAGACTGCACTTATGTGCAGTCTGATTATAGCCTTTACTTGTAACCAATGCCACATTGTTGGAAATCACATGATGTGGCTCATATGTAAAATATATGTAAAGCATATTCTGCCCATTTTTAGCTCACCTGAGCCGAAGGCTCACAGGTGAGCTTATAGTATAGACAGGCATCCGTCGTCCGTCGTCCGTCCGTCCGTCGTCCGTCCGTCGTCCGTCCGTCCGTCAATATTTTCAAACGACATCTCCTCTGAAACTACAAGGCCCATTGTTACCAAATTTCATATATAGCATCTATAGGCAGGGGGAACCAATAATACTATTTTTTATCCAAATCGCTTCAAAACTTTGGTTGCTATGGCAACTTTAAGTTTCCATTGACTTGTATGGGAAAAATTGAAAATTTGCATTTATTGCTATGTCACTGCAGATATTTTGACAAAACTTTTACAGAAATGTTCCTTGAGTATTGCTCTATCAACCACGTGAACTTTATGTAAATTGCACAATTTGGCTGGTTGCCATGGCAACCGAATGGTTAAAAAATAGAAAAAATATTCAAAAATCATCTCCTCAGAAACTATGCAACCAATAAAGCTCAAACTTCACAGAAAAGATCTTAGTACTAGCTTCTATAAAAGTACTGTTTTTCTTGGCAATCGCTCAAGCAGTTTGGTTGCTATGGGAACTGAAAGTTGCCATTGACTTATAATGGCAAAATGGAAAATTTGCATTTATTGCTATGTCACTGCAGATATTTTGACAAAACTTTTACAGAAATGTTCCTTGAGTAGTCCTCTATCAACCACATGAACTTTATGTAAATTGCACAATTTGGCTGGTTGCCATGGCAACCGAATGGTTAAAAAATAGAAAAAATATTCAAAAATCATCTCCTCAGAAACTATGCAACCAATAAAGCTCAAACTTCACAGAAAGGATCTTAGTACTAGCTTCTATAAAAATACTGTTTTTCTTGGCAATTGCTCTAGCAGTTTGGTTGCTATGGGAACTGAAATTTGCCACTGACTTATAATGGCAAAATGGAAAATTTGCATTTTATTGCTTTGCCACTGCGGATATTTTGACAAAACTTTCATAGAAATGTACCTTGAGTAGTCTTTAACCAGCCATGTTAAATTTATGCAAATTGCGCAATTTGGCTGGTTGCTATTGCAACCGAATGGTTAAAAATAGAAAAATATTAAAAAATCATCTTCGCAGATACTGTGTGGCCCAATAAAGCTCAAACTTTACAGAAAGAACCATAGTACTAGCCTTTATAGAATTATTGTTTTTCATGGCAATTGCTCCAGCAGTTTGGTTGCTATGGCAACTAAGAGTTTCCATTGACTTATAATGAGGAAAATGGAAATTTGCAATTTTTGCTGTCTAACTAGCTGCAGTTATTTAAAAAAATTTCTACAGAAATGTTTCTTGAGTAGTCCTCTATGATTCATATGAATTTTCTCCAAATCGCTGAATTTGATTGGTTGCCATGGCAAAATATAGTGTAAATTTTGAAAAAAAAAAAATCTTCTGCTCAGAAGCCATATAGGGGATGAAGCTGATATTGTGCAAACATGTTGATGACAGTAGTTTCTACATAAATTTTATTCTTTTTCTTCCAATCCCATAAGAACTTTGGTTGCTATGGCGACGTATAGTTTCCATTGACTCATAATGGGAAAAGTGAAGCCATGAGAGGGATGAAGCTGATACTTAGCATACATATTAATAATTTTAACCTCTACCTAAAGTATGTTTTATATTATCATTGCCCATGTGAATTTGTTGCTACGGCAACTTAAAGTTTCCATAGACTTATAATGAGGAAAGTGGACATTTGCTATTTATTTCTGTGTTACTGCAGATATTTTGACAAAACTTCACAGAAATGTTCCTGGAGTAGTCCTCTACCAGCCATATGAATTTTTCCCAATTACCCGATTTTGTTTGGTTGCCATTGCAGCTGAAAGGCCAAATTTTCACTTTTTTTTTTTTTGCCAAAGATCTTCTGAGAAGCCATTAATGGGGATAAAGCTTATTTTTTTTTGCATAAATGTTTGTGATATTATCCTCTACATAAATGGTGTTTTTTATTGCTGTTGTGCATGGTGTTTTGTTGCTGTAACCTCAATGCCTCAGTGCTCAGGTGAGCGATATAGGGCCATTGGCCCTCTGGTTTGCTTTGAACTAAAAAAACTAATATAGTTATCACAAAACTCCTGAAGTGGAAAAACCGAAATTTTGGTTTGGCCACTGTCAAGGGGATTGAGAGAGCTCCACCTGGTTATGTTTTACAAAGAATGACATACTAATAACATTGTTCGAATAACATTACTTATTATATACCTATCAATGATACACCCTTTGAACTGCCTTTGTTCTGGCCATCTGATACAGAAAGCCATATCAAACTGACGTTTTCTGACTCCATATCACTATCCCTTAAAACGAGGCTATAACTGAGTTCCAGCTTCAGGCGCGACATTTTTTAACCTGCATTGTAGAAATGAGAACCAGAGAAACGGGGCTTATGATGTAATGTCAGCAAACATGTCAAAAGGCGTGCCTCGATAGCTCAGCCGGTAGTGTTTGTCTCACGACTAGCTACATATCTCTGCTGAACAGGTTTGAATACAGGTTGATTCATTAGCGCTGGCAAGTATGAATGATTGGCTGTTCCCTAAGGTATATAATAAACAATTATCATAATAGTAACATGATCTGGCATACTGTATCATGTCTCGTGGATGAGCTCACATACCATCAGATCGACCTTGATGCAAGCGTCTCGGGTGATCTGATGGTTTGAGCTCATCCACTCGACATGATACAGTACGCCAGATCAATTTACTGTTATAATAATGTGTATATACATATGAGTTGAAAAGCATTGTTATATTTTGGCAGTCCATTTACAGAAGTATGAATTTTAAATTTTGGGGTTGGAAATGGAATCGCAAATACCGATATACCAGTATTCAAAGTATGTCTTTAGAAAGCAAGGAATGTAGGGTAAAGTCGGGTAAATTCGGACAGCGGGTAAATTTGGACAGTGACATTGTTTCCTTTATATATCAGTTGTTTGGAATTAAAACAAAATTAACTGGGCAAACAGTGAAAATCTTGATGAGACGGCTCATTATGAGCTGTCTCATCAGGATTTTCACTGTTTGCAATGATATGTCCGAATTTACCCGCTGTCCGAATTTACCCGACTTTACCTTATATGTGATACACTTTGACCACATAATTATGCAGTCACATCTGCTTCCCTGTGCACATGATAAAAATATGTATCTCACAAGGTATGAACTGATTAATATATATGGAGGCCCCTGCAATGACCAATACTTGTAATATGTATTTGATGCTGCATCAAAATTACGATGATGGATGGATGCATATCTGACATGGTTTTACAGCCCTTTAGACAGTATTTCAGTCATATTGGTTGGTTGGTTGTTTGCTTGTTTTGGGTTTAATGGCTATTTGAGACAGGATTTCAGTCTATATCGAGCTGTCTTCCAGAGGGAGGGAGAAAGAAAAGAGATATGATAGAGGAGAGCAAAAGTGTCCAAACAACCCCCACCCGCACCTGCTGCAAGCACAGCAGGCCCCTCACCTACTGTTATCCAGATAAGTAGGACACCCTGACATTAAAAGATACCCAGCACCAGCACCATCACCCGACCACAACCACCCCTTCAGTCATATTGAGCTGACAGGATTATTAAAGAGTAAAGTTGCATATTCATGAAAGTAACTGTTTCTAGCCTCTGTCCTCTGACCTTTGTCATGTCAGTATATAGTGCCATTTGGGTTGTTAGTCATTGGCTTGGTCTTCTGAGCATTGATTTGTCATCTCCCAGAAAAGCAGAACTTAGTGAAATTTTATCTTCTTACAAGTCTTGACGTGTGTGCTTCCTGCACTCACTGGCTTTTGACGCTTTATGAATACAAAACCATTCAAAGACCCTAAGCAACCAATTATCATATATAATAATCTTCTTTTATATAGTAATCTATTATTAAGCCTCAGAAGTTTTCATATTGGTTCCATGGATGCAACGTCAATTTCCTGTGCTGCACTTTAACCTCAAGTTCTATGCTAACAGCAGGAATGCTACAGTCTGCTGTTAGGTGAGGACAACTAAGAACTGCCTAGCCCCCAAATATGCAGTTTTCACCACTCTAAACAGTATTTAAGGTGTAAGGGTTCACCTCCATGTTTTCATACCAGTTTTACATAGGGGGAACAACTTTTGTGACTTCTGATTTGCTTTCCTGGATTCTAAAGCCCTTCCAAAATAGGGTCTACTCTTAAAGGAAAGAATTTGCTCCCATAGGAGCAAATTCTTACCTTTAAGAGTTGATGCATATTGAAAAGGGAGGAAAAAATGAAAATTATAGAGTTGCCTCCCCTGAAAGTTTAGCAATTCACCATAGTGATCTCTCTCTACAAATATTCAACAAATTTTCTTTCAGATGTAGCTGACATAGATGAATGTACAGTGTTTGGAGAAGGTCAGCTGTGCAGTCAGATATGTATCAATACTATTGGGTCCTTCCGCTGCGACTGTCGTCAAGGTTACAACCTGGCTCAAGATGATAGGACATGCATTAGGCAAGGTAATATGAGAGTTATAGACCCTGGGCAGTCATTGTGGGATAGATAAAATCTGGATTAATGGTCACAAATTCCAGTAAAACGTCAGGGATCTTGATACTTTGTTTCAAGACAACTTCTTTATCTTCGAATGCATGTTTATAGAATTTAGCACAGAGAATGCATGCTCTGAGATCTTTAAGATGGTATGCTTGTTAACAGTTTTTAGCTCGCCTGAACGAAAGTTCAGGAAGAACTATTGTTGTCACCACGGCGTCGGCGTCCGCGTCGGTGTTCGGATTGGATGTTTTGGTTAAAGTTTTTTAAAGACCTATATCTCCTTAACCCATGGATGGATTCTTTTGATACTTGCACTGTAGTTAGATATTGGTCTAAGGTTTAACAGGGTACCACCCCCACCCCATTCCGTGACCTTGTTGTCAAGGTCATGGACTTAGAAAATTGGTATTTTTTTGGACTGGATGTTTTGGTTAAAGTTTTATAAAGCCCAGTATCTCCTTAACCCATGGATGGATTCCTTTGATACTTGCACTAAAGTTAGACATTGGTCTAAAGTTTTCGAAGGTACTACCCCCACCCCCCTCTGTGACCTAGATGTCAAGGTCATGGACTTAGAATATTGTCTTTTTATTGATTGGATGTTTTGGTTAAAGCTTTTTAAAGACACATATCTCCTGAACCCATAGATGAATTCTTTTTGTATTTGCACTGTAGTTAGATCTACAGAGTACTACCCCAACTCTGCTCAGTGATCTTGATGTCAAGGTCAGGGACTTGGGAAATTTTTGTCTTTTTTAAAGTTTTGTAATTGCATACTGATTCATAATGCTTTGCAGAGATTTAGTTTATACTTGAACTGATGTTAGACTCTTTTTTGAGTTTTTACGAAACACCTTATACTTACCCCACTGGATGACCTTGAAGTCAAGGTCATCGACTTAGAATTTTGTCTTAAAGATTTTGGTTAAAGTTTTATATTTATGAAGACATAATTTCACAGTGCCACGATGATGGACTCAGTTGATACTAATACTTGAACTGATGTTAGATAATGGTACAGGGTTTTGATACATCATCCTAGCCCCCCCCCCCCCCCCCCCCCCCCTCCCCTACACGTCAGTTTTTTTTACCTTTAGCTCATGGACTTTGAAAATTCATTTTTTTTTTAATTTTAATTTTATTTCCCTTACAAAGACTGTTCCTCCAGACCAAATTTCATAGTTGTATGGAATCTCCTTCAAAGAAATTAAGCCGTAGCAACAGCATAGCAACCACTTAAGTCGTTTTATGAATACGGCCCCAGGACTAAAACTATCATTTTCATTTCACAGTTGGGACATGTGAGACCTTTAATGAATGCAGTCAGGATTGTATCAACACCAGCAGAGGGCCCCAGTGTGTATGTCGTGATGGCTATAGAATGCTGAATGACAGGAAAACATGTAGAGGTAATGTGATAAATTGGTGGATTTAGCAATGTGGTGACATCCTTACACTGTAACAAATTATTTGGAATTTAGAACTCTTTCTTTGCATTGCACAAAGTTCCAGTGCTGTCAACAAGCTTTGTAGGTTGGTAGGTTGTATTCATTGTAGGATATGTAAACCAAACTTAATCCATAATCTCCTTGTAAATCTCTTCATATTTTCAAAAGTTTTATTGTTGCTGATATTTCAGTTCTGCTGGCTCACAAAATATAAATTTTTCCTGATAAATATTTAATCCCAATATCGATAAAAAGTGACAACTATCTTTTGTGACTACTAGAACATAGAAGATAAGAACTTTGCAGTCTTGTGAAGGTCTTATCTTGAAGTTATCAGCCTGTTTTGGAATAAAGAAAATGCCTAAATGAAACAAATTATACCAGCACAGTACCTATTGAATTTGTCAGTGTTCAGTATTATACAATTATTGATCTTTGATGTGAATATGCAGTTTTATTGACCTGCAAACTACAAACGGACATGAAGCAGAGGTCAATATGTTATGTTTGCAGGTCAGTAAAACTGTGACTATGCAGTTTCATTTACCTGCAAACTACAAACCAACATGAAGGGGAGGTCAATATGTTATGTTTGCAGGTCAGTAAAACTGTGTATATGCAGTTTATTGACTTGCAAACTACAAACAACACAAAGCGGAGGTCAATATCTTATGCATGCGGTCAATAAAACTGCATCTTCACCAAAATAAAAGTCAGTATATGTTTTATTTTATGATAATTCAATAGGCAGTTTCCTTTTGGCACATATGAAAGTACACCATGGTATTGTCTTGCAATGTTACACCATTAACCGTTACTTAACTTGTTACGTTACATCATGAAAATACACGACATCAGCCTGAAAGTAATATTGACTAATTGGCTGGTGAATATTGACTGGCATGTGTCGTTGAATCAGCCAGTGAAATTGTGTGTTACATCTTGGTTATATAATAATAGATATTGATGAATGCCGAAGAGGAATGGCAAACTGCCGAGATGAAGAAGTCTGTGTGAACACAGAGGGTGCTTTCCAGTGCCAGCCAAGAGATGAGCCAACACCCACTTGTCGTCAAGGATACATTTATGATGAAGCATTACGGTCATGTGTACCAGATCAAAGATTGCGAGAGCGATGTCCCGAGGGGTATGCATACAATACTTTGACAGACAGATGTGAAGGTAAGCTAGTCCAGATATGTGAAACTGTGTTCTTTTTCAGAACTCCAGATATTGTCAAAATTCTGCAGATGAAAATAATAATACTGCAAGAATGGTGTTGCATGAAGCAGGACCTTTGGTTACCATATTTACATAAATCATAAACACACATGGTAAACTATATTTCTAAGGCTGTTACAAAACAAAAAAGAGAATGTTACAAAATGAAAAAAGAGTCATAGTTCCAAAACTACTTGATCATCGTGGCTAAACAAACATGAGTTTGATGGCTCAAACAGGCTTGTAACCATGAAAATTAGTTCCAGCCAAGGGCAGTTCTAGCCATCCAGGGTTAGTTTCTATATAAAGTAACCGCTTGGGGCCCAGGAAGGAATTCTAGTCAAACAGGGTTGACGAGCCATCAGGGTTCAAGCCACTGAAGTTCTACTGCAGTTAACCAGGGGTAGTAAGACAGGGTTTTTTCCCCCTCCAAAACAACCCAAATATTTTAAATCTAACTTGTTAGACAAATCTAGGTTTTTGGGATGTTATTGTAAGAGAAAAAGCCATCTCAACAGAATTACTGTAATTCTGCTGAAATGGCTTTTTCTCTTCCAATACCATGAGACCAAATATCTAAACCATTTTTTGTAATACAAAAAATGGTTTAGATATTTGGTCTCATTCTAGAGGATGGAAAACCTGTCTCATAAGTGAATAAATCTGATATATGAGGAAAGTTAATATTCAGATCACCTTGCATATTTGTGGTCTTCATGAATTTATCTTGTTCACACTGTGTGACAAATGTTGTAAGGTTTTTTTCATCACCGTCATATATATTTAATTTGGGAAGAAATGAAATATTTCAAAATTTTCACCCACAAAGTTTTGGCATATGTGAAGCTGTGCCATCTGTCCTGACCCATAGTTAGGACAGAGTGTGATATCTATGTATGACACATTTTCATACCCTAATGTAAGTCTTGGGACACCTAAAAAACATAAATTTTCCATTTGGGACAAATGGAAAATTAATGGTTATCGGTGTCCCAATACTTGAGCACTTTAGGGTATTTTAGATCTTATTTAGTTATGTTGCATGGCCGCTTAACTGCTTTTGCAAGTTGTATGGCTGTGAAACTTGGGGCTTTTGCTGTTATTGTTAAAATGAGGCAAACTGGTACCTTATTGTTTTGCAGTGATAGACTCAAACAAGCCTGAGCAAATACAGTGTGATCATTGATTTTTCTATTTTTTTTTTTTTTTAATCAGGTCACTTTCTTGCTTATCAGCTAAAGCAAACCTTAATCAGATAGAAGCTGTATGTCTGGGCTGATATGGGTCTTTTCTGTAAAGCAGTATTGTACATGTAGATGTCTGCTTTTGTGGCTGATAATGTGCTTTGACTGCTTTGTATGGCTTATTAGTGCTTTTTGTAGCTTAACATGAATAGGTTTTACTTCGCTGATATTAGTTGCCACATATATGTGCAGAGAGGGAGTGTGATATTGTATGACTTTCAGAGTGAATAGTTAACCCTTAAAGCGCCAAAAATTAAAAAAATTTAATTGGCAGACAGTGTAAATTCAGATGAGGTGTGAGGTGGCTCATAATGAGCCACCTCAACTGAATCTACACTGTTTGCCCTCTAGTGTTCGAATTCTCAATATGGTATCCCTTGGACAAAACATTTTTTGAAATTCTGCAGACGTAAATTTTGTCGTCTGCTTTTTGGCGCATTAAGGTTTAATGGTTGTAATATCACATGACCTTCAGACATAGATGCTTACTGGCTAGTGTAATTACACATGACTTTCAGACATTGATGAGTGTGTAGTTAACTTCCATGAATGCTATGGGAAATTTGAAATGTGTGAAAATACACCTGGTAGCTTTAAATGCTTGTGTGAAGAAGGCTTTATGAGAAATAGGCGTGGCCAGTGTAGAGGTATCCCAAATATAAATATATAAACGGCTATCAGTTACAAAGTTTCTTTGCTGTAAATCATTTTTCATTGTCTTTATTTTGCGAAATTCTTTCCTCAGAGTTATTTGCATGTCGTAGACTCTGAGACAAAGTATCTCAGTTGGCAAAAAAAAAAAAAAAGAAAGGAAGAAAATTGAAATGCAGAGGCTACTTTAACCCATTGCATTCTGGGTGTTTTTTGTCGTCTGCATCAAAGATCAAGAATATTTTGACAATATTGGTCTAACTAACTCTTGTAGAAATGATGTCTTGGCAGCAAACAGTTTGGACCTCAGATTAGGCCCCAAGTTTGTGGGGCCTGATCTGGATCCAAACTATTTGACCAGATCCCGAATGGAATGGGATAAAAATTCTAAGAGCACACCAAAAATAATGACCATACTTGTCCTGAAAATGAAAGGGTTTTGTTTTACAAAGCAGTTCATATGACGTTGTTTCAAGGTGTATGTCTGGTTGAAGAATATTAGTGAAAACAAAACTGTTGCAAATGTAAAATGATTTACAGTAAGCAAAACCTGCCTTGGGGCACATCTGAAGTGCATACACAACCAGTCTACTAATGGCATAATGCAGCTTGTCTTTATGAAGTTCACAAGGACTTTTATCATAACATGGAATTAAGTAACTTGAGAATAATTATTTGTTTGAGAAAATCTGAAATTTTTGTTGAAAACATTTCAGTTTGCAATATCATTTAAAAATTGGTGGAGCATGGCATACATTGTTTGCCATACTCCAGAACCAATGATGTCTTATATCTGTTACCATAGCAACTAAGAATTCATATTGATATCTAAGTGACATCATCAAAATGATATTCTGCCAAGGTAATAAGCACACCAGTTGGTAATTCCATAGTTGCTGTGGTAACAGATCTATGCCGTCATTTCACTTATAATTCAAGAGGAGCATGGCATACAATCTCAAATTGTTAGTGAGTTGCTACCTGAAATTCATACAATGGAAAAATATGATTTTCTCAAACCTATAATTTATTCTCAAATATTTTAATTCTCTGTTATACATACATGTAGTAGCTATTTAGTAGAGATTATAGCATGAATAACTGTACACAAACTACTATGCACTACAGCTTACTACATAAAGCATATCAAAAGGGAAAATGGGGAGGGGGTGAAATATTGTTTTTGGTACAGTTCCCGTCATTGTGAGCATTGTCTTGATATTTTCTTTTATGCACAATATCTCTTTAACCAATGGATGAATTTTCACTGGACTTGCATGGATATATTCTTGGGACAAGCTTAAGACCTGGCCCCGAGGTTATAAAACTTTTTTCATGCTCAACTCAGCTGAGCATGAAATTTTACTTGCTGGTAAATAGCAAATTACTGATAAGCACAGTTGTGTTCTTGCTCAGTTAAGCTGAGTATTGAATTTTCTCTGCTTATAAATGTGAAAATGCCAACATTAGTTTGCATTTTCATATTTATCAGCAGAGTAAATTTCATGCTCAGCTGAGTTGAGCATGAAAAAAGTTTTATAACCTCGGGGCCTGGTTAGATTTTGGTGATCTTAACATCATTTTCAAGATTACAAGAGGACTTAGAAGGTTAATTTTTCACTTAAATCATGATACCGCTTGAACCATTGGACTAATTTCCACCAAACTTGCATGGATATACAGTTGAGACAACCCAAAGTGTTGACCAAGTTTGAATGACCTTGACCTCATTTTCTAGGTCAAATGATGGCTTACAATGTTAAAATAAGATATTTCTTAAACCAGCTGGCATTTTATTTAGACACAACCTTGTGAACAAAATATCTTGAGTATTGTATAACTGTATTTTCATATTTGACATTCACTTATGGACTGAGGTATAAATGACCTGGGTTCGAGGTTATTAAACTTGAGAATAATCTCAAACTCAAAATAAAGCACACTGATTGGCTGCTTCCGAGCATCTGCTCGGAAGCAGCCAATCAGTGTGCTTTATTTTGAGTTTGAGAATGTACTCAAGTTTTATAACCTCTGGGCTTGATAATATTTGATGGGATTCTGTGAAAATTTGCCCCTTTTCTGACTTAGGCATTTCAGACACTTGAGAATGCCTTGATAAAGGCTAATGTGTATCAGGGCTAATGTGTAGATGACTTGAAAAACTTTGACAAAATTTTCTAAATATTTTGTTGAGTTATCCCCCTTTTATGACCTAAGCATTCAAAGATGAACCGTCTTTAAAGGTAAGCATATGGTTGGGGACATAGTATATCACCAAAGCATGTATAAACTAGTAATCAATAAAGTATGTTTAAGGCAACATGCATGAATTTGGTATGAAAAAGAATGAATGCATTTATGTTGAGCATGGCTTTCTATATCCGACACATTGCCGTTCATACCCGGTTATATTATCAAAAAAAGAAAAAGGAAAAGAAAACCCTAAGAACTTCAGACATTACATACTGCTCTCAGTTTCAAAGATCTCTGACACCACATTATAGTCTCCTAACCATATGTAATAAATGTTCTAAAATTTCCTTACACCACTGTTCCGTACGAAAGTACCTAGGCAAGCAGTATGCACCGAGATCAGACTGCTCTTTCAGATCAGACTGCTCCTTCATTTTAATGAGAGATCACACCATATGTCTTAATGTAGAAATGAGAAAAAAATATATACATGTATCCCAGAATTATAAAATGAGTCATGACACAAGGAAACCAACAAAGAGCCATCTGTCCAGTCTGATCAGAGTCTTCCCTGTGCACTTAAAGTGTAGCTAAGGGTCTAAGCTGGCTGCATGGGGACAGCAATAACTCTGATCAGACTGGGCGGATGCCCAGGCTGATCTGAGTCTTCACTGGGCACACATTTGTTGGTTTTGTTGTGTCGCAGCTCAAATTCCTTTCAATCAGGAGCTTGTCATACAGATATTTGATCATATTCATTTTCAGTTTTAGATTATTTGTACTTTTGAGATAGATCTATATGAATACATAATTTGATGTCCTTGATAAAAAAAAATTCCCATGCTAATATACAATTATAAGGATTTTGAAGTATTTATATTTCATCTGCCTTTGATGTTAGCCATTTTCATGTTCATTAAGATATAAATACTCAAGAGCTTGGTGATCAAGGTTCAGTTGTAGACTGTTTGAAAGAGAATGTCGGAAACTGTCATTTATAGTTTCAAGTTATTGAACTGTAGCCTATTAGGACTCAAGAAGTATCACTTATAGGATGTGGGATATCTGATTTCAGAAGAAAACTTCATTCAATGTTTAGCATGGCATTTTTGTATTCACAAAGCACTTAATATGAATGGGTACACTTTTATTTTTTTCTGCCAGTTTTTACAAAAGGGAATAGCTTTTGTGGTGCCAGGAATAACTTTTGTGGCTCCCTGTTTGCTTCCCTGGTCATTGAGGTTCTTCCAGAAAGAGTCTACTCTAAGAGAGCAAATTCTTTCCACTAAGAGCAGTCCTCATTGTAGAAAGGGCTCACCTACCAGGAAGCAAATACTACTCTGTTAAAGTGGTCTCCTTTGAAAAAAATGGCGACGAAAGCATAGATGTAGCTTAAAAAATGAGCTTAAGATTTTTAAGATGCTAAGTTATTTCCATAAAAATCCATATTTTGGGACACCTTGGACACCTAAAATAATTGCCAAAGTTGTCCTTAAAATGGAACAGTTTGGTTTTACAATGCAGTCATGTGTCCAAAAGATTCAGAAGGAATGGCAAACAGTGTAGACCCTGATCAGACTGCTCCTTTGGGAGCAGTCTGATTTGGGTCTGCACTGTTTGCTCAGACCTATGTGTCCTGAAACTTAAATCTTTTAGGTTACTTTATTTGCAGATATTGATGAATGTGCAAGAAGAATAGACACCTGCACCTCATCACAGAGGTGTGAAAACACAGAGGGCTCTTTCGTATGCCGCAGGTTGACTGGTTGCGGAACTGGGTACACCTTGGATGAAGAAACTCAGGAGTGTATAGGTAATATTGTTTTATCTACTGTTGAACCGTAAAAAGAGCCAAAAATGACAATAGTTGACTGCAAACAGTGTAGATCCAGATTAGGTGGCTCATTATGAGCTGCTTCATCTGAATTTACACTGTTTGCCCTCTACTCTTTGAGCTCTCAATATGATAGGGATGGATGAAACATTTTTTGAAATTTTGCATACATAAATTTTGTTGTCGGCTTTTTTGATGCTTTAAGGGTTTATATACATGATCAGTCAGCCCCATATTAAGAGACCACCCTGGAGAAGGTTGAAAAGTGGTTTCATCATTATAGTGGTCTCTTAATAGAGGTGGTCTGTATATTGAAAATAGTCTTGTCTGATATCAAGTATTCTAACATGACGTTAACGTTTTCCCCACTGAACCCATAGGAAGCAGTGTTGTGTGAAAATTTTTGATAATTCATGTTGCTAACCTTGGGACGTGCAAATTTCGTGCCTTGATGACGTCAAATGTAAACATTTGTTACTGTTGACGTCTGCCTCAAAAATAACCCTTATAGGCTTTATGAAATGTTGTAATATACTTGCATTTTCATTCTGTATAATGTTAGAAATGAAATAAGTTTTCCTTAACCATGAATTATTGCTGATAAACACGTTTTGTCAGGTAGATACAAGTATTAATTCACTATGGCTTCACTGTCATGAATTATTATTCCCTGATCTCCCTCCAACAATGTGTGTTAATCAGCAATAATTCTTGGGTGGGGAAAATTATTTCTTAAATATCCCTGCCTCCAACACAGAAGGCTATGACAATTATAGTTTTGGCTGCTAGTGCAATAGAAAATGCATAATGATAAATAAGTTATAATAATATTCCATATTATAGCTGTTTCTCTTTACTTATGACAAACTTAAGCTCTTTAGAGCTTTTATTGGGACTTATTAAGACTATATACATATATACAAGCTGAGCTGTGGACATGACTTGCCCAAGGTCACAAAACAAGTGGTCTGGCGGGGATTGAAACTCAGAATCCTTCAATCATGAGTCGGAAGCACTACCACTGCACCACTGCACTATCTGTCTATCTATCTATCTATCTGAAAGAATCCTAAATTTGATTTAAAATTACATGTCATGCACATTGTGAGCTTACAGTTTGACTTTAACGATTGTTTTTCTTTTATGACAGACCAAGATGAGTGTGAGACTGGCACCCATGATTGTCGCCGTGGTTACGAGTGTGTGAACATTGAGGGGTCATTTAGGTGCAACCCAAGGTCATGTCCTGAAGGTTTTATTGTCAACTCAAGGACAGGCCAGTGTGAGAGGGTTGATTGCCCTGCTGGTCTGAGAGCTGGTAGTTCATCTATATGCATAGGTAGGTACATAATATGAGCTGCCACACAACAAAACCAACATAATGGCATGTGTGCCCAGCAAAGACTCAGATCAGAGTCTTGGTTGTCAGCATGGAGATAGCTTAGACCCTTAGCTACCTTTTGAGTGCAAAGGCAAGACTGATCAGACTGGGTTGATGCCCAGGCTGATCTGGGTTTTTGCTGAGCGCACCTTCCACTTTGTTGGTATTGTCATGTTGCGGCTCATATGTTAATGGTATTGAGACACTAAATTTAATACGGGACTAAAAACTCTCCTTAAACAAGGCCTTTCAGAACTTGAATTTTACGGTGACAGTATCTCTCGTTATAAAAGAAATGGATATTGCATAAATGTAATGTGACAGACTGCATACTTAGTGGTCAACCCAATCACCATATAAGCCACAATACCACAAAACCAACAAAGTGGCATGTGTGCCCAGCAAAGAGTCAGATCAGCAATGGGCTCTGATCAGAGTTTTTTCTTTGCACTTAAAGGGTAACTAAGGGTCTAAGCTACCTCCATGTGGACAGCAAAGACTCTGATCAGACTGGCTGATCTTAGTCTTCAGTAGGCACACATGCCACTTTGTTGGTTTTGTTGTGTCCTGGCTGGCAACTTCGCTGCCCTCTTTAAATGCATACCAGGGGATTGGGCCTCAGACTGAGTGATGGCTCCGGCCTAAAAGCTTTCTGTGAGAAATTGGTTGGGGATTGGTTTTGGCTTATTTTAGGATAGGGGGCATTATTTAGAGCCTAAATTGTAGTAAACTATCCGCTGCTAAAATACATCTAATAAACAATATTAATGTTAATATTTTAGAGGAAGTAGCTCTACTATTTCGGCTTCCCTTCTCAGTAGGGGTGGGGTTTACTCTCATAGGAAAGAATTTGCTTGGGGAGCAAATTCTTCCTTATAAGAGTAGATCCCCCGTCAAAGAGCTACCTCATCCAGAGAAGCAAACAGGAATTTATGCAAGTTAATATAAAATAATTTTTGGAAAAAAGGCAGGGGCATTTATAGGATTAATAGAGTATGCTGTTTTCTCTAGGAAATATCTGTCCCAATATTAAGCCGTAAAGTGCCAAAAATTAAAAAAGTTGAATTTGCAAACATTGTGGATCCAGATGAGATGGCTTATAATGAGCTGCCTGTATGAAGAATACAATGTTTGCCCTCTAGTCTTCACATTCTCAAGTGATTTAGCTTGGACAAAATAATTTTTGAAATTTGCTGATGTAAATTTGTCTTCTACTTTTCGGTGCTTTTTCGGTTAAGGATAATTACGGCAGTTGCAATGTCTTTTTTCCCTCAGATATTGATGAATGTATGGAGCAGCCAGGTGTTTGTCAAAGTTACCAGGAGTGTGAGAACTCGTATGGCTCGTACAGGTGTATTGACCCGATAGATTGTAGGCCAGGGTATGAGCTGGATAAGAATGGGCAGTTTTGTGTGGGTAAGTAGGCCAGCAGACCTGGGTCCAGTTGTTCAAAACTAACCAAGAAGTTAGTTAATGAGATGTTAAAATTTCAAGCACATTATACGCAAAAAAAACGCTACCATTTTTTGCCTAAAAAATGTGAGAAACTTTTGCGCTGCAAAATTGCAAAGGGTCCTCTCAATTTTCAGCAAAAGATATTACTGCAATTGATTTTGTGAGTACTCGGAGACTTAAAGATTCCTTAACTAATGATTTCTTTGAGCTAATGATGCTTTGAACAATAATGAGACATTAAAATTTCAAACGCATTATACGCAAAAAAAACGCTACCATTTTTTGCTGAAAAAATGTGAGGAACTTTTGCACTGCAAAAGCTCCTCACAATTTTTCAGCAAAGAATATTACCACAGTTGATTTTGTGAGAACTCTGAGACTTAACGATTTCTTGACTAACCACTTCATTAAGCTAATGATACTTTGAACAATCGGGCCTTGACAGATGCAGAGTTATAAAATGATAACTACAGAGCTCTAGATAAGAGGGGTATTTGATGATAATTGAGGGATAATATTTTTTATTTCTCATTGAAACCTTATGCTGTGACCCATGATCTGAACCGTCTCATCGAGACGGTTCAGATGAGGGGTCACAACATATGTTTTTATGCAGGATTAACAAAAGTTATTCCTTCATTATCACCAAATACTTCCTCTTAACTAAGTCTCTCGGAACATAACGGCACATTCATGTCAGTAGCATAATTCGTGACAGTCAGCTTACATTTCAACCCTTTTGTAAAGTATAGAATTTAAGGCAAAAAATTACCAAAGTCCATTTTGTAAAGAGTGAAGAATCAAAAAAGTTTTCACTGGTTAACCTGAAAAATGTTTATGTCTGTTTCATTGTGAAATCTCAGTATTTGAATGATAAGCATAAAGAAAACTGCAATTGATTTTTAAGATGTCTCAATATTTTAAGGTAATGTTTATATAAACTTAAAATTCATTTTCAGACATTGATGAATGTGCCAGAGGGATTGACGACTGCAAAGGAGGGTCAAACTGCGTCAACAGACAGGGTAGCTATGTCTGCACATGCCCTGAAGGATACAGGAGGATTAATGGCGTCTGTCAAGGTATTACTGAATGACTCTAACTATTCTACAGAAATGCTTTGTCGGCAGCGTAGTGCAGTTTGTAGGGCGTCTGACTCAAGAGCCAGAGGTCCCGGGTTTGATACCCAGTCTGGCCATATTCTTTCGTTTCTTTTTCCGCTGATTCAAGAAGGGCAGTTGTCAGTTACTAGTAGAAGTATGTGCACTTAGTGCTGGTTAACTGCTTAGGCGGTCTAAGCTTGCCCAGGAATAGTGTGGTTAGGTAACTGACCGTCCTGACATGACCATAGTTGTTTACCATGGACGTAAAGCCACAAAAACAAAACAAAAACAGAAATGCTTTAGCAAACAGCGTAGACCCAGATCAGACTGGAGCAGTCTGATCAGGATCTGCACTGTTAGGCAATAGTTTTCTAGTTTTCTAAAATATTTTCTAAACTGGCAAATGAAATACTACATTCAGTGTTAGAAAAGTTAAAAAAGTTCCATTTTTATAGTTCCTGTGTCAGTATTAAGGTCAATGGTGATGCTTCCATGTTTGCATGTTTTTTTTGCCATTTATGCAAAAGGGAACAAGTTTGTTGACTTCCTCTTTGATTCCCTGGATGAAGAAGTCCTTCCAAAGTGGAGTCTGCACTTAAAAGAAGGAATATGCTTCAAGGGGGAGCAAATTCAGTTGTAGTAGGCCCCTATTAAGGAGGGAGGCAGAAATGATAAATGCAGAGTTGCTTCCCCTGAAAGTATACCTGTTCACCTTAATGCTTAAAATTTTCAGTCTTTCTTTTTATCTCTTCTGCCATCTCTTCTGCCATTAACAGAAAGCGAGATGTAAGTCTTGCTTTCCGATTGTGGCAGGCGTTATTATTGAAGTAAAGTTTTGTAAACTCTGTGACCAGCGTAAGCAGGCGAGACACACTTAACTGCAGAATTTTTGTTATATCATACTGTATTAATCCTATTAAACACCCCATGGGTTTTGCATTTTACAAACTGGGGGCATGATTTAGAGCCTTAAAAACAGTAAATAGCTACTGCCAAAATATCTCAGATAAACAGTATTAAGGTGAATAGTTACACTTTCAGATGAAGCAACTGATTTTTGCCTCCCTTCTCTGTAGGAGTCAACTCTTAAAAGAAATTCTTTTCTTTAAGAGTAGACCCCATTTCAAAGAGCTACCTGAACCAAAGAAGTAAACAGTAATTCATGCATGTTAATATAACATTGTTATCGGAAAAGAGGCAGGGGGCGTCTATTAGAGCAGGGGTGTCTATTAGAATTAATACGGTATATATTTTGTATTCAGATAAAGATGAATGTCAGTACGGCAACGTTTGTCCATTCAACTCAGTCTGTGAAAATACTGATGGCAGTTTTAGATGTGTTTGTAATCCTGGGCTGGAGAAAAGGGGAAGACAGTGTGTAGGTAAGTGGGTAATTGTTAATAGTGAAAATGTTTTGAAAGTTTTATTTCTTGAATCATTGACTGCAAAGTCATATGAAAATAAAACTGGCAGGAAATACACTGGAGCGCCGTTATAACGCGGGTGCCGGGAGTCATAAAATCGAACCGCGTTATAAGTGATCTCGCCATATAAAGATCTTCGCAGAAATTCCCCACCCATAAATGAAAAACCGCATGTTTACATGTTCGTAGTGCTTATTTAACCGTAACCAGGTAGATAGACATGTTTACTGCTTACCTGACACAACGAAAGTCATCGCTGAAGTAGCCTTTCAGTCCCTATGTTCTTACGTATTGTAAAAAAAGCGCTGCAAAACGGTTGAAAACCATTTACAAAGCGAGAGTACAATCGTAACACTTCGGCCAATTCCGTATCCTGAATTAAACCTATATCGACGAGGATGTCCGATTGATCGAAACATATACTTGTTCGAGTTAATTCCCTTGTATATACACTTGCAAAAAGGTACCTTCGGACAAATGAAAAAATACTTGTTTGCTCGCGTACTGACGTCGCCTTAAAAACTCTAACCAGCCTACAGATAATCAAATCGGGTTTAAGCTTTTTTTTTTTTTTTTTTTTTTCCATTTGTAAAATTCTTTTATAATGTTTTCTTTGGAAGAAATCAGTGACTACTTTGCACAGCCTTTTTCCCGAGCATTGGCCTGTGTATTGCATATATGAGGTGACCTTTGCCGCTTGCCAAATTGGTGACACATGATATGTGCTAATTATCCAAGGACCACTGTTCACACCTTGGCAAGACGACTTACGCTTTGATTGCGATAACTTTTGACACACTGTTGATTAAAATTATGTAAACAACCCAATTAACTTTTAATGGTTATTTTCTATTCCAATATCGTGAACACCGACAAAAACCACCGAAAAATCCGCAATCTGCTAAAAAAAATAATGGGTGACACAGGATAACCGCGTTATACCTATTTCCGCGTAATATCGGTCCGCGGTATAATGGCGCTCCAGTGTAGTTATAATTGTTATCTAGGTTTAGGTCCATTTTGAAAATTACACAAGTTTCAAACTTCACAAAATTGATGCTTTCTTTAACTCTAACATTCAAAAATAAGGGTCTACAAATTTTCTAGTTTACAAAGAAATAGATCAGCTCTAACAGTGATTTGTTGCATAAAATATCACTGTTTTGGTGGTCATTTGTATTGTACGCGTAAAAATTCTAACTATCGGGACACCTAAAATAATTGCCCTAAAAATGGAAGATTTTGGTTTTCTAATGCAGTTTTTGCCCTAAAAGATGCAGATAGAATGGCAAACAGTGTAGACCTTGATCAGACTGCTTTTTAAAGAGCAGTCTGATCTGGGTCTGCACTGTTTGTGAAGGCCTATCTGTCCCACCAAAACATAAAATATTTTTGCCTAGAAACTCTGAGATGCTTTTGCACTGCAAAAGCTTTTTAGCTCACCTGAGCCAGAGGCTCCGGGGGAGCTTATAGTATGGTCAGGCTCCGTCGTCCGTCGTCGTCCGTCCGTCGTCCGTCCGTCCGTCCACAATTTCAAACGACTTCTCCTCTGAAACCGCTGGGCCGATTGTAACCAAATTTCATATAGAGCGTCCTGGGACCTTAGGAACAAAAAGTTGTTCAAACGGTCCTGGTCACATGACCAACATGGCCGCCATGCCCATATATGGTAAAAACCTAAAAAAATCTTCTTCTCCAGAACCAGTAGGTCGATGGCCTTGAAACTTGGTATGTAGCATCGGGTACGGGAGTACTACCAAGATTGTTCAAATTATGACCTTGGGTTGACCTTGACCTTTTTTACGGTAAGGTCAAATTTGCTTCCTTGTGCTTTTATATGGCAAAATGCTAGAACATAAGATATCTTGGAAACTGTTGAAGATTTTGGGATAAAAATTGGTATCTACAGTCATCTTAATGAGTACATGAAGATTTATGAGTACAAGAGGTCAAGGTCATTCTTTGACCTTTGACCCAGAACTCTCATATTTTGACAATTCCAAACTATCTCCTCAAAAGCTACTGGGCCAATTGAAAGCAAATATCATATAGAGCCTCCAGGAGTTGAGGGAACAAAAACTTATTCATGCGGTCCAGGTCACATGACCAACATGGCCGCCACACCCATATATGGTAAAAACCTTAAAAAATCTTCTTCTCAAGAACCAATTGACTGATGGCCTTGAAACTTGGTATGTAGCTTTGGGTACTCGAGTACTGTCAAGATTGTTCAAATTATGACCATGGGTTGACCTTGACCTTTTTTACGGCAAGGTCAAATATGGGAAAATGCTAGAACATAAGATTTCATGGAAAGTTTTGAAGAGATATGCCTAAGAATTGGTATATACAGTTATCTTAATGAGTACATGAAGATTCGTGAGTACAAGAGGTCAAGGTCATTCTTTGACCTTTGACCCAGAACTCTCATATTTTGACAATATCAAACAATCCCCTAAAAAAAACTGGGCCAGTTGTAACGAAATTTCATATAAAGCCTCCAGGGATTGAGGGAATGGAAATTTGTTCAAACAGTCCAGGTCACATGACCAACATGGCCGCCAGGACCATATATGGTAAAAACCTTTAAAAATCTTCTTCTCCAGAACCAATTGACCGATGGCTTTGAAGCTTGGTATGTAGCATTGGGAATTCCAGTGCTATCAAGATTGTTCAAAGTAATGATCTTGGGTTAACCTTGACTATTTTACTGCAAGGTCAAATGTGGGAAAATGCTAGAACATAAGATTTCATGGAAAGTTTTGAAGATTTATGCCTAAAAATTGGTATATACAGTCATCTTAATGAGTACATGAAGATTCATGAGTACAAGAGGTCAAGGTCATTCTTTGACGTTTGACCCAGAACTCTGTCATTTTGACAATATCAAACCATCTCCTCAAAAGCCCCTGGGCCAATTTTGAAACCAAATTTCATATAGAGCCTCCAGGGGTTAAGAGAATGAAAATTTTTTCAAACGTCCAGGTCACATGACCAACATGTCCTCCATGCCCATATATGGTAAAAACCTTTAAAAATCTTTGTCACCAAAACCAATTGACTGATGGCCTTAGAGTAACTTACCCTAGAGTACTGAGGCTGAATGGACCCAGGTGAGCTACAGGACCAATGGTCCTCTTGTTACATTATTTTGGAAAAAAAAAATGGCGGCAATTTTACATAGTATTACAGTAGTTTCAAATTGTAACATCTCATGAACTCATGACATCATTAGTTCTGAAAAACCAGCCCAGGCTAGGTAGCCAGGCCCCAAGGTTATAAAACTTTTTTTGTGCTCAATTCAGTTGAGCATGAAATTTTCTCTGCTGATAAATATGAAAATGCCAACTAATGTTGGGGTTTTCATAAGCAGAGAAAATTTCATACTCAGCTAAACTGAGCAAGAAAACAACTGCTCTGATCAGTAATTTGCAATTTATCAGCAGGTAAAATTTCATACTCAGCTGAGTTAAGCATGAATTTTTTTTATAACCTTGGGGCCTGGTCTATGTCTTCATGTTTTGCTTTGGCAGTTCTGTACCAATATCCTATTTTCTTCTTCAGATATTGACGAATGTCAGGTTCCCAACAGGTGTCAGCACCGGTGTGTTAATATTGTTGGTTCCTTTCACTGTGCCTGTAACACTGGGTACCAGCTCTCAGCAGACCAGAGAACTTGCGAAGGTAAAATGCTGTAGTTAGTGACTAGTAAAAAGCGCTTTAGGATGTGCTGGCAGAAAAGACACATGAGCCGCAACAAGACAAAACCAACAAAGTGGCATGTGCACCCAGCAAAGACTCAGATCAGCCTGGGCATCTGCCCAGTCTGATCAGAGATTATGCTGTGTGCTCAATGGGTAGCTAAGGGTCTAAGCTAGCTCCATGTGGACAGCAAAGATTATGCAACTCGACAAAACCAACAAAGTAGCATGTGCACCCAGCAAAGACTCAGATCAGCCTAGGCATCTGCCCAGTCTGATCATAGTCTTCGCTGTGTGCTCAATGGGTAGCTAAGGGTCTAAGCTAGCTCCATGTGGACAGCAAAGATTCTAATCAGACTGAGCTGATGCCCATGCTGACCTTAGCCTTTGCTGGCTTTACATGCCATTTTGTTGGTTTTGTGATATGGCAGATCATATGCTAGTTGCATAGGCCTGTATATTACCTTGATTTGTGCTGTGTTTTGTTTGCACAGTTTCATAAGGTGGATACCGTCAGGATGTTCAGCAATACTGCAGTCCAGACTACCACCCTAAGGTGCAGATTTCTTGGTATATTGATTGAGCTAGGCAAGGCAGCGCAGTCGGTAAGGCGTCTGACTCAAAAGCCAGAGGTCCCTGGTTCGATACCTGGTCCAGCCACTTACTTTCATTTCCCCTTCCACTGATTTAAGAAGGGCAGTTGTCAGATACTGGCAAAAGTATATGCACTTAGTACTGGTTAACTGCTTAGGAGGTCTAAGGGCCCAAGAATAGTATGGTTAGGTTAACTGACCATCCCGACATGACCATAGCTGTTTACTGGGACATAAAGAAACAACACAACAACAAATCCATTAGATTGAAGAGATTGATGCAGTCTGACATATGCCACTTTTGGAAGTTGAACTCACAAGCCATTATGTGCAACGAGAACACTTTATCCACTAGGCAAGGTGGTCTGCCCATTATTTTTGTTGTTGTCTCCAGCTCAGATGCCAATCCTGTTAAAGGCCCCCACGCATTTAAAGTATGAAGAACCACCTCATCTAGATCTACATTGTTAGTCTTTGAATTCTAAATTTGATATAGCTTGGATGAACCATTTTTTGAAATTCTGCAGATGTAAATTTTGTCATCTGCTTTTATGGCACTTTAATGGTTAATAAAGGAATTACACAGCTAATGTGTTTTTAAATTTCTTGAATTGTTGGTGAGTTTTGAAATGTGAGACAAGTGAGCTTCAAGAAGCATGAAGGCACTGTTTAGCAGTTCTGCTTAAGTAAAACATAAAACTAAAAATAAAGTATAGTCATTTATAAACCATTTCTCCTTTCTTGTGCAGGATGAAACATCAAATGCATGTGCCTCAGAACAATAACTGAAGGTCTGTGCAGCCAAGTTTCTAACTTCAAAAATTACGGTAAAAATTGTAAAACTTGGGATACCTTTAATATTTACTGTAATTGTCCTAAAATGGAATGAAATGGTTTTGCAATGCAGTAATGCATCCAAAAGATGCAGATGGTATGGCTAACAGTGTAGACCCTGATCAGACTGCTCCCTCAGGAGCAGTCTGTTCCGGGTCTACACTGTTTGGTCAGGCCTATCTGTCCCAATATTTAGAATTTTTATGGGATGCAATATTTGAATTCTCATCAGTATTTATGAACATTTTTTCAGACATAGATGAATGTCGTCAGTTTGCTGGTCGAGGTAGTATCTGTGTGGGAAATTGTATTAATCTACCTGGATCATACCGCTGCACTTGTCCAGATGGCTGGAGGATTTTGGGTAATGGAAGATCATGCCAAGGTAATGAAACTTTTAACTTTCTAACACCTTTGGTAATTCTGTTTGTGTGCCAGAATAATATACCATAAAAATCTAAAAATTGGGACACCTAAAATAATTTTAGTAACTGTCCTAAATATTGAACAATTTGGTTTTTCAGTCCAGTGATGCATCCAAAAGAGCAAATAGCAAAGGGTGCATACTCAGATCAGACTGCTTTTGACAGAGCAGTCTTATTAGGCAGGGATCTCACCAGACCATTAAGGCACATAGCTTGCAACATGCCTTCCTCTTCAAATTACTTTTGCACCATGACTTAAGTTCCAATTAAAATTTATTAAAGTGCTATTATTTTCATTTCTTAGCCAGTAAAGTTCTTTTAAATGCATTAAGGGTCATCAATGAATTATTTGTAATGTAAATTTAGGCTAATTTTGACAAAACATTGCTATATTAAGGATTTAAAAAATTGATCAACAAGTCGAAATCTTATTTTTGTGCTAAAAGCAACATGCCTTCTGAAATTTCTGAGAATAACACTGTCAGGGTCTACATTGTTGGCCCAGCCTATCTGTCCCAATACTTTGAATTTTATGGTACATCTAAAAACAAGCGGTAAAGTTCAGGGGTGTGGGTATTCCTATTTATTTTTTCCACCATTTCTACCGAGAGAATCAACATTTCTGATTTCCTGCTGGTTTTCCTGAAAAATGTAGCCCTTCCAAAATGGTGTTTTATTTTTCTACAACAGAAAGTCAGCTGTTTAGTTTATGCTTATTTTATAATCAGAAAATCAACAGTTTATTTTGTGCTTATGTGTGCTAATTTTGACAAGAAAAAATCAGCAGATTGCTTTGTGCATATTTCCGAAACTTGTCGAGATCTTGCAATAAAAAATGCAAATATCCTTCATATGTTATAGATGTTGATGAATGTGCAGAAGGTACTGATCGTTGTGGGCAAGATCCTGATGTCATGTGCTTCAACACTAGGGGAAGCCACAAGTGTCCAAGAGTCACATGTCCACCTGGTTTTACAAGGTCACAGCTAGGGCCTAGAGGAAATAGGTTTGTCACAATAATTTACCGGATTTATTCGGCAATAAGATGTTTTTTTTCCTCATTCAAACAATCCAAAAAGTCTAGATCCAGTTTACAAAATGCATCTAGATTTTTGGGATGTTTTGCAAGGGAAAAACCATCTTTAACAGAATTTACACAACTGACTTAAATGCTTGGTGTCATTTTGGAGGGTTGGGAAGGGTGGGCAGGGCGGTTGACCCTCAGTCTTAGTTACAGCTGAATAATTATGGTAAGTAGTGCATGACATTTTGAAGGGAGATCACTTTGATCTGGAAGTACATGTAGTTGTCTCCCTTATGGTAGGGTCTGCTCTTATAGAAAAATATTTGCCCTCAGAGAGAGCAAATTCTTACCTTTAAGTATAGCTTCTGTTGGAGAAGGGATTCACTTTTCAGGGAAGTAAATACTGTTTAGTGAAAATATTCTCCTTTGTAAAAATGGTGGCTAATACCACAGAGGTCTGTCTATACACTAAATTTTTGGTTTGCTGTCAGATAAGAAATAGGGCCCTTGAGCTAAGGAATGAGAAAGGAACAAGAGCATTAGAAGTCTTGAAAAGATACTAAAATCACATTCAGTTGATTTGAATCTAATAGTCATAATATGGTCTTAAGTGATTTCCTGGAAAAGTGAAAGTACATGAGTATTATATGTGTCAATTCCCCCTATACTGTAGATTCCCAATTTTGTGATATCAGTAAATGAATTACAGATATCCATATTTCAAATTATTAGTACATGTAGTTATAAATCAGACTGAATATTGGGTTATGCATATCAACAGATGAATATGTATCATTTTATTTATTGATATCTACATTTTTATGCCCCCAGTTTCAGAGAGGGGGCATATTGGTTTGGGCCTGTCTGTCCGGCCATCTGTCTGTAACACTTTTTGGCAGCCGGGAAACTCAAGAACTGTTTATGCTAGAATCTTGAAATTTTATATGTGGCATGTACAGGAAAAAAAGTGGACCTGTATTTTTTTTTCTGGCGGTCACATATTTCCAGAGTTATGCCCCTTTTTGGACTTAGTCTGTGGAAGCTTGAGAACAAAAGATCTCAAGAACTCTTTATGCTAGGATCATGAATTTTTGCAGGATGACATTTCCCAAAGTGTAGATGACCTGATCAACTTTTGAAAAAAAAGTCATGAATTTTTGACCGAGTAATGCCCCTTTTTTCAACTTAGTGCATTGTAAGCCTATGGAACCTTGTGAACAAAATATCTCGAGAACCCCTGATGCTAAGGTCATGATTTTTTGCAGGATGACACTGCTCAAGGACTGAGTTATGCCCCTTTTTTGACTTAGTGCATTTTTGGACTTAGTCTATGGAACCTTGTGAACTAAATATCTCAAGAACCCCTGATGCTGGGATCATATTTTTATGCAGGAAGACATTGCCAAAGGTGTAGATGACCTGATTAACTGTTGAAAAATTGTGAGTTTTTTGGCCGAGTTATGCCCCTTTTTCAACTGAGTGCATTGTTAGCCTATGGAACCTTGTGAACAAATATCTCAAGAACCCTTGATGCTAGGATCATGATTTATTGCAGGAAGATATTGCCTAAGGTGTAGATGACCTGATTAACTTTCGAAAAAAATCTTAAATTTTTGACTGAGTTAAGCCCCTTTTTCGATTTAGTGCATTGAAGCCTATGGTACAAAGGTACAAGCATTATGGGATGAACCTTTTTTAGAGGCAAGCATATGGTTGGGGGCATAATGTTTCATAAACACATTTTCTAGTTTGTTAATGGATATCTTAAAATTGAAATTATGGATATCTATAATGTAAGTGAATATCACAAAACTGGGAATAAAAAGTAAAAGAGCAACCCATAAAAAACAAGATGGACCCCAAAACAATACATAGAATACTGTAATTGTACAAATGTTCACTGTGTACTAATGTTCGCGATTTTTGTGGTCAACATAAATATGCGAACTTTAATAATACCCACGAACATGATGATTTTACAAAGGAAAAATAGAAAAGCATGACAAAGTCACAAACTTAAATACCTGTGAATGTTTCTAAAATTGCAAAATTGCAAAATTTTGTCCCAACAAACATAAATACAATTACAATATTGGTTTAACAGTGAGTAGATGGTAAACTTGTTGTTGTTGTTCTAATTCTCATAATGATGTTCCCCAAGAGGCTCAAAGGAACAAATCCATAACTAGCACCTCCTGGCACCAAGTCTGAACTTTTTGCTAAACTTACGTTTACAAAGATGATATTCTTTTGTCAATTCATTTCAAGATTTTGTTACAAAATTATATTTTTACTGCATGCTTACGATATAATTTTATATTGTAGTCTGATCCATTACCCAGTTGCAAGCTTGTAGCTTTGGCATTATTGCTTCTGCATGGCTTATTTGCATACATTTCAGTAAATCATATTCTGGAAAATATAGCTTATGGCATATATCAGGCTTATGATCCAAAACAGCTTTTTGTAAAATAGAAAATGAAAGCTACAGAATTCTGCAATTGGGTATTGGTGATTGACAGAGTGGATGTTTATGGTGTCTTCTTTTAGATGAAAAAAAGAAAAAATAATGTTTAATACCAAGCAGTGTTTACTCTTGACAGAAATTTATTTGATGAAAGAGGTTTAAGACACAAATATTTTGATGCATCTACAGTCTATAGACTGTTGATGCATTTTACTTTTTGTCATTGCCCTAAATCTCTTTTATTGCCTTATTACTTTAGATTTCTGGATCAGTGTTTTATTAGGAGACACATTCTGCTACTGCAGAAAATAGTCAAATCTGAGTTCGATTAATATTAACTTCTGCACAAAGTCAGAAATACCAGTGTAAATTAAGATTTTGAAAAGCAGAATCTGATATGTTTTCATATTTCTATTTTTAGTGTGAGATGCAGACGTATAAGCTTTACCTGCCGGCAGGGTGATGAGGAATGTTTGAATGCTCCGCTTTCATTATCATACAACTTTCTTTCATTCCCAACCAACGTCAAAGTTCCAACTGACTTATTCTCCATGTCGGGACCACAGACATCAGAAAAATTCTTCGAATGGTCACTGAATGTCACTTCTGTGTATCCTGCTCACTCTGGTATTATGCCAGTGAACCGGAACTACTTTGACTTGAGGATTGGTAGACATGATGCGGTTGTCTCATTACAAGATGCAATCAGTGGACCACAGGACATTGAACTTCTATTGACAATGATGATCACTGATCGTTACACAGGTTACACGGGAAAAGCAATTTCTCGGATTTATCTCTACGTCACTTCTCGGAATCTGAGAACACCATATTAACTTTCATTGTGACTTTTAGAGACACAATCGTCTGTTAATCATTCCTTCATTTTCAACTAGACTTATCCTATTTATTTGGTATAGGATGGAAGTTTTTTCCCCTTCAAAACAATCCGAAAATCTAGATCTGTCTTCAAGAGGGAGGTTCATTCCCCTTCAAAACAATCCCAAAAATCTGGATCCAGCTCCAAAACAATCCCAAAAATCTAGATCCATCTTACAAGACAATCCCCAAAACCTAGATCCATCTTAGAAGATGGATCTAGATTATTGGGATTGTTTTTGAAGAATCCCAAAAATCTAGATCCGTCATACAAGACATCTAGACTGAACTAGATTTTTGGGATTGTAAGATGGATCTAGATTTTTCAAAACAATCTAAAAATCTAGATCCATCATACAAGACATCTAGACTGAACTAGATTTTTGGGATTGTAAGATGGATCTAGATTTTTGGGATTGCTTTGGAAGAGAAAACTTATCTAATAGCACAATTACACATAGTTTATTTACATATTTTGGGGGTCATTTGGGAGAGATAAAAACCAATCTTATAACCAAATAAAAATGGTGTTCAGCCTCATCTTTACTACATGTGTGATACTGTATATCTTGCATAAGTCACATTTGTTTTACAGTGCAATATTTCATGGAAACCATATACCTTTCAGAGCCACACCCAGAATGTCAATCAAAAGTCACCTGATAGTGTATAACTGACCAATGCAATGACAGCTTAGCATGTGACATCATCCCACAAATAAAAATGCACATGTTGAATGTCCCACAATAATTGTGATTTTACCTTACAATTAATGAAGAGATGCATACCTGTGGGAAGTATGTGTTACTTCGAATAGGTGAATAAGCCTTTGCAGGGTGTCCATGGTCAGGGGAAAACATCGGAAAAATGAACTTTTTCCAGGTCAGGGAAAAGTCTGACAGAATTTTATGATCAGTAAGGGAAATTTGGAAAGCACTTGAAAAGTCAGGGAGTTTGAAATTTAATAGCTACTGTGGGCTTCAGAAAATATACTTGGTTTGCTCACGGGGAAAGGATATTCATGGGTGGAGCAGCCTTTCCAAAAGGGTTACTTTCCTTTTTGAGTTGACCCTTATTGAAATGGCAGAAATGAAAATGGTAGAGTGCCTTCTCCTGAAAGTATACCCATTTATCTAAACTTGAGCTGTTATATTTTTGCTAATATTGATCTTATATGTGTAAATAAATAATAAATTTTTTGTATGATGCTGAATTTTTAATTTTCTTACCCATGATTGAAATCAGAACCCACTATCTCAGTGAAAACAGTGAAAAAAATAAAGATGTGACTGTATAAAGAAAAAGTAATCAAATCGATATTAGAGAATATTGTCCCTAGTTTGGACATCAAACGCCTGCCACAAGCTTGCATTATATGATATCACAACTCAGGAGAATATCGTTCATCGATGTTAGAGAATATTGTTCCTAGTTTGAGTATCAAACAACTGTCACAAGTTTGTGTCATTTGATATCACAACAGTCCCCAGTATTAGTCATTTAATGATATTGCACAAAATTTTTCTATAGAAAATGAAAAACACCCACCCAAAATTTCTAATTTATCTGGGGTGGCTGTGATGCTGTCATCCTTTCGTATGTTCATATTCTTCCAGTGATGTCATTGTTGAGGCAGACGACATTTTATGCCAGAAGAACTGTAAACCATATGACCCACATTGTGTACACAACAAAACGACCTCAGTCTCCTACCAGTTCTTAGCGCTGCCAATGATCAATGAGGTACACTGGCCAGTGACTTTATTGAACATTACAGCTCAAGGGTTTGCTTTAGTTCCGCAGATGTACCTGTATATATTTTCTGGCAATGATGAAGAATTATTCGATACAGTTGTGACTGGTGGTACAGGTATGATGTGTTATTTTACTAGATAATATTTGATTACACTGAATATTATGATTAATGTCATGAAATTTGGAGGGAAAACAAGTATGAATTTAAAATAAAATTTGTCTGTGTGAAGAGAAAGTTTGCCTCCAAATATATTAAAAAGTAGCTACAAAGATAATTTCTTTGATTTTGAACGAATAATCTGGCATTGTTATCTATCTTAACGGATTAAGTTTATTCACAGGAGCTTGAAGTTCTAGCTTAGAAACATTTCTAAATCTTATTAGCCAAAGAGTCCAATACTAACCACTATACAATATTTTAAAAATGACCTATGAACCTTCTGATTTATGACATTTTGAAGTGTTTCAAGGTCTGAACTCCAAGAGGCTATGGTTTATTTGACCAGAAGTCTTTTGTTCATGCAAACACTGAAGCAAATATTTTTTTTCCCAAAGTTGATTATTCTTTGTCACATTTTTCTGTGGCAAATAATTTGCTTTGCGTAAATGCAAAATGTTCCTATAACAAAGAAATATGTGTACAAAAATTGCCTGTGTAGGACCTTAAATCATTAAAGCTTGCATCTTTTTTTTGTACATGAGTACCGCGCTTTCTACTACTGTGGAAGCACAAGGCTGAGGCAGCATACTGTTCCACAGAATTCTTGTTACATGTATTTGTTAAAGTTTTACTGTCACAAAGTCATGCATAAAATGGACAACTTATTAGCAAAAGCTGAATTTTTCTTGTTGAACCATCATGTTATGTTTTCAGCCATGTCACATTAACTTCAAAACAACCTATTTATTTCAGCTGCATTTCGACTCATCAAGCCACTGGCAGGTCCTGCGGAACATCATGTTATGCTGAGATTGGAAAACAGGAGTTATATAGGCAACAGGCTATTATCGGCACACAACACGCATATATTTATAGATGTTTCTGGTTTGGATGAAGGAAGCTAATATATTTTGGGCAAATTGTGTCAGGTCATATGCAGGCCAGAAAAGACTCATGAGCAGATCAGCCAGTCATCTGATTTGTGATCAGTGTTTTTGCAAATTCATACATGTATACTAGCCAAAAGTTCTAACCAACCACTTACATTTTATCGATTTTCTTTACACCCCGAAACAACCTTACAGATCTGTTTACACCCCAAAACAGGCAAATGTGTCAGTCAAGATTGGACAAAAATCTTAACATTACATCCAGGATGCGCCCATGAATGTGAACACAAGAAGTACCCCCATTTTTGAAATTCACAAAATTCAACATTTCATTACAATATGTGAAAAATCACTTTTTAAAACATCCAATTTACATGAGCAAAACCACTTCATTACGAAAGCAAATGACCGAAGAAACAGATTTATGCAGAAATGTACACTCTTTCTGCATGACTGGTCGCTTAAAGTCAAAATGTTGAAACTTACCCTACCACTCAATGCAAATTCTTGTAAATTTTGAAAATGGGGGTACCCGTATTCATCTGTGCCTCCTTGATACAGTGTAAAGAATAATGCTCAACCTTTTAGTGATATGGTCTACCAACATATTCGCCTATCTGTGGCTGCAAACTGAACTATGAGATTGCCAAAAGCATTGAGGAAAAAAGATAAAAATTATGTGGCCGGTTAGAACTTTTGGCTAGTATATTTAGATCATTAAAAAAGGAAAGAGAAAAGAAAAACGATCACCATAATGAGGATAATAATAATAAACTGGTCGCACTTCTGGTTAATTTGAGTGGACACAACACCATGGTTTGGTCAACATGCTTACAAGGATGAGAATGGTAGCACTTAAAGCACTAAAAATGAAAATAGTTGAATTTGCAAACAGGATCATCTGGATCTACCCTGCTTGCCTTCTATTCTTTGAATTCTCCATATGATATAGCTTGGACGAAACTTTTTTTTTAAATTTTGCAGACAAATTTTGTTGTCTGCTGGTTTTGGCACTTTAATGATAAACTGAATATTACTTGCTTCGCTGGTAACTGAATCCCTTCTCCAATGGAGGTTACTCTAAAAGGAAAGAATTTGCTCTCTCAAGTATGATCCCAGCTTGAGGTGAGAATGTTATCAAATGTAAATGGGGTTCTGTTGCACAAGGCCTTTCTTTATCACCTTCCCATCATCATGATATGACTGAAATACTGTTGAAAAGGATGTAAAATCGCAAGTCATCTATCCATCTATTGCTTCTAGAATTCACATTGAATAGTCTATTCATTTGTTGAATGTAGGTCACTGTTTGCATATTGCTAAGTCTTGTTTGAGCTTTGATTATCGAGGATGTACCACAACTAAAAAGGGGAAGAGATAGCACTGACTCATTGCAGGCTGCTCCTATGGGAGCCATCTGGTCATGGATGCACCATTTGCCATTCAAACCAAACTGTATACCTTTTGCAGCTATGAATTTTTGTGTTATGTTTCCTATTCTCAAATGTTAACCAGTGATTTTTTTACCCCTGCGTCCTGCGTCTTAGACGCATAATTTTCCCAGAGGATGCAAAATATTTCCTTGGCTGCGTTCTGGGACGCATATAAATAGCCGATCGGTAGTCCAACTTCCGATTTCGGCTTCGTTTACAAAGCTACTTTCGTTTTAAGAATATAGCAACGGTGCATTAGCAGATTGTTATATTACTGGTAAAAAACAGTACCATAGTCTTTCCCACTCCCGCTAAATACCGAAGTCTACCTGTAATACCAATAATCAATAGGGGTTGTCCAGTACCGGAGGAACATAGTATTATCGACCACGGTGATGTCTTTTACGCCTCTTTTACCTAAGTGCAAACTTTTATTAATACACCGGGTCAATAAGTAATCATGCCTCCGAAAAACAAGAAAAAGATCAAACTTGATTCAAAGCAGCAAACATTATTTGGTCTTCTTGGGCAAGACAAACACGCAAGGCCAGATGTTGCAGATCATGATGCGACCGATCAAACTTCGAATCCGAAATGACAACGGATGTCTCCAAATCCAATACGCTGTCTGACAATGAGACAACAGGTGATTTATTTTATTCCTGTGACCACAGGAGCTTGACGTTGGTTATTTTTTACTTATAGGGCTTGTCCTTTGAAGCCCTTTAAGTTTGGGATGCAGAGAAAATATTGCTTTTGCATCCCAGTAAAGATGCAAACCCTTGAGCTTGGGATGCAAAGATTTTAGGTCTTGTGAGTCCTGGGACTCAAAGAAGGAGATTTGTAAAAAAATCACTGGTTAACACTGCAGAATTTTGCAGCGGTTTGTTTTTGAAAAATTTTCTTTCTTACAAAAATGGTGAACTTACATATGGTAGTTCTCAAAGTATAACCACATTTATTTGGTCATAAGAACGAAGTTTCCCGCTCTAAAATTACCGCAAATATATAAATCGGTCTTTTTCCCACAAGGTGTCTTGGGTGGTTCTGGGGTTAATTTGTATTAATTCCTGAGAATTTTCCTACTTTCGTGTAATTCTGCTATAAAATGTTTTCTTCTCTTCCAAAACAATACCAAAGATCAAGATCCGTCTTAAAAGACCGATCTTGATCTTTGGAATTGTTTTGGAAGGGAAAACAACCCTCTTAAAGCCAAAGAAATACCTATCATATTGTATGCACAGACTGAACCACTGAAACTGCATTTTATTTTGTGTATATTGTATTGGATTCTATTTACAACGAAAGCAACTGTCTTTTGTTCTTTTATATTTATATATTTTGTACAAAGAGTATACAAAACAGCAGTATTATGAGACATATGGCAAACTATTTAAGATTTTTTTTAAATTCAAATGGGATAATATAATTTTGCATGCAATTTTCTTTAAATGTCTATTTTTCTCTCTTTTCATTCACCATACACTCACACCTAATTCATGACACTCTTACACTCTTACATTCATGCATCTTTCATACCCTCACATCTTTAAACATAGTCATTTCCATAAACTGGACATTTTTTGCAAATTGCTAATTTCCAAGAAAAGTAATTGCCAGGTTTTGAATTTTCAAATATGATAAATGGTTCTTAGCACTGAAAAAGTCCATAATTGTTTTGAATGTTTAACAAAAATAAATCTTTTCGGGAAATTTTCCAGTGTCTAGATATATTATTTCCTTGAAAACTGTTTGACATTGTATGAATCTTTCAACAAATATAAGATTAAATTGGTTCCACTGTTTGTCTTATGTGATTCATATAAAGTATCCATCCTTTTTGGACTGAAAACTGCACAAAGAGATGACATGAGCAACTCATCTCCAATTCTTTCTTTTTCTAAAGGAACCGTGTAAGGGTACTTAATGAAAGAAATTCTGTAGAGAATGATTCAGCAGCCCACTAGGCCACACCACTCCAGCTACTAGCACTAACATCTACTTAAGCAAAATAAACACATAAGAATCTGAACAGTCATTGCTTAAGATGATTTTGAAACTTTGTATAATATAAATACATCTATAAACAACTGTAATTGGGCCAACAAGATCAGCTCTTATGGGGGAAAATTTTGCTCCCCACTGGAGCAAAATAAACCCCCTAAGAGTTGTTTTGGGGTGGGTGGGGTGGGGGGGGGGGAGAGGGGCTTTGTCATCCAGGGAAGCAAACAAGAAGTAAAATGAAACAATGTTGTGTGCCTGCTGGATTCTGTTTGTTTTCCCTGTTAACTCTTTAAGTGCCAAAAAGCAGACGACAAAATTTACGTCTGCAAAATTTCAAAAAAATGTTTTGTCCAAGTTATATGATATTGAGAATTCCAAGACTAGAGGGCAAACAACGCAGATCTGGATGAGGCGGCTCATCATGAGCCGCCTCATCAGGATCTACACTGTTTGCAAATTCAGCTTTTTTGTCTCTGGCACTTAAAATTTTAATTCTCTTTTGTTTATAAATGAATATCTTGGCTTTCTTCAGGGTCAGACCGTGGACTAATCCCTAACCGATCACTGTCTGATGGTGAACTTTGCTGTCCACTGAGTTCATTTGACCTTGGAGTCTCCAGGTCTGATCTGTTAGAACTATTAGAGGAATCTCCAAAACTTTCAACAGGAAAAACAATGGGTGCATCAAAGGGTGCATCAATGTCTTCAATAGGAACTTTAGGGGTTGTTATTTCATGATAAAATGGTTTTATGCGTTGAGATTTTCGTTTTAAATCCTGGTTTGAATGTCTCTGTCTGAGGGATCTTCGAATGTTAGAATTATCATCCGAGTCTCGATGAATATTGCCAGAAAATCCGTGGTTTTTATGTCCTCTATCTGCAATATAGAAAACAAATTGGCAATCTAAATTTCCCAAATCTGTTTTCAAATACTACAAAATAAAACTACATGGCATTAATCAGAAATATGTACATTTTGTCAACAGAACCTAGTGCATCCAAACCCAGTCCTCAATACACATCACTTTGACACATTGGAAATGTTTTTGTAAATCCCCATGTACAGACATAATTTTGGCACAGTGGTCTTGAACAAATGCACAGGCCAGCTCAGACTAATCCTTCAGACCCACAACAGACTGTTCCTGATCTGGGTCTGCTATTTTTGTTATTGTATTTATTAGCTACAATAACAGTGCGAAGTTTAAACATAAAGCCTAATGTGGCTGCCATCTTCTTAAAACATGAAGACTAATGTGGCCACTATCTTATTAAAACATGAAGACTAATGTGGCCACCATCTTCTTAAAACATGAAGACCAATGTGGCTATCATCTTCTTAAAACATGAAGACTAATGTGGCAGCCATCTTCTTAAAAAGTGGATGAGGACAAACAAAAGGTAAATGATGCTCTTATCTTAGCTCTTGAACTATGCATTTTAAATTTTCAGAAAAAAAGGTGCAGAAAAAAAAGCTCATTAGTTTAAGCACAAATAAAAATTGATTTCAAATTGAATATTGATTTCGAGATAAGATTGAAAAAAAATGTAACCATTGAATCGGGAAGTGGAGGTTATCAACATTCTTGTATCGATAGCTAGGCCGTTATCACATCATAGCAATATAATAGTGAGTATATCAAAGTGCTTCATCTAGGTCAAGCAAAATAAAAGTGAATTCAAATATATAACACTGACATTATAACTTAGACCTAATCTGGTTCTCTGATTTTGGTTGAGTAGCTATTCCATTATCATTTGTTACTCCTGTGGCAAATAAACAGCCACCCAAGACCATCAAAATAATTTTAATTTTTCCCAGTGAGGGAAATGGATGGCAACCATATGGTCTGGTTATTCTGAGGAGTTCAGAATTGTGGTCATGTGAAATTGAACCATAGCAAGTTCAATCACCATTGTTAACCATGGTTGGTGATCAAACTTGCTCTAATGACATGATAAATACCATATTTTAAATTTATATTGTTAGTGATTGATATATCAAAATGATATTGAATATTTAGTCACAGAAAATTTGAGATACTGTTTATAATGATAGAGAACTAATAGAATTTACCAAATAAACATACCTAATACAGAGACCCAGATACAGACAACATTTGAGCCACGACAAGACAAAACCAACAAAGTGGGTGTGCGCTCAGCACAGATTCAGATCAGTCTGGGCATCTGTTCAGACTGGGCCTCGGCTGATCTGAGTCTGCAATGGGGGCACATCCATTTTGTTGGTTTTCTTGTGTCGTGGCTCATTTAATAATAACATCGATGAGTGATTACAACATGTTTGTGCCACGACAAGACAAAACCAACAAAGTGGCATATGCCTCCAGCAACGACACAGGTCAGCCTGGGCAGCCACTCAGTCTGATTAGAGTCTTTGCTGTGCCCTTAAAGGGTAGATAAGGGTTTAAATCCATGCCGACAGTGCAGACTGTGATCAGACTGGGCAGATGCAGTCTTTACTAGGCACATGCCACTTTGCTGCATGGTTTTGTTGTGGTATGACTTTTTTTTTCTGAAGAACTAAAGAGAATTATTATAAAATATTGCAAAATATTTTCCAGACATCTTGGCTCAGGGATAATAGGGTTATGGGTATCCCCTATTTTACACATCAGAGAATTTTTCTGACTTCTTTTTGGTTCCCTGGGCAATAAAACTCTTCCAAAACAGGGTCAACTCTTAAAGGAAAGAATTTGCTCTTAGGAGAGCAAATTCTTTTCTTCTAGAGTTGATCCCCATTGAGAAGTCAAAATTGAAAATGGCAGTGTTGCTTCCCTTGAAAGTGTACTCATTCAGCTTTATTTTAAATAACTGATATGATCATATATTTGCCACACCCAATAATTTTGATACATACTGATAACCTTATCACAATTAAGAATAACATTAATAAGATAACCTGATTAAACATATGTCCCTACACCAACTGATATAACATTGAGATAATTTACATGTTGAGATTTTCCTCACATTTTCTTGGCTATCACTGTAATTATTAATACCATACCCTAATGTGTTTAAGTATTTTTAGATGTCCCAATACTTAAGCACATTAGGGTACATTTTCATGTCTGAGCGTAGCCACACGAAATGGACCCTAAGGTTTCCAATTCAGACTGGACCAGCTATAGTTTGCACACAAAGGAATCTAGACAGGAAAAATAAAAGACCCAATCAATCTGCATAGATTTCATACCTGTCAACTCTCCCCCACAAATAGTGATCAAGTCTCCCGCTTGTAGGAGGCACTTCGACTCTCCCACATTATTTTGCCAGAAATGTGTGTATGTATATCCCTATTTTAAGGACTAAGGACATCTGCATATTTTTAGCTCACCTGAGCCTTTAGGCTCATAGGTGAGCTTATAGTATAGCCAGGCATCCGCCGTCTGTCCGTCATCCGTCCGTCGTCCGTCAACATTTTCAAACATCTTCTCCTCTGAAACCACTGGGCCGATTGAAGTCATATTTCATGTGGAGCCTACCTAGGTCGGGGGAACGAAAGTTTGTTCCGGGTATCTTGGTCACATGACCAAGATGGCCGCCACGCCCATATATGGTAAAAACCCTTCAAAAATCTTCTTCTCCAGAACCAAAAGGCCTATGACCTTGAAACTTGGTATGTAGCATCGGGCATGCGAGCCCATCATAGTTTGTACAAATCATGACCTTGCAATGACCTTGACCTAATTTACGGCATGGTCAACTTTGGTACATTGGGCTTTTATATGGAAAAACGCTTAAACAGTGGATTTCTCGGAAACTATTTAAGTCTAAGGTTTAATACTTGGTATACATGGTCGAATAAATGACCAAATGAAGATATTATGTCACTAAAGGTCAAGGTCATTCAGTCGGACCATCCGTCTTCAAGATTTTCAAACATCTTCTCCTCTGAAACCACTGGGCGGATTGAAGCCAAATTTCATATGGAGCCTCCATGGGTTGGGGGAACGAAAGTTTGTTCGGGGTATCTGGGTCACATGACCAAGATGGCCGCCACTCCCATATATGGTAAAAACCCTTCAAAAAATTTCTTCTCCAGAACCAAAAGGCATATGACCTTGAAACTTGGTATGTAGCATCGGGCATGCTGGCCCATCATAGTTTGTACAAATCATGACCTTGCGATGACCTTGACCTAATTTACGGCATGGTCAACTTTGGTAGGTTAGGCTTTTATATGGAAAAACGGTTAAACAGTGGATTTCTCAGAAACTATTTAAGTCTAAGGTTTAATACTTGGTATACATGGTCGACTAAATGACCAAATGAAGATATTATGTCACTAAAGGTCAAGGTCATTCAGTCGGACCATCCGTCTTCAAGATTTTCAAACATCTTCTCCTCTGAAACCACTGGGCCGATTGAAGCCAAATTTCATATGGAGCCTCCATGGGTTGGGGGAACGAAAGTTTGTTCGGGGTATCTGGGTCACATGACCAAGATGGCCGCCACTCCCATATATGGTAAAAACCCTTCAAAAATTTTCTTCTCCAGAACCAAAAGGCCTATGACCTTGAAACTTGGTATGTAGCATCGGGCATGCGGGCCCATCATAGTTTATACAAATCATGACCTTGCGTTGACCTTGACCTAATTTACGGCATGGTGAACTTTGGTAGGTTAGGCTTTTATAAGGGAAAATGCTTAAACAGTGGATTTCTCAGAAACTATTTAAGTCTAAGGTACAATATGTTCTATACATGGTCGACTAATTACCAGATGCAGATATTATGTCACTAAAGGTCAAGGTCATTCCGTTGGACCATCCGTCGTCAAGATTTTCAAAACATCTTCTCCTCTGAAACCACTGTGGAGATTGAAGCCAAATTTCATATGGAGTCTCAGTGGGATGGGGGGACGAAAGTTTATACCCGGGGTCTTGGTCACATGACCAAGATGGCCGCCATGCCCATATATGGTAAAAAACTATCGAAAATCTTCTTCTCCAGAATCAAAAGGCTAATGACCTTGAAACTTGGTATGTAGCATTGGGCATGCGGGCCCATAACAGTTTGTACAAATGATGACCTTGCGTTGACCTTGACCTAATTTACGACATGGTCAACTTTGGTATGTTAGGCTTTTATATGGGAAAACGCTTATATAGCGGATTTCTCAGAAACTATTTAAGTCTAAGGTACAATATTTGGTATATATGGTCAACTAAATGACCAGATGAAGATATTATGTCACTGAAGGTCAAGGTCATTTTGTCGATCTGTCCGTCATCAAGATTTTCAAACATCTTCTCCTCTGAAACCACAGGGGAGATTGAAGCCAAATTTCATATGGTGTCTCAGTGGGATGGGAGAACTTAAGTTAATACCCGGGGTCTGGGTCACATGACCAAGATAGCCGCCATGCCCATATATGGTAAAGACCCTTCGAAAATCTTCTCCAGAACCAAAAGGCCTATGACCTTGAAACTTGGTATGTAGCATCGGGCATGCGGGCCCATCATAGTTTATACAAATGATGACCTTGCGTTGACCTTGACCTAATTTACAACATGGTCAACTTTGGTACGTTAGGCTTTTATATGGGAAAACGCTTATACAGTGGATTTCTCAGAAACTATTTAAGTCTTAGGTACAATATATGGTCAACTAAATGACCAGATGAAGATATTGTGTCACTGAAGGTCAAGGTCATTTTGTCGTTCTGTCCGTCATCAAGATTTTCAAAACATCTTCTCCTCTTAAACCACTGGTCTGATTGAATCAAAATTTCATATGGAGTCTTAAGTGTGATCGGGGAGTATAAAAAGTTTGTTCTTGGGGGTCTTGGCCAAAATGGCCGCCATGCCCGTATATGGTAAAAACCCTTCAAAATCTTCTTCTGCAGAACCAAAAGGTGTATGATCTTGAAACTTGGTATGTAGCTTTGGGCACTCAGGCCCATCATAGTTTATACAAATGATCGTGCATTGACCTTGACCTAATTTATGACACTGTCAACTTTGGTACATTATGTAGGCTTTTATATGGGAAAATGCTTAAACAGTGGATTTTTCAGAAACTATTTAAGTATGAGATACAATATTTGGTATATATGGTTAACTGAATGGCCAGATGAAGATATTTTGTCGTTAAAGGTCAAGGTCATTCTTTGACTTTTGTACAAGGTCATTGAGATTCTGTCACCCGTCAACATTTTCAAACATCTTCTCAGCGGCCACTAGGGTCAATTGAAGCCATATTTCATATGGAGCTTCACCGGCATAGAGGAACCATAGTTTGTTCAGATGGTCTTGGTCACTTGACCGAGATGGCCACCATGCCCATATATGGTAAAATCTCTTCAAACGTCTTTTTCTCGAGAAACGAAAGGCCTATATAACCTTGAAACTTGGTACCAGTATGTAGCATTGGGCACTCAGGCCCATCATAGTTTATACAAATGATTACTGTATTTCATATGGAGCTTTAATACTGGGTCAAAGGAATCAAAGTTTGTTCAGATGGTCATGGCCACATGAACATGGTGGCCACCACACCCATATATGATAAAAACCCTTCAGAAATCTTTGTCCAGAACCAAAGGCCCAGTGACCTTGTGGCTTGGTATATAGAATTGGGACTCAACATTAATCCCCAAGGGAGGGGGTTATCTGCCCCTGCCCTGGTGCTATATACATGTATCAATACCAGGACCAAGTGTCAGGTGAGCTACAGGACCATTGGTCCTCTGGTTTGTTTGAATTTTCAAGATTTTCCCTTTTAAATAGTATAGGATTTCCAAATATCTGACCCCCATGGAAATTGCTATGACTTTTGAAGCATGTGAGGCTTTGCTTAAAAAATCTGCTAAACCTGGTCATTTTCATGCTTTCTCCCCCATGTAAATTTCAATTAGTTGACAAGTATGATGGATATGCAGGATAATCAGTCTTTGCAAATATGTGAAGGTCTCTTTCTTTTCCATTTTTTGCGACTGTCTTTAAATGAAAGCTGATTACATGTATATAATGTCTATAGAACAAAATACAAATTTTTTATTGTTAGTTGTATTAGTTTTAAGAAATCATGCATAAAGTATATGTATCAATATTTGTTAGTATTTAAAGCACCTAAAATGAAAACAATTGAATTTTGTTTTGAGATAAGGCAGCACCAGGTGGCCATTTATAAGCCGCCTAATCTGGAACTACACTGTTTGCCCTCTATTCTTTGATTTCTCAAATCCTTAGGCAACCAAAAATCAGACAACAAAATTTACATCTGCTTCAAGCTATTTCATATTGAGAATTCAAAGACTGAAGGACAGCCAGTGTAGATCCAGATGAGGTGGCTCATCCTGAGCAGCCTCATCTGGCGCTATGCTGTTTGCAAATTCAACTGCTCTTGTTTTTTGATGCTTTAAAGGATAATGAGATCCGTAAAGATATGCTTATATATATGTAAAAAAAATGAAAATAGAAATCGTTAACATGCAAAAAAAGTTTTCTTGTATCAGTTCTGATGTTTTGAAATTTATGAATATTTGTTTCTGTGTTAACTGAAATTGAAATACATGTTATTGAAAATTTCAGCATATGCAATACTTTTAAGATATGAGTTTTACTTTGTAACTGGCATCCTAGTGCCAGCAGTGAAAAAAACAATTGAGGGCCTTACCCATTGCATTCTGGGTATTTTTTGTCATCTGCTGAAATTGTCGTCTGCATCAAAAATCAAGAATATTTTGACAATATTGGTCTAACTCTTGTAGAAATGATGTCTAGGCCTTAAACAGTTTGGATCTCGGATCAGGCCACACGTTTGTGTGGCCTGATCTGGATCCAAACTGTTTGCCCAGATACCCCTAAAGGGGTATCCCGAATGGAATGGGTTAAACAGGAGTTCCTATCTCCAAGGTGGCAGCGAAAACAAGTATTACAATGGATTTTTAATCACCTATGTAGAACTTGTTACCTCCTACATCAGACTTTTTAATTCAATGTAGACAATAAAACCTATGCAGGAGATAAAAAGTCCTATGTACTGCTTTTTTAAGTTGTAGGTATGGGATAAAACCCCTATATAGGAGAAAAAGACACTACATAGTAGTTTTTATGTGTTACCTAGGAGATAACAACTCCCATGTAGGCCATATTTTTTCTCATTGCTAAATCTAAATTCTTATTCTAAATTATGTAAATGTGCCAAGAAAAAAATACATATACTGTAAATTTAGATTCCGAAATGTTTAAGTTTCTCACTAAAAAATGTACAGGGAATACAGAAACAAACGTAGTTTAAAATAACATATTAATCAAGAGACAAGACTCACTGAATGGGGTAAAAGTTAGTATCTACTATATACACTTGTTAATTATCTAGTTCTAACCCTTACCAATGCAAATCTTTTAATCAAAATCTGAAAATAAAATATGATGCTTATTAATATCTTATGTTACGATTATTAAGACGCTAACAAACCAGCTCTCTTGTTTTTACTCAGTTATGACCCTTTATGGTAGTTGAAGACATAATTATACTGAAATACTATTGTGTTGAGACCATTTTAGTTTTATAGTACATGTATGTCTTTATTAACCCTTAATGCACCAAAATGCAGACAACAAAATTTACGTCTGCAGAAATTTAAAGATATGTCTTGTCCAAGCTATATCGTATTGAGATTTCAAAGACTATAGAGCAAACAGTGTAGATCCACGTGAGGTTAGATGAGCCATCTATGAGCCACCTCATCTGGAGCTACACTGTTTGCAAATTCAACAATTTTTCATTTTTGGCGCTTTAAGGGTTAAACACAAATGATTGTGCTTGGAAACATTATCTGATTAACAATTATATTTTATTGACATCTTTTTATGTTTCTTCATAGCCTGATTACTCTGCCTTGTCAGTACAGTTCAGTTATGGGGTAAAAACCATCCCTGACATTTAATATAAATATTAATAGTATCATTATGCCACAGGACTATCTATCTCATGCTAAGAGGAATACCCTAATGTGCTTCAGTATTGGGACACCTAAAAACCGTTTAATTTCCATTTGTTCCAAATGGAAAACGGATGGGTTTTAGGTGTCCCAATATTTAAGCACATCAGGGTAGTTGTTTTTCTCAATACTTGCCCCACAATGTGCCTGAACCAAACTGGCAGGGGAGAATACTCTGGCCCATGTAAGAACTATCTGAGCCACATCATGTGATTTCAAATGACGTGGCACTGATGACAAGGAAGGCTCTTATCTGACTGCATTTAAGTGTCACATAAGTCATCGATGGAATTGGCCCAAACCATACAGCCAACAGTGATCGCGAGGCCTGAGTGACAATACATACATTAATTGTCTGAATATTACATGACAAATTGCCACATTGTTGGAAGTCACATGAAGTGGCTCAAATATATTCTATTTTTATGGCAGGTTGCCTTTGATTCTTGCTGCCAGCCTAAATGAATCGTTTCATGTTTGAGATAATCAGATGCTGACATGAAAATCTGTCACCATGGTAATATTAGGATATATGATGAAGAGCAACCCAAACAATAAACGTAAAGTATGACTAAAATATTCAACATACTGTAAGTTCATATGGTGAAGGATGCAAGAGCTAAGCACTTTTTTTTGCTGGTACAGCTTAAAAACTACAGATACTTCTCAAATAAAGAAATACAACATATTAGTACTTTTAAAATGCATTTTAGTACTCTGATGCCATGGTGACAACAACTGCAGATGCAGATGCCAGGATGACAACAAAAGATCTTTTGCCAAAGGAACTGTATGCAGATAACAATAGCTCTTTTGCCAAAAGAACTGTTACAGTTCTTTTGGAAAAAAGAGCTATTGTTGTCATTCTGCCATCTGCAGAACTGTTTCAGTTCTTTTGGCACAAGAGCTATTGTTGCCATCCTGGCCTCAGCATCAGCATCAGCAAATCTGGCATATTTTGTGCTGCTGGGCCCAAAAAACACCACTAAAAACACTGAACAAGGGTAGTAAAACTTTTAAGATGAATGGGTACACTCAGGGGAAGCAACTCCACTGTATTCTTCTTTAGACTCCCTTCTAAATGGAGACTAACTCTTTATAAGGAAAGAATTTTGCTTCTGTTGAGCATAAGACCAAAGTTATTCCTTTAAGAGAAGATCCCATTTTAGAAGAGCTTCTTTGTCCATGAAAACCAACAGGAAGTAACAAAAGTTGTTTCCCTTTGTTAAAATTGAAGCAAAAGTGGACCCATTCACATAATTGTTAGAACATTGGTTGGTCAGGTAATTGAAAACATTATGATTTGTGTGTCAAATACTCCATCTGTATCACCTTAATTCTGAGGTTATAGAGCCTCCTTACTCAAACAAGGGGAAATTTCTTTAAGCAGATCCCACTATTTGTAACATGCCAACTGTCAAACTATTTATACATGTACTATGACAGTTTTCAAGAAATAAGAGAAAGGAAATTCTATATGACCAAAAAACCACAGCTAATATAAATCGAATAAAAAAAATATGAAGCAGCTGTCATATAAATCACATGCGAAGTACCATTGCCTTTCATTTAAAAGCATAAAATGAGAAAAGATTATGAAAAGTAGGAATATGTTATACTATGTTACCATGTCATTGCAGCATGCAAGAAAAAGACTAAGAGACCAGAGAAGTAAAGAATGTTCTGCATCTTCAATCACATTCCTACAACCTATGATTATTGCATTCTGATGACAATTTGGTTTCAAGAAATCAATTAAAGAACAAAGCCTTTTCCTGAAATCTATCTGGTCATCTTTGTGTTTTCAGGGATCAAAGACTAGCCCTGCACTGGCTTCATAGTTGCAAGCTTTGATTCTTACCAAGAGAAGCATGTAATCACATTTATCATTAATGATGTCACTGTCATTCAGTGGATAGCACTGTGTCATAAAAATCATACGACCACACGTGTAATAACATTTTTGGCATGTACATGTAATCTCATCGACAGCGAACATGTCAGCAATGCATTTAATTGCATTAATGTTCATTCTGAAGGTGATAAAATCCGATTTTAACCCTTAATGCGCCAAAAAGCAGACGACAAAATTTACGTCTTCAGAAATTTGAAAAAATGTGTTGTCCAAGCTTTATCATATTGAGAATTCAAAGACTATTGGGCAAACAGTGTAGATCCAGATGAGGTGGCTCATTATGAGCCACCTCATCTGGATCTACACTATTCGCAAATTCAACAATTTTTCATTTTTGGCGCTTTAAGGGTTAAAAGGCCATATGATAAACAGGATTTTACACCCATTGTCATTTCATATGAAATTTATGAACCTCTCCAAAGGCTTGTCTCATAAATTTCATATGAAATGACCTCTAGTGTAAAATCCTCTATGTAAATCACATTTACAGTTTTAGAGATAATGACAAATAAAAGCATTTTTGTTTTCCTCAAACTTCTCATGAACATTTAAAGATTTAAAACATATAATGTATAAATTCAATACATTGGCTTTTTTTTCTATAGGCTTTGTAGACATTTCTTTTTATGTTTAGTATAGTTTCAGTAGTAGATATTGACTGTAAGATCCCTGTTGATGAGTGTTATTAGTATTTGCATTTCAACAAAAGTTAAGCACTTTTTGGAACATTAAAACACTTAATAGTCAGCTGAACAAATAGAGGAGAGCATTCGACCTCTCGAAAATTAAAAAAATTGGGACACCCAAGATTACAAAAATTGTCGGAAAAAACAAATAGTTTGATTTTACAATGCAGTAATGTATCCAAATGATTCAGATGGAATATCAGCCAGTGTAGATCTCGACCTGGGTCTGCATGGTTTTCTTAGACTTATCTGTCCCAATTCTAAGAATTTTTGCAGTACCGAAGATAAAGTCAAGTAGGGTATGTGAAGGATACAAAATGAACACATGCCAATATCTAGTAGGCATTATAACAAGCAGAAATGTAAATTTGACCAAACAACAGTCAATGCCAGTACAATAACCATAATTTTTTTGCTATATATTAAAGCAATCCAAAAGCTTTCCTCAAACAATTCATTCTTAAATCATTTAATAAAAGTTTGACATTGACCCAAGACAAAGTTTTAAGACTGATATGCTTTCTCAGTGTAGAAGGGATGGTGGCTTGAAATAACGGGTATAAGTATGGGACACTGAAAACCGTTTATTTTCCATTTGTCCCAAATGGAAAATTAATGGTTTTTAGGTGTCCCAATATTAAAGCACATTAGGGTCTTCAAATCAGCACATGACATGAACTGCAATATGTGATATTTAATTAAACTATGCCCATATCTACAGTATTAATCCTAATAAATGCCCCTGCTCTAATAAACACCCCCTCCCTCTTTTCAAAAATTAATGTTATATTAACTTGCATGAATTCCTGTTTGCTACTCTGGTTAAGGTAGCTCTTTGAAATGATCGAGGTCTACTCTTAAAGGAAAGAATTTGCTCCTGAAGGAGCAAACTCTTATCCTTTAAGAGTTGACCCCTACTGAGAAGGGACAAAAATAGACATGCTTCCTTTAGAAGTATACCCATTCATTTTAATACAGTTCATTAGAAGTAGTTTGGCAGTGACCGAGTTACTACAATTTAGGCTCTAATAACCCCCCCCCCCCCACCCCTTCGTAAATGCAACATCCCCGAGGCATTTAATAGGATTAATATAGTAAGCCAAGTTTTACTCAAGCTTTGCTGCAAACAAATGAAAATTTGAAGCACACCGATTATAGCTGTTTTTTAATAAGGCGGAAATTCACTATTAATTTTAAGCCCTGTAGAGTTCTTTTGTCTTTCCTCAGGTTTTTAGTTGTTAAACTTGTTAAACTTGAAGAAGTTCATATTAGGACAACATTTTCATCAAATTGTTATGTCATTAGAGAGAGTTTCAGCCAGTACCTAAGAAGAGAAGTGTATTAAAATAGAAAAATAAAATGCTGAAATGTATGAAAAAGTGATACTGTACTGCCCAGTTCATATATTAAACATCTTTTAATTTTGTTACAAGTGGCGTAGACAATATTTCAATAAAAAGTTTTCTCCCCCACCCCACCCCCATTCTGAAACTATATTTCAATTGTAATCTTAGTAAAAATGGTAATATATTACAAATTAATGAAATGCAGAGACTGACTTAAAAGAAAAACTGAACATTATGAAAGTGCTGGTTGTCATCTGAAAGAGTTCTCAAACTCTGAAATTTATGTAAATGTGTTAAGCTTTTGAACAACCGTTTTTCACAAATATCCCAGTATATGTGAGCCGCGACACGACAAAACCAACAATGTGGTTGTACGCCCAGCGCAGACTCGGATCAGCCTGCGCATCCACCCAGACTGATCAGAGTCTTCTCTGTTTGCATAGAGGTAGTTAATACCCTTAACTACCCTTAAACCGCTAAACGAAGAGTTTGGTCAAACTGGGCAGATGCCCAGGCCGATCTGAGGCTGCACTGAGTGCACAACCACATTGTTGATTTTGTCGTGTTGCGGCTCATGTGGTAACAACATTTCTGCATGAACCTTAGAAAAAAAATAAATAAAGAATGATACAGTATAAGATTTTCATCCTTCAACAGATAAAGCTAAACAATAAAGACAGAGTTTTCTAAAGATGCTTGAAATATTACCTCTCCAATCGCCATTCATATACGTCAAGGCTAAAAGTATACATATCATAAAGTTGCATGATATTGATCAGCTATTGACAGATAGCTGTCAACAGCAAACATTTGCTATTGCCAGCAGCTTGGTTTTATGTGGTTTTATGTGATTGCCAGCAAGCTGTCAATAGCACTGTTTCCGATATAGATCCTTAAAGGTGCTGAAATGAAGGTAACATACAACACAATACATCATGCACAGGAGCTTGAAGTTCTAGCTTAGAAACGTTTCTACACCTTGTCATCCAAAGTGCCCAATACAACACTGTACAATAATTAACAGTCAATTTTTAAATGACATATGGTCTTTCCGATTTTTGACATTTTGAAGAGTCTTGGGGTCTAAACTTCAAGCGCCTGTGCATCATTAACTCTGATGAAGAAAAAAACAACATGAAAAATGCAGAGAAAATAACCCATATGGGTCATTATTTCAGAGTATGAGTGCATATTATACAATACAACAGAAAAAAACTCCTCCTCAGAGAGTTCCTAAAACAAGACCTGGCAACACGCAGGATAGCTTGCCTAATAATGCCTTGGTCATATTACAAAAAAACAAAATTCTAATGTAAACTATGCCTGAGTGCGTGTCGCAGAATTATCCTGAAATACTTGCACTGATGACACTTTGAATACTTGTCCCAGGGCAAGTAAACTGATATTTCTCACTTGTCCAGAGTGAAACGGGAAAAGTAGGACAAGTCCGGCATAGTATTTCCACAGCCCTGCTTTACCTGAGGCTCTGATACATAATAAAAGCTATCTTTAAAAATTGAAAATAATCTTACCCTTCTTGGATTTTTCCTCCTCTGATGGTAGTTCTCTGGCCTGTCTAGCAGCAAGAACAAAGGCAAGTATAGATAGGATCAGGGCATCAAAGATCAGGACAATTCCAAGAATGTAGGCCCAGCGAATCTGGCAGTCAGCCATTTGATATGCCTTTGCTTCTTGTCCACAGATTCTTCTAACGTCATCATCATCCCAGCCATTTGGATAGATAATGCAACCCACAGCTATTGAAACTCCTGTAAAACAAGACATAGTAGTACATGTAATAATAAAAATAAATTCATTTCCGGCCATTATCCCTGATAGGTAGCATTAATATGACGTGCAATTTTTAGGCATTGATTTCTGGTATTTGCTCAACATGAATGCTAGACTTGGTGTCCCAGATTATGGTGTATAGGCACATAGGGGAAGCAACTGTGCTATTTTCATCTGTGCCCCCCATCTCAATAGGGGTCAACACTTAAAGGTAAGAATTTGCTTTTCTGGGAGCAAATTCTTTCCTTTAAGAGCAGACATCTTTTTACCAAGGTTTCATTGCCCAGGAAAGCAATCATGGAGTCACAAAAGTTGTCTCCCTTTGGTAGAAAAAATGGTGGAAAAACATGGCAGGTACCAAACTGATGGCAATATAATAAACTGAGAAAAAAAGAGTTTGAGAAACTTGACTAAAAACTATTACATATTCTTGTGACTTAATGAATTCATTTTCAAATCAACTCCTTGCTCCTTGCACATTGAAAGTCAGAATATCAAAGAGAGAAACCTGGATTTGAAATGCAATGTGTGTAATATATTCATATTGCTTCTGCATAATCTGGTTTTGGACATATCTGAAAATTTAATGTCTGACAGGCCATATGTCAAGAACCTGTACACCTCAGCAAGAAAGCGGAAACATTCATACAAGCTATGTCCTGTGAAAAAGGATGTCAAGCCAAGTGTGTATAGCAAATATCAGCATGTTCATTTGTACAAACTTACCAGTCTTCACTTTTTGCTATGATGTACGCAAGGATGCAAATATGGAATACTGTGATCAAATAGCAGACTGGCTGGGTGAGTCTCTGATGACTGAACAAGGCATAAAAACGTACATTTTTGCATGATGCTGCTTATATATTTTTCTCCATATTTATGTATACACTAGATCTATACACTATTTAACTGAAGTTTTAGAGCCCAAACTGAATCATAAAATACTTTATGGCATCTGATTAGAATATGTTTCTATAAATTTATGATATGAATTAAAACAACAAAAAAACTGAAATTACACTGGCATTATCATTTATCCAGCACTTAAGGCTAGGAGTTCAGTGTCTGAACACATAGCCTTAGAGTTGAGCTCTGGTAGCTCAGTAGGATAAGTGCTGGCCTACAGATCTAGTGATCCTGAGTTCGAGCCCCAAATCTTTTGAACCGTAAATGGGGTCCCATTGCACACAGCCTTTATAAAACCCTAACATTGTCCTGATCTGACTGAAACACTGTTGGAAAGGAAAAAAATGCAAGTAATCCATCTATATACAGACTTATTATCAGATTATATACATAGTTATTAGGATTTCTCCCACTTCTTACCTGCCACAAGCTGTAAGGATCCACAGATGCGCAGCACAATCCTTGCTTTCAGGAACAAGAACAGCAGCATACAGATGATGCTCAACATGAACAACAATATAGGCAATCCAATGAGGAAGCTTGATGCTCGAAAATAATCATTTTTAATTGTGTTGAAGTCCAGAAAGTCTCCCTCGCACCTGTAATCAGATCCTTGAACACGTTCACACCATTCGTAGACTCCAAAATACCCCACCCCTGGGGATTCATTTGTATCACCAAACCAGAAAGGCTGAATGAAGGCGACAATGTTCAAAATGGTATAACAGACACAAAATACAAACCATGCTACTGTTATAGCTCTTGTATTCCTCACATACTTTGTGTGATGTATTTTAGTCACCTGTGTGTTCCATTCTACCTCATTATTCATTTTGATCCCCCTGGTTTTGGCCCTAATTGGCCTGTAATTATCGAAAATAGGGTCCAAAAGTCCTGTCAAATTTTGTTCTTGTTAGGGTGAGGTTTACAACTTCTACCTTTACAAACTTCAATCACAGGTGAATTATTTACAGGTAAATATCTATTTATAGTCTGATAAAGACTCGTTTGACAAGTTATAATTATTTTTAGAACGTGCATTTAGTAATGTAAGAGTTTGTTCCCTTCGGTTAAAATGAAAGTAAAAGCGAAAGTAGAAAGCCAGGGCAAGGTCATGGCCGTATGAGACTGGTTTGCTATCTTTATTCCCGATAAAGAACCTATCAGCGCGCCAATAAATTTTGTACCAGACTCCCACTCGGCTGTCCTCGGTCGTTACCATTTTGCTATATACGAAAATCTCGCGGGTAAGGATGCTGCATTTGAAGTCATTTTTTTTTAATGAATTGTAACGTCAAATTTTGTACTAATAACAGAATTAATTACTAAATTTATATATTTTGAAAGAGCCGTGAAGATTAAGCCGAAAAGAAAGCCATCGACGTCTAGCACGGTGGCAACAAATATGAATGCGAAGTGCCAGTGGTCGTTTAGCACCATTAACCAGACTGTATGGGTGTATCTGTCTCTCCACTAGGTAACTGTCCGTCTATCTTTCTGAATCTGCTGGATACTCCATACACCTCAAGAAGAGTATTACATGGAACGCATACATAAACTGTCAGAATTGGTGAAAGATGTCAGAATGTAAACAAAAAAATTATGACATAAGAATTTTAGAAATTTGCTACCAGCCCTCACCATGCATAAGATACATGACATACAGTCCTCCAGCTGATCCACAAAACTTTGACATCAAATATCCTGACAAAATGTTTTTTTTTTTTTTTTCGTTTTAGTTGTAACTGTCAACACGTTTTAGTAGTCAAGAATTATTTATCATTGATCAACATTGGCCAGTGTGGGTGTCTTCACAGGTAAGTTCTGGTTTGTTCGCGAATTGAACTGTCATTCATTTTTTAAGCCGATCAGCCTTATCCACAGAGTTTAAGTGGCGTCTCTTAAAAATCAGGTACAGGTCAATGTTCTGTTTCACTGAAAACAATAACAGAAAAGATAAAATTACTTTTATCGTTTTTGGAATTTTACTTTTTCGGTAGGGATGGGTATTGCCAGAATTTTCATATGCGATATTTTGCAATACACTCACACTGTATTGCAATATGTATCACAATATACTGTGACATTTGTTTTCTGCATGTGAAGTACACTGGAGGTCCATGCATGAAAGTAGATATAAGATAATAAAGATGTATTATGTGTATCTTTGGTGTTTTCATTTATCCTTCATAAAGTGTGACTATAGAACTGGACAGGAGAATGACTAGTAGAACTTCTCTAAATAAACTGTCTGGCTAAAATTTTAGTTAAAGGCTCAGTCTGAAAAAGAAGGTCAATCCTATATCTAGCTTTTTATGCATTTTCCTAAAGGTAGCTGTTTATCAGCAGGTGAACTTAGGAAACCAGACTTCAAGTTTTGTAGTTACTTACTGATAAGACTGTTTATTTTCATGAATGTTTAACAACCATATCACACACATTTGCGGCACACTGCAACATTTTCATTAATGGTATTTACTATTTGTAGCACAGACACTTGGGGTCAGTAGGTGCATTTGGTCGAAAATTGATCTCCTGCTGCTTTTTTCTCACTTATTTTTACAATTTAGTATACCTGAACACCTCCTTACATGTAACTGAGATAAATGGTTTGGTCATGTATAGAAAACGTTTGCAATTATCGATATTTGCTCCCTTTTTGGTCATGTATAGAAAACGTTTGCAATTATCGATATTTGCTCCCTTAATGTCATGTATAGAAAACGTTTGCAATTATCGATATTTGCTCCCTTTAAGGGAGCAAATATCGATAATTACAAACGTAAAGGGAGCAAATATCGATAATTGCAAACGTTTTCTATATAGAAAACGTTTGCAATTATCGATATTTGCTCCCTTTAAGGGAGCAAATATCGATAATTACAAACGTAAAGGGAGCAAATATCGATAATTGCAAACGTTTTCTATACATGACCATAAAGGGAGCAAATATCGATAATTGCAAACGTTTTCTATACATGACCAAACCATTTATCTCAGTTAAGGAGGTGTTCCTTAACTGAGATAAATGGTTTGGTCATGTATAGTAAACGTTTGCAATTATCGATATTTGCTCCCTTACCTTAACTGAGATAAATGGTTTGGTCATGTATAGAAAACGTTTGCAATTATCGATATTTGCTCCCTTTAAGGGAGCAAATATCGATAATTGCAAACGTTTTCTTAAGGGAGCAAATATCGATAATTGCAAACGTTTTCTATACATGACCAAACCATTTATCTCAGTTAAGGAGAAAGGGAGCAAATATCGATAATTGCAAACTTTCTATACATGACCAAACCATTTATCTCAGTTAAGGAGGTGTTCAGGTATACTAAATTGTAAAAATAAGTGAGGAAAAAGCTGCAGGAGATCAATTTTCGACCAAATGCACCTACTGACCCCAAGTGTCTGTGATTTGTAGCAGTCATCTTTTGAAGGCCAAAATGTTGCGACATATCTGACTTCCCTTTTGGATTTTTCATTGTTGCCAGCCGATTGTTTATGGTGTTATCGATTCGATATGTATATACACACTCTGCTTTCACAGCTTGGCTTACGCCATTCCGCGAAAAAAAGGCTTGCGTAAAAATTGGTAAAACATTGCAGCCTACATTACTGTTACGAAGAAAACGGCTTGTGTAATGCATGGGGTACTTGATTATAAAGCTTTCTGAGCATGATTCTGTTTACCGGAAAGAACGATGTAAATTTCTTAGAGAACATCAGCACAACAAAAACTGTATGGTTAATTTTTGAGACTTTCAACATCCTTAGGAGCTAAAATATTGTGAGCATATCGATACGGGCAGATTGTATCGCAATACATATCTTTTTCTGATTGTATTGCGATAAACCGATATATCGGTATTATTGCACATCCCTATTTTTGGGAGTGTTAGTAATAAAAATTGAAGACTTTATGTACAGAGGTTAATACACATTAGTTAATTCACTTATCTTAATTCTAATTTGTTTTTGACAGCTTCGAAAGTGTCTGAATTTTGTTGCATTAGTTGACAGACAGGTATAGGTCATTTGTGAAAAAGTGGAGGGCAAAAGAATGATTTTGCTACTATTATTCATTCACAAATTTTCATGTTGCCTGAAATGTGTTCACTCTCGACTAGGTATAGGTCGTTTGCGAAAAAGTGGAGGGCAAAAAATTGATTTAATTTCTTTACTACTGAATAAATTTTGATGAAACTTTGCAGACTTTAATCTATTACCCATACGAACTCATGCAAGGAAACTCAGATTTTTTTGATAGTTAAATAAAAAATTGTCAGATCAACTACATGTTAAAATATGTCCCTAGTCTTTGAAGTTTTACGCTTGGTTGGTGCAGTTTGTGGAACAGCCAGTGTTGTTCAGACTATATCCCTTATATGGACATTTACTTATATATAGGAGAAACACATAAGAAAATCCTTTTCAAATGATTGGCCCATTATCTTTAAAGCCTCTTGTTTACCCAGTAGTGAGTGAACACATTTCAGACCACATGGTAATTTGTGAATGAATAATAGTATTAGTATAGTAATTTTAGAACAACAAAGGCTGTTGTACCACTATGGTTACCTCCTGTGTAAGGATGGCATAAAATTGAGAAGGAAAATGGTAATGATTGATAGGGAAACTTTTTATTCAAAGGTCAAAAAATTCTTCGTTTCCTAACATGAGTTCGTATAGGTAACTGATTATGGTATGCAAAGTTTCATGAAAATCTATTCAGAATAAAAGAAATTATATCGATTTTTTGCCCTCCACTTTATCGCAAACGGCCTATATCAGAGCTCTAGATAAGAGGGCGTATTTGGTGATAATTAGGGATAATTTTTGTTAATTCTGCATAAAAACATATGTTGTGACCCCTCATCTGAACCGTCTTGACGAGACGGTTCAGATGAGGGGTCACAACATATGGTTTGGATGAGAAATAAGAAAATTATCCCTAATTATCACCAAATACGCCCTCTTATCTAGAGCTCTGTAGGTATACAAGAGGCTTTAGCAATAATGGGCCTATCACTTGAAAAGGATTTTCATCCTTAATAGGGAGTAAATGCCCATATAAGGGGTGCATATTAATATTCTGCACAACACTGGCTGTTCCAAAAACTGCACCAATCAAGCGTACAATCTTAAATATTAGAGACATATTTTAACATGTAGTTGATCTTACAATTTTTTATTTCTTAATTTCCTTGCTTGAGTTTGTATGGGTAATAGATTAACATGATTAAGGTATGCAAAGTTTCATGAAAATGTATTGAGTAGTAAAGAAATAAAATCATGTTTTTGCCCTCCACTTTTTCACAATGGACCTCCATTATAATTACAATTCTTTTACAGAAGTGTACCTTAGCAAGTCCTCTATCAGACTGACATATGGTTTTTAGGGGTGTAACGATAAATCAGTATATCGATGCATCATGATAGTGGTTGCCTTGATAGTGCTATCATGATAGTTTTTTTCAACTATAGATAACAATCGCCGATAGTGCTTTCAACTATCGATAGTTTTGATAGTTTTTGTTCATGTAGATTTTCACCTTGGACTGGATTTTGACACTTGTCTTCCAAACAAATGTCATTTAGGAACCTGAAAGGTCTTTTGCATCAAAAAAACTTTTGTTAAGATGGTGGTAAAGCTTACACTCATAGTGGACAGCACTGGTGTGTAATTTAGAGATGAAGGACTTACTTATGTTGCTGTCACACAGTGACGTATAGCATCAGCGTATGCCGACGTATGAGAAATTTAGTAAACACGCTGGTGTACGTTGAATAAGTTACGGGTACGTTATGAACAAGTTACGAGTATGCTCAAATACGTTGGTATAAGTTGTTGTACGTCGAATGCGGCCCAAAATTTTGTGCATGCATAAAATTTTCAGCGTACGCCGACGTATTGTTTATAAGTTAGTCATAAGTTTGGTGTACGCAACAGGTAAGTTATGCGTACGTTCATGCACGTAACTTGTAAGTTAATCATACGTTGACATACGTCGGCAGCCAGCAGGTCCATTGTGGAGCGTACGCGTAACTTGTTTCTAACTTATAGGTAACTTACCTGTAACTTATACCGAACGTATCCAGAACGTATCCAACCTATGCCTGACGACCTTAGAACTTATTCAACGTATCAAGAACGCACTGAGCGTATTAGGTAACATATCCGCCAGCGACCTGGGCTTCAGCTATATATATTGGATACAGATCAGCAATTCGTCACTTTTAAATAAGGAATCTTCTTGGATCACTTCTGCTTGTCATTTTGGGGCTTGAGAGGGGGTTAATACTTCGGATGCCACCACAGCTGCTGCAGATGCCGCCACGGATACCACTAAAGAGGCATTGGAGTCTGCGCGAAAGGGAGATTTGCTACCATCGTAGGCACGGCAGTCTACACTACATGTATTTGCAAGTTCAACTATGCTTTAAACATAAAATTTAAATAAGTTATATCATCCTTATTTGCATTCTTGCTCTACATGAGGTTTTATAAAACTTTCTATCCCAGTTTGGCCTTTGTACAAACATTGTATTGATTGGGACGACGGTAGGCATGCAGGTGGTCAGCTACTACCTGCAAAGTTCTCTAATTTTCGTTCTTTAGGCATGTCCATCGATCAACGTCCACTACAATAAAAAGTCTTGTAGAGAACCGTCGCTTTACATCTGATCGTCGAAGCACGCTCCAACATGCTATACATAAGGTCGGCGTAAGTTAGACTAACGTTGTTCATGCGTTCGGCATAAGACAAGAACGCTACAGATATGCTGGGAACACGCTGTTACACGCTTGTATAAGTTATGTATACGCTAGGGATAAGTTGTGAATAAGTTATTTATACGTTTCAGTACGCTATGTGTGCGTTCTAAAACCGGCTGCTGTTTGATGTTTTAATTTATCTCCAGCGTATGCCAGCATATTGAATAAATTTTTCATACGTTGGCATGCGTTGTCTGAAACGTTGTAGTGTGACAGGGCCTTTACATATCTGAATTCATAAGAAATTGCAATAGTCATAGACAGTGATAGTATCATGACGCATCATGATGTAAGACCCTTGATGGTAATATTATCATGATAGGGGTTTCTCCGATAGTGATAGTATCGTGATAGTCAGAATTTGAGATGATAGTCAGCCCTAATGGTTTATGAGCTTGGTTTCCATAGCAGCCAAAATGCTGAAAATGGCAAAATATTCAAATTTTAAGGTTCAACTGAAATGAAGCAAACACAAGCACATAATGGTGCCTCGACACGACAAAACCAACAAAGTGGTTGTGCACCCAGCACAGACTCAGTTCAACCTGGGCATCCGCCAAGCCTGATCAGACTCTTCGCTGCGCTCTTAAAGGGTAACTAAGGGTCTAAGCTACCTCCGTGCGTCCAGCGAAGACTCAGATCAGCCTGGGCGTCCGCCCAGTCTGATCTGAGTCTGCGCTGGACGCACAACCACATTGTTGGTTTTGTCATGTCGCGGCTCATATGTTTCTAACCATAGATGATAATAGATTAGTCTTAAAATCAATAATTCACCATTTATATGGCATTTAATACGTTAAAATACAGCAAGAACGGCTACAATATTCATAATTTGAATTATACAGTAGAGCTTGAGTGGCGCGAACCCTGATGACTCATTTACCCTGCCTGGCTAGAACTCATCCCTGGGTCCCTAGACGTCAGTCAGTAATATAGAACCTAGCCCTGGATGGCTGGAACTACCGTTTGTTTGGAACTAATTTTGATGGTCCCACGCCTGTTTGAGCCATTGAAGTTCAACTGTATTAGTAAATTGCAAGTGTTATAATCTCAGGCGGTTTATATATAGGTCCATGTTGAGATGTTGTAAGCAGCAGACCATCTGTTTCCTTCTAGTGATTTATTTGTTGATCTAGTCGAGTCTAGTCTATCCCATAACGGGGCATCACAGATGACTTTACAACAATACCTTTCCACCTCGTCCTGTCTTCAGCTGCCAAAGTCTATCCTTGTTCTTTCTTTAATATTGTCTTCCCATCTCCTCTTCTGTATACCTCTTCTTCTCTTTCCTTTCAATGTGCCCTGCAGAATTGTCTATGCTAAGCCAGAAGACCATGAGACATGGCCAAACTACCTCAGTTTTTGGTTTACCAGACCAAGTTCAGGAGTTTGTCATACTTGTTTTCTCCAATGGCTGCTTCGATCTTTCTAGGAACATTCTCAGTGACATGGTCCTTGTACAAGATGTTCAGTAACCTTCAATAGCATCTCATCTCAAACTCAAGGGCATGCATCAGGAACGCATCAGTTTCACCTTCAATCCAAGAGATAGGATACTTGTTGATACATGTATTTGATGATATTTTTGGTCATATCTGATGAAATCATTTGGCAATATTTTAAATCAGTTTTGTTAATTGTTTTCCTATAAATCTTAATTTACCGTTGTCCCTCTACTCAACTTGTTACCACTGAATCAGTGGCTAGGAATCTCTGAGAAAAATAATATAAATTTGTTACAATTGTATGTTTGGATTACCTTTGTTATTAAACTGGAAGATAGCTCAGATATAAATATGTTACACTAGAATGATCTCCACTGTACTACCTTAAGGCTTGAAAAGCTGAAACTTTGCAGAAATATTCTTAGCATTGGCCTCTACAAAAAACAACAACTTTTTTTTATGCCCCCGCCATGAAGTGGTGAGGGGCATATAGTTTTGCTCTTGTCTGTACGTACATATGTCCATATGTACATCCATCCATCACACTTTGTAATACTGTTCTTGTCTCCGCAACTCCTCCTACAGTATTTGATGCAGGGAGTTGAAACTTGCAACACAGTTCAGTCATGCATTGAACATGTGCATAAAGGAAACAGAACTTTGATTTAGGTCTGTATTGCATAATTATGTCCCCTTGAAAAACATACATATTTTGACCATATTTCATATTTGTAGTACTGTTTGTATCTCCATAACTCCTTCTACAGTACTTGATGCAGGGAGCTGAAACTTGCAACACAGTTCAGGCATGCATGGAACATGTGCATAAAGGAAACAGAACCTTGATCCAATTCGTTATGGCAGAATTATGTCCCCTTGAATTACAGTCATTTTTTGACCATATTTCACACTTTGTAGTACTGTTCTTGTCTCTGCAACTCCTCCAATAGTATTTGATGTAGGGACTTGAAACTTGCAACACAGTTCAGACATGCATTAAACCTGTGCATAAAGGAAACAGAACTTTGAGTCAGGTCTTTATTGGAGAATTATGTCCCCTTGAATGACATCTATTGTGACCATATTTCCACGGCTCATATACACGCTCACCTTTTGTCATTGCTCTAGTGACCTCATTTATTAACTGATTTTGGTATTACATCACAGCTGTATTGGGTATGACAATACCTCGAACATGAATGCGTTTCAGGTTGGTAGGATCAAGGTCAAGGTCACATTTGCTATTTTCAGAAAAACTCGGGCATTGCTCTAGCGCTTTTATATATTGATCAGTTTTGATATAGCTTCACAAAAATGGTAAGTATAGCAATATCTTGAATAAATTACCGTTTCAGCACTCCAGGTCCAAGGGCAAGGTTACAGTTCTATTTTTAGAAAAAACTTTATCATCCCTCCAGCCGCTGCATTCATTAGGGGACTGTTTGGGAAAAAGATGTCCCCCTGTACATCAACATAGTGCAGATTGGTACATGTATTTTCTTGCCTTTGAGATCATTGAGTTCAGTTTGAGTTTATTTGAAAATAAAGTTCTGCTTAAGCCAGTGCTAGGGGTGTTGATGTAAGTGTGTACCAAGTTTCACTACTCTAGCCCTTGTACTTTGTGAGAAAAAGACCTACCGGTAAATGCAAATGGTTAACATAGGTTAAACTGCTCACAGACATGGAGGCAAACGCAGACACGAACCCAAACACTTACGCATACTCAGACTACAGCCCGTTTCATATTTACGCAAAATCTGACTGTCTGAAATGTTTCTCTTTTTAAACTGAATTAGACAGGATAACGGTTTTCTCCGCTACTAAAGTGCAGGTGTACTACGGTAGTTTAGCTTCAAAGCAAACCGTCTTGTCACAAACTTAACGGTACCTGTCAGCGGTATTATTAACGCATAAATCACCAAGCACGTGGCAATGCTCTTCAACTGTGAAGTTACAAAATACGGTGAAATCAATCGAATAATAATAGTAAAAAAGGATAAGCAGTCAAGCCCGACTACGTAAATAATGCGCTATAAAATGAGATAAGGCATTGTTATTATTATTATTTGATAGAAAAGTGCAGAGTTCCTGGTGGTTTAAAACGGCGGTGATAGTTTAGCACTAAGGGGTAAAGATGAGACAATCTGCAAGTATACGACACTCAGGCAATAAAGATAACATAATTCGCCGCCCGTGTACATACTGGTTATACTGGTCAATACCCCTACCTGAGCTGTCATTTTAATTGAGTCGCGACGTGAGAAAGAAGTACCTTTAGACATGGGCAAATAGCGAATATTAAGAACAGCCTGCAAGTCTGATCTGAGCAGAGTGTTCGCTATTTGCTGTAGACTTCATTTATTGTTGATCAGGAACGAGGTGATTTTGCTAACATTGCATATGCACATGCTGATCCGAGTTGGATCGAATGATCATTATATACGTGCAAAAGTGGCTGTCGTTCGAGACAGTCTATAAAAGGATCTACTCAGTCGACAGGGGAAGACGACTCGGCTTTTAGGACGCTATTATAAAAAAGATCCGCGTGTTATGTGTATCTGCGCAGTTTACTGTACAGTCTGGTCAGAGCATACACCGTATGATTCACCTATCCTGCAACATGTGCCTATCATGCTGTTTTTACATATAGGCTTGTTTGGGCAACGACGCGGCTTGAATCCAAATGATGTCATTTTCATAAGGTCAACACTTTTAATAAGAAAAGGATTTGCTTCATTCAGAAAGGGATGTAAAAATGAAAATGGCAGTGTTGCTTCCCCGAAAAGTGTGCCCATTCACCTTAAGACAGATCGTTCCCGATATCAACCAATACGGGACATACCATGTATCCTTTTCACTTCTAAAGTTTGATCAAATACATTATAAGATCAACTCTTAACCAAAACAAACTGGCCAATCTGATCTGAGTCTGCGCTTGGCGCACAACCACATTGCTGGTTTTCTCGTGTCGTGGCTCATATGCAGGTGTACCCACACACATTAAAAGTTTGTTATAGTAAAGGCGACCATTTTACACATAGGGTATTTAGGTAAAATTTTCAATCACAGAAATCATTTCTCCGATTCTGAAAGGACGCCATCAGACTCAGTGCCGGTGTAACAGGCCAGTTTTTCCCCCCAGTCAGTTTTTTCCCCGGGGAAGAACTGGGCCGGCCCGTTTCTTCCCCGGGGAAGAAACTGACTAGTCAGTTTTTTCCCCACCCTGTCAGTTTTTTCCCCACCCTGTCAGTTTTTTCCCCACCTTGATTTTTTTTTATTAATTTTTTCATCAGTGTTGGGGGATTGGGGAAAACCTGGTTATATTATTTTTGCCTCAAAAGACTTACATTTACATAAACTTTGTGTCCTGATTTGGGCGGGGAAGAACCGGGCTGGCCCATTCATTCCCCACCCTGATAAAGATATACAACAAATTCTAATAAGCAAACAACATTCATTGATACTGGGGAAATCTTGCCAAGTCAATTCTTGCACACAGTACCTATAAGCTAAAACTTATCTTCCACAGTTTATTATGGGGTCGAAGAAAACTGCTTTGGGGGGGGAGGGGGGGGCAACTGGGCCGGCCCATTCTTTCCCCACCCTGAAAAAAATACTGACTGTATGCAAGAATAATGAATATTCAATGGAAATACTGGGTGATTACCATCTCCTCCAACTTGAATTAACTAAAGATGAATGTTTCACTTTTTACTAAATGGAGTTATGGAAGAACTGCCAGAGGGGTGGGGAAAAACTGGGCCAGCTCATTCTTTCCCCACCCTGATGAAATTATACCACTAATTCTAATAGGCAAAACACATTCAATGGAGGGTACAGAAAAGCTCCTCAAGTCAATTCTAAAAACCAGAATAAGTAAAAACTTATCTTAATCAGTTAATTATCGAGTTAAAAAATGCTGCTTGGGGGGTGGGGAAAAACTGGGCCGGCCCATTCTTTCCCCACCCTGAAAAAAAATACTGACTGTATGCATGAACAATGAATATTCAATGGAAATACTGGGTGGCCACATTTTCACCAACCTTGAATTAGTTTAAGAATCTATCACTATTTACAAAATGGTGTTATGGAAGAACTGCTAGACGGGTTGGGAAAAACTGGGCCAGCCCATTCTTTCCCCACCCTGATAAAATTATACCACTATTTCCAATTAGCAAAACGCATTCAATGAAGGTAGGAAAAAGCTCTCCAAGTCAATCCTAAGAAACAGTATAAAGCAAAAATGTTTCTTTCTCAGCATAACACACAGGCAAAAGCCACATTTCTAAATCCAACTATGAATTTCCAAAATTATCACTTTTTTCAGTGTGGAGAAAGAACGGGCCGGCCTAGTTTTTCCCCACCCCCAGTGCAGAATAACCAACCCCTATGGTAAACAGTGAAACAAAGTTTGCTCGCCTGCTTGTGTTTGTGATATTAAGTAACCAATTTCTCCACATACCAGTTGTTCTCAAATCATATTACTTCAAATAATGAGTTCTTTGTTCTCAGGGTGGGGAAAGAATGGGCCGGCCCAGTTTTTCCCCACCCCCAAAGCAGAATAACCAACCCATATGGTAAAGAGTGAAGCAAGATTTTATCACCAGCTTGTCTCTCTGATATAAATTAGCTGATTTCTCCACATACCAGTCATTCTCAAATCTTTTTTTTTCAAATAATGAGATCTAAGATTTCAGGGTGGGGAAAGACTGGGCCGGCCCAGTTTTTCCCCACCCCCATAAAATAGAGCTTATAGTAGAACATAGTCAAACCAGAGTTCATACATGCTGGGACAGATCAGATTTCATTAGTATGCATAAAACAGGCATTAACCCCATTTCTTAATCCAACTACGTTTTTCCACCATTATCACCTTTTTTGGGGTGGGGAAAGAATGGGCCGGCCCATTTTTCCCCACCCCCAGTGCAGAATAACCAACCCCTATGGTAAACAGTGAAGCAAGATTTTATCACCAGCTTGTGTCTCTGATATAAATTAGCTGATTTCTATTCTTAATTATTTTATTTCAAATAATGAGATCTTTGATTTCAGGGTGGGGAAAGACTGGGCCAGCCCAGTTTTTCCCCATCCCCATAAAATAGAGCGTATAGTATAACATAGTCATACCAGAGTTCATACATGCTGGAACATATCAGATTTCATTAGTATGCATAAAAACAGGCATTAACCCCATTTCTCAATCCAATGTGGATTTCCACCATTATTACTTTTTTCAGGGTGGGGAAAGAATGGGCCGGCCCAGTTTTTCCCCACCCCCTATGCAGAATGACCTACCCCTATGTTAAACTGTGAAATAAGATTTGCTCACCTGCTTGTTTCTGTGATATTAAGTAACCAATTTCTCCACATACCAGTTGTTCTCAAATCATATAACTTCAAATAATGAGTTCTTTGATTTCAGGGTGGGGAAAGACTGGGCCGGCCCAGTTTTTCCCCACCCCCATAAACTAGAGCTAAAATTATAACATATTATTACCAGAGTTGACAAGTGCTGGAACTTAATAAATTTCACTACTATGCATAAAAACAGGAATAAATCCCATTTCTAAATCCAAGTATGTCTTTCCACCATTATCACTTTCTTCAGGGTGGGGAAAGAATGGGCCGGCCCAGTTTTTCCCCACCCCCAGTGCAGAATAACCAACCCCTTTGGTAAAGAGTGAAGCAAGATTTTCTTACCAGCTTGTCTCTCTGATATAAATTAGCTTATTTCTCTACATGACAGTCGTTCTCAAATCATTTTACTTCAAATAATGAGTTCTTTGTTTTCAGGGTGGGGAAAGAATGGGCCGGCCCAGTTTTTCCCCACCCCTCCCTAGTGAAGTATATCCCAACCTCTTGCTACACAGTGAAACAAGATTTTATTACCAGATCAGTTCTGTAATAAAATTAGCCTTTTTTTTTTTACAAATACCAGTTGCTTTAAAATCATATGTCAAAACAGGAGTTCTTTGTATTCAGGGTGGGGAAAGACTGGGCCGGCCCAGTCTTTCCCCACCCCCATTTGTAAGAGCTCAATGTATTACTTCTCAGTACCAAAGTTCCTAAATTCTTGCATATAACAAATTTCACTTGTTTTCATAAAAAGGGTTATTATCGCATTCTAAAGAACCTACATTATCACTCTTTTAGTGCGGGGAAAGAGTGGGCAGACCACTTTTATTCTACACTTTCTAGGATGGAAATTTTAGCGATAAAATGCCTTGCTGGGATTTTAAAAAAAAGTTTCAAAGTGTTTCCCCTCTCAAAATGATAAAACAATATGCTATCAGAAAAATTTAAGGTGGGGAAAAAACTGACTGGGTGGGGAAAAAACTGACTGGTCAGTTTCTTCCCCGGGGGAAAGAACTGACTAGTCAGTTTTTTCCCCGGGGAAGAAATGGGCCGGCCCAGTTCTTCCCCGGGGAAAGACTGGGCCGGGGGGAAAAACTGACCGTTACACCGGGCTCAGATAGAAGATACACATCAATGATTCTTCCTTGGCTTCCTGGGAAACATGCGGAGTTCTGATTTATAAAACAAACTTCTCACCTCTTATTTTTCCTTCATTTCGATGCATCTTTTAAAGTCCGAACATTTGATTATTGATCCGTGCGGCAAAATCATGTTTTCTATATTTCATGAATGAACTAATTAATAAGCTGTGACGTATATCTTTTAGCTATCAAACCAACAGTTTTACGGATTTGCATATCTAAGATAGTCAATTCAGTGAACGTCAATCACCTTTGAGACTGCCCTGTTGCTGCGTTAGCTAATCAAGACACGCCACTTATTATTGTCGCGTGCAGGTTTAGTGATACAATCGAAGGTAAAACTTGACAGTTCTTACATCAGAAAGTCTATGCTTACTTGTCCGGGGGCTTATCAAAATACGAAGTTTTACATTTGCAAAGGCATTTGAGCCGCGACACGACAATACCAACAATGTGGTTGTGCGCCCAGTCTGATCAGAGCCTTCGCTGACCGCATGGAGGTAGCTTAGACCCTAAACTACCCTTTGAGCACATAAAGAAGACTGAGTAAACTGGGCGGATGCCCAGTCTGATCTGAGTCTACCCTGGGCGCACAACCACATTGTTGGTTTTCTCGTGTCGCGGCTCATTTGTTTTTGTTAAAATCGCTAAAGGGAAAATCGGCACGCACAAATTAACACTTACATGGACCACAAAAGTTAAAAAATAATCACACAAATAGAAAATAATTTATTCTGTTCATAGCTCCAGTGACCTGGTGGGAAAGAGCGCTGGCTCTTATACGTCATCTCTGTGACTGCTGTGGGTTCGAGCCTCGCTCAGCGCACAGGCCGACAACAGTTCTGCTTGCGAAACGTCAGGAGTTTTTCCCATGAGCTCCGGTTTTGGCTATTAAAAGGGCCTGTTAAACACTGGTTTTCTTTTTTCTCTTTTTAAGCTTGCCAATGACTATATCATTAACATCATGTCAAATAAAAAGGTCGCATTTTGTACATATTGCAGTTTAGTTCAATTGCGCTCGCTACGCATTTGAAGATCGGGTGAAAGGGAGGCGGGTAATATAGATCAATAATAATTATGAGACAACCAATAAGACTGATGTACTTTAAGCTGACTAAATAAATTTTGACAGACATAACAAGTTAGTTCGACACAACCGTAATAGCTTTGTTTACGGTATCTTGACCACGGGCTTAATGTGGATCCTGACAATACGGCTCTTCCCAAATGGATTTGCAGTCTAGTTCTTTTGACCGTTCCAAGGCGGCACTTCTGTTACGGTTCTTCAATTTTACGTGTTCTTTGGTCCGCTTGTCTGTGGTCTTCTGGCAATATGGTCACCTGTGAAGCTGCCCACTTTGCTCTCTCTATCTCTCTCTCTCTCTCTGTGTGTGTGTGTGATTTATAATAGAAAATAGGTAAAAGTAAATGTTACTGTTGTTTTTGATGACCGCCTATTTGGGAAAGAGCTGTTCAAATGAAATCAAAAACTGTAAGTTAGTGTAAAGAAACCATAATAAATAAGACGAAGCAACATTGGGCATAACATCACCTGAAACTGAACCTTGAAGGAATGGGGGAATATGGAAGGTAAAGATCAGCCTGCGCTTCTGCGCAGTCTGATTGCTTAGATAATCTGATACTAGGGAATAAAAGTGAGGATTCAGTTTGATCACTTTACACAGCGTGATGGCATAGCTTGCATTTTTTGGCGAGGCATATCGTATCGCGAGTGTGTTGTCCATAGTCGAAGTCATCAGCTCAGCTGCATGCAGTCATGCATCAAGAGGTTAATCTTTTACTGCTGGGTTGACAAAATTTTCAGTCGTTGACCGGGCCAGGTTTCGAAGCCGCGACTTTCTGTGCAATAGCTATGCGCTCTAACAAATGGACTACGGCGTGACACACAAATCACTAGAAAACTGTGCAGTCCAAAAGTCTGTAACTCTGGTAACACACGTTGGTTGGTTGGTTTGAGTTTAACGGCCCTTTGAGACAGTATTTCAGTCTATATCGGGATGTCTCCCAAAGAGAGGGAGAAAGAAGAGAGGTGTGATAGCTCGAGAAAAATGTCCAAACAGCCCCACCTGCATCTACTGCAAGCAAGGACGCCACGGAATTGGAAGTTATACCCAGCACCATCGCACCACCAAACCACCCCGATAACACACGTGAGAGTCGTCAGGCTAAAAGTAATGCTTTAGCTGTTGTGCACCAAACACAGGTTGGTGTGAGTCACCAAAGCCTACATATGCCCTAACGCCCTTTTACGCGTCGGTAAAAGGGACGATGGGAAATTAGCGAGCTGCCCAGTCTGGGATAAGACTCTGCATTCGTACATAAATCCCGGGCTCGAGACGCATTGGAGCGGGTATCTTTTCAGTCATAAACAGCCTTTCATTATCACCAACCCATCGTCCTGATATGGCTGAAATTATGTTAAAAAGGGCGTAAAATCGTGATTCATTCACCATCGACAAAAATTTATAGGTTTGATTTTCAACAAATTAATCTAATAAAGGTAGCAGATCCGAATTTGTTAGCTAGTCAAAGCAGCTAAACATCTTTTCAAGCGCAGAAATTGATTGACACTTCCGGCTACTGATTACATCTCTCTACCATTATAGTGTCATGTGTACTCAATACAAGAGTCGCAGGTCTTTGAGACGTTACAGTTATGTCTGTCACTGACCCGTTAAATCGTCTAGAGAAAGTAAACGTTGTAGACGCTAAGATTCCACGAAAATTTGAAAACTGCCGTAAGATGCTGGGGTATAGCATATGCTTCCCAAAGGCGGGCTAAAAATGGAACATGCATTCAGGTGATCATGTGCTGATGTGTGTACAGAGTTTCATTATTCTAGCCTAAGCCTGCCCAGGAATACTTGCGACTTGCGATTTTACGTCCTTTTCAACAGTATTTCAGTCCTTTTCAACAGTATTTCAGTCATGTCAGGATGATGGACGGGTGATAATGAAAAGCTGTGTGCAGTGGAACCCCGCTTATGATGGAAAGAACTCCGCCTCTGGCGGGGCTCGAACTCGCGACCGCTAGATCAGTAGGCCAGCGCTTAACCCACTGAGCTAACGGGCCTCCTGCCCAGGAATGGTGTGGTTAGGTTAACTGACTGTCCCGACATGACCATAGTTTACCGTGGACGTAAAACATCAAATCAATCAATGAAAATCTAGCCCTTATACATTATGAGAAAAAGACATAAATGGAAATGATTAACATAGGTTCAAATGCTCACAGATGTGACTGCAGACACAAACGCTGACCCATACTCAGACTACTACGCCTGAGAGGTACAGCCTAAGTTCACCTTTGCTTTGCAAAAGTGTGCTAAAATATGACATTTTTGCCGTTCATCTTAAAGAGGCTTTACTTTTAGGGGAAATAATTTTCTCCTCTTTGAAAGTAAGGAGTATAGTCAACTTTTGGAGCTGTAAAAATGGTATGGAAAATCTGAAAATGTCAGGGAAAAATCAGGGAAAAGTCAGGAAAATTTGAAGTGGACGATGAGTGGCATCCATGTACTGTAAATTGCTTAAGTATTGGGACGCATAAAATCATTAATTTAGGGGATAACTGTCTTGAATATTGCCATTTGGGGAGGTAAATCATCGGTTTTATGGTCGGAAATTTCGTTTTACGGTGACACACTAGCAGAGCCGTAAAACGCAATTTGTGACCATGAAACCGATGATTTACCTCCCCAAATCACAATTTTCAATACAGTTATCCCCATTCTAATGCACTTTCCTACATTTTCACCTTTCAAAATGTACTAGTTTGCACCTGTTTTAAGCGTGGTCAGCAACGTAAAACCAAACGTCAGCCAATGAGAAGCGACATTACTTAATGATGTCGGGTTTGCGACAGTAAATCGCAGAATATACTGTCTCAAATTTTTGACGTTATCCAATCAGACGTCCCGTTATATTCGTAAGTGCATTAGAATATCCATTTAACCCAAATGGAAATTAATGGTTTAAGGTGTCCCAATATTTAAGCATGTTAGGGTAATACTGTTTGCTTTTTGGTAAAAATGGCAGAAAAACAGGGTAGCCAGTCATCTAAAAACAAAAACACACATTTGGCCTACTGAAGGTACTTTATTCTAATTCAACAATTTTTGTCAACAAGAATCTGGACTACCTTGCCTTGACACAGCTAACTGCTTGCTGGTATATGCAGGAACAGACTCGGAGAAATATTGCTAATTGTCGATTTAGGCGAGTTTGGTAAATTTAGGCGAGTTTGGTAAATTTGGTACATATATCACTCGTTCTTGCAGTGAAAATCTTTGCTCTAATACAGAGAAGAGATGGCATTTTTGTCTGTATTTTTTTAAACTGTTTTTACAGTAGTTTTTAACTCTTTAAGCACCAAAAAACGGACAACAAAATTTACGTCTGCACAAATTAAAAATATGCCTTGTCCAAGATATTTCATATTGAGAATTCAAAGACTAGAGGGCAAACATTGTAGTTCTAGATGAGGCGGCTCATTATGAGCCACCTCATCAGGATGTACGCTGTTTGCAAATTTTGCTAATTTCGTCACTGTTGCTTAAAGAGTTAATGGATGTTGGAACTATGATGTACTCATGAACTTATTTACAATGACTACAGCAAACTTCTTTCAACAATTTCAGTGATTAATGTTTTTGAGCTAGTCAGACAGATATCTGGGGATAATTATTTTGGTTTGCTTTGTATATGTTCAGCAAAATACAAATGTGACTTTTTGATCTGAAGGTTTTAGAATGTTTCCTTTCTCTCAAAATATCTGCAACAAAACTCCTTAAGGTGTTGGGTACACTTCAATATTTTGCTTCCCTGGTTAGCATAGCTTTCCCAACATGGAGTCTGCTCTTAAAGGAAAGAATTTGCTCCCTTAGGAGCAACTTCTTTTCTTTAATAGTTGACCACCATTGAAAAGGGAGGTTAAAACAAAACATGGCTGATTTGTTTCCCCTGAAAGTGTATCCATTCACATTAAAATATGTCAAAATATGATGTTGAATTTCCCAGAGAAAGACTAATACGATGACATGATAAGGTAAACTACAGCAACTACTAGAATTATGCCTCAATTCACAAAAGGAGAAACGTTTTCAGCTGAACTTGATTTGACTTTCAAGTTTTGACTCAACTTATTCTGGTCGATAAAAATGTTGCTATTATGTAGACAGCACAATACCATATATGTAGATGGACTTAGATTCACAGCTAGACTGATTTGAGTCAGTCCTCTCTTTTGCAGATTAGTTAGGCACATTTTGGCAGTTGTTGATGCCTCAGATGCCATCATACTATATTTATTTAGCTATTAGACAGGGTTTTGTTCCCCTCCAAAACAATCAAAAGAATCTATTACCAAATTATATGATAGATCTATATTTTTTGTATCGACTTGGAAGGGGAAAAACTTCAAATAGCAGCATTACTACAGCTGATTTACATATTTTGTGTCATTTGGGATTGTTTTGGATTGGGATAATGCCCCCCAACTTATTACCAAACAAATACAGCATTAAATGGCCCCTTTACAAGTAGTTTTCTTCATTCATACACACAGATACAGTCATGCATACCAAGCACTGTCTCACCAAAAAGGCCTTTTTAATTAAAGATTTCTATATATTATTTACATACAAGCACAATTTCGGCTATATAATTATGGATTTATATACAATATGTGGAGAAAATATAAAAATATTTTTAGTTTTCTCTTTGCTTGCATAGCAAAATTAACTTTTAACCCGTCTCTTTAACCAGTCCTACAATTTCATAAATCTGAAGGGACACAGTCTGCTGTCTTTGGTGTACTTGTTTGTTACTTTGTATAATATGGTACCTCACTCATCTCTGTCCCATAATTTATGCAAATTCTGAACTGGCAGTGAGAATCTAAACACACAGCACATATTATATAATTCCGTACATGGAATATTAATAATTTGATGTAAAAATGCAAATCAACAACTTTGATGTCCAACAGGCTGCAGTAGGCCCAAAACAAAAATAGGGGAAAAAAAAGAGACTTATAATGCTTTGCATGTTTTGCAACATTGTTTTGTTTCACTGTTTACATTTTAAAACTGCATTAGTGTTAATCTAATATCATCAAAATAAGAACAAACTAATTACTGTAAGAAGATACTGGCTCTAAGAAGAGACTAAATGTCGCTTAGTGTCATTCAAAATGCAGTACTATCAATTTCTCAAACTTTACTATTCCCATGAATCACTGGTAAATAATCACCTAGGTAGAATTCAAAATGTCCTAATTTTTCCCTAAATTGTTTTGAGACTTGACCGTAACAAAAATGTCTATGGTTAAATGCTCTGAGACACATAAGAAACGTAGAGTATTATTTTCAGCTAACTAATAATAAACAAGTTGGCTTGTCCCAAACCCAACAGACTAATTCATAGAAAGAGCTCAGGGATTGCAAAGCTTTCTGGAATGAAAATTAAAGAATTTTCCTTCTTTACAAAAACATGTTGTGTGATCTTATCAGAATTGCTTCTCCAAAGAGAGGCAGTTCTGCCAAAATCTTACAATGTTTTTGTGGATAAAAATTCATGCCCAGTATTTCAGCTTAGACCGAGGCTCTGAAAATGCAAAAGTAGTCTTAGGTATCAGGGACAATGCTTTATGAAAGAAACACCGCTACTGAACATTAGAGGTTGAAATTTGATTGGGATCCTGGCCGTTTCACTTGAGAATAATCGGAGTAACTGTCCCTAGTCTCTCCGGGACCAGTTGGCACGGCAACAACAGCTGGTTGGATAGCCATTGACCTCTTTGACATTGTGTCTGTTCCGTATCCATTGAGTTCAGCTGAAAATAGTAAAAGAAGTTTTTATATTATGCTGTAAACGAGCGTTATTTTGCTTGCAGGAAACCAAGAATCTTTCACGTGTGACGTACAGGCGAACATGTTAAAGGTTCTGTTTCTGTCAAGAAAATATACATCAGAGGTCCAGATAATGTGGGTCTTTGAGGAAAATTCTCGGAGATAATTTTTCTTATTTCTCAATAAAACCGTATGTTGTTACCCCACATTAGAACCATCTCAGTGAGATGGTTCTAATTATGGGTTACAACATACGTTTTATGGAGTAATATGGAAAATTGTATTACCTGTTACTCCTTATCTGGAGCCAATTTTCATACAAAAAAAAAAAAAACAACAAGGATGGATGACTTGCGATTTTATGTCCTTTTCAACAGTATTTCAGTCATGTCAGGATGATGGGAAGGTGATAATGAAAGACTGTGTGCAATGGAACCCTGTTGTGGCTGACAATAAATAGTCCTGCCTCGTGGACTCAAACTTTTGCACTTCAAAAGCTTCTCACAGTTTTATCAGCAAAAGTAATTACAGCAACTGATTCTGTGAATAGTGTAAGACTTAACGAATCCTTGACTAACCACTTCTTTAACTCTTTAAGTACCAAAAAGCAGACGACAAAATTTACGTCTGCAAAAATTAAAAAAAATGCCTTGTCCAAGACATTTCATATTGAGAATTCAAAGACTAGAGGGCAAACAGTGTAGATCTAGATGAGAGCCGCCTCATCAGGATCTATGTTGCTAATTTTGTCACTGGGGCTTAAAGAGTTAAGCCAGCGATGCTTTGAACAACTGGGCCCAGAATCAACAGAACTATCTCAGAGTGGTTTATAGCTTTCATGAATGCTAATTCCCTCTGTGCGAATTTTGAATTCAAACTTTCAAGAAATGTGCTTGTAACTACTTAATTAACTTCTGAAATAATACATGTACTTGTATCAGTAATTTTATTTTGTAGGTGAGGACAATTGGCTGTTAACCATTTTGAAAGCTGCTTCAAAGCATAGAGACCAACCATTCTTTCAGAAACTGCATTTCCTAAGGTAAGGACATGTTAAATATTCAAAATACTATTAAAAATTCTCAAAATTTTCATATTATAGATGTGAACAAAATGAATTATGATGTTGTCAGAAGCAAACATTTGTGTTCATTTCCAGCAATAAATCAGACAAATAGAATCTATCATTGGTCTTCGATATGGACAGAGAAATCCCAACCTGAGGGCATACAGGGTTATCGGAAACAAGGCTTGCCGAGTTTCCGACACACCCCGTATGCCCGAAGGTTGGGATTTCCCTGTCCGCATCAGAAACTAATGATTGATAATTATTCTTACCTATGATAATAATTATTTCAAAATGAACACGGAACTATTTTTTCATGCGAACGTGGACAAGGGTAAGTAGTACAACGGTGTCAGCCATATGGCTTCTGGAGTGAACAAACAAGTAAGAACTGCTGAACAGCATCTTGAATACGGTTAGAGCTATCACTACGTACAAACATACAACTGTAAGTTGTACAAAACTGTGTGAAAATCGTAATAATTTCAAGATCCTATTCTCAGCGCAGTTTCAAAACAAATGTTTGGTTAACAGCATAAGCAGACATCCTGTCAACGTTGTTTTCCGACTAGGTTCTTGACAGTTCGGCATTGTTTTGAATTTCTAATTGAAATTCATATTAAAGAACAAAATTTGTATTGAGACGACTACAGCAAGCATGTGTATGAAGTTAATTGTGACCTAGCATCAAACCGTTATTTCAAACATCATTTGGTAGCGTCTTCAAAATGGCGGCACCCTCGATAGTGTTTGTGTGAAAAATTGACTATTTTGGAGGTTTCTTTCCAACGGAAGGACTGGCAACCCAGAAGCAATATGCCCCCTCAACTTCTTCCAAGTTGGGGGGCATAATAAATGCCCCTGCTCTAATAAATGCCCCCTCTGCCTCTTTTCCAAAAATGATGTTATATTGCATTGATTCCTGTTCACTTCTCTGGATGATTAACTCTTTGAAGTGGGGTCTACTCTTAAAGGAAAGACAATTGAGTTGATCCCTACTGAGAAGGGATTAAAACAAGAGCTGTCGCCTGACAGCATAGCTCGCCTGAATAGGTGCTTGCCCATCACACAGTCGCTTTGGAGGTGTGGACTTCTATGCATAAAACTTCAGGCAAGCATGTCCATAATGACAACACATTTATAAACAAAAGCTATCTAAGAAATAAGTCTTAAAATAAAATTAAAATAAGAAAATCCACATGAAATTTCAAAGTCCATGAGCTTGAGGTCAAAGAACTAAGTGGTAGGGGTGGGGTGTGTGTGTGTGTGTGTGGGGGGGGGGGGGGGGGGGGGGGGGGGGCTAGGATGTAACAAAACCTTGAACCATTATCTAACATCAGTCCAAGTATTAGTATCAACTGAGTCCATCGTGGCACTGTGAAATTATGTCTTCATAAATATAAAACTTTAACCAAAATCTTTAAGACAAAATTCTAAGTCGATGACCTTGACTGCAAGGTCATCCAGTGGGGTAAGTATATAGTGTTTTGTAAAAACTCAAAAAAGTGTCTAACATCAGTTCAAGTGTAAACTAAATCTCTGCCAAGCATTATGAATCAGTATGCAATTAGAAAACTTTAATAAAGAACAAATTTCCAAAGTCTGTGTCCTTGACATCAAGGTCACTGAGCTGGGTTGGGGTAGTACTCGGCAAAACTTTGGACTAATATCTAACTTCAGTGCAAATACAAAAAGAATTCATCCCTGGGTTCAGGAGATATGTGTCTTTAAAAAACTTTAACCAAAACATCCAATCAATAAAAAGACAATTTTCTAAGTCCATGACCTTGTAATCAAGGTCACTGAGGGGGGTGGGGGTAGTACCTTGGAAAACTTTGGACCAATATCTAACTACAGTGCAAGTATCAAAGGAATCCATCCATGGGTTAAGGAGATATTGGGCTTTATAAAACTTTAACCAAAACATCCAGTCCAAAAATACTCCCAATTTTCTAAGTCCATGACCTTGACATCAAGGTCATGGAGTGGGGTGGGGGTGGTACCGTGTTAAACTTTAGACCAATATCTACCTACAGTGCAAGTATCAAAAGAATCCATCCATGGGTTAAGGAGATATAGGTCTTTAAAAAACTTTAACCAAAACATCCAATCCGGACGCTGACGCGGACGCGGACGCGTACGCGGACGCTGACGCCGGGGTGACAACAATAGCTCTTCCTGAACTTTCGTTCAGGCGAGCTAAAAAGGGAAAAAAGTGGAACTGTTACCTCTGCAGGCATATCCATTCATCTCAATACTGTTTATTATACCCCCCCCCAAACTGTGTTGTGGGGGGTATACTGTTTTGACGTTGTCCTTCTGTCCGTCCGTCCGCAACGCATTAAATTTGCTCCAATTTGTTTCAAATTTTGTCCATGGATGCAGCATAAGAAAATAGTGGATATGTATTTTTCAATTTTTCCTGGAAGGTTTTTATTGCGGAGTTATGCCCCTTTGTATTTTTCGTGAAATAAGTTTGTTATCGCAACACCTCCTAGATGGTTTGACGGATTTTCTTGAAATTAAGTTTGTGAACAGATATTGGTATGAAGATGTGCATTAGGGTTTTGATTTTAAATTCTGCCCCTTTTTGCTTGAGTTATGCCCCTTTTTGATATTTTTTGCCCTATTTTATAGGGTTTTTGCATTTGCTCCAATTTGTTTCAAATTTTGTCCATGGATGCAGCATAAGAAAATGGTGGATACGTATTTTTCGCTTCTTCCTGGAAGGTTTTAATTGCAGAGTTATGCCCCTTTCTATTTTTCGTGAAATAAGTTTGTTATCGCAACTCCTCCTAGATGGTTTGATGGATTTTCTTGAAATTAAGAATGTGAACAGATATATTGGTATGAAGATGTGCATTAGGGTTTTGATTTTAAATTCTGCACCTTTTTGCCTGAGTTATGCCCCTTATTGATATTTTTGCCCTATTTTATAGGGTTTTTGCATTTTTGCTTCCATTTTACTCTAATTGGGTTACTAGATGCAGCATATGGAAAGAGCTGATACATATTGTTCAGTTTTTCCTGAAAGGTTTTCCTGCTGAGTTATGTCCCTTTGTAGTTTTCGTAAGAAAGTTTGTTATGGCTACTACTCCAAGACCATGTGACGGATTTTCTTGAAATTAAGTATGCAAACACATATTGGTATGAAGATGTGCATCAACCATTTTTGCATGAGTTATGCCCCTTTTTTTATATGTTTTGCCCTAGTTTGAAGTTTTTATTATGCCATTTTCTCTTCCATTTTATTCAGATTTGGTGCACAGAAACAGTAGAAGAAAGAGTTGGCACATATTGTTCTGTTTTTCTCAAAAGGGTTTTCCAGCTTTGGTGAGCCCCTATGTATTCTTGGAAAACAGAGTTTGTTGTTGCTACTTCTCCTAAACCGTTTGACTGATATTAAATATGTGAACAGATATTGGTATATCGATGTGCACTTGTAGTTGTCATAACTTGTATGCTGTATAAATGTAAAACTTAAATGACAAAGCTGCATGCCTAACTGCCTAACGGGGGGTATATAGTAAGCCATGCTTACTGCCACCTCTAGTTAGAAGTATTTTGGCAGTTGCTGGTTTGCTTTTCTATAGGCTCTAAATAACTCCCCCTTCTGTAAAATGCAATGCTACCCCCCTCCCCCTCCCTGGTGTTTAATAGGATTAATACTGTACATCATGGATGCTGCATTATGCTGTGCAAAAAGCAATACATGTACTTTTGTCTTACTTCCTGCTAGCGGCAGGTGAGACAAACCAGAAATCTACTCAAAAGATTTTGCCATAATGGGCAATACCCAGAGCCCTAGATAAGAGGGAGTATTTGGTGATAATTAGGGATAATTTTATGTTAATTCTGCATAAAAACATATGTTGTGACCCTTCATCTGAATTGTATCGATGAGACAGTTCAGATGAGGGGTCACAACATACGGTTTCAATGAGAAATAAAAAATTTATCCCTCAATTATCATCGAATACCCCTCTCATCTAGAGCTCTGAATACCTGTTTTTGCCTTCTGCAGGTGAGGCAATATTACTTGCCATAGGCAAAAAATAGGTATGCCCATGGTGTAATCTTTTGTGTGTGAATACACCTTATGCACCAAAATAAACTGTACTTACATTTGGTCACTGCACCAGTAGCACTGTACATTTCAATCTTTGCCCTCTTTGAGGCTAGGAAGAAAGCTAGCACAGCCAGTATAGCGGCATCGAAAATTCCCAGTATTGCAAGGATATATGCCCATCGGATGTTGCAGGCGCCTGTTCTGTATCTTCCGGAGTCTGGGCCACATATTTTCTCCAATTCATCGTTGTCCCAACCACTGGGGTATATCACACAGGCAAGGAACAGGAAAATAGCTGAAAATAGAAAAGAAAGCAATTTGAGGGCTAGAAAGCGGTTTGAGGGCTTTGCAACCTGAACAAACATTACCATAATGTGTGTATATATTGGGACACCTAAAAATAATGAATTTTCCATTTGGTACAAATGGAAAATTTATTATTTTAGGTGTCCCGATATTCAAGCACATTAGGGTATTTCTATAAGGGCCTAACAGCCAACTAGAGCAAGTGAGCAGGGACTCACATAGAGCCCCCAGCCAGGGCCACGGCACTCAGGGGTCTGATCAAGGGGGTAAGATATTCCATTATCAAAAGTACATATAATCCAGCAAAGATACCATGAACAAACCTAATAGGAAAAGAAATGGATAGACAGAGTGAAATTACTCCCCCCACCCCACCCCTCCCCCATTGGACCCCTATTTACAATTAAAAAGATTTCCACCTGAGCACCTGACTTAGACCTCTAGCTTAGCAGGCTGGTGCTACTGAGCTGTTGGGGCTCCTGTATTGTCTTGAACTAATGGTGTTGGCTAAAAAAATATCAGTTTGTTTCCTTTGTCTGTGGAGCCTAGGTAACTCAGTGGGTTTAAACCCTTAATGCGCCAAAAAGCAGACGACAAAATTTACGTCTGCAGCATTTCAAAAAATGTTTCATCCAAGCAATATCATATTGAGAATTCAAACACTATAGGACAAACAGTGTAGATTCAGATGAGGTGGCTCATTATGAGCCACCTCATCTGGATCTACACTGTTTGCAAATTTGACTATTTTAATTTTTGGCGCTTTAAGGGTTAAGTGCTGGCCTCCTAATGTAGAGGTCCAAGGTTCAATTCTTGCAGGAGGCAGAAATCTTTTACACAGTCTTTCATTACCACCCTCCCATTGTCCTGATATGACTAAAATACTGTTAAAAAGGACATAAGATTGCAAGTCATCCATCCTTTATGTGTCTTCAATTAGGCATGCTGCACCTCTTTACTGTTTAAAGTTGCAAAAGCTTTCACAGAAATGTAAACAAAATTATATCAAGTTTCAAAACAATGCCCACAAAAAAGACGTGAATAGCAATCAGGGCTCAAGACTTACCAGTTATGATTTCTAGCACCCCAACAAAGACAAATACGGCAGTTTTCTTAAAACAGAAGAAGAGTAGCAGAGCTGCTACTGCAATCAACATTAACAGAGCACCGACACCGACAAAGAAAGTTGTTGCTTTATAAGAATCGTTGATGAGCGAGTTGAAATCGGCAAATGATCCACTGCACTCGTATCGCAATTTGACGTTGTCCGGAAAGCAATAGGCAAAAACGCCATGGTGTCCGAACCCAGGACTTTCAGGTGTGTCACCAATCCACTGAGGCTGTACGAAAACCACCACATTCAAAGTAGCCCATATTATTGTCAACAGAGCCCACAGTACACAAACTGCCCTGTATTCTCTCAAATAACGAAAATGATAAAGTCTTGCAGTCTCTGGATTGAAAGTATTTTCCATGATGGCCCCACTACCCCTTAAAGGGATCCAGATCCTTTTAAAGTCCTCAGAATAGGGGTAGAATTGTCCCTACTTATTTTTCCACGGTAGGGTGAGGCTTAGTTCACAATTCTACATTCACATGTATTGAACTTGGCTAAGCTTGACAGACTTCTATAATTAGACCAATAGTTGCCTACCTGTACCAAACCAGTAGAACAAGTTTCAGGTGTGTACTGCCCAGCCAGGTGTGAATGTGCGGGAGAACTATTTATAGCTTGTTTATGTTGTATTTATAGAATATCTTGGTTTTTCCAATTATTGTGACAGATGAATAAAGGTGACAGTTGACTGACAAGATTTCTTTTTCATGTCTTTTATTTTCCATAAATGACGATGGCAAAACTAGTTTTTATCACATATATATAAATTAAAGATAATTATATTTTTACAACCACATGATCCTGAACACACTAGCTTTTTATTTGTAAATGGTAACTGGAAAAAGTGTAGGTAAGAGCAACTTATAACTCAACCGTGAAACCCTTAGGGCAGGTAAAAATAATCAAATATAGAATCTGTTTTATCCTGTAGACTGGTTTCATCAGTCAGCTGATATCTTATGTCGTTGCCAAAAAGTATGAGTCAAATAAAGAAAAATAAAAAGGAAAAAAAGTAGAACTGAATTAATGTGATAACAAGCCAGGCATAAAATTTATACAAAGCAATGCCATTTGACTGCTATGGAAGTGAAGCAGTAATAAATAGGTCTTTGTGAATTAATGTAGCATAAAAACTCAGCAGATGCACTGAGACAGACATGATTGAGCAGACAGTGTGGTGTAGATCACTTGTGGAGATGATAAGCACCACCAGTCTTCAACCAATAGCACTCATTTACTGTTCTAAGATTTCTGTGAAACTATATTTTACTTATCAGAATGTGTGTGACATGTATGTTTGGTCAGCACTTGAGGGAAAAACATAATAATGACACACAATGGCTGATGAATGGTCGGATGGCTTGCAATTTTATGGCCCTTTCTATAGTATATCAGTCATACGGAGCCTATAGAATGGCGATAATAAAAGGCTGTTTGTATAAGAACCCCATTTGGTTTAAAAGATTTTTGACCTGCAGGATTCAGACCCTTACTGCTAGCTTAGCGGGGCAGTCCTTAAATCACTGAGGTACTTGGGCTCCTAACATGATAGTAAGTGGTTTGGAATGACTGAAAACACTGAAAGTATTAAATACTGTAATAATAACAAGACCTTTCCCTGTACAGGATAGCTTGCCTGCAGTGCCTTGCCCATCACATCAAAAAACTTTGACGTAAAAATTTAAAGTGTGACGCCCACACCAACTTCCAAGTGACAACAATGGCTCTCTGTACTTTCATACAGACGAGCTAAAAAATAATTGGGACACTTAAAATAATAACCGTAATTAACCTGAAAATGGAACAGTTTGGTTTTACAATTCAGTGATGCACCCAAAAATAGCAAACAGTGTAGACTAATCCAGCGGTCGCAGATTTGATCCCTGGCTCCTCTGGTCTTTTGAATGAGAGTTTAAATGAAAGTCAGGTCTCTGTATGACCTTTGGGTTGGTGGAACATTAAACCTGAATTCACTCTCTGCTGGCATATTTTGCGTATAACTAACCCTTAAAGCGCCAAAATAAAAAAATTGTTGAATTTGCAAACAGTGTAGATCCAGATGAGGTGGCTCATAATGAGCCACCTCATCTGGATCTACACTGTTTGCCCTATAGTCTTTGAATTCTCAATATGATAGAGCTTGGACATAACATTTTTTTAAATTTCTGCAGACGTAAATTTTGTCCGTCTGCTTTTTGGCGCAGTAAGGATTAATGGTTGTGTTAATTTTCAGGATCAAACAGGACGTAACAGAGGAAGCCCATTAAGCCTGCAGAGGTTATTTCCCTTGTATATTGAGTAGGTTTCATGGATGGACAGTCGTCAAACAGCTCGAGGTATTGTAAATTTGTTTTCTAAAGTTTTCCCATAGTGTTTACTTAGAGGAAACAATATGCAAACTGTAGCCTTTGAATAGCCAACAATGGCCAGAGGCCATTGCGTTAAGCTGACCGTCGTATGACGAAATTTTAAAACTACTCAGCGTACTAACCTTATGCATTCGTTCACTTTACTGTGAAATGGGAAAGGTTTGCCATAGCCTAATGGCTTTGCAGGCAGTGGGGCTTAGGGGCCCACCATATCTTGGGGCTTGGAGGCCCACCATAACTTGGGGCTGCCTTATCCTTCCCTGATTCGAAGAAAGACCCATTTACTGCTGGGTTGACAGTTTTCGAGTCACCCCATTTAATGCTGGGTTGACAAGTCAGCGGCTGGATAAAGAGCGATTCGAATCTTGGACTTTCTGCACCAAAACTGAGTGTCCCTTAATCTTTTGACAAAATGGCACCCTATACCAATGGAGATGTGGGTGCTTATTAGTTGTTTTGATATCAAGCACAGCTCTGGACAAGCCCAAAAATTGGTAAAAAATCATCATGAGTTTTTTTTTTTTCGATTTTGTCACAACTGCAACGACTAGAAAGGGAGTCACGTCAGCGTAAATTGGTGTATTTTCTGCCTTAGCTCTATAAGTAATACAGGAAGCTGTTAGAAAGGGCAGACAAGAAAGACACAGCATCCCACAGAATAAGGGAATAACTGTATTCAAATTTTTAAGGGGCTGTACATCATCGGTTTTAGGGTCGGAAATATGTTTTACTGCACAGGTCAGCAAAGCCGAAAAAGGAAATTTCCGACTATAAAACTGTTTATGGTTATCCCCATGCTTATCACATTTAAACTTTTATTCCTTAAAAGCACAATCTTTTGCACTGAATGTAAGCTTCATCAGCAGCGCAAAACCACTATGTTAACCAGTCAGAAGCGACTTAATATACTCATGACATATTCTTAAATTCATTAGAATTCTTTTTCTGTGAAACACTGTATAGAATCTGATTAGATGCACCCCACTGTTAAATTTCTGCTTCTTTGATATATCTGTGGTGGTCTACACTGTTTGCTGAACTGACTGCTCAGGGTAATATGATATTCACACTCCTACTGAATTTTTGCATAATAAGCTTTTAAAAGTATTAACGAACACTCCTGAGCAGTTGTAATTCTTTTGCCAAATATTGGCTAGTATAGCGAACCATTACACATTCAATTACTACCAATAAATGTCCTTGAAATTGGAATCTAAAGTGTCCACAGTGCACTGTAATGACATTTAATTCTTTCTTGCCTCTATCTCTGAAAATGATACTGAAATCCTCAAATTAAAACCAGTTTATTAAATTGGAACCTCTGTATAGTGCTGCATGTATGTCCAGAGCTCTGCTTGACATTAAAACAACTGAAAAGCACCCACAAAAATGGCACCCTCTACTGGTTAGAGATGCATAGCCTCTGGTGTAGGGTGCCATTTTTCTCTTGCCTGTGACTAACAGAAACGAGACATATGTGTAACTTTTGCGGTGTCAGCAGCAGTGTCGATGGTGTTGACAGTGTTAACTTGCATTTGTACATGCCACTACATGAATCACACAAGTGCTACTGCTTACAGAAAGCCTTGCAGAGAAACTGACCAAAATACAGAATGGTTACTCAAGTGACTAACACACAGCATTGGAAGCTGACCTCAATCTGACTGCTCATATGAGTTTGATCTAGCATGTGCGGGCATCCTATAAGAAACTGACCTTAATATATATGGTTATTCGAGTGAATTTGATATGCACACGTTCATGCTGACTAACACAAAGTAATAATGGGAAGCTGACCTCAATCTGGCTATTCATGTAAATTTGATCATACACACATGCAAGTTTCTTACACAAAGGACCACTGAGGAACTGAACCAAAATATATATGTGACTATTCAAGTGAATTTGATATTCACATGTTCATGCTGACTAACACAAATCAATTCTGAGAAGCTAATCTCAGTTTAGTTATTTATGTGAATTTCATCTTGCACATGTGCATGCTTCTTACACAAAGAAATTGACCTAAACATAATTATGTCACTATTCAAGTGCATTGAATGTGGTTGCATACTGCCATACACAGAGCATTACTGGGAAACTGACCTGAACACAGATGGCACAGGGTCCCAAATGAATTTATTTCTGCATGTCATGCTGACTTACACAAAGCATTACTAAGAAACATGCTTATTCAGATCATTTTTTTGCATAAAAAGTTGGGTGTAATAAAGATTGTATTGTATTGTATGATGAATAGACGGTTTCACTTTTTCTCCATTTTTGGTCATGTATATATGTTATGTATGTATATATGTTATGTATGTTTTATGAGGGCCTCAGGGAAGATTGGCTTTGCCAACTGAGCCACCCTCACTAAATAAAGTCTACTTACTACTTACTTACTTACTTACTTACTTACTATTTTCACACCGGGTAGAAGGCAATCGAAAACACTCGTGCAATCGACGAACGCGGATCAAAAAACGTTAGAAACAGCGTTTTCGATTGCAAATAGGCGACAATTTGCAATCGAAAATGCTGTTTCTAATGGTTTTTGATCCGCGTTAATCGATTGTTAAGAGCGTTTTCAATTGCCGCCTACCCGGTGTGATTTTGTGCTTGCTGACTTTCACCAGGGGAATCTCGGACACTGAATCAAACTTGTTAATTGCTGTACTTTTTGAAAAACACACTAGATGGCTGGATGGATGATTTGCAACTTTACATCCTTTTTAACAGTATTTCAGTCATATCAGGATAATGGCATGGTGGGAAAAATTCGGTAGGAAACATTCTCGCCTGAAGGGGGGCTTGAACCTGAGTCCCCTAGATCAGTAGGCCAGCACTTAACCCACTGAGCTACCTCCTAAAAGACACTATAATTACACAGTAATTGTTTGTGATGGGCACATAGTAAGATATGGATATGGGCAGTGTACAAGAAATACAGTATCTCTTGGTATAAGCTACCAAAAAGTAACATGACCTTCCAGAGCTAGACTCTCAGCAGGACCTTTCTTTGTACACAGTAATCTTTTTCTAAAGACTTTGATTTGACAATGGAGTGATAGTCAAATCTGTCAGTAGCAGTGTTAGGTTGTATTTTAAGGTATTATTAAGGGCTTAGCCAGGTCTTCAGGCCCAGGATCATTTTGACAATAAACGTTTGTTGAAGATGTACATACAGTTCATTATTTGAGCTGCAACAGGTGTAAAGGATATCTTAATATGGTTATATGAACAGTTAAAGCTCTGATCAGAGTGTGCAATATGCACAGTCTGGTCAGAGCATTTGCTGTTCATTTGAGCAATATCTGTACTCGCTGAACTCTGCTATAAATTTTAAAGAACGCACAAGCTGGTTTGGGTATGGGTACTCTTAGTTTGTGGTATGTGCTAAGGGTCATTGTATGCACATCATTGCTCTTGCTTGGGGGTTCAGGTTTAATCTTGTCTTACCATCGTGGCGGTACAATGTTCTATGGTACAATGTTCTGTCGGCCTTGAACTGTGGAGAGTTTGTTCAGAGGATTAGTGAAATACCTGTCTTCTTTGTAATTTCAAAGTTGCAATGAAAATTTCCTTTGCACAGGACAAGCAAGAATGCTTTGTAAGGTGGTATCTTGCCTGTCTGAGCAATGCCACAAAACAGGGCCAAACCAAAATACGTGACTCTAGGTTTTTGCTTCCGATGCTGACACCAGAAAAGTAATATGAGTACCTATCTGTAGCATTCTACTAGTTGCAGGCCAGACAAAAATGGTTCTCTTTTGCACACCAAAACCAAAGCCTGCCCTGAGCTTATGTATGACAATCCACCATTTTAAGTCTGTGACCTTGACCTCAGTCATCATGTGTGTGTGTGTGTGGGGGGGGGGGGGGGGGGTATTGCATAAAAATTTAGACCATTTCCAACTATCTGTGGAAGTATAAAGTAAATGAATCTGAGGGTTAAGGAGAGTATGTTAATAACTTCAGCCAAGAACATCCCAAGTATCAATATAATATGTTAAAGTCTTTGACCTTAACATATAGGTCATGTCCGGGGATGGGGATGGTGCTGATTAAAATCGCAGACCAACACCTATCATCATACCAAATGTAGTACAAATGGGGCAAAGGGTTTAGAAAATATGAGATCTTAAAATTTTAAATATAAAACTTTAACATAAAATTTCTCTAAGTCTGTGACCTCGACCTAATTTTGGACCAGTATCAATCACAACACCAAATATAATTTAGATAAAGGGTTTAGATTCTATGATATCTTAAAAACTTTAATGCAAAACTTTAACGGAGAATTTCTTCTAAGTCTGTGACCTTGACCAGAGGTGGAGATGGGGCTGAATAAAATTTCAGACCAATACTGTAAAACACTTATATTTGGCGGCAGCAAAATTTGGCGGTTTTTATAAACTGACCTTTTGGCGGATTTTTATTTTGGCGGTTTTGCGATTAACAAAAAAAAATAAAAAAAAAAAAAATAAAAAAAGGAAAGCAAAAGAAAAAACAATCGGAGGGAAGTGCCATAATATTATAGCCCATTTTAGTCTTTGTTCTAATTGGCATTCTATAATTATGCAACTGATTGCAGTGATTACATTTCAATTATATCATTATAAACAACATTATACAGGCTATTGAGTTGCTTCTGATTTAATTAAATTGGCTTAGGTACTAAGTAGCATGACATAAACATCGCTACACTCCGTTTCGCCAGGGTATTTCACTTGGACTTCTTTTCTACTGATGCATATGCTTTATATATGCTTTGATATTAAAATGGAAGGAATACATCTCTCAATGGTAGAATTTCCCATTGATCAGCAGTTTAATTGGCGGCATTTTAATTTGGCGATTTTCTTCTTTTCCGCCAATATCGCCAAAATAAAGTGACCGCCAAATATAAGTGTTTTACAGTATCTATCATCATACAAAATATAATTGAAATCTATCAAAAAGGTTCAGAAACTGTGAGAAACTTTAACGTAACACTTTAACAGTTTGCTAACTCCAATGCACTCGGGGTACTACGTTCAGGAAAGCTAAAAATTTGCGAGTTTGAAGATCTAGTTCTGATGGTTGTTTATGCTTCTCTCTCTCCAAGTATAAGCATGACCCAAGTTTTGTGTCTCTAGCCATTATAACTTTAGACCAGAAAACTTGATGCAAATATCGTGTATTAGTGAAACATAGCCCTTTTTTGACTAAAGTAGTTAATTTGTCTGTCCTTATTATTGGAATGAGTCCAGCTTTTGGTTGATGTCGTTTTTATTGCATTTTAACTTTTCTCCAACAGCAAAACTGATTGGCCAACAAAGAAACTCATATAAAACTTCAAAATATGCTTCTCAAATTGTTAAAGTTTTGGCTGATTTTCCAAGAACAGTAATCAACCAATTTCCATTTAAAGATGCAAATATAGTTACCGTCAACTGGCATAGGCCTCTGGGACAGCATTGGCTACAAGAGCTGTTGTCAGACAGCATATCTTACCTAACCCAGCTCTTGTCCATCATAAAGATAAAGTTCAAAGTATGTGACTTTGATCTTCAGGGTACATAAATTGAGTAAAAGTGTGGAGCAGTAGCTGTCATAATTCAAAACATAACTATTTCCACCCAGGAACTGTAAAACAATAAGCCTTCAAAAACTTAAGAGAAAAAAAAATTAAGTCTATAATATTTATCTGAAGTCACTGATGGAGTGGGGAGAGGGGTAGGGATGGTTCATTGTCAAACTCTGAACCAGCATCTAAATGAATTTTGTCAACTGAATCATACAAACTGTGAACTATGTACATGTATACAATTGTAAACAAAACTTTGACCACAAATTTGAGTCCATGACCTTGACCTAATGGCCATCAGTGGTGGTACATTGTAAAACTGAAGACCATACTTAACGACAAAACTTTTAACTTAATCCATCCGTGGGTTAAAGAGATATGAGTCTTTGAAAAACTTTAACCAAATTATATTTTGAAGTCTAGCATGAAACTTCTAAGTACCTGACCTTGACCTTAGGTCATGAATGGGGTTGGGAATGGTTCCATGCAAAACCAAAGACTGTTATTTAAAATAAGTGCAAGGAGTATCAGTTCAAAGTTTCTTGAAGACTTTGTTGTGTGTCCAGTTGTGCTTGTTCAATGAGGCAACAGTCCCGGGTACAAAACCATATTGGGCAAGCAGATGCCACCACTGAAGTTCAGTGATACTGCAATCACAGACCACCACCCTGACACTGCTATGACCAGCTCAGAGCTCACTCACACCTGGTTAACTATGTTTTCAAGGATGTTACAAACGAAAAAGTGATGTTACAAAATGAAAAAGAGTCATGGTTTTCAAACGACCTGGTCATCAGGTCGTTTGGTAACTATGACTCTTTTTCATTTCATAACAGCCCTTGTATATATATAGTTAACCAGGGGTATCACTGGGTGCAGTTTTCCTGGTCTACTGTATCAGAAAAATCAGTTGGACATGGGCAGCTGTGAGACTCGAACCCATGACACCCTACATATAAGGCAAACACCATATTCACTACGCCAGGTGTTCCACTTTTCTGAAGACGAATTTAGCAATGCCTTTTTTATGGTCAAGAAGGAAACATGCTCTAAATGGTCATTTTACAAAGGAAATTCAGGTGCCCGACAAAACACCGAAAGACAAAACATCGGAACGTCACTTCATTGAAAAGACACAACATCGGAAATGTCAAAACATCTAATACGACATAACATTGAATGTCAAAAGATCGAAAACTACAATTAACTGGCACATAGATCAAGGGTAGAATGAACGTAATTACTTTTCAATTCTTTGAGTGGGTTACAGCATGTTAATCGGTTTCATTGAAAATGAGAAAATATTTGCTAATAAGATTAGGAAGGTATTTATAATTTTAAGAACAATTTTAATAGCAAGCAATTGGATATTTGAAATAAGTCAATTCAAGTACAGATTATGCAACTGATTTTTTAAGGTTGAAAAAACTTTGAAATTTATAGATTCTAAATTTCTGTAGAGCATAATTATAGAAGCCTTTATTATTAGGGTAAGGCCAAAAAAAAAAAAAATGTCTTGTTTCTGGAAACGTCACCAAAAAAAATAATGTCGGTAGGTAGGATTTTTTTTTTTTATAGAATTTTGTTAATCCTTCTCGGAATAAATTTTCGCTTACCGAGCACATAGCTGTGACTCTTAAACCCCTTTTCAAATGGGTGGAGTTCTTCTAAAACTAAATTCACTGAGCGCGAGTGCGCAACGCTTCTGATGACTGATTTTTTTGTCGAAACATGCTGGCATAATGCATTTCTCAATGTAAATCGCCAGCAACGACTCTGCAGCAATGACAACGCCATCTTGATGGAAGACACAATTGCAGTAATGGCGGTATGCGCTGTTTGGCTTACCGGCTTACGCCGCGGGACTTGTATAAAAACCAGGACTACCGAACCGGGACTACCGGCAAAAACGAAGGCTGCCGATTTTTACCGATAGCGAGGCGCCTTGAAAAATTTCGAGTCGGGTCCAAAAAAAGGGGTCGGTCGGGTTTCCGGAAACAAGACATTTTTTTTTTGGCCTAATGATTCTTACTAGAATCTTATTTTTGACCCCTAAGCTCTGCCCCACTGCCTGACCCTGGGGTATTGTGTAATGAAATGAAAGGTTATTATGTTCCAAATATGGAAGGGTTCTTGCTAGTGGCTGATTAGATAACAAGACCTGTCACAGGGACAGGATAGCTTGCCTGACAGCGCCTTGGCCATCACATAAAAAACTTAATCGTAAAACTTTAACATTTTGCTGATGCCAACGTCGATGCCGGGGGTAGTGCAATAGCTCTTCCTGAACTTCGTTCAGGTGAGCTAAAAATGTTTAAAAATCTTTGTTGTAAACCTTTAAAGTGAGTGTGTCATAATTTTTTACCCCTATGCCCCATCCCATGGCATGACCCAGGAATATAGTATTATGTAATCAAAAGTTTTGCTATGATATGATTATGTTTCAAATATGTTAGGGTTCTTGCCAGTGGCTGCTGAGATATGAATGCATAAAAACTTTGTGGTAAAACTTTAAAGTGTGACCTAATTTTTGACCCAGTGCCCCACCCCAGGATCTGTACCTGGAGTATAGTGTAATATAATGAAAGGTTATGCTATGATTATGTTCCAAATATGGGAGGGTTCTTGCAAGTGGTTGCTGAGATAGAATGTTTAAAAACTTTGTCATAAAACTGTAAAGTGAGTGTGACCTAATTTTTGACCCCAATGCCCCACCCGAAGGCCTCACCAAGGGGTATGATTTTTACAGAATACAAGGATATGCTATGAAATTATTATGTTCCAAATATCAAAGGGTTCTGGCCAGTGATTTTGAGATCTGAAAGTTTTTTTTAAAAAAAAACTTTGTCATAAAACTTTAAAGTGTGATGCTGATGCTGTTGTCAGGGTGACAACAATAGCTCCCTGTATCCTGTACTTTCATACAGGGGAGCTAATAAGAAAACCAATGTTGCTGAAGCGGAGTGATTCAGGCTTTTAACTAAAGGTAATGAATGTAGCTAGACCCGAGTGATTTATGCTTCTGACTGAAGGAAATGAATGTGGCTAGAACTGAGATTCAGGCTTTTGGCTGAAGGTAATGAATGTTGCTAGAACAGAGATTCAGGCTTTTGACTGAAGGTGATGAATGTGCTAAAACTGAGATTCAGGCTTTTGACTCAAACCAGTGAGTGTTGCTTGTGCTGTATGGTTTATGCTTTTGACTGAAAGTAATGTGACTAGGGCTGACCAGTTCAGGCTTTTGACTGATGGTAGTGAAAATCCCTAGGGCTGAGTGATTGAAGCTTTTTTAATGAAAGTTGCAAATATTGCTTGAACTGAGTGAATTTCATGCTTTTAACTGAAGGTAATGAATGTTGTTAGAGCTGACAGGTTTTTGAATGCAGGAAATGAATGTTACTCAGCTGAGTAATTGAAGCTTTTTGACTGAAGGTAATGAATGTTGCTAGGGCTTAGTGATTCAGGCTTTTGTCTGCAGGAAATGGGTGCCACTTAGCTGAGTAATTTAAGCTTTTGCCAGAAGGAAATGAATGTTGCAAGGGCTTAGTGATTCAGGCTTTTGACTGCAGGAAATGAGTGTCACTCAGTTGAGTAGTTTAGGCTTTTGACTAAAGGTAATGAATGTGGAATGGCTGAGTGATTCAAGCTTTTGACTGCAGGAAAAGAGTGTTACTCAGAGGAGTAATCTAAGCTTTTGAATGAAGGTAATGAATGTTGCTAGGGCTTAGTGATTCAAGATTTTGACTGCAGGAAAAGAGTGTTACTCAGCTGAGTAATTTAGGCTTTTGACTGAAGGTAACCAATGTGGAAAAGACTGAGTGTTTCATGAGCTAAGTGATTCAGGCTTTTGACTGAAGGTAATGAATGTGGTAGAGGTGAGTGATTCAGGCTAGATAATGAATGTGACTAGAGCTGAGTGATTCAGGCTTTAATTTTTAACTGAAGGTTAAGTATATGGCTAGAGCTGAGTGATCCAAGCTTTATTTCTTAAGGTTATGAATATCGATAAAGCCGAGTGATTTAGACTTTCAAGTGATGGTAGTGACCATTGCTACAGTTTAGTGATTTATGCTTTTGACTGTACGAGGGTCATCCAATAAGTCTTGCAAACGTCGTCATCACTGCTTTATTAATTGAGGTAGGGTTATCAAATTACACCATTAACAGCTTACGTATATAATACACATATGTGCTAAAAATCATACATGTGCCATTCGTTTCTCAGATATGGGAGGGTTTTGAATGCAAAGGTGTAAGCGATACCGGCGGTGAAATTGCACAAACATGACGTCTTTTACAAGAGGTTAGGGGAAGAAAATTCCTGCATATATGTTTATTATTCTTTCAAATTACAAGAATTCATATTCAAAAGTAATCGCCTTATATTTAAGAATTCAAATAAGAGACAATTATCACTTTACATTACCAAACAAATGTGGTTGCTGGGCAACAAGAGAATATTACAGAATTTTAGCAACTTTTTAGTTTTGGACGTTTACCTCTGGTTTCTTAAGGCTGCAAACGATATTAAACAAGGCTCGAAGCTTATATTTTCTTTAATATCTACATTTCAGCATCTCGGGACTATTCTTTGATAACAAATTAATGGCAGTTTAGGAAACACTTAATCTGCTGTGAAAGCCTCTTCTTCATATACTCATTTTATATATTTTAGCTGCCCGAAAAACGTGGTGATCTTCCTTTGAACAATAATTATATCTTGACTAACGGCAATATCTTAACCTTGGTACCGTGTACATACTTCAGTATTATTTTCCGTATCTCCCAGCAATTTTCAGATATTTGTGACCCGTCGCGCAAAAAGGGACGAGTTGGGTGTCCTATAGCGAAATTTAGTTTTATGTCTCAGTGAATAAGCAAATCTAAGAGGATTCGGAAAATATCAAAATTTTGGTGGCTCTTGGCCATTTTGGGGCTTTAATTGTCTGCAGAACGTAGGTACCGTCATGAATCGTCACAAATGTTTTGATGACGTTGTGGTGACGTCGCAAAGTAAAATCGTTCAGAACTTGTAACTGATAGATAAAGTAAATGTTTGTTTTGTGTGCCGTCCTTGGAAGCTTTGTTTGCTGAATGAATATTCCGAATCATGCTTCTCGGGGACTTCTTCCTGCAGGTATGACAGAGAGATCACACACTGGCATCAAATGAAACAAATAAGCATTTTGATATATTATCAAGTGACATGCACATATATGAGCCGCGACACAACAAAACCAAGACGGTGGTACTTGAGGCACACGAAGACTCAGGTCAGCCTGGACATCCGCCAAGTCTGATCAGAAGCTTCGCTGTTCGCGTAAAGGATGACAAAATGACAAAGGGTCTAAGCTACCTTCATGCCGTTGAATGCGTCGGCGAAGATTGATCAGACTAGGCGTTAGCCCAGGCTGATCTGAGTCTTCGCTGAGCACACATGCCACTTTGTTGTTATTCTATCCAACTATGCGCGGTGGTTTCTGCAAGTTTACGGGCGCCCGTAAAAATAACGAGAAATGGACTGGCAGCTGGTTTCCAGTTATTCTACCGTAATATCTTCGGTACACGGTAATGGTAACTGATGGCATTTTCCTTGTTTTTGTCCAAAAGAATGCAATTGCTTGATAGAACCGCCTCATTCGGAGATGAGGCGGTTTTAACGAGTAGTAAACATCTATGTTTTGAGACTAAATAAGTAAAATAATGCCGTGTTCACGAAACGTGTACACTGTAAAACAAATCTGTAGATTTTACGGTAGAATAACTGGAAACCAGCTGCAAGTCCATTTCCCGTTATTTTTACGGGCTTTTGCCTGTAAGACGTTGTTAGAAATCACGAAATGAAAGTTTTATGTTAACTTGGCGCACTCGAAAATAACTTTGTATTGTTGAAGGGCTATCTAACCAAAACGACATCTGCTCTTTTCTGTCCCACTCTGCTTGATAATTGCTGCAATTTTTACGGGCGTCCGTAAAAATAACGGTAAAAGGACTGGCAGCTGGTTGCCAGTTATTTTTCCGTAAAATCTACCGTTTATTTTTGCAGTTTAGGACAGTCTGACAGAGTCTGCTAAACATCCTTGGCAAAAATATTCTAAAATTTCATGCCTACAACATCATTTACCAGTTTTGGTTAGACACTGAATTCTAAAGCTTTTTTATTGCAAACTCGAACAATGCTCCACTTTTCTCTCTACAAAGCTGGGTGTTCAATAGTGTTCATTACACAACCTTGTCAACATGGTGCTCGTATTATTTTCTTCCTCTTTTTACATGAAATCAGTCCAAATTTCAATGAAAATGCCTGGGCAATTATAGAAATGACTGTTTTCAAGGAAAATGAGTAGCATGACGTCATTCCGCAAAAAAAAATGGAAAGAAAAGATGGACCAGTTCAGACCTGCTTATTATCTCCTGAAGCACAATAGCGTGTTGTGAATAGAAAATATTGAGGGGATGTCTTGTTGCGCCGGAGGGGACTAGAAACTGGGATGGCACAAAAGTTAGTGAACAAGTTGAACCGAGATTTCTTCTTCTCCAATGTCAAGTCTCACAAATCTGGGAATGTCATGAAAGCAACCCTCTATTCATTCTCCTATAGGTCTGAATCGAATTTGAAACCAGATTCTATGGCTAACAGCAGAAATCCGTTTGTCTTGGAGCAAGTGTAGTCAATATTATGCCATTTTGACGCAATGCGAACAAATTGGATACAGATTCCTGAAGTTGTCCAGCGTAAATGATTCCATCCATCACCATAACTTTAAAAGGGCTTTAATGTTTATGTTCTTTACCGACCGAACTATATTGCGTTACTATTCGTTGCCAAGAAAATGGGCATTTTGTTGAATTTTATGACTAAAGTGATCGGGTGTGCTTAAATGGATAGGTAATGATTGAGGGGAGTGTGAAATATTGGTTTGGTGTTTGTCCCTTTTGAGTCATTATATGTTTCTTGGGCGAGGTGAGGCTTGGCAGGCAGGTGCTCTGGTAACCAGGATTTGGTAGACCGGCTGGTATAGGGTAGGCGGTGTGTGTAGGTATCTAATCTCCACCTTCGGTAGTTAGACTCACTTATCTTCTCTACGCTACTTTTCTCTGCTCTACTCTTCTTTACTCTACTTTAGGCGGACAGTGCAGTGCATCACATTGCCGTATAGTGAGCTGTTAATTGTAGTAACGTACTATCAATTTCAGTACTGTACATTGTTCCTCCCTACAAGAGGAAATCCGAGTAGACCAGGCATCGCCGCCACGGGAAACTAACGGGAAGCTATAAATGGGGGAGCCACAAAAGCTGTTTCCCTTTACATGAAGTAAACAAAGTTCTAGCCTAAGTGATGGCAGTAAACAGACGCGCAATATATTATGGCCATCCTATGCAGCATTAAACTCGTACAAATAAAGTTGTTCGGGCCATATAAATTAGCTGATACAGGATTAGGATTTCTAGTAAATTGAAGAAAAAAAAAGAAAGAAAGAAAATGAGATTCGAACCTACACGGGACAACTCTTATGTCAACAACTCAGCGGACGAAACCGATCGGCTACCTTACGACATGAGACAATGAACAGAAAATTAAAACATATAGCTACGAACACACTGTACACCTTTTTTATGCTAATTTTCTCTTCCTCCTTCCCCCCATCATTAACTAAATCTAGGGTCTCTTTATCACCATTTTCGAAGCTTAGGAAACAAGTATCGGAAAGGAAATTTGACTAAAGTTGTTGTTCGACTCATATTTTCGCGGGATCAAAACTTCAATACTCTTCCAAGGGACGCAACTTTAATTACGTCAAATATTTGACAAGCTGGTGGGAATAAAAGCCCCCAAAAATAAAGCCCGAAACGATTGACAAAAACGCGGGCACCTGTTTATCGCGCAACTGAAATTAATAAGTCGTGACGTCAACGTTGAAACGTAATTTCTTGAAACAACGTCATCCACCCAACTCGTCCCTTTTCGCGCGACGGGTCACATTTACAAGGGTTCTGAACTAAGCTAGGGGGTCTTAAATAGACAACTAGAAGCCACCGCCGCACCCATAATGGTAGTATTCTTCAGTTGCCTAGCAACGCAATTTGCAAGCTCATGACGTTTCTGGAAATTGTTGACTGGAAAGAAGGAAAGATGCAATGTAGGAATGCAGATTGCTTGATTTGTTTTTAATTATCATTTGCCTGAAACTCGGCCGTTTGCAGGACTTATTGGATGACCCTCGTAACTAGTGTTGGTAGAAGTTAGTTGAGTCAAGCTGCTATTTTTGTTGTAGTTGAGTTGTGGTTTAATGTCCCAGTAAACAATATTTCAATCATGTCCAAATGTTATGTCAGAATTTGTAGGCATTTAGTTGTGACCTCAAATAAATGACACTCAGGTCGATCCTGACACAGCTACTTATTAACCCTATTGCACTCAGAACGGCAGACTTAGCACCAGGCAGCCCATCTGTTTCCCAGTCCTAATGGATAGGGGCCATTATGCTTTTGATTAAAGCTTAAGGATGTTGCTTATGCTGTGTGATCTAAGCTTTTGATAGAAGCTAATGAATGATGGTAGAGGCGAGTGATTCTTGCTTTTGACTGAATATAATGACTGCAACTGGAGCTAAGTGATTCAGGTTTTTGACAGAAGATAATGAATGTTGCTAGAGCTGAGTGATTACTTTTGACTGAAAGTAATCAATGATTTTAGAGCTGAAGTGTTAAGGCTATTGTTTGAAGGTAGTGGATGTTGCTAGAGCTGAATGGTTCAGGCTTTTGACTAAAGGTAATGGATGCTGCTAATGCTAAGTGATTCAGGCTATCGCAGCTGGACATTGCTAGAGCTGAGTTCTTCAGGCTGTTGGACAAAGGTTCATAGTTGAATGTTTCCTAAGCTGGGCTTGAATGATTAAGGCTTTTGACAAAAGGAAATGAATGTTAACTAGAATGGAATGATTCAGGCTTTTGACTGAAGGTAATGAATGTTTCTAGAGCTGAGTAATTGACTTTATTCTAAAGGTATCAAAATGAATATAGCTAAAGCTAAGTGATTCAGGATTTCAACTGAAAGTCATTGGTTTTACTGGAGATGAGTGCAGGTTTTGACTTAAGCTAATAGCTGTTGCTGGACGTAAGTGGTTCAGGCTTTTGACTGAAGGTACAAATGTAATGGATATGGCTAGAAGTGGAAAACTGTTCAAAAGAAACTAACAATTTTTGGCTAATATAGGTGCCATTTCATTTTAAAACCTAATTTCACGTTATTGTCAGCCTAATACAATATGTGCAAAAACTGACTTCGCCCTAATTATTTAGACAGTGTATCTGAGCAAACAGTGTAGACCAGATCAGACTGCTCCTGAGGAGCAGTCTGAGCAGGGTCTGTACTGTCCGCCATTCTTCAAACAGTTTTGATGGGCCCATTCGACTTTATCAGATTTAAGGGGAACGGATACACCTGCATGTTTCAGAGGGAGACAATGAGACATTAGGTTTGCGTCCTTGGTCATGAAACCCTTTCAAGACCACACCGGGTCAACTCTTAAAGAAAGCAAGTTTAGGTGACCTTGATTGGAGAAGGGATGCAGAAATGAAAACGGAAGGGTTGCTTTCCCAGAAATTGTACCTATTCACCTTAAAAGTGGAAAAGGCTCTTACAGAAATTATAATGAATTGTGATTCTAAAAGGTGTCCCAATACTGAGATGGTAGTTATTCCCCAATACTGAGATGGTAGTTATTCAGCCCTTCAAGCTATTGACTCAGACATGACCAGAAAGTCTATCGAATAAAGAGATAGTATCATTTTGAGATACGGTCACAATAATTTAATTTAGTCATCAAATTTTGTCACACAGGTGCAAGTACTTGCCAGAAAAATGTCCTTTTTGTCTTACCTCCTGTAGCAAGGTGCATTATAGGCGTCCCGTTTTCCGTCCGTCCATCCGTCCGTCCGTCCGTTCACATTTACGTCAACCCTAGCATACAAGTCCATTCAAAAGACTTATTCTCTGAAGCCACAGCATCCATGGTTCTAAAATTTCACATGCAGCATAATCAGACTGCAGGGCTTCAGAATTATAAAATTCAACAGGGTTGAGAATCCAAGATGGCCACCATTACTAGAAATAGCAAGACCATCAAAATAAACTTTTTCTCCAGAACAGTTTGATATATTTGGCTGAAATTTTTTTATGAAGCATACATGGAACCTTGGTATTCAGAACTATCAAAATGAAAAAAATCTGTAGCAGAATTAGGTCACAGTGACCTTACATCAACCTTAGCATAATTTACGTTAACCCTAGCATTTAAGTCCATTCAAATGGCTTATTTTCTGAAACCACTGCATCCATGGTTCTTGAATGTCACATGCAGCATGATCAGGCTGCAGGGCTTCAGAATGGTAAAATCCAGCCAGGTGGAGAATCCAAGATGGCTGCAGTTACTAAAAATAGCAAAACCAATAATATCAACCTTTTCTCCAGAACCATTATGTAATGGTATATTTGACTGAAATTTTATGAGAAGCATTAGGGGGACCTTGGTATTCAGAATTATTGAAATGAAAATCTGTAGCAGAATTGGATCACAGTGACCTTACGTCGACCCTAGCATAATTATTAGGACCCCCGCCAGACGAAGTCCTTGGTCTGGCGGAGGCCCTATAGTAATCACCTTGTCCGTCCGTCTGTCTGTCTGTCCGTCCGTCAGCTTTTTGTGTCCGGGCCATAACTCTGAAACCATTTGAGATATTTACTCGAAACTTTGTACAAATATAAAGCATCATCAGACGATGTGCAGAGAACAAGAACCATAACTCCACCTACATTTTTTATGGAATTATGCCCCTTTGTTGTCCATCCGTCAGCTTTTCGTGTCCGGGCCATAACTCTGAAACGGTTTGAGATATTTTCTCGAAATTTGGTACAGATATAAAGCATCATCAGACGATGTGCAGAGAACAAGAACCATAACTCTCTCTACATTTTTTACGGAATTATGCCCTATAGTAATCACCTTGTCCATCCGTCTGTCCCTCCGTCCGTCTGTCTGTCCGTCAGCTTTTCGTGTCCGGGCCATAACTCTGAAAACATTTGAGATATTTTCTCGAAACTTGGTAAAGTTATAAAGCATTATCAGACGATGTGCAGAGAACAAGAACCATAAGTCTGTCCATCCGTCTGTCTGTCCATCTGTCCGTCTCTCAGCTTTTTGTGTCCGGGCCATAACTCTGAAACCGTTTTCTTTAGTATGGAAAGCATGTCCGGTCCGTAACTCTGAAACCGTTAGAGATACTTTCTCAAAACTTGGTACAGTTATAAAGCATCATCAGACGATGTATAGAGGAGAGGCCCTATAGTAATCACCTTGTCTGTCTGTCTGTCTGTCTGTCCGTCCGTCAGCTTTTCGTGTCCGGGCCATATATCTGAAACCATTTGAGATATTTTCTCGAAACTTGGTAAAGTTATAAAGCATAATCAGACGATATGCAGAGAACAAGAACCATAATTCCACCTACGTTTTTTACGGAATTATGCTCCTTTATAATTTTAAGTATGGAAATTGTGTCCGGCCGTAACTCTGAAACCTTTTGAGATATTTTCTCGAAACTTAGTACAGATATAAAGCATCATCAGATGATGTGCAGAGAACAAAAACCATAGCTCCATCTACATTTTTTATTGAATTATGCCCCTTTGTGAATTTGAATTTGGAAATGTGTACGCTCTATGACTCTGAAACCGTTCGAGATATTTTCAGGAAACCTAATACAAGTATAGTGCATCATCAAACGATGTGCAGAGGACAAGAACTGTAACTCCATCTACATTTTCTATGGAATTCTGCCCTGTACTTTTTAGTATGGAAATCATGTCTGCTTTAAAACTTAAAAACTCACAAAGATATGTTCATGAATACTTTGCACAAATATAAAGCATTATCAGATGATGTGCAGAGAATGAGAATTACAACTTCATCTACATTTTTACGGAGTTATACCCCTTTGTAATTTTCTATATTGAAATCGTGTCAGCTCTATAACCTTAAAACGGTTGAAGATACTTTCACAAAACTTGGTAAGAATATGAAATATCATCAGACAATATGCAGAGGACAGGAACTATAACTCAGCCTATATTTTTTACAGAACTTTGCCCCTTTGTAATTTTGTCTATGGAAATTTTGTCCATCCACTCTGTAGCTTTAAAACAGCAAAATATATTTTCACAGAAGTTGTTACAAATATAAAGCATATCAGACAATCTGCAGAGAATAAGAATTGTAACTCCATCTACATTTTTTACAGAATTATGCCCTTAGTCTATAACTTTTAAAACTGAAAGGTTTTATTGTTATTTCCAGTTGGTGACATAAGACTTAATGCCATCAATAGTCCCATATAAAGGCAAGGCCCTCTTAGTTAAAATGTTTCTAGTTTATGTAGATCCTAGCTTTTAAGTTCATTCAAATGACTTATTCTTAGAAACACTGCATCCATGGTTCTCAGATTTCACATGCAGCATGATCAGACTGCAGGGCTTCAGAATGGTAAAATTCAGCCAGGTCAAGAATCCAAGATGGCCACAGCCACTGAAAATAGCAAAACCAATAAATCATGTTTTTCTCCAGAACCACTTGGTATATTTGGCTGAAATTTTGCATGAAGCATTAGTGGGACCTTGGTTTTCAAAATTTTCAGCATGAATGAGATCTGTAGCAGAGTTAGGTCACAGTGGCCTTCTTTCTATTTACGAGTCCAGTTTTGCTAAAATGCAAATATCTCAAGAAATGCTGAACAGATATCAGTCAAATTGAATCAGAATGACCCACAAAATTTAATGGAGTTCTTTCAAATTTATCTGACTGGGCGGTCTGAGTTTGCCATTGGCTGCTGTTACTAAAAATAGCAAAAACATGAAAATGTTAATTCTCAAGAACCTCTGAATGAATTTGGACCAACTATGTGTCAGAATGATCCTTGAATTAAGGTGGTGATTTATGGTAAATGTAAAAATCTGCATAAAACCATTAAAAAGTAAGGTATCTCCCTGAAAGTTAGCAGACTTCTTATTTTTGTTGTTCTTTACAGTTTAGAATACAAAATAGACGTACATGCTGCTTAAAAAAGTGTTTTTATATGGAAAGATCAAAGGGTATTTTTCTGCGCAATAATAAAAAAAATTAAAATCGTTATTGAAAATTTACGTAGTACTGAAGGTGCGTTATTGCATGATGCAGAGCGACCTAGCAATTATTTATTCCAACTCTTTCTCAAATTGTAATGTAGACCAGATGAAAACAATAGCTTTTTCTCAAATGTTCAACCATGTACAAGGTAATGTACAATGGAAGCATTTATTAAATATAGGGTAGGCAAGTATACCTATGTAACACCTACAGTATAAATAATACATTACTTACATGATCACTGGTGTGTAGATGAAATTGTTCAACCTTGTTAAAATAGTCTCACCTGTTTCACCTGTGTGTTTTGACAAAAAAATTTAGACACAGACCACATCTTTTTTCATCTGCTCAGCCTGATAATGTGTGAAAGAGTTTGAAAAAATAATTGCTAGCTCGCTCTCCATTATGCAACAAGGAACTCTCAGCACTAAGTATATTTTCAATAACAATATTATTTTTTCAGATTATTGCGCACAAAATTACCCTTCGATCTTTCCTTATAAAACACTTTTTAACATTAACAAATGCTGCATTTTGGGAGTCTGAATTGTGAGAAACAACATAAAGAAGGCATATGCTAAGTTTTGGAAAGATCAGTGGTATTTTGAGTGTTTTATGCAGATTTTTGTCTTTGCCCCAAATCAGTGATTATCACCACCTTAAGCTATTTCAATTTTTTGCAAATCGATCATCCAAAACTGCTGCCATTGGCCGTTACTAAAAATGGGAAAAGTATGAAATGGACAATATCTCATGAACTGCGAAATGGATTTTGACCAAATATGTATCAAACTGATGCTTTCATTGAGTTCTTCATGAGAAGGCACATAGCAGGTAGGACATAGCATTCCATGGAATTCTTTATCATTCTGTGAAAAGTTTCCTATGATTACGGCCGGGCGGGTAGCGCAATCGGTAGGGCACCTGACTCGTATGTCAGAGGTCCTGGGTTCGAATCCCGGTCTGGCCACATACTTTCGTTTCTCCTTCCGCTGATTCAAGAAGGGCAGTTGTCAGTTACTGGCGAAAGTATGTGCACTTAGTACTGGTTAACCGCTTAGGAGGTCTAAGCCTGCCCAGGAATAGTGTGGTTAGGTTAACTGACCGTCCCGACATGACCTTAGTTGTTTACCGTGGACGTTAAGCATCAAATCAATCAACCAATCCTATGATTACATCTCAGCTCCTTTTTATCTCCTCAAACTACTGATATCTCAAAGTAAATTCTCTGTGGGGTGAGAGACATCATTATGTATTATAACATTTAAGAGTCAGGGCTCTTTTCAGCACTCTTATTCATTAGGCCAGGAAGGCCCCAATTGACTTCCTCTATTCAGTGGACATATTAGAAACTAGCAGTCTGATCAGGATTTATACTGTTTGCTCACATAGTTATGTCCCAGTGATTTGGGCAGTTATGGTGCATTCTGTCTGTTTCAGTTTGGAAGATTTGATGTCAAGTATTTTAAATTTGTACAAATCAGCATGATTTTGCAGCTAATAACCACTGAGGATCACATCTTTTGTTACAAACAGTAGCTGTAGGCGTTAATGGTCTCTGTCTGTAGTGGTTGTATAAAGATGTAGTCAGAGTTTGTTTGTCTAGAAAAGTTGAGCAAATAGTCTTTATATAGGTTTGAAACATGACCCTATATTGTGTGGGAGACTCTTGCCCCTTTACTTTGGAGGTCACCAATTCATGATTCATCAGCTGTTCTGCCATTCTGAATGATTTTAACCCTCAATGTGCCAAAAAAACAGACGACAAAATCTACGTCTGCAGAATTTCAAAATATGTCCCGTCCAAGTGATATCATCATCTGGATCTACACTGTTTGCCAATTCAACAATTTTAATTTTTGGCGCTTTAAGGGTTAAGTGGCTTTCAAGAGCTTTCAGTCTTATAAAAGTATTCATGTAAATGAAGAAAAAAAAATAAAAAAATTTAAAACCAGATTCACACCTGTAAAAGAAAAAAAAAAGGTTACTTCCAATCTATATTAATGGAAAATTCAAAAGAATGAAGAAGAAACAGTGGAGATCCAGAGGAGGTGGCTCATAATGAGTCAGCGGATCTACACTATATGTATTTGCAAGTTCAACTATGCATTAAACATTAAATTTAAATAAGTTATATCATCCTTATTTGCATTCTTTTTCTACATAAGGATTTATGAAGCTTTCTAAGCCAGTTTGGCCTTTGTACAAACATTGTAGTACAAAAAGTTAAAGGTGAAAGAGAAACTCCTATGTTTCTTTCCTCCATCAAATTTTAGTGGTGGCCGTTGTGAAGGGGATAAGGCCCAAGACTACCATTTCAGGGGTTGCAGGTTTGATTCCTCGTTGCTCCGGTGTTTCAGATGAGAATTTTAAACCAAAGTCCCGTCCCCGTTTAACCTGTGTGTTAGTGTGATGTTTAACACAAGCTCACTCACTCCATTATGTTCGATAAAAGACAACTTTGACTTCCTGTAACTCAAAAGGGGCCTACAAATCGAAGAAAGAATTCCTTCCCTTCAAGAGCTGACCTTTGACTGAAAATGGAAGCAAAAATGAATATGGAAGATGTTTTCTCATGCATTTAATTCATGAACCATAACCACTTCAAGGCTGGAAACTTGTTTCGGAGACATAAATTATGCAACCACAACAGACCCAGTTCAGACGCTTCAGAATGTAATATCTGATCAGGGTCTACACTGCAGCTGTTTGCTTACAGGATTACACTGTTTGCATACAAGATTGTCTATGCAAAATACATTTACAATGAAAATGAAATCTTTTACTAGAAACATCTAAAACTAGAAATAGACTCATCCAAATAATAGGAAGGAGTCATGTCCACTCTTCAAAACAGGATTAACACGCTACATTCTGGCCTGTTCAGCAGTTTCAGAGTTCCAGGGATGGCAAAACTGTTATGATGGTTCAGAGTTGGTTCTATTTCACAGGGTATAATCGATTCCGCCAATTTTCGCTTCCTGCAGAGACTGTCCGTCATATTTGGCTTCCACCGAGACTGTCTGCAAACTCTTGCTTCCTGCAAAGACTACTGTACTCGAAAAATGGTTTCCTGTCGAGACTGTCCGTGTGACTCTGCTTCCTGCCGAGAGCCTTGGCAGGAAGCAGAATCACGTGGACAGTCTCTGCAGGAAGCCATTTATCATGTACAGAGGTCTTGGCAGGAAGCAAGAGTTTGCGGACAGTCTCGGCGGAAGCCAAATATGACGGACAGTCTCTGCAGGAAGCGAAAATTGGCGGAATCGATACCTGTGTTTATGATGGTGGGTTTTGTGTGCCTGTGGGCGCTTTATTGAAGGAAGAAGGGGCGGTGGGGTAGGAATGTGTTTGTGTGGCAGGAAACAATTCTGTATTGATGTTTGGTAACCATGTGATAAGCTCAGTGACATTAGTGGATATCCAAAAGTCAAGTATAATGGATATCAATAATTTCAGATATTACAAAAACCAGTGTCAATATTGGATACCCTAAAATGAGTTAGGGATATCAAAAAAATTGTATGATGGATATTCATCAACTGATTTATGTAAATGAAAATATCTGGTGACAATATCCAAAAATGGAGTAAGGCATTAGGATATCCAGTATTCATCATGATTTTGGATATCATTAATCTATTTACAGATATCCAGAATTCAAGTATTTGGACATAAATGTATGATAAACTGAATAAATCAAATTATTGATATCCCCAAAATTATGGATATCCATTACTTACATATTATATGATAGCCAAATAGCTTGCTGGATATTGGATATTTAAAAAGCAGTTTCGGATTTCCATTATCTGATTTTGGATATCCAAATAATTGAATTATGGATATCCAAAAACACTTTGGGCTATCCATAATTGTTTTATGATATGAAATGAAATATTGAGTAGCTAAAAATGAATCATGGATGTCCTAAAATGGTTTATGGACATTCAAGAGCTGGAAATATTTCGAAATAGGGCACCCCACGCAGGTGTACAAAGTTTTGCAAGATGAGCCTCCTATACCAATGTAACTGCAGACAGATGTGCACAGGGGGATGTATCACTCCCTGCAAAGGGGGCCTGCAGTTAATTTTCGAATCTGAAGATGGCACACATTTTCATGTCATCCTTGCAAATGACATAAACAAGATGTGATCAGACACAAATTCTAAAGCTGCTACCAGGAATTGAACCCAAGACCTTTACCGTCAGAGTCAAGTGCTCTAACTCACTGAACTACCACAGTTTATTTTGTTGTTTGAACAAGAGTTGTCAGAAGACAACAAAGCATGCCTCATGAGTGCCTGATTCTCAGTTACAAACCTACTAATATATGAGGTCTTCTGCAGTGTCAGACTAAACCATTATCCCAGGTATTTGAATAATACCTGCTAAATAGTGGTCAAAATATGAAGCAAAATCTCTGAACCATGTAATATAGGTCACAGTGACCTACAAATAATATGTAGTCATTTGCATAATCAGACTGAGCCATTGTCCCAGGTATGATGTATATCTACTAAATAGTGCTCAAAATCACTGAACCATGTAATGTAGGTCACAGTGATCTGCAAATACCGTAGTATGATGTCATATGCAATGTCAGACTGATCCACTTTGCCAGGTATGATGCTAATCCAACAAACAGTGTTGGAGATATAGGGCAAAATCACTGGACCAGGAGTTAAGGTCAAGGGCATAGGAGTCAGCATGGATGCTTTGCAGCTGCTTTAATTGTACATACAATGTTTAACCAAGTATCAACTTTCTTACCTCAAAGGCATCATCAAAACTAAATATTTTGCCTTAAAAACAGTGCCAAAAAGCAAAGTCAGTCAACCGTGACATATAAGTCAAGGCCTTAAAGTTGTGTGATGCAGCTGCTGCAGTCATATGGATGTATGTACCAAGTACAATGAGTGTAGCTGCTGTAGTTTGTACGGTACAGAGCTAAACATCGAGTTAAAGGCAATACACAGTTCCGAGCCACACCCAGAAAGTCACTCAAAATCACATGATAGCGTACATCTGGCCAATGCAACGATAACTTAGCACGTGACATAGTCTCACAAACAAATCGCACGTGGTCAATATACCACATAAGTCTGTGATTTTACCTTACAGTTAATGAAGGGATGTATACCTGTTTAAAGAAAACATACTAACTCCTCTTTTAATAAACTTACGCTGCTCTGCAAGAACAGAACGCATCGGAAATGCATGATGCGCCAATTGCCATGTGTAGATCATGGGGAGGCTGATTCTTCGCTATAGATCGCCAACATTTAGCAGACACTTGCATTCGTCATTTGTTTTTCCGCCATCTTTGTGTAAGCTTGTGAGACGTAGTAACAGTAACTAAGCAGGTGGAGCTTAGCGGCTATTCTCGGAACTGTGTATTGTTAACATTGGTTAACCTGACCACAGATGCCGACAAGGAGGCTAATGCTAACATTAACAGATACTCAGACTACAACGCCAGGGGGTATAGCATAAGCATGGACTGTACAAACTTATCTCACACACTTTCCTATACTTTTGTTTCAGCTAACCCCCTTCAGCACTTGGTTCACCGGAACCTGTCTGAAGTCCCTCTAGGGGGTTAAGACGTAAAGGAAGATAGGTAAGCCCTCCTTTGCTTTTCAAAGCCTCGCTAATAAAGATGGGCTGGTTTTTGTGGTCCATCCACAAACTTGCTGAGACATGAAACTGTATATGTTAGGTCATAAAACAGAATTTTCCCTCCAAAACAAATCCAAAAATCTAGATCCATCTTATAAGGTGGATCTAGTTTTTTGAGCTTGTTTAGTGGATAATTGAGCCGCGACATGACAAAACCAACAATGTGGTTGTGCGCCCAGCGCAGACTCAGATCAGCCTGGGCATCTGCCCGGTCTGATCAGAGTCTTCGCTGTCTGCATGGCGGTAGCTTAGACTCTTGGCTACCCTTTGAGCACTTAACGAAGAGTCTGGTCAAACTGGGCGGATGCCCAGGCTGATCTGAATCTGCACTGGGCGCGCAACCACATTGTTGGTTTTGTCGTGTCGTGGCTCATATATATTTTTTTGATTGTTTACGAAGGGAAAACCCAATTTATAACAGCTCTGTTACTGTGTTTACGAAGGGAAAACCCAATTTATAACAGCTCTGTTACTGTATAAATGACTGATTTAGGTATTTTGGGTCATTCTGCGGGAGTAAAAACACCATCTTATAGCTGATTTACATGTATAACTGTCTGACGCCCCCCTCGGTGGTAAAAACGTAAAGGCAGATAGATGTTATCATGGATGGATGACGGAAGACTTGTTATTTTACTTCCTTTTCAACAGTATTCCAGTCATATCAGGACAATGGAAGGGTGATAATGAAAGGCTGTGTGCAATGGAACCCCGTTTACAGTAGGAAAGATTCACACCTCAAGCGGGGCTGGGACCCGGGTCCACTACGTCAAATATTATCATAGAAAGATGGATCAAAGAAAATTTCACTTACTGACAAGCACCTCCAGTGAACCACATATCACGAAAACATAGCCTTTCTTGAAGCAGAAGAACGTGAGCAGGGCACCAACAACAATCAGCATAAAAAGGGCAGATAACCCTGTAAAAACGGTGACAGCCTGGAATGACTGGTTGAGGATGCTGTCGAAACTGGTAAATGATCCTGTACAGAAATAAGTTCCATCGGCGTTGTTTGGTACACAGTACTGATAGACGCCCAGATGGCCATATCCAGGACTGTCAGGCGTGTCCCCGATCCACTGTGGCTGCGTGAATAAGATCACCGTAAGAACGGCAAACACAATTGACATGACAGCCCATGCTGTAGCGATGGCACGATGGTTCTTGTTGAAATGGTATGCAAAGAAAAACAAAGTCTCCCTATCATATCGCTGCAACGCCATTGTTCCTACGAGTGTTTATTTCCGTTTTTTTAAGAATCCGTCCTGCCGAAAGACGCAGCAAATTGCTGATTGTGTTGGGTTGCTGTGTGAGATGAGTTCACAGGTGAACTGATGGAAAGAAATGAAGGTACTTTGACCACACCTGAATGAAAACAAACAGTTATAATACCTTTTTTACTCAATGACAAATACCATAGAATAGAAAGTAGTTCTACCCAGGGTGGAACTAAGGACTTTATTATATTGTATGATACAGGTTTAGATTTTCAACAAAAAGATATAATGGATAACTTGTCACTTTGCCTAGCTTTACTATTTCAGTGTTACAAAAACTGGAAAAGGTTTCAGGAACTGTTTTATCATAAAACAAGAAAGTTAAATTTCTCAAATGGCTGTATCTCTTAATCAGCTGGACCCAGTTTTAAGTTACTGTTTTTTTTTTTTTTTGTATTTTTTTTTCTTCAAATATTTTATGCAAAATTTAGCAAAAAAGTATCAGAAGCAACTGCTTTAGCCTTTTTTTATCGGCAAAAAACATGTTAACATGGAGGAAGGGATGGGGATGGGTGATGAGGGGGTAAAACACATTTACTTACTTGTGATGTAGAAGGATCTAATATTTTGCAAATGGCCGTCAACTGAGACTTTGGTCATAAGCCGCACTAATAACAGTAAACAGTACTGTTGTCAGTGGCTGTCAACCGAGCTGATACTGCTGTAGATTGTCTTGGCTGACAGCCACTTTAACATGTATGGTACCAGACCACAGGGTATAATCGATTCCGCCAATTTTCGCTTCCTGCAGAGACTGTACATCATATCTGGCTTCCCCCGAGACTGTCCGCGAACTCTTGCTTCCTGCCCAGACTTCTGTACATGATAAATTGCTTCCTGCAGAGACTGTCCGCGTGATTCTGCTTCCTGCCGAGAGCCTCGGCAGGAAGCAGATTCACGCAGACAGTCTCGGCAGGAAGCCATTTCTCGAGGACAGTAGTCTCTGCAGGAAGCAAGAGATCCCGGACAGTCTCGACAGAAGCCAAATATGATGTACAGTCTCTGCAGGAAGCGAAAATTGGCGGAATCGATTATACCCTGTGCAGACTGGCTCAATTGACAGTACAGGAGGGAAATTGGTATTACCCCTGTGGTTAAGCTAACACTGCTTTGAGTGACTTGGCTCCAAAATATATATTGCACATGCCCTGACCAGAAAGGGCATGTGAAAAGCATTACTCAAATGCAGCTTCTGCCATTGATGGCTTCTTCCACGGTCAGTCTGATGACTCTTATCTTCATGCCATCTGTTTGCAAAAAAAAAAAAAAAAAAAAAGAAGTAATAACCTAAAGTGCTGAAATGCCTTTATTTGAATGATCTTACAAATAGTTGTATTAAAATTTAAAACCATAACATTGTTAATATTACATATCAAACTCTGAATGAATATTCTACTAAAGTGATTGTATAGTATGAGAAAAAGTCTTTAGTTACCTGTGCAAACTGTCCAGGTAATACTCTTGCAAGAGCCACACTAATTGGAAGGACAACCTGAAAACTGGTCAAGCTAGTTTTGGTCTTATTTACCTACTGTGTTATTGTTGTATTGACCATTATTGGTCATCAGTGGTCACTGTGTGGGTAGATCAGCCTAACTGTCCGGGTCAACCCTGGAAACTGTCTGCGATGTCAGATTGTCCTTGATGGGTATGTTGGGTGATGTCAGATTTGGGCGCTATGGTAACTAGGGCTTGGACTTTTTTCCTGCAGGACAAAACTAACAAAGTGGCACATGCACCAGAGAAGACTCAGAGCAGCCTGAGTTTCCGCTGCCTGCATGGAGGTAGCTTAGACCCTTAGCCACCCTTTTAGCACAAAGACTCTGATCAGACTGGGCAGATGCCCAGGCTGATCTGAGCCTGCGCTTGGCTCACATGCCACTTTCTTGGTTTTCTCATGTTGCGGCTCATTTATTGGTCATCAGTGGTCTCTGTGTCAGTAGCCCAGACTACCTGCCCGGTTCAACCTTGGAACTGTCTGGGATGTCAGGTTGTCGTTGATGGGTATGTTGGGGATGTTAAATTTTGTCCAATAGGGTTATGTTGGGTGTTTTACCCCTTTCCTTCTCATGATTGAACTGTCCATCATAGAAATTTTGATATCGGAATTTCTGTAATAAAATGTCCCAATCTTCTGATTTGGACATAGCCTTCTTTCTGTTGAGAGATTTTTGAAGAAAATTTAGGAGAGAATAAATAGACATATCATGCCATTCCAGGAGTAGCCTGAAGGAGCAGTCAGGCCAGGGTGTGCACAGTAGGTAGACAGGTCTGCACCGGGGGTAGACAAGTGATGGACCAGTTATTTGAGGTTTTGCAAGTTTGCTAGAAAAAAAGATGTTTTTATGGGGTGCTCTTTTACAACATTCATATATTCCCAATTTTTGGATATCCAGTATTCATTTTAGGATGTACATAATTCAGTTTTGAATATCAAATATTTATTTTGCGTTATCACAAAATAAACATTAGATATCCTAAATTATTTTTGGGATCCATAATTGCATTTTTGGACATCCAAAAATTAAATTATGGGTATTCATAAAAATTTTAGATTTTAATATTCGATATTTGGATATCCATAATTTGATTTATGGATATCCATAATTAAAGTTTTTTGGATATCGAAAATCAGTTTATGGATATCCAGTATTCATCTTAATTTTGTGATATCCAAAATTTGATGGATATTCAAAAATCAAATTATAAATATCCATTAATTGTATAAAGGTAAGCCGAAAATCAAGATGAATATTGGATATTCATAAATCGACCAATAGATGATAAAATCGAATAATCAATATCCATAAATAGCAGTTAGAATGTATGGATATCAAAAACTCAAATTTTTGATATCCATAAATCAAATTATGGATAGCCAAAAATAAAGATAGTTATTGGATATCCATAAATTGACTAATAAATATCCCAAAATGGAATTATTGATATCCATAAATAGAAAAATAGGAAATGAATAGATGTTCATATCATTTATAGTTTTTGGATATCCAAGCTTTGATTTATAGATATCCATAATTCGATTTTTGGATATCCAAAATAAACCAGTTTTTTTGTCTCGCCTGCAAAGCAGAGGCGAGACATATGTATTGCTTTTCCGGTGATGGCGGTGGCTGTTTCGGCGTAAACTTTTGTCGAGTTTTTGCGTTTAGATCATTTTCTCAGAAACTAGGGCTAGAGCCATGAAACTTGAATTTTGCATACATCTGGAAGAGTAGATCTCAAAGCCATCATCAATATTGAGTCTTGGCCCTCATTTTATGGTTGACTGACTTTGCAATTTTTGTCAAGTTTCTGCGTTTATGTCATTTTCTCAGAAATTATAAGGGCTAGAGCCATGAAACTTGGTTCATGCGTATGTCTGGAAGACTAGATCTCAAAGCCATCATCAATATTGAGTCTTGACCTACATTTAACATTGACTGACTTTGCAATTTTTTGTTGAGATTTTGCGTTTAGGTCTGTTTCTCAGAAACTCTAAGGGCTAGAGCCATGAAATTTGGTTCATGCATACATCTTGAAGAGTAGATCTCAAAGCCATCATCTATATTGAGTCTTGACCTACATTTTACGGTTGACTGACTTTTCAATTTTTGTCAAGTTTCTGCGTTTATGTCATTTTCTCAGAAATTATAAGGGCTAGAGCCATGAAACTTGGTTCATGCTTACTTCTGGAAGACTAGATCTCAAAGCCATCATCAATATTGAGTCTTGACCTACATTTTAGGGTTGACTGACTTTGCAATTTTTGGTTGATTTTTAGCGTTTAGGTCTGTTTCTCAGAAACTATAAGGGCTGGAGCCATGAAACTTGGGTCATGCATTCATCTAGAAGAGAAGAGCTCAGAGTCATCATTAAAACAGAGTTCTTGACCTACATTTTATGGTTGACTGACTATGCAATTTTTTTGTCAAGTTTTCATGTTTAAGCTCTGTTTCTCAGAAATTTTTAGGGCTAGAGCCAAGAAACTTGGTTCATGCATACATCCTTGCTGATTGAGCTCTGTTTTTGTGACAAAGCCCTAGCAGACGAGACACTGCATTCCGTGGAATTCTTGTTTGGATATCCATAATTCAGTTTATGTTAGTTCAAAATTGGATTTTTGGATATCAATCCATAATTCAATTCATGGATATCAATTATTCTGTTTGATTTTTGGATATCCAGAATTTGATTTATTGATATCTGTAATTCAGGTTTTTGGATATCCATAATTGAATTAAGGATATCACAAAGTCATTATTGATATTGGATATTCATAAATAGGGAATGAATAGTAAAATTGCACTCCGTAGTTTTAACCTTATGTTAACTACATAAGCTTATATGTAGCCAGAGCTCTAGATTAGAGGGAGTATTAGGTAATAATTAGGGATAATTTTTGTCAGTTCTGCCTGAAACATATACCAAACAAAAAAAGAAACGCACAGAGTAAGATTTTCCCGTTTAATTTACCTTTTATAGCATGATTAGGAAATGTCAATAAATCCGTATTTCTGATCAAATCTTGCTCAGACTTTATCATGGGGTGGACGAGTTTTCGTACCTTCCATATGCATGAGAAATACGCAATTATGAAATCGCTGACAATCGTTTTACAAGAACTGACCTGGTGGCTGCCTCACTGTGAATTGGGCATCTGATTTTAGGCTATTGCGGATACACTAGATGCTGCATCACTGAACATGAGAGGTACGACGGAGGAATTGTAATGGTTTGGGAGTGCTGTGAGTTGGAACCATAAATCGGACTTGGTGGTGATTGATGAGAACTTAAATGCTCAGCGATACGTAAATGAAATCTTAAGGCCAAATGCTCTACGTTTTGTCAGACGTTATAATCTCCTTTTCAAGCAGGACACTGCTCGTCCACATACAGCATGCGTATCAAGAAACCTTCTCAACAATCAGGAAATTACGAACTTGCCTTGGCCTGCTAGAAGCCCAGATCTGTCGCCAATTGGACATGTATGGGGCATTTTTGAGCACTACGTCAGAAGCCGTCACCACGTCAGAGCCCGTCACCAAATGGTCGCTGCTTTACGTCAAGAATGAAATGCGATTCCTCAGAATTCTATTTGGACTTTCATTAGTTTGTTGCGCCGAAAATATAGGGCGTGTATACGAATCAACGGAGATCACACCTCTTATTGAAGGCTGTGACATTGAAAACTGACCCCTGCCTTGTTCACAAAGTACTGAATTGACACAATTAAATGAAACTTTCGGGTTGAACTGTCAGATTGTTTACCTCTAACACTGAATGAATTATTTTGTTAATTGTTTTGTAATTTTCAAGAAAATATCAAAATAATACTATGTGTGTTTCTTTTTTTGTTTGGTATATGTTGTGACCCTCATCTGAACCGTCTTGTCGAGACAGTTCAGATGAAGGGTCAAAACATATGTTTTCATGAGAATTAAGAAAAAATTATCTTTTATTATCATCAAATACTCCCTCTTATCTGTAGCTCTGGTAGCCCTGTTAATGCCACTTTTATGTCTTATCATTAAGGTGAATGGGTACACTTCCAGGAGAAGCAATTCAACCATTTTCAGCTTTGGCTTTCTTTTCAATATGGACCAACTCTTACGGATAAAAATTTGCTCCACTAGGAGCAAATACCTTCCTTTAAGTATAGACCTTCTTTTGAAAGTATTATGTTGCTCAAGGAATGGAGCAGGAAGTCACAAAAGTTATCTCCCTTTGCAAATATGTTAGAAAAAAATGGAGATGTGCCCTTTATCCTTTTAGTGTTTATGTGCAGTGCATGATTCTGCAAAAAATATTTCAACAACTACTGTGCTCTCTGGTTATGTTATTTTTAAAACTAAAGTCTGCTGTGTTTGCTCAGAGGCATATATATCATAAAACTAATTCCTAGTGTTAATTGATGACTATGCCAAATATGGTAATGATCCTAAGGTGTCTGAACAAACAGGGTAGACACAGATCAGACCTCTGTCTCCTTTTAGGAGTTGCATGATCAGGGTGTACTGCTTAAATGTTGGCCCATAAGCTTTAAAAGATTCCAAGACGTGTTCGGTAATTATGTACCCCACCAAAGGTGTGTTTCAGTGTGATGCGTCGGCACCTGTGTGACAATTTTTATCCACCATATTTTTTAATCAGTTGGTGGAATTTTACTAAACTTGCATAGATACAGCATTGGGACAAGCCAAAGAGCTGATTAGGTTTTGGTGACTTTGACCCCATTTTCAAGGTCACAGGAGGATTTTAATTTGTGAAAGTTTCACTAAACTGAATATAGTCAAACCTGTCTTAAGGGGTCACCCAAGGGAAGGACAAAAATTGGCTGCTTAAGACAGGTGAACCCTTAATAGAGGTGACCCCATGAGCAGGTTTGACTGTATCTCTTGAGCCTTTGGCTTGATTCCCACAAAACTTGCATAGATTTAACTTTGAGACAATCTCAAGAGTTGACTTTATTTTGGTGACCTTGACCTAATTTTCAAGGTCACATGCCAACTTACATATTTTACTTTTTTTCTAAAAAAATGATATTTCTTAAACCAATGAATGGATATTCATCAGATTTCCATGGGTACATCATTGTGACTGGTTAAGATGGGTTGAGGTTTTTGTGACATTGACCCCCCTTTTCTAGGTCAAAGTCTTGTATGTAGGATAACTTCTGAACCAGATGATGGATTTTCTGGAAACTAGCATAGATAAATCATTTATACATGCTTAAGAGCTGATTAGATTTTCGTGACCTTGACCTCATTTTCAAGGTCACAAGAGGACTTTAGTATGTGAAAATTTCCCTAAAATTGATATATCTCTTTAGCCTTTGGCTTGTTTCTCACCAAGCATGCATAGATTTACCTTTGGGACAATCCCAAGGGTTGACTGTGATTTGGTGACCTTGGCCCCATTATCCAACTGACAAATGCTATATATTCCCTAAAAATTGATATTTCTTGAACCATCTGATAGATATTCAGTTGGCTTGCATGGATATATTATTGTTACAGGTTTAAGACATGTTTATCTATTGTTGACCGTGATTCCTTTTTCAAGTTCATAGTCTTGTATGTATAGGATATCTTTTGAATCAGAGGATGAATTTTCTCTAAATGTGCACAGATGTATCATTGAGTAACCTTGACCCCATTTTCAAGGTCATCAAAGCACTTGGTAATTTTCACTAAGAATATATTTCTTGAACCAGTGGGTAAAATATAAGCAGACTTGTATGGCTATCTAATTAGAAGCAGAAGATATGATGGGATTTTGGTGAGCTTAACTCCATTTTCAAGGTCACAGAAGGATTTTAAGTGCTCTTGAATGTATTGACATCTTTAGACCAAACTTGATAGATTATATCAGTATAGCAACAAGTGGGTGGAAACACACTCATTGGGGATTAGAGGGGAAGGGCTGGAAGTGGGGACATCTGATTTTCTCTGAAAAAAAAAATCTTTTAGTTGAACTGATTGGGACACCTGAAAATAATAAATTTTCCATTGGAACAAATGGAAAATTTATTATTTTAGGTGTCCCAATACTTAAGCAAATATTAAAGGTCATAAAGGTAATTAAGGTAGAATATGACTTCTTTGTACCCTGAAATTGAACTGAAAATATTTAAAATTATGTTTTGATAACAGATTCATAATATATCTTCAAGCTAAAGAGTGACTATTTCTTTGTATAATGGTTTATAATAATGGTAAATGACCCCTCATCCAAGCGTCCGTGAAGGATGAGGGGCATTATTTGAGTAAAGCCGGAGGCTTGAGCACATATACAGCAATTCCGACTAACGCGACTTGTGACGCTCTTTTTAAAAGCTTAAACTTGAAAATAACCTCCCCTTATCACGTGACTACTTGTATAAAACGGAAGCCGCAAACAGCTGATTCATAAATTTAAATAACGTGTTTTGTTGTCTAGCAAATCAAAACCATAATGGGTCGGGACAATACCTGACAATCGGAAATCAAAATTTCCAAACCGGGGAGGGTTGTATATGTGCTCAAGCCTCCGGCTTTACTCAAATAATGCCCCTCATCCTTCACGGACGCTTGGATGAGGGGTCATTATTTTCCGTAAATCCTTCGGCTATTCGCACATATACAGCAACTTTAAATCTAGACAACAAAACATAAAATAAAAGCAATAAGGATAATGTTACAAAAACTATTCTTTTAAGTAATATCATAAACCATAATATATTAATAGTGTATACACTCTTAATATACCATAAACCTACTAAAATTACTCCTGAAAATATATTCAGTCAAAACATGTGTCCTAAACACAAGCAGTAAACCAAAGAAATGTATGTAAACAACCTGCAGCCATGACTGCCTTATCAAAGTCCATATTTCTTGGCCCAGAACGCCTCAAAAAACTTTTTTTGAAATACCTAGCTGAGGACCAATCTGCAGACTTCAGAATCAACTCTAAAGAACAGCCTCTAGAATAGGCTGCTGAAACAGCAGCTGAACGATAAGAATGGGTTTTAAACTGATTAAAGTCAACAGCAGCATCATGTAACACAGGTTTTAACCAGTTAACAGGTGCTAACTGGGTAGAACGAACTGGATAACTGGAAGAAATTAACTATTGCAGAGACTTCCTATGACTTTTAGTATACACAATATAAGAAGCAAAGTATGCATTACACACAAAGAATCATTTTCATAATGATACAACTCAAGAATATAACTTTTCCCTTGTTTCAAAGTTTTTAACAGATATTTGAAATAAGACACAACTTTGTTTTCAAAACAGTCATATAGACTAATAAAATGAAACTAAAACTTGAGCTCTTGGAGCTGAAGAAAAAGCTATCATAGCTGTTAACTTCAGAATTCACAATTTCATTGATAGCTCCTCCACAGATACCAGAGAACTCAAATACCTCAAAGAAACGACCCAAAAATATATTCAGTTAGGATTTGGAAACAAAGAATTGAATAAACCCTTCAAAAACCCATAAATGAAGGATGGAAAAACAACACCATGCATTGTCAAAAAAGGTTTGATGTCTGCAACCGCATGTTAATGGGAATTAACTACAAAGTATAATTTTGCATCACTCACAAGAAAATTGAGATAGGAAGCTACCATTTGCTTCAGACGTATAAAAGGGATTAGTTTGTCTAAAAATATTGCAAAAATACCACTTTTTCCAAACCACACTATACTGTTTTCTGGTTCCATCTCTCCTGAAGTTGACGAGGGTAGCTGCTGATCTTGAAATTCCTTGACTCTCCGATCTCTGTCTGATAACATCACAGCGACCATCGTTAGCCTTTTTGATAGTGGATGAAGTTGACTGCTGTGAGGAAGGGTTAACAAAACTCTGTGGTGGGGCAGTCTAACAGGAAAAGAAATCATGACGTCACCTTGGTGCAAAGAGTCAATAAATGTTTTAATTGGAGCTACTGACCTTCTGCACCAAGGTGACAATGTAAGATCGTAACAATGGAAACCATGACAGTGACATCCAAAGACAATAAGCAAAGCTTAATCTACTTTATCTGAGACCATCTTGTTCACAACCCGACCTATTAAATTGAACAGTGCAAAAATACATGGCTTATAATTCTGCCAAGAAAAATGAAAAATGCATCAGTTTAATATGAACCTGCCTCAAGGAACTAAGTAACAAACTTATCTAAATGCCTGTCTAACCAGGACAAAAATAGATAAACATTCGGAACAAAAAGTTGTTTACACACTCAATCAAAAAACTCTTTTTTAAGCTTCCATTCTGTTGAATTTAAAATATTTCTACTCAGAAAAACAGGTGAAAGATTCTCAGAACCACTTAAATGTGATGTTGAAACAAAAATATCTCTATCAATACAACACTGCCAAATAGTTCCAGCCAGTTTATTCATTTCGAGAGAGTTCGTACCGCCCATATTATTAATATATAAAACTGGGGACATTTTGACACTCTGAAAATGTAAATATACACTACCCACAGAAGAATATAAAGACTGCCAAAATGACTTATAGTTCAGGATACTTAATAAAAAACTGAAGCTCCACCGATTGCACCATTACCACAGTTAATATCATATTAGAGAGCCTAAAAAAGAGGCATCTGTTGTACAAACCAGATTCACAGTTCTCTGTCTTAATCTTATCCCGTTCTTGTGATGGACATTACTTAACCACCACTGAAACTCTTCCTTACTGTCTGATGACATAAACATCTTATTATCAAAATTGTCAGAACAATTTGAACTACCCATGCCAACCAATTTGTCTTTTTCTAAACACCTTTAATGCAATAGTGCTTCAGGATTGGCAATAAAGATATTAATAATCAAACCAAAGAAAGATGCCTGCTACCGTACCACAATCACTTCTTTTTTCAGCAAAACTTTTGCTAAATTAAAGATTTTTGTCACTTTTTCATCTCTTAGAGGAATTTAACAAAATCTATCACCAAGCCAAAGAAAACAATTTACTGCACCGAGTTTTAACTATTTATAGTAAAACCTAGAGAGTCTAACGTCTTAACTATAGACATTGTATGTCAGGGACAAACATCTCTATTTTTGTTCATATTGAGAGAATCGTCAATATAATATGAGCATATGAGATTCTGTTGCCTAAACGAAGTAAAAATAAGACTTTAAATTTTAGAAAACAATGCCAAAATGGACACAAAGAAAATAGAACAACTGTCCATCTCAAATGAACTTCAAACAGTGACAAAAAATTGAATTTATAGGCACAGAAAAGATATGCATCCTGCACATCAATACTTGTAAAATAAACATTCTCTTGAATAAGTTTCAAAACAGACTAAAAAGTCTCCTGCTTAAAATGTTCATAATGAACAACTAAATTGAGATATTTCAAGTTTATAACTGGTCTATATCTGGCATTTGGTTTAGAAACAATGAAATTGTTAGACATATATTAAATTTTTTCCCAAATGTTCAGAATGGGCAAATGCACCCTTATTTAATACTTCTTGTATCTCAAAACCTAAACATCTATCCTGTTCCTCTGAAAATCAAATTTTCTTTGGAATCTTAAAAGGAACAGGTTCACTGAGAATTAATAGCCTATTTTAATTCTGTTGAGATATTTTTCTAGTTCTGCATGCTATATATGCACTGATATCGAGTGATTGTGTGTGGCATCCCTTGCAGCTGCTGGTCCGATCATGATGTCAATGATGTTGATAACTTCATATAGACATCAGTTTGTATAATGAGACAGCAATATTCTGTATATATACTTGTATTTTGTTTCGTCTATATGCATTTGTTTGTAATTATGTTTATGTTTATATATGTATATAATGAGGGCCTCATGGAAGATTAGCTATTACATGTATTTTTGTATGTGCTAAATGTTGTTACCCTCTTTAAATAAAGTCTTTACTTACTTACTTACTTACTTACTTACTCTCAAAATCAATACAATAACCAGAGATAATTTATAATATCCAAGGATCATTAGTAATTTTTTCGAGGCGTCATGACAACATTGTAATTTGCCAAAAGGACTCACTTGATCTAAATTCATACTGTTCAGTTTGGGGTAATGTAACAATAGCTGACACCGTCAGCTTTCTGCCCCTGCCTGACACAAATATCTGGCATGGAAAACCTCTCTGAAACATATAATTAGGTCTACACATACCATACTGGAAATACTGAGGGTACGGCTGGAATCTATTATACCTTGTCATTTCTCTATCAAAGCCCCCTCTGAATGTACATGTACCTCTACCCCTATAGGGTCTATAATCAAAACTTTGGAAATTCTCTTATTTTCTTTGGCAATAGAAATGCCTATATCACAGTGGGTATATCATCCCCAAATAACCTAGCCGAAACCGGCACAAATTCTGATATTTCTTTTTGAGATGAGGTTTATTCATATATCTCCTTCTTAGTGATAAATTATGAAACACCTGATCCATCAAATAAATAACATCTGAGAATAGTGTTTTTGCTTCTAAAATACCAGCAATCTATTGCTTGACAAACTCAAACAGTTTAATAATAGGCATAACACCAGTTGCCACTAAGTTTTGTATATATATGAGAAGCATTTGTCATAATTCTGAGCCCTTTTTTTTTCATAATTACCAAATTTCATTATATACCATAAGGCTACATAACTTGTCACAATTTTCAGTGACTTTATATTTGGCAATACGTTCATCAGTAGCACACTGAGATATACTAGTTAGCATTTATTAAATTGCCAAAGACTGAGCAATAGCCAGCCCTTTATAACTGCTCCTTTTAATTTGGGCAAATCCCAGATTTCATTTTCCTCATTTTGACTGGGCTCTACTGCTTCCTGCAGCTCAAACATAGCATCAATTAAATTTTGGGTTAGCTTTGCAGGTTGTAACGGCTCCCTTTTTGACTGTTTACTTGTACCTGCCACTTTACGGGCTGTTGCCAGCTCCAGGTCAGAGACCTCAGAAACTTTAATGTGCAAATTTGGCATATTTTCTAAACTATCTCCATAAAGAGACTGAAAGTCTTCTTCATTTGCATAATTGTCTTCAAAGCCCAAAATATTTCTTAACTGCATAATTTCATCATCAGTAAATGAGTCTATCATTTTTTCAAAAGAACTACGTTCTTTTACATGTGGTGCCGACGACGTCGACGGCCTAAGTTCATTACTATTTTTGGTACTTTTAGCCGTCGTCGACGTGCTGCTTTTAGAAGGCTTTTTACCTTTTTTATCTTTCTTTTTTGACAAAGAATTGTTAACAGAAATAATGGGACAGCTACGCGGCTCCACTTCTTCAAGGCCGAACCCGAGAACTCCGAATCATTCGAATCTTCGAGAAGAACTTCGTCTCTCTCATTTGCCATAATTAATCAATATAAAATGCTAGGACTATATCCGTAGCTGGCAAACGCAATAAAGTTTCAATAAAAGATAAAAGAAAATTTCGAAATTGCAAAATTACTTCGAAAACGAGCGTCGCGATCTTACCTTACAGCCACGCTGTCAGAAATATGAATCAGCTGTTTGCGGCTTCCGTTTTATACAAGTAGTCACGTGATAAGGGGAGGTTATTTTCAAGTTTAAGCTTTTAAAAAGAGCGTCACAAGTCGCGTTAGTCGGAATTGCTGTATATGTGCGAATAGCCGAAGGATTTACGGAAAATAATGGCTTATATTATATGATGTCGCTGTTATTCAGTGGATAACGTTGTGTCATAAAAATCGTATGACCAGATGTGTAATAACATTTTGGCGCATACACCTAACATCATTGACAATGTCCATGTCAGCAATGCGTTTTCTTATTGAAATAATGTTCAGTTTGACAGCATTAAACACCAACTTTAAAGGGTCATATGATAAACAGAATCTTACAGTCTTGGTCAGTTCATATGAAATTTATGAAACGAGCCAAAGGCTTGTTTCAAATGACCACTCATGTAAGATCCTCTGTTTATGACAGTTGAAAGACTCATGTACGGTAGGTGTACTATTCACAAGAAAGAGACTTTGTTGTCACTCTATGGTGGGTTTACACGGTGACACACATTGTATGACCCATGTTATGCAACCATTTAGGTTAGAGATCAGCCATGTTTCATGCAACAGATTTGTGTCATGCAACATGTTTTTGGAGTGTTTACATGGTGACGCATGTTGCTTGATGCTGTTGTCATGCAAAATGTGCTGTTTTGACTTGATTAGTGGGCAGTGGCATGAACCAGAGTTAAATATGAGCCCGTATGCTCAGGTTAAGACGTGTTCATCTTGTTCCTACTTGGTTTTCTTTATGCATTTCATGTACACATGCTGGACAAAGCACTTTTTAGCTCACCTGAGCCAGGGGCTCTGGGGGAGCTTATAGGATGGTAAGGCTCCGGCGTCCGGCGTCCGTCGTCCGTCCGTCCGTCGTCCGTCGGTCCGTCCACAATTTCAAATGACTTCTCCTCTGAAACCACTGGGCCAATTGTAACCAAATTTCATTTGTAGGCTCCTGGGGTCTTAGGAACGAAAAGTTGTTCAAACGGTCTTGGTCACATGACCAACATGGCCGCCATGCCCATATATGGTAAAAACCTTAAAAAATCTTCTTCTCCAGAACCAATAGGCCTATGGCCTTGAAACTTGGTATGTAGCATTGGGTACGTGAGTACTACTAAGATTGTTCAAATTATGACCTTAGGTTGACCTTGACCTATTTTACGGTAAGTTCAAATTTGGTCATTGGTGCTTTTATATGGGAAAATGCTAGAATATAAGATTTCTTGGAAACTGTTGAAGATTTTGGCCTAAAAATTGGTAAATACAGTCATCTTAATGAGTACATGAAGATTTGTGAGTACAAGGGGTCAAGGTCATTCTTTGACCTTTGACCCAGGTCTCATATTTTGTCATTTTCAAACAATCTCCTCAAAAGCCACTGGGTCAATTGTAACCAAATTTCATTTGGAAGTTGCAGAGGTTAAGGGAATGAAAATTTGTTAAAATGTTCTGGGTCACATGACCAATATGGCTGCCATGCCCATATATGGTAAAAACCTAAAAAGATCTTCTTCTCCAGACCCAATTGACCGATGGCCATGAAACTTGGTATGTAGCATTGGGTACTCAAGTACTATCAAGATTATTTAAATGATGACCTTGGGTTGACCTTGACCTTTCTTACGGCAAGGTCAAATGTGGGATAATGCTAGATTATAAGATTTCTTGGAAACTGTTGAAGATTTAGACCTAAGAATTAGTAAATACAGTCATCTTAATGAGTACACGAAGATCAGTGAGTACAAGAGGTGAAGGTCATTTTTTTGACTTTTGACCCAGGTCTCTCATATTTTGGCAATTTCGAACAATCTTCTCAAAAGCTACTGGGGCAATTGTAACCAATTTTCATGGGAAAGAAAATTTGTTCAAACGGTACTGGTCACATGGCCAACATGGTCGCCACGCCCTTATATGGTGAAACCTTGAAAAATCTTCTCCAGAACCACTGGACTGATGGCCTTGAAACATGGTATGTAGCATTGGGTACACATGTACTACCAAGATTGTTCAAGTGATGACCTTGTGTTGGCCTAAACGTGTTTTAGGGCAAGGTAAAATTTGCTCTCTGGTGCTTTGATATGGGAAAATGCTAGAACATAAGATTTCATGGGAATTCTTTAAGAGTTTGGCCTAAAAGTTGCTTTATACAGTCATCTTAATGAGTACATGAAGATCGTGAGTAAAAGAGGTCAAGGTCGTTCTTTGACATTTGAACCTGATCTCATATTTCGACAATTACAAACATCTCCTCAAAAGCCACTCGGCCAATTGTAACCAAATTTCATATAGAGCCTCCAAGGACTGAGGGAACAAAAACTTGTTCACACCATCCAGGTCACATTACCAACTTACCACCAAGCCTTTTTAATATAAAAATCTAAAAAAAATCGTCTTCTTCAGAACCAATTGACCAAAGGCCTTAAAACTAAGTGTGTAGCATTGGGTATTTGAGTACTATCAAGATTGTTTGAATGATGACCTTTGGTTGACCGTGACCTTTTTTACGGCAAGGTAAAATATAGGAGAATGCTACAGTGTAAGATTTCATTGGAAGTTTTGAAGATTTTGGCCTTAAAATTATTATTTACATCCATCTTAATGAGCACATGAAGATTTGTGAGTACAAGAGGTCAATGTCATTTTTTAGACCTTTGACCCTGGATGCTCAAATTTTTAAAATTTCAAACATCTCCTCAAAGGCCACTGGTCCCATTGTAACCAAATTTTATACAGAGCTTCCAGGGGTTGAGGGAACAAGAATTTGTTTAAACAGTCCAGGTCACATGAACAACATGGCCTCCATGTTCATATATATGGTAAAAAAGATCTAAATCTTTTTTCTCTAGAACCGATTTACTAATGGCCTTGAAACTTGATATGTACCATTGAGTACTCAAGTACTACCTAGATTGTTCAAATGGTGACCTTGGGTTGACCTTGGCCATTTTTACGGCAGTGTCAAATATGGTAAAATGCTAGAACATGAGATTTTGGCCTAAAAATTGGTATATGCAGTCATCTTAATGAGTACATGAAGATAGGTGAGTAAAAGAGGTCAAGGTCATTTATTGACTTTTGAACCAGATCTGTCATATTTGACAATTTCAGACATCTCCTCAAAGCCACTCGGCCAATTGTAACCAGATTTCATATAGAGCCTCCAGGGATTGAAGGAACAAAAATTTGTTCAAACTGTCAAAGTCACCTGAAAAACATGGTTGCCAAGCACATATATGGTAAAAACCTTAAGAAATCTTCTACAGAAGGAATTGACCAAATACCTTGAAACTTGGTATGTGGCATTAGGTACTTGGGCAATACCAAGTTGATCAAAGTCTCCCGTATTTCAACAGTTTCAAGCATTGCCTCAAAAGATACTTGGCCAATTGTTACCAAATATCATATATAAGCTGCCTGGGATTGAGAGAACAAAAGTATATTCAAATGGTCCAGGTCACATGATGAACATGGCTACTATGTCTATATACGGTAACCAGCAACTAGATGAAAGTGAGATATAGGCATGGCTTTCTAGTATCTGTGTTGAGTTGTAAACTTCAATGGAATGATCTGGTTTAGGCTTGATTTGTGGCAATGCACAGACAGAGAAAAAAACATTCAGCTGAGTTTTTGTATTTTTAGGAACCTTGGCATTTGCAAATTTATTCCAAAACAATTTTTACTGATATTTTACATTTATCAGAACTTCCTAGTACTATAAAGTGCTTTTTTTTTTACATGTTCTTTATTTCAAAGTTTTCTTTTAGAATAATTGGCGAGTTCTTACAGCTCCAAAACTAATTGTGATATGATAATGGTTCTTGGTTACTACACTTCCTATCATTGCCCTCTATTTATATATGAAATTTAATTCAGTTCCCTTTATACTTTCAGAGATCCCATGATCTGAAGTCAGGAATGCTAATTGCTAGAGTGCAAAACCCAGATCAACTTACAACATTGTTGGCAGAAAATGAATTCAAGAATACTTCTTGTTCAAGCCTTTTGAACTCATAAGTCTTGCATTGGCTTATTGGAAAGCGTACCCACAGAGTTATCTATATAACAGTATCATTGTATGGGTACCTTTGCCAGCAACCATTGTTATTTTTTTGTGTTTTTTTCTTTGACACTGAGAATTTTAAACATTTGGAATTTTATCTCACCTACCAAAATATATATCTGTGCAAGGATACTGTTATGTGTAGGGGTAATCACAGGCGTTCATGTACCGGGTAATAAGTGCCACTGGTGTAAAAATTATGCTTGATTCTGACATTATTTCAAACAATTTCTCTTTATTACATCAGCAGCAACTGATGTTAATGTTAAAAACATTCTCTAAATTAGTGTTGCTGAATAATAGAGATGATACTTCCACCAGTGTGGTCTATGGGCCTCCTCCTGGAATGTAATTGCCTTGCTGATCATGCAGAATACTTTTTCTGTTGACTTTGCTTTAACTGTAACAGCTTACAATGTATTTGATAATAATAATAATTATAGAAACAAAAATAGTCATAATTCTTTTTACACTTTTATTGTTGCAGTTTATATTTTATCTTTTCACGAACAATATATTATGACAAGTTTACTCAGTTAGTATTCTGTAAAAATACTTACATGTAATATGGCTCTTGTGCACCAAACCCGACTTTAAATTACAACAAACAAATGGTCAAAAACATGAATGTTATAAATCTTGAAAAGATACAGCATGAATAATTTCATACAGTTAGATAATTCTTTTGGAGTAAATTCAAGCTTCATATAAGCTGCTCTTTACAACAAATTAAAAATAAAAAAGTGGGGTAGATTCTGAATTTCAAAAACTATGGCATGAATAAGTTGTACTGTTTGCTAATATCTGTTTCTTTTATAGGTATCAAATCAAGCTTTATACGAACTGTTCTTTTTCAACAAACTACTATAAAAGTGTATGATATTATTGGATTGTTTGATATTCTGTGATTGGACGGTGAATGTGATATCTTTGCTAGTTGAAGACAGACTTAACAGTAGTGAACTGTTGTTTCCTGCTACTGCAGAAGAGTACATTGGTAGTACAGGATGCCTCGGAGGAAGAACTGGAGACGGTCTGAAGCCCGAAGGTCGATTTTGGATAGAAACTGCAGCTACCAGACTGGGTTGACTCCTGAGTCGACTCCTAATGTCATGCAGACTTCAGAGTCTGTTATGACCAAGGGCCTCATAGAGGCAAGACCTGTCAGCGTGCAGGCACATCAAAGAAAACATTGTCAATTGACCAAAGGTTATAAAACAAGTTCTGAAAAGAAACATTGTCAAGTAGACACACAAATTGCAGATCATAATACTGATACCAGTACTGTCCCACATACATTGACTAAAACTAAGGGTCCTTGTTTGATTGAATGTGATAATGGAAGTCAACCTTTTCAGCAAATGTCAGTTTTGACATCATTCGAGTTAGATACTACTAAAAACACATGTATTGCCACACCGGTGACTGATAATATTCTGCCTAGCTCTTGCAATCATTGTTTTCAGAGCTTAAAACCATTTCATTCAGAGTCTTTTATCTGTGGCTCATTTCATCAAGGAAGTGACAGATTCAGTGTAGAGTCTCGGGGAAGCCAGTGTGTGTCAAATGCTCTTTGTGCCCTAATTCATGCTCAGTTTTCAAATACTTTTTCAAGTACTGAGGTAGATCAAATACTTATTGAAGGAGATATCCTGTACCAAAAAATCTTATCTTCATTGAAAGCTGAACATAAATACACCAGTAGATTGTTAACTTTTGATGAAATCCCAGAAAATGTAAATGTCTTCAAAAGAGATATACATATCATAAAGTCAGATGTTGTTTCTGGCATTGCAATACAGCATTTTGGTAAAACATCATCTCCAACCCTTCACCAGTCAATGTACACAGCATTTCAATCCTCTTCATATGTTCTGGTCATGATTGGTGCAATATGTTCCGCAGTTTACAAAACAGATGGCATGTACACTTTTTTTGATTCACATTCTCATGCTCAAAATGGTCTTTCATCATGCGATGGATATTCAGTTTTAATAAGATTTCGATGTTTAGATGATTTGATCACTTTCATGTATGCATTATATGATAGCATGCAAATAAACATGACAGCACAGTATGATTTGCTGCCACTTGCTCTGACATTTACAGAAAATTCTCATGTCAGCATAGGTCAGATTGACAGTGTGGTTTCTTCTCAAACTCTACCTCTATCTCAGTCAAGCAATTTAGGGCCATCTTGTAGGAGTATGCAGTTTGATTTTTTACCTGAAACAATAAGTATAAGTGAACATGAATGCAGGGTTACTGATCATTCAGAAAGTCTTCTCGAAAATTATTTTGAGGATCAGAATATCAGACTGCAAAAGAAAACACAAGATATTTATGTTGAAATGAGTATGCCTAAGAAAACTTGTGAAAACAAAATGAAGAAAAAACGTACCGAGTACTATGCTGTATTTAAAAGGAAACAAAGAAGTAAGTCAGCTTTTAAAGAAAAAGAAAAAATAAATCAGCTTGCCTCAAAACAGTCTGCTAGAAAGAAGTCAGCTTTTAAAGAAAAAGAAAGGGTAAATCAGCTTACATCAAAGCAGTCTGCCAGAAAGAAGCCAGCTCTTAAAGAAAAAGAAAGGGTAAATCAGCTTGCATCAAAGCAGTCTGCTAGAAAGAAGCCAGATGTATTAGCAAAAGAATGTGCCAAGAAGCAGTCCACAAGACTAAACCAAGATTTTAAAGAAAAAGAAAGGGCATATCAGCTTGCTTCAAAGCAGTCTGCTAGAAAAAAGCCAGCTTTTACAGAAAAAGAAAGGGTAATTCAGCTTGCATCAAAGCAGTCTGCTAGAAAGAAGCCAGCTTTTACTGAAAAAGAAAGGGTAAATCAGCGTGCATCAAAGCAGTCTTCTAGAAAGAAGTCAGATGTATTAGCACAAGAATGTGCCAAGAAGCAGTCAGCCAGACAAAATCAAGATTTTAAAGAAAAAGAAAGGGCATATCAGCTTGCATCAAAGCAGTCTGCTAGAAAAAAGCCAGGTATATTAATGAAAGAATTTGCACAGAAGCAGGCATACAGACAGGACCCAGATTTTAAAGTAAAAGAGAAGATATATCAGCTAGCTAGTAAGCAGAGGCAAAGGCAAAAACCTTTCTTTTTGGAATGTGAAAGAATCGCTAAGCAGCAGCGTAGGCAAGAGAAAAGAAAATTAGAAGATAAATCTGAGCTGAACATGGAAAATAAAAGGCGTAAAATTGCTGAAGAAAGTTCACATGAAATTCAGCCATGTGCACTATATGATAGAAAAAGACATGAAAGTGTAGCAGAATGTCTTAAACAATTTCATGAAAATATTGCATTAGGACCTCTGTTTGTTTGTACTTGTTGTCACCAAACATGGTTTCGAAAAAGTGTATCAGTGCTAAAAAACACTAACATTATGAAGTGCAGTATGAAGTATTGCACAAAACTCAAATCAGTTGATAGCGAAGAGTGGATATGTCACACTTGTTTGTCAGCATTAAAAGATGGTAAAGTTCCCAAACTGTCAGTTGCCAATGGAATGAAATGGCCAACCAAACCTTCAGAGTTAGATTTGCATCAGCTTGAAGAAAGATTAATAGCACTACGTATTCCTTTTATGCAAATTAGAGAACTGCCACGTGGTGGCCAGTATTCACTTAAAGGAAATGTAATCAATGTACCCGTTGATATTCAGCCCACTGTGAACTCTCTTCCAAGACCTATGGATGAGAATTTTACAATTGCCATCCAGTTGAAGAAAAAACTGTCATATAAGAAAATAGATTTCAAAGAAAATGTCAGACCAATGAGAGTTCTGACAGCATTACACTGGCTTCTAACTAATAGTGATATGTATAAAGATTCAGGCATAACAGTTGATAACAGCTGGTTCCAGTCAGTAACTGAAAGTGCAGAGGATACTGTAAAAGAATTTCTGGAAATGTCAGTGCAAAATACAAATCCTGATACTGACATTAATGATTCAATGCTGGACAAAGATAACACTGTTCCTTTGGTACCTAAAATTAGGGAAAAGGGTGATGGATATGAATCAGATGGATTCAGTGAGGTAGATTGTAATGAGCATGTTGGAAATGTTGATACCTTGGTGGATGATGCTAATATTGAAAATAAGCTCGATCAAGTCTTGACCTTTGCCCCTGGAGAAGGACGACATCCCCTTAGTTTGTATCAAGATACAGATGCAGAGTATTTATGTTTTCCAACTATTTTTTGTGGTCAGAGGCGTCCCGATAAGACTGAGAGAACAACTTTAGTTCATTACAGTGACATTGTTAAATGGGAGCTACGAAGCATTGATAGAAGAGCTGCTCAGTCTGTTCCAAACATTTTCTTCAAGCATAAAAAGCTTCAAATGAAACAAATAAGTGACAAAGTTAACTTAGCTGTAAGAAGATGTAAAAATAAAGGTAAGAACATTACAGCAGCAGAGGCAAGAGATCCAGCATATTTGGAGAAGCTTGTGAAACTTGATGAAGGTTATTGTATATTTCGCCAGCTTAGAAATTCTCCAGCTTATTTAGAAAAAAGGAAGAAAGACATATTTGCAATGATTAGGCAACTGTCTTTACCTACTTGGTTTGTATCTTTGTCAGCAGCTGATACTAGATGGAATGATCTTTTGAAGATGTTAGCAAAACTGAATGATGGAATTGAATATTCAGACAAGGATGTTGAGGCTTTAAGTTGGCAAGAGAAAACAAGACTTGTTCAGAAAGACCCAGTAACTTGTTCAAGATATTTTGATCACAGGGTACAAGAATTCTTGAACACTGTCCTTAAAAGTGAATTTGAACCTATTGGGAAAGTGATAGATTTCTTCTATAGAGTGGAATTTCAGCAACGTGGTTCTCCTCATATCCACATGCTTATTTGGATCGAAAATGCACCTAAATTCGAAAAAAACAAGGATGAAGAAATAATTCAGTTTGTTGATAATTACCTTTCATGCAGTACGGAAGATAAAGAAATTGGGGAGCTTGTTGAACTTCAGTCACATAAACATTCAAAGTCATGCAGAAAGAAAGGAAAGGCAACATGCAGATTTGGATTTCCTTTGCCTCCTCTTCCAAGAACAATGTTGTTGCATCCTCTGGATGAAGACGTAGAAAAATACAAAAAGAAACATTCAGATCTTCAGAAATCAATGAATGAGTACAAAGATGTCTCTGAAATTGCATTTGATGATTTTTTGGAGCATGTTGCCAAGATGGACTTTGAAAATTATATCAAGTGTATAAGAAGTTCACTCACTGCTCCCAAAATTTTCCTGAAGCGGAATCCAAATGAGATGAGAATTAATTTGTTTAACAAAACTATTCTTCTTGGCTGGAAGGCAAATCTTGATATTCAGATGGTTCTTGAACCATATGGTTGTGCAGCATACGTTGTTGGTTATATAAGCAAATCACAAAGAGGCATGAGTGCACAGCTTGATGCAGCAGCAAGAGAAGCTCGTAAAGGAAATTTTGATATAAAGAAACAAGTAAGACATATTGGAAATGTGTTTTCAAACTGTGTTGAAGTGAGTGCACAAGAAGCAGTATATCTTGCTTTGCAGATTCCTTTAACAAAAGCTACAAGGGACATTGTTTTCATCAATACCTCCATTCCAGAAGAAAGAATATTTTTACTGAAATCTAAATCTGTGCTTGATGAACTTCCTGCTGAATCTACTGACATAGAAGCTGACAATATAATTAACAGATATGCAAAACGACCTAGACAACTTCAGAAATTATGTTTGGCAGATTATGTCTCTACAGTTGATGTTGTTTATCCTAAAGGGAATAGGTTACCTGAGAGGACTGACGAAGTAAATGAAGATGATGCCAATTCATGTGATTCTAGTGATGAAAATGATGATGATGATGACAAGAGTATTGAATCTGAATATCATGGAACAGACATGTTATATGTGGCAAAGAATGGGACAAAGTATAAACGGAGAAGAAATCCTAGAATAATACGTTACGTGAGGTATGATGTAAAGAAAGACTCAGAAAATTACTACAGAGAACGACTTATGCTGTTTATGCCCTGGAGAAATGAAGCAAAAGATTTGTTAGGTTCATTTGAAACATATGAAGCTCATTACAATGTTTTGAAAGACAATCTTGAATCTAAACGCAGTCAGTATGAACATCATATTGAAGAACTTGAGCTTGCAAGGCAAATGGCAGAAGAAGAAGATGCTTATGATGAGATAGCACCAAATGCAGAGCATGAAAATAGAGAGGCCGAAGAAGAAGGTGAAAGAGAAGCTGAAAATTTTGTATATTTTAATCCAGATAGAGTAGTAGAACGTCGACAATATGATATTGGTATAGAGATACAGTCCGCTTGTTCAGTGCCATCTGTAGAAATAAATGGAGTCCTGTTACCCAACGAACAGTACTTAAATTTGCTTAGGAGTTTAAATTTGAGACAAAGAGAATTTTTCAATCATGTTCTGAATTGGATGAAATGCAAAGAAGAACCACTCTATGCATTTTTGTCAGGTGGAGCCGGTGTCGGCAAATCGGTGCTAATTAAGGCACTGTATCAAAGTCTGTATAGATTTCTAAATTTGAGAGAAGGAGAAAATCCTGATGATATAAGAGTTCTTCTTTGTGCCTACACCGGCAAAGCTGCATATAATATCAATGGTGTCACTATTGCCTCAGCTTTTTTAAAGAAGTTCAAACAAGGTAGTGACCTTTTGTCAGCCGATGAACTGAACACCTTCAGAGTGAAATACAGACACTTGAAAGTGATTATTATAGATGAAATCTCCATGGTAGGAACAAACACACTGACCTTTCTAGATACGCGTTTGCAACAGCTCACTGGAACAAAAGCAAGTTTTGGTGGTTTAAGCATCATTTGTGTGGGAGACTTGTACCAGCTTATGCCAGTGTGTGACAAGTGGATATTCAGTGACCTGTCAAAGGGTGCTTCAGCTCTAGCATATAATTTGTGGAAGGATTATTTCAAATTGTATGAACTGGTTGATATCATGAGACAGAAAGATGATGTTGACTTTGCTCAGATGCTAAATCGGCTTCGACAGAATGAGCTGACAGAAGATGACAAAAATGAACTGAAGAAACATACTATCAGCCCCCATATGACAAATTATCCAAAAGAGGCTCCTCATTTGTTCACTGAAAACAAGTTTGTAGATAGACACAATGAGAATTATTTGAATAGATTGTCAGAAGAAAAAGTTGTTATCCCATGTCATGATACAGTTGTTTCTGCAAATATTTCCATTAAAAAATGCAGGAAACTCATTGAAGCACTTCCAGATGATTCGAACAAAACTGCTAATTTACAAAAGCTGTTGACAATAGCAGTTGGGATGATTTATGATATTACAGTCAATGTTAATGTAGAGGATGGTTTGACAAATGGGTCGACGTGTGTTGTCAAATTTATTGAGTACAAGATGGAAGGCACAGATCGTCCCAGTATTATATGGGTTTTGTTTCAAGATTCTCAAACTGGCCTGTCAACTCGTGAGAAATTTTCTAATAGGGGTTTGTACAGTACGAAAATAGATAAATCCTGGACTCCAATATTTGATATAGAACGAACATTTATATACAACTTCAAAACATACCAGAGAATTCAATTTCCTTTAAAACCATCCTGGACTCCAATATTTGATATAGAACGAACATTTATATACAACTTCAAAACATACCAGAGAATTCAATTTCCTTTAAAACCATCAGCAGGTAAGACTATCCATAAGGCTCAGGGGTCTACAGTTGATGAAATTGTTGTAGACTTATCTCAGACACGAGTCAGGAAACAACCACATATTCACTATATTGCTCTTAGTAGAGTAAGAAAACTAGAGAATTTATATATTTTGAATTTAAATGAATCTGCTATGGCTGTAGATGAACAAGTGAAAATTGAGATGCACCGGTTAAAAACATAAGCACTTCTTGAACTCTGTTATGTACCTTTATATAAAGTTGATTCTTCCAAGATCAAAATTGCGTTTAATAATGCAAGGTCCTTACATAAGCACTTTAAGGACATTGAATTTGAGCCAAATGTTTTGTCTGCAGATGTGATTGGGTTCGCAGAATCCAGGCTATGTGCAAGAGATGATAGTAATCACTTTGCTTTGAAGCATTTCAAACTGTTGAGACTGGATGAAACAGGACATAATTCTGGAAATAGGCCATTCCATGGGCTTGCTTTTTACATTAAGGACTATTTTGAAATTCAGAGAATAGAAAAATTCCGTTCTGACATATGTGAATTTATGTTGGCTACCTTGTACAGCAACGTAAAGGAATGTTTCCAAGTTGTATACTTCTACAGATTCCCTAAAAGTGTGCAAAGGGATTTAAAAAATGATATTCAGTGTCATCTCGTCCCATTGGTAGATATGAATACTAAATTAGTGATAATTGGTGATTTTAATATACAAGCAAATGACAAGACTTCAAATTTTGTAGATTTTATGATGAAACAATTCAAATGTGAGCAACATATTAATCAGTCAACTACTGATTCTGGATCAGTGATAGATCTGATTTTTACAAACTGTCCAGCATCCAGTGATGTTATTGAGGCTTACTGGAGTGACCACAAACTTGTATATAGTGCACTAGATACATAGATTATATTATGCATGTCAAAGAACACATAGAATTCACCCACAAGGTAATAAGCAATACCAACCTCCAGTCAGAGGTTGGTATTGCTGGTGGTTATAGCAAGGATGGGTGGCCACCAAACTAAATTCTATTATTTTCCATCATATGCACTATACAAGACATTTTCACTGCCTTTATCCTTACCATATTTATTTGTTTATAAGATAGAGGTTTTTCCTTTCCAATCAATCCCAAAACCTTAGATTCTTACTATTGGATGTAGATTTTTGGGATTGTTTTTGGAGAGTAAACCTATTTAAGGACTTGTCATGGTTAAGTGGTTAGATATTGTCATCTGAAATACAGAAGGTTATAGGTTGTAATCCAGGTTCAGAAATAGAGGTTTTCCATTCCAAAACAGTCTCAAAATCCTAGATCCATCTCACAAGATGGCTCTTACTTTATGGGATTGTTTAGGAGAGAAACCTATTAAGAGAGGTGCCATGGTTAAGTGGTTAGAGATGGTCAGTTAAGGTACATAAGGTTATAGGTTAGAATCCATATTTGGCCAGCCTGTGACTGGAAAACTGTCTGTGTCATCCAGCAGTAAGCGGGTACTTTTTTTAAAATTAAAATCTATAAGAAGTCTGGGTGAAGGATAGAGCAGGTGGACTTTGCCTTTCATATGCTATATCCACAATACTGGAGCTCCTTAGCTCAGTGGGTTAAAAGCTGACCTGCTGGTCAAGCGGATTTGGATGTGAATCTGGCTGGAGGCAGAATTCTTTCCAACCGTAAATGGGGTTACATTGTATGCAGCTTTTCATAACCACCCTTCTATTGTCCTGATATGACTCAAATCCCTTAAAACAGACATCAAAATTGCAAGTCATCCATTAGTCATGTATCAAAGATACAATGGGCCGCTAACCCTTACTGCATCTATGGGCATGAGGTTACTGGAAACCTTTGCTTTTATAAGTATGTATTAATAGAATGCTCGTCTTTTCATCATTCAATTTACATTTTACATTTCTGGACCTATTCTTAATTTGTTAGGTTGTTCTTCGGTTATAAGAGAGAGTTTTTCCCCTTCCAAAACAATCCCAAAAATCTAGATCCAGCTTGTATGAATGGTCTAGATTTTTTTTATGCCCCCGTGACGATAGTCAGGGGGCATTAAGATTTGCCCCTGTCTGTCTGTCTGTCTGTCTGTCTGTCCATCCGTCCGTCCATCCGTCTGTCTGTTCGTCACGCTTTATGGTATAGAGTTTATGTAATCAACTACTCCCACAGTTTTCAATGGATCTGTTTCAAACTTTGCATACATGTTGGGGACATATTGAAGATGTGCATGTGGATTTTTGTTGGACCTAGAATTAATTTTGACAGAATTACGGCCTTTTGAACTTAGTCATTTTAGGCAAATTTTTGCATTGTAGGGTATAGAGTTTGTGTAATCAACTCCTCCCACAGTTTTCAACGGATCTTTTTCAAACCTTGCATACATGTTATGGACATATTGAAGATGTGCATGTGGATTTTTGTTGGACCTAAAATTAATTTTGACAGAATTACGGCCTTTTGAACTTAGTCATTTTAGGCAAATTTTTGCATTGTAGGGTATAGAGTTTGTGTAATCAACTCCTCCCGCAGTTTTCAATGGATCTTTTTCAAACCTTGCATACATGTTGTGGACATATTGTAGATTTGCATGTGGTTTTTTGTTGAACCTAGAATTAATTTTGACAGAATTACGGCCTTTGAACTTAGTCATTTTAGGCAAATTTTTGCATTGTAGGGTATAGAGTTTGTGTAATCAACTCCTCTCACAGTTTTAAATGGATCTTTTTCAAACTTTGCATACATGCTGTGAATGTATTGAAGATGTGCATGTGGGTTTTTGATGGCACTAGAATTAATTTTGACAGAATTATGGCCTTTTGAACTTAGTCATTCTAGGGAAATTTTGCATTGTAGGGTATGGATTTTGTGTTATCAACTTGCTCCACAGTTTTCAATGGATCTTTTTCAAACCTTGTCTACATATGGTGGACATATTTGAAGATATGATGAGGCATATTGATAGGTCTAGAATTAATTTTGACAGAATCACAGCCTTTTTAACTTAGTCATTTTGGCAGTTTTTTTCATGGCAGGTTATGTTTTCAATGGATTCTATGTAGGTGCTTTATGGATATACATATCATGTGACAGGTGCTGCACGGGGGCATCATTAGTGTCTTACAGACACAATTTTCTAGTTGGGATTGCTTTTGATGGGAGAAACCCATCTAATAACAGAGTTTCATAAGACTGATTTGGATATTTGGGGTCATTCTACAGTTGGAAAAAAAATTATAGCCAAATAAATATGGTACCTATAATTTTAAGTTACAAGATTTAGTTACATTGTTGAAGGGCATTTTAGCCCATTTATACTCAATACCAGAATTGATGTGCATGCTAATTTCCTTCGGTCTTATGCATTTGTTGTTGTATTTAAACACAGAATATGGTAATACAATTTTTCATGATACTGCATAAGTGAATAGCAAGTTTGACTAGGTTTTTTTATTTTCTTTAACACTGCAGTAATATCTGGGTATAGTTCCTGAATAATATCCAATCCAATATTAGGATAAGCATAAACTTTCTCCACTGCTTTTGTAACCATATTAATCCTACTAAATGTCCCAGGGGCGTTGCATTTTATTAAAGGGATGGGGGTATTATTTAGAGCATAAAGTGTAGTAAATTACTGTCAATTACAGTAATATAAACAGTATTAAGGTGAATGGGTAAACTTACAAAGGAAGCAACTCTGCTATTTTTGACTCCATTTTCAGTAGGGGGCAACTCTTAAAGGAGCAAATTCTTCCCTTAAAGAGTAGGCCCAATGCCATAAAGCTACTTCATCCAAAGAAGCAAACAGGAATTCATGCAAATTAATAAAACATTATTTTTCATAAAAGTGGCAAGTGACGTATATTAGAGCAGGGTCATTTATTAGGATTAATACAGTATACTGTCTTTGTCACACCTGCAAGGATTAGAAATTGAGACTTAGGTATTACTTTTCAAGTGGTGATAGTTGCAGCATAAACTTCAGTTTGGGTTTTCTGGTTTAGCTGTGTCTGGTGACAATGAGCAGATAGGTGAGACACAGCACCCTGCTGCATGAAGTAAGAGTAGATGCACTGTTTTCAGTTGAACCAGGAACAATTCTTTATATATATATATCTACTGTAAACTACTTTCACTTCTTATAGTATGATATTTTTAAGAATCATTTGTTAAGAAATACAGGTAAACCTGTCTTTAAGGCCACCTCTATTAAGCAAAACCTGTCTTAAGAATCCAAAAATCTCGTATTTCGAATTAATACTTATGGTGTAAATTGAACTGTATTTAGCAAGCATCAGTCGTAATCAAGCACTTTTAGACCTTCTCTTAGATACTTAATTGCTTAAGACAAGTTTGACTGTATCTGTCCAGCTGTTCAAGTGTCATATTTTTATGAGAGTGGCATTTTCTATAAAATTTCACTATCTGGAACAGTGATATCTCAAAGTTATGCTCCTAATCAAGTAGATGAAACATTTTTTTACATATATTTCTTATATCAGACCAGTGGTATGTCTGTCTTGGACTTTGTTCCTAATGAGAGTGGACTGTAGTATACTTGCTCAAAGAAAGAAAGAAATGATACAGGGTTAAAGAGAAATGACACTTTTAAAAATATCAAGGTTAAACAATTGATATACCAGTATCAAGCACCTGTTTCTAATTAACTGACCTGTGGACCTGAAATTTGATCTTTGGCTAGCCACCTGTCTATAACCGAAAAGGAATGTATTTGATAATGAATATGAAGAACAGCAGTGTGAAGTAAAGAACTTGGATAATACACCAACAAAAATATTCAAAGTGGATTATGAAGAACTCTAGCTTGATGGAATCAAAATCAGACACTCATTGCTGTTGGAATGTTGGAACCTAACATGCATCATTGTAAGATACTAGATTTTCTATGAGGATGATACACAATTCACAGAACAGTTGATAACCATTGCCAGTAAGAAGGCCGTGTTCAAAACTGTTACATAGACATATTTTTTATTTAAGTAATAATTATGACAGGGCTCAGTAGGCATACCAGCATACCAGCACATTCAAAAGACTCAAAAGCTGTGGAAGACCAGTGCTGTTTAATGCTGAATCAATATTCTTCTTTTGAAAGTTATCATGAGGGAATGCAGGAAACATAGTGAATGCTTATCTGACCCCTATGCATGCTACAGGATACGGCATGTTATGAAGATGTCTTGGTATTGCATGCCACATTTTCACAACTGTTTAAGACAAATGTCATCTTATGAAATCTAACAGGTCAGTTGTCACAACATACAACATGCTAATGACAAGACGAGTGACTGCTGTTCCAGCAATGCATGTTATGATACAACTGTTTTCAGCAGTACCTACTCCTACCAACATCATGTGAATGTTCTTCCATGTGGAATACTTTGTGTCATTCTGATAGATATCTACAGCCAGAGATATTATTTCTACAGCCAGAGATATTATTTCAAAGCAGGTCCTGATTTAGTGCTGAAATGCCATATAAGGGGAAGACATTCATAACTTCTTCTTGTGTTACCTCTATGGCAATGCAAATGAAGCACACATCTGGTATATTAGTTTCATCTCTTGAGCCTTTTTAACGAAATTTCACTATATATATTGACTTCGATGAGCTACTGGATTAAGATGGCATAGAAATGGACTGAATTAAATTATCATAAACCTGTTGACAGTCATTATTAGGTACCATTTTTTTTTCTGAGACAGTATACTACCAGTCTAAATTATTTTATCTTATTTGATCTATGATTCAGTGAATATGCTACGTAGAAGTGTCTCCATAAACTTAATTGTTTTATTGTCTTCATAGCAGGAACACAACATTGAATCAACATTGATTCAATTGCATGTTGAATCAGTGTTGATTCAATGTTTATTCCGTGTTGTATGCCTAAGTGATTTCATGTTTTGAGATTTTATATCATGAATTTAATACATCAGCTTAACAGCAGGAAAATTAGCATTTGATGTCTTTATTTGTAAATTTTAATTAATAAAATCACACAGTGGGGAGCTATGTGATATTTTGTACCTGTAGTCGGACAGAACGGGTAAGAAAATTTATCATTATATTAATACTCATAGATTTTTATGTAGTAAAATGCAGCTGCCTAGTCACTTTTGCAGCAAGCCATCATCTAAGAGCCATCCAAACCAGCTGAAGAGTATGTCAGAAAACCTTAAGTTTGAAGTATTGATGAGAAGTATAGCCTGTACCATAAAAAACACCTAAATAGTTGTTTGCTGCAAATGAAGACAAAGGTATCTCCACTTTACCGCATAAAGATTTGTTGAGCACTAAGGAAATAATGTCTTTCTTACCCATTCTGTCCAGATACAGGTACAAATAACCAAGGAAAGTCATAACATACATAAATTAAAAAAAAAATAATTTCTTCTGTTTTCCTTCTGTTTACCTAGTGCTCAACCATCATTCTTATCCACCTGTAAGATGAATGGCTTCCCTCCAAACCTTAAATATGTCAGTCATCTGAAAGGACTCAGGAGAAAGCATTCAGTGCATTATATTCTTTATGAATGTATTGGGAAATAAAGAAGTTGTCTGGAAAGAAAACAAGTATCAGTTGTTTGGTGGGAATTCTCGCATTTTGTGTAAAATCATGTTATCATCCATCCTGTATAAGATATCCGGCCTAAATTGAATATATCTATTGGTAGTCAGACATTAACTAGGTCACATCTCTAAGATGGCCTTCTAGCCATTGTATGGTAAAACCTTTGGTCCAGGATCCAAGATGACAGCCTGTTCAATTAGTCTCACATAGGCTTAGAAGACATTTATTGTGACAATGTCAACTCAGGTGAGCGATTCAGGGCCTCATGGCCCTCTTGTTTTTAGAGTATGTGGTTAGAGTCATTTAAGGTATTTAGTCCAGAAACTTTTTAACGACCCTCGCCCACTTGTCCAGGTTAAAGGTGAAAATTAAGTTGCCTTTGTAAGCTTTGTTTGAGCAAAATTTGCTGTCATCATCAGAAAATAAGAGAACTGTTACTGTGTCTGTTTACAAAGACTGTCACAGTGATTTTAATGTCAAGTGAGATATTTTGTGGGGTGAAAGTGTTAAACAATACCTCATTTTATAGGTTTTTCTAATTTTCATGGATTTTATTAAGTTTACTCATGTTATCTCACTCAGATTTCAAAGTACCCTCTTTTTTCAAAGAATATAGTATGGACACATTTTCTTATTTTTCTTAACATTTCGGTTCCCTTTATCTCAAACTCAGTACTAATATCTCAAAGTAAATTTTCTGGAACCAGAAAATTTACTTTGAGATATCAGTTGTTTGAGATGAACCTAGGCTTCAAGATATCGGGAGTTGACTGTATGTTTTAAATCTCCTGGGCTAACTAGTTGTGAGACATGACATGAAAGCTGTATTTAGACTGTCCAAAAATAGCTGCTTTTTTTTAAGAAATATACATGAAAGCATGTTGAATTTCATTTCAAATGGAAGAAATCCAAAGGTGAACCAAATGTTGATGTGTCCACAACAAACAAATCAAAGGTACTCCAAAGTATAACTATTGTCGTCTGCAAATATAAAAGATGGCTGCCATTTTGGATTGCTTTTCTTTTGATGATTGAAAAGAAGAAATTGAAGATTTTCCTTATCTTGAAGTTTGTATTTAATTCAATTGAATATTGAGCATTTGAATTTAACAAATTTGAGTAAATTGTAAGTGACATTGAGGCATATGGGTACACCTCCATGTTATTCACCATTCTTACAAAGGGTTATAATTTTTGTGACTTTCTGTTTGCTTCTCTGAATGACAAAGCCCTACCAAAATGGGGTCTACTCTTAAAGGAAAGAATTTGCTCATAGGGAAGCAATTTCTTTCCTTTTGGAGTTGACCCCAATTTAGAAGAGAGACAAAGGTTTATGAAAATTGAAGAGTTGCCTCCCCTGAAAGAGTACTTATCTAGTCTAGTCAATTCCATTACCTTGCAAGGTTGTCGAGGCACCACAGATCACTTTACAACAATCCCTTTCCACCTAGTTCTTACTTCAGCTGCACTAATTGTGCTAGCAAAGTGCAACCCTGTCCACTCTTGAACCCTTGTTCTGTCTGCATCTTTATACCCCCTACATACGAAGTATATCAAGGGGTATATAGTTTTCGTCTTCCCGTCCGTTCGTCCGTCTGTCCGTCCGTGCATCCGTCCATTAACATTTGCATTAAAGTTTTGCGTTAAGTTTTTAATTTTGCTTATGTTTCCAATATCCTTTGGTGAAGCCTGTTGGTATGTGCCTAGATTTACTTACAGGTTCAAGCAGAATACTTATCATCATCTGGATGCTGCTGCTGACCTAAGCTCAAGGTCATAGACTTAAACATTTGCATTAAAGTTTTGCATTAAGCTTATAGGCTTCTTTTATATTTCTTATATGTGACCCGTCGCGCAAAAAGGGACGAGTTGGGTGTCCTATAGCGAAATTTAGTTTTATGTCTCAGTTGTTAGGCAAATTCGGAAAATATCAAAACGTTGATGGTTCTTGGCCATTTTTGGGTTCAAATTGTCTGCAGAACGTAGGTACCGTCATGAGTCGTCACAAATGTTTCGATGACGTTGTGGTGACATCGCAAAATAAGATGGTTCAGACTGAACTTGTAACTGATAGATAAAGTAACTGTTTGTTTTGTGTGCTGTCCTTGGGAGTTTTGTTTGCTGGATAAATATTCCGAATCATGCTTCTCGGGGACCACTTCCTGCAGGTATGACAAAGAGATCAAACACTACACCAAAGCAGAGAGTGGACAAAAGTGTTCGTTAAATCGTGACGTTGTCGTTAACTTTAGTGTATTTCCACTTATACACTAGTAACAGAAAAATTTATTATCTGAAAAGCATAAAATTTACCATCATGAAAATTATACCTACGTGTAGCTAAATGATTTTCGCAATATACAAAATATTTTTGTATGTTTGTGATCTCTAGTTGCAGAGTTGTGATTGTTTAAAGATCGCGTAAATTTTTAGAAAATTCTGGTTCCACTGACGTCAATGATTACGTTACCAAAATTTGCCCCAAGAAAGTACCTAAATGAGGTTAAAGAAGTGACAGATAGTAACTATAGATATCAGGAAAGCAAGAAACTTATTATTGTACAAATGATTTAGCTAGTTATTGGTGCAACTTTCTTGTAAATACCTATCATACTTTTCTCACAATGATTTTTTGAGCTATAGGAAGAAATGCATTAAAGTCAGTGGTAAAGTCACGATTTAACGAACACTTTTGTCCACCCTCTGTAAGCATTTTGATGTACTATCAAGTGACATGAACATATAGATGTATGAGCCGCGACGAGACCAAGACAGTGGCATCTGCGCCACACGAAGACTAAGATCAGTCTGGACATCTGCCCAGTCTGATCAGAAGTTTCGCTGTGCGCGTAAAGGATGGCAAAGGGTCTAAGCCACCTTCATGCCGTCGGCAAAGACTCTGATCAGACTAGGCGTAAGCCCAGGTTGATCTGAGTCTTCGCTGGGCGCACATACCACTTTGTTGGCTCTGTTGTATCGTGGCTCCATTATGTAAGCATTATCAAAACAATATAAAGCTGTTCTTCATGGGTCTGGAAGAGTGTCATTTTAATTATACACTGTAAAAAATTCGTAGATTTTACAGAAGAATCACTGGCAACCAGCTGCCAGTCCATTTCCCATTATTTTTACAGGCGTTTGCCTGTAAGACATTTTCGGAAGTGTTATATTACATGTAACTGGCTGCACTCGAAAATAACTTTATAGTGTTGAAGGGCAATATGACTAAAACAACGCCTTCTATTCTATCATACTGTGCGTGATGGTTTCTGCAATTTTTAAGGGCTCCCGTAAAAATAACGGGAAATGGACTGGCAGCTGTTTTCCAGTTAATAAAATCTATGGATTTTTTACAAGGCAATGGTAACTGATGGTATTTTCCTTGGTTTTTGGTCCAAAAAGATTGCAACTGCTTATTAGAACCGCCTCATTCGGCGATGAGGCGGTTTTAACGAGTAGTAACCATCTATGTTTTGAGACAAAAGAAGTAAAATAATGCCGTTTTCACAAAACGTGTGGGACAGTCTGACAGAGTTTGGTAAACAGCCTCGACAAAAATAGTCTAAAATTTCACGCGTACAACATCATACACCAGTTTTGGTTAGACACTTAATTCTAAACTTTTTTTGAGAACTCGCATAATGCCCCACTTTTCCCTCTACAAGTTCGGTTTTCAATGGTGTTCATTAAACGACCTTGTTAACATGGTGCTCGAATTTTTTCTTCTTTTTTGCATGAACTCAGTCCAACTTTCAATGAATATGCGTAGAAAATCATAGAAATGGCCGTTTTTACGTGAAAAGAGTGGCATGACGTCATTCCGAAAAAAATGTAAAGAAAATATGGACCAGTTCACGCCTGCTTATTATCTCCTGAAGCCCAACAGCGTGATGTAAATAGAAAATATTGAGGGTATGTCCGGTTGCGCTGGAGGGGACTAGAAACTGGGATGACACAAAGGTGAGTAAACCAGCTGAACTGATATTTATTCTTTTCAAACGTCAAGTCTCAAAAATTGGGGAATGTCATGAATGCAACCCTCTATTCATCTCCTATAGGTGTGAATCGAATTTGAAACCAGATTCTGTTTAACAGCAGAAATCCGGAGCAAGGGTAGTATATATTATGCCATTTTGACTGCATGCGAACAAATTGGATACAGATTCCTGAAGCTGTCAAGCGTACTTGATTCCATCCATCACCATAACTTAAAAGAGCTTTAAGGTTAATGTTCTTTACCGACCGAACTACATTCCGTTACTATTCGTTGCGAAAATAATGGCCATTTTGTTGAATTTTGTGATTAAGGGGATCGGTTGGGCTTAAATGGATAGGTTGTGATTGAGGGGAGTGTGAAATATTGGTTTGGTGTTTGTCCCCTTTGAGTTATTGTATGTTTCTCGGGCGAGGTGAGGATTGGCTGGCAGGTGCTCTGGTAACCAGGATTTGGTAGATCGTTTTGTGTAGGGTAGGCGATGTGGAGGCGGAAGTTAGACTCACTTATCTTCTCTACTCTACTTTTCTCTGCTCTACTCTTCTTTACTCTGACTCTAGGCGGACAGTGCAGTGCAACACGATGCCGAACAGTAATTAAGCTGTAAGGTAAGTAACGTACTGTTAATTTTGAACAGTACTGTACATTGTTCCTCCCTCCAAGAGGAAATCCGAGTAGACCAGGCCCTGCCGCCACGGGAAACTAACAGGAAGCCATAAATGGGGAGCCACAAAAGTTGTTTCCCTTTACATGAAGTAAACCAAGTTCTAAATGATGGCAGAAACCAACGCCCAATAGTATTATGGCCATCCTATGCAGCATTAAACTCGTACAAATAAAGTTATTCGGGCCATATAAACTAGCTGATACAGGATTAGGATTTCTAATAGTTTGAATATAGTGACAAAAAGCAAGGACGAAAAAAAGAAAAAAAAAAAAAAAAAAAAAAGAGAAGAAAATTTGAGATTTGAACTTACACGGGACAACTCTCATGTCAACATTCAGCGGACGAAACCGCTCAGCTATCTTACCATGTGACACAATTGGTAGACAGTTAGGACATATAGCTCGAACACACTGTACATCTTTCCTTTTTTATATCCCCCCACCCACCCACCTCCACCCCATACGCGCAACAGATTGATTAAGTTAGCTGTATGTACAAAACTGTTATTTATCTTTAAAAAGCTCCACCAACTGTAATACTTTTCGGACAAGTCAGCAGATTTCAAGGGCCATTTCATTCCACAGTGTCAATCGCTAAGCTTTAACGGCAGCCACATCCCGTTTTGAAAAACCCGGACACATCTTTAACATATTCAGTGTCTTCATGTCTCTCAAGTACAGTCCCAAATGACCCCTCGTCTTCATCACAGCCAGAATTACTGTCCAAATCACTGACATTTTCTTCATTTTCAAGGTAAAACTGTTCACTTCTTGAGGGGATAGCAAATGTTTTTCACATCAGTAACTAAATCTAGGGTATCTTTATCACCATCTTCTAAGCTTAGGAAACAAGTATCGGAAGGGAAATCTTTGACTGAAGTTGTTGTTCGACTCATATTTTCGCGGCATCAAAACTTAAACACTCTTCCAAGGGACTCAACTTTATTTACGTCAAATATTTGACTGGCTGGCGGGAATAAAAGCCCTTAAAATAAAGCCTGAAATGATTTGACAAAAGTGCGGGCGAATGAAATTGAATTTAATAAATCGTGACGTCAACGTTGCGACGTAATTTCTTGAAACAACGTCATCCACCCAACTCGTCCCTTTTCGCGCGACGGGTCACATATCCTTAGATGGAACCTTTTGATATTTGACTAGGGCTACTTTTAGGGTCATACAGAGTAGTTTACATCATCTGGATGCTGCTGCTTACCAAAGGTCAAGGTCACAGACTTGTGTATTTGTGTTAAAGTTTTGCGTTAAGTTTATATTCTTTGCTTATATTTCCAACATACTTCAATGAAACCGTTTGATATATGACTAGGTTTACTTAAATGTTCATGCAGAATACTTGACATCATTTGGATGCTGCTGCTGAACGATGGTCATGGTCACAGACTTAAACATATGTGTTTAAGTTTTGTGTTAAGTTTATATTCTTCTTTTGTATTTCCAATATCCTATGATGGAACCTTTTGATATTTGATTAGGTTTGATTGACTTGTAGGTTCATAGCTGCTTATCAACGGTCAAGGTCACAGACTTGTATATTTGCATTAAAATTTTGCATTAAGTTTTTATTCTTTGCTTATATTTCCAACATCATTTGATGAAACCTTTTTGATATATGACTAAGTTTACCAGTTCATGCAGATTAGAGATTAGTTGACATCATCTGGATGCTGCTGCTGACCAAGGTCATGGACACAGACTTATATGTTTACATTAAAGTTTTGTTTTAAGTTGGTACTCTTTGCTGATATTTGTAATATACTTTGATGGAACCATTTGATAGGTGACTAAGTTTACTTTTAGGTTCAAACCATGTATTAGATTGGTTTCATTAGGCAGTACTTTCATTAGGCGGTGGCGCTGGTCCGGGGTATACGTGAGCCCCTGCACTTGCACTAATCTTTTTCCTTTCACTTTGCCTTGTAGAATTTAAAATGTCTTTGCTAAGCCAGAAGACCTCCAGATATGGCCAGACCACCTCAGTTCTGTTTCTTGACTATGATCAGAAGTTTGTCATATTCTTTCATTGCTGAAAGTGTACACATTCCTCTTAAACATGCAGTTATGTTGAAAATGGTAATGGATCCTTTATGGATATGCAGACAGCAAGGACTCATACCAGCATTTACAGCCATGTAGCCAAGCTATAGTTTCCATTAGAGTTTCTGCAGAGTACATAAAATAAGATGGGTCTCCATGGCCTTATGGTTAAAAGCACTGACTCGTAAACATAATTAGGTCTTTCACTGCTGAGGGTTGGACCTATTGCCACGTCAGAAGTGAGAATTTGAGAAAACCACCTTCTGCTTCAGTTGATTTTTCTGCAGGGGCTCCAGTTTTCATTCTCTTAATTAATGAGCTACTCGTAAATGGAGAGTACATATTTTCCTTTCAATTAGAGAAGCCCCACACAGAGAGCAAAATTGAGCCAGAGTCTGGGACATGACAAACCAACAAAGTGGCATGTGCACCCAGCTAAGACTCAGACTGCCTGGATATCCACCCAGTCTTATCAAATTTTTCGCTGTCAGCATGGAGCTAGCATTATTATATATCATTAGCTACCCTGGAAGTGCACAGCTAAGACTCTCATCAGATGGGGGAGTTCTCTGGCTGATCTGAGTCTTTGCTGGGTGCACATGCCACTTTGTTGGTTTTGTCATGTTGCGGCAAAAATATATTTGTTCTTGAAGAAAGGATTAACTTTGGGATGCAAATACTTTCCGTTGAAGTAGCCTCCCTTCAAATGTAAAAATTGTGACACAAGTATTGGAAAATATAGAAACAACATGTACCATTTTAATCCTAATAAATGCCCCTGCTCTAATAAACGCCCCTTGCCTCTTTTCCGAAAATAATTTTATACTCTTCTTCTTCTTCTATTAAGGTAAGGGTAGAAATCATCAGTGGATTGTAGTTTACCCTGTGTAAAACTGCGATGCCCGATATAAACAGATAAAAACACCCAAGTCCCCAGTTAAAACTATTTACAGATGGCTGTGGAAGCTAGTTGGACATCTGGAGTGTGGGATGCAGGTTGGCAAGGGCTTCCCTGAATCCCTGAAGAGTCTGGACATCGGTGACAGATGTTGGCAACTGGTTCCAGTTGCTGATGGTCCGAGGATAAAAAGAGAGCTTGTATGCATCACTGGTGGCCTGTAGTTGGCATAGATGCTGCGATCCTCTGGTAGGATGGTCGTTAAACTGAACAAAGTCAGGACAGATGTCAATGATGCCATGCTGGATCTTGAATAACATAGTCATCCATCCTGTTAACGTATCGTCTATGTTGGAGAGACTCCCAGCCAAGGCTCTGTACCATGTTGGTACTTCTATATTAATTGGCATGAATTCCTGTTTGCTTCTCTGGATGAGGTAGCTCTTTGACATTGTGTCTACTCTTAATGGAAAGAATATGCTCCTACAGGAGCAAATTCTTTCCTTTAAGATTTAACCCTTACTGAAAAGGGTGGCAAAAATGGTAGAGTTGCTTCCTCTGCAAGAATAGCATTTTCCCCATAATACTGTTTATAAGAAGTACTTGGCAGTGGCTAGATTACTGCATTTTAGGCTCTATGTAACGGCTCCCTTTCATAAAACTAGAAGCCTCTGGGGCGTTGAAAAGGATTACTAGGTAACTTTGAAGACCTCCATACTCACTTTGAATTAATTTAGATTTAGCTTCCTTGAGCCTAAAGCTTAAGCAAAACAGAAGCCTTTAGTTGCTGAGTTGGTTTGCAAGAGGTAGAATCTTTCAAATTATTTTTACTTTTATACTTGCAGAATAAACATGGAAGAAATTACATCCCAGATACCATGCAGAGATAAACAGATTTCTCTTCTTACTGATTTGTTTGGAAATGTAAGTCTAGTTTAGTAACATACATGTATGCACACTCACTTTAGAAATGTAAGAAATAGATTGGTGGAAAATTAAATTTTTGTTCAAATTATTAGTAACGGATGCAAAAATGAATGATTTGTGACTTTTCCATGAAAGTGTCAAGACTGATGGATCATTAACAAGTCAAAAGTTTTTATGGTATGGGTCACAGTAAGTTTTGCAGTACCAGTTCCTGTTTTCCATAGGTGCTTTTGCAGCCATCATCATTAATATTAAACCTACACCCATTTCTTAAAGGTAGGTTCCTGTACTTTGGAATGCATCATAATTTTGATGATCTTTCGTCCAAGTTGTTGGAAAGCACTTATAAAAGGAAATGAATAAGTTTTACAAAAAGTGTAAATAAAAAAAATATTAGAAAAGTTGTTTTGCAAGGGATTTCCTAACTCTGCTTCGCACACCAGTTAGCGCTATTTTTAGTTCGCGCCAAAATTAGATAACGCAGCTGAGGTCATGCTGCATTGCATTTTGGGATAGTTTTAACCCATCCACCATGCCAGGACCTCTAGGAGAGCTCACGACAAGGGAAAATTGACCTTTGGAGAATGGCATCAGAAATCGCGCTCTTATAGACATAATAAACATAGTTATTTTTAGAACTGGAATTCCAACGAAAGAAAATAAACCAAAAGGGAAAACGACTATTTCCTTCAACATCTGACGAGTTTCTCAGTAGCAGCAAATTCAGAAAAATAAGAGAATTCAATACTGCTCAGAAAAAGACGAAATTATTTTGTGGACATAACTGTTATCCCTAGTACAGGAACCTACCTTTAAACCCTATCATTCTTATAAAGCTTAGTTACAGTCATTCAGAGGGTCTCTAAAGATACATGTACTAGGAATTCTATGATTTGGGCTGATTGGGGATAACACTTGGACAAGGCCAACATAACCATCAACTTGATTTCTTCTATATTGCATTCAATATAAAGTGCATTTCAAGTAGTTGTATCCAAGAGGGCATGGGAGGTTTGGACAAGGTGGACCTAACATTGGTGCAACATCCATGATACAGCATCAGTGTTAGGTAGACATTGTACCAAGATTGTGGCGCCACTAGGATGCTTCTCAGTTTCTGTATCTATGAATGATGACAGGATGTAAAAGTGGACAACTTTCATTAATTCTAAGTGATTTAAACCAAGAAATGAGGTAAACAAAAACTTAGGCAAGCCATTTATATGTATCTGTCACCTTTTTTTGTTTGATGTTCATGTAAAAGAGATTCATTTTGAAAAACATTGCAGGTCTGACAATATGGCATTCTGACAGCTCTTGCTTTGGGACAGTATTTCTATGTGGCTGGACAGTTTATAAAGTGCCAGAATTAGTTTGATTTGCAAACATCATGGATTCAGATGAGGGGGCTCAAATGAGCCTGCTCATCTGGATCTCTATTCTTTGAATTCTCAGTATGAGACAGCTTTGGCAAAAGATTACTAAATTTTGCAGACATAATTTGTTGTTGTCTGCTTTTTGACACTTAAAGGGTAAAAAAAAAGTCATTTTGTGAAATATTGCAGCCCTGATCAGACAATATGGCTGTTCAGGCTGCTCTTGCTGCAGGATTATGTCTGTATTTGATTGGGTCTCTGTGTCTTAATGTGTCTCATGTTAATATTCCAGCCAAGTCACCTTACCCCACCAGCTTTGTTTCTCTATGGACACACAGCAACTGGAAAATCTTTGGTTGTCAACACTTTACTACAGAAACAGAAGGTAAACAATAGCATATGAGCAGTGACACGAGAAAATCTACAAAGTGGTTGTATGTGCAACGCAGACTAAGATCAGCCTGGGCATCCGCTTACTTCAATCAACTCTTCGCTAAGCACTTAACTGGTAGCTAAGGTCCTAGGCTACCTCCATGCGGACAGCGTAGGCTCTGATCAGACTGGGCGGATGCCCAGGCTGATCTAAGTCTGCGCTGGGCACACAATCACTTTGTTGGTTTTCTCATGTTACGGCTCATATTATATAGCCAGAGCTCTAGATAATGTGGGGTTTTAAGGACAATTGTGAGATAATTTTCTTATTTCTCAATGAAAACATACGTTGTGTTCCTTCATTAGAACCGTGGCAAAGTTATACGAGGGTGTGGCTTACATTGCATAAAACTTCAGGCAAACATGTCCATGTACATCTTTGCAAGCCAAGGACACTTAGTCCACTTTGTGTCGTGGGTACCCTTGGTTGATGGCCATTTCCTGCAGTGCCATCTTTTGGCTTCAGCGAGTTGTTTCCCTTGGCGTGTGTTATGTTTTTGCAATCAGAAGGTCTGTTGCAAAATACAGTTGTTCCACAACATCACATAATTTTTTAAAACACTGATGAACTTGTTAAATATTGACCGGCTTCTCTTTCACGGTAAACAGGATATTTTTCTATCGACATTCACATAGGTGCCTACTATGAATTAAATCTTTAATTACGATTAATTTGATTGGATGCAATGGAAGTTGTTTGCATCCAATGAAATGATGCAGAGGGAAATTGATTAACCAGTAAGTTTTCATTGTTTTTGCAGCTGCCTCATGTGCTTGTTCATTGTGTAGAATGCTACAGCCAAAGATTTCTATATGAACACATCCTGAATCAGCTGAATGGAGAATTAACTACCTTGGTTGAGAGCTCTTCAATGATGAGGTGTGAAAACATGAATGACTTTGTTCGTTTGCTGAAGCAAGTGCTGATGGAGAAAGGACTCAGTGACCAAACAGTTTATATTGTAAGCTCACCACCTCCTACAAAAATGACATTTAAAGTTAAATGATGTAAAATGTACCTAACCCACATCAGGCCCAGTTGTTCAAAAGTAATGTCTTTAGTCAACAAGACACTAAAATTTCAAATGTATTATATGCAAAAATGCTACCATTTTTTGCTGAAAAAATGTAAGGAACTTTTGTAGTGCAAAAGTTCCTCACATTTTTTAGCAAAAAATATGAGCCCTCTTGATTTTCTGTGTACTGGAAGACTTAAAGAAACACTGACTAATGACTATGTTGAGCTAACGATTCTTTGGACAGCCCGGCCCTGGTGTTTAACACTGTGGGATGACTGCTTAGATTCAGTGTTTGAGAAACTTGAGGGGCACAACTGCATAAAAAGTAACTCTAAATTTGCATGGTCCCAGTCAAAGTAAAGTTGTCATCTATTGTTTTGTTTGATAATAGATTGTTTAAAGGTAACTAGGCAAAATCTAGCACGGAGAAATGAATTTACAAAATGTTGCAGTGTTTAAAAGTTTTGTTTACTTTTTTTAGTCTTGTAATTTGTGGTCAGAACACCTGATAAGGATTTCAGTTGCATAAAATGTTGTTTTTGTTACAAGTATACCCACCATGGCTAATCACCTGTGCAAAAAAATAACAAACAAAATAAAAACACATACTAAAAAGGAAGAGGTACATATCTGGATCAGATTTTCAAATCATTTCATAAATAATGAATTTTTATTCTTTTCTGTTTGTATATGATAATATTTACATTTTAGGTTCTTGACAAAGCAGAGAGGCTTAGAGACATGGAGGCAAATATTCTACCTGCCTTTCTTAGACTACAAGAACTTGTAAGAAATATTTCTTATTACGATGAATGGAAACACTTCCAGAGGAGTTAACTCTTGTTAAGATTTTGACTCCCATTTCATTGAGGACTACTCTTAAAGGAAAGAATTTGCTCCTGTAGGAGCAAATTCTTTCCTTCTAGAATAGTCCCCTTTTTGGAAGAGTTACGTGATTCAAGGAACTAGCAAACAGGAATTATTCGCAAAAGTTGTTTCCCATGGTAAAACGGTGGGTGGTGTGTGTGTGTGTGTGTGTGTGTGTGTGTGTGTGGGGGGGGGGGTTATGGAGGTGTATCCATTCACCTTAAGTCACCACGAGAATAATTTTTTCACCTACCAAGACTCAATGCCTCATACTCACAAAGGCCACATTGTCAGAAAACTTGCACCTTCTGGTCAGAGAATTTACATTTTGCCCAGTTGGAGTATGTCTATATGAACAAGTGAACCACCTGTATGCTGATCAATCATGGCTGCATTTGCCAAGATAGGAAATATCTTTTCATCATTTTGTTTAAATTACCATTTCTGGAAATATTTTTGCATGTGGCTGCTTTATTTACTTCTTTTGGCCGGGCTGAAAGCCAGATTTGTAGTGAAATATGTGCAACAGAGTTTTCTGGTTATGCACCTTTATTAAAGCCACATATAGTAGGATTGTTTGATCAAACTTTTAGGGCTATTAGATGTATCATATGGTACTTGTAAGAAAATTACTTTAAGCAGAACAGACCAGAGCAGAAATTAAACAAAAATCAGGCCATAATTAGATGGAATTAGGGTTGTTAACAAACATGCATCATAAATCAGTTGTAAGCTATGGTGTCTCTATATCATAATTGTCAATACACTGTAATAAAATCTCTTCATTCTCCACAAAAACTACCGTATTAATCCTAATAAACACCCCTGCTCTTATAGATGCCCCCTGCCTCTTTTTAAAAAAATAATGTTTAATTAACTTGCACGAGTTCCTGTTTGCTTCATTGGATGATGTGGCTCTTTGACCTGGGGCCTACTCTTAAAGGAAAGAATTTGCTCCAAGAGGAGCAAATTCTTTTCTTTAAGAGTTGACCCCTACTGAAAAGGGGGACATAATAGAGTTGCTTCCCCTGTAAGTATACCCATTCACCTTAACACTGATTATTAGAGGTATTTGGCAGTATTTGATTTACTACACTTTAGGTTCTAAATTACATCCCCTTTTCGTAAAATGCAATGCCCCCTCAGGGGGGCGTTGAATAGGATTAATACGGTAGTTTCCCTGAAGAAACATCTTACAGTTGCTGAGGTGTTTCTTCAGGAGAGCCACAGTACATTTCTATGGCAGTTTAACTCTTTAAGGCCCAGTGACAAAATTAGCAAAATTTGCAAACAGCGTAGATCCTAATTAGGCTGCTCATAATGAGCCGCCTCATCTAGATCTACACTTTTTGCCCTCTAGTCTTTGCATTCTCAATATGAAATGTCTTGGATAAGGTATTTTTTAAATTTTTGCAGATGTAAATTTTGTCGTCTGCTTTTTGGTGCTTAAAGAGTTAAGAAAGCTTATCCCAGGATTGTCATGGAAAGCTGTAGGCACATCTTTTAACCTTTTTTCAGACCCAGCAGAACTTGTGTGTAATCATGATCTCAGAGATAGTTTGGGAGAAATACAGAAGTGGGACTGGCTTCTCAGAACCTTTTGTTATTCACTTTCCTGACTACAGTAAAGGTGAGAAAACATACTTCTTTACAACCAAAACACTGCAATTTCAGTTAGCCTATATGGAATTACAGCTCTAAGAGAGAAGCTGTTCTTTCTTTTGAAAGTAGCCTCCATTGACTTAAGAAGCAAATACTATTCTGTTATACTTCTCACCCTTTGTAAAAATGGTAGGCACATCAATGTAAATGTATTTGATCATGTGTATGCTGTAAGGGATGTTTATATGATGTCCTAAGTTTTGGAGATTTTATATATTATTACCTCATTAAACTATGAAAATTACCAGAAGTAAAGTTTGAGATGTTTCTGCTAAATCTGTCTTTTCCATTAGCATGAGGTTGGCTGATTACATGATTACACAAACATGCAGAGCACAGAACATTGATGTTTTACATGTTATTTATAGAGCTGTCCTCACTCCCTAAGACTGGATTTTATTACATGTACAAGTTATGATAAGTGATTGTTGATAATGATGGAACATAAAAATGTCAATGTCCTGTGGTCAGAGCTCTGTATGAATCCTCCAATTCTGTATTTGACAGAATCTTAGGCTTAAAAGACCTATTCAGGATGGATGGATTGATGGATAACTTGGCAGTTTTACATCTTTATCTACAGTGTTTCAGTCATATCAGGATGATGATAGGGTGATTGTTCAAGGGTCTCTGCAATAAAGCACTGTTTAGGTTAAGACTGAAACTTGCCTTCAGCGGGACTCGAACCCATGACTCCATCACTGGAAATCAGGAATTCTAACCACTCTGCCATGGTTATGTTTCCACCCATTCAAAGCTTGAAGTAACATATACAGTCAACTCTTGATATCTCAAAGTCGAAATTCATCCCAAACTTCTGATATCTCAAAGTAAATTTTCTGGTCCCAGAAAATTTACTTTGAGATATCGGTAGTTTGAGACATCAAGGGTTGAACTGTGAATAAAAACAGGAAATGTGTCCAAACTATAATATTTGATATAAGAGGGACTTTGCGATATCAGTGTTTGAGATGTCGAGAGTTGACTGTATGTATTTGTCCAGGTGAGCTGGTACAGATCATGTCACAGGACTGTCCTGCGGAATACCCAGCAGATTTCTACAACTTGTATGTCAACCTAGTCCTCAGTATATTCTACTATGCTTGTAGAAATCTTAAAGAGCTCAGGCATCTGGTAAGTGAGATATCCTTGTATACATGTAGGTAGTTATCTAGAAATTATAGAGGCTAGCAAGGTGGGGGGGGGGGGGGGGGGGGGGGTTGGGATGGTGTGGGGTTTGTATATGGCCTACTATGGTAAGTGGAAGAAAAAGCCTCATATGTCATGTTTGTTTATTATACTTCAAATGGAGCTTCTTGTGTTCTACAGATATAAAAATGTTGTTGCCAAAATGCAATTCTCAGTAATTTTGAGGAATACAGTATGTATGTTTGAATATATGTTAAGCAATAGAAATACTCCAAGATACATGATCAGCTCTCGATCATTTCTTCAAAGTAAGTAGGGTCATTGTAAGATTTAGAGATAATAGGAAGGAAATAGAAGGCAAGAGGTAAACTACTTAATTCATTTGCAGAATCACATTTAGTTCAGCCTTTTCTTTGAGAAAATGAGATAAGATTTAATGTATTTGTTTTGGCTCACCTGCACAAACGTACAAGAAGAACTATTACACTCACTTTAAATATTTGGCATCCTTATCTCACTTTGCATTAAAGTTTTGGTTAAAGTTTTCTATGTGATTGGCAAAGTGCTATTTAATACCATGTTTCCTTATAGGTCTTAATTAATTTTGGGAAGTATGTTCATCCCATAAAGGCAGGAGAAGGTAAGTTACTGTACAGTATATTTGGTTTCCTTTAATATGATACATTTCGGCATATTTTGGAGCCAGATTTGGTGTGGAAGTTCTGAGGAGGGTTAAATCTGTTGATGTGATTTATTTCACAGTATTTTAACTGGACACTTGAAGGGTGTTATTTTGCTTTTATCTGAATTCCAGAATTACATCTTCATTCATGTAACGTAAATGGTTCACTTTCAGGGGAAGCAATGCTGCCATTTTCATTTTTACCTCCCTTCTTTCTCCCTTCTCATTGAGGTCAGCTTGTAAAAGAAGGATTGCTCGTCTAGCTTTTTTTGTAAAAGAGTAGACCCATTTTGGAAAAGACTTGTTTATCCAGAAAAACAAACAAGAAGTCACAAAATTTGCCCCCTTAATAAATGTAGGTTTTCTGTCACCTTAGTGTTAGAGTTTTGTATGAATTTGGGCAACATGAGCTTTTATAGTTTTTAGTATTGCTAAGTCTTCTGAATGAATATTTTTCAGTCTTGCCTGCAACTAGCAGAAGTCAAACAAAGGTATTGCTTTTCCAGCCATGGCATAGACGTCTGTTTTCTGGTTCTGTAGCTCTATAAATGGAATAGTATAAGTATTTTTCATAGGCATAAGGTGTGGATAGAAAAAATCGTCATGAGGGTCACTGTTTGGGCATCACCAGGCTTGCCGAGTGATGCCGAACAATTATTCTGAGTGAGGGATTTTTCTATCTGCACCTCACACTGATGAAAGATACTTTTTCTTGCGCACCACATATTGTTTTAACTTACAGTTGGAACGCAAACCCTCGAAAAGCGGTGATTGTATTTACAACGGTGGATCCTTCCACACAAAAAATAGGCCCATAAAATGGCGAACATGGTTCTTGACAAAATTTCCCATTATTCTCAATTGTATATAGAGGCACTCATTATATCAAAATGATAAAACACATAAAAATGTTTTGCTAACTAGTATTAAGCAGGCTTTCTCAACAAAATTCAGGGCCAAAATTGCTCGAAATGCTAAATATTCATCGTCAAAGTACAATACTCTATCTTGATTCTACCGAAAACTTGCATCAACATAAAACATAATGTACAGAAAGCTGAGACTTTCTCCAATGCGCACACCCGTGCCATCGAAAACTTTATTATTTCTTCTTTTTGCATGTGAAATTTCAAGCAATATCGTTTTGGAACATTTTTAAATTGCAAAATAAAAGATGGCATCTGTAGTTTTAACGCTCAGGATACGGGCTTGCACGTGAAATGAGCACCAGCAATACTTGCCGGACAGCCACAATTTAGACAGAAAATTGAGGTTACAGCTTGTCAAACATTAGCTCAGATTGCTAAATACTTGAAGAGGAGAAAATTACGGAGTTTAGTTTATCTAAAATAGACTAAAAACTGGTAGAACGTACCTTACCTGACTCCTGACCTGATTGACATTGTACAAATCTGACGTTCTGCCACTCAAATTTGTGGAAATAATATCCTTTTCTAATATTATTTATCTTTCAAACAGTCATCTGTTTTCTGTCAAATAAGTTATTAGGTCAAGGTTGTGACGTAATAAAAGAAAATGACGTATATTGCCTCGAGCTAGATTGCCAGTCCGCATGCCATGGAAACGGATATACTCTGATATACGTCGAACATGAAATGCACCAGTACGAATTTGTCGTTGTGTTTATCTAGTTTTCGAAAAAATTACGATCTGATTTTATAATTTGCTCAACAATTACAGAGAATATATAAGCCGCGACACGAGAAAACCAACCGAAAGTGGTTGTGCGCCAAGCGCAGACTCAGATCAGCCTCGGCATCCGCCTAGTCTGCGCAGTCTTACCTAAGCGCTTTAAGGGTAGAGCTAAGGGTCTAAGCTACCTTCATGCGGACAGCATAGACTCTGATCAGATTGGGCGGACCAAGGATTATCTTAGTCTGTGCTGGGCGCACAACCAAATTGTTGGTTTTCTCGCGTCGCGGCTCGTTAGAAACAAACAAGCCAGGTGGGGATGAAAGGAGGCGGTTGTTGACGAGGGTGGGGGTGGGTGGGGCCAGGGAAGTGGGGGAATTCGTCTTGACTGATGCTCGGAGTGATGTATAGGTCCAAAACATAACTTGAGCAGTCGTTGCTATGACAGCGTACTTCTCTCTCTCTCTGCCCGATTTGGCTTCATTGTTGTTACACACATGTACACTGAGATTTATTACAATCATTTGAATCTTACCAGCAGTTGAGCCGCAACAGGGAAAGAGGAATCTAGTCGGATATGATAACAGCAAAATCTGCTTAGTCTAACAAGACTGCTTCAAGATACAAAGCTGTATATATAAGCGAATAGCAAAACCCTGATTGGCTTGCAAGCAAACACTTTCCGTTCTGAATTAAGTTACGAAGAGTGTTTCGTGTGTTTGATGATGAGCCTGAAAATGTGTCGGGGTGTGCGGATGTGGGAGGTGTGGGGAAAATTTGGAGGCTTGCTACTTGTCATCCGACGTTTGGCACGTGGCACAAAAACAGCCATTTATTCCGTGGAAGCAAAGTACTGTACATGAACTTAAACTGTATACGAATCGCTCCACTTTGGCTAATTCCACATCCCGAATTTATAAGCGTAAAGACCATATACTTAAACAATCTGCTTGAAAGTTGAAAATAGCGGGCGTGTGAGGAACAGTAAGGGAAAAAGTGAAAACCTTCCCGCACGTCACCACATTTGGTAGCTTAGAATCTGAAGGCCGCTAGCTCAATTCCTATCATTGCCTAATGAATATATTTCGACTGATGTCCTATTCGATTCGGAAATTGACTGCCCAATTATTTAATTTCAGGACGCAGAGTATGAAGAATAAGCCCAGAGTTGAGTATAAAGTGTACTGGATTGACCTTTACATGTGCCTTCGGAACGATTCGTAAATGCAAAAATATCAAATCTTCTGGTGACCTGCAAGATACCCGGGCCTGCTAGTCAACCGGACAATTACAGTGTTACAATTCTAGTCGGCATATAAATGAAGAATGAACACGTTAAGCATTGGAAGGAACTGAAATTGAGAGTGTACATGTAAATGTGTCGGCCTAGGGCAACCGGGTACACTTTCAGGGGAAGCATCTCGGCAATAATATTTTTGATTTATCCTACCTTTCCAATGGGACTAAACTCTTTAAGGAAAGCATTTGCTCCTTTGGAGCAAAGAATTTTTAAAGAGTCTCCCAGCTCAGGAAAACTAACAGGAAATTAATAAAGTTGTGTATTGATAATAAGTCTACGATAATTTGTGCCAGTTATCCATGAAAACGTGTTGCGGCTGTATATAGAACCTCCTCGCCAAGACTACTCTAATGTGAGGCAGCATAATGTTCTATTCTCTCCTATTATTTGATGTAGATTTACCCGTGTACCTGCAGATTTAGATTTGTAAATGTTGCCCCCCAATCCCCCCCCCCCCCCCCCCCCCAAAAAAAAAACAAAAAAACACATACACAGAGAGAGAGAGAGAGAGAGAGATGCCTGACGAGTTTCTCAAACTTATACAGGCAATGCAAAAACATCGCATGCATACAGTGCACTGCTAACCCTTCTCAAACGCGTAACTGCTTATACGCTAACAACCAAGTGCGTATTGTAATTTTGTCAAATAGACAAAATTTCAACAGGTATGGCCATATTTGATGTTGCTGGTATTTGTAAGTTGAACAAGATTTAAATAGTAGCGGCAAGTAGACACGACTATATAAAGTATCTTTGGGGCCCACCTCTTATTCTTGCTCTCAAAGGATAGACATAATTGTGTGTAAAGTGTAATAACCCCTGCACTCCTGCTTCTAACCGTCCCACGAGGGAGGGGGGGGCATTCCTCATCCCTCCCAGGTTACTCACATACAACTGTAGATTTGACTTTTGAAATCAAGCGCGTGATTTGCTAATTAAAAAAGAAATTTGTAACCGTTAAATTGTCGTTCAGTTATGAGGGGAAAGGCTAATCCTGAACGATAGCATGAACTGTACCTAAATGAACATCAATTGCTGATTAAGTCCGTCTTTTAAGCCACGATTATACAAATTACTAATCGATTCAAAATCACGTCATAAACATATGTTTACGATTTGCTAGAGCATAGAGGTGAGAGTTGACATTATTCTATCTGACAATAAAATATGAATAAAATGAATTTGCTTGACTATTTTATTCGGTCTTGGTTGAAGATTAATCAGTGAGAGGTGTATCGTTTCTACGGACAGGCCGAATTGTGAGTTTGTTATTGGCAGTGAACACTTTGCGCGTAAGGCTGGCATGATTTCGACGCCATTTTCGGTTTGTTTTCAAGCCGAGTGGTCATATGTTATTTTGCAATTTTAAAATGTTCCAAACCCAAATTTTCTGAAATTTCACATAATAGTAGAATATATATCAATATTTATCATGGCATAGTGCTGCGTTTTGGAGAAAGTCGAATAAGCTGTAAATCGTAATTTTTTGTTCACATGTTTGACGCTGACGTAAAGGGCACTGTTTCGTCAATAATTACACAGGCGGAAAAGGGTGTCCTGGAGTTATTTTAACAGAAATATTCAATAATGGAAGTCAGAAAAGTGCTCTTAAAATTTCAACCGGTGGGGCGATTTGATTAATCTGTATGGTGGCGTTAAAGTACTATGGGGTTCCTCGATAGCCATTTTGATGGCGACAATTTCGAACAAAAATTCGTTGCTATGTGTTTGATTATATCCCTACTCCTTGGAGCTGCGTTCCAACTGTTAAGAACTTGTTAAAATGGGTAATTTTAGTACTTGAGAGGTTTCTATTTGATTTTGAAAGAAGGTGCCACCTTCAATGGTCGCCATTCGGCTCTTTACGTCAAAGTCTGACGTGCATAAACTGACGTCTATTTTTGCCATCCACCTGACGTCATTATGTAAAACGCCAACGTCACTTGACGACGCAGATACGTGACTTGCAATACAACCAATGCATTGAATGCTTGTGATTTTTATCCAGTCTTGGATAAGAACACCTGGGTAAGGTAAGATTTTCTATCCCAGGTGAAACGAATGGCATTTTCTATCCGGTGTGCAAGAAGGGCCTCTCTATGACAGTATGCAACCGGTGAGACTCAGTGTTTCACAGAATTCTTCTTGTTTACTTTTATTACAGCTGAACTTGGTGAAAGCAAGAAGTTGTGGAAGAATATAGAGCCTCACTTGAAGAAAGCATTACAGACATTATATTTACGAGAAGTGTCAAGCTCTCAGTGGGAGAGATACCAGCAAGAGCTGGAAAACAGTGAAGATGTATCTTTACAAGGTGAGATATATTCTACTTAAGAATTATAAGTATAGGTACAAGCAAACAGTGCAAACCCAGATCAGACTGCTCCTGAGGGAGCAGTCTTATCAGGTTCTACACTGTTTGCCATTTCATCTGCATATTTTGGATGCATTACTGGGTTGTAAAACCAGAGTTCCAATTCACAACACAAGGTGAAAGAAAGAAACTATGGAACAATATAGAACCTCAGTTAAAGAAAGTATTGCAGACATTGTATTTACAGAGATGTTGAGCTCTCAGTAAGAGGATAGCCAGCAAGAGCATGAGAGTAGTGAAGAACTCTCTTTACAAGGTGAGATATGTTCCTCGATGTGTAAAAATGGCTGAGACACCAGCCAGACCTTGCGTAGAAGTGATCATGTCTATGTGTAATGTTAGTGATGTCAGTTTTAATGTAAAAAATCTAAGTATTGGGACAAATAATTCTGTGTAAACAGTGCAGACCCAGATCAGACTGCTCCTAGAGGAGCCGTCTGATCAGGGCCTACAGTGTTTGCCAATTCATCAGCATCTTTTGTACCCGAGTTCAAGCTCCCAGTGGGAGAGGTACCAGCAAGAGCTGGAGAGTAAAGAAGATGTCTCTTTACAAGCTGAGATACATATCTAAATGTGTAAAATTGGTTGAGATATCAGCCAGATGCGGGTTGAAGGGACTATTTCTTACTCACCAGAGAAGGATATCCACAAGTTCCGATAAGTACGGAAAGCTTTTATCTCACTTTTTGGTCCTTTAAGGGTTAAATAATCAAAATGATTGGCCTGGTAAATAACTCATATACAGCATAAATTAATTTCAGAGTAAGATTTCTCATGATATAAAACAACGTTAAATCCTTTGACTTCACATCTCTTATAAGGATATAGGAAATTCTGACATGCATAGTGTCAGTATAATGATAAAAGAAATTCTGACATGCATAGTGTCAGTTATAAATTGAGCCGTGACATCACAAAACCAACAAAGTGGCATATGCATCCAGGGAAGAGTCAGATCAGCCTGGGCATCCATCCAGACTGATCATAGTTCTTGCTATGGGCTTAAAGGGTAGCTAAGGGTCTAAGCTAGCTCCATGCAGACAGTGGAGACTGATCAGACTGGGCAGATGCCCAGGCTGATTTGATTCTGCGCTGGGTGCGCATGTCACTTTGGTGGTTTTGTTGTGTTGGATGCCCAAGCTGATTCCAGTCTGCCCTGGGTGCACATGCCACTTTGTTGGTTTTGTTGTGTCGTGGCTCAATCTATTTTGCATTCCTCAGTTGTGTTTTTTCTTCGTCAGGTTTGTCGTACAGATCTCATGTTGAACTACCTTTCTACTCCAAGTACCTGTTGATAGCTGCCTATCTGGCCTCCTACAACCCTGCCAAGTCTGACAAGAAATTCTTTGCTAAGGTATGTATGCATGTAGTACATCCAGCATAGGCTAAGCAGAATGAAAAAGGGTTTATTTTTCGTTCGTCTATACAAACATACATTTAGGGGATAACTGTCTTGAAAATTGTCATTTGGGGAGGTAAATCATCGGTTTTATGGTTGGAAATTTTGTTTTACGGCGACGCGCCTGCTGAGCCGTAAAACGCAATTTGCGACCATAAAACTGATGATTTACCTCTCCAAATGACAAATTTCAATACAGTTATCCCCATTCTAATGCACTTTTCCACATTTTCACCTTTCATAATGTACTATTTTGCACCCATTTCAAGCACCGTCAGCCATAAAACAGTAAAACCATATGTCAGCCAATGAGAAGCGACATTACTTAATGACATTCCCAGGGATGTGTCACACTACGTTGTTTCTCTTGAGTCCTAATCTTTGATTCATCATAGGTCTTATCCGTGGTATGTTTGTTTCCTGTGCTGATTCATTGATGGGTTAGGAAACCTTCATGCAGACCAAACAGCTTATTAAATGTTTCCAACTGCCGCAGAAGCAGAGGGCAAGGTTTGGATCCAGTAAAACATGTTTAAGCCCCTCAGTTTTCTTTTGCTGACCATTCCAAGGCGGTTTTTCTGTTTTGGTTCCTTTGCGTTACATGCCGTTAGGTCAGCTTGTCTATGGTCTCTAGCAGTCTGGTCACCTGAAAAGCTTCCCATTCTGCTTTTTGTTTAGTTTTGTTTTGAAATTTAAAATATAAAAAGGTAAAAATAGATGTTGCTGCTGTTTTTAGTTAGGGCATTTGAAATGACCACCTGTTTGGGAAAAAGTTGGTTTTAAGAGAGGGACATGGGATTTGATTGTATGAATTCCTGATCAATGCCAATCTTTCTACTCTCCATGGTTAGAAAATACAGTGTTAATTCACCTAGTTTACCGTATCTTTTACAGCATTCAGGCAAAGGAGGCAAGAAAACAATGGCAATCAAGAAACATGAAAGAGTAAGTTTGTAATTTGTTTACTTCAAATGCATATAGAGCTACAGTGTGAAGGGATATTTACAATACTTCTGAAAAAGATTTCTGCTGCTTGTCAAAGCACGTATGGTGATGCCTGGTTAGAACTGCTCACAGAGGCAGTGGTAATGAGGCCTCACAACATACGTTTTATGCAGAAATAAGAAATATTGATCTCAGAATTATCATTAAAAAGATCTTAGGGTAAATGTGTATACTTTAAGTGTTGGCAACTCCGCCATTTTCAATTTTGCCCTCTCTTTCTCACATCCCCCCCCCCCGCTCACCCCATCCTCCACCACCCACCCACTCCTCACACACACACACACATACTTCTTGATAGAGGTCAACTCTTAACTCTTAAAGGAAAGACTTGTACATCAACGATCAAATTCTTTCCATAAGAGTATGTCCAATTTTAGAAGGGCTATATCATCTAGGGAGCAAACTGGAAGTCACAAAAGTTGTTCCTCTTTGTAGAAAGGCAAAAATACATGGAGATGCACCTTAAAGTGACCGTAAGAGCCATGAAATATGACTCTTTTGGCCATGTCAGCCATATTGAATGGACTTCTGTTTTCTAGTATGGAGGAGCCCATTTATTCTAACGGGAGTTAATAAATACTGTATATATTCTGGTAGACGCCCCTGCTCTAATAAACGCTCCCTACTTCTTTTCTGAAAATAATACAATATTTGCTTGCATAAATTCCTGTTTACATCTTTGGATGAGGTAGTTCCTTGAAATGGGGTCTACTCTTAACCCAAAGAATATGCTTCTAGCAAAAAGGGAGGCAAAAAAAGCAGATTTACTTCCACAGTAAGTATTACATTCATATTAATACCCTTCAGAGGTATTTTGGCAGTGGCTGAGTTACTACAATATAGGCTCTAAATAATGCCCCCATTTCATAAAATGCAATGCCCCAGTGGCATTTAATAGGACTAATATGGTATAAAATGTTGAAAGATAGTGCAGACCATGATCAGAGTTCTACCCAGCAGTTTGATCTAGTTCTACACCATTTGCTCAAGCACATCTGTTGGATAACTTAGGTCAAATATGGTTTGCCTTGGTATTGCATTTTTTAGTCACAGTATTTAAGCGGTTATAAGATAGAGGAGGACGGGGTTCCTTCCAGAATAACCACAATAGCTAGATCTATCATAAAAGAAGGATCTAGATTTTTTGCACTGTTTTGGAAGGGGAAGATCCTTTTCCCAGCAGAATTACACTATACTGAAGCATTCTAGATGGGAACCCTGTCTCTTAACTGATTAAATACAGTAGCTCATGTTCTTATTTAATTTCAGACAAGTAACCACATGTTAGGACCCAAACCATTTCCTCTGGACAGACTAATGGCAATATTTTATTCTATAGTGGAGGGAAAAGTAGCGCCAACTGCTAATATATTTATGCAGGTAAATTTGCTTGAAATTAACAGGTTTGGATTCATATTGACTGTTATATACAGAGCCTGCAAATATGAGTCACATCATGTGACTTCCAGCAATGTGGCAATTTTGTCTTATGATATTCAGATCATCTGTTTCATTTAGATACATGTAGAGTAAGCAGAAACTGCACTTTTGGCTTTATGGATTGCGTCACTTCCATAGATGGCTAATTTGTGCATCATGTGCAGTCTGATCAGAGCCCCACATTGTTGGAAATCACATGGTGTGGCTCATTTATTTATGCAAGGAGATTAAATTATATCTGAAAAGCTGAATGATGAGTGCTACTTAAGGAAGAACTTGGTTTGAAATTATGTACATGTGTATATACAAGATGCTTAAGCATATATAAAGACATAGTGTATATTTAGGAAGAAATATTGGCCCAACATGCAAGAATGTACACTAGTGTGAGGAGCATGTCACTTTATCACATATTCACTACTGCATTAAGCTCTATAACCCATATTTTAAATATTTGATAATGTGTTTCCCACATAAAGGTTATCATTGCAGGCAGGCTGATAACTGGCATTCGTATTTTGAACAGAGAGAAGATATTGGTTCCGTGCACGCATTGACGTGTCATTAAATATGACATCAGGGGAGCTAGTTTTACATGATGTGACATATTTCTGTATCAAAACTGGCTGATTACTTCAAAATAAAACTCACTAAACTTTAGAGGTGAGTATCTTTAGCCGGGCCACGTAGCGCAATCGGTAGGGCACCTGACTCATAAGTCAGAGGTCCTGGGTTCGAAACCCGGTCTGGCCACATACTTTCGTTTCTCCTTCCGCTGATTCAAGAAGGGCAGTTGTCAGTTACTGGCGAAAGTATGTACACTTAGTACTGGTTAACGGCTTAGGAGGTCTAAGCCTGCCCAGGAAAAGTGTGGTTAGGTTAACTGACCATCCCGACATGACCATAGTTGTTTACAGTGGACGTTAAGCATCAAATCAATCAATCAATCAATTGGACTAGTTTTTATACACCCTTTGTAAGATGTGTCTTATTACATTGTGCCCTCCATCCATCCAGCCGTCCATCCTTTTATTGAGATTTTGTATCTGCCTCACTAATGATTTCAGTTACTGACAAAGTTGTCATATTTTGTTTCCTTTCCATTTGAAACCCCAGCAAGTGTATATTGACCCACTCAGCGGAGCTCTTGTTGCAACTAAACTTAACCCTGAAAGTGCCAAAAAAGTTGACAACAAAATCTGAAAAATTTAAAAAAAAGTTCGTCAAAGCAAAATTGTATTGATAGTTCATAGACTAGAGGTCAAACATTATAGATCCAGATGAGGCAGCTCATTTTGAGCTGCCTCATCTGGATCTATGCTGTTTGCAAATTCAACTATTAATAATTTTAGGCCCTTTTGATAATGTTGTTTTTCTACTTCCAGATATCATCATTAGTAAGCCTACATTTCCTAGGCCATGTGTCAGGAGATGATCAAATAGAACAACCCAGATATAAATGTCTTGTCTCGCTGGACTTCATCAAGTCTGTAGGCAGGTAAGATGCCTGAAATGAATGCCTCCTTAGTTCAGTTGCATGTGTAAGCAGGGCTCCAGATAAGAATTTATTGTTAATTGGGTATAACCCACTGATTTTTTTGTTAATTGGGTATTCTGAATTTTAATTGGGTAATGCAACTTGCATTACCCACTGATTTTGCTTTTAATTGGGTATTCTGATTTTTATTTGTGCAGTTTGGTAAAACTGGAGTTAGCAATAGTGCTACAATCTTAACATTTTGCATCACCATGATTTTGCATCGGTATCTATTTATATATATAGTCCAGGGATCTCGGGGACGCCGAATTTAGCGTCCCATGACGCGAAAATTTCGGCCCGGACGCCAATATTTGCTTTCCGAGGATTCCCGCGGATGCGTTATTTTTGCCGGCTGTACTTCTTTAAAATCTCCTAAAATGTCAGTTGTTGCAAGTTTTGAAGAAGCCACGCATTGCTCGCACCTTTGACAGAGCTACAGAGGGACTGTTTATTTGAACCAGAAATCATTAAAATCATCGTAAATGCCACCTCACATTTACCTGGAATTTCACACCTTCTTAATCCCCACTACTGTATGTCGTTAATCAGCAGTAGCATACGGCACTTGTCAGTATTTCACACTTTCTTGATCACTGTTTGATCAATAAACGAATTGGGTCAACACGGTATCTTTGTCTTAGATCTACCGCCTCACGTGATTGGTCAGTTTATGTCTTTAGAAGTATCGCATCGCAATAATTGACAGCTTGTCAGAAGGCGAGACTTTTACAGTGGCTTTGCCAGCAAATTAAAATTATATTACCGGTATGTCACGGCCAAAGGGATGAAACCGAGAGGGGCAACTCGGCCAACTCCAGTCTCACTAAAGAGTTTGCAGAATCTTCCACGAGAAAAAAAAAAGAAGATTTTTAGGTTGCCTGCCGAAGTTATGAGCCTTTTCCGAGGCACGTTTTTCATTTCCTGACTGTTTGTATTACGCACGTGCGCTGTGCCCGATGGGCATAACTCGTGTGTTAAATCAGTTTTCAATATATTTTCTGCTCTTGAAGGAACTCTTTAAGATTTTAATTCAACTTGGAAAATGCAACCGGTAGCTTCAAGTTGCTAGAAGCGATAGTCAAAGATAATTATACTGTATTTAGAGCAAGACCAAGTCGTTGCAATTCTCCTGAGACTTGATTTCTTCGGTTCGTGCACTTTAAAATTCTTTCCCGCTGTGTTTAGTCTGTTTCCCGCCATTTCTCGCGCACCATGTACAGAACGAGTACCAGTATATCTATAAATAACGCTGCGGTAAATCTGTGAGGTCAACACAGATAGTTGAACACGCGGCATAGGAATTACACCTGGCGCTTTTGTTTACACACGACAGCCTTGGATAACACCGTCGTTACGCTTCCGTCTTTTGGGTCTTTGCGTACCGGGAATTTTGTCTGCGTATTGGTACGCTTACAGGAAAAGGTCAATTGTGTTTTTCAATTATTTTATTGGGTATTTACGCAAATACGCTGCTTATCTGGAGCACTGTGTAAGGAACTAGAAAATGTTTTTATATGCCCGTTTTGAAAAAAACGGACGTATAATTGCATGGTACTGTCTGTCCATCTGTTCATTCATCTGTCTGTCAGTCAACATTCTTGTGCGCACCATATCTCAGTAACCGTTTGAGAGCTCTTCATGAAATTATGTAGGTGTAAATATTAGGTTGGGGCAAAGTGTCGCATACAAAAATGGTTGCTCCCCCTTTCTTAGTTTTCAAGTTATGCCCCTTTGATTATTTTTTACCCTACTCGTCCTGTGTGCACCATTTTTAGGGTATTTTTGTGTAAACTAATCTTCTGCATTCAATAACTTAGTGACCTTTGGAATATCTTGAAACTTTATAGCAATGTGCATAATCACAAGACGATGTGTCACATATAAAAAGGGTTGTTCCTCCTTACTTAATTTTGGAGTAACCTCCCTTTGATTAGTTTTTTTAGGCTAGCCCCATTCCCCCATTAAATCCATAACTCCTTAACCCTTTGAAATATTTTAATGAAAATGTGTATAATAATGGGGCATTGTACCACAACTCTGGATGTCCTTGCTGAGCAATTCTTAATATTGTACTTTCGTGCATACCCTTAAACCTGCGCATATACTGCAAGTATTATTTTCTGATATAGACTTTTGAACAACTTGATTTAGCTAAAGTGCCTGCAATATATTTATTTTGTGAATATTCTAAGTATCTGCTTTGAATTCACTATTGAAATTAGACTATCATATCTATTAGACTATATTACAGGGTTTTTTTCTATCCAAAACAAACTCAGAAAATCTAGATCCCTCTTACAAGACAGATATAGATTGTCAAGATTGTTTTGGAAGAAAGCAACCAAAAAAATCTCGTCCATCTTCCAAGACAGATTTTGATTTTGGAATTGTTTTGCAAGAAAACAAATTAATTGTATAGCAGATTTAATGTGTAAGGTTACATATTTGGGGTCATCTTTAAAGGCAAGAAAAGCACAACTGACCAACAAACAGTGAATTATTGAGCTGAACTACTTCAGTTCTGCTGTAAAATCTCAAGTCAGCCACCCAACCATCCATCTGTCGTTCCCTCCACCCATCCATCCTGAAAAGGTGTTTTTTCTCTTTTACCTCCTAGGGACCGACCATTTGATATTCTGGGGGGGGGGGGGGGGGCCTGGTATTCTTGATGGAGACACAACATTTTATTTCACTGGCCTCTGGAAACAATTTCTTTTTTTTTTCACCTTGTGGAAGCTAATTTATTTTTTTTTACAAACTAACTCAAACAGGTTATTTTTTTTTATTATTTTATAGCTGAACTATCAGATTCTTGTTTACTTGATCTTAATATCCTTTTATTTTACCCACATCAGCATTTTTTACACCTTTTTTCTCACAAAAAGAACATGGTGCTGTCTTTAACCAGGCGAAGGGCATGGCTTAGCTTGCTTTTGCAAACCAGTGCCTGGAGCATGTTACTCTTTTCATCTAAGGTACAGATACAAACATCCCTGTATGAGTTTGGCAAAAAATTCGGCCTTAAATTAGGTATATTTTGGCCAAAATTTAGGGCTATTTTGGCAAAGTTTTAGGGCTTACATTAGGAATTTAATTTTTTTTTCTATCCCAATATATGCTCAAACATGCTTTATTCGTCCTTTAGAAAGTTTGATAAATACTTACTGATAGAGTCTTATTATACATGAATGGCAATTAATAAAATGGCTGAAAGTTATGTGTTAAGAAGTTAACAAAGGGGGGTCTGGGGGGCGTTGCCCCCCAGAAGCTAAAGCAATTTCCCAATTTCAATGGCAATTTTAAGACTGGAAACAAGAGAAAAACTAGGAATGATGGTAAAAATAAGGGTTTTTATATTCAGACTTTTGCCTTTTAGAGTGTTTATTTTGCCATAATGGTTTTGTCTCCCATAAGCTAGTGACTCTTTTGCAATTCAGTTTTAGTGGAAACATTTACTTAGTAATGTGGCAGATCAATGATACATGTATGTGAATGTTGTATAGGATTTTTTTGTAAATGTATGCACATGCGGGCCCGCTGGTGTAAACCAATTGTAGATAATATTAAAATAGAACTATAAATATGGGGGTTGGGGGCGCAGCCCCCAGAAGCCAGAGAGATTATAAAAACTCAATTCCAATGGAATTATCTGCAGACTATATTTTTTTTGTTGAAATTTTGGATGGAGACAGGTTATTTTTTTCTCTTACTTTTGAAGCCAGATTATTTTTTGAACCCCCTTATGAGCCAGGTTATTTTTTTCTTGCATATCCAAAGACAGGAAATTTTTTTGATAAATATACCAGGCCCCCCCCCCCCCCCCCCCCCCCCCAGAATATCAAATGGTCGGTCCCCTAACCATTTCATATGCAAGATTGTGCAAGGTCCTGCCAACGTCTGCCTCTGTAACACATATAGATGTACATTTTTCTGACGATTTATGTGTAAAACAAACATTACATGTACTTTGTCTTACATCAAGTAACTCTTTTAAAATTGTCAATAATTGCCAGTGACATAAATATTTAATCTCCAAATCATTGTTTTGTAAGAGAATGAAATGTGAAAGTTTCCATTGCTTCTACAGGATTATATACCTTACCCACAGTTGTGATATGGTTCATATCATGAATAATTGATATTGCAATATTGCATAAAAAAGCAGATTCTTACACTATGAACATCCTTGCAATAACCAGCAAAAGCTGCGTATTAACTTGCAATTCACATGCTGTTAATGCACCGCTACACAACTTTCAGTATGCTTGTACAGGGGCCTCTTAAATAATGCCACCAGGTATTTTTGCCTCTCCCCTTTCGGTCATAGTGAAAAATGGGTGGTGCCCTACCTTTGGTTTGTTTTTCATCACGTCATCATGTCTTTGTACTCTTACACTACCTCATCATGTGGCACAGATTTCAAAGCAGGGGGCTACAGAAATCCGATTTTTTGTCGGTCCAGACCGATTTGAGTTCGAAAAACCGATTCAGTTGGCATAAGGCACATTTTTTTCGGTCCGAAAAAACACGATTTGCGATGTATGATGACATGATTACCTGGATTTTAGCCATGTGTCATTTGTTTGTTTATTATTAATCCAATAATCACGCACTGCTGTCAAAAGTTATCACAGATAAACAAGGTGTCGATTGTCTTGCCAAGGTGTGAACTAGAAATCTTCGATAATTAGCATGTGTCACAATTTTGGCCAGCGGCGAAGGTTTTACACACATACACGTGCCGATGCACGGAAAAAGGCTGTGCAACGTAAGGTTACTGACTATTGTATACTTTCAAAGATAGCATAAGGAAAGAATTTGACTAGCAAAAAGAAAATTTAAACCGGCCTTGATTATGTCCAGTCTGGTCAGGTTGTTTTTTTTAGCCGACGTCATTTCTCGCACAGAAATTTTTTTCTTCGTCCGAAGGTACCTTTTTGCAAGTATATTTTCATATTTCAAGGGAATTAACTCGAATACACTAAAATACCTCGTAATACTTCGGCCAATTCCGTAACTGAAGATCGGCGAGGATGTCCGATTGTGTACTTTCACTTTCGGTCTGACTGTCTCTGCGCTTTAAAAGTGCATTTTCAGGATAAGTAAGAACATGTGGACTAAATGGCTACTTCAGCGATGACATCCGTGTTATAACGGCGCTCCAGTATAGTCATTAGTTTTCGTGACTTTTTTTGGATTGTGGAATACACAGTGTAGTCATTAGTTTTCGTGTCTGTTTTGGATTCGTATGACGTCATCGGCCGTCCGGACCGGTTTGGATTTCAAAATTTCTGTAGCCCTGTTTCAAAGCAATGATGTTTACTTAGTTTTACAAGCCCAAATGGAGAGTAAAACAAGTGTAAAAGAAAATATGTACCAGGCTTTCAGCAATCAAGAACTGCAGGATGGCACATGTTTGGATTACGCTTGTTCTGCATGGAATTTATTGCATTGATCACATTGTCTGATTTTTGTTGATGAATTTTCACCTCCTTCGCACTAATAAAGTGACCATCTTGTCTTAAAATGGACTCTTTTCCAAAATATTGAGGTCGATTTGGATGATAGCAGCCATCTTGAATTGCTTGATGCTCTCATACCAGGAAGATGGATGACTGTCAAACAGTGAGCTGACCTCAAACTGTGTATTATTACTCAACAGTTCACTGCTAGTGCTGCTCTAATTCTTAAGGTGAATGAGTACACTTTTAGGGGAAGGACCATTTTTAGTATGACTTTACGAAGCAAAGACGGGCTTATGCAATACCCTTAGTGTGTGTCCGGGTGAATGTGCGTCTTTGTAAAGATATTCAACTGATGCATTTAGCTCAGTTTTCAAGTAACCTAAAAGGCTAGAGTCTTCAAACTTGCTCCATAGATACATCTGTGAAAGATCTACTGAAAGCAGTAAAGCATATTTGGCTATGATCTATATTTCACAGTTGATCGAACATAGAAAATATATTCACCTGGTGCGTTTAGCTTAGTTTCTAAGTGACTGCAAGGGATAGAGGTAAAAAGTATGCAAAGACCAGGAACTGAAACAATCAAAATCCAAATCCAGCCCTCAAACCATAGTTGGAAACAACTAAGATTACAAATAATCAAGATACAGAGAACATATGGCCAACCGAGTGAGCAGCTTGTTCCCAAAAGGTGGCCACTCAGCAACCCAAACCGAACCAAAAATAATAATAACATACATAAGGTAAAACATCACAGAAACTCTGACACCAAAAACAGGCAACAAAGAACCATAATAGAGTCTTCAAACTTGCTGTGTAGATACTTCTGGGGAAAATCTACTGAAAGCAGTGATCATATTGGGCCATGACCTTTATTTCATGGTTGATTGAATATAAAGAAAAATATTCACAAAGTAACACCAAAGACAAGCATCTTCAAACTTGCTCCATAGATACACCTGGGGAAGATCTTCTGCAAGCAGCAAAGCATATATTGGGCCATGACCTATATTTCATGATTGATTGAAGATAAAAAAAATATTCACCTGATGTGTTTAGCTCAGTTTCTTAGTAACCGCAAGGGCTAGGGTCTTCAAACTTGCTCGGTAGATACATCTGGGGAAGATTTACTGAAAGCAGTGATGCATATTGGGCCATGACCTATATTTTATGGTGGATTGAACATATATAAAATACTCTCCTGTTGTTTTTAGTTTGGTTTCCAAGTAACTGCAAGAGCTTGAGTCTTCAAGCTTACTACATAGATACGTCTGGAGAAGAGCTAATGAAATCAGCGATGCATATTGGGCCATGACCTATATTTCAGGGTTGATTGAACATAGAAAAAAAATTCATCTGTTGTGTTTAACTCAGTTTCTAAGTAACCACAAGGACTAGAGTTTTCAAACTTGCTCCATAGATACGTCTAGGGAAGATCTACTGAAAGCAGCAATGCATTTTTGGCAGGGGGCTGTATTTCATGGTCCAATGATTTTGCCTTATATCTCTAAGACTATTTGATGTTTGAACACAAATGCTTGGGATAATGATTCAGTATGACCCAAAGTTTAACATCAAAGAAACAATAGGTCACAGTGACCTATATTTCTTGGTCCAATGATTTTGCATTATATCTTGAAGACTGTTTGCTGTACGAGCATGATTGCTTTGGATAATGACTCAGTATGATCAGATGTTTGACCTCAAACTAACAGTAAGTCACAGTGACCTATATGTCATGGTTTAGTGATTTTGCCTTATAACTTGAAGACTGTTTGATGCACAAACATGAATCTTCTGAATTTGACTCTGTATAGCCAGGTGTTTGACCTCAAACCAACAACAAGGCACATTGACATATATTTTATTGTCCAGTGATTTTACCTAATATCTTGACTGTTTGATGTTTTTACATGATAGCTTAGGATAGTGACTCAGTATGACCCATAATTTGACCTCAAATTAACAGCAGGACACATTGACCTATATTTCATGGTCCAGTGATTTTTCCTTTTATCTTGAAGACTGTTTGATGTTTGTAAATGATAGTTTAGGATAATGACTCAGTATGACCCAAAGTTTTTTCTCTAACAGCAGGACACATTGACCTTGTTTCATGGTCCAGTGATTGTTCCTTATATCTTGCAGCAGACTATTTGATGTACAAACATGATTGCTTAGGATAATACTCAGTATGACCCAAAGTTTGACCTCAAACTAACAGAAGGTCACAGTGACCTATTTTTCATGGTCCAATAGTTTTGTCTTATTGCTTGAAAACTTTCTTGATGTACAAACATAATTGCTTGCAAGAAGGACTCAGTATGACCAGATATTTTACCTCAGACTAACAGTGACCTTTATTTCCTGGTCCAGTGATTTTGTCTCATATTTTATAACACTTTTTCATGGATAAAACTTATACTTCATATATTGTTTGGACTAACACTGTAAGTGACCTCATACTGATTGTAGGTCAGTGTGACCCCTGTTTTTATGGTCAAATGATTTTGCCTCATATTTCTATCACTATTTCATGGATTTGCATCATACTGCATTACATGGTTTGGGCTGACACAGTGATTTTTTTACAAATCTCCTTCTTTGAGTCCCAGGACTCACAAGACCTAAAATCTTTGCATCCCAAGCTCAAGGGTTTGCATCTTTACTGGGATGCAAAAGCAATATTTTCTCTGCATCCCAAACTTAAAGGGCTTCAAAGGACAAGCCCTATAAGTAAAAAATAACCAATGTCAAGCTCCTGTGGTCACAGGAATAAAATAAATCACCTGTTGTCTCATGGTCAGACAGCGTATTGGATTTGGAGACATCCGTTGTCATTTCGGATTCGGAAGTTTGATCGGTCGCATCATGATCTGCAACATCTGGCCTTGCGTGTTTGTCTTGACCAAGAAGACCAAATAATGTTTGCTGCTTTGAATCAAGTTTGATCTTTTTCTTGTTTTTCGGAGGCATGATTTCTTATTGACCCGGTGTATTCATAAAAGTTTGCACTTAGGTAAAAGACATCACCGTGGTCGATAATACTATGTTCCTCCGGTACTGGACAACCACTATTGGTATTACAGGTAGACTTCGGTATTTAGCGGGAGTAGGAAAGACTATAGTACTGTTTTTTACCAGTAATATAACAATCTGCTAATGCACCGTTGCTATATTCTTAAAACGAAAGTAGCTTTGTAAACGAAGCCGAAATCGGAAGTTGGACTACCGATCGGCTATTTTTATGCGTCCCGGAACGCAGCCAAGGAAATATTTTGCGTCCTCTGGGAAAATTATGCGTCTAAGACGCAGGACGCAGGGGTAAAAAAATCACTGCGACAATATGAATGATATCATTTTAGTTGAAGGTCAGCATGACCTATATTTCGTGGTCCACTGATTATACCTCGTATTTCTAACACTGTTTTATGGAGTTGCATTATACTTGGGTTCATGGTTTGGGCTGACTCTGTCAGTGACCTCATACTAATTGTAGGTCAGGGTGACCTATATTTCATGGTCCAATGATTTTGCATGATATTTCTAGCACTTTAAACTGGATTTGCATTATACTTGGGTATTGGGTGTGGGCTGGCACTGTGAATGACCTCATGGTTATTGTACGTCAGTGTGGCCTATATTTCATGCTCCAGTGATTTAAGCCAATGTGTCTTAAACCATTTCATTGACTTCCATTATACTTGATGTAATGTAACATTCAGATACAGTGTTTGACTTCATGTTACATCTGGGTGACTGACCTATATTTTACAGTTCATTGATATTGTTATATCTTCTGCAATATTTTAGATGTTTGAATTATTCTCAGGAGAACTGTTTATTTTGGCACTGCAGTTGATCTCGTGTCCATATTAATCTTGCGCTTGTTAAAGTCAAGCTCCTACAAAGTCCCACTTTATTGTCTTCTGACAATTCTTGTTAATTTTTGACATGCTTCCTACTGGGGGCCTACTCATAAAGGAAAGAGTATGCTCCTCTTGGAGCAAGTTCCTGTCTTTAAGAATATATTCATTTTTGGAAGAGTTTCATCGTCCAGAGATGCAAACCTAAAAATGGCAGACAAGTATCATGGTGTAACCACACACCTTAAGTAAAACACATGCATAATGTATGTATTACAAAGAAATATTGCCTGTATTACAAAGAAATATTGCCTGTATTAAAAGTAAATATATGGCAGACCACTCTTTTTCTTGATACAGGTTTGCACAACATGAATTCACTTCAGGTTTAGCAGTTTTTATGCTCCCAGCTTCAAAGAAGTTGAGGGGGCATATTTGGTTTAAACACTATTTTATTTACCGTAGTACAAACTACACGGTAACAAAACAGTACAATATACAATATGGTACAGGATCTGACGGTAAGCGAAACGCTTTTATCAGGGATACAGACTAACTCATTTTTCATAAGAGCAAGCTGGGCCCTTAAAAACTGAAACTTAGTCGCCTAGCCAGAAATTTAGGGGCCCACATTTAAAATATGGGAATCTGTTATTCAGAACTGCGCGAGAATTGCGCCGTTTCCGTAGGCTTTGTAATAAACCCTCCTTTCTTCATGGTTTTGTTTCCTTTTAGCAACCGGGTGTGAAACACCAGCGATGTATCGCCATATTACGCGCGAAAAATCTATAAATGGTTAAGATTTTTAGCTGACAAATCGGTCTATCTATCTATCTTCCATTAGGAGGAGGCGGCCATGTTGTTTCTCGATAGTGAGTAAAATCCAACACACAAGTATGACGGAACACTGAATATTCATAGCCGCTATCGTCGCGGAAGTTAGCAATACCATTAGAGGTGGCGGATTTTACTCCAAGCCGAAAACACGCCAGACACTTGCCGACAGCTTACGATCGCAAACTGGGCCACTATCATCTTAATTTTAGGCGCCCACCCGATTTTTTACTCGCAGTGGGCGAGTGGGCGACCGCTAGTCTGTATCCCTGTTTATTAAAGGGGGCACATTTCTTCTGGGTTATCCGTCTGTGCATCTGTCCATCCGTCTGTCTGTTTGTCCATCCATTAGTCACGCATACCATATCTTAGGAACTGTGCATGCTAGAGTTTTGAAATTTCATATATGGATTCATCATCAAAAAATAGCTGACACATATTTTTATACGCCCGTTTTGAAAAAAACGGACGTATTATGTCATGGCGCTGTCCGTCCGTAAACATTCTTGTACACGCCATAACTCAGTAACGCCATAACTCAGTAACCATTTGGGATATCTTCATGAAATTATGTATTAGATAGGGGGGAAAGTGTGGCGTGTAAGAATGGTTGCTCCCTCTTCTTTAGTTTTCAAGTTATGCCCCTTTGATTGTTTTTTTACCCTGCAGGTCTTGTACGCACCATAACTAGATAACTGTTTGGGATATCTTCATAAAACCTCATGGCAATGTGTATGAAGTCCCAACGATGTGTTGCGCACAACAGTGGTTGCTCTCCCTTTCTTCTTTTCAGAGTTACATCCCTTTTGCTAGTTCTTTTAGACTATTTTTGTGTATACTTATCTTGTGCATCCCTTAACTCGGTAACTGTTTGGAATATCATGATGAAACTTTAAAGCAATGTGCATGATCATAAGATGATGTGTCACATATAAGAATGGTTGCTCCCCCTTTCTTAATTTTGGAGTAACCTCCCTTTGAATAGTATTTTTAGGATTTTTCATTCACTCCATATCTCCTTAGGGCGCGTTTACACGAGCAAAGTTTCTATGTCACAGAAGCTTTAACAAAGAAAGTATGACAAACATTTTGCGTTTACACGGAGCAAATTAATTGTTAAAGAAAATGTGCCATAGAATCTTTGTCACATAAACTTTGGCAATGAAATATTTGCTGCAGTGTTCACACGACCAAATATTATTCGTCAAAGTTACCTGCAGCGATGAAACAAAATCTTTGTCACATTTTCCACGCTTGTAGCAATGTTCTTTGTTACATAATCTTTAGCAAAGTTCTCCGTTTACACGGACAAATTTAATTTATCGAAGTAAGTTTACCATATATATATTTGTCAAAGAAACATTGTCATATTTTGGCATTTACACGAGCAAATTTTTCTGTGACAAACCTACTTTGCCATAGAAACTTTGGTTGTGTAAACACGCCCTTAACCTCTTGAAATATTAGAATGAAACTTTGTAGGAATGTGTATAATAATAGATAAATGTATCCTGAGCAAGAACCATAACTCTGGCTTACTTACTGAATTATCTGCTCTTGCATATTTCCTTAAATTAACCGTTCAGAATATTCTAACACAACTTGATTGTGATGTGTATATTGTCAAGGGAATGTATTAGAATGGTATAGCTAGTATATTAAGTTTATGAATAACCGCCCTTGTTTGACTTTGGCATTACTCAACTTAGGAGCCACTTCCCCTTGGAAGCTGATTTTTGGTATACTAATAGTATTTGATATGTTAAATATTTAAATAATGTTGCCGTCATTAATCATAGAGTGGTTTCCCCTGTTTGTCTGCCGGTCTATCCTTTTGTAAACAGTCTTGTTCATTCTGTAACTCCTTTCTGACATTAAAACGGGCGTATTATGCGCCGCTTGCGAAGCCCTTGTTTTTCTTGTCCAAGTTGTCTCCCTTTGTGGAGTTATGTCCCTTTGGAAAAAATCGTAATGAAATCTTGTCAGCAAGATATCTTGAAAAGAATTGTAGCGAGGGCTTGAAACTTTGCCAGCTTATTGGAGAGATGAGAAGATGAACTGATTAACTTTTGAACAAATTCTGTCAATTTTGATTTTAGTTATGGCCCTTTGAAAATTTCGGCATTTTAAACTTGTCAGCAAGATACCTTAAAAAGTGTTTGAGCTAGGGACTTGACAAGTAGTCAACTGATTGGAGAAAAATTGATGAGTAAATGAACTTTCAAACAAATTCCGTCAATTTTTTTCAGAGTTATTGCCCTTTGAAAATTTAGGCATTTTAAACAATATATCTGGAACAGTTGAGTTTTTGAGCTAAGGACTTGAAGTTTGTCAGCTGATTGGAGATGATGAGTAGATTCATTGAGTAACTTTTGAATGAATTCTGCATATTTTTCTTGGAGTTATGGCCCTTTGAAAATTTCAGCAGTTTAAACTTGTCAACAAGATATCTCGAAAAGTGTTTGAGCTAGGGATTGAAACTTGGTCTGCTGATTGGAGATGATAAGAAAATTGATTGATTAACTTTAGAACAATATCTGTCAATGTTTATAGTAAAGACCATTTCTTTTTATGGTCAGGCGTATGGTTGGGAGCATAGTGTTTTGCAAACGTCTTTTCTAGTTGAGCAACAAATTCTGGCATAGTACTAAAGTACAGAAAGAATTATTGCACTCACTCATGTAGTGGTGGCCTCTATCTTAGCATCCCATTATGCATTAAAGTTTTGGTTAAGCATATTAGCTCACCTTAGCCAGAGGCTCCAAAAGGAAGGCTTTGTTGCCTGTCTATCGTCTGACTGTCTGTCCATCATCTGTCCACAGTTTCAAACAACTTCCCTGAAACCCCTGGGCCAGTTGTAATCAGTTGTAATCAGATTTTATATGTAGCCTCCAGGGGATGGGGAACGAAAAGTTTTTCAAACAGTCCTGGTCACATGACCAACATGACCACCACAGTCAGCCGGGCCGCATAGCGCAATCGGTAGGGCGCCTGACTTATAAGCCAGGGGTCCTGGGTTCGATATCCGGTGCGGCCACATACTTTCATTTCTCCTTCCGCTGATTCAAGAAGGGCAGTTATCAGTTACTGGTGAAAGTAAGTGCTCTTAGTACTGGTTAACCGCTTAGGAGGCCTAAGCCTGCCCAGGAATAGTGTGGTTAGGTTAACTGACCATCCTGACATGACCATAGCTGTTTACCGTGGACGTTAAACAATAATACACACAAAAAAACCCCAAAAAAAACACCACCACAGTAATAAGAACTGTTAAAACCTTCTCCAGAACCAATAGGCTGATGGCCTTGAAACTTGGTATGAAGCATTGGGTACGCCAGTACTACCAAAATTATTCAAATGATGACTTGGGTTGACCTTGACCTTTTTTTTATGGCAAGCTCAAATATAAGAAAATGCTAGAATTTAAGATTTCACGAAAAGTTTCAAAGAATTGGGCTAAAAATTGGTATAATAACATGAAGATTTGTGAGTACAAGAGGTCAAGGTCATTCTTTGATCTTTGACCCAGATCTGTCACATTTTGATAATTTCAAGGGGCAAATTCTGTCCTTAAAGAGTAGATCCCTTTTACAAAGGGCTCTGTCATCCAGGGAAGCAAATAGAAAGCCACTAAAGTTCTTTCCTGTTATAAAAATGTCAGAAAAAGATGGCAATGTACCTTGCACCTTTTAAAAAATTTACATATTTATCTTATGTGGAACCTTTAAGTAAAAGTTTTGGTTGGCGGCTGCCCATAATAAGTAGGATAAATTTTAATGATTATAGAATAATTAATGTTAACCATATGATCTTATCAGGTCTGTTTGGAACTCTTGCTACAAATTCTAGTTTGTTGTGAATGTTCGTTCTGACTCATGTGAGAAATTTTTGAAAGACCTGAGTGACCCAGACTGAGATTTAACTTGCGTATGAAAATATCTCTCCAACTGTGTTTTTCCATTAAACTTTCCAGCAAGTTGATAAAATATGCCTATCATTTGATAACAAATTATTATTTTGGAAAAAGAGGTTTTCTTAGAAATTTTGGCAGCTTTGAAGTGTCTGTTTCATGTAAAACATGATGTGAATCTATAAAACTGGGCACATTTACAAGGAAGTGTTTACCAAAGTTTAGATGCACTGGTTCAGCTGAAATTAGTCAAATGATTGAGAATTATCCATCTGGTTCAAATTAGAGTGAGTGAGTGAGTGAACTCAGATGTAACATCCCATCAACAAGTAGTTCATGTGGAGATGGGGTCTTGGTTTAAAGTCTCATCAGAAAGACCAGAGGAGTTGGGATTGATCTTGTGATCCCTGGATTGGTAGTCTAGTGTGTTATCCACTACACTACTGCTGCTCCTATCTGGTTTTAGAACTCATGATATGACCGACCATCATTACCACAGATGCTATAAAACCAATTTATTAGGATTGAAGTTCTTGCATGGAACCAGTCTGCTTTCTGGTTTAAACCAACTAAAATGTACAATATATTGTGCCCCCCTGGGAAAAGCAGAAAGCAAGACATAGGTACTACTTTTCGAGTGTCATGTCATTGTCAGCAGTGTAAACTTTTGTGGAGTTTTCTGGTTTAGCTCTGTTGTGTGACAATGGACAGACAGGCCTTCCATGAAATTCTTTTACTGCATCATAGCAGCAGTTTTCATGTTTTGTAATTGATGGTATAAAGATAGATAGTGGATTTAAAAACAGAGCAAACCCTGATCTGGATTTGCTTCTGCACTGGTAGCTAAGGTGCATCTGTTCCAATATTTTGGATCTTTATTGCAGAAACTAAAAATAATTATTGTTGTATCAATAAAAGCAATTTAGATATTCCATTAAGGGAATAGGTACGCCCATATGTTTTATGTCTCCATTTTACAAAGGGAAACAATTTTCGTGATGTCCTATTTGCTTCCCTGGGTGAAAATAACCCTTTCCAAATGTGGGGTCTACTCTTAAGGAAAAGAATTTGATCTCAACTGAGGAAGGCACAAAAGAAAATGGTAGAGTTGCTTTTCCTGAAAGTGTACCCATTTATCTTGCATCATTCTTTTCACAAGACAAAATTTCAGAAGAAAAACATAACTGTTATGCTGAATCCATTCTTTCCAGTAGAATCTGTAGTTGCAGTACTTTCAACCATGTAGTTATGGCATAACAATCTTATAGCTTTCAAATAAATTTTGCTTAACAAGGGTGTGGTCAAAATATGCCATTTTAGAAAAATTGATACCACTTAGTAAAAGAGTTACACCCAAAAATAAAAGATTTCTATTGGCTCCCTAGATTCGTATGCAGATCATTTCTGAACTTCTTCATTTTTAAAACTTATTCGAAGAAGCAAATGCATGAATTAATGCTTTGAAACTTCGTTAAGAAAAGGGAATAATTTACAGTGAATGATATTAACTTACAAGGTATTCATTAAGCATGTAATAAATGTTGTGACAAGTAATGTAATTATGTTTTTATTACTTCGATTATTTCTTTATTTAATTTCCCTCAAGATGATTATTATATATTTAAGATTTTTGAGTCACAGAAAAAAAATTACAAAGTAGTTTATATTTTAAGAAAACCTGTAAGAACAGTAAACAGTAAATGTATATTAATTGAATAAAATGTGGGCTGAGATTTGTTAAACTTGTACATATATTTATATTTTGTGATACTGTTAAAAATTGTTTTGTCATTTTGGTATAATGATGTGAAATGGATATGGTCACTGGGTTTAGTCATACTAATGTATTCAAAGATGCTCATTACGTGAAAACATACATTGTTTCAAAAATGAATTGCTACATTTTTTAGCTCATCAGTATGATATTACGGGAAGAGCTAAAGCATTTACCATGGCATTGACTCTGCCATTTGTGATGGCACTAGCTATGGGAACAGATCTTGTTTGCAACTTTGCACATGGTTTTAATATCAGAAGATGTATACAGTCTTCAAGCAAACTGGCATTTTGACTTTTTTGTCTAAACTGCAACTAGCAGAGATGAGACATTAGGTACTACTTTTCCAATGTCCTTGGAGGCGGCGTAACATTTTATAGAGTCGTCTGGTTTAGCTCTGTTTTACGACAATATTCAGACAAGGGAAAGGGAGAGACTACCTTCCAACTAATTCTTGTTAGTATTTTATCATATTTCTAAATATGGGTTATTTCTCTTTCAGGACTGTGAACTTTGAAGTCATTAGATATCTTTATGACTTTGCTTGACAAGTTGCTGCAGGGAAACCACCAAATGTGTTCAGAAACTCTGTGTTCACAATCATGAGAATTTCAGGGACGTAAAATAAGAAATGCCTTGTGAAAAAAGAAGATAATACAAACAACTACAAAAAACGATAATTGGCCAAAGTACATACTGATCTGGAGCTGAAGCAGCTAGACTATTATAATGTCACAGTGTATTTCAAAATTCTAGATCTATGCCATGTTATAGAAATTTGGTGACATAGATTTTTTTTTTTTTTGAGTGTATGTTATTTCTAGTTTTTCTGGTAGAATTGCCTATCTGGAATATTGTTTGGAAAAACTAATTATTAGACGAAGAAGATTGATAAACGTTGTTTTGGATTCAGGCAAAATTATTTATTACATAAGGATCTATTAACAGAATACTAAAATGACAGACAGCAGAATGTTTGATTCTTTTGACTGGAAACAAATTTCAGGATTATAAAAACTTTGTTGCCGTAATTATTCAGGAATTAATTTATTATTAAGGCTGTTTTCTCAAAACTTCATCAACTTAATTAATTGCTTGAAAAGTGAAATAGCATTTATGTGGCAAGTGACCTATTGTGACAAAATTCCAGTGGAAAATAATGATACAGATACATTTTTCATAATGGTGATAGTTGACTACATGAAACTGTGAGTTTGAACTAGTAGGATGACTTACTGAAGATGGAATTGTGACACAGGATTTATTTTATGTGCATTTCTACTGATGAATTATTCACAGATGTCTAGATTTTTGTTTCCTACGTGCTAGAATGATGATAAAATCTGTCACATTGTAGCATAGTGGCAACAGCAAATTATCAGTACAAATATTACATACATGTATACTGTTTAAATGCAAAGAGTACTGTTTAAATGCAAATAACTTTTGCTAAAATGTTGTATTACATCTCTTTTAAGCATATATATTTATCATTTTTTCTTTCATATCTAAAGACTAAATTTTTCCTGGCAGTTATAATCTTGAAAATACATAGCTCTTTCAAACTGATTCTTATAGAAAATTGTTGGAAATTAATATTAAGCTTCAGATTTGTGATAAAATCTATTTTCCTATCTTCTCTTATCTTGTTATTTTGTAACATTCTTAAAAGTTAGAATTTCAGCAGGTACAGTCTGGCTCATTTTAGGAATCCTGTTTACAAGTAAAAAAATAAAAATTGAACTGATAGCCAACATGTAGGGAAAGCCACAAGGCAATGTAACCTTTCAATGGCTGCATAAAGGACCAAAAGAGCAGATGAAAAAATTTATATCTGCAACTTACAAACTTATAAAAAAATGTTTTATCAAAGCTGTATCATATTGAGAATTCAAAGTCTAGAGGGCAAAGAGTGTGAATTTGTGTGAGGCACAAAATGCCACAAAAATTATAAGGGGCTACATAGAGAGACCATTAAGGACAAGCTGATTGGGGAAAATGAATTCAAGAAGTAGATCTTTAGATTTTTCAAATGTCAGCATTTGACATGTGACTATCAGGCACAAAAATCTGCTCTAATTCAGCTTTGACACAAGAAAGGTGAATTTAAGGTGAATGGGTACACCTGCATGTTTTCCCACCAGTTTTACAAAGAGGAACAACTTTTGTGACTTTCTGTTTGCTTCCCCAGGTGAGGCCTAAAGCCTTACAAATGGGGACTACTGTAAAAGAAAAGAATTTGCACCTAAGTGAGCCCATTGAGAGGGAGGCAAAACCAAAAATAACAGAGTTTCTTACCCAAAAAGTGTACCCATTAACCTTGATATAGCATATAATTGAGCAGCGACACAAGAAAACAACAAAATGGTTGTACGCCCAGCACAGACTCAGATCTGCCTGGGCATCCATGCTGTCTGATCAGAGTCTTTGCTATACGCTTAAAGGGTAGCTAAGAGTCTAAGCTACCTCCATGCAGACAGTGAAGACTGATCAGACTGGGCGGATGCCTTTGTTGGTTTTGTCATGTCGCGGCTCATATGCAAACCACAGAGACTCAGAATGCTTGTACCATTGTTTGTATGGATCAGAATTTACCCTTTTCACTATATACAGATCCATCAGGGAATACCAATTACACTGCACAGATACACAGGCTGATTTGTGTCTTTTGTGTATGCATTTGCTACAAGCTGCATTTATTCATGTCACTTCATATATTCTTTATAGACGAATGGCTTATCAATTAGAAGCAATTGAAGAGAATGGCATGAAGTGACTCTTAAGAAAGATATTGTCTCAAATTACCGTTGCATACTTCAGTCACGAGAACCACTTGGCCAAAATTTAGTGCATGACTTCTGTCTTGAAATTCTTCTGAAAGAAAATCATGCAGAAACAGACAAAGTCTATCAAAGTCACAATTATTTAAGATCTAAAAGTAGTAATTTATCTGAGCCAGTCTTGGGTGGTTGTGATGAATCCTTTTCAGATAAAGAATATCAGACCTGGGAAATGCACTGTTCCCAAATAGCTGAAGAAGATTTCCAAGTGAGAATTGCCTGTATTCCAGTTGCGAATCTATATAAAAATTATTAACTGACATTCAGATATGGTGAGTGTTTGATAATAATGCCAAAATAACTGATGTTCCTTTGAGGGATTATTTTGTTTGAGGTGTGTGTGTGTGTGGGGGGGGGGTGCAACAATGTATGTTATATATGCAGAAATAAAACTTATCACCATCACACTCATTATTTGGAATACTATTTAAATATAATAATTACAATAATCATATTGAATAATGATATAATTTTCTTGACAGTGGAATTGTTTGGACAGAGGACCAAATAATAACAATAAATGATTGAACTTGGTGGGGTCAAAAACAAATTATCGGTATTTTTTCAAGATTCTGAATTGCAAACTTGTTTTTAAATGGTTTGAAAATATATCACTTGTTACAGAAAAGATATGAGAGATAAGATCTGAAAGTGGTAATAGTTTGAGATCATCCACTTCAAACTTTAGAAGAAACTGTGAGGTATTTATGAGCTTGAAAAACAAGTCTTAAATTCAAATGGAATACCACTCTTTGTTGTCTTTGTTGTAGGGTGATGCAGAAGGTCATAATAATATGAAGGCACACTGTATGGTAGTGTGATATGACTAGTCATGGTAAAGTGAAGCACTGTGTGGTAGTGTGATATCCTTTCGACGACCAGAGGTTTCAAGAAAATCGTTGTAAAAGGGGGTGGGGTAGAATATTTGACCCTAAATTTTGACTTGCTTACTTGATGAGTAAAATCGAAAGTACAATCGATAGGAGACATATTTAGCTTCACAATAAATGACACTTGTTTTTCTCATGACGTCAGGTCACGGCGCAGGGGTCACCCTACCAAGAAAGATGCGCACAGACTTGTTTTTTTTTTTCGGTTTTGCTACAGATCTTTCCCTCTTTTCTTCCCTTTTTCTTTGTCTTCTTATTTTCCTTTTTAGCTCGCCTGAACGAAGTTCAGGAAGAGCTATTGCACTACCCCCGGCGTCGGCATCAGCGGCGGCGCTGGCGGCGGCGGCGTTAGCAAAATGTTAAAGTTTTACATTCAAAGTTTTTTATGTGATGGGCAAGGCGCTGTCAGGCGAGGTATCCTGTCCCTGTGACAGGTCTTGTTATTGCGGGTTTATCCCATATATTTCTTTTGGCCCTGCTTATTTGGTAAGATTAGCAGGGCGGGTACAAAAAGTCAAGGTAAAAGCTGAATTTCAGAAGTGAATTTTTCAAAAAAAATTTTCGGCATTTGAAAGCGTCTAGTGTCCTCCTGGTATGCATTTTAGAACTGATACTAAGAGCGTGCAAGGCCATGCTTCTGGCATATACAGAGAAATCAAAATTAATAAGATGCCTGCATATATGAGGCTGTGAGGGTCGTTCAAAAAGTCATTGTCAGCAATTACGCATGAATACGCTACGGCCGTCGAAAGGATATAGCTAGTCATAGTAAAGTGAAGGCACGCTATATGGTAGTGTGATATGGCTAGATCGGTAAATTGAAGCACTGTGTGAGAATGTGATATGACTAGTCATGGTAAATTGAAGCACTGTGTAGGAGTGTGATATGGCTAGTCATGATAAAGTGAAGTACTGTGTGGTGGTGTGATATGGCTAGTCATGGTGAAGTGATCGAAGTACTGTGTGGTAGTGTGATATGAGTGAAGCACTGTGTGATAGTGTGATATGACTAGTCATGGTAAAGTGAAGCACCGTGTGGTAGTGTGATACAGCTAGTTATAGTAAAGTGAATCCACACTGTTTGGTAGTGTGTTGTGGCTAGTCATTGTAAAGTGAAGCACTGTGTGGTAGTGTGATATGGCTAGTCATGGTAAAGTGAATCCCTGTGTGGTAATATGGTATAGCTTGTCATGGTAAATTGAAGCACTGTGTGTGGTGTGATGTGGCTAGTCAAGGTAAGTGAAGCCACACTGTGAGTTATGGCTAGTCATGGTAAAGCACTGTGTGGTAGTGTGATATGGTTAGTCATGGTAAAGTGTAGCAGTGTGTGATAATTAGCTCGCCTGAACGAAAGTTCAGGAAGAGCTTTTGTTGTCACCCTGGCGTCGGCGTCCGCGTCGGCGTCCGAAATGGATGTTTTGGTTAAAGTTTTTTTATGTGATGGGCAATGCGCTGCAGGCAAGCTATCCTGTACGCGGACAGGTCTTGTTTGTTATGGCCTAGCTTATGTGAAACACTGTGTAGTAGTGTGATAAGCTGGCCGTTGTAATTTGAAGCATGATGGTTGTGTCATGCAGCATGTCATGGTAATGTTAAGCCACCATGTGTGGTAATGTTATAGGACATAAGTGTGATATTAGGTTTTACTGTGTGGTAGTGTGTAATGAAATGTCATACTAATGTTAGGCCACAGTGTGGTAGTGTAATTTGGTATGTCATGATTACTATGAGGAGTGTGGTAGAGCCTGTCCTGGTATTGTAGAGCCAATGATGCAGAATTTGGTGGTAATATGAAAGCTCACAATGTGGTAATGGTATGTAGCATATCATATAATTTTTGGGTCAGAATGTGGTAATTTGATGCTGAATTTCATGGTACTGTAAATTCGTGCAGAGTTATAGTGAGATACAATGTGTCATAGTAATTTGAAGCCACACTGTGTGGTAATGGAGTTCAGCATGTGTGTGGTAGTGTGATACAACATGGTAATATGAAGCCAAACTTGCTATTTAAAAAACACACCGTGAATGCAGATGGTGATGTTAATGTGATGCCACACTATGTGGCACTGTGATGCAACATCTCATGTAATGATTCTGCCACATTGTGTGGTAGCATGATGCAGCATGCCATGGTAATGTAAAGGCTTAGTGTGTGGTGGTCTGATGTGGCATGTCATGGTAGGGTAAGGTCGGGTAGGGCAAGGTCAATCTATGTCATAGTATGGTACGTATGGCATGACATGGTAGTATGAGTACACACTGTGTGGTAATGTGATATGACATAACATGGTAATGTGAGGCCACACTGAGTGAAAGTGTGATATGGCATGACATGGTAATGTGTCCCACTGTCTGGAAATGAGATGTGGCATGTCAAGCTGAGAAACAATACTGGTAAAATGTAGCCACACTGTGTGGGAATGTGAAATGGAATGTCATGGAAATGTGAATGTGGTGTTAAGCCATATTGTATGATTAGTTGATATGACATGTCATGGTACTTTGAAGCCATATTGAAAGGTAGTGTGAATAAGAAATATTAAGCACTCATCTTGGAATATGGATAAAGCCACTCATCTTGGAATATGGATGTCATCATAGTCCTGGATACTGCTACAGTTCACAGTATCCGAACGCACTGTACCATCTCTTCCGGTTTTCATAGTGTTGAATCGAGAGTACAAAATTCGCTTATAACCAGTAGCCGGAAATCATGTTTTGAGTTTTTATCTGGAATCTGCTGCGTCATTTATAGTTATTCGGTTTCGAAAATGTAAAGAGGTAAGTTTAATATAATTTTATCTTCGGTCTTTTACTTTATTGCCCTGTACAATGAAAAACTCCTTGCCGTCGCAGATTTTTTTTTCCGAACAGCTGAATTTAACACGAGATTGTGTCGTGCAAAACCTAGCTATCATAAGCGAACGTTTGTACTCTCGATTCAACGCTATGAAAACCGGAAGAGATTGTACATGTAGTTCGGATACTGTGCAGTTGGAACCAGCTGATTGTTGCAACAGCCTAATGGTTGCTTGTGAGATGTTGATGAAGCTGTTGAGAACAGATGGTAAAATATTTCTTCTTCTGTGTGCTTAAGGTGTATTATGAATAGATTGGATACATCCCCATGTTTTTCCACAAGTTTTACAAGAGGGGGGGGGGGGGGGGGGGACAACTTATGTGACTTCCTGCTTTCTTCATAGGAAAACAAAGCCCTTTCAAAATGGGGTATACTCTTATAGGGAAGAATTTGCTTCTGTGAGAGCAAATTGTTTCCTTTAGAAACAACCTCAATTGAAAAGGAAGGTAAAGATATAAAAATTGTAGAGTTTTTTTCCCATGGAAGTGAATAATAGTGGGTTAATTAGGGCATGTGGAAGAGACTAAAATCTGGTCATTTGCACATTTGTTATTATGGTGGAAGTCATTTGAATGTATTAATACATTCACAACATACACTAAAAGAACCCCTTGGCATGCGTAACAGAACTTGTTTATTCATATTTTAAGTCAGACTGTATGGTTCTGTCAAATTTCAATCTTTCTTTTTTTAATTTGCGTCATGTTTACAATCTTATTTTCTTCACTATTTATTAACCAATTTAATATCATGATTAGTATTTCATAACTTAAAAGCTCAAGACTGATAGCTCACTTATGATCTCACATAAATACTATAGATACAGACGTTATTGAATTTTGAGGAGTTTGAATACATTCAAAATAATTCCAGCATTTAGGTGCTATTTGGATATTGTGTAATTGTTATATTTTTATTGTTGCTATTTTACTATAATTGGTGTATTATAGGCTGTCAGTGAAGATTCTGTCTTAACACTGCTGAAGAAATATAATGGTCATTCAAGTTGTCTAGATGTTTTAACCTGTTTTTGGATTTTATTGTTATATAAGAAACCCAGGTACAGGCTTACAGATTTTTTATTTTCATGAAAAGGTAGTTTTTGTCTTGCCAGAGACTAGCAGACAGTGAGATAGGTATTACTTTTCCTGGGGCAGCATGGACAATGGCAGTGGGGGCAAGAACTTAACTCTTTCAACTATGTTTGATGTTGATGTGCTGACAGGCTAGATACACTGTTCTGCGAAAATCTTGTCTGTTAACTTATTATGTGTATGCAATTCACATCTGCCCAGATGCAACTATGAGCGTGCAGTTTATTTTGGCATTCACATTCTGCATATCAAATTTTGCTAGGCCTAGCTACTGAGAAATTTAGATCTTTGTGGTACAGATTAAAACCTGGAATAGAAGTTCATATATATCCCCTCCGATATTGAATAGACTAGTCCATAGGCAGAAGAGACCATTCTGAGGAAATCAGAATGTAAAAGGTTAATCTGTACAATATATGATTTGACTATAAAAGCAGCTTTTCTTTAAATTTGAAGGATATCAGAAACTTATTTTTGCAAAAAAGCAAGATATTAAGAAACTAATCTCACTTACAAATCAGATAATTTTGCTTTTTTATTTGTATTTTCAGCCAGCATGATGTACATAGGTCAAGTATCTATTGTGATATTTTTGAGTGTGATAGGTCATGGCAGTTTCCAAGGTTACCTGCCCCAGGTATCACCTTTCTTTTTCCTGTGCAATTACCATGGTAACGTCCAAGAAATAGGTCGGCAGATGGGAGAGGTGAAGCTGAGTGTGACCATAGAAGGTAACCCCGATAACTATGTTCCAGGGAAAGTTTATCAGAGTAAGTAAGAGTTACCTACTTAGAGTACTATTGCACTAATTTAGTACATAAATTCTATTGCATTGTTAGTTGATAGTATGCTGTGGGTTTTCTGCTTTTCATCACCACAGAATGCTAACATCTGTGCCTTCAAGAATAATGAGGTCAGTTGAGCCGTTTGTTTGAGTGATTGGCACTTTGGCAGACTGACATCTTCAGATTATGGCATTGTGTTAAGTGACATCCTGAAGTTTGTAGACTACCCTTTGCATTCTTGTTTATTTCTAAATCTACTAGCTAAACTGATGCATGATATATAGAAGACCATGTCAGTTTCTTTTGATATCAATTATCAGGTTTGACCCAAACATGCAGGATGCTCTGTGATTCGATTGCATTTTCTGATCTTGCTTGATAAACATGATCAAAGAAAAAAAAATACCTTAGCTTTCCTGGGGAACCTACATAACTATTTTCATTTCTTGTAGCTGTTCAGGTAGCTTTGAATTGCTCAACATTGCCTTTGGTTGAGTGAAATGAAAATTTGATGTCTTAATAAAACAGTCCTGCTTATGCACAGAAATTGGGGATTTAGGTTTTGGGCATTTAAGATGTATGGGATGTCCTCCATGTTTTGTACACCATTTATACAAAGGTGAATTGTTTTTGTGACTTCCTGTTTGCTTCCCTTTCCAAAGTGTCAACTGGTAAAGACAGGAATTTGCTCCCAGGGGAGCATATTCTTTAAGAGATGACTGCCTTTGAAAAGGTAGTCAAAAGTGAAAATGACTTCCTTTGAAAGTGTACTAATTTGCCTTAATTTCATTCATTAGAAGTCAGTGTCATACCCAGCAGGCACATGACGTTGAAATGATGTCGTACTGACGTCGATGCGACGTAATGACGTTGCATCGACGTCAGTGCAACATCATTTTGACGTCATGTGCCAGCTGGGTATGTTCTGAATCTTCAATGCCATCATTTTGGATGCTTCTTTTCATGTCTTGGCTCATTTGCTGTTATATATTTTCAGTTACTGTGACATCAAGCCTCAACTTTGATGGATTTCTCCTAACTGGTTTATACACCATCTCAAATTATGCTCTGGGGCAGTTGCCTGGCCTGGGGATTCAAGCCAATCAGCCGGTGGGCCAGAACCTGATGTGTTCTATAGTGCACTCACATATGGCCCCAGACCCTGTTCATGAGTTCCAGTTCATGTGGATAGCACCACCAGTGGGCACTGGCTGTGTCAGTTTCCTGTAAGTATTAGAAATAGTAAGCATTAGTAGCTTCAAATAGTAAGCATTAGTAGATTCAGCTTTTGTTTTTTTTCATGCTTTGCACTTTGACAAAGAGTCTAACGTAAGGCCAAAAATAAAATATCTAATGTTTCCCCTTACGCGACCGACCGTAAAAAATCGTAGCGACCGGAAAATATTTTTTTCCGATTTCAAAAAAAAATTTTTTTTTTCTACCTTTGTGCAGAGTACAAAAAAATCTGGGTCTTCAGAGCTCTAGATAAAGGCGTTTCTGACGAAAAACGTCAGCAGTCCCAAACTAATGTGTCAAGAATACTCCTACTAAAACAGGATTATCCATTATAAAAACGAACGGCAGCGTCTTTTTAACTATGTTTGGAGACAGAAGAAGCAGTCCGGAATAAAACAGACAAAAATGCGCTAAACCACCTTTGATAAGACTGGCAAAAGATCAAAGGATTTCGGTCAGCTTTTGAAGTCACAGGCTGCCGCTCAACGCACGTGCCGATAGGTTTTATGTAGAGTAACCTGGAGCTGAAAATTTCGGTGTCGGGCAAAAACAAAGGGTCATTCTTTGATACGGAGTGGCATGCGAAAATTGTTGAGCAACGAAATTGCATTCCGGGTATTGTTTTTTTTTTTTTTTTTCAGTTTGTCTTTTTTCTGAAATACCCGGAGACTGATCAAAAAAAAAATTGGATTACGTCAAGTTGTTAGACTAGCGAAAATCTTTAAATGCTACATTTTTTAGTGTACTTTACGATCGGGTATGAAACCCACCCGGTCCGTGGAAACACCCCAAACCACCCCAAAACATCCCAAACCACCCCAAACCACTTCCATACCACCTCAAACCAGCCTCCCTGGATATAAACTAGAACCCCACCCCCTCCCCCACCATGACACCAACATCTCAGGTCAGTTGGCGAGTATTTTTCAACCCATAATTCCTTTCCTTCCCTCCACCCCCTTCATTCTTTAAATTAATTTGCCACCGCGCGGTTTGTATCTAGGGTGGTTAACTGGGTGTGGTATAAATGGATGCCCCTCCTCCCTCACCCCCACCCACACCCTACGTGACATACACAAAGGTACAAAAAATTTACTTTATTATGCTGTGATTATTAATTTTTCGTTAGGTATATTTAAACTTGAAGTTATGAAAAGAGATACATACATACATATCATGGGGCAACCACTTATTGAAATGTTCTTTTTATTTTGAATCTATACTCTGAGTATAGATACTGTTTGGGATGGAGTGGATGCGGTGTTGGTGTATGTGTAGAGGGGACATCGACATGGGTCGATGTGAATCCAGGGAGGTTGGTTTGGGGTGGTTTGGAAGAGGTTTGGGGTGGTTTGGGGTGGTTTGGGGTGTTTCCACGGACCCAAACCCACCACCCGCACCAGCACCCGTGCTCAAAACCCACCACCGGAAATTTTTATGGGAGCCGTAGGACTATTAAAAACAACTTTTTTCTGGACTTTCTGTGTTATAGATACTTGAAAAAATAATACCTGGTAAAAAAAATCTTTGCTAACGACGGCATATTTTGGACGAAAAAGATATTTTTGCATTTCAAGGGGTATGAAACCCATCACCCGTCACCGGAATTTATTTTTTATTTTTCCCCGATTTAAGTATTAAAAACTGAATAAGTTTTTATTATTGAAATGTTTTATGACATTTTACTAAGATAACATTAGTATTCCTCAACGATTTCTTAAAATTTGACTGATATTAAGAAATAATTAACGTTTTTTTAAATATATTTCATTCTATAAATAAATCAGCGTTGCGTCATTTAGCTAGAACGTCCTGTAATACAAAAAATATTGAAAACAAGGTCTGGTATGAAAACCACAACCCGTACCTCCGTACTCCGTACCTAAATCCATACCAGAAAATTTTCGGTCCTGTTGGGAAGCAACCAAAGAAATCAAAGTTAGAATAATTGGTGTTATATTAAGACATAATGAATAATAAAGATCTGCCAAAAACACGAAATTCCAAAACGACTTATTTTTGAATAAAATGATATTTTTGTATCTCAAAGGGGTATGAAAACCACAACCGTAGCTGAGATCGTTTTTCAGGCATTTTCGATAATTACACTCATACATGTAACAAAAGTAATATTTGACTCAGATGAAGCATGAAATGCAAAACAAAGTATGTTAAATGTTGTTTTTTTCTACGATTTTGCGTTTTCACCGTAAGATTTTCTAAAAATAGAACCATAACAAATATGGTCCGATACGGTTTCTACAATCGAACCGCAATTCGTCAAATGAGCAAAATCTGGATGGGACATGTCTTCAAATGTATCAGATTTAACAGAAAATATATTTACAACTGAAACTAATAATAATACAAAAATATGTATAAGATTTTGATAAATCCCATGCTATCTTGTCCTATTTTATGACATGCGGTCCGATAGTAGAAACCGAACCGGACCATATTTGTTATGGTTCTATTTTTAGAACATTTTCCGGTAAAATCGCGATATTGTAGAAAAACAACATGTTACATACTTGTTTTATACTTTGTTGCTTCATATAAGTCAAATATTACTTTTGTAACACGTATGAGTGGTATATTTCAATTAAATTGGTGTCATTATTGAAAAATGCCCGAAAAACGATCTCAGCTACGGTTGTGGTTTTCATACCCCTAATAGATACAAAAATGTCATTTTATTCAAAAATAAGTCGTTTTGGAATTTTGTATTTTTGGAAGAGCTTTATTATACATTATATCTATATATGACACCAATTATTCTAACTTTGAGTTCCTCGGTTGCTTTCCAACAGGACCTAAAATTTTATGGTACGGATTTAGGTACGGAGTACGGAGGTACGGGTTGTGGTTTTCATACTCGACCGAAAACAAAGATATCGACTGAAGTTTCACAAATGATATTTAAGTTACCTTACTTGAAAAAAATTAACTAGTTCACTCAGTTAATTTAAAAAATCAGTAGATTAAACAAGCATGCTATTAGCACTCCCAGTCCAGTGATGCATTCATCTCCATTCCAGGACATTGCGGGTTATTGGTTTTGGCTAAGTGTCGTATTGGATTTCTATTTTTAGAATGTAAACAATGTTGATAAAAATCTATTTTTTGCTACATATTTAACGGATTTCAAATGATTGTCATATAAAACTGATACATTACTGGTAAACAATTAGGAAAACATAAAAATCTTGAAAATGGAACCTGTTACTAAATCATAAATTGAAAATAACCTATAAAAATTTCCCAGTGACGGGTGGTGGGTTTCATACCCCTGGAAATGCAAAAATATCTTTTTTGTCCAAAATATGCCGTCGTTAGCAAAGATTTTTTTTATCAGGTATTGTTTATATAAGTCTTCGTATCTATACCACAGAAAGTCTAGAAAAAATGTTTTTAATAGTCCTACAGCTCCCATAAAAATTTCTGGTGGTGGGTTTTGAGCACGGGTGCGGGTGCAGGTTGTGGGTTTCATACCCGATCGTACTTTACGACGTGTGCATATAGGGAAAACGCAGATAAGCATGTGTATTCGCTAAATCTGATCAGTCATCTCTGTCTGGGCAACAATTCATTTAGTATTAGGTTGAAAACTGTTTCGATTATTAAGAAACGCACATGGCTGAACTCTCAATTTTCCGACGTTAATCAAAACGTTTCCAGTGGGCAGACTGATAATGATCCCAAATGTATCCAACGGAACGCGAACGCGCAGAAAAATATTCGCGTTTCTAATTAATGGTAAAAAGTTTACATTTATAATCCAATGATCAAAGTTGCGAATAGGAAATACCAGACACATTGCATTACTGCGCAGGCTGATCGGGGCATATGGAATAAGGTACCTTCACCTGTCTCACGGTTCCTCATGACACGTGTCCAGTTCAATGCGGCGTTCTTTGATGTCTGATCAACATAACCACGTGCAGGTGGTTACCGTATTTAAAAAAAAATGCTACCGTCTTTACACTCCGTTATAGCGTATTCCTGATGAGAATGCGTAACTCGCAATGTTTGCATGTTGTTTTGATACAGATTAATCCGTTCAACCTCATAAATAATTAAATGTTCGCTCATCTAGCGGAGATAGATCTTCATAATTGGGTTGTTCCAATATCTAATACAGGGTATGTGACAAAAGTGTATAGACGACGATGCAACGAGAATGTGTTTATCTCCGGTGCATCCGATCCCACATTTGCTAACAATGCAGCTTCGTCGGGGTCGCACTGTTCTTATCGTAAAACTTGAATGAACATGTTATAAACTGTTCTTGTGTATATGGCCAACATTAAAGAAGGAATGCGACGGACTTTATAAAAAAAAAAAGTCTGTGTACCAGTCCGGACTGTCACCTCATATCTACTCTGCTTGATTAAACAAACACGTAAGTAATCAGAACAGACCATGATCAGAATGCGCATTACACATGTCCCCGATATGGCACTTTCACACTTACATTTAATTATGAGTGTGCGTGTGTGTTTTACTAGTGTATCTTATACTCCATGCAACACGCACCTCAGCGGAACGGATCCCTAGTCGCAGTAACGGGGTGCCGTTCGCCCGTCCCTACTGCGTTGTCTATTTTTATAGGACTTATATGCAAGTAGTTTTGAAAACGCTCCTACGTCTAAATTTGGGATGGAAAAACTATCAGATGAAGCGGCTCGAGTGAGGCGTCAGCAACTCCCCGCTTGAAAGGATTATCTGGAGCTCTGACTTTTCAGGAAAAAGAAAATAAAATCCCGACCGACCTACCCACCATTGAGAAAAAGGGTCGGGTAAGGGGAAACAAGAATATTTCTAAGGTTGGCCTTAGTGTTATTTCATAGAGAATGCTAAAAACATTTTATGAATATAATGAAGAAACTCTAGTATGCACAGCTTCAAATATTGACTGATGCAGTGTCCTGGAGTGCAGTCATGATTACGTACTGCTGAGCTTTAGGGGGAAATACAACAACAATGTGCAGCTTCAATAATAGGCTATCACTGACATCGCTTCACATCAGTGACATCACTGTGGATAAGTCTGTATCAAAACAGTTCTTAAGAGACCATCCTAATCAGATAAACATGTCAAGTAAATTGTTTGGTACCTGGGCATGTTAGTTTGCCCTGGTTTTGTTGTAAAGAAGCAATATTTTACAGTCTGTCCTAAATCATGTTGTTAATCATGACATCACAAGGTAGGCACATATTATTGAGAGCATTCATAGAAGCTATAAGAATAGGACAAAAAACAATACCACCACCAACAAAAAATTCAGCGATATAAAAGGTAAGTAAATTGAAGATATTTATTTTGTACAAAGGTCCTCGCTACCCTTTCATGTTAAAAACTTTAGGGGGCAAATTCTTTCTTTTAAGAGTTGATCCCCACTGAGAAGGGAGGCAAAAATTAAAATGACAGAGTTCTTTCCCCTGAAGTTATACCCAAACTCCAACCTGTCTAGCCAACAGGCAAACAGTGCAGACTCTTGATCAGACTGCTCCTCAGGAGCAGTCTGTTCAGGGTCTGCAGTGTTTGCTCTGACAGGGTGTACAAATATTTAGAGGAAATATGATAGGGTAAAAAACGGTATTGTTTTTGTTTCCACAGAGCCACCGCTACCCTTCGCAGTCAGCTTCTTTTCAAGGATACAACAGTTTTACAGCTGTGTGAAGAGGGAGGTAAATGTAGATATAAGTACAGTGAACTCTCAATATCTCAGTCAAAGCTCATCTCAAACTACTGATATTGAAAAGTAAATTTTCTGGTCTCAGAAAATTTACTTTGAGATACAGTAGTTTGAGATACCTGGAGTAAAGAAAAATGGGAAGTGTGTACTCTTTGAAATAAGAGGGTACTTTGAGATATCAATGTTTGCGATAAAGAGAAACTACTGCACTAAAAAATCAAGTTTTACAGTGCCAGATGAGGAGAATTAGAAATTTGATGCTTCATGGACTTCCTCATATGATACAAGAGGTATCCTCCTGTATGGATCCTTATATGGTGCATCCGAGAGCATTTTCAGTCTATTCCTGAAGGAGCAGTTTGATTTTGGCCTACATTGTTTGGTCAAGCTTGTCTGTCCAGTACAAGGGTTGATCCAAAAGCTTGTAGACACCCTAAATAGCTAAACAATCTGAAAAAGCCCATGGAAGAAATGTTACGTGCTCATTGTCACACATCATTTTGATGTGTGGTATTGGCTTGCGCTAAATATGCAGAGCTGATAATATCCACTAAAGGAATTATGACATTAAAACCACTGTTTCAGCATTTATATATATAATATGAGAAATAGAGCAATAAGACAGTGACAAGTTTTCCATCAGGTTTTATAAAGTACAACTTCTGATATTGTGTAAACATTCTTGAGTCTGTTTAGAGGTGTAAAATCTACTATTTTATCGAATAAGTGCATCATTGCCATCCCGAGGTCGGCAAAATATGGCTTGAAATTTCTTTCAACAGTCATTTACACAGTATCTCAAAACATTTATGTCTCATGATGCATAGTGATAAATATGATTTGTTTCTATTGGGTTTATTAAAGTTTTTTCATGTCGACCTTTAGACACACCGATTGCATCCAGACATTGCCAAAACGTCATTTTCTTCTTTCATGTCTATGGTTTATGGTAGAAAAGATCTTCATATTAAAACAACCACATCATGATCATGTTACTGTATTCGTTTGGTTACAAGACAGGGGGGTTTCCCTTTCAAAACAATCTCAAAGATCTAGATCTGCCTTCCAAAATGGATCTACATCTTTGTTTGGAAAAAAAAAACATTTTAAAACTGAATAACACATGCCTTGTTTGCGGCAATTTTGGAAGGATGTATTCCTGTCTTATGACTGAATAAATATGTTATTTTTCAGCTCCAACTTTGGCCCCTCTCAGACCATTGTTGGCAGAACTTCACTCGGATGCTGTCATATTCAGGGATGACTTTGATAGTTACGATTCCTTTAGCCCAGAGCACTGGTAACTTAACAGTTATTTATTATGAACAATTTTGTTATGGTTCTCAAGTTGTACAGTGAAAATCACATAAAACGAAATTGGGGTCATATCCAAGTAAGCAAGTTTTGTGTATACAGAAAAATAGTCAGTTTGGGTCCATATATAATCCAGATCATCCTAGAAAGAGGTTCATTTTCATTCAGTGAAAATATTTTCATATATAATTTCATATTTTGCCTTGTGTAGCAAAGTCTTCTTAGAAATATGAAAACGTATGCTTCTGAAAATATGAAATAACAAAGTGATTTTTGAAAGAAAGTAAAAACTGTCAAGTTCTTCAAAGATTAAACGCAAAACTTACAAACATATGAGCTGCTGCATGCAAAACCAACCTAGTGGCAAGTGCACCCGATGAAGCCATGTGACAAAAGTCTTCTTACAAATATGAAACATGTACATGTATACTGAAAATTATTAATATAAAATAACAAAAGCGAGTTTTGAAAGAAAGTAAAAACTGTCAAGTTCTTCAAAGATTAAACTCAAAACATACAAACATATGAGCTGCTGCATACAAAACCAACCTAGTGGTAAGTGCACCCCGTGAAGACTCAGATCAGCCTGGGCATTCGCCCACTCAGTTCAGCCTGGGCATTCGCCCAGTCTGATCAGAGTCTTCGCTGTCCGCATGGAGCGAGCTCAGACTCAGCTGCTCTTTAAGCAGACAGCGAAGAATCTGATTGATCAGACTGGGTAGATGCCCTGCTGATCTGAGTCTTCATGTGGTGTACAGGCCACTTCGTTGGTTTTGTCGTGTTGCAGCTCATACATTATTTACCTATTATAGGAGCAGCCATGAAGGAGCATCTGTCGGACAGACTTGTGGTTCAATACTGTACGGTGATGCTGCAGTCATGTGTGAGAAAGATGGAAGGCGAGAACTGGTAAGAGAAAACACTGGCCATTAAGTACTCTTTGCACAGTGGAGCCACATAGCACTATTGACTTACAATGCTAGGCATTTTAAAGTGTTAAAAAGGGACCTTGCTGTAATTATAAAATAGATTGTTTGTTGGAAACATCTTTCCAGGCTAAAATCTTTTAAACCACATGTTTCTCCCTGCACTTCATCATAGTGCAGAATAAAGGATATTGCCCTGCATTTTAAATTGCTTTCCTTGGATCACACAGCTGCAATTCTACAGTATCTAGCTTTGAAAAGTAAAAATTTGCGACAATAAAACAGACAATTTACCTCCCAAAATGACAATTTTCAATAGTTATATCCCCATTCAAATGCGCTGATTTACATTTTCACCTTTCAAAGGGCCTTTGCAGCCACAACAAGCGCGTTCAGCAACGTAAAACCAGGGGCCATATTCACAAAACGACTTAAGTGGTTGCTATGCTGTTACTAAGGCTAAATTTCTTTGAAGGAGATTCCCTACAACTTTGAAATTTGCTCTGGAGGAACAGTCTTACAAAGACTGTTCCTCCAGACAAAATTTCATAGTTGTAGGGAATCTCCTTTATAGATATTTAGCCTTAGCAACCGCATAGCAACGACTTAAGTGGCTTTATGAATACGGCCCCAGATGTAAGCTAATGGGAAGCAATGTTTCATAATGACATTGGGTTTTTGATAGTATATCTTAGGATAAAATATCGCAAATTTTTTACTTTATCCAATCAGATGTCGGGTTATATTTGTAAGTGCATTAGAATACACTTATATTGCTATCTGTCTCATTTGCCAGATAACCCACCCACTGAATACCACCGCAGCTGCTGTCTTACAGTTTACTATTGGTAAGTATTTGCTATAACTTTTCTTTGGCTCTTCGTGTTACTTGATGGATAGAAGAAAGAGTGCTTTAGTTTACTGTTTATGTATATTTGCAACACTTACAGTTACTTGCTTTTTTTTAGTTTAACATTGGTTGGTAGTTGGCTTTTCTGCATCAGAATTTGCAACCATTTAATCTTCGTGGTTAGTTGCTACAGCACACCATCTAATGTTTTCTTCTACTTAGTACATGCATATTTACAGTAAACCCACTTCACTTTCATTTGTTAAGGATGAATGTTATTTTTTTAACGTTTACTGAGGGATAAACTACATTGGGTCACGAGCAAAGTAAGTGAACCCCGAAGGGGTTTATATAAACTTTGCTGGTGACCTGATGTAGTTTATACTTCAGTAAACGTTTTTTTTTAATGTTTATTACTTATATTTATTAAACGATTCTTTTCATCAATAAAAAGATAAACAAAAATAAGAATTACACATATAAGAATCGTTTTAGAAACAGTACTGGCCAAATTTGGCTAAAGTTTGGAACAGCTGCATTGTCACTGCCTACCAGTAAAATCCACCTCCTGCTGCAGATTTCACACGCAAGTAGGTGTAGCAAGCTGTCACTCAACGTTTGCTAGCCATTCAAGTACATGGCATATTGTGGAGTCCACGTGCAAGTTAGTGAAGTGAGCTGTCACTCAAAACCATGTGGCACAATGTAATTATTTGCTTCTAAACAACATTGACTCCTGCATCACTTAAATGGTTTTACAGAGAGCTTTGCACTGAAAATGTAAATATTTATTAGTATAGCCTGCAGTTCACTGTTCTGTAAGTGTTTCCCACAGTGAATACCTTCTTGTCAGTTATAATTAGCTACAGTTTACTGTTCTGCATGAACACCTTTTTGTCGACAGTAATCGGTAACTACAGTTCACTGTCCTGAAGTATTTGCTACAGTGAACATCTATTTGTCAGTTATTATTTGCTACAGTTTGCTATTGTTTAGTGTATGTGTACACCTCCATGTTTTTCGGCCATTTTATCAAAGAGAAACAACTTTTGTGACTTCCTGTTTGCTTCCTTGGGTGGCAAACCTTGTCAAGAAAGGGGTCAACTCTTAAAGGATAGAATTTGCGAATTCTTTGCAAAGGAGCATATTCTTTCCTTTAAGAATTGACCCTATTTGAATAGGGAGGCAAAATATGAATTGTAGAGGTGCTTCCCTTAAAAGTTTACCCATTCCTTTTAAGTGTTTTGGTAAAGTTTGTTGTTTTTGCAAAATGACACAAAACTGGAATTAAATTTCATCACTGCAGAACCCTGTATTTCAGGAGCAGGTACATGTCAGTCAGGAAGCGTAGACGATCAGCTGATCACTGTCTCATTTGGATTGAATGGCTGCCAGGACTGGCATGAGATTGAGAGTATCAGGTACACAGGGTATTATCGATTCCGCTAATTTTCGCTTCCTGCAGAGACTGTACATCATATTAGGTTTCCGCTGAGACTGTCCGCGAACTCTTGCTTCCTGCCGAGACTTCTGTACATGATAAATGGCTTCCTGCAGAGACTGTCCGTGTGATTCTGCTTCCTGCCGAGGCTCTCGGCAGGAAGCAGAATCACGCGGACAGTCTCGGCAGGAAGCCATTTCTCGAGGACAGTAGTCTCTGCAGGAAGCAAGAGTTCGTGGACAGTCTCGGCAGAAGCCAAATATGACGGACAGTCTCTGCAGGAAGTGAAAATTGGCGGAATCGATTATACCCTGTGAGGTATCAGTTAATTTCCAAGGGAGATTACTTTGATTCATCTTTGAACCGACCCCCAGTATTTCTATAAAGGATCAGTAACTACTCTAGTGTGAGTAGATATTGGGACACCTGAAATCATTAGTTTTCCATTTGGTACAGATGGAAAATTAATGTTTTAAGTGTCCCAATACTTAAGCAACTTAGGATAACCAGCTGATTAATGTTTTGTATGGACTTGATATAAGTAATTTATGCATGAAAAAATGTTATGCTACAATATTGTAAGTCGGCATTGCCTCGTGTCATAGTTGATGATATTTTTTCAAAGTCTTGACTTTACCTTTATATCTTTATATAAAGTGTACTCTATCTAATTTCCATCAAAAATACGGTCAAACCTAGAACTTGTAATCTTGGAAAAGATGAACATACACTCAAAAATGAAATTACTCTAGATTTTATGGTGAAAAGACATTTGAAACGGAACTCAACAATTTTTCCAAAATTTATATCTACAGATCTGACAGCTTCTTATATGAATGCTTCATACTTTATTTTCAAGGCCCCCAACTCCAGGGAAAAAGGCGGAAGTATACATATTACACATTCCTACAAAAGCTAGAGGTGTTGGAATTTGTTTTGCATGGAAACAGCCTCCGACAGTGCCAAAATCACCATGGAAACCAACAACTCCCCCAGTAATGAGGTACGACATACATGGAACTGTGGGTAGGAGTGATGTCGAAGACACAGACATGGCGAGTCGAACAACTACAAGAACTACAGAATCACATAGCAGCGCCCCTACAGTAACAGAAGGATACAATATTGTACCTGTTGTTGTTAATGACCAGCCTGCTGAGGACTATCCTGCTGAAGATGTAGCATACAGAGATGCCAAATTTGTCCCCAAAACAGGCAAAAAGGGTAAAAAGTCTGGACTTGTGTATAAAGTTGGGGGCAAGACATTTGGAGGTGATAAGGCTTCAGATGAGGGAACTGGGACATACCAAGGATGTTGGGCACTAGATCATGTGATTGTTGTCAACATGGCACATCAGCCAGGGAAACTGCAGGACAGGTTTGATCCAGTTGATCCTAGTGGTTGGTTGATGTTTCCTGGGGCACATTTCAAAGTAAGTATTACATGTTCAATCATCCTATGAATGCAAGAGGGTGCTTTGTGCACTGTGTGTATTTACATGTAAGATTACATTTATATACACATGTGAGGAGAAGATTGTTTCCTTTTTAAATTGACCCCTTTGAATAGGGAGGTAAAAATGAAATTGGCAGAGTTATTCCCCTGAATAAGAATACATACTCTTTAAAATAGTGTGACTTAATAACTTTTATTTTGTAGCCATGGGTTGCAGTATACTACTTTATATTTCTTTGAGGGTTAAACATTTTTTCTCTTTGTTCAGCCATTTTAGGGTCATTGTACTTGTGCTGTATTGAAAAAAAAACCACACAAACAAAACAACATGTAATGAGATACAATAAAGAAATAATAAATAAACAAAAATTTCGTTTTTTAGGCCAGCAAAGTTGGCAATATCTAATACAACAGGTATATATAGTATTCTGGTAGAAATCACTATGGAGCTTCTTTTGCAGAGGCCCTTTTACAGGAAATATACCTACAAAAACATAAAATAAGTATGAATACAACTAATAAATAAATCCTTAAGCAGGATATTTATCTTTTAATGCACCATAGTGGTTCAGCCAAAAAAAGAATCTATATCTAAAGCTACCACAGTAATTTGGCCTTGCCCGGATCGACGTATCTGCTAGTGGTCAATTGCTTTTCATATAATTTTAGCAACACTGCCATTCAGACAACACAGCCATGGTATTTGACCATGATTCTCCAGTAGTTGCTGCAGTAACACGTGACCTTGACCTGTCTGCCCTTGATGTGTCAGCTGATGTCATTTTACAGGAGGATTTTGAATCAAAACATCAGTCAGGGTAAAGTGCATGCCATAATACAGCCATGAATTTCTTCAAAATTCAAAGTTGAAGGTCATCTCAAAATACTGATATTAAGTAAATTTTCTGGTCCCAGAAAATTTGCTTTGAGATACCTGTTGTTTGAGATAATGGGTTGAAATGTGAAGAAAAATAGGAAATGTGTCTATACTACAGTCAACTCTCCATATCTCGATGTCGAACTTCAGCCCAAACTACCCATATCTCAAAGTAAATTTTCTGGAACCAGAAAATTTACCTCGAGATATCTGTAGTTTGAGATGACAGGAGTTGAAATGTTAATGAAATAGGAAATACATTCTTTGATATAAGAAGATACTTTGAGATATCAGTGTTTGAGATATCTGGAGTTGACTATATTCTTTGAGACATCAGTAATTTTACCTTAAAGAGTTGACCACTGTTGTGGAGGGAGGCAATAATTAAAATACTAAAGTTGCTTTCCCTGAAGGTACATATTCTAAGTCACCTTAAATGAGTTGCTTCTGGAAAAATGCCCTTACAGAAAATATTCAGGGCCCATGTCGCGGAATCTCCGCGAATGTAATATTATTATAGTAATATTTCAGTTTTTGCATCAGTTCATTTATTCTCAAATGACTGCTGATATATATTTTATTTGAAGTTTTAAATATTTTATTTCATTATGACTACTAATGAAGTTTAGAGATTAATTTACTTTAAGTGACTTTGATGTTTAGTGACGTAACGTCTTTATGAGGTTGGCGTCGAAGTAATTTTGACGTTAGTTACCAGAGACAGCAGTGCAGGAGCACAAACAGATAATTAATAATCTGAAAGGACAGTCAAAAGGACACATAGTGGAGAAGAAGTTCTCACTCAGGATTTTATTATTAACAGTTGAACAAACATTTATTTGGATACGGTTGAAGATGCTACAAACTGTTGGTAAATGTTTGTCTTAACAATATTTCATTCTTTCTTAATGTGGCTTATAATTAAATGGATTTAAACTTATCTGTATTTGTCAATGTGTCGCCACATTAATCTGGTGCCGGAACCCGGGAACCTTTAGATACACGTAATATTTTTAAAATCAAATAGAGGATAATACAAATATATGTAAACGATGTCGGCGTCCTTCATAAAGGGAAATAGAACAAGATATAGAAACTTGTTAGAGAAGGAACTTGACAAGGGTAAAGAACTTATAGAGGAAGCTGCTGAAGAACAGTATGACCTTAAAATTCTCTTAAAGAATGTGAGTAACTGTATAAGGCGGCTAAACGACTTCACTGAAAAACTTGAGCAGACAAATGGAAGGTTGTCTGTAGTCATCGAAGGAAAACCTGAAGCACAGGACATTGAACAGTTGATCAATAATGACTGGTCATACATCGCTACAGTAGCAGACTGTCGTGATGAGCTAGTGGACATTCAGCAATCACTTCAAGATCGGAAATCACCTTCAGAAAGTTGTTCAACTAAAACAGTGACTGAAGACAGATTCAATCAAATGATTCAAATGACAGCGCAAATGCAACAGATTCTAATAGGACAACAACAACTACAACAACAGCAGCAGTTATGTATGGAGCAACCTAGACAAAGACAAGCTTCTACGGGTAATTCAGTGAGACTTCCAAAGTTGGAAATCCCATCTTTTAACGGGGATACATTAAAATGGACAGAGTTCTGGGACTCTTTTGAGGCAACTGTTCATGACAATACATCGCTTTCTAATATTGAGAAACTTAGTTATCTATTGAGTAAGCTTACTGGAGAGGCAAAAAACTCTGTAGCAGGTATCTTGCTCTCAAATGAAAATTATGTAGTTGCAGTGGAATTACTGAAAGAGAGATATGGAGACAAACAAGCAGTTGTTTCTTCACACTATACAGAACTCATCAATTTAAAACCAGCTCCAAACAATCCAAAGGGACTCCGTAATTTATACAATCAAATAGAGAAACATTTAAGAAGTCTGAAAGCACTGGAACAGGACACTGATCAGGATATCTTTATTCCAATGATCACATCCAAACTACCGAAGGATGTTTTAATTCACCTTGAGGTACAAAAGGGGGCAAGAACCAGGTGGACCGTTAAGCATCTAAGAGAACTTCTCAATGACTATGTTGCGGCTAGGGAGAGAGCTGAACAACATGCCAATACGGCAAAGATGGAAAATACGGAAGACTGGGAAACGCCTATGATTTCTTCTGCTGAGGCACTTGTAGCGGGAGCCCAAGCAACAGATAGTAAGGAGGAAAGAAAGAGGTTTTATCCAAGATGTAAATACTGTGACAGGAATCACTGGAGCGATGAGTGTACAAGCTATACATCAGTAGAAGCAAGAAAACGGAGGTTAAAGGGAAGTTGCTATATTTGTTTAAGGCAAACCCATCAGACAAATGACTGTCAGCAAAAGGTAAAATGCTATTATTGTAGCCAGGTGAAACAGCATCATAGAAGTCTTTGCCCAAAACAGTTTGGGTCAATGCAGAGAGAAAACTCAAACCTAGCTGAAGAGATGCCTGCACAGGAAGAGATAGCTAATACAGAAAGTAGTCTAATATCATCAGGAGAGATGGTTTTAATGCAAACTGCTAAAACCGAAATTAAAAATCCAGAAAGTGGTCTCAGACAGAAAACACGCATGCTTCTTGACTCAGGTAGTCAGAGAACATACATTACGGACTCGTTGGCGAAAAGATTGAATTTAAAGCTGGGAGATAAGGATGAATTCATGTTGGTTACAATCGGCTCAGAAAAGCCCAAAAGAACTAAAACGCGAAAAACTACATTAGACATAGTATTAAAAGATGGTAGCACCCTGACAATCAGTGCGAATGTCGTTCCACAAATAGCTGAGTCAATTCAAAGACGTCCTGTAAATCTTAAATCACTTGACAACTGGGAATACCTCTGGACGGAATTTTCACTTGCGGATGACTTACCAAGTGAAACAGAAACAGCATCTATTGAACTTTTAATTGGGACCGACTACTACTTGGACCTAATACTTCCACAAAAAATAGAAATTCACCCAGGCCTTTACCTCTTTGGATCCAAACTGGGCTGGATTCTATCAGGGCGAACCTCTGAACCCATTGAGAATGGAAAAGAAACCACTATGCTCATACTGACTCACAGAATAGGGATTAACAGACAGAATTTCGAAACAGGACAAAATGGCAATGGTGTTAACATTAACAGACAAGACAATGACAACACAGGCTTAAGTATGCCGAAGACACTACCAGCTATCCATTCTAAACTAAGACTCACAAATCAGTCAAACAAAACATCTACTTATTGCGGTGGGAGTGTCGCGGAATCTCCGCGAATGTAATATTATTATAGTAATATTTCAGTTTTTGCATCAGTTCATTTATTCTCAAATGACTGCTGATATATATTTTATTTGAAGTTTTAAATATTTTATATATCAGCAGTCATTTGAGAATAAATGAACTGATGCAAAAACTGAAATATTACTATAATAATATTACATTCGCGGAGATTCCGCGACACTCCCACCGCAATAAGTAGATGTTTTGTTTGACTGATTTGTGAGTCTTAGTTTAGAATGGATAGCTGGTAGTGTCTTCGGCATACTTAAGCCTGTGTTGTCATTGTCTTGTCTGTTAATGTTAACACCATTGCCATTTTGTCCCAGTTGTTCAAAGCATTGGTAGCAAACAAAGTTATTAGTCTAGGAATCGTTAAGTCTTCTGTTACCCATAAAATTGAGTGCCTTATTATTTTTTTGCTGGAAAAATGTGAGGAGCTTTTGCAGTGCAAAAGCTTCTCACATTTTTTCTGCTAAAACTGGCAGTATAATCCATTGGAAACTTTAATGTCTGGTTAAATAACGATGTTGTTAGTTTTGAACAACTGAGCCCAAATCATGACAGTAAATTTGAATTTTAGCATGTTGCTGCCATTGTGCAAGATATTTTCTTATAGCTGACCTGAGTTGTTTTCTATGTTACAGATGGGAGATAATTGGAGGCCATGTAGACACCACCTGTGGCATTATTCATCAAGCCAAGTCCATGGTGTTTGATGGGTCTAGTAAGAAGAGAAAGATATGTTCACCATTGTTTGATTCTAGAAAAGCTGGCAATATTAGATTTCATTTTGCTCTTGGTATGTTGTAATGATGTGTTTTATGAGTTTGCTCTTGTCATCATTTATGATTATTATTTTGCTCTTAGAAAGTTGCCGCCATAGTTTAGAGACCTTTGCCAATTTAAAGAAATTAAAGTGCAACAATATGTTTGACTTGGAGGATTAGAGTATTCCAAGGACTGTCAGACCCTTAGATATAGGTAAAGGGTAAAGGTTTCCCATAGCCATAGTGGCAGTTGGGGTTAGAAGCCCACTGTATCTTGGGCGCAGTATATGAAAGGTTAAGCTCATCCCTTTCTGTTTGCTGTCCTATCCTTCCCTGATTTAATAAAGGTTCCCATTTATTGCTGGGTTGACAGAGAGAATCCCAGCTGGGATTCAAACCTGTGAGCTTCTGCACCATAACAGAGTAGTCCAGGCAAACTGGCGATTTTTTCCCTAAACCCAAAACAAATTGCAACAAAAGCTTTTTTTGCATTTTTGTTGAGAACTAACATTCACACATGACATATCAAAAGTAGGATAAAATCGGATGATGCAAAATTTATTTTTTCTGCATTTTTACGAGCGCCTATTTGCGTGTTAAATATTCCAATTATCTGTAATGTTTTATATGACAGCATTATTGCTGTGAGTTTTATTTCGAAGAACCAATTCTGCCTCTGCCTCTGCCAGAATTGAATATACAAGCTTAAAATTGTATTTGGCGCATTTTCTTGTTGAATGTAAAGCCATCTAGGTTTAAAAATGGTATAAATTACCCCACCCTCTTTATTCTGCCTTAAAATCTGAAGTGAATTTGAAGGTCAGTAACTGAACTGCAACAAGAAATATGCCATACTGATGTCTTTGCTTAGCATGCTTCAATTTAGAGTACTGATCTCTGAAGGCATGAGAAGCCCGAAACAATGGCACAAAGAGCAGAATACTACATGCATAATAACACAAACAGCGCAACATACCTATGACTAGTCTTTGTAAATCTCCGCAGGAATTATGTAGGGGACCACTAAACATTGCTATGTACTAAATGTGTCAGCTGTGGGCCTCATGGTTTCAGGGAAGATGATTTTTTGAAGTTTTTACCATTATAAGTCTATGAGAGCTACTGACCCCTGGGGCGTGGCCAATTTGGACCTCAGGGGCATGGTTGGCAGGATTTATGTACATGTCTACTAAACATCGCTAAATACTCAATATGTAAGCCCTGGGCTTCATGGTATCAGAGAAGAAGATTGTTGAAGGCTCTTATGCTGTATAGCTCTATATAAACAAATGACCCTCTGGGATGGGTATATAGCCCTATATTAACAAATGACCCCATGGGATGGGGCCAGTTTGGACTCCATGGGCATGGTTAGCAGGATTTATGCAGGGGACCACTAAATATTGCTACATACTAAATATATAAGCTCTGTGCCTCATGGTTTAAAAGAAGAAGATTTTTGTCGCACCTGCTTTAGCAAGGTGCGATATAGGAGTTCACTTTTCCGTCTGTCCGTCCGTCAGTCCGTCCACAATTACGTCGACCCTAGCGTTCGGGTCCATTATTCTCAATCTATGATACCTACATTCATCAAACCTGGTATAAAGTTTCTTCTTAGAATGGTCTCAAGGAACCTTGCACTTATTTTGACCTTTGACCTATTTTTTCTGCTTTGATGACTTCATAAAATTCTATGCCAAAAATTATGTCAACCCTAGTGTTTAAGTCCATTTCTCTCCATCTATGATACCTGCAATCTTCAAACCTGGTATAAAGTCTTTTCTTAGGATGGTCTAGAGGAGTGTTTCCTTTATTTTGACCTTTGACCTATATTTTATGCTCTGCTGACTTAGTAAAATTTTACGTAAAAAATTACGTCAACCCTAGCATACTGGTCCATTTCTCTCATTCTGTGATACCTATGGTCATCAAACCTGGTATAAAGTTTCTATTTAGGTTGATCTAGAGGATTGTTGCACTTATTTTGACTCATATTTCATGCTGTGCTGACTTCGTAAAATTTTACTTACAAAATTAAATTGACCCTAACATTGAAGTCCATTTCTCTCTGACAATCTATGAGTGCTAGAATCATCAAACCTGGTATAAAGTTTCATCTTAGAATGAACTCGAGGATTAATGCACTTGTTTCAGCCCTTGATATATATTTCACGTGCTACTGATTTTGTTAAATTTCACATCCAAAATTGTGTCGACCTTAGGGTTTGAGTCCATCTCTCTTTAAATACAGTGGGTGTAATCATCAAACCTGGCTTGAAGATTGTCCTGGGATGCTGCTATTATTTGTACCCTTGACCAATATATCATGCTCTATTGACCTTATAAATTGTATGTCAACCTGGCATCCATGATTATATGGACAAGAGCATTCAAGTCCGTTTCTCACTAACTATACCACCTACAATCATCAGACATGACTTAAAATGTTTTCTTAAGCTGGTGTCCTCGATTGTTTGACTGCTTTATACACTGGAGCGCCCTTATAACGCGGGTGTCGGGAGACATAAAATCGAGCCGCGTTATAAGTGATCACGCGTAATAACGATTTTCACAGAAATACCCCACCCACTAATGAAAAACCCCATGTTTACATGTTCGTAGCGCTTATTTAGCCCTTACGAGGTAGATAGACATGTTTACTGCTTACCTGACACAATGAGTCATCGCTGAAGTATGCTTTCAGTCCCTATGTTCTTACTTATTGTGAAAAATGCGCTGCAAAACGGTTGAAAACCATTTACAAAGCGAAAGTACAATCGTAACACATCGACCAATTCTGTATCCTGAATTAAACCTATATCGACGAGGATATCCGATTGAGCGAAAGTAGACTTGTTCGAGTTAATTCCCTTGTATATACACTTGCAAAAAGGTACCTTCGGACGAACAAAATATACTTATTTGCGCGAGTACTGACGTCGCCTAAAAAAAACTCTAAGCAGCCTACAGATAACCAAATCGGGTTTAAGCTTTTTTTTTTTTTTTCCATTTATAAAATTCTTTTATAAAGTTTTCTTGGCAAGTAATCAGTGACTGCTACGCACAGCCTTTTTCCTGAGCGTCGGCTTGTGTATTGTGTATATGCGGTGACCTTCGCTAATTGGTGACATGTGATATGCGCTAATTATCCAAGTCTTTCACACCTTGGCAAGACAACCGACGCTTTGATTGTCTGTGATAACTTTTGACACGCTGTTGATTAAGATTATGTAAACAACCCAATTAACTTTTAATGGTTATTTTTTATTCCAATGTCGTGAACACCGACGGAAACCGCCGAAAAATCCGCGATCTGTAGAAAAAATTTGGGAGCCACAGGACAACCGCGTTATACTGATTTCTGCGATACATCGGTCCGCGGTATAACGGCGCTCCAGTGTACTTTTAATCTATATTTTTAACTCTGTTGACTATAGAGCTTTATGTATAGAACTGCATCTAGTTTGTAAGTCCAAATTGCTCAAATTTCTACATAAATTCATCAGAACCTAGTGTACACTTTCCTCTAACCATGGTATGTACTACTGAGAAAGCATAAGGCAGGTGTGACATAGCATTCCGCGGAATTCTTGTTTTAGGTTTTCCCCTCATAAGACTATGGGAGCTAATGGCCCCTGGTGCGTAGCCAATTTGGACCCTAGGGGCATGGTTGGCAGAATTTATGTACGTGACTACTAACCATTGCTACATACAAAATATGTAAGCTCTGGGCCTCATAGTTTCAGAGAGGAAAATTTTTCAAGTTCTTTAGCTATATAGCCCTATTTAAACAAATGACCCCCTGCGATGGGGCCATTTTGGACCCCAAAGGCATGGTTGGCAGGATTCATGTAGGGGACCACTAAACACTGCTACAAACTTAATATATCAGCTCTGGGCCTCTGGTTTCAGAGAAGAAGATTTTTTTCAATTTTGTCCAGTTATAAGTCTTTGGGAGCTAATGACCCCTTCGGGTAGCCAATTTGGACCCCAGGGGCATGGTTGGCAGGAGATATGTATGTGACCACTAAACATTTCCACATACTAAATATGTAAGTTGTGGGCCTCATGGTTTCAGAAAAGAAGATTTTTGAAGGTTCTTTAGCTATATAGCCCTTTATAAACCAATGAGCCCCTAGCGTTGGGCCAGTTTGGACCCCAGGAGATGGATTGGCAGGAGTGATGTAGGGGAACACTAAACCTTGCTACATACTAAATATATAAGCTCTGGGCCTCATGGTTTCAGAGAAGAAGATTTTTTAAGTTTTTTCCCATTATAAGTCTATGGGCGCTATGTTGCCATGGCAACCAGAGTTCCAGTCTGATCTGCCCTTCAACCTTATGCAGTCAATTCCCCACCCCAACAATGCTACACAATAAATTTGATCAAGCTTGGGCAGGTGGTTAGGGAGATACTCATGTTTAAAAGTGTGGACGACAACAGACTATGGACCAAGGTTATACTATACTATAAGCTCACCTTGACAGGTGAGCTAAAATCTTAAAAAACATCCCATATTTTTACATGAAATTTTCAAGTCCATGACCTAGACCTCAAGGTCACTGAGGGGCAAGGGTGTAAAACGTAAGACCATTTTCTAGCATAAGTGAAAGTATTAACTTAGGCTATCAATGGGTTAAAGAGAGGAGGCCGTCACCGGGGTCACAAAAATAGCTCTTTGAATGTCGTTCAGGCGAGCCAAAACAATGACTTCTTTCCAGAGGAGTGGGCGGGGTAGGGAGGTGGCTGTTAGGTGGGAAGGAGGTGGGGGACAGGGGATTTGAACCTGAAAAGTAAACATTTTACAATTTGTGATTGCAAAAATGTCATGGAGGTCATCACCTAATATCCTAAAGCATGTCTAAGTTATCTGCATATTTAACCCTCAAGTGGATTGTCTTTGCAACACATGAAGTATTTAGCCAGGCGGCATAGTGCAGTTGGTAGCGCGTCTGACCAAGAGCCAGAGGTCCTGGGTTCGATACCCGGTCTGGCTACTTACTTCCGTTTCTCTTCCGCTGATTTAAGAAGGTTAGTTGTCAGTTACTGGCGAAAGTATGTGCACTTAGTACTGGTTAACCGCATAGGAGATCTAAGCCGGCCCAAGAAAAGTGTCATAAGGTTAACTGACTGTCCCGACATGACCATGGCTGTTTTCCGTGGACGTGAAGCAACAAAACAACACTCTCAGATGTCCCATCATTTGATAAATAGGAGTTATATCAATCTGTTTTCTGCTATTGTTCTGCCTCAATTTGCATTTATAAACATTGATTCTGTTTACTATCTTCATTACCATCCATAGTGTCCATCTGAATAGAGGTTATAGTAAAAGCAAAATTTGCGCTGGTGGGTGGGGTAATTCAATAGTAATATACTATATGATCGACCGGTTATGCATAATCAGCAGATACAATGGTAGACAAAAGCTAAAGAATAGAATATAATTGTTTTATCAACGACTTCTATGGATTCTACTTGTTTAGAAATGATGTTATGAAGTGGCTTTCCGACCATAAGTAGTGGTGCAGTGGTTTAAATCCTTCGAAAACAAACCATATGAAAAAATCAAGTTTTGCATTCTCCGACTTTGTCCTACTTTTAGTATGTTAAAAATGTAGGTCTTGGGAGCTTATAACTGCTAAGAAACCTTTTGTTGCAATTTGTTTTAGGTTCCCCCACAATTTGACTGGACTAGAGTTGCTCTAACCACTTGATCACAGCACCTCTCTTAGAAATGGAGCTCCAGACAAATTTTTTGATGATAATTCTGTTGGGTCTTTTCTTAATGGAAATTGATTGATTGATTGATTTGTTGTTTTACGTCCATGGTAAACAGCTATTGTCATGTCAGGACAGTCAGTTAACCTAACCACACTATTCCTGGGCAGGCTTAGACCTCTTAAGCGGTTAACCAGTACTAAGTGCACATATTTTCGCCAGTAACTGACAACTGCCCTTCTTGAATCAGCAGAAGGAGAAACGAAAGTATGTGGCCAGACCAGGTATCGAACCCAGAACCTCTGACTTATAAGTCAGGTGCCCTACCCACTTCGCTACGCGGCCCGGCTCTTAATGGAAAGAATTTAGGAAATTCTTTCCACTTTTAAGAAGGGAGGCAAAAATGAGAATGCAGAATTGCTTCCCTTGAAAGTTTCACAGTCAAATATTATAGGCAACATGACATAAGGCAGCCTACCCTAATATGCTTTAATGTTGGGACACCTTAAAACCATTAATTTTCCATTTGGAACAAATGGAAAATTAATGGATTTTTTTTTACATCTAAAAAACATTAATTTTCATTTGTTATAAATGGAAAATTAATGGTTTTGAAAACCATTAATTTTCTATTTGGAACAAATGGAAAATTAACAGTTTTTACATATGAAAAAACATTAATTTTCCATTTTTAACAAATGGTTTTTTGGTGTCCCAATACTTAAGCACTTTAGAGTATCCTCTATCACCACAGGTCTTGTTGAAACTGCTACATAAAAAAGAGCTTTTCTTTGTTTTGTTAGGAGCAGGAGGATGCCATAACTCGGGAAATCCTAAAGCTGAGGTGATGGTGTTTGTTGAAGATGACAACGAACAGACCTTGTATATCATTGAAAAATTGGGGATCAACTCTTACAAGGTAGGTTTTAAATGCAAATTACCATAGTTTGAGTAAGTATTGGGACACCTAAAATAAATAATTTTCCATTTTGACGAATGGAAAATTAATTATTTTAGGTGTCCCAAAAATTTTGGAACATTACAGTATGATATGGAATGAGGAGTAGCTCAATGGATAAAGGGCTAGCCTGCTAAGCTAGGGGTCTAGGTTTGAATTTTCTCTTTGGAAGGAAAACGTTTGAAGCAAAAACAGGGTTCCATTGCATACAGACTTTCATTGTCACCAGTCTAGTGGCTTGGTATGACTGAAATACTGTTGAAAGGGCCTTAAAACCACAAGTCATCCATCTTTCCATCCATGATATTGGACTGTGGGTGGCGTACATGGTCGTTAGCATTTAACTATAAAGACCTACATTTGCAGCCGGATGTACCTGATTTTTAGCTCGCCTGTACGAAAGCACAGGGAGAGCTATTGTTATCACTCTGATGTCGGAGTCGGCGTTGGTGTGGGCGTTGGTGTCACACTTTAAAGTTTTATGTAAAAGTTGTTTTAAAGTTTCAAATCTCAACAACCAGTGGCCAGAACCGATTGATATTTGGAATATAATCATATCATAGCATATCCTTCTATTCTGTAACACCATACCGCTGGGTGAGGTCTTGGGGTGGGGCATAGGGGTCAAAATATAGGTCACATCCACTTTAAAGTTTTACGACAAAGTTTTTTAAAACATTCTTATCTCAGCAACTACAAGAAAGAACCTTTTCATATTTGGAACATAATCATATCATAGCATAACCTTTCATCACATAACACTGTACCCCTGGGTGAGGCCCTGGGGTGGGGCTTAGGGGTCAAGAATTAGGTCACACTTACTTTAAAGTTTTACGGCGAAGTTTTTTAAACATTCATATCTCAGCAATCACTGGCAAGAAATCTTCCATATTTGGAACATAATAATATCATAGCATAACCGTTCATTACAAAACACTTACAAAATATGGGGCTTAGGGGTCAGAAATTAGGTCACACTCACTTTGAAGTTTTACATTTAAGTATATCTCCTTTTTTCCTTGAGGTCAAGGCCATGGACTTAGAAATTTAGGGTTTTGTTGAAGAATTCTGATAGCATACTGTTCCATAGTGGATGGATGTAGTTTCTTGAACTGAAGTTAGATACTGGCTTGAATTTTCACAAAATACTACCCGTACCCTTCTGGATGACCCTGAAGTCAAGGTCATTGATATAGAATTTTATAGAATTTTATCTTGAAGTTTTTGTTTAGAAAAACATTGATAATACTTGGACAGCATATGCTTGCATAAAGTTTTATGTAGTACAAGGCATAGGAAAAAATGCCTGTGAGATGGGCAAGCACCAGTTCAGGCAAGCTATGCTGTCAGGCGACAGCTCATGTTTACCCTGTAGTCAGACCCCATAGGTTTGAATGTAAATGTATGCAATGTCACAAAGATACCAATTTTTGTGATTTCCTGGTTGCTTCCCAAAATGGGGTATGGGGTTAAAGGAAATAATTTGCTTCTAAAGGAGTAAATTCTTATTAACAATTAACCCCTTTAAGAAAAGAAGCAAAATGAAAGTAGCAGTATTTCTTCCCCTGAAAGTGTACCCATTCATATTAAGAGCTCTTTTCATTTGACTGCTCAAATCTATAATGTAATTCTCCCAGGCCCCAAGGTTACAAAACTTTTTTCGTGTTCAACTCAGCTGAGCATAAAATTTTCTCTGCTGATAAATATGAAAATGCCAACATAAGTTGGCATTTTCATATTTATCAGCTGAGAAAATTTTATACTCAGCTAAACTGAGCAAGGAAACAACTGTGCTTATCTGTAATTTGCTGTTTATTAGCAGGTAAAATTTCATGCTCAGCTGAGTTGAGCATGAAAAAGTTTTATAACCTTGGGGCCAGATCACCACTCTCGAGTTCCTTGCTCTGTTACTGTTTATTTTTAGATAGTTATTCAGATTTTCCTCTGTCTTAGATTTGTGGTATTTTTATTCGATATATAGAATTTCCTATCTTTCAGGAACCAAGGCTGGTCTCTTTACCACTGAATCCAACAGAACACTGGCAGAGGACAAGAGTTTGCTGGTTGCAGAAGTTTTCTGAAGGTCAAGGTCAAAATGTCTGGGCAATAGATGATGTTCAGATTCTTACACGTCTGCCGGAAAAAGCTGTCCGAAATAAAAACAGCGTAGTACAGTTTAATTTGAATCTTCAGTGTGGAAATTACCCTGATCAGAATGAGTGAGTATCTAACGTGAAGGTCACATTTTCTAGCCATGGGTGATGTATATCATTCATTTCACTATTAACCCTTAAAGCGCCAAAAAGTAAAATTGTTGAATTGGCAAACAGTGTAGATCCAGATGAGGTGGCTCATAATGAGCCACCTCATCTGAATCTACACTGTTTGCCCTCTAGTGTTCAAATTTTCAATATGATATCGCTTGGACGAAACAATTTTTTGAAATTCTGCTGACGTAAATTTTGTCGTCTGCTTTTTGGCGCATTAAGGGTTAAACACAGGATTTTCTAAAGTCGGAATGTGACTTTTAACATGGAATCAGAGGATTGCTTGAAGCAATTTCCTGAAACTCGGCTTCTGACTACCATATTGGATGGAATGGAATACCTAGATGTTCAATGGAAAGAGATCACTAACACATTGTGTGTTAATAAATCATTTCAGAAATTTCGAGTTCTTTGGAAGGTGTGCGTCTCACAAGTTATATTTACTGTTTCATAGAACCTATGTGGCACACACCCTCCAAAAAGTCCAAAAGTTTCTTCAAAAATTTATCTAGATTTTTTTTACGCCCGTTTTGAAAAAACGGACGTATTATGTCGTGGCGCTGTCCGTCCCGCCCGTTTTGAAAAAACGGACGTATTATGTCGTGGCGCTGTCCGTCCGTCCGTCCGTCCGTCCGTAAACATTCTTGTGCGCGCCATAACTCAGTAACCATTAGGGATATCTTCATGAAATTTTATAGGCATATGTATTAGGTTGGGGGAACGTGTCGCGTACAAGAATGGTTGCTCCCCCTTTCTTAGTTTCGAAGTTATGCCCCTTTGATCAATTTTTTCCCTGCAAGTCTTGTGCGCGCCATAACTAGATAACCGTTTGGGATATCTTTATAAAACTTCATAGCAATGTGTATGAAGTCCTAACGATGTGTCGCGTTCAATAATGGCTGCTCTCCCTTTCTTCGTTTTAGAGTTACGTCCATTTCATTAGTACTTTTAGCCTATTTTTGTGTATACCTATCTTGTGCTTGCCATAACTTGGTAACCGTTTGGAATATCATGATGAAACTGTATAGCAATGTGCATGATCACAAGACAATGTGTCATATATAAGAATGGTTGCTCCCTCTTTCTTAATTTTGGAGTAACCTCCATTTGATTAGTATTTTCAAGTGTTTCTCATTCACTCCATATCTCCTGAATCTTTTGAAATATTAGAATGAAGCTTTGTAGGAATGTGTATAATAATGGGGCAATGTATCCTGAACAAGAACCACAACTCTGGCTTACTTACTGAATTATCTGCCCTTGCATAAATTTCCTGTTTTAACTCCATAACCATTCGAAATAAATGGTATGTATATTATAAAAAAAAATCATTTCAAGGGAAAATAGTAGAACCAAAAAAGGTACATCTTGTATATTTAGGTTACCTCCCTTATTCCACTTTGGCAAAGCAACTTACCTTGGCAGCTGATTTTTGGTATGATGTGTTAAATATTTAAATAATGTTGCAGTCATTAATTATAGAGTGGCTGCCCCTGTTTGTTTGCCTTTCTATCCTCTTGTTAGCAATCTTGTTCATTCTGTTACTGCTTTATGACATTTAAACGGGCGTATTATGCGCCGCTTGCGAAGCCCTTGTTGGAATTATTATAAGATGACCCTCGATTCTTGTAATTATTGATGAGAAAATCCCATTTTATAGCCAACTTACACAAAACCGATTTTGAGGTCAAAAGGCCCAGTTAATACTGTAACAACAGTCAGCTATCACTGGTAAATTAAGATACGCCAGTATTTAGGACAATTACGGGACCCCAATTTATTCTGTAAGTTCTGGGTTTGAGTTTATAAAACTTGAGAATAATCTCAAACTCAAAATAAAGCATATGCTCGGAAGCAGCCAATCAGTGTGCTTGATTTTGAGTTTGAGAATGTACTCAAGTTTTATAACCTCTGGGCCTGTATAAATTTATATTTTCAGAGTACAAGTCCAATACTCAACAAACCATGGAGAAACATGGCATCCTCTGCATACCCCATGCCTGCCTGGCCAATGTGTTGGTGAACATTTTCCCACAGACACTCAATATCAGGCTGCAGATTATGACGGGTAAAGTTGAAATTTTATCATCTTCGGAAATCTAATTATGTAAAGTATCGGATTTAACACTTATAGCCTCAAAAATAAAAATGGTTGAAACTTGTCTAAAACATCTTTTAAAATTTCGCAGATGTGCAAATTTCATTGCATGTGTTTTTGGCACTTAAAGGATTCAAAAAAAAAAAAAAAGAAAACAAGGTGTGATCCCTTTTTTGACACTATATGGCTGATTTGAGTATAGACATCAGAGCCAGCTTACCATACAAAGTTGTCTTTAACTCATCAGTCCAACCAGGATCATAGTATTATTATGAATGAAATAAGTGACCAGTAAAATTGTGGTATGTTGAAGTGACCTTTCAAATCAGAATATTTTATTTTTCAGCTTTGTGTTTTAATTTATTTTATTTGACATATGTCATGAACAGGACTGATTTTGCTGTTAGGAAAGAGGTGAAATTTTTAAATTGCCTTGGCACTGGTTTGCACTACTTTGCATATTTAGTATCAAAGATTTTTTTATTCCTTGTTTTTCTATAATCCTTTTGACTGATTATTACTTGAGAACTGTAACTTAAAATAAAAAAAAAAAAAATTGTCAGTGAAAAAAAGATGTTTATTATTTTTGGCCCCAGAACCACTATTGTTTATTTCTTCCAGCTGGCGGCGAGTTACCACCCCAATACCATATGCTGCTATGACACCCAGTGTGAGGTTCCGCTGGGAGAATATGTCAAGTGATGACCCAAACTGGGCTTTGGATAATGGTAATTATGACATTTATTCCACCTTTTTGGATTGGCAATTCCTCACTTATCAATGAACGCAGATCATAAACCGTTAAAATGCTGTAAACCATTAAAAAAGCATTTTCAATTGCAAATTGGCGACAAATTGAAATCTAACACTGTTTCTAATGGTTTTTGATCCACGTTCGTCAACTGGGTGAGCGTTTTCGATTGTGGCCTACCAGGTGTGTTCCTGGTAAATTTAGTTTTATATGCACAGATGAATGTACAGCTCATGTTTTTCTGCAGCTTTTGCAAAGGGAAATAAATTTTATGAGTGACTTCCTGTCTTTTTCGCTCGGCACTCATAGCCTTCCCAATATGGGTCAACTCTTAAAGGAAAGAATTTTCTCCTAGGGGAGCAGACTCTTTTCTATAAGATTTGATGCCAATTGAGGAAGGAGGAAAAAATAAAAATGGTCAGTTGCCTTCACTGATTGTGTAAGCACCTTGACCTAAATTATTTGAATCCTTTAACCAATATCTGTAATTGTCTTAATTTAGAATATGAGCTGACTATCTGGGGATGTGTCAAAAATAGTTCATGAGTTGGTAAACAGTATAAATCATGATCAGACTTCTCTTTTAGAAGCCGGGCTGCGTAGGGCAATCGGTAGGGCACCTGACTTATAAGTCAGAGGTCCTGGCCACATACTTTCGTTTCTCCTTCCGATGATTCAAGAAGGGCCAATAGTTAGCTTAGCTTACACTAATTTGCAAAAGTTCCTAACCTGGTCTGACATGTCAAAGGGCTAAAACATATTGCCATATCTGCATCAATATCCATGCTGAAAAGCTTATATAAAGTGACTTTGTTTCTTTTAAGCTTGAACTATTCATTTTAAGCTTGAACTATTCATTTTATTAAAAACTTTACTTTCAGTGTTTATCGGCAATTGTCCAGATGGATGTAATGGCCATGGAACTTGTAGTGAGGGGGCCTGTCAGTGAGTATCTTGTTTCGTTTGAAATCGCAGTAATAGCTTACTATAATATGCCTAAATTTTGGGACTCCTAAAATAATTAATTTTCCATTTGGAACAAATGGAAAATTAAATATTCTAGGTGTCTCAATACACACTTTAGGGTATTAATGTAAAGACATTTAAGAATTGAAAGTTTTACATTTCGGCATTCATTTACAGGTATGACAAATTCCTGGAATGACAAGCAGATATCCTTATTTAAGTTTGTAGGCGATACAATAACAAGAAGGTGCAAGGATTATAAGATTGGTCATAAAACTCATTTCTGATTAGCAAACTGTGTAGACCCTGATCAGCTATCTTCTTCGGGAATAGTCTGTTTGGAGCAAATTCTTTCTTTTGAGAGAACACTCTATTTTGTCTTAAGAAGCAAACGGGAAGTTACAAAATTTGTCAGACTTTATATAAATGACAGAAATAGATCCGTTCATATCAACATATTTGTAAATTCATTTATCTGACTTTTCAATTTTAATTCAAAACATAGAGCATTATGACACAAATACTTAAATATTTATATCTTATTTTTGGATTCAGATGTGACTTCGGTTACATAGGGCCAACCTGTAAAGATACAATTGTACCCAATCCCACCATCCTACTAGAGAACTTCGAGGGCCCAGAGCTGTTGACCAGCTCAACAGTTGACCATATAGGAGGAGCTGTGCTAGGGTACCAGTGTGATGTATTGTCATCAGGCAAAGCTGTTGTGTTTAACAAAGACGGTCACAGAGAACTTATGACTGCCGAACTGAATACAACAGATAATATGTAAGTCAGATCAATATACATGTGACGGCTTGGCCTTCAGCAATAGTTTTACCAAAAAAGGTCAGTTGCTCTCTACCTCATGCCAGTGATGCATACTTTGAACACTACTGACATATATGAGTATGATAATACTCTTTTTATCCGAAACTGATGCTAAGCACAAAGAATGACAGTTTTTCTATGTATATGTGATGCAGATGCATTTTTATAAAGAAATGCATGTAATATAACCTGAAAAAAAAAAAACTTTTTCACATAAGACAGAGATTGTGCATTAATTAAAAAATTGATCTATTTTTTCACATTGTGCCTTTTTATCTGCTGTACAAAGATGAGTACAAAATTTACTTTACCCAATACTGGTGATAGATCTTATCTAAGCATTGACTAAATAGGACTATTCAGTCTTGTGATCAATCTTTATGATTTTATTATACTGAGTATCAAACATGCAACTACATTAAAGGAGTATTCTGGCATAATCCCAAATTCAGCTTCCATGTACCCCTAGAATCACATCACATTAACATGTCTATGTAATTTAGACCCCAGAGGGGTGGGGGGCGGGGGGAAGTGTACATTATTTCTTCGTGTTAACATATCTGGTGTCCTTTAATGAAGTCTTGTGTTGAATGTGAATTCATGTAGTCTTTTGACAACAGCAAATCTAGTTTTATGAAAACAATATACAATTTAATAATCATTTATATTAATTAAATTAAATATAGTGGAAATACCAAGGAAAGAAGTACATATTTTTGCATTTGCATTTTTGCAATGTGAATAAGCTACTGACAGGGGACGCAACCGCAGTTTTACCACCATTTGTGAGACAATACTGCTAAGATAAATGGGTACACCTGTCTCGTAAAAGACCAAACTATTCTTCTCTATAGAATTTGTTTAAACTTGTCATATACAATATTTAGGTATAGTACATTACAAATCCAAGAAGAGAACGGGAGGTACATGGATTCATTTTTGAGTCATGGGGCCATGACTATGAGGGTATGCAGGCACTTCTGACTAACAAAAAGTTGTAACTGTACATATGCAGTAGATTTCATGAATGGCGTATTTCATTTATATCCCTATTTGCCACACATATAAAGCTCACATGTTTATACAGACATACCTAATGTGAAAGCATTTGACACAACTTTTCTTAGAAGTTACGATCATTAATTTCATATAATTGAATCTTCATCATATAGCATTAAGTTGGAGTGGACTAATAAAGATTTCTCGGCGATTCCGATAACTGCTTACCGCATATGGTGCCGCTAACCGCTATTTTATGCACTCTAATTTCGCTAATCAGTATATTTTTCGGCTGATTCGGTTTTAAAATCACTTAGCATAGGCAACGCCACTAACCGGTAAAATTTCCTCTCTAATTTCGCTTATCAGTAATTTTTGGGGCCAAAATTCGCTAATCAGTAAACCCCATTGAGACCAGCCGAAAGTTTATAATGCAGAAGGGTTAAGTGTGTCAGTTCACAGATTTTTTCTCCCTACAGACATCTCCAGTGAAATTGATTAACATTATTTTAGGTTTTTACAAATCTACTGGACAGATAATCCAGATAACGACCAAATCTTCTCTGACATTTTAGTGGCTTCTACAAGTCAGAGAAGACTCAGATAGCTGGATAAATGCTGTAACTAATATCCATTAGCATTTTGAAAAGATCTGAAACAAAATATGTAACAGTTACTCAAAATGTTGACTGCTTGTGAAAGTATTGCTTTTGAAAAAAAATTATCTGGACAGATCTGATAGATACTGCTTTTAAACTTTGAATAAAACACATTACCACAGATCTAAAAGGACATTTTTATGGAATCTCATGTAAGGATGTCTGCTGGGATGGAATTGAAATTTTGAAGTTTTAGTTCTGATCTCTGTATATATTTGATTCAGGCTGCATGTATAATTTTTTTTTTTTTTTTCACAGGTATTTGCAGTTTAACATCCGTGTTGGCAGTAAGTCCCCAGTTTCAGAATGTCCCCCACCAGATCAGACCAAGGAGCTGGTGATTTTGGACTACTCATGTGATGGTGGGGTCACATGGCATCTTCTCAAGACTTTCTCCATATTGGAATACAGAACACCACAGTAGGTTTCCTTTGAAATAAGTTGCATACACACCTGTATAATACAATATTGTTCAGTACATGATCTGATAAAAAACGGAAATTGTAGTTCATCTCCTGTTTTTTATCTCACCTGCGTTAGCTGGGGCGATATAGGCGTGCAAATTTCCGTCCATTCATCTGTCAACAATTCCATCCGTCTGTCAACAATTCGCAGTAGGTGTCTTGTGAGCACAACTCCTCCTACACTTTTTGGTCAATCATTTTGAAACTTCACAGATGTTTTGGCCATGGTCTGTAGATGTGCATATTGTTTGCCCATAATTTCCAAATTGATTTTTACTACCCTTTTCCCATGTTGAACTTAGTCATTTTTTTACACAAAAGTCCGTTCGTCAACAATACGCAGTAGGTGTCTTGTGAGCGCAACTCCTCCTACACTTTTTGGCCAATCATTTTGAAACTTCACAGATGTTTTGGCCATGGTCTGCAGATGTGCATATTGTTTGCACATAATTCCCAGGTTAATTTTTGCCACTTTTTTCACATGTTTAACTTAGTCAATTTTTAGCTCACCTGGCCCGAAGGGCCATAGTGAGCTATTGTCATACCAATGCGTCCGGCCTGCGTCGTGCGTCGTCACAGAATTTGTCCGTCAACACCTAAAAACAAATATTCAAACATCTTCTTCTGTAAAACTACTGGTCCCATGGTTCTCAAATTTCACATGGAGCATGACCTGACTCCAGGGTCTCAGAATTGTAAAATTGGGTCAGGTTGAAAATCCAAGATGGCCGCCGTTACTAAAAATAGCAAAAACAACAAAATAAACTTCTTCTCCAGAACCACTGGGTATATTTGTCTTGAATTTTGGCATGGAACATCAGTGAAACCTTGGTATTCAAAATTGTAAAAATGAAAAAAATCTGTAGCGGAGTTTTGTCACAGTGACCTACTTTCTGTTTACCTGTGTAATTTTGCTCTAATGCCAATGTCAAAAAATGACCTATTTAAACAACTTCAAACAACTTCTTCTCTAAAACTACTGGTCCCATGGTTCTCAAATTTCACATGGAGCATGACCTGACTCCAGGGTCTCAGAATTGTAAAATTGGGTCAGGTTGAAAATCCAAGATGGCCGCCGTTACTAAAAATAGCAAAAACAACAAAATCAACTTCTTCTCCAGAACCATTTGGTATATTTGGTTGAAAGTTTGCATGGAACATAAGTGGGACCTTGATATTAAAAATTGGAAAAATAAAAAAAATCTATAGCGGAATTAGGTCACAGTGACCTACTTAGCGTTTACAAGGCCGATTTTGCTCAAATGTCAATATCTAAAGAAAATGCAACCAATTCTGACCAGATTTGGTCAGAAATGGTTCTTGAATGGAATTATTTCAGTTTTGTGCCAGTTGACTATCCAAGATGGCCACCATGGGGGCCTTTACTAAAAATAGCACAAACATAAAAATGACAATTACTCAAGAACCCTTGAATGGAATTGGACCAATTTTGTGTCAGAATGTTCCTTGCATGAAGCCGTTTCGATTGATTGCAATTTGGCATTCCAAGATGGCCGCCATCTGGTGTTACTAAAAATAGCACAAACATAAAAATGACAATTACTCAAGAACCCTTGAATGGAATTGGACCAGTTTTGTGTCTGAATGTTCCTTGCATGAAGTCGTTTTGATTAATTGCAATTTGGCATTCCAAGATGGCCTCCATCTGCCGTTACTAATAATAGCACAAAACATGAAAATGACAATATCTCAGTAACCGCTGAATGGATTTTGACGAAATTTGTGTCAAAATGATTCTTTCATTGAGATGTTTCAAAAATATCTAACTGTAGACCATTCATATTGGCCTCTGTTACTAAAAATAGAAAAATGTGAAAATTAGTAAATCTCAATGGAGTTGGATTAATTTTGTGTCAGAATGGTCCTTTAATTAAGCTTTTTCGATTTTTTGCATATTGGCATTCCAAGATGGCCGCCATTTGCCGTTACTAAAAATAGCACAAAACATGAAAATGACAATATCTCAGTAACTGCTAAATGGATTTTGACGAAATTTGTGTCAAAATGATTCTTGCATTGAGATGTTTCAAAAATATCTAACTGTAGACCAGTCATATTGGCCTCTGTTACTAAAAATAGAAAAATGTGAAAATCATAAAATCTCAATGGAACTAGACCAAATTTGTGTCAAAGTGGTCCTTGCATGAAGGCTTTTCGATTTTTTGCATTTTAGCAATCCAAGATGGCCGCCATCTGCCATTACTAAAAATAGCACAAAACATGAAACTGGCAATATATCAGTAACCCCTGAATGGATTTTGATGAAATTTGTGGCAAAATGATTCTTGCATTGAGGTGTTTCAAAAGTAAATATATAAAGACCAGGCAAGTTGGCCTCTGTTACTAAAAGTAGCAAAATGTGAAAATGAGAAATTCTCAGTGGAATTGGACCAATTTTTTATCAGAATGGTCCCGTTGCACAGTAGCCAGGTGAGCGATATCAGGCCCATTTGGGCCTCTTGTTTACATACCATAATACCTTGGGTAGTGGGTGTCTTGTGAGCACAACTCCTCCTATCTTTTTAGGCCAATCATTTTGAAACTTCAAAGATGTTTTGGCCATGGTCTGTAGATGTGCATATTGTTTGCACATAATTCCCAGTTTAATTTTTGCCACTTTTTTCACCTGTTTAACTTAGTCAATTTTTTACATACCATAATACCTTGCATGGTGGGTGTCTTGTGAGCACCGCTCCTCTTACACTTTTTGATCAATCATTTTGAAACTTCACAGGTGTTTTGTCATGGTCTGAAAATGTGCACATTGTTTGCACATAATTCCCAGATTAATTTTTGCCCCTTTTTTCACATGTTTAACATTTTCATTTTTGTCGCACCTGCTTTTGTCACACCTGCGTTAGCATGGGCATTATAGTTATCACTACCAATTAGAACTCGTGTGACTTAACCCCCGCATGTGCGGCACCGCTTTCGGGTTTTCTTGTTTTTTCAATACACCTAACCATTTCATCTGGATGTCTTTGCCCAGTCCGGCTTTTTAGCTCACCTGAGCACGAAGTGCTCAAGGTGAGGTATTGTGATCAGTCTTTGTCCGTCGTCCGGCCTCAACTTTTGCTTTAAACGACTTCTTCTCCAAAACTGCTGGACGGATTTCGAAATAATTTCACAGAAATGTTCCTTGGGGGACTCTTTACCAAAATTGCTCAAACGGTTCCACTCCGCTGAACAAAATGGCCGCCAGAGCTAAAAATAGAAAAACCTTTAAATGACTTCTCCTCCAAAATTGCTGGGCCGATTTTGAAATAATTTTACAGAAATGTTGCTTAGGAGACCGTCTACCAAAATTGCTCAAACAGTTCCGCTCCGCTGAACAATATGGCCGCCAGAGCTAAAAATAGAAAAACCTTTAAACGACTTCTCCTCCAAAACTGCTGGGCCGATTTTGAAATAATATCACAGAAATGTTCCTTGGGGGACTTTCTACCAAAATTGCTCAAACGGTTCCGCTCCGCTGAACAAAATGGCCGCCAGAGCTAAAAGTAGAAAAACCTTGAAACGACTTCTCCTCCAAAACTGCTGGGCCGATTTTGAAATAATTTCACAGAAATGTTCCATAGGAGACCCTCTACCAAAATTGCTCAAACGGTTCCGCTCCACTGAACAATATGGCCGCCAGAGCTAAAAATAGAAAAACCTTTAAACAACTTCTCCTCCAAAACTACTGGGCCGATTTTGAAATAATATTACAGAAATGTTCCTTAGGAGACCCTCTACCAAAATTGCTCAAACGGTTCCGCTCGGCTGAACAACATGGCCACCAGAGCTGCAAATAGAAAAAACCTTTAAACATCATCGTCTCTGAAGCCAATGGCTTGATTTCAAAAAAATTTCACAGAAATGTTTTACTCATGGCCCTGAACAAAAGTTGCTCAAACGGTTCCACTCCGCTGAACAAAATGGCCGCCAGAGCTAAAAATAGAAATAAATCTTAGAATGACACAGAGGGCACAGTTATGATCCAATCATCATGAAACTTTATCTAAATGAAATCTAGACCATCTTTGAAACTGGGTCATGTGGTGTCAAAAACTAGGTCACTGGGTCAAATCTTAGAAAAACCTTGTGCACACTCTAAAGGGCACAGTTCTGATCCAATCTTCATGAAACTTTGTCAGAATGTTTATTTATATAAAATCTAGGTCAAAATTGAAACTGGGTCTTGTGGGGTCAAAATCTAGGTCACTAGGTCAAATCTTAGAAAAACAGGGTGAACGCTTTAGCAGACGCAGTTTTGTTCTAATCTTCATGAGACTTTGTCAGAATGTTTGTTTCCAACAAATCTGGACCAAGGGTGAAACTTGGTCATGTTGGGTCAAAAAGTAGGTCACTAGGTTAAACCTTAGAAAAACATTGTGTACACTCTAGAGGGCACAGTTTTGATAACTTTGTCAGAATGTTCATATCCAAGAAATCTAGACCAGGTTTGAAACTGGGTCATGTGGGGTCAAAATCTAGGTCATTAGGTTAAATTTTATAAAAACTTTAGGTACCCAATAAAGGGTTCATTTTCCATTTAATCTTTGTGAAACTCTGTCTGTCGGTCATATGGATGTCTCTGAGGTTAAGTTCACAGGATACTCAGGTGAGCGATCCAGGGCCATCATGGCCCTCTTGTTTAGTGAGGACACAGTTGCTTGGTACAAAGCCATTTCTTCAATGTGTATAGTGTTTTTCAATGTTTTGGGTGTACATATACATGTACAGTAGGATGGAGTTGGGTAATTGGAATTAAAAAATAAAATTAACTGGGCAGAAAGTGAAAATCCTGATGAGACGGCTCATGATGAGCCGTCTCATCCTGATTTTCACTGTTTGCAATGGTATGTCCGAATGTACCCCCTGTCCGAAGTTACTCGACTTGACCCTAAAGCTGCTTTGATAACGTGTATGCCTGACAGTCGGTGATGCTGCAATCACCAATTGGCATCCTTATGACACTTTTTCCAGCTCAGGGCACACTTGATGCAGATATCCTGGTCTATTGGGTTGAAAAAAAAATCATCAAACATGTGCCACCCATGGGAGTCAAACCGTGCAATTTGAACACTCAGTCCACTAGGCCCGGAGGTTATAAAACTTGGGTACATTCTCAAACTCAAAATAAAGCACACTGATTGGCTGCTTCTGAGCACATGCTCGGAAGCAGCCATTCATTGTGCTTTATTTTGAGTTTGAGATTATACTCAAGTTTTATAATCTCGGACCTGGGCCAGGTGCTCCCCTGAGAACAGTAAGTGTAATTTCAAGTTCAGAGCTGTTATTATCTAATATAATTTTATAGTTCAAATAATTACCATGTTGAATTTTCTTTCAGGTCAGATTCTGTGATGCTTCCAGATGGCGCTAGAGACAATGGCTGTAAATTTCGCTGGTGGCAACCAGAACATTCAGGCCTGGGGCGAGACGTATGGGCTCTTGATGACCTGAGTTTAAATAGTCACATGTTTAACACCCTTCATCTGGAGATGGGTAAACTGGTGGATATTGGGGAGAGGCTTACAGTTACTCATGGAAAACTCAGTGATTCCTATTGTAGGAAAATGAAAAGTCTCAGGTAATACATTTGTTGCTTTAAATGCTGCTCAGAGCATTGTAGACCTTTGGAGCAATCTAAGTAATCCTTTGCCAGCAATTATGTAAAATATCTGCTAGGACAGGTATACCATATTTATTTGACTATAAGATAAGGGAGTTTTTCTGCTCTGGAATGACCCCAACTTTCTTTTAAAATCAGTTTGTGAGTAGGTCTATTTTTACTTCCCTTCCACATGGATCAACTGATAATGGAATGGATTTGCTCTTCAAGGAGCAAATTCTTTTCATAAATAGTGGATTTGTTTTTGGACCACTTTTTAGAAGGGCTTCATTTTATAGGGAAGCAAAAAGGAAGTCACAAAAGTTGTAAGTCTTCGTAAAAATGGATGGAAAACATGGAGGAGTACCCATTCACATTAAGCGGATAATAACCTGACAAAACCATACTCATGATGGTTTCTTTTCCAATTTAGTTTTGTAGGAGAGCACAAGGATGAAGACTTCAGATTCTTCACTACTGAGTCCATGCACATTGCCCCAGGGTATATCATACAGTTTGAACTTGTGATGGGCTGTGGCCTGCCCTACTCTGAGAATATTGATAACCGCCTCTATCTGGAGTATTCAAGTGATCATGGGATACATTGGAGTCTGGTTCAGGACCCCTGTTTACCACCAACAGCGTGTGAAACTGTAAAGCAGGGAACCATTTACGACTGGACACAGTATCCTGAATGGACTAGAGTAACGGTACCCCTCCCAGCTTCCACATGGTATGTTCAGAAAATAATTACATCTACCAATAGCAGTCATCATTAAAATGCTAGGTGAGCTAGGTGAATGATGCACTTTCAGGGGAAGCAACTCTGCCATTTTCAAATTTGTCTTTCTTATCCTCTAGGAGCATTTTTTTTTCTTTTAAGAGTTGATTCCCTTTTGAAAGAATTTCATTGCCCAGGGATGCAAACTAGAAGTCATTAATGTTGGCTCCCTTTGTAAAAATGGTGGACAAACTTGAAATTGTTTCTATTTACCTTAAGTGCATACCATATTTACAAGATGAACAAGTGCATACCATATTTGCAATGTTGGCTCCCTTTGTAAAAATGGTGGACAAACTTGAAATTGTTTCTATTTACCTTAAGTGCATACCATATTTACAAGATGAACAAGTGCATACCATATTTGCAAGATGAACAAGAAAATTCAACAAGAAAATTCATTGTGCAATTGGTGTGTGTTTTCTATAAACGATGTTTTCAAATCTGAATGGAAAGGGTAAATTTGTATATGTGTGAACCACTTGAAAACATTTCCTTGGTCTCTTGGAAGAAGTTTGAATACATGGCTGATGCCTCATGACCAGAAAGCTTCCTCTGGATCCAGCAAATGTTGTTGCATGAAAAAAACTGTTATCTATTACAGATTTGTAAAATTATCTTGTGAAAGATATCAGCAATTAAATATTCTGTTTCAGTAGCTTTTCTTGTTTAAGGGGACCAGCTACAAGATTTAGGATGCGTCAATCCAACTGGGGTCCTACGGACACCTGGGGTATTGCTAGATTGTACATCGGGCAGCAGTGTCCTGCAATGTGTGGAGGTCATGGTGAATGTAGGGAGGGCATATGCCAGTAAGTTATTATTTGAGGTTTACGGATACATCTCCATGACTTGATTGTCATTTCTAATTGAGAGGTAATTTTAGCCAAGCTATTAAATTTCCTGAGCTATTTATTTTCATGACTTTAGTGAGAAAGAAAATTTCGAAAAAAAAAATAAATTACTGCGAAATGTTAATTCGTCTATGTTAACATACAGGACTAGGAAGATCCTCATGAAAATTTATCACTGTGAAGTAGAGATGGCTTCAAAAGTAAATATTTTACAGTATCCTATAAGTATATACACATATGTCTACAGCTCATGAATATTCATGTATTGTATGATGGTTTTAACATTAGATACTTGTTACTATTATAATAATGTGTATGTATCGTTACTAGTATAAGTGGCTCTTACCCCGTGTATAGCATCTTGTTGAAGAACCCAGATCTCTGGTTAACACAAGAGGTGTCTTGTATGATCTGAGCAGGGCCACTTGACATTAAAGTGTATTTATTATACTTTTCCAGATGTGATGATGGTTTTGAAGGTGAAAGATGCTGGCCGGCCAGTAAACTGGATGACAGAATGCAGGCTGACTTTGGCTTTCGTTATGAGCCTGATGTAGACTTTCTTCATGTTAGAGGTGGGAAGGTGGTCAGTAACAACCAGGGTTGTGGCAATATAAAAGCTGGAGAATCTATGTATTTCTTTGATGTAAGTCAAATTATGGTAGATGAGTTTATTGGCTGTGTGTATTCGAAATCATACTGATTAAAGTAAACCAATTTAAATTTGGATGCCAAGTCTTCCACAAAACAGAAAAAGTAATATTTGAGAGATTGAAATATATCTTTTCAAACTGGAAAAATACTTTGAGGCTTGAATGTACAGTGTACTTGCTCGGCATTGCTTGAAAAGGTTTACTGGTACTGTGGCATGGGCAAACACATCCTTGCAGTATAGTCAGAGTCTTCTGTTTTGCATATACAGTCTATCAATCCTGGCAAATCTTAAAGGAGAAAAGTGAACACTCTGGTCAGGTTAGGCAGCTGTCCAAGTTGACTTGAGCATATATGGTATGCACATGGCTCTTGGTCTCCTTTAAACTTGTACGTGATCCCAGTCAATTGTAAAGAAGTGGTCAGAGCTGCAACTTGCAAACTATTTACAAACTAAAGCTGTCTCAGCAGTTAGCCTTTAAGTAGAATTAACATTCAATTTCCAAGCAAATATGGTATCTTATAGTACATGTACTAATATTAGATCCTGGTCTCCTTAATGTATGTTAGCCGCGACACAACAAAACCAACAAAGTGGCATATGTGCCCAGCAAGGGCTCAGGTCAGCCTGGGCATCTGCCCAGTCTGATCAGAGTATTTTTCCATGCTCTTAAAGGATAACTAAGGTCCTAAGCTACCATAATGCCGACAGCAAATATTCTAATAAGACTGAGTGGATGCCCAGGCTGATCTGAGAATTCACTTGTTGATACATGCCACTTTGTCTGTTTAGTCATGTCGCGGCTCATGTACATTATGGTGTCAAATAAACACAAATGAAATAGTTTTAAAAACAAACATTACATCTTAATCAAAGTCAGTCAACATATCTTGAACCTTGTGATCTGTTATGTAGGATGGTGTTCGTGAGATTGTGAGCAAGGATAAAGACACAACTCGCTCAGACTACCTCAACTTCTACCTGCGTATTGGAGGTGGGGACAGAGACTGTAACGGTGGGGATCAGAGGTCAGAGGGCATCATACTGCAGTATTCTAATGATGGTGGGGTCACATGGAACCTACTGGGAGAACAGTTACATACACAGTATGGTAAACCAAGGTATGTAAATTTCTCAGAGGGCTATTTAAAGTAGGATTTTGATGATAATTCACTGTCAGATATTTTTTTTTAGAGAAAGGTAGATTTTTTTAGAAAGAAAGTGATTATCTTGGAATTATTATAATAATAAAAAAACAACAAAAAAAACTTGTAGCTGAATTTCTTTTGGATGGTGAGAGAGATCAGGGACCAAAATGGTAGGGGTGAACAGAAAGAGGAGAATTTGTATTGATTCCCCTACCTCTCCCCTTCCCCTCCCTCTTTTTCCTGAGCTATGCCATTTATACACAGATCTTGTTCTTTATCTGTTACTTTTCTGTAGACTTGTCGCTGTTGACCTGCCTGAAGAAGCTAAGACCCCAAGCACAAGATTCCGTTGGTGGCAGCCTGGTCACAGTGGTAAAGGATTTGACCAGTGGGCTATAGATGAAGTCACTCTCGGGCAGTATGCCAATCTCAGATCCATGGAAGATGACTTTGATGTAAGTGCAGTTCAGTCCCTGTATAACGTATACGTGGTAATTTTCGCGGGTTCAAATTTTCGCGGTTAAGGGTCAAAAACTTAAACATTAATTTTCACGATTTTTAATTTTCGTGGATAGCAGCATGCGTGAAAAGCAAAACTACTTCTTTTTCACTTTAGCCAGTTCGTTCATTAACCTGCGGCAGGGCTGCCGCAGGTTAATAAAAGAACTGGCTCAAGTGAAAAGTACCAGCAATTACCGATAAGGAAGCAAACAGAACTAAACTATATGAACACTGTGTCTACAGAAGATACTTTGTAAGAAACAGGAAATTATTTCGCGATTTTAATATTTGCGGTTTCTAAGTGACTGCGAAATACCGTGAAAAATCGAACACTGCAAAAATTACCTTGTATACGGTAATACCATGTTTTGCAAGTGAAAACTATAAAAATTCTAATAATTGAGACACCTGAAACAGTTATCATAATTGTCCAAAAACTGGACTAGTTTGGTTGTACAAAGCAGTAGTATGTCTAAAATAAGCAGATGGAATGGCAAACAGTGTAGACCCTGATTAGGCTGCATCTTTAGGAGCAGTCTGATATGGGGCTGCATTATTTGCTCACTCCAACCTGTCTGTCCCAATACTAAGAAATTTTACATTAGTGTTATATTGGGACTAAAATGCAAAGGAATGTTAGGCAATATACCTTAAATTCCTTGGGATTTGTGGCATGATAATGTTATATCCAATATAGCATTATACTGAGTAGTGTTATGCTGAGAAAATGTTCTTCTGTAGTAGAAACTGTAACATGTAAATATTTGGATATTAAAAGTGTATATGAAGCTTTGCTCAAAATTTAACACATTTGAGCTCATTCTGTACAAAAGTAGAGGGAAATCTACTAGTCACCTCATTGTTACCTGCATATGCATGTCAAACATTTTAAGGAGTCATTTACGCTGATTAGCAGGAACCTGTTCTAAAGGAAAACTAAGCTGTCATGGGACTGCTTTTGTTTTCTTTATTGCCTAATTGCAAGTTTTTCTATATTCATGAACCATACATTTATTTTCATATTTGTTTCCTCTGGGTTCATACCTTTACAAAGGATTTTGAAAACTGTCTAAAATTTTAATTTTATTTTGCTTTATTTACAGAGCTCAGTGGACCCTCTAGACTCAGGAGTATGGCTGACAACAGCAGATGGTGTGATGGGTAAATATTGCAACTCAGGAAATCCTACCCTTATAATGGCCAATCAGGAGCATGATAAATTTGTTGTCACAAAAGACCTCAGACTACAGCCTGGTGATGTCATTCAGTTTAAGGTATTACTGTTATGGTGATGAGATAGATGGGGTATTGATGATAATTTTTGTTATCATATGCTGTGAGGGGTCACAACTAACAGCAATAATTTAGCTCTGACATATTAGGTCAAACCTACACATGAGTTGCAACACGACAAAACCAACAAAGTGGTTATGCTGCCACCGCGGACTCAGATCAGCCTGGGCATTCGCTCAGTTTGATCATAGTCTTCTGTCACAGAGTGCACTTGCAATTAGATTTTCAGCAATTTTTATTTGGGACTAAGAACTCTTTGCACTAGGTCTGTCTCAAGAAACCAGTATATTTTTAACTAGCCTAAATGGATCGATGATTCATAACTATAACTTGAGCCAGCCCATGTACAATTTCCAAGAAATAGCGATTCAGGTATATGCAGTGAACTTATTTGGTAATGACACTTTAGGCACAGAGATAGTATGCAATATGTAAGCAATATCACCATGGAAATTGCTCTATGCACTTTATGATAATAAAGTGCATGACCTTTGAGTATATGATGCAGGGGCGCATCACGCTCGGGGGGCTTTGGATATTGATTGGGTTTTAGGTTAAGTCTGTAACTAGCAATTTACAAAGAAGCAACAATGACTTTGACTTATGATGAACCTGGGTAGTTAGTAGTTGCGGAAATGATAACTTTAATAAACTTAGAAAGCTATACGATCACTGGACTTATCTATAAAGATAGCCGAATAGTGTGACACTTCGCTGTCCGCCTGGAGCTAGCTTAAATCCTTAGCTACCCTTTAAGTGCTTAGCCATTAGTCTGATCAGACTGGGTGACTGCCCAGGCTGATCTGAGTCTGCGCTGGGCGCACAACCACTTTGTTGATTATCTCGTGTCACGGCTCATATCATGAAAGAAGCAAAGCAATTTGGAAAGGACAATGGTAAAAATATGACTGATTCAAAGTTTTATACTTTTAAAAAGTATTCTCAGCATATATTGTAAACAGACTGACAAAATAATGTAAAAAGCCTACAATCATCTAAAAATACATTTTGGCACTGTTTTCGAGTTTTTCAATCAGCCATGACACAACACACAAAGTCTGATAATAATAGGGTCAGTGGAAAATAAGTGAGCTATGAAAATCTATTGGCAGTCGGCTCCCAGAAGACCACAAAGTGGCTTGTATGCCCAGCGAAGACTCAGATCAGCCTGGGCATCAGCCCAGTCTGCTCAGAGTCTTTACTATGTGCTTAGAGTTTTTGCTATGCGCTAAAGGGTAGTGAATGGTCTAAGCTAGCTCCATGCGGACAGTGAATACTCTGATCAGACTAGGCAGATGCCCAGGCTAGTCTGAGTCGTCGCTGGGAAACATGTCAGTTTTGTCATGTTGTGGCTCAAGTATAAAATTGTCATTCCTTTCTAGATAAATGTTGGTTGTAACAACCAATTTAGATGGGACCACCCAGTCATGTTCCAATACTGGCCCAGGGGCGGGAATGGGTTCAGACTGGTTCAGGAGTCTTGTTACCAGGAGATGGAATGTGATGGTAAACACCAGGAGGGTAGCGTATATTACTCTGGTCCTCATGGTCACTGGGAGCATGTTGTGATCCCTGTCACAGAGGAGATTGCTAAACAGTAAGTTTTTGTCTCCATTGCAACTAGCACAAAGCAAGACATAGTTGTTTTTGCCAGCATCAGTGGCCTAAACTTTGATGAATTTTCTGGTTTGATGTATTTCTAAAATTATAAGATGGGTGTGTGCAATGGAACCTTATTAAAGGTCATCTCTTAAAGGAAAGAATTTGCTCTTGTAGATCTTTGAGAGTAGACCCTTTTGGGAAGAGTTTGCCTTATAGGGAAGCAAATAGGAAGTCACAAATATTGTCTTCCTTGGTAAAAATGGCAAAAAAAAAAAAAGACAAATAGAAGTGTATCCATGTACCATAAGGTTTCCCATTGTCATGTGTAATTACAATTCTATTGCTGGAACTTCGATTTTTATTGTTACAGTTCATGATTTTGTTTTTTCCTGTAATATTTACCCAGCTGGCACACAACGTGGAAATGACATTGTACTGACGTCGATGTGATGTCATCACGCTGCATCCACGTCAATACGATGTCATTTCGAAGTCATGTGCCTGCTGGGTACATTCTTCGTGTATTTACTGAAAAGCCCTAGAACAAAAACTGGAATGTAATGTAGCTTACATTCCAATAATAACATTGAGCCATGCGATTAAATGACGTCAAACTGAACCATGGCTCTCTACAATCCAATTGGACCTCGGCAACGTTATGATGTCATTGACACTGATCAGCTGTTAGCAGAAAAAATATGTGTAAATGTTTTATTGTTAGCATTTATATACAGTTTTTCATCAAGGTTTTGATTGAAGTAACTGTTAATTATAAGCAATGAACTTAATTTTTCTGTGTTTATTGAAGTTTAAACTACATTGGGTCACTTGCAAAGTTTACATGAATCCCTTCAAGGTTCATTCGATTTGCACACATGCCAGTGTAGTTTACACTTAATAAACCTCAAAAAAATAAAATTCGTTACTTTAATATTTCAGTCCAGTGATCTTCCGTTGGTGGCAACCTGGTGGGTACCCTTTCAACTTTGCCCTGAATGATGTGTATATTGGCCCACCTTGTACAGACAACTGTCACAGATATGGTCCTTGCAAGAAAGGGAAATGTGTTTGTGATCGGCATTCAGAAGGTTAGTTTTGGGTAGAGCATTTAAAGTCAGTTGAAGAATTGTATTGCTTGCCCACCAGATAAGGATATCAGTGGTTTTCACCTGTACTGACAATTTTTATCTCACCCATGTTATCTCTCTCATGTCTGGCAACAAAGACAATCATGGGAATATCAAGTTTGGTCAGTGGATTGGTCATATAGGAGGTCACCTACCTTGTCATCAAGTGATGTTGGTTGTACAGATGATGATGTCATCAAGACAGCAAAATGACATGAGTTTATGCCATGCCAGACCCCAATGTAAATAACATAATGTTTGTCATTTAAAGTGTTCCCATCTTCAAGTTCTAAGTTCAAAATTTACATTTAAAATTCATAAGGCAAGCAAACAAAAGTATCTGTCATTGGTGTGAGGTGCATAATGTAAAATGCATCCCTTGGCATCACTGTTAAGCATCACTCAACAAACCTCATGATACTGGTGAAACAACTTTGATGACTTTCTGTTTGCTTCTCTGAATGATGAAACTCTCCAAACTGGGTCGTACTAATAAGGGAAACAATTTGCTTCTCTAAGTAGACTGAATTTGTTCCCTATGAGCAAATTCTTACCTATTAGAGTCTACTGGAAAAATAAGTTCCCTTTAAGATTGACCCCCATGTAGAAGGGGACACCAATGAAAATGACACAATTGCTTCCTCATAAGTAGCCATTTGCCTTAATTGTTATTTCAGATCTGAACTGCCAGTCTGATGAGCCCACTCCCTATGGAATGCTGGACAGATTTGAACAGCTTCACAGACCTTCTGATTTCTGGCGGAGAACTCTTGGCGGCCACCTTGGATTAGCATGTGGTACAGTGGATGCTGGGAATGCTTTGATATTTGATGGAGAGGGAACCAGAGAGGCTGTGACAGTTCCCCTTAATACTACACATCTTAGGTACCCTAATTGTTAGAATGAGTATCTTTTCCAAGCTTGTTCTACATGATTGAAACACTGATGGCATCCAATATTTCCTTTGTGGTTTCAGTATGTAGATCATGCTTGGAAAAGATACTAGTACGGTATACAGAGAACATTTAAGAGGTGGAGTCGACTTCATGTACTTCTGCCATGTTTACACAGAGGAACAACTTTTGTGACTTCTGTTTGTCATGTAGCCCTTCCAAAATGGGGTCTGCTCTTGAAGGAAAAAATTGCTCCTAGGGGAGCAAAGTCTTTCCATTCAGAGTTTACCTATATTGAGGAGAGAGGCCAAAATGAAAATAGCAGAGTTCTGTCCCTGAAAGAGTAGGCATGCACCATAATACAGTAGAGACATAATTCTCACAAAACCAGTGAGATTTACCTATTTTAGGTAATTGTTGTTCTGTCCAAAAACAAAGCAGTTCACCATCATCAGTTCACCCACTTCTGCATTATGGTGTCATGCCTCTGCAAGGTTTGAATTTATTTTATTCCGGAAAATCATGTATGTGTTTGAGCCTTGGTGGGTGAGAATGACTTAACAGATGTTCTGATGGCATTAGGTCTTTTTTCTGACAGTGTCATAAGTTAAGTAGCTGACATATTATGCTATTTCAGTATATTTGTGCCAAGTATGCTGTCTGTAATCCACAAAGAAAGTGAATTTTGGCTTTTCAGGATGTTGGAGTTTGTTGTGAAGATTGGTAGCAGTGATATAACTCACCAGTGTACTCAGGCAGAGTCCAGAAATGAAGGGATCATCGTAGATTTCTCCACAGATAATGAGATTACATGGCAGCCTCTGAAACTGGTGGAAGCTTTATTGTACAATGGGACCCTGGAGAGGGTGGTTCTTGAGTTACCACTGGAGGCAAAGACTGATAGGACAATATTTAGATGGTGGCAGCCTTTAGGCTATGGAGGTTAGTAATGCATTTACCATAGTGAGCCTGTATGACTCAGTGATATAGGTAATGGGCAACATTTTCAGGGGCATTTTCTCTTTGCCTCTGTTTTCAGTGGGGCTCAACTCTTAAAGGAAAGAATTTGCTCCACTAGGAGCAAATTCTTTCCTTTAACAGTAGACTCCCTTTAAAAAGGATTTTGTCACTCGGCAAAGAAAACAAAGTCAGAAAACTCACAAAATTTGTCTGCCTTTGAAATAATGCCCGAAAAAGTTGGAAATGTACACCTTTTAGAGCACCAAGTCTTGATCATTAGGTCATTATTTGCTGTGGTTCGAGCCTTATTGAGCACAAGTGAGAAAGCCAAAGATCTGGGCCCAGTTGTTCAAAACTAACGATGTTGTAGTTAACAAGACGTTAAATTTTCAAATGTATTATACGTAAAAACATTGCAACTTTTTGCCAAAAAAATTTAAAGAGCTTTTGCACTGCAACAGTTCCTTACAATTTTTTAGCAAAAAATAATATCACAATGGATTTTTTTGAGAACTGTAATACTGAATGAATCCTTGACTAATGCCTTTGTTAGGCTAACGATGCTTTGAACAATTGGGCCAAGGTGTATATTCTTCAGGAACTCTATTTTTAGCCCACCTTTGCTTAACTGATGCTTCTGTCATCTCTGCTTAGATTATATTCATAGTTAGATTAAAAGGGACTATAAATAAAAACTGTTATTTTTATTATTATCATACATGTAGGTATGGCAAGAGCAGAATGGGGATTAGACAGTGTGACTATTGGTGTAAATGACACTAACCTGGATGGTTTCCAAGACGATTTTGCCGGAATGATGCCAGATATGTTTACATGGTTTCAGACAGAGAGTGCAGTCCCAAGAATAACCTGCAACTCAAAAGGAAATGCTCTTGAGTTCAGTAGGAATGGAGGTTGGTGGATTATTATATAAAATAATAAATCAGAGTTTGTACTTCCTATGTACTATTTTGGACAGAGTCTTTTCAGTTTCATGCACAAGTAAATACAGTGATATTTATGCCCTTTAGGAAAATGGGTCATTTTAAGACTGTGCTGTTTGATAACAGTTTTGTTACATTCTCATTGTTCACTTAAGTGAAACATACACAACACCATATAAATAAATTCAAAAATCAAAATTGCATTAGTCATTAGCTCGCCTGAACGAAAGTTCAGGAAGAGCTATTGTTGTCACCACGGCGTCCGCGTCCGCGTCGGCGTCGGCGTCCAGATGGATGTTTTGGTTAAAGTTTTTTAAAGACCTATATCTCCCTAACCCATGGATGGATTCTTTTGATACTTGCACTTTAGTTAGATATTGGTCCAAAGTTTAACATGGTACCACCCCCACCCCACTCCTTGACCTTGATGGCAAGGTCATGGACTTAGAAAATTGGGAGTTTTTTTGGACTGGATGTTTTGGTTAAAGTTTTCTAAAGCCCAGTATCTCCTTAACCCATGGATGGATTCCTTTGATACTTGCACTGTAGTTAGATATTGGTCTAGAGTTTTCCAAGGTACTACCCCCACCCCCCTCAGTGACCTTGATGTCAAGGTCATGGACTTAGAAAATTGTCTTTTTATTGATTGGATGTTTTGGTTAAAGTTTTTTAATGACACATATCTCCTGAAACCATAGATGAATTCTTTTTATATTTGCACTGTAGTTAGATATTAGTCCAAAGTTTCACAGAGTACTACCCCAGCCCTGCTCGGTGACCTTGATATCAAGGTCAGGGACTTAGGAAATTTGGTCTTTATTAAAGTTTTCTAATTGCGTACTGATTCAAAATGCTTGGCAGAGATTTAGTTTACACTTGAACTGATGTTAGACACTTTTTTGAGTTTTTACAAAACACTATATACTTACCCGACTGGATGAGCTTCATGTCAAGGTCATGGACTTTGAGTTTTGTCTTAAAGATTTTGATTAGTTTTATATTAATGAAGACATAATTTCACAGTGCCACAATGGACTCAGTTGATACTAATACTTGGACTGATGTTAGATAACGGTTAAAGGCTTTGATACATCCTAGCCCTGCCCTCCTCCCCCCTACCCCTTAGTTCTTTGACCCCAAGCTCATGGACTTTGAAATTTCATGTGGATTTTTTTTTTTTTAAGACATTTCTGAGATAGCTTTTGTTCATAAATGTGTTGTCATTATGGACATGCTTGCCTGAAGTTTTATACATAGCAGTCCACACCACCATAGCGACTGTGTGATTGGCAAGCACCTATTCAGGCGAGCTATGCTGTCAGGCGACAGCTCTTGTTTTATAATGAAATACTGTACTTGTGCCCATACATTGTAGAGGAGCCACGGTAGCTTGGTGGCCTAAGAGCTAGGCAATTGGTCTGGGCTTGAGTCTCGCAGAAGGCAGCATTTTTTTCAGCCTTAAATGAGGTTCCATTGCACACACCCATTGTCACCCTTTCATCAGCCTGATATGACTGAAATACCGTTGAAACGGCTGATAAACTGCAAGTCATTCATCCATTTATCCCATACATTTTGGGTGCAGACAGTAAAGGCTCTGACCAAACTGTACAGCTGAGCAGGTTGGTCTGAATCTTTGCTGTTTGCATATGGACTGAGTTTTCTTAAGCTGAATGTAATCACTTTAAGGCGAAGCAGTTCTGCTGTTCTCATTTTTGCCTCCCTTCTCAATGGGGATCAACTCTGATAGGAAAGGCTTTGCTATCCAGGAACTAACTCTTACCTTGAAGAGTAGACCATGTTTTGGAAAGGCTCACTTGTTAGCAAAGCAAATGGGAAATCACAAAAGTTGTCTCCCTTTGTAAAGAATGGTACAAAAAATTTTGATGTACCAAGTCACCTTATTGCTTGTTGTGGCTCCATCTCTTTAAAGATTATATTCTATATGAGTCGCGACATGACAAAACCAACAAAGTGGCATGTGTGCCTAGCAAAGGCTCAGATCAGCCTTGGCCGCAGCCAAGTCTGATGAGAGACTTCTCATTGCACTTAAAGGGTATCTAAGAGTCTATGCTGGCTCCTTGCGGACAGGGAATACTCTGATCAGATTGGGCAGATGCTCAGGCTGCATGATCTTGGTTAGCTGGGCACACATGTCACTTTCTTGGTTTTGTCATGTGGTGGCTCATACATGTATATTTGGCTATAAGATGGAAAGTTTCCTGTTCCTAATTCATCCCAAATCTTGCATCGTATAACTGAATAACTATTGCACCTTATAGCTGAATAAATATGATATTACAGGGAACAGATATGCAGAAACCTGGGACTACCAGGTTACCCCCTCAACATTCCTCCAGTTTGACATTGCTATGGGTTGTGACTCACTGTATGGCACACTGTATGGTGTAAACCTTGAATACTCCACTGATATGGGTAAACACTGGCAACCAGTGGTTACTAAGTGTGCACCACCCAACTTTGAGTGTAGTGGGTACCACCTGAGCAGTGATTATATGTCAGATCAACACCAGAATTGGACCAGAACTTCAGTTTATCTACCACAGTCAGCTGTGTAAGTAAATTGTATTTTTCTTATGTGATTTTTTATTCAATTTTGTGTATATTAACAGGCTGTAAAATGTCTGTAAATAGAGTACACTGTGTTACTGATAAACTCAAAAGACACTTACATGGTTTTGTAAAGACACTTACATGGTTTTCTATTCATCATGCATCAATAGAATATATTCAAGTGTAAAGAGCCTCAAACAAAAGAAAAGCAAACACATTTTTGTTTGAACTTGTTGACATCGCGAATGCGTTATGACGTTATTTAAAGGTAGGTTCCTGGAGTTTGTTATGCAGCATAATTTTGATTATTTTTTTCTAAATTGTCTGAAAGCATTTATAACAAGGAAATTAACAAGATTCACTGAAAAGTGTAAAGCATAAAGTATGAGATAAGTCATTTTGCTAGGGATTCCCTAACTCTGCTTCGCACACTAGTTAGGGCTATTTTTAGTTCAAGCCAAAAATAGATAATGCGGCTGCCGTCATGCTGCAGTGCATCTTGGGATAGTATTAACCCATTCGCCATGCTGGGACCTCTAGAAGAGCTCACGACAAGGGAAAAACTGACCTTTGGAAAATGAGATCAGAAATCACGCCCGAATAGATATATGACACAATTATTTTTAGAACTGGAATTCCAACACATTGTGAAAGTAATGAAAACAAATCTGACAAAAACTACAATTTTCAACAAAATCCGATAGTTTTCCCATTAGCAACAGACTCTTAAAAATAAGATTATTTAATACTATGCAGAAAAAGACAAAATTATTTTTTGAACAAAATTGGAATTGTTTGTCCAGGAACCTACCTTTAACAAATCGAACGTTGTTATCACTGCCAACCTTTGTATATAGCCAAATGTCTTCAGAGTTCGCTTCTGTAGGCATCGCCTGATAATGTTCCCGCAAGCACAGTTTTAAAGTGACATGATATCACATCATGTTATCATACCCCTGTTATCAGGTGAATTTGGCAGCATATGCATGACAAAATGTGTTAAATGCTTCAGGGAGCTAGTCTGAACTGATACTTGTTAGATATAAAGCTATTTATATGCAACGTTTGCTAAAAATGCTATATGAAATATACTTAAATTGTTGTGACAGAAATGCCTCAATTAACAGTAAAGATCTAGAGACTGCTCTTGGAGGAGTCTCAGAATGGCCTGTCTGTTTGCAGGTCAGCAAAGCAGCTTAAGAAAGATTTTCTGATGAAACAAATGGATTTTTCTCACCAATTAAACAAGTAAACACCTTTTTAGAGCTGTCAAGATTTTTCTGCCTCAGCCTGCTGCCTCAAGCCAAGGCTCTACAAGCTGTCTTAAAGTGGTGCAGTCCAGTCATGTTAATTTTTAAATTCAACTTGTTACCCGATATGTAAATTGCATGCAGAATATGAAATTGACAGCAAATGCTGTGCAGGAAGTGTCAGCATAGGTTTCTGATTAGCTGCCAATCATGTGAGGCTGTAAAACACATTCACAAGATATAATTGATAAGACAGAAATAGCTACAGAATGTAGTTTAATGGATATTCTGTTTCATTAGATATTCAGGGTGAGAAAAATACTCAGTGATGGTCTTGAAACCTTGACAAGGAAATCTCAGGCTCGTTTTCAGATTATATATATCGTCTGATTGGAAACCTGGCATGTACTTTATAATCTGAAAACTAGCAGAGCCTGAGATTAGCCTCATGAGACAAATTATCTGAAAATGGGCCTTATGTTTCTTTGTTTTGGCTGATTCTATTACTCCCAGCATTATATTACAGTGGCCCTGCTACAAGATTCAGATGGCAGCAAGATAGCCCATCTCCAATATGGCAACAGGACAGTCCTGCTGGCAATGTTTGGGCCCTGGATAATGTATACCTAGGTGATGGCTGCCCTTGGCTATGTTCAGGGCATGGCTACTGTAATAAAGGGAAGTGTGTGTAAGTAATAACATACTTTTCTGTTTCATAGTTTTTGCTTCTTTCTGCAGCATGTTGCCAGGGGCCGTATTTATAAAACAACGTAAGTGGTTGCTATGCTGTTGCTAAGGCTAAATTTCTTTGAAGGAGATTCCCTTCAACTATGAAATTTGCTCTGGAGGAACAGTCTGAAAAAGACTGTTCCTCCAGAGCAAATTTCATAGTTTGCTCCAGAGCAAATTTCATAGTTTCCAGGAGATGATATATATAAGCCAAAAGCTTACTATCAGATCCTGATCTATTTGTTGTATGTATATATGTGTTATTTTGAAAACTCTTGAATAAAATAATGTTTAAACCAAATTTCATAGTTGTAGGAAATCTCCTTTATAGAAATTGAGCCTTAGCAACAGCATAGCAACCACTTAAGTCATTTTATAAATATGGTCCCAGGTGCATAGTGTGTGCTCAGTTTAAGGTGTATAAACCTCTGCAGTAGATCATTATTATGTCTTGCCACCAAATGTAAGGGATCATCATGTCCCCTGTCCCACCAGAGTGAGGTGCAAGGGGGACATATTGGTTAAGGTGCGGATCACGTTGATGTCATCATTGCAGTTTGCATCATAATCAGCATTGGAATCAGCCTGACAATTTCTTGTCTGAATGATATTTTTTTAATCAGTGTGTGTGAAATTGCACGTAAACATAATATCTCTTAAACCATGAGGTGGATTTCCATAGAATTCGCAAAGTTGCATGGATTTATCACTTGGAGAGTCTTACAAGTTGGTTAGATTTTGATGACCTTGACCATACCTTAAAGGTGACCTGTAGCCTTCAATTTTTACTAGAACTGAGATACTTCTTAAACCAGTAGGTTGATTCTACTCGATCTGCTTGCATATGTCATTGGAACAAGCCAGAAAAGATGTTTGGGTTTAGTAAACTTACCCAGTTTTCAAGGTCATGTTCTTGTATGGGGAACAATATCTCTCAAACCATTGAGCTGAGTTTCACCAGATTTGTATGTTGTAAGGGCAAGCCAAAGAATGTTTTTCTTTTGGTGACTCTGACCTCATGTTAAAGGTCACAACTGGACATTGCTTCAATGTGTTGCTAGATTTTGACAAAATTTGATAGTTTCTATTAATATGGAGAGTTACTGAATTGGTTAGACTTTGGTGACATGACCTTACTTTCAAGGTCAAAGTGCCAACATTGCAAGATTTCTGGAAAATGACACTTAAAGGTATGGACTGGTGGTGACAGGTTTTTTTATAAAAAAAAGAAAAGAAAAAACAAACAGTTCTAGTTTTGACATAGAGATACTTACCTTGCTGCAAGGACTTCAAAAGAAACATGTTTGCCTATGTAGATAGGTTTACAGAGTTTCATACATTTGCTAAGATTGACATACTTTTTTAATATTATTATTTATCATATGTCATTGCTGTTATTCAGGGGATAACCTTGTGTCATAAAAATCGTATGACCATACATGTAATAACACTTTAGCGCGCACAGGTAGTGTCATTGACAACGTACCTGTCAACAATGCTTTTTTTATTGAAATAATGTTCAGTTTGAAGGCGTTACCGATTTTAAAGGGTCATGTGATAAACAGAATCTTACACTCGTGGCCATTTCATATGAAATTTATGAAGGCTCTTTTCATAAATTTCATATGAAATGACCACTCATGTAAGATCCTCTATAAACTATTTTTTTCTAGATGTGACGAAGGTTTTACTGGGGAGTATTGTGTCCCCTCTAAGCCCCTTCCAATGATGCTGAGGGATGACTTTAACCGTGAAGAATCTCTAAATGATAACTGGAAAGAGGTTTATGGTGGGGAGTTGACTACTGTTTGTGGTACTCTTGTCTCTGGGAATGCCTTGACCTTCAGTGGGGTAAGAATTGATTTAGTGGATAAATACTTAGAATTTACATTTGGGGAGGTAAATAGGCAGTTTAATTTAGGGGATAAATACTTAGAATTTACATTTGGGGAGGCAAATAGTCAGTTTTATTTTCACAAATTTTGTTTTACAATAATGTAAAATATGTAAAAAAAAAATGCAATATGCGACCATAGTACCAACAGTTTACCTCCCTAAGAGATAAATTTCAGTACAGTTACCCACATCCTAAATTCACTTTTTCACATTTCCACCTTTGTACCAGTTTTCGGAGTCATCATTTTTACATCAAAGTTTTGCGTTAGATTTTTTTAACTGCCCTTTTCTATGTAACCACATGTCAGATTCTTTTCATGATTTATACATTATGTCTATGCAGCATTTCCTTTTGATATGGCATATCTTAGCTCCTGGGTCACCTCCTGTGTGGGGCCAAGAGTCAATAATCAGAACTTACGCATTTTTATTGTGTCAGAGTTTTCTGTTGAACCATATTGATTGCTTGTATCTCTCTAGTTGTGTCTCAGATTTGTTTTCTGTTTGGTTCAGGATATCTCTTTTGCATTACTGTTGATATGCAATTGCTGCCCTCACTCACATTGTCAAGTTATACAAGAACATAGATATGTCAAACAGTTCCAGCCATTTGGAAAACAGTGCAGATCCTGATCAGACTGATTCTTTAGGAGCAGTCTGATATGAGTTTATGCTGTTTATGCATTCTGTGCAAATACCATAATAATCCTACTTAACGCCCCTGCTGTAATAAATTGCCTTGGCCTCTTTTCCAAAAATAGCATTATATTAATTTGCATGGATTCCTGTTTGCTTCTTTGGACGGCATAGCTCTTCAAAATGGGGTCTACTCATAAAGGAAAGAGGAGCAAATTCTTTCTTTGAAGAGTTGACCCCTACTGCAAAGGGAGGCCCAAAAGTTGCTTCCTCTGAAAGTATACCCATTCACCTTAGTACTGCTTATTAGAGATATTTTGACATTGGCTGATTTACTACTTTTAGGCTCTAAATAATGTCTCCTTTTTAGCTCGCCTGAACAAAGTTCAGGAAGAGCTATTGTACTATCCCCGGGGTTTGCGTTAGCGTCGGTGTCGGCGGTGGCGTAGGCATTAGCAAAATGTTAAAGTTTTACCTTAAAGTTTTTTAGGTGATGGGCAAGGCCCTGTCAGGCAAGCTATCCTGTCCCGCTCACAGGTCTTGTTATAACATGCAATGCCTCTCAGGGAGTTTAATAGGATTAATACAGTATGCATCTATAATACAGGATCACATGAGGATGATAGTATCAAGGGACATTGACACCACCATGCTGAACACCATCGAGTTTTACTTTCTGTATGGCTGCAATGGTAAAGAAATGTCGTGGCCACGAAAAGAGAGTGTGCTGCTACAATACTCAACTAATGGCGGGATCACTTGGAATTTACTGAAAGAACTGCACTATAGGAATGAGTCAGCACCAAGGTATGGCTAACTCTGTTTGAGATGTTGTGTGAGGAACTTATTGCATGTGCATATCAGGTCTGGAAGTGCAACAGCAAAGATGGATAAGAGTATTCTGCTTTCAGTATGTGAAAATCAGTAATGGCACATGTACAAATTCAAAATGAAATTTAACACCGCACATATTAATTTAATCATTGAAAGGGTATATAAGAATACTCAGTCAAGGCAGAAATTACTTAATCAGGAACAATGGACCTGCCTTTTTAGCTTGCCTGTACGAATATACAGGAAGAACTATTGCACTACCCTTGGAATTCAGGGCCACATGAGCGTTAGCAAAATATTAAAGCATATAAGTTTTTATGTCATGGGCAAGGTGCTGTCAGACAGGGAAGCTATCCTGTATGCTGACAGGTCTTGTCTTATTTATTTTTGTTAAGAATTTTTTCTAGGACTGGGCCCAGTTGATGTTAGTGAACAAGGCATTACGTTTTCAAACATATTGTATGCAAAAACTCACCATTTTTGCCAAAATTTGTGTGAAGCTTTTGCAGTGTAAAAGCTTTCACATCTTTATTTTGGCAAAAACTTTAGCTCTCTTGACTTCAACTGGAAGACTTAGAGGCTCCTTGACTAACCACTCTGCTTTGAACAAATGAGCCCTGATTAGTACTATTGAGATAAATTATATATATGAATTTTTTTTCAATGGACTTTAAATGTCTGTTTCAGATTTTTCAGTCTGGAACTTCCAGTGACAGCCAAAGTAAATGCTACAAGATTCAGATTCTGGCAGCCTGCAAATTCAGGTATACCCTTTTCTGCTTAAGTATTGGTACATCTAAAACCATTAATTTTCCATTTGGAACAAATGGAAAATTAATGGTTTTTAGGTGTTCCAATATTTAAACACATTAGGGTAGTCATATTCTGTAGGTTTATGTCCAAGTGACTGCAGAGTTCAGAGGTGCCCACATGATTCACTGTATCCAATTTCCTTTTTACTTCATGATGGATGCTTCATATTCACCCAAACACAAGTCAACAGTTGCTTTATTATACAGTAAGGATAAGTCAGTAGAAAGGGCTGACATTTCAATTTACTTGATGTCAAATTTTTGTTGCCATTACTACCCACCATGCAACATTAATATATTAAGTCAAAACCCATGCAACATTAAGACATTATGTCACAAACCATTCAACATTAAGACATTATGTCGCAAACCATGCAACATTAAGACATTATGTCACAAACCATTCAACATTAAGACATGTCAAAAACCATTCAACATTAAGACATTATGTCACAAACCATGCAGCATTAAGACATTATGTCACAAACCATGCAACATTATGTCACAAACCATGCAACATTAAGAGATTATGTCACAAACCATTCATCATTAAGACATTATGTCACAAACCATTCAACATCAAGACATTATGTCACAAACCATTCAGCATTAAGACATTATATCACAAACCATGCAACATTAAGACATTATGTCACAGACCATTCAGCATTAAGACATTATATCACAAACCATGCAACATTAAGACATTATGTCACAAACCATGCAACATTAAGACATTATGTCTTAACGATTCAACATTAAGACATTATGTCACAAACCATTCAACATTAAGACATTATGTCACAAACCATTCAGCATTAAGACATTATGTCACAAACCATTCAACATTAAGACATTATGTCACAAACCATTCAACATTAAGACATTATGTCACAAACCATTCAACATTAAGACATTATGTCACAAACCATTCAATATTAAGACATTATGTCACAAACCATGCAACATTAAGATGTTATGTTACCAACCATACACCATTAAGACATCATGTCACAAACGATTCAACATTAAGACATTATGTCACAAACCATTCAACATTAAGACATTATGTCACAAACGATTCAACATTAAGACATTATGTCACAAACCATTCAACATTAAGACATTATGTCACAAACCATGCAACATTAAGACATTATGTCACAAACCATGCAACATTAAGTCATTATGTCACAAACCATGCAACATTAAGATGTTATGTCACAAACCATGCAACATTAAGATGTTATGTCACAAACCATGCAACATTAAGATGTTATGTTACCAACCATACACCATTAAGACATTATGTCCCATACAATGCAACATAAAGAAATGTCTGCCTCATATGATCAGCCCCTGAGCTAATGAAATGAGTTTTATTCAATGACTATATAATGATAGGTCTTGTTCCTTGCAGGTAAAATGTTGTCAACATGGGCAGTGGACAACCTGTTTATTGGTCGTATGACTGTGAACCCCAGTATGATGCAGGATGATTTTGAAAACGATGTTCAGTCAGACTCGTGGCTCTTTGTTAATGATGGTGTAGTGGAGTCCTACTGTGAACAGAATGTGAGGTAATGTTGATTTAGTTTGATTCTGCTGTCTTAAATCCCTACTATTATAGAATCCAAAATAAAACTGGTTTTCATTGGTGCAGAGCTGGATTAATACCTCGTGAGATACTTGATGTTTACTGGCCTAGGGTTTTTACTATGGGATGTTACTTTCTAAAATTAGTTTTCTTGGAATTTTTGCAGACTTAGTCTGCAATATTTGATGCTGTTATTTAATTTTTCTGTTGATCCAAGAACCAGTGACATTTTTACGCCAAACTTCCATGACGTCAGACTGTATGCAAAAGTTAATGACGTCTTAGAAATCAGCAACAGAGGCAGCAACGTCCACATGTGTAATGTCTAACTGCAAAATTCAATTGCTCATCTAGGCAATATGATAATTTGTTGAGTTATATCATAAAACATTGTTGACTATTTAAACAGTAGACATTATGTGATGTCAGCTAGAGAATACTGATATTGACCTTCCCTGTCAAATCGGTCAATATCGGTTGTTTATGGTTGACATCATTTTATGTCCGGTGCTTCATTAGTCAGTAACTATGCAGTCAAACCTGCTTTTGTGCACACCTCCAATAACAGGTCACCTGCCTTTAGCAGCCACCTTTTCTTGGTCATGTGAATCAAAATAAAGCAAAAATGAACCTGTATTAAAGGATCACCTGTCTTAAGCAGCCAAATTTTGGCTTTCCCTTGGGTGACCTCTTAAGACAGGTTTGACTTTAGACTGAAATATGTAAAAGAGACAAACATTATAATTCCCAGTAAATATTGTAATCCCCTAATCAGTGATACACCTTAAGATGTTTGGGTACATCTCAACATTTTTCTACTATTTTTACAAGGGGAATAAGTTCTGTAACTTCCTGATTTCTTCCCTGGATGACCAAACCATTCCAAAAAGGGTCTACTCTTAAAGAAAAGAATTTAAGAGCTGACTAAGAGAAGAAAGACAAGAAGCAAAACATTAGAGTTGCTGTCACCCAACCCAACCGCCACATTATATGGCTAGATATCTCATATATAACTCACTTTCCTCAGCAATACAGAATGTTCTGAAAGGATCTAGGTTTTTGGGATTGTCTGATTAGAGTCTTCCCTGTGCACTGAAAGGGTAGCTAAGGGTCTAAGCTAGCTCCAGGAAGAAGAAAACCCTATCTTAAAGCAGAATAGCACAAGACTGAATTTAGATATTTGGCGTCATTAAGGAAGGGGGATAAATGAGCCACAACAGGACAAAATCAACAAAATGGCATGTGTGCCCAGCAAAGACACAGTTCAGCCTAGGCAACTGCCAAGTCTGATCAGATTCTTCCCTGTACACTGAAAGTGTAGCTAAGGGTCTAAGCTAGCTCCATGCAGACAGCAAAGACTCTTATCAGACTGGTTGGATGCCCTGGCTGATCTGAGTCTTCGAGTGGCACACATGTCACTGTCTTGTTTTTGTGGTGTTGGAGCTCAAAACATCTTATAACCAAATAAATATGGAACTTGGTTTTATCTCTGTGGTACTTTTTTCATATACTTCATCTTCCATTACCAGAGAAGACACAGTAGCTGCTGGGGAGTCTGCCCTGGTGTTCAAACATGGACCAGATGCTGGAGAGAAGTATGTGATAACCAGAGATCTTGATGTTGGACCCATGTCAGTTCTACAGTTTGATGTAAGTGAACAAAACACAGGCCCCTCTCACTCACTCTACTATTGATACTGCATACTAATAGTAAGAAGTATTTGAGCAAAACCAACAAATTGGCATGTGCCTCCCGGAGAAGACTCAGATCAGCCTCGACATCCTCCCAGTCTGATCAGAGTTCGCTGTCTGCATGGAGCTAGCTTAGACCCTTAGCTACCCTTTATTGGTACAGAGAAGTTGCTGGTTAGACTGGGCAGATGCCAAGGCTTACTGATTCTTCGCTGGGCGCACATGCCACTTTGTTGGTTTTGTCGAGGTTCGTTGATGAATGCTTATTTTTGCAAATTTCATATAGTGTCAAAGGAAATGATCAGTGTCACTTGAAAAAGAGATCAAAGTGAATTGGTACACCTCTACAATTTCCCTCCATTTTTACAAAGGGAAACAACTTTTGTGTCTTCATGTTTCATTCCTTGGCAAACAAATCCTACAGAAGTGGGGGTCCTTGAGGAGCAAATTCTTTCCTCTAAGAGTTGAGCTCTATTGAGCAGGGAGGTAAAAATGAAACTGATTGAGTTGCTTCCCCCTGAAATAGAACCCTGCATTCACCTAGAGTAAATAAAAAAGATGCATATGCCAGCTGTAGGAGTATACTGTTACATTTTAACATTTGTTTATATTGGAGCCCATGTGGGTCAGTGGGTTATGTGCTTGCCTGTCTAACTGCTAGTTGTATGGGTTCAAATTCAGCTGGAGACAGAAATCTTTTCAACCATAAACAAGATTCCATTGCACACAGCCTTTCATTATCACCCTCCCCTTGTCCTAATATGACTGAAATACTTTTGAAAAAAGGGTATAAAATTGGAAGTCATGTTTCCATCCATTTTTCTTTAGATCAATGTTGGTTGTGCCTCAGATGCCACTCACAAGTATCCTGTCAGACTTGAGTATTCTTCTGATGGCGGAAAGACATGGAATCTTGTAGTTCCCAACTGTGCAGAGAAGTCCTATGCTCTGTGCTATGATAGTGTGTTTCATCCAAGCATTTATTATGGTGGAGCAACAAAATACTGGCAAAGGATTGTTATACCTTTGGATAACTTGTATGTTTGTGGGTAAGTTTATCTATTATCTGGGTCTAGCTTTTCAAAACTAAAGAGGTTGTTAGTTATTATGACATTGAGACCATTATCACTTAATTTGGCAAATACACTTTTTTTCTTCTTTTTTTTTTTCTTTTTGTTGTGGAAATATTATTCCATAGTGCTTGGGATGGATTTAGTTTATGCTTGAACCGATATTAGATACCGACTTGAGTTTTCACAAAATACTACCCCCATCCCCTGGGTGACCCTGAAGTCAAGGTCATTGATATAGAATTTTATCTTAAAGCTTTTGTTTATAAATGTGTTGACAATACATGGATATGCTTGCATGAAGTTTTTTGTAGTGCAATCCATATCAACAAATGCCTGTGAGATGGACAAGCACCAGTTCAGGCGAGCTATGCTGTCAGGCGACAGCTCTTGTTTGTTGAGAAATAAGAGAACTTATTCTATACACACTTTATATAGGTATTTATTTGTTTATGTTGTAGATCTCTGAGGTTTAGGTGGTACCAAGGTTTCATCCCACAAGATGATTTTGGACCAGAATGGGCTATAGACAACATCTTTATTGGCATGGCATGTATGCAGCACTGTCTAGGTCAAGGTCATTGTGGGGATACCATGATGTGTACTTGTGACCTTGGTTTCCAAGGTGATACATGTACCCCCAGCCAGTCATTTCCCAACTATATGAAAGAAGGATTTCCATTAGCTGATGCTGTGCCTCTTCCAGACTCATTACCTGTTCTCAATACATTTGTCAAACGTGAGTTAGTTCATTTGTAATTTTTATGTTCACATGTTTGAATTGTGAGTGAAAAAAAAAAAGAAAGGTGCCTCGGTTTAATTTTATCAGGTTCAATATCTGGGCACAGTTCTTCAAAGCAACATGTCAGCTTGACCTTCCGGAAGAAATATGTTCTTTTAAAAGTTGATTCCCATTGAGAAGAGAGCAAAGATAAGGCAGAATTATGTCCTTTGAAAGTCTACCTATTCACCTTATGGTGAAGTTTAAAGTGAATGGATACACCTTAACCCTTTTTAGACCGGATACCCGTTTTGGGGACATTATGCAAACAGTGCAGACCCAGTTCAGACGCCGCAAAACGCGGCGTCTGATCAGGGTCTACATTGTTTGCTTACAGGAATTTCAATGCAAAGTACAATAAAAGTGAAAATATTCACCAGAAACCCCTAAAACTAGTAATGGGATTATCTGAATGATAAGAATGGACAAGTCCACTGGTCAAAAAAGTGTTAATGGAGATAACTCTGACCTGAAAGTATTTTGTCACCTTCTCACGTGGGCATTCCCCTTTGAGGAGAGAATTTGAGCCATGACATGACAAAACCAACAAAGTGGCATGTGCCCCAGGGGAAGACTCAATCCATCCAGTCTGATCAGAGTCTTAGCTTTGCACTGAAAGGGTAGCTAAGTGTCTAAGCTAACTCCATGGAGACAGAGAAGACTCTGATCAGACTGTGTGAATGCCCAATGCATGTAGATTAGACCCTTAGCTACCCCTTAAGCACACAGTGAAGACTCTGATCAGACTGTGCGGAGTCTCAGGCTGAGCTGAGTTTTTGCTGGGCACACATGCCATTTTTGTGTTGGTTTTGTCGTGTTACGGCTCATTTTGTCTTCATACCTTTTGAGGAAAGACTTTGTTCTCTGTAGTGTCTACTGGAAAGAAGCTGAAAAGACAACAATTGTTTACAAAGCTTGGTTCTTTCTTTCTTCAGCTGAGAAGTTGCTGGATGAGAAGAAATGGTCCATGTGGAGTGGAGGTGAAGTAACAAAGAAATGTGGTCTTTTAGTGGATGGCTACAGTCTCATGTTTGATCATTCAGGGGAGAGAAGTCTCGTCACTACAGAGTTGGACCTGTCAAAAGCCACGTGAGAAAGCTTTTTGACCCTACTCTTGAATTTTTTTAGTCTGCATTGGAAATTGGTCAGAGTTGCTATGGTCAGGCAAAAAATGTGAAAAACAAATTCTTTTCCTACTCAGGAAAATAAATGATTGGTCTGGGAAATTTGGAAAGGACTTAAAAATTCAGAGAATATGAAGCTTGGTGGCTTCAGCAGTCATCAGAAAATGTGCTTATTCTTCTCAAGGGGAAAGGCTATACGATAAAGAAATATTATCAATGCACAGAAATATTTTCTCCCTCTCCATTTGGGACTACTCTAAAGAGAAAGAATTTGCTCCCTCATGCAGTTCTCATGTGATGCTTTAGCACTGTTAAAGTAAAGCATATAATCACTTTTTGGATCTGTGACAAAATGGAATATTGGAAATTTTGAAGGAAAAATCAGGAATTTTGAAGTGAATGATGAGTGGTAACCATTTTAGCAACTATTATCTATCAAGTTTTTTCCCCAAAATATAGATAGTATCTTTATGTACATTTTATTTGAATAGACAACCCAAACTGCTTTAAGCAAAACCGCAAGAAGATTGTAAACCCTCTTGAATATGTGCTTAGATGAATGACTTGATCATGATCAAGTGCTTTGTGGATCAGTTATTTTCTACAACTCTTGTGATGCAAGATGAAACTTTTTAAGTCTTTGAGACAGTTTACACAGATTAATATGTGTCTTTGCTTACTGCAGATGGTTCAAGTTAGCAAGATTTTAAAAGGTGAATAAGTACACTTTCAGGGGAAACAACTCTGCTATTTTCAATTTTCAATTTTTGCTTCCTTTTTCAGAAGGGGTCAACTCTGAAAAGGAAGAATTTGCTCCTCTAGGAGCAAATTCTTTCTTTTAAGAGTAGATCTGTTTTTGAAGAGTTTCTGAGTCCAGACAAACAGACAGAAAGTCACAAAAGTTTTCTCCTTCTTAAGAGAAAAAGATGGCTATGTACCCATATACCTTGATATTTTTTCTGTCTTCAGAACAGTCCAGTTTTATCTTCGTCTTGGCTGTAAGAAAAGTCCTCCAGACCCTGCTACTCCCCCTGTCTACCTTCAGTACACAACCAATGCTGGAGTGAACTGGCATACAGTGGAACAGTTTGACTTCAACCGCAAGAGTAACAAACCAGAGTATATTGTCCTTAATCTTCCTGAGAGGTCAAGGTCACCTGCTTCACAGCTGAGATGGTGGCAACCTTCTAAAGATGGTACATTTATGGAACCTTGGGCCATTGACATGGTAAAAAGCTTTAGTTGTTTATTTGTGTGTTTTTGTCGCGCATGCTTTTAAATTACATGTTGCAAGGTGTGATAATAGGAGTTCACTATTGGGTCTGTCCATCCACAATTTCATTGACCTTAGCCTTACAGTCCATTTCTCTCAAACTATATGATGCCTACAATCATCAAAGCGGGTATAAAGTTCCCCTTTTGGAAGGGTTTCATCGTCTAGAAAAGTAAACAGGAAGACACGAAAGTTGTTCCTCTTTGTAAAAATGGTGGAAAAATGAAGTCGCACCTGTTCACCTTAAAGTAAACAGGTAAAACTGATCAGACTGTGCCATTGGAAGGTAAAACTGATCAGATCATGCCATTGGAAGGCTAATCCAAGTCCTTTTATTTTGCACATGCTGTTATGCAGCTTAAGCATACATATGAGCGGTCTCAAGTGAAAATTTGTCTTATGACATAAGCACTCAGCAAAGACTATAATCAGCTTGTATGTCTGCCAAGTCTTATCAGCATATTGGCTGTCTGCTCTAAGGAGCCTTGTATCCTTGGCTATCATGTAGAGCCCACAGGCAAATTTGAATGATCTGAGCCTTTACTCAGATCAGCCTGTTGGAAGACACATTTTTGCTTCATGTGGCTCATGTTTTACTGTTTCTGTATCATCAGATATATGTAGGTGGGGACTTTGATGGTGTTGAAATGTTGGCTGATGACCCAGGGGTCCCAAGAGACTCCAGTTGGACAATGAATCCTGGAGGCACTATAGAGAAGAAATGTGATGCAGAATTTGATGCCATGCATTATAAGGGTGAGTGTCATTCTGCATTTTTTTTTTGGAAGTATAAGATTCTATTTTTGTCTTGCCTTGGACTAGCAGCATGCGAGACCTAGGTATTACTGGTCTGGGGTAAACTTCTGTCAAGTTTTCTGGGTTAGCTCTGTTCTGTGACAGTCCACTGAAAGGGAATACACCACCTTCCATGGAATTCCTGTTTTATACCACAGCTCTAGATAAAGTGGGATTTTGATTGTACTTATAAAGATGATTCTGTTTGTTCATCATAAAGATATATGTTATAGCCCTTAACTGAAATAACATCGCAAGCTGTTTGATCAGAATCTGCATTGTTGGCAATTACACCAGGACATTTTGACTCATTGTAAGATAATAAACCCATCTTTATCCAACTGGGTTCGAAACCTGGTCTGGCCACATACTTTCGTTTCTCCTTCCGCTGACTTAAGAAGGGCAGTTGTCAGTTACTGGCGAAAGTATGTGCAATTAGTACTGGTTAACCGCTTAGGAGGTCTAAGCCTGCCCAGGATAGTGTGGTTAGGTTAACTGACCATCCTGACATGACCATAGTTGTTTACCTTGGACGTTAAGCAATAAATCAATCAGTGATCCAATTTTTGGATGATTATAACATCAACTGGACAAGGGTTTGCAATATTAGGGGTAATTGGTTGTTTTGTTTCTCAGAAGCATGTGGGTAGATGAGTGGCTAGCACTCCCAACTTTGGATGACAGGGTCTTGGGTTCAAGTCTCCTTTGAGGTTAGATTCTGTTCAAACCAAAATAGCATTTCATTGCACAGACCTCTACATAATTTTCCTCTCATCATCCTAATATGACTGTAAAGCTGTTGTTAAGGATGTAAAAGCACCAAGTCTTATATCTACTATTAACATTCTAAAAATTGCTTGTACAGTGGAGTAATGTATCCAAAAGGAGCAGATGGAATGGAAACAGTGTAGACCTTGATCAGACTGCTCCTCTAGGAGCAGTCTGATCTAGGTGTGCACTGTTTAGCACAGACCTATCAATCTTTAATACTTAGAATTTTTATGGTATGTTTAGTTTAAACAATATTTTATTTTTTCCATATAAACATATATAATAATACAACACATGAATTTATTGGGATTAAGCAGCAAGCTAAAGCTTATAGATGCCTTTTCCCAAAACGTCGAATAACACAAACAGTTCTGTGTGCATACATTTTAAGCTTCTTTTCACACAGTTCATTGTTCTTGAAGAAAAAGTCATACATACGTTCCAAGGCATGCCAGTCCATTTAACCAATCGAGCTTGCAAAGTTGAATCAGCACCAAGTCAATGTAGATTCTGCAACGTTACGTCGTTTCAATGCTGGCTCGACGCCGCTTCAGAGATGCATTCTCATGGAGAAGCTAGTTCTGTTGTTGATGGCTCTGTGTGAAAAGTGGAACTCATAGGAACATTTATGATTTTCTGTAAAATTTGTTCAAATAATCATTGTGATTGTACATATGTACAATGATAAAAAAATCAGACTGTTATGTATTGTTTTGGTTTGTTTTGTTTCTCAACTTTCAGGCGAGGAGAAGCACAGGTTTGGTGTGACAGCTGACGTATTGGTAACAGAGGGAATGTTGTTACAGTTTCAACTCGAGATGGGATGTACTAGCCCAAAGCATTGCTTCAGTAGGTTCTCAACTCTTTCACCACTTGACAGTCTTAGAAATTTTTGTAAAGAAGGAATAAATGTACTTCAAATATATATTAAAAAAAAAAAAAAAAAAATAATAATAATGAAATAAGAAGAAATGAAATGCTTCCAATTATTTGCCTCTGTTTGTATTTGTCAGTTTAAATTCTGTCCTTGAAAAATAATAGTCTGAGTGTACAAATGATAGCTTTATTACCCACTCATCTAATGTCTTTGTATACAGTTATTTCACATTCTAATGCACTTGCAAATGTAATACAATGCCTGATTGTATTATGTCAAAAATTTGGGACAGTATAATTTGCAATATGCTGTTGAAAGCCCGACGTCATTAAGAAACGTCGCTTCTCATTGGCTGACATCTGGTTTTACATTGCTGAAACCACTCGTGTAGGGTGCAAAGAAGTACACTTTGAAAGGTGAAAAGATGAAAAAGTACATTAGTATTGAGAGTTTTCATTTGGGGAGGTAAATTGTCAATGTTGTGGTTGCATATTGCCTTTTATACCTCTGCTAATGTTTTACTGTAAAACAAAATGTGCGACCATAAAACCAACATTCTATCTCCCAAAAAGGACAATTTTTAGCTCACCTGTCAAGGTGAGCTTATAGTATAGACTTGGTCCGTCGTCCGTCGTCGTCGGCGGCGTCGGCGTCGGCGTCGTCCACAATTTTAAACATCTTCTTCTCAGAAACCACTGGGTGGATTGAAGCCAAATTTTATATGGAGCCTTAACAGGATGGGGGAACGAAAGTTTATATATTTGGTCCAGGTCACATGACCAAGATGGCCGCCACGCCCATATATGGTAAAAACCCTTCAAAAATCTTCTTCTCCAGAACCAAAAGGCCTATAACCTTGAAACTTGGTATGTAGCATCGGGCATGCGGGCCCATCATAATTCATATAAATCATGACCTTGTGATGACCTTGACCTAATTTATGACATGGTCAACTTTGGTACATTAGGCTTTTATATGGGAAAACGCTTAAACGGTGGATTTCTCTGAAACTATTTAAGTCTAAGGTACAATACTTGGTATACATGGTCGACTAAATGACCAGATGAAGATATTATGTCACTAAAGGTCAAGGTCATTCCGTCGGACCATCCGTCGTCAAGATTTTCAAACATCTTCTCCTCTGAAACCACTGGGCCGATTGAAGCCAAATTTCATATGGAGTCTCAGTGGGATGGGAGAACGAAAGTTTATACCCAGGGTCTGGGTCACATGACCAAGATGGCCGCCATGCCCATATATGGTAAAAACCCTTCAAAAATCTTCTTCTCCAAAACCAAAAGGCCTATGACCTTGAAACTTGGTGTGTAGCATTGGGCATGCGGGCTTATCAAAGTTTATACAAATCATGACCTTGCGTTGACCTTGACCTACTTTACGGCATGGTCAACTTTGGTACGTTAGGCTTTTATATTGGAAAACGCTTAAACAGTGGATTTCTCAGAAACTATTTAAGTCTAAGGTACAATACTTGGTATACATGGTCGAATAAATGACCAGATGAAGATATTATGTCACTGAAAGGTCAAGGTCATTCCGTCGGACCATCCGTCGTCAAGATTTTCAAACATCTTCTCCTCTGAAACCACTAGGCCGATTGAAGTCAAATTTCATATGGAGTCTCAGTGGGATGGGGGAATGAAACTTTATACCCGGGGTCTGGGTCACATGACCAAGATGGCCGCCATGCCCATATATGGTAAAAACCCTTCAAAAATCTTCTTCTCCAGAAGCAAAAGGCCTATGACCTTGAAACTCGGTATGTAGCATCGGGCATGCGGGCTTATCTTAGTTTATACAAATCATGACCTTGTGTTGACCTTGACCTAATTTACAGCATGGTCAACTTTGGTACGTTAGGCTTTTATATGGGAAAACGCTTAAACAGTGGATTTCTCAGAAACTATTTAAGTCTAAGGTACAATACTTGGTATACATGGTCGACTAAATGACCAGATGAAGATATTATGTCACTAAAGGTCAAGGTCATTCCGTCAGACCATCCGTCGTCAAGATTTTCAAACATCTTCTCCTCTGAAACCACTGGGCCGATTGAAGCCAAATTTCATATGGAGTCTCAGTGGGATAGGGGAACGAAATTTTATACCCGGGGTCTGGGTCACATGACCAAGATGGCCGCCATGCCCATATATGGTAAAAACCTTTAAAAATCTTCTTCTCCAGTACCACTGGCCCGATTGCCTTGAAACTTGGTATGTAGCATCTTGGACTCCAGTACTACAAAGTTTATTTAAATCATGACCTTGGGTTGACCTTGACCTATTTTATGGCAAGGTCAAATTTGGTCCCTTAGGCTTTTGAATGGGAAAATCTGAAAAAGTGCATTTTTCTGTTGCTTTTGTGCTCTGTGATATGGAAATGTAGTCAATTTCCACACCTATGGATATGAGAGGTCAAGGTCATTTGGCTATTGGGTGTCATCATTTTCAAACATCTTCTCCTCAGAAACCATTGAGCCGATTGAAGCCAAATTTCATATAAAGACTTAACAAGATGTGGGAACGATAGTTTATACATTTGGTCTAGGTCACATGACCAAGATGGCTGCCATGCTCATATATGGTAAAAACCGTAAAAAATCTTCTTCTCCAGAACCACTGGCCCGATTGCCTTGAAACTTGGTATGTAGCATCTTTGACTCCAGTACTACAAAGTTTATATAAATGATGACCTTAGCTTGACCTTGACCTGTTTTATGGCAAGTTCAAATTTGGTCCCTTAGGCTTTTGAATGGGAAAAGCTGAAAAAGTGCATTTTTCTGTTGCTATTGTTCTCTGTGATATGGAAATTCAGTCATCGTCAACCCCTACGAATTCTAGAGGTCAAGGTCTGTGTCGTCGTCATCCGTTGTCAACATTTTCAAAGGACTTCTCCTCAGAAATTACTGGGCTGATTGAAGCCAAATTTCATATAGAGCCTAACAGTATAAAGAAACAAATGTTTATATATTTGACCCAGATCCCATGACCAAGATGGCCACCGTGCCCATATATGGTATAAAACTTAAAAATTCTTCTTCTCAAGAACCACTGGGCCGATTGCTTTGAAACTTGGTATGTAGCATCAAGGACTCTAGTACTACAAAGTTTATATAAATGATGACCTTAGGTTGACCTTGACCTATTTTATGGCAAGATCAAATTTGGTCCCTTAGGCTTTTGAATGGGAAAAGATGAGAAAGTGCATTTTTCTGTTGCGATTGAGCTCTGTGATATGGAAATGCAGTCAACTTCAACCTCTATAAATACTAGAGGTCAAGGTCATTTAGTGATTTTATAGAAGTGGCCATGGTGGAACAGTTTGCACACTCACTATCCAATCCTATAGAATTGCAGCCTGTTTATTAGCCTGCCTGAGCGGAAAGCTTTCATTTTGGCCACTTGACCTGGCATATACTGGCAGGTGAGCGATCGTTGCCCTTGGGCGACTTGTTTAGTAGAGTTATCCCCTAAGTTATGATAACTACAATGTTGATGGTGTCTTCATAATTCTCCAAGATTTATGCTGCCAGCTTCAAGCCATGAATTTGACAGAAAGGCCTGTCTCACACCTTAGGAGTTAATCAGTATTTTTAGCTCACCTGAGCCTTTAGGCTCATAGGTGAGCTTATAGTATAGCCAGGCATCCGTCGTCCGTCCGTCGTCCGTCCGTCGTCAACATTTTCAAACATCTTCTCCTCTGAAACCACTGGGCCGATTGATGCCATATTTCATATGGAGCCTACCTAGGTCGGGGGAACAAAAGTTTGTTCGGGGTATCTGGGTCACATGACCAAGATGGCCGCCACGCCCATATATGGTAAAAACCCTTCAAAAATCTTCTTCTCCAGAACCAAAAGGCCTATGACCTTGATACTTGGTATGTAGCATCGAGCATGCGGGCCCATCATAGTTTGTACAAATCATGACCTTGCGTTGACCTTGACCTAATTTACGGCATTGTCAACTTTGGTACGTTAGGCTTTTATATTGGAAAACGCTTAAACAGTGGATTTCTCAGAAACTGTTTAAGTCTAAGGTACAATACTTGGTATACATGGTCGACTAAATGACCAGATGAAGATATTATGTCACTAAAGATCAAGGTCATTCCGTCGGACCATCCGTCCTCAAGATTTTCAAACATCTTCTCCTCTGAAACCACTGGGCCGATTAAAGCCAAATTTCATATGGAGTCTCAGTGGGATGGGTGAACGAAAGTTTATACCCGGGGTCTGGGTCACATCACCGAGATGGCCGCCATGCCCATATATGGTAAAAACCCTTCAAAAATCTTCTTCTCCAGAACCAAAAGACCTGTGACCTTGAAACTTGGTATGTAGCATTGGGCATGAGGGCCCAACATAGTTTATACAAATCATGACCTTGTGTTGACCTTGACCTAATTTACAGCATGGTCAACTTTGGTACGTTAGGCTTTTATATGGGAAAACACTTAAACAGTGGATTTCTCAGGAACTATTTAAGTCTAAGGTACAATACTTGGTATACATGGTCAACTAAATTACCAGATGAAGATATTATGTCACTAAAGGTCAAGGTCATCCGTCTGACCATCCGTTGTCTAGACTTTCAAACATCTTCTCCTCTGAAACCACTGGTCTGATTGAAGCCAAATTTCATATGGAGTCTTAGTGGGATAGGGGAACGAAAGTTTATACCTGGGGTCTGGGTCACATGACCATGATGGCTGCCATGCCCATATATGGTAAAAACCCTTTAAAAATCTTCTTCTCCAGAACCAAAAGACCTATGACCTTGAAACTTGGTTTGTAGCATCGGGCATGCAGGCCCATCATAGTTTGTACAAATGATGACCTTGCATTGACCCTGACTTAATTTACGACATGGTCAACTTTGGTATGTTAGGCTGTTATATGGAAAAACGCTTAAACAGTGGATTTCTCAGAATCTATTTAAGTCTAAGGTACAATATGTTGTATACATGGTCAACCAAATGACCAGATGAAGATATCATGTCTTTAAAGGTCAAGGTCATTCCGTCGGACCATTAGTCGTCAAGATTTTCAAACATCTTCTCCTCTGAAAACACTGGGGAGATTGAAGCCAAATTTCATTTGGAGTCTCAGTGGGATGGGGGAACGAAAGTTTGTACCCGCGGTGTGGGTGACGTGCCCAAGATGGCCGCCATGCCCATATATGGTAAAAACCCTTCAAAAATCTTCTTCTCCAGAACCAAAAGGCCTTTGACCTTGATACTTGGTATGTAGCTTTGGGCATGCGGGCCCATCATAGTTTATACAAATGATGACCTTGCGTTGACCTTGACCTAATTTACGACATGGTCAACTTTGGTATGTTAGGCTTTTATATGGGAAAACGCTTATATAGTGGATTTCTCAGGACCTATTTAAGTCTACGGTACAATATGTGGTATATATGGTCAACTAAATGACCAGATGAAGATATTATGTCACTGAAGGTCAAGGTCATTTTGTCGGTCTGTCCGTCATCAAGATTTTCAAACATCTTCTCCTCTGAAACCACTGGTCTGATTGAAGCAAATTTTCATATGGAGTCTAAGTGTTTAAGGGAATAAAAGTTTGTTCTCGGGGTCTTGACCAAGATGGCCGCCATGCCCGTATATGGTAAAAACCCTTCAAAATCTTCTTCTTCAGAACCAAAAGGTGTATGACCTTGAAACTTGGCACTCAAGCCCATCATAGTTTATACAAATTATCGTGCGTTGACCTTGACCTTATTTATGACACTGTCAACTTTGGTACATTATGTAGGCTTTAATATGGGAAAATGCTTAAACAGTGGATTTTTCAGAAACTATTTAAGTCTAAGGTGCAATATTTGGTATATATGGTTGACTAAATGACCAGATAAAGATATTTTGTAGTTAAAGGTCAAGGTCATTCTTTGTCTTTTGTACTCGGTCATTGAGATTGTGTCACCCATCAACATTTTCAAACATCTTCTCAGAGGCCACTAGGGTCAATTGAAGCCATATTTCATATGGAGCTTCACCGGCTTAAAGGAACCATAGTTTGTTCAGATGGTCTTGGTCACTTGACCAAGATGGCCACCATGCCCATATATGGTAAAAACTCTTCAAACGTCTTTTTCTCGAGAACCAAAAGGCCTATAACCTTGAAACTTGGTACCGGTATGTAGCATTGGGCACTCAGGCCCATAATAGTTTATACAAATGATTACTGTATTTCATATGGAGCTTTAATACTGGGTCAAAGGAATCAAAGTTTGTTCAGATGGTCATGGTCACATGTACATGGTGGCCGCCACACCCATATATGATAACAACCCTTCAGAAATCTTTGTCCAGAAACAAAGGCCCAGTGACCTTGTGGCTTGGTATATAGAATTGGGACTCAACATTAATCCCCAAGGGAGTGGGGTTATCTGCCCCTGCCCTGGTGCTATATACATGTATAAAAGCATTAAAATATATACCAGGACCAAGTGTCAGGTGAGCTACAGGACCATTGGTCCTCTGGTTTTTATTTTGTAATGTATTCTTTTTATAACTCTGATATAAAAGTTCCAGGAATTCAAGATGATGATTATTTCTTGCAAAATTGGGATATCATTTGTTTATTATCTAGGAATTGACTTGGATTATTCCCTGGATATGGGATCAACATGGAAGCCTGTGTTTAAAGCCTGCAAACCCTCCAACATGAATTGTAACAAACACTACTACCCAGACAGTATATTTAGGTCAGAGGTCAACTGGGCATGGCATAGGGTCAATGTACCACTGCCCTATTATACAAGGTAGGTTTAATATTGTCAATTTAGTATACAGTTTTGCTGGCTATATATCATATCCAGAAATCACACTGTCAGAACATTATTCTGGTACTCATTTATCTCTTTCAAACTTGAAAATAACTGTTAGACTTAAAACCAGCAGGCACATGATGTCGAAATGACCTCGTACTGACGTTATTGTGACATAATGATGTCACACCGACGACCATACATCATTTTGACATTATGTGCCCCCTGGAGAAATATTGGATTAAAATTACTTTCTTATGTAGCCGGGCCGTGTAGCACAGTCAGTAGGGTGCCTGACTTATAAGCCAGAGGTTCTGGGTTCGATACCCGGTCCTGCCACTTACTTTCATTTCTCCTTCCGCTGATTCAAGAAGGGCAGTTGTCAGTTACTGGTGAAAGTAAGTGCACTTAGTACTGGTTAACCACTTAGGAGGTCTAAGCCTGCCCAGGAATAGTGTGGTTAGGTTAACTGACCGTCCCGACATGACCATAGCTGTTTACCGTGGATGTTAAACAATAACACAACAACTTTCTGATGTAAAGGTCAAACTTGTTGACTTTATATGAAGTTTGCAATGTAGAAAATTTTGGGGGTAATTCATTTTAAGTTTATTTCAAAAGGAAAAGACTAGCTTGGCAATATATTAGGATGACCTATTTAGATATATTTTACTAGTAGCAGTTGAATGAAATAGAGGTATACAATTCAGAGAGCTGCTATTCTCTCTGCCTCTGTCTCTCTTTCTCTTGCTGTCTTTGTTAGCTCACCTGAGCCTTTAGGCTCATAGGTGAGCTTATAGTATAGCCAGGCATCCGTCGTCCGTCCGTCCGTCCGTCGTCAACATTTTCAAACATCTTCTTCTCTGAAACCACTGGGCCGATCGAAGCCAAATTTTATATGGAGCCTCCATGGGTTGGGGGAACGAAAGTTTGTTCGGGGTATCTGGGTCACATGACCAAGATGGCCGCCATGCCCATATATGGTAAAAACCCTTCAAAAATCTTCTTCTCCAGAACCAAAAGGCCTATGACCTTGAAACTTGGTACGTAGCATCGGGCATGCGGGCCCATCATAGTTTATACAAATCATGACCTTGCATTGACCTTGACCTAATTCACGGCACGGTCAACTTTGGTACGTTAGGCTTTTATATGGAAAAAGGCTTAAACATTGGATTTCTCAGAAACTGTTTAAGTTTAAGGAACAATACTTGGTATACATGGTCGACTAAATGACCAGATGAAGATATATGTCACTAAAGGTCAAGGTCATTCTGTCGGACCATCCGTTGTCAAGGTTCCCAAACATCTTCTCCTCTGAAACCACTGGGCAGATTGAAGCCAAATTTCATATGGAGTCTCAGTGGGATGGGGGAACGAAAGTGTATACTCGGGGTCTGGGTCACATGACCAAGATGGCTGCCATGCCCATATATGGTAAAAACCCTTCAAAAATCTTCTTTTCCAGAACCAAAAGGCCTATGACCTTGAAACTTGGTATGTAGCATCGGGCATGCTGGCCCATCATAGTTTATACAAATCATGACCTTGCATTGACCTTGACCTAATTTAGGGCATAGTCAACTTTGGTATGTTAGGCTTTTACATTGTAAAAGGCTTAAACAGTGGATTTCTCAGAAACTATTTGAGTCTAAGGTACAATACTTGGTATGCATGGTCGACTAAATGACCAGATGAAGATATTATGTCACTAAAGGTCAAGGTCATTCCGTCGGACCATCCGTCATCAAGATTTTCAAACATCTTCTCCTCTGAAACCACTGGGCCGATTGAAGCCAAATTTCATCTGGAGTCTCAGTGGGATGGGGGAACAAAAGTTTATACCCCCGGTCTGGGTCACATGACCAAGATGGCCGCCATGCCCATAAATGGTAGAAACCCTTCAAAAATCTTCTTCTCCAGAACCAAAAGGCCTATGACCTTGAAACTTGGTATGAAGCATCGGGCATGCCGGCCCATCATAATTTATACAAATCATGACCTTTCGTTTGACCTTGACCTAATTTACGGTATGGTCAACTTTGGTATGTTAGGCTTTTATATTGGAAAAGGCTTAAACAGTGAATTTCTCAGAAACTATTAAAGTCTAAGGTACAATACTTGGTATACATGGTTGACTAAATGACCAGATGAAGATATTATGTCACTAAAGGTCAAGGTCATTCCGTTGGACCATCCGTCGTCAAGATTTTCAAACATCTTCTCCTCTGAAACCACTGGGCCGATTGAAGCCAAATTTCATATGGAGTCTCAGTGGGATGAGGGAATGAAAGTTTATACCCGGGGTCTGGGTCACATGACCAAGATGGCCGCCATGCCCATATATGGTAAAAACCCTTCAAAAATCTTCTTCTCCAGAACCAAAAGGCCTATGACCTTGAAACTTGGTATGTAGCATTGAGCATGCGGGCCCATCATAGTTTATGCAAATCATGCCCTTGCCTTGAACTTGACCTAATTTACGGTATGGTCAACTTTGATACGTTAGGCTTTTATATGGGAAAATGCTTAAACAGTGGATTTCTCAGAAAATATTAAAGTCTAAGGTACAATACTTGGTATACATGGTCGACTAAATGACCAGATGAAGATATTATGTCACTACAGGTCAAGGTCATTCTGTCAGACCATCCGTTGTCAAGATTTTCGAACATCTTCTCCTCTGAAACCACTGGGCCGATTGAAGCCAAATTTCATATGGAGTCTCAGTGAGATAGGGAAATGAAATTTTATACCCAAGGTCTGGGTCACATGACCAGGATGGCCGCCATGCCCATATATGGTAAAAAACTTTCAAAAATCTTCTTCTCCAGAACTAAAAGGCCTATGACCTTGAAACTTGGTATGTAGCTTTTGGCATGCGGGCCCATCATAGTTTATACAAATGATGACCTTGCATTGACCTTGACCTAATTTACGACATGGTCAACTTTGGTATGTTAGGCTTTTATATGGGAAAACGCTTATATAGTGGACTTCTCAGAAACTATTTAAGTCTAAGGTACAATATGTGGTATTTATGGTCAACTAAATGACCCGAGGAAGATATTATGTCACTGAAGGTCAAAGTCTTTTTGTCGGTCTGTCCGTCATCAAGATTTTCAAACATCTTCTCCTCTGAAACCACTGGGGAGATTGAAGCCAAATTTCATATGGTGTCTCAGTGGGATAGGGGAACTAAAGTTTATACTGGGGGGCTGGGCTACATGACCAAGATGGCCACCATGCCCATATAATTATGGTAAAAACCCTTCAAAAATCTTCTTCTCTAGAACCAAAAGGCCTATGACCTTGAAACTTGGTATGTAGCATCGGGCATGCTGGCCATCATAGTTTGTACAAATCATGACCATGCGTTGACCTTGAATTAATTTACGACATCGTCAACTTTGGTACGTTAGGCTTTTATATGGGAAAACGCTTATACAGTGGATTGCTCAGAAACTATTTAAGTCTAAGGTACAATACATGGTATATATGGTCAACTAAATGACCAGATGAAGATATTATGTCACTGAAGGTCAAGGTCATTTTGTCTGTCTGTCCGTCGTCAAGATTTTCAAAACATCTAGTCCTCTGAAATCACTGGTCTGATTGAAGCAAAATTTCATATGGAGTCTAAGTGTGATCAGGGAATAAAAGTTTGTTCTCAGGGTCTTGACCAAGATGGCCGCCATGCCCGTATATGGTAAAAACCCTTCAAAATCTTCTTCTCCAGAACCAAAAGGTGTATGACCTTGAAACTTGGTATGTAGCTTTGAGCACTCAAGCCCATCATATACTTAGTACATTTAAAAACGCAACATTTTTGGTTTTACATTTTTGCGTAATGGATAATATTTTGACCAAAAATAGAATGTAAATGTATGTCAGGCAACTGTATCTTTATGTTCTAGCATAAAATACCCTCACATGTACTCGTAGTGCAGATGATAATCACTCGGGTATGAAAATCAAGATTTGCTCGTGCGCATATCATGTAAACACTTAAAAACATTGGGTCAACGCTACTGGATAGTCCGTAGATCAGCATTAAGGAAAAACAACAAATAACAAACAAATTGCAACAAAAAAACTTTGTGTCATGCTTAACACTTTAAAAAAAATCGCCTCCAGATTGCCAGTTCATAAAGTCTCAAACTTAGAGCTATTGGGATGGTTAAGATGCCATATGAACACATCTTTTAGACAATAGGTGCCCTCTCTACTGACCAGTACCCTTCAAGATCGATAAAAAACCGGTTGAGTCAAGAGAACGAGTCCATAGACAAGACAGATTAATCATTGTCATTTATTACAACTCAGATGCTTTCGACACGCTGATGCTGTCTAGCAGATATTTGGGACTCATGCGAATGTTACTCTTTGGTAAGCGGAAAGAAATTTGGAGAAACGAAAAGTTTTAGGAGTTTTAAACTTTTATGCTCTTTGCCAAAAACTTGTGGTGCATTTCTTTTAACGGACGGTATACACTTGCAATATCGGCGTTAAACGTTTTTAGGAGAAAGATTGTAATTGATCTCACACATTACTTATGCCACTTTCTCTTTCTCACACCAAAATGACATCAGTATGCCAGAATGACCAGTTTTGCCATTTGATTGGTAATCAAAACGACAAGTCTCAGATGAACAGAAACATGGCCTTTTAGGGTACACTGAAGCATTTTCAAATATTGCAAAGGTTTTGGTAAAGGTTTAATCCAGAAATGGAACAAAATTCCACAGCATTTGATGAATAAAACATCAGTGAATGCGACGCAGCAAGGTCCATGCGTTACGATTTGATTTTGTGAATTTTAATTTAAGGGGTAACGCTCCACGATGAACGTAAACTTAATGGAATACACAATAAAATGCCACGAAATTTAGCAAAATGACAGAAAAGATGTCAATCTAAATACATCTTGTGTTTCAAATATTTGTCTTAAAAATTCAAAAAAGGTATTTCTTAAAAACTAAGTGTTGCGTTTTTACATGTACTGAGTATAGTTTATACAAATGATCGTGCGTTGACCTTGACCTAATTTATGACACTGTCAGCTTCGGTACATTATGTAGTCTTTTATATGGGAAAATGCTTAAACAGTGGATTTTTCAGAAACTATTTAAGTCTAAGGTGCAATATTTGGTATATATGGTTGACAAAATGACCAGATGAAGATATTTTGTCGTTAAAGGTCAAGGTCATTCTTTGACTTTTGTACAAGGTCATTGAGATTCTGTCACCCGTCAACATTTTCAAACATCTTCTCAGAGGCCACTAGGGTCAATTGAAGCCATATTTCATATGGAGCTTCACCGGCTAAAAGGATCCATAGTTTGTACAGATGGTCTTGGTCACTTGACCAAGATGGCCACTATTCCCATATATGGTAAAAACTCTTCAAACGTCTTTGTTTCGAGAACCTAAAGGCCTATAACCTTGAAACTTGGTACCGGTATGTAGCATTGGGCACTCAGGCCCATCATAGTTATACAAATGATTACTGTATTTCATATGGAGCTTTAATACTGGGTCAAAGGAATTAAAGTTTGTTCAGATGGTCATGGTCGTATGAACATGGTGGCCGCCACACCCATTTATGATAAAAACCCTTCAGAAATCTTTGTCCAGAAACAAAGGCCCAGTGACCTTGTGGCTTGGTATATAGAATTGGGACTCAACATTAATCCCCGAAGGAGGGGTCCCTGCCCTGGTGCTATATACATGTATAAAAGCATGAAAATATATACCAGGACCAAGTGTCAGGTGAGCTACAGGACCATTGGTCCTCTGGTTTCTATCTCTCTCCTCTTACCCTCACCTCACAGCCAAACAATGAAAGAAATAAAAATTAAAAAAATAATTAAATGAAAAAAAAACGATGTAAGAAAAATCAAAAGATGCAACACAAATCAGAGTAGTAATACAGTGGTCTGCAAATGTGCTTACAGTTAAGAGATCATGGCAGCTGCCTTTCAAATCATAAAGATAACCATGCGGTTACTTTCCCAGGTCCAAAGCAACAAGATTCCGCTTGTACCAGCATGAGGGTTATGACGTTTCCGACACATGGGCAGTATCTGACCTTTACATTGGCAACCACTGCCCAAAGTTGTGCCATGGTCATGGAAAGTGTAGTGAAACAGGCTGCTTGTAAGTATTGTACTGAAATATATATGTACTGTATTATCAGGGTATAATTGATTCCGCCATTTTTTGCTTCCTGCAGAGACTGTCTGTCATATTTGGCTTCTGCCCAAACTGTCCACGAACTCTTGCTTCCTGCAGGGACTACTGTCCTCAAAAAATGGCTTCCTGCAGAGACTGTCCGCGTGACTCTGCTTCCTGCCGAGAGCCTCCATCTTATAAGTTGGATATAGAGTTGTGGGATTGTTTAGGAAGTGTAAAATCATCATTGTATGACCAAAGAAATATAGCATGTACATTATCATGCAAAAAATGAGTCGATTTTTCTGCTTGTATTTTACAGTTTGAAAGAAAATTGTGTTGCTACTGTTCAGCATATCGCAACTGACTCGCTAGTATTAAATTTAATTAGTATTGACAGAACCAATTCGCTTATATCTGTCCTTAGGGGTCTTAAACTTTATGTTTCGATCATTTTTTTATTTAGGTGTGATGATGGCTGGGAGGGTGACAATTGTTCCATACCTACAACCAAACTAAAGACCTATGCCTATGAGATGTTCTCTGATGATACTCATGAATACCTGAGAATAGCGGGAGGAAAGCCTGCCATAGTGTGTCAAGTGTTGGCTTCTGGTCCAGCACTACATTTTACTGGGGTAAGTACACTTGTGGCTTTTCGTGACAATGTTACAGGGCTGCCATGGTCAGGGAATAATATTGGAAACTGATTTTTTCCAGGTCAGGGAAAAGGGAAAGACAGGGAATTCAACAGGGAAATATTGAAAAGATATGAAGAGTCAATAAATTTGAATATTAATTGGTATGGCAGTTTTGAGAAAGCTGTTCTGTATGTGTGTGTGGGTGGTGGTGGTGGTGGGGGGGGGGGGTATGTGTGGAGGCAGGGTGTGTGTGTGTGGGGGGGGTGTTGATGGAAGGCAGAGGATATTTTTCAGGAAAGATTATCCATGCACATAAGTACTTATCTTTCCCTCACTTGGGGATACTCTTAAAAGAGAGAATTTGCTCTCGGGCTGAGCAGATTCTTTTCTGTAAGAGAACCCTCCAGTTTTCAAGTGAAACCTTAGAGTAAAGAGTACAGTCAAGTTTTGGAGCCATAAAATAGTATGCAAAATTAGAAGGCATCAGGGAAATATCAGGGAAAAGTCAGGAGGATGAGTAGTATGGGTACATTAATATGCTTTATAGTTTAATATGAATTGAATAGCATAGTTATATTATGACTTACTATTGATTGCAGATATCAGAATCTTTAATTTTCATCAGGGAATGAAATTGTTAGTTTACCAGGCATGTAGAGGGCATTGACAGTGTAAATCCCAGAGTCAGTAAAATTGAAATTGCTGTTTCATTTCTTCCCATTGGGCACACGAGCATTTTGATGACAGTGGCCCAACATTTGGACAATGTCCATGACATATGGATAATGTTTGGTAGACACTGGCCCAATGTTTGAATGATGTCCATGACATTTGGACAGTGTTTGGTAGACATTAAACCAACATCACATCCTCAATGGGCTTTGTGTGTTACTTGCCTTACAAAAGATAAATCAGTTTAAAATCTTGTTCAGATTGAAATGAGATAAGTTATAGTAGGGCTTGAAGAGTCTAAAAAACTTACAACAATATATATATCTGCAAACTTTGGAAAAATGTTTTGCCCAAGCTGTATCATATTCTGATTCAAAGATTAGATGGCAAACGGTGTAGATCCAGATGAGGCGGCTCATTATAAGTCGCTTCATCTGGATCTATGCTGTTTGCAAATTTAACTATTTACAGTGGTTGTTTGTAGTTTTTACATCCTAATACACCTGAGATGCATTTTATGCCCCCAACTTTGAAAAAGATGGTGGGGCATATTGTTTTTGGCTTGTCCATGTGTGTGTTTGTGCGTCACACTTTTCATGATTTCTGTAACTTTGGAACCCTGCAAGCCAGGGTCTTGAAATTTTATATATGGATTCCTCATTATGCCCCTTTTTGGAGTTATGCCCCTTTTAGAAAAATGTGATAACTATCTTGTTAGCAAGATATCTCAAAAAGTATTTGAGCTATGTCCTTGATTTTTGGTATACTGATTGGGTATGAGGAGTAGATTACCTGATTAACTTTTGAGACAATTCCAAATATTGATGGAGTTATGGCCCTTGTTTAAATTTGGCATTTTTCCAACTTTTGAACCGCTTGAGCTAGGAAGCTGATTTTTGGTATAGTAGTAGTTCTTGATGTGTTAATACTTTAGTACAAGTTAGGTAACTCCGCATTCATTATTTACTGAGTTACTTCCCCTGATGTTCAGTACTTATGCAGCTACTGAGTTCAAGAACCACTAGGCATAGGGTTTTGAAATTTCATATATGGATTCCTTGTGGAAAATTAGCTGACAGATATTTTTTTCTTTTCCCAGTTATGCCCCCTTTTTGGAGTTATGCCCCTTTTAGAAAAATGAGGTAACTATCTTGTTAGCAAGATATCTCAAAAAGTATTTGAGCTATGGCCTTGATATTTGGTATACTGATTGGGTATGAGGAGTAGATTACTTGATCAACTTTGGGGAGTATTCCATAAAGTTTTAATTGAGTAATGGCCCTTGGTTAAAGTTGGCATTTTTCCAACTTTTGAACCGCTTGAGCTGGGAAGCTGATTTTTATACGCCCGTTTTGAAAAAACGGACGTATTATGTCATGGCGTTGTCCGTCCGTCCGTCTGTCCGTAAACATCCTTGTGCGCGCCATAACTCAGTAACCGTTTGGGATATCTTCATGAAATTTTGTAGGCATATGTATTAGGTAGGGAGAACGTGTCGCGTACAAGAATGGTTGCTCCCCCTTCCTTGGTTTCAAAGTTATGCCCCTTTGATTGTTTTTTTGCCCTACAGGTCTTGTGCGCGCCAGAACTAGATAACTGTTTGGGATATCTTCATGGAACTTCATAGCAATGTGTATGAAGTCCCAACGATGTGTCGCGTACAACAATGGTTGCTCTCCCTTTCTTCGTTTCTGAGTTACATCCCTTTTATTAGTTCTTTTCGGCTGTTTTTGTGTATACTTATGTTGTGCATACATTAACTCAGTAACTGTTTGGAATATCATGATGAAACTTTATAGCAATGTGCATGATCACAAGATATGTCGCATATAAGAATGGTTGCTCCCTCTTTCTTAATTTTGGAGTAACCTCCCTTTCCTCCGTCCATAAACATTCTTGTGTGCGCCATAACTCAGTAACCATTTGGGATATCTTCATGAAATTTTGTAGGCATATGTAGTAGGTAGGGGGAATGTATTGCATACATGAATGGTTGCTCCCCCTTCCTTAGTTTCCAAGTTATGCCCCTTTGATTGTTTTTTTTTTCCTGCAGATCTTGTGCGCGCCATAACTAGATAACTGTTTGGGATATCTTCATGAAACTTCATAGCAATGTGTATGAAGTCCCAACGATGTGTCGCGTACAACAATGGTTGCTCTCCCTTTCTTTGTTACTAAGTTACATCCCTTTTATTAGTTCTTTTTGGCTATTTTTGTATATACTTATGTTGTGCATACATTAACTTAGTAACTGTTTGGAATATCATGATGAAACTCTATAGCAATGTGCATGATCATAAGATGATGTGTCACATATAAGAATGGTTGCTCCCCCTTTCTTAATTATACCCCCGACATACGAAGTATGTCAGGGGGTATATAGTTTTTGTCATTCCGTCCGTTCGTTCGTTTGTCCGTTCGTTCGTTCGTTCGTTCGTCCGTCCGTTCGTTAACTTTACGTCAAAGTTTTGCGTTAAACCTTTTTGGGTTGCTCATATCTCTGTAACCACACATCAGATTCTTTTCATATTTGGTTCATGATGTCTCTATAGCATTACCTTTGATGTGAACTAGCTAAGCCCCTGGGTCAGGTCCCAGGGTGGGGCCAGGGGTCAATAATTAGGACTTAGGCATTTTCATTATGTCAAAGTTTTGCGTTAAACCTTTTTGATTGCTCATATCTATGTAATTGCTTTGAAGGTTTCTTGCATATTTGGTTCATGATATCTCTACATCATTGCTTTCGTTATGGACTACCTAAGCTGCAGGGTCAGGCTTATGGGTGGGGCCAGGGGTCAATAACTAGGACTTAGCCATATGCTGTAGTTTTTGGCGTATAGTTCCAATATACTTCAGTGGAGCCTAATGATACATGAATAGGTTTATTTCATACTGGTTTACATCATATGGATGCTGCTGCTACTGTCCTAAGGTCAAGGTCACAGACTTAGAATTTTGTACATGTATGACATTTGCATTGAAGTTGTGTGTTAAAGTATGTTTTCATTAGGCGGTGGCACTGGTCGGGGGTATACGTGAGCCCCTGCTCACTTGCTCTAGTTTTGGAGTAACCTCCCTTTGATCATTATTTTTAGGCATTTCCATTCACTCCATATCTCCTTAACCCTTTGATATATTAGAATGAAACTTTGTAGGAATGTGTGTAATAATGGGTCAGTCAATCCTGAGCAAGAACCATGACTCTGGCTTGCTTACTGGATTATCTGCTCATGCATAAGATTTCCTGTTTACTCTGCAACTCCTTAACCGTTTAGAATATTTTAACATGTTTATCGAGATGTGTATATTGTCGAGGGAATGTATTAGAACCAAGAATGGCATATCTAGTATATTTAGTATATGAATTAACTCCCTTGTTTGATGTGTTAATTATTTGAATAATGTTGCCATCATTAATTAAAGTGTGGTTTCCCCTGTTTGTCTGCCTGTCTGTCCTTTTGTAAACAATCTTGTTCATTCTATAATTCCTTTATGACATTAAAACGGGTGTATTATGCGCCGCTTGCGAAGCCCTTGTTGGTATAGTAGTAGTCCTTCATGAGTTTAATACTTTAGTACAGGTTAGGTTACTCTGCATTAATTACAGAGTTACTTCCCCTCATGCTCAGTACTTAAGCAGCTACTGAATTCATGAATACTGGGCCTAGGGTTTTGAATTTTCATATATGGATTCCTGATGGAAAATTAGCTGACACATATTTTTTCCCCAGTTATGCCTCTTTTTTTAGAGTTTTGCCCCTTTTAAAAAAAATGAGATAACTGTCTTGTTAGCAAGATATCTCAAGAAGTATTTTAGCTATGACTTTGATATTTGGTATACTGATTGGATATGAGGAGTAGATTACCTGATCAACTTGGGGAGAATTCCTTAAAGTTATGATGGAGTTATGGCCCTTGGTTGAATTTGGCATTTTTCCAACTTTTGAATTGCTTGAGCTAGGAAGCTAATTTTTGGAATAGTAGTAGTCCTTTATGAGTTTAATACTTAAGTACAGGTTAGATAACTCTGCATTCATTAATTACGGAGGTATTAAAAGTATTTGAGCTATGGCCTTGATATTTGGTATGCTGATTGGATATGAGGAGTAGATTACCTGATTAACTTTTTGGACAATTCTGTAAATATTTATGGAGTTTTGGCCCTTGTTTGAATTTGGCATTTTTTCAACTTCTGAATTGCTTGATCTAGGAAGCTGATTTTTTGTTTAACAGTAGTTCTTGATGTGTTTAATATTTTAATAAAGATTAGGTAACTCCTTTTCAGACTTAGACATTCTAAAGTTTGACACCTTTAGAAGCAAGCGTATGGTTGGGGGCATAGTGTTTCACAAACACAATTCTAGTTGTTGTTTTTTTGTAGAATTGTACGAGAGCAGTACAGACAGGGTTCTTAGATCTCACTGAAGCAGCCTTTCTACAGTTCAATTTTATGTATGGTTGTCATTCACCTCCAGATAATCTTGACGAAAGCGTTCTGATTGGCTACACCACTAATGATGTTGTATGGACGAACTTTGGTCTGTTGTATTATGGAAATTACAGGAACCCTACGTAAGTTGTGCTTACTATTCATGATCAGCTCCCTTATACATAGAGGATTTTACATGAGTGGCCATTTTCTATGAAGTTTATGAAACTAGCCTTTGGCGAGATTCATAAATTTCATATGAAATGACCACAAATGCAAGATTCTGTTTATCATATGACCCTTTAAAATGGGATTTTATCGCCTTCAAAATGAACATTATTTCAATAAGAAAACACATTGTTGACATGGATGTTGTCAATGACGTTACTGTTACATGCCAAAATGTTATTACACGTGTGGTCATACGATTTTCATGACATGACATTATCCACTGAACAACAGCCACGTCATATGATAAAAAACTGAACTGACAGCTTGCAGTGCTGACCCTGATCAGGCCTCTGCTCTAGGCACAGTCTGAATAGGGTTTACTCTTCTGTCTTGATATTAAGGCAAGGAGAGTATTTAAGTTAAGGTTCTATTAATTCCGTGGAATTTTGTGAACCGTAGATCATGATTAATTCAATAAAAAGCCTTATTATCTGATTCAAATGGAATTTATCCTCCTCCTTCATAATATCTCTTTTCCATAGTTAGAATTTGCAAATTTATTATATAGGAAGGCAGATTACAAATTTATCAACTTAAGAATTAGTTCCTAAGAAACAATGTCTCAAATATTTCAGTGTACAAGTTTATTGTAACTTCAGTAATAGTGGGGGGTGGTCGTGTGGTGTGATGGTGCTGCGTGTAACTTCCAGTGCCAGGGCGTCCCACTGATTTAGACTATAGTAGGGCAAGGGCCTACTGTGCTTACAGTAAGTGCGGGTGGGGGTTGTTTGGACATTTTTCTCTCGTCTATCATTTCTCTCTTCTTTCTCCCTCTCTCTGTGAGACGGCCTGATATAGACTGAAATACTGTCTCAAAGGGCCGTTAAACCCAAAACAATCAATCAATCAATTCAGTAATAGCATTGGACCAATTTACATGTACTTCTTTGATTGTGAAAGCATACCATTTGAATCTTGAAAAGGTATTTATTTGTATGATAATTTTAGTTTGCCTGTACAAAGGAAAGCAGTAACATTGCTGTCGATCTACATCAGCATGCAGCCTCCCACTTTGCATTATAGTTTTTGTTTAAGTCTTCCCTGTGAGCTATCCTGTATGTGGACAGGTCTTGTTTATGTACTTAAAATAGTATAAAATATATATCATGTTATGTTTTTAACTAGATTTGTAACGCTGAAGTTGCCACCAGAAGCTAGAAAAAATGGCACGAGAATTGGTATGTGGCAAATGGACCATAGTGGAGAAAACGAGGACGATTGGATGATAGATAATTTACGGGTTGGCGGCAACTTAGTAAATCCCGACAGCCTTGTTGTGAGAGATTTCTTTGATGGCATTGACCCTGAGGACTGGAGCACATTTGATAATATTGTTGATGATGATTACTGTGAGGCATTAGAGGTTGCCATTGGCAACACCCTGAAAAATGAGAAGTCTACCTTAGCAACACGTGACCTTCACATTAAACCAGGGCACATGCTGCAGTTTTCATATAATATTGGTTGCATGCGGCCATGGAATGTGACTGTGGCTCCAATATGGCTTCAGTATTCTACAGATCATGGCGTCACCTGGTCAAACCTGACACCCCAATGCCTTCCTAATGATCCCCCCTGTCCCAAAGGGGCCTCAGTGGCAAGTGTTTACTATGGAGATCCTATGGGGAGATGGCAAAGAGTGACTGTGCCTCTAGAGGGGATGACATTATCGCGGTGAGTGTCAGTAGTCCTGTGAAGTATTTTTTTGCAAGCTGAAATGACTGTTGTTACCATATGAACCAGATTTTCCAAAAGTCTGTTTATTCAAGTTGGAACTGCTGGTGGGTGGTTGGATGTTTAAGTTTCTTTCTGGTCTGTACCTCAGTAAACTTCAGAAATGAGCAGTGACTTGACAAAACCAACAAAGTGGCATGTGTGCCAAGCGAAGACTCAGATCAGTCTGAGCACCTGCCCATTGTCAGTCTTTACTGTTGGCAAGGAGGTAGCTTAGACTCTTAGCTACCCTTTAAGCACACAGAAAAGACTCTGATCAGGCTGAGCGGCTGCCCAGGTCTTGACTGGGTGCACATGCCTCTGTTGGTTTTGTTGTGTTGCAGCCCAAATATTTTACTGAGATTTAGCAGGATTGTAAGATATACTGGAAAAAAAACTATTAAAGGGTCAAACTTTTACCCTGCGATTTCTGGAACATTTCAAACATTTGGTAAAATAAATCATTTTTACCCTTTCATTTTATTATACCCCACGCAAACTGTGTTTGTGGGGGGTATACTGTTTTGACGTCCTTCCGTCTTTCCGTCCGCAACGCCTTAAATTTGCTCCAATTTGTTTCAAATTTTGTCCATGGATGCACCATAAGAAAATATTGGATACGTATTTTTTTATTTTTCCTCGAAGGTTTTAATTGCGGAGTTATGCCCCTTTGTATTTTTCATAAAATTAGTTTGTTATCGCAACTCCTCCTAGATGGTTTGACGGATTTTCTTGAAATTAAGTATGTGAACAGATATTGGTATGAAGATGTGCATTAGGGTTTTGATTTTTAAATTCTGCCCCTTTTTGCCTGAGTTATGACCCTTTTTCATAATTTTTGCCCTATTTTACAGGGTTTTTGCATTAAATTTGCTCCAATTTGTTTCAAATTTTGTCCATGGATGCAGCATAAGAAAATAGTGGATACGTATTTTTCAATTTTTCCTCGAAGGTTTTAATTGCGGAGTTATGCCCCTTTGTATTTTTCATAAAATAAGTTTGTTATCGCAACTCCTCCTAGATGGTTTGACGGATTTTCTTGAAATTAAGTATGTGAACAGATATTGGTATGAAGATGTGCATTAGGGTTTTGATTTTAAATTCTGCCCCTTTTTGCCTGAGTTATGACCCTTTTTCATAATTTTTGCCCTATTTTATAAGGTTTTTGCATTAAATTTGCTCCAGTTTGTTTCAAATTTTGTCCATGGATGCAACATAAGAAAATATCGGATACTTATTTTTCAGTTTTTCCTCGAAGGTTTTAATTGCGGAGTTATGCCCCTTTGTATTTTTCGTAAAATAAGTTTGTTATCGCAACTCCTCCTAGATGGTTTGACGGATTTTCTTGAAATTAAGTATGTGAACAGATATTGGTATGAAGATGTGCATTAGGGTTTTGATTTTAAATTCTGCCCCTTTTTGCCTGAGTTATGACCCTTTTTGATATTGTTTGCCCTATTTTATAGGGTTTTTGCATTAAATTTGCTCCAATTTGTTTCAAATTTTGTCAATGGATGCAGCATAAGAAAATAGTGGATACGTTTTTTTCAATTTTTCCTCGAAGGTTTTAATTGCGGAGTTATGCCCCTTTGTATTTTTTGTAAAATAAGTTTGTTATCGCAACTCCTCCTAGATGGTTTGACGGATTTTCTTGAAATTAAGTATGTGAACAGATATTGGTATGAAGATGTGCATTAGGGTTTTGATTTTAAATTCTGCCCCCTTTTGCCTGAGTTATGCCCCTTTTTCATAATTTTTGCCCTATTTTATAGGGTTTTTGCATCAAATTTGCTCCAATTTGTTTCAAATTTTGTCCATGGATGCACCATAAGAAAATATCGGATACGTATTTTTCAATTTTTCCTCGAAAGTTTTAATTGCGGAGTTATGCCCCTTTGTATTTTTTGTAAAATAAGTTTGTTATCGCAACTCCTCCTAGATGGTTTGACGGATTTTCTTGAAATTAAGTATGTGAACAGATATTGGTATGAAGATGTGCATTAGGGTTTTGATTTTAAATTCTGCCCCTTTTTGCCAGAGTTATGCCCCTTTTTGATATTTTTGCCCTATTTTATAAGGTTTTTGCATTAAATTTGCTCCAATTTGTTTCAAATTTTGTCCATGGATGCAGCATAAGAAAATAGTGGATATGTATTTTTCAAATTTTCCTCGAAGGTTTTAATTGCAGAGTTATGCCCCTTTGTATTTTTTGTAAAATAAGTTTGTTATCGCAACTCCTCCTAGATGGTTTGACGGATTTTCTTGAATTTAAGTATGTGAACAGATATTGGTATGAAGATGTGCATTAGGGTTTTGATTTTAAAATCTGCCCCTTTTTGCCTGAATTATGCCCCTTTTTGATATTGTTTGCCCTATTTATAGGGTTTTTGCATTAAATTTGCTCCAATTTGTTTCAAATTTTGTCCATGGCTGCACCATAAGAAAATATTGGATATGTACTTTTCAATCTTTCCTCGAAGGTTTTAATTTCGGAGTTATGTCCCCTTTGTATTTTCCATGAAATAAGTTTGTTATCGCAACTCCTCCTAGATGGTTTGACGGATTTTCTTGAAATTAAGTATGTGAACAGATATTGGTATGAAGATATGCATTAGGGTTTTGATTTTAAATTCTGCCCCTTTTTGCCTGAGTTATGTCCCTTTTTGATATTTTTGCCCTATTTTATAGTGTTTTTGCCTTTTTTGCTTCCATTTTATTCAAATTGGGTTACTAGATGCAGCATATGGAAAGAGCTGATACATATTGTTCAGTTTTTCTGGGAAGGTTTTCCTGCTTAGTTATGTCCCTTTGTAGTTTTGTCAGAAAAGTTTGTTATCGCTACTACTCCAAGACCATTTGACAGATTTTCTTGAAATTAAGTATTTGAACACATATTGGTATGAAGATGTGCATTAACCCTTTTTGCATGAGTTATGCCCCTTTTTTATATGTTTTGCCCTAGTTTGAAGTTTTTTTATGCCATTTTCACTTCCATTTTATTCCGATTTGGTGCACAGATACAGTAGAAGAAAGAGTTGGCACATATTGCTCTGTTTTTCTCAAAAGGGTTTTCCAGCTTTGTCATGCCCCTTTGTAGTCTTGGAAAACAAAGTTTGTTGTCGCTACTTCTCCTAAACCGTTTGACTGATATTAAATATGTGAACAGATATTGGTATATAGATGTGCACTTGTAGTTGTCATAACATGTATGCTGTGTAAATGTAAAACTTCAATGACAAAGCTGCATGCCTAACTTTTAAATGCGGGGGGTATTTAGTAAGCCATGCTTACTGCCACCTCTAGTTCATTTTGCAAGTTCTATACATGTGAAGTTTGAAACTATAGCCTTTATCTTGACCAAGACCAGACTTCTATTCACACTACCCTCAAAATCAAAGTGGTCAGAAGTCCATAAGGAGCAAATTTACCAAAATTTTCGATTTCGCCAATTCATGAATTTTTTGCAGAATTAATCGATAATCATCATATTTAATCATTTTTAAGGTCAGCGAGCTGTAACAAGTTTAAAAGTCATTGCAATTTTAGAAGTTATGCCCGACCAAACTGACACACTATCAATCCTCTATGGTAATTCAAACCCCTTTCATTTTAGGGGTAGTTTGACTTAAAGCCTGGATTTGGTCAAGACAAAGGCTATAGGTTCAAACTTCATGTGTATAAATCTTGCAAAATGAATAAAATGGAAGGTTGAAATGATTTATTTTACCAAATGTTTGAGATGTTTCAGAAATAGCAGGGTAAAAGTTTGACTCTTTAATATTTTCTTCGAGTATAGGTCAAAACAGAGTATTTAATGTAAGAATTGCAACTCTTATTTCCTTTTAAGTCAGCCGGACCGCGTAGCGCAATCGGTAGGGCACCTGACTCATAATCATACATGTGATGAACTCTTGAGGACCATGTGGGAGATTTGGATTTCATTTCAGGGAGATTGAGTTCCTCATCAGGGAGACTTTTTGACGGCAACTTTGACGCGTTGTTTCGAGTACTTAACTGTTTTTGTTTTTTTTTTGTTTTTTGGTGGTGGGGGCAGGGGGGGGGGGGCTTCTTGTTTTAAAATAAAACAACATGAACTAAAGTACAGTTGTATAGTTTGTTTAACTTCTTTACTTTTGAGTTACCCAATACTTCAAATATAACCTCAAAAGTATGCCATTTCAGTGCAGTAACACTACCATCCTAAGTTTAATTTACAGTGTAATTGAACAGTACTGTTCATAGTGTTAGTGCTGACCATTCCATTGCTAAGAAACAATCTGATTATCTGGCATTCTCAAAATGTCACCCCTCCCCACTTTTTCCTAACCCTCCCTCAATATAAAAGTCCAAAATTGCATCTTGGATGATGGGTCCGATTTGCTCCAGTTATTTTGATGAAAGCTGATACTTGTTACAAACTCAAAATCTGTTTATCTCAAAACCGAGTTATATTCTACACTTTAATGAACATACCTGTCATTAGAGCTGTCTATTTTCGTTGAATATTAGATAAGAACAAATATAGCTGCATATTTGGGTCAGTAAACTTGTAAAATGGCATATTTCTGTCTCAGTCAGTCTCAGATGCTGAAGATCGCGGATTTCCCATGTTTTATTTATAAATTCACACTGGTTCTCATTTCGCATACGATGCATCTGAACCGGCGGGAACTGGATAGAAAAACGCGGGAAACTATTCTTAAAGTGAACGAACCGACTTAAATAAAACAACAACAAAAAAAAAAATTGCTGGCACCGTGATGATTTCATGAAAGTATGATCTGATCAGCCTGCTCAAATTTTGCATGATCGATATTTATAATGACTGTACATTACGTATCTGACATGTTTACTGAAAAAAATCGATATGGAATCATTGTCGATTGGCGGCACTTCCATCTATTGCAGTCGTGCAACTCAATAACATAAACAATGACCGATGCATAAAGCCGCGACGCAATAAAAGTTATTTGCTCTCGGTAAAAGTTACCTGCTATTGCATTTAGATCAGGTACCTTTACTGGTGCGCTAGCCAATTTAACACCTCGCTGCGTCTGATCAGCGAATACCCTTCGGAATGACACGTCCTATATTGCACCCTGTTAGGGAATTAGGTCACGGACAGTTAATCCTTTTGACAGCCGCCGGCTAAGTAGTTACCGCAAAATGGACGGTTCAGAAAAAATTATGACAGGGAAATTCAGCATCCGGGAGATTCTGAATACTTTCCGGGAGCGCGGGAGATGGGCTCCATTTCCGGGAGACTCCCGGATGATCCGGGAGACATCACATGTATGCATAATTCAGAGGTCCTGGGTTCGAAACCCGGTCTGGCCACATACTTTCGTTTCTCCTTCCGCTGTTTTAAGAAGGGCAGTTGTCAGTTACTGGCGAAAGTATGTGTACTTAGTACTGGTTAACCGCTTAGGAGGTCTAAGCCTGCCCAGGAATATTGTGGTTAGGTTAACTGACCATCCCGACATGACCATAGATGTTTACCGTGGACATTAAGCAATAAATCAATCAAAAAATCCTTTTAAGTTATCTTCTGTGATCTATATTTCTTATTTGTTTCTGGCCTTTTGCTCAGTAACTTTTTGTAATATTTTAAAATACTTCATATCATAGAACAGGTCGAGAAACATGTTTATATAAGTTTGTTAATTTACTATTTATCTATAGTTTTGTCATTTTCTGACTTCAAACTCAGTAACACAATGTAATGATAATTGGTACAGCATATAGGATAGGACAAAACTGAGTGTTGCATAGAAGACAACTCATGCATATATATTTGACACTTATTTTCTGTCAAAAGATGACTGAGATTTACAAAAAAAAAAAAAGTAGTCAAGAATCAACAAAAAAATAAAATAGATAAAATTTAGAAAAAAAAATGTTTTCTGCAGAGTTGTGTTAACTACCTTTGCATATGGCCCCTTGATTTTTTTTATTTTTTTTTATGTTTCTTCAGTTCAACACGTTTCCGATGGCAACAGCATCCTATAGATGACGTTGAGGCTATCACAGACTGGGGTATCAAAGATATATACATTGGTCCACAGTGTGACAGTCTGTGTGGTGGCCATGGTTACTGTCATTACCCAGCATGCATCTGTGATGATGGCTATGCAGGAAATGAATGTTACACATGGACAGCAAATAATCCTGTAAGTTACCATCAGTACCAGTATGTACATTTCTAATACAGTGGCCAGGCGCGGATCCAGACCACCACACACTGGTGGGGCTCTGAATAACTGGTGGGGCTGGGAGGTGCCAAGATGAATTATGTGTGTGTGTGTGTGTGTGTGAGGGAGGGGAGGATGGGAGGGGGGGGCTTGAAAATATAATCAGTTTGATGAGAATTTTTGAAAAGTCTTTTTTTGCCTTGAAATATATGTTGTGATATCTCATTAGAATTGCCTCGCCGAGGCGATTCTAATGAGGTATAACGTGTTTTAAGCCAACTACATGGATAAATTATCTCAAACTGTCATCAGATACTCATTATCTGGAGGCCATTTTTTATACATAACACAGGGCCCAGATGGCAGGGCTGAAGCCCCAAAGCCCACCCCTTGGATTAGTGGCTGGTGGATTCTCTTCATTATGTTTGTTTCTACAATTGTTGCTGTTAAAAGTGTGTATGTACATCCCTATGGGTTTCCACCATTTTATACGTAGAGGATCTTACATGAATGCTCATTTATTATGGAATTTAATAAACAAGTTGGGAGAAAAGATAAGATCTGAGGCTATGCAAGCATCTTATTGGTTTTTCCCAACGAGTTTAATAAGTTCAATAAAAAAATACCTTGTAGCTGAATTTTGATAGAACTGTCCCCTGAATGGCTGTTGCATGTGTGTATATTACATTTTACATTTTGTTTTTCTGCTTGCAGACCCAACTTAAGGATGTATTTAACATCCCAGCCATAGATAAGTCCAAATGGTCCCTGGTGCAGGGTGGGGCAGTCCAGGACCCCTGTAGTACCCTGGTGGAGAAGACTGCTCTGGTGATGAATGGTCAGGGTATGAGGCAGGCTGTTACAGTTGATATGGATCTTAGAGATGCTAAGTAGGTTAACTCTATTTTTTCATAACAAATTTCCTATTTTTATTTTATATTTGAACTCTGGATATCTCAAACTACTGGTACCTTAAAGTAAATTTTCTGGTACCAGAAAATTTACTTTGAGATATCAGTAGTTTGAGATGAACTACGACTTTGAGATATCAAGAGTTGACTGTATTTTTTAACTATGCTTGATTAGCCATATGTAACATAGCAGTCATGCCCATGATAAATGAGCCAATGACACAAAACAAACAAAGTGGCATGTGTGCCCAGTAAAGACTCAGATCAGCCTGGGCATCCATCCAGTATGATCAGAGTCTTTGCTGTCTACATGGAGCTGGCTTAAACCTTAGCTACCTTTAAGGGGGCACAGTGAATACTCTGATCAGACTGGGCAGATGCCCAGGCTGATTTGAATCTTTGCAGAGGCATATGCTACTTTGTTGGTTTTGTTAAGTAGCAGTTCAAATATGGTCATGCAGTTGGCCCTGTTTAGCTTGATGATTCATTGCTAAACTGCATTTGCTTATTATTATGGTGTTTATTATGATGTCATTTTGGATTTTAATGGACAATTGATCCCAAATGCCTTATACTTCTTTGTAAATGATAGCATTAAATTCAAAATGGCATTACCGGTAAATTCATTGGAAGCTGAGACTTAATATAACCCTGCTCACATTAAATACTATGCATTTGTATGGACTCCACCTGTAGAATTAAAAGGGACTTTTCTGAATTTGTTAATAGGTTTGTACAGTATGTAGCCACAGTCGGCGGTTATGGTGACCACCCTGGGTGTTTCAAACCTTACACCCGAGACCAGAGTGTCATTCTGCAGTATTCAAAAGATGGAGGCATATCCTGGCAGACTTTACACACACTGGACTACACAAGCTACCTCAAACCCCGCCGAGACTACGTCACACTCCCGCAGGACGCCAGAACCAGTAGTACCCGCATCAGGTGGTGGCAGCCACTGGCTGAACCCAGCACAAGGTTACAACCAACGTGGGCAATAGATAATATCTTTATAGGTATGTTGATTCAAAAATTAACATTCACCAAAAAAAACAACAAAAACAAAATGTTGATTCAAAAATTAACATTCACCAAAAAAAAAAACAAAAAAAAACTACCGTAATAATTCAATATATTGGGACCCTGTATATATTGGGACACCTGCTGTTTTTGGTGAAAGCAATTATTTAATTAACTGTATAAGATGGGACATACATCTCGGAAAATTGTCAATAATTTTTGTCTATATGAATTGGGACACATTAATTTTAAAACCTACAAGATTGCTCTTCACTGTTTGCTCATATGAGTAGTTCAAATATTTATGGTTAGTACGGTAAACTGCGACAGTTTAAACTCCAAACAGGTGTTCATTTTGGACAATTGCCAGGGGTGACTCTTTTGATGTTTGAGACAAAATAGAGCTTAGTACAGCACAGGAGAAAATGTGCTCATTGCATCAGTAAAACAGATAAAAATAGGATCAAGCTGCGCATGATTCACCAGTTTTGCTCTTGGTATCAATCATTATTAATAACATCTTTAGTTTCAGAGAATAGCGGAGACTCTTATAAGCCTGTGCAGATGCGCTGACTGGTCTGAGTTTTTGTAAATACTGTATGTCGTGAGGCTCTTTTCTTGTGTTGTAACCCGTCTGAGTAAATATGGTCATGCTGACAATTACCTTACGTAACATTTCACAGGGATAAAATTGTGAGAAAAGTTGCCTTAAGGTGACCTGATACACACATTTAGCGCAGTCTAGTCACAGCTTTCTTCCAGTGATGTGCATGCACTGATAAGCGCAGGCTAGTCTGAACATTTTAAATTCACTATGTCTTAGGATGAAATTTCTTGTGATGCAGCTATTTTCTGGAGCAGTGAATTCTACCGGTAATTATGATTGACAGTTGAAAAAGGACTGCACTATATGTTAATTATAAGTGATAGCCTTAATCCTCTTACCTGGATTAACAGTGGAGAATGACAATTGTAAAATGAATAAAGGTGTCAATTAACTTATGATGTTTTGGATATCTAATCATAAACAGACACATTGTCTGGTATATTTCATCATCTGCCGATTTAGGTAAGTCACACCCAATACCTATTTGATGTTTGCAGAGTATGATCGTATGTATTGGGACAAAGAAAAAACTAATTATTCTATGTATTGGGACATCAAAGAAAGTAATTATTTTAAGGTGTCCCAATATATAGAATTAATACGGTAAGTGAAAGATGTTACTTTTGCAGTGAATGCCTTTAATTCATCCCACTTGATAGGCTTTTAAATGTAGCTCCTATTAGAAACTTTTCTCTTTCATTAGCAACAAATTTCTTATATTAGCAACAAGACGTTTCAGTTTTTGACTAATGATCAATTTTATTGCATAAATATGGGTGTCACACGCTATTAATAGGCATGTTTTAACGAACACAAAACCATGTATTAACATGGGTTTTCACGCGCCGATAACACCACCGTAGCGACTTTTCATATGCAAGTTGCAGTGCAATACTCTGTCAGTATGAAACAAGCGGCAAGACTGCAGTTGAAGATATCAGTTAAAGACTTTAACGGAAGAGTTATACGAATTAGGATATTGTAAAACTGAAAGTGCAGACAACATTGAGTGAAAACTTTGATGAACATGATAATGACTTGTGAAATGCTGCTTACAGTGCCACAAAAATCACTGTAGCTGACTATGGCCTGAAACGAGGATTTTTATAGACATGCATAGTGTGTGTAGGAATCAGCAAGGTAATGGTGATGAGGCCCAAGAAAAGTGCGCAAACATTTTTGTTACTTTTGAAGCATTGTAGTTGAATGTACGCAATAATAGCTATCAAACATTTCTTTTCAGTGCATTAATGCCTCGAGGTTATAAAACTTTTTTCATGCTCAGCTGAGTTGAGCATGAAATTTTACCTGCTTATAAATAGCAAATTACTGATAAGTACAGTTGTTTTCTTGCTGAGTTTAACTGAGTGTGAAATTTTCTCTGCTTATGAATATGAAAATGCCAACATTAGTTGGCATTTTCATATTTATCAGCAGAGAAAATTTTATGCTCAGCTGAGTTGAGCACGAAAAAAGTTTTATAACCTCGGGGCAATGTTTGTTCTTCAGGTGGAAATGAAATTAATCCAGCATTATACCAGATCAGCTTCAATGAGACATTAATGATTAGTGACCAGCCATGGGAATTTAATCCCTTTGGTAAAATACAGACAGAGTTTTGTAAGAAAGATGATAGTGTGATACTCTGGGAGGAGGGGCAAGGGACACGACACTTTACTACAAAACAGATGATCATTCAAGCAGGTTATATCTTACAATTTAAGGTAGGTCTGAAGGTTATATCTTACAATTTAAAGTAGGTCTGAAGGTTATATATTACAATTTAAGGTAGGTCTGAAGGTCATATATTACAATTTAAGGTAGGTCTGAAGGTTATATCTTACAATTTAAGGTAGGTCTGAAGGTTAAATTAGCAGGGTTAGGATCGTAAACTACTAGTCATTTGAAATGAAATTTAAACTAATATTCTGGAAGTTTCATAAACTTCGTCTCAACTGAGTTAAAGTATTACACAACCAATTTTTAGGAAATTTTAGGCAAAGGGAGATTATCTCACATTTTGATTGATTCCCAGGGCAAGGAACAACTTCGAGGATGGTGTATACTCTTCAGGGCTTGACAAATCAAAATTCCATCTACTTTTCCGCTATAGAGCTTCTGCTGCAAAATGCTGAAATTCTTCTATTTTCCCTATATAGCCTACATATTTTTCTGGGCAAGTAAGAAAATATTTTATACTTGTCCAGCAAAAATTCTGACTTGTCCCGGGCAACTGGACAATGGATTTGTCCGGCCCTGCTCTTAAACGAAAGTATTTGCTGGCAGAAGAGCTAATTCTTTCCTGTAAGAGTTGACTCCTATTGGGAAGGGAGACCAAAATGCAAATGGCAGAGTTGCTTTCCATGAAAATGTACCCATTTGTCTTAGTTTGTATTTTCCATCATTTTTAGCCCTTCTTGAGTTTAGTGTGAACTTTCCTGTAAAGAGGGTCTGCTTTAAAAGATTTTAATCTTAAAGGAAAGACTAGTCTTTGGAACAGTTTGGTTTTACAATATTGAAATGCATTTAAACAATGCAGATGGAATAGCAAATAACGTACCCTGATCAGGGCCTGCAGTCTTATAGACCTGAGTAAACACTGCAGACCCAGGGTCTTTGCTGTTTGCTATTCCATCTGCATTGTTTGGGTGCAGTTTAACATTGTAAAACCACTCCTGGTTAACTATGTTTATACAAGGGCTGCTATGAAAGAGAAAAGAGCTGTTACGAAATGAAAAAGAGTCATAGTTACCAAATGACCTGATAGCCAGGTGGTTTGGTAACTATGACTCTTTTTCGTTTTGTAACAGCTCTTTTTCATATCGCAACATCCTTGAAAACATAGTTTGGTAACTATGACTCTTTTTCGTTTTGTAACAGCTCTTTTTCATATCACAACATCCTTGAAAACATAGTTAACCAGGTGTGAAACAAACTGTTCCATTTAAAGGACAGTCACAGTACTCTTAATTATTTTAGATGTCCCAATTTTTAGAATTTTTACTGCACTCAATGTAACTGTTCCATTTTTTAGATTGCAGTTGGCTGTAGCAAAACCTATAATGCCTGCATTCCTGTTACACCAATCCACCTAGAATACAATAAAGATCCGTTTGCGGACAAATGGCACGAAGTTACGCCTCTTTGTCTGCCTGACCTGAACCAGCGTATGGATTGTCGGCCAAACATGTTCCATTATGCAAGCCAGTTTACTCCGGACACTTACCCAGGCTGGACAAGAGTGACCATCAGTTTACCTGAGAAAACTTTTTCTAGGTGAGTCATACCCCATTGTTTAAAGAAGCATGGCTGTAACAAATGTGTTGTAGCTGTGTTTATATAAAGGTACTTTTGTTCTCACCTGCTTTCCTGTGGTGCTGTTTAAATATCCAGTTTTCCATCTATCTTTCATTCCATCTGTCCATCTGTCAGTCCATTTGTCCACACTTCATGTTCAACCCAGCATTAAAGTTTATCTCTAGCCCTCACTGTTTGCATTTTATGTTAGGCATCCTTTTTTGTCTGTTCCTGATCCTTTTAATAGTAGAGTTCTGGGCCGGTTGTTCAAAGCATTGATAGCTTAACAAAGCCTTTTTTTGAGGATACATTAAGTCTAACAGTACTCGCAAAATCAGTTGCGCTAATATTTTTTGCTGAAAAATTGTGAGGAGCTTTTGCACTGCAAATTCTCCTTGTCTTTTTTTGGCATAAAGTGTCACTGTTTTGACGTATAATTTCCTCGGGCCAATAAAACACACCTAGAGCCTGTATCTGGGTCAATACAAATTTTTTTAATTTATAACATTATATCAATTCTGAGGAATCTAATAATCTTGAAATCATGAAAGGCTGTTCAGTTTGTGTGGCTGTGCAAACTGATTTGAATATCAATTTACTTAGGCTTAGTTCCTTTCCAGGCAATGCCCATTAAATGCAGTGATGAAATGAGCAGTTAATGGAAGGAACCCCAGTGCAGTAACAACTTCAGTAGTGTTAAACATTTATAACCCCTGTGCACTGATTGCAGGGAATGCCTCGATTGTTTGTGTTGTCAAAATTTTGCCATACCAGATTTATTTGGCAATAAGACAGGCCTTTTCCCATCCAAAACAACCCAAAAAGTTGATTTTAGGGATTGTTTTAGAAGGGAAAAAACAGAACAGAATTAATATGACTGAATTACTTGGGGTCTTTTTGGAGGAAAAGTATGCCCCAATCTTATAGCCAAATAAATATGTTTGATTTATTTTCATTTTTGCAGTATATTGGTTAAGGAGATAGTCTTTTGAATCTGACATTATTAGAATTGGCAAATAATTACAGTGAAATGAGCCACAACATGACAAAACCAACAAAGTGGTTGTGCGTCCAGTGCAGACTCAGATCAACCTGGGCATCCCTCAAGTCTGATCAGAGTCTAAGCTGGCTGCATGGAGGTGCCCGAGACCCTTAGTTTCCCTTTAAGTGCCTAGCAAAGAGTCTGATCAAACTTGGTGGATGCTGAGCTGATCTGAGTCTGTGCTGGGCGAACAACCACTTTGATGGTTTTCTTGTGTCATGGCTCAAATATATGTCATCTTTATCTCACACAACTTTGGAAATTTTTAGCACAACACGATTTCGGTGGATTCAGGACTCCCCAGATGAGGCTGCCCCTGGATGGGCCCTGGATGACATTTATGTGGGAGAATCTTGTCCTGAAATGTGCCATGGACGTGGTGATTGTAAGGATGGCTACTGCCATTGTGACGATGGCTATACAGGTAAATCTCTTCTTATGGGGAATGGGTACACTCTCAGGGGAAGTAACACTGTTGTTTCCAGTTTTGCTGCCCTTCCAAATGGGGTCTACTCTTAAAGGAAAGAATTTGCTCCTGTTGGAGCAAATTCTTTCATTTAAGGGTAGACCCCATTCTTGAAGGGTTTCATCTCAAGGGAAGCAAACAAGAAGTCATGAAAGTTATTCCCCTTGGTGAAAATGGCGGAAAAAACATTGAAGTGTATGGGTTTTGAAGAAAAGTGATAGTTAAGAGTGTAAACCCTAATTAAGGAGGGATGGGGCAGAAAGGGGTGCAGCCTGGTTTGGCTCTCCAGCATCTCTAAAACCGGTCTCTTCAGTTTCATAGGCTAAAGGTGGCAGTAGAATGATATTCTTGCACACCAGATAAGAATATCCGCATGTTTCACCTGTACCTATAAATCTTATCTCACCAATGTTATAACACCCAGGACCAGATAAAAAATCACTTGAACTCAATGCATTGGTTGTTTAGGAGGTCACACAACTGTGTCATCAAGTGACGTTGGTTTTTGAGATGATGACATCAAGGATGCTGATACTGCAAAGTGACATTAGTTTATGTCATATCAGACATTAACATAAAGACCTGGACGTCTGTTAATGATAGCATCTGCTTCTTTAAAACCTCTCAAATGCTAAAATTGAGCCGTGACACAACAAAATAAACAAAGTGGTCATGGGCCCAGCTCAGACTCAGATCAGCCTGGGCAGCTGCCCAGTCTGATCAGACACTTAGCTATGCGCTTAAAGGGTACCTAAGGGTCTAAGCTACATCCTTGCGGACAGGGAAGACTCTGATCAGTCTGGGCAGGTGCCCAGGCTGTCCTGAGTCTGAGCTGGGCGCACAACCACTTTGTTGGCTTTCTGGTGTCGCGACTCAATTATGAATGGGTGAGGATCAGTCTTGAAAATCAAACATAGTATGGGATATGAAGAAATAACAGAAAAATAACAATAAAAAAAATTGTTTTTTTTTATAGGTGCTTCTTGTGTGACAGTGAAACAACAGCTCACAAAGATGTTTGATTCCTTCGAGGGTGGTGTATTCACCTCTCATTGGGACTGGGTCTCTGGAGGTGGTATAGGGTTTGGCTGTGGGGCCCTGTTGCCTTATGCCCATGGAAAAACACTATACTTTAATGGCTGCGGCTTGAGGCAGGCTAGAACAGTTGAGATGGATCTGTCACGGGCAAGGTTAGAAGGTTATGTTATTTGAATCAGTCTGGTTAATGTCGGCAAGGTCTCAGAATTTCACTTGTAAGGAGAAAGGAAAAAACTGATATTAACATAGTGGTGCATGAACAGTTGTGTGGTCGGTGTAACTTATTGTAAATTGAGGTTCAATTCTATACTGGCTTCAGTACAGACTGATACAGATATAGACTGGCTTCAGTACAGGAGATGAGAAGTGTTCAGTAAAGTTCATATAAGGACAATAAAAATGAAAATATCAAATTAGTTGTTTTCCACCTCTCAAAAGAGAGCTGAGTTCTTTTATCATACAGTTATTTGAGTGGCAATTATTAAGTCTTGTGGATTTTATGATGCATTTAGTTCTTATATTTTGGGCTGAGTCAACTCCATTCTTTAATGCTTTCATTTAAAATTCTTTTCTTAGTTTAAACGGTGTTTTATTTATCATATAAACATACACATTAATTAAAAGGTAAAATTTAAAGTGTCAGGGTCAAACTGCATATATTTATCAGGGATCCAAATAAGGTTCATCTTTGCTGGTAATTCTTTTGAAATTTTTATTTTCTCCATAAAAAAAAACATATGCTGTGGTCCCTCATAAGGTCTGCCTTGTGACACAGTTCTTATGAAGCACCATAACATATGAGCCGCGACGCGAGAAAACCAACAATGTGGTAGTGCGCCCAGCACAGACTCAGATCAGTCTGGGCATCCGCCCAGTCTGATCAGAGTCTTCGCTGTTCGCATGGAGGTAGATCAGTCCTTTAGCTACCCTTTAAGCACTTAGCGAAGAGTCTGACCAGACTGGGTAGATGTCCAGGCTGATCTGAGTCTGTGCAGGGCGCACAACCACATTGTTGGTTTTCTCGTGTCGCGGCTCATATCTGAGGAGCCACAACATATGTCTTTCTGGAGAATTCACTAATAAAATATCTCACAATTATTGTCATACCCAGAGCTATTTGCTTACACTATTATTAAACCTATTGCACTCAGAACGGCCAAAACTCTTTGGAGTTTTGACCTGTCTGAGTGCAATAGGGTTAAAGCTGTGACACAAGAACACCAACAAAGTAGCAGCCACCCAGTCTGATCAGAGTCTTGTCTGTCCGCATGGAGCTAGCTTAAACCCTTAATTAACCATTAAGTGCACAGCAGAGACTCTGACCAGACTGGGCGGATGCTCAGGCTGATCTGAGTATTCTCTGGGCACACATGCCACTTAGTTGGTTTTGTCCTGTCGTGGCTCATATTCCTTTGCAGTCTAATTGCGGTATAATGCTATGCTCTTATAACGCTATGCCTTTCTATGGATATCGAGCAAAGCATTATATGGGACAGTACTGCATTGTACGTTTTCTTTGTTTTCAGCAAAGTGATGTTTGTACTACAGATTGGTTGCCAAGCTCAGACCCCAGAGTGTAATGTTAGAACTGGAGATGAGTCCGAATACAGAGGGATATTGTTGCAGTACACAACAAACAGGGTTTGTGTAATTTTGATATTGTTTTACTCCTTACTGCAGAGCTGTTAAATTTAAATTCCTCCCATAATGAAATGAGCCACGACAGGAGAAAACTAACAAAGTGGCTGTGCGCCGAGCACAGACTCAGATCAGCCTGGGCATCTGCCCAGTCTGATCAGAGTCTTTACTGTCCCCATGGAGCTAGCCTAGACCCCTAGCTACCTTTAAGCGCACAGCGAAGACTGATCAGACTGGGAGCATGCCCAGGCTGATCTGAGTCTTTGCAGGGTGCACATCACACTTTGTTAGTTTTGTTGTGTCAAGGCTCATTTGATTTAGATTACCCCACATTGCGGAAGAGCTTTTTTATTGTGGGTAGCAAATATAAAGTCACAAAAGTTTGTTAGAAAAAAAGTGGTGTAAAAACATCATCTTAAAGGGATTTTATCATCTATAATGTGAGCCCTGTTAACATTTCTTTCTAGGGAGCAGACTGGCATCTGATAGCTCGACACGACCCAGCAGACTATCTCCATCCAAAACGTCGTTCATATGATATTCCAGCTGCAGCAAGGACAAAAGGAGTACAGTTTAGATGGTGGCAGCCGGTCCATGGAGGTGAGGGGCACGATCAGTGGGCCATGGATCATGTAGAGATTATTCCGTAAGTTAATGTGTTTTTCGGTTTGCAAACAGTGCAGATTCTGATGAGGTGGCTCATAATGAGCTCACCTCATCTAGATCTACACTGTTTGCCCTCTAGTTTTTGAATTTTTAATATGATATAGCTTGAATGAAACATTTTGAAATTTTTGCAGACGTAAATTTTGTCGTCTGCTTTTTGGCGCTTGAAGCGTTAAAACGTTCCACAGAAATTTATTTCTACTTTGCTTTTGTAGTAGACCATAGTGAGCCTATATATTGAGACAAAGGCAAGAGCAAACACTGCATACCTTGATCAGACTGCTCCTAAAGGAGCAGACTGATCAGATTATACACTTTTTGCCACATTACACATTTTCCCAGAACCAGTCAAAATTCAGAAGATTGACTTGCTGTTTAATCAGTTTCTTTGAAATCATTTTTCAAAGTATATAGTATGGTTGGAATTTTTTTGTTTGTTTTGTTTACCTTCATACTCCGATTCGATCATATCTGATCGTTACATCAGAGGACTGTTCTGTGGTGGAAGAAAGCCAGAAGTAATTCTCAGCTGTATAGGGGCTGGGAAATACTCTGTGAAACCATTGCAACCCTGTAGGGAACAGTCTTCCTTTGCTGGCCAGCATTTCTGAGTTGTCAGATCATTGCATCCTCATCTACCTTCCTTTTGCCACTTAATGGATGGATGGATTACCTGTGATTTTACGCCCTTTTCAATAGTATTTCAATTATGCATGGATGCTATGAAGCTGCTTATGTTAAACCTTAGCCTACTGAGCTACCAAGGCTCCTTATGGCCGAATAAACTTTTGTTGAGGGGTCTGATTTAGCTCTGTAAATAGTATAAGGGCTTTTTGTGACAACACCCTGGACAGATGAGACAACAAAGCCAACAAAGTGGCATGTGCATCTAGCCTAGCAAATACTCAGATCCGTCTGGGCATCTGCCCAGTCTGATCAGAGAGTCTTTACTTGCACCTAAAATGTAGCTAAGGGTCTAAGCTAGCTCCATGCCAACAGCAAAGACTCTGATCAGATGGGGCGGATACCCGGTCTGATCTGAGTCTTGGCTGGGCACACATGCCACTTTATTGGTTTTGACATGTTGCGGTTGAATTATAATTTTGTATTTGGTTTTCAGGGGAAGAAATGGAATGAAATATTTCAGAAGAAGAAGACGGAGCAGAGCCTCTTAGAGGTTGTGATACAGTAACATTGTTGATTTAAGACAGAAGTTTATTTTCTGCTGATAACCCCTAATGACCCATGTGACGAGAAAACCTGCCTTCAACCATGCGGGAACTCACAAACTGAGCTATGTCATGCAAAAACATGCTATACATATTTGGAAACAGTGGAGACTCAAATCAGGCTGTGAATCCTTGCAGTCTACCTACAGCCTTCATTTTATGCTTGTAGAGTCCTTATTGTCCATATGAGCCATGACATGACAAACACCAACAAAGTGGCATGTGCACCCAACGAAAATCAGATCAGAGAATTTCGCTGTGCTCCTTAAGGGCAGCTGAGGGTCTAAGCTATCTCCATGCACACAGGAAAGTCTCTGATCAGACTGGGTGGATGCTGAGGCTGATCTGAGTCTTCACTGGACGCACATGCCACTTTGTTGGTCTTGTCCTATTGTGGCTCATATGTATGTGGGGACAGCAAAGATTTTAATCAGATTTGACATCTGCCTAGGCTGGTTTTAGCCTTTTCTGGGTTTGAGGTTTTAAAACTTGAGAATAATCTCAAACTCAAAGCACACTGATTGGCTGCTTCCGAGCATGTGCTCGGAAGCAGCCAATCAGTGTGCTTTATTTTGAGTTTGAGAATGTACTCAAGTTTTATAACCTCTAGGCCTGGTTTTATAACCTCTGGGCCTGGTTGCATAATCTTTCAGCACAATTTTGCCATGTCACATGTCAATGTATGATTTTGACTCTTTATGGTCTTTATTTTAGGACATAGGTGTAGCACCCATTGCCCACAATACCCATATGCGTAATACAAAAGTCTGTAAGAAGAAATATGCCTCAGAAAAGGCTCAGAATGCATATGCTTGCATCCTGAAAGTCAAAATGTTCTCAGGGGGAGAACTTGGATACCTGTCTCTTCCCCCTCACTCCTCCTCCTTCCCCACCCATCCACTACCACAATCACCACCTTTTCACTCTTGTAGCTTGTACTGAGAGGGAAGTGGGAAGAAACCCTTTCTTCTCCAATTTGCATGCACTATAATTTCCTGGATGTGCCCCTGTAAGAGACATAAGTCATCTATGAAAACAGGGGAAGTGATCGAACTGCATAGAAGTAGTGACAGAAAGACAGTGTTCTCATTCTTGGGGAACACCAGTCATCAAGCAAACGTTTCACAAATGCCGTTACTCTCTTGCGTTCTTTTTTTTCATTTTTTTTTTTTCATTATGGATTTTATTTACTTCAAAGTTTAGAGGCCGGGCCGGGTAGCGCAATCGGTAGGGCACCTGACTCGTAAGTCAGAGGTCCTGGGTTCGAATCCCGGTCTGGCCACATACTTTCGTTTCTCCTTCTGCTGATTCAAGAAGGGCAGTTGTCAGTTACTGGCCAAAGTATGTGCACTTAGTACTGGTTAACCGCTTAGGAGGTCTAAGCCTGCCCAGGAATAGTGTGGTTAGGTTAACTGACCGTCCCGACATGACCTTAGTTGTTTACCGTGGACGTTAAGCATCAAATCAACCAACCAATCAAAGTTTAGAAAGGTATGGATACTGGTGAATTATTTTTTTTGTTGTGATTTCCACTGCAATAGATAGAGAAATTAGAGTACCAGAAAATCTATGATTAAGATGAATCATTATTATCCATTTCTCTCCGCCATTTTTACAAAGGGGAACAACTTGTGACTTTTTGTTTGCTTCCCTTGATAACAGTAGTCTTTCCAAAATAGGGTCTGCTCTTACAGGAAGAATTTGCTCCTAAGGAGCAAATTCTTTCCTTTAAGAGTAGATCCTCATTGGAAAAGAGGCAAAATAATAATGGCAGAGTTGATTCCCCTGAATGTATACCCTTCACCTTAAGTTACCCAGCAGGGATAAACCACTGCAAGCTACTTGGGTTCTTTACAGGAAACATGGACTCCCTTTCTGACTCCCATATGCCTAAAAATTATATGCGCATGAGCCTGCAGGTGTCTGATGGGTCAAGTAAATAAATGTTTTGAGGCAGGCAATGAGAGCCCATGCCCATATTCTCTGTGTCAAAGATCCAACTAACGAATTTGTTGTATGTCAAAGTCCACTGTCTCATAGTGCAGTCTCTACATACACTGTGTTTGGTGTTCATAGGAATGGACCGTGTTATAAGTGAGTGATGTTATAAAAGGCTTGTTGACTAAGTGAGTCATGCTATAATAGGCTACAAAGGGACAGGTTTACAAAGAAACTAAAAATGTATAGGGAACTGATCATTAAATGATCTTTTCCTACAATTTCTTTATAAATCCTAATTTATTTTGGCCAAGACGTGACTTGGTTATTACTAAACCTGTGTTATAATGAGTAGTGTTATAAGCAGTCTGACTGTATAAAGTATTTATCCTAATAAGTGCCCAGGCCCTGCCTCTTTTCTGAAAAGAATGTTATATTAACTTGCTTGAATTCCTGTTTGCTTCCTTTGGTGTCAGAGCTCTTTGAAATGGGATCTATTCCTAAAGGAGCAAATTCTTTTCTTTATGAATTGAATTTGACCCCTACTGAGAAGGGAGGCAAAAATAGCACATTTGATGCACACTTGTAGTATCATCAAAATGTTATTAATTTGGCTTAAATTGTGAAATCGCCATAATATATCATTTCTGAGGACGAAAAGAAAAATGTAAAATAACATTTATGTAAAATATATTCTCATTTCATCAATAAAATACTTCTATCTTGAGTTTTTGTACTTTCAGAGTCGAAACAAAAGTGAGAACGCATGACCACCAGGGACTTTAAGAGATGTATGAAACCAAGAAATATTCCATATATTTTCAGCACAATCAGTTCCTCTAAGTTTCATAAAGGGGATCTGTCAAATTTGATCTTTTATAGAACTTAGGAAAACTGATTGAGCATTCACTAGTAGTTTCCTTGGGCAAACAGATTTCTGATAAAGGAGGTTTTACCCTACCAAAACAACCCCAACTTGAATGTGTTATTAGGACACGGATGCCCCACCTAGTGCCTTAAGTAAGATGGCGCCTTGTTTAAGGTACTGGCACTTGTAGGATAACTAGGTTCACAGGGAGAGAGGGGATGTCATGACTGTGATATGTTGATATGTGATAACATTCTGTATCTTACCATGGAAATGGATGCCATGCAACTTTCCAAAAGAAATTGCCCGGAAACAAGTAAATTTCAAAAACTAACAAACAGAAACCATTTTTTTTGTATGAAATGAAGTTGAAAAAGGGCCATAACTCCAAAAGTAAATTGAACTTGACCTGTATTTTATAATTATATACCTGTGTATAAAATACGAATCCAATACACTAATCTTTTCAAAAGATAATGAACAGAATTCACTTTTTAGCTCGCCTGAACGAAAGTTCAGGAAGAGCTATTGTTGTCACCACGGCGTCGGCGTCCGCGTCGGCGTTCGAATTGGATGTTTTGGTTGAAGTTTTTTAAAGACCTATATCTCCTTAACCCATGGATGGATTCTTTTGATACTTGCACTGTAGCTAGATATTGGTCTAAGGTTTAACAGGGTACCACGCCCACCCCACTCTGTGACCTTGATGTCAAGGTCATGGACTTAGAAAATTGGTGTTTTTTTTGGACTGGATGTTTTGGTTAAAGTTTTATAAAGCCCAATATCTCCTGAACCCATTGATGGATTCCTTTGATAAGGTACTACCCCCACCCCCCTCTGTGACCTTGATGTCAAGGTCATGGACTTAGAATATTGTCTTTTTATTGATTGGATGTTTTGGTTAAAGTTTTTTAAAGACACATATCTCCTGAACCCAGAGATGAATTCTTTTTATATTTGCACTGTAGTTAGATCTCAGTAGAGTACTACCCCAACCCCGCTCAGTGATCTTGATGTCAAGGTCAGGGACTTAGGAAATTTTTGTCTTTTTTAAAGTTTTGTAATTGCATACTGATTCATAATGCTTTGCAGAGATTTAGTTTATACTTATGGACTCAGTTGATACTAATACTTGGGCTGATGTTAGATAATGGTTCAGGGTTTTGATACATACTAGCGCCATTCACAGTTTTGCATTTTTGGCAGTGGACAAAAATGCTAATATTTGAGGGTAGGCTTGTATCTTGGGCTATAAATTCTTTTTGCCTCCTTATATGCAGGAAACTTTTCCTCCCTTTGAGTGAGCATGTGTCAGGAAAGTACAAAGTGAATTTATTTCCAACCTCGAAAACCATCCAATTGCTGTGTGGCATGGATGTGAAACTACCCGTACGAAAATTCTGACATGATTCCAGCAGGAGTCCTGCTGGACATAGACAGGAATTTCATTTTCAAACTGAAATGTAACAGTATGTGGAAAATGATAAAAAAAATCCACGTGGAGAATGGTTAAGATTCCAGCAGGAAAATTTGAAAAAATCGTGCCAGGAATTCTAGCAGGAAAACAGAGCTGAAAAGATTCCAGGATAATTTAACCTACTGGTAGATAGCATAAAGATTTTGGCGGTACACTTTATCTACACAGTGAATCATAAGTGACGAATTCAACATGAGGACTGACCATGCTGTTTGTTTTTATTTACACACTTTAAAAATTTTCTATGTTATTTGAAGGATGAATTAACAACAGTATGGAGAGAATGTGAGTTTAATGTTTTGTATCATAAATGCATACATTTCTGAAGGCAGATTTAAGTTTAGGGGTAAAAAATATTCGATTTATACACAATTTCATGTTCCCCACCTACATCTTCGGACATAAAATTAAAACTGAGTCCAATATATGTGTGGTGGTAACAGAATTACTTTCTGCCATAAGGTTGTTTTAAAGATCAATGGCAGTACTGATACATGTCTATAATGTAATTATAATGCCCAAGATATTGACAAGATATGTGTTCCATTGTGTTTCATGTAGACATTGTCTATGTGAAATTTTTTCAATAGCATGTTGAAAGAGTATGTCAAGGTCTTTGTGTATATATGCAACAGAAACTATAGCTTGACTAAATTCATGCCAACAATCATATTTGTATTCCTGACAGGATTCATGCCAGGAATTTCAAATTTTACAGCAGAAATACTGCTCATTTGAATATTACTGTTGGGAATCCTGCCTGAATTTCTGCTAATTTAAATACTTCACATAAAATTCCACACTGAGCCCTGCTGGACTCCTGTGGGGAATTTTAAATCATAGTGAAAAGTCCACATGGAAAACTTTTTATGCCCAGATTCCTGCCCAGATTCTTGCTAAGAATCCTGTTACAATTCCTGCAGGAATACTGCCAATGTCCTGCTGGACAATTCCGTACAGGTATGGCTGCAGTGAGAGCTCGAAATCTAAATGTCAAAATGATGGTGCTCATTTTCAATTAAGAATAGCAGAAAATCTAAACGGCTGGCAGGTATTCAGTTTCAGCTGACAGTGATCATCTGTAAGCCCTCTAGGTAAATCTGTACGCTTTAGGTGACAACAATTGTCCTGGTATTGAGTAGAGCATGGATAATTATGCCATTTTTGAAGAAATTTTCTTGCCCCAAAAAGTGGGTGGGGTGTCATTTTCTCTGCAACAATATTCATATTAGGGTCTTGTAGGAGTTATAAATGGCTATAAAGTGTATTTAGGCATATGTTCTGCACATTCAAAGAGAAAAAAAAAATGAGTTATTCATTCAGTCAGGCTGGAATGTCTCTTTGTTTAGTTGACCCCCAGTGGGGTCACCGAGCGATCAAAAAAACTGTGGAGTGCAACCCATGCTTTGAAAATACATGCATTCAAAACATTTCAAACATATGGTACTTTGACCCATAGGTGTGGTTTGTTGTCACTCATTTCCTGCATGGGGAAACATTTAGTTGGTCGCCTTTGCTCTATTGTAGTAGCAGACTGGAGATTGCACCAGGAAGATTTCTCTTGATTTTTTCTCAGACTGCACAATCTGACAGTTGGTAGTGTTTTTGAGGTGGAATCTGCATTCTAGCTCTAGGTATCAAGCAGGGGCGGCCAACTGATGTAAGCGATGCAAGTTTAAATAGCCAAATAAATACACTAATTGATACTTTGCTAAAATTGTTTTAGTTGGATTATAAACTGGGGCGTAATCATACATTGGCTTTAATTACTGCGAAGCAGTAATTTGATCAGTTTGTCATTGAATCGTGTAATCTGGAGATAAAATAGTACATGTACATTGTATATTTTTCAGTCCTTGAGTCTCAGTAAGCTGTTCTGTCAATATGTATGGATATTTTTAATCTTAGTTTATTTGTTTAAGGAATAAACGTTATTTTTTTAAATGTTTACTGAAGCATGAACTACATCAAGTCACAAGCTAGCTTGTGACGTGATGTAGTTTATACTTCAGTAAACATTTCAAAAATAAAGTTTATTCCTTATATTTATATTATTAAACGATACTTTTGATCAATAAAAATTTAAACAATAATAGAAAATACATATATAATAAAAGTTTTAAAAATATTACCGGCCGAATTGTGCAATATTTTTGAACAGCCGCATAGTCACTGCCTACCAGTAAATTCCACCTCCTGCTGTAGATTTCACGTGCAAGTAGGCGCAGCGAGCTGTCACTCAATGTTTGCTAGCCATTCAAGTTGGCATGTTGTAGATTCCACGTGCTAGCTAGTGAGATGAGCTGTCCCTTAAAAGCACATGACACAATGTAATTATTGACTTGTAAACAACATTGACTCCTGAATCACTTAATTGGGTTTACAGACAGCTTTGCACTGACAATGTAAACATTTGATAATAAGATGGGAGTTCACCCTTCCAAAATTACCACAAATATGTAAACCAGTCTTTTTTCATCTGCATAAAGTAGAAATACATGGTTTTGTAAACATCTTGTAGATATCTCTCTCTCTCTCTCTCTCTCTCTCTCTCTCTCTCTCTCATGCCAAAAGGAAAAGGCATGTTCTTGTGACAGTTAAACAAACAAGAGGGCCATGGTGGCCCTGAATCGCTCACCTGAGCATTAAACAGTTCACTGGCTGTGGAGCCTGAGGCAGAAGGAGTGCCTTTCCAAGATGGTACAGTAGAACTTTATTGGTCGCACAGGCTTGGGACCATGAAAATTTGTTCCAGCCTAGAGTAGTTCTAGCCATCCAGGGTTAGTTTTTATATAAAGTGACCGCTAGGAACCAAGAAAAGAGTTCTAGCCAGTCCTCTAGAGCGTACACAAGGTTTTTCTATGATTTGACCTAGTGACCTAGTTTTAAACCCGATGTGACCCATATTCGAACTTGCCCTAGATATTATGAGGATAAACATTCTGACAAAGTTTCATGAACTTTGGATGAAAACTGTGCCTTCTAGAGCGTACACAAGGTTTTTCTAAGATTTGACCTAGTGACCTAGTTTTTGACCCGACATGACCCAGTTTCAAACTCGGCCTAGAGTTTATGGAGATAAACATTCTGACAAAGTTTCATAAAGATTGGATCAAAACTATGTCCTCTAGAGCGTACACAAGGTTTTTCTATGATTTGACCTAGTGACCTAGTTTTAAACCAGACGTGACCCAGTTTCGAACTTATCCTAGATATGAGGATAAACATTCTGACAAAGGTTCATGAACTTTGGGTGAAAACTGTTCCCTCTAGAGCGTACACAAGGTTTTTCTAAGATTTGACTTAGTGACCTAGTTTTTGACCCGACATGACCCAGTTTCGAACTTGGCCTAGATTGAATAAAGACTGACATTCTGACAAAGTTTCATAAAGATTGGATCAAAACTGTGCCCGCTAGAGTGTACACAAGCAAAAGTTGACGGACGTCTGGACGTACGACGGACGACGGACATCAGGGTATCCCAAAAGCTCACCCTGAGCACTTCGTGCTCAGGTGAGCTAAAAACGTACAGCATGTGAAGTCATTATCGATTTTAATTGTACATATGGGTCGCTCTCTGTGACAACAAGGCTTAATGACATTACATAATACAGTAATTATGTTGCTTACGTTTGAAAAACACCATACTCAATGATTTTGAGCTCCCTGAGCCGAAGGCTCAGGGGCTCAGGGGGAGCTTATAAGATGGTAGTCTCTGGCGTCTGTCCGTCATCGACATTTTCAAAGGACTTCTTCTCTGAAACTACTGGGCCAATTTCAATTAAACTTCATATGAAGCCTACAGGCAAAGGGGAAAAAATTATATATTTGGTCCAGGTCACATGACCAAGGTGGGCGCCATGCCCATATATGGTAAAAACCTAAAAAAGTCTACCTCTCCAGAACAACTGGGCCAGTTCCTCGAAACTAAATATGTAGCATCTGGGACACTAGTACTACAAAGTTTATATAAATGAAGACCCTGAGTTGACCTTGACCTAATTTTTGGTCCCTTAAGCTTTTGAATGGGAAAAACTAAAAAAAAGTACATTGCTATTGTGCTATGTAATATGGAAATGCATTCAAATTCAACCTTTTTGAAATTTTAGAGGTTAAGGTCATCTAGTGGACTTGGCCAAAGGTCACCTGTCCGTTTTCTGTCAACATTTTCAAAGGACTTCTCCTCTGAAACTACTGGGCCAATTCCAATTAAATTCCATATGCAGTCTTAAGGCAAAGGGGGAAATAAAATCTATATATTTGGTCCAGGTCACATGACCAAGATGCCACCATGCCCATAAATGGTAAAACGTTAAAAAATCTTCTCCAGAACCACTGGACAGATTGCCTTGAAACTTGGTATGTAGCATCTAGGACACTAGTTAAGGTCGTCTAGTGACCTTGGCCAAAGGTCACCTGTCCGTTGTCTGTCAACATTTTCAATGGACTTCTCCTCTGAAACTACTGGGCCAATTTCAATTAGATTTCATATGCAATCTTCAGGCAACACGCCTGGTAAACTATCACAGATACCCCCCAGGTACCTCCGGCAGAGGTACTGATTATTGGTTGTGACAGGCATCTGGAGCTGCAAAAAAAAAAAAAAGAATTCCGCGGAATGCGGTGTCTCGCCTGCTGGCGCTTTGTCACAAAACAGAGCTAAATCAGCAAAGATGTATGAATGAACCAAGTTTCATGGCTCTAGCCCTTACAGTTTCTGAGAAACAGACTAAACGTGTAAACTTGCCAAAAAATTGCAAAGTCAGCCAACCGTAAAATGTTGATAAAGACTCAATATCGATGATGACTTTGAGTTCTTCTCTTCCAGATGAATGCATGGCCCAAGTTTCATGGCTCTAGCTCTTATAGTTTCTGAGTAACAGACCTTAACGCAAGAACTTGACAAAAAATTGCGAAGTCAGTCAACCGTATAATGTATGTCAAGACTTAATACAGATGATGGCTTTGAAAGTTACTCTTTCAGATGTATGCATGGCCCAAGTTTCATGGCTCTAGCCCTTATAGTTTCTGAGAAAATGACCTAAACGCAAAAACTCGACAAAAAAGTGCGAAGTCAGTCAACCGTAAAATCTAGGTCAAGACACAACACTGATGATGGCTTTCAGCTGTACTCTTCCAGATGTATTCATGACCCAAGTTTCACGGTTCTAACCCTTATAGTTTCTGAGAAAATGACCTAAACGCAAAAACTCGACAAAAAATTGCGAGGTCAGTCAACCGTAAAATCTAGGTCAAGACTCAACATTGATGATGGCTTTCAGCTGTACTCTTCCAGATGTATGCATGACCCAAGTTTCATGGCTCTAGCACTTGTAGTTTCTGAGAAAATGACCTAAACGCAAAAACTCGACAAAAAATTGCGAAGTCAGTCAACCGTAAAATCTAGGTCAAGACTCAACACTGATGATGGCTTTCAGATGTACTCTTCCAGATGTATGCATGACCCAAGTTTCATGGCTCTAGCCCTTATAGTTTCTGAGAAAATGACCTAAACGCAAAAACTCGACAAAAGTTTACGCCGCCGCCGCCGACGACGACGACGCCGACGACGACACCGGAAAAGCAATACATATGTCTCGCCTCTGCTTCGCAGGCGAGACAAAAACTGACAACGAACGGTAGGTATTCCTCATTTTTGACAAAATACAAAATAACCTCTGTTCTATCTGTTCTATCCCATAACCTTACTAAGTCCTCTGGGCACCACAGCTGACTTCAAAACAATCCCTTTCCACCTTGTCCTGTCTTCAGCTGCCCTAGTTGAGCTGGCAAAATCCATTCCAGTCCACTCCTTGATATTGTCTTCCCACCTCTTCTTCTGTCTACCTCTTCTTCTTTTTCCTTTCACTGTGCCCTGGAGAATTGTCTTTGCTAAACCAGAAGACCTTGAGACGTGGCCAAACCACCTTAGTTTCCGTTTCTTGACCAGCGTCAGGAGTTCCATCATATTCTCCAATGGCTGCTTGGATCTTCCTGCGAACCTCCTCATTGGTTATATGGTCCTTGTACGAAATGTTCAGTAACCTTCGGTAGCATCTCATCTCAAAGGCCTGCGTTCTTTTCTCTAACTCTGCTGTCACGGTCCATGATTCACAGGCATACAGAAATATGGAAATGACAAGGGAGCGCATAAGTGTCACCTTTGATCCAAGAGATATGTTGTTATCTCTCCAAATTGGTTTCAGCTTGGCAAGAGCTGAAATGGCTTGTGCTATCCTTGAGAGAACCTCCTGTTTTGAGCCATCATCTGAGACAACTGCTCCAAGGTATTTGAAGCTGCTTACAGTACCCAGCTTCTGTCCCTTAACCTTGATTTTCCTCTGGATGCCATCTGCGCTGTTTGTCATCAGTTTGGTCTTCTCAGCACTGATCTCCATCTTATACCTTGTGCAGGTCTGGTCGAGACTTTCAACTAGAGCTTCTAGTTCCTGCTCTTCCTCAGCAAGAGCGTCTATGTCATCGACAAACCGCAGGTTGATAATACTTCTGCCGCCTATGCTAACCTTTCCGTCATGTTCTTCCAGAGCATCGGACATGATCCGTTCGAGAAAAATGTTGAAGAGGGTGGGTGACAGAAGACATCCTTGTATTACTCCAAATGTTGTTCTGAACCATTCTCCTGTGCTGCCATTTATCAGGACCGCACTTGTAGCCTTGTCGTATAGCTGCTCAATGGTGCGAACTAGGTTTGCATTGATATTGTACTTCCTCATGGTGGCCCATAAGGCTGCATGCCATACCCTGTCAAAGGCTTTTTTGAAATCAACGAAGACATGGTACAGATTCTGCTGATGTTGGAGATACTTTTCACACAGGATTCTTAGGTTGAAGATCTGTTCTGTGGTGCTCCTTCCTGCTCGGAACCCAGCCTGTTCCTCAGCGATTATCTCTTCGGCTTGTGGCTTAAGCCTGTTCTAGATAACTTTCAGCATGACTTTGCTTGAATGACTGATGAGGCTGATGGTTCTGTAGTTCTGGCAGAGCTGTAGGTTGCCCTTTTTAGGGAGAGTAATAATCAGCGACTGAGTCCATGGGGTAGGCCATTCTCCTGTTCTCCAGATCCTGTTACAGATATCTGTTAAAACATCAGTCATGGTCTCCCCTCCAGCTTGAACAAGTTCTGCTGGTATATTATCAACTCCGGCAGATTTTCCCTTCTTCAGTGCTGCTACTGCAATCTCAACTTCCTCACGAAGGATCGGTTGTTGATCTTCATCTGGGGGCTGACTGCAGTCCAGAACCGTATTGTCACCATCAGTCTCATGGTTGTATAATTCTGAGCAATATTCTGTCCATCTGCTGAGAATCTCTCGTTCTTCTGTAAGGCATTTCCCAGACTTGTCCTGGATAGTTGTGGATCTACCCTGTTTCTCTGAAGTTAGATCATTCACCAGCTGGTATGCTTTCTTGCTGTTGTTTTTGTTCTGGCAAGTTTCGATCTTCTCGCACTGACTAGCTATCCCGTCCTCCTTCGCTTTCTTCACTGCCTTCTGAATCCTCTTGTTTGCTTCCCTGTATTCTTCCGCTCCTCCTGCTTCATACCTCTTCTTCTTCAAATTTCTCCTCTCATCACAGAGGTCGAGAACATCTCTAGTGACCCATGGCTTTTTTTCTGCGACGTTCCTTCCCAAGTATCTCACTGGCTGCATCAGTCACTACTGTATTGTAGGTGGTAATCATGGTATCTATGTCCATGTCATCATCCCTCAGACCAATGAGTGGTGCAAATTTTCCACCTATTATTGCTTGAAAAGTGCATGCCACCTCTGGGTCCCTTAGCTTCTCAAGATCAAACTTCAGTCTTGGCTGGGTTGGCTTTCTAGCCTTCTTCAGACGAACTCGGAAGGTCATCATGACCAGGTCATGATCACTTCCTATGTCTGCTCCAGGAAAACTCCATGTCCTATGGATGTTGACTCCTGATCGGAAGTGCTTCCTCACCAAGATGTAATCAATCTGATTGTGGTGTTTCCCATCTGGGCTGTGCCATGTCCATCTCCTTGATGGTTTGTGAGGGCCAAGGGTGTTTGTCAGTACTAGGCTGTTACAGGTTGCAAACTCTAGAAGTCTGAGACCTCTCTCATTTGTCTCGTCATTGCAGTAGGGTCCACAAACGTTTTCCCAGCCTGCCTGTGCATCTTTTCCAACCTTAGCATTCCAATCCCCTTGTACAACAAAATAACCAGGGAGTTTATTAAAAATCAAAAAGTGCTATCGACCCTTATAGACATAAAGTTTTGTCACACATCACATCCTCCAGAACTTTCCATATTTACCAAAGATACGACTTTTGAAGCGGCTTTGATGTCAGCCCAGAGTACTTAGAACATCAAGAATTCGTCCGTTTTTGGTCTTAAATGCAGTGATTTTGCATACGAATCTGTTTTCTCGGCACACTGATGTTAAGGTAACCTCTTTGCCCAAATATAAATGTCGATTGACTACAAATAAGGCTGGATTCTGTAGAAAAACAACTGCTGGAGGTGCCTGCAATGGGGTGGAGGTGCCTGTGATGTAAGAAAATATAGTGAAAATCTAAATTGTTATTGAAGCTGGAAGTATTGACATACTTCTCTCGACAACTGTCAGGAAAGAATCATTCATTCAACGTCCCAATAAGCTATCATAATGTGTACATCAGAAATTCGACAAAACACCACCTCAAAGAGTTATTGCCCATTTGGTTTCCGCTTCTGCTAGTCAAACAGTGACGAATTGTACATAGTTCCTGTAAATCAACTGCCTAATTCAATGTTTGAATCGTTATGAAATGCGCGCTTTAATAAGAGTCAACGTTTTTGTGAATAGTGATGACCATGATCGGGAGGTGCTGCCTGTGAGTCATTCCAACTCGTTAGAAATTGTCGAGGTCACACGCCATGCCAGCTACACGTATGGTGTCAAATGGGTCAAAATTACTGACACCCGTCAATAGGCATACACGTACAGGTATCTACATGTGTATAGTGTTCATCCTTTAGGTACCTCATATGCGAGTCGCTCGCATGTGTCGTATGACGCTCGCTGTATGTGTTAACTTTGTGGTAACTGGAGTGATAGGTGCTGCAAGTGATTCAGTCTGGCTATTTTTGAATGGCTGGCGCAAGAAACCAAATACACCAACAAAGTCTCCGAATAGCCAATGCATCAAATTTGGTAACAAAAGCGCACTTTTACTACATGAGTCATCTTCCGAAATACATGTAATGTTGTTTTTGCAAACGTAGCTGGCATGGCGTGTGACCTCGACAATTTCTAACGAGTTGGAATGACTAACAGGCAGTCCTCACCATTCAAAAACACGTTGTCTCTTCTTTAAGCGCATTTCATAACTATTTAAACACTGAATTAGGCAGTAAATTTTCAACAGCTACCTTCAACTCGTCAGTGTTTGACTAACATATATGGAAACAAAACGGGCAATAACTCTTTGAGATGATATGCTTTGCATTTTGGGTTTCTGTTGTGAAGCATCAATGTAACGTGCCCTTATGTCCACTTGTCTGTAGTTTTCTAGCAATAAGGTCACATGTACAGCTGCCTACTTTGCTTTCTGTTTTGTTTTGCAATTTAATATAGAATAGGTAAAAACAGACGCTAGTGTTCTTTTCATTTGGGGTAGATGAATGGCCACCTGTCCAGGAAAGAGTTGTTTATTCGGTTTACCATGCGTGTCTTTTATGAACTATTGTCAATGTACATTAACTTCCATTTTGGTTTTGAGGGCAGGATGTAGAATCTGATTGTATGAGTTCATGATCATTGTCTATCGTTTTAACGAAAATGTGATTGATATATGCATTATGATAGATTATTGCGACGTTAAATGAACGATTCTTTCAAGGCAGTGGTCCAGAGATGAAAAATATCAATATTTGCAGCCGCAATAAATCTTCAGATTTTTGCTGTATTTTCTTACATCACAGGCACCTCCATTCCATCAGAGCACCTCCAGTTGTTTTTCTACAAAATCCAGCCTTATTTGGAGCTTATCGGCATTTATATTTGGGCAAGGTAGTTTACCTTACGTTAGTGTGCCCAGATAAACAGATTCTTATGGAAGAAACGTGCATTTAGAACCTAAAACAACTGATTTTAACCTGTTTTGAGTACTTTCGACTGACCTTAAAGCCACTTCAAAAGTCATATCTTCCGTATATATGTAAAGTTCCCGGGAATATATTATGTGACAAAACTTAATGTATATAAGGGTCGAAAAGCAGTCTTTAATTTTCAATAAACTCCCTGGTTATTATATAGTTTATCAAAAAGACGAATACCTACCCATTTTTGTATATTTTTGGGCCGTCACAGGTAGCTCCGGATGCCTGTCACAACTTTTTATCGGTACCTCCGAGGAGGTACCTGTGATAGATTACCAGGCGTGAGGCAAGTAGTAGTATTTCAATTCTATCGACGTTCTCCCCGCACCTCAGCGGAACGAATCCTTAGCCGCAGTAACGAGGCGCCGATCGTCCCTCCAAGAAATCTTCAGGCAAAGGGGGAAAGAAAGTTTATATATTTGCTTTAGATCACATGACCAAGATGGCTGCCATGCCCCTACATGGTAAAAACCTAAAAAAATCTTCTCCTCCAGAACCAATGGGCCGATTGCATTGAAACTTGGTCTGTAGCATCTGGGATACTAGTTCTACAAAGTCTATATAAATAAAGTCCCTGAGTTGACCTTGACCTATTTAATAACATTGTCAAATTTGGTCCCTTAGGCTTTTGAATGGGAAAAACTGAAAAGGTACATTTTTATGTTGCTTTCGTGCTGTGTAATATGGAAATGCATTCAAATTCAACCTTTTTGACCATTTATATGGCAAGGTCTAATAACCTCCTCAGGCTTTGAATGGGAAAAGCTGTAAAAGTGCATTTTTCTGTTCTATTAGACTCTATGATATGAAAATGCAATTGACCTCAATTCCTTTGAATTCTAGAGGTCAATGTCATGTAGTGACCTTGGCCAGTGGTCACTTGTGTTGAATATCTAAGGTTCTTTTTCTCAGAAACTATTAGGTCTGGTTGTTTTGCTTATCACCATTTTGACACTGTTATTATATGTCTACCAAAGATTGGTAAATTCATAGCGAAAACAAATGTCCAAAAAGTTCAATCACATTAAAGTCTATGGGCTCAGGGGAGCAATCAGGACCTAATAGTCCTCTTGTTCAGACCTCTCTTAATTTTCTTGAAAATACCTTACATGTTGAAATAATACAGAACACCTGTGAATTCCAACAAAATTAAATTATAAATATAACATTTGTTGCCTTGACATGGCTTTATCCATGGTAACCGTGAAATCTTGAAAACGCACAGTACACCATCACAAAGGCCCATAAGTTTTGCATTGTGCAGTTTTTTTAAGTGTGTGCCATTATATACACATTAAGCATGTGTAAGCACGTTTTTATCTTAGTTATTTTGCCTATCACGCATTAAAACATGTAGAAACAAACGTTATGACATAAACATCAAATCACACTTGTACAACGTTAATATCATATAAAGAAACTGCACTACCTGTGTGATTCTAAAGCCCATAGCTTTGAGATAAATCAAGACAACCCTCTCAAAATTTCAGGAAACGTTAAGAAAATCTAATACTTTCCAGAAGTGCAGTTATCATAATTATGTCCTTAAGACCAGTTTTCACAGAGACCGGCTCATGTATATTTAAATTTTCCCTTGCCTGCCATTAGCAACATCATCCAGCTCCAACGTTGCCCTTGAACAACCTGCTGGTGTTGTTTGAGAGGGAAGATGCCTTAGCTTCTACTAAGATAACTTAAGGAGAGACACAAAACACAATTAAAAAACTAGCATTTGGGAATACCAGTAGAAACCATATAATTGATAATTTAAGAACATGAACATATAGCACAATAAAATGTAATCTAATCAGGTATCGATACAAAGCATTTTTGATTCCCTCACTGGTCTGAAAATTTTAAATAATATACCCCAAACCATATAATTGTAATATTTAAGGACACACACATATAACACAATAAATTATAATCAATTTAAGAAATGAGACAAAGCAATTTTAATTCCCTCGCTGGCTCAAAAAATTTCAAGAACATACCTCCTCCAAACCATATAATTGAAAATCTAAGGACCTGCACATATAACACGATAAAATATAATCAATTCAAGTATCTAGACAAAGCAATTTTCATTCCCTCACTGGTCCAAAAATTCTAAATTAAATATCTCTTAACCATATAAGTGAATATTCAAGGACATGCAGATATAACACGATAAAATGTAAGCAATTAAAGTAATGAGAAAAAGCAATTTAATTCCCTCACTGGTCCGAAAATTTTCAATAATATACCTCCAAACCATATAATAGAAAATTTAAGGACATGCACATATAATACAATAAATTGTATTCAGTTAAAGTAATGAGACAAAGCATTTTTGATTCCCTCACTGGTCCATACATTTTCATTAATATACCTAAAAACAAAATAAGTGAATATTTAAGGACATGCACATATATAAAATAAAATCAATTTTATTACTAAGACAAGCAATTTTCATTCCCTCACTGGTCAGAAAATTGTCAATATACCTCCAAAAACCATATAAGTGAATATTTAAGGATATGCACATATTACACAATAAAATGTAATCAATTCAAGTATCTAGACAAAGCAATTTTAATTCCCTCACTTGTCCAAAAAATTTCATTTATATACCTCAAAACCAAATAAGTGAATATTTAAGGACATGCACATATATCACAATAAAATGTAATCAATTCAAGTAATAAGACAAGCAATTTCCATTCCCTCACTGGTCAGAAAATTTTCAATATATACCTCCAAACCAAATAACTGAAAATTTAAGGACATGCACGTATTACACAATAAAATGCAATAATCTCAAGTGTCTAGACAAAGCAATTTCAGTTCCCTCACTGGTCTGAAAATTTTCAAAAACAACCTCCAAACTATATCAGTGAATGTTTAAGGACATGTACATATAACACAATAAAATGTAATCAGTTTAAGCAATCATACAAAGCAGTTTTAATTCCCTCACTGGTCCGAAAATTTTCAATAAGATATCAAACTATCGATACCCGGGCAGGCCTCTTATTTTCATTTCTCCTTCCGCTGATTCAAGAAGGGCAGTTATCAGTTACTGGTGACAGTAAGTGCACTCAATACAGGTTAACCGCTTAAAAGGTGTAAGCCTGCCCAGGAATAATGTGGTTAGATTAACTGACCATCCTGACATGACCATATCTGTTTACCGAGGACGTTAAACAACTACACAACAGCCTCAAAACCAAATAAATGAAAATGTAAGGACATGCACATATACCACAATAAATTATAATCAATTTAAGTAATGAGACAAAGCATTTTTAATTCCCTCACTGGCTCAAAAATTTTCAATATATCTTCAAACAATATAAGTGAAATTTAAGGACAAGCATATATTACACAATAAAATGTAATCAATTCAAGTATCTAGACAAACAATTTTCATTCCCTCACTGATCCAAAAAGTTTCATTAATATACATGTACCTCCAAACCATGTAAGTGAATATATAAGGACATGCACATATATTACACAATAAAATGTAATCAATTCAAATAATAAGCAATTTTCATTCCCCCACTGGTCACAAAATTTTCAATATACCTCCAACCATATACGTGCAATTGAAAATTTAAGGACATGCATATATTACACAAAATGTAATCAATTCAAGTATCTAGACAAAGCAATTTCATTTCCCTCACTGGTCTGAAAATTTTTAATAATATACCTCCAAACGATATCATTGAAAATATAAGGACATGCATATATTACACAATAAAATGGAATCAATTCAAGTACCTAGACAAAGCAGTTTTGATTCCCTCACTGGTCTGAAAATTTTTAATAATATACCTCTTCAGGAGATAAAGTCTTTCGACCAGTAGTATGTGTGAAACACTTTTGTAAATTGAGTCCATCTCGACTGAATGTCCAGTTGTCCATGTTAGTTAACCTATCCATATGAGGAACAATAAAACGTTCTCTGAGGACATGCATATATTACACAATAAAATGTCAATGGTGGAGTCCATTAACCTAGCATGTATCAACTAACAGCGCAGTCATCAAATGAGTAAAATATAATCCATACACTTATGGTAATACTGCTAACACTCTCCATTGATGGGGTCTATTGTTTATCACATAATTATCCAGAAGACTGGGAGCACATGACGCGACAAAACCAACAAAGTGGCATGTTCGCCCAGCGAAGACTCAGACCAGCTTGGGTCAAATTCTTCGCTGTGCACTTAAAGGGTAGCTGAAGTTTTAAGCTAACTTCATGCACACAGTAAAGACGCTGATCCGACAGGGCTGATGTGAAGATTGATCTCAGTCTTCGCTGGCCGCACATGCTACTTTGTTGGTTTTATCGTGTAATGGATCAAATTTTGACAAAATAATGTCTAATTCATTCAGTTAATGGCAGTATAGTTCAACTTCTATGTTACTGTAAAATTTAAATCCATCTATGGATAATATGGCCAATTTCATATCTTCTTAAACGTTGCTATTCGAAGACTATTCTACTAAGCATTAGATATGACTTTGTTGTTGAAAAACTGCTAACCTTGATAATACTGATCTGTTCTACACTGTTAGCTCGGGTGTTGTCCTAACATTCAACGTAAATACGCTGTTTAGTGAGCTATCAGAATCTATGGTAGGGTCAGACCAGCTCAGAAACTTCCTTTTTAATTCTGATTCAGTTTCTTCTAGTGCTCATGGTGGTATTTCTTTTGTGATTTCTTCTCCAAATGGGATTTCTTGTCTTTATATACACTTAAGAGATCCCAGTCAGTTTGCAGGTCATCTGACAAACCCTCCCACACAGCATCTAAGTCGTCCAAGGAGTCAACGTAACGTAGCATTTTTCTTATCCTATCATGCTTGGAAAAGAATGTATTTGGTAGGCTAGAGACTGATTTACTTTTCAGTTCGGGTGGCAGTTTCTCACACAGAGGAGTACCTAGCCATTTCTCAAGTTTGGATATTGGCACAGCTATCTCATGTAGGTCTGCATCAAACAGTGAAATATTTGGAACCATGAATGTACCAACACATGGCTTGTCATCTGGACTTTTATCATTTTTACCTATGATCACCTTGAACATATGGGTTGGTACAGACACCTCATTGTCCCCAATAACCTGAAAGATAATGACCCTCAGCTACCATATCAGAAGAGACACATTGTGAGCATTGCGTGCAGTTCTACCATCAATGTTTGACACATTACCAGATTGCAAGAAGTGTTTGCAGTTCAACTAGCAGTTTTTGACACATTGCTGACTATTATATAAAGCAGTGTTCGCAATTCTGGTAATTTTTGACACATGCCAAACTGCAAGAAGCGTTTGCAGTTTTACTTGCAATTTACTGCACAGTAAGCAATTTTTGCAATTCTACATGCAACGTTTGACACCTTGCCTGTTTGTAAGCATAGTTTGCATTTCTACTAAGAGCTGTTTACACACTGTCAGAATATAAATAGAATTTTCAATTCTACTTGCAATTTTGAAACATTACCGGATTATAAGTGGTGCTTGCAAATTTTGTACACTGGCAGATTATAAGCAGTGGTTGGAATTTTAATACAGCGAGAATGTAAGTAGATGTTGCAATTTGACACATAACTTGATTGTAAGCATTAATTGCATTTTTACACATAACCACACTGTAAGCAGTAATTGCAATTTTGAAGCATAACCAGATTGTAAGCAGTGGTTGCAATTCTGACACATAACTGGATTGTATGCAGTGGTGGCAATGTTGAAACGTTGCTGGTTTGAATGCACTGGTTACAGTTTTGACACATGCCAGGTTGTAAGCTGTGGTTGCAATTTTGACACATAGCGAGGTTGTAAGAAGTAGTTGCATTTTTTGACATATAGCTGAATTGTAAGCACTGTTGCAAATTTGCACATTGCTGGATTATAAGCAGTGATTTAGATACAAAGCCAGATTGTAAGCAATATTTTTTCATTTGTCTCCTAGCCGGATAGCCTGATTATAAGCAGTTTTTGCAAATTTGGCACATAGTTGGATGGTAAGTATTGGTTGCAGAATTGACACATAGGTGGATTGTTAGCAGTAGTTGCAATTTTGACACATAGCTATTAGATTGTAAGCATTGTTTGCATGTAGCCGGAATGTAAGCATTGGTTGCAATTTTGACACATAGCTGGATTATAAGCAGTGTTGGCAACTTTTGGCACTAGTCGGATAGTAAAATTGCATCTGGAAAATTTAAGGACTATTACTGAAATTATTGAAGATGTCACAATAATTCGGACAATAGCACTATAAATGAAGCAATTTATCCTTTAATTTTTTGCCTCCATTCTCAATAGTAGTCAACTCATAGGAAAGAATATGCTCCCATGGAAGCAAAATCTTTAAGAGAAGACCCCACTTTTGTTAGGCATTTTGTCCAGGTAAGCAAACAAAATCACCCAAAAGGCGTTTTCCTTGGTAAAATGACAGTAAAAAGCATGGAAGAGTACCCAATATGGAAAAGAAAAAAATGACCAATTATCAACATGAAAAAGCAATGTTCAAAAATAATAAAAAAAAGAAATATCCTTAATTATAAGGGTTAATCCAGAAGTAATGTCACTGCGTCCATTGCATGCTATTTCATCTTAGCATTATTATAATAATTATTTCAATCTACACATTGATCTATTTAGAGTATTTATATAGGTCACGGATCTACACTATGATTCAGTTCCAGTTGACAGAATAAATGTTAAGTTCGAATCTTCTTTCATTCCAATACACAGTTCCGAGCCACACCCAGAATGTCAATCAAAATTCACCTGATAGCCTATACCTGGCCACTACAACAACTTCACACGTGACATAGTCTCACAAACAAAATTGCACTTGTTCAATGTCCCATATAAGTCCATGATTTTACCTTACAGTTAATGGAAGGATGCTACCCCGAAGCTATTGTGCGATAAAACAGACAATTTCTGAATGATTATTTCAAATTTAATCAATTCGAGAACTACGCGTGAAAGCTCTTGTCCCCCAGTTGAACGTGGTACGACAGTTACTGAAAGCTCAGATTGGAACGCGTCGTTTGCAAATTAGTGTGCGGATTGGATTAGTTTACGGATTGGCTAAATTGATTTCATTCATTGCAAAAAAAAAATAATAAAATAAATAAATAGATAAAAATACAGGTGTTCTCTTGCCCCAAACTCGTCAGAACTTTGAAATTTAATATTTTTATTGCGTATATGTTTAACTAAATTAAATAACTTTTAGCGAAACATTTGAATTTTCTCTCTGATACTGTAGAAAAAAAATATCGACAAAATTATAATGCATTTTCTATTTTAAATGCGTATTTAGTGAAAACGGCGCTTTTAGAGAAAGAGCGCATAATTAGAAGAATGTTTCCGATCCAATACACTGTACACACTCAGAGAAATCAGTGTGTATTGAAAAGAAGATGAAAAAATACTGACATATAAGCCTCTGAACTCTGATTATTTTATGTATATTTACCTGATATGTGATTTCTTGTACTTTTCCGGAGCGTTCAGATGTAGGTCTGAACAGTGTACCGGAGATGATGTAGACTGTCTCAAAATCTTCTGTAAGGTTTTCCCTACAGTACTCCTCCAGGCGATTCCAGAGAAAATTGTTTTTCACTTCAGGTACCATATTTGTTAAAAACATAGTTTCCTTCGCCGCATCCTTTCGCAAGAAAAATATAAAGCAATACATACAAACAAGAGTGGTTGAACTTAGTGCATAATCTGTTCAGTAATAATATTTATAGCCAGTTGATTCCTCAGGCCCGGATCCAGACCATAACATACTGGTGGGGCTCTGGATAACTGATAACTGGCGGGGCTGAGAGGTGCCGGGAGCCGAGATATATTTGGGAAGTGGAAGGGGAAGGGGTGGTTGGGCGGAGGGGAGGGGGTGAGGCTTGAAAATATATGACATAATAAGGGATCCATTTGATGAGAATTTTTGGTGTCTTTTTGCCTTGAAATATATCTTGTGAGATCTCATTAGAATCGCCTCACCGAGGCGATTCTAATGAGATATCACAACATTTATTTTAATCTTACCGGGTCCAGGTGGCGGGGCTGAAGCCCCAGAGCCCACCCCCTGGATCCGGGGTTGTTCCTGCATGTAATTTGACTTTGGGAGGAGCCCCGGTAGCTCAGTGGATTAACCGCATGCCTGTTGACTTAGCGGTACCGGGGTTCGATTCCCGCTGGACGCGGAAACCTTTTCAAACGTAAACGGGGTTCCATTGCACACAACCTTTCAATGATACCCTCCCTTTGTCTTGATCTTACTGAAATATTACTGAAATACTGTTGAAAAGGACGTAAAATCGCAAGTCATTAATCCCTCAATGCCACTTTGGTTATAAGTCTTCTATTTGAACTGAACTGAAAATTATACTTGTTTTATTGCAATAGGATTTTTTGTATATGGCAAAACATCTTTTTAGGTGGCTGTCTTAAAAGTGAAACTTGAACGTTGAACATGCAAACAACGTAGATTCAGATGAAGCTGGTCATAATGACTCGCTTTACCTGAAGCTACATTGTTTGCCATCTAGTTTGCAGTATGTAGATTGGACAAACGTTTTAGAAACTTTGCAGACGTATACATTTTGTCGTCTGCATTTTTGGGACACTTTAAGTACAAAAAAACCTTATGGAAAGTGATTAGTTTCTATTGCAATGCAATGTTTCAATATTATCATTTCAGAGCAATTATTGCTGACTAGGTTTAAAACAATATTGAACGTCAAGTCTGGTAGGATCTATTCTATTATGAACATATATGGAAACACGTCTTCATTTTATCTTAAAAAAACAACAACAGTAAAATAAAATAATAAAAATAAAAAGAAAATTAAATAAAACTCTGTCAAATAAGGATGACAATATAATCTTTGATGGACATCTAAAATACTAATGGTACTCACTATACCCAAAATAGCTCTCGATAGATTCAAAAGAGTCAACAATTGGGCTTAATGCAGTCATTAGCCCCAAAAGTCAGGTGAACTACACTTTAGCTTCTAGCAGTATGTCTAATATGAGCATCATGGCTCCAACTGTTTTAGGTGTTTGGGAACAAACTTTATTTAATTGAAAAAGGGACATAACTCTCTGTAAGTACCGTGGACTCGACAGTATCGGATCATCGACAGTATCGGATCACTTGTAAGTTATCACCCATTTTTCTCACAAATGAAGTAAATATTTTTACCATTATATTACAGTCATCAAGCTAGACCAATTTTATTTTTATTTATTTAATACTTTATTTAAAGAGGGTGACATAGTTAGTAAAACTAATCTTCCCTATGGCCCTCAGTACAAACATAGAACGTTATAATACATGTAAATTGATAGAAAAAAAGCATGCAAAAAAAAAAATAGTATAGTATAGATCTACTACAGTAATATAGCAGGTAATAAATTTCAGATCATACAATTCTAAAAGGCAATGGCAAAGTGCAGGGTGAAAAATTCAATCGAAATCTGCGGCTGTGAAACAAATCAGACTTGTTGAAAAGCTTGGCCCCTCTTCAGCGGCGCTTGCATTTTGCCTTTTGCTTGTTACCCCCAAAATAGATTTCGGTTATCTAAACTATTTTATCATCAGGCGATTGAAACCAATTTTGCTTTATAATGTGTCCTGGCGTCCTTAAAATTGCAAGCAGTCATTATTTTTGAGACATCCCAGTATTTGATGAAACTAAAGACTTGAAAAGAGGGGCACCGCTGTGCGACAGTAACGGATCATTATATAATTTGAATTGAAATACAGGCCTCAGCTGGAAACCTGTTTGTTGGATGTATGGTCTGATGCTGAACACAAGTTATAAATCAACTACCTTAGCGGCTAATGTATCTTCTTTCAAAGAAGTTCAGTATAAAACTAAGACAACATCCTTCTTGTAAAATATCCCCATCCCACGCCCCACACGCTAGCGTATGATAATAAAGATTATGCGTAGCACACCTAAGCTTCTGCTAAACATTCTGAAGAAACATTCGAGATCAGCTCGCATGTTTGTGGACCCAATAATAACTGGCATTCATCGGATGGACATCTGTATACTGTGTAGACTCAGATTAATGCCGGAGAACTCGTTGAATGACCACGAAGTGATTTTTACACTGATTGCATTGAAATTTCAATGTTGAGGCGGAAAATCACCGTAAATTTGTTGATCCTGATCAGACACTACGGTCTTATCAGGGTCTACACTTTGCAAAAGCAGATAATGGTCTTTATTGTTTGAGTAGTTCCGTGCTATGGGGCGTAGGGGATTACTGAGTTAGGAATTTTTGGCATGCTTCTACTTTTGTATACCACCCTGTCCAACCCTGAAGCAGGCAAAACGGTCGAAACGCCGGATATACGTGTTTGTAACGCCGGTAAAGGGCCGATTCGCTCCTTTGATGTTATATAAATGATTGCAATAAAGAAGATAGTGCCTTCGGTGGAATATAAACTTATTTAACCAGATCTGTCTGAATGAAAAGCGATTTCTGTCTGATTTCTCCAAACATTAAATCCGAAATTGGTAAACAAGGTTCGGCCATAGGCTGTGCATCAGATGTGTCCGCAAACGGTTCGTACTTTTGAAAATACGAAGAAAATATGAACAGACAAGCTGCTTGCAATGACTTTTAGAGAACACTTTTAAACACTTTTATCGATTATTATAAAAAGATGAATTAAAAACGAGCGATAAAAATTTTCTGGCGAAATTATCAAGTAACGCCGGTTAAAACGTGTTCAGAATTTGCTGAAATTAAGTTTCATTTTTATTTCAGCTGAATAAGAATCTTATTAAGATACGGGTTAGGTTGCTTATTTCTTGCCTATTTCTACTTTTGCTGCCTCTTACATGTAGGTTTCAGCAGTTCGATTACTTGGCATGAAATACCAGGTATCCTAATTAGAAGGATACTAACTTGAAGGGCAGGGTAAATTAGAATCTTACTCACCATAAGAATAAGCTCCAAAAGCCAAACATAACTCTTCAAAAATGCATTATTTTGGCATTAAAATAGCATTTTAGTTTCGAAAACGCCACTCCCACCCACCCCCCATTGATGTGTAGTTAGTCACTCGCTTATATGCGTCAGTTCCATGTCCAGGTACCGCCATCCCCATGATCATTTTGTACGGAAGAAAGGGATAGGGTAGGGGGTCATGAAGCTCCATCCCCAAGGGCAAATTGCAGGAAAGAGAGGAATAGGAGATACGGAGTAAGGAAGATAGTAGGATTATATCGAGAAAACGGTAAGGATCGGTGTTCTCAGATAGTTCAGACACAAAAAACATTTTCAGTCACTGGTCTTTGTTTTTTTTTTAAATTTTTTTTGTTGATTGAGAAAGGGCTATTTATTTTTCTCGATGTTCCTATCGACTTTTTGCTTGGAGTAATGCTATTGTTTTTAGACGAGAAAGGGCTTCTTGGTTTGTTAGGAATTCATACAGATTTCTCTGAAGGGATAATAACTCGCTTCTTTGTCGAGAGAGGAATATTCAGTCTTTTAGGAGTGTGTGACAATATATGAGGAAATTTCCTTTTTTTAATGGGTTTGACGGGTAAAGGGATAATTCCGACTTCTTCCTCGTGTTTTTCACACTCTTATTTTATTCTGCAAGAAAAAACACAATAAATTAATGGAAGGGTGCGATGATTCAACCTACCACTGGCTCTGAGACCATATACTTAAAAAGGTTAGAAATATTGTTTTTACTGCATGGCAATGAACCGTTTAAAACTTATCATGTAAAATAATAATTCGAGGAAATTCCATTCAAACTGCAATAAATGAAGCCACAGTGAGAAGCAAGATGTTTCGTATGCAAAAAAAAAATCAAACAGGGTAGGAGTCTCTCGAAAAACTTTACAAATGTTTACATACTGACAAATGCCCATTGGAGTGAAGGTAAAAAGTATGCAAAGACCAGGAACTGAAACAATCAAAATCCAAATCCAGCCCTCAAACCATAGTTGGAAACAACTAAGATTACAAATAATCAAGATACAGAGAACATATGGCCAACCGAGTGAGCAGCTTGTTCCCAAAAGGTGGCCACTCAGCAACCCAAACCGAACCAAAAATAATAAGAACATACATAAGGTAAAACATCACAGAAACTCTGACACCAAAAACAGGCAACAGAGAACCACAACAGAACTACCGCCTTGGAACGGTCAGTAATGAATTACTGGGGGGCTTAAATCGATTTTACAGGCCCAACCTCACCCTCAGTTTCTGAAGTGGTACAAAACATTTAGTTGGTTGTTCGGCTCGCATGATAACCCTCTAACTCGTCAATGAATCATCACGGTAAACACATAAATCAAATTTCAACACCATGAAGAAGCAAAGACGAGGACTCAACAGATACAACGGGCCGTCTGACAGGTGGAGATCCCTGTCCTGCCAAACAACCCCACTGGAAATCTGAAGCAAAAGAAGGTCACCAGTTGAGCCCCGGTGGACCAAGCAACAGACAAAAAGGCTCCGGTCCCAACCAACTAAAATATATAGCTTTAGGTCGGGGCCATCATAGAGTCTGACGACCGATCCCCCGGTGTGCAATTAAAGAGTGAAATCTTTGTGTTTATCCAACTGCATAAATGATTTTGAAGTCTTAAGTGCAAGAGTGAATGGAGTACAATTAACTTTATTTTATAAGGAATGGAAGCAAGAGACACACTTCGTTGTAAGCAGACAGCACAACCCACTGAAAAAGGGTTAAGAAGTGAAATACGCATCCGTATTCTTTTTAGATGCCTCAAATGGGCAATGTTTTGGTTTAAGGGAAAACAGAACTTTACAAATCCACAACTGCAGAAGCTTGTGACCTCCAAAGCCCTACCACCGGGTTTTCTTTGAAAAGTGTAGAGACACAAAGGATTAAAAACCACCATGATTTGACGTGTATAATTTGTCACATTTTACGGCTTTTGTCAGTACAAGCTAGGCGTGACGGATTCCAAAAGCAAAATATTCTTGGAAGGTGGAAATCACCGACTACTTTCAGTGTGGATTTGTAAAGTTCTGTAACCAATTTAACCACAACCTTGTTCGTTTTAGGCCCGTTTTAAGTAACACAGATACAAATTCCACTTCTAAACATTTTTACAGTATCAATGTACGGTGTTGTTTGCTTGCAACTGGTGTAGACATGGATTAAAGTTTTTCTGTGCTTTCTGCATTTTTTTCCGTTTGAAAATGTTGCTAAAATCGTCTCTTGAACATAAATTTTCAATATCACTTATGCAGTTTGTTACACATAGAGTTGTCACTCAAAGTTGACATTTTTCATTTTATACGAAGTTGTGAAGATTTTCTGGTGACCCCTACCCTGTTTGATTGAGATGAAACACTACACTTAAAGAATCTCATCATTTTATTGCATTTGGATTGGGCTTTCCTCATGTTATAGTTTTATATTATCAACTGAGACGGGTTTATAGACATAAGATAACCCAAATATCCCTAACTCTTTTGCCACGTATACTAGAGACAGTGCTCAGCGCTGTCAGCGTTCAGGCAGCGGTTGGAAAGGAAAATTATAGTTTTTTCCCAAGCCGCATTAGATAAATATCAGTAATCGTTTAGTGTAGTAAAGAAAAGGGCTCATAGCGGGATGGTTTCTTTTTACAGATAATAAGAACTGAAAACATATTGTTAAGTGTTCGTTTACTAAGTTCTTATTCGAACAGACTAAGTGATGCCACCTGAGATGGGGTCTTAAAATCGCAACTATGAAAATAGAGTACTACTATTTGATACACTTGCACTTATATTCATAAGCCGTAACATGATAAATGCCAACGGACGGACACTCGGCGCCAGGTGTATGCAACTATGGTTACGTACCGCTGAGTCACTTTGTTACGAGAACTGAAACAGAACAGCACTGATAAATGCCTCTTCTTTCTGATAGATTAAAAAAGCCTGTCGTGTCGAACCGAACTTTTTGGTCAGAAAGTTATCATCAAGTGTTTTAAATTTATTTTTCATATTAAACTATAATAGTGTTCAACGAAAGAACTAAAGTAGGCAAGAAATAAGCAACCCAACCCGAATCTAATTCAGCTGTAAAAATGAAACTTAATTTCAGCAAATTCTGAACACGTTTTAACCGGCGTTACTTGATAATTTCGCCAGAAAATTCTTATCGCGCGTTCTTAATTCATCTTTTTATAATAATCGATAAAAATATTTAAAAGTGTTCTCTAAAAGTCATTGCAAGCAGCTCTTATGTTCACATTTTCTTCGTATTTTCAAAAGTACGAACCGTTTGCGAACACATATGATGAACAGCCTATGGCCGAACCTTGTATACAAATTTCGAACTAATGTTTGGAAAAATCAGACAGAAATTGCTTTTCATTCAGACAGATCTGGTAAAATAAGTATATTTTCCACTGAAAGCACCATCTTCTTTATTGCAATCATTTATATAACACCAAAGAAACAAATAATTACTTACCGGGTATGGGCGCCGCCATTGCAGATTTGGAGCGAATCGGCCCTTTACCGGCGTTACAAACACGTTTAACCGGCGTTCCGATCGTTTTGCCGGCTTCAGGGTTGGACAGGGTGTATACATTCAACTTTTATTTAACAGAAATAACCGTTGCTGGTGAAGAACAACGTGAAAAATATCGTTGGAAGGCTGTAAAAATTCCATAGTCCTATCAGTGGTAAAACCGTCTAAATTCAAAACCATTATAAAAAGCGGTTTACCCTTCGTATTTAATAATAAAATTGGGTTGACGTGCATATATTGAGTCATATGACTGGTAAAAAGGGGAGAAAACAAGTTTTTGAAAAATAACAATTCACTCAACAAAATACAAGTTTCTGGTCTGGTTTCCCGCCTAGCAATGCTATATAAATTTAGGCGGGATAGTAACTGGGTCTCCACGCCTGTACATTGTATTTTTACCATGATTTTATTTAACTAATTGAAATCAAAAGTAGGTCATTTTAGTTGCCAACTAAAATGACCCAGATAAGTTTTCAAACCCTTTTTGTGTGAAACTCAAGGATGGTTTATTTGTTAAAAACTGGCTAATCACGGTAATTTACTATGACGAAACTATAGTGAGTAGCTTATAGCGATACCTCATGATAAAATTTTTCATGTTGATAGAGCAATGGGGCATTTAACAGGTCCAAATGTTTATGTAGCAAAATTATTGAAGCTAAGAAGGTTGGCAGAATGCCTCAGAGGAACTCTCCTATAAAATAATATCATATGATCCGATACTGTTGCACCTGATTCGTTATTGTCGTAAGACCCTCCCGTAAAAGTAAAAAGTATGCAAAGACCAGGAACTGAAACAATCAAAATCCAAATCCAGCCCTCAAACCATAGTTGGAAACAACTAAGATTACAAATAATCAAGATACAGAGAACATATGGCCAACCGAGTGAGCAGCTTGTTCCCAAAAGGCGGCCACTCAGCAACCCAAACCGAACCAAAAATAATAATAACATACATAAGGTAAAACATCACAGAAACTCTGACACCAAAAACAGGCAACAAAGAACCACAACAGAACTACCGCCTTGGAACGGTCAGTAATGAATTACTGGGGGGCTTAAATCGATTTTACAGGCCCAACCTCACCCTCAGTTTCTGAAGTGGTACAAAACATTTAGTTGGTTGTTCGGTTCGCATGATAACCCTCTAACTCGTCAATGTCTGGATAGGTTATCTGCCTTTTAAGGAATACATTTCGTAAATATTTTGACGTGGATGGATAGAAGGGATATTTTGCAATTGTTATGTGTCATAACATACATACTTTTATGTACATACATTCACATACAACAAAACACGAGTTTTATTGAACTTGATCCGATACTGTCGAGTCCACTGTAGTACGCTGACAGAAAGGAAAATACTGAGTAGATCAGAAGGCATTTATCGAGAACTGACACAATCAATATATAAACCGCCCCAAACACCAGATGGGGAAAGACAACAACACCGACGACAATAAAGCAAATGAGCCGCGACACGACAAAACCAACAAAGTGGTTGTGCGCCCAGCGCAGACTCAGATCAGCCTGGTCATCCGCCGAGTCTTCGCCGCCCGCATGGAGGTAGCTTAAACCCTAAGCTACCCTTTAAGCGCTTAGTGAAGAGTCGATCAGACTGGGTGGATGCTCAGGCTGATCTGAGTCTGCGCTGGGTGCACATCCACTTTGTTAAAATATTTCTTTCTAAAAACATGAAATAAACGAGGGAGACAATCTTTAAAAGTTTATGTCACATTATCGTCATAATTATAATGTGAGTGAAGTTAGCAGTACAGCAGTACAGCAGTATGAAGTTAGCAGTAACAGTACAGCAATACAGCAGTATGAAGTTAGCAGTAACAGTACAGCAGTACAGCAGTATGAAGTTAGCAGTACAACAGTACAGCAGTACAACAGTACAGCAGTATAGCAGTACAACAGTACAGCAGTATAGCAGTACAACAGTGCAGCAGTACAACAGTACAGCAGTATAGCAATACAAAAGTACAGCAGTACAACAGTACAGAAATACAGCAGTACAACAGTAAAGCAGTACAACAGTACAGCAGTGTTATAGTACAGCAGTATAGCAGGACAACAGTACAGCAGTATTGTAGACACAAGTGATTGTAGACGCTGTAGTACAGCAGTAACTGGTGTTGCTGTCATGATAGGAGTATAGTTGATCAGTAGCGTAGCACTACAGCGATGTAGCAGGCTAGCAGCACAGGAGTAATGTGTCAAAGGATGAACGTAGTACAGCAGTCACGCAGAGCAGTAACGCGGTAACGTAAGATAAGGAAGCGAACTGCGCTCCTGCTCAGATATCCCTCTGAAGCTATGTTTATTAATGTGAAGAATTAACGAAATAACCAAATACCTTGGGTTGAGTTGGCAAAAAATATGTCCTGGGAACACATAATGGGACCTACATTTTGACAAGCAAAAACGTAAAGAAAGGCAATACTACATTCGCCGAAATTTGCGCATTAACCTAGTCATGAAGAGGTGAAAATTGCTGCATATATACGTTTCCCTATTCCAGCTACTTTGGAATATTGTGCTACTGTCAGGAGCCCTTAGCAGAAGGAACAGACACAAAAGCTGAATCAGAATTGTTTACTGGTCTAAGGACATTCATTTCACCAGGACTGAATGGAAATGGTATAAAGGAGAGCGATATTAAAGATATACAACAAACCATGCAGTAGTGTGTCTCTATGAGGCGCCGTTTTATTATTAAATCCCTATTTTGTGATATCACAAATTCTATTTTGTGATATCACAAAATAGAATTTGTGATATCACAAAATTAAATTTGTGATGTCACAAAATTGAATTTGTGATATCAAAAATCATCACTATTTTTTGATACCACAAAATAGATTTTATGATATCACATATTCGATTTTATGATATTACAAAGTCAGGGGGATTTTATGATATCTTAAAATCAATTTTGTGATATCAAAAAATCGATTTTGTGATATCAGACAGTGCCAGTTTAAAAACGTGTTTATTCTTATTCTTATTATTATTATTAATTATTTATTATTATTACTATTATAAGCGAGGTCTACGCTGGATCATTTACTGTAAGTTTAAGATGAATCAATGCCTTTAAATTCCAAGTGTACACTTTTTCTTATGATTTTGTACATGTACATATAGTCTCAGTGCAGACGCTGACAGCACAGGCAGACAAATTTTTAAAAACTTCTGACTTCGACTTTGTAAGTTTAAAAAAAAAAGATGTCCAGTTCTAATGCTGTACCGTTGATGCTTTGTATATATTTAGGGGCTAACTGTACTCAAATTGTCGTTAGGGGAGTTAAATCGTCGGTTTCGTGGTCGGACATTTTTGCGATCACAAAACCGAGGATTTACCCCCCGAAATGACAATTTTCTGTAAAGTTAATTCCATTCTGTTGCATTCTATCATATTTCGCCTTTCAAAGTCTACTTCTTTACACCCACAGCGAGCAATTCCAAAAGGGTACGAGGGGTGATCATTAGATAATGGAAACTAGCATTTATTTCATTAGCTATGGATCATAACAGTTCTCAAGATAAATAATACCTAAGAATCAAGCATGTGACATATGATTAAGTTCTACAGTCCTGTTTAGGAATTTTTTTGCCGTGGCAACGACACCTCAGTAAACTTATAAGGGTGTATTTTCTAAATTTTTGCATATTTCCATGTATATTTGCTTCTGATAAGTAACAAAGAGTGGAAATTAGTTCATGGTTGTGTAATGGTTTGATGCAAGCCTCAGATACTAACAGAAATGTATAGTTACTTATGACTTGCTCTCAAATCTGGTAAAAATACAACTGATCGAGTAAATTTCAACGTTTTTCGCTTACTTTAAGATAGATCTGTGACGTCATTGAACTTTAACGAGCAGAGTCTTGGGAAAATGGTATAGCGGAAAGAACCAAAATTATCCTGTACTTGATAACGGAACAATAAACTTTAGCATAATACTGGAAATAACAAAATAAAATGTGAAACTGCAGATTTCGGAACATTTCAAATAACAATTATTATATGTGTGTTTCTACAGCCAAAACCTAACGTAAAAGGAAGGTGCTCCTAATTTTTTTTAATTTCTCTTTACATATCGTACATAATAAGCGTAATACAAGCACCTCATTACCAACATGACGTCGAAAAAAAAACACACGCGTTACCTGACATGAACGTGCGTCATATATTGCTATGGTAACACGTTAAAATTTCAATTTCAAACATGGATTCGAAAATTCAAAAGACAGTCTTTAGTGGTATGAAGTATACTTATTTCTGTATATAAGTATACTTATTTCTGTATATAATCAACCAATCCATTATTTAATGATCACCCCACTTAAAACCATATGTGAGCCAATGAAAAACTTTTCTAAATGACATTGGGAATGGGGGTCAAAGTTATGTCCATATCGTCACAGTGAACGTTCCCGACCCCAACTCAGGGCCCAGGAACTTTCCTTGGGAAAACTATTTTGCAGTACGCAGAAGACAAAAAATGGGGCAAAGTAAACAGAGCAAAGTAAACAATACACAGTTTACACAATACACAGTAGTCTTAAACAGTACACAGTTTAGGGTATAAAGGAAACAGGCAAACAGTATACAGCCAGTATGTGTGCATGCAATAATGCATTTATAAATAGGCAGTGCAAGGAAACAGTACATAGAAGAAGTTGCATATATACATTACTGCAAATGATAAATCACTGAAGTGATTAGGACACCGAAATTTTAACGCCGCTATCGGGATAATGAGTATAACCCTCTAGCACCCTACGTATCATACATGATACATTGTGTGAAATGGTGCCGTTGGCTGGGTAACCTGTTCATATGAATTTCTATCTTGTAAAACTATTCTGACATTGCATTATGAGATTTTAAAGCCTTTGCAATCATGTAGCAGGCCTAACATGCTCATACTATAAAACACGAAAGAATGCAACCCTTAGCTTCAAAGTCAAAGTCGGCCATGTATCACATGAGACATGGCGTATCTGGGATTTCAATTCTATATTTTCAGCTTTGAAAACTATGCAAAATGTAATTATGGTGTTCGGACACAAACTGGTATCAAGTTTTATGTGTGATATTGATGCTCAACTGCCAAATGTATCATACATGTATATGATACATGACCTTTCCGATGACCTTGACTTTGGAAAAATATAGAATCACCAGAATTTTTATCGGTTGCCTCATACCTTGCAAAATATGTCAAAATCAAAGTTTTATATAACACAATATAAGTGACAATATAAGTGGCACCTATTTCATATTAATATATATCTAAGTACTCAGTTTTCCATCACCAGAAACGTTTTTTACGTTTGACTAGTACCCATGACATAATTTGAGGGCTATTTTTAAGCTGAATTATATGTTGTGGTATTAAAATTATATGGTTACTGTGAAAAGCAAAATGTTCAATTAGCTGATATATCTTTAGATGTATTTTCTGCTAAAATTTATGATGTAGGTAATCGTCTAGACTTGCTCCAGTCGGATATATTAAATTGTTTGTCACATATAAATATCTTTTTTTTTTCTTTTTTATGTTCTATGTTTGGCTAGTCTAGAAATTTATTTTTCTCCTGAGGGTTTGTCTGAGATATTGAGATATAGAAATCAGCCCCATGCCTATAGACTAGCTCAAAAAAAAAATATGTATATTCAAGAAAATTTATAAAAAAAACAACAAATATGTGTATTTCTAAGCCTTCAGCAAGGCTAGTAATCGTCTAATTGATTAACAATCAACACATGTTTTAAGGTGTAAGAGTACACTCTAATTTTCTGTTGCCATTTAGAAGAAGGGGAATGACTTTTGTGACTTCCTGTTTGCTTCCCGACGTAACCCTTCCAAATGATCTACTCTAAAGTGACAGAAGAGTTGTACGATTTGAGAAGGGAGACAAAATGAAATCGGCGGAGTTGATAAATTTTAAAGATACACCCACTGACCTTAATTTGGTATTCATTTTCCTTGAAAAAAAAGAAAGAAACTAACTCTACCTACCTTCCCGCCTATCTAAATTAGTTAACACTAAGACGCACAGACCTGCATTATCCTATGTCCATCCTATCTTCATGTTATTATACAGCCTGCTTTACAGTATAACCTGCACTAAGCCTTATTCCCCCACTACATACATACAATTGGCTGCTTTCCTTACATGTGCTACATATTGCACTTAGAAGCTCTGGTATCAAACCCTATATATGTGCGTCCCTATACGTATTTGGTATCCAACCCTATATATATGCTTCCCTACACGTATTTCTACTACCATGCTTGCTACTTTTCGAAAGCCTGTACTTGTATTTCTAAATGAAGCTGTGCGTGTTATTTCAACAATTGGTGGCGCACTACTATTGACGTCACAGTGTTTTGTAAAATAGTTCCTAAGAAACACGAAAGAGCCTGATTTGAGTGTATGGCATGTGAAAGTTAAAGATATATGACTGTTCTGCCTGTTTCAGGTAGAGCTGGAGCTCAGAGACTACAATCTATGATGTTTTAACCTAATAAAAGTGGACCTATTTTGTATGCCAGAAAGAGGCAACAACCTAGGGGGTTTAAAAAAGACTGACAGCCTTGAAATTAGACAAAATGACCCCTGACTCAGATGTTTACATGTCATGCAATATTATATATCTGTGAGAGTCTAAAAAGCATCAGTGATTTAAAATTGAGAAATATTTACGAAAACAGGGCAAACGATACCTAATTTCTGGGACCTGAGACCAAGGGCCTGCGTCCAGGTCTGCTGGATGTTGGCGGTCTTGAAATTATAAGATCTTTTCAGAAGCATGAGAGAGAGGAATAGTGAGTGCTCCCGACCCCAACTTCGGGGCTCCGCCTCTGGAATTTTCGACGTTGTTGGAGGTAACCGAGGTTGTGGCCCCGTACATGCGCCAGAGCTGTACACTGCATACTAGGTGCACCCCCGTGGCAATGGGTTTGGAGGGGTCAAAATGGCGGTCAAAGTTTTGGCCATAGGGCTATTGTGCGAGTGGGGTACCTACTTCGGGGCTCCGCCTCTGGAATTTTCGACGTTGTTCGAGGTAACCGAGCCTTGCACAACACGCGCATATAAGGGCTCTACATGGCCCACTAGGTGCACCCCGGTGGCAATCGGTTTGGAGGGGTGAAAACGTGGGTTAAAGTTAGGTCCATATCGTCATAGTGGGAGCTCCCGACCCCAACTTCGGGGCTCCGCCTCTGGAATTTTCGACGTTGTTGGAGGAAACCGAGGTTGTGGCCCCGTACATGCGCCAGAGCTGTACACTGCCTACTAGGTGCACCCCCGTGGCAATGGGTTTGGAGGGGTCAAAATGGCGGTCAAAGTTTTGGCCATAGGGCTATTGTGCGAGTGGGGTACCTACTTCGGGGCTCCGCCTCTGGAATTTTCGACGTTGTTCGAGGTAACCGAGCCTTGCACAACACGCGCATATAAGGGCTCTACATGGCCCACTAGGTGCACCCCGGTGGCAATCGGTTTGGAGGGGTGAAAACGTGGGTTAAAGTTAGGTCCATATCGTCATAGTGGGTGCTCCCGACCCCAACTTCGGGGCTCCGCCTCTGGAATTTTCGACGTTGTTGGAGGTAACCGAGGTTGTGGCCCCGTACATGCGACAGAGCTGTACACTGCCTACTAGGTGCACCCCCGTGGCAATGGGTTTGGAGGGGTCAAAATGGCGGTCAAAGTTTTGGCCATAGGGCTATTGTGCGAGTGGGGTACCTACTTCGGGGCTCCGCCTCTGGAATTTTCGACGTTGTTCGAGGTAACCGAGCCTTGCACAACACGCGCATATAAGGGCTCGACATGGCCCACTAGGTGCACCCCGGTGGCAATCGGTTTGGAGGGGTGAAAACGTGGGTTAAAGTTAGGTCCATATCGTCATAGTGGGTGCTCCCGACCCCAACTTCGGGGCTCCGCCTCTGGAATTTTCGACGTTGTTGGAGGTAACCGAGGTTGTGGCCCCGTACATGCGCCAGAGCTGTACACTGCCTACTAGGTGCACCCCCGTGGCAATGGGTTTGGAGGGGTCAAAATGGCGGTCAAAGTTTTGGCCATAGGGCTATTGTGCGAGTGGGGTACCTACTTCGGGGCTCCGCCTCTGGAATTTTCGACGTTGTTCGAGGTAACCGAGCCTTGCACAACACGCGCATATAAGGGCTCGACATGGCCCACTAGGTGCACCCCGGTGGCAATCGGTTTGGAGGGGTGAAAACGTGGGTTAAAGTTAGGTCCATATCGTCATAGTGGGTGCTCCCGACCCCAACTTCGGGGCTCCGCCTCTGGAATTTTCGACGTTGTTGGAGGTAACCGAGGTTGTGGCCCCGTACATGCGCCAGAGCTGTACACTGCCTACTAGGTGCACCCCCGTGGCAATGGGTTTGGAGGGGTCAAAATGGCGGTCAAAGTTTTGGCCATAGGGCTATTGTGCGAGTGGGGTACCTACTTCGGGGCTCCGCCTCTGGAATTTTCGACGTTGTTCGAGGTAACCGAGCCTTGCACAACACGCGCATATAAGGGCTCTACATGGCCCACTAGGTGCACCCCGGTGGCAATCGGTTTGGAGGGGTGAAAACGTGGGTTAAAGTTAGGTCCATATCGTCATAGTGGGTGCTCCCGACCCCAACTTCGGGGCTCCGCCTCTGGAATTTTCGACGTTGTTGGAGGTAACCGAGGTTGTGGCCCCGTACATGCGCCAGAGCTGTACACTGCCTACTAGGTGCACCCCCGTGGCAATGGGTTTGGAGGGGTCAAAATGGCGGTCAAAGTTTTGGCCATAGGGCTATTGTGCGAGTGGGGTACCTACTTCGGGGCTCCGCCTCTGGAATTTTCGACGTTGTTCGAGGTAACCGAGCCTTGCACAACACGCGCATATAAGGGCTCTACATGGCCCACTAGGTGCACCCCGGTGGCAATCGGTTTGGAGGGGTGAAAACGTGGGTTAAAGTTAGGTCCATATCGTCATAGTGGGTGCTCCCGACCCCAACTTCGGGGCTCCGCCTCTGGAATTTTCGACGTTGTTGGAGGTAACCGAGGTTGTGGCCCCGTACATGCGCCAGAGCTGTACACTGCCTACTAGGTGCACCCCCGTGGCAATGGGTTTGGAGGGGTCAAAATGGCGGTCAAAGTTTTGGCCATAGGGCTATTGTGCGAGTGGGGTACCTACTTCGGGGCTCCGCCTCTGGAATTTTCGACGTTGTTCGAGGTAACCGAGCCTTGCACAACACGCGCATATAAGGGCTCTACATGGCCCACTAGGTGCACCCCGGTGGCAATCGGTTTGGAGGGGTGAAAACGTGGGTTAAAGTTAGGTCCATATCGTCATAGTGGGTGCTCCCGACCCCAACTTCGGGGCTCCGCCTCTGGAATTTTCGACGTTGTTGGAGGTAACCGAGGTTGTGGCCCCGTACATGCGCCAGAGCTGTACACTGCCTACTAGGTGCACCCCCGTGGCAATGGGTTTGGAGGGGTCAAAATGGCGGTCAAAGTTTTGGCCATAGGGCTATTGTGCGAGTGGGGTACCTACTTCGGGGCTCCGCCTCTGGAATTTTCGACGTTGTTCGAGGTAACCGAGCCTTGCACAACACGCGCATATAAGGGCTCTACATGGCCCACTAGGTGCACCCCGGTGGCAATCGGTTTGGAGGGGTGAAAACGTGGGTTAAAGTTAGGTCCATATCGTCATAGTGGGTGCTCCCGACCCCAACTTCGGGGCTCCGCCTCTGGAATTTTCGACGTTGTTGGAGGTAACCGAGGTTGTGGCCCCGTACATGCGCCAGAGCTGTACACTGCCTACTAGGTGCACCCCCGTGGCAATGGGTTTGGAGGGGTCAAAATGGCGGTCAAAGTTTTGGCCATAGGGCTATTGTGCGAGTTGGGTACCTACTTCGGGGCTCCGCCTCTGGAATTTTCGACGTTGTTCGAGGTAACCGAGCCTTGCACAACACGCGCATATAAGGGCTCTACATGGCCCACTAGGTGCACCCCGGTGGCAATCGGTTTGGAGGGGTGAAAACGTGGGTTAAAGTTAGGTCCATATCGTCATAGTGGGTGCTCCCGACCCCAACTTCGGGGCTCCGCCTCTGGAATTTTCGACGTTGTTGGAGGTAACCGAGGTTGTGGCCCCGTACATGCGCCAGAGCTGTACACTGCCTACTAGGTGCACCCCCGTGGCAATGGGTTTGGAGGGGTCAAAATGGCGGTCAAAGTTTTGGCCATAGGGCTATTGTGCGAGTGGGGTACCTACTTCGGGGCTCCGCCTCTGGAATTTTCGACGTTGTTCGAGGTAACCGAGCCTTGCACAACACGCGCATATAAGGGCTCTACATGGCCCACTAGGTGCACCCCGGTGGCAATCGGTTTGGAGGGGTGAAAACGTGGGTTAAAGTTAGGTCCATATCGTCATAGTGGGTGCTCCCGACCCCAACTTCGGGGCTCCGCCTCTGGAATTTTCGACGTTGTTGGAGGTAACCGAGGTTGTGGCCCCGTACATGCGCCAGAGCTGTACACTGCCTACTAGGTGCACCCCCGTGGCAATGGGTTTGGAGGGGTCAAAATGGCGGTCAAAGTTTTGGCCATAGGGCTATTGTGCGAGTGGGGTACCTACTTCGGGGCTCCGCCTCTGGAATTTTCGACGTTGTTCGAGGTAACCGAGCCTTGCACAACACGCGCATATAAGGGCTCTACATGGCCCACTAGGTGCACCCCGGTGGCAATCGGTTTGGAGGGGTGAAAACGTGGGTTAAAGTTAGGTCCATATCGTCATAGTGGGTGCTCCCGACCCCAACTTCGGGGCTCCGCCTCTGGAATTTTCGACGTTGTTGGAGGTAACCGAGGTTGTGGCCCCGTACATGCGCCAGAGCTGTACACTGCCTACTAGGTGCACCCCCGTGGCAATGGGTTTGGAGGGGTCAAAATGGCGGTCAAAGTTTTGGCCATAGGGCTATTGTGCGAGTGGGGTACCTACTTCGGGGCTCCGCCTCTGGAATTTTCGACGTTGTTCGAGGTAACCGAGCCTTGCACAACACGCGCATATAAGGGCTCTACATGGCCCACTAGGTACACCCCGGTGGCAATCGGTTTGGAGGGGTGAAAACGTGGGTTAAAGTTAGGTCCATATCGTCATAGTGGGTTCTCCCGACCCCAACTTCGGGGCTCCGCCTCTGGAATTTTCGACGTTGTTGGAGGTAACCGAGGTTGTGGCCCCGTACATGCGCCAGAGCTGTACACTGCCTACTAGGTGCACCCCCGTGGCAATGGGTTTGGAGGGGTCAAAATGGCGGTCAAAGTTTTGGCCATAGGGCTATTGTGCGAGTGGGGTACCTACTTCGGGGCTCCGCCTCTGGAATTTTCGACGTTGTTCGAGGTAACCGAGCCTTGCACAACACGCGCATATAAGGGCTCTACATGGCCCACTAGGTGCACCCCGGTGGCAATCGGTTTGGAGGGGTGAAAACGTGGGTTAAAGTTAGGTCCATATCGTCATAGTGGGTGCTCCCGACCCCAACTTCGGGGCTCCGCCTCTGGAATTTTCGACGTTGTTGGAGGTAACCGAGGTTGTGGCCCCGTACATGCGCCAGAGCTGTACACTGCCTACTAGGTGCACCCCCGTGGCAATGGGTTTGGAGGGGTCAAAATGGCGGTCAAAGTTTTGGCCATAGGGCTATTGTGCGAGTGGGGTACCTACTTCGGGGCTCCGCCTCTGGAATTTTCGACGTTGTTCGAGGTAACCGAGCCTTGCACAACACGCGCATATAAGGGCTCTACATGGCCCACTAGGTGCACCCCGGTGGCAATCGGTTTGGAGGGGTGAAAACGTGGGTTAAAGTTAGGTCCATATCGTCATAGTGGGTGCTCCCGACCCCAACTTCGGGGCTCCGCCTCTGGAATTTTCGACGTTGTTGGAGGTAACCGAGGTTGTGGCCCCGTACATGCGCCAGAGCTGTACACTGCCTACTAGGTGCACCCCCGTGGCAATGGGTTTGGAGGGGTCAAAATGGCGGTCAAAGTTTTGGCCATAGGGCTATTGTGCGAGTGGGGTACCTACTTCGGGGCTCCGCCTCTGGAATTTTCGACGTTGTTCGAGGTAACCGAGCCTTGCACAACACGCGCATATAAGGGCTCTACATGGCCCACTAGGTGCACCCCGGTGGCAATCGGTTTGGAGGGGTGAAAACGTGGGTTAAAGTTAGGTCCATATCGTCATAGTGGGTGCTCCCGACCCCAACTTCGGGGCTCCGCCTCTGGAATTTTCGACGTTGTTGGAGGTAACCGAGGTTGTGGCCCCGTACATGCGCCAGAGCTGTACACTGCCTACTAGGTGCACCCCCGTGGCAATGGGTTTGGAGGGGTCAAAATGGCGGTCAAAGTTTTGGCCATAGGGCTATTGTGCGAGTGGGGTACCTACTTCGGGGCTCCGCCTCTGGAATTTTCGACGTTGTTCGAGGTAACCGAGCCTTGCACAACACGCGCATATAAGGGCTCTACATGGCCCACTAGGTGCACCCCGGTGGCAATCGGTTTGGAGGGGTGAAAACGTGGGTTAAAGTTAGGTCCATATCGTCATAGTGGGTGCTCCCGACCCCAACTTCGGGGCTCCGCCTCTGGAATTTTCGACGTTGTTGGAGGTAACCGAGGTTGTGGCCCCGTACATGCGCCAGAGCTGTACACTGCCTACTAGGTGCACCCCCGTGGCAATGGGTTTGGAGGGGTCAAAATGGCGGTCAAAGTTTTGGCCATAGGGCTATTGTGCGAGTGGGGTACCTACTTCGGGGCTCCGCCTCTGGAATTTTCGACGTTGTTCGAGGTAACCGAGCCTTGCACAACACGCGCATATAAGGGCTCTACATGGCCCACTAGGTGCACCCCGGTGGCAATCGGTTTGGAGGGGTGAAAACGTGGGTTAAAGTTAGGTCCATATCGTCATAGTGGGTGCTCCCGACCCCAACTTCGGGGCTCCGCCTCTGGAATTTTCGACGTTGTTGGAGGTAACCGAGGTTGTGGCCCCGTACATGCGCCAGAGCTGTACACTGCCTACTAGGTGCACCCCCGTGGCAATGGGTTTGGAGGGGTCAAAATGGCGGTCAAAGTTTTGGCCATAGGGCTATTGTGCGAGTGGGGTACCTACTTCGGGGCTCCGCCTCTGGAATTTTCGACGTTGTTCGAGGTAACCGAGCCTTGCACAACACGCGCATATAAGGGCTCTACATGGCCCACTAGGTGCACCCCGGTGGCAATCGGTTTGGAGGGGTGAAAACGTGGGTTAAAGTTAGGTCCATATCGTCATAGTGGGTGCTCCCGACCCCAACTTCGGGGCTCCGCCTCTGGAATTTTCGACGTTGTTGGAGGTAACCGAGGTTGTGGCCCCGTACATGCGCCAGAGCTGTACACTGCCTACTAGGTGCACCCCCGTGGCAATGGGTTTGGAGGGGTCAAAATGGCGGTCAAAGTTTTGGCCATAGGGCTATTGTGCGAGTGGGGTACCTACTTCGGGGCTCCGCCTCTGGAATTTTCGACGTTGTTCGAGGTAACCGAGCCTTGCACAACACGCGCATATAAGGGCTCTACATGGCCCACTAGGTGCACCCCGGTGGCAATCGGTTTGGAGGGGTGAAAACGTGGGTTAAAGCTAGGTCCATATCGTCATAGTGGGTGCTCCCGACCCCAACTTCGGGGCTCCGCCTCTGGAATTTTCGACGTTGTTGGAGGTAACCGAGGTTGTGGCCCCGTACATGCGCCAGAGCTGTACACTGCCTACTAGGTGCACCCCCGTGGCAATGGGTTTGGAGGGGTCAAAATGGCGGTCAAAGTTTTGGCCATAGGGCTATTGTGCGAGTGGGGTACCTACTTCGGGGCTCCGCCTCTGGAATTTTCGACGTTGTTCGAGGTAACCGAGCCTTGCACAACACGCGCATATAAGGGCTCTACATGGCCCACTAGGTGCACCCCGGTGGCAATCGGTTTGGAGGGGTGAAAACGTGGGTTAAAGTTAGGTCCATATCGTCATAGTGGGTGCTCCCGACCCCACATTCGGGGCTCCGCCTCTGGAATTTTCGACGTTGTTGGAGGTAACCGAGGTTGTGGCCCCGTACATGCGCCAGAGCTGTACACTGCCTACTAGGTGCACCCCCGTGGCAATGGGTTTGGAGGGGTCAAAATGGCGGTCAAAGTTTTGGCCATAGGGCTATTGTGCGAGTGGGGTACCTACTTCGGGGCTCCGCCTCTGGAATTTTCGACGTTGTTCGAGGTAACCGAGCCTTGCACAACACGCGCATATAAGGGCTCTACATGGCCCACTAGGTGCACCCCGGTGGCAATCGGTTTGGAGGGGTGAAAACGTGGGTTAAAGTTAGGTCCATATCGTCATAGTGGGTGCTCCCGACCCCAACTTCGGGGCTCCGCCTCTGGAATTTTCGACGTTGTTGGAGGTAACCGAGGTTGTGGCCCCGTACATGCGCCAGAGCTGTACACTGCCTACTAGGTGCACCCCCGTGGCAATGGGTTTGGAGGGGTCAAAATGGCGGTCAAAGTTTTGGCCATAGGGCTATTGTGCGAGTGGGGTACCTACTTCGGGGCTCCGCCTCTGGAATTTTCGACGTTGTTCGAGGTAACCGAGCCTTGCACAACACGCGCATATAAGGGCTCTACATGGCCCACTAGGTGCACCCCGGTGGCAATCGGTTTGGAGGGGTGAAAACGTGGGTTAAAGTTAGGTCCATATCGTCATAGTGGGTGCTCCCGACCCCAACTTCGGGGCTCCGCCTCTGGAATTTTCGACGTTGTTGGAGGTAACCGAGGTTGTGGCCCCGTACATGCGCCAGAGCTGTACACTGCCTACTAGGTGCACCCCCGTGGCAATGGGTTTGGAGGGGTCAAAATGGCGGTCAAAGTTTTGGCCATAGGGCTATTGTGCGAGTGGGGTACCTACTTCGGGGCTCCGCCTCTGGAATTTTCGACGTTGTTCGAGGTAACCGAGCCTTGCACAACACGCGCATATAAGGGCTCTACATGGCCCACTAGGTGCACCCCGGTGCCAATCGGATTGGAGGGGTGAAAACGTGGGTTAAAGTTAGGTCCATATCGTCATAGTGGGTGCTCCCGACCCCAACTTCGGGGCTCCGCCTCTGGAATTTTCGACGTTGTTGGAGGTAACCGAGGTTGTGGCCCCGTACATGCGCCAGAGCTGTACACTGCCTACTAGGTGCACCCCCGTGGCAATGGGTTTGGAGGGGTCAAAATGGCGGTCAAAGTTTTGGCCATAGGGCTATTGTGCGAGTGGGGTACCTACTTCGGGGCTCCGCCTCTGGAATTTTCGACGTTGTTCGAGGTAACCGAGCCTTGCACAACACGCGCATATAAGGGCTCTACATGGCCCACTAGGTGCACCCCGGTGGCAATCGGTTTGGAGGGGTGAAAACGTGGGTTAAAGTTAGGTCCATATCGTCATAGTGGGTGCTCCCGACCCCAACTTCGGGGCTCCGCCTCTGGAATTTTCGACGTTGTTGGAGGTAACCGAGGTTGTGGCCCCGTACATGCGCCAGAGCTGTACACTGCCTACTAGGTGCACCCCCGTGGCAATGGGTTTGGAGGGGTCAAAATGGCGGTCAAAGTTTTGGCCATAGGGCTATTGTGCGAGTGGGGTACCTACTTCGGGGCTCCGCCTCTGGAATTTTCGACGTTGTTCGAGGTAACCGAGCCTTGCACAACACGCGCATATAAGGGCTCTACATGGCCCACTAGGTGCACCCCGGTGGCAATCGGTTTGGAGGGGTGAAAACGTGGGTTAAAGCTAGGTCCATATCGTCATAGTGGGTGCTCCCGACCCCAACTTCGGGGCTCCGCCTCTGGAATTTTCGACGTTGTTGGAGGTAACCGAGGTTGTGGCCCCGTACATGCGCCAGAGCTGTACACTGCCTACTAGGTGCACCCCCGTGGCAATGGGTTTGGAGGGGTCAAAATGGCGGTCAAAGTTTTGGCCATAGGGCTATTGTGCGAGTGGGGTACCTACTTCGGGGCTCCGCCTCTGGAATTTTCGACGTTGTTCGAGGTAACCGAGCCTTGCACAACACGCGCATATAAGGGCTCTACATGGCCCACTAGGTGCACCCCGGTGGCAATCGGTTTGGAGGGGTGAAAACGTGGGTTAAAGTTAGGTCCATATCGTCATAGTGGGTGCTCCCGACCCCAACTTCGGGGCTCCGCCTCTGGAATTTTCGACGTTGTTGGAGGTAACCGAGGTTGTGGCCCCGTACATGCGCCAGAGCTGTACACTGCCTACTAGGTGCACCCCCGTGGCAATGGGTTTGGAGGGGTCAAAATGGCGGTCAAAGTTTTGGCCATAGGGCTATTGTGCGAGTGGGGTACCTACTTCGGGGCTCCGCCTCTGGAATTTTCGACGTTGTTCGAGGTAACCGAGCCTTGCACAACACGCGCATATAAGGGCTCTACATGGCCCACTAGGTGCACCCCGGTGGCAATCGGTTTGGAGGGGTGAAAACGTGGGTTAAAGTTAGGTCCATATCGTCATAGTGGGTGCTCCCGACCCCAACTTCGGGGCTCCGCCTCTGGAATTTTCGACGTTGTTGGAGGTAACCGAGGTTGTGGCCCCGTACATGCGCCAGAGCTGTACACTGCCTACTAGGTGCACCCCCGTGGCAATGGGTTTGGAGGGGTCAAAATGGCGGTCAAAGTTTTGGCCATAGGGCTATTGTGCGAGTGGGGTACCTACTTCGGGGCTCCGCCTCTGGAATTTTCGACGTTGTTCGAGGTAACCGAGCCTTGCACAACACGCGCATATAAGGGCTCTACATGGCCCACTAGGTGCACCCCGGTGGCAATCGGTTTGGAGGGGTGAAAACGTGGGTTAAAGTTAGGTCCATATCGTCATAGTGGGTGCTCCCGACCCCAACTTCGGGGCTCCGCCTCTGGAATTTTCGACGTTGTTGGAGGTAACCGAGGTTGTGGCCCCGTACATGCGCCAGAGCTGTACACTGCCTACTAGGTGCACTCCCGTGGCAATGGGTTTGGAGGGGTCAAAATGGCGGTCAAAGTTTTGGCCATAGGGCTATTGTGCGAGTGGGGTACCTACTTCGGGGCTCCGCCTCTGGAATTTTCGACGTTGTTCGAGGTAACCGAGCCTTGCACAACACGCGCATATAAGGGCTCTACATGGCCCACTAGGTGCACCCCGGTGGCAATCGGATTGGAGGGGTGAAAACGTGGGTTAAAGTTAGGTCCATATCGTCATAGTGGGTGCTCCCGACCCCAACTTCGGGGCTCCGCCTCTGGAATTTTCGACGTTGTTGGAGGTAACCGAGGTTGTGGCCCCGTACATGCGCCAGAGCTGTACACTGCCTACTAGGTGCACCCCCGTGGCAATGGGTTTGGAGGGGTCAAAATGGCGGTCAAAGTTTTGGCCATAGGGCTATTGTGCGAGTGGGGTACCTACTTCGGGGCTCCGCCTCTGGAATTTTCGACGTTGTTCGAGGTAACCGAGCCTTGCACAACACGCGCATATAAGGGCTCTACATGGCCCACTAGGTGCACCCCGGTGGCAATCGGTTTGGAGGGGTGAAAACGTGGGTTAAAGTTAGGTCCATATCGTCATAGTGGGTGCTCCCGACCCCAACTTCGGGGCTCCGCCTCTGGAATTTTCGACGTTGTTGGAGGTAACCGAGGTTGTGGCCCCGTACATGCGCCAGAGCTGTACACTGCCTACTAGGTGCACCCCCGTGGCAATGGGTTTGGAGGGGTCAAAATGGCGGTCAAAGTTTTGGCCATAGGGCTATTGTGCGAGTGGGGTACCTACTTCGGGGCTCCGCCTCTGGAATTTTCGACGTTGTTCGAGGTAACCGAGCCTTGCACAACACGCGCATATAAGGGCTCTACATGGCCCACTAGGTGCACCCCGGTGGCAATCGGTTTGGAGGGGTGAAAACGTGGGTTAAAGTTAGGTCCATATCGTCATAGTGGGTGCTCCCGACCCCAACTTCGGGGCTCCGCCTCTGGAATTTTCGACGTTGTTGGAGGTAACCGAGGTTGTGGCCCCGTACATGCGCCAGAGCTGTACACTGCCTACTAGGTGCACCCCCGTGGCAATGGGTTTGGAGGGGTCAAAATGGCGGTCAAAGTTTTGGCCATAGGGCTATTGTGCGAGTGGGGTACCTACTTCGGGGCTCCGCCTCTGGAATTTTCGACGTTGTTCGAGGTAACCGAGCCTTGCACAACACGCGCATATAAGGGCTCTACATGGCCCACTAGGTGCACCCCGGTGGCAATCGGTTTGGAGGGGTGAAAACGTGGGTTAAAGTTAGGTCCATATCGTCATAGTGGGTGCTCCCGACCCCAACTTCGGGGTTCCGCCTCTGGAATTTTCGACGTTGTTGGAGGTAACCGAGGTTGTGGCCCCGTACATGCGCCAGAGCTGTACACTGCCTACTAGGTGCACCCCCGTGGCAATGGGTTTGGAGGGGTCAAAATGGCGGTCAAAGTTTTGGCCATAGGGCTATTGTGCGAGTGGGGTACCTACTTCGGGGCTCCGCCTCTGGAATTTTCGACGTTGTTCGAGGTAACCGAGCCTTGCACAACACGCGCATATAAGGGCTCTACATGGCCCACTAGGTGCACCCCGGTGGCAATCGGTTTGGAGGGGTGAAAACGTGGGTTAAAGTTAGGTCCATATCGTCATAGTGGGTGCTCCCGACCCCAACTTCGGGGCTCCGCCTCTGGAATTTTCGACGTTGTTGGAGGTAACCGAGGTTGTGGCCCCGTACATGCGCCAGAGCTGTACACTGCCTACTAGGTGCACCCCCGTGGCAATGGGTTTGGAGGGGTCAAAATGGCGGTCAAAGTTTTGGCCATAGGGCTATTGTGCGAGTGGGGTACCTACTTCGGGGCTCCGCCTCTGGAATTTTCGACGTTGTTCGAGGTAACCGAGCCTTGCACAACACGCGCATATAAGGGCTCTACATGGCCCACTAGGTGCATCCCGGTGGCAATCGGTTTGGAGGGGTGAAAACGTGGGTTAAAGTTAGGTCCATATCGTCATAGTGGGTGTCCCGACCCCAACTTCGGGGCTCCGCCTCTGGAATTTTCGACGTTGTTGGAGGTAACCGAGGTTGTGGCCCCGTACATGCGCCAGAGCTGTACATTGCCTACTAGGTGCACCCCCGTGGCAATGGGTTTGGAGGGGTCAAAATGGCGTCAAAGGTTTGGCCATAGAGCTATTGTGCGAGTGGGGTACCTACTTCGGGGTCCCTACTGCTGTACTGTTATACTGTTGTACAGCTATACTGCTGTACTTTTGTACTGCTAACTTCATACTGCTGTACTGCTGTACTGTTACTGCTAACTTCATACTGCTGTACTGTTGTACTGCTACTGCTAACTTCATACTGCTGTACTGCTCTACTGCTAACTTCACAGACGTATAATTATATACATGTATGTGTTTAACATTTTAATGCCTAACAGCCTAGCATCCCATTATTAGGAAGTATGCAAACAGTACAGATCCAGATCAGATGTTGCAGAATGCATCCAGCATCTGATAAGTGTCTGCACTATTTGTTTGAAGAAATTTGAAAAAAAAAATGGCTGATATATTTCAATTGGCATCCAGTAAATAAGCAAAGTCATACTTTTACATGAATGACAAAAATAATCAGGTGATTTACACTTTAGCTCCTAACAGTATATAAAATATGAGCATCCTGGTGCAACCTGATTTAATTTTGGGAACAAACAGCCATGGAATTTTTAAAAGGGGACAGAACTCTGTCAGTACTGACGAAAAAGAACATAAATACAAGCTTACTAATTTTCACAAACAATGCAATATGCAATTTCATCTAAAAGGGAAATGGCTCTGCAGAAAAATGCATTGCAAAATAATCTGTCATCAGATTGACTAACACATCAAATGCTAAACGTCAGCTCTCTACGTCAAACAGTTCAGAAGTTGGAAAATGCAAAAATTATTAAATAGACATAATTTTGGCATATTTTCACAAAATAACCCAAAAGTTAAGCAAGTGATCTACACCTGAGCCCCTAAAAGTATGTAAGATATGATCCTCCTGTTTTGAACTCAAGTTTTTTTCTCAGTTTTTTTTTCACCTTCGCAAGCCGAACTTGTTCAGTATTTTCATCTTCGCAAGCCATGGCTACTTAGTCCACCCTGTTCCTACGTACATAAGAACACAGTGGATTCAGTACCTTTGGCTTGCGAAGATGCAGTATTTTATAAACAATTTTTATCCTATGACGTCGCATCTGAGAGTGCAATAAAGCCATGCGTTAAAAACGATAATCCACTAGTAGATTGAATATGCAAATTACGTCGTAACGTTATACGCTGACGTCCATTAAAACGTCGCGTTTTCTAATGGCGAAATCATGACGTTTTGGTGCAAATTTTGCTAACAAAATGCGCTTTTAGTGTCATATGATAAATAGAATCTTGCATTCGTGCTCCTGTATTATTGAATTTATTAAACTCGTTGGGGAAAACCGATAAGATGCTCGGCAAAGCCTCGCATCTTATCATTTTCCCCAACTTGTTTAATAAATTCAATAATACATGAGCACTCGTGTAAGATCCTCTATATCATAAAGGAAGATAAGCTGTAAGTACAAAGCCGATGGCAGAAAAGTAATCGTTCTACCATTTTTTTTGTAGGCTCCTCATCCCCTTACCGACACATACGAGGGTTGATCCAGAAGTAATGTCAGTGCAGCTAAAAAAATCGCATAGAATAAAAAGAGAGCAACAAAATTTCGTATACAGGTACCTTAATCAATTTGCATTATGGTCTGAAGATGTCATAAAATATAGTTGACAGTTATCGAGATAAACAGAAGGCATGGTAACGACACGCACCGCACGTCAGTGACGTTGTTGACGTTCCAGACGAGGTTTCGATATTGTATCATGTTCAAATTAGCGTATTCATTGTTCCAGCATAGCACTAGTGTCTGTTCACCTACGTTTATCTCATCTTTCAATATTGTTTGAACAGCATCGCGGCTCATGTTCAAGAATTTGCCAAATATTCGAATTGCAGAACATCTATCTTCATATATGGGGTCCAAACAAGAGTGGCGTTATTGTCCGACAATGCCCATAAAGGTCCTCCGGGTTTCGGACGATCCTCTAGCAATTCATCTGTTCACTTGTAACCCTGATTGCACTTTTACACAAGCCTCATAATCACTATTATATCTTCACATATCTAACTAACAGCTCTAGAATCTCTAATGGTGATGTTCTGAATTTGTGGCAACACGGCGTATATACCCGCTGACTCGTTCGTCAGAAATCAACATTTTTTTTTTCATTCGGCCGTAACAAGCATAAGCACTTATTAGCGAACTTCAAACTGCAATGACGATATTAAAGTTTCAACAGTGGGAGGCAGAAATACATTTCGTCATTATATCAAATTTTCATCTGATTTGGCGAGTTAGTTTGATTATGATTTGTGACTGCCTTTGAAACTTATGTTCATATAATTAACTTTATTCTAACGTGCGGCGCGATAGCGTAGGTGGCATACTTTCTGACGCCCCAGGGATCTCCAGGAGTCTCAACACGTTTTGGCTGTCGAGTCCTCATCCTTGCTTCATCACGGTCTTTTCTTGATTTTAATTGTTGACCGCGATGACTCTCTGATTAGTTAGGGGACCTCCATACGTACCGAACTACCAACTAATTGTGTGCACCGCGGCGGAGGGTGAGGGTGAAGGTTTGGGCCCAGTAAAACCGGTTTAAACCCCCCCAGTAGTTATTACTGACCGCCCAAAGGCGGTACTTTCGTTGCGGTTGCATGTTTTATGTTCTGTGCTGTTTAATTTCTTGTGTTCTCATTTTAACCCTTCTATAATAAAACTAGAAGATAGGTAAAAATAGCTGTTAAATGTTTTTCGTATAATTTGCTTAGTCTGTTGTAACCCTTCTGTTGGTCTAAATTATTTAGTTCAATAAAGATAGCTGAGTTGCCACCTATTTGGGAAAGAGCTGCTGACTCGGCTTATGACTTGTAATTTATTGTTTGTTGGGATGTCTTTGTAAATCTTTCCCTTTGATGTTGGGGATAGGGTTTGGGATCTGATTCAGTCAGTTTCTGAAGTGTAGTTACTCTTTAAATTTGAATGTCTATATAATTGGAACGAAAAAAGATTCCAACTTTTATATTTATTCTTTTAATTAGAACTGAATTACAGTGTAGCTTGATAAAATGTTATAATAATGCTACGGCGAATAAGCGCGCAATGGCCTCAGTGACATTACTTCTGGACCAACCTTTTTATTTTCTCACATATCGTGTAATTTTCATATTTCACTTTTACATTTTTTGTGAAATAATATACGAGCCGCGACACGAGAAAACCATCAATGTGGTTGTGCGCCCAGCACAGACTCAGATAAGCCTGGGTATTCGCCAAGTTTGATCAGATTCTTTTTAAGTGCTCAATGGGTAGCTAAGGGTCTAAGCTACCTACATGCGGACAGCGAAGGCTCTGATCAGACTGGGCGGATGTCCAGGCTGATCTGAGTCTGCGCTGGGCGCACAACCACATTGTTGGTTTTGTCGCGTCGCGGCTGATACATTGTATGTATGTATCATTTTTATCCTCTGTCCATCTTTCATGGTCCCAGCAGTTACGGTTCTTTGGTTATACAACGTCCCTAAGATGTTACATACGAACAGTCAGACGGACGAACCGTCAAGCCCAAATCAATTTGCCAACTCATAAATACGAAGGGAAGAGAAAAAGGCAAACACTTCATTTGATATGAACAAAACCATGTTATCTTTTTTTCTCAACATGCAAAACATCAACTTGACTGCATCATGGACTTGATGTCAGGGCTTGTCACAAGTCTGAACCGGAGCATGCCGACGTCACAATAGCGTCAGCCAACGTTACCCGTTTTCGGAACACAGTCACTCCTAGAAGTATAAACCACCATGCCGAACACTTCATATGATGGATCCATTTATCATCGGATTCACATGTTAACACCAGTCACTGCCCAGTTTCTTAACAGAGTTCAGGATGAACATTTCAGCTCTTCGAAGCTCTTGATGCCCCTTAACTCTACCTTGATTCGGGGAAGAGTACAAAGTCCATCGGGGCTAAATTTGGACTGTAGGGCGGATGTGTAATCTAGTCGAAACCAAGGGGCCCGATCTCTAGCTCTGTCGATTGATTGATTGTTTTGGGTATAACGGCCCTTTGAGACAGTATTTCAGTCTATATCGGACCGTCTCCCAGAGAGAGGGAGATAGAAAAGAGAAATGATGGTAGAGAGAGAAAAATGTCCAAACAACCCCACCCGCACCACTGCAAGCACAGTAGGCCCTTGCCCTTCTTTTATCCAAATAAGTAGGACGCCCCGGCACTGGAAGCTATACCCAGCACCATGGCACCACCCAACCACCCCCTCTAGCTCTGTCATCCCCGCTTTAGGGGCAGGCGCGCTGTCCTGTTGAACTACAGTTTTCTCGATCTGCTCAACGATTTCTGTTCGTTTCTTCCGACTAGAGTTCTTTCGGATAATACGTATCTGTAAACGTAGACGTATCTGAACGTATCGGGACGTATCGGAAAGAGATCGATCAGTTGTCTTAAATTCAATTTCCATTCGAGGATTTTTAAGCTAGCTGGGCACCAGAGGCACATGGGGGCTACTCAGGACAATCCAGATTAGTTGTTTAACTCACAGGTGGCTATCAGGATGAAGAACTGACCTGAATTCTAGGCCAATCTTCAAGTTCGGACGAAAGTTGTGATTTAAGTAAGTTGTCGTAAGTTAGAATAACGGCATAAAGTGAGCTGCCAACGGTCTTCTATAGTTTTAAGTCGATTCCGACTATTGCACAATGTCCCAGGCACCAGTGCTCGGCCGGAAGGCCCTGAAAATGGCCAAGAGTCAGAGACAAAGGGCCTGCCTCCTGACCACTGTCTGTCTGCTGATTGGTTTGGTGAACTGCTGATGACGTAGTTTCGGCGGTCCTCTTCAGAGCCATAGGAGCCTCAACCCCCCATCATGCCGACGGTCCAACTTCCAAGGTTCCCAGGGGGTAATGATGGTTGACGTGTAAGTGAGCATTGTGGTCCACAGCCTCTCTTCCCCATCCGACCTTGGGTAGCCATCCCGAGGATAGATAACCAGCCGCTGGTGGTGTAACGATTCATATCACGTCATAGCTAGCACATGGGTCGTCGATGCGCTAGTGGATCCGTTGGTACTCGAGTCCACCTGTATCGTTGCAAAGGGATTCTTCTACCGTCTCAGCCGTTGACTGATTTATTCTTTGGGAATTTATTCCGTTTTGCAGTAACTTATTTTTTTTTTGAATTCTCATACGAATGTTCCCCAGGAGGCTCAGCGGAACAAATCCATAAGTGCACACTCCTGGTACCGAGTCTGAATATCTGTCCCCTTTCCAAGTCGAAGAGGAGAATCGTTGTTGTTGCAATTCTGTAACCAAGCTGCCCGACTGTTTTTTTTGTGTTTTTTTTTTTGTGTTTTTTTTTAATTCTCTGAGTTTCCGTTCAAATAATAAATCACTTTCATAGACAGTTGACTTACTAAGTTTGCATATGAAATAAATTGATAAAGAGAAACTATTTTAGAAACCTTCCGATTATAAATCATTTTCTTACAATACCTCATATGTTTTACATTATATATATATATTGATAATTTCAGCTAACAGGAAGAATAAGCTGATGAAATTATGTTTTTCTTAATTCATTACAACACTTACATATTATTTATTCAAGGGAAGTAATAATGTTCATAGTGTGCTCTTACAAGAAGTAGCTTGAACAAAATACCGAGGCCATAGGGGTGATAGGTGGCTATTTTGGGTGGGTGAGGGGTCACGGGATAATTGTTGCACCTGCTTTAGCAAGGTGCGATATAGGCGTCCGGTTTTCCGTCCGTCCGTCAACCCGTCCGTCCGTCCGTTCACAGTTACGTCGACCCTAGCATTTAAGTCCATTCAAATGACATTTTCTCCAAAACCAATGCATCCATGGTTCTCAAATTTCAATTGCTGCATGACCAGATTGCAGGGCTTTAGCATGGTTAAAGTCAGATGGCTGCTGTTACTGAAAATAGCAAAAACAATAAAACCAACTTTTTATCCAGAACCACTTGGTATATTTGGTTGACATTTTGCAAGGAGCATCAGTTGGGCCTTGGTTTTATTTAAGATTGTCTCCCTAGTTTATTTCATGTTTTCAGAAACAAATATTTTAACAAAATTTCGTTAAACAATATGTAATAATTTCATAATTAACCGTTCAAGCTTTGGAGAAATGCATGGTTTTTTTTTTCCGAAAAATGTGAAACGAAAAATAATCTTCAAATTAAATTGCAAATTACCTACTTCCTCACGGCCTGTAAGAGTATCGATTTTGACCTCATGTGTCATGTGATCAAGTACAGGTATTTTTCTTATTGGTGCACGTGATTGTGACGTATGAATAAATTATTTTTGTCCAATAATGCGATTTCGAGCGCGGTCCGTGATAGTTAAAAAAATTATCTTATTTTTTGTTTAAAGTCAGTTTTAGCAAATATTATTATCTAAACTCTATTTCAAATGTATAGTTACATTATGTCGGAGGTATTGCATGAAATATGTCATCACATTTTTTTTTCTGTTATTATCATCAAGGGAGTAAATCTTTAAAATAAAAAAAATGAAGAGGAATTAGGTCACAGTGACATACTTTCTGTTAACAAGCCTTATTTTGCTAAAACTCTAATATCTCAAGTAAATACAAACGGATTTTGGTCAGATTTGGTCAAAATTGCCCATTAATGAAGTTCTGTCAAATTAAGTGATTCGAAACCATCTAATATGGCCGCCAGCCACCGTTACTAAAAATGGAAAAACATGAAAATGTCAATTTTTCTAGAACCACTGAATGAAATTGCATCAAATTTATTCCAAAATGATCCTTGCATGAAGCTACTTCAAGATGTTTCAAATTGACCATCCAAAACAGCCGCCATCCACCGCTACTAAAAATAGCGAAAAACATGAAAACGATATCTCAAATACTAATGAATGGATTTTGACCAAATTTACACGTGTGACACAATGATGCTTTAATTGAGTTTTTAATGTGAAGGTGCAAAGCAGGTGCGACATAGTGTTTCGCGGAACTCTTGTTTTACGTATGGGCTCTAATAAGCAAGGCATTGTAATTCTTGTTTAAACTACACCATGAAACTCTTAAAGCTTAAAGGCCAAATTGCAGTATCATGGTAAACATTCATGAAATATTTTATTATGAGGTATCGGTGCAAGGATCACAGTGCTAACTTTAAACAAATAAAACAAGCTTGAGTTCCACATAGAACGGATTTGAAAATTGATTTTGGTCACACTTTCGATATCATAAGCATGATTTAAATGGTAAAAATACAATGCACAGGCATGGGACCCATTAAATGTCCCGCTTTTTGCATCTGTCGAAAGGGAATCAGAAAATGATTGGTTGGTTTGTTTTGGGTTTAATGGCTCTTTGAGACATTATTTCAGACTATGTCGAGCCTTCTTCTCCCAGAGAGAGGGTGATAGAAAATAGAGATAGACGAGAGAACAAAATAGCCAAACAACCCCGACCCGCATCTACTGCAAGCACAGTAGGGCTATCCAAATAGGTAGTATGCACTGAGAGTTACCCAATAGTCGTTGCTTTTTCTTTCTGTATTGGAATATAACTAGCGGTTGAAGGCTCATTTGCTCTGTCATTATTTTACAGCGAGGTACCGCTGCAAGCCTTTTTACTACAGTTTCGAAGTTGTAAATAACGTTTTTTTTTTAGTTTCACATAATACACTTGTGAGAATTAATATAAAATGTCATTTTAGAAGGCAACTGAAATGACCGACTTTCGATATCATACACCTGACAGAAAATAATTAAATAAATAAATGAAAATACAATGAATAGCATGAGACTCCTTTCGTTGTCCTGTTTTTGTTTATACTACAATGCTCGACGTGGATCCGGAAATTGAAAACTGTATTTTGTGGAGCAGTTTTTTTTATTTTTCAAAAACATGTTCTCCTTGTGTTTGCAAATTATTTGACTCAATTGATACACATGAACCCAAATTTTACCACCAAACGTGAAGGTTAATTCGCTTTGCATAGGGATTTGAGTTTAGTCGTTTTACGTTGTTCCTAAACGGAAATATTTTCGCTGTCACAAGCTTGAAGAAAATGGTAAAAATACAATGTAAAAATATGGGTCCCCTTTCATTGTCCCGCTTTCGTTTATATTGAAAATCTCGACGGGCAACCAGGAAGCTTTTTTTCATTGTTCCAAAAACATGTTACCTCTACTTTCAGCCAGTTATATGACTCAATATATGTACATAAGCCTAGTTTTTTTATCAAAGGATTTATGTTTAGATATATTTACCACTGATAGGACTATGGAGACTCTAAAGATGTTAGCCCGGAACCTAACTTACAGAGACAATTATTACTTGCAACCCATTCCTCTGTCCATTTAACAAAACTCCGAACGGTAAAAAAGAAATCATTGGTAAACTGGGTTAAAGCAGGACAAGGTCTACCGTGCTTGCAGTAGGTGCGGGTGAAGACTGTTTGACTTTTTTTTCTCTCTCTCTCGTCTGTCTTGTCCACTATCTCTGGCAGGCAACTCGTTATAGACTGAAATACTACCCCAAAGGCCTTTTACACCCTATAAAGCAAACGACCAGCCGAGGAAATACTAAACAAAACATTAGGACATTGCCTGTTGAAGCTGTTCAATATAACTGAGTACAAGGGAGGATATTATTGTAGTCAAGGGAGGAAATCATTGTTCGCCAAATTTGGGCTAATAACAATAACTTCAAAGAGTATGGAAACGAAAGTGTGACAGTCGAACGAAAAGACGGACGGACATGCACTATTTCCAAAATCATCCAATTGTTAAGCGGCTGAGGACAATGAACTATTGGGCAGACATACACCAAATCTCTTAAACAAAACTAAAAGCCATAATTGTATGTAAATCAAATGCATCTATCTTCTGCAAACTAACATTTGACGGTATTATATAGATGCGTTTCAAAATTGAAATAATGATTTCTCCCTCTCCGATACGTCCCGATACAGCTACATATACAGCTGCGTCTTATCCGAAAGAACTCTAGAATCTGGAATGCATAATATCTCGCCTAAGCATCTGGAAAGACAATAGAACAACGGATTCGCTATGTGAAACCGCGTAAATACATTTTGTTGAATAAATCATTATGTTCACTTTCAGCGTTTCTTTCAACAAATAATGTAAAGTTATTAATATAAATATCAGAACAAACCTTTAAATACGAAGATGAGTTCACTGTCTGGCCGTCAGGAACAAAGTGTGTTAAGAGAATCCCCATCTGCTCTATGAACATGATACACGTGTTTGCCGGCTGATTTACAAATTCTGACCTTCTTTGGAGGAGCTGATCTTTTAACGGCCTGCATACGCGACTGTTGTTTGGTTTCCGGGTCGGAGTAGTAAAGCCAAGTCTCCTTTGTGGTGATGACCGGTCAAGGAAATTTTCGCCTTCTGCTCAACGCCTATGATGCTGACACTCTCTTCTTCTGGTCATCTTCTGTGAGCAGCCGTGGTAAATAGCACGCACATACACGTGTCATATTTTATGCACTGTAGCGATCCCTATTTCCCTTGCAGTCTGGCGCGCATCTTGTTTTAAGTACCGTTCCGTGTAAGGATCAGGCAGATGGTGGAAAGTGACATGTCTCAGATATCGTTGAAACTTATTGTATAGTTGCGTATTGATGAAAAAATAACTCATGCAAAATATTTCCAGTTTCTATCAAACCGTTGCCATGGTAACCAGTATAATGCATTTTGAGCGAAAATCACACAGTTTTATAAAATAATTTATGTTTTTAGCACAAATTTAAGCTAATGTCTACTCATATATATTTCATGTTCAAATAAACAGTTTATACACTATGAATATTTGAGGTATCCCGCAAATATTCAAATTAAATCTTATGCTTTTTCACATGTTGGTTGATCTTATCACTGAAAGAAACAGGGTAGGGTCAGCGTTTTTTTGCCAAATTCTCAAAAATGAGATTTTTTAGCATTTTTGAATGCATTTATCTTCTGTCAGGAACGCCATATAGCAAAGCGGATGTTACCCGAGTAAAGTCAGTTGTCCCCTCAAACAAAATGTAGATTCAGATATCTGTGTTTTGGGGGTATCTTTTAAAATAATTGGCTTTGAATATCACCACTTGATCAAAAGTGAAAAACTTCCTGATTTCACGAACCTTGTAGAATGCACTGATAGCTTGCATTATTAGTGTGTAAAAGTGCACATTAACATTCATGAATACTGATGAAAGAACCAGAAAATGTGGTTACCTTCAGAAATGAATGCAATGCATATTCTAAGGGATCTAAGTACCCCACCAACTTATAAAGCACTGTAAAATCAATGTGAAACTCAGGTACTTCGCCAAAACTAGCATGACTAAGATATGGCTGGGAAATGTGTAAGAATTTATTTTAATTAAAAATGAAACCGATACAAAGTAAGTATCGTGTCTTTTAAAACCGTTGCCATAGTAACCGAGATAACAAATATTTGAACAAAAATCATGTAATTCTTTGGTAAAAATCTACTTTTTAGCATATTTTCAAGCCAATGTCTACTTAAATATATGCCTCTAAAGTTTGTTTATAGCTTAACCTTATAAATGTCTGATATAACGATAAAATATTTAACTACAAACCAATGCGTTTAGACATTTTCAGTTTACGTTATTACTACAAGAAACAATTAAGATTATCATTTGAAAAATCTTCCAAAACAGATTTTTGCATTTTTTATGCATTCATTATCTGGCATTAACACAACTCAGCACAACAGCTGTTTTACGTATGAAATCAATTTCATCACAATCTAGATATTGTTTAAAATAATTGGCTTTGAATTTCACCACTTTTACAAAACTGGAAAACCTTCTAATTTCACAAACCTTGTAGAATGCACTAGCCGCTTGCATTAATAGTGTGTAAATGTGCATATAAACATTCATGAATACTTATGAAAAACCAACGAAATCTGGTTACATTCAGAAATGAATACAATGCATATTGTAAGGGGTCTAAGTACCCAACCCACTTATAAAGCACTGTAAAATCAATGTGAAACTCAGATGGTTAGTCAAAACTAAAATGTCTAAGATATGGCTGGAAAAATGTGTAAGAATTTATTTTAATTAAGAATGTAACTGAAACATAGTATGTATAGCGTGTTTAAAAACCGTTGCCATGGTAACCGAGATAACAAATTTTGAACAAAAATCATGTTATTCTTTGGTAAAAATCTACTTTTTGGCATATTTTCCAGCCAGTGTCTACTTATACAAAATGTATGACTTACTCTAAAGATTGTCTATACCATAACCTCATAAATGTACATATGAAATCAATTTTATCACAATCTAGATATAAAATTAAATGTCTGTGTATTTGAGCGATGTTTACTGCATAAATGGCCGTGATATTTATTATATTCAAAAAGTTTGAAAACTTCAAAATTTCTCAAAATATAAGAACTGCACAAGTATAATGCATGTTAATGTTTAAAAATTGCTTTTAAATAGTCATAAATAATTCCAGTAGAACTATGACTGCTGATAGCCCTCAGAAAGGAATGAATATTCTTTGGGGTCTAACTATCCCACCAACTGTAAGCACTACATCAATGAATGTCATCCTCAGTTAGTCAGTGTAACTCTACATGTTTCAGCTATGGCTTATATTTCATGTATATCTGCCACTTGACAAACCATTTGCAAAGTGTAACTGGTAATTGAATATAGAATATAGAATAACTTTTAATATGGGCTTTCATGACCAGTCAGGATTATTTAAAGTGCTAAAGCGGCCTTAACCACAAAGACAGGATGGCCCCCAAGGTAGATTGAAAAATGAAATAAATTTTAACTTCTTCACATTTTTAAACAATGGTCATGTCCAGACTTCTTCTCCATTTAAAGCAATGGTCTAGACCAGAACACTTCATATTCAAAAGAATTACTTGTACTCTGTAAATATCTGATGCATCAAGATAATACATGTATTTAATTTTAACCTGTTTCAATCCTTGTGTTTGATTCGTGCAATACTGAATCAAACATGGTTGGTTCGATATTTTTGTCAAGATATCTTTAAATTATGATTTTAGCATTTTTACTGCATTTTGACATCTATCAAGCAATACAATAGCGAAAGTGTAACTTTCCGCTAAAGGTCAGTCATCAGAAACATTGCTTATTCAGATTTCTGTGATTTTGAGAAAACACACACCCAAAAAGTTAAGTTTCATTTGGCTGAACGGTTTAAGCTTTTGACAAAGTCAGATATGGCCGTTTTTGGCTATAAAGGCCAATAACTCTGTGTTGGAGTAATGTAAGTTGTTGTAGACTTAATGCAAATTCTGTTCATCTAAACGAATAGTGACAATCAAATCAAAGATGAATAAGATATCCTTTGAGACATTTCCCTAGCGATAGAAAAAAATGTCAGTATTTTATGAAATGAAACGGCAATGCTTTTAAGCCACTATCATAAAATTCCTCATCTTCAGTTAACAACAAGGCTGGAAAGGAACAAAAACAATTAAGCCACCAGCTCTGTTCCCCCCTCCCCCTCCCCCCCCCCCCCCCCCCCCCCCCACCAAAAAAAAAAGTGTCAGCTCTTTCCCAGGAGGTTGCCACAATGTAAATAGCCAAAGCCTACGAGTAAACGGCTAACAATGGAAATTAGAAACCAAATCACCCCAGGAGCACCACCAAAATTAAATTACATAGTTTGTCTGTGTTAAGGACTTCTATCTTAAGCTTATCAGGCTATGCTCCATACAAAAATACATACATGTATTTGCACTCATGGTCAAACTAACTACAAAATGAAAAATCTGGACTGGATGGATCTGTCTGAGATTTCATGGTGTCCTGCTTACTTGCAAGTTTGATGAAGATCAGGTTAAATCTGCCGGACAACACTGAAACAGTCCGTTTGTTCCTGAACAGAAGGGGTTTATAGTTAGACTTAAACTGTTGTACAGCAAGTTTCGAGGGTATTTGCTTGTTGGTTCCAAAGATAAATTTTAATGATTAGAAGGTTCATAGGTGAGCTTATAAGATAGGCATTCATCCGTTGTTGATCCGTCCGACTATTATCAACATATTCAAATGATATCTTCTCTGAACCCGTGAAGCTGTTTCTTGCCATACTTTACTTATAAATTTTACATATAGTATGTATAGGAAGTGGTGGCATGGTTGCGCAGGTAAGGGGTGGGGACAGGGTTGGTCGTTGGGGGCACCACAAATGACATGACAACAGTTCCCTTCCACCTAGTCCTGCCTTCAGCTGCCCTAGTTGTGCTATCAAAGTCCATCTTTGAACACTCCTTAATATTGTCTTCCCAGCTCTTTCTCAGTATACCTCTTCTTCTATTTCCTTTCACTGTGCCCTGTAGAATTGTCTTTGATAAGCCAGAAGACATTCAGATGTGACAATGCCACCTTAGTTTCCGTTTCTTGACAATAGTCAGGAGTTCATCACTTTCTTAAATGGATGCTTGGATCGTTCTTAGAATTTACTCATTTGTTGCATGGTCCTTATATGTGATGTTCAGTAACCTCCGGTAGCTTCTTATCCTAAAGGCCCGCATTGTTTTCACTAACTCTGCTGTCAAGGTCCATGACTCAAAAGCATACAAAAATATGGATATGACAAGGGAGCACATAAGTTTCACTTTTGCTCCCAGCGATCATCTTGGACATTGCTCCAAGGCATTAGAAGCGTTCTACCATTCCAAACTTCTGTCCTTTTACCTTGATCTCTCTGTCTGGATGTCATTGGTACTGTTTTTCATTACCATCATGGAGAACTTTACTGGGAACTTCAGCTTATATGGTAGTTGTTCCCACCCCGTATAAAGAACTGACCAGTCAGATTCAATTCTGGTTGTCGGCCATTACACGCTTTGATGAAAGCTTGAAACCAGCTACAGCTTCAGTTTCCACGGCTCGATGCATGGTAACTTTAGCACGATCACGTGATATTACTTTAGTCCGTACTGCTGGTGATCATTTGCAAATGTACGTACTATAGGACGAGCAATAGTTCGAAGTTAAGTCAGCCCATGGTGTATCTTGGGTAAAATTCAGCCTGACGGAGCCTGTCTCTCCCCAGCCTGTTTATGTTGACCACAGCCAAATTCCATCGTAACTAAATGGTTCGCTTTGTTCATGAATTTATGGGCGTTGACTTAAGATTTCTTCCACATTGACTGTTGACTTCTTCTAACTGACCTCTACGGTTGGGATCTCGCGTAGGTGAGAACGTCTTGTTTCCTCCCAGCAAGTCACTGACTTGATCACTGCATCAGATACTAGAAATGTTTTTGATAAAAACAGATGTACCCACCTGTGCTTTCCCAGCAGTATCATTTTTCCTAAATATTGCCATGTTAAGACCTCCTGTGACCTTGAAAAACAGGGTCAGGGTCACCAAACTTCCATCTCAGGTTTATACACTTGTCTATGTTTAGTCATAATACATAAATCCCTTCTGGAGGTATGTTGCAGACAAGCCATTTTTCAACATCCTTTGACCTCTTGTGACCTTGAAAATTAGGTTTAGGTCACCAAAATTTAATCAGTTCTTTTCCATCTCCCAGTGATATATGGGGCGAGTTAGGTTAAAATCCACCCATCCATTCATGAGATATGGGCAAACAAGCCACTTTTAACATTCTTTGACTTCCTGTGACCTTTAAAATAGGGTCATGGTCACTAAAATATAATCAGTTCTTTTGCATCTCTCAGTGAAATACCTGTGAAAGTTTGGTTTAAATCCGTTTATACATTCAGAAGACAAAGGGCAGTCAAGGCATTTTCAACACTCTTAGACCTCTTGTGACCTTGAAAATGATATCAAGGTCACCAAAACCTAATCCGTTCTTTTCCATTTCCCAGTGATATAATTATGCAAATTTGATTTAAATCCATTCATCCATTCAGGAGAAGTGCAGAGAAGCCATTTTTTCAACATTCTTTCACCTCCTGTGACCTTACAAAAGGGTCAAGGTCACCAAAATCTAATCAGATTTCCCCCTTACCCAGTAATATATCTATGCAGATTTGGTCAAAATCTACTTATCCTTTCAGGAGATAGAATGCAGACAAGAAGCTACGCAGACACTGACGCCGACGGGATCTGCACCAAAAACAATATAAATAAATAACCAAACTCAAAGGTTTCTGATGATTGGGCCTATCCTTACCTACATTGATCCCTGAAATCTAGATGGTGTACCAAGCTGAGCAAGCAAGGCTTGCTCGAGTCTTTCCGGTAACATATGACTGTTGAACTCAAGTTGGAGCTCTATACAGGCCGCTGACTTCTACTAGGAAGACTTCCACACGGCGATGCTAGTTTCACAGTTGATCAAAAGGATGTAACTCCATAAAATAAGGAAGGAGGAGCAAATATTCTTAAACTTGTCATGCCCTCTTAACCTATTTCACTCAAGTTTTACAAGATGTACCAAAAGCTTACAAATTTATGGTGCCCACGAGAAAAGTCTTAAAACTAGGCAAAGGGATATAACACCAAAAATAAGGAAAGGAAAGCATTAATACATATGTGACACCCCAATTCAACCTATTACACATTTCTATAAACTTTACAGTTACCTTGTTATGGCTTGCAGAAGAACAGCCTTAGAAATTAGTCAAAGGCACGTATTCCAAGAATAAGTAAGGCAAAGCAACCATTGTTACATGTGACATCGTCTTAATCTTACATACATTGCTGTCAAGTTTCATCATGACTACCTAAGGGTTTCTTAGTTATGGGGAGTATGACAATAGTCTAAAAAATAATCGAAGGAATGTAACTCCGAAAGTAAGTAAAGGGGAGCAACAATTCTTGTGTGAAACACACTGTCTATACCGAAGCTTCATTATTATATTCCAAAGAGTAGCCTAGTAATGGAATGCACAACAATAATCTTACAAACTGCCATAGTCCGTTTTTTCAAAAGGGTGTAACTCTGCTAAAAATCATTGGTGTGTAACCTCCAAACAACATGCGCTACTATCATAGCTTGATTATTTACAAAATTTAAACTTGATATTGAATAAAAACTGTATGAGAAGTTATCCGGAAAGGAACATGCTAAAAATCCAAGTAAAGAGCTGTAACTCTGCTGTAAATCATTGTAGCATAACATCGAACCAATATGCGCTGCTCCATTACATAGTCTTACTATATACAAAGTTTCAGCTCAATCGGATTAAACAGTAAAAGGAGTTATCCAGAAACGAAAAGTCAAGGATGGACGGCAGCGCCATAGCATAATATGTCCCGTTTTTGCAAACGGCACAAACATGTTACTTTAGTGGTCCTGTACAAAATATACCGTTTACGTTGTAACCACTTAATTTGGCCAGACAGAGAATTTCCCACAAGAAGATGTTTTATGAATGGTTATGGCCGGACAACATGCAAAATGCTTAACCAAAATTCGCCTATGCATATAAAATGTTCGGGTGTGTTAAACAAAAGCAATTGTCATATTTACATAAAATGGTAAAAAAGTGACTCATAATTAATGATAGTACTTTGTATGTTAATCTAAATATGCATATTTCAAAGGACCAGGTATGATTTGGGCCATATTTGGCCCCCTCATTTATGAATTTTCAAAATTGCACTTCTTCAACTTCTGTTCATGTAATGTATGAGTTAAAACCTTTAACCATCAATCCTGGCTAAAATAATCTATACTCTAATGATATTTAACTTCTTCTGAGCCTCTAAATGTACCCCTCCTCAGCTGATTTTGGCAATTTCGGCCATTTTTGGCTTGCATTTGGGCCGAAAACTACCTGAGCGCAGGCAAGTGCACAGCTGAATTTTTGCTTAATAATGCATTTTAAGAACATCAACAATGTGTGAAAAAATCAGCTGTGCACTTGCCTGCGCTGACACCTAATATTAAACTTTTCTAAATAAAATAACGTCATTGACAACGGTTGCCTTACAAGGACGCGCGTGCGACAGGAACTCTTTTGGCAGTGAAGGTAGACAATCTACGGATCGCCAAGAAATTTTACTAAATAAAAAACCAAAACAGACCGCTTTACCTTCTTTTTGATAAGTAATACCAGAATATATTATGCAAAACATAGTTTTTCGCTTCTTCATTCATGACGACGCTTGACCTATTGTCAGAAACAACTCCTGATTCTGAAGGATACTTGCAACTGCAATGTTGTTGCAATCGGACAGCGAATAAAAGACAGGACCGAAAGACGGTACTTGTACTACCGCTGAGGCACTTGGGGAACGTCGCTAGGAGAATTGAAATAGTAATAGTAAGTAGTAGCAGTACGATATTTGTACTCATGAATCCATTAATTGGTGTAGGTGGTGTCGGGTGATGGGAGATAGGTGTGTGTTTCTGTGTATGTGGGTGGGAAGTTGGGGGGGGGGGGGTCGCAGAAATATGCTTCAGATCTCAAATCATCAAACAATATTTTTTATGCATATCACTTGTAAGATTCTCCTTAAATTGTATCTTAGATATGCTCCCATTTCATAAATAAAACCAAGTAACATCAAATTGGGTATTGTCTGACTGAGAAATGACGGGGTCACGCCCGTTTTTCAATATATCTGCTGGATATACTTTACCTACAGATATTCCGTTGAAATGTCAAACCGCAAATTAACCCTTGTTCTAAATCGTGCACGTACGGGGGGATTTAAACTAGTGCGACTTCCTTGCATTTTTCTGCGCCCTACAATACAGCAGTTACTGATCAATACAGGAAAAGAAATACTTGGAAACGACCATCGCAGGTACATGCACTGGGCACTGGATGTTCTCGACCTCTGCGATGCGAGGAGGAATTCGAAAAGGAGGCGGTATGAAGCAGAAGGAGCGAGAGAATATAGGAAGGCTTACAAAAGGGTTCAGATGCCCTGAAGAGAGCAAAGGAGGGGTGATTAAGTAGGGATACTCGGTGCAAGGATACTGAAACTTAATACCTAAAATAACACAACTGCAAGTGAGCACATCAGCTGGTGTGGATTAAAATTCAGAGAACAGGGTAGATCCTAACTATCCAGAACAAGACTGGAACATGTCTATCAAAAGAATGATAGACTCTCAGCAGTTGGATAGAAAATTGCTCTGAGCTATACAATCATGAGTGTTATGGCGACAATGCAGTTCTGGCCTGCACTCAGCGTCAAAACGAAGATCTAAAAGCGATCCTTTGTGAGGAAGTTAAGATTGCAGTAGTAGCTCTAAAGTCCGCCGTTGTTGATAATAGTACCATAGTAACAGCTTAGCTATGGCAAAGTATGAGCAATGCATAGTTTAATCAAAATATTCATTGCCCTTTGTTTCAAATACCTACGGCTGTTTATATAATAGGACAAAGATTGTGAATTACCCAGTTACCAAGTATTACGGTATGAATAACTCAGTGTCTTAGTTACCCCACCCACTCTCCTACATGAAATACACGACTATCATTCTGATCATTCTGCTGATTAGCTTCATTAAGAGTTTGTATTACATTTATGGTTGATATATTAATAACTTAAAAAATCGTGCGAAAATAATGAACCACACGATAAAAACAAGTAAAAAAACAAGTACATGTATGAAATATATCTAATTTCTTGTTTCGCTCCATCTATTTTTTTTTCATCGTTGCCATGGAAACGGTTAGGGTAAATGGTTTACTTTTATGATTTTGTTTATATTACAACGTATATAAAAGGAAGCGCATAAAAAATCTGGCCTATGTTTGCAAAACCAAAGCAACAGTTATAAAAAGATATGTGTTCATTACCATTAACTGCTATGCAGTTTCAATGTAAATCATAAGTTATCTCCCTTTTTTCTTTCTTAGAGATAAATGTTTATCTTTGAATGCAAAATATTTTTATTAGCTTTATATCTTTGTTGTTTTTGTATTCATTTCTTATTATTTTCAGCTTATCAACTCGCAAGAATAATGCAAAGTTTATCCATACCCCCATATTTTAAATATTTTTTCATCCGATTTCTTTCAGACTAATACGTTCTATTCCGAGAAAAAGTGACTGCTGCGTATGAGTTGATCTTGAAACGAATGTTTATCTAAATTCCCTTGAAAGACAAAATACTGCAATTGTGGCATGCCTCTAAAACGTAAATTTTCGATTGAAAAACAGTTCAATGTAGCGTTTCTGTAATCCGACAATTTCAGTGATCTATCAAGAGTTATCGCCCTTCATGCACGTGATAAGATGCAGACCAGTAAATCTCAAAGAGATTTAGGATTAATATTACATACATTATTAGATCTAATACTTATCATTTACTTTTAAATTCCTTTCTTTGTTATTTATGGCAAAATGTATCCCTACCCCCTAAATTTTGCTAAAATTCAGGGCAGAACTGCATGAACAAACGAATGACTATAACTTCCCTTGTACGAGCCGTAACATCTCCATTTTCTAGATTTATATTGTTGACAAGGTGACTAATGAAAAAAACAATATTTGAATAAATTTTGAGAGGGGGCCAAATATGGCCCAAATCATACCTGGTCCTTTTAAAGTATTTGAGTAGGTGGGTGGGGTATTTAGACCCCGTTGCGTATGTACATGTCTTAAACATTGATAAACACAGGTAACATATTCTCCAGATTTGTTTTTGCTTATTTGTACTTTTAGAAATGAATAAATGCGTTATATTATCTGCTTTAATTTGCATAGATAAAACTGCCAATGCCTCTTAAACTGATATCCATAATCTTTTTGAATTAAACTTAGTTCCCTGAGGCAATACAGCCCCGATTTTTATAAGTTCCTATTTAAGTAAATTATTGGTTATAAAGTGTCTGAAATCAGACTACCAAATGATGAAAATTGACTTCTAGTTTGTATCAAAATTGATAGGTTAAAGGACCATTGTATCATGCGTAAGAGGTATAATGCATGTGTATTCCATGGTTACCATGGTAACGGCATTTGCACTGTACAAACTGTGTACTAATGCTTAAACCCACCTCCACGTTAAAGTGTTTTATGCATAAAATTTCATCAGAAATGAAAATATCATTTTTATGAAGAAGGCTTTGCAATTATATTCCAGTGTAAGAAAGTGGGTGGGGTAATCAGACCCCATTTCAGGTCCTTTTCATGTATCTCTGGAGTTTCCAAAGAGTAATTATTCTCAAACATGCACTAATAAATGTTTATATGCATTTTTACACATTCACCATATAAATTACCTATGAATCACCTAAGGTTAATAAAATAAGGAAGTTTTCATTTATTTGTTATGAAAGTAAAATTCAGGGGGATTTATCTTTGAACATTGACCCAAAACACAGATATCTGAATATGGTCCTTATTTGTGCTGACAAATGACATTATGCGTACAGTTGCCGTTTTGCTGTGTTGTGTTGCTGACGGAAGATAATTTCGTTTAAAAACTTCACTTTTTGTGATTTTTAAAAAAGTGCTGAACCGACCACAATCCAAACACTTAGTACACTCAAAGAGATTGAAAGCTGACCTTTATTTTAATTTTAATTTTCACTCCATACATCAAATATTTACATGAGACAAATCATTATTTTAAGTAATGGACGTTAAGGAGTGGACAGTTGCTTAAATATGTCCAAAAAGCGATGTTTCAAGCAATAAACCCTAGATTTTTGTGAAAAATGTGTCACCTTGGTTACCATGGCAACGGTTCGACAGAAACCGGAAATATTTTGCTTCAGTTACTTTTTCATCAAAAGGCAACCATACATGTAATATGAGTCAAACCTGAGAGATGTCACTTTCCACGGTTTTCACTACAGCTGCCTGAGCCTTACACGGAATGCTACTTACAATTTAGGGACATGAGAATAATTGCTTATCATTAATATAAACGTTCATTACCTTTACCCTTAGATGTCGTTTAAAGGTAGGTTCCTGGACTAGCGATAACAATTATGTCCACAAAATAATTTCGTCTTTTTCTGAGCAGTATCGAATTCTCTTATTTTTCTGAATTTGTTTCTACTGAGAAACTCATCAGATGTTGAAGAAAATAGTCGTTTCCCTTCTGTTTTATTTTCTTTCGTTGGAATTCCAATTCTAAAAATGACTATGTTTATTATGTCTATAAGTGCGCGATTTCTAATGCCATTCTCCAAAGGTCAATTTTCCCTTGCCGTGAGCTCTCCTAGAGGTCCTGGCATGGCGGATGGGTTAAAACTATCCCAAAATGCAATGCAGCATGACGTCAGCTGCGTTATCTATTTTTGGCGCGAACTAAAAATAGCACTAACTGGTGTGCGAAGCAGAGTTAGGAAATCCCTTTCAAAACAACTTTTCTAATATTTGTTTTTGATTATACTTTAGTGAAACTTATTCATTCCCTTTTATAAGTGCTTTCCAACAACTTGGATGAAAGATCATCAAAATTATGATGCATTCCAAAGTACAGGAACCTACCTTTAATAAAGTCGATGGACGGATGAACGACGGATGATCGTCGGACAATGACTGAATACAATAGCTCTTCAAGAATATAATGTGCTTAGATGAGCAAAAAACTGGATGTATAGATCTAGAATCATTAGTATGGCACTTATATGAAAAATCTCTCACCACAGTGGATGAATGGTCTGCAAGAGGGGTAACGTGTCCTTTGGTGATATTTTCGATTCCAGCATAGTCTTTTTCTGACGACCTTGCTTGCGCTGGAATACCTTGATCAGCATGGTAATTCTTTAATGCTTTTTTATGAGTTTTCCTGCTTACAACTCCTAATGGATAAAAAGAAAAACAGCACAAATGTCACTGCGAAAATTATGTTTGCCATATATACAATGAGTAAAGTTGTAAATGATTTTAAGTTTCAGTTCCTGCACATTTAAGTATGTTAATTTCAATCAGTTTTAAGGTGACGAAACATTTTCTGGGGAAGCAACTCTGCCATTTTTATTTTTACCTCGTATATAAATGGGACTCAGCTCGTAAAAGAAAGAAGTTGCTCCCCAGGGAGCAACTCCTTTCCATTAAGAGGAGCCCTTTTTGTAGGGCTATATCAACCAAACAGGAAGCCATAGGAACTGATTCTCCCGTACACTTTAAAGATAAAACGAAGATGTACGGGAGCCGCCATAATTATAAATCCACATTGTTTTATTACCGACCATTTAAAGGTCGCCCCTCCCTGTTAGATATTTTATGGTGTTCCGTTTTTCTCTTGTGCTTTGTGATTGTAGCTTTTCCTGTATAGGGTAGCGTCGGATAACTTCGAAGGTGGGTAAATTCGGACGTACTATTGCAAAGCCTCTCATCAGGATTTTCAGTGTTTGCCCAGTTATATTTGTTTTAATTTCAAACAACTGACATATAAAGGAAACAATGTCACAGTCCGATTTTACCCGCAGTCCGAATTTACCTGACTGTCCACTGTACATACCATTATGATTATCACCCTCGCTTATGAAATAGAATTTATATATACACCACAAAGATTTTCTACAAACGCACAAATTTTAATAAAAATTTTATGATTATCACCCTCGCTTATGAAATAGAATTTATATATACACCACAAAGATTTTCTACAAACGCACAAATTTTAATAAAACTGAGTATATATTATTTACCCATTGGAGTCTTCCTGTCGAGTTTATGTGCAACCCATCGTGGAACTTTCGAGGCACCATCGTAGCCAATTATATATGCTTTTTTATAAACCTTGTACATGGCTGCAGGAACACCGTATGGTAAAATTTCCTTCTCTAGGATCCCGTATTTGTCATCTTCAAACTCTGTGTATAGTGGATATAACTGGATACATACTCTCCGCAAAGCATATACGAGTCCTGATATGATTCGTATATGTAAGGCTTTTAGTTGACAAGTTTTTATTAAACAATACACGCTTCCCTTGAATCAATTTACTGATTAAACTAGAACTGTCGGAAGATCGACTATATCCACGCTGAACAGCTAATGTTAAAATGTACATTTTCCCAAACGAATATGCCAACGAAGTAGATGGCAAATATAGGCCTACCCTGAAGTCCAATCCTATGGCCCATGTATGTATGTATGTATGTAATCAAATTTGGAATGAATAAAAATAACCCAAGGTCATCTTTTGTGCCAAGTAAGACTCTAGCATATGTAGTTCCCGAGACAAGTGCTACATAAATTTTCAGTGTTGGCTAGACGAAGAAAAAGTAATATTAATAAATAAAGCGAAAAAGACTAATGCTTTTGAGCCTGATTCTCATTACCACTACAAAACAGCTGAATTTGTATATCAAATAAGACAATTCTAACCTTTATAGTTACTGAGAAGAGTTTTGCATAAAATTTCAGTATTGGAAGTAAGGAGAAACAGAAGAAGAACAAATAAGCTGAAGAATAACTGTGAACTCGTTCTTCAGTTCTATGAAGTCTACTTATGTGCCAAGTTTGAAGATTCTATTATGGGTTGTTGTTACAGAAAAAAGTGTTACAAAGTTTTCAATGAAAGAATATGGAGAAAACCGTGAATAAATAAAGGAAAAATAAAGCCTGTGAGCGAGCGCCATTCTCAGTCAGATGGTACAACAACTCAAGGTTTATCTGTGTACCGATAGTGTGACACAAAATCTGATGGCTGGAAACGTGAAGAAAAAGAAAAATGTATAAATAAAGGAATAATAAGAGCTATGAGCTCATTTATTGCAAAACAACAACACAATGTCTATCTGCGTACCGAGTTTGAAGATTTACTGTGAAAAGTGTGACGTAACTGCACCTGAAATGAATACGGAGTAAAGGGATTTCGGAATGACGGACAGGGCCAATCCAGTATACTCTAGTATTTCACAAAGGGGTATAATGACATAGAGCTGCAGCTATTTTCCCTCGACTGATGATCGTTCAGATTTAGAAAATATCAAAATGGTTAATTTTCATTAAACAGAAAGAATTCATTTCGGAAAAAGCTTCTAAGTAAACAGCTGTAGGAAGTTTTTTTTTTATTCTGTTGACTTACCCCTCGGTTTAACATGGTGTTCACCGACGGCTTCTTCCCAGATTACTACAATGACGATAGTGACAGTGACAAATCGAAAGATAAAAACACTGAAGAGATATATCAATTAAATGCAGTCTTTCATATTTAAGATTATTTAAGGAGATCATTATTATTGTATCTGCTTTTCATAATTTGGATTAAAATGATTATAAAGAAATGACCAAATTTGCTTTTGACTTACTTTTCGTTATTTCGATTGATAAACCAGTCAGAATGCGGCAAGCTTTATATGCTATAAATATTTACAGCAAATATTACCTTAGTAACAATCATCTGTAACGTTCAGAAAGTTTATACGTGTACATACGAGGGGTGATCATTAAATATTTACATTCTTGGTGTTTTTACCTTAGAGCCCTGTAGAAAACCATTGGAACGAAATGTAGTTTACATTCCAATAATTACATTGAGACACGCGACGTCAATGACGTAAAAATAAACAATGGCTCTCTACCAGCTGATTGGACGTCAGCAACCTCATGACGTCATGCATGCCGTTCTGCTGTTAACAGAAAAACCTACGTGTACATGTTTTATTGCTTCAATTTTAGGGCTTATATAAGATTTTTCATGAAAGATTTGATTGAAACGAATGTAAATACAAGCAATGAACTTAATTTTTCTGATGTTTATCGAAGTGTAAACTACATTGGGTCACTAGCAAAGTTTACATGAACCCCTTCGGGGTTCATTCACTTTGCAGGTGACCCAATGTAGTTTACACTTTGATAAACCTCAGAAAAATGAAATTCATTCCTTAAATAATGGAAACTAGCATTTATTTCATTATCTATATGTCTAAACAGTATTCCAGATATATAATACCTAAGAAACAAGCATATGACATAAAATGACATAATTGACATATGACATATGACATAATTATGATTTAGCCTGTACTGCTTAGGAATATCGTTGCCATGGCAACGGCGCCTTAAAGTTATAAGGATTCAATCTCTAAATTTTTGTATATTTTCATGTTTATTTGCTGCTGATTAGTAACTAAAAATGGATAAAAGTTTGTGATGGTGTGATGGCTTGATGCAAGTCTCAGATATTATAAGATATATATAGTTATTCATGACTTGCTCTCAAACCTGGCAGAAATACAGTCCGTGAAAGACTTTTCATCGAGCAATATTGGACGTTTTTCTCTGATTTTAAGCCAAAGGGACCAGAATTGTGACGTCATTGCACTTTAGTAAGCAGTATCTTGGAGAAGTGGATGTCAGAAAGAACCAAAACTATCCTAAACTTGATAATCGATCAATTAACTTTAGCAGAATACTGGAATTACGGAATAAAATGTCAAAATCCCTAAAAATGAATTATTTCAACCCCTGCTTTACCTTTAATTTATGCCAGATTTCAGAAGAAGAATCATGATGTATATGTTTGTGAAGCCAAAACCTAACTTAAACGGAAGGTGTTCCTAAATTTTTAACTTCTCTTTACATATTGCACATAAGAAGCATAATACAAGCACCCCCTTACCAAAATGACGTCGAAAAAAATCACACACGGTACCCGGCATGAACATGACATCATATATTGCTATGGTAATACGTTAAAATTTCAATTTCAAACATGGACTCGAGCGGTCAAAAGATACTCCTTGTTGTTACATGAAGAAATCTTATTTCTGTAAATAATCAACTAATCCACAAAGGTGTTTCCATTATTTAATGATCACACCAAGTATATCAGTATGGATCAGTATAGAGTTCCTCTGTTCTTGTTTCTTATCATTTATCGTAGTATCCGTATAACAAGCCACCCAACAGACAACGATCCCTCACCTGAGTTCAAGCATGCATTCTGCCCAAGACAAAGTCAAATATGGGCTATTTAAGTGCTCAAAGCAAAGTAACTCGAAGGCAAGTTGTCAGTATGGGTAAATTTCAAACTGATGTGAGGTTTAATTTCTGTCCTGGTTATTGAAAACCATGATAAAGTTTTATGAAAAATAAATGACGATTTCTGAAGAAGATTTTGTTTTTGTTTTTAGCTTTATACTCTCTATTAACTAGAGCAAGTGAGAAGGGGCTCACGTATACCCCCGACCAGTGCTACCGCCTAATGAAACCACACCCTAATGAAACCAGTCTTATACATGGTATGAACCTAGAAGTAAACTTAATCACCTATCAAATGGTTCCATCAAAGTATATTACAAATATCAGTAAAGAGTACCAACTAAGCACAAAATTTTAATTTAAACCTATAAGTCTGTTTCCATGACCTTGGTTAGCAGCAGCATCCAGATAATGTCAATTAATCTGCATGAACACATAGAAGTAAACCTAGTCATATATCAAAAGGTTTCATCAAAGGATGTTTGAAATATAAACAAAGAATGTAAACTTAACGCAAAACTTTAACGCTAATGTTCAAGTCTGTGACCTTGACCTTAGGTCAGCAGCAGCATCAAAATGATGTCAATCATTGTGCACGAACATAGAAGTAAACCTAGTCTTTCACCAAAGGATGTTGGAAATATAAGCAAAGAATATAAACTTAACACAAAACTTTACGCAAATTTAACACAAATATACAAATCTGTGACCTTGACCTTTTTTTCGTAAGCAGCAGCATCCAGATGACGTCAACTACTCTGTATGAACCTTAAAGTAATCCTAGTCAAATAGCAAAAGGTTCCATCAAAGGATATTGGAAATATAAAAGAAGAATATAAACTTAACACAAAACTTTAACACAAATGTTTAAGTCTATGACCTTGACCTTAGGTCAGCAGCAGCATCCAGATAATGTCAACTATTTTGCATGAAACTAGAAGTATACCTAGTTACATATCAAAATATTTCATCAAAGGATATTGGAAATATAAGCAAAGAATAAAAACTTAACGCAAAACTTTAACGCAAATGTTAACGGACGGACGCACGGACGAACGGACGGACGGACAGACGGACGAACGGACGGAAAGACGTAAACTATATACCCCTCGACATACTTCGTATGTCGGGGGTATAATAAATCCCCCCGGGGTGTCGTCAGTTTGGACCGCAGGGACATGGTTAGTACGTGTTATGTAGGAGACCAGTAAACATTGGTACATACCAAATAACTTAGCACTCGGCCCCATGGTTTCAGAGAAGATTTATGAATGTGGTTTAGCTATATAGCTCTATATAAACAAACGATCCTCAAGGGGTGATGCCAGTTTTGACCCTAGGGGCATGATTGGCAGGATTTATGTAGGTGACCTCTAAACATTGCTTCTTACTTTTGATATAAGCTCTGGGCCTCCTAATTTCAGAGAAGAAGATTTTTAAATGTTTTAGGTATACAGCTCTATATAAACAAATGCCCCCTCCAACGCCCCCCTCCCCCCCACCCCTCCATCCACAGCGTGGTCAGTTTGAACCCTATTGGAATGATTGGCAGAATTTATGCAGGGGGTCACTAAACATTGCTACATATTGAATTAAGCTCTGTGTCCCCAAGTTTCAGAAAAGAAGAGTTTTGAAGGTTTTGTTTGACTATATAGCTCTATATAAACAAATGTCCTCACCCCTCTCCCCTACGGTGTAGCCAGTTTGGACCCAATGGACATGATTGGCATGATTTATGTAGGGAATCACTAAGCATTGCTACAAACTAACTATATAGGCTCTGGTCTCTTGGTTTCAGGAGGAAAAATTTTGAAAGTTCTTTAGCTATGTAGCTCTGTTAAAACTAATGACCTCCTGGGTTGTGGCCAGTTTGGACCCCAGGGGGGCTTGACTGACAGGGTTTAGGTAGGGGACCACAAAACACTGCTACATACTAAATATATAAGCTCTCGGCCTTCTGGTTTCAGAGAATAAGATTTTTGAAGGTTCTTCAGCTTTATAGCCCTATATAAGCAAATGACTCCCTGGGCTGTGGCCAGTTTGGACCCCACGGCCAAAATTGGCAGGATTTATGTAAAGGACGACTACACATTGCTACACATAAATATATAAGCTCTCGGCCTCAGAGTGCTAATGAAGAAGATTTTTGTAGGTTCTTTAGCTATACAGCTCTATATAAGCAAATGACCCCCTGGGGTGTGGTAAGTTTGGACCCGAGGGCCATGATTGGCAGTATTCATGTAGAGGATTACTAAATATTACTATATACTAAATATATAAGCCTTCGGCTTCATGGTTTCAGAGAAGAAGATTTTTGAAGGTCCTTTAGCTATATAGCTCTATATAAACAAATCAGCCACTGGGGTGTGGCTAACATGATTGGAAGGATTTATGTAGAGAACCACTAAACATTGCTACATACTAAATATAAAGCAATCGGCCACATGGTTTCAGAGAAGAAGATTTTTTAAGTTTTTCCCATTATAAGTCTATGTTCGTTTAAACAATATTTATTCAGTGTAAATTACATAATTACAAGAAAAGTATGATATATCATGATACAGGATCTGACGGTAAGAGAACGGCTTATATTTAAGTCATCTCCTGAGATAGAGGAATTCTTTAAGTTAGATATATGTTGCCATGTCAACCAGAGTTCGAATCTGATTTGCCCTAAAGCCTTATGCAGTCAAACTCCTAGCCCAACTATGCTACGCATAAAATTTGATAAAATTTGGTCAGATGGTTTAGGAGATATACTTGTTTAAAAGTGAGGACGACGACGACGGACGACGGAAGACGGACCAAAGCTATACTATAAACTCACCTTGACAGGAGAGCTAAAATACTACTTATCACTCTTATACACATTATCAGAATTGCTTTGGATGCAAAACAACTAAGAAATAGTACCTGATGGCCGTTTTGTCCCCGGGAGAGGCAGCTTTTGAACAAGGAGTAAGCGGAGACAGTTCCACTCAAAATAAGACCCAGAGGCATCTACGTTCTCAAACTTCATGAGCTGACTGTGCTCCTTCATATCAAGCTGCAACTGTTCACAGAATAAAGCAATGACATCGACTGTTCCTTTAGCATGCATGCTTTCAAGAGTGTCTAAAATCTTGCTGTTTTTCAAGACTCCATAAACACGGTCGAAGAACTTTGAAGTCACCGGCAACAAAACCTTTGAAGTCAACTTCAGGCAGTTTTCCACATTTGTCTCAAAGGTATCACCCTTTACAAAATCCCGGTCCGGAATACAGCCTTCAAGAAAATGAATAAAATTTCAATAGTTTACAAAATGTATTGAAATTGCAGTTAGCTCAAATGCACATAATATTAGTGATATTTTTTGTGCATTGAAAAAAAGATCTCTTAAAATATCATTTATGGATAATACCATTAACTCAACTTACTTGATTACACCGCAAAAATTAAATCAGCTGTCGCAAACTAATGCTTTAGATCAGAGACCAGGGTTCGAGGTTATAAAACTTGAGAATAATCTCAAACTCAAAATAAATCACACTGATTGGCTGCTTTCGAGCACATGCTCGGAAGCAGCCAATTAGTGTGCTCTATTTGACCAGGATTCGAGGTTATAAAACTTGAGAATAATCTCAAACTCAAAATAAATCACACTGATTGGCTGCTTCCGAGCATATGCTCGGAAACAGCCATTCAGTGTGCTCTATTTTGAGTTTGAGATTTTACTAAAGTTTTATAACCTCGGGCCCAGTTTAGCTAGTTCTCAGTTTTTACTTGACATTTGACCCAATTATAGTGTTGCGTGTATATAGAGAAGAAAGTGAGACGTAAGAATAGAAAAAAGAGAAAAAAGAAAAGAATAAAAAAATCTACAAAAAACAAACAATTAAAAAACTCGACAGAAGAGTCATGACCACATGACCAATATAAGAAAGTGTTTACCTGTATATTGCATTTGAACAGTCTGTCTTGATTTATTGCTGAGAAAGTTGTGACACAAAAAATCATAGTTTAGAGGATATAGAGGAAGAAAACTGGACAAACCAATATAAAACAGAAGCAAGAAGTTTGGTTTTATAGACCGTATGGCAATAACTCACTGTCTACCTGAATACCAGTTTCTAAATTCTAGCTTGAACATTTCCTGTGAATATAAATTTGAAATTCTAGCTTCCGGAGAAAACAAACATAAGATAGGAAAAGAAAGAAAGAAAAAAGTAAAAAAGATATACATGTACATGTATAAACAGAAGAACGGAAACAGTAAACCTAATTCTCGAGCTCACAATACAAATCACTTTCATTATGTAAACCAAGTTTAAACTCAGCAGGCACATGGTGTCGTACTGACGTCGATGCAACATAATGACGTCATATCGACGTCAGTATGATGTCAATTTGACGTCATGTACCCGCTGGGAAGATCCTTCATTGAACGGTTCATCAGAAAACTGATAAAAAGTTTCGACATTCAAAATTTGAAAAGAATGATAAATGGATAAAGGGAAGAATATAAGCAATGGGTCTGTTTGTCAAAGTAAAAAGATGGGCAATGATCAGGAATTAATACAATCAAATCCCACATTCTGCACTCAAAACCAATAGGGAAAGAAGCACATACACACAGAAAGTGACACAAGTTTACGAAAGACACGCATAGTAAACCGAATGAGCAGCTCTTTCCCAAACAGATGGTCATTCAGCTACCCCAATAACAGCATCAACATCTATATTAATTATTTTTTGTTATTTTAGTTACAAAACAAAACAAAACAGATTGGGCAGCAATACGGGTGACCACACCGCCAGAGACCATAATCCCACAATAAAACAACTCATTTTCCACTTGTATACCACGTTCGAAGTTTTTGGCTTGAATATTTCCCGAGAAAAGCATGAAATAAAATGTCAAGGTTCAAAATATCGAAAAAAAAAAATACGTAGAGCAGTCAAAGTACCGAAAGCATAAGTCCGAACTCATATAAACCATATAAATATCTACAAATCCAAACTATTTTGAGACACAGATATGGACCCTAAAAACGGAAGTGTGATCAATGGAAAATGAAGAGTACTGCCCCTAGCCTTACGCTATAACAACTCATTGTTCATCTGTATACCAAGTTTTAAGATTCTAGCTTTATTTTTTCTGATAAAACTGAGATAAAAAAATCAATATTCAAAATATGAGAGCAAAGACAAACTGACAAATAGAGGAAAGCATAAAAACACAGCCCTATCCAACGATACAATTCATTGCCCATCTGTGTATCTAGCTTGAATAGTATATGAAAAGAAAAAAAGAATAGACAAATTAATGGAGGAATAAGAGCAATGACGCAGATTCTCAATCACCCGACAGAACAACCCGTTGTCTTACTTTGTACCAAGTTTGAAGATTTATCTCTTATAATTACTAAAGAAAGTGTAAAACATTTCTTAAATGCATGACAGAGTCCGAATAGACAGACAAACAGACGGAGAGCTAATGAGAAAACAGTTTGACCCAAATATGGTCTGCAGAGTATAAATAACAGACAGACTGACCATATGAAACAATCAACATAACAGGATTACGAGATGTAAAAAGCAAAATCTAATAATAAAGTTATAGTAAATTAAATATTTTAGGTCATCTTATTCCAACTCTACCAAACTGATGAAAGATAAAACAAGAGCTGTCGCCTGACAGCATAGCTCGCCTGAATTGGTGCTTGCCCATCACATAGCCACTATAGTGGTGAGGACTGCTATGCATAAAACTTCAGGCAAGCATGTTCAAAATAAAAACACATTTATAAACAAAAGCTTTCTCAGAAATAAGTCTTAAAATAAAATTAAAATAAAAAAAATGAAATAAAATTTCAAAGTCCATGAGCTTGAGGTAAAAAAACTGAGGGGGGGGGGGGAGGCTAGGGTGTACCATGAACCATTATCTAACATCAGTCAAAGGTATTAGTATCAACTGAGTCCATCATCGTGGCACTGTGAAATTATGTCTTCATAAATATAAAACTTTTACCAAAATCTTTAAGACAAAATTCTAAGTCGATGACCTTGACTTCAAGGTCATCCAGTGGGATAAGTATAAGGTGTGTTGTAAAAACTCAAAAAAGTGTCTAACATCAATTCAAGTATAAACTAAATCTCTGCAAAGCATTATGAATCAGTATGCAATTACAACATTTTAATAAAGACCAAAATTTCCTAAGTCCCTGACCATGACATCAAGGTCACTGAGCGGGGTTGGGGTAATGCTCTGTAGCTCTAACTGCAGTGCAAATATAATAAGAATTTATCTATGGGTTCAGGAGATATGTGTCTTTAAAAAACTTTAACCAAAACATCCAATCAATAAAAAGACAATTTTATAAGTCCATGACCTTGAAATCAAGGTCACTGAGGGGAGTGGGGGTAGTACCTTCGAAAACTTTAGACCAATATCTAACTTCAGTGCAAGTATCAAAGGAATCCATCCATGGGTTAAGGAGATATTGGGCTTTATAAAACTTCAACCAAAACATCCAGTCCAAAAAAAACTCCCAATTTTCTAAGTCCATGACCTTGACATCAAGGTCACTGAGTAGGGGGGTGGTACCCCGTTAAACTTTGGACCAATATCTAACTACAGTGCAAGTATCAAAAGAATCCATCCATGGGTTAAGGAGATATAGGTCTTTAAAAAACTTTAACCAAAACATCCAATTCAAACGCCGACGCGGACGCTGACGCTGACGCGGACGCGGACGCCGACGCCGTGGTGACAACAATAGCTCTTCCTGAACTTTCGTTCAGGCGAGCTAAAAATGAACTTAATCGGGTCGAAACCATTTAATATTTCTTCATCACAATGTTCTAAGGCTGGGATTGAGAACAAAAGGTCTGATAATTTGAGAACTTGATTTAGAAATTGCGTGTAACCTGTAACGTTTACCTTTAAAAGTCGTTGGTCTGTCTTCCATTTCTGGGAGTAACGTGAAGAACACCCAGTCCTTGTCTTCTGGAGCATGAATCACAAGAAAGTCATATCGCCTGTCAGCCGAAAGGCAGTTTTTGTTTGGGCTGCAGAGTTCTACAACGGTCTCGGTTTGTGGTGTAGCTTTCCATTTTCTACAAAACGCTTGGCACCAGTCCTTGTGGTCTCGTCCAAGGTTTATTAAGAACATAGTTATCATCGAACGTAACGAACTAGTGGACGTCAATTCAGCTGCGAAGTTCAGGAAATGTTTGACTTCTTCCGGATAACAGCGGCACCATTGAGTCATATTTTTGAAAATAACTGAATATTTTCTATCTATGCTTTGAACAAATTCTTTCTGTTGATCCGAGCAGGCCAAAGCCTTCAACTTATCAAGAATAGTCTTGTCATAATTGTTCAGAAGCAACTTTACTTCATTAATTAAACTATCGCCAAGCTCTGCATTCCGGAGTGAATCATGGCAACGACTGATTTCCACGTCGATATAGTATTTGATTTGCTTTTGTAAATAGTTCTTTTGTTCGTCTGGCAATGATGTATGTTTTCTAAGCTTGTTTAGCAAGTATTCAATTAACAATTTGAATGCAATCGACGGTTTTGAGCTACTGTATGGGCAAGAATTCATTGACCATACCATATATTTTATGGCTTCGTCGATTTCTCCTAGGTCAGCATGACACTGTGCTCTTGTTTTGTGTACTATAAAGTTTGTATGGCACCCCTGCTCTCTATAAACTCGGTCCAGTACGCTCAGAGCAGCTCTGATTTTCTTCTTGTTTGTAACCTTCCGACCATCTGGGAATGTTCCAAGCCACCGCAGTATTACTGCATACGTTGACAGATCAATTTCAGTTGCGTTTGTATCAAAACAATATTTTGCACTGTTTTCTGCTTCTAATAAGTATTTATCTGTTAGTGTGGACAGGTTACCCTCTGCGGATGCTTCAATGAAGCACTGTTGGTGCTTGGATTTGTAAGCTCTCATTCTTATCACGGCAGCATACCAGTTTATGCTAGTATTGTTTTCAAACATGTCATCTACAATTTCTATAGCAGAATCCAGCTTCCCTTCGTGAAGTAGTCGTTTAGCGTTTCTGGTATATACAACAGGGTCGTATCCATATTCTATTGCTCGTGTGAAAGCTTCTGTCGGGTTTTCCCATACCCCTTTCAAGAAGCTGCTCTGCATGCAGTCTGGTACAAATGTGTCTTTTTCTCCATGCGTAAGCACCTCCTTTCTTGAAACTAATATCGTGCCTATATATACAAGACACCTTTGATAGTACATTCTTTTATATTTGTCATTGTCGGGATTCAGCGTAGAAATTATTTTGCAGAAGAGTGCAAGTGACTTTAAACTGAATTCTTTTCTCAGTGTCCGACACCCTCGTGTATAAGATATCCAATTATCTAAACGATTGTAGGTCATTGCAAGAAAAAAATTCCAGATCAACACATCTGATTTCTCGGTCTCCATTTGGACTTCAGCAAAACGGCTCAGACCTTCCTTTAGGTAGCGCAGTGAACTGTAGACCCTTTTCTTCTGAGCAATATTACAATCAGTATATAGATCAGTATCCATATGAACTGCGGTGGTAGTAAACTCGAGATTGTGATAATCATCAGATGAAATCATTGAATCCGCCTGCTGTGGTTCAGTTGAGTGGCACTCTTCTGATCGGTACTTCGGGATTAACAGACATAATGCTAACCCAATTTCAAGCAGAGCCTTTGAAATGGCTCGCGTTTGCTGGTCAGATTTCATTATTTCATTAATTTGTTGGTTATATTTGTCTTTCGTGCTACAGCTAACAGTAATTTCATAAAGTCCTATTAAAGCATTTATATTGGTGGAATCATCTTCAAGAATCGACTCCAGATCTTCTTCGCATTGCAATGAATCTTTTTTGTGTATGCTCTTGAGAAATGCTATAATGTTTTGGAATGCTGTTCTTACTGTTGGTCCATGGGCTTTTAAATCGACTTCAAAGACACTTAGTTTTGTCTTAAGATATTCTGGGTCAGCCAGCCACTGAGTTCTTGGAAAATGTTTTGATAGTCCAAACTGTATTTTCTGCGTCTCCATTTTAATCGTTCATCAGGCCTTTCTGGCTGCACTTATTGCCGTTCTACATTATTTAGACTTTCAGAAATGACATCCCTTTTGTAAAAAATAAATAAATAAATAAATAACACTGTTTAACAACTATTCCCAGTTTGTAGAAGACTCTTAACTAACCCTTATTTGACCAGTGGACTTGTCCATCCTTATCATTTGGATGAGTCCATTTCTAGTTTTCAGGGTTTCTGGTGAATCTTTTCACTAAGGTAAGCTATTTAGACCCTGATCAGACGCAGCATTTGCACTGTTTGCATATGTCCCCAAAGCAGATGTGTCTTAAAAGGGTTAAATAATACATTTATAAAAGGATTTAGACACGCTCATGGCGGTCTATAAACGATTTCTTGGTATACTTCGGCTTCCTTGATTTCTTTCCTGCTAGCTTCACCTTAACAACTACTACCGGGGCGTAACTTATTGCTTTCTTATAGTCCCGTTCCACTTTTCTAATTTGCAGACAAATACATGTAGATAACTGTGTTTGAACTTTGTCATTCTTATAATGACTTTCTTTAAGAAAAAAGAACAAATCAAAACAAATAATAATAACGAAAAAACAACAACAACAAAACAAAAACAGCTGCAGAATATATATTCGCAGATGAGTAAAGGGGGTGGGGGGGGGGGGGGCCGAGGGAGGGGCCTGGGTAAATAAACTGCAAATATATGTTAAGTTTGAAAAGTATTTTTGAAAGTAACCTAAACCCATTGTTTATTTATGGATTTATTTTGATTGGCCTCACCGTACACCTCTACATTATGCAAAGTGAAACCTATGTCACATGCATATATGTAATAAGGTAGTTCGCCCTCGAGTCGATCACCTTTTGAATTGCCTTGCGCCTAAAGACCCTGCCTATTGACGCACTCTGTGTTTGGGTAATGCAATAGACTGCGACCTTTTAGACAGACTTCGTGAAATAAGGTCAAAAAGGGGGTTTAACCACCTACCCAAATAAGCCCTTCAATCTAACAGACTTGCGCCCTGAAGCGAACAAATATATAGTGATCCAGCCATCATAGGACAACCTCGTGTAACGTCTGTGATATCCATAAATCCGCATGTTTTAAATCTTATACAAGTTTAGCTTTTGAAAAAGCTTGAGAGGTTATCCCTTAGCAATGAATCTAAGGATGCAAGTGGTAAAGTAGAATTTTGGAAGCAATACAAGTAAATTTCATTGTATTCTTGAACTTTGTTGAAGCTGTAGGTAAGTGGCGAGTTCGACAGCTTTTTCGTTTTGTCTAGTCATTGCTTGTAACAGCTGAGCTTCAGAGTTATTAACTTTTGTTAGGTGACCTGTACAGTTTAGTGACAGCACTTCCTATGTGGACTTTATCCCTGGTAATTGCTTTGTATTAGGTGAGATGCTTGTGATAAGTATTACAGTTCATGCCTTAGCGATCCTGGGAGGGATCCTTCAGCTGGGTGCGACAAAATATGGGAGCAATTACCGGCAAATAATAGGATCCGCATTTAGCGAAATGAAACGGCGCATAACCTAGTACAACTTGTTATTGCTCTGTACTGTTAGTGACAACAACTCCTGGTAGCTGAACTGAACTCTCGGGTACTAGTAATTGCTTGTACAGGGTGTGATAAAGTGATTAAGATAAGCTATAACGATCATGCATTAGCCGCAGCAGGCACATGACGTCGAACTGACGTCTATGCGACGTCATTACTTCGCACAGACGTTAATCGACGTCATTTCAACGTCGCGTGCCTGCTGAGGCGATGCTGGCGAAACCCTGCAGTAGGGTGTGCCAAATGTAGAAGTACCGGGAAATAGTGGGACCCGTATTTTAGCAAAAGAAATAGGCGTACAAATCGAGTACGAAATCCTAACTTAATATGGTTATCCCCGAGGAGATAACCAATTATTTGGTATAAAGCTAAAGCACTTATGAGGAGAAAATGAGACACACGGAAATCTGCATAAATGCAGATAAATCCAACTTGCGACTCTTGGTGCATGTAGTTAAACATTCGTTGAAAAGGCTCACTTATTATTAATGACAAGAAACATCTTTAAAAAAGATATATTGTCGAAGATGAAATTCGTTTTTAAAGAACAACTTTTTAGTCATGTCAGGACGGATCCACCGCTTCCTGGGTATTATCAGTACTTTTGTATAGTAAATGTGTCTTGTTCAAGGACAAAACATGAATTCCCGAGTGAGGATTATGATCAGCCTTGGTGGAGTTCGATTACAGCTATTGTCTGGCGATAGTATGTCATGGAAGAAGCGGGTCAACTCGGCCTGTTTTCTGTAAGCCTGGGGTCTTCACGGCTCCTGGGTCAACTCGGCCGCCATTCAACTCGTCCGGGTCAATTCGGCCTACTGTCATTTGCATCCTCGCCCCAACCTACGAAGATGGGCTGCGCCAGGAATGAACGGAAACACAATAAACGAATAGAGTTTGTTGGGTTGTTGATTTAATAAGAAGTCCTTCAAAATGGTGGACAAAACATAAATTAATATAAAGGGCAACCCAATAATCCCTCAACGGATAATTGCAACTGCAGCTAGACTATGGTAACGGGACGGTCCGGGCCTACAATAATACAATGGGCCTGGGATAGCCGGACCAAGGTGCAGGGCAATTATATTTTAATTGTTTCCATAGTGCCGGAGTTTTAAGATTGCGGCCCTTTACCCTGTGAGATTTTCTGTAGTATAGGGTCGAAATAAGAGCAAGGTTGTTACCATCAGCTAATCATCACAGGTCTCTGAAATGTAAAAATTCCGTTTCTGTAGGTGGGGGTTGTGGATACAAATGACTGGCGCATAGATATATAAACATGCGGCACCATGGCCAAAACTGACGTTTTCCTTACTCATTTTCATACAACTTCGATATCCTAGTTAATTTGCCACAAGTAAGATTTAATGGCATGACTGAACTGCAAACATACCGATACCTCACCAGGAGCTAGCTGTAACCGGGGGAACATTTAATATTAAAAGTCTATTTCTTAGCTTTTTCTGCCTCATATTTTCATGATTTTCCCTGACTTCGTTTGGCCCAATTGCTAAGGGAGTGAATTCGTGGGTTTGTGAGTGAGTGAGCGTGTGAGCAATTGAGCAAATGAGTATCAAGATAAGCATGCATTGAAATAATTCCTTATCTAGAAAATTTTATCGCCGATGCAATAAATTGGTTTCAAAACTCAATGTCAGGTTAAAATCACTTTCACATGAAGGCCTATCGGAACCAGAATTTCATGATGACATAGTATACAAATTCAAAAAGATAAGGAGTATGTCTGATTTTTTTGTTCAGCTTCGAAAAAGTAGTTTTTTGTTCTCATTGTATTATGTTCAGTGCTAGCACCAACCATCAAAATCAGGAAGTCATATGACTTCCAAGGTTTGTCATTTGGAAGTCATGCTGAAGGATAGACTTGGTTTCTTCCAGAATGTCCATATTTATATTGCTTTCTCCTTCATTAATGGGTGAAATACCATTATTACAACAAATTTAACTCATTATTTAAGTCAATATTCACTTTATAAATAGTAGGTTATGATAAAAATTGGAAGTCACTGACTTCCTGGCATTCAGTTTTAGAAGTCACAGACCCACAGACTTCCACTAGTGTAAGCACTGTTTGTTTCTTTGTAATTTTAGTTAGAAAAAGAAGACTGATTTCTGGCGCGGCAGATCGGAAGCGCGGTGGCTTTCATACTAGACCTTTAAATACACAATTGGAAAACTCGAATGCGCCTGATTTACGGCTGCTCTAACGGGTCATGAAATTTGCAAATACACTTTTCGTCATTCGTTATTATTGAATAAAATACGTCTATCCGCAAATAACAGCGATTAAATTAAACAGGAAACGAAGCCAAAATAAAGTTTATATTCATAAAACGTCATTTTAAAACTGTTTCTTTTCACAAATGGTAGATTGTTTTTATTATCCCCCATACAATAAAAACCCGGATGCAGGTCATGCATGCTCTGATATGTCTACGACAAATAACCGTAGACGCTTGTATAAGACAAAAGCCTGAAAAGACAAAGATGACTGAGCCGCGACACGAGAAAACCAACAATATGGTTGGGCGCCCAGCGTAGACTCAGTTCAGCCTGGACATCCACTCAGTCTGATCAGAGTCTTTGCTTTGCGCTGAAAGGGTAGCCATGGGTCTAAGCTAGATCCCTGCGGGCAGCAAAGACTCTGATCAGACTGGGTGGATGCCCAGGCTGATCTGAGTCTTCGCTGGGCGCACATGCCACTTGTTGGTTTTGTCGTGCCGTGGCTCATGTGTTTGCGCATTTAATCTGTGACTGAATGTATGTGCCACCGATAGCCTACAGTTAAAACCATATGCCCGTTTTCGACTTTAGGGCGAATCGATGATCGTCTCCACGGCGAAGTATAGGCATGTGTTAAATGTGTTAAACTTGGTAGTTTTTACTTATTTTGACCAATAAAACATATCTTTTTGAACATTGAGAAGCCACAGACGTCTGGTATCTAAACAGGCATTGAACCACAGGGTTCAAACCCGGTCACTAGATTAGCAGGTCAGCGCTAAACGCACTCAGCTACCGGGGCTCCTATAAAACAAGTACAGCTCTCAAATGCAAACGGCATTCCCAATAACTTTTTTAATTGTTCATTCTTAATTTTTATCCTATACATAACAAAGTCATAATTTTGTAGCAATATAATGCTTTGCATAAAAATAGTTTCTTTACAAAAAAGGGAAATATGTCATTTTCTCAACTTAATTTCAAGGGAGTAAAACTTGGCTGTTCGAATTTCCGTTTACTCTTACGTATTACAATATGTGACCCAAACATATTGTGAGTCTGGTTTCACTACATTTGGTTTCACCTATACATTATCAAATTTTGAAAAATACACTTTTTACTCCAAAAACTATATAATGTTTTCGGGGGTTTGAGCCCCGCTTGAGGCGAGAATCTTTCATACCATAAACGGGGTTACATTGCACACAGTCTTTCATTATCACCGTTCTATCGTCCTGATATGACTGAAATACTGTTGAAAAGGACGTAAAATCGTAAGTCATCCATACATCCATTACTTGTTTTATAAGTTGAGTACAAAGTATAGTTACTGGCACACACAGAGGCAGAGGGAAAGAGAGATTTAGAAAGTGTGTATGTGTGTGTGTATGTGTGTGTGTGTGTGTGTTGTTGAAAGAGAGAGAGAGAATGAGAGAGAGAGAGACCCATACTTACGAACTACGAGATTCTGACAACTTTAAAGTACTGAGCTGGAAACCGATGAGACTAATCCTATTGTTGGGAATGTCAAAAGAAGAAATGTGTTGATATTGCTCGTCGATGAAACCGAAACTTTAATCTCACATCATTATCTATTTGATAACATAATCTATAATAACATATTGGCCACGTTGTGGGAAAAATGTTCTCTTGTATTTGACATTTTTGGTTTTCCTCCCAAATCAGTGGTGGTTGAATATTTAAGCAATGAATTCGCATTCATATCCTTTACCTCAAAACGTATTTAAGTTTACAAGACGCGTTCACTATTGACAAGCTGAGTGAGTGAACTCGGGTTTAACGTCCCACCAACAACGAGGTCATATGGAGACGGGACCTCGGTTTAAAGTCTCATCCGAAAGACCGGAGAAGCGGGGGATCGATCTTGCGACCCCTGGATTGATAGTCTGGAGTGTTATCCACTACACTACAGCCGCTCCTTAAATTGACAAGCCTTTTGCAAGAAGCTGCAGAGGCGCCATGATTGAGCTGAACATTGTGGTGCAGAAATCCGCGGTTCAAATTCGAATTTGGCCAGCTGGCGACTCGAAAACTCTCTCTGTCAACCCAACTTTAAATGGATACCTTTTTTTTCGAATGAGGTAAAAATAAGGCAGCTAAAGGAGAAGGATGGTTTCCGCCTTTTAGATGATATGCTCAAGATACAGTGGGCCTCTAGCCCCAACTGCAACTACGGCCACTATGCTATGGAAACCTTTAATCTTTTGGCAATAATCCAAAAATGATATTTGGCACAATAGCTAAAGAACCTTTGCATCGTTCATCATTTTCGGCAGCATTTCAAGCAATAAATCTTACATGCCTTATAAGTGCAGAATTTGCAGCCCAAACAAGTGTGAGATCAAAATTTTGTAAACATTCTGCTCGTAATCTAAAATTTACAATCTCGTGTGCTCACTAGCTTTAAACCAGCACATGTCGATACGCTATCGGCAGAACCTTTTCAACCCTTGGTTTAGAATAGCTTGTCTCCCTGTTTTTGCATAGTTTGACTAAATCTACACGGGGTATATGTGACATACACAAATTACAACGTTCGACGTCAAACATCTAGTGGAAAAGGGAAAAAATACAGTGTCTCAGATATAGATTTTTTGCAAGAAATGTATCTTCCTGTGATCAATGAAACTAATGTATAAAGCAAACTTTAACTGATCAAAGTGGCATGTGCGCCTAGCGAAGACTCAGCTCATCCTGGGCATCCGCCCACTCTTTAATATTGTCTTCCCACCTCTTCTTCTGTCTCCCTCTTCTTCTTTCTCCTTTCAGTGTGCTCTGTTGAAGCTAAACCAGAAGACATTGAGACATGGCCAAACCGCCTTAGTTTCCGTTTCTTGACCAGGGTCAGGAGTTCATCATACTCTCCAGTGGCTGTTTGGATTTTTCTGTGAACCTCCTCATTGGTTATATGGTCCTTGTACGAAATGTTCAGTAACCTTCGGTACCATCTCATCTCAAAGGCCTGCGTTCTTTTCTCTAACTCTGCTGTCAAGGTTCACGATTCACAGCCATACAGAAATTAGGAAATGTTAAGGGAGGGTTTAAGTTTCACCTTTGATCCAAGAGATATGCTGTCATCTCTCCAAACTTGGCTTCAGTTTTGTAAGAACTGAAGTGGCTTGAGCAATCCTTGAGAGAACCTTCTTTTTAGAGCCATCATTTGAGACAACTGCTCCAAGGTATTTGAAGCTTGTTATAGTACCAAGCTTTTGCCATTTTTCCTTGATCTCCCTCTGGATGCCATTGGCGCTATTTGTCTTCAGTTTGGTTTTCTCAGAACTGATCTCCATCTTATACCTTATGCAGTTTTTGTCGAGACTGTCAGCTAGGACTCAAGTTCTTGCACTTCCTCAGCTAAAGCGTCTATATCATCGGCAAACCGCAGATTGATAATATTTCTGCCGCCTATGCTAACCATCCCGTCATGTTCTTCCAGAGCATCAGACATGATCCGTTCCAGAAAAATATTGAAGAGGGTGGGTGACAGAAGACATCTTGCCTTACTCCAACTGTTGTTCTGAACCATTCTGCCATGTGCCATTCATCAGGACTGCACTTGCAGCCTTGTCGTAGAGCTGCTCAGTAGTGCGATCTAGACCATTAGACCATTAGCTACACTTTAAGCGCGAAGCGAAGACCCTGATCGGACTTAGCAGATGTCCAGGTTGATTTGAGTCTTCGCTGGGCACATATGCCACTTTCTTGGTTTTGTCATGTCGCGGCTCTAATAGTTAAATCTGTGTCCGCCGTTAGAAACAGCACAGTTAACCGACGATTCTTATTTAACCTGCCCTTTGATCTCGTTTATCGAGCACTACTGATTTCAATCGGAACGCGGAATTGGCCGAGCGTGCTCCGATTGTACTGATTCCTGGGGGAGTAATCCCAGCAGGCACACAAAGTTAAATGAGCCGCGACACGAGAAAACGAACAAAGTGGTTGTGCGCCTAGCGCAGACTCAGATCAACCTGGACATCTTCCCAGTCTGACCAGACTCTTCGCTAAGCGCTTACAGGGTATTTAAGGGTCTAAGCTACCTCCCTGCGGACAGCGAAGACTCTGATCAGACTGGGCGGATGCCCAGGCTGATCTGAGTCTGCGCTGGGCGCACAACCACTTTGCTGGGTTTCTCGTGTCGCGGCTAAAATCAAGATTCAATGTATTGACGTTTAATATACGTAGATTCAATGTTGATTAAACGTTGTGTGCCCAGTGGGCTGGTGATTATACTTCCGATTTAGCTCACTTTGCGGTTAGACACGGTGATAAAAAGTCCGGTGATTCAATTTTCTGAAAACGCATACAAACGTTCAAGGTCTAAAGTACAGATATGATTATGGTTATTATTCAAATATCTCTACAGATAAAATTTTTTCACAGATAAAATTTTTTCACAAGCGTATAAAAAAACACACACTCAAAAAACACACAAAAAACAACAACAAAAACAAAAAAACAACAACTACACATTGATAAAAGTTTAAGGTGAATGGATACACTTTCAAGGAAAGCAGCTCTGCCATTTTTATTTTGCGTCTGTTCTCAAGGGCGGTTTGTTTGTCTGTTTGGATTTTACGTCCCTTTCAGTAGTATTTTACTCATATCGAAACGAGGTCAACTCGTAAATGAAAGATTTGCTTTTAAGTGTAGACCGCTTTTTGGAAGGGTTTGATTGCACAGGGAAACAGCAGGAAGCCGCAAAAGTTGTCTTCCGTTGAAAAGTTGAAAAAGATGGCGGAAAATATACAGTATAGTGTAACTCGCCCGTAAGTCGAATTTTGCCTGTAAAGTGGTGAGTTGTGGTATATATATATATATATATATATTTTTTTTTTGGGGGGGGGGGCGTTTTCTTCAGTTAGGAATACAAAACTGAGTGACATGCTGTTTAAAAGGTGTTTTTTTACAGAAAGATCAAAGGGTAATTTTCTGCACAGTAAGAGATCTAAACAATTAATTTCGGTATTGACAACAAACTTAGCTTTGATTGTACTTTAATGCATTAAAAATGGCGTCCTAACAATTATTTGCTCCAACTCTTTCTCAAATTGCAAGGTAGATCAGATGAAAACAGTAACTCTTTCTCAAATATTTGACCATGTACAAGATGCATGTATAAAGGATGCATTCATTAAATACAGGGTAGTCAGTTACACCTATATCATATTTACAGTTTAAATACTACACTACTATGACCAAGACATGTGTAAGTGAAATTTATCAACCTTGAAAAATAGACCCTACTGTAATTTTTATATTTGGACACAGGCTATACTGACAATGTGTGAATTGAAAAAAAACCCCGCTCTTCTAAATGCATTAAAGTAGGTTCAGACCGAATTACATCTTAAATAACGATGAAACGATGGTTATGTTTTAGATTTTTGTGCACAAAATTACCTTTTGATCTTTTCTTATGTAAACCCTTTTACAAGTCCTGCAGTTTGGGATTCTGAATTATGAGAAACAACATAAAGAAGACATCTGCTAAAGTTTGGGAAGATCTGTTGTACTTTCAGCATTTTACACAGATTTTTGTCTTCATTCTAAATCAATGATTATTATCACTTTAAAAGTCGAACAAATTAAACTGTTAATAAATTCATCTTGATGGATCATCATCTGTTTAGATAGCAGAAGTTACCTTGATCTATAATAAACATGCATAAAAGAGTCCAAAGTGTGTAATAAGCATTATTATACGACCAGATGTCACCCCAACGCACCCCTCTTGGGCTCTTTCAGAATTTCAGTTTCCGACAGACCTTGCAGAAGAAGTGTTTTCAATCCGACATTATATATCTGGTTTATTTGCTCATATCTCTGTAACCACATATCAGATTCTTTTCATATTTAGCTCGTGATATCCACATAGCATTACCGTTGATGTAAACAATCTATAAGCACCTTGGTCAGGCTCCAGGGTTGGGCAAGGGGTCAATATAAATAAGCATTTTCATTACGTCAAAGTTTTGCGTTAAACCTTCTTGATTGCTCATATCTCTATAACTGCATTGAAGATTTCTTCCACATTAGGTTCATGTTATCTCTATAGCATTGCTTTCGATATGGAATACCTAAGCTGCTGGGTCAGGCTCAGGGGCGAGGTCAGGGGTCAATAACGATGTTTTAGCCATTTGTTGTAGTTTTTTATTTTTTTTTTTTATTTTGCTTTTAGTTGAAATATACTTGAATGGAACTTAACGATGCATGACTAGGTAATAAATAGAGTATCTTACATAAGTGCTCATGTATTATTGAATTTATTAAACGAGTTGGGGAAAAAGATAAGATGCGAGGCTTGCCGAGCATCTTATCGTTTTCCCCAACGAGTTTAATAAATTCAATAATACAGGAGCACGAATGCAAGATTCTGTTTATCATATGACACTAAAATTGCATTTTATGAGCAAATCTTGCACTAAAACGTTACGATTTCGCAATTAGAAAACGCGACGTTTCTATGGACGTCAACGCTTTGCGTTACGACGTAATTTGCATATTTAATCCACTAGTTGATTATCGAATTTAATGCATGGATTTATTACACTCTCAGATGCGACGTCATATGATAATACTTCATAATAGTCTACATCATAATGTATGCAGCTGCTGACCTAAGGTCAAGGTACACACGTAACATTTGCATTGAAGTTTTTTGTTAAAATATGCTTTTATTTCAAACAACTATAAACTATTTATAATAGCAATTGCCTTTGCTTCAGTACAGCAGCAAAAGAAACTGTATTGTCATGTTAATTGTACCGGATTCTGGAAATGTTTTGGCACAGCAATTATTTTTAAAGTTATTTTTAAACTTGAAAGTTCGTTCTTTACAGATAGCCGTTTTCTGATTTATCAAGCGACGAATGAACATAAGAATGTGCAATTAGCTTGTGCTGTTACGCACGCGTGACTTAAAATTCTTTTTAAAAAGCATTTGGAAATACTTTTCTTACGTTATATGTTTCCACCGTTTACTTTAGATATTACTAAGATCATTTCTGAAATGCCCCGTCGTAGTAATGAATGAGGAATATGTGACTGTCAGCTTAAGAAAATATAAACAAGGTAACATCAACAAAATAAAATGGATTTCATATTACCCTAAAAAGTTTATTAAGCAATTTGCACAAGCTTGTACCAAGTAATTCGCTATATTTATTAGCAACTTTTGTGTAATTATGATAAATGATAAAAAATGATGCTTCAAAGAATGTGCATAAATCTGTAAGTGATTGGCCTCGGAAGAAAAGGTCCCCTACTCCATGGACGTGCAGAAATCACTTAAGCCAGAGTGTGCCTCTGTGCAACCTTGTCAGATTCTTCATTATTAGATTGTTTATTTGGATAGAATGAGCCTAACTTCATGGATGCGCAGACTGACTGGAATCTCTTTTTTTTCGCGCATGTCTTTAGGTACTTATAAACAGTCAGCCAATCAAACAGCATTTTGTACCATAAAATCTTTCTGAAGGTGAATGGGTGCACTTTCTGGGGAAACAGCTCTTTCGTTTGAGTTGTGCCTCCTTTTTCAAAAGGGGTCAACTCTTACAGGAAAGAATTTGCTCCTCTAGGAGCAAATTCTTTCCTGAAAGAGTTAACCGTATTTTGAAGGGCTTCGTTCTCCGGGGAGCAAACAAGAAGTCACAAAAGTTGTTCCCCTTTGTAAAAATGACGGGAAAACATGAAGGTGTATCCATACACCTGAAACTTTTTTCCATAAAGTATGACTCTTTTTTAAAAAAACAAGTAGAGGCTGACTGTAGGAACATTGCACAGTATATAATGTTTTATTGAACAGTGAAAATACAATGACACACTCAGAAGGATATAACGTAAGTTTTAAAATCTATCTTGTTTTTAGTTAATATAAAAGATAATTAGATAAGACCTTTCTTGTTTATACAATTTATATAATATAACCAAGACAGGCATTGTCCCACTGGATATGTTCGAAATTATTACCTCTTCGGAAGGAATTTTGTGAACTTTTTCTCTTGCGTTTCTTTTCAACGGTAATGGAGTCGACTCCTAAACGAAAGCATTTGCTCCCTAATGACGTTTTTGGAAGGGCTGTACATCTTAAAGGGGAGCAAAGAAGGAGTCACAAAAGTTGGTACTCTTTGTAGTGGAAAAATACTCACATACCCAGGGGCGTAGCTAGGGATGGATGGATGGATGACTTGCGATTTTACGTCCTTTTCAACAGTATTTCAGTCATATCAGGACGATGGGCTTGTGATAATGAAAGGCTGTGTGCAATGGAACCCCGTTTACGATGGAAAGAACTCCGCCTCCAGCGGGGCTCGAACCCGCGACCGCTAGATCAATAGGCCAGCGCTTAACCCACTGAGCTACCGGGGCTCGCGTAGCTAGGGATAATTACACAATACGCACAATCATGTTTTATACTCATTAAGGGCAATAATAGGGGATTTAGCCGCTAAGATATTTCAAATTTTCGTGTATGTTGGCGGTTAGTATTAAATTAATGCCTAATTAACAATATTTGAGCATGAAAATACGCAGGTGAATGTTGAAATTTTGTCAATTTGACAAAATTTCAATACGCACCTGCGTATTTGCTTATAGGTAGCTACGCCCTTTTACCTTTTAAAAAACGTGTATGCACAGTTGAAAGAACATCTTCAAAGTATACATGTTACATTTTAGCCTAAACGTATGAAAAATGAAAACAATTAGATTTGTAAACGATGTAGAGGCGCATAATGGGCTATTTATATGAATCTACACTGTTTGCCCTCAGTTATTTGAATTCTTAATATGATAAAGCTTGGACTAAACATTATGAGCTATGGTAGCTCAGTGGGTTAAGCGCTGGCCTGCTGATCTAGCGGTCCCGGGTTCGATTCACGCTGCCGGAAATCTTTCTAACCGTAAACGGGGTTACATTGCACAAAGCCTTCCATTATCACCCTCCCATCGTCCTGATGTAACTGAAATACTATTGACAAGAACGTAAACTTGCAAGTCATCCAACCATCTCTCTCTTTTTTATTGGAGAGTGCATGGACAGACTCTTTGTCTAAAGGTATTGACTGGAGCACATTGGGCGAAAACATAATTGAGCCGCGACACGAGAAAATCAACAAAGTGATTGCGCGCCCAGCGAAGACTCCGATCAACTTGGACAGCTGCCCACTCCAAACAGAGTATTTTATGTACGCTTTATCTAAGCTACCTCCATGCGGACAGCGAATATTCTGATCAGACGAGGCGGATGCCCAGGCTGATCCGAGTCTGTGCTAGGTATACAACCACTTTGTTGGTTTTCTCATGTCGCGGCTCATTTTTTTTTCCTTATTCGGAGTGGCTAGTGACAGGTGTCTGTCAGTAGAAAATATTCTTAGAATTTGTTAGTGATAGACGTCTGGCACTAGCCAGTTTTCGTTAAATTTGCTAGTGACAGACTCTGTAATAGCCAAAATGCAAAAGATTTGCCACTCACAGATGCAAAAGTCTGATCAGAGTATTCGCTCATGCAATCGAGGAACGCGGATCAAAAACCGTCAGAAACTGCAAATTGACGACAATTTGCAATCGAAAACGCCTTTTTCTAAAGGCTTTTGATCGACGTTAATCGATTGTTACATGTAAGAGCGTTTTCGATTGCCGCCTACCCGGTGTGAGGTCATCCATATTGTTTTCCCCGACTCTATAGAGGCCTCACTGTTTGTTGTATGGTTTGGCCCAAGTCCACAGATGGCTTATGTGACAAGTGAAGGCTCTGATCAGATTGCACTCAAGTGCAATCTGATCAGAGCTTCTGCTTTTCATCATTGCCACATTGATGAAAGTTACATGATGTCGGTCAAAATTTTGTTTCAGAATTGCAAGAAGACAGGCTCACCATGCCGGTTTCTGGCTTGGTTCCTGGCTTGGTTCCTGGCATCCTTATGTCTGTTAACTGGCATCGTTCGAGCTCAGGACTTCGCAGGAATAGCAACAAGGGCAAGAACGGAGGCCGAAACGGAAGTGCGAAGAAACAAGGCACTTTCTCTGTCAAGATCAGCCAGATCAGGCCCAACCGTCATCGGTGTCAGCTCTCGTAAGAACAATTTTATTAATGAGCCGCGACACGACAAAACCAACATGAAAACGTACCTCATATATTTGAGTGAATCTATACATTCTTCAATTTGTAATAGAACAGTGAAAATGGTACATGCAAGGCTACTTAATAAATAAATAAATAAATAAATAAATAAATAAATAAATAAATAAAATTACAACAGAAAGTAAGCTATATAAAATAACAACAAGAACACACAAAAAGGTAGAACCAGTGATAGGGTAGAGTCGGGTAACTTCGGACAGCAGGTAAATTCGTACAGTGACATTGTTTCCTCTATACATGTATGTCAGGTGTTTGGAATAAAAACAAAAATAACTGGGCAAACAATAAAAATCCTGATGAGACGGCTCATTATGAGCCGTTTCATCTGGATTTTCACTGTTTGCAATGGTATGTCGGAATTTACCCGGTGTCCGAAGTTACCCGGCTCTACCCTATTAGTATTTAATGTAACGAATAAATTTTGTTTCATATTTTGCCAGCGCTGTCACGGTTAGGTGCGGGATTTGCTGGATTTCAAGCGGCTGGATTTGATAGAAGACCCCGACAGAAGCTTACTACTGCGGCAAAGTTTAGTAAGGTACACGGTGCAAGGTCTGTCACACCCGCTTATAACGACGCTGCACAAGTATTCCAAATCACCGCAAATTTATACTTAGAGCGGTAAGTAATACGAGTGCTAAATACCGGGTACGTTCGGCATAACTATTTGGGTAGACCCGAGCAATACTTGGGTATTCCGCCCAGTCTGATCAGAGTCTTCGCTGTCCGCATGGAGGTAGCTTGGACCCTTAGCTACCCTTCGAGCACACAGGGAAGACTCTGATCAGGCTGGGCGCCATGCCACTTTGTTGGTTTTTTTCGTGTCGCGGCTCATATGCTCGAGAAGTTCGAGGAATGGCTGTGTATCAAGTACTTATGCCGAACGCGTCCACTGTGAATAACTCGTGCATTACAATAGGTTGTACACATGTATAAGGTAAGGTGTTTCCGAAGTTTATGTTTGTTTGATATAAATGGATCTTCCATTGAAGACGCGACATTGAAGAAATGCTCTGTCAAAATGACATGGCATTGCCGTTTTGTGTTGCATCGATGTTGTTTTATCGTGGATCGTTGTCAGGTTGTTTGACGTTCGACGTCGTTTGACTCTTTATCAACGTTTGGCCTCGCATCGACTTCAATTGCCATTGCATCGATGTTGATTAAAGTTGTATTGCGTTTCTATAATTGATGGACGTTGCTTTAACGTTTTAGGTGTCGAAGTTGTTTTTCGTTTCCTCAGCGTTGTTTGACATTGCACTGACGTTTTATGACATCACATCGACGTTGTTTGAAGCCAAAATTGATATTGCGCCTCCAAGGACCGGAAGAATGAAAGTTTATTCGGACGACGTCGCGCACGATGTTCGAAAAGAAGACATGTCCAGAGGGTAATTTTCAAAAGAATATTTTATTTTCGGCAGAAACTATTCATGTTATACATTTACATCAAATGAAAGCTAAAACTCTGCAGAATATTACTGTGTAGATTTTAATTATTTCAAATATACCCTTTTATTGAGGGACGGCAAAGCCATACGATTTTTAGTCCAAAATCGCCTGTCCAACGTTACATTTTTTCGGCCACTTCCAATCACAAAATGATTAAGGAACCGCATAAAACGCACGAGAATATATAAAATTTTCAACAAACGTTTACCATAATGCACGTTTGACAGAATTTCCGTTGTTTTTTTTTTCATACGGGCGTCTTTTAAGGTGGGAAAACATGAAGTATAACTGAAGATAGAAAATGTCCATCGACAGAAGAAATGTCAACGGCGTTATTAAGAAATACATATAAAATCGGAAGGAAAAGGGGGATGGGTATTATTAAGATTTATCTTAAATGCACAATGGTTACTCTTTATGGTGAGGTATATTTACATGTATTTAAGACTGCTCGTGAAATAAAAACTTTATGACGCCAGTTTCAGTTTCTCAGTAATTGTCCCTGACGTAAAAATGGTATTCCAATTTTTGAACTGCTTTAAGGAAACTTAATTTGTCAGATTTTGAATTAAAATGTACTAATTGATTGATTGATTTGGGTTTAACGGCCCTTTGAGACAGTATTTCAGCTATATCGGGCCGTCTCCCAGAGGGAGGGAGAAAGAAGGGAAATGATAAAGAGAAAAAAATGTCCAAACATCCCCACCCGCACCTGCTGCAAGTACAGTAGGCCCTTGCCCTCCGGTACTGGAAGTTACACACAGCACCATCGAACTACCCGCCCACCCCCAAAATGAATTTATTAGCGAAGATTATAGGAAATGCACATTGTTTGTAGATTACAGAAATATGCAGCTTTCTATGTTGCGCTTTGAATTTTAGAATTTTTTTGATTGATTGATTTGTTGTTTAACGTCCACAGTAAACATCTATGGTCATGTCGGGACGGTCAGTTAACCTAACCACACTATTCCTGGGCAGGCTTAGACCTCCTAAGCGGTTAACCAGTACTAAGTGCACATACTTTCGCCAGTAACCGACAACTTCCCTTCTTGAATCAGCGGAAGGAGAAACGAAAGTATGTGGCCAGACCGGGTATCGAACCCAGGACCTCTGACTTATGAGTCAGGTGCCCTACCGATTGCGCTACGCGGCCCGGCTTGAATTTTAGAAATAAACAAGAAATGTTACAGTATGTAACAAATGCCCCCGAAGGTCCTTTAAACTGACCTTTGACCCGACTATGACCTTGACCTTGGGCAAGGAACCCAAAGCTTGCAAGTGAGATGCCTTTTTATCATGCTCACCTTCTGTGAAGTTTGATGAAATTTACTTGAGCAGTCTCCAGTCAGTTTGGAGATATAATCTGACCTATGAGCCCTGATTGTGACCCTGACCTTGGGAATGGGAACCTAAATTTTGTTTGTGACATACCATCTCATTATGTTTTACCAGTTCAGGAAGTTTAATACAGTTTGCTTAAGACGTCTGTTTAGTAATTGGGGAGGAACAACTAGACCTTTGACCTCAGACTGTTTCCTTGAACTTGGGAGTGAAAGTCTATTTCTTGTGTGTGGCTTACCTTCTCAGGAAAGCTTCATCTTTTTGTGAAGTTTGGTTCATTTCTGAGCAATTGTTGAGACATGATTTGACATCTGACCTAAGATAGTAACCTTGACCTTGGGTTTGGTAATCTAAATATTATATGTGACAAACCTTCTCTTTATGCTTTCTGTGAAATTTGCTGGAATTCAGTTAATAGTTTTAAAGTAATCACAGAGACACTATTTGACCTCTAACAGTGACCTTGACCTTTGGTTTGGGAATATAAATATTAAATGTAACAAACCATTTCATTATGCTTTACATTTCTATGAAATTTGATAAAATTCTGTTTTGTAGTTTTTAAGTAATCGCAGAGACACTATTTGACCTCTAACCCCCGACAGTGACCTTGACCTTGGACGCGGGAACCTAAATCTGTATGCGACACACCTTCTGACTATGCTTTATCTTTCTGTGAAGTTTCATCAAATTTGCTTCCGTAGTTTGTAAGTTATAGCTGAGACACGATTTAAAATATGATTTGACCTTTGGCCCAATTGTGACCTTGACCTTGGGCATGGGAACCAAATTCTTGTGCGCGACACACCTTCTTATTATGCTCAATCTTTCTGTGAAGTTTCATCAAATTTGCTTCGGTGGTTTTTATGACATATTGATTATGGACAGAGTTATTCCCCTTTACTCATATAGACCATAAAAAATAAGCAGACCCGTATTTTTTTTATTTTCCGTCTGCCATGTACTTACAGAATAATGCCCCTTTTTCAAAAAATTACATGAAAGTTTGTTCCCAAAATCCTGAGAATACCGTTTGAGCTCATATTTGGCATACTGCTAGGGGCTAAGGTGTAGATTATCTGATTAACTTTTGGGCAAATTCCGTGAAAAAATGACTGAATTATGCCCCTTTATTGAATTTGGCATTTTTCCAACTTTTGAACCGTTTGACCTAGAACCCTAAATTTTGGTATACTATTAGTATTTAAAGTGCTGATTATTCTGATGCTAATTGCGTTATGATGCATTCATTATGGACAGAGTTATTCCCATTTTCTCAACTGTATAAAACATAATTATGGGTGGTCCATTTCTCAAGAACAATAACTGTTGGGGCCTTGATATCTATAAAATGGGTAGACCATAAAAAATGAGCAGACCCGTTTGTTTCATCTTTTCTGTCTGCCATGTATTTACAGAATTATGCCCCTTTGTCAAAAAATACATGAAAGTTTGTTCCCAAAATCCTGGGAATACCGTTTGAGCTAGGATGCTCATATTTTGCATACTCCCAGGGGCTAAGGCGTAGATCACCTGATTAACTTTTGGGCAAATTCCGTGACAACATTAGCAAGTAATGCTAGACATCTAAAGTTTGACACCTTTAGTGGCAAGCATATGGCTGGGGGCATAGTGTTTCACAAACACACTTTCTAGTTCTAACATGACGTTAACGTTTCTACGAGCTTTTGGCGAGTTTCATAATTTAATATGAAATGGCCATGAGTGTAAGTTTCTGTTAATCATATGACCCTTTAAAATGGGATTTTTACGTCTTTAAAACGAACATTATTTCATAAAGAAAACGCATTGTTGACACGGACGTTGGCAATGACGTTACGTGTACGCGCCAGAGTGTTAGTACACGTGTGGTCATACGATTTTTATGACTTGACGTTATCCGATGAATAATAGCGACGTCGTATGATAAATACACATTATTATGATAGTAACTTGATCTGGCGTAATGTATCACGTCGAGTGGATGAGCTCATACCATCGGATCACCCGAGACGCTTGCGTCGAGGGTGATCCGATGGTATGAGCCCAGCCACGAGACGTGATGCATTACGCCAGATCAAGTTACTATTATAATAATTTGTTTATTATATACCTTAGGGAACAGCCTGCCAGCGCTGATGCATCGACCCGGATTCGAACCTGCGCGGCAGAGGTGTGTAGCTAGTCGTGAGAGAGCCGCGACTGACCGAACTATGGAAGCGCGCCTTTTGACGTGTTTGTTGACATTACGTCACTAGCCCCGTTTCTCTGGCTCTCGTTTTTACGATGCACGTTAAAAACGCTGGAACTCAGACATAGCCTCGTTTTAAAGGATAGTGATACGGATTCAGAAAACGTCAGTTTGATACGGCTGGCTGTATCAGTTGGCCAGAAAACAGCCAGTTCAAAGGGTGTATCATTGATAGGTATATAATAAAATGATTTAACGTAATATTATGATTACGCTGATATTTTCCCATTGGCATGGCAAAGTCTATATTCTAACTGTTTCAGAAATAGAATGCGCTTGTGCATACTGTAATGGCTGGTGAACTGAATAACCCAGTTAGGATATAAATCAAAGAATCATCTCACATTTTTTATGTAACTTCACATCATTTAAAATTTTTAATGACCTGACGTTGTCTTCTTTTTAGGCTAAAATTTTTGCACCTACACAATTCATCATGATTTCCACTGGGAAAAAATGTTGAAATGTATAAGCGAAATGCGCATGCCCAGATCAGACTGCGCAGGTTGCTCGGTCTGATTAAATAATGCGCTTTTCTCTCAGACACTCAATGAATATTGTAGCCTTCTAATAACTAAAAGTGGGGGTGGTTGCGCTAGATAAGTTTTAGTACCGGAGCCAGGGGCCTCATTAGGGGCAATTTCATAATACGCACAACCATGTTTTATTCTCTACTTCTTGAAGGGAAAGCTAGTATTTCAGCCACTTTGGTAATTGGTATTGAAATCTTGTCTAATTTATAAATTTTCAGCATGCAAATATGCAGGTGCGTTTTGAAATTTTGTCAATTTTGACAAAATTTCAATACGCACTTGCGTATTTGCCGTATAGGTAGCTACGCCCTTGCGAGCGTCCTACTAATGTTGATTATAGTAGAGCAAGGACCTACTGTGCTTGCAGTAGGTGCGGTTGAGGATTATTTCGCCGCTCATAATTCTTTTCTTTCTCCTTCTCTCTGGGAGCCGGCTCGATATAGACTGCAATACTGTCTCAAAGAGCCGTTAAACCCCAAACAACCAATCATTCAAAATAACTAAAAGTGAACATGCGTACACGTCAATGACTTTCTGCTTACAAAGGAGAACAACTTTTGTGAGTTTCTTGTGCTTCCCAGGACGACACAACCTTTATCATGATCAAAAGGGAATCTACTCTTAAAGAAAAATAATAAATAATAAAAAAATCCAAGAGGAGCATTTTTTTCTTTTAAGCGTTGACCACCAATGAGATGGGAAGCAAAACAGAAAATAGCAGAGTTGCTCCGTCTAAAAGTGCATCTATATACCTTAATCAGGCAGCCCGGCTGGTCTTGGTATGCGCAGACCATATTTAGACACACTGTAAAAAAATCCGCAGATTTTACGGTAGAATAACTGGCATTCAGCTGCCAGTCCACTTCCCGTAATTTTTACGTTCGCCCGTAAACATTTGCAGCAAGCATCACGCGAGTAGGGTAGAATAGTCATAGATCCCTTCAACACTATAAAGGTATTGTTAAAGTCTCATACATGTAGTCCTGTCAGTGTGAAAAATCGTCTAAACACAAATTATTATGAGAAGTTTTTCAACCTTCACGTTTAATGATAAAATGTAGGTTGGTGTGCATAAATTGATCCAAAAAGCTGGCAAAAGTATGGAAAACAGGTTTTTGAAAACCTACAAATCGCTCAACAGAATATGATTTTCCTTTTCTGCTTTCCGGTTGGATGATACAATATTAACAAAAGCGCGACAGTGAAAGGGGCCCCACCTTTGCACATTGTATTTTTACCATTTTATTCAAGGGCATGAAATCGAAAGCAGATCGTTTTAGTTGCCAATTTAAATGACCCAAATAATTTTTCAAATCCTTTTTTTTTTTTTTAATTTTATGTTCAAATTCATACAAAGGCAAGACAATACATCAGTATCTCTATATATGTATACATGTGTTTAATTTTTCAAACCCTTCTTATGTTAAACTCATGGATGTTTGATTTGTTTTAAGTTGGCTGATCGCGGTCATTTACAATGGAAAAACTATGGTGAGAAGTTTGCAGCGATACCTCGTACTAAAATTTTTCATGTTTATCGAGCAATAGGGCTTTTAAGATAACCCTACCATATAGTGATCTGCATAAATGCTCTACCGGCAGCTTCCCGTTAAAAATAACGGACTGTGGACTGGCAGCTGGTTGGCAGTTACATGTATTCTACCGTAAAATCAATTGGATTTTTTACAGTTTTTTTAAATTGTGTTTTACGACCTTTTAAAGTAGATCTATATCTAACTTTTTTCGTGGCGCCGATCGTATATCGGGCTGATCGTTTGGTTGAGTTTGGAGAAAACCGGAGTTTCCGAAACGCAAGCGGAATGAGCTTTCTCACTTGCGTACCGAGCGAGGCTTGAACCCACACACACGGCAGTGATAGAGCTAATGTTGAAGAGTCATCGCTCTTATTCACTAGGCCATAGTGGTTCCTTTTGGTCACAGATGGTATCATGCAAAATTCCCAGATGCACTGGCTAATATGAGTGTCATGCTTACACCAATTTGTTTTTGTGATTTTGCAGGACGGGAACAAGCGCTAGAGCAGCGGCGTCCTCCACATCTTTGACTGCAGGATTTCGTCGGGCTCTAACTGATTTATGCCCCAGGGTTCCATATTGTGATCCCTTTTGGCCCTGGCGCTACGCTAATGGCAGGTGTAACAATTTGCTATACCCACTACAGGGCTCAGAAATGACGCCACAGCCACGCTTGTTATATGCCGCATATGAGGACTGTAAGTAACTATATGAATTGAGCCGCGACACGACAAAACCAAAAATGTGGTTGTGCGCCCAGCGCAGACTCTGATCAGCCTGAGCATGCGTCCAGTCTGATCAGACCCTTCGCTAAGCGCTTAAAGGGTAGCTAGGGGTCTAAGCTACCTTCATGCGGACAGCGAAGACTCTGATCAGACTGGGCGGATGCCCAGGCTGATCTGAGTCTGCGCTGGGCGCACAACCACTTTGATGGTTTTCTCTTGTCGCGGCTCAATTATGAACTACGGTTGATTCTCATTATCTCAAACACTGATATCTCAAATCACCCTCTTATTTAAAGAATATAGTTTGGGCAAATTTTCAGTATGACCGGAAATTATTGAGAAAACTTTTTTTTCATAAAAGCTTAACCCTAGTTGTTTTAGTAAATCTTTTGCATTTTGGAATATGAAGAAAAATTGTAATAAATGATTTCTAGCTATAATATTTCGTTTTACTGGCATTTTCAGTTGTTGAACATAGGGATCTAAAATCGCAAAAAGACGGATGTTCAAGAGATTTTCATTTCAGAAGTATGTTTACTATACTAGACAGCAGTCCTGCAAACTGACACCTTCTAGGTTTTGTTAAATGCATGTATTATTAAACAATATAATGTTGATCAATGTTGCCTTGTGTCATAAAATATTAAAGTCTCGATGTTGGTTATATTTAAGCAACTGTAAATTGGGTTTGGCTCATTGACGGTAAAATCTCATAAATTTTGGGCTCTGCTATATTCAAGACATAGTGAAATGAATATTCAAGAAAAGTTATCTTATTTTTTGTTACCATATTACATGTAAATTATTAATGTTCGCAACTGTAAAGTTATACCTGTCTGTCATTATTACTTTCATTTAGTGATTACATCTAGCAGCCAACCCTACTGAAAATTTACCATTTTTCTCAAAAATTATGGAAAATATGAAACTTTTGCTGTTGCTAGAAGCCAAGTAATTTCTCAAAAGATAGAGATTATATCATATGTAATTGAGCCGCGACACAACAAAACAAACAAAGTGGTTGTGCGCCCAGCGCAGACTCAGATCAGCCTGGGCATCCGCCCAGCCTGATCAGAGTCTTCACTGTCCGCATGAAGGTAGCTTAGACCCTTAGCTACCTTTTAAGCGCTTAGCCAAGAGCCTGCTTTGACTTGGCGGATGCCCAGCCTGATCTAAGTCTGCGCCACTTTGTTGGTTTTCTCGTGTCGCGGCTCAATTGCTGATTCTTCAGCAGCGTTTTTTCTGCAATTGAAAAAGTAATTTTAAACATTTTGTTGCTCCTTTAAATTAGCATTTTCTTGTATACATTTTATTTCAAATGTCCATCTTATTTTGTAAATATTCTCAAATGTTGTGCTTGCCTTATTAAAGGGTAGCTAATCCACGGCATATGGATGACTGACAAATATCAAAGCCATCACATTGCAGTCCTGTGATGAATATACATGTACCAACAACATATCAAAACAGTTTCAATTATTTCATATGAAGCTAGAAAAAATACTGGCCGAAATCTGGTAAAAATTCTTAATTATTTCCGGTCATTTTTACATTTACTCCTGTTATCTCAAACTAGTGGTACATGTATCTCAAAGTAAATTTTCTGGCCCTTAAATTTACTTTGAGACACCAGTAGTTGGAGATGAAGTTCGAGTTTGAGACATCGAAAACTGATTATTTACTGTAAACTGAGAATATTTTACTGTTTTATTTTTGCGATTTAAGATCGATGGGTACAGTTTCAGGGGGAACAACTCTGCCATTTGTTCTCAGTGGGGGTCAACTCTTAAAGGGAAGAAGGGGACGGGGGTTCCAAATCTGCCTACGCATGAATTTACTTCCTACTTTACGTGTTTAATATTGTGAACTAACAACTAGAAATATGCATTCATCTATCTCAATATAGACTTTAAGGTCTGGGGAGAGCACCCTGAAACACCTGTCTTATAATTTATTAATCATAAATCATCAGCTTTATTCAATCTCAAAAGGTGTGAACTAGAATAGTAAAAGGGTTCCATATGGATACCTTTGATACCATTTATGCTTATAAATGACGTCGCGCACGGTATTGGGGAACAAAACGTATCGTCAAACTGTCAAGCGGCTATTTTTCCGCCTTATGAGAATGTACCGCGGGGTTCGACTGTCTTATACCGAAAGTAGTGAAACAAAACCAAACACGCCACGGGAACAAAAGAAAACTGGTCCGCTCCTTTAAACATGTTGTAAGGACGACATCAATGGGATATTACAGTTTTGCTTATTCATTTGCTCTTTCAGTTTAGGACGTATCTATTTGCATGTTATATGAACACGATATGAATTGAGTTTGTTGTACAAATTCTATCGGAAGCTGCAAATATACACCACACTATATCCCTGCACGGGAGCTTTTAGTCGTTTCACCATGTTCACGATAATTCATTTCGTTATACTATACTATCCTCTGTTTTGTGTAGAACAAATATCTTTTGCGTCACCTTTCCTGTTTCTTTTTTTTCTGCTAGTCATCTTGCCACGGGAAAGTCTTTTCATGCTGGTGAAATATCATATACATGTATTTATATATTCATTGGCTTCAAACTTTGAAAAAAAAATCTCCGATGGCAAGAGAAAGTATTGCTGTATAGTCAAACCTGCCTTAAACAAGCACCCAAGGGAGATGCAAACACTGCTTGCTTAAGACAGGTGCTTACTAGAAAGAGGTCAATTTTTAAAGAAAATGGTACTTTTGGATATGAAATTTTTGCCTTTTAATACAGTTGTTTGCTTCACAGAGCTGACCTTTAAAACGTGTTTGACTATAATGACGCAGACCTCAAAATTGCCTGACAGCCGGTTATAACTATAAGGTTTCATATGCATGTAACGTTGGAATTTATTTATTTGTCGCCGCGTTACAATATTTAAGACCGATGTAAATGCGCATAACAATTTAATTTTCAAGAGCATGTAACCCCAATTTAGCAGATAATACAAACAGACAATGTACATTTTGGAAATTTGCTTTGAGCACAGATTGCTGTAAGTATTTTGTCCAAATCAGCTTAATAATATAGATAGGTGTAAGAGTTTGGTGTCAAATTTGAAATTTGTTACAAAAATTAAGACCGCGGATTTTTTAATTTCTTTCCGTATCCGTAGAGAAAAAGTAATTATTCTTATAGAGCTCATAAGGGATGCATAATTACATTTGATTCATATACAAATATTTTCAAAATTTGTTTATTCCGGTACAATAAATACTCTCCGAAGAAACCAGCCCTGCAAGTTTGACCTTAATTTGAGCATGAGTTACACTATTTTACTTTTAATAATAAATTCTTAAGATGGCGATTGCTGAAGAATAAACTATGAAATTAATATGGAGTTAATCTAGAATATATCCTCTTTTTGGTAAGCAAGTTTTCACAAACATTTCTGTGTAGCATTTCTTCGAGTATGCCCACCATGCCGACTTTGTTACAGAGTTACACGCATTTTAGCGCAAAAAACAGCCGTTTTGCGCTCGCATTAGGATTTACATCGTCTCAAAACCAAATATTATTGACCCGAAAGTAAATTAAATACTAATTCACGATTTTAAAACAGTTTATGGCATAAAATCCGAAAAAGCATTTCTTCCGTTGGGTCAATTTCATATCTGTATGTGAATGTACCCCAATACCGTGCGCGACGTCTGATATAAACATGCGCAGAAAACATGGCTATAAGGAACACTGAAATTATTAATAAAAAGAAATGCATCCCAAAATTCATGTATGTTTCAGTCTGTGTCAAACTATAAAATTTCTAAAAAAACCCAAAACAGGCCATATGTTTCTTCTTTATATGTGAAGAATTTCAGGAAATGTGGAAACCGGTACATCGTCACATAATGCATGCCATAGATGAAGGTGAGTTTTAGCCAAACATGCAGGCCAAATTAAAGTGTTACTAAGTTTATAGAAACACTTCAGTCATTTTTAGTAGTATTCATAGTAACCAAAACTACAATCATGATGAAAAGTTCCATATACAGATATACTGATCTAATTTGTCTGAGAAATGAATGGAAAACTAAATAACCTCCGGACACTTGACTGTGTACAATTAAAAGAAAATAAATACGACATTTAATTTCACAGAGTAGGGATTTTCTGTGATACTTCCCTAGTCTCTCTAGCTAATGTATCCGTAAACAAAACTTCTATTTGCTTATATTTTGACAGTTTCCTGTCTAACTAGGTGTAAGTCAAAGTGATCCCTTTTCCATATTTTTATTGTTCTTTCTGCATAAAAGCGTTGCGGTCAATTTCGGAAAAGCATTCAGCCAGTGGTCTACGATTGTCACATCAACATAAATATCTGGATGAAGGTCATTTTCGAAGAAATGGTCAGGATTGACCTTTGATTCAATTAGACACCTGAGGTAATGAAATAAGTCAGACGGCAAGTTGCTAATTTCGGAAGACAGACTTGGCCAAAATCTGAATACTGAAAACAAAACAGGGTACTTTCTAGCAAAGCTACTCAATAATCAATAGTCAACAGAGGTAGAGGTAGTTTGTTGAGGTAAACATAGTTTCAAGAATCAGGGACCGTATTTATGAAACGACTTAAGTGGTTGCTATACTGTTGCTAGGACTGAATTTCTATGAAGGAGATTCCCTACAACTACAAAATTTGCTCTGGAGGAACAGTCTAAAAAACTGGTTCTCCAGAGCAAATTTTGTAGTTCTAGGGAATCTTCTTCATAAAAATGTAGCCTTAGCAACAGCATAGCAACCACTTAAGTCGTTTTATAAATACGGCCCCTGAATTACATCATCATAACACTGTCAAGCTTTCATTGAAAAGGTCAGAAGTTGATAATTTTTTTCCATATTATGTAATCTTGATACGCGGATTTCCCTTTAATTTGCAGTTAAATACATTCTATTAATTTCAACAATTGTTGTTTTTTGTCGAATATATCATAAGGTTAAGTTTGACCTAGATCCGGGTCTGGAATATATGAAATGAAGTTTTAAACTATATGGAACGTAAATAAATTTGAACAAGCAAATCTGTCTGTACCGTTTTCCGACGATCTATTTACTTCATCGATTTGTTTCTGGTCTAATTATTTTACAGATAAACCGGTCATTAATGAATAGAAAATATACAAAATAGAACGTGAAAATAAATTTTATGGCTGATAAATGCTTCCGTACGACATAGTGCGTTCGGATTTTAATCGCTGCCTTGTAGGTGTCACTATTCACCGAAATCAATTTGGTTGGTTGGTTGGTTGGTTGATTTGATGCTTAACGTCCACGGTAAACAACTAAGGTCATGTCGGGACGGCCAGTTAACCTAACCACACTATGGCAGGCTTAGACCTCCTAAGCGGTTAACCAGTACTAAGTGCACATACTTTCGCCAGTAACTGACAGCTGCCCTTCTTGAATCAGCGGAAGGAGAAACGAAAGTATGTGGCCAGACCGGGATTCGAACCCAGGACCTCTGACTTACGAGTCATGGCCCTACCGATTGCGCTACCCGGCCCGGCTAAATCAATTTGGAGCCAAAGCAAAACGACAGCAACAACAACAACAAAAACGTACTACTTTAATTGTCTACGTTATGTCTGTGATAAAAAGAAAGAAAAACTATTTAGATAACAGATGTTTAAAATGAATGGATCTTTTACTTTTTATCTTTAAAAACTAGTTTTAGGAATGATACATGTAATCATTTATAAATGATTTTTTTAACTATTTTGTTTCGCACATTTGCCAATCATACTTAGTAAATTGATTTGTTTTGAATAGAATAGAATATATATATCAGAATACCAACAGTTGTTCTCCGCACAAATATATATACACAAATACACAAACAGTGCTTGACATTACCTTTAGTAAGTACCAGGGCCGTAAACCAAAATCAAACAAACATATACATGTTTAAACAGAAGTGTCTAAGAGATGATTAAAATCTCATTCATAATTTATCGAAATGTATATGAGACTAAAGTTGGCCACATTTAAACTTTCTCTGTGGTCTGAAACAGAGTGCAGTTATCTCTGGGTGTAGTTATCTTTGTTATAGGAATGAATCACTTTGACTTATAAGGGATTTGGTGATAAAATTCACTAAAACTAAATAAGTAATTAACATAAAAAAATATCACAAAACTATCTGCATTTCTAAATTTTGCATTTTTTGACTGTTAACTTTCAGCATTCAAAAAAGTCATGTTACCGATTTTCATTTTCAAGAAAATTTATTGTTATAATCTACACATGTATATGGCCTAATTTCATATTCATTCGACAGGTTGACAAGAACAATAATATATAGCGAAATCGAATTTGTTCAAAATATTTCATGCTCCTGAAATTTTGGGGGCATCTGCAATTAAAATCTGCAATATTGACATTTTCATAGTGTAAATTTGCATACATAAGTGATACACATGCATGATCATTCAGTTGCTGCAATCTAGTAATGATCGAGTAGCTCTATTAATCCATTGCATTCTGGGTATTTTTTTGCCGTCTGCTAAAAATGTCGTCTGCATCAAAAATCAAGAAAATTCTGACAACATTGGTCTAACTAACTCTTGCAGAAATGAAGTCTAAGCAGCAAACAGTTGGATCTCAGATCAGGTCCCTCCTTTGTGGGGCCTGATCTGGACCCAAACTGTTTGTCCAGATACCCTTAAAGGGGTATCCCGAAAGAAATGGGTTAATCGGCAAACCACTACTACTTTGTCCTTTGAGTGTCGGTGCAAACTGAGAAGACTGATCAAATGGGGCAGATGTGCAGAATAATTTGTGTCTTCATTGTTAACACAAGTGGCATATTTTTTCTTTTAGTGTTACCTCATTTATTAATTATTTATTACCATTTGGCAGCTTTGCAACTGGAGAAGCCTAGGACACATGGTGTGGAAGGGAATCTGTTGCCGAGTGCCCGACATGTGAGCAACATGGTACATCGCGCCCTAGGGGGAGAAATTCCGGAAGTCGGCATAACTTTATATCTCATGCAGTGGGGTCAGTTTACAGACCATGATATTACTCTCACCCCTATACCTACAGGTACATTGTTGTTGTGATTTAAGGTGGTGATAATCACTGATTTGGGACAAAGACAAAATTCTGCATAAAATACTCAAAATAACACTGATCTTTCCAAAACTCATAATTTAGAATCCCAAAATGCAGCATTTGTTAATATTAAAAAGTGTTTTTATGAGGAAAGATCAAAGGGTAATTTTCTGCGAATAAATGTGAAAAAATAATATCGTTATTGAAAATATACTTAGTGCTTAGAATACCTTGTTGCATAATGGAGAGCGTCCTAGCAATTATTTTTTTCAAACTCTTTCACACATCATCAGGCTGAGCAGATGAAAAAAGATGCAGTCTGTGTCCAATTTTTTGTCGTGAAAACACACAGGTAAGACAGGTGAGACTATTTTAACAAGGTTGATTGATTGATTTGATTGATTTGATGCTTAACGTCCACGGTAAACAACTAAGGTCATGTCGGGACGGTCAGTCAACCTAACCACACTATTCCTGGGCAGGCTTAGACCTTCTAAGCGGTTAACCAGTACTAAGTGCACATACTTTCGCAAGTAACTGACAACTGCCCTTCTTGAATCAGCGGAAGGATTAACAAAGTTGAACAATTGCATCTACACATCACTGATCATGTCAGTAATGTATTATTTATACTGTAGGTGTTACATAGGTATGCTTGCCTACCCTATATTTAATAAATGCGTCCAGTGTACATTTACTTTGTACATGGTTGAACATTTGAGAAAAAGCTACCGTTTTCATCTGGTCTACATTTAAATTTGAGAAAGAGTTGGAATAAATAATTGCTAGGACGCTTTTCATTATGCAATAATGCACCTTCAGCACTACATAAATTTTCAATAACGTTATTATTTTTTCAGATTTATTCGCAGAAAATTACCCTTTGATCTTTCCTTATAAAATCACTTTTTTAAGCATCATGTACATCTATTTTGTATTCTAAACTGTAAAGAACAACAAATATAAGAAGTCTGCTAACTTTCAGGGAGATACATTACTTTTTATGGTTTAATGCAGATTTTTACTTTTACCACATATCACCACCTAAATGTGATTTATTGCTTTTGAACAATTTGGAACAATTCGCTTTTGAACTATTTGGAACAATCTGCAACAATTTGCTTTTGAACAATTTGGACCATGATAGACTTTTGTCAGCCGAAGATGTAAGAAATTCACACTGTAAATTTTCACTTGCTTAGTTTTTCTGATTCATCTCTGTTTGACTCAACATCTTCGACGAAGGTGTTGGAGTTCTGAGTCTGATATGATAGAAACTCAGAAAAGTGAGTTGTTTTAACGAAAATGATAAACATATTGGCTTTGACTGAAATCACTGCCAAAATCAGTCACAATCTTGGTTCAGAGGTTCAAATCATGTTCATCAGTTGCTCAGAAAAAGTACTATAACTTCACAGAAAGATGAACCATAATGAGACGGTGTCCTTGACATTAAGTTTGAGAGCCCAAATCTTGCGCTTGACATATCTTATCATTATGCTCTACCTTTCTAAAGTATGGCATACAATACAGTGTGGTCGTTAATCAAATTATGTCACTTTGAATACTCCCAAACTTCTGAAGGCTATAGAAATTCACAGAAAAGTAAAGCAAACTGAGAATGTATGTCATTTGCAAGAGTCAAGCTCCATGAGTCCTCCATACCCATGGTCAAGATCTGAGCCAAGAGTCAAAGGTCAGTTTAAGATTTCTTTGGGATCATTTATTACATGTTGCAACATTTTTCATTTCAGAAGCGGATGAAAAACCCATAGTGTGTGCAGAAGGAGGACAATTAACAGTCACACAACAGTAAGTAACACAACAGTCGTTTATTATGACAATATTGGCCACGTGGTCATATTTATATATATACACTACTCAAAATATTTAAAGGAGCAGCTGATATTTTCCAATAGATATTAGAACAGCCTATACCCAGTTCAACCGCCCATAAATTCGAACACCAGTGGCCAGACATTTTCCATTCTTTGGCAGCATTTGTAAAAAAAAGAAGCTTAAGATAATAAAAATTTCAATACAACTGACGTCTTGCTCATTTCAATGGAACAAATTTTGCAGTTTTCGATTTTTCTGAAATTAAGGCAAAGTGATCCTCCCAAATGGATCACCTTGTGAGACAGTCGGTTTCATAACCAAAATGTTCGTTTAGATTTTTAGTTGAAATTTTCATGCTTTTCACCTTGTGCAGTAAGTAACTTGGACTCTCTTTAAAATTTTGCAAATTAATTGGTAATGCCATTCTTGTGTTGAGCGAAAGAGATTGACCTTCTAAGTGGGGATGCATTGCACTGTCGTCAGTGGAAAAACTATTAGGTATTCCTTTAAATATTTTGAGTAGTGTACATTCACTTTAGGTGTGTGAATGCACTCTCTCTCTGTGTACGCGTTGGTGAGTGTTGTTGCAGTTGTGTAGGCTAGGATACAGTTACTGGATGTTGGATTTTCAGAATATTTTCATTCGATGCACGCGCTTGTGGGTACAGTAGACCTGTGTGTGTTTGTGTGTGTTGTTTTGTAGGCTAGGACTTTCCTCCAGGGATCATATGTGTTAATTAAGAATGGTTAAGTCTATGGGCTGTTTTAGCAACGATCGATGAGTCTAGCCTAGTACACCATTATTACTCAGTAGACCAAACTTGGAAAAAAGGGAAACAATTAACCAATAATAAGCAAATGAATAAAGATCCATTGTGCAAAATCTAAGATAAGAAAAGAAATATTATTCTAAGACGGCATGACATAAGGCAACGAGAAACATAAGCCCTTGAGGGCTTTTGGCCATCTATAACATAGTAAATCACAGTACTTATTTAAATTCAAAGAAAGAAAGACTGTAAAAAATATGTACACACGGAAAAAGTGAAATTAGCAGATTAATACAGCACAATACTACATAGCAGATTATCATAATAAAATCTTACGTCAGTTATTTCTAGCCAAAGTTTACAGGACGCTGGCCTCCATAGAATCTGCGCTTCATATTTTTAAGGGAAAATAGCAACATCCACATATCCACACTGAAATTGTGGAATTTATGTGGATGATGTGGATTTGATGTGGATGTTATGTGGAGTTTATGTGGATGATGTGGATTTGATGTGGATGTTTTGTGGCTGATGTGGATCCACAATGTGGAGTTTCCACACGTCCACCGGTGATGAGGAAATGGGTAAAATCAAACCCAGAAAAACCGGTCAGAAAAAAGTCCTTGGGATAGACTCTTAAGGCAAACTTACGAAGCCGTTCAAGATCAGTCTAACGACACGGTGGAAACTACGTTACAGGAAGAACCCAATGTGACATAGAAGAAGCAGGGTTGATGGCATATGAAGAACTCAAACCAACATATAGATCATGCATTATTTCTAAATATCAAGATCTTGTGAGACTCGGCTCTGCTTTGAGAAAAGATGCTATTCACAAGAAAGTATTACATGTATCTACTGCCCACAAATTAAAAGAAGACGAAGACTATGACGATGAAGAAGCAATGCAATATGCAGTTAAAAAGCGTCGCTATCTAATTGAGCGGAAACTTGTAGTATATCAAAGACCAACTGCTACTGTAGAAGAGGAACGTCAACATACACTAATACCTGTTAGATCGCAAACATTACAGATAAAAACTAATAGTTGTCAAAGAAATGAGACTTTTGTACCACAGTACTTGAATCAGTAGTAGAACACTACAGAACTTCCGGTTTTCTTCGTTTATTTTATTGTATTGACATGAATGTTGTAAACGAGTGCAGAGGGACGGTCCTAATCCTCTGTTCATTGTCTTCAGTTAGCGGGACAAATAAAGTTGTGTTGAGTTAAACAATTCGTCTGTTCTTCTTTCGGAAAGTAGTAGTAAGTTAACTAGGGCCAGTTGTTGGGCACTGTAGAGTCACGCCTCTGCTAGGACAAGAGTCATATAATAGAGGCCTGTTGCTGTACAGGGCCATAATCTTATGCTGTAGAGTCACGTCTCTGTTACGGTGAGGCCATATGAGGCCAAGAGTCTGCTAACAGACATCTGCTACTGTACAGTTTAAGGGCACTGCATGGTCATGCTTCTGAAATGCATGCTGCTGTGCAGAGCATATAAGAATACTGTTAAGTCACGTCTCTGGTACAGTGAGGTCCTATGAGGCCGAGAGTCTTATATCAGAAACCTGCTACTATACAGTATAAAGGCACTGCAGAGCTATATGCCTCCGTTAGACTAAGAGTCTAATAACAGGGGCAAGTAACTATGTAGAGCATAATGAGAAAGCCGTTGGGTCACTGTTTCTTACTGAGATTTTCAGTAGCATATGCCTGTCAGCATACTTGAAAAATATGCTAGGACAAGGAACAGCTGAGACTAAGCGAATTTGCCGAATGTGAAGATGTGGACGTGTGGAAACTCCATGATTTGTGGATCCACATCTGCCACAAAACATCCACATCAAATCCACATCATCCACATAAGCTCCACAAAACATCCACAATACATCCACATCATTTCCAAATCATCCACACTGTCGAATGTGTAGATGTGGACGTGTGGAAACTCAACATTGTAGATCCACATCAGCCACAATACATCCACATCAAATCCACATCATCCACATAAACTCCACACAAACATCCACAATACATCCACATCATTTCCAAATCATCCACACTGTCGAATGTGTAGATGTGGACGTGTGGAAACCCCACATTGTGGATCTACATCAGCCACAAAACATCCACATCAAATCCACATCATCCACATAAACTCCACACAACATCCACATCAAATCCACATCATCCACATTTACTCCACAATTTCAGTGTGGATATGTGGATGTTGCTATTTTCCCTTAAAAATATGAAGCACAGCTTCTGTGGAGGCCAGCGTCCTGTACACTTTGGCTAGACAATCGGAACACCGCTCGGCCAATTCCGTGAATCAACCTCGGATGTATGACGTGGGACTACTTACGTCACACGACTGTTGTTAGGAACAACGACATAAACAAAGATGGCCGCACTGTCGCACCGAGTAAATAATAAAATGAGAAGAAACAAATGTATTATCTGTCTCGTCTTTAATAATTGACTATTTTGTTTTAACAACAGTAAAGCATTAAATGGATGTCCGTGAACAGCTGAAAAAGGTCGGAGGTCGTGAATTAATTATCATTCGTAGACATAGAGATCTACGGCTTCGGCGTATACTTGCGGCCGAACAACAAAATGTTGGATTTTGCTGCATATCGCTCCGCCTTACATACGCCCGAGGTCTGATTCACTGAATTGGCCGAGGAGTTCCGAATGTTTGGCTAGAAATAACTGACGTCCTAAACGTTCTAGCATAACGTCACAACTGACCAAAGACGTCGCGTGATCCCGCAAAGTATTCTTGTGGAATCCTACAGTTCCTACAGACTTCCTACAACATAACATCGCAACTGGCCACAGACGTCGCGTGATCCCGCAAGTTTTCGTGTGTGCTCCTACAGATCCTACAAACTTCCTACAACGTCCCGCAAAGTTGCATGCATTATCCCACGACTATTTCTTGTAGGAAAATGGCACTGGGTCGTCATAAGAACAGCTCTGAGAGCCTAAGAACTTGACTTCTACGGCTTTGCCAGGGCCTAACAGAGGCTCACTAGCCTGAGGAAGTTAACTCATGGATTGGCATCTTTGGACACGGCCATGTATTTTTACTCTCGGCGGCCGTGCGGACTTAGTTTTTTTCAGGCCAAAAGTCTATGTAAAAATACATGGGAAAATCCGTGTCCAAAGTGCCAGTCCTTACTACTCACATACATCATAAGCTTGACCTTTCTTCAATTCATTGATTGCCAGTAAGACAAGTTCGTTTGGTATTTAACCCGTTTTTGCCTAGCGTCCCTTAACAGGGACATAGACAAACAGTGCAGTCCCAGATCAGACACCGCAACATGCGGTGTCTGATCATGGTCTACACTCTTTGCAGACTAAAAGTGATAAAGATAAACTAAACTTGACACCCCTGAATTGACAAATGGACTCATCCATTAGCTAAGGATAGAATAGTCCATCGGGAATAAACGGGTTGAGAGGTGTTTAGATGCAGAAAATTCATTGTATCTATATGTATTTTATCCATTGCATCTGCATGTATTTTATTCATTGTATCTACATGAATTTTATGTATTCTATCCTCATGTCTTTAATTAAGCCATTTAATCTCAGCGAATTTTGTCCATTGTATCTACATGTATTATGTCCTATGTATCTACATGTATATTGTCCATTCTATCTACACGTATTCTATCCATTTCATCTACATCATCATCATCCATTGTATCTGCAAGTACTTCATTCATTGTATCTACGTGTATTGTATTCATTGTATCTACTTGTACTTTATTCATTTTATTAACATGTATTATATCCATTGGGTATCTGCACGCCACGTTTATCCATTGTATCTACGCGTATTTTATCCATTTGTATCTGTATCTACATGTGTTTTCTTCACTGTATCTACATGTATTTTACTGTATCTACATGTATTTTACTGTATCTACATGTATTTTATTCATTATATCTGCATGTCTTTTAGCCATTGAATCTACTTGTATTTTATCCATTGTATCAACATGTATTTTATCCATTGTATCCTTATGTATTTTATCCATTGTATTTACATGTATTTTATTCACTTTATATACACATGTATTATATTCATTCTACTTGCAATTTCTTTATCCAAATTTCAGTGACGAATGTTTTCCTATTAAAATCAACCAACCGGACCCTTTCTTTCCACCTGGCTATGAGTGGATGACTTTTGTCAGATCAACTCCTGCAATAAATACTGGTTGTTTTCCAGGTAATTCGAGGTTTAGAACATTGCCCTTATCTCAAGCGGGCTCGCAACTGTATATGAAAGGAAGGATGGCTTGCTAGTTTACGTCCTTTTCAACAGTATTTCGGTCAAACATGTATCAGGAAGATGGGAAGGTGATAATGAAAGGTTATGTTTATGCTCGAAAAGATTTACACCTCCTGGAATCGGAATTAGGATTGCTAGATCAGCAGGCTTGCGCTTAGCCCGCTGAGCTACCGAGGCTCCTCTATAACGTATGGACGCCGCTGCAATATTGATATGACGTTGATACGTTGTTTGCCTGTTGGATAAGAGCTTTGTATAAAGAAGGATTCGGATGATGATCCAACCGAGGTGAATGGGTACACTCCTAAGGAAGGCAACTCTTTCATTTTTGCCGCCGTTCTCAATTGGGGTCAGTTCTTAAAAAAAAGAATTTGCTCCTCTTTGAGCAAATTCTTTCCTTCATGAACAGACCTATTTTGAAAAATGTAACAAACAGGAAGTCACAATAACGATAGTTGTTTCCCTTTATAAAATTGGCAGAAATCGTGGGCGTATCCAATGAACAGTCAAGTTCGAGACAGAATTTAGTTCATTAACATGTTTGCAAGGACACAGATTTTGACAATTCTCTTGGAACATTCATAAAACCAATTGCTATAGCTGTAAAGCAAACTGAACAAGCAACACTGTTTACAGAGTATATTCTGCCTCCTATATGTGAAGATACATCTAGTGTTATTAATAGAGGATCTTACAGCGTGTTCGTGTATTGTTGAATTTATTAAACAAGTTGGGGAGAAAGATAAGATGCGAGGCTATGCCGAGCATATTATCGGTTTTCTCCAACGAGTTTAATAAATTCAGTAATACAGGGGCAAGAAAGCAAGATTCTATTTATCATATTGACACTAAGATCGCATATTATTAGCAAATTTTGCACTAAAACGTCACGATTTCGCCATTAGAAAAACGCGACGTTTTATGGACGACAACGCATAACGTTACGATGTTACATAGCTTTATTACACCCTAAAATGCGTCGTCATATGATAAAAAAGCATTTGATCGTGTCTGCACAAAGGGCCTTCTGTATTTAAACCAAATTAACGCTTGTTTTTATTTAGACGTTTTTTGTAGGTCAGCGACAGCAGGTGAATAAATTAACATCATACATAGACGCTTCCAATGTATACGGATCAACGCGTCCCGAGCAAATGGCTTTACGTTCTGGACTCTTAGGTAAAGTTTGAGATGAATTGGTTACCTTTCAGGGGAAGGAACTCTGCTTTTTCAGTTATGCCTCCCTTGCAAATTGGGTCTACTCATAAAGGAAAAAATTTGCTACTGGAGCAAATTCTTTCCTTTAAGAGCAGACTCCGCTATGAAAGGGCTTGGTCGTTCAGGGAAGCAAACAGGAAGTCACAACAGTTCTCTCCCTTTGTAAAACTAGTGAAAAACGTGGAGGTAAGCTTATGTAACTTTACAGTTTTGTAGGTTCGATGCAGTTCACTAGTTCTACAGGTAAATTTTGTAATAAAACGCTCCCAGTAAAACATGATGTGGGCACATCTAGCCTCTACAAGGACTAAATATACAGGCAACTCTTGATATCTCAAAGTCGAAGTTCAACTCAAACTACTGATATCTGAAAGTAAATTTTCTGGTCTTGATCGAAACATTTCCTATTTTCCATTACATTTCAACTCCTTTTATCTCAAACTACAGGTATTTTAAAGTAGATTTTCTAGGACTAGAAAATTTATTTTAAGATACCTGTAGTTTGAGATTACATAGTTGAAATGTAATGAAAAATAGGAAATGTGTCAAGAATATATTATTTGATGTAAGAGTGTACTTTGAGATATCAGTGCTTGAGATAATGACAGTCAACTGTATTTATGAAGGAGAAGTGAATTATTGGTAGCAGGCAGCCAGTCAATCAAATGACTAACTCAAGTTCTATAAGACCCCCGCCTGCAAATATTTTGGCTGCATCCCATTCTACATATTTTGGCAAACATGATATATTGTATAACTGCGCGGGGCCAATGCTTTGATATGATTTAGTGAGGTTGATCATTTTTCAAGCTCATCATTTGGCTTTAAAAAAATAAATAAATAAATGAATAAATAAAAATAAATAAATAAAAGAAGAATGTTGCACCTCTATGAATTGATCAGTAGTTTTTCACCTAACCTGCATGAATACATCCATGAGTTCATTCGTTTTGATACCCTCCGCCTCCTTTCTAAGGACACGCTTAAAACTGCTGACTTGTCTGCATGTGTATCCGTAAACTGATTTGACCAGACTTGAAAATAGGGTGTGTGTGTGGGGGGGGGGGGGGGGGGACTACTGAAAATAACACTGCAGGGAATGAGTTTGTTGGGGACATCAGTTTGTCCAACGACGGTAAAAAAGATTTTAATGTTTGGTATAATAGTAAATAATGATTTAGATTTTATTTTTTATTAACCAAAAGGTGACTGGGTACACTCTCGAGGGAAGCAACTCTGCCATTTTCTTCTATGCCTGTCTTTTCAATAGGGATAGCTTTTAACGGGAAGAATATGGTCCTCTATGAGCATTTCTTCTTCTTCTCAGAGTAAACACCATTTTTCAAAGGTTTCATCAATCAGGGAAGAAAACAGGAAGTCACAAAAATTGTTCTCTTGGGTAAAAATGGCGGGAAAACTAATGGAAGTTCACCGAAGATGCACTTTAAGAAGTATGGATACATCTCCAGAGCAGTCTGGCGCCAAAGTTGTAAAACTTTTCTCATGCTCAACTCAGCTGAGCATGGAATTTTACCAGCTAATAAACAGCAAATTACTGATAAGCACAGTTTTTTTTTTGCTAAGCTTAGCTGAGTATGAAATTTTCTCTGCTTATGAATATGAAAAATGCCAACATTAGTTGGCATTTTCATATGCATCAGCAGAGAAACTAATGTTGTCATTTTCATATTTGTTAGCAGAGAAAATTTCATACTCAGCTGAGTTGAGCACGAAGAATTTTTTATACCCTCGGGGCCTGGTTAAAATTGTTCGTCTCCCTCTTTAATTAAGCACATGCAACGTACACCAATTAATTCTATTTCTTCTGTTTTTCTGCTATAAAAAGGTATGTTACACCACAGAGGAGGCAACTTACCAGAAGATCCAACGCCAGGGCCTAACTGTGACGTCACTTCCCCTGACTACTGCTTACTTGCAGGAAAGTATTCTCAGAGCTCTAGATAAGAGGGGTACTTGATGATAATTGAGGAATGATTTTTCTCATTTCTTACTGAAACCATATGTTGTGACCCCTCATCTGAGCCGTCTAGTCGAGACGGTTCAGATGAGGGGTCACAACATATGTTTTTATACAGAAATAACAAAAATTATCCTTAATTATCACCAAATATTCCCTCTTATCTACGTAGAGTTCTGGTTCTTTGCAAAAAAATCTCAGAGGACATAGAGCGTTACTGGCTGGCGGTGGCACTACACTAAAATGCCCATAGCTCACAGTGCAAAATAGGGCAAAGTAATTGCACTGCCAGTTTTCTCCTGGTCTAAGTTTCCAAATTGAAGCATAGCATTGAATAGACAACATCTTTACCTACCAGCAACAGCTAAAGAGGTTAGGGGTTGTACGGCATATTTTGGATTTATTTTAGTCTCAGTTTTGACAGGCCAGGTTCGCAGTAAATTAATTTCGAAACTCAAAGTGGCCCACCCTGTGCATTTTTTTCAGCCCCAACAAATAAAAAAAAAAACGCAGCAAACCAGGTTTATAATTAAACTCCTTTTTTTTTTTTATAATAATAGAATGTAAGCATAACATTCAGATAAATATCTAACTTTGATAATAAAACCAGTTAGAGGCCAGCAAAGTTTCATTATACATGTACTACTGAAAGCTCTCCCCTAAAGAGGCGGGGCTTGCATAATGAGCATTTTTACTAGAGTACAACCTGGAGACCAGTGACGGTCACGAACTAGTAGCGGCCATATTCGTTTTGCACGCTAAGTTTTGTACTTGTTGCATAAAAGATTTCAAACATTTGTAAAAATACAGCGTGGAAACACCTTCAAAAATGATCGGCACAAACAAAACCATGGAGGCAAAATATAAAAAAACACCCCAGGCACCCTCATACCAACAGGATCAGTTTTCTGGGCGCCTATGACCCATGACCCTCGGATAGCTCGGTCACTTGGGTTTGTATACTGAATGCGCTAATATATGTAAAAAAGAGACAGAGACCGCAGTCTCACAACAGCAAGTGATTACCGTAAGTGTAAATTCATGTAAAGTTTTTTTAGAAATGCAATATTCAGCGTATGGCAACTGTGATGGCCGCCACTGGTATTGTACATGTACGTGCGTGTTTTCACTGCTAGGTGTTGACCTATTTAAAGTCCCTCATGCAAGCACATGTTTTAGTCTAAAAACTAAATCAGTATAATAACGGCAGTTACCCCCAAGTATATTTAACCGTAGATGGATGACTTGCGATTTTGAGGCTTCTGGTTAAAAAATGGCAACCACTTGTTGCAGGCCAGTTCAGCGATACAACTCTGTTTCAGCGTCAATGTAACGGCCAACAGCGTCGACTCAAGGTTGAATCAACATTGATTCGACATTAAGTGCCCACAAATATTTTTTTCTAAGAAGGTTTAAAATAATAAAATGCTGCAAGTATAACAGAAAAAAAAAGATAAAAATAAAATATTGATAAATCATGATTAACCGCATGATGAGCTGCCTCGCCTGGATCTAAATTACATTTGAGCCGCGACACACAAAACCTATAATGTGGTTGTGCGCCCAGCCCAGACTCAGATCAGCCTGGGCATCTGCCCAGTCTGATCAGACTCTTCACTAAGCGCTTAAAGGGTAGATAAAGGTCAAAGCTACCTCCATGCGGACAGCGAAGACTCTGATCAGACTGGACGCTTAAAGGGTAGATAAAGGTCAAAGCTACCTCCACGCGGACAGCGAAGACTCTGATCAGACTGGGCGGATGCCCAAGCTGATCTGAGTCTGCGCTGGCCGCACAACCACTTTGTTGGTTTTCTCGTGTTGCGGCTCATTTGCCCTTAAGTCTTTAATTTCTCAATATGATACAGCTTGGACTAAATATTTTCTTAAATTTTGCAGTCGTAAATTTTGTCGACTGCTGTTTTGCGCTTTAGGTAATAGTTATACCATGGTTCTTCCGCCTGTACGAGGAGATAATCCACGAGCTTTAGCGAGTCAGCCTGTGCGGGGGAAAATCCACTAGTAAGTTTTAGCGAGTAGAATATCTGCCGTACAGGCAAACAAACTATGGTATAACTATTTCATCCCACCCTTACCAGTGTAGACCTTGCTCATTGCGAAATATTTCGTGCTAGAATTGACGTTTTTCTGGTAAGGGTGGTATAAAGGTTAATTGTAATAACTGCCCTATGACTGCTTTATTACTGTCTTGTCCTCTAATACAGAAACTGAAGTCACGGTTCTGCCTTCTGGAGTGGCATTATTTTAAAATATTTACATTATCCGTGCATTTATTGAAAAGCCCTATGGTAAATCAGTAGAACGTAATGTAGTTTATACTTCAATAACTACATCGGTTCACGCGACGTTACATGAAGTAAAATGACGTCAACACTTTTAATAGAAAAAAGAGTATAAAAATGCTTTTCTGTTTCAACTGTAGCCCCTAACGCAAATTTTGTGGTCAATTAATAGATAGAAAAGACTGTTCACCTGTTCTCAGAATAGACAAGCAAGTCCTGATATTCGATGTCTTATGGTCAAAACTACTATTAAAAACATTTTCACATAACTTAAACATACTTCCATTCCAGCCTCTAGATGTGTTTTTCATTTTCAGTTGTAAATTAAAGCATCACATTGACAACTTTTTTCCATTCTTGATGCTTGAAGAGGCTAAAAATTGCATAAAACACATGTCGTTCTGAATGGTACAAACAACTACAACCCCTTTTCCGCAAAAATTATGTAAAATGTAATAAATGGATGCTGCCAAAGTGAACAGAATATGTTTATGTGCAAACCTGAAATACCGTTGTATAAATCACAGTTCCCTTGGAAAAGCATTTTTTCATCTGGATTGTCGGTAAAATGTACGTAAGCTACGTTACCCGCCTGATACAGAAAAGTTAGCAAGCAATAAACAAGTGTTCCGTTTCCAGATAAATCTTTAAGATGATCATTTATTGCTGTCAAATTCGATATCCACTATATGGATGCATTGACCGCTTATAATATGAAGATTTCTTTCCTCTGAAAACTACACGTTCAACAGAATGGATAAGGGTGTAAGCTACGTTACCGCAATTGTGAATAATCTACTAAAGAATTGGGAAAATTGTTATATTCGTAATCGATATGCTTACAGGTGGAGTGCAAAACTATCAAAAACTTTCGACTTGCTATTTCGTTTATTGAAGTATGCATAATTATATTGTCTGATGTAAGCTACGTTATGTAAGCTACGTTATAATTATTTTGCCTTTGTTCCAGAACTGCTGTTGAAGTTATGCCAAATAAAAAATACAGCAGTTAGTATTTTTATGTTTACGTATTTCCTTTTTAAAACTTGCTACTTCCGGTTTACACAGTTTTATCGTCTGCTAATTGACGATTTTCTGATTCCCGGTATTGTGACACTGGGCACCCTTTTTTAGATATGTAAAAAGAAAACTTTCTGAATTTAGATGAAAATATTTATCGTATGATTATTTAAATGTGCTAACATGCTAACTGCATAAGGTATAAGACCAACTCGCAAGCTTTATGAAAACCAAGCTGGCACCAGACTCTCTTATGCCGTAATATTCAGTCACAGAGTAGCCTGTTGATTTTAAGTGTGGTAACATAAATTGAGGAAATGGGTACATGTTCAGGTGAAATAAGTTAGCATCTTCACTTTTGCCTCTCAACACTTGAAAGAATTTGCTTCCAAAGGAGCAAATTCTCTCATTTAAGAGAAAAGCCACTAATAAGGTCCGACTCTTAAAAGAATTTACTCCTTTAAGAGCAAATTATTGCCTGTTCGAATAGACTCCATGCTGAAATGGAACTCTCGTCCAGGGAAACAAATAGGATATCACAAAGGTTGTATCCCCCTCTAACAGTGGCAGAAAGCTTGAAGGTGTACCCAAACACCCGAATTAACATAATTGCTTCGATTTCCACTGCGTCAGAGAATCAAAGCAGACAACGTCAATAAGACAATAGTCATTCATGGTTACATAGCTTAGCAACTGCTTACTGCTACATGTATCATTGGGACAAGCCAAAAAGCTGATTGTTTTGGTGACTTTTACCCGATTTTGAAGGTCACAGGAGCTCTAATGCTGTTAATATTTTCTTTGTCTGCGGAGACGTGACAATCCTTTGTGCCCACGATACATGTACCTCTTGAACCGAGTTATGGTTTGCATAACTTGCATAGCTGTGTCATCGACACAAACTTAACACCGGTTTAAATTTTGGTGACCTTGACTGCGTCTTTAAGGTCATGTGTGTGCACTTGTAAATATTAACTGATAGTAGTATTCTCTGTAAGAATGGAATGCATTTTTAATGTTACTAACGTTTAGATTTTTTATCTTTTATTTCCTTGTTATATTCACTTATTACTGTAAAACACTTATATTTGGCGGCAGCAAAATATGGCGGTTTTTAAAAATGGACCTTTTGGCGGATTTTTATTTTGGCGGTTTTGTGATTCTCAAGAACAAAATATTTCATCTGACGTCGTATTTTGCTCTTTATTTGAATTTTATATTGTCATGGTGATTAAAACAAAAGCAGTTATTATTATAGTCATGTTACAGTTTGGGTAGTTAATTGTTTAAAGTAAAAAGATTCTGTGTTCCTTCTGATTTAATCAACTTAATTGAAGTACTAATTAGTATGGTGAGAACATTTTCATACGCCGTTTCCTCCCTCTTGTTGCTTGGGTAGCATCTTCTTTTGCGCTTATATATGTGATGTGTATTAGCTTTTATATTTTGGTAGGAGAAATAGGATCACGTGCTCAATATTTTTTTTCTTCTTTCGGTATCATGAGCTTATATTGGCGGCATTTTAATTTGGCGATTTTCTTCTTTTCCACCAATATCGCCAAAATAAAGTGACCGCCAAATATGTGTTTTACAGTATGTAAGCTACGTTACTCAATTAAAATTCATTGTAAAACTGTTACTTTTTTCCATTATCTTATTTCTTCCCTTCATTTTTTACATGCATTGGCATTACAATCCGTTAATATGAAAATATTCACAAGAGCCTCTTTCCTTCTGTTCTGATAAAAAAGAAGTCAGTACTTTACACCTGTTTAGGAACAATAATGCATGAGTACATGCACTACGTAGGATCCTAATGGTTTGGGATGTGATAGCTTCGCAGTATCCGCTGTTTTACTATGCACAACATTTTTATGACTTTTTGATTGTGCTAAAATGTTTTTAAACGATATCTGATGTACATTATTAGCAATTTTCCTAATGAAGGGGTAGAACCTTAAATCACTTCTTTATTTTACCCCATAGCCTTTGGAGAGTATGAAAATTTATTAAAGAATGTTCCCCGAATGCAGATATTTTGACATATGGTTCTTAGTATATATTAAAATGCATGACATAAATAAAATTTGCATTTCCGAGAAAAAAATAATTTCACGTTTTTATAATTTTATTGCGCGCCTACTCTGAGAACAGGTGTGTTGATATAAGCCATGAACCTAATTTTTCTCGTGTTTATCGAAGTATAAACTACATTGGGTCGCCAGCAAAGTTTGCATGAGCCCCTTCGGGGTTCACGTACTTTGCACGCGAGCAAATGTAGATTATACTTCGATAAACATCAGAAAAATGAAATTCATTCCTTCAATGACTACATCGGTTCACGCGACGTTACATGACGTAAAGTGACGTCAGTATAAACCATGGTCCTCCGATCTGATTGGAGGTAGGCGACGTTATAACGTCATTATTACGTCGTTTACGCTGTTCTGCTTTTAGTATAAAAAGTGCGTATAAATGTTTCTCTGCTTCAACTGTAACCCCTAACGCAAATTTGTGGTCAAATAATAGATAGAAAAGAATGTAAATATAAACAATGAACTGAATTTTCTGGTGCTTATCGAAGTATAAACTACATTGGGTCGCTAGCAAAGTTTACATGAACCCCTTCGGGGTTCACTTACTTTGCACGCGACCCAATGTAGTTTATACTTCGATAAACATCAGAAAAAAGAAATTCGTTCCTTAAATAACTATATCGGTTCACGCGACGTTACATGACGTAAAGTGACGTCAAAATAAACCATGGTCCTCCGAGCTGATTGGACGTAGGCGATGTTGCGACGTCATTATTACGTCGTTGACGCTGTTAAACTGTTAAACTGTAGCCCCTAACGCAAATTTGTGGTCAAATAATAGATAGAAAAGACTGTTAATATAAGCCATGAACCTAATTTTTGCTGGTGTTTATCGAAGTATAAACTACATTTGGTCGCTAGCAAAGTTTACATGAACCCCTTCAGGGTTCACTTTTATTTTGCACGCGACCCAATGTAGTTTATACTTCGATAAACATCAGATAAATGAAATTCATTCCTATAATACCTTATTACTACAGGTGACGAGCGCGTCATGGAACAACCGTCTTTAAGTATGATCCACACAGCCTTCGTGAGGGAGCACAACCGTATAGCAAATAGACTCGCGGTTATTCAACCAACTTGGAACGATGAGAGGTTGTTTCAAGAAACCAGAGCAATCGTTGCTGCCGAAATGCAGCATATCACATACAATGAATACCTTCCCCTCTTACTTGGCCCATATTACATGAACTTCTTTAGGCTTTACTCAGCGCCATCTGGATTCAATCATGTATACAGTTCTTATGTTGACGCTTCCATAGTTAACGTTTTCGCTGCTGCGTCGTACAGATACGGTCACTCTCAGGTGCCAAATTTTCTGGGTAAAACTGGGATAATAAACAACCCCCTGTCTCTCGAGACGCCCTTGGAGGACCATTACTTTGATCCCAACTATATCTTACAACCAGATGGTGCTGATGAGATAGCCAGGTACACAGCCTCTGCTAATAGCCAGTCTGTGGACAGGTATGTATACATGGAATCCCGACAAGGACATGCATTTTCTTTATTTTGAGTATGCCTTCGTGTTTTTCCGCCATTTTTGAAAAGGGGAACAACTTTTGTGAGCTACAATTTGCTTCACTGGAGGATGATGCCTTTCCAAAATGGGATCAACTCCTAGAGGAAAAAGTGGTAGGCATTAATCGGGTAACTTCGGAGAGCAGGTAAATCCGGACAGAGACATTGTTTCCTTCATATATCAGTTGTTTGGAATTAAACTGGGCAAACAGTGAAAATCCTGATGAGACGGCTCATTCATTATGAGCCGTTTCATCTGGATTTTCACTGTTTTCAATAGTAGGTCCGAATTTACCCGCTGTCCGAAGTTACCAGAAGTTACCCTTCCACTCTATAATGGTTTTATGATCCTGTTAATATATAATTACTTATGTGAGATGAGGTGTATCCTTTGATGAAAAAGTATTGCCACTTGACTGTTGCATAATAGGATTATGACACCCAGTAAACAAGGATACATGTCTTAAGACTTGACCCCCATTGAAAAAGGGTGCAACAATTCATATGGCAGATAAATGGTAGATTTGCTTCCCCTGAAAATTTACCTATTAGTCTGAAATTGTGTTTATGTATGTTGACACAATTTAGCTCGGCCATGGTGGGGACAAGGTACTATCTGGTTCCCACAAAACATACCGAGGCCTCAACATAATATTTGTTGCACCTCGTTCAAGAATCTGATGATATGATTGGATAAGGTCTGTCACATGGTGACCCTCTAAATGTCAATAGATCAGTGAATATTCTCTAAGAATTCAAGATCGCCGCCCCATACAATGTCAGTCATAATGGTTATAACTCTCTTATTTGTGAATGCAAGTGTGTATGGGTTTTCTTAGTTGGAGTGTAATAAATATCTTGGCCCCAAAACAGTTTTGGTTCTTCGAATGATTTCGTTTTCTCTCTGACATGTCACGTTGCTGACGTCGCGGCTTGCAAATTACCTTGGATGTAGATAATAATGAGCCGCGACACGACAAAACCAACAATGTGGTTGTGCGGACAGCGCAGACTCAGATCAGCCTGGGCAGCAGCACAAATTGACCAGACTCTTCGTTAAGTGCCCAAAGGGTAGCTAAGGGTCTAAGCTACCTCCATGCGGACAGCGAAGACTCTGATCAGACTGGGCGGATGCCCAGGCTGATCTGAGTCTGCGCTGGGCGCACAACCACATTGTTGGTTTTGTCACGTCGCGGCTCATATTTATTTATAACAAACTTGCACCGGTAACTTTTTCACCACCGGTATTTGTCAAACCCAGGGCATCTTTCTAGCGGCGCGGCAAATTTAAATAATACATACATTGATATTCCCTTATAGAAGATTAATAAAAATCATACATGTATTTGGGTCGTTTCAGCCTATATTTAAGAATATAGCTCGCCAAAAGGAAACGTTGCAGTAATCTGCATTTTCATCTTGCATATAACATTTTATTACCAGTAGATTATCACTGAATAGCACGCATTAGAGGGGAGATGCGAATATCGATTCACTCCAGCTTCACCATCGTGAAATAATGTTTCGCGAACTGACCTCCAACATCACGTGTTCACCAGTATGGAAATATTACTTCGTAAAATGTAAACACAAATATTGACTGTATTACATGTATTTTAACAGCCAAATTGAGCAAAGTATCAGGGACAAGCTTTTCCAAGATGGGACAGATAGTCTAGACCTCCCAGCTCTTAACATACAACGTGGTCGGGACCATGGCCTTCCTCCCTATAATGAGTATCGAGTTTTATGTGGTCGACGTCCATACAATACATGGAGCGATGCTTACACGTATTCAGACCATACTCATGAAAATATTGACAAACTGAAAGCTGCATACAGGTATACATATCTACTTCTGTGTATCTAACCCAGGCCCCGAGGTTATAAAGCTTTTTTTCATGCTCAACTCAGCTAAGCAGGAAATTTTACTAGCTAATAAATAGCAAAGTACAGCTGTTTTCTTGCTCAATTTAGCTGAGCATGAAATTTTCTCTGATGTTGGCATTTTCATATTTATCAGCAGAGAAAATTTCATGCTCAGCTGAGCTGAACACGTACAAGTTTTATATCCCGGGGGCTTTGCGACATTTTGATACAGTGTACGTAAATTTGTGAGTCAGGTCTTTTTCCATAAATTTTTTTGGGCCTGTCCGTCTGTCCGTCTGTCTGTCTGTCCGTCTGTCCGCTATCTATAACTCAAGAACCGTAAGAGCTAGGAGCTTGAAACTTTATACACATGATCATTATGAAAAATAAGCGAATACCTGTTTTTTCTTTTTTCCGCGGGTCACATATTTCAAGAGTTATGCCCCTTTTTCGACTTAGCCTGTGGAACCTTGTGAACAAAATATCTCAAGAACCCCTGATGCTAGGATCATGAGGTTTTGCAGGATGAGAATGCCCAAGGTGTAGATGACCTGATTAACTTTTGAAACAAATTCGTGAATTTTTGACCGAGTTATGCCCCTTTTTCGACTTAGTGCATTGTAAGCCTATGGAACCTTGTGAACAAAATATCTCAAGAACCCCTGAAGCTAGAAGCTAGTCAAGAACAATAAGAGCTAGGAACTTGAAACTTTATACACATGATCAGTATGGAAAATAAGCAGACCCGTATTTTTTATTTTTCCGCGGTCATGTATTTCCAGAGTTATGCCCCTTTTTTGACTTACCTGTGGAACCTTGTGAACAAAATATCTCAAGAACCCCTGATGCTAGGATCATGAAGCTTTGCAAGATGAGAATGCCCAATGTTTAGATGACCTGATTATCTTTTGAAACAAATTCGTGAATTTTTGACCGAGTTATGCCCCTTTTTCGACTTAGTGCATTGTAAGCCTATGGAACCTTGTGAACAAAATATCTCAAGAACCCCTGAAGCTAGGAGCATGATTATTTGCAGGAAGATACTGCCTGTGGTGTAGATGACCTGATTAACTTTTGAAAAAAAATCGTGAATTTTTGATCGAGTTATTCCCCTTTTTCGACTTAGTGCATTGAGGCCTATGGTACAAAGGTAGCCTTACATATAGTCAAGAACAATAAGAGCTAGGAACTTGAAACTTTATACACATGATCAGTATGGAAAATAAGCAGACCTGTATTTTTTTACTTTTCCGCCGGCAATGTATTTCCAGAGTTATGCCCCTTTTTCGACTTAGCCTGTGGAACCTTGTGAACAAAATATCTCAAGAACCCCTGATGCTAGGATCATGAGGCTTTGCAAGATGAAAATGCCCAAGGTGTAGATGACCTGATTTAACTTTTGAAACAAATTCCTTAATTTTTGACCGAGTTATGCCCCTTTTTCCACTAAGTGCATTGTAATCCAATGGTACCTTGTGAACAAAATATCTCAAGAACCCCTAAAGCTAGGAGCATGATTTTTTGCAGGAAGATACTGCCTGTGGTGTAGATGACCTGATTAACTTTTGAAAAAAATTCGTGAATTTTTGATCGAGTTATTCCCCTTTTTTGACTTAGTGCATTGAGGCCTATGGTACAAAGGTAGCCTTACATATAGTCAAGAACAATAAGAGCTAGGAACTTGAAACTTTATACACATGATCAGTATGGAAAATAAGCACACCAGTATTTTTTTATTTTTCCGCCGGTCATGTATTTCCAGAGTTATGCCCCTTTTTTGACTTAGCCTGTGGAAACTTGTGAACAAAATATCTCAAGAACCCCTGATGCTAGGATCATGAGGTTTTGTAGGATGAGAATGCCCAAGGTGTAGATGACCTGATTAACTTTTGAAACAAATTCGTGAATTTTTGGCAAAGTTATGCCCCTTTTTCGACTGAGTGCATTGTAAGCCTATGGAACCTTGTGAACAAAATATCTCAAGAACCCCTGATGTTAGGAGCATGATTTTTTGCAGGAAGATACTGCCTGTGGTGAAAATGACCTGATTAACTTTTGAAAAGAAATCATGAATTTTTGATTGAGTTATGCCCCTTTTTCGACTTAGTGCATTGTAAGCCTATGGAACCTTGTGAACAAAATATCGCAAGAACACCGGATGCTAGGAGCATGATTTTATGCAGGAAGATACTGCCTGTGGTGTAGATGACCTGATTAACTTTTGAAAATAATTTGTAAATTTTGGATTGAGTTATTCCCCTTTTTCAACTTAGTGCATTATTTGCCTATGGAAGCTTGTGAACAAAATATCTGGAGAACCTCTGATGCTAGGATCATGATTTTTGCAGGTTGATATTGCCCAAGGTGTAGATGACCTGGTTAACTTTCGAAAACAAATCGTAAATTTTTGACTGAGTTAAGCCCCTTTTTCGACTTAGTGCATTGTAAGCCTATGGTACAAAGGTACAAGCATTATTGGATGAACCTTCTCTAGAGACAAGCATATGGTTGGGGGCATAGTGTTTCATAAACACATTTTCTAGTTCTTATCACAGAACGCAGCGACATGGGGTAAAGTTCAGAGTACTAGGCTTAGCCTCTGCTATTTGAGGTTGTCAGCATTTAAGGAACATCTCTCTTGGTGAAGTCTAAATGATCGCCAAAAATCCCAGAAGATCGAAGAAAAAAGGTTTCGGCGAGCAGTTGTATCTTAATAAACAGGATGTGCCTTTTCTAGCAGCCACCACGAAACAGCAGGAGTTAAAACCAAGCACTCTGCAATTAACCCCATGTTACATGTACAGAATACATTGTATAGGATTCGGTCGAAAGCTCTTAGGCTTGTAGAGACCATCTCCTTGGAAACAACAGCGTGTTGCTGTCACCATATTAACTAGAAAATGTGTTTATGAAACACTATGCCCCCAACCATATGCTTGCCTCTACAGAAGGCTCATCCCATAATGTTTAAGTCAGAAAGGGGTTTAATTGGTTCATCTACATCATAGCTTGTAACTGTATGCCAAATATAAGGAACATAGTGAGTGAGTGATTTGTTGCTTTACGTCCACAGTAAACAGCTATTGTCATGTCGGGACGATCAGTTAACCTAACCACACTGTTCCTGGGCAGGCTTAGACCTCCTAAGCGGTTAACCAGTACTAAGTGCACATACTTTCGCCAGTAACTGACAACTGCCCTTCTTGAATTAGCGGAAGGAGAAAAGAAAGTATGTGGCCAGACCGGGTATCGAACCCAGGACCTCTGACTTATGAGTCAGGTGCCCTACCGATTGCGCTACGCGGCCCGGCTAACTTAGCTTAGCGGTTCTTCGGATATTTTTTTCACAAAGTTATTCATATAGCGTCTTTGTATACAAAATGCCTATGTCCGAAAATGGGAAAAATTCTGTCAAAATTTTATAAAGTGGGCTCTTAAGTTAATCAGGTTATCTATACCTTGGTCCTAAACTGCATGCCAAATATAAGCATCCAAGCTTATGCGGTTCTTCAGATATTTGTTCACAAGCTTGTTCCTATACAAAATGCCTATGTCCAAAAAAGGGGAATAACGGAATAACTCAACCAAAAATTTACGAAATAAGCTCAAAAGTTAATCAGGTTATGGGCACCCTAATCTGTAACTGTATGCCAAGTATCAGGACCCTAGCTTATGCGGTTCTTCAGATATTTTGTTCACAAGGTTGTTCCTATATAAAATGACAAAGTCGAAACAGGGGCATAACTCTTAAATGACGAGACTGGCAGAGGAAAAAATATACAGGTTTGGTTATTTTTCATGTTCATGCAGCATACAAGATTTCAAGTTCCTATCTGTTATGGTTCTTGACCGTATGTAAGGATACCTTTGTACCATAGGCTTCAATGCACTAAGTTGAAAAAGGAGAATAACTCAGTCAAAAATTCACCAGTATTTTTCAAAAGTTAATCAGGTCATCTATACCTCAGGCAATGTCTTCCTGCAAAAAATCATTATCATAGCATCAGGGGTACTCGAGATATTTTGTTCACAAGGTTCCATAGGCTTACGATGCACTAAGTCAAAAAAAGGGGCATAACTTGATCAAAAATTCACCAATTTATTTCAAAAGTTAATCAGGTCATCTACACTTTGGGCAATATCTTTCTGAAAAAAATCATGATCCTAGCATCAGGGGTTCTTGAGATATTTTGTTCACAAGGTTCCATAGGCTTTCAATGCACTAAGTTGAAAAGGGACATAACTCGGTAAAAAATTCACCAGTATTTTTCAAAAGTTAATCAGGTCATCTACACTTTGGGCAATATCTTTCTGCAAAAAATCATGATCCTAGCATCAGGGGTTCTTGAGATATTTTGTTCACAAGGTTCCATAGGCTTACAATGCACTAAGTTGAAAAGGGGCATAACTCCGTAAAAAATTCACCAGTATTTTTCAAAAGTTAATCAGGTCATCTGCACTTTGGGCAATATCTTCCTGCAAAAAATCATGATCCTAGCATCAGGGGTTCTTGAGATATTTTGTTCACAAGGTTCCATAGGCTTACAATGCACTAAGTTGAAAAGGGGCATAACTCGGTAAAAAATTCACCAGTATTTTTTAAAAGTTAATCAGGTCATCTACACCTTGGGCATTGTCATCCTGCAAAACCTCATGATCCTAGCACCAGGGGTTCTTGAGATATTTTGTTCACAAGGTTCCATAGGCTTATAATGCACTAAGTCAAAAAAGGGGCATAACTCGGTCAAAAATGCATGATTTTTTTCCAAAAGTTAATCAGGTCATCTACACCTTGGGCAATGTCATCCTGCATAAAAACATGATCCTAGCAGCATGGGTTCTTGAGATATTTTGTTCACAAGGTTCCATAGACTAAGTTGAAAAAGGGGCATAACTCTGGAAATACATGACCGGCGGAAAAAATAAAAAATATGGGTCCGCTTATTTTTCAAGTACATGCCACATATAAAATTTCAAGATCCTAGCATAAGCAGTTCTTGAGTTTCCCAGCTGCCAAAAAGCGTTACGGACAGACGGACAGACGGACGGACGGACGGACAGACGGACGGACGGACGGACAGGCCCAAACCAATATGCCCCCTCAACTTCTCCGAAGTTGGGGGCATAAAAAGATTATTCGCGCGCTAGAAGAACGGCTGAGAAATTAATTAATAATGCATTCTTTTTTTCTGCTATATTCGTGCATGTAATAGTGCTCTAGCTAACAGTAGTTTTCGAATGAATAAATAAAAAAAAAAAACCCAAAAAACACAAAAAACTGCTTCTTTGTCATTGTTTATATATAATGCTATTTGGCGCACTCGACATAAGCTCTACTTTATTTTGATACCAGTGACCCTCGAGACATTGACATGTTTACTGGAGCGCTCTCAGAAAAACCGGTACCTGGCGGTTACGTTGGACCTACAAATGCCTGCATCATTGGAAACCAGTTTTGGAGACTGAAGCATGGTGACAGGTTTTTCTATGAAAATCCATTCCCCATTACTGGTTTTACAGTAGGTAAGTTTTGTTGATATAAAAGGCAAATTTAGTCGTTTCCTCATGGAATTTCATTTGTGCATTATACATGTACCATAAGAAAACGGCATGATAAACATCTTTTTGTTTTAATTTTTAGCTCACCTGAGCCAGCGGCTCCGGGGGTGGGGGGAGCTTATAGAATAGGAAGGCTCCGTCGTCCGTTGTAGGTCGTCCGTCCGTCCACAATTTCAAATGACCTCCTCTGAAAACGCTTGGCCGATTGTAACCAAATTTCGTATAGAGCCTCCAGGGGTTGAGGGCATGAAAATTTGTTCAAACCGTCCAGGTCACATGACCAACATGGCCGCCATGCCCATATATGGCAAAAAGCTTTAAAAATCTTCTTCTCCAGAACCAATCGACCGATGGCCTTGAAACTTGGTATGTAGCATTAGGTACTCGAGTACTATTAAGATTGAGGATTATTGGGTACAAGAGGTTAAGCCGTTAAGGTTATGCTTTGACCTGGGACTCTCTCATATTTTGACAATTTCAAACATCTCCTCAAAAGCCAATAGGCAAATTGAAACCAAATTTTATGGAGAGTCTCCAGGAACTGAGGGACTTTCAATTTCTTGGCAAGGTCAATTTGCTTTCTGGTGCTTTTAAATGGGAAAATGGTTAAATGTAAGAGTTCACGGAACTTGTAGAAAATTTTAGTGCAGAAGTTAATAAATACAGTCAAATAAATGAGTACTTGATCATTTTTAGTGGTGGAGGCCAATGTATTTTTTGAGCTTTAACCAGTGTCGCTCGTATTTTGACAGTTTAAACTATAAGAGTTGTTGTAATGAGGTTCCTAGTTGCCCATTGATCTTTTTTCTCTGGTGAGCAATTCAGCGCCTCATAGCCCTCTTGCTTTTATTCCGTTTTCTTTCGTTATATATTAAAGTCCGCGATCTTGGCCCTGTCATGATGCGAATGAATCGAATGGCGAGTGGTAAATGGAGCGATGCGGCGAAACTTTCGGAATTGGGACTGTTAAAATGTGCACAAGGATATGCTTGGCCTGCAGCAAGAATAGGATTTTTTAAACATCTCACTCTTTCAGTCCTCATCCCCCAGTCTCTCTCTCTCTTTGTCCCTCTCTCTCTATCGAAGACGGCTCGATATAGACTGAAAAAATGTCGTTGACCCCATTCATTCATTCATTCATTCATTCGGTCGGTCGGTCGGTCGGTCAGTCGATGGAGTGTTTGATTATAGGGATCAAGCATGGTTTTTCATGCATTAACGTTTGCCAGGTCCCGAGGGAGATGTTGGAAACCGAAGCCGAAGGCCGAGGTTTTCAACATCTCCCGAGGGACCTGGCAAATGCTAATGAATTTGAAACAAATGTTTGATCGCTGTTATTGCATAAATTCAGCGAATTATTCGCTAAAATTTGAGAAAAAATTTGGTACTGTATTTTGTCACCGTTTGGCAGCCAACGCGCTGGTGCTAATGAATTTGAAACAAATGTTTGATCGCTGTTATTGCATAAATTCAGCGAATTATTCGCTAAAATTTGAGAAAAAATTTGGTACTGTATTTTGTCACCGTTTGGCAGCCAACGCGCTGGTGCATCTTTTAACTAATATTCGTCTCCCGGGCCCAAGAGCATTCATCTATTCAAAATGGCTGCCATCATCCTATTCAACCTCAATATTTCGGAAAATTGTCCAAGATGGTCGCTGCAGTTCATGCAAAATAGATTGCAAATTAATCAACAAAAAGCAGATACCTTGAGCAATAATTTCCACGCAGAACAATCCTGATCCATTCATACATGTATACGATGCTGCAGTTCTTGATTGCTGAAAGCTTGAGATGCATGTTTTCTGTAACACTTATTTACTCTCCATTTGGCATTGTAGTAATGCAAACAACATCACTTTAACCTGAGTCACGACGATGACGTCAGATTACAAAGACATGATAACGTCATATAGGCATACATAGGTAGCGTACCACCTATTTTTTTTAATTAGACAGAAACTTGAGAGACAAAGTTGCGTGGCGGATTGTTAGGGGCCCGGCACAAGCATAATGAAAGTTCTGTCATCGTGCATCAACAGCCCGTGAAAACCCATGTTGAAACACGGCTTTTCGCCAGTTGATGCACGGCTGTTAATACCTCTCGGCACTGTTTTTTATGCAATAACAGTCATTCATTCATTCATTTAGTCAGTTAATGAATGAATGAAGAATGAATAATTGAATTCATTGAATGAATGAATGAATGAATGATTGGATGAATGAATGAATGAATCCATAAAGTCTTCAGACAACTGTACATTTACATACGTTTCAGTAAAGAATATAGGCGGGCTCATACACGCGTAGACGTAAAGATTGGGAGGAATTTGCAGGAAAAGAATAATTTGAGATTATTTACTGGCGTTAGAACGGACGTAGTTAAGCCGTAGCACTGAACTGTCCAGTCATAATTTGCAATTTGTCGGTCAGTTGTAAGTAGACATATCACAGACATATCACTTGCGCTCCGCGCTCATGATTTGATCTACTCATTATTACCCTTCTATTCACTGCTACAGCTGCTGTATATTTTAATTAAAAGGAATGGCGTTGAAAATCAACGTTGATTCACTGTTGTTTCCACTATGTGTGCCCGCAGGAGGGCTTTTGATATGTCTTAACCCATTAATGCTTAGTGGACTCTTCTATCTGTATATATTGGACTAGTCCATTTGTCGTTTAAGGGGTGTCAGGTTTAGTTTATTTTTCGATTTTTTGTTTTATTTAGAGGAAAAATACTTATTTGTCGTATGCAAAAAGTGAAGACCCTGATCAGACGCCGCGTTTGCGGCGTCTGATCTGGGTCTGCACTGTTTGCCTTTATCCCATTTTTGGGCCGCTAGGCATTTATGGGTTAAGTCAATAAAACGTATACACCGTTAATATTGATACTTCAATTCCAGATCAACTAAACAGCATCAAAACGACATCTTTAGCCAGAATTATCTGCAACAACACTAACACTCACTGGATACAGCCGAATATTTTTCGAAAAGCGGGCTTTGGGTAAGTAGCCTAAAAGTAAATATTAATTCAAAGGCCTTTCCAAGAGGGCACATGACGTCGAAAGGACGTCAAACTAACGCCAATGTGACGCTATCAAGTCGAATCGACGGTATAGTGACGTCATTATGACGTCATGTGCTCGCTGGGAAATTTCTTCCCATTCAGTTCTGGAGAGCACAAATTGGACAACCTAATATTTTAGTTACTAAATTTCCTCTACCATTCATTTCAGAAATCAACTGGTTGATTGTGCCACGCTTCCTGACATTGACCTTTATTTGTGGTCGGGTCCACGAGAATTTACAGGGTACGGGTCATACTCATCATCCGTTAGTCCACCAGCTTCTCCAATATCGGCTCTAAGATACGATAGGCCTGCTAGGTTTTTGGTGCCTGGCTATTCATCTTTGCGGACAGGTGGGATAGGAGGATATGTCTTATCTGACGGTGTAGATGTGAGAGTAGGATATGCTGGATCTGACCGTGTAGCTGGGAGAGGAGAATATGCTGGATCTGACCGTGTAGCTGGGAGAGGAGGATATGTTGGATCTGTTGTAGGTGGGACAGGACAATATGCTGCATCTGACCGTGTAGCTGGGAGAGGAGGATATGCTGCATCTGACCGTGTAGCTGGGAGAGGAGGATATGCTGGATCTGACCGTGTAGCTGGGAGAGGAGGATATGTTGGATCTGTTGTAGGTGGGACAGGACAATATGCTGCATCTGACCGTGTAGCTGGGAGAGGAGGATATGCTGCATCTGACCGTGTAGCTGGGAGAGGAGGATATGCTGCATCTGACCGTGTAGCTGGGAGAGGAGGATATGTTGGATCTGGCCTTGTAGGTGGGACAGGACAATATGCTGCATCTGACCGTATAGCTGGGAGTGGAGTATATATTGGCCAAGCTGGGACATGAGGATATGCTACATCTGACCATCTAGTTGGGATAGGAGGATATGCTGGATCCGCCGGTGCATCCCCTCGTTAGACACTTGAACACTCCATATTAAATTGTTGGATATTTATGACAATTTTATACGGATACGTGTTTAAATGCATTATTCTCAAGAGCATGTGTTTATGAAATGTTTTATCGGCTCAGTTCTTGAATATTTATGACTATTTTAAATAGAAAACATTTTTGTGCCACAGTTCTTGAATATTCATGACAATTATACTGAAAGGATATAAAAACTTCCACTTTTTAGCCCACCTGAGCCATAGGCTCAGGGTGAGCTATTGTGATCACCCAGTGTCCGTCGTCCGTCGTCAACAATTTGCTTTAAATGACATCTTCTCTGAAACCGCTTGGCCTAGGGCTTTAATATTTGATATGAAGCATTGTCTAGTGGCCCTCTCCCAAGTTTATTCAAATGGTGGCCCGAGGGTCCAAAATGGCCCTGGGGCAGGAGTATTGGGTTCGAAACTAAAAAAATACTTAAAAACCTTCTCCTCCAGAACTGCTTGACTCAGATGCTTGAAATTTAGTATGTAGCATTGCCTAGTGGTCCTCTACCAAGTTTGTTCAAATGGTAGCCCCAGAATCCAAAATGGCCCTCGGGCAGGGGGTCTTGGGTTCGAAACTAATAAATACTTAAAAATCTTCTTCTCCAGAATTGCTTGGCTCAGATGCTTGAAATTTGGTATATATAACATTTCCTAGTGGTCCTCTACCAAGTTTGTTCAAATGGTAGCCCCAGGGTCCAAAATACATACATAGAAATACTTAGAAAAATATTAAAAAATCTTCCACTTCAGAACCGCATGGCTCAGATGCTTGAAATTTGGTACGAGCATTGCCTATTAGTCCTTTACCAAGTTTGTTCAAATAGTAGCCCGAGGGTCCAAAATGGCCCCGCGACAGGGAGTCATCTTTTGAACCATAGAAATATATAGAAACATATTTAAAAAATCTTCTCCTTCAGAACCATTTGGCTCAGATGGTTGAAAGTTGGTATGTAGCTTTGCCTAGTAGTCTTTTTGTCTTTTTTCAAGTTTGTTCAAATAATGACCCCAGGGTCTAAAAAGGCCCCGCCCCGGGGGTCCTGGGTTTGAACCATAAAACTACATAGACAAATATTCAGAAATCTTCTTTTTCAGAACCACTCGGCTCTGATGCTTGAAAATTGGTATGAAGCATTTACTTGTTCTTTATCAAGTTTGTTCAGATGATGGCCCCAGGGTATAAAATGGCCCTGCGGCAGGGAGTTCTGAGTTTGAGCCATAGCAATACATAGGAAACTATTAAAAAATCTTCTTCTTCAGAACCACTTGGCTCAGATGCTTGAAATTTGGTATGATGCATTGCCAGGTAGACTCCTACAAAGTTTGTGTAAATGGTGGCCCTGGGATTCAAAATGGCCCTGGGACAGGGAGTCTTGGGTTCGAAATTAAAACGTACTTGAAAACCTTCTTCTCCAGAACGCCTTAGTGCAAATGCTTGAAATTTTGTATGATGCTGCCTAAAGGTCCCTTACCAAGTTTGTTCAAATGATGGTGCCAGGGTCAAAAATGGCCCCGCCCCAGGGGGTCCTGGGTTTGAACCATAGAAATACATAGAAAAATATTCAGAAATCTTCTTCAGATCCACTTGGCTCAGAGGCTTGAAATTTAGCTTTTAGCATTGCCTAGTGGTCCTTTACCAAGATGATTCAACTGATGGCCCCAGGGTCCAAAATGGCCCTGCCCAAGGGGGTCCAGGATTTGAACCATAACAATACACAGAAAAACATTCAAAATCTTCTTCTTCAGAACCATTTGGAAATGGTTGCAAACTATCAGGTTTGTTCAAATTATGACCCTAGTTTGACCTTTAACCCTTTTGCTCAAGTGAGCGAATTAGGGCCTCTTGGCCCTCTTGTTATTGCTAGCTGCTGATTCTTTCACTTGTAACAGTGTTAAATAATTTACGACAAAATACTTGGAGCTTCTAAAGTTTAAGGATTACGCAGTTTATTCGTATCAACTATTTAACTGACATCAGTAAAAGGGCGTTACGTCTCTGAAACGCATAAGGCGATGAAGGCGTTATCTTATGCAACACCTTTTTAGCTCACCTGAGCACGAAGTGCTCAAGGTGAGCTATTGTGATCGAAATTTGTCCGTCGTCCGTCCGTCCGTCCGTCGTCAACAATTTCTTTAAACGACATCTCCTCCTAGACCAGTAGGCCAATTCCAAAATAATTTCACACAAATGTTCCTCTTATAGCCTTGTACCAAAATTGCTAAAATGGTTCCGCTCCGCTGAACAAAATGGCCGCCAGAGCTAAAAATAGAAAAACCTTTAAACGACATCTCCTCCCAAGCCAGTGGACCGATTTCAAAATAATTTCACAGAAATGTTCGACTCATGGCCCTGAACCAAAATTGCTAAAACGGTTCCGCTCCGCTGAACAAAATGGCCGCCAGAACTAAAAATAGAAAAAACTTTTAAACGACATCTCCTCCCAAGCCAGTGGACCGATTTCAAAATAATTTCACAGAAAAGTTCGACTCATGGCCCTGAACCAAAATTGCTAAAAGGTTCCGCTCCGCTGAACAAAATGGCCACCAGAGCTAAAAATAGAAAAACCTTTAAACGACATCTCCTCCCAAGCCAGTGGACCAATTTCAAAATAATTTCACAGAAATGTTCGACTCATGGCCCTGAACCAAAATTGCTAAAACGGTTCCACTCCATTGAACAAGATGGCCACGAGAGCTAAAAATAGAAATAAATCTTTAAATGACATAGAGGGCACAGTTTTGATCCAACCCTCATGAACTTTTGTCAGAATGATTATCTTGATAAACTTTAGGCCAAATTTGAAACTAGGTCATGTCGGGTCAAAAAGTAGGTCACTAGGTCAAATCTTAGTAAAACCTTGTGTACACTCTAGAGGGCACAGTTTTGATCCAACCTTCATGAAACTTTGTCAGAATGATAATCTAAATGAAATGTAGGCCAAATTTGAAACGAGGTCATGTCGGATTAAAAAGTAGGTCAGTAGGTCAAATCTTAGTAAAACCTTGTGTACACTCTAGAGGGCACAGTTTTGATCCAATTTTCATGAAACTTTGTCAGAATGTTTATCTTTATAAAATCTAGGCAAATTACGAAAAAGGGTTATGTTGTGTCAAAAACTAGGTCACTAGGTCAAATCTTAGGAAAACCTTGTGAACACTCTAGAGGGCACAATTTTTCTTCAATCTTCATGAAACTTTGTCAGAATGTTTATCTTTATGAAATCTAGACCAAGTTTGAAACTGGGTCTTGTCGGGTCAAAAGCTAGGTCACTAGGTCAAATCTTAGAAAAACCTTGTGTACACAATTGTCGTTTTATTTTGCATTGAATCTTCATGAAACATTGTCAGAATGTTTATCTTCATGAAATTTAGGCCAAGTTTGAAACTGAATACTGTCTGATCGAAAACTACATAGCCAGGTCAGATCTTAGAAAAACATTGTGTACACTCTAGAGGGCACAGTTTTGATCCAATCTTCATGAAACTTTGTCAGAATAATATATTGGAAAGTGCAAAACTGCTCCAGTTTAACCGTCATCAAATAGATGATCTTCCATGTTAATTCATCATAACTCAGGTGAGCGATTTAGGTCCATCATGGACCTCTTGTTACTTGTTACTGTGTAAATCACTTAAGGTTCTGCAGTACACTTCGGCCATTTTGGGCCATATTTCTGCATCTAATCACATCTAATCACAGCCCAAATAAAGCAAATTTTTGAAATAAAAGTGGTTCTTTACCCTAGATACAATAAAACTGTATCTCTAAATGTACAGAATGCTATTGTAAAAGGTACCTTTGAAGAGTTCTCATTTTTTTTTCGTTTTTCTCTCACATGGTCAAAATTTGTCTAAGTCCATTTTATACAAGAAAGTGTTGATATTATCCCCGTGATGTCACATGGTATTATTCAAGCATTACTGAGTTTGTCCTCCTGAACACACTGTTCACCCCGATGCAACAAGTTGGTGCCCATGCCAAAATATGCTCATATAAGTTTATGGGAAAATGCACTTTTTGAAGTGCATGCTACTATTATTTGTCTGTGTATTGTTACAGAAGTGCTAGGAATTTGCCATCAGTGTTGAAGGCAGCGAGTTCCAGCAGCTAAGCCTGAGCAAGTAATTGAAACTGTGGGGCCTTCGAGCCTAATGTGAAGCCATATATATATATCAGTTATGAATCATTCTTTCTATTCTGTAATGTTAAGTGCTTATTTTGAACAGTCTTTCATATCAATGTTCTGTATCATCAATTCAATATAATGATCAAAACGTCCGTCTCTCCTTTAAAAATCATGTTATAACAAGTGATAAACAGCCTAGACTTCTCATTTGCTCCTTACTTGGAGCCCTTTACTCCATTTGTTTGGCTAGGCACTCCTTTTTTCAGAGAATAGTCCACTCTTGATATCTGAAAGTCAAAGTTCATCTCAAACTACTGGTAGCTCAAAGTCAATTATCTGATCCCGGAAAATTTATTTTGAGATACCAGTAGTTTATAATAACAGGAGATGAAATATGTCCAAACCATTTTCTTTGATTTAAGAGGATACTTTGAAATATCAGTGTTTGAGATAACAAGAATTAACTTAACTATATCGTAAAAACTGCATTATCGTAAAAACTGCATTATGGGACATCTACGTTTTCTCAAGATATCTGTAAGCGACTCTTATTTCAACATCCTACTGAAAACCCTGGAGGGATTTTCTTTCTGTTCACAGGGGCCGAAAATGCCGAGCCCTACTGTCGATGGAAATATCATTAAACTCATGCAGAACTGACAATGTTTAAAAACCCAAAGTTTGGGAAAAATGCAACTTTCTCAAAATACTTGGAAAAGCTCTGGCACATACATGTACTACTTAAATCAATATAAAAGCTTAATCTTGTCATGCATTTTGCAAATTGAAAGCCTATTGTATTTCTTCCAAGAAATGTACCGTCTCTAATAAACACTCCTTCCCTTCTTTTTCTGTAAAGATCGACAAAATAACAAAGGGATTGGCTCCAGACCACCATTTTATTCATTGACATAGTTTTGTCTAAAGAGTTTCATATATCGACCCTAGGACTAGCACTGCCCCTGGCATATATTTAGACACATACAGTACTTTCTCAGTAAGGTGCCATTATGGATAGCTAATTATGGAAGTTCTTAGCGCGTTTGTTTTTCGTATAAAATTGTATAGTCTCTCATACCTGTAGGGGAGTTTTTATGGCCCTGCCAAACATTTAGCACCTAATGCAGCGAGAATAAAAAAAAACTGATGGATGAGCTTCTGGAATCAAAGAATGAAATTAGCAGACTCTGTTCATGTGCAGTTATTTAAATTTGCAACTTTACCGCCCATATACCCCTGCCCAGAAAGATTGGATAGAAAAAAAAATGAATTGGATGAAAAAGTCAGCTACAAACAATCCCCATAAAGCACCTACTGCAAGAACAGCAGAGCCTTGTCCCAACATTGGCCAGTATCAGCAGTACTCCCCAGTGCTAAAGGCTGTCTTGGCATCTACGCCCTCCCATTTATCTCCAAGAGTTAGTATTTATACTATATTTGTGACTTGAAATTAAAACTGCCCATAGAATGAATGTTTTCATATATTCTCCCCTATTTCAACTGTTCTGTGTACAACTGGATATCCGGAGTGTTTGACAGCTATGCTGTGATACATATATTTGCTTGTAGACATTTAAAGCCTTGCATTTGTGATATTGAGTCAGAAACTTGATTCATGAAAAATCTCGTGCTATAATTTAGATACAGAGTTTAAAAAATAATTTTCACAAGCATGTGGCTGAAACAGAATATGTTAGTATCATGCATCTAAATCCATTTGATAAGACAGTTACAGATTTTTTGGATTGTTTTTGAAGAGAACCCCCCCCCCCCACCCCCCCTTCCCTCCCCCATTCTTGAAGCTGAAAAAATAGTGATATCACTCATTCAATGTCACATCAACGTATAAATTTATACAGTCAGAGAAGGGCTGCAACAGGCAAAATTATGCAGCCATTAAAACGATGGTAATACCATTTTAGCTACCTATACAAAGTGGCTGTTGACCGAGAACACGGTAACAAAAATTAACAGTAACGATGAACGATACTATTGTTAGTGGCTGTCAACCGAGCTGAAAGTGCTTTTGATTATCTCTGTCAACAGCCACTTTTGCATGTATGGCTAATGAATGTTTCGGTTGACAGCGCAGGTAGGAAAATTGGTATTACCCACTTTTAAATGTGGAATATTCAACCTGCATATCAAAGATATTTTTCAGAGTTATTCCAAAACATATGTCTAAACAAACACACAACCAAATCCACATACCCACCCACACACCAAATTTTTGACAGAGACATGATGCATACTGACATATGTGGTCAGAAGAAACAATGCTGTTTGCTATAGGACTTTATAAGATTGTAAATATGGCAACAGCTTCACAGGTAACTTCCACATGTGAAATAGGTATTAAATATAAGGCCAATAAAATGATACATGTGTGTTTTCAGTAACATTTGATTTATATCAGACTCATTTTATATAAAAAAAAACTATATTGAGGCAATAGGGAGCCAATATGGATGACAAAGGGAATACCCAAGAAATCTTTCCAAACATGTCGGTGTTGCAGTGGAAAAACTCTAGACATCACTGACTTGCCTGAAACATGCAACTTTTTAATGTAAGCCTAAGCAGGGTATATGTCAACACTTTCTTGTATAAAATGGACTTAGACAAATTTTGACCATGTGAGAGAAAAACGAAAAAAATGAGAACTCTTCAATGGTACCTTTTACAATAGCATTCTGTACATTTAGAGATACAGTTTCATTATATCTAGGGGAAAGAACCACTTTTATTTCAAAAAATTGCTTTATTTGGGCTGTGATTAGATATGATTTTATGCAGAAATATAGTCCAAAATGGCCAAAGTGTACTGCGGAACCTTAATTTACGTTAAGGACCTCTGACGGTTGTAATGTTAATTTGCCTATAAAATTAGTCAAAATTAAATTTTTGATATACCCAAGAATTTCTCTTGAAATTTGTTGCTATCAACTTCCCCTAACTGGCTAGGAATTTAATTTCTGATTTTTTAGCACATGACTTCAATTTTTGGTGGAAAAAGCTAACTTTTATAATTAAACGTAATGGAAACAGGAAAAGTTTTTTTTAAGATACTTTCCCCCCCCCCACCCCCGTGCCTCAGCTAGCCACTTTGCATGTATGTGTTTATTATCATAATACACATTATATGTGAGTGGCTTGCTGAGGCACGGGGGGAAAAGATAGTCTTCAGCTGAAAAACTGGAAAAGTGGGTGGGGTACTTACACCCTTTATATCAAGAAATAGGCTAAAGTCCTTATTATTGAAAACAATATTGCATGATATCAGTAACAGTAGTGCGTACATCAGTTTTAGCATAGTTATCAATTACAATTTGGATATATTAGAAAAACGAAAACCAGAGGGCCAATGGCCCTATATCGCTCACCTGAGCACTGAGGTTATGTTGGAAAAACTAAGTTGCCATAGCAACAAAACAACATGCACAACAGCAATAAAACACACCATTCATGTAGACGATGATATCACAAACATTTATGCAAAAATAAGCTTTATCCCCCCTTAATGGCTTCTGAGAAGAAGATCTTTGGCAAAAAAAAAAAAAAAAAAATTGAAAATTTGGCCCTTCAATTGCAACGGCAACCAATCAAAATCAGGTCTTTAGGCAAAATTCTTATAGCTGATAGAGGACTACTCTAGTAACATTTCTGTAAAGCTTTTGTCAAAATATCTGCCGTAACACAGAAATAAATACCAAATGTCCACTTTCCCCATTGTAAGTCTATGGAAACTTTAAGTTGCCATAGCAACCAGTTCACATGGGCAATGATAATATGAAATATACTTTAGGTAGACGCTCATGTTATTAATATGTATGCTAAGTATTAGCTTTATCCTCCTCGTGGCTTCACTTTTCCCATTATAAGTCAATGGAAACTATAAGTTGCCATAGCAACCAAAGTTCTTATGGGGTTGGAAGAAAAACAAAATTCATGTAGAGGCTTCTGTCATCAACATGTTTGCACAATATCAGCTTCATCCCCCATATGGCTTCTGAGCAGATTTTTTCATTTTCTCTTCTTTTTTTTTTTCGAAAATTTACCCTATATTTTGCCATGGCAACCAATCAAATTCAGCGATTTGGAGAAAATTCATATGAAATATAGAGGACTATTCAAGAAACATTTCTGTAGAAAGAAAATCTAAATAAAAGCCGTGAGACAGCAAAAATTGCCAATTTCCATTTTCCCCATCATAAGTCAATGGAAACTCTTAGTTGCCATAGCAACCAAACTGCTGGAGTAATCGCCATGAAAAATAGTAATTCTATAGAGGCTAGTACTAAGATTCTTTCTGTAAAGTTTGAGCTTTATTGGCCACACAGTTTATGCAGAGATGATTTTTTAATATTTTTCCATTTTTAACTATTCGGTTGCAATGGCAACCACAAAAATTGCCCAATTTGTATAAATTTAACAAGGCTGGTTAAAGACTACTCCAGGTACATTTCTATAAAAGTTTTGTCAAAATATCTGCAGTGGCATAGCAATAAATGCAAATTTTCTATTTTGCCATTATAAGTCAATGGCAACTTTAAGTTCCCATAGCAACCAAACTGCTAGAGCAATTGCCAAGAAAAACAGTACTTTTATAGAGGGCAGTGCCAAGATCCTTTCTGTGAAGTTTGAGCTTTATTGGTTGCATAGTTGGTTGGTTGATTTGATGCTTAACGTCCACGGTAAACAACTAAGGTCATGTCGGGACGGTCAGTTAACCTAACCACACTATTCCTGGGCAGGCTTAGACCTCCTAAGCGGTTAACCAGTACTAAGTGCACATACTTTCGCCAGTAACTGACAACTGCCCTTCTTGAATCAGCGGAAGGAGAAACGAAAATATGTGGCCAGACCGGGATTCGAACCCAGGACCTCTGACTTACGAGTCAGGTGCCCTACCGATTGCGCTACCCGGCCCGGCATGGTTGCATAGTTTCTGAGGAGATGATTTTTGAATATTTTTTCTATTTTTAACCATTCGGTTGCCATGGCAACCAGCCAAATTGTGCAATTGACAAAAATTTCATGTGGTTGATGGAGGACTACTCAAGGAACATTTCTGTAAAAGTTTTGTCAAAATATCTGCAGTGACATAGCAATAAATGCAAATTTTCAATTTTTCCCATACAAGTCAATGGAAACTTTAAGTTGCCATAGCAACCAAAGTTCCAAAGCAATTTGGATAAAAAACAGTATTATTGGTTCCCCCTGCCTATAGATGCTATATATGAAATTTAGTTACAATGGGCCTTGTAGTTTCAGAGGAGATGTCGTTTGAAAATGTTGACGGACGGACGACGTACGGATGCCTGCCTATACTATAAGCTCACCTGTGAGCCTTCGAATCAGGTGAGCTAAAAAAATGGACTTATTTTCAGAGACTGAAAAATTCACCTACCCCTCTTGATAAAATCGGTTTACGTTAGTCTAGAGGCATGATAATTTTTCAAAATTACTGTTATAATGTCTTTATAGTACACACGTCCACATATTAATGCCAAATATTTCAACTTTTGCTGCCCGAGGAAGGTGCAATAATTTGTCGAAAAATAGGCAAATATGCATTGATACTGTCAGAGGTCCTTTGCAATTATCGCATTAAATTCAGTATCGCGCGACGTCAGGTTTTGAAATTTCAGCAGTTAACTGACCCAAAACTCTGCACCTGTTTGCGATATTTAGACGCGGTAGGCCAATTGAAGCCACAGACCGAGTTCAGACTTTTAAAATTCAATTTGGTACTGTAGGCGCAATATGTCATCAGAAAACTGTTTACATGAAGTTATCTTCTGTATGTAAATTGCACTAAAAACACGAAGAGCACGTGCTTATTCCTGGCCAATTCGGTTGAACGATTTCAAATTCGGGATATGGACATAATCAGGTAATATAAGAGAATATATACGTTGTGAAATTCTGGTGGACGTGGCTGCATTTGTTTTAATGGGTGGAAGTTTTTAAATCCTTTCAGTATATATACATGTAGGAAAAATGTTTTAGCGCCACGGTTCTCGAATAATCTTGACAATTTTACATGGAGAATGTTTTAGTGGCATACCCATTTAATAATCATGACAATTTTATGTGGAGAATGTTTTTTTTGGTATAAACTTGAACGCGATATAAACACGATTTCCGTCAATACTTGCAGGAGAATAGGCGCATTACGGCGTAACTGTTACCTTTTTTTTTTTTTTTTTTTTAGATAAATGCTCATTAAATAGAGGATCTTACATGAGTGCTCCTGTATTATTGAATTTATCTAACGAGTTGGGGAAAAAGAGCCGAGCATCTTATCGATTTTCCCCAACGAGTTGAATAAATTCATTATACAGGAGCACGAATGCAAGATTCTATTTATCATACATGTATGACACTAAAATCGCATTTTTTGTAGAATTTGTACTAAAACGTTGCGATTTCGCCATTAGAAAACGCGATGTTTTAATAGACGCCAACGTATAAAGTTACGAGGTAATTTGCATATTTAATCCACTAGTGGATTATCGTTTTTAATGCATGGCTCTATTACACTCTCAGATGCGACGGCATATGATAAATAAAATTCATATGTGTATTCCTTTAACTGAGAGACACGAAAGCACTCATAAGACTGAAGATGGGCCAAACTTCGTAGTTTCGGCTATAAAACCTCATCAGCGGCTTTGCAATAGCCTAGCAACGAAAGCCAGAGAAAAGCACACTGTAATTTTGTACATTTCAACACGCAGTCGAATCTAAGACTGGTTCAGGCTATTCCAAAAAGGGGCCTAAATCATGCTAAACACACTCTCTTAAAAAATCTACTAGACTAACCTCATCTATCAGGCTTTATTTGGTATGTTTGGATTCGTATTTATAAAACGACTTAAGTCTTTGCTATGCTGTTGCTAAGGCTAAATTTCTATGAAGGAGATTCCCTTCAACCATGAAATTTGCTCTGGAGGTTCAGACTGTTCCTCCAGAGCAAATTTTATAGTTGTAGGGAATCTCCAAAATAGACATTTAGCCTTAGCAACAGCATAGCAACGACTTAACAGGTTTTTAAATACGACGCCTGGTATTCAGAAGTGCCCTTTCTGCCTTTCTGTTACCAATAATTAGAAAAGAAAAAGGTTCAGAAGTAATTATAGAGCTAAAATATTATTAAGCATTCTTTGCATTGAGAATTACGATTTTTACTAACTCAGTCTTGAGTCAGTGAGAGTAATGCGGCATATCTAATTAAGTCATGACCTGGCTGCTAGTGAATAGAGCTACTGGTTAATATTACATAGCTCCCCAGATGCAAATTAATCGCCGATAAGGAAAGTCAGTGGTTAGTCAGGAGATAAGAGATGGGTTTCTTATGTAATAAAAATGACTTGATCCGCGACACAAACAAGTTCTGTTCATATTCTGAACATGAGCCGTGACGCGAGAAAACCAACAATGTGGTTGTGCGTCCAGCGCAGACTCAGATCAGCCTGGGCATCCACCCAGTTTGATCAGAGTCTTCGCTGTCCGCATAGAGGTAGCTTAGACCCTTAGCTAGCCAATAAAGGCTTAGCGAAGACTCTGATCAGACCACTTTGTTGGTTTTCTCGCGTCACGGCTCATGTTCAAAATATGACTCTAAGCCCATTATTAATTCCAGTTCCTCAGAATATCCATAGTCCTACCAATGGTAAAAGCGTCTTTAGTCAGGTTTATGATATCGAAAGCAGGTCATTTCAGTTACCAACTAAATTGACCTAAATTATTTTCAAACCTTTCTATGTGAAACTCAAGGATGTTGTTTATAATTGGCCAACTGCGGTCTTTTACAATGACAAAACTGTAGTGAGAAGCTTGCAGAGATACCTCACAATAAAATATTTCATGAATTTTTACCACGATAGAGTTATGGGCCTTTAAGCAAATTATATATAATTTTATAAGATCTTGATTGGAATGTTGAAGCGCTAGCTTGAACAATTGTTCCATAGAGAAAAAGCATATTCCTGACAATATTCAATTAGAAACTGCTAGAATATATACTCGTGCAGCTAAATGATTTATGTAGTTTTCAAACCTTTACAATGAAAAAGGATAGGAAACGTTATGAAGCCAGCCAAATAAGCAGAAGTTACGTCAGCTTTTCAATTAACGGACTCCACCAACTGTTTGCAAAGTTTATTACCATCAATTGTTCATTAAATTTCACGATATCTCCTCAGAACCACTAGCAATTTCGCCATTCAGGTATCTCGTACAGTATCCAAGCTGGCACAGGACGTCGTTACGCCGTTGCACTAACGTCGATGCGACCCATCCACCTTAAAGTTTCCCTGCATCATTTAGCGTGTTTTTTTTTTTTTTAGAAACAGAATAAGTAATGACAGAGGAGGAAAATATGCTCGATGTTTGCTATCATATGAAGTTGCCAATGGTAGAAAACGTAGTTTGTTGTTAAACGGAGTTGGCAAAGGCAGAATACGATGTTTGTCATTAAACGAAGTTATAAAGGTAGAATACGATGTTTGTCATTAAACAAAGTTGGCAAAGGTAGAATACGATGTTTGTCATTAAACAAAGTTGGCAAAGGCAGAATACGATGTTTGTCATTAAACAAAGTTGGCAAAGGCAGAATACGATGTTTGTCCTTAAATGGTGATGGCAAGGACAGAATTCGATGTTTGTCATTAAACAAAGTTGTAAACACAAAAAAGTGTGTGTTGCGAGACGAAGTTGGCAAGGACATAATATTATGTTTGTTGTTTAAGGAAGTTGCCAATGACAGAATACGATCTTTTTTCATTAAACAAAGTTGTGAAGAAAAAATACGATGTTTGTCATTATACGAAGTTGGCAATGGCAGAATACATAGTTGTGTTTAAACGAAGTTGGCAAAAGCAGAATACGATGTTTGTCATCAAACGAGGTTGGCAAGGACAAAATACGATGTTTGTAATAAAACAAAGTGGACAAGGTAGAAAGCGATGATTGTCATTAAACGAAGTTGGAAACGAAAGAATACGATGGTTGTCATTAAACATAGTTGTAAAGACAAAAAACGATGTTTGTCTCTAACGAAGTTGGCGATGGCAGACAACGATGTTTGTCGATAAAAGAAGATTGCGATGACAGGGTACGATGTTTTTTGTTAAACGAAGTTGGCAAAGGCAGAATACGATGTTTGTCATTAAACGAAGTCGGTAAGGGTAGAATAGGATGTTTGTCATTAAACAAAGCTGCCAAAGGTAGAATACGATGTTTGTCATTAAACAAAGTTGGCAAAGGTAGAATACGTTTTTTGTCATTAAACAAAGTTGGCAAAGGCAGAATACGATGTTTGCTATCAAACGAAGTTGCAAATGGTAGAAAACGTAGTTTGTTGTTAAACGGAGTTAGCAAAAGCAGAATACAATGTTTGTCATTAAACACAGTTGGCAAAGGTAGAATACGATGTTTGTCATTAAACAAAGTTGGCAAAGGCAGAATACGATGCTTGTCATTAAACAAAGTTGTAAAGGTAGAATACGATGTTTGTCATTAAACAAAGTTGGCAAAGGTAGAATACGATGTTTGTCATTAAACAAAGTTGGCAAAGGCAGAATACGATGTTTGTCATTAAACGAAGTTGGCAAAGGCAGAATACGATATTTGTCAGTAAATGAAGTTGTAATGGTAGAATACGATGTTTGTCATTAAACAAAGTTGGCAAAGGTAGAATACGATGTTTGTCATTACACAAAGTTGGCAAAGGCAGAATACGATGTTTGTCATTAAAGGAAGTTGGCAAAGATAGAATACGATATTTGTCATTAAACGAAGTTGTAAAGGTAGAATACGATGTTTGTCATAAACAAAGTTGTAAAGGTAAAATACAATGTTTGTGATTAAACGAAGTTGTAAAAGTAGAATACGATGTTTGTGATTTAACGAAGTTGTAAAGGCAGAATACGATGTTAGTGATTAATCGAAGTTGTAAAGGCAGAATACGATGTTTGTCATTAAACGAAGTTGTAAAGGTAGAATACGATTGTTGTCGTTAAAGAAAGTTGGCATTTACAGAATGCGATGTTTGTTGTTAAACGAAGTTGGCAAGGACAGATTACGATGTTTGTCGTTAAATGAAGTTGTTAAGGAGATGACGATGTTTGCCGTTAAACGAAGTTGGCAAGGGAAGAATATGATATTAATTTTGTAGTTTCATGAAGTTTTTTTTATCAGATTACGATGCAAAGGCAGAATTCGATGTTTGTCGTTAATCGAAGTTGGCAAGCGTAGAATAGGATGGTTGTTGTGAAATGAAGTTGTTTAGGGGATTACGATGGTTGTCGTAAAACGAATTTGGCAAAGTCAGCCTAATACGATATCTACCGTTAAACGAAGTTGGCAAGAGCAGAATACGATGCTTGTCATGAAACAAAGTTGACAAGGGCAGAATATGATGGTTGTCGTTAAACAAAGTTGGCAAGGACAGAATTAATTTGCAATGACACAATCGGTGTAACCATGCACCTGTAAAATATTACAGAATTATCGCCAGTCTGGCTAGATGTATAGGCCTAATATACAATTACGTTGATAATTTTAGGTTTCCAATTTTTATACGCCCTTCGAGGACGGGTCGTGTCATACTTTTCGTGTCCGCTTCCATATCTCCTTAACCCATTAAAAGATTTTTTGAAACATCGGTCAAATGTCGCCTTATCGAGACGATGTGCAGAACTCATATTTCAACGATGTCCGACAAAGGTCAAGGTCACACTTAGAGGTCAAAGGTCAAAAGGTAACATTTCGTGTCCGCTCCATATCTCGAAAACCGTTTAAGATTTCTTCATGAAAGTTTGTACAAATATAAAGCACTACCAGACCATGTGCTTACAAAAAGAACCGTAACCCTACTTTCAGTTTTGACGGGATTATGTCCCTTTGTATTTTTTGTATATAGTAATTTTATAAAAGCTTCGTGTCCGCTCCATATCTCAAAAACCGTTTAAGATTTCTTCATGATAGTTTGTATAAATATAAAGCACCATCAGAAAATGCGCAGACAGAAAGAAACATAATCCTATTCTCAGTGATGACGGAATTATGTCCCTTTGTATTTTTCGTATATTGATTTCATATTAGCTTCGTGTCCGCTCCATATCTCGAAACCGTTTAAGATTTCTTCATGAACGTTTGTATAAATATAAAGCACAGACAATGTGCTGAGAAAAAGAACCATAACCTTACTTTCACTCTTAACGCTCCTTTGTATTTTTCGTATTCCAATTTCGTATTTAATTCGTGTCCGCCTCATATCTCGTTAACCCTTTGAAAGTCTTTTTTGAAACTTGAGTCAAATGTTCACCTTATCGGGCAACGTGCAGAACTCGTATTTCAACAATGTCTGACAAAGGTCAAGGTCACACTTAGAGGTCAAATTCTCAAATAGTAACATTATTTGTCCGCTCTATATCTAAAAAAACCGTATAAGATTTCTTCATAAAAGTTTATAAAAGTTTATATAAATATGAAGCATCATCAGACGATGTGCAGAGAAAAAGAACCATAACCCTACTTTCAGTTTTGACGGAATTATGCACCTTTTTATTTTTCATATGGTATCTTCATATTACCTTTGTATCTGCTCCATATCTTGAAAACCGTTTAAGATTTCTTCATGAAAGTTTGTACACATATCAGACGATATGCGGAGAAAAGAACAATAACCCTACTTTCAGTTTTGATGGAATAATGCCCCTTTGTAAATTTTGTCTAGGAATTTCGTATTAGCTTCGTTTGTTTTGTAGTTTTAAATCTGCCTTAGTATTGAAGATTTAAGCTACTGACAAAGTTCTGTCATCTCTTGTTGTCTTTCCAGCTTAAGCCCCAACGGGTGTATATTGCCCCGCTCAGCGGAGCTCTTGTTTAGAATTTATTTTGGTAGTTTGGCTACCACCAGTACTAAGTTATAATAGCGAAGAAATCAACCACTTCTCTCTCTCTCTCTCTCTCTCTCTCTCTCTCTCTCTTTCTCTCTCTCTCTCTCTCTCTCTCTCTCTCTCTCTCTGTTTTCTCCCTCTCTCTATTGTTGATCTTTGCCATTAAACATATTTTGTGCTGTAACAGATAGACAACAGTTGCAGGGTTAGCCTGTTCTCTTTTCTACCACATATAACTTCTCATACGCAAGTTTCAAACACAAACAATTATACTATTAAGTTAATTTATTGTAAATACCCTTTTCCATAACATACAAGCCACGTCACGAGAAATCGATACTTTAAAGTTCTTGGGGAGCAAATTCTTTTCTTTAAAAGTTGACCCCAATTGAGAAGGGAGGCAAAATGAAAACGGAAGAAGTGCTTCCCCTGAAAGAGCATTTGAGCCGCGACACGACAAAACCAACAATGTGGTTGTGCGCCCTACGCAGACTCAGATCAGCCTGGGCAGCAGCACAAATTGACCAGACTCTTCGTTAAGTGCCCAAAGGGTAGCTAAGGGTCTAAGCTACCTCCATGCGGACAGCGAAGACTCTGATCAGACTGGGCGGATGCCCAGGCTGATCTGAGTCTGCGCTGGCCGCACAACCACATTGTTGGTTTTGTCGTGTCGCGGCTCATTTATGGATCTAATATGAAGCTGAAAGCCACATACTTTAAGACCGCATCGACGTGTTTTCCAGCCATTTTACAAAGAAAAATCTTTAGGGTCGAGTCGTATAACCTTAGACAGCGGGTAAATTCGGGCATGCCATTGCAAGTGGTAAACATCCAGATAATGAGCCGTCTCATCAGGATTTTCACTGTTTACCCAGTTAATGTTGAACTGACATATACTGTTCACAAAAAGTAGGGGATGTTCAGGTTTGAAAAATTATAGCATCTACAACAAATGTGATATCCATATGATACGCTTAGTATCGATAAGATAAATATCCGTTAAGACACTATAATTCATGAAGTTTGGACGATATATCCTGTCACGTGATCTGCATACAGTTAGTTGCAGACAGGGGGTCAGGACAAAAATGTGGTAAATTCGAACAAAAATTTATTCAAATTCTTCAACTAAGCTAACCTTTCAATGCATTTTTAAGTTTTGCATGCTAAAAGATTTTTTTCTTCTTCTTCAAAATGGTCATTTTGGGAAGAAAACCAGAAAACAAAACTCTTACAGGTGCATCGAGTCACCGAAAAATTAGGACGTATGATTGCTTGCACACTTTATTTTGCTGAAACAGTGTGTAAAAGCAATTTTCAGTTTGTTAAATGAATTATGACAAGTGTTTCTGTGTAAATTTTGTAATCTGAAAAGGATCTGTTTCCACAGCAGATTCGTGTGAAATTTGGGTGTCGACCCCCTGTCTAAAACGAATTACACGAAGATCACGTGACAGGATATACCATCAAAATTGTAATGTAAAATGTTTTATCGAATATTTGTCTGATGAACAATTGCCGTTTCAGTTGGATTTGATATTTTTTCTAATTTGTACATTTTTTAATATCTTAATATCCCTTACTTTTTGTGAACAGTAAATAAAGGAAACGATGTCACTATCCGAATTTACCTGCTGTCCGAATTTACCCAACTTGACCCTAGTTACCTCCTGATTGTTTTCTGGACGACAAAACAATTTAAAAAATGGGGGCTACTCTTAAAAGAAAGGATTTGCAGCACGAGGGAGCGAATTCTTTCTTTGTAAAAGAAGTCCCCTAATGAGGTGGGAGAAAATTCTTCTTGGTAATAGATTATCTTCCCTGGAATTGTTTCCATCCACCTGTAGATATTTAAAGTTTCAGAATACGGTTTCTCATGGCGAGGCTCATGTAGTTCAAAAACATCACACTGCAATTTCTTTCATTAATTACCGTATAATTATAAATATTGGGACACTCAGGTCTGAGCAAACTGTGCAGACGCAAATCAGACTGCTGCTCCTTTAGGAGCAGTCTGATTAGAGTATTCACTGTTTGCCATTCCACTTGTATCTTTCGGACGCATTAGAGCCAAGTCATTTATTATCAGGTTGAGGGGCGGGTACATTCTCAGCGGTGGGGGGGGGGGGTGGAATTTTTTTGTGATCTAATCCGTGGTGGTGGTCGGGGAAGGGGGGATATCCAAAAACCTTGAAGCAGGACCGCGGGTCACATACTATGTTAGACATATGTAGGGGGTGGGGGTGGGGGTGGGGTGAGGGGTCAGAATTTTTCCATCAGTCTTCGTTTAAAAATGTCTTAGCTTCTGGGGGGCTTCGCCTCTAGACCCTCTATTGCTCTTATATTTTCAGGTTCTAATCTTTTAAACTTCAAATTTCAAAACATTCATGAAAAAACACACAGGAAAATTTTGCCCGCTTCATATAATCCCGCCCCCCGCCCCAGATATTTTCATTGATTTGCTAGTAGGGCAGCATACATAGGGTGAATAAAATCATGTTGAGAAGATTATGATTTGGGGCGCAGCCACCAGACCCACAGCAATTTTGCTGATGACAAGGCCCCTGGAGATCTGATACCACAAACGCAGGCATTCAGTTTACTCGAGCACGCCAGACCGCCCTTAATATTATTAGCAGTTTTATAGGGCATTCAACATAAGGTTTCTGGGTGAGTATTAAAAAGTCATGAGACAATTAAATAGACAGACCATTAATCTGGCGCGAATACTTAACCTGTAAAATTAAGAAAATGTTCTGTGTGTTTTATACAGGTTTGATTGAGGTCAGTCTGACGTAAAATTGGAAATAATATGGCGTGAGTGTGAATGGTTGTTCGGGGGTGGGGCTGGGGGCTCTTAAACTTTTTTGTCAGCTACCTTGGAACGGGTGGAGGAGGGTTAAAAAAAATCTGCTGAGATTGGGGGCGTGGGGTACGCACAAAAATTTGATGAATCATATGAAAATGTACCCGGCCCCCGACCTGATAATAAATGACTCATCCCTTACTGCGTTGCAAAACCAAGCGGTTTCATTTTTTTGGAAAATCATGGTAATTATTTTAACTGTCCCAAATTCTAGATTTTTTTTTAGGGTAGCTATATTTTCTTCGGGGTCAGAGGTTTTCCTTTCCCCTTGAGACCGGAGGGAAACTTGGGGACTAGAAACTTCGGATGTTTCTGAAATCTGAACGCTGATATCGGCGAGGCTGGTGGAGATACTAGTGGTCCGCGGAATCCGCTACCATGGCGACCAGCAAATGGAAATGGGCCAGACCATAGGCCAAGGTCAAGGTCTGGAAGCGAAGCACAGGGCACCAACGGATTTCTGAAATTTTAAAATGGTAATGATTGGTCAGGTGTATGAATACAGGTCCATGTCTTTTTCCTGCATTCTTTACCAAGGGATGCTACTTTTGTAAATTCCTGTTTGCTTTACTAGGCAAAGAAACCCTTCGAATCCCGGTCTGGCCACATACTTTCGTTTCTCCTTCCGCTGATTCAAGAAGGGCAGTTGTCAGTTACTGGCGAAAGTATGTGCACTTAGTACTGGTTAACCGCTTAGGAGGTCTAAGCCTGCCCAGGAATAGTGTGGTTAGGTTAACTGACCGTCCCGACATGACCTTAGTTGTTTACCGTGGACGTTAAGCATCAAGTCAACCAACCAACCAACCAACCAACAAAGTGGTTGTGTACCAAGCGCACTCAGATCAGCCTAGTATGATCAGAGTCTTCGCTGTCCGCAAGGGGGTAGCTTAGACCGTTAGCTACCCTTTTAGCGCTTAGCGAAGAGTCTAATCAGACTGGGCGAATGCCCAGGCTGATCTGAGTCTGCGCTGGGCGCACAACCACTTTGTTGGTTTTCTCGTCTCGCGGCTCAGATTTAATGTAGACGTGGAAGATACTTTTGACTAATTGTACGGCATAAAACATACAAAAAATAGGAAGTGGGCACGTTTTTGCGCGTATAATTTTAAAGTGATTTTTTTTCTTGCAGTTCGTTCTTATATTAACCTAATTACTCAGGTTTGTTTTTGAGTGTGAATTTGACAAAACTCAAAACTACAAAACTACTGCGCAGAGTTACTCAAAACTAACTACCGTTACATTTTCAAACTTATTATTGTAAAAAGACACTGTCATTTTGCCGAGCATCATTGCGAGGAGTTTTTGCTCTGCTGCAATAGGTTCTCACTTTTTTTCACCAAAATATTAGCATACTTGATTTAATGTGTACTAGGGTCGAGTCGGGTAACTTCGGACAGCGGGTAAATTCGGACATACATGTACCATTGCAAACAGTGAAAATACAGATGAGCCGTCTCATCAGTATTTTCACTGTTTGCCCAGTTATTTTTATTTTAATGCCAAACAACTGATATATGAAGGAAACAATTTCACTGTCCGAATTTACCTGCTGTCCGAATTTACCTAACTTGATCCTATATAGAAGTCTTAGGAAATCCTTGACTTACGGCTTCGTTCATCTAGCGATGCTTGGCGAACTGGGCCATGTTTGCAACGAAGACCTTTCTATAACAACCTACCCATTAAGAGGATCCACCTTATGAAACAGTCTCGGCTGTACCATTGCTGTAAAGGTATTTCGACACATTATTCTCGCCAGAGTTGAAGATGCTTTTATACTGTTAAGCTGGTCTGAAAAGGAGAATAAACTGCTTTTAAGTTATTGCCGCAGTGTCCAATAGCAGACGCTAAAATCTTAGAAAATCTCTTATTTCTAACGGAAAGTTACGTTAGAAACAAAATCTATTAACAGTTGACGTCGTGCACGGTACTGGGGTACATTCACAGGCAAATATGTATAACTAGGGCCCCACGGGAGCAATATTTTTTTCTGATTTTCCGCCAGAAACTATTTTAAAATCGTGAATTGCTATTCATTTTATTTTCGGGTTAATTATATTTGGTTTTCCTCATGCGACAGCACAAATGGTCTGTTTCGCGTCAAAACGCCTGTAACTCGGGAACAAAGTTGGCATGGTGGGCATACTCGAGTTGTTGCGCATATTCGCTTACGTAAAAGCGAAGGCTTTCTAGCTTTGCTCTATATCCATTTTATTGTTTACTCTTCAACAATCGCCATCTTAAGAAGTTATGGTTAAAAGTCAAATAGTGAAACTCGAGTTCAAAGTAACGTCAATGTGCAGGGGCCGTATTTATAAAACCACTTAGGTCGTTGCTATGCTGTTGCTAAGGCTAAATTTGTATAAAGGAGATTTCCTACAACAATGAAATTTGCTCTGGATGAACAGTCTTTGACAGACTGTTCCTCCAGAGCAAATTTCATAGTTGTAGGGAATCTCTTTCAAAGAAATTTAGCCTTAGCAACAGCATAGCAACCACTTAAGTGGGTTTATGAATACGGCCCCAGGGCTGTTCTCTTCGGAGAGTATCAATTGAATCTGAGTAAACTAGTTTTAAAAACATTTGTACATGTATGTATGCTTTACTTGTACTTATGCATCATTTATGTAACATACAGGCAACCCGGTAATATCTGAGTCTACTTGCTAGTAGACTTATGTTACATATACATGTAGGCCAACTCGTAGTTTACTAGTCTACTTGTAAGAAAACTTATGTAACATATAGGCCGACCCGTTTACGAGTCTACTTGCAAGTAGACTTATGTAACATACAGACCAACCCGTAATTTACGATTCTACTTGAAAGAAGACTCGTAAAATACGAAATGGCCTATGAAATTTAGGCCTATCCGTAATTTATGGGTATACATGCATTTACGGGTCGACCAGTATCTCAACATCGGGTCGATTCATACTTCTAAAATACGAGAAGACCCTTTTTATTGCCTCTGACTCTTTTGGTGTCCCATATGTCTTACCCAACGTAAATCCTGTAGTCAGAAACGGGTTTTCGTAGAAAAACCTGTCGCCACGTTTCAGCCTAAAGAACTGGTTGCCAAGGATACAGGCGTTTGTAGGGCCAACCAAACCACCAGGAACTGGTATTTCAGAAAGGGCCCCAGTAAACATGTCAATGTCACGTGGATTACTATTTCAAGAGAAAGAAACAAAATTATACTAGAATCAAAGTATAGCATAATAAAAGTATATTTGAGCCGCGACACGAGAAAACCAACAATGTGGTTGTGCGCCCAGTGCAGACTCAGATCAGCCTGGACATTTGCCCAGTCTGATCAGAATCTTCACTAAGCGCTTAAAGGGTAGCTAAGGGTCTAAGCTACCTTCATGCGGACAGCGAAGGCTCTGATCAGACTGGGCGGATGCCCAGGCTGATCTGAGTCTGCGCTGGGCGCAAAACCACATTGTTGGTTTTGTCGTGTCGCGGCTCATTTATGTATTGGAGTGAGTGAGCGAACTCGGGTTTTATTTGGTATATAAAGTTTCAGAAAAAAAAATGAAATTGCTAAATGCTACACATCCAGCTTGCGAAAAAGCAAACAAGAGCTTGTATACAAATGAGCCGCGACACGAGGAAACCCAACAAAGTGGTAGTGTGACCAGCGCAGACTCAGATCAGCCTGGCCATCGCCGAGTCTGATCAGAGTCTTCGCTGTCCGCATGGAGGTAGCTTAGATCCTTAGCTACCCTTTAAGCGCTTAGCAAAGAGTCTGATCGGACTGGGCTGATGTCCAGGCTGATCTGAGTCTGCACAGGGCACACAACCACTTTGTTCGTTTTCTCGCGTCGAGGCTCAAATTTCTTTTCACTTTCAATGTTCTCTACTGGCTAGAGACTAATGGCGACCGCGCACCAGTGGCAGCCATATTCGTTTTTCACGCGCAGTTACGTATTGTTGTGTTATACAGTAATTTTGTACAAAGTTTGTCAAGGAACTGAAATGAACGCCTACAGAAAGGATCGGCACAAATCGCAACCTACGAGGCAAACAATAAACAACTTCCCCTTTTAAGCTACCCTCATACTAGCATCAGTTTCCTATTTGAGGACTATGACCCGTGACCCTTGACCAAAAACATAGTACATGTAGGATCACTTGGATTTGTATACCAAATATGCTTACACTGTAAAATGTGACAAAGGCCGCAGTCTTACATTTAAAGTTCAAAGTCACATACATTTTGTGGAAAATGCATTAATCAGCGCATGCCAACCGTGATGGCCGCCACTGATACAGCGCGTATGCGTTGTGCTGCTTGTGGTGTCCTGTTTCGAGTACCTACATAGGCATATGTTACAGTTTACATAAAAATATTACGAAGTGCAGTTATCCTTAGTATATTTAATCAAAATACATACTTAACTACCGTATTTAAGTTTCAGGATTAGAAAGTGTTACAAAAAAAGAAGAAGAAAAAAAAAACGCAACTGGTCGCACGCCAGTAAATCAAGTAGCAGAAATACAAAATATAAAATTGAGCCGCGACACGACAAAACCAACGAAGTGGTTGTGCGCCCAGCGTAGCCACAGATCAGCCTGTGCATCCGACCAGTCTGATCAGAGTCTTCGCTGTCCAGACAGAGGTAGCTTAGACCCTTAGCTACCTTATAAGCACTAAGCGAATAGTCTGATCAGACTGGGCGGATGCCCAGGCTGACCAGAGTCTGCACTGGGGCGCTTTACCGTTTTGTTGGTTTTCTAGTGTCGCGGCTCAAATTAAATGCTCTTACCTGTATGCAGCTTGTAGTTTCAGAACATCTGCAGGAGCGTGATCTACAGCATCGGCCCAGCTTAGATAGGGGGCGCGTCCACAGAGCACTCTATATGCGTTATAGGGCGGTAGACCATGGTCACGACCACGCTGAATGTTCAGGGCCGCCAAGTCGAGAGAGTCAAATACGTTCATGGCATCCTTAAATAACCTATCTCGAATACTTGGCGCTATGAAACTGCAAAGAGAAGAAGCAGAATTTATACTGTACTGTAACCCTTAGACCTCTAAGCAGGGCTATTGTTCTTGAGGGTTATGGCATTTTGAGAGCCTCTGCTTGACATCAAGTACACCCAACCAGCTGCGTCCACAGGGTATATGCGTTTTTCTATGAGGTTGTTTTAAGCAGGGGGGGGGGGATCTACTGTCTAACGAGGAAGTTTATACCGGAATCGCTTGTATTTATAGTGTTTTTTTTCTTTTGTTTTTAGGAGCCCCGGTAGCTCAGTGGGTTAAGCGCTGGCCTTCGAATCCCGCTTGAGGCGAGAATCTTTCATACCATAAACGGGGTTCCATTGCACACAGTCTTTCATTATCATCGTCTCATCGTCCTGATATAACTGAAATACTGTTGAAAAGGACGTAAAATCGCAAGTCTTCCATCCATCCATCTTTAGTTTTTAACTCCGAAAGACGCCACAGTATGCCCTTTTCACCATCAGCTTTTCAATGGGTGATCACCTTGGCAAGCAATCACTTCTTTCCTAAACAGCAAACGCTTAGCGCTAAAACCTTATATGTCATATTTTTCAACTCGTGTGTCTTCAGTAATAATTTGGAAGTCATGTGACCTGGATAACTCCAGGAACATAGCGATATACACCGAAAATATCGGCAAAATGGGCTTAAGTTTGTGGGAGTTATAGCTTCTCAGGTTGAGGTACATGTGTACGGTTATCAATCAATGACATTGTTTCTGTTCTTATGGCCTTTGGTTGAACTACATATTTTAGCAGGAAATATGCATTTTGAACTTGCAAGTAATTTTGTTTAGTACTTAAAGCGACAAGAAAAAGAAAATAGTTGCATTTGCGAACGGTGCAGATCCAGATAAGGCGGCTGATGGTGTGCTGCTTAATCTGGATCTACGTTGCGGTCTTCTAGTATTTGAATTCTCAATATGAGCCGCGACGCGAGAAAACCAACAATGTGGTTGTGCGCCCCGCGCAGACTCAGATCAGCCTGGGCATCCACCCAGTCTGATCAGACTTTTCGCTAAGCGCACAAAGGGTGGCTAAGGGTTTAAGCTACCTCCATGTTGACAGCGAAGACTCTGATCAGACTGGGCGGATGCCCAGGCTGATCTGAGTCTGCGCTGGGCACACAACCACTTTGTTGGTTTTCTCGTGTCGCGGCTCAATTATGATATAGCTCGGAAGAAACTTTTTTAAAAAAAAAATGCAGTTGTAAATTTTGTCGTGTGCTTTTTTGGCGCTTTAAGGGGCAGGTCAGCATTTAGCGTGAAAGCCCGTCATACCTGTCAACACGTAGACTGTTTGCCGTAGCAGTATACCTGGCCAACCAATCCGCTCCAACTCCAAAGGGTTGTTTCAAAATCATGTTCGGCGTAAAAAATGTGTCATCAAAGTTTCTGGGCAGTATAGATGGACCACCGATAACCGTATTCTTTCCAAGCGTATTTGGCACTTGGGAATGTCCGTATCTATACGACGCTGCCGCAAAAACGTTAACTATGGAAGCGTCGATGAACGAACTATAAACAAATCTAAATCCTACAGGAGCCGAGTAGAGCCCAAAGAAAGTCATATGAGCAGGACCTATAACCTTCGGCAGATACTCGTTGTAAGTTATATGCTGTATTTCGGCAGCGACAATTTTTCTGGCTTGTTGGAAGAGGGTCTCGTCATCCAGTCCCGGATGTATAGCAGCCAGCGCTATGGCAATGCGGTTATGTTCCCTCATGAAGACTGTGTGGATCATGCTCAGTGAAGGCTGCTCCAGAACTCTGTCGTCTCCTAGAAACAGAGAATTAAATCATTTGAGAATGAATTGAGCCGCGACACGAGAAAACCAACAATGTGGTTGTGCGCCCAGTGCAGACATCCACAAAAGTCTGATCAGACCACAGACTCTTCGTTAGCGGCTTAAAGGATAGCTAAGGGTCTCAGCTGCCTCCATGCGGACAGCGAAGACTCTGATCAGACTGGGCAGATGCCCAGGCTGATCTGAGTTTGAGCTGGGCGCACAACCACTTTGTTGGTTTTGTTGTGTCGCGGCTCAATTACAGGTTTGAGAAATCACACTTTTCCACTGTATGAATTTCAGGTACATGTAGCATCTCACTTACAATTCGAGAGGAGCATGGCATACACTTTTCTCGAATTATTAGTGAGACGATGCAATCGATCTGTTACCAAAGTAACTATAAAATTACCACCTGTTGTTCTTAGTACCTTGCTAAATGACGTCTCGATGACGTCACTAAGACATTAATATGAACTCTTAGCTGCCATGGTAACAGATTTCTGACGTCATTTAGTCATTCAGTTCCGGAGCATGACAAACTCCGCCATTTTTTCAATGGCTTTACCAACTAAAATTCTCTCAACAGAAGTTTCAGGTTTTTCTCAAACAAATTATTATTCTCAAGTTATTTAATTCCGTATGTGAAATGACGGAAATGTTACAGTACATGTATCGCGGCAATAAAAAACCTAAAGCAGTAATTGCCGCTTTTGTACAACACGAACCTTACTTCAGATAAGCCTTTACACGCACAAAAAAGTGTCATTTTCTTCTGCAAACTTTTAAAAAATATTTCGTCTAGGCTATATGACATCTTAACGCAAAGACTAGAGTGCAATCAGCGTAAACCCAGATGAAGCGGTCCGTAATTAACCACCTTATTTAGATCTACGCTGTTTGATTGATTGATTGATTTCTTGCTTTACGTCCACGGTAAACAACATTGGTTATGTCGGGACGGTCAGTTAAGCTAATTACACTATTCCTGGGCAGGCTTAGACCTCCTAAGCGGTTTGCACATACTTTCGCCTGTAACTGACAACTGCCCTTCTTGTTTGCAAATATTTCATGTAACTATACTGAAAGGATTTAAAAACTTCCACTTTTTATTGCTGGCTGCTGATCTGTTTACTCATGACAGTGTTGACTATTTAACGACAAAATGCTTGAAACTTATCAAATTTAAAGATTACGCAGTTTATTTGTATCATTTACCTAAATGACGTCAGTAAAAGAGCGTTACGTCACTGAAATGCATAAGGCGATGCAGGCGTTATCTTATGCAACACTCTTTCGACCACTTCTTACTGTCTTAATATTGTGACGTCATCAACTTTGATTTGCAAGTATCACTGCGGATGATGCTGTCGCCCAAAGCCTATTACGGAGACGGCGGCGACGTTAGTTAACGTCATGTCCTCTGGTTTTCAATCTTTGTTATGTGCTTTTCTGACGGTCTTTTTAGCTTCCTGTAAACAGTGCACGTCGTCTGAGATTGTAAATATCCGTAATTAACGCATAAAATTGTACAGCGACGTCACTTTTTGAAATTTCAGCATTTACCTGGCCCAAAACTCTGCGCCTGTTTGTGATATTTAGGCGCGGTAGGCAAAAATAAAGCCACTGACCCAGTTTAAAATTTTAAAATTCAATTTGATATCGTAGGAGAAATGTTTCATCAGAAAACTGTATACATGAAGCTATTCGTCATTATGTAAACGGTACTAAGAACACGAGGAGCACGTGCTTGTTCCTGACCGATTCGGTTGAACGATTTCAAATTCCGTATATTGATAGAATCAGGTATAAAGGATTATATATGCTGCAAAAGTTTGGTGGGCGTAGCTGCATTAATTTTTGAGATATTCAAAATTAATAGGTGGAAGTTTTTAAATCCTTTCAGTATATTCTCATATGTGGCGTTTTGAAATATAAGGTAACTTATTCATTATAGAAAATACAAAACATCTCTATGTAATATCTGGTATAACATATTTTACCAAATCATATTGTGTTTTTAACACATTTCAGTGTATTAACTTAAACAAGTGTACTTTGTTCTTAAGACATCAAAGTAATAGTTTTTTCCCAAAAGCTAAGATGATTCCTTTAGATGAGATAAATAGAATCTATGATGGGATTGAGGCCAAAATAAGGCAATCTCAGGGCTCGTTTTCAGATTTTTGTCTTATGCTCGGCAAGCCTCGCATAAGACTTAAATAATCTGAACACGAGCCCAAAGTATAACCCCCATCATTGATTATTTTTTCTATCCATTATATTTTATACAACAGAATATTCATTGAATACCTTAACTTCTGGTTGAGGCCATTCTTATAAACTTCAAGCTTATTTTCTAAAATAGTTCTGGTATGTGTGTTAATTTCACCTTTATCACTGGCGGCTAATCAGCAATCTACAGTGACGCTGGCTGTCAAGTTCGGTTTGCATGCAATTTACATGACAGATTAACAGAGAGTGGATTTACTGAATTTCAGTGTGTTATTAATTTTGCTGTACGATATAGCAATGACTGACATTTTTAGGCAGCTTTCTGAGCCTACGCAGAGGTAAGCAGGCCGAGATAGAAAAATCTCAGACAGGGATATTCTTGATCAGTGGTGAGAAATTCTTGTTCAGTGGGTGAAATTAAGAAAATCTGTCCCCCTTACCTGCAAACAAACAGTAATCGTTATGCGGAATTGCTTTTGGGAATTCACAGGCTTGATCTATAGGGTCATGTGGTAAATTTCTGGCCTCCTCTTTCAGCAGCCCTGTATTAAAAGACGGCAAACCTTGTCCTTGAAATTTTGCGAAAATATTTTCACAAGATCTCAAGTACAAGGTTTGCCAAATACATGTACATGTAGTACCCAATTTACAGTATTTACATGTTATGTAATTGCTATAAAATATTTAAGCAAAATTTCATGTCGGTTTGTGAAGCTATAACTGTCTTTATCAAAACTGCACATGAATTGTAATTGAAACTGGCCCAGTTGTGTCAGATGAGAAGTCCATTCAAAATGATGATAGACGACGGACGAGTTACCGTTGGTCAAGGTCGCTCAATGGCCTTGACCACTAAAATCAAAGGGCTGAATGGGAATGCATTTGCATACCACAGAGCACAATAGCAATCTTCAGTTTTTCCCATTCAAAGGACTAAGGGACCAAATTTGACCTTACCATAGAATCTTATTACAAAAGAAAAATGCACTTAGATCTTAGTTTTGTGGAGCTATAAAACTTAATTTTACTGAAAACGGACTGACATTAAACGCGGTTTCGGTACCCAACAAGGGCATATGCACATTATGGTTGTACGTCTATGAGTACGTTTAACTTCATGTTTTTCTTCACATTTTTGTCGAAGGGACGCCAAGTTTAGGAATTTCTGACTTCCTCTTAGAGCAAAATTTTTTTTCATATAAGGGTTGACCCCTATTGAGAGGGGAGCAAAATGAAAATGGCCGGGAATCATTTTCCATAAAAGTGTACTCATTCAAGGTATGTTTTTCTTTTAAACATATACTCGTACAATGCAACAAGCAATTAATGCAACGAACAACCTTATGTTTAAAATTTGTAAGCAAATTTCAAATTGGCACATTTACGCACCTAAATCTAGATCAATGATAGTTTTTCTTGCTTTAAACATCGACGAGCCCAGATGCAGGTTCTTATCCATGAGCAGGATGAGTATTAAAAACCTTCGGGTCCGAGATTTCGAACACTCAACCTGCGTGTCCGTTTTCATATACCGAGTGTGAATGCATACAATAATGTTGACGATTGCTGGTCTTGCGTAGTTACATTTAATAATTACGACGAAACTGGTTAAAATGACGAAATTACGACTGGGACGATAGGCTGCGGAAAGGGCTTCGGTTAAGACGCTGACAATGCGTATTCATGGGCAGGTCAGCATCGTAAACTACTTGTAACTTTTTTGTTAAGTATTATCCTGTAGTGTTACATTGTCACCCCTGGTTAACTTTGTATATACAAGGGCTGTAACGGAACGAAAAAGAGCTATTACGATACGAAAAACAGTCATAGTTACCAAACGACCTGATAACCAGGTTGTTTGGTAACTATGACTATTTTCGTTGCGTAACAGCTCTTTTCCGTTTCGTAACAGCCTTAAAACATAGTTAACCAGGTGTAATTGTGGAATCTTACCACCCACAAATTGTCGTAAAAGATTCTGTCTTTCCTGCGTAGAACCATAAACATTCGATGCATCAATGTAGGACGTGAGCAAATTAAGCTGCTGCCTCTGACCTGAAAATAAAGGGGTTGTAACTGATGATTTGAGTCGCGACATGACAAAACCAACACAGTGGCATGTGCGCCACACAAAGACTCAGATCAGCCTGGGCATCCACCCAGTGTGACCAGAATCTTTGTTGTGTGCTTAAAGGTTGCTAAGGGTCTAAACTAGCTCCATGCAGACAGCGAAGACTCTGATCAGATTTGGCGGATGCCCAGGTTGATATGAGTCTTCGCTGGGCGCACATGCTACTTTGTTGGTTTTCTCGCGATGCGGTTCATATTTTGTCAAAATGGAACTCTTTAGGAAGACGGTTGGGGGATTTGGGAGGAAAGGGGTGGGGTAGTGTCGGACAACGATGCCATAGCAACCTAAATGCTGAAAGTGAAAACATGTATAAGATTCCATTACTAGAGTAAATATGTCTTGTAATCGCGCAATTCCTTTCCCGCTTGGAAATTTAAAAATCTAAGCTCCTGCAAATAGTTGGCGAAAATAAAATATCGCTATTTGACTTACATACAATCAACTCTCAATATCTCGAATACTTGTATCTCAAAGTGCCCTCATATATTAAAGAATATATATGTAGGTAAGACACATAATCCCTAATTTTATTAACATTTCAACTCATGTTACCTCAAGCTATCTCAAGGTAAATTTTCTGGGACGAGAAAATTTACTTGAGATATCAGTAATTTGAGATGAGCTTTGATTTTGAGATATTGGGAGTTGACTGTATATAAATCATCTTCGTGCGTAGTTCTAACTTTAACCTGTTTCAGACTTACCGGGGATACATCCCGAAGATATTGCAGGGGTAGATCGCACAAAATTCATACACGTAATAGGTGCAGGAAAGTATGGATCCCCTGGTTGAGGAATTACAATTGGAAAACATTCTTCTCTGTGAAATAGAATGAAGAAAAAATTTAGAAAGCACATGTATGGGTAATGCTTATTATGAAGAAACGAAGACACGTTGCTGCTCCCGTAGAAGGACAACAAAAGGAGCACACATTCTAAATACAGTCAATACAGTCAACTCTCGATATCTGACAGTCGTAGTTCATCCCAAACTACTGATATCACAAAGTAAATTTTCTGTGACCAGAAAATTTACTTTGAGATATCAGTAGTTTGAGATTAAAAGAGTTGAAATGTAAACCAGAGGACCAATGGTCCTGTAGCTCATCTGACACCTTCTGTCAACAAATACAATTTGTTATTTTGTTACAAATTTTAAACCAGAAGCTTATAAGGCGTACATATTTTAATATTTTAAAATCGCAGTGACCTTCAGCAAAGCTAAAAAAATTGACCTTGACCTTTGCTGACAATATGTCTTCATGTATTCATTTAGTTCACCATATTTTCCAATTATTATATCTGGACTTAAAAAGTTTCCTTGAAATTCACGGTTTATGCCTTTTACAATATCAAAGCATAATATACTAAGCTTGACCTTGTCATAAATTACGCATAGTCATGATTTGAACAAACTATGATGAGCCCAATGCTACACACCAAGCCACAAGGCCCTTGGGCCTTGATTCTGGAGAAAAAGAAATTTGAATGGGTTTTTACCATAAACGGGCATTGCGGCCATCTAAGTCATGTGACCAAAACCATCTGTGTTCAAGACCCTTTGAACAAACTTTGGTTCCTGTGACCCAGTGAAAGCTCCATATGAAATATGGCTTCAATCAGCCCAGTGCCTTCAGAGGAGAAAATGTTTGAAAATGTTGACAGGCGACAAAATCTCAGTGACCTTGAACAAAGGTCAAAGAATGACCTTGACCTTCAACATTATAATAGCTTTGTTCGTCATTCAGCTTACCATATATACGAAATATTATATCCTACACTAAAATAGTGTCTGAGAAATCCACTGTTTAAGCATTTTCCACAAAAAAGCATCACATATCAAAAGGTCAACGCACGGTCATCATTTGTTCAAACTATGATTGGCCCGAGTCCAAAATGCTACATTCCGAGCCACAAGATCGTGTCTTTGGTGATGGAGAAGAAGATATTTGAAGGATTTTACCATATATGGGCTTGGCGGCCATCTCTATCATGTGGCCAAGATCTGAACAAACATTGGTTCTTTAACCCATGAAGCTCCATATGAAATATGGCTTCAATCTGCCCAGTGGCTTCAGAGGGGAAGATGTCTAAAAATGTTGATGAGCAACACACTCTCAATGACCTTGAAAGAAAGGTCAAAGAATGACTTTGACCTATAGCGAGATACGAGGGCGAGTCAATAAGTTACCAGCCTAACTTATTTCCAGTTGAGATCCACCTCTTCTATTTCGATGTAATTGCCCTCTAGTGTGATGCACTTAGACCAACGGTGTTCAAGTGTCATCTGCCCAGAACTGAAAAAGTCAGGGTCCTTTCCATTGACCCATTCCTCAACTGCCGTCACGACTTCTTCGTCAGACCGCAAATGACGTCCACGGATATCCTTTTTCAAGTTTGGGAATAGGAAGAAGTCGCTAGGATCTAGGTCAGGCGAATAGGCAGGATGTGGTATTAATTCATACCCGTTTCGCTCTGCAGCATCCATTGCAACTTTGCAAGTGTGGACTCTCGCGTTGCCCTGTTGCAGTAGATTTGGGGACCCAACGGGCTGTTAGCCTGCGCATACCTAAATGATCATGTAAGATTGTTTAAACGCTACCTTGTGAAATGTCTAATGCCTCCGCTATTTCTTCCACCTGAATTCGCCTATCAGAGAATACCAGATCTCGAACTTTGTTACATATTTCTTCGTCGGTGGCATCCAGTGGGCGTCCAGACCTGGCTTCATCTTCTAAAGACATTCTACCGCGTTTGAATTCCACTACCCAGAATTTAAGCTGAGCATACGATTGTGCAGAAGACCCATAAACATCAATTAACTCGCCCCGTTTTACTTTTTAAATACAAGTACCGAATAACAGCACGGTACTCAACTTAAGATGAAAAGCATGCCTTTGCATCACTAGCCATGTTTGACATTCAATATTTTATTAAAGAATGACTCGATACATGTGCAATTTTGCCTCCATATATAAAACATGTATTGAAACAAGGAATGAAATTCGTGACCGTCTCGGTCAATCGGAAATGGGATATGCTGGTTACTTTTTGACTCGCCCTCGTGATTTCTTTATTTTGTCATTTAGTTAAGAATATACTCCAGATATTATATCAAAGACTTAAATTGTCTCTAAGACATCACTGTTTAAGCATTTTCCCATATAGAAGCATAACGCACCAAAATTGACCTTGCCGTAAATTTGGCCAAGGTACACACACGGTCATTATTTGTACAAATTTTGATGGGCCCGAGTGTCCAATGCTACATACCAAGCCCGAAGGTCATTTGGCCTTTGGTTCTGGAGAAGAAAATTAATTTTTACCATATAAGGGCGTTGGGGCCATTTTAGTTATATGACCAAGAGAAGCCCCATATATACAATATGGTTCCAATCGGCCCAGTGGCTTCAAAGGAGATGTTTGAAAATGTTGACGGTTGACAGAATCTCAGTGACCTTGAACAAGAATGACCTTGACCTTTAGCAACATAATATCTTATTCGCTCATTTAGTTAACCATATATACCAAAATATTACACCTTATACGTATATAATTTCTGAGATTCCACTGTTTAAGCATTTTCCTATATAAAAGCATAACGCACCAAAGTTGACATTGTCATAAATTAGGTCAAGGTCAACGTACAGTCATGATTTGAACAAATTATGATGGGTCTGAGTCTTCAATGCCATATACCGAGCCACAAGGCCAATTTGCCTTTGGTTCTGGAGAAGAATTTTTTTGCAGTTTTTTTTTCCATACATGAGCATGGCGGCTTTCTTGGTCATGTGACCAACGGCATCCGATTTCTTAGACACACTGAAGCTCCCAATGAAATATGGCTTCAATCAGCCCAGTGGCTTCAGAGGAGGAGATGCTTGAAAATGTTGAACAAAAGTCAAAATATGACCTTGACCTATAGCGAATTTCGTCATCTGGTCATTTAGTTAACACTATATACCACATATTGGATTTTAGACTTAAATAGTTTTTGAGAAATTACTGTTTATGTATTTACCAATAAGAAGCACACTGTGCCACTGTGCCAAAGTGGACCGTGTCGTAAATTATGTCAAAGCCAACATATGGTCACCATTTGTACAAACTAGTCATCATTTGTAAAAACTATGATGGGCCCGAATGCCTAATGCTACATACCAAGTTTCAAGGCCATAGGCATTTCGGTTCTGGAGAAGAAGGTAGACTCCTAGATATATTGCTTCAATATTGAAATATTGCTTCAACCGGCCTGTGGTTTCAGCGGAGATGTTTGAAAATGTTGACGCCGACGCCGGACAGACGACCGATGCTGCTGCGGCCACTTTTTTTTGTTTATTAGATTTGCTGTTGTCTTTGGTAACATCATGCCTATTTCTGTCAACTTACACTCTTTAAGAGGCAGTGGGCAGGTTTTAGCCTGTACGGGAAGGAATAAGACGCTCCCGCCTCCACGAGTCTCCCAAACATTTGGGTTAAATAGGTGTGGCGTTAATGCGTCTCTAAGCCAGCAATGGGTTAAAACATACAGTATGGTTCACGTGTCATTATTGGGTGGATGGTTTGCAAAGCGAAGTAATGCGTCAGGACGGATGAAACTACATGTATGACTATAATAAACGAATACATGTTCAATATCAGGGCAGCCGATTTCCATTATATACAAGGGTAGAGTCGGGTTACTTCGGACAGCAGGTAACTTTGGACATTGTTCTTCCTTTATATATCAGTTGTTTGGAATTAAAAAAAAAGGGCAAACAGTGAAAATCCTGATCTCATCTGGATTTTCTCTGTTTGCAGCGATATGTCCGATTTAACCTGCTGCCCGAAGTTACTCGACTCTATCCTAGATCGAAGCTATCTAAGATTCAGTAGCGGAGAAAGATGGGTCTGCGGACTCACAAGCACACATTAATGAGACGCCTAAAAATGGCGTATGGCATAGATATCCTTAAACCCTTGTTTGCTTACGGCGATAACTCTGACCTTTCCTTTTTTACCAAACGGAGCTGCGTAAAAAACTCTTGGCGGAAATCGCGTGTTAAACACCACTATGGTTGCAGAATTTGGATTTGCATCTATCCAAACATTGCTCTGTTTTTATAGGAACAGCAACAAGCATTTTGCTGTTAAATAAAGGGAAGTAAAGGTGGCGATTAGAAATTTCACCAGTGCTCAAGATGAAAAAATATTTTTATAGGATGGCGCTGTTCACCATATTTCAAAAACTGTTTAACCACCAGTTACGTGGTTTGTCCGCCTGTATGAGGAGATAATCCAAGAGCTATAATTATTTTGTACCACCCTTGTCAGTGTAGATCGGGCCGCGTAGCGCAGTAGGTAGCGCGCCTGACTCAAGTGCCAGAGGTTCCGGGACCGATACCCGGACCGGCCACTTACTTTCAGGGCAGTTGTCACTCACTGGCGAAAGTATGTTAACTTAGTATTGGCTAACGGCTTAGGAGGTCTAAGCCTGGCCAGTAATAGTGTGATTAGGTTACCTGACCGTCCCGACATGACCAGGACGTAAAATAACAACACCACAACATGACAACAGCGTAGACCTTGCTCAGTGCGAAATATTTCGTGCTAAAGTTGGTGTTTCCTGGCAAGGTTAAGGACGCATTGCTCTATTGGCATGAAATATTTTATCGTGAGGTATCGCAGCAAGCTTCTAGATTAGATTAAACATATTTTATTGCATAAATCACAAAAGGATCAGACACAAGTTTTGACAACATTAGATCGTCTTCTCCTTAACATTTTAACAATACTATTATAAAGATATAATGGCGAATGATGAACACAAATATACTCTCAGAACACAAACTGTACACAATTATAACAAAAAAGGAAACCATGAGAACAAAAGGTAATGGGGAAAACAGCGAAAAAAATGAAAATGATAAATGTGATAAAGTGGCTCCCAAACAGTGCAAGCGTCCTCCGATACAGCAAACAAAACAATCATGAGAGACAACAATGCTACACAGTACTCAGCCAAATCTCCGTGTATTCTTGATAAAATGTAAAACTGCGAGTATAACATTTTATTACTATCATAATCTAGTAAAGTACTGCATTTAATAATAAATCTAATGTCACTATGTAGTTTGGATTTAATTGTTCTAGCAATGCATTTCTTGAATGTGTATAAAGAGGGCATTCGAAGAAGAAGTGACTGACATTTTCGGTTCGTGCACCGCAACTGCAAGCTTCTCACTACCACAGTGTATAAGCGGACAGTCACCAAATCGGAAGCGACAATTGACTGTACACCCGAAAATCATTAGTGACACATAAACAACTTGTGAGGTGAAACGGTCAAAAGCAGGTAAGTCATTATCGAATTTGTTCTTTTAGATGCGGGTTTCGACATTGGGGAGAGAATTGGATGTACTTCACCTGTAGTATTGTCAGTTTGACATATCACCACCCGATCTCTGTGTAAAAATCAAGTTTTCCTGCTTAATCACCAGTTTTGCTTTATTTTCTGTCAATCGACACGGACAATCGGGGTTAAAAAGACTAGAATTATGTCATCATTTCTGTTTAAACCAACATAATATCATCGCTACACCTTTATCCTGTGATATCCAATCGCTGAATCCATCGAAACATTACTTAAAGCAAATATATTGCCTCCTGAATCGCACACGTTCGTCTCATTCGACTGTCCGACTAGTGACAAAAACAAAAAATGGTGTTGAACGACTAGCGACGATTTTCTTGTAAGTCTTATTGAGCAGAAAATGTTTTAGTAAATATTTTTACTTATGTATTCTTTATCGAAATATAACGACAACGGAGGGTAAGAACTTCTACTGGATTGAGTTTGTTTCAGAAGTCCAGTCTGCTGTTTATATCTACCATAAATTTGCACAGATTAGCATGGCAGGCTCAATGATTTATTCGTAAGATTCGAAATAGTTTGAAAATACTGAGAGTGTTTCTGAATTTTTCTGTATAAAGAAAATGTACTTTAAATGTGTTTTTCAACAGGTGAAACTAATCTCAATGGTCAGACTAGCAGCTTAAAAGTTATGAAAACATATTTTAGAAACGGCACAATATTGTCACCTAGATCTACATTGATACCCTATGCTACTCTTGTGGATATCCATTTTCTCTGAGTTGAAAACATTTTCAATCATATCAATGATTTTTAATCATGAAAAACGTGTTTTATATCGACTGAACAGGTAACCGTAATGATAACCTATCGGATTTTTCCAATCGTGACCTTTGACCTTTCTCCTCCAGTCCAACTGGAAACTCGAAACTCCAAGCTCGCTTATTAATGTCATTTGTGGTATTTGACCGATGACCATCGATTTTCTGAGACATAGCTCACTGAGTTTGTCTTCAAAGACACAGAATTTGCTTAGAAAATTAATCGATTAATAATAATTCAGGTCAAAATGTATTTTTACAGGTAAGGGGTGGTTGGGATTTACATGTAGCTTTATTTACTTTTTATTGCATTGATGGTTGCTTAAACGGTACCGGAAGACGGAAAATGCGAATTTCTGAAAACCAGTAACGCACCACAAAAGCGGTACGCGGCTAGGTCACAATTTTGATTGAAATGTTGACAGAGAAAAATTTAGCCATATGATCATTTCTTTATCAAGAAATGCTTGATAGCCTTCTCCCCAAATGATGATCCCAGTGGAAGCATCCAAAACGATATTTTTATTACCTTTTTCAAGCATTTGTTGAAAATGATCGTCATGAATGTGAAAATACAATCACTACTAGTCGGACAGTTTTTGTTTCTTGGTATGTCGCTAATGATTAGGTACAGTTGTCACTAGTCGGACAGTCGAATGAGACGAACGTGTGCGATTCAGGAGGCAATATATTTGTTTTAAGTAATGTTTCGATGGATTCAGCTATTGGATATCACAGGATAAAGGTGTAGCGATGATTTTATGTTGGTTTTAACAGAAATGATGCCATAATTCTAGTCGTTTTAACCCCGATTGTCCGTGTCGATCGACAGAAAATAAAGCAAAACTGGTGATTAAGCAGGAAAACTTGATTTTTACACAGAGATCGGGTGGTGATATGTCAAACTGACAATGCTACAGGTGAAGTACATCCAATTCTCTCCCCGATGTCGAAAACCGCATCTAAAAAAACAAATTCGATAATGACTTACCTGCTTTTGACCGTTTCACCTCACAAGTTGTTTATGTGTCACTAATGATTTTCGGGTGTACAGTCAATTGTCGCTTCCGATTTGGTGACTGTCCGCTTATACACTGTGACTACAGTTTCTTGTATATGAGCGTGATTGGCGGGCTTTAAATCATTAAACGTTCTTGAGTTTCTCATTAAAAGAGATTTGAAAAAATATCTAAGTCTGTTTTGTTGAAATACTTTCGATTTCAGGTAAAATTACAAGGTACAGCCATTTAATATATGGTAAAAGACATTCGTGCTTAGACGATTTTTAATGGAACACTTGCTTTATGGCGGGTTACATCATATTTACATTAAAATGACCACTCCTCTTAGATCCGCTTTTTAGTTTGGCATTTTCAAGGCTGTAATTTTATGCTAAGTCTCGTACCTGGGTGGTCCTGGAACACCTCCTGGGCAACAGTCAATTTCTTCTCCATCGGCTTCTAAAAAAGATGATGGATTCAATTTTCACGGATGCTAATAATTCCATTTGGACAACTGCAAACGGCAACGGAACGTTTTCGTATTCAGACAATAACTATATTGTCAACTAGTTCACAGCAATACAGCCAGCAATATGTACAGTTTTATTCACCAAACAAGAACAGAGGACCATTCATTTAAAGGCCACATCGCTCAATCAGGGAACAAACTCATGAAATACAAATATCTTGAGGTGTCTCTGCAACTTTATCACTACAGTTTCGCCATTGCAAATAACCGTGAATAACCAACGGTAAACAACTAAAACAACATTGAGTTTCACATAAACGGTTTTGAAAATTTATTTTGCTTATTTCAGTTCACGGTATGGTTATAACAATTCTCTTGACGACGTTACCCTCCGCACCTCAGCGGAACGTATACATAGCTGCAGGGAAGGGGCGCCGTTTGTCCGTCCAGGTTATTTCAGTTGACATACTTTCGATATTATAAGCCTGACTAAGGTGATAAAAATACAATGTACAGGCATTTGACCCCAGTCCTTGCTCCACTTTTGTTTATTTTGCATTGCTTATTTTGCATTGCTCAAAGAGGAACCAATAGATTTTGTGAATCAATTTGTAATTTTTCAAACATGTTTCCTCTATTTTATTCATTTATTTTGCAGTTATACATGTACATGTATGACACGGTTTCTGTACATCAACACAATTTAATTACCAAATGTGAATGTTGAATCGCTTTTCATAATAATCTGTTTTTATCACTGGAATTACTATGGAGACTTTCAAACCAAGTGCTGATGTACTATTTATTTTCAGGCAGATGTTGTCCATTTAAAAAAAAACACACAAAAAAACCCGCTTGGTCAGCTTTGGCTGTGATGTAATTAAAGAAACATCAAGCGCAGACATACTTCCAGCTGATTACACATTAGCTCAGTATGCTGACGTTGAAAAAAGGTCGTGGACCATGTGAACTGGCGATGAGAGAACTGAAGAGATATTTGCGGTTTGAAAGAGAATTATAAAGATCTTAGAGAAATTAATACCATACCTTCCAGAATTGGTGTAATGACCACATCATGATCTATGAATTGTCCCCACTGCATTAGAAATAGTGTTATACCAGCTTGAAGAATTTCTGGTCCAGGATTCCGATGTACATGGTTACTCACAAACCTGGCACTTGGCAACGGTAAACCTCCTACACCGTGCTGTCTTGGTACATCAAAAACTGTTTTAAAGAAATAGAGGATCTTACATAAGTGCTCATGTTTTATTGAATTTATTAAACGAGTTGGGGAAAAAGACAGTCAAGATTTAGCCATTAGAAAACGCGACGTTTTGATGGACGTCAACGCATAACGTTACGACGTAATTTGAATATTTAATCTACTAGCTGATTATCGTTTTGAATGCATGGCTTAATTATACTCCCAGATGCGACGTCATATGATAATATAAATTTACAGCTGATTCTCGTTATTTCAGCTACTGATATCTCACAGTACATGTATCCTCTAGTAGCACAAAATATTGTTCGGACACATTTTCTATTTGTCTTCACATTTCAACTCCGGATATCTCAAACAACTGGTATCTGAATGTAAATGTTCCTAAACCAGAAAATTGACTTTGAGATATACATCAGCTGTATGAGATGAACTTTGAATTTGAGATTTCTAGAGTTGACTTATTTTAAATTTTACTGGTGGCTTTATGGTAGTTTGGTCTGACATGTCAAGGGCGTAGCTACGTATACGGCAAATACGCAAGTGCGTATTGAAATTTTGTCACAATTGACAAAATTTCAAAACGCACCTGCATATTTGCATGCTGAAAATTTATAAATTAGACAAGATTTCAATACCAATTACCAAAGTGGCTGAGATACTAGCTTTCCCTTCAAGAAGTAGAGAATAAAACATGGTTGTGCGTATTATGAAATTGCCCCTAGTTACGCCCCTGCATGTATTGAAATCTAGCATCTGCATATTTTGCAAACGGTTTTGAAACAAGGAGCAGATTACCTTGGTCCAGTTGTTGAAAGCATCGTTAGCTTAGCGAAGTCGTTAGACAAGGATTCTTATGCCGTGTAGTCTTGTAGTACACATAAAATCAAGTGGAATTGTAGAATACGAAGAAAAAAATGAAAGGAGCTTTTGAATCGTAAAAGCGCCTGACATCTTTTGCAAAAAATGACAGTGTTCTTGCGTACAAAACGTTTTGAAAATTTAACGTCCTCATTGTTAACTAACGACGTTGTTGGTTTTGAACAAGCGGACCCCGGCTAAGTTTTCAGCATATTTTGTAAATACGTGCATCTGTCTCAAGCCTTCTTAAGAGACATGCATGAGGTTGCGGCATAAAGTTTTATATCTTCTAGTTTGGAAGTGAAGAATAGGCATAATTAGGTAAGGAGGCAGTGGTGAGTGAATTTATTAGGAGACGGGGCCGCGATTTAGAGTCTCATCCGAAAGGCCGGGGAAGCGGGGAACAGATCCTGCGACCCCTGGATTGGTAGTCTTGCTTGTAATCCACTACACTTTGGCCGCTCTTGGTAGTAATGCAAGCTTCACCCGGGGCTTTGTGTGATTTTTCGTGCCCAGGTACGATAAACTTGTTTTTTTTTTTTTTTTTTTTTTTTTTTTTTATACTTTTTAATGTTTGTAAATATAACATTTCATTTTATTCATTTCTGATTGGTTTCTGAGAAACGATTTAGGAGTGTTCAAATTGTTTTTTTTTTTATAAAGAAAACGTTCGCTGTCGCTCATTCGTTTTTACGTGTGAGCCTTAGAATGTTATTGCAAATAATTATTTATGGTAAAACTTTTAAAACTAAATGCCAGTACTTAGTTGAGCCGCGACACGAGAAAACCAACAATGTGTTTGTGCGCCCTGCACAGACTCAGATCAGCCTGGGTATCCACCAACTCGGATCAGAATCTTCGCTCAGCGCTTAGAGGGTAGCTAAGGGTCTACGCTACATCCATGCGGACAGCGAAGACTCTGATCAGACTGGGCGGATGCCCAGGCTGATCTGAGTCTGCGCTTGGCGCACAACCACATTGTTGGTTTTGTCGTGTCGCGGCTCAGTTATTGTATTGACCTGCAGCATATATTATTTGTGTGATAACGGATAAAGTACTGTAGGGAGGACCATAACTACAAATCATTTCAAATCAAGTAGGTACCGGAATTCACGACCAACAACAGATCAGGGTAACATTTTATTATGGTCAACGCGTCTCGGTCAAGTACTGACCTTTTTCAAGACACGGTCAAGTACTGACCTTTTTCAAGACAAAATACAAATTTACTAATTATTTTGTTACAACTTGTGGTCAAACTCATTTCTGCGAACCATTGACAACAACGTATCTGAAGACGTTTAGCGAATTGAAACTATTAAGGAAAATGAAAAATTGCAAGATAAAACTATTAACACTTACAATCGTCATAAGCAGCAAACAGAAACCGGGGTTGAGGCGTAGACTGTGATCCTTGAAGCGGGAAGAACAGATTGTTGCACGTGCCGTCGGCCGTCCGGTATGGCGCGAAGGGATCACACGGTGGAATAAGTGGGCAAATGCCGGCTAGGGCAGATCGGAAACCAGCTGTAGCAGCAGGAGAACCAGAGAATCCGGTAGTTCTGAAATTTACCGTAATTTTCCGGTTACGAAACTGGGATTTTCCTTTTCAAAAACAGTTCCAAAATCTAGATCCGTCTTAAAAGACGGATCTAGATTTTGGAATTGTTTTAGGAGAGAGAGAAAAAAAAAAAAAAAAAAAAAAAAAAACTGTCGCAAAGCAGAATTTCATAAGACTGATTAAACAACTTAGAGTCATTCTAGAAATAGATAAAACACCGTTTAATAACCGAATCAATATGGTTAGAGATGGCTTTCTTTACACTTTCGCTATTTATTTTGCGATTGAATTACATCAATTTTTGTATTTTCAGTAGTGTGTTAGTGTATTATGTTGAATTTCTCTTTTTTTCGTGATATATTCTGCTTGCAAATAACTCAAACTACAAGGTTTGATATGAAACGGTTTCATGAATAAAATAAAATGAAAATAAAATAATTTTAACACAATTCAACCAGAAACTTTATGCTGGCTGGAAACCGACTGTTCGCAGTTCATGAGGTGGATAGGGCGGTCCGGGCATGGGGGTGGGGTTGAGAAACCTTAGGTGGCTGAGAACCGATTTTTCGAATCTTGGGAGGTCGAGAGAGTGGTTCGGGGGCATGCTCCCCCACCCATCCCCCCACGCCCCCTCCGCCCCACCGGAAAATTTTGGATTCTGAGAAGCCATTTCCTGCATTCTGAGTACATTCAAAGAGATTTTATCTGATAATATGTGTCTCCCTTTTGATGTGGGACTTTTCTTAATAGAAAGAATTCGCTCCCACATTGCGTTTTTGCGTTTAAGAAAAATAAAAAAGACGGCAATGACCAGGAATTAAGACACTCAGCTCCCACATCCCGTTCTCAAAATCCCATTCATCTAGCAGGAAAGAAATGCTATTCTGGCCCCGAGAGTATTAACTTTTTTCGTGCTCAACTCAGCTGAGCACGAAATTTTCTCTGCAGATAAATATGAAAATGCCAACTAATGTTGGCATTTTCATATTCATAAGCAGAGTAAATTTCATACTCAGCTAAACTCAGCTAAACTGAGCAAGAAAGCAACTGTACCTATCAGTAATTTGCTATTTATTAGCAAGTAGAATTATATGCTCAGCTGAGTTGAGTATGAAAATAGTTTTATAACCTTGGGGCCTGGTGTACATGGTATATGGATGTATATTCAGGGAAAGCATCTCTGCTAGTTTCAGTCTGCCATTCCTTCATATGGGGATCAGCTCTTAAAGATAATGATTTGTTCTTCTGGGAGCGAATTTTTCATTTAAGGATGAATCCCATTTCTTTAGTCCAGTTATAAAGTTTGCTGTTTTGTGTGACATGCTTTATACAGTCAAACCTGTTTGTGTGGTCACCTCTATTAAAAGGCCAGCGGCCTTTAGCAACCACCGTCCTCAGTTACCTTGAACCAAGATATAGGGCAAATGAACCTGTATTAAGGTGTCACGTGTCTAAAGCAGCAAATTTTTGGGCTTCCCCTGCGTTAAGACAGGTTTGACTGTACATTCTAGTCTATCAACATGTTTATTTATTGGCGTTGTATTTCCGACAGCCATACTGTTATTAAGGGGTGGTCGGGTGGTGCGAAGGTGCTGTGTGTAACTTCCAGTGCCGGAGCGTCCTACATATTTGAATAGTAGTAGGGCAAGGGCCTACTTTGCTTGCAGTAGGTGCTGATGGGCTCGGTAAAGTTAGCAGAACGAAATGTGGACCGAGATATTCACAAAAATTGCATAAAATTATTTTCTTCTGCTGGAAAGTTGCAGAACGACATTAAAGAAACCCGTTGTTAGCAAAATTTGATTTCTATGTTCTGTCATCTGGAGGCCACAAAATGTGAGTGAGCGCCGTTTACCGCACTACTCTATCTCATAAAAGGACCGAGATATTCACAAAAATCGCATATTTTCTTCTACTAGAGAGTAGCAGAACGAAATTTCAGAAACCCTTTGTTAGCAAAGATTGATTTCGATGTCCTGTCATCTAGAGGCCATAAAATGTGAGTGAGCACCGTTTACCGCACTTCTCTATTTCATAAGTGGACCGAGATATTCACAAAAAATCGCATATTTTCTTCTCCTGGAAAGTAGCAGAACGACATTTAAGCAACCCGTTGTTAGCAAAATTTGATTTCTATGTTCTGTCATCTGGAAGCCACAAAATGTGAGTGAGCGCCGTTTACCGTACTACTCTGTCTCATAAAAGGACCGAGATATTCACAAAAATCGCATTTTTTCTTCTGCTAGAGAGTAGCAGAACGAAATTTCAGAAACCCTTTGTTAGCAAAGATTGATTTCTATGTCCTGTCATCTAGAGGCCATAAAATGTGAGTGAGCACCGTTTACCGCACTTCTCTATTTCATAAGTGGACCGAGATATTCACAAAAATCGCATTTTTTCTTCTGCTAGAGAGTAGCAGAACGAAATTTCAGAAACCCTTTGTTAGCAAAGATTGATTTCTATGTCCTGTCATCTAGAGGCCATAAAATGTGAGTGAGCACCGTTTACCGCACTACTCTATTTCATAAGTGGACCGAGATATTCACAAAAATCGCATTTTTTCTTCTGCTAGAGAGTAGCAGAACGAAATTTCAGAAACCCTTTGTTAGCAAAGATTGATTTCTATGTCCTGTCATCTAGAGGCCACAAAATGTGAGTGAGCGCCGTTTACCGCACTTCTCTATTTCATAAGTGGACCGAGATATTCACAAAAATCGCATTTTTTCTTCTGCTAGAGAGTAGCAGAACGAAATTTCAGAAACCCTTTGTTAGCAAAGATTGATTTCTATGTCCTGTCATCTGGAGGCCACAAAATGTGAGTGAGCGCCGTTTACCGTACTACTCTATCTCATAAAAGGACCGAGATATTCACAAAAATCGCATATTTTCTTCTACTAGAGAGTAGCAGAACGAAATTTCAGAAACCCTTTGTTAGCAAAGATTGATTTCGATGTCCTGTCATCTAGAGGCCATAAAATGTGAGTGAGCACCGTTTACCGCACTTCTCTATTTCATAAGTGGACCGAGATATTCACAAAAAATCGCATATTTTCTTCTCCTGGAAAGTAGCAGAACGACATTTAAGCAACCCGTTGTTAGCAAAATTTGATTTCTATGTTCTGTCATCTGGAAGCCACAAAATGTGAGTGAGCGCCGTTTACCGTACTACTCTGTCTCATAAAAGGACCGAGATATTCACAAAAATCGCATTTTTTCTTCTGCTAGAGAGTAGCAGAACGAAATTTCAGAAACCCTTTGTTAGCAAAGATTGATTTCTATGTCCTGTCATCTAGAGGCCATAAAATGTGAGTGAGCACCGTTTACCGCACTTCTCTATTTCATAAAAGGACCGAGATATTCACAAAAATCGCACATTTTCTTCTCCTGGACAGTAGCAGAACGAAATTTCAGAAACCCTTTGTTAGCATAGATTGATTTCTATGTTCTGTCATAATATTAAGTGAGCCAAAGTCACACTGGTCTGGCATTCAACACAGGCAATGAAGACAACGTATAAGGAACCTGCTGGTTCTGCTCATCAGGATAAGTTTGTTTCAGAAGTATAGTCTCACGGACCATCCGACCCCCTACTCTTGAAATAGGACTCAAAAGCTTTACTGAATTGATATGCATATTCAAGAAATGCTTGAGAACAATTTTTGGGCTACAACGACCAGCCAACGAATTGGTGAAAAACCTTATTCAAGCACAGCATTTATACTAGACGGAATTTCTTCGAAAATCTGGTCTGACTAAGAGGTCTAACAAACTGCCGGGTCCGTAAGAATCATAGTTTGAAATTAATGTAAGAAGTATGCGAAATAATCGTGTTTTAAAGTACGTTGCCTCGTTGCCTGTGTTGAATGCCAGACCAACGTGAAAGTGGAGTTATTCTTTATCATTTATCTTCAAGTAAAATGTACATTTGTTTGTTATGGTGTCTCATCACAGTTGCTTTTGATCAAAAATTAAAATTTAATACAAATTTCAAATGAACAAATTACTAAGTTAGATAGGTATTCTAAATGTATAAACCTCTGATTAAATTATTATATTCACACGCATTCTGACATTGCCCTTCAGTGTTTTCCCTATAAGTATAAATAAATAAATATCCAAAATAAATTATAACATATGTACATAATAAGAAAAAAAATCTGGAGACATTTCCACAAGTGATGGTTTTATGATAATGATTTTACAAAGACTCAGCTGGGGCATGATAGCAATTCTGGGAATTCTGTCTTATTCAGCCATAAAAACATCTGTTGAATAGAACCATTAATAGAACCGTCTATGCTCTTGCTGAAGTGCTTCTAATGAGAGGGCACAACAGGTGTTTAAATGAAGCCCATTGTTGCTGGAGCAACATTTATGGTGGAACTGTGTAATTTTTTTCATTCTAACATAGTCTTGACATGTAGAAGGACAAACAGCATTATGCAACATTCCACATACAGTGCAGGGTCCAGCAGACTTATAATGATATAAAAAAGCTTGCTAGCATAATAAAGTCCTTAATATTTGGCCAATAAAATCCTCTGTGAAAATGCTTTTTAATAGGTGTGTGTTTGGGTGGGGGGGGGGGGGGGGGGGGTAGACAGGAAGGGGCTACCTCTCATTCAACTGCACTAAACTGCATCCCTTTACAGTCATGACTCATCATTTAATGTCTGTCATCAAGCTTTTCTCTCTACTAACTTAATAACTAATTAGTAATTACAAGTTTCTTTGCTTTGGTCAGAAGCTGCAAACATTTAAGTTGGATTAAATTACTCAGGAAATATAAAAAAATGTTTTTTATTTTTCAGTTTATGGTATCATTTCTATTGATATAACTTCATGTGGGCCTTTTAATTTCCTTTATGAGATTTAAGCTAAAACATAACTTTGGGCATTTAATTCTATAGAATATATATTTCTTCATGCTCCTTTTCTTCCTCCCATCTCAGCCACAGGCCAAGCATAAAAATATTTTGTTTGCAGTTGCCTATTAACTAGGATTTTTTGGAGGGTAGGTAGGTAGGCTTTCTTTTTAATCCCTGCAAACTATGAAAACAACAAAAACAAATACTATTTCTACAAAAAATGTCACACACAGTTACAGTAATTACCCATAATACTAAGATAACAGCATCCTACATTTTGAACATATCTATTTCACCCATAAATGGTGTACCCAAAATGTGCAGGTATTAAGGAAAAATTGCTGACCCAAATCAGGCTGCTCCTAGGTCTACACTGCTTGCTCAGACCTGTTTGTCTTACTTTGCAGGTTGATCACGGTAAATGTGCCGTTAAATAAAAAAATAAAAATATAATAAAAAACAAGAGGGCCATGAGGCCCTGAATCGCTCACCTGCGCAATTGGCAAAGTGGCTTTTTCTTATGTCTGAATTGCCCAAATATGAGTTTTGGGTCAAAAGTGAAAGAATGACCATGACTTCTTGTACTCATAAATCATCATGTACGCATTAAGACAAGCATAAATAGCATTTTTAGGCCAAAATCTTCAAACCTATCCATGAAATCTTATGTCCTAGCATTTTCCCATATTTGACCATGCCGCTAAAATGGTCAAGGTAAACCCAAGGTCATCATTTGAACAGTCTTTGTAGGACTCTAGTACTCCATGCTACTTAACCAAGTTTACAGGCTATTGGTGTATTGGTTCTGGAGAAGAAAAATATTATAGGTTTATACCATAAATGGGTATGGTGGCCATGTTGGTCATGTGACCTGGACCATTTGAACAAATTTTTGTTCAATCAAGCTCTGGAGGCTCTATATGAAATGTGTTAACAATTGGCTCTTTGCCTTTTGAGGAAATGTTTGAAAATGTCAAAATATGAGAGATCTGAGTTAAAGGTCAAAGAATGACCTTGACCTCTTGTACTCATAATTCTTCATGACCTCATTAAGATAACCGTATATACCAATTTTTAGGCCTAAATCTTCAAAACTTTTCAAGAAATCTTATGTTCTAGCATTTTCCCATATTTGACCTTGCCATAAAAAAGGTCAAGGTCAACCCAAGGTCATAATTTGAATAATCTTGATAGTACTGGAGTACCCAATGCTACATACCAAGTTTAAAGGCCATCTGTCAAATGGTTCTGGAGATGAAGATTTTTAAAGGTTTTTACCATATATGGGCATGGCAGCCATGTTGGTCATGTGACCTGGACCGTTTGAATTAATTTTTGTTCCCTCTAGCCCTGGAGGCTCTATATGAAATTTGGTTGCAATATGCCCAGTGGTTTTTGAGGAGATTGTTTGGAAAAGAAGATTTTTTAAAGGTTTTTACCATATATGGGCATGGCCGCCATGTTGGTCATGTGACCCAGACCATTTGAAGAAATTTTCCTTCCCGCAACCACTGAAGACTGTTTATGAAATGTGTTTACAATTTGCTCAGTGGCTTTTAAGAAGTTTGAAATAGTCAAACCATGAGAATTCTGGGTCAAAATGTTAAAGAACAACTTTGACCATTTGTACTCACAAATCTTCATGTACTCATTAAGATGACTATTATCCAATTGTTAGGCCTAAATCTTCAAAACTTTCCATGGAATCTTATGTTCCAGCATTTTTCCATATTTGACCTTGCTGTAAAATGGTCAAGGTCAACCCAAGGTCAACATTTTAAACAATCTTGATAGAACTGGAATACCCAATTCTACATACCAAGTTTAAAGGCCATCTGTCAAATGGTTCTGGAGAAGAAGATTTTTAAAGGTTTTTACCATATATGGGCATGGCAGCCATGTTGGTCATGTGACCTGGACCGTTTGAATTTATTTTTGTTCCCTCTAGCCCTGGAGGCTCTATATGAAATTTGGTTACAATTCCCCCAGTGGTTTTTGAGGAGATTGTTTGAAATTGTCAAAATATGAGAGTTCTGGGTCAAAGGTCAACGAATGACCTTGACCTTTTGTACTTATGAATCTTCATGTACTCATTAAGATGACTGCATACTCCAATTTTTAGGCCTTAATCTTCAAAACTTTTCAAGAAATCTTATGTTATAGCATTTTCCCATATTTGACCTTGCTGTAAAATGGTCAAGGTCAACCCAAGGTCTTCATTTGAAAAATCTTGATAGTACTTGAGCACTCAATGCTACATACCAAGTTTCAAGGCGATCGGTCAACTGGTTCTGGAGAAGAAGATTTTTAAAGGTTTTCGCCATATATGGGCGTGGACGCCATGTTGGTCATGTGACCTGGACCGTATGAATACATTTTTGGCACCTCAAACCCTGGAGGCTCTATATGAAATTTGGTTCCAATTGGCCAAATGACTTTTGAGAAGATTGTTTGAAATTGTCAAAATATCAGAGTTCTGGGTCAAAGGTCAAAACATGACCTTGACCTCTAGTACTCCTAAAGCTTCATGTTATCATTAAGATGATTGTAGATACCAATTTTTAGCCTAAAATCTTCAACAGTTTTCAAGATACCTTATGTTCTAGCATTTTGCCATATAAAAGCACAAGGAAGCAAATTTGACCTTACCGTAAAAAAGGTCAAGGTCAACCCAAGGTCATAATTTGAACAAACTTAGTAGTACTTGCACACCCGATGCTACATACCAAGTTTCAAGGCCATCCGCCTATTGGTTCTGGAGAAGAAGATTTTTTTAGGTTTTTACCATATATGGGCATGGCGGCCATATTGGTCATGTGACCAGGACCGTTTGAACAACTTTTCGTTCCCCCTTCCTCTGGAGGCCACATATGAAATTTGGTTACAATTGGCCCAGCGGTTTCAGAGGAGAAGTCATTTGAAATTGTTGACGGACGGACGGACGGACGGACGACGGACGGACGACGACGGACGACGGAGCCTTACCATCCTATAAGCTCCCCCGGAGCCGCTGGCTCAGGTGAGCTAAAAAAACAATAGATCTAGGGTATCCCAAGTAGCCATTTTTTTTTTTGTGTGTGTGTGGGAGGGGGGGGGGGGGGGGCGGGTGAATTTTGGTGGGTAGGTAGGCTGTTGCTATCTACCCACCAAAAGTGCAGGGTCCAGCAGTTAGACGTCAATCTGTGAATTAGACCAGGCCCCGAGGTTATAAAACTTTTTTCATGCTCAACTCAGCTGAGCATGAAATTTTACGGATTACCTGCTTATAAATAGCAAATTACTGATAAATACAGTTATTTTCATGCTCAGTTTAGCTGAGTGTGAAATTTTCTCTGCTGATGAATATGAAAATGCCAACATTAGTTGGCATTTTCATATTTATCAGCAGAGAAAATTTCATGCTCAGCTGAGTTGAGCATGAAAAAAGTTTTATAACCTCGGGACCTGATCTTCATCATGTTATGGAACAATCTCTCTAAAACTTGTTCAAATCTCACAGAATGCAGTCTGGAACAATGACACATTATGCAGTTGTAGCTCAGCTGGTTGTACGAGGTTTGACTATCTCACCAGGTGGCTGTGAGTGTTGGGGAGGGCATGCGCAGGAGTGTGTGGGAGGGGGTGGGGCATCTCCGCTAGCCAAGGGTACTGACTCCACTACGTTCCTCACGTGAGTGAGGAACGTAGTGGAGTCAGTACCCTTGGCTAGCGAAGATGGGGATGGGGTCGGTGAAGGTGTGGTTGTAAGCTCTCAAAATCGTATAAACAAGTAGACACTTACATTGCACAGTTATTCATTCTAGCCTTCCTTCTTGTAATCTTTTATTGTTTGAGAAAGCAAAAACTATTGTTACGCCAAAGATGATCATCGGACAAAACATTTAACACAGCACGTGTTCGAAATTTCCAACTTAAAATATTGATCGATTTCTCCGTCCGTCATCAGATCTTCTCCCGATAGAAGGACGACAAGCATCCCAGCTATGAACATTTTACAATGTCCCCAAAATCGGTTTGTGGGACAATTTTCTCTGCAAAATAATCTATCGTAGGGTTTAGGGGTCTTCGGTTTATACGAACTGGGTGCATCAGATTGTGTCCATTATTTTCTATTAAAGGAAGTTCCGTGGGGTCTTGAAATGATTTCAAGCTCACAATAATAGCCAAAATATTTCCCTGATTCGTGTTCCTAGTAGTGTCAGTCATCGTAGTAACAATAACAAGTGTCATAATTAGGTGTAGTTTTTACTGAATTTTCGCCGCCATTTTGTTTGGGATTACTTTTTTGTGCGTAGACGACCGTTCAGAAAATGAATTACTCAAATGTGATGAGTCTGCGTTCCAACTGTAATCTATAAAATTACTCAAATGCATCAACAAGAGTTCCAGAGTTCAAGTGTTTCAAGATTTTATCTTGAAGAAGTACATTTATATGTATCTATATGCCCAAATAACGAAATAAAAGCGCGACTGAGATTTATAGCAATTCTACAGCCATAATGGTGCGACATAGAATTACGAGGGATCGGACCCATCAGGGCTACCGGCTCACAAAACCAACCGAGCCTTTGTAAAATAAGATAGATTTATTCAGGTTATAAAATCATATATAGGCACACAGATATTATGTTCTATATTATAGATCACAGCACTTTTTTTCTGAGCATTTTCACGATTAAATGTATGTTGCAAATTAGAAAAGCATATTACACAATTTAAGAAGTATATAGCACCTTTTTAAAACGACATTATTAAACAATTTTTGATAATGTTAAGATGAATAACAAAATAAAATATGAAACATGATATGATGTCACTAGAAAATGATGCTTCATAACCCATGGATAGCCCATGAAAGCCCTAAGGCTTATTTCCAATGGGGCCCATAGTGGGATAGGAACAGTCAAGATTTTGACACTTAGAAAATGAAGTATGTTTGAACAAACAGAAATTGAGATCAGATAATGGTATCACATTTGAATTATCACAAGCAAATGATCATCACAGAAAATATCACAGACTTCAGCTCAACTCTAGGAAGAGTCTCAACAGGGATTTGCCTTCTTCCTTCTGTAGCACTGCGTCTCTATGGGTGTGCGGATAGTCCACACTCGCCAGGACAGACACAGTGCCAAACAAGCAAAGGAAACATTTACAAATCTCAATACCGAAGTCACCGCAGCCATCACTTAATAAAACATGTGTACATCTTCATCCTTTGATAGATTGTGAAATTGTAGAAACTTTTTTAACTCAAACTTTAACTTCTGATTATCTCGTATGGTTTTCATTTCTATCATTTTTAAATGCAACCTTGTTGAATATTTCAATAATTTATGAAATATGAACCACTGATGTCGGTTTGATTTTTTTTCCAGGGGAGAGGGGGGGGGGGGGTAGTTCAAGGTAACCCATTATGTCCATTTATACTGAACATTCTGCTGCATCTGTCTTGCTTTCAGAAACTATGGCTTATTCTGGATGGTGATGCTGTACAGTGTTATCTTTTATTCACTTATATCTTCTCTTCTTCAGTAGTCCAAGTTTGATAAACACCTGCCTCCAGATTAGTCAGAAGTTTACAATAAAATGTTTAAGTGGCAACTTTAAGTGGTGAACAAAATGACATGACGCATTCAACTACAAGTAAACTCGCGCAAAAGCCTTCTTGATGGTGTTCAGTTACTAATACGGTCCGACTAAAGACACGGCAAATCAAGTATTGCGAACTGAGGTTTTCTAAAATTGCGATCTGTAACTTTCAAGCAGAACAAAATATGCGATATCTGTGAATATCTCGATCCACTTATGAGATAGAGTAGTGCAATAAACGGCGCTCACTCACATTTTGTGACCTACAGATGACATAACATAGAAATCAAACTTTGCTTAAAAAGGGTTTCTTTAATTTCGTTCTGCTACTTTCCAGCAGAAGAAAATATGCGATTTTTGAGAATATCTCGGTCCACAAATGAGATAGTGTAGTGCGGCAAACGGTGCTCACTCACATTTTGTGGCCTTCAGATGACATACATAGAAATCATAATTTGCTAACAAAGGGTTTCTGAAATTTCGCTCTGCCACTTTCCAGCAGAAGAAAATATGCAATTTTTGTGAATATCTCGGTTCACTTATGAGATAGAGTAGTGCGGTAAAAGGTGCTCACTCACATTTTGTGGCCTCTAGATGATAGAACATAGAAATCAAACTTTGCTACTAAAGGGTTTTGAAATATCGTTCTGCTACTTTCCAGCAGAAGAAAATACGCTATTTTTGTGAATATCTCGGTTCACTTATGAGATAGAGTAGTGCGGTAAACGGCGGTCACTCACATTTTGTGGCCTCCAGATGAAAGAACATAGAAATCAAACTTTGCTAACAAAGGGTTTCTGAAATTTCGTTCTGCTACTTTCCAGCAGAAGAAAAAATGCGATTTTTGTGAATATCTCGGTCCACTTATGAGATAGAGAAGTGCGGTGAACGGCGCTCACTCACATTTTATGGCCTCTAGATGACAGAACATAGAAATTAAACTTTGCAAACAATGTTTTTCTTTAATTTCGTTCTGCTACAGTACAGACAAGATTAAAGCTTCCCATAATGCCATTCACCGATCAGGGCGGTCCCGATCAGACATCGTTCCCACGCCATTACCGCGGCATTACCATTCCACGCCATTCCACCATTCCATACCATTCCATTCCACGCCATTCCATCATTCCATATTGTTTTGGGAACGCCATTCCGATTAATTCTATTTTTCGTTTCGTCCAAAAGAAAAATCCGGTTTTGAAATAAAGACTCGCCCTGTTAGCAGTCTCGTCAGGGTCTTCAAATTACCGTAAAATGTAAAAAAATGGAAAGACATGATGAATAATCTGTATAGACTCGAGGAACAGTCTGGCAATGTCTTTCAATATTACCACACATTTTTTAATTTTGTTTACACAACACCCTAAAGACCAATTATTGGAATTTTCAGATTTGAGATAAGAATCAACATCTTATATACAGGTATATGCGACACTGAACACATTTTTCGACATGGCACACTCTTAATCACTGCGATGAGAGAATCAGCTGATTAGATGTAAGGTTGGGAAAGGGCATGTTTACTGGACATAGACTATGTGTTTTTCAAGCGTAGACTTATGCCTGCTCTAACATAATAGACCTAAAGAAGCGGTCTGATTATGGCTTCAAAAGTACCGTTAAGCTGAAACGATTAAGACAGTTATATCGGAACAAACCATAGAGATTAAATTATTTAGAGCTAAGCTGTATGTACGCACAGGGTCTACTTGATCAGGATTTCCAAACAGGCCGGAAAACCCCGAGCATTAGGACTGACGTGCCTTCTTAAAGAGAACAGACGTACAGAAACAGTTTGATTATGGTGGTCCATAATGATATAAAGCTTCCGAAACGTTAGCCTTTAATTTATAGAATAAGAGAAGCAGTCAAATTTGATGGATCTAAAGCTTCGTAAAAAGTATTGTGACAACAGAACAAACATCGAGCAAAACTTTGACATTTTTTGTACCGTAAACTTCTACATGCTGCGAGAGACAGAAGAGATTCGGCAGAGCTGTCTGATCGTGGTGTTCAAAAATACCATAAAACCTGGGACGGACATGTCTGATCAAGAAGTATAAACCCAATGAAGAGCTGTCTCGGCTTCAAAGGTACAAGAAAACTAGATACTGTATTTGGTTTATAACATTCATTTGACACTAAATTGACAGACTGCATCTATGCCCAATTTTGTTTTGTTTTGGAGGAGGGAGGGGGTCTGGGGCGGTGGTGAGGGTTGGGGGGGGGGCGGGGGGAGAACAGGCTGGTCTGTGAGTATTTATGTCATATTAATTAATTTCCCAGTGTTGTTGTTTCTTCGATTTATCGTCACGGATAATCCATCAGCGCTAATAGCCACGAGAGTATCGTGTCCGCTCTGGGGAAATTTTCCCAGTGTTCTTTTCTGTTCTGTTCAATTTTCGTAGTGGCCCAGAGGTACGTAACCATAGTTACACACACCTGGCGCCGAGTGTTCCCAGTGCGGAAACGCGCAATCAGAGTTTATATGTGCGCCGTGTCGAGGAAAGCCGGTCCACCGGTAAACACGGACACGGCATGTTGAGTCTACCTATGCATATGCGCAGTCTGTTCAGAGACTTTATGACAGCAATAAAAAAAAATGGTAACAAAAACACTAAATGAGCCGCGACGTGAGAACACCAACAATGTGGGCATCCGCCCAGTCTGATCAGAGTCTTCGCTGTCCGCATATAGGTAGCTTAGACTCTAAGCTACCCTTTAAGCGCTTAGCTAAGACTCTAATCAGACTGGGCGGATGCCGAGGCTGACCTGAGTCTGCGCTGGGCGCACAACCACATTGTTGGTTTTCTCGTGTTGCGGCTCAAATGGCTTTGTTTTACATAAGGAGGAGAGGCTACGGAGTGGACCCGTTAGTGCCTAGTGTACTCTTCTACCTCACAGACAAACACAGCACAAACAGGCATATGACGAGCCAATGGTGTCGCACTGATATTGATGCGACGTCACCATGTCGTATCACGTCTATATGACGTCATTTCGACGTCATGTGCCGGCCGGGAAGATGCTTGTCATAAAATGTATGACTGAGTTCCATGTAGCCTTGCCCAAGGCTTAGAAATATCAATTTTCTTCAATAACATTTTTTCTTCTTTGTGCTAGTCAATAGGCAATGGGGCTGATTTATCTCAGACAAACCCACAAGACATGAAGAGAAAAATTCATTTCTAGACTAGCCAAACATCGCGCATGAAAAAGAAGAAAATTATATATGTGACAAATAATTTAATATATCCGACTGGAGCAAGTCTAAGTTCCATGTTAAGATAGAGTCATCTCCCATCGTCCATACTGTCATTGTTGCAAACAAACGCAACTTTTTGCCCCGAAATGTTCACCACAGGAGTGCTTAATTTGACATTTACTCTCTCAAGATGCTCTCCGTAGAATGCAGAATGTGTGCGCTAAGATCAGAGACATCTGCTGTGAGGCGTCTTCATTGCTTGCGCTCCGGCTTTTGTGTGTTATGCGACGCTAGGCATCAACGATTTAAATTTTAAATCAAAAAGCTGGGAAGGTAGTGAAGATGTATGTGGAATATTTAGGGTCATTATAACTCCTGCATTGTATTTACATCCAAATTTCCAAACCACCATTACTATCCGAACAAGGATCTCACAATCGAACCCTCCATCGATAAACTTTAAAATAAAATTGTCTGTAGGTTAATGTCACTAAACTGACAACTGCGTTCTCGCCCCCACTCCTACCCCATTTGCCCTAATTTTTAGGGTGAAGGTGTTAAGGTGTTCCAATATCTTACACTATCGATATTGGTACACACTTATGATATAACAATGCAATAGTGACTGTTTATTGGCCTCTTGTGTCACCCAGTGAATTTTACTCTAAATATTGGGACCTTAAATCGAGCAAACAGCTGGTGTTGTTTTATAGTAATTTGCCAATGGAATGTAATAGATGATTTTGTTTGTCTTTCTTGGATAGTGGAAGCGGGGGTGGGGCTACCTCGTTTTGGGACCCTGGGTGCGGTATTTCCAGAAGTTTCGATATTTTTTTTGTTATTTTTATGTCTTTTCTTTTCGATAATAACGGGTGCTGTTATCACTAGCATCTCTAAATATTGGCACACTTTAACCGCATAGAGCAAAGAAACGGGTATGAAACTTTGTAAGGAAAATAACAAACTTTGCAGGCCTGGATCAGACCATGCCGTTTGGACCAGCTTCATCACCGTAAACTGTGCACACCAAGATCAGGCTGCCAAAGTTTGATGTCTTCATTGATTCCCCTAAACTGATCCTGAATACACATGGCATTGTCCACATGCTGGCCTAGACTTGCGCAGTTCGCATATCTCTCATCTCTCTTACACACTTCCTACTTGTCATGCAGCGACCGAGTGGTTAGCTCTCCGGGCCACGGCCTTGCGTGTTCGAGTCCCGCCAGAGGCAACATTCTGTCCGGGCCTACAAGGTGTTTTAGTGCACGGAGCCCTTCATAGTTTTGGGGTGATGTGATATGGTGCTGTGTGTACCTTCTAGTGCCGGGGCGACCTGCTGGTTTGGTACATAGTAGGGCAAGGGCCTGGGCTACTGTGCTTGCAGTAGGTGCGGTTGGACATTTTTTTTCTCATCTATCATTACTCTCTCTCTCTCTCTCTCTCTCTGTCTGGGAGACGGCCCGATATAGACTGAAATTCTGTCTCTCACCAAAAACAGTCAGTCAATATATTCATATTCACCATCATATGTCTCCCAGTGCGCAGGTGCAAACGTGTTTCAGCTGTTTACATTATTGTCGAGTCACGAAAATAAAGTTGTCTTCAGGCCTTGCATACTCATCTTACGCATCATAAAAATAAAAATTAGATAATGCATCCAACTGGGCACACAACATTGAATCAACATTGAATCAACGTCATAACGTTTATTCCGCCACGTTGATTCAATGTTGATTCAATATGGTGTGCATGCTGGACGGCTGACTGATCAAATTCCTTTCATTTGTATTTATCTGGCCAATGGCGCAAAGGACAGGCCGCGTAGCGCAGTCGGTAGCGCGTCTGACTCAAGAGCTAGATGTACCGAGTTCAGTTCCCGGTCGAGCCACATACTTCGACGGCACGACGTTGAATCAACGTTGATTCAGTGGGATGTGCATGCTGGATGGTTGACTGATCACAGTCCTTACTTTTGTATTTATCTGGCCAATGGGGCATAGGGCAGGCCGCGTAGCCCAGTCGGTAGCGCGTCTGACTCAAGAGCCAGACGTCCTGGGTTCGATACACAGTCGGGCCACTTACTTTTGTTTCTCCTTCCGCTGATTCAAGAAGGGCCATTGCCAGTTACTGGCGAACGTATGTGCACTTAGTACTGTTAACCGCTTAAGGGGTCTAAGCCTGCCCAGGAATAGTGTGGCTAGGTTAACTGACCGTCCCGATATGACCATAGCTGTTTACCGTGGACGCAAAGCAACAAAACAACAACAACTCAAGGAAATAAAAAAATAAATAAATAAAGGTATCCCTTAACCTTTGTTTGTTAAGTCGTGCATGTTTAAGGAGACAACAGTCCCCGAAAGCATATCAGGTATAATCACAGTGTCCGAACTCTCTGTACCAGCTCTCCCGGTTTACATAGCTTCGAATCGAGAGTACAAACATTCGCTTATAACCAGTAGTCGGAAATCATTATGTTTTGGGATTTTATCCGGCATGTGCTGCGTCATTTATAGTTATCCAGCTTCGAAAATGTAAAGAGGTAAATTTAATATAATTGGCTCTTCGGTCTTTTACCTTATTGTTCTGTACAATGTCGTGTATGGGTGGGTAGTAAACGGTACAATATTCAAGTGGCCCCTGGCATGATTCTAATTCCATTTTCAGCCTTTTCTTACATGTTTTATAAAAAATCTTTAAAATAAACGGAAGGCGTTATCAATCTACAGTTTGTTAGTTTTGATAATAGGATGATAGCTAGGTTTTGCACGACACAAACTCGTGTTAAATTAAGCTGTTCGGAATAAAATTTGTGTGACGGCCATGAGGTTTTCATTGTACAGGGTAATAAAGTAAAAGACCGAAGAGCAAATTATATCAAACTTACCTCTTTACATCTTCGAAGCTGAAAAACTATAAATGACGCAGCAGATTCCGGATAAAATCTCAAAACATAATGATTTCCGACTACTGGTTATAAGACAACTCTGTACCCTCGATTCAACGATATGAAAACCGGAAGAGATGGTACAGTCAGTTCGGATACTGTGATAATACTTCACGTATGTTGCATTATACTTGAATAGCTTTGTCGGTTTGGTAAGGCTGACCCCACAGACGACTATGGGTAACTGCAATCACCTATCATCAACCTGCTGCCAATTAGAGGTGATGTAGTCGGGCGATAGTGGAATAACTCTCAGCGCCGGAGCGTCCTACTTATTTGGATGATAGTAAGCAAGGGCCTACTGTGCTTGCAGTAGGTGCGGGCGGGGGCTGTTTGGCTAGTATTTCTCTCATCTATCATGTCTCTTTTCGCGTTTTTTCTCCTTTCTTCTTTATCGATACGGCTCGATATATACTGACGTACTGTCTCAAAGAGCAATCCCAGCAGGCACATGACGTTGAAATGACGTCGTACAGACGTCAATGCGACGTAATGGCGTCGCATCAACGTCAATACGACGTCATGTGCCCGCTGGGATTAAACCCAAACCATGTAAGTCACCAACTTATCCAAGACATATACACAGTTCCCCAAAGAGAACCCCAATGCAATTCCCCGAATAGTGCCCCAATGTGTGAAGGACAATAATTTTCAGTCATCCGCGACACGAGAAAGTGACATGTTCGCCAAGGGTAACTCAGCTCAGCCTAAGCATCAGCCCCGTCTGATCAGAGATTTCGCTGTGATTTTTAACGGTAGCGAAGGGCCGACGCTATCTCAATACCGACAGTGAAGACTCTGATCAGACTGGACGGATTCCCAGGTGATCTGAGTCTGCGCTGGGCGCATATGCCACTCAGTTTGTGTGATGGCGCGGCTCATTTCTGTCAAAATTGAGGTATTATCTAGTGTCAATACTTACTGTACATATTAGGACATATTTACCCTGAAATCCAATGAGGGATGCATGACATGATTTAAGTTTTTTAACATCATTCGACTCATATCAGAACGATGAGAGGGTGATCATGAAAAGCTGAGTGCAAAGGAATCCGTTTACGGTTGGACAGAATTCCGCTTCCAGCCAGATTCGAACCCGGGACCGCTAGATGACCAGGCCGCGTGATACAGGGCTCGTCCTAAAATTCGAGCGAATTACAGAGAAAAATATGCTTGGTGACTGGCAAATATTGTAGACCCTGATCGTGCCCATGTTTCATAACCAATCTAACCTGGATCTTCACTGTGTTTTGTGCGGCAGGGTCCAGTCATGTTTTTGTATTAAATTGTCAAACTATTACTTAAAGGCCCCATTGCTCTATCAGCTTGAAATATTTTAACGTGAGGTATCGCTGGAAACTTCTCACTAAAATTTCGCCGTTGATTATTATCGTGATTGGCTGACTTTGAAAATCAAAACGTCCTTGAGTTTACCATAAAACAGATTTTAAAAAATATCTAGGTCATTTTAGTTGCCATCTAAAATGACCTACTTTCGCGTTCACATGCTTTATCTCACGGTAAAAACGTAAGGCACAGGAGATAAAAATATTAGGTAGAGGCGTTTAATAGTTGATAAAAATACAATGTACAAAAATGTTAAGCAAGAATCCCATTGATTTTACCGCGGTTGCATTATATCATTGCTTTGCGGGGAACCAGAGACGAAAATCGTACTTCTATGTAGAGACATCATTTTTCCAAAATACCTTGTTCCCTCTTTTTTGTCAGTTGTATGACACAACAAGAGGGCCATGAGGCCCTGAATCGCTCACCCGAGCAATTGGCAAAGTGGCTTTTTCTTATGTCTGAAATTGTCAAACTATGAGTCTTGGGTCAAAAGTCAAAGAATGACCATGACCTCTTGTACTCATAAAGATAAAACTATTTACCAATTTTTAGGGCCTAAATCTTCTAAACTTTCCATGAAATCTTATGTTCTAGCATTTTCCCATATTTGACCTTGCCGTAAAATATTCAAGGTCAACCCAAGGTCATCATTTTGAACAATCTTGATAGTACTGGAGTACCCAATGCTACATACTCAGTTTCAAGGCCATCGGTCAATTGGTTCTGGAGAAGAAGATTTTTAAAGGTTTTTACCATATATGGGTGTGGCGGCCATGTTGGTCATGTGACCTGGGCCGTTTGATAAAATTTTCATTCCTTCAACACTTGAAACCTCTATATGAAATTTGGTTTCAACTGGTCCAGTGGTTTTTGAGGAGATTGTTTGAAATTGTAAAAATATGAGAGTTCTGGGTCAAAGGTCAAAGAATGACCTTGACCTCTTGTACTCACAAATCTTCATGTACTCAATAAGATGACTGTGTATACCAATTTTTAGGCCATAATCTTCAAAGCTTTCCAAGAAATCTTATTTTCTAGCATTTTCCTTTATTTGACCTTGCCATAAAAAAGGTCAAGGTCAACCCAAGGTCATAATTTGAACAATCGTGGTAGTACTCAAGTATCCAATGCTACATGCCAAGTTTCAAGGCCATCGGTCCATTGGTTCTGGAGAAGAAGATTTTTAAAGGTTTTTACCATATATGGGCATGGCGGCCATGTTGGTCATGTGACCAAGACCATTTGAACAATTTTTTGTTCCCTCTTCCTCTGGAGGCCACATATGAAATTTGGTTACAAATGGTCCAGTGGCTTTTGAGGAGATCGTTTGAAATTGTCAAAATATCAGAGTCCTCGGTCAAAGGTCAAAGAATGACCTTGACCTCTTATACTCATAAATCTTCATGTACTCATTAAGATGACTGTAGATACCAATTTTTAGCCTAAAATATTCAACAGTTTCCAAGATATCTTAAGTTCTAGCATTTTGCCATATAAAAGCACAAGGAAGCAAATTTGACCTTACCGTAAAAAAGGTCAAGGTCAACCCAAGGTCATAATTTGAATAATCTTGGTAGTACTCGCGTACTTGATGCTACATACTAAGTTTCAAGGCCATTGGTCCATTGGTTCTGGAAAAGAAGATTTTTAAAGGTTTTTACCATATATGGGCATGGCCGCCATGTTGGTCATGTGACCAAGACCATTTGAACAATTTTTCGTTCCCCCTTCCTCTGGAGGCCACATATGAAATTTGGTTACCATTGGCTTAGCGGTTTCAGAGGAGAAGTCGTTTGAAATTGTGGACGGACGACGGACGACGGACGGACGACGACGGACGACGGAGCCTTACCATCCTATAAGCTCCCCCGGAGCCTCTGGCTCAGGTGAGCTAAAAACAGCTGAATGCTCTGTCTGTGCATTGTCACAAAACAGGGTTAAACCAGAACATTCAACATAAGTTTACAATCCCTTCCCAACACTTAAATGCTGCAAAAAAAACTATATTTATATCTCATTTTCAACTAGTTACTGGTTGCCCTATATGGGCATAGTGGCCATGTTGATCATGTGTTATGGACTGTTTGAACAAATTTCTATTCCCTCAACCCCAGGTGGTTATTGGGTTAAAATTTGCCCAGCAGCTTTTGCAGCAACATTTGAAATTGTCAAAATATGAGACAGTAGTGAAAGGTCAGAGAATGTTTTTGACCTCTTGTACTCAGAAGTCTTCATGTGCTCATTTAGATGAAGTCCAATTTTCCCATTTTTGGTATTGCCGTACAGATGGTAAAAGTCAACCAAAAGTCATCATCTGAACACTCTTGGTAGTACTCAAGTACCAGATGCTGCATACAAAGTTTCAATGCCATCAGTCCACTGGTTCTGGAGAACAATATTTTTACGGATTTTTACCAGAAATTGGCATGGTTGCCATGTTGGTCATGTGACCTGGACTGTTTGAACAGAATCCTTCCCTCAGCCCTTAGAAGCTCTATATGAAATTAGGTTACAACTGGCTCAGTGGCTTTTGAGGAGATGTTAAGATTGTCAAAATATGAGTCCTGTGTCATGCCAAAGGTCAAAGAATGACCTTGAACACTTGTACTCACAAATCTTCATGGTCTCATTAAGAAGACTGCATATATCACTTTCAAAACCAAAATCCTTGTCTCTTTCCATGAAATCTTTTGTCCTAGCATTTTCCTATATTTGATCCTGACACAAAAAAGTGAAGGTCAACCCAAGGTCATCATTTAATTAATCTTGGTAGTACTTGAGCACCCAATGCTATGTACCAATTTTCAAAACCATCAATCCATTGGTACTGATGATGAAGAGTTTTAACAATTTTAACCATATGTGGGCAAGTTGGCCATTTTGGCCATGTGACCTGGACCATTTGAACAAATTTTCATTTCCTCAAGCCCTGGAGGTTCTGTATGAAATTTGGTAACAATCAGCCTAGTGTTTCTTTGAGAACACTTTTGAAATTGTAAAAGTATGTGAGACCTTGGTCAAAGGTGTACAAACAAATCTTCACTTACTCATTAAAACCACTATATATTCCAATCTTTAGCCCAAAATCTTCAACAATTTCCATGAAATCTCAACTTCTAGCATTTTCCCATATAAAAGCACCAAAAAGCAAATCTGACCTTGCCGAAAAAAATCGTCAAGGTCAACCCAAGGTCATAATTTAAACAATATTGGTAGTACTCATGTACCCAATGCTACATACCAAGTTTCAGGGCCATTAGCTTATTGGTTCTGGAGAAGAAGATTTTCAAGTGTTTTTACCATATATGGGCATGGTGGCATGTTGGTTATGTGACCCAGACCATTTTAACAAATTTTTATTCCGTCAACACCTGAAACTTCCATATGAAATTTGGTTATAACTGACCAAGTGGCTATTAAGGAGATTATCTGAAATTGTCTAAATATGAGAGACTTGGGTCAAAGGTCAAAGAATGACCTTGACCTCTTGTACTCACAAAACTTCATGTACTCATTAAGATGACTGTATTTACCTATTTTTAAGCCAAAATGTTCAACAGTTTCCAAGAAATCTTATGTTCTAGCATTTTTCCTTATAAAAGCATCAAACACCAAATTTGAACTTACGGTAAAACAGGTCAAGGTCAACCCAAGGTCATAATTTGTACAACCTTAGTAGTACTCATGTACCTAATGCTACATACCAAGTTTAAAGGCAATTGACCTATTGGTTCTGGAGATGAAGACTTCTTAAGATTTTACCATATATGGGCATGGCGACAATATTGGTCATGTGACCATGATCGTTTGAACAACTTTGTGTTCCTAAGACCCCAGGAGGCTACATATGAAATTTGATTATGATTGGCCCAGCGGTTTCAGAGGAGAAGTCATTTGAAATTGTGGACAGACAACGGACGGACGACAGCGGAGCCTGCCTAAACTATCAGCTCCCCCGAAGCCTCTGGCTCAGGTGAGCTAAAACAGTCAAGGTCAACCCAAGGTCATAATTTGAACAATCTTGGAAGTACTCGCATACTTAATGCTACACACAAAGTTTCAAGGCCATCGGCCTATTTGTTCTGAAGAAGAAGATTTTACAGATTTTTTATCATATTTGTGCATGGTGGCCATTTTGGTCATGTGACCCAGACCGTTTGAAAATTTTTTCGTTCCCTCAGCCCCAAGAGGCTCTATATGAAATTTGGTTACCATTGGCCCAGTGGCTGTTGAGAAGATGTGTGAAATTGTCAAAATATGAGAGACCAGGGTCAAAGGTCAATGAACGACCTTGACCTCTTGTACTAATAAATTTTCATGTACTCATTGAGATGACTGTATATACCAATTTTCATGTCAAAATCTTCTACAGTTTCTAAGAAATCTTATGTTTGAGCATTTTCCCATATAAAATCTATAGAAAGGAAATTTGACCTTACCGTAAAAAAGGTCAAGGACAATCCAAGGTCATAATTTGAATAATCTAGGAAGTTCTCGCATACCTGATGCTACATACCACGTTTCAAGGCCATCTGCCTATTGGTTCTGGAGAAGAAGATTTTTCTAGGTTTTTACCATATATGGGCGTGGCAGCCATTTCGGTCATGTGACTAAGACCCTTTGAACAAATTTTCATTCCCTCAGCCCCTAGAGGCTCTATATGAAATTTGGTTACAATTAGCCCAGTGGCTTTTGAGGAGATGTGTGAAATTGTCATAATATGAGAGACCAGGGTCAAAGGTCAAAGAATGACCTTGACCTCTTGTATGCATAAATTTTCATGTACTCATTAAGATGACTGTATAAAACAATTTTCAGGTCAAAATCTTCAATCGTTTACAAGAAATCTTACATTCTAGCATTTTCCCATATAAAAGCTACAGAAAGCAAATTTGACCTTACCGTAAAAAAGGTCAAGGTCAACCCAAGGTCATAATTTGAACAATCTTGGTAATACTCGCGTGCCCGATGCTACATGCCAAGTTTCAAGGCCATCGGCCTATCGGTTCTGGAGAAGAAGATTTTTCTAGGTTTTTACCATATATGGGCGTGGCGGCCATGTTGGTCATGTGACCAGGACCGTTTGAACAATTTTTCGTTCCTAAGTTCCCTAGAGGCTGCATATGAAATTTGGTTATAATTGGCCCAGCGGTTTCAGAGGAGAAGTCGTTTGAAATTGTTGACGGACGGACGGACGACGGACGACGGACGACGGACGACGACGGACGACGGAGCCTTACCATCCTATAAGCTCCCCCGGAGCCGCTGGCTCAGGTGAGCTAAAAAGCACATCAACCGACACATTTTCATTAATTCTGAAAGGCTGTACAGGTTTCATAATGATTTGTAGTTTGACGATTTTTACCATTGGTAGGACTATGGAGACTTTAAGTCATTTTAAGACAGGGTGCTATGAAGAAACAATATTTAGATTCGAACAGAATCTTGCTCGAACGTGTGGCCCTGTTATCCGAATTCGAAGGCACGAATAGAATAATTCGGCTATGCGAGAATGAATGAGATGGTGATAAAGCAAGAAAAACCCTGGTGCTTAATACGACCGGAATCGAATCCGTGACCTATGAATCATGCGGAGAGCTATAATCGCACTCGGCCAACGCCCAACACGAGACTGCATTGCAATAGAATTTTTAATAATAGTATTGCTCACATTTTGTGTGTGTTTGGGGGGGGGGGGGGGCGGGGCGGGGCGGAGAATGATGTGGGGAGGGATTGAGGGGCTACCTACAAGCTAATTTGTTTTACTATAAAAAGCATTAACAGTCCTTTTCAACAACGGCTACACTCCGGACCACCAATCCATGGGTCGCAAGTTCGATCCTCCGCTTCTTCGGTCTTTCGGATGAGACTTTAAACCCAAGTCCCGTCTCCATATGACCTCGTTGGTGGTGGTTAAACCCGAGTTCACTCACTCACTCAACAACGGCTGGTTCAATTCGGGCCAGAACGGCATTGATAGTTTACGAGAAAATACGGACACACTGCGAAGCTGCACCAGCTACCCTGCATGTTCGTAGTGTGCCGTAATACCCTAACATTCTGGTCAAAAGTGTTAAATAAGTTTGTACCCAGTTTGTAGAAGCGGTCTGATCAAGGTTTGTACTGTAGCGATAAACGGCGGATGGTAAACCTTTTGAAATAAGTAAGTAAATCGATTTTTTGGTGTCCCAACATTTAACTCAACACTTTCATAATTGAGCCGCGACATGACAAACCAACAATGTGGTTGTGCGCCCAGCGCAGACTCAGATCAGTCTGGGCATCCGCCCAATCTGATCAGAGTCTTCGCTGTCCGCATGAAGGTAGCTCAGACCTTTAGCTACCCTTTAAGCGCTAAACGAAGAGTCTCATCAGACTGGGCAGATGCCCAGGCTGATCTGAGTCTGCGCTGGGCGCACAACCACATTGTTGGTTTAGCTACCTTCATGCGGACAGCGAAGACTCTGATCAGACTGGGCGGATGTCCAGGCTGATCTGAGTCTGCGCTGGGCGCACAACCACATTGTTGGTTTTCATGTATCGCGGCTCATATGTTGTCTACCTTGAAACTATAGGTCACTGCTTGAAACACACCCGGAATTGTTAATATACTGTGTGTCATTGATCATAAAGGAACTAGCCTATACATAAAATTCCATATGTTGCCATGGCAACTGCCGGAGTTATGAACTTTCACTAGACTTGACAAGAAATTGAAAACCGACACCATATGAACCACAACTCAGGTGATTCCTTCAAATTTAAAGAGTAACTACACTTCAGGAACTGACTGAATCAGATCCCAAACCCTATCCTCAACATCAAAGGACTGTTAGGAGCCCCTGCAGCTCAGTGGGTTAAGCTAGCCTACTGATGTAGCGGACCAGGTTCGAGCCCGGCTTGAGGCGACATTCTCTCCTACCATTCACGGGGTTCCATTGCACACAACCTCACATGTGAAGCCTGAGTACAAGATGTTGGAGATTATAAGTGTTTTTAGAGATCCTGCATTATCTGCGCGATAAAAAAATATTCGTGCACATGTGCAGCAATGATAATATCGCCAGATAACTCGTATGTGGAAAAGTATGGGTTGATTTCCTATTTTGTTTCAAGGTGTCTCCCAAACATACGTGAGCCTCAGTTCACTTCAATATGCCCTTTGTTCTTTGTGGGAGGCGGGGGTGGGTGAGTGGGTAAGTGTAGTAGGAGATTCAGTTTTGAAACAATGTTGAAACAACTTTAATCCATCGTTGTTTTTCTTGTATCAACTTGGATTCGCCTTCATGTGGTTAAACAAACGTAGAGACAACGTCAACGCGCACCTGAACGAATGGTTGTCGACAAATACCATGCAGCCTGGCCAGCGCATGCGCATTCAGTATATGCAAAATTCGACTGGCACATGCAGTCTGGTTACCGCATATGTTGACTATGACTTAAATCTGCTGTAGAAAATGTCTAATGCCTGCTTTCCATCAGGGTTATTGTTTATTCCCAGCTCAGTAGTGTGCACTCTCTGATCAGGCCATGTGCAATATCTAGGCAACCTGCGTAGGCCGTTCAAAAGCGCTGTGCGATCTTTGCTTTGGCCAGTTTAATAGTTTCCTTGCAGTTTCTAAGGAGACTCTCTCAGAGAATGCAGAGTTTTGAACCTAAGAATGCCTTGAGGTAGACATTTACGCGACGAGAAAGAGAGGTATTAACACATTTATAAGGTGTATGATTTCTATCATTTTTCATACAAGGGAGCAACATCAAATATTCCTACTTTTTTCCTGGAGGAGGACTCCCTTCCAAAGGGTGTCTATTCCTGAAGACAGAATTTGCTGCTATGGGGGTTAAAATGGTAGTTATCTGTCCGTGAAAATGTACCCATTTAACTAATCCATCCTTGCTGCAATTAAACAAACAAACACTGCTCAGACTGCTAAATGTGTAAGCACTAGCAAACGACAAGTTCGAACCATCATTCAACCGGGTCATAAGAAATGTAGAGTGAACATAAATGACACTGCTCAGACTGCTAAATGTGTAAGCACTAGCAAACGACAAGTTCGAACCATCATTCAGTCGGGTCATAAGAAATGTACAGTGAACATAAATGACACTGCTCAGACTGCTAAATGTGTTAGTACCATGCAGCAAACCAAACCCACGACACGGACAGACTGGGTGCATTGGAAATTATGCTATGGATTTGTTACAGGCACATCTTTATAAAAATTACAGAAAAGAAAAGATTCTGTAGTGTAAAACACGAAAGACGCGACGGAATGCGGAACATAGTTGTGTATATTGTGGGATAAAGAACTAACTTTCAATGCGCTTGACACACAACGACCCTGAAACCGCCTCAAACTCCAGCCCCTTCCCGCTCCCGTCTCCAGATATGCTTTTCAAGCCAGCCAGCCCCCTTCCCGGGTCCCCCTGGCGACTCTTCCTTACTGGCCGACGCCACACACACACACACACACACACACACACACACACACACACTTTCCAAAGAAGGGATTGCGTGTACACTTTATCAAGTAAATGTGACACAACGGCAGTTTTCCCAATTGGAGCCTCTGTTTTACCGTTGACAAACATTTTCTCTTAATATTGAGTCATTCACTCTAAAAATTAGAACATAGTACCAACCTCATCTCTTTTTTTTTCTTTATTCTCATGGAAAGTGAGCTTTGCCTTCTCATTTCTCATTCATGCTGGTTTTTCAGCAACATTCTGATTTGGATTACACCCCTGAGCCAGACTGTGTATATTTCCACTACAGCGGTGAGAGAGAGAGAGAGAGAGAGAGAGAGAGAGAGAGAGAGAGAGAGAGAGAGAGAGAGAGAGAAGAGAGAGAGAGGATAAATGATCAAGCCATGCAAAATGTAAACATGCATAAAATAAAATATAAACTGATAAAACGCAGCAGAATGAAGACAAGCGAGCTGTAACCATTTTAGCTGGTCAGAGAGTGTGAGAGAGAGAGAGAGAGAGAAAGAGATTAAAAATGAGGAATATTGGATCAAACCAAAACGAAAAAATGCATCGCAGAAGAATAGTGCGCTTACAGCGGGGAGAGAGAGAGTAAAATGTGGAATAACTGATCACACCTGAACGAAAAATGCATCACAGAAGAATAGAGATAAAGCAAGTGATTACCATTATGAAGCGCTAAGAGCGGTGTGTAAGACAGAGACAGCGCGCGCGCGCGCGAGAGAGAGAGAGAGAGAGAGAGAGAGAGAATAACTGATCAAAGCCATGCAATATATATATAATTGTATACTTTAAAATATTATAAAATGATAAAACACAGCAGAATGAAGATAAGCGAGCTGTATGTAACCTTTTTTTCTGGTCAGAGAGAGAAAGAGAGAGAGAGAGAGAGAAGACAGAGAGAAAAAGAGACATACAGAGGGAAATATTTGTGAAAGATAAAATACTTTTGAGCAAAACTGAAAAAAAAACAAACGGAGAAAAATGCAGATAAGAAGAGTCGTTATCATTATGATGCAGAGAGAGAAAGAGTGAAAGAGAGACAGATAGTGAAACAGTGAGTAAATTTTGATAAAAAATAAATGAAAAGGAAAACGGAAAACAGAAAAGGCTAGTTACCATTTTGATGTTATATGAGAGATAGAGAGAGAGAGAGAGATGCGAAATGCTCGACTGGAGCATTCTGGACCATAGATCATTGTGTCTGTTTAATAGTCAGAAAAAACCTTGACTATTTTTATGAAAATTGTGCTCATTTGGAAAACTGAAAAAGAAGGATATGTAATAATAATAATAATAATAATAATAATAATAATAATAATAATAATTTAATAATGGAGAATTGTATCAGTTACATAAAAAGGTGATTATTTTATGATAGTTGTGCCCATTCGATAAACTGAAAACAAGAGGCAGATGTAGTAATAATAATAATGATAATAATAAGTATAATAATAATAATTATAGTAATACTAATAATAATTTATCATAAGATCTTAATGGAATAATAAAATAAAGAAGGCGTGGCTTGACGCGAGGGGCCAGTGATATAATCCGATTATCAATTCGAGTACGTATTACCAGAAAACCTACACATCCCTCAAATTGAACCAACAGCGATAAAGTGTGTTGACTGTCAATCGATAACACTTCTGAGTAGGCGCCGCCTTTGAGAAAGTATTATGTAAGAATGTGTAATGTGGTATGTAATGTAATTATTTCGAAAAAAATATCTAACAACAAAATTTTATAAGTAGGAGTGATACAAAAAAGAAGCGGAAGAATAAAAAGGAAAAAAATAGCAGACAAACTCTAGAAATCAATAACACATCAACGAATATTATATTAAGTTGCTAAACTTGACGACGGCAGAAAAATTAATGAATAATTATTTCGTCCAATAATTGTTGATCCGCTTGTACATGTTACCATTCCATTCAGCGGTCCCAATGGAATGGAATGGTCTGAAACAGCGGTGCGTTCCGTGGCGTTCCCGCGTCATTCACAGGGCATTACCGGTGCGGTACAATTCAATTACCGTGGCGGAAGCGGTGAAGTCCACTGGGTAGTTTGAATGTTGCCTGTACTGTACTTTCCAGCAGAAGAAACGATTTTTGTGAATATCTCGGTCCACTTATGAGATAGAGTAGTGCGGTAAACGGCGCTCACTCACATTTTGTGGCCTCCAGATGACAGAACATAGAAATCAAACTTTGCTTACAAAGGGTTTCTGAAATTTCGTTCTGCTACTCTCTAGCAGAAGAAAATATACGATTTTTATGAAAATCTCGATCCACATATGAGATAGAGTAGTGCGGTAAACGGCGCTCACTCACATTTTATGGCCTCCAGATGACAGAACATAGAAATCAAACTTTGCAAACAATGTTTTTCTTTAATTTCGTTCTGCTACTTTCCAGCAGAAGAAAATATGCGATTTTTGTGAATATCTCGGTCCACTTACGAGATAGAGTAGTGCGGTAAACGGCGCTCACTCACATTTTGTGGCCTCCAGATGACAGAACATAGAAATCAAACTATGCTAACAAAGGCTTTCTGAAATATCGTTCTGCTACTTTCCAGCAGAAGAAAACATGCGATTTTTCCGAATATCTCGGTCCACTTATGAGATAGAGTAGTGCGGTAAACGGCGCTCACTCACATTTTGTGGCCTCCAGATGACAGAACAAAGAAATAAAAACTGCTAAATTCTGCAGAATTTTCAATTCGCTATCCTTACCACTTTTTCTGCAGAAAATTCTGCAGAAAATTCTGCAGAATATTTATTTCGCTAAGTTTACCATTTTTTCTGCAGAAAAGTCTGCAGAAAATTCTGCAGAATCTTCTGCAGAATTTTCTGCAGAATTTTCGTTCTGCTAACTTGACCGAGCTGTGCTGATGGGGGTTGTTTGGACATTTTTTCTCGTCTATCATTTCTCTCTTCTTTCTCCCTCTCTTTGGGAGACGGCCCGATATAGACTGAAATACTGTCTCAAAGGGCCGTCAAACCCAAAACAACCAACCAACCAACCATACCGTTATTGATGTCTATATCATATGCAGTTTTGTCATAATCAAATACTAGAAAACACATGTTTGAGCCGCGACACGACTAAATCAACAAAGTGGCATGTACGCCTTGAAGACTCAGTTCAGCCTGGATAACCGTCCAGTCTGATCAGCGTCTTCCTTGTGCGCTTAAATGTAGCTAAGGCTAAGCTAGCTCCATGCCGACAGCAAAGACTGATCAAACGGGTTGGATACCCAGACTGATGTGCGCGTTGCTGGGTGCACATGCCACTTTGCTGGTTTTCTCGTGTCGCGGCTCATTCAAAAAAAAAAGAACTGACAATATAAATTGGCAGTCAGGTTTAGAGATTTTTTTTCTTTTAATAGCAACCCTCAATGAGGAGGAAGATGTTCCAGGACTATCCCTCTAGAAATACATATTTTCCCCTTGAACAGAACAAGTATATTTTTTTGAAGACTGTCGCAGCCATTAATGTTTAAAACTCCCGAATTTTCCCTGCCTTTTCAAGTTTTCAAGTCCTTTCAAGATTTCCCGGACCAATAAAAATCCCCCAACTTTTCCCTGACCAAGAAAAATAATTTTCCAGGTGTTTTTCCCTGACCTAGGTGGTAGGTATATTCATCCATCTTCAGATATGCTTTATTAATTTTGAAGTGCTATGTCATGTAATCCATACGCCTGCGGTTTAGCATAAAAATCAGCGTGTCTTAGTTTGAAGTATAAACCTATATACTAGTCGACAAAGAATCGCATTTCAAAATATGAATTAGCATATTTCCAAAAATCAAACAACGTAAAACGATGTAGTATCAAGTCTTTATGCACCGAAGATGATGTCACATTGTATAACGAATGTTAAGCTTTGATTGTCTAATAGAAATGTTGAAATATCTGAATTGCGACGGTTCTTTTTTCCGACTGTTGTACACACGTTCTTCAATGTTATAGTAATTAACCTTCCGCGATCATATTATCAATTATAAATCCATTTTTAGCAAGTGTTTTACACATTTTTCTTGTCACACAGTACTGTATCATTTATTTCGCTGTCACGATGATTTTTTAATGTATTTTGTCCAGATTAGGTTTTCTTTTCCCAGAAGAAAGCCCAGGCTTCGGGGGAGGGGGTTGGGGGCTTTAAGGATTCAAGAGATTATTTATCCATGTGTTTAGATTAAAATATATGTTGTGACATCTCATTAGATCCCCTCTGTAAGGCGATTCTAATGAGATATCACAACGTATATTTCAAGGCAAAAAAGATATTATCCGGAAATAATGTATTTTCAGTGGAGATAGAGGGCGTTAGTAGGCTCGTTTCCTGTGACGTTACACGCCTGTATGGGCGTAACCTCACTTTTGGCATCAAACTCCGAGTGTTATTTTTTGTTATACAAAAAAGGAACAAAAATAGTGGATTTGAACATATGATACACTTTTTACATGCTACACAGAGTTTTAGATATTGTCCTCTTTATCAACCGTCACCTGTTAAAACCGTTGTGCTAAAACTTTCGAGCTTTAGAAACGTGTGGTTATCGGGCACAGAGCTACGTGGATACGGAAGATTTCGTTGATACCTTTGTTTGCGAAATGAAACGACTTCCAGGCCCGGATCCAGACCATCACGCACTGGTGGAGCTCCGGATAACTGGTTGTGCTTGGAGGTGACGAAATGTGTGCGTGTGTGTGTGGGGGGGGGGGGGGGGGGGAGCTTGAAAATATGTGACATAATTAGAGATCAGTTTGATAAGAATTTTTGTTATCATACCGGGCGGGTTAATAGGAGAGGCATATTTGAAATTATCAACTCACTAATCTGGTGGTTATAACATGTAAAGCATAAAACTTTTTATAAACCCATTTAACTTGGTATGGTATTCTAATCCATATACACGTAACTGTAAAATTGACAAAAGTGTATATAAGGCCAGGCGCCGCCTTATGCGGCGTCTGATCAGGGTTTACAGTTTTTTACCAAGATGTTTATGAGGCCGTAAACATTTATGACTTAAGCAGAACTCCAGATAAGAAAGGGTATTGAAGATAATTCAAAGATATTTTTCTTATTTCACAACAGAAACATACATTGTGACCCATCATTAGAACCGTCTCAACGAGACGGTTCTAATGATAGTCACAATGTATGTTTTTATGGAGAAATATGGCTAATTATCCCTAAATTATTTCTGTTACCCCTTCTTATCTGGAGTACTGCTTAAGTTAAGGGTGTTCTTACCGTCGTTGGAAGATATTTGATGACACCTGAAATACTCGTGCAGCATCCCGGAAGGCACGAGGGACTGATCTCGAACCGTGTACCTTACGTAGCTTAGCAGCTGATGAAAGAGTTCGTCTAGGTCTCCCACCTATCCCAGCAGCGGCACCAAATGCTGTCATGGCTAAAATAGAAAGTCTCAAATAGATGCGAATTTACATGTAACCATTAATGCCTAAAGTCCCATAAATATAAGAAAGGCAGGTGCAAAGACGCTCGGCGCCCCGTTACTGCGGCTATGGATACGTTCCGCTGAGGTGCGGGGGTAATGTCGATATGAGAATTGAAATATGATGCAAAGAAACTCAGTAATGCCAAGCTTTTCATGAAAGCAAGTCAACTTGAGATGGTTCAGAGAAGGGCAGTCAGGTTTGTCCAAAACGATTACAAGCGTACAAATAGCGTTACTGCCATGCGTTAGGCAACCGGATGGGAAAGCCTGCAACAGCGCAGAGACCATGCACGCATATGCATGGTGTGAAGTATAGTACACCGCATGGTTGAAATTCGTACTAAACCTTACCTCACCTCTCTATCAACCATAACTAGAGGACATGGCACGATTCAGACAAGTTATGACTGCATTCTCCGGCTACTAACATAGCTCCTTCCCCAGAACGATTGTGTTATGGAACCAACTACCACAAGCAGCGGTGAGCCAGTCATCGCTGGCAAACCTTCCAGAACCAGCTGGCCACCCTCGCAATCTAAACCAGCCACAGATGTTTTAGCAGCCGTTTTATCCTGTAATACAGTACCTGTTTTTATCCATGGCGCACAGGCCAACCCCACACTCGGAGAGAATACTCGGTTCTGAGGGAGGCAAATACTGACGATGATGATGATGAAGGGTGCTCAGGGGCAACAACCATCCCATTTCATGTTTGTTGGCTTTTAAGGGTTAATTGTGAACGCCTCTAAAAACAATTTCTTTCCTTTTCCTTCTGTACGACACAGCTAATAATATTCCATGTTTCGACTTACGTGGAGCAAATCTAACGCCGGGTCTTCTCATAGGTGTCCTCACACGAGAAGCGGTGTTTCGCCGACCCACTTCCATCTCGGCTTCTGCACGTGCACTCCTGGCTATTGCCGCAAAATCTTGTTGTGCCATGATCACGTGGACAAAAATACCCAATACAATCAAGGCAAAGATCAAAGAAATATTTGATGATCTGAACTTGGCTGTCCATGGTGGCATCTAGGGTAGAAAGAAATGTTTAACATAATAAAATGTAATAAAGAGCCGCGACACGATAAAACCAACAATGTGGATGTGCGCCCAGCGCAGACTCAGATCAGCCTGGGCATTCGCCCAGTCTGATCAGAGTCATCGCTGTCCACATGGAGGTAGCTTAGACCTTAGCTACCCTTTAAGCGATTAGTAAAGAGTCTTAGCAGAGTGGGCGGATATCCAGGCTGATCTGAGTCTGCGCTGGGTGCACGACCACTTTGTTGGTTTTCTCGTGTCGCGGCTCAATTATAATATTATTATGAATATTTTGAAATTTCTAAGTATTGGGGCAGATAAGTCTGAGCAGACAGTGTAGACACAGATCAGACTGTACCTTTAGGATGGATGGATGACTTGCGATTCTACTAATAATTAAAGGCCGTGTGCTTTAGAACCCCGTTTACCATAGAAAAAATCCACGCCTACATCGGTGTTTGAACCAGGGACCGCTAGTTCAGCAGGCCAGCGCTAAACCTACTGAGCTACCTTAGCTTCTGCACCTTTAGGACCAGTCTGCACTGTTCGCCATTCTTTACCTTTCGGACGCAGTATGGGTTAGTCGATTATGTACATGTATAGAAGGTGTATAGGAGTCTGGGAACATATGATTTACAGGTATATGCTGATATGAAAACAATGTATTATAATTGCTATCTCTCTTGTGTTGTTTTCGTGATTGTTCGTGATATCTGCCTGTAAGCAGGCTGAATTGTTTAATAAATCATGGTTTTGCTTACGTGGGCTTTAAATGATCCAAACCTTGCATATATAATGCGCCAAACCAAACCAGTAAAGCCCAAACAATAACAACAACGACAACAACAAAAAATGCATATAACACAAAATTCAAAATACAGGAGTCACAAGTTTCAAAGCCAGAACTCAAAAGGTCCTTTCACAAAACACAATGTCACATTTAGGATTCCGTAGAAACTCGTACCTTTATTTAGTTTAAATATGCCACGCCCGTCTGCCTTCGATAGCGTGTATTACACGACATTGCTTTCAAGACTACAAAGGACTTCTATGCTTAAGGCGTGAATTTTGCCCATGATTAAAAAGTTATACGGATCACTGACTCCTGCTTTGTATTTATGACTATGACATGTAAATTGCATGACAAATGAATTTTCAACTGTCTGTGTCTATGTAAAGTACGTTAAACATACGTTGACGTTGACGTCATTGTTGAGTGAGTGAGTGAACTCGGGTTTAACGTCCCACCAACAACGAGTTCATATGGAGACGGGACCTCGGTGTAAAGTCTCATCCGAAAGACCGGAGAAGCGGGGGGTCGATCTTGCGACCCCAGGATTGGTAGTCTGGAGTGTTATCCACTACACTACAGCCGCTCCTCGTCATTGTTGAGATAAATTGTGAATTATCCTCAAACTGATCGTTGAAATAATGATTTATTGTATACATTTCACCCTTTTTTGACTTACATTACTTACATAACAGACAACACTGGATAGTTTTGAGTATATGTATGTGACCTTGACCTCATTTCAAGGTCAAGGTTCACAATAAAATCCTTGAAGATCACAGTGCTACTGTTGACCAATCTTCTACTTTGGCTTACTGAGTATCATTCCCCCCCCCCCCCCCCCCCCCGTGACCCAGCTTCCCACTCATATATATTGCGTACTTGCATCGCATAAGTCTGCTGCATGAAGAAATGCTGGGTCACGGGGGGTGGGGGGGTGGGGAGGGAAGTACTTGTACTTTAATTATAGTGAAGCGGTCTATTTTGGCCGTTTCGACCGGAAGTGTAACGATGGTTTTGTATTTTTAAATGCCGGTCAGGCGTAACAAGAAGAAAATCATTGTTTCGTATTGTGATATGCGTGTATTTAGCATGCATTTATGACAAAAATGTATTGAATGAATGACTGGTTTCAATACTTTTATTACCTCAAAAGATGAGGTATGCGAAAATCTTGAATTTAGGGTAGGTAGGGTCAGAATGGATTATCTCCCCATGTCTTTGGGTCTGAATCGCAAATTATCTGATTTCATACGGTTTACATGTACATATTTGTGGAAGCTCTGCTAAGAAAAATTTGCACACTTTATACTTTTGAAAATTCGGACCAGTCGCGCCGGTATAATGGGGAAAATCCTCGCCTTAATCATAGAAGTCCTTTTAGAATTAATAAAACATGAACCATGCAGTCTGTTTTCTATGGACACACACCATGCATGAAGGTTACTTCAGTAAGTACTTTATTTGACAGCTAACTGCATAAGAGTTAGTTCTAAACATAAACAATTTGTTTTTTTGTTTAATTTAAACATATTTTATTGCCTAAATGATAAAACAAAGGTGTCAGGAAAGAAGTAATAAACAAAACGATAACAAATAGACAATCAGCTTCTATAAATGAAATATATCTCGAAAACATTATTCCGCGTTAAATTTACATGTATACATGGGCATTGTTCAAGAACAAGGCGGTAATTAAATACATACGTGAAGAATGAAAAAAAAAATAAGGAAAAAGGAAGAAAGAAAGAATTATTGAACAAGACAGAAAGAATTACGGAACAGATGAGATAAATGGAAATAATGAAAACTAAATAAATAGATAAATAAATAAATAATTAAAATGAAATATTATACATTAATTTGTCTTTCCGGACCGGACCATGTACTCACATATGTACATGTACAAAATGCTGATTATATCAATCCCGTAATTCTAGAAAACGTTATGCTGTTCTCACACCTTGCCGAATATCCTTGCGAACATAAAACATTGAAATGCGGTGCAAAATCGCCGAAAATAAATACTAAAAAAAGTAAGACCTTATGAATACTCTTCCGTACTTGACACTGGTGTATGCGCGAGTGAATGTACAATGTAAACTAAGTACAGATTATATTTTATTTTGTCCTTTGAGATCAGAGGATATATTCTGAGAAATCAGATTTTCTTTTCGGTTTAGAAAATCAGTCTAAGTCCTTAATTTTCAATCATTTGGGACGTTTTTGATACCAATCAGTCTTTGTTTCTCTTTGAATCTTCTGCGGCATTAAAATAAAATAAAAGTAACAGTATGTATTTCTCTGGTTTTCGTCGAAAGCCGAAACTTCGAAGTATGGTCCATGTTCCTTCCTTTGACTGTGTTCCGTGCCCTTGAAGAAACTCTTTAGATTTTAATTGCACGGTTCCGGGTGTTTCATATGATGAACTAGGGTCAAGTCAGGTAAATTCGGACAGCAAGTTAATTCGGACAGTGACATTGTTTCCTTTATATGTCAGTTATTTGGAATTAAAACAAAATTAACTGGGCAAACAGTCAAAGTCCTGATGAGACGGCTCACTATGATTTTCACTGTTTACAATGGTATCTCCGAATTTAACCGCTGTCTGGAGTTACCCGGACTGGACCCTGCCTGGATACGAGCATTTTATATGGGGGAAAAATCTTATGGCTACGTAATTGTTGAGTGTTTAAGTTGGTTACTTACCCGATTGAAACAAAGGAGGCGAAATGTAAGAACTTATATTTTCCATGATTTATATAATCAGACGTTCGTCCAATCCGAAATACTCTATATTTGCATTAAATTTTCGCTAGGTTGGCCAGAAATATGAAATTAAATGTTGTTATGTGTTTATTTTTGTTTAAAATCCTCTATTAAATACCATATATGAATGCCATACGAACGCCAACAAACAAAATGATGATATTTGTCGTCCCAAGAATAGAAACGCCGGTTTACTTTAAGAATGCTGTAATGCATCCAAAAGATGCAGATCGAATGGTAAACAGTGTAGACTCTAATCAGACTGAACTTTTAGGAACAGTCTGCTCTGGATCTGCACTGTTTGCTCAGACCTACATGTTCAAATACTTAGGATTTTACGCTACTCAATATTTATCTAGAAATAAGGCTTGAATGAATGGATGACTTGCGATTTGACGTCCTTTTAAACAGAATTTTAGTCATATCAGGACAATGGGAGGGTGATGATGAAAGGCTGTATGCAATGTAACCCTGTTTACCGTCGGGAAGATTTAGGCCTACAGCGGGTCTAAAACTCGGGACCGCTAAATCATAAGCCAACGCTTAACCTACTAAGCTACTGATTCCTTAAGGCATGATTGAATAAACCCAAAAGTGTTCTTTTTTCTGGAAAAACAAAACAAAAGAACAAATAAATACATAAATAATAATAAAAAAAGTAAAATAATACACGCCGGTCAGTGCACATTGACCTTGCTTTTAACTTTTCATTTTCAAAAAATGCATGTTTCTAGCCATAAAATTTAATGGACTTAATATATCATTGCTCATTTCGTTTAAGATTATAAATGGGCTTTGCATCCGTAGATTTAAATTCATTTTTACCAAATCTATCAACGTTTTTGAGACATTTTTGACATAAACCAGTGACAAAAATTTTATACAAAAACATGAAAACATCAGCTGGGAATCGCTTGTATTCAATGAATTACCAAAAGTAAAATGGCACCTGAACATCCACAGCTAATTTTTGCAGAATAATGCATTTTTATAATGTTAACAATATGTGAGAATTTCAGCTGTATACATCTATGCGCCTGCACTTAATTTGATACATAATTAAATAAAATAAATAAATAAATAAAAAACAAAAAGTCGCAGTTTCTTGGACATTTTTTCTGGTATGCCCACATCTCAGCTCATAGACACAATACAAGTATGAGCCACGACACGACAAAACCAACAAAGTGGCATGTGCACCCAGCGCAGACTCAGATCAGCCTGGTCATCCTGGTCATTTGTCCAGTCTGATCAGAGTCTTTGCTGTCCGTATGGAGGTAGATTAGACCATAAGCTACCCTTTAAGCGCTTAGCGAAGAGTCTGGTCAGACTGGGCAGCTGCCCAATCTGATCTGAGTTTTAGCTTGGCTCACAACCACATTGATGGTTTCCTCGTGTTGCGGCTCATATTATTTTGTCATGATTGTGGGCTTTCTTTTTCCCAGTGAGAACAAAGGGATTCATTTGGTACACATTCTGTTTTGATCCATTGAAATTAGCGTCTCTTCACCTGCAATATTGAGTTGATGGGGTATCTGGACAGGCCTTGAACAGTACACATCTGTTTAGCAGGGCTGTACAACTTATTTGTGCACCAACAAAAACCTATTATCAAGTGCTCTCTAAAGCTGTATTAACTGTCATGGTTACTTAGTATTTCTTGATATACAAGGGTTGATCCAGAAGTAATGTCACTGTGCCCAGTGCGCGCTTATTCATGGTGGCATTATTGTAAAAGTTATATCAAGCTGCACTGTAATTCAATTCCGATTAACAGAATAAATATAAGGTTGGAATCTTTTTCTGTTCAAAGTATATGGGCGTTCAAAGTATGCCACCGACGCCATCACGCCGCACGTTAAAATAACGTTAATTACACGAAGTATGATTTTCAAAGGCAATCAAAAATTAAAATCAAACTAATGCGCAAAATCAGATGAAAATCTTATATGATGAAGAAATGTATTTATGCCACCTACTACTGAAACTATTATACTGTCCTTGCAGTTTAACGTTCCCTAGTTAGGGCTAATGCATGTTACTGTCGAGTGAAAAATGTTAATTTCTGACAAACGCGTCAGCGCATAGTTATGCGGTTTTATCACAAATTAGGAATATCACCATTAAAGACTCTAGAGCTGTTTAATTAGACATGCGATGATATAACGGCGACTATGAGGCTTATGTTAAGGTGCAATCAGCGCAATAGTGATGCAAATGAGTCGTTAGAGGATCATTTGGAAGACATTTATGTTCAATGTCAGACAATAACGTAACTCTTGTTTAGACCCCATATATGAAGATCGATGTTCTACAATTCGAATATTGTGTAAATTCTTGAACATGAACCGCTGGACTGATCAAGTAATATTGAAGGAACAGACAGACATGGGTGAACAGACATTAGTGCTATGCTGGAAGAACGAAGATGCTACTTTGGACATGACACAATATCGAAACTTCGTCTGGAACATCAAGAACGTCATTGACGTGCGGTGCGTGTCGTTACCATGCCTCCTGTCTATCTCGATATCTTCATAACTCTGCTCAATAATTTAATGACATTTTCAGACCATGACGCAAATAGATTAAACTATTTTGATATGAATTTCTGTTGCTTTTTTTTTCATTCTGCACGATTTTATAGCTGCAGTGACATTACTTCAGGATTAACCCTCGTATATATATACTGAGAGACTTTAGAAACCACCAATTTGTAGCTTTGGATATGCTAGAAAAATGAATTTTTGTTTCATACAGCCATCAACTATTGTAATTTTGGTTTATTCCAATTTTAACCGGGAACACAAGCTTTCAAACTGAATGCAAAATTTGGCTTTAGAATATTCCTAAAGGGAGATAAATTCGCATTAATCCAATGATGATTGAAGCGTGATTTTCAGTTTGCTGCAACTTCGTAACTGCTGATCAGATTTCAATGACATAAAAAGCAGAGGTTATTCATTGTTCATGCTTTGTGTTCTCTTTTTATCGGTTGCATTTCTTTCTTTTCAACGTCATTTTGCAAAGATTCAATCTTTTTGCACAAAAACCGGAAGTGAACGTAACGGACAACATTTGAATAATCAAATTTGCTTGGGACTGGTACATTAAGACATACTCTCATAGCCTGGGTAGGTATACCATCAATTGGTCGGCGTTTAAGTCGGGTATCTCCCAAGGTTTAACTGTACCCTATTTTTTTTTTTAAAAAATCCAATTTTCGAACATCGATAAATCACTTTTTTCAAGGATCTTTGCCATTGTTTCATTGTTTTTACAGTGTGTGGTATTCACTCAGATGCATAAACATTAAAATTCGACAAAATGTGATTCGTTAAAATTTTATGCGAAAAAGTAACCAAATTTCCATTTTCTCGAAATTTTCATGCATGGTTGCACACCCTCTGTAAGCGTTTGCAGACTTAAAAAACTCAACAATGCTAACTCGCATGAGTGCTCAAACGTTTCCAATATTGCAAACTCTGGGTAAAATAACATGATATACAATGGTGCGTTTTTAAAGTCCCTCAGCGTATAAAATTTCGGAAAGGCTTAGATAACCCGGCATTAAATGATTGCAGATTTATTCCCCCCTGATATTACTTATGCAGCTACTGGGCTCAAGCGGCGAACCACTGGGTAAAGGGTTTCAAAATTTCATATATGAATTGATCATGATAAACGAGCAGCCGCGTATGTTTTTTTTCAGCTCCGTCAAACTTGTGCTTTCAGAGTTATCTCCCCTGTGTCAAAAATATTGTTTCCAGGATATCGCAAAAAATGTTTTAGGGAGGACGATGAAATTTAGTTTACACGTTAATTGTGAAACATGCAAGAAGTGATTAAGTTTTGGGCTAATTCTGTAAAAATCTGACCGTGTTACGCCCCTTGTTTGACTTTGACATTTTTTTTTACTTTTCAACCGCTTGACCTAGGAAATTGATTTTTGGTATATTGGTAATTCTTGGTGTGTAAAATATGTTGGCAAAGACCAAATAACTTTGCATTTAGTAATTATGGAGTTGTTCACCCTGATCGCCAGTTCCTGTACAACTACTGGGCTCAAGAACCACGGGGTATATGGTTTTGAAAATTCATTAATGGATAGATCAGGAAATATGAGCAGACCTGTATGTTCTTTGCTTTAGCTACATCAAACGTTTAGAGTTACCTTCCCTGTGTTGAAAAGGAAAGGAAGTCTTGTTACCACGATACCTCAAAAAGTATTTGAGCTAGGATGGTGATATTTCATATACATGGTGAAATATGCAAAAACTGATAAAAGGTTTTGCAAATTCTGTTAAAAATGCCAGAGTTATGCCCCGTGTTTGAATTCGGCATTTTTACATCTAATTGGGAAGCTGATTTTTTGTATATTGGTAGCTCCTTATGTACTAAAAGGTTTAATAAAAGTGAAGTAACTCTTCGTTCAACAATTCAGTTTTTCTAATAATAGCCAGTACTTAGCAGCTTCTTGGCTGGAGAATCACTGGACGTTGGGTTTTGAAATTATGACTAGATTGTAAAAAAAATGAGCAGACCTGTACTTTTTGCTGGTTTTGTCATGTCGCGGCTCAAATACTTAATCCCAATTTATTTGTATGTTGTTTGATCCAGTGCCGGGTTAGAAGTTCACGCGGACCGAATAATTTGTTTTTTTAACCATAACAGAACACAGATGAGGGTCTGGCGCGTGTACAACTGATGCGCCCCATGCCTCGGTAATTCATTACTGACCGTTCCAAGTGTACGTGTAATATTGATATCACTGTTGTGCTGTCCGCATATCTGTAGTCTTCTAGCAGTTTAGTCACCTATCGTCTGCCTACTTTCTTTTCTGTTTTTGACTCAAAATAGGAAACAGGTAAATAGAAATAGTCAACAATAACCAAATTTAAACTACTGAAATTTGTACATCCCAAGTCGGAACCACAATTGTTTGAAAAACTTTACGAGGAAGAGCATAACTTCTACTGGAAAAATATATTATACGTACTAAATAAATATATAATAAATAAACACACACACACACACACACACACACAAAAAAAAAACAACAACAACAAAAACACATGAAAGCCTTTGTGACACAATAGGTCTGAGAATGTGATTCTTAATTCCTTGCCAGAGAGTAAAGAATACAAAAACATTACCTTCAGTGTAGTTTATACCTAACCAAATTTAAACTACTGAAATTTGCACATCCCGAGTCGGAACCACAATTGTTTGAAAAACTTTATGAGGAAGAGCATAACTTCTACTGGAAAAAATATATTGTACGTACTAGTCAACCATGAACTTACGGCACTAGCCCTAAGTGCTGGGACACCTTGGCAAGAACAAACAGTGTAGACCCATATCAGATTGCTCCTACAATGAGCTGTTTGACATTCCGTCTATAGTTTATAAGCCTTTCTCGACGGTAAACGCGCGCACTTAATCATTTCAGAATTATACTCACAAGAATTAAATATGATACCCCAGCATTTAGTATGATTACCCAACGTAGAAGTAGACCGCGACGGTCTATCAATGCAAGTAATTAACATTCATCACACTAAACAATTGTTTGTTGTAAATAAAACGGTTGTGTCTGTTACAAACCGGCGCGATATTTCTTAATTAGCAATTTTCCCGGAAAGTGATATTTTATTTTATTCAAAAGTTGCAATAAAATCAATCAGCTGGATACCTTGAGTGACTCTCCATCAGTAAATATAAATAAATAACATGGAAAAGCATCTGATCAAGGTGTCACAAAGGCCTTGATCTCGGTTACATCAGTTGTCTGTTGACATTTAAGAGAATTATTTCTTATCATATTTCTTTGCAATGGACTATTTCATCATTATTTTTTTTCTGTCTGTCTACCGGACAGAATACGTTTGCGCGACTTTTCCGAAAATTTCATTTGCGCGACCCATACGAATGCGCACATTTTTAGCATACGAAAGCGCGACTTTCTTTTCCTTCAAATGCGCGAGGCTTTTTTCTACGAATGAGCAACTAGTTTAGTTCATTAAACTTCGGATATTTCGATGTTCCATAGTGTACCCCTTCCGTAAGACATAAAATATATTCTATCTGTAAAGAAAATATTGTCTTTTAGTTTAAACTTTATTTTCTTTGTATATACAGATACATTTACCAACACTTCTGGAACACAATATTTTATACAAATGGGATTCAGAAGAAAGTCAATTGACTTTTTTCAAATCTGTATCCCAATCTTGCAATAAAAGTAACGCTTATATAAAAAGTGATTTGAAATTACAATAAACACAGTTAATACAAATATGGAGAATCATCTTGAGTTTGAGATGTACAAGTCGTCAAGGTGAGATAAATAAAAAAATGATACACACAAAATAGGTTTGAATCAATACAAAAATAAATCAAATTTAAGTATATGAATTTCACCGTCATAAATGAATTGGGCTATATTTACGGGTCATCAAGGCCAGTGACAAAAAAAAAAAAAAAAAAAAAAAAAAAAGAAAAAAAGAAAAGAAAAAAAAATAGTATGTAGAAGACTGACGCCTTGTTTATTTAAGGAGTGAAAATGCATTAAAACACACTAGCTGTAAAGATGCACACTCAATTAATTTGAAAAAGCTTAGTTTTAGGACAAAGTTTTGAACAGCCAGAAAAATATCTTTGTTTTGTTCCGTGGAAAGTTCGTCATTACCAAAATTACCATATTTTCTTTTCATCCTCCTCTGCATGATTTAATTATGGTCAAAATTCCCTCCTAATACACTTATAGCTTCTAAGTCCATTTTACATCTTGAACTGCAGCTCTTTTTCACACGTCTCCACAAACTTGTGGTCTTTGTATCATTCTCCAATTTAAAATTATCAATTAAACGTCCAGGTTTTCCCCTGTTAGTTAAAATTTTTTAAAAGTAAAAATTTAAAGCTGCCATTTCAAATGTAGGACGAGAAGGAAGATTATCAAACACTGCAATAAATTGAGTGCGTGAACTGTAATCAGTCTGAGTAAAGTATTGCCAGATTTAGACGTAATTTCGACTTATCCAACCTATCCGCGGATCTAGATGAAATTTCGAATTATCCAGCCTATCTGCCTACCTAGGTGAAAGTCGCGCAAACGTAGGCATATTTTCGGGGTAAAAAGTCGCGCAAATGTATGCTACAAAAAGTCGAGCAAACGTAGGCATTTCTAAGGTATAGTCGCGCAAACGTGCTGCTCCCTGTCTACCAACCTGTTTAGTGTGCATTGACCATGCATTTTCTCCCCTCTTGTTTTTTTCTCCATCACTGCCATCAAACTGGTCACTGCAGCTCAGTTCAGTACTGATAAATAATCCGCATCATGTGACTTCCATTTTGTTAGGTGATTTTCAAATCATCCTTATCATTTACACCGGGTCTATGAGGGCCTCACTATTGGCTGTATGGGTTGGGTAATCTCCATAGATGGATGATGTGACAAGCGGAGGCTCTGATCAGAGCCTTTGCTTGTCACAAATGCCATATTGTTTGAAATCACATGATGTGGCTCAAATGCGAGTGTACTCTACGAGTGTCTACATTCGCGGGTAAGGGAAACACCCCTAACAACAACATGCGTCATCGGCAAGTGACGTATTTTTTAAATTACACCATTTCAATTAGTCCAGTGTTCGGAATTTTCCCATAAATCTTGTAGATTTCAAAATCTTCGAAAAGCCACTTGGTGCACCAAATATGGCAATGGAAGACTAATCTTACTACATGGAAATCAGCTTCTGACATTCAGTTGATTTTGCAAACAGTTTGACCAGATATGCTTCAAGCTATATTCTGATGTATTAAAGTCAAAGTATTTCCGGATTCTACAACATTTTATGAAGTCACTTCCATATTGAAATATTGCCCTTTTTAGAATGCATTTGGTGCATGCAGTCTTTTCTTGAAAAGAGATTTGTTGGTCTATTCCGAATAGATGATTGTCCGAATAGGTGTTATTTGATCAATTAGTGACGCATCGTATGACGTAGGTTGTTGCCCTTGGGAAAGCTCTGTTGCAAAGAGCTGAGATATAGATGCTGTTTTAAAGACCTGTAATTCGTAACCATTGCTTTATGTGAGTAAACAGGCACAAGTGTTTCCCAAAGCTAGTCATGTTTAATACTTAACTGAACTTTTCCCCCAGATTTGGCTATAGAACGAGTTAAAATAAATGGAACCATTGATTTAGGTTTATTTAAATGAACGATATCATGAACTCCTGACCATGGTCAAGACACGGAAACTAAGATGGTTTGGCCATGTCTCAAGGCCTTCTAATCATCAAAAATGGATGTGTTTGATATCCAGAAGTCTCCAAATTGGCTATATTTGTCACTTTTGTCGTTCATATCTATTATTTTCTGTTCTATTCTATCGGGTAACCTTGAAAGGTAGTGGGGGCAAATCAGATGACTTCGAAACAATCCCTTTCCACCTTGTCCTGTTTTCAGCTGGCAAAGTCCATTCCTGTCCATTCTTTCATATTGTCTTCCCGCCTCTTTTTCTGTCTACCGCTTTTTTATGCCCCAACTTCGAAGAAGTTGAGGGGGCATATTGGTTTGGGCCTGACTGTCCGTCCGTCCGTCCGTCCGTCTGTACGTAACATTTTAGGGGTGGTCTATTATTCAAGAACCGTAATTCCTAGGCCCTCAATATTTTATGGGTGGGTAGACCATTAAAAATTAGCAGATCCGTATTTTTTTTCTTGTCCGTCGGCCTTGTACTTACAGAGTTATGTCCCTTTTTCAAAAAATTAAATGAAAGTTTGTTCCCAAAATCCTGGGAGAACCATTGGAGCTAGGATACTCATATTTGGCATACAGCTAGGGACTAAGGTGTAGATTACTAGAATAACTTTTGGGCTGATTTTGTAAATATTTGACTGAATTGTGCCCCTTTGTTAACTTTGGCATTTTCCCAACTTTTGAACCGTTTGACCTAGAGACCTGATTTTTGGTATACAGATAGTATTTGATGTGTCGATCATTCTGATGATAGTTACGTTATGTTGTATTCTTTATTGACAGAGTTATGCCCCTTTTCTTATTTGTACAAAACATTTTAGGGGTGTCTATTATTCAAGAACCGTAATTCCTAGGCCCTTGATATTTTATGGGTGGGTAGACCATTTAAAATCAGCTAACCCATATTTTTTTCTTGTCTGTCGGCCTTGTACTCACAGAGTTATGACCCTTTTTCAAAAAATTAAATGAAAGTTTGTTCCCAAAATCCTGGGAGAACCGTTGGAGCTAGGATCTCATATTTGGCATACAGCTAGGGGCTAAGGTGTAGATCACCTGATTAACTTTTGGGCTGATTTCGTAAATATTTGACTGAAATGTGCCCCTTTGTTAACTTTGGCATTTTTCCAACTTTTGAACCGTTTGACCTAGAGACCTGATTTTTGGTATACAGATAGTATTTGATGTGTCAATCATTCTGATGATGGTTACATTATGTTGTGTTCACTATTGACAGAGATGCCCCTTTTCTTATTTCTACAAAACATTTAGGGATGGTCTATTATTCAAGAACCGTTACTCCTAAGCCCTTGATAATTTATGGGTGGGTAGACCATTAAAATTAGCAGACGCGTTTTTTTTCTTGTCAGTCGGCCTTGTACTTACAGAGTTATGCCCCTTTTTCGAAAAATTAAATGGAAGTTTGTTCCCAAAATCCTGGGAGAACTGTTGGAGCTAGGATGCTCATATTTGGCATGCAGCTAGGGGCTAAGGTGTAGATCACCTGAATAACTTTTGACCTGATTTCGTAAATATTTGACTGAATTGTGCCCTTTTGTTAACTTTTGCATTTTTCCAACTTTTGAACCTTTCGACCTAGAGACCTCATCTATGGTGTACTTAAAGTATTTGATGTGTTAATCATTCTGGTGAAGGTAAGGTTATTTATACATTTTTAACTGACCTTGTTAGGGTCAGGCATATAGTTGGGGGCATAGTGTTTTACAAACACATTTTCTAGTTTCTTTTTCCTTTCACTGTGTCCAGTAGTATAGTCTTTGCTAAACCATTAGACTCAAATACTATTAGAAAAGGACGTACAATCGCGAGTCATCCATCCATCCGGTGATCGGACATTTCGGTCGCGGACATTTCGGCCTAGGACGTTTCGGCCTAGGACAGTTCGGCCACGGACATTTCGGCCACAGAAATTGTCAAGGGTGGACATTTCGGCCTTTATCCAAAAATTACTTTTTATAATTAAATTAAGTACTCATATGAGTAACTTAAAGCTAATCTTATGAAGTCCAATGATTTGTTGTTGTTCTCTTGATGTTTTATGGACCTTCAACAGCTGTAAGCTCATTTTGAGCATTTCAAGGCCAAAAACACTGTGAACAACTATTTCAGCTACTTGAATTAGGGCCTGATATGATATTTGGTTAATTGTTTTGTTAGGTTAATAGCCCTTAAATACTTTTAAAGTCATTTTGAGCATAATCTGGCACATTTGCCATCCCCACTCATGGGCCAGTGTGGCCTATATCATTCATGTGATGCCTATAATAACTTTATATGCAAACATATGACTGATGAATCTGTGGTGCACCCATTTTTGACTTTAAGAGATATGATTGGAGTTATTCTGAGCCCAATCACATATTCTTGTGCCATGTGTGTAACTTCAAATTATTTTCATTTTTCAGATTTGGCCGAAACGTCCATGGCCGAAATGTCCGTGGATGAAATGTCCGTGGCCGAACTGTCCTAGGCCGAAATGTCCTAGGCCGAAACGTCCGTGGCCGAAATGTCCTACATTCATCCATCCACCCATCTATGTATGGTGTTACGAGATAAAGGCTGACCGTAAAGTTACTCAGATGGAACGTTTATGACGGATCAGTTTATGATTACTTCCTGACTGTGTTGTTTGTTTGCATTCATTTTTGCATCATATTTGATCAACTACACGAGATAACTAACAAAATGGTTGTGCGCCCAGCGCAGACTCAGATCAGCCTGGACATCGGCCCAGTCTGGTCAGACTCTTACCTAACTGCTTAAAAGGTAGCTAAGGGTCTAAGCTGCCCAGGCTGATCCGAGTCTGCGCTGGACGCACAGCCACTTTGTTGGTTTTCTTGTGCTGCGGCTCATTTGACAAATAATATGTAAAATGCGGTTAATGTTATGTCATTGAAATTGTAATATACATTTGTTAATCGTGGTGGCGAATTAATTATCTAACCAAACAATAAAATTGTTTGTAGGTGTCAGATGTGGTGACGGCATCTTTGCTTCAACTTACAAGGCCCCATCAACTCCCCTAGGCAACATCATATAGCTTAGTATTGATGTTGACACAATGACTGAACTGCGACACGACACAACAAACCAAGTGGCATGTGCGGCCAGCGAGCGAAGGCTCAGATCAGCCTTGGCATCAGGCATGGATGCCCAGGCTGATCTGAGTCTTCGCTGGGGGCATATGCCACTTTGTTTGTTTTCTCGTGTCATGGCTCATTTCATCAGCGTCACCATGGGCGATGACACATGTACGGCGTTGTTTCGACGCTGCATGCACTGGGCATCTGTTGTCTAGTCACGGCACGGAGCGCTGACGCTAAATCACTGGGACTCTAACCGATGTAGCTCTACTAAAGGCAGACCAGGTTTCCTCTTCTCCTTCCCACCCCCTAATGTCTCTGCCCACGTTTGGAGGGCATAAGCTCGACATAAGTGGAACATTCTTGAAAGGGCCATGAAGCTCATAGATGAAAATAATAATACTAAATAAAATGAATAAGTAAAATAAAAACTGGAAAATACTTATATCGTTACCGTCTCTAGGATAAAAAGAAAATGTAAGACAAAAGAATCCACCCACCCTCGTGTGCTTAAATATTGGGACTCCTGAAAACCAATAATTTCATATTTGGGACAAACGGAAAATTAATGGTTTAAGGTGTCCCAATATATAAGCACATTCGGCTATCATGTTTGAAGGTTCACTGGGGCCACTTTTTCTCTCGACTGATATGACATTATCATTTTTTCTGCACTTCTTTTTAAATGCAGATTGATCACATGGTAATTGTTTTCTGACAGCTATTAGATCACCGGCGGAATAAAGCCTGCCTTAAGGTGTACGTGTTAGTTTTGCAGCCACTTCTTAAAGGGAGGCGATTTTTGTGACTTCCTTGTTAGTCTAATTGGGTCAGAAAATCCTTACAAACATGTGTACACTCATAACCCATTTATGCCTAGTGTCCCAAAAATAGGACAAAGGCAAACAGTGCAGACCCAGGTAGGACGCCGCAAAACGCGGCGTCTGATCAGGGTCTACACTTTTAGCGTAAGACAAATCGGTATTTCTCCTCAATTGATTGATTATCAATGATTTGTTGTTTTACGTCCACGGTAAACAGCTATAATCATGTCGGGACGGTCAATTAACCTTACCACATTATTCCTGGGCAGGCTTAGACCTCCTAAGCGGTTAACCACTATTAAGTGCACATACTTTCGCCAGTAACTGACAACTGCCCTTCTGGAATCAGCGGAAGGAGAAACGAAAGTACGTGGCCAGACCTGGTATCGAACCCAGGACCTCTGACTTATAAGTCAGGTGCCCTACCGACTGCGCTACGCGGCCCAAAATACAACAAAAGTTCTAGAAATAAACAAAAATGACATTTAATTAAACCCTTAAATGACAAATGGGCTCATCCAAAGGACCAATATATACAGATAGAAGAGTCCACAGGGCATTAATGGGGTAAAGGAAAGAATATTCTCATAGAGGAGCAATTGTTTTCTACTATGAGGTCGCCTCCATTGAGAAGGGCTGCAAAACTGGAAATTATTAATAGCAGCGTTGTTTATTACTTACCCTGAAAGTTTATCTCCGTCAACCTTAAGACATACGAAACAGATTTGAGCCACGACTCGAGAAAACGAACAAAGTGGTTGTGCACCCAGCGCAGACTCAGATAAGCCTGGGCATCACCCAGTTTGGTCAGACTCTTCGCTAAGCCCTTAAAGGGTCGCCTAGGGTCTAAGCTACCGCCATGCGGACAGTGAGGACTCTGATCAGACTGGGCGGATGCCCAGGCTGATCTGAGTCTTCGCTGGGCGCACATGCCACTTTGTTGGTTTTCTCGTGTCCCGGCTCATTTGTAATTTGAAGAATTATGTCATGATGTTTTCCCGTTATGGTTTTATTTTTTGCGATGTTTTGTTTGCATGCAACACTGGGCGACAAAATCTTTAGAAAAAAAATCCACTCTTAAATTAAAGCATTTGGTACATGTAGGAGCAGTATTTTTTTTTACTTGATCTCCCATTAAAACGGAGGCAAAAATGGAAAAAGCAGAACGGCTTCCCCAGAAAATGTATTTCTTTCCACTTTTAAACATACAACACTAAGTTGTAATTGAAGAACTATAAAAAAAAATAAAAGGTAAAGGGTGTAAAAAATACAAGGTACAGGCATTAAATAGATGGTAAAAATACAATGTAAGACAAGGATCCCATTTATTGTCTCGCTGTTGCGTAAATTCATTGCTCAACGGGGAACCAGACACGAAAGCCGTATTTTTAATGAGAGACCCGCCATTTGGTTAAAAAAATCAAATTTACAAACAAACAAAAAATCAAACAAAATTAAAAACACCTTGTTCCTCCTTTTTGCCAGTTAAATAACACAAAAAGCACTCCAACCGACATATTATCATCAATTCTGAAGGATGCACTGTTTTTATAGCGATATGCGCTTCGACGAGTTTTACCACTCAAGCCCGGATCCAGACCACCACACACTGGCGGGGATCTTGATAACTGGTGGAGCTGGGAGGTACCAAGATGGATGTGTGTTGGGGCGGGGAAGTGGGCGGGGGAAGGGGGCTTGAAATATGACATAAGTAGAGATCGATGTGATGATAATTTTGCCTTGAAGTATATGTTGTGATATCTTATTATAATCGCCTCGCCGAGGCGATTCTAATGAGATGTCACAATATATATTTCAATCTAACCACATGGAAAAATTATCTCAAACCGCATCAGATACTCCTATTATCTTGAGGTCTACATATTATACATAACACAGAGACCTGGATGGCGGGGCTGAAGCCCAAAAGCCCACCCCCTGGATCCGGGGCTGACCACTAGTAGGGCTATGGAGACTTTAAAGGACAGAATTTGCTCATAGATAAGCAAATCATATTCATTAAGACTATACCTCTTTTTGGAAGGGTTACACTGTAAAAACATTCAGTAGATTTTACGGTAGAATGACGGGCAACCAGCTGCCAGTCCGTTTCCTGTAATTTTTACGGTCGCCCGTAAACATTTGCAGCACACAGAATATGATAGGATACAATGTAAGACAGGTCTTGTTTTATAGCCCTTCAACAATAATTAGGCATTTTTGGGAGCGGTCAGTCAATATGACACTACCATATCGAGATTTTTACAAATGTTCTACGGGCAGACGCCTTAAACAGAAAAATAATGGTAAATGAACTGTGCAGGGTCCGAGGTTTTAAAACTTGAGTATAATTTCAAACTCAAAGTAAAGCACACTGATTGGCTGCTTCCGAGCATGTGCTCAGGAGCAGCCAATCAGTGTACTTTATTTTGAGTTTAAGAATGTACTCAAGTTTTATAACCTCCGGACCTGGTTGTCTAAGGGAATTACCAGAAAGGTTACAATAAACATGAAAATGTACCCATACACCTTGAACCATTTAATTCCTTTTAGGGGAGAGTCGGGTAACTTCGGACAGGCGGGTAAATTCGGACATACCATTGCAAACAGTGAAAATCCAGATGAGACGGCTCATAATAATGAGCCGTCTCATCAGAATTTTCATTGTTTGGACAGTTATTGTTTTGTTTTAGTTCCAGACAACTGACATATAAAGGAAAAAATGTCACTGCCCGAATTTACCCGCTGTCCGAAGTTACCTGACTCTCCCCTATTGCACAAGTGATGTCATCTTTAATGGTATGCCGCCGTAATAAAATAATAACTGAGCCGCGACACGGCAAAACCAACGTAGTGGCATATGCGCCAATCGAAGACTCCGATCAGCCGGGCGTCCGCCCAGTCTGATCAGAATCTTTGCTGTGCGCTTAAAGGGTAGCTAAGGGCCTTAGCTTCTTCCATGTCGACAGCGAAGATTCTGATCAGACTAGGCGGATGCCCATCAGTGGCGGATCCATAGGGGGTTCGAGGGGTTCAAACGAACCCCCTTTTCAGCCTAAATTATTTCATTTTCATGGGGAATTTCAGCAAAAATTGGTCGAACGGCGGAAATCGAACCCCCCTCAGATAAATTCGAACCCCCCTATCCAAAATTCCTGGATCCGCCCCTGGCCCATGCTGATCTGAGTCTTCGCTGGGCGCACTGGTCTCTTTCTTGGTTTTTATCATGACGCGGCTCACTGATTTGATGCACATTTGAAGTACATGTATGCAAATAAAGGTGACATGATACCCTTTCATGATTTTCCGTATTTGTTTTTCAAAGGGAGGTAACGTTCGGGGTTACTATTTACTTTCGTGAAACAGTCAATCTCGATATCTCATAGTCGAAATTCATTATAAACTACCGATATCTCAAAGAAAATTTTCTGGTTCCAGAAACGGTACTTAGAGATGCCTGTAGTTTGAGATATCTGGAGTTGAAATATAAAGAAAAACAGGAAATGCGTCAGAACTAAATTGTTTGACACGACATTAATTGATTGATTGATTTGGATTTAACGGCCCTTTCAGACAGTATTTCAGTCTATATCGGGCTGTCTCCCAGAGAGAGGGAGAAAGAAGAGAAATGACAGACGAGAGAAAAATGTCCAAACAACCCCACCCGCACCTACTGCAAGCACAGTAGGACCTTGCCCTACTATTGTTAGCCCCGGCACTGGAAGTTATACCCAGCACCATCGCACCACCCAGCCACCCCATTTGACACGAGAGGATGGTTTCAAATATCAGTGTTTGAGATGACGAGAGGATTGTTTCAAATATCAGTGTTTGAGATCACGAAAGTCAACTGTACATCATATTGAGCTATCAACTATATACAACTTCTCAAATGTTTCAAGAATACGTTAAAGGTGTCGAAGTACCCGAATCATATATGAGCCGCGACACGAGAAAACCAACAATGTGGTTGTGCGCCCAGCGCAGACTCAGATCAGCCTTGGCATCCGCCCAGTCTGATCAGAGTCTTCCCTGTCCGCATGGAGGTAGCTTAATCCTTTAGCTTTCCTTTGAGCACCTAACGTAGAGTCTGGTCAAACAGAGTGGATGCCCAGGCTGATCCGAGTCTACGCTGGGCGCACAACCACATTGTTGGTTTTGTCGTGTCACGGCTCAATTATATAAAGCCAGTATTTTATTTTTATTACTGACCATTCCAAGGCGGCACTTCTGTTGGCTTTGTCAGTTTTCGATTACTGTAGTATTTGACTTGTTATTACTTAGAATAGCCTCGAGGCCATTTTACCCCGTGGTAAACTATGTACATGTATATACAAGGGCTGTTACCAAACGAAAAAGAGTCATAGTTCCCAAACGATCTGGTCATCGTGGCTTAACAATATTTTTAGCCACGATGACACCTTTTTCGTTTTGTAACAGTCTCTTTTTCGTTTTGTAACAGCTGCTTAGAAACATAGTTAACCAGGTGTGCATTTGCCGGGAAAGAGCTTACCCCTACGTTTTTGCACTTGTCTAATATTTTTTGGGTGTCATCGGTATTGGGCCAAGACACAACAAACTCAGATCAGCCTGGGCATCCACCTAGACTGATCAGTCTTCGCTGTACACTTGGAGGTAGCTTAGACCCTTAGGTACCCTTTAAACGCTTAGCGAAGATTCTGACTCGGCGGATGCCCAGGGTGATCTGAGTCTACGCTGGGAGCACAACCACATTGTCGGTTTTCTCGTGTCGCGGCTCAATTATGTTTTTTTTTTCATTTGGTGCTTAAGGCAGGATGTACTAAATGAATGTGCACGATTTCTGATGACTGCCGTTCCATCTTCTTTGTAAACCAGAGACACGTTTACAAATATATATGCACTAAAAAATCCATAGATTTTAAGGTAAAATAAAAGGCAGCCAGCTGCCATTCATTTTCCCCGGGTTATTTTTGCGGTCTTCCGTAGACATTTGCAGGAATCAACACACAGAGTTGGGCAGAAATGGGAAGGTATTGCTTTGGTAATATAGCCCCTCCACACTCTAAAAGCATTTCCGAGTGTGATTACTTAACTTAGCCTGAACATATAGAGGTTTCCACAAATGTTCTACAGGCAGATGCCCGTATGACGGTATGAACTGGCAGTCAGAGCTACGAAAAACTTTAACAATGGACCCGGATATCGAGGTGCAATCAGGGGCCATATTCATAAAGCCACATAAGTCGTTGCTATGCGGTTGCTAAGGCTAAATATCTATAAAGGAGATTCCCTACAACTATGAAATTTGGTCTGGAGGAACAGTCTTTGTAAGACTGTTCCTCCAGACCAAATTTCATAGTTGTAGGGAAATTTGGTCTGGAGGAACAGTCTTTATAAGACTGTTCCTCCAGAGCAAATTTCATAGTTGTAGGGAATCTCCTTCAAAGAAATTTAGCCTTAGCAACAGCATAGCAACCACTTATGTCGTTTTATGAATACGGCCCCTGATGCTCGCGAGTAGTGAGCCTCAGCCTGCCAATTACGTCTATGAATATTTATATAAGAGACCAGTAACTAAAAGCCATAATAACACAAGGATTTGCCATACATGCGGCCATGTTTGAAGCTCCCCTGAGCCAAAGGCTCCAGGGGAGCTTATAGGATAGACATCGTCCGTCATCCGTCCGTCATCCGTCCGTCGTCCGTCCGTCCGTCAGCACTTTCAAACTTCTTCTCCAGAGCTGCTTAGCCGATTTCAACCAAATTTTATTGGGAGGATTCATGGGGTTGGGGAACGAAAAATAGCTAAAATGGTTATGATTTGAAATTCAAGATGGCCGTCATGCCGATATATGGTAAAAAATTTTAAACGACTTCTTCTCAAGAACCAATGGACCGATTTGGCTGATATTTAGCAGGAAGCATAAGGGGCACCTCCCTATATAAAATAGCTAAAATAATTCCGGTCGGATCGTAAATAGAACTTTAGTGTGTCGGGTAAATTTGCGAAAAGGACGTAAATGTTCAGACACATGCACTGTAAAAAATTCCATAGATTTTAAGGTAGAATAACTGGAAACAGCTGCCAGTCCATTTCCCGTTATTTTTACCTGCGCCCGTAAAATTGCAGGAACCATCACGCACAGTAGGATAGACTAGAGCAGTTGTTGATTTAGCCATATGGCCCTTCAACACAATATGTGTTGCGGCCAGTTAACACAACACTACAATATCGTGACTTCCGAAAATGTCTTGCAGGCAAATGCCCGTAAAAATAATAGAAAATGTACCAGTCTGGCTGCTGTTGTCCGTTATTCTGCCGAAAATCTCCGGATTGTTTTACAGTGTGGACCCTTTGAGCTAGGTAGCTAAATTTTCATAAGCGTATTGAAAACAATGTACTGATAACATATATGAAGATTTTTTTTTTGTTTTTATAAAAATTACATCGCAACTTTGCTTGTCATGGCTATCGTTACTGAAAAAAAGCCAATTGACATTTTTTTCTGAAACTAGACAGCCAATTTTAATCAAATTTTATATTCAGCATTTATATAGTAGTTGTTCAAAAACACAGCTAAAAATGGTCAGGAATCGAAATTCAAGATGGCCGTCATGCCCATATATAGAATCACTGGACTGATTGGACTGATTTTGCTGATATTTTGCAGGAAGCATACGGGGCACCTCCCTATAGCTTACATCATTTCGTTCGGATCTCAAACCGACATTCAGTGGGTGGGGTAAATACTGGGAAATGATTTAAAACTTCAAACACATGGACTCTTTGAGCTAGGTAGCTAATTTTTATAGGATTTTTGAAGAAAATGTACTGATAACATACATGAAGTTTTTATGAAAATAACATGACAACTTCGGTTATCATGGCAACCATTCATTGAAAAATAACATGACAATTTTTCTGAAAATAGGCAGCCAGTTTTAATCAAATTTCATATTTAGCATTTATATGGTCTTTGTAAAGTATAGCTTAAACGGTCATGATTCGAACTTCAAGATGGCTGCCAAGCCCATATTTGGCAAAACATTCTAGAACCACTGGACCGATTTGGCTGATATTTTGCAAGAAGCATATGGGACACCTCTATATATAAAATTGCTAAAATAAGTCCCGTTTGATTATAACAGTCCTTCAGTGAGTGGGGTGAAAAATGATGTAAAGTTTTAAAACCATGGATCCTTTGAGCTAGGTTGCTCATTTTATAGGGGTATTGAAGACAATGTATTAATAATATATATGATGTTTTAAACTGCCCGGTGCTGAAGGCCCCGGGGAATCTTATAGGCTTGGAGGGTGCAAGACAGCCTTCATTGGCCGTTGTTCGTCGGTACTTTCAAACAACTTCTCTAAAGCTGCTGGGCCGATTAGAACCAGATTTCATAAGGAGCATCCATGGCCTGGGGGACGAAAAAAGAAAAAAAAAAAACTAAAATGGTCATGATTCAATATTCATGGCTGTTGATGACTCAGATCTCCTTGTCGGTGCAGGTATCCTATCCAGCGGGCACGTGACCTCAAAATGATGTCGCACTGACGTCTATGCGTCGTCATGACGTCGCATCGACGTCAGTACGACGTCGTTTCAACGTCATGTATCTGTGGGTAAGACCGTTATTGTGAACAGCATGATTTTAACTGTACATAAGAACCTCCCAGAATGAATATTTTAAAGTTGTTCACAGTGCGACTATGCCACTGTTGGCCATGCACATAATTGGTAGATGTAGATGTATCAGGGGAGCAATACAGGACCATCATGGTCCTCTTGTTATATGATATTTTCTAAACCTGTTTCAACTGAAATGGAAGATTTTGCATGGTTCGTCCGCCTGTATGGTGAGATAATTAACGAGCTTTAGCGAGTTTACAATCGACTTTACAGGCTTCGGAACAATGCTCCATCTTCGTGTTTGTGTTGGTCTTGTACTTAAACCGTTCTGGAGCCAAAGAAACAAGTTCAATTCGCAAAGAACATAGATCCACTTGATGCGGCTCATAATGAGCCGCATTATTTGGATCTACATTGTATGCCTTATAGCGTTTGCATTTTACAAATGCGATAGCATGAACGACACATTTTTTGTTAATTTTTCTAAACTACCTGCTCTCTAGTCATAAGATATGCCTCGAACGACTCATTTTTGAAATTTTGCTGACGTTCTGGTCTGCTGTTATGGCGAAACAACGTCTTCACTTTTGTCCTCTAGTGTTCGAATTCTCAATATGGTATAGTTTCAATTTCTTCTTTTTTTTTCGGCGTAAATTTGCCGTCTCATTTTTTTTGGGCCATAAGGATTAGGAGCATTTTATGCTAAAGATTTGGATTTCTAGAAATTGTGGCGTCAGAAGGACTTACTTTGGAATTCACACAAAGAAGAACGCACCCCATTATCATGAGTTCATTGGAAGTTTAATCTTGAGCTAAATCTAGTTCTTAATGTATTTGTTAATTAACAACGTTTCTGTCTTTTGTTCCTGAATTCCAAATGACCCATTTTCAACTCTTATTTGCGTTAAAACAACATATCTGATTAACCTATTGATGCTACTGAAATCTTATACCTACCCAACTGGACTGGTCTATTCATAGTAAAAGTAGTGTCGAACTGGAGTCGGATTATTATTTTATTTTTTACAAATTCCTTAATTTGCTGCACACAGTGTAGGCACAAATCGCACGCCGCATCACGCGGCAACCAAGAAGACATGTTTTATTCAATGCACCCCCCGCCAGGCCGCGTAGCGCAATCGGTAGGGCACCTCACTCATAAGTCAGAGGTCCTGGGTTCGAGACCCGGTCTGGCCACATACTTTCGTTTCTCCTTCCGCTGATTCAAGAAGGGCAGTTGTCAGTTACTGGCGAAAGTATGTGCACTTAGTACTGGTTAACCGCTTAGGAGGTCTAAGCCTGCCCAGGAATAGTGTGGTTAGGTAAACTGACCGTCCCGACATGACCATAGTTGTTTACCGTGGACGTTAAGCAATAAATCAATCCAGTCAATGCACCCCCGCGATAGGCAAATGATAGCTCGGTTTTTGCGCATAGAGTAAAGGATGATTATTCACTTTTGGATATGGATGACGGGCAAAAGATATTAAGGTTAGCTGCAGAGTACATGTAATCCGAATGAAAAGTTGCCGGTTTTCCCATGAGCACTGCAACAGATTCACTGTCACCAGGCCCCGAGGTTATAAAACTTTTTTCATGCTCAACTCAGCTGAGCATGAAATTTTTTCTGCTCATAAATTTTAAAATGCCAACAATTGTTGGCATTTTAATATTTATGAGCAGAAAAATAGCCTTCTTGGCTTATCTGAGCCTGAAAAATGCTGAATTTCTTGGCATTTTTATATTAATGGGCATTTTAAATTTCATGCTCAGCTGAGTTGAGCATGAAAAAAGTTTTATAACCTCGGGGCCAGATCAGTATAGAAACTTGTTCTCTAGCCACTTGTTCTCTGGAGTCATTGAACTAGCGCACTAACCTTTCATCTTGGAGACTAATACTCTCACATGCCTTCTCTTAATATAAAATATCTTTAATCTGTTAATGTGTCGCTCTTTTTAGATTTTTGCATTAACGAAGCTGAACTCTGCACATTTGCAACAAAAAGAGAGAAAAAGTATATTTTTGTGTATGCCAAAGTTGATGTTTCGGTTAACAACATGTCAAAAGCACAAAGGACGTCAACATTTCTAACAGGTTGTGAACTTAGGGTGACGACTCAGTGCTTGTGAAATAAAAAAAAAGCTTTCCAGTGTCTTTTTACCATTAAGGCAATATTTCTGATGTTGTTCATTTCTTTGAATGGGTTTATTGATATTCACTTCAGGTAAATCGGTACACCTTCAAGGGAAGCAATTCTGCAATTTTCATCTCCGTTATAAAAAGGGATCAGCTGTTACAGAAAAGAATTTTTTCCCATAGGAGAGCAAAGGGATCACTTCTTAAAGAAAAGAATTTTCTCCCTTGGGAGCAAATTCTTTCCTGTAAGAGTAGACCCACATCGATTTGAAAGGGCTTCCTCCTTCGGTTAAGCAAATGAGAAGTCACAAAAGTAGCTTCCCCTTACATTTGTAAAAATGGCGGAAAAACATGGCAGTGAACTCACAGACCCTAAAATATTAATTCTCTATTGTATAGGAGACACACTGTGTTCCCCACTGTTTTATGACCCGCTACCTCATTACACGTGTAAGATTGGGTATTTCCTTTGATGGAATATCAGTTTTACAGAACTGCTGCAAAAGTCGATTTAGGCACCAAATCCACAAGAAATTTTGTCTTTAAGAAATTCCCGCTAAAGTCTGTTTGGTGTCTTGTGGTTTTGTTTTTAAGACCCGCCTGTAGATATGTACTATGATCACCTCCTTAAGGAAGAGGGATCCGGGTGGCTTGCTTGCATATATATGTCTTTGTTAATTCTTCTGTCTATTGATACGGGCCTTCGTGGGCTAATGAATAAGAGCGCTGACGTCTCTCTGACACCGCCGTGTGTTCACTGAAGCCTAGGCGACGAACATGTGAGAAAAGTGATTTCTACTTACCGAAGCGCGGGTGTTTGTTTTCAAGGGCTTCGGTTTTCGCCGATCTCTGCCTAACGGTCGGCTCGAAATAAATTATGAAAAATGTGTAATTGATAAGCGCTGAACTGTAATTGTGAAAATTTGTGGTCAGCCTTATTGGTATCTTTTTTCATCCGACATAGGCGGAGGAAAACTACATGTAACGAAATAACCATCATCAGTCCGTGTGTGTGTCTGTCCGTTCTTCGGAACGTCCTTCCGTCCCCGTAACTACATGTACCCTCTGTTCCTATAGGTGCCTAAGGGGTTTTGATAAAATGCCATTTACATATATATTTTTTCAACATATATGTAAGGACGGAAGGCATGTTGAGTAAAACACCTTGTTAGAAGAGCTGGATCATAGAACATTTGAGTACTATCGTAGGACTTAGTAGCCTTAGTAGCTACTCGGAGTTGGTCATGAACTCAAGAAAGAAAGCATGGACTGGCGATCGTCTTATATTTTGGAAGGCCAGGTAAGTTTTGTATCAGCTCACTTATATGCACAGGATTTGCGTTTATGATAACCATTTTGCCTGTTTCCTTTGTGATCCAGTTTTTCAGTTTCGAAATTCCATAAAAGTAAAAACGTCAAATTCTATTGCTCTAATGACATATGTTACCGTTTAAACCAAGTTGAAAAAGGCGATCGTAATGATTTTATCAGTTTTAATTCTGATTATTTTAGAATGGTAGGCAGAATTTTATTATATAGTTTCGACCGGTCGAATCGATTCTGCGGTTGGTGAATGACTAGTATATGTACGTTTAAAAAGTGGATAAAAAGTGTCATATCTTTTTGGCTTGACTGTGTGACTGTGTCACCAAATCGAATTAAAAGAGAACGCCTAGTCTGCAAAATATACTGCATTCCGCAAGTTAGTACATACATGTACATATCAACCCAAAAACCAAAATGTAAATGGAACCATGATCAAGAAGTTCAGCATTTTCTTAACCACAAAATTATTTTCTTGTGTGTGTGAAACTAATACTTGTATTTCTATGACGTAGTGAATATGTGAGGGTTGATGTTTTTTTGTGCAAAATAAAGAAATACATTTAGAATTAAAGTGTTAGCCGTCAGGAGACCTTTGGAGATGTGATATTACTTCTTCCAAATATTTTCGCATTTTATTGTAGAATTAGGCAAATATGGCTATTCATTTACTATTGACTAATGCTTGTTTTCCCATAAGAACTTAAAAAGGGACAAAACGTCTCCGAAAAATATGTTTGAAATTTTGATATATTTTAATGAAATATGTTAACATGTACATGTAATTTTTGAAATAATTTAAGTTTTCACCGAGAAAAGTTTTCACAAAGTAGATTTGTTCACTATGCCCCCTGCTCTGATAATGTCGTTTCTTTCAGCGTCAAAGTGAGATGATTCCTAGGAACGTTTTCCGGTATATTTTCAAAAACATTTATGACTTCTCCTAAACAAAATAACTGCACGAAAAACGAAAAGCCTGAACAAATACCTTATTTCGTCTTCCAGGGAGAACGGTTCAAATAATACGTCAGGCCTAGGGTCACATGTATTTTTTTCAGGATATGTTTTTTGCGTAACGGTGACATTTCGGTTATCAAATTTAAAGAGTAACTACACTTCAGGATCTGATTGAATCAGATCCCAAACCCTATCCCCAACATCAAAGGGAAAGACTGACAAAGACATCCCAACAAACAATAAATTAAAAGTGATAAGTCGAGTCAGCAGCTCTTTCCCAAATAGGTGGCAACTCAGCTATCTTTACTGAACTAAATAATTTAGACCAACAGAAGGGTCCAACAGACTAAGCAAATGAAAAACCTTTAACAACTATTTTTACCTATTTTCTATTTTTATATTAGAAGGGTTAAAATGAGAACACAATAAATTAAACAGCACCGAACATAAAACAAATGCAACCGCAACGAAAGTACCGCCTTGGGACGGTCAGTAATAACTACTGGGGGGTTTAAACCGGTTTTACCGGGCCAAACCCTTATTTCGCAAAGTCAGTTACTCCTTAAACGCAAGGCCGGGGAAAATGACGCCCCCACCCCCTCCACCACCACCACCGATCTGTCCTATAAGATACAATTAGCTATTTTGCGTTTTCTTCGTGCCTCAATTCATAGATCCTCTAGAGTAATTCGTTGTTGTTTTATCGAATTAAAGATTTGTCGCAAATCGCCCTTAGCGCCCAGTACAGTTTCACACTAAGAGAAACGACGTTATCTGAACAGGGAGTATAGTTTAAACTACTTTAAGAAACTGTTTACAGTTACACGGAAAACCCTTATTTCATCAATATTCTAATATCAAATTACATAAAAACATATCGAAATTTTGGATATATTTTTTCGGAGATTCTATTTTTGCTATTTCGTTTATACGTGAAAAAGAGAGAGCAAATTTCAACACCTGATGAAAAGTAATGTTTGCATGATATACTCGTATTGCGTAGAGATTGGACAGAAAGTATAGCACTTTCTTATAGACCTCGTTATAGAATGTTTGGTATGAAATTTATAACAATTATACCTTAATGGACTGCGTAATGTCGAGCAATGTCGATTTATAAGGGTCTGAGAGTTATTAATCTGCGTACGAGAAAAACGTCACACCATCACATTTTCATGACGTCATTAAAATAGTACATTTTGTTTCATGCTTTAAAGAAAGTCGTATATTGATTAACAAAGGACAGACGTGTCTTGTGATATATTGATTGACTGGAAAAGTGAAAAGTTTGGTTTTGTCCTATTACACTTTAAGTCACACGTTCAATCGACTGTCCGAATCTTTATTATAAAACTGAAATACCAGTGGACTTAGTATTTAGATCTTGCTACTGTACCACCTCTTGGAATCACACTTAACAATAGTCTCTATTGAACGGATTAACATATTTACCGTCACGGAAAATATGACATTTCAGAGGGAACCATTTGTTTTTGAAGTTTTCGCTTAAGTATTACTAAAAGCGGCGCTACGAAGAACCGTTGTTTAAGTCTATTAGTGTCTACCCTGTTTGTATACAATTTATAATTTCTGAAAAATTGATAAAATATGAGCCGCGACACGAAAAAATCAACAAAGTGGTTGTGCGCCCAGCACAGACTCAGAACAGCCTGGGCTTTCGCCCAGTCTGATCAGAGTCTTCGCTGTCCGCATGGAAGTAGCTTAAACCCTTTGCTACCTTTTAAGCGCATAGCGAAGAGTTTGATCAGACTGGGCGAACGCCCAGGCTGATCTGAGTCTGCGCAGGGCGCACAACCAGTTCGTTGGTTTTCTCGTGTCGGGCTTAAATACACCAGACACCTCAAAAGTGTTGATTAACAAGGAAAGGATGGTCCACAAGGCCTAAATGGGATAATAGAAGATACCTATCATTTATAAACAACAAATGAAAAAAACTTCTAATTATAATTCCAACAGCTTCTCTTTGGCACAAGTTCCGAACAAGTGATTGGCTGACAGCATTTGCAGAGAGGCGTTTGTTTATACGTCGATAAATCCTATTGACGTTGTATTCATACGCGGCATTCTATTCCGACTAAGTTTTTTTTCACCCTTTTCCGTAACGAATCGGCAATTTTGTATTTTCTATGTGTAAGTTAGACGGAAGAACAATATTTGTCTTGATATAACCAAAGCAAGCGCGATTATGACGTTATTTATGACGTAACGTCAGCGTCACACCAAACGTCAGTTGGTAATGTTTTCAAAATGGCGGCGCCCTCAACAGTGTTTTGGTTGAAACATTGACTATTTTGGAGTATTTCCGACTTTTCATACAAGGAAACGAGTTAAAAATGAAAACCTACGAAAAAGCCGTTAGTAATTTCAAATAGAGTGTAATTTCAAAGGGATAATATGCTTGCAATGCTCATGTCTCTGATTTTTTCAAACGCTGTTCACCTAAATCCTCCAATGTAGTAAGCCGTTTGACGATGCAGCCGAAGAAAAACTTTTGAATGGACAAAGTTGGCATTATAAGCAATGAATTTCCTTTTTTGTGATTTTATCGATGTGTAAACGCCGGCGAATCCCTCACAAACTTAACATAATGCCGGTCTTATTATGTTTGTGAGTGATTCGCCGGCGTTTACTAACCGATTAAATCCGTAAAAAGGGAAGTCATTTCTATAATATATGAACCATTACCGAAAGTAGTTAGGGTTGAGGTTGCTCAAGCGCAAAACCGGTTAAAGTCCCCCTCCCACCCCACAGGGACCAACCGTAACGCCGGAAAAGTGGTCGAAACGCAGAATTTGCGGTGTTTTCACGCCGGATTGCGGTATTTTTCGTAGGATTCGCCGCCATTTTTGTTGACAGTTTCCGAGGTGGGTTGAAAAAACTATTAATTTATAACGTAAGGAGATTTTGTGTGAGCATTAGAACTAGCCTATCCGGATCTTCATAGATGCCTTTAATCTCCAGATCTTCTGTTGGTACATGGATATTGTTGAAATATGCAATCACGCAAGGAGAAAATTGATTTGCATGTTCGGCCAAACGCTCAGACAGAATCTGAAGCAAGAGGGTTCGTACTTTCTTCAGTTTCCTTAAATTCTTGACCAACTGGTGGATGAATTTGCATTTTTAAATAAAACCACATCTTTAACAGCCGATTGCATATGATCTATTGCCCGAGGAGGCATAGACTGAGACACAATATGCGAAATTCAAAGTAACGCCGGATAATGTGGTAACTTTAGGTTTCTCATTTGGCCAGTATTTTCACAGATAAACACATATGAGAGGGTAAAACACAGGTAAAATACTTATGTTAATGCAGTTTTGGCATAAGACTGCTCCCTTCAGCATTCCATGAGAGACACCATGAATTTTTCAATATTTTCTTTGTGGAAATGTCCAGGACTATTTCTGTTTTCGCCAGTTTTTATTTTAAGACATGTCTTCTTCTGGCATGTTTCATATTCCTTTTAGGTTGAAAGGCCTTGTGAGGAAAATATATTCACCAAGCTGTGAATAATTACAAATATCTGGTTCTATTCTATTCTATCCCATAACCTTACAAGGTCGTTTGGGCACCACAGGTGAATTCAAAACTATCCCTTTCCACCTTGTCCTGTTTTCAGCTGCCCTAGCTGAGCTGACGAAATCCATTCTTGTCCACTCTTTGATATCATTGTCTTCACCTCTTCTTCTGTCTGCCTCTTATTCTTTCATTGCGCCCTGTAGAAACGTCTTTGCTAAACCAGAAGACCTTGAGACGTGGACAAACCACCCTGGTTTCCGTTTCACGACCAGAGCCAGAAGTTCATCATATTCTCCAATGGCTGCTTTGATTTTTCTGTGAACCTCTTCATGGGTTATATGGTCCTTGTACGAAATGCTTAGTAATCTTCGGTCGCATCTCATTTCAAAGGCCTGCGTTTCTCTGACTCTGCTGGCAAGATCCACTATTCACAGGCATACAGAAATATGGAAATTACAAGGGAGCGCATAAGTTTTACCTTTGATCCAAAAGATATGCTGTTATTTCTCCTAATTGGCTTCAGCTTTATAAAAGCTGAAGTGGCCTGTTCAATCCTTGAGAGAACCTTCTGTTTAGACCCATCATCTGAGACAACTGCTCTAAGGTATTTGAAGCGTGTTACAGTACCCAGCTTCTGTCCTTTTATCTTGATCTCCCTCTGGATGTCATTGGCGCTGTTTGTCATCAGTTTAGTCTTCTAAGCACTGATCTCCATCTTATACCTTGTGCACGGTTGGCGAGACTTTCAACTAGGGCTTCTAGTTCCTGCTCTACCTCAGCTAGAGCGTCTTTGTCATCTGCAAACTCAGATGCGTAATATTTCTGCCGCCTATGCTAACCTTTCGTCATGTTCTTCCAGAGCATCAGACACGATGAGTTCGAGAAAAAAATGTTGAACAGAGTGGGTGACAGAGGACATCCTTGCCTTACTCTAACTGTTGTTCTGAATCATTCTTTCGCGCTGCCATTCATCAGGAATGCACTTGTAGCCTTTACGTAGAGCTGCTCAACGGTGCAAACTAGATTTGCACTGATATTGTACTTCCGCATTGTGGCCCACGAGGCTGCATGCCATACTCTCCCAGCGGCTTTTTTGAAATTAATGAAGACATGGTACAGATTTTATTGATTTTTAAGATACTTTTCACACAAGATTCTAAGGTTGAAGAGCTGTTCTGTGGTACTCCTTTCTGCTCTGAATCCGGTTCACCCCAGGTTAAATCCTCTGGCATTTCTTATTTCCGTTTTTTATGCCCCGAACTTCAAAGAAGTTGAAAGGGCAAGTTGCTGTTGCCTTATCTGTTCGTCAGTTCTTCCTCTCGTCCTTAACGCCTGATGCAGCTACTGAGCTGGAGAGCCATTGCGCCTAGGTAATTGAAAAGTTATTTCCCTGACAATCATTACTGATGTAGCTACTAGGCTCAAGAACCATTGTGCTTAGGGTTTCGCAATCCCATATACCAATAGATCATGAAAACTGAGGGGATCCATGTTGTTTTCCTCTGTCAGATTTGTACTTTTATTATAGTTACCTCCCCTTTCTCAAAATTAAGATAAAGTCGCGTTACCTTGATATCTAAAGAAGTATTTAAGCTAGGATAATGATATTTTGTATACAGTGTTTGGGTGAGATATACAAGATCTGATTAATCTTTGGGCAAATTCGGTTGAAAATGACTGCGTTAGGCCCCTCAGTTTTCAAATTTGCATTTTTTCCGACTTCTGAACCAGTTTGCCCAGTTTTAAGAAACAAGTAGTCCTAGATGTACAAAAGGTTTTGGCAAAGATAAATAAATGCGTTCATTAATTACGGAGTAGTTACCCTGATGGTCACCTATGCAGATATGGGCTCATATGGGCTCAAGAACCACTGGCTGTAAAAGTTGAAATCTATATATGTTTAGGTCATGAAAAAAGTGAAATCCCATTTTTTTTCAGCCTTCGAACTTGTACTTTTAGAGTTACCTCCCTTTATCAAAATAAAATCGAAATCTTATTAGAAATATATCTGAATAATACTTTGCGAAAAGATGTTAACATTTAGCTTTAATATAAGATGTAGAAGAATTTATCAACATTTGGGCAAATTTCGTTTGAAAATGATGGAGAGATGCCCCTAGCTTGAATTTGATAATTTCCCAACTTCTAAACCACTTTATCTAGGAAGCTGTTTTTTTGTATATTTATTAGTCCTTGATGTGTCATATATTTTGGTAAAGGTGAGGAAGTTATTCTTGCGTTTTTTGACTTTTGGACTTACATATTTAGATTAAACAAATTTTGAACAAAATATCTAGAGAACCATTTGAGATAGGATTGTGATATGTGGCATACAGCTTGGAATCAGTATGTAGATAATCTGATTAACTTCTGAGGAATTTTCATAAAATTAATAGCACTGTGTCCCTTTTCAGATTTAGACATTGTAAAGCTTTGCTCCTTTAGTGGCGCGCTTAAGGTTGAAGGCATAGTCTGAAAGTTCACAAACACATTCTCTTGTTAAAGAAGACATGCCAGAGATTATAAATTGGTTTAAATACTATTTTATTTGTAAAATAATCATATAATGTACAACAAATACAAGTACAAACAATACAAAAATCATACAAATGGGATTCAGAAGAAAGTCCAAGGACTTATTTAAATCTGTATCCCAAACAAATGGGATTCAGAAGAAAGACCAGGGAGATTATGAATTGCTGCATAAGACTATATGCTAAATGTAGTGAAACCTTTATTTGCAGAGTTAGCTTCAGCAGTGTCTTTTGGTTGGCAAGTATTAATCCATCAATCAGTCAGTCAACCAGTAAATCAATCCAAATTGCACCGACAGGAAACATGACATTTAAAATGAAGTACGAGTCTCTAAACTTAAGCCTTGAATGCAAGGCAATCAGCTCTTTCCTCGCCATATTAGGTCATTACAATGTTTAAACATTAAGTCAGTACAGACAGCATGAAGATAGCCATAAAATATAGCTATAATAGAGCCTTCTTTTCTTTTCTTCTTGGTGCCTTGTTCGGTTCCTGTTCTGCTACCCAAAACATTTGTTTGTACGGTTTGTGAGGTGTTACTACTCAGTCGACAGCTTAGGTCATGTTGAGCCAGTAGGTTATTCGTCAACACCGTTCCTGGGCAGGCTTATTTGGCTTTTGAGGTTATAATATATAACACATTTCTGTGTAAAAGCTCGAAAGTGATACAGAAATACGGTTGCACATGAAGGACATAGTTTCAATCAAAATGTTCACAAGTGTGCAACTCGATTGTCAAATCAAATATATTGGTCACTTGAAGTATCCAGACGCACAATGCTACCGCGATCGTGAGAACCATCAGCTAACAGTAAGGTCTCCAAATAATTTTGAAAGGAGTCTTGGAACAAAGATATTTTAGGGAGTACACTTGGTACATGTATATGAGACATGGTCATTTTTGGACAACAACGGACATCAGAAATTAAGATATTTATTTTGGTGCAAACTTAGATAATATTGCAGTCTTAGTCTGTCAGGAAACTAAGGAAACAGGTACCCTCTGCGAATCCCACAACAGTATATCAAAGCTTATGCTAGCCCATTTTCCAGTTGATAACTAAGTAAAGTGAAATGACTTTTATTTGTCACCGACACAATTGCCTTTCAAACCTATATTGTAGCATTCAGTAAAGGAATGATAACACAAAAATGATAATTACCAGAAATATTGACTAGTCTGAATATCATTTTTTATCTTTGATGCGCTTATCATTTTAAATTGGGTTATAAGACACTTATGAGTTGAAACTTGATTGTTTGGCGTCATTAACAGCCAGCTAGCTTTCCACATTTGTTATCCGTTATGCGGTATTGGGCTTATTTGAACAATTCCAGACTGAATAAATATGAGTATCTTCTAAAAGGGCAAACTTTCAGTAGAGTAAAATACGCCAATGAATATTTATCAATAATAAAGACTCGAAAGATCCCATATTTTGATTAGATAATACTACAGTAAAGTAAGAAGGTTACTTCTGTGCGTTTGCTTTATGCAAATAGTGTAAATTCTGATCAGACGCCGCGTTTTGTGGCGTCTGATCTTGGTCGCAGTTTTGTCTATGTTCTATTTATGGGACGCGAGGCATATTTGGTTAACTGATCAGAAAACTTATTCCGAACAGTATTTTTCTGTCATTCTTTCTTTCTTTCTTTGTTAAATTAACACCTAGTTACCATAAAATTAAAGCACCGACAAGCCATGTAAATTTAATTACCGGTCATAGTGGCATCGATATAATACGGTGTTTTTGACACCAGTAGGCTTGTTTAAGAAATTTCTTTGTCATTTTTTATCAGAAACGCTAAGGTCTACCACACGACTGAAACCCTCGTATTGCTAGAAGTCCTATGGCGAACAACACATTAAACAATTCATCAAAAACCTTAGAATCGATTCCATTAGTCCTTGCTAATTGTCATTATGCTAAAAACTTCTATACGCATCTTTTCTACCGTTGAATTTACACCAGGAAATACCACTTTAAGCATTGTCAGGATCTGCAATCGAGCTTCTTTAAACCACGCCACATAAATTAAGGGATCGATCATACAATTGAAAATGAATGTTATGTCTCCAATGGTTGCATAATATCCTCTTTCTTCCACTGAATCAGTCATTGCTACTAGCACTAAAATTCCAGAGTTTATAACCTGTGTGACTGCTGTATTCAAGAAATACATAAACGAAGCCATGGTTCCTTTATAATACATTATAGAGAATCTCTGGCCCTGCATCACTCTGTTTCGATTTACAATTCTATAAATCTGGAAATATGATCCACTTGAGACAAACAGTACAAGACAGCTAAGTAATATCAAGTAGATGGCAAGACCAAATCCGCAGTTGAAGTACCCGGTAACGTAGCCATTGAAGCAAATAAGAACTCTCATCCCTACGTATTGCAGAAAACTTAAAATGAATATCATCAAACAAATCAATCTGGTCCGTCGCGGTGTCATCACTCTAAGATATACGTAAGGCCAGTTTAAGACGTAAAGTCTCTCTAGCGCCATGAATCCGACAATCAACTGTGATGCTATTTGAAACCCACGAGTCACGTGTTTAATGTGATAAATGTCTTCAAAACTGAATAGTTTGATCACACTAGCTATTATAAGGAATAAAACATCAAAGACAAGCAGTTCCAGTGACAATAATTTTGTTGAATAAGGTATCCTTTTCGTCCTTACCATTGCAATAAAAGACATGAAACACAGCACGAGTGCAATGAACGTCACACAAAAGTAGAATTGTAACAGTGGTGTAGGCAGCACATACCTCTGCACAGCGGTGAAATTTAACACAGCAGCAGGAATAAAGGTGCCATTCTTCGAAAGCTGAGACATTAGTCGACATTTATGTTCCAAGTGAACTGAAAGAATGAGAAAAAACAATTTTTTCTTTATTCTTTATTAAACACTCGTACCCTTTCACAATTTTACAATTTCAGAACCGTAATTTCCACTGATATCCGTCTACCTCTGTCAAATGTTTCGGATACTTAATGATTTTGGTTGTTTCTACCAGAATCAACCATTGTTTTGTATTTTGAAAAATCTGGATTTGAAGAAATAAAAACGAAGCAAACCCTGATTGGCCGTATACTCTCTGTAGTCTGGTCTGGATCTACACCGTTTGCAAATCAATAAAAAATATGGAACATACTGTAGTCATGCATCTTATTTCAAATATTGACTTCATAATGAGATGTCATTTTTGTTGGCTTTATTGGAAATAAAGCGAGGAATGACAATAGATGAAGTGAAAACATTGCCGAGTCTCATATTTACAGCCTTGCGAGCACAAATTTCAAACAATCCGATATCGACGTCGTTACCACATCACGATGTAGTACTAATGTGACTGCCACGTTGTACTTTTACATCGTCTGAGGCGTTCTCTAATGACCATAACAGACCTAAAAATAATCAAAACTAAGCTTTACTTTAGTCAAGGATTAGAAGCACTTCCACAAATTTAAGTTTCCCATAGACTTCAGTGTATTTTTATGATTCCTGGAAATTATATTTTGGCACTTCTGTTGAACGGTCCAGATTCGTGCACAATACAGTATTTCTATTATTTTATGCATAACAGTCATTCAACGTCGTCTGTGTAATTACATAAATAAATAATGGATCTTATATGAGTGCTTGTGCATTATTGAATTTATTAAACGAGTTTGGGATAAAGATAAGATGCGAGGCTCTGCCGAGCATCTTATCGTTTTCACAAACGAGTTTAATAAATTCAATAATACAGGAACACGAATGCAAGATTCTATTTATCATATGACACTAAAAATCGCATTTTATTAACAAATTTAGCACTAAAACGTCACGATTTTGCCATTAGAAAACGTGACGTATTATGGACGTCAACGCATAACGTTACGACGTAATTTGCATATTAATCCACTAGTAGATTATCGATTTTAATGCATGGCTTTATTACACTCTCAGATGCGGCCTGCGTCATATGGTAAATTTAATTTTCCTATAGACTTCAGTGTATTTTTATGTTTTTTTTTGCACTTCTGTTGAACAGTCCAGATTCGTGCACATTACAGAATTTCTGTTATCTTATGCACAACAGTCATTCAACGTCTTCTGTGTTACTTAAGAATTGGAATTTGATTTTTCAGCGTTTATCGTGTGATAAGGCCAGTGGGCGGAGAAAAAAATCCATGAAGCGCGAAGCGCTTCTTGTAGAATTTTAGCGACGACCACTGGCTTCTTCACACGATGAACGCTGAAAATCATTTTTTTATTCTCATATTTACACTCTATTTTTAGACCTTCCTGTGCTGTTTTCGTGGTAATTTAATGTAGAATATGCAAGATATGCGTCGAAGAAAGACAGAAACGACGTATTCGGCCATGACGTTTAACAGCCGTCGCCATAACGTGGCGTCAATCGAACGTTACGTGGACCAATCAAGACGTTTGTTTACGGTTGCACTACAGTAAAATAATGCTCATTATGCAAACCCCGCCTCTTTGGGGAACAGCTTTAAGGAGTGTAATGAATGTTACGCAGAAGGTTTTAAAAACGGTTGACACGGGTGTAGAGCCTTATGCGTCGCCACAATGGCGGAGGGTGACTTCCGGTTAAAGGGTTATCGACCAGTGTATTACATTAACAAGGAAACTCTAACAACGTTAGAATTTTTGAAGTTTATATATATGGTAATGTAAATTCTATATACAAACAATACAATTTACAATTACAATATACAACATATCAGTTCATGTCGCTGGCCCAAGTAAGGTGTTCGTTTCAAATCCGTAATCGATTTGCGTGGATACGCAAATAGATTATCGTCTTACTACAACACCATACTCGGCTCAGCGCCATGAACTACAAGAAAAATACAAAGAACAAAAACGTTAACTGAGTTCACAAAAAATAAGGTCTTATGCCGGCTGTGTTATACTGGTCGCTCTCTGGATCCTACCATGGGCCAGTCCATATATTATGGGAAACACCCACTTATACCGTATCGCGCACGCACAAAACACTGGTCGCTCCCTGGATCGTGCCAGGGACCAGTCTATATATTATGGGAAACACCCTAGTGGTCAAACACTACTGGTTCATCTCGTCCCACACTTTCAACAGAGACTCACCTCGACAATATCGGCCGACTTCGCCTAGTAAACGTGCGTCCCGTCTTGGCTAGGACTCTTGAGCACGTGGCGTTGTGATTGTTCCTCTCCCCGGGTTAGTATTAACCTGGAGATGTATGTAGAATCTCCAGGTGAGACGTGGCTCTAAGCCCAAACAGCTGACTGCTGACTTATCAGTAAACTGTCTGTATTACCTAGATAATATGACATCACACTAGTTTCTGCATATCGTTGCGCTGACAGGCCTACGTGACACTACGCTTAAAAAGGTTTAACTTTGCTTTGTTTTTGACATATATTTTGGCAGCTCATTGGGGTCATCTCAATAAGGCGGCCTGGTGAGCACCTGGGATGTATATCCCTGTGGACTACTTTCGTCTCTATATTAGGACCGCATCACATGTACTTGTTAACGCGATGTATATCTCAATCTTGTTATAAAATAAATCGTAAAAGAAGATTTTTATGCCATATTTCATTAAGCAGGGTTCTGTATGTATATTTCTCCCGTTTTGTATTTTTTCCTATTTTATATTTTGGATTTCTCCCTTTCCGTATTATTTGATTGCTCGTGTACATGATTGCCGTTGAAACCATGTGTCTTTGTATAATAGTATTATGTGCACAATACATGAGCATGTGTTGCTTAAAGTTTATCTATCTATCTATCTATCTATCTATCTATCTATCTATCTATCTATCTATCTATCTATTCCAAGGATTAGGTTTTCAGCCATGGGCAATACAAAACAACAACATATTTTGCAGTTAAAACGTTTTAGAGCAGGGATATGATACATGTAAACTGGTGTTCTAATTAAATGCCATGACGAAGATACCATTCGTGACTGCCACTAATTGTTTTATTTAACAACAGACATTGGAAGACAGCGGTGGTGATTACTCGCAAATGACCAACTCACGAATACAAAATTGCTTATCGAAATTACAAAGCGGTATATTGAACAATTGACATAAATATCTGTTTCAGCGTATGGCATGTCAAACGTTGCATTATTCGATATCATTTTTTTTTGTATTTGTATTTGATTTTCTTTCATTTGTATATTTTCATATTAGTATTCAATCTCTGTTAATTTCTATTGTATATATTTGTTTTAATTCTATAGTCGATAATTTGTATTCTATAACTGTTCATTTCTATTGTTAAGTTTTGTTTTTTATTCTAAATTCGATCATTTCTATTTAATAATTAATGGTTTGTATGCTAGATTTTTTCTTTACTATTCATCGACTTACTTTTGTTTCTAAACCATATGTTTCATTTATATTCTAAATTACTTTGTTTGTATTGTATAATTGTGATTTGCATTTACTATTTTCATATTTGTATTAAACTGTTTTTCATTTCTATCCTAGATTATTTCATTTCTATTGTATATCTCTTAATTTGTATCCTATATTTTGATATTTACATTCTGTACTAAGCGTTTTATATGTGATCTGCTCGTATTTGCTTTTAATCTTCTTTTGATTTGTATTCTACATTCTGTACTAAGCGTTTTATATGTGATCTGCTCGTATTTGCTTTTAATCTTCTTTTGATTTGTATTCTGAATTGTTTTATTTCTATTATATATTTTTTATTTCTATTCTATATTTCTAGATTTGTATTTAGTAACCATTGTTTCTATTTGATGTTTTCCGTGTTTTATTTGTAAATGCTTTATTTATACTCTAAACTCGTTGATTATATATGTAGGACTCAGTTCGAGGACGATTCCCTAATCAAGGACCGATTAGCTCTTACAAATGCTGAAGCCAGTTTGGTGAGATAACAACAAATCTCTTAGAGCAAAGATGAAACTTGTGCGCTCCCTAGTCATTTCCATTTTCTGTATGCCCATGAATCATGAACCTGGACAGCAGAGTTAGAGAAATAACTTTGAGATGGGTTTCTAAACATGTCGTACAAGGACCATGTACCCATTGAGGAGGTTCGCAGAAAGATCCAAGCAGCCATTGGAGAATATGATGAACCTCCGACCCTAGTCAAGAAACGGAAACTTAGGTGGCTTGGTCATGTCTTAAGGTATTTTGGTTAAGTAAAGACAAAACTAAAGGGCACAGTGAAAGGAAAAAAGAAGAAGAGGTAGGAAGAGGTGGGAAGACCATATTAAAGAGTGGACAGGAATGGACTAGTGCAGCTAAAAACAAGACAAGGTGATAGTGATTCTTTCGAAGTCATCTTGGTGCCCCAACGACCATGTACGGTTAAAGGATCGAATAAAATAGGAATCTCTGGATGTCACATGTACAGTCTTGTCTTCTTTTTTATTTATTATAACTCTAACCGTCTGGTATGTAGGTGAAGAACTTATAAAGGCCAGACAGATAAAGGTTCTGGTAACTAGATATTCCACATTTTTCTTAGCCAATAAAATACCATGTAATAAGGTAAACAAACAAATTATACAATAAAAACGTAAGATTGTTATTAAACATAAATATTCATCTGAATAAATGTAAATGCAACAATATATATAATAGAAATCAACAAGTTTAGAGTATAAATAAAGCAATTTACAAATATTAACAGAAAACATCAAATAGAAACAATTATGGCTACTAAATACAAATCTAGAAATATAGAATAGAATTAAAAAGTATATAATAGAAATAAAACAATTCAGAGTAGAAATCAAATAAGATTAAAAGCAAAGAGGAACATATCAAATATAAATCACTAATTACAGAATGTAAATATCGATATATAGGATAGAAATGAAGGATATGTACAATAGAAATAAAATAGGATAGAAATGAACAAAAGTTTAAAACAAATATAAAAATATTAAATGCAAATTACAATTATATAATACAAATATAGTACAATGTAATTTAGAATATATATGAAAATTATGGAATACAAACGAACGTCAATGAATAGTAATGAAACTATCTAGCATGCAAACCATTAGAAATAATAAAATAAAAACAACACTTATATCGCAGCTGGATGAGAAATTGACGGTAATAAGACGTCTACGCTTGTACCAGGTTTTACCTTTCGCTTTGGCTCGCGCACTTTTCTCGCGACGATAAGGTGATAAATGTTTATAAACTCGATATCTTCCGTCAGAAAATTTTTGAGTCAAAATAAAAATACGTCTGTAAAGATAGAAGGTTTATGCAACACTTACTGTTTATACATTTCCTCTAATCTCAAGGTTCCACCAAAATGATTTTCAAAATAAGGAATCCCCGATGTTTTCAGTGATTAAAATTCAGTCGCCTTACATCGTCTGCGAGACAAGAGTATAACAGTTGTCACGTGGTCTCGTCCAATAACGTCACAAGTATACTGTTTATAACAAGAGGGCCATGAGGCCCTGAATCGCTCACCTGAACAATTGGCAAAGTGGCTTTTTCTTATGTTTTGAAATTGTCAAAATATGAGTCTTGGGTCAAAAGTCAAAGAATGACCATGACCTATTGTACTCATAAATCTTCATGTACTCATTAAGGCAACCATATAAACCATTTTTAAACAAAACTTTCCATGAAATCTTATGTTCTAGCATTTTCCAATATTTGACTATGCCGCAAAAAAAAGTTAAGGAAAAACCGAGGTCATCATTTGAACAGTCTTGGTAGTACTCTAGTACTCCATGCTACTTACCAAGTTTCAAGGCCATTGGTGTATTGGTTCTGGAGAAGAAAAAATATTTAAGGTTTATACCATAAATGAGTATGGTGGCCATGTTGGTCATGTGACCTGGACCGTTTGAACAAATTTTCGTTCAATCAACCCCTGGAGGCTCTATATGAAATGTGATTATAATTGGCCCTTTGCCTTTTGAGAAAATGTTTGAAAATGTCAAAATATGAGAGATCTGGGTCAAAGGTCAAAGAATGACCTTGACCTCTTGTACTCATAATTCTTCATGACCTCATTAAGACGACTGTATATACCAATTTTTAGGCCAAAAACTTCCCATGAAATCTTATGTTCTAGCATTTTCCCATATTTGACCTTGCTGTAAAAAAGGTCAAGGTCAACCAAGGTCATAATTTGAACAATCTTGATAGTACTGGAGTACCCAATGCTACATACCAAGTTTCAAGGCCACTGATCAATTGGTTCTGGAGAAAAAGATTTTGAAAGGTTTTTACCATATATGGTCATGGTGGTCATGTTGGTCATGTAACCCAGACCATTTGAAGAAATTTTCATTTCTTCGACCCCTGAAGGCTCTATATAATATTTGGTTACAATTGCCACATTGGCTTTTAAGGAGAAGTTTGAAATTGTCAAACTATTCTGAGAATTCAGGGTCAAAGGTCAAAGAACGACCTTGACCTCTTGTAGTCATGAATCTTGATGTACACATTAAGATGACTGTATTTACCAATTTTTAGGCCTAAATCTTCAAAACTTTCCATGAAATCTTATGTTCTAGCATTTTCCCATATTTGACCTTGCTGTAAAATGGCCAAGGTCACCCCAAGGTCATCATTTTGAACACTCTTGATAGTACTGGAGCACCCAATGCTACATGCCAAGTTTCAAGGCCATCGGTCAATTGGTTCGGGAGAAGAAGATTTTTTTTAGGTTTTTACCATATATGGGCATGGCGGCCATGTTGGTCATGTGACCTGAACCGTTTGAACAAATTTTTATTCCCTCATCCCCTGGAGGCTCTATATGAAATTTGGTTACAATAGGCCGAGTGGTTTTTGAGAAGATTGTTTGAAATTGTCAAAATATGAGAGCTCAGGGTCAAAGGTCAAAGAATGGCCTTGACCTCTTGTACTCACAAATCTTCATTGTACTCATTAAAGATGATTGCATATACCAACTTTTAGACCTTAATCTTCAAAACTTTCCCTGATATCTTTAGTTCTAGCATTTTCCCATATTTGACCTTGCCGTAAAAACGTCAAGGTCAACCCAAGGTCATAATTTGAACAATCTTGATAGTACTCGAGTACCCAATGCTACATACTGAGTTTCAAGGCCATCGGTCAATTGGTTCTGGAGTAGAAGATTTTTCAAGGTTTTTACCATATATGGGCATTGGCGGCCATGTTGGTCATGTGACCTGAACCGTTTGAACAAATTTTCATTGTCTCATCCCCTGGAGGCTCTGTATGAAATTTGGTTTCAATTGGCCCAGTGGCTGTTAAGAAGATTGTTTGAAATTGTCAAAATATGAGAGTTCTGGGTCAAAGGTCAAAGAATGACCTTGACCTCTTGTACTCATAAATCTTCATGTACTCATTTAGATGACTGTAGATATCGATTTTTAGCCCAAAATCTTCAACAGTTTTCAAGATATCTTATGTTCTAGCATTTTCCCATATAAAAGCACAAGGAAGCAAATTTGACCTTGCCATAAAAAAGGTCAAGGTCAACCCAAGGTCATAATTTGAACAATCTTGGTAGTATTCATGTACCCGATGCTACATACCAAGTTTCAAGGCCATCGGCCTATTGGTTCTGGAGAAGAAGATTTTTTTAGGTTTTTACCATATATGGGCGTGGCGGCCATGTTGGTCATGTGACCTGGACGGTTTGAACAACTTTTCGTTCCTCCTTCCTCTGGAGGCCATATATGAAATTTGGTTACAATTGGCCCAGCGGTTTCAGAGGAGAAGTCGTTTGAAATTGTGGACGGACGGACGACGGACGACGGACGACGACGGACGACGGAGCCTTACCATCCTATAAGCTCCCCCGGAGCCGCTGGCTCAGGTGAGCTAAAAAGTTATGTTCCAAAATTTTGGAGTACTTAGAATGGAACTTTAAATTGCGTATTCCGATTTCAGAACCACCAGTTAATGAGGAGAATATATAGAAATAGCAACACTCCCCAAGATATGGCAGATGCACTCAATAAAGTCATGGAAGAGAATTTTCCAACGGAAAGAGCTGCTAAAATGAATGGAAATCCAAAGTATACATTAAAAGACAATGAGGATGGGAAAATAAATGTTGATTTTGTGAAATCAGGCCTTTCACCAGTATTCAATGAAGAACAAGAAGCACTTTTAAGCAAGCACTTATCTACTATGGCAGAGATAGGTTATGGATACAGCAAACAGGAAACAATTAACTTGACATCAGACTATGTATTTGAACTTGGCTATCATGACAAAGCTCATCCTCTGGGTGTTTTTTGGCTTAGGAACCTTTTAGGTAGATGGCCTACGAAAAGCCACAAAGTCCAGAAGTCGCTCGTACTAAAAGTGCCACTAGACCAGCAGTCGACAAATACTTCAGTGAACTTGAAAAAATCTGGACAAAATATAACTTGAAAGAAAATCCTAGCGGAATCTATAATGTCGATGAGAAGGGACTAACAACTGAACACAAACAGCCAAAAATAGTGACCAGTTCTTTTTACAAGGCCCAAGCTATTACGGGTTTGGGAATCAAGTATCACTACGGTAATTGGATGCGACAATGCTACTGGGCAACAGTTCCACACTACTTTGTGTTTGCCAGCAAATGGATGGTGGATGGATTACTGGACGTGCAAGCCCAGGTGCTTGCAGGTACTGTTACTGACTATGGCTGATCAAATACAGAGGTGCTTAACAGTTACAAGCAAGAACATCTGATAAAGTGTCTCCGACAGAGAAGTGCTGAGTTTTACGTTTTGGTGATGTATGACGATCATAAGGGCCACGTATCTGTTGGGGTTGATTGAGTGGGCCAGGGCCAATTTTAATGTTTTATTTGTCCTCCCACTTCATTGCAGTCGCCTGATACAAGCACTTGCCATTAGCTGCTTTGGGCTTATGAAGACCTCTCCCTAACATCGTCATCTGAGAGAATCCGGGAGTACCATGGTGACGAGATACGATGTTTGCAAAATTGCTTGCAAAGCATATGCTGTTACTCTCACCCTGTTGGACATACATTCTTCTTTCAAGCGCTGCAGCGGCGGACATCCCTTTGACAAAACTGTTGTAAATATTTCTGACATAAACCCATCACTTTTCTTTCCTATCCAAGCTGTTCCTGCAAATGCTGTGCAGCCAGTACTGGTGAACCAACTAAAAACACATGCACTCCCTGAGACTCCAGAAATTACATCTGAAAACGGTGGCAAGATGTTCTTGGAAAAGACAGACAGAAACATTCTGCGTAACCTAAAAGTCGCCAAAGTGCAAAACACTAAGTAAGGTAGGAGGGGGTAAGCCAATCAGTGACGATGCTGTTGTTCAGAGACTTAAAGAGCACATAGAGTCTGGTAAGAATGATAAATCTGCGTCAAAGAGGGCTGCTCCTGAGAAAAACAAAATATCAAAGGAGCCTTAACTTAAATGTTGAAAGGGAAACGATCTTTTAAGAAAGCAAGTCTTGATATAAATGAGCCTATGCCTGGCACCTCGAGTCTGAATAGGATATGCGGCCCTGTTGATCTAATGTCTGTGGATAGTCAACCCTGCACAGACGAAGATGATTTATGCTGCGTCTTTGGAGACCGGCAGCCCAAAGAATGTGTTTACAAAATGGGCAAAGTGAGACTTCTGTACTCACTGGGCCCACCTTAAGTTCTGTAATGATGTTCGTGTTCTAAGGCGAGGAAGTAAGTTCAGATGTCCACATTGCCCGGCATCGGTCTGTAACAGTGACTAAGAGCTTTGACAGTTGCTTTAGAAAATGCAAAACTAATTCAGTTCAATTTGTTATATTCTTATCAGTGCTTCATACCTTCGTCAGCATGTATATCATATGCTGAATCGATTCTTGATATGTATTAAACATGTGTAAAGTTTAAATGCTATTCGTGTTTTAAATACAACAATGTGTGAGCTGCAGCTTGATTTTTTTCTCTGCTGTTACTAGTTTATATCTTTTTCTTCTATCAATGATACCCCAGAATCTAATCTACTGAAAGTTTGCTAGAGTTCAGTTCAACAATATATATAAATTGTGGGAACGTAGTTTCCCATTAAATTGTCTTATAGTTTCAAGTTCTTATTAAAAAAACAGTAGTATTTTTGGTATATCATTAGTCCAAGTACATGTACGTCTTAATTGTATTTATTTCTTCTGCATATTGTCTATATAATTGCAACTGAATATGTTGCAGGCCCAAATATATATATAAAATGACAGCTATTTTAAGCACAACTAGTTTTATCAAAAGTAAACGCCAACCACCAAGTCTCAAGAAATTACTAACAAAAGCTAATTTCACTAGTAGTACATCTGGTCTTAAAGAATTTCGAGTAACTAAGTGCGGCAGACAAAACTGTTCTTTATGTCAGCATATAGTAGAAACAACTTCATATAATTTAAAAAAAAGGTTTTTTATGTCAATCAAAACATGTCTTACGACGTACAAAATGTCATATATGTCATAACTTGTAATGGATGTGGAGAGTATTACATCGGCCAAACGGGTGAAAAACTAAGAACAAGACGTACTATCCATGCCCAACAAATTAGGGACCCTTCGACAAGAATGATACCATTAAGTGCCCATTTGGCTACCTGTTGTAAAAGAGAACCTTAATTTCAAATGTTTCCTTTCTTTAAATTGAATTCAGAAAGTACTTCCGCCAGGTTAACCAAAGAAAGTTACTTTATACAATGTTTTGAACCCAAGTTAAACGTAACATAACTATGCTAATAGTATACCTTAAAAGAATTACGTCACGGGCGTAACGTCATAGACGTAACGTCTTAATTGGTTGCTTAGTAATAACGTATCGTTTATTGTCACGATACACTGATTGCATTTGTTTTTGTGACGATTAAACAAAAAAATAGCATGTGAAGTCTTTATCGATTTTAGCTATATATAATTAACTTCTACCGCGGTTTCACTGTTTTACAGATTTTCAAGAAGACATTTTATTTACCTAGCAACGAAACGTAAAGTCCATATATATATATGACAATTGTTGCACCTAAACAATGTTTCCATACCTGTTGTTGTCTATGTGTACTTTGGAAAGGTCACATAGAACACGCAGATTTTAAGGATCAAATCAAGAGTTAACAAGGCAGAGGTGAGTAAGTTTTATTGTTTGATTAATCAAACCTTGTAATGGTATACACGACGTAATTGTTGTGCCGGCGAATTCTCATCACGGGATACAATAGAAATGGACAGATATTGCATAGAAATGATCGATTGTAGAATTGAAACAAAACATATACAATAGAAATGAAAAATGAACGAATACAAGTATGAAATTATGGACGCAATACGTTTGCGCGACTTAACCGAAATTTTTATTTGCGCGACCTAAATGAATGCGCACCTTTTAAGCATAGTTACGAAAGCACGACTTTTTCTCCTACGAATGCGCGATTTTTTTCTACGAATGCGTGACTAGTTTAGTTCATTAAAATTCGGATATATTTGAGACAATATATCTTATCTGTTGCCTCCAGTTGACTGCGTAGAGGTGGAAGTGGGATTTGAATAGGTTATTATTTATTTTTTAAGCAAAATCAGTTAAAATTTGTTAAAAGCCACGTTCTCGTTCAGTTATAGGTCGTTTGCGAAAAAGTGGAGGGCAAAAAAACGACATAATTTCTTTAATACTGAATAGATTTTCATGAAACTTTGCATACCATAATCTGATACCTAAACGAACTCATGCTAGGAAATGTAGATTTTTTTGACTTTGAATAAAAAGTTTCCCTATTAATTTTTACCATTTTTCTTCTCAGTTTTATGCCATCATACACAGGAGGTAATCATAATGGTATAACAGCCATTGTTGTTCTATAGTTACTATACGAATACTATTACTCATTCATAAATTAACATGTGGCCTGAAATGTGTTCACTCACTACTGGGTAAACAAGAGGCTTTAAAGTTAACGAGCCAATCATTTGAAAAGGATTTTCTAATGTGTTTCTCCTATATATAGGTAAATGTCCATATAAGGGATATAGTCTGAACAACACTGGCTGTTCTAAAAACTGCATCAACCAAGCCTAAAACTTCAAATATTATAGACAGATTTTAACATTTAGTTGATCTTACAATTTGTTTTATTTAACTTTCAAAAATCTGAGTTTCCTTGCATGAGTTTGTATTGGTAATAGATTACGGTCTGCAAAGTTTCATGAAAATTTATTTAGCAGTTAAGAAATTAAATCGATTTTTTGTCCTCCACTTTTTCGCAAACGAGCTATAAAATCATCGTATGCTTGTCAGAGGCTGGGCTTTGACTGACATTTTTAACATACTCCTTTCTGTCTCTCTGTTTCACCGTTCATATACTCATGTGTCCTTCTCTTTTCTGAATTTAAAACAATCAATTACAAGTCGAGGTTTGACCCTGTTAGTTAAAAAATTCAAAGTTAAAATTTAAAGCTACCATTAATAATAACTACAATGAAGTGAGGTAGTGAACTGTAATCAGTTTTGACTAAAGAATTGGCGGATCTAGACGAAATTTCGACCTATCCAATCTATCCGCGGATCTAGATGAAATTTCGACTTATCCAACCTATCGGCGTACCTAAATGAAAGTCGCACAAACGTAGGCACATTTTCGGGGAAAAAGTCGTGCAAACGTACGCTACAAAAAGTCGCGTAAACGTAGGCATTTATTTTTTCAGGTATATTCGCGCAAACGTGCTGCTCCCGGAATTATATGATACAAGTGAAAAATCAAATACAAACGTTAAAATATCGAAATATTGCAACGTTTGACATGCCATAATAGCGTTTCCCAAAATCAAGACCATTTCGACACTCTGTGTAAAAATGGAGGAATAGCTTTAATCGTTACAGCAGAACGTGCATACCTGAGTTATATTTTAGCCGCGACAAGACGAAACTAACAGTGCCATATGCGCCACGTGAAGACTCAGATCATCTTGGGCATTCGCTTTGCGTTTGAAGTTTGGCTAAGGTCTAAGCTACCTCCATGCCGACAGCGAAGACCAGTCGGAATGGGCGGACGTGACACTTTGATAGTTTATCGTATCGCGGCACATGTAGGCAATAAGTCGTGTTGAAAGGCCATCATATTGCATTATTCAGAGTGTTAATCTCGCGGCCGAACCGACCTCAACAGGTTTAATCAATATATAAATTACACTGAAATTTCATCAAGGGTTTGGCTATTACAAAAGCCTTTTAATTGTGTTCGATGTTAGGAAAATAACATTAAAGGTAGCTGCATCAGTTTTCGTATCCAAACCTACATTTTACGATTTCAAATTTTCAGATAACGCCTCACTTATAGGCGATAACACAGTATCTGATGTGAACAATAATCTGTATTGAATTCTTTTTTTTTATTCCAAATATACATATGTACCCTGATTTATTAGTTATAGGCCAGTGTAAAAGTGAAATGACTAAAATTTATGAAAACATCTGCTATGAATCACTCGTTATTTGTGCTTTTCTTTCTTTTTACCAAACAGAAAGGCAGGCTTTAGTTAACACTGTTTTGTTGTAAATAGGTAAGGTAACTTACCGTTCCAAGGCGGTAGTTCTGTTGTGGTTCTTTGTTGCCTGTTTTTGGTGTCAGAGTTTCTGTGATGTTTTACCTTATGTATGTTATTATTATTTTTGGTTCGGTTTGGGTTGCTGAGTGGCCACCTTTTGGGAACAAGCTGCTCACTCGGTTGGCCATATGTTCTCTGTATCTTGATTATTTGTAATCTTAGTTGTTTCCAAGTATGGTTTGAGGGCTGGATTTGGATTTTGATTGTTTCAGTTCCTGGTCTTTGCATACTTTTTACTTTTAGATAAATCTATACATGACAGAAAATGTTGGTCCCATCCTGGCACTGATTTTCAAAACCAGCATACTAGCATTGCTGAGCCTCCAGAGAGATTATCGCATTCACTTTTTGTTTTGTTCCAGGATTATGCATATAACCGTTTCAGAAGTCTCTTTGACAATATTTAAGATATTGCCAATGTACTATGCAAGACAAAAATGCGCTGAAGTATTACCACACCAGTGACCTGACAATTTTTGTTTATTGGTGCATCATAATTCTATTAACAGTGCAGTGACACTGCTATTTCATCAAAGGAAAAAACAACCTGTCTCATATAGGTAATAACACAATAGGGTCATAAAACCAGTAAAGAGTGGTACCACTTTTTGGTTTACTTTACGTATCTCTTTAAAACTGACGCGACTGAGTATTTCAATGACGTCAAAAATACTGCGTTAATTTCATTAGTTCCATATAAATTATTAACGTATATTAGCTCCTTCCATTCGATCTTATAAATAACAATTATTTATACTTAGAATTTCAGAGAGATGCAATTCTTGTTTACCAATAAAAATATACTAAACTTGACGGTTGAAATCTTCTCATTGTTGTTTTGAACTCCAACCTTTATGGAAACCTCAGACTCACGCTAGTACTTTGTGTTTTAAAACTGATTAAATATTCTTTCTCATCTGCCAGAATATTCGTATTTCATACTTAGCGAGCTTCAGACTACTGATTGTTTTTAGTTGCACAGGTAGATATCCGAAAGTACTTCGGCAGTTGGTCGAAACTAAACGACAGTATGCGTTAATCGCAGGTGTTAAGGTAATCCCTAACGCTAAATACTCTTATCTATGCCATGATGAAATTTTGATCTTTGTGGCTTTAACTAAATTTTAATCTCGAGTCAGTTGAAAAAGATCTAATTTCGATAGAAAGGGTAGGTGGTAACACATGAGCCAGTCATATAACCATTCTAAATTTATACAATAGAAGACAATTCAGACTGTGACTAAAGTGGTAGTTCATAACACGTATTTAATTATTTTTGTTTTTGTTTTGTATCGGTGAGGAAATTTCAAACTGAACAAACCAAAGAATGATTTACTTTGGTGAAAATAAATAAACAAATAGATAAATCTGAAAGCTACCAGGTCATATATGTTTAAATTTGTTAATACAATAAACAGATATTCTACATTTGATGTACTAATTTCCATTGTTATGCTGGTTAAGAATGAGAGCTCTTGAGTTTTCCCTTAAACACATATGTATTCTGTATTTTAATCCATTCAATGCACCTTAAAAACAATTGTTTCATTTTTGCAGCGATCAGACATTTATATCTGGCCTTACACAATAGCATTAAGGTAGACATATACGGAACGGCTCTGTTCTTACTTTAAAAAAAAAAAGAGTTATTGTTCATGATGAAATCGATCAACTGTGCAGTTATATACAGATATAACACACAATATCAATGTCTAGCATAAAGAGCCTAAGTTTTCGGGCACACAGGTCTGTTCAAACCGTGGAAACCGACATCAGACTGTTCCTTAGGAACCAGAATGATCACGATGTTTGCAGTTGCCATTCCATTTGCGCTTTTTTTCGGCATTACTCTATGGTAGAATAACAGGAAAATAAATGGTAGGGCAAGGACCGTCTGTGCTTGCAGCACGTGCTGAATTTGGGCAGACTGTTTTGGGGATATTTTTTTAACTTAAATTGTTTTTTCTACGAAAAGAAACGGTGAAATGTTTGTTTTTCTGTTTGATTCTGTAAAGTCCAAAAAATAAGACAAAACACAGTAGCTTTGATTCTGTAACATAGAAAGTAAGTTTTACTGAAATAATATGCATAAGCATGCCCCATCTGGTGAATATATTTTTCCTGACCTTTTTCATGAAATTCAACTTTCTTGCATTTTTTAAAAAAATATGTTAGAATTACTTATTAAAAAGATAACCACAATCTTTTGTTACCAGTTTGTTTCAAATATCCTGTATTATAGACTATATGATTTGCAGCAATGAAAGTGGATTCATACTCTAGAGATATGAATTTTAATGGAAAATGTGTAAAAAAAGTATGTAGAAATACAAAATATTGTTTTTAAGGAAAACAAAACGGTGATTTTTTTCTTATTCAACTGTTTGTAGCTCTTTGGGTTATGAAGATGATATAATGGTTTGCATGCCCCGCCAATATTTCTATTCACCATCCATCTACCTTAATAATCATGTTTGTAAAGGCTCGTCATTTATCGAGATAAGACGAGTTACTTGAGCCCTACGCGCATTGGACAGAAACAGTGTGCTAAAGATCTATTCCCAGATTTCGTTCGTCGTCTTTAGATAATATACATTTGTGCCGCAACAAAACAAAACTAACAAAGTGGTCTGTGCTTCAGCGAGCGAAGACTCAGATCAGCCCGGACATCTGTCATTCCTTATTAGTCTTCACTGTCGGCGTGGAGGTATCATATATCCTTAGCTACCCTTTCAGCGCGGTGCAATGACTATACACAGATTGGGCGGATGTTCAGACGGATCTGAATCTTTGCTGGTCGCACATGCCACTTTATTTGTTTTGTCATGTTAAGGCTCATTTATTGCGACACAGTACTGTGAACGCGAGCCGTGTCATTTATATTGTTTAAACAGATGAATGCCCTATTGACATAATTCGACACAGGGTAATTAACTTAAAGTTTTGACGAAGTATTTTCCCTTAAATCATATGAAAAGAAAAAAAAAATAAAATGTAGACCGTCTGTGGAAATTTAAAGGCAGGAGTGGGCTATAAAAAGCAAAATTAGCTACCTATTCTCAGTTTTCCAATAGCCACCAAAGGGTAAGCATCTACAGTAGCCCCTGTAGATTTATCTCTAATTTGATTGGCTGTTGATTTGCTGGGTTATTTACCTGTGAAATGATTGACAGTTCTTATCAGCTCAGTGACTTTGCTGTTTTGTCACATAGGAATTTATGCAAATATGATAAATAATTAGAAAATTGAGACAAAAAAACTCGCAAAATATGATTAGATTTTTTAAAGAATAAATTTTTTTTTTTTTTTATACATTGAAAAAAAAATGAAAGCATATCAGTATACACAAAATATATTTTATTTCTCTTTTTAATCTTGTTGACATAAATCTAAATCACCAAAAAATAGAAATTTCATCTACCAATTTAGATAAAAGTTATTGTTACAGTGAAATTAGTAGTGAATATTATTACTTGAATTTCATATAAGAAAGAAAAAGTTTGAACTGTAGACAAAGTGATTTAAATTTTACCAATTTTAGAATAACATTTGTTTGGTTTTGACCAAAAAATGTCTCATAAGTAAAACCAAAAATATTCTACTTTTGTGTTGATGACATTTTTCTCAATAAAGAAGCAAAACCTTCAAATTTCAGAGTATTTTTTCATATTAATTTTATAAAAATTATCCAAAATTTTATGACAAGGTAACACATTGCCTGAGGGTTATCTCTTATCAGCTAAAACAGGACAGTGGTCTAATCTGCACAGTAGCTAAGCCACGCCCACTTACTGCCTCATACAGGTAGCAAATCCTCTACCGGGGGGTTCAGAAATCCTGCCTATAAAGAGTAACTACACTTCAGGAACTGACTGAATCAGATCCCAAACCCTATCCCCAACATCAAAGGGAAAGATTGGCAAAGACATCCCAACAAGCAATAAATTACAAGTGATACACCGAGTCATCAGCTCTTTCCCAAATAGGTGGCAACTAAGCTATCTTTACCAAACTAAATAATTTAGACCAACAGAAGGGTTACAATAGACTATGCAAATTATACGAAAAACATTTAACAACTATTGTTACCTATTTTCAATGTTTATCACAGAAGGGTTAAAATGAAAACACAATAAACCAAACAGCACCGAACATAAAACAGATGCAACCGCAACGAAAGTTAACCACATTTTTCTCAAGATCAACAAAACAAAATAAATTAACAAAATAAAATTAAATAAATAATAAATAAAAAATAAATAAATAAAAAATAACAAACAAAAGTAACTTGACGTTGCAGAAGAATACAGTTTTCTTGATCTTTTGAACACAATTATACTACATCTAAAGTCCGCCGAATATTTGTTATTTTCAAACTCAAATAACAAAGCAATTAAAAAATCGTCTTATGTACCAGAGCAGGCATTCCTTGCAAACAACTTGAACAAAAAATGAATAAAATAGGATAATAAGATAATAAATAAATCAATAACTTGTGGTATAAATAGATAACAAAATAATACTCATTATAAATAGAAGCGGGAAAACTGTTTTGCTAACATACAAATGATTCAAGACAAATTCAGACAATTTATTATAGCTACATGGAGAGAGAGAGAGAGAGAGAGAGAGAGAGAGAGATACTTAGTGTGGCTCATTGTTTGCCTCACATTCATGAGTACATTATTGAGCAACTACTGAGCTAAATTTCGAAACACACCGACATTACTAATTGGCATTATACAATCATAAGATAATTGATATCATGTCTTTTCAATAGGTACCAGTGATACCAATTATTAAACAAGTAAAAAGAAGTTAACCGGCCTTCATACTCTTCATATGATTGAATAAAAGGCTGAATTTCAGAAAACCAAAAGCGTTTACATTGAGCTACATTAGGGCAGCTCTTGGCAAGAATATCAAAAATAAATTTACTTTTAACTTATAATTTCAAGCCGGCTGGATGAATCAGCGTTTGCATAATTCATCTTCTTGAAAATTCATCACTACAATATTCTATATTAATTTGCCTTTATATTCTGTCTGTAGTATAATCTTCGCCCTAAGCTATCAACTGAGACGTGCTGAGTCGTGTCTCCCCAGTGCCACTTACGGAAATGCACGGAAACGACCAGCTAACAAAAACATAAAAATAAAAAATAAAAACATTCATTAATTACTCTTTCTTCTCATCTGATCCATCGTGATGGATAACATTTTGTATCAATTTGATTCAAAATAAATTATTGAATTAATGTGCCACAGCTTGTTTTGTGACGATTTGCTATTTGTTTTATTAAAACCATTTTGTAATAGAGCTAGAATAAAAAAGAATCAAAGTTAAAACACAATATTAAAGATGAAGAATTTTACTTCCTGATACGATTTGTGATGGAAAAATATGTTGAGAAATAAAAAAAGGTATAAAGTGATAATGAAATGTTCCCTTATTACTCGTATATGTCTAATTGGTTAACATCCATAGAAGTGTCAGTATACATTTTCTCCACTATGATTCAATTTTGGTTAAGAATAAGGGCTCTTGAATGAATTTGTTCTAGAAAGGGCATGGATCATTTACAGAAAAAACAAATTTTGACGTGACATCAACTTTACAAATTTTATCTTAAAGGCAGTTCAACAAATGAATATAATGACAAAATATTTGTTTCAACTGTGACGTTGACGCCTGATTCTAACATAACATTAAAGAAACGCACTGCAAGTCAAAGTCTGTAATCTGTATAATCATGCAACGACTGAAAGGCTCTGCCTGTCATAAAAAGGTTTTTGAGATTAAAGGTTATTTAGCGACTGCAATCGAACGTCCTACGTACTTGGCAACGTCGACGTCAGTGTACAGAGTCGCAATTTCGGTATTCGTCTAATTTTCAGAGAAGTATAATATTAAGATAGTAATGCAGAAATGAAATTTATGCAGAAATTTACTTTTACTATAATTGTAGCGTGTCTAGGCAGCAATATGCAGGCAAAGTTACATAATCACAATTGCGCACGTGTAAAACATGCAAAAACATGTAAATCTAGCATACATTTGATTTTACAAGATCAATCATGTGGAAAATACGTGCAAATGGTGCATATATTGAACAGCAACATGCTGGCAGATATACTGTGTCATATCTCCCCAAGCCCAAGAGGTGCCAGCAAAATAAAAACCGTCACTAAGGTATTTTTTCTTCTTGGTTAAGTATACGTTTGAATTATTCACAATGGCTCTTTGACAAGAAATAAGGCCCACTTCATACCTATTGACGGGTAGAATAAACGGGGAACCAAAATAGGCTCCTCAAAAAAAAAAAAAAAAAAAAAAAAAAAAAAAAAAGAAATAAGGCCAGTGCAATTGAGAGTTGGATATAAAATGGAAATTTTGAAGAGTACTTCCATATCAATGCTTATATATCGTCAGTTACATTCACTCAGTTTTAACATACCTTTCAGAAACGCATGAAGTTCTCAGCCGCGGTAACGTACTTTTAAAAAGTGTAAGCCTACATGATAATGCCAAGATGTATCTTTTTGCTGTACCTGTTTCAAAAAGAACAATATTACTTCCATTGCTTGTGCTATTAATTATTTTTTCTATCCGTTTATTTTTTTATTATATATTTTTTTTCTTTCCAAACACTTGAGTATCATGTGTCACCGTTAAAAGTAAGAGCCAAATATTAGAAATTGTCATCCCCTTTTCTCATGTCTATTTAATGGTAAGAATCTATCCTTTTCCAAGACAAAAATGTTGTCTCAACATACTTGTATTTTCTTATCACAGATAACGGAGCTGATATTTAGTTTTACTGCTCTTTAAGACTTAGCACAATTCATGGTTGGCCATCTGTCAGAATAGGACCTTGAAGTTAAGACTGAAAACACTTTTTTTACAAAACAAAAAGCATGCCTTTTGTGAAAAATGGTGTAGGACGATCGTCCACAAACGTTTTGCAATCATCATATACATACCACTCTCTTGTTGACTCCAGCAAGTGGTTTTTGTCGCACCTGCATTAGCAAGGTGCGATATAGGCGTCCGGTTTTCCGTCTGTCATTCAGTCCGTCCGTCCGTCAGTCCGTTCACATTTACGTCAACCCTGGCGTTAAAGATTTGTACAGTTAATTTCTCCAAAACCACTGCAGCCATGGTTCTCAAATTTTATATGGAGCATGATCAGACTACAGGGCTTCGGATTACAGAAATTCAGCCTGGTCGAGAATTCAAGACGGCCGCCTGTTACTAAAATAGTAAAACAACATAATTATTATTTTCTCTAGAACCACTAGGTATATTATGCTGAAACTTTGCATAGAACTTCAATTGGACCTTCTTTTTAACAATTATGAAAATGAAAAACATCTGTAGCAGAATTAGGTCACAGTGACCTATTTTTGGTTTACGAGTCTCAATTTTGCTTGAGTTCCGATAAATCGTTAAACACTGAGTGGATTTTGTTCAGATTTAATCAGAATGATTCTTGAAAGGAGTTTTTCTCTTCTTTTTTTCACATTTATGGGAATGTATCATCCAAGATGGCCACCACTGTCGTTACTAAAACTAGCAAAAACATGAAAATGACTATAGTTCAGGAACCCCTGAATGGATTTGGACCAATTTTGTGTCAGAATGATCCTTGCATAGAGCTATTTGGGTTTTAGGCAAATTGGCCATCCAAGATGGCTGCCATCCACCGATACTAAAAATAGCACAAACATGAAAATGGCAGTACCTTAAGAACCATTGGTCGGGTTTTGACAAAATATGTGTCCGAATAATGCCAGAAACTATTTTGTTTTCTTTTTTTTCTCAATTCTTCTCAACATGATCTCTGCTGCTGTGGGAATGCAATGCAGGTGCGACTTAGCATTCCTTTGAATTCTTTCTTGTTTTAAAGTTTATACTTGAAGGATAAAAAAATCAGCAAATTGCACTTACCTGTTTCAATTTACTACCATCCTCGTAGTCAGATTTGTCCAGTAGAGTTTTTGAAATTCACTGGCATGCTCTAGAGCTTGGAAAGTAATTTCTTGCAATGGTATTTTGTTTTTCAATTTCAAAATGGCGGCCGCAAGCTGTGGTCGGAATGACCAGTATAGCTGTAGGGGTTGCATGTTCATATAAAATTGACATGAAATCAGTTCAGAAGAATCTATTCTTGTAGTCTACAACAATTATTTTCATAATAAATATCTTTTGGGTAAAATAAAAAAATATGCATAAGTGTAGCTGACACTGCAAGTAACCCTTTGCTGAAATGATTATATTTCAAAAAAGATCATGTGATTTGTGATGACATCATTTCTGTTGTGATGTCATGATAGGTGGTTCCCTGCTTAACAAAAAATTGAAATGAACCTCATCATAGGCTGGAAAGCAGAAGAAATATTTTTACTATCGGAAAACCCACCTCAAACAAAAAAAAAAAAAAAAAAAAAAAGAAGAAGATAAAAGTTGACAAGAGGGGTCATACACTATGCGGTAAGTCAGCTTTTAGCAATAAGAAATAGTTTCAGGTATGTAGAACCTAAAATTTTGATATTTAGGCATTTTTAAGGAAAAAAGTTCTACAAAAACACTTGCTGGAATGGGTCAACTACAGAGGAGGATAATTCGAAAGCCCTAACACTCTTCTTCAAATTGATACTTCTGTTTTATCTATATAAAATAGTTTAACATAGTAGTTCTTAATATGTTAGATAGGTCTCTGACAATGACTGTTTTTACAATAAAGTACAAGAAGATAGTTCGAAATCTGCATTTTAAATTCTTTGAAATTAAATTAAAATTAAATTGGAATTAAAAGGTGGATAAACATTGCAAATTGATTAACACGCCGATGAATAAAGGTTTAAATAACCAACGTTGTATAACCAAGTCTGTAAAAAATGAGCTTATACTTATGGTCGATGTACCTGTTTTCGGGATGCTCCAGAATTTGGGGTATTCTAAAACATTAAACTTCTCTTCTGGTCAGGCATGCCGTAAGATAATTTCTTTTTTGCAGATAAACATGTTTCAGCATTCACTGACTAAAGAGAGAGAGAGCATATTAGTATGGACGTCAGCCATGACGTCCTCGTTGGTGACCGCGGAAGCGCCTATATTGGTAACACTGCAAAGTTTATGGAATGTACCAATGGAAATGACAGAGCATTTTATTCAGTTATCAATTGTCCTAATGATAATTCAAATATCGTTTCTTCAATATAAGGAATCACATGTCTCATGAAAGCAGCTTTATCATTAAGGTCTGCAGCTGATACAATTTGTAGGAAGTTTCTTTATCATATGACGTCACATCTGAGAGTGTAATAAAGCCATGCATTAAAAACGATAATCCACTAGTGGATTTAATATGCAAATTACGTCGTAACGTTATGCGTTGGCGTCCATAAAACGTTGCGTTTTCTACTGGCGAAAACGTGACGTTTAATTGCAAAATCTGCTAATAAAATATGATTTTAGCGTCATATGATAAATGGAATCTTGCATTCGTGCTTATGTATTATTGAATTTATTAAACTCGTTGGGGAAAAACGATAAGATGCTCGGCAAAGCCTCGCATCTTATCTTTTTCCCCAACTTGTTTAATAAATTCAATAATACATATTTAAGCACTCATGTAAGAGTAACAAGAGGGCCATGGTGGCCCTGAATCGCTCACCTGAGCATTAATCAGTTCACTGGCTCAGGTGAAGATTTATAAGAGTTTTTACCATACATGGGAATGGCGGCCACCTTAGTCATGTGACCAAGATCATTTGAAGAACTTTCAATCCTTTGACCCATGTGCAGGCTCCATATGAAATTTGATCTGCCCAGTGGTTTCAGAGATGTTTGAAAATGTTTATGGATGGATGAAAGAGGCAGCTAACACCAATACTGTAAGGCTCAGGTGAGCTGAAAATGGCAGAGTCGCTTCTCCGAAAAGTTCCCGTTCATGTTGAGTTCCTTTGATGGATTTGAACTAGACTTAACTAGGCAAACACAGATGATAGAATGGTAGCATCATTATCTCACTGTGGTGAAACTAATGTATTCCAAGGAGTTTGTGGCTGGCATCATTGCAATGTTAGTTCTGATTCTTGCAACATAACTTAATTTAGATTTGACCTAGTGACCTAGCTTTTGACCCGACATGACCCAGTTTCAAACCGGATATTGTAAGAATAAACATTCTGACAAAGTTTCGTTGAGATTGGATCAAAACTGTGCCCTCTGGAGTGTATACAAGGTTGTTCTTATATTTGACCTAGTGACCTAGTTTTTGATCCGACACAAACCAGTTTCAAACTTTACCTAGATTTCATAAAGGTAAACATTCTGACAGAGTTTCATGAAGATTGGATCAAAACTGTGCCCTCTAGGGTGTACAAAAAGTTTTTCTTAGATTTGACCTATTGCCCTAGTTTCTGATCTGACGTGACTCAGTTTCATAAGGGGCATATATATATGGACAATAAACATTTTGACATAGTTTCATGAAGATTGGATCAAAACTATTCCTTCTAGTGCGTACACGAGGTTTTTCTATGATTTGACCTAGTGACCTAGTTTTTGATCTGACATAACCTACTTTCAAACTTGGCCTAGAGTTTATGGAGATAAACATTCTGACAAAGTTTCATAAAGATTGGATCAAAACTGTGTCCTCTAGAGCGTACACACGGTTTTTCTATGATTTGACCAAGTGACCTAGTTTTTGACCCTACATGACCCAGTTTCAAATTTGTCCTTCATATTATGAGGATAAACATTCTGATAAAGTTTCATGAACTTTGGATCAAAACTGTGCCTTCTAGAGCGTACACAAGGTTTTTCTAAGATCTGACCTAGTGACCTAGTTTTTGTCCCGACATGACCCAATTCCGAACTTGGCCTAGAGTTTATGAGGATAAACATTCTGACAATGTTTTATAAAGATTGGATCAAAACTGTGTCCTCTAGAGCGTATACAATGTTTTTCTATGATTTGACCTAGTGACCTAGTTTTTGACCTGACATGACCCAGTTTCATACTTATCCTAGATATTATAAAGATAAACATTCTGACAAAGTTTCATGAACTTTGGATGAAACTGTGCCTTCTAGAGTGTACACAAGGTTTTTCTAAGATTTGACCTAGTGACCTAGTTTTTGACCCAACATGACCCAGTTTCAAACTTGGCCTAGAGTTTATGGAGATATATATTCTGACAAGGTTTCATATAGACTGGATCAAAACTGTGTCCTCTAGAGCGTACACAAGGTTTTTCTATGATTTGACCTAGTGACCTAGTTTTAGACCCGACGTGACACAGTTTCAAACTTGTCCTAGATACTATGAGGATAAACATTCTGACAAAGTTTCATGAACTTTGGATGAAAACTGTGCCTTCTAGAGCGTACACAATGTTTTTCTAAGATTTGATTTAGTGACCTAGTTTTTGACCCGACCTAACCCAGTTTCAAACTTGTCCTAGATACTATAAAGATAAACATTCTGACAAAGTTTCATGAACTTTGGATGAAAACTGTGCCTTCTAGAGTGTACACAAGGTTTTTCTATGATTTGACCTAGTGACCTAGTTTTTGACCCGACATGACCCAGTTTCGAACTTGGCCTAGATTTTATGAAGATAAACATTCTGACAAAGTTTCATGAACTTTGGATCAAAACTGTGTCCTTTAGAGCGTACACAAGGTTTTTCTATGATTTGACCTAGTGACCTAGTTTTTGACCCGACGTGAATCAGTTTCGAACTTGTCCTAGATATTATGAGGATAAACATTCTGACAAAGTTTCATGAACTTTGGATGTAAACTGTGCCTTCTAGAGCGTACTCAAGGTTTTTCTAAGATTTGACCTAGTGACCTAGTTTTTGACCCGACGTGACCCAGTTTCGAACATGTCCTAGATATTATAAAGATAAACATTCTGACAAAGTTTCATGAACTTTGGATGAAACTGTGCCTTCTAGAGTGTACACAAGTTTTTTCTATGATTTGACCTTGTGACCTAATTTTTGACCCAACATGACCCAGTTTCAAACTTGGCCTAGAGTTTATGGAGATATATATTCTGACAAGGCTTCATATAGATTGGATCAAAACTGTTTCCTCTAGAGCGTACACAAGGTTTTTCTATGATTTGACCTAGTGACCTAGTATTTGACCCGATGTGGCCCAGTTTCGAACTTGTCCTAGATTTTATGAGGATAAACATTCTGACTAAGTTTCATGAACTTTGGATGAAGACTGTGCCTTCTAGAGCGTACACAAGGTTTTTCTAAGATTTGACCTAGTGACCCAGTTTTTGACCCAACCTGACCCAGTTTCAAACTTGTCCTAGATATTATAAAGATAAACATTCTGACAAAGTTTCATGAACTTTGGATGAAAACTGTGCCTTTCAGAGTGTACACCAGGTTTTTCTAAGATTTGACCTAGTGACCTAGTTTTTGACCCGACATGACCCAGTTTCGAACTTGGCCTAGATTTTATGAAGGTAAACATTCTGACAAAGTTTCATGAACTTTGGATCAAAACTGTGTCCTTTAGAGCGTACACAAGGTTTTTCTATGATTTGACCTAGTGACCTAGTTTTTGACCCGACGTGACCGAGTTTCAAACTTGTCCTAGATATTATGAGGATAAACATTCTGACTAAGTTTCATGAACTTTGGATGAAAACTGTGCCTTCTAGAGCGTACACAAGGTTTTTCTAAGATTTGACCTAGTGACCTAGTTTTTGACCCGATGTGACCCAGTTTCGAACTTGTTCTAGATATTATAAAGATAAACATTCTGACAAAGTTTCATGAACTTTGGATGAAAACTGTGCCTTCTAGAGTGTACACAAGGTTTTTCTAAGATTTGACCTAGTGACCTAGTTTTTGACCCGACATGACCCAGTTTCGAACTTGGCCTAGATTTTATGGAGATAAACATTCTGACAAAGTTTCAGAAAGATTGGATCAAAACTGTGCCCGCTAGAGTGTACACAAGCAAAAGTTGACGGACGGACGTCCGGACGTCCGGACGTACGACGGACGACGGACATCAGGGTATCCCAAAAGCTCACCCTGAGCACTTCGTGCTCAGGCGAGCTAAAAAGTATGCAAAGACCAGGAACTGAAACAATCAAAATCCAAATCCAGCCCTCAAACCATAGTTGGAAACAACTAAGATTACAAATAATCAAGATACAGAGAACATATGGCCAACCGAGTGAGCAGCTTGTTCCCAAAAGGTGGCCACTCAGCAACCCAAACCGAACCAAAAATAATAAGAACATACATAAGGTAAAACATCACAGAAACTCTGACACCAAAAACAGGCAACAGAGAACCACAACCACAACAGAGATCCTCTATATAATGTACCCTGAAAACTGGAGCAGTACCTTGGCGCAGATTCAGCCCAGAATTTGTTTGGATCGAATCAAGTCTATAAACATGGTAACATGCATACATGAAATGTAAGTTACATCTTACTTGATATATATTTTTGAGCACAAAAAGACTATCCGAGCTAACTCTTTATCTATAATACGGTTTTTTGTGTGGCGAACCAATTGTTAACACCCCGAAAACTTGTGAAGTCATCATAATTTCAAAATTCATTTAAAATTTGAAAATTATCTATGTCATCAAAGAATAGTGCATTCAGGTTAAAATACTTCAAGAAGTAAGGGAGACAACTCAAGCAGGAAAAGGGGCCTTCTTATTATTTAAATAAGCGTAACTTGTGTACGGATAGGAATATTTTATGCTGTTTGCTCTCTCTGCCATCTATCCTTGCTGCATATTTTAGCATTTGTACAATTTCTTAGTAACTGCACTTTAATGTCAGAAGGTATTTCAATTATTTGAGAGTAATGCCCTATATATTATTTATTTGTATGCCCTTCCAAAGTTGTCAGGTTGAACAGGCGAACACTGTATAAGATACAGTCATGAAATGAGCCGCGACACGAGAAAACCAACAATGTGGTTGTGCGCCCTGCACAGACTAAGATCAGCCTGGACATCCGCTCAGTCTGGTCAGACTCTTCACTAGGTGCTTAAAGGGTAGCTAAGGGACTGAGCTACCTCCATGCGGACAGCGAAGACTCTGATCAGACTGGGCGGATGCCCAGGCTGATCTGAGTCTGCACTGGGCGCACAACCACATTGTTGGTTTTCTCGTGTCGCGGCTCAAATACAGAGTAAGCAGCAATTCCGGTATCACTCATTCAGTATAAAGCTTCATTACTGTGGACAAGAAAGGTGTGTAAGAGAAAGAGTTTGGCGTTGAAATAATAGTCTCCCCTGTGTGTCATTGTAATTGTCTTCAATTTTGACACATGCTGTCTCGTTCCTGGGGAACATCTGCACGAGAACTGAAACAACAACAACATATAACAACATATGCTATCTCTATTTTACCCGTTAAACTTAATGATGGCAGAAATGATTGATACGACATTACTCTTAATGCATGGAAGTACCTTCAGACATAAACGCATTTTCAACAATTATACTATCAGATTTTTGATCCACAGATTATCCTTTGATGTTTATTATATATATTTAAACTACTTGAACATCAACAGGTCAGGCATTTTGGAATACTGAAATTAGTTAACAACAAGAGCTCCACAAGCGGGGCAATATACGCCCGTTTCTGATTGTTTGCACCGTTTCATCCTTGTCTACAATGCTATTAAGTTTATCAAGATATTCCAAACATTAAAGTTCTCAAAAGAAAAGCCTTAAATGTAATCAAAAGGATGTTACTCAAAAAAGAAAATAAGGAAGGTGAAGCAATTATTCTTATTAGACATACTGTCTCAACCTAATACACATTGCTATAAAGTTTCGTCAAGACATTCCATACGGTTACCTAGTAATAACTTGCCCAAGAATAGTCATTGAAATTAATCAAACGGATGTAACTCCATGAATAAGGAAGAGGGAGCAATACTTCTTATATAAGACACACAGCCTCAACGTAATACACATTGCTATAAATTTTAATCAAAATATTCTGTATGGTTGCCTACGTACAGCTTGCACAAGAATAGCCTTAGAAAATATTCAAAGGGAGGTTACTCCAAAAATAAGTAGTGGGAGGCAATCGTTCTTATATGGGGCATATCATGTCAACCTAATATACATTACTATTAAGTGTCATCACAATAGTCCAAATGGTTAGTTAGATATGAGGTGTACAAATACAATCTAACAAAATAATCAAAGGGAGGTAACTCAAAAACTAAGTAAATGGGAGTAACCATTCTTGTATGAGACATGTTGTCTTAACCTCATATACATTGTTATAAAGTTTCATCATGATATTCCAAATAGTAATCAAGTTACGGAATGCTAAAGAATTGCCGTACAAACTGCCATAGACGAGTTTTTTTTCAAAAGGCTGTAACTCCGCTAACGATCATTGGAGCAATATTGCCGTATAATATGCGGTACTCCACATCGTAGTCTTACTGTCAACAAAGTTTCAGTTTAATTGGATTAAAACTGTAGCAGGAGTTATCCGGAAACGAACACCCCAAAAATTCTAAGTAAAGGGCTGTAACTCCGTTACAAATCATTGGAGCGTAACCTTGAAACGATATGCGCTGGTCCACCTCATAGTCTTACTATATACCAAGTTACAACTCGATCGGATGTAAACTGAAGGAGGAGTTATCCGGAAACAAAAAGTTTACAACGGTCGGACGGACGGACGGACGCCAGCGTCATAACCTAATACGTCCCGCTCTTCAAACGGGCGTAGAAAAATAACTAAATAAAAATGTATATCTGCTAAGATTTGGGAGGATCAGTTCTTTTTTGTTTCAGTATTTTATTTACATTTTTGTACTTACCCCAAGCAATTGATTCTCATCATGTTTTGTATCAATCGGGCTTTCATTTCCACGCAGAATGAAAAAATAATATTGTCAGTTGCTTTATAATTTTATATAGCAACTTTTTCTAACAACACAATTCACAACCAAAATAATTTAAATGTTATTGCGAGGAAACATATAAGCATTAACAGAATGAATTAATCAATATAAAACAGCCAAGTTCACAGTGTCCGAACTCTCTGTACCAGCTCTTCCGGTTTAAATAGCGTCGAATCGAAAGTACAAACATTCGCTTATAACCAGTAGTCGGAAATCATTATGTTTTGGGATTTTATCCGGCATGTGCTGCGTCATTTATAGTCATTCAGCTTCGAAAATGTAAAGAGGTAAGTTTAATATAATTGGCTCTTCGTTCCTTTACTTTATTTCCCTGTACAATGTCATGTATGGGTGGATAGTAAACTGTACAGTATTCAAGTCGCCCTTGGCATGATTCTAAAGCCATTTTGAGCCTTTTCTTACATGTTTTATAAAAATCTTTAAAATAAACGGAAGGCGTTATAGGATGGTAGCTAGGTTTTGCACGACACAAACTCGTGTTAAATTATTCAGTTTGGAATAAAATTTCTGTGACGGCCATGAGGTTTTCATTGTACAGGGTAATAAAGTAAAAGACCGAAGAGCAAATTATATTAAACTTACCTCTTTACATCTTCGAAGTTGAATAACTATAAATGACGCAGCAGATTCCGGATAAAATCTCAAAACATAATGATTTCCGACTACTGGTTATAAGCGAACTTTGTACTCTCGATTCAACGCTATGAAACCCGGAAGAGATGGTATACCCTGATTCAAAAGAAATGTCAGGGCGGAGTTATCTTTGTACCTTCCCCTAGACTTTTCTATTGTACAAAAAGGGGCGCAGGACAAACACGCTGCTCACTCACCGGTAACAAAAATTATTTAGCTGTAACAAAACTTGCAAATACAATGTTAAGTTATGCAACAAATGGACAACAATAGACGCACATGGCTAGCCATATTACCTGTCCTTGTACAACGTCGATCAAAAAGGGACGGATTGATGTCTTGCGATTTTACGTCCTTTTCAGCAGCATTTCAGTCATATCAGGACGATGGAAGGTTTATAATGAAAGGCTCTGTGCAATGGACCCCGGTTTACGATTGAGAACGCCTCCGGGAATCGAGCTCGGGGCCGCTAGATCAGCAGGCCAGCGTTTCACCCACGACTGATCAGATACACAGGCTGATCTTATTTCCTTTTCGCACATCCAATGGGGTATCTTTTCAGGCAACGCCAATCATTTACTATTTAAATTTACCAGATCAACTGCGAGGATGCACAAACTGACCTGAGTTTCGCTTTTTCAGTAACGAAATAAAGAACATTGCGTTGTGGTTTGCCATATACATAGATAGGGATGAAATGAATGCACAGGCTTATTTGAGTCTTCGCTATTCGCACATGCTATCTTAGTACATGTACGGCCCAACTCCTGATCTTCATGTATGATCGTAAGGCCTGTCATCTTCGCAAGTCAAGTGTACTAAGTCCATTTTGTTCCTTACGTAATAAACAAAATAAGAAGCAAAGTGGACTTAGCAGCCTTTGCTTGCAAAGTTTACAGCCTGTGTGACCAAATTCACTTTGTATATTCCTTATGATCCAAATATCTTCTATGTGAACGGAGACGACAGCATGTCCGCATGATCCAAATATTTTCTTTTCGAACGTACAGAATGTACAGGCTTGTGTTTTTCTGCCCATTTCAAGTGATAAAAAGGGCCCAACAATGTGTTATGTCTGAATCCATCAAGTACAAAATAGGAAAGAAGCTGATTATTATACAGGGAGGATGCACAGGCTGATCTGATGCTTCGCGTTTACACCGATAATCTACACATTGTATAAATAGCATTATTTTAGCATGTCTCAAGTATTGCGGTTGCGGCAAAACATCAAATGGGTACAGACCCGCTGAAAGAACGTATTAATGTCAATGTTGACACGATGTTACTTTTAGATATAGAGTGCATCGCCGTTGATACGACGTTTTTTAACATTGGACCCTAAAATATAAGCGTTCCAATATTCGTGAACTGTTTCATTTTACGAGCCAAGAGATGTTCGCGAATATAAGCGTAAATAAATTGTCGCGAGTATTTAACTGTAGGGTGTGCCCGACTTAGGCACTATGCTGACTTTTATTTTAAGGTTTTGCATACAGTGATGATGTTACAAGTATATAAACGTCGGAAGCGCAGTCTGCTAAGACCTGGCTTACATAGCTCGAATCCCGCAGCGGCAGAATTCGTCACACCGTAAACGGCGCTTCCTTGCGGGCAGAATATCATTATCCTAATAAAATGCACCTTCCTTTTTAGATCTATACGTCTTTTATACACGACAGTAAATGTGGTGACAAGAGGTACAATAACAATGCGTTATGCTTAGTGAACTTGAACAAGCGTGCAAAATTTATTCTACCGAATCTTCTAGTGGACTGATCGAATTTGACAGTGATTGCCAGCACATATTTGTTACCGCCCTGACATTTCTTTTGGATCAAGGTATACAATGAGTTAGGATACTGTGAAGTTAGTACCACACAAGTCTAAGTATTGGAAGATATGGGTCTGAGCAAAACAAATCAGTCCCAGATCAGCCCGCACCTGAAGGAGCGGTCTGGTCAACGTCAACATTGTTTGTCATTCCATCTGCGTGTTTTGGACACATTGCTGCATTGTTAAAACAAACTGTTCCAAACAAATAATTTGAGCCGCGACACGAGAAAACCAACAATGTGGTTGTGCGCCAAGCGCAGACTCAGGTCAGCCTGGGCATCCAAACAGGCTGATCTGACTCTTTGCTAAGCGCTTAAAAGGTAGCTAAGGGTCCAAGCTACCTTCATGCGGTCAGCAAAGACTCTGATCAGACTGGGCGGATAACCACATTGTTGGTTTTCTCGTGTCGCGGCTCATTTTACGATATGTTATAAATCATTACTGTCCTGGTTCAACGTCATAGTAACAACTTCCATGCGTACCCTTCCCACCATTAGTCTTATGCATGGACACACCACTTTCAACATTTTCAACACCTCGGACCGTGTTTCTTTAAACCAAATGACATAAATTAAGGGATCGACGATACAATTAATTATGAATACAACATCTGCTATGGTTGCATAATATCCTTTTTCCGAGGTTTTATTCATGGTCATGAATATTAAAATCCCAAAATTGATCACTTGAGTAATTGCTGTATTTAATAAGTACATGAACGATGCCATAGTTCCTTTGTACTGTGTTATTGGTAGTCTGTGGAACTGTTTTCTTTCTTTCCTACTTATAATTCTATAAATTTTGAAATATGATATGAATGACACTACCAGAAAGAGAAAGCACAACAGCATTAAGTAGACTGTCATTGGAGTTGCACATTTCTCGAAGTTTTTGGTAACGTATCCTTGGTAACAAACAATTCCTCTCACCGCTGCATACTGCAGAAAGCTTAAAATAAATATCGTTATGCATACCACTCTGGTCCGTCCCGTGGTCGTCACTCTAAGGTAGACGTAAGGCCAGTTCAATACGAAAAGTCTTTCAAGCGCCATGAATCCAACTATAAGCTGTGAAGCTATTTGAAATCCACGAGCAAAATTTCTAACGTAATAAACTGCTTCAAAACTAAACAGCTTGTCCACACTGCCTGATAAAAGGAATAAAACATCAAATGCTAGCAGTCCCAAAGACAACAATTTCGTTGAATATGGTGTCTTTCTCGTTCGTAGCATGGCAATAAAAGATATACAACATAACACGAGCGCAATTAACGCCACAATAAGGTACACTTGTAATAGAGGTACAGGTAACGTATATTTCCGCGCGGCGCTAACGTTTAGCGTAGCTAACGGCATGCCAGTCACTTTCAGCTTTGGATATGCCATTGTTCACGATATATATTCCGAGTTATTCTGTAAAATGAGCAAAAAGTGGCTTCTATTTGTGAAATAAGTTCTCTTTAATCCTGAGGCTTATAGAAATTACATCTCATAAAATGTAAGACCCGTATTTGCACTAAGTACTCGAACACTAAAACGCGTTTGATAAGCCTATAAATCTATAATCTGGTTAAGTTTATTTGTATCAGGTTCTCTTGTTTTCTTTTAAAGAGAATTTCTGTTCTATTTTCTTATGCAAACAATGTTGACTCTGACCAGACGCCGCATATTGAGGCGTCTGATCAGGGTCTGCACTGTTTGCCACTGTTCTTTTTATCGGAAGCTAGGCACAAACTGGTTAACTCATGAAAGGTCTGCAATCCATAATGATTAGGAGCCTCGGTAGCTCCGTGGGTTAAGCGCTGGCCTACTGATCTAGCGGACCGGCGAGAATCTATCCTACCGTAAACGGGGTTCGATTGCACACAGACTTTCATTATCACCGTTCCATCGTCCTGATATGACTGAAACACTGTTGAAAAGGTCGTGAAATCACAAGTCATCCATCCATAATGAAAAAAAGGCAAAACTAGTAAAACCGTAACACTCCGGCAAACATCGTACCCGTACGAAAATTCTGACATTATTACAGCAGGAGTCCTGCTGGACATTGACAGGAATTTCATTTGCAGGCTGAATTATAACAGTACGTGGAAAATGATATAAAATCCATTCAAGATTCCAGCAGGAAAGTTCGAAAAATTCATGCCAGGAATCCTAGCAGGAAAACAGAGCAGAAAATATTGCAAATTAATTTAATCTAGCATAAAGATTTTGGCGGTACACTTCAACTACACAGTGAATCATAAGTGATAAATTCAACTTGAAGTCTGGCCATGCTGTTTGTTTGTACTAAACATGCATATTGAAATGTTTCCTGTGTTATTTGAAGGATGAATTAATAACAGCTTGTATAAAGAGAATGTAAATTTAATTATTTTTTGTATCATTAATGCATACATTTCTAAAGGCAGATTTAAGTTTAGGGGTAAAATATTCAATATATACACAGTTTCATGTACCCCACCCACATCCCTGGACATAAAACTGAAAATGAGTTCAATATATGTGTAGTGGTAACAGAATTACTTTCTGTCATAAAATTGTGTTAAAGAGCAATGGCAGTACGGATCCATGTCTATAATTTAATCATAATACCCAAGAAATTGACAAGATATGTGTTCTGTTATGTTTTATAAAGCCACTGTGATATGTGAAAGTTTTAAATAGCATGTTGAAAGAGTATGTCAAGGTCTTTGTGTAATATGCAACACAACCTATAGCTGGACTAAATTCATGCCAACAATCCTGTCCATATTCCTGGCAGGATTTCTGCCAGGAATTTCAAATTTTACATTGAGAATACTGCTCATTTGAATATTCCTGGTGGGAATCCTGCCTGAATTCATGCTAATTTAAATATTTCACTTAATATTCCACACTGAGTCCTGCTGGACTCCTGTAGGGAATTTTATATTATAGTGCAAAATTCACGTGGAAAACCCATTGGGAAACTTTTTCATGTCCAGATTCCTGCCAGGAATCCTGTTACAATTACTGCAGGAATACTGCTACTGTCCTGCTGGACAGTTCCGTTCAGGCATACTTCCATGAGCAACGTTTTCAAGGTGTTTGTGTACATCCCCACGTTTTAGCCATTTTTACCCTAAGAGAACAGTATTTGTAACTTCCTGTCTTCCTGGTCATCGAATGTCTTTTAAAATGAGGTCTACTTTGAAAAGCGAGTGTTTGCACCTACAGGAGCAAATTGTTTTCTCTAAGAGGTGACCCCTGTTGAGAAGGGAGGCAAAATGAAAATAACAGAGTTGCTGCCCCTGCAAGTGTACCCTTTTATCTTTAGTGTCCTTAAAAGAGCCGTTAAACGAAACTTCTGGCAAACAGACAACGCAGATGATGCAGGTGACGCAGGAAAGACTCAGCCAAGGACTTGCTTCACATGTTGCTTTATATTCACAGCTGTTGAAGTATTTAGGTCAGATACGGTTATTCCGATATTTAATTCAGGTTCTGGCAGACATTGAAATACCATGATAATAATTATTAAATCTCACATGTCATTTGTGCTAAAAAGAGCAAGCACAGTGGAATCCTTGTCCTTTGTAAAGTTTCTAGTTACATCACGCTAACATCGCATGAAACCAATGCACATATGAGCGGCGACAAAACAAAACAAACAAAATGATATATGCGGCAAGCGACATATGCGGCAAGCGAAGACTCAGATCAGCCTGGGCATCCACTCAGTCTGATCAGAGTCTTCACTGTCCGCATAAAGCTAGCTTGGACCTTTACCTACCCGTTAAACGCAAGAGAAGACTCAGATCAGATGAGAGACTGCCAAGGTTGATCGCTGGGCGAACATGCCACTTTGTTTGTTTACTCGTGTCGCGGCTCAAATACAGAGTAAGCAGCAATTCCGGTATCACTCATTCAGTATAAAGCTTCATTACTGTGGACAAGAAAGGTGTGTAAGAGAAAGAGTTTGGCGTTGAAATAATAGTCTCCCCTGTGTGTCATTGTAATTGTCTTCAATTTTGACACATGCTGTCTCGTTCCTGGGGAACATCTGCACGAGAACTGAAACAACAACAACATATAACAACATATGCTATCTCTATTTAACCCGTTAAACTTAATGATGGCAGAAATGATTGATACGACATTACTCTTAATGCATGGAAGTACCTTCAGACATAAACGCATTTTCAACAATTATACTATCAGATTTTTGATCCACAGATTATCCTTTGATGTTTATTATATATATTTAAACTACTTGAACATCAACAGGTCAGGCATTTTGGAATACTGAAATTAGTTAACAACAAGAGCTCCACAAGCGGGGCAATATACGCCCGTTTCTGATTGTTTGCACCGTTTCATCCTTGTCTACAATGCTATTAAGTTTATCAAGATATTCCAAACATTAAAGTTCTCAAAAGAAAAGCCTTAAATGTAATCAAAGGTATGTTACTCAAAAAAGAAAATAAGGAAGGTGAAGCAATTATTCTTATTAGACATACTGTCTCAACCTAATACACATTGCTATAAAGTTTCGTCAAGACATTCCATACGGTTACCTAGTAATAACTTGCCCAAGAATAGTCATTGAAATTAATCAAACGGATGTAACTCCATGAATAAGGAAGAGGGAGCAATACTTCTTATATAAGACACACAGCCTCAACGTAATACACATTGCTATAAATTTTAATCAAAATATTCTGTATGGTTGCCTACGTACAGCTTGCACAAGAATAGCCTTAGAAAATATTCAAAGGGAGGTTACTCCAAAAATAAGTAGTGGGAGGCAATCGTTCTTATATGGGGCATATCATGTCAACCTAATATACATTACTATTAAGTGTCATCACAATAGTCCAAATGGTTAGTTAGATATGAGGTGTACAAATACAATCTAACAAAATAATCAAAGGGAGGTAACTCAAAAACTAAGTAAATGGGAGTAACCATTCTTGTATGAGACATGTTGTCTTAACCTCATATACATTGTTATAAAGTTTCATCATGATATTCCAAATAGTAATCAAGTTACGAGATGCTAAAGAATTGCCGTACAAACTGCCATAGACGAGTTTTTTTTCAAAAGGCTGTAACTCCGCTAAAGATCATTGGAGCAATATTGCCGTATAATATGCGGTACTCCACATCGTAGTCTTACTGTCAACAAAGTTTCAGTTTAATTGGATTAAAACTGTAGCAGGAGTTATCCGGAAACGAACACCCCAAAAATTCTAAGTAAAGGGCTGTAACTCCGTTACAAATCATTGGAGCGTAACCTTGAAACGATATGCGCTGGTCCACCTCATAGTCTTACTATATACCAAGTTACAACTCGATCGGATGTAAACTGAAGGAGGAGTTATCCGGAAACAAAAAGTTTACAACGGTCGGACGGACGGACGGACGGACGCCAGCGTCATAACCTAATACGTCCCGCTCTTCAAACGGGCGTAGAAAAATAACTAAATAAAAATGTATATCTGCTAAGATTTGGGAGGATCAGTTCTTTTTTGTTTCAGTATTTTATTTACATTTTTGTACTTACCCCAAGCAATTGATTCTCATCATGTTTTGTATCAATCGGGCTTTCATTTCCACGCAGAATGAAAAAATAATATTGTCAGTTGCTTTATAATTTTATATAGCAACTTTTTCTAACAACACAATTCACAACCAAAATAATTTAAATGTTATTGCGAGGAAACATATAAGCATTAACAGAATGAATTAATCAATATAAAACAGCCAAGTTCACAGTGTCCGAACTCTCTGTACCAGCTCTTCCGGTTTAAATAGCGTCGAATCGAAAGTACAAACATTCGCTTATAACCAGTAGTCGGAAATCATTATGTTTTGGGATTTTATCCGGCATGTGCTGCGTCATTTATAGTCATTCAGCTTCGAAAATGTAAAGAGGTAAGTTTAATATAATTGGCTCTTCGTTCTTTTACTTTATTTCCCTGTACAATGTCATGTATGGGTGGATAGTAAACTGTACAGTATTCAAGTCGCCCTTGGCATGATTCTAAAGCCATTTTGAGCCTTTTCTTACATGTTTTATAAAAATCTTTAAAATAAACGGAAGGCGTTATCAATCTACAGTTTGTAAGTTTTGATAATAGGATGGTAGCTAGGTTTTGCACGACACAAACTCGTGTTAAATTATTCAGTTTGGAATAAAATTTCTGTGACGGCCATGAGGTTTTCATTGTACAGGGTAATAAAGTAAAAGACCGAAGAGCAAATTATATTAAACTTACCTCTTTACATCTTCGAAGTTGAATAACTATAAATGACGCAGCAGATTCCGGATAAAATCTCAAAACATAATGATTTCCGACTACTGGTTATAAGCGAACTTTGTACTCTCGATTCAACGCTATGAAACCCGGAAGAGATGGTATACCCTGATTCAAAAGAAATGTCAGGGCGGAGTTATCTTTGTACCTTCCCCTAGACTTTTCTATTGTACAAAAAGGGGCGCAGGACAAACACGCTGCTCACTCACCGGTAACAAAAATTATTTAGCTGTAACAAAACTTGCAAATACAATGTTAAGTTATGCAACAAATGGACAACAATAGACGCACATGGCTAGCCATATTACCTGTCCTTGTACAACGTCGATCAAAAAGGGACGGATTGATGTCTTGCGATTTTACGTCCTTTTCAGCAGCATTTCAGTCATATCAGGACGATGGAAGGTTGATAATGAAAGGCTCTGTGCAATGGACCCCGGTTTACGATTGAGAACGCCTCCGGGAATCGAGCTCGGGGCCGCTAGATCAGCAGGCCAGCGTTTCACCCACGACTGATCAGATACACAGGCTGATCTTATTTCCTTTTCGCACATCCAATGGGGTATCTTTTCAGGCAACGCCAATCATTTACTATTTAAATTTACCAGATCAACTGCGAGGATGCACAAACTGACCTGAGTTTCGCTTTTTCAGTAACGAAATAAAGAACATTGCGTTGTGGTTTGCCATATACATAGATAGGGATGAAATGAATGCACAGGCTTATTTGAGTCTTCGCTATTCGCACATGCTATCTTAGTACATGTACGGCCCAACTCCTGATCTTCATGTATGATCGTAAGGCCTGTCATCTTCGCAAGTCAAGTGTACTAAGTCCATTTTGTTCCTTACGTAATAAACAAAATAAGAAGCAAAGTGGACTTAGCAGCCTTTGCTTGCAAAGTTTACAGCCTGTGTGACCAAATTCACTTTGTATATTCCTTATGATCCAAATATCTTCTATGTGAACGGAGACGACAGCATGTCCGCATGATCCAAATATTTTCTTTTCGAACGTACAGAATGTACAGGCTTGTGTTTTTCTGCCCATTTCAAGTGATAAAAAGGGCCCAACAATGTGTTATGTCTGAATCCATCAAGTACAAAATAGGAAAGAAGCTGATTATTATACAGGGAGGATGCACAGGCTGATCTGATGCTTCGCGTTTACACCGATAATCTACACATTGTATAAATAGCATTATTTTAGCATGTCTCAAGTATTGCGGTTGCGGCAAAACATCAAATGGGTACAGACCCGCTGAAAGAACGTATTAATGTCAATGTTGACACGATGTTACTTTTAGATATAGAGTGCATCGCCGTTGATACGACGTTTTTTAACATTGGACCCTAAAATATAAGCGTTCCAATATTCGTGAACTGTTTCATTTTACGAGCCAAGAGATGTTCGCGAATATAAGCGTAAATAAATTGTCGCGAGTATTTAACTGTAGGGTGTGCCCGACTTAGGCACTATGCTGACTTTTATTTTAAGGTTTTGCATACAGTGATGATGTTACAAGTATATAAACGTCGGAAGCGCAGTCTGCTAAGACCTGGCTTACATAGCTCGAATCCCGCAGCGGCAGAATTCGTCACACCGTAAACGGCGCTTCCTTGCGGGCAGAATATCATTATCTTAATAAAATGCACCTTCCTTTTTAGATCTATACGTCTTTTATACACGACAGTAAATGTGGTGACAAGAGGTACAATAACAATGCGTTATGCTTAGTGAACTTGAACAAGCGTGCAAAATTTATTCTACCGAATCTTCTAGTGGACTGATCGAATTTGACAGTGATTGCCAGCACATATTTGTTACCGCCCTGACATTTCTTTTGGATCAAGGTATACAATGAGTTAGGATACTGTGAAGTTAGTACCACACAAGTCTAAGTATTGGAAGATATGGGTCTGAGCAAAACAAATCAGTCCCAGATCAGCCCGCACCTGAAGGAGCGGTCTGGTCAACGTCAACATTGTTTGTCATTCCATCTGCGTGTTTTGGACACATTGCTGCATTGTTAAAACAAACTGTTCCAAACAAATAATTTGAGCCGCGACACGAGAAAACCAACAATGTGGTTGTGCGCCAAGCGCAGACTCAGGTCAGCCTGGGCATCCAAACAGGCTGATCTGACTCTTTGCTAAGCGCTTAAAAGGTAGCTAAGGGTCCAAGCTACCTTCATGCGGACAGCAAAGACTCTGATCAGACTGGGCGGATAACCACATTGTTGGTTTTCTCGTGTCGCGGCTCATTTTACGATATGTTATAAATCATTACTGTCCTGGTTCAACGTCATAGTAACAACTTCCATGCGTACCCTTCCCACCATTAGTCTTATGCATGGACACACCACTTTCAACATTTTCAACACCTCGGACCGTGTTTCTTTAAACCAAATGACATAAATTAAGGGATCGACGATACAATTAATTATGAATACAACATCTGCTATGGTTGCATAATATCCTTTTTCCGAGGTTTTATTCATGGTCATGAATATTAAAATCCCAAAATTGATCACTTGAGTAATTGCTGTATTTAATAAGTACATGAACGATGCCATAGTTCCTTTGTACTGTGTTATTGGTAGTCTGTGGAACTGTTTTCTTTCTTTCCTACTTATAATTCTATAAATTTTGAAATATGATATGAATGACACTACCAGAAAGAGAAAGCACAACAGCATTAAGTAGACTGTCATTGGAGTTGCACATTTCTCGAAGTTTTTGGTAACGTATCCTTGGTAACAAACAATTCCTCTCACCGCTGCATACTGCAGAAAGCTTAAAATAAATATCGTTATGCATACCACTCTGGTCCGTCCCGTGGTCGTCACTCTAAGGTAGACGTAAGGCCAGTTCAATACGAAAAGTCTTTCAAGCGCCATGAATCCAACTATAAGCTGTGAAGCTATTTGAAATCCACGAGCAAAATTTCTAACGTAATAAACTGCTTCAAAACTAAACAGCTTGTCCACACTGCCTGATAAAAGGAATAAAACATCAAATGCTAGCAGTCCCAAAGACAACAATTTCGTTGAATATGGTGTCTTTCTCGTTCGTAGCATGGCAATAAAAGATATACAACATAACACGAGCGCAATTAACGCCACAATAAGGTACACTTGTAATAGAGGTACAGGTAACGTATATTTCCGCGCGGCGCTAACGTTTAGCGTAGCTAACGGCATGCCAGTCACTTTCAGCTTTGGATATGCCATTGTTCACGATATATATTCCGAGTTATTCTGTAAAATGAGCAAAAAGTGGCTTCTATTTGTGAAATAAGTTCTCTTTAATCCTGAGGCTTATAGAAATTACATCTCATAAAATGTAAGACCCGTATTTGCACTAAGTACTCGAACACTAAAACGCGTTTGATAAGCCTATAAATCTATAATCTGGTTCTCTTGTTTTCTTTTAAAGAGAATTTCTGTTCTATTTTCTTATGCAAACAATGTTGACTCTGACCAGACGCCGCATATTGAGGCGTCTGATCAGGGTCTGCACTGTTTGCCACTGTTCTTTTTATCGGAAGCTAGGCACAAACTGGTTAACTCATGAAAGGTCTGCAATCCATAATGATTAGGAGCCTCGGTAGCTCCGTGGGTTAAGCGCTGGCCTACTGATCTAGCGGACCGGCGAGAATCTATCCTACCGTAAACGGGGTTCGATTGCACACAGACTTTCATTATCACCGTTCCATCGTCCTGATATGACTGAAACACTGTTGAAAAGGTCGTGAAATCACAAGTCATCCATCCATAATGAAAAAAAGGCAAAACTAGTAAAACCGTAACACTCCGGCAAACATCGTACCCGTACGAAAATTCTGACATTATTACAGCAGGAGTCCTGCTGGACATTGACAGGAATTTCATTTGCAGGCTGAATTATAACAGTACGTGGAAAATGATATAAAATCCATTCAAGATTCCAGCAGGAAAGTTCGAAAAATTCATGCCAGGAATCCTAGCAGGAAAACAGAGCAGAAAATATTGCAAATTAATTTAATCTAGCATAAAGATTTTGGCGGTACACTTCAACTACACAGTGAATCATAAGTGATAAATTCAACTTGAAGTCTGGCCATGCTGTTTGTTTGTACTAAACATGCATATTGAAATGTTTCCTGTGTTATTTGAAGGATGAATTAATAACAGCTAGTATAAAGAGAATGTAAATTTAATTATTTTTTGTATCATTAATGCATACATTTCTAAAGGCAGATTTAAGTTTAGGGGTAAAATATTCAATATATACACAATTTCATGTACCCCACCCACATCCCTGGACATAAAACTGAAAATGAGTTCAATATATGTGTAGTGGTAACAGAATTACTTTCTGTCATAAAATTGTGTTAAAGAGCAATGGCAGTACGGATCCATGTCTATAATTTAATCATAATACCCAAGAAATTGACAAGATATGTGTTCTGTTATGTTTTATAAAGCCACTGTGATATGTGAAAGTTTTAAATAGCATGTTGAAAGAGTATGTCAAGGTCTTTGTGTAATATGCAACACAACCTATAGCTGGACTAAATTCATGCCAACAATCCTGTCCATATTCCTGGCAGGATTTCTGCCAGGAATTTCAAATTTTACATTGAGAATACTGCTCATTTGAATATTCCTGGTGGGAATCCTGCCTGAATTCATGCTAATTTAAATATTTCACTTAATATTCCACACTGAGTCCTGCTGGACTCCTGTAGGGAATTTTATATTATAGTGCAAAATTCACGTGGAAAACCCATTGGGAAACTTTTTCATGTCCAGATTCCTGCCAGGAATCCTGTTACAATTACTGCAGGAATACTGCTGCTGTCCTGCTGGACAGTTCCGTTCAGGCATACTTCCATGAGCAACGTTTTCAAGGTGTTTGTGTACATCCCCACGTTTTAGCCATTTTTACCCTAAGAGAACAGTATTTGTAACTTCCTGTCTTCCTGGTCATCGAATGTCTTTTAAAATGAGGTCTACTTTGAAAAGCGAGTGTTTGCACCTACAGGAGCAAATTGTTTTCTCTAAGAGGTGACCCCTGTTGAGAAGGGAGGCAAAATGAAAATAACAGAGTTGCTGCCCCTGCAAGTGTACCCTTTTATCTTTAGTGTCCTTAAAAGAGCCGTTAAACGAAACTTCTGGCAAACAGACAACGCAGATGATGCAGGTGACGCAGGAAAGACTCAGCCAAGGACTTGCTTCACATGTTGCTTTATATTCACAGCTGTTGAAGTATTTAGGTCAGATACGGTTATTCCGATATTTAATTCAGGTTCTGGCAGACATTGAAATACCATGATAATAATTATTAAATCTCACATGTCATTCGTGCTAAAAAGAGCAAGCACAGTGGAATCCTTGTCCTTTGTAAAGTTTCTAGTTACATCACGCTAACATCGCATGAAACCAATGCACATATGAGCGGCGACAAAACAAAACAAACAAAATGATATATGCGGCAAGCGACATATGCGGCAAGCGAAGACTCAGATCAGCCTGGGCATCCACTCAGTCTGATCAGAGTCTTCACTGTCCGCATAAAGCTAGCTTGGACCTTTACCTACCCGTTAAACGCAAGAGAAAACTCAGATCAGATGAGAGACTGCCAAGGTTGATCGCTGGGCGAACATGCCACTTTGTTTGTTTACTCGTGTCACGTCTCATATATACATTTAGCTGTCATATTGAAGAAGGCGTATGTTCTGAAGGTAGATCGTCTGGAAGCAGGGAACACATAACAAAACGACGATAGCAGACTCAATTTAATTGCGTTTGTTCACGTACAGTAAAATAATTTTGCTACTCTGCCCATGCCCCTTAGCACCTGCTTCAGTCGAACTCTGCGTTCAGACTGACTCAAAACGAGCTCAACGATGTCGATACACAAGTTGCCTTTTTTTTAAAAGAGTCCAAAGAAAGATCCACTTTGCATTGTAATACATTTGGTGAAGCAGGATAAAACTGTAAAGGTGAAGATTTTTACCGCGCGCATAAAGCTTTGTATGTAGAACCCAGGTTATCGCTGTACTGATTTGATGAATGGTATATGGTCGATCGATAAAAAGGGACATAACTTTGCAAAGGCACGAGGGGGGGGGGGGGGGGGGGAAGAAAAAGTACATTTTGGAATGCATAATTTTCAAGATCATTCTACCATTTATGCTTGTTATCTCCTCTTTCATTAAATCATTAAACAACAAACATTCATCTGGGGCCATATTTATAAAACAACTTAAGTTGTTGCTATGCTGTTGCTAAGGGGACATTTCTATGAAGGGGATTCCGTACAACTATGAAAAAATTGCTCTTGAGGAACTCCAGAGAAAATTTGGTAGTTGTAGGGAATCTCCTTCATAGAAATTCAGCCCTAGCAACAGCATAGCAACCACTTAAGTCGTTTTATAAATACGGCCCCAGATCAACACTTTTATATCATTCGGTAATGGTGAAAGTTTTGGGTTTATTCACTCGCTATTCATCATGTTCAAGGTAAACATATTTCGTTAAAAAATTACCAAATGAGACAAAAGACCAGGTACAGGTAAATTCAGTGTTCTCTTTGAATAAAGTACATTGCATTTTAATTCTAAATAAGCTTTTCGGAAATCGCTGTGATTGATGCTTAACTTGAGCGATAAAAATCAAAGCTTATTTCTCCACCGAATGAGATCGCGATGTCTGTTAATTAGCGCGTCTGGTTCTGTCCATATATAATCGTGATATTTTATCTTGCAGTATATGTAGTTTCATGGTTAGACTGAATTAAGGGTTATGGCTGACCATCACAAATGTACGGCATGGAAAACCGTAAGTCCCCCAACTGATATGTCATAGCATGTTTACAGACATAATCATTAAAGTCACGTCATCAAAGTACTTCTAAGAAGTCAATAATGAAGGTTATTAAGAATAATATTCGTTAACATTTCAATAAAATAAGTTCGGAATAGTAAAATCCTTTGAAAGCAAGGAATACATTAAAGAACAGAAAATAGCAGACTCGGTTTAAGTGAGTCTGTTCGTGACCAGTAATGAAATGTGCGACACCAGCCAGGCCCCTGTAGCCCAGATTTATTACAGCACAGTTCAAGCCAGACTCAGAATACAGCTGTGGCCCTCGCTTGGCTTCTTATAAAAGTAGCTACCTTTTTTTGCACTCTGGATCATACGGATGGCAAGAACTACTCAGTGGCCAAATTAACTGACAACTGAACTTACGTGCAGAAAATCACAATAAAAATGCAAGTTTGCAAAATACTTAATATTGGAACGAGGATTTGCCGCAAAAATTGCGCAATGTGCAGGAAATGAAGAATTCTTTTAAAACATTTAATTATTTTAAAACTAGTAGTCGAAAAACATTTTGAAAAAGTATAAGCTTAGAGTCCACTAATTTAAAAGACGTTTCATATAGGTATTGATTTCATTTATTTGCAAACGTATGAACAATTGTAATATTGTAATATTGTGAAATGTGCATCATTGAAGGGTAACTGCTACATGTACATGTAGTTTCATATTTACCGAATTCAATGGACCGAAATGATTCCACTACAGCAAATCTGTTTTAGTCGCCTGCAACGCGATTAGCCAACTGGTTATCGAGCCGAGTTCTTCAGAATCTGTTCAACATATACTTCTCTTCTTCGACATAAAATACTGAGATAATTGGCATGAACTTGGTTGGCCATTAAAAAGGCATCTTTGACACGTATACAGATCTAAATGCTATACAAGTAGCATCCGGTCATATGGATAAGTACGATAAATTCCCCGAAAACAAATGGTGGAGGCCCAGATCGGACGTTTATCTGATTATAGTCTACACTGTGCACTAGTTTACTGTCGATCACGCTGTGCAGTAGATATTCAAGTTTCTATGGCTTTCAGTTTTTAACTAGAAACACATTTATTTCAGTTGCAGTTATCGAAGTCAGTTTGAGCTATTTACTTTAGGGTCGAGACGGGTAACTTCGGACAGCGGGTAAATTCGGACATACCATTGCAAACAGTGAAAATCCAGATGAGACGGCTCATGAAGAGCCGTCTAATCAGGGCTTTCACTGTTTGCCCAGTTATTTTATTTTAATTCAAACATATACAATATCACCATCCAAATTTATCTGCTGTCCGAATTTACCCGAATGCAATATCGGATCTTGTGACTCAATTTTCAATTTTATCAACGTTACATATTCTCTGTGTTGCTGTATCCAATTAAGTATTCTTGATCATTCGGCATTTTCTTTAAGATGTACTTTCAACTTTTCCCTCTGGTCCTGATGAAAAGCAAGCTCTGACTGAGTGAGTGAGTGAGTGAGCTCGGGTTTAATGTCCCACCATTAACGAGGTCATATGGAGACGGGACCTCGGATTAAAGTCTCATCGGAAAGACCAGAGAAGCGGGGGATCGATCCTGCGACCCCTGGATTGGTATTTTCAAACCAACCACCAAAATAAACCCAGGAGGAAACGTAAATCAAAGATAGCTGGTCAGTGTTTCAGCAAAGAACAATTATACGTAACATGTCCGAAAATGACAAGAGCAAAACACATCTAACAGCGAAGATGATATTATTGTCGGGGAGTCTAAACAAACTAAAAACAAGAGACAAGCCAGAGCCAGAAAACAGAGCATAAACAGACAAAAACGCTCTAATTTGTCCGATCACGAGAATAACATATTCGGAGGTCACAAAACGCGGGCGAAGAAAACAGAACATAAGTAAACTGAAAGATCTCTCCAGGAAACATTCTAGACTATTTTATTACGATGCAGAGACTGATACAAAGCATTCTGAGAAAAGAACAACACGTCGGTTCGTCGGGTGCAGAAAACAGAAATGCCCGGAAAAAAGACCAACAAAAAAGCAAAGCAGATCGGAAGAGGCAAAAAGACGGTTCTAAATTTATCTAGCCGGCGTCTACCGACTTTATTTTGTTGGGAAAGAGATTGTTTTTTGTCCTAAAAGTAAAGTTCAATATAGAATTAAACTCGCTGCGTAGCTCATAAAATGAATGTATACACGTACGCTATGTATTAATATACCTTGAGCTGACCATAGACCCCCCGGGGGAATTTTAAACACTATAATTTTCTGAAACTACATATTATACGAAACAAAATGACATATGTTAGCTCTCTGTAAGTTGGGGCATTAATGTGTAACGTCAACGTTAATTACACCACCCAAATTTACATATTCACGTTATAATAGAAAATACACATTGGTATACACGTTAGTATTCGCCCTAAATAATATTGGGTTTTGTCTGCTAGTACATACATCGCTGTTGCAAGGTAATTGACATTGTCAAGGATAAGTTGACTAATCCGTATAACGTAGTTTACATTGTATTTGACGTTTTCCCCTTCAGTGTCTAAATACATGTAATTTAAGGAGCAAATTGTAAGACAACCAGACTAAATCGCTGAATTGGTGGACTGAAGTTTATACGTGATCCACCAATCTTCTTTGATTCATGCCCAGCTTAGATAAGTTAAGCAGCAGTTAGCAGTGGATATATTAAATGTGGACAGAAACAATCTCATTTTTGAAGAATTTAACCTACAAAATGACAAGAAAAGCTAAGAAAGCCAACGTCAGCTGCATTTCATTTTTAATGTTATCTGTATTATGTCTTAAGTAGACACTGTTGTATATGTAAATATGAAGAATCGCCAATGTTATGTGTCCTCAAGCTATAAAAACATCGGATAATGTATATTTAAAAAGCATTCTAACAGTAACGTTACGTTACATAATTGTAATATGTCGGGGGATAAGATTTGTGAGTCATCTGTTGTCAAACATTTAGTTCCCGGGCAATATGAATTATTCAATGCTGTAGTATTAGCTTACCACTGGTAGTCAGATGGCAATTTAGCTCTTTGAAATACACAAGAACTCAGCAAGACTCAGATAGATTGTTATAGCTGAAGCAGTTCGACCTTGCCTTCAATTCAGTTTCACTTAAAAGTGACTTCATAAAAATGATACGTTTTTAATGTTGTGCATAGAATGAAATAAGTAAGAGTTGATATATGCTGCAATTGGTTAATATTTAGGTTCTCGTCATGATGGGGATAAAACTAATTTCGCTACCTGTGCTGTTGGCTTAGCCATTCCATTACCCTACATACAATTATGCAACTGTGACTGGCAACTGAGGCAATCAAAAGCAGTACCAATTGCAACTCTCCCAACAGGGATAAACACCATTTTTGCTATGCTGTCAGCCTCGAGCCTCTTTGTACAGTAACTGCTTTACATAGGTTAGCAAATATGTGTGGCTCCCATGATCATAAGTTACATGTTAATTTGTGATCTACGTGATCTGTTTATGCAGCTCCCGGTCATCAAATACATTACAAACTATTAACCATGTGAAAAGTTAAGGCTGATAGAAAGTGATATACTTTATAACGCATACATCTTTCTGTCATCAGCTTGTTCAGGAGTTCTTTTTTTCATTATGTTGTTACAAATATTTCACAGGTCAGGTAATTTTGCAAACCCCATGGTTTTATTCCCTCTTGTTGTTACTATCAAGGACCAAAGGTGTTACGAAATACAAATTTCAGTCAGACAATTTTTCAATATGTAAGCAACTAAAATTGTTGTTTGGATATTGCCAAAATGCTGTATTCCCTAACAGTATTTAACATATTGTGACAAAGATGATAAGATAAGCAGTAAGATATCATAAATAAGCAGTTTTCAACCATATTTATTGCTAAAAAGTAAACAATATGGTAATACAAGGTCACAGAGATCAAATGCAGTAAGTTATTTAGGTTAACCCTTCCTTGGCATGTAGAGGTATGCACTATTTCTATTGTTTGATTATTTGCTCTTTAGAAATACTGTATTGCTAGTTTAGGATATCGGAAATGAAGAATCCATAAACTCGCAATGAATACGTTGTGTACGTTACTTGTTCGGTCTTTCTTTTCTTTTTGTTTCTCAATATTATGCTGCAAAGCATAACTACAGTGTAGGCGAATACATTCTGAAGGAGAACAACTAAGATTTGCTCATAAATATCTGAACAGCGAGGACCAACATTAATATATTCTGTCATTTCCATTTGCCATTTCATTTGTGTGCAGAGCTACTGGAACACTGTCCCTGAAAAAAAAATTTTGTCCAACTAAACGTATCTTTATGTTCTTAGCTGAATAGATGCTTTAATAAATGGTTGAATATAATTAGATTCTTTAAGAGATGCTCGAAAGTAGCTAGACTTTTAAGAGAAAGAAACAAAAGCATAGAAATATAGATCATGTTAAACATAGCATTTATAGATTGCTACAGTATGCTAGTAAACTGCCAGTGTCTCTTTTCTGTATTAAATGTTTCTGATACTATTCTCCCAAACTCCTGGTTGACACATGATTGTTAGTTACATAAATGAACTAAATAAAGCAATGTATGAACACTACTATTAATTATTTTCAAAAGTTTGCTCCTTAACTGTAACTCAGCAATGTTGTTTCCCTTGGTAACGTAAAATATATGCTGCCAGCAAATATATGCTGCCAGCAAATATCTACATTAGCTTTGATGCAGAACTGTATTTGGCTTAAGTCTTCAAACTACAGGCTTACTGTTGTGCTTTATAGTTATTTCAGTGTGCATGTAAAAACTTTACCAGATTCTGTCAATAAACAAGGTGGTACTCCATTTGCATTGTTAATTACTGACTATTCTATAATTTTATACTAAACACGTCAAAAGCGCTTAGTTTTTAATGTTATCAAACTGATTGTCTATCATTTTATTCGAGCACTATATGCAAAATCTATGCCGGCTTAGCTGCGGCTTTATCTTTCTTATCTTTTCTGATGTGGGAGTTTGTTAATTTTTGTTAAAGTTGTATATAACGAAATTTCACTTATGTTACTGTCTTTAGAACTCAAATGTACAAATTGTAAAAGAAACAAACTGGGCAATGCCATAATGAAATACTTTTATTTTTGACATAATATCAAAGTTGCCAGCAAAAAAAAAGCAAAAAAAAAACGGTTTATATGTGCAGAATATGTCAATGCCCTTAACATTACAATTTATAGTATTCTGTGTTTAATCACGTATAAAACACACCTCATGAATCCCTAGATGTAATAACTGAGAGGAGTGTTGCTAGGTCCAAGTTCACAATATATCATAAGAACACCAAGACTTATACACGTGTATGTTATTGTTTTTATGTGACAGTGGTAAAACACCTCCCTCAGGGAGAGCCGGGCCGGGTAGCGCAATCGGTAGGGCACCTGACTCGTAAGTCAGAGGTCCTGGGTTCGAATCCCGGTCTGGCCACATACTTTCGTTTCTCCTTCCGCTGATTCAAAAAGGGCAGTTGTCAGTTACTGGCGAAAGTATGTGCACTTAGTACTGGTTAACCGCTTAGGAGGTCTAAGCCTGCCCAGGAATAGTGTGGTTAGGTTAACTGACCGTCCCGACATGACCTTAGTTGTTTACCGTGGACGTTAAGCATCAAATCAACCAACCAACAACCCTCAGGGAGAAGAACTCGATAAGCACCCAGCTTTCATTCCAATCCTAAGATTGTATTGAATATTATATATATGTATGTATCTTACGATTTAAAAATGAATAAAATATGTTTAAACCAAAACACTTGTTTAAAGGTATTATAATGAACTATTCAAAATTTTAATGTTATCTACCTTACTACTAGTAGTGACTTATCATAGAAAGTAAACCAGAATGCATCTTTCCTTGTATATTAAAAAATTCCTTTATGAAAAAACTGCTACCAACGACAATAAAATGATTCTATCGTCAAATTATATGAGTTAAACAAAAATAGCCCTCGGTAAAGTATATCATCGATCATTATGGCCGACTAAAATGCATTCAGAATATTGTGGTACTGTTCCTTGCTGTTTAGATAGGCTGGCACATTCAATATTACCTTTTACTGTTGTTTTTTAATTCATACAGTGTGGTTCAAGCACTTGAATTATACAGAAGGTGATAATTGTAATATGGAACATTTATAAATGGGTACTGTGTTAAACATCCTATTTCTCCCAAAGTATACAAGATAGGATAATAATTTTTGCAGATCTGAAAAGATCAATAAATTGTCTTTAATACAGTAACAAACATATGGTCTAATGATAAAGGAGTACCTTACAAACAGAAAGTATTTTGGATGGAAATAGCAATTTTAATGGAGTGTAAAGACAAATGTCATGTATATGACACCATGTAGGCTAAAGTGACCTGTCAAACATTATAACTTTTAGCTACTGGATTGTTCTATTAGACTCCACTATAACTTTAAACATAGGAAAGTGACTTCTATTTTTTTTTTATAATTTTTGATATTTTTTATTTTATTTTTATTTCTTTAATGGGTAACGTTTATAACAGGCTGTTACAGCTTAACGCCCTACTCGCCAGAGGGCTAACATGCTGCAAAGTACTTCTAAGATGCTGGGCTTTAAGAAAAGTATGGTCTACAAAATTCCAACTGGGTGGGGGAGGGGAGGCAAACCATATCTGGCTCATGGCCGATGTTCTTTTACGAGTTCTTTTACGAGTCTGACCAAAATGAGAATACATCCGATAAGGAAGACATTTTTTCGGAACGTCCATTTTCCAGCTATAAACAGTCGTCATTCACGCCCCCTAGTGGTTGCGATGTTTACTTAGGTTTCTATATCGAGGCTATTTCACAGGAAATATTGCATGTTGAACCTAAGAGTAAAATGGATAGCAATATTTCATAGTCTGAGTTTGCATCGCTTCAAAGTCTGGCACGAGACGATTCTACTTTTCCTAAAAAGGGCACAATTGTAGTCATGAACAAAATGTGACTATATAGCTGAGGTTGAACGCCAAATTCATAATAGTGATTATAATTTTTTTTAAAAGAATCTGACCAATTTAAGGAGGTAAGAATCAAGAATAAGTGAATGTTTCGAGAAACTTAGTGAACAGTGTCCCAATATATACTCGAAAAAAATATTAAGGGGTCAAAGGTTTACCCTGCGATTTCTGGAACATTTCACACATTTGGTAAAATAAATCCTTGCTATAGATCTTTTACGAATTTTAAAAAATGTTTACACTTTCTAGTTCAGTGGTGGTAAGGTTTATTCACTGAATAAGGGATGTCGCACCTGTATGATTCAGCATACTATGCATGTGCAATCAGTGCACTGTTCAAAATCATTCACCTGGCTAGTTGTGTGTAGATACTTGCTTAGAAGTCATTTCTATGGCTCCTAAAATGAAAGCAATTCGGACTTCCTGATTCAAATGCTAAGACTCTGCTATTGAAATATTTGAACTGGTTTCTTAGCTAAAACCAGATATTCGTGGAAACTGGACCTAAAACAGCTATTTAGAAGGCCTTGAATAAACAACATACATGCAATACAAGTTCTTGAGCAACAGTTTTACAACCGTATTAAAGAACTTGTTGACATGCTTTCGCCAAGGCAGTTTAGGCTTTCTAGAGACTGATGCTAATTAATATATCTCTTTGCATAGACATAATAGGATTTGGATAGCTTTCCTTCTTCGTCTTATTTATTTCCCAGTATAGCCTGTACGTAAAACTGAATATTTGGATTTTCACTCTGACAAGTGATATGTAAAAACAGGTACGTATTTGGTCTTACAAGCAAATAAATGTTCCAAAATTATCCGTAAAAGGTGACCACTTCACTAAATATTGGGATAGGAATGTCTGAGCAAACCTTGTAGACCAAGGTCAGACTGTTCAGGGAGTGCAGTAGTGTTTCCCATTCAGCCTGCACTTTTGTGTCAAATTGATGATATTCAAATCAGTGAAAGTCAAATCAGCTTAATTTCGGTTTTTAATCGCATCTGCTGCACAGATAGCTTATGTCGATACTAAAGCTGTCATGGTAAGGTATTATATCAATAAGCAGTCAGCTGTAGCAGAAACGGTTTAAGCTGTGCAAAAATGGGCAGTCAACCTTAGCAAAAAGTGGACTTGACGGTTACACATCAGACCAGTTCTTAAAAATTGTATAAGAGCTATACCTTCCATTTTATTCATTTTGCAAGTTTTATACACATGAAGTTTGAACCTATAGCCTTTGTCTCGACCAAGTCCAGGCCTTAAGTCAAACTACACCTAAACTGAAAGTTGTTTGAATTCCCATAGAGAATCGATAGTTTGTCAGTTTGGTCGGGCATAATTCCTAAAATTGCTACGAGGTTTCAACTTGTTACAGCTTGTTGACCTTAAAAATGATTAAATTTGATGACTGCCGAGAAAGGCCTAGGGAGGATAAGCATCAATTTCGGCCTCAAAATTTCATAAAGAATAAAATTGAAATATTGTCCTTATAATTCTTTTATATGAATATGTTACGGTACACTATTTTCAAATAAAATGTCTATTTTTAAGTTCTGTTCATGACATTGCCAACACTAAGAAAATGCTACATGTTCGCTTTTTTGCACTTTTTAGCCAATTTAAATGCATTCAGACAAAATAATATTAATAGTGCCATCATCATACAACATTTGCGTTGCAATGACAACCAGTTCTGAAGAAGGCATGCGTTACACTTCAGTTGGTGGTGGTTGGATACGTTAGGATGCCACGAAACGTTCGGTTTTTGGACATTCTACAAGCTTTGGCTTAAAGTGCCATTGTTCTATCAGTGGTATAAATACATAAAATATTTTATCGCGAGGTATCGCTGGAAGATTCTCACCACGGAACAGAGATTTTGACCGCCTTAAAGACTAATATTCCTGTTTATTGGATGTCATAATCCTATTATGTAACAGTCCAGTGACACTGCTATTTGATAATACTCTTTTTCACATACGTAATGACATAACAGGGTCATAAAACCAATAAAGACTGGGGGGAGGGGGGGATGTTCTGTATAGTAGAAAATATTTGTCTTTAATAATACTTGGCTCTAGAAAAAGAGGGTTTCTTACGATACTAGCGGAACCAAACCAACACAAAAGAATAACAAATTTTCACGCATGGACCTGCATTTCAAATCGATAATATCACCTCTGATCAGAGAGTTCTTTCTATTCCGATGTAAGCTTTTAGACATCACCCTTTACCAAATCTATGTCATGCCTATTGTCCTGTGTGGACTTTTGCACCGAGTCTTTTTTTTTCACTAATGAGTACCTGGCTTGTTTCCATCAAGTTTGTTTCAATTGTGCTTAATCGTGGCAGCAATGTTGTTTGTTTTGTTTCAATACTCGTCAGCTCGTTTACAATAAAGTCAAGTTTGTTGGAATAATCAGCTTGCCCTGGATTAATACTCATCGGGGACTGAGGAGGCTGAGAGCCAGCCATTCCGAATGCAAATGCTGGCGATATAGAACATGGATCCGGTAAGCTTTTGCCATCATTCTTCTCACCCGCCGGTGCCGATGCCGCAATGTTTGATTTATCTCCCTTTGGTGTCATTCTTCTAACACAAGATTTTCGCTTTCGCTTAGGTTCTGGCAACTTTTCTGACATATGCCGAGTATCACCACACTGGCTAAATGTTCATACAATGTTTTTTACCTTCAAAAGTGTGATTTACTTGACTAAAACAACAAAATTCGTCAATTTTCTAAGAGCGCTCTCAAAACCGCGTTTGTTGCCAGAAGGTCACGTGATTATAAGTTTGAAACAGTATTTCAGTTTATGCCGTCTCCCAAAGAGAGGGAGAAAGAAGAGAGAAATAATAGACTGGAGAAAAATGTCCAAACAGCCCCCACCCCCGCCTCTACTGCAAGCACAATAGGCCCATGCCGTACTATTATCCAAATGAGTAGGACGCTCCGGCACTGGAAGTTATATCCAGCACCATCGCATCGCCCAACCATCCCATTCGTCATTATGGATGAAACTTTAACACAAACTAGAAACTATTGCGTGTTTAGAAGTGTTAAAAAGTTACCTGAATATTTTCTGTTGGAAACCTCATGACCAATTATTACATGTATCGTATAAATACAATGTACAATTCGTGGATACCGCTCCTCGTTTCGCTTTTGTTTATACTTAAGTATTCGATGAGGAATCAGAACAAAATCATCGTTTTTTGAGGACAGATTTGCCAGGTTTCAAACATTTTGACAAACTCTCCTCCTCCCCGCCCCCATTCAAGAACCAGAACAAAATCGTTTTTTTAGGACAGATTTTCCAAAACATTCTGACCACCTCCCCTCCTTCCCGCTCCCCCCTCTCATTCAAGAACCAGAACAAAATCGTTTTTTGAGGACAGATTTGCCAGGTTCAAACATTCTGACCACCTCCCTTCCTCTCCCCCATTCACACACACATACACCACACACACGCGCGTGCTTAATTGTATGTACATTAGCCAATATACAGGCATTGCAAAGAAAAGTACCATGCTTTTCGTCGTTTATGATGATATATTTTCACGGGCTTTACGCCACTCGCGGTGGATCGATTTATGACTAGTTTGTAGTTTATATTTGAGTTTAACGTGCGCTAGCCTTATACACCGAGGGCAACTGGTGAATGTCGCATTCGTTGTCTTTAAGGATGCAAAATGCAGAATGAATAGTTAGTGTTTCATTTAGAAAGTAAAAGTAAAAGCAAATAAAAATGATTCAAAAGAGTAATTTGGATAGATTTAAAAGATTGTCACGCGAACTAGTGATATGGGCGGTTGTGAGACAGATTTGGTCAGACAAGTTTGATTCGTGATTCGTGCAAAGCTAAGCTTCAGCGAGAACATCCATACGCATTGTCTTTCTCATTTGACATCGATGACGTGAGAAATCAACCTTGTTCACGTACATGACGTCACAGAGACTTTTATTCACAAACAACGTATAAAAAGGACAAAGTTTCGAAATATTAATAAGGATTTGTTGGTGTCAGCTTAACCGTGACGGTATTATATTTGCAATTATTTTATTTTTCTTCCTAATCCAAACAAACATAAGGGTAAAAGAATAAAAACGGGAAAAAAACTAAACCAACTTTTCAGATCGTTCCTAAGGATTTCCATGTGTTACTGTGGAGCGATAATTACTGTTCGCTACTTTATAATGTCGATTAACCATAATCCAGTGATTATGCAAATGAAAAGAGGGTTCCATGTGATCACAACGGTATACAACCGTATAAAAATGAAGAATATAGCCTATGCTCTTGCAAAACTCGTTGCCATGGCAGCATGACTAAGATAACAAAAATTATCCCAAATGACTATACAATAATTTTACAGCGTGAAACTAGTTTTGGACATGGGGCAAAACACCCCTTATCGACTCTAGGCCTTTTGCAAAAAAATTCATGAAATGGCAAAATCGAAAAAGTTGGTAAATTTGCTCCTTCTGGACGCCTGGCAGCTTCGATTTTGAGGGTAGTGTGAATTGAAGTCTGGAATTGGTCAAGATAAAGACTATAGTTTCAAACTTCATGTGTACAAAACTTGCAAAATGAATGAAATGGAAGGTAGAAATGATTTATTTTACCAAATGTTTGAAATGTTCCAGAAATCGCAGCGGGGTAAAGTTTGACCCCTTAATGTTTTTTCTGAGTATATATGACAAATTTGACACTTTTCCGTCTCATATAAGGACCCCACAGCTTTACATTTTATCCAAGACGCATAAAGATCTGACGACAGTTTGTCTCTAGGATATACTGGTCTTCCGACTGGTTCAGCATGCAATTATACCACTGATAATATATCAAAATACATGTATATAGACTATATATTGAAACCTCTCATGCAGTACCTTCCATCTCATGTAAAAGACACTACAGATTCCATTCAAATCCGTTAAATTAGCACTTTCTAATTCATATTTAGTAACTTTTGATGTGTCGTCTTTATACACCTTTACTTTATTAACAATTAAGTCTGCTTACATGCAGATATCACGAAAATTGCACTAGAGACAGCAATAATAATACAACATTTTCATACCAGCAAAAAAACAATCATATGTTCCCTTGTTCCCTGGCTCCTACACTCTCTATACGTAATCGAAAAAACTATACTAAGCACTTGTGTGTTTTGAGCTTTGTGTAATGACTTATGTATTCTGAGTTTTAACTTTTGTGTTTTGTGTTTTGACTTTCCTATTTATTGAATGTGGTTTCTGATGTGCAATTTAATTATTTAATGCTTATGTTGTTGTGTAAATCTTATCCTTATAATATACGACATCCTTTAAACACAAATTACTTTATACTAAACCCTATTGGTCGTTTAATGTGTATAAGTTTGTACACATTCCAAAATATGAAAGTCATTACACAAAACACAAAACTTAAAACTCAGAATACATAAGTCATTACACAAAACACAAAACTCAAAACACACAAGTGCCTAGTATGGGTTAGTCGATTGCATACAGAGGGTGTAGCAGTCTGGGAACAGGAGAACATATGATTTTTACGCTGATATAAAAAAGCTTTATTATAATTTCTGTCTCTCTTGTATTTTTTGTGATATCTGCATGTAAATTTAAAGAGTAACTACACTTCAGGAACTGACTGAATCAGATCCCAAACCCTATCCCCAACATCAAAGGGAAAGATTGACAAAGACATTCCAACAACAATTAATTACAAGTGATAAGGCGAGTCAGCAGCTCTTTCCCAAATAGGTGGCAACTCAGCTATCTTTATTGAACTAAATAATTTAGACCAACAGAAGGGTTACAACAGACTAAGCAAATTATACGTAAAACATTTAACAATTATTTTAACCTATTTTCTATTTTTATTTTAGAACGGTTAAAATGAGAACACATTAAATTAAACAGCACCGAACATAAAACAAATGCAGCCGCAACGAAAGTACCGCCTTGAAATCAGACTTAATTGTTTAATAAATTATGGATGAAGTTACATAGGTTTAAAGTTATCATAGCTCTACGTTTATAATAGGCTAAACCAAAACAGCAAAGTCCAAACACAATAACATAAAAACACAAAAATTAAAAGAAAAAAACTCAAAATGTCCTTACACAAAAGACAATGTCACTTATAGGCCTCCGTACCATTGGCAATTCTAAGGCGATTGTATGATGTTGTGCGTTCTACATATGGCTTCGTGGCCAGTTTCTATAGTTTTTTTCCACATTATGTTGGTTCTAACAAAGGTCATTTTCGGCAAAATTACTTGCAATGGGTAAATCCAAATAATACCCAGTTGTTCCTGGGTTTACTTGAAGATGTTTTATATCCCGAGGAACAACTAGATAGTGATTATGCCGAACGTTCCAACCAGGATGCTCTATTTTCATATATTATTCTTTTCACAGCCGTAGTGTATTTTCGGGTAATTGCTGACAATGACTTTTCGAACAACCCTTACGGCCTCGCATATCCAAGGATTCTATTGCACAACCCGCAGGTTTGCACTATAATCACTGTGTGAGTCCGTACGTCCGTCCGTCATCAATTAGCGAAAACCGTTATCAGTTAGCGAAAACGCTTATATGTCTTGAACCGCATGGGATATTTTGACAAAATTTTGCATACTTATACATGTCAACATTGTCTAACGACTCGCATGCATAACAACCTTATTTGATGGACGAGGCTTTGCTGAGCACAAGTTGAAAATTTACGGCCAACTACTGAAAATGCTCATAACTCTTGAACACCGTGGTAAATATGGTTCAAATTTTCTATGCTTATGTATTTTAACATAGTCTAGCCACCGGCATGCAAAACAGTGACGATGCTTCATCGAGCATCAATTTGGCCGGTCGAGCTCTTTTATTAAAAATGCTCATAACTCTTGGACCGTTTGGTATATTTGCTTCAAATTTTGTATACTTATGTAATTTAACATTGCCCGGCCACTGGTATGCAAAACAGTGACGAGGGTTCACCGAGCATCAATTTGGCCGGTCGAGCTCTTTTATTGAAAATGCTCATAACTCTTGGACCGCTTGGTATATTTGCTTCAAATTTTGTATACTTATGTAATTTAACATTGCCCAGCCACTGGTATGCAAAACTTCTTATTGCACAACCCACAGGTTGGCACTTTAATCATTGTGTGAGTCCGTCCGTCCGCTCGTCCGTTATCATTTAGCGAAAACGCTTATAACTCTTGAACCGCATTCTATATTCTGATACATGTCAACATTATCTAACGACTCGCATGCATAACCGTCTTTTTTGATGGACGAGGCTTTGCTGAGCACAAGCTGAAAATTTACGGTCAAGTAGTGAAAATGCTCATAACTCTTGAACCCCGTGGTATATGTGGTTCAGATTTTGTATACTTATGTATTTTAACATTGTCCAGCCACCGGCATGCAAAACGGTGACGAAAGTCTAAACAGTATTGCACGACCCACAGGTGTGCACTTTAATCGCTGTGCAAGTCCATCAGTCCGTTTGTTCTTCTGCTGTAGTCGGTGAGTGAAATTGCTCATAACTCTTAACCACATGGTGTAGAATGATAAAAATATGCATCATTCTACAAGAGATGACCAATTTCATTTCCATACATTCCTTCTGGCTCCAGAAACTGATTATTCTACATTCACCACGGTTTGTGCACTTTACCATCAGTTGATTGATTTTGAGTGTTTGGCCTTGCATGTTTTTATTAGCCTTAAAACACATACTGAGAGGGTCCGTTTAACTGTCGAATGCCATTTGTTTTTTCTAAATCTTCAAAATAAAAAAAGAAAACGAATAAATAAATAAAATATAATTAAATAGATAAATAAATAACTCGCGAAAATCGATTTTGACACTGTTGTTTTACAAATGTTGGTTGGTTGGTTGGTTGATTTGATGCTTAACGTCCACGGTAAACAACTAAGGTCATGTCGGGACGGTTAGTTAACCTAACCACACTATTCCTGGGCAGGCTTAGACCTCCTAAGCGGTTAACCAGTACTAAGTGCACATACTTTCGCCAGTAACTGACAACTGCCCTTTTTGAATCAGCGGAAGGAGAAACGAAAGTATGTGGCCAGACCGGGATTCGAACCCAGGACCTCTGACTTACGAGTCAGGTACCCTACCGATTGCGCTACCCGGCCCGGCTTTTACAAATGTTCTACTGCGCTTACCAAACAACAAAATATGGGATAAATTTGCGATAAAAAGGCAAGAAAGAAGAGTGAGGAAATAGAAGGATAATTTGTAGGAAAATCGACCAAAAGCAAAAATTCCAGGAAAAAACGTTTTTAGTATTCTTAAAGGAGAATAAGTACACTTTACAAATTACACTTCTCACTTTGTGTGTTAGTGGGCAGGTGGAGCAAATTCATGACACACACGCACATACTTCCTCATACAGCATATTTTCAAGTGTGTAACTTTTTTGTTGTTTTACTGTGAGCTACATGTACCTCAGATGGAGTCTTTAAATCAGTCTTGAAAACCATACAGCTGCATTTTCATGAACTTTCGTGGATTTTCAAATGATGATTTGTGCATATTTTAACGAACTATTATTTCAGACACAGCTAGTGGACACAATATAGTGAAGAAACTATCTTGCATTTGCTATTTTTGGTGTAAAATAAAAACTTTGGTTAACGATATTTCTTTCCGTTTTATTTCATGGTAATTAGATCGCATATCTATATAGAATCAATGTTGATGCAATATGCCATCATATTATATGACAAAGAATCAACATTGTATTTGTAAAGGATTTGCATTGTACTTTTGGTGCATCCTGCGACGTTTGAAATTTCGTTGATTTCCCCTTGAATGACAGAGGTTGAATCAAGATTGGGGTCTCAGGGTTGACTCAATTTTCAAATTTAAGGTAAAAATTATTGATTCAAGATTGAACGACAAAGGTTGAATCAATATTGAGGTCTCAAGGTTGAATAAATTTTCAAATTCAGGGTATAATTCAATATTGATTCAAGATTGAGTCTAAACATTGATTCGATATTGATTCAATATTAAATGCCTGCTGGAGAGATTCTGTAACCACTCCACCAAGGCGCCTCTCTTTTGCAACTACGACAGATAAAATATCATAAATGTAAAAAAAAAACGCTTTAATTTACTAAGTTCTGTTACGTGGGTTGATCATTAAATAATGGAAACACCTTTGTAGATTTGTTGATTATTTACTGAAATAAGTATCCTTCATGTATCACCTAAGAGTGTCTTTTGAGCTTTCGAATTCATGTTTGAGACTGAAATTGTAACGTATTACCATAGCAGCATATGACGTCATGTTCAAGCTGGGTGCCGCCTGTTAATTTGTTTGACGTCATTTTGATAAGGAGGTGCTTGTATTATGTTTATTTTATGCAATATGTTAAGAGAAATTGAAAATTCAGGAACACCTTCCGTTTTAGTTAGGGTTTGGCTTTAAAAACTAACATATAACGATTCTTCATGAAAACGTTCTAAAATCGTACATGAATTAAACCTGAAGAAGTGGTTTAAATAATTGTTTTTTAAGGAGTTTGACATTTTATTCCGTTATTTCAAGTATTATGCTAAAGTTAATTGATTGGTTATCAAGTACAGGATGATTTTCGTTCTTTCTGCTATACAATTCTCCCAATACTCTGTTTGTTGAATTGCAATGACGTCACAATTCTGGTCCCTTCGACTTAAAATCAGCGAAAAACGTCAAATTTTGCTTGATGAAATGTCTTTGACGGTCCGTACTTATGCCAGATTCGAGACCAAGTCATAAATAATTGTATTTTTTGTTTTAGTATCTGAGCCTTGCATAAAGCTATCACACTATTACAAATTTTTTATCCATTCTTTGTTACTAATTAGCAGCAAATATACATGAAAATATGCAAAAATTTAGAGACTAAACCCTAATTAGTTTAAGGCATTGTTGCCATGACAACGATATTATTAAACAGTACTTTAGGACTTAATTATATGCCATATGCTTGCTTCTTAGGTAATATTTTTCTCAAATACTGTTTTGACACATACCTTATGAAATAAATGCTAGTTTCCATTATTTAATTATCATCCCTCGTAGCACCAAGTCAGCACTTATTTAACATATGCCCACGACACCAACCAGGAAATAGTAACAAGAAAAACAACAAAACAAGCAGTAAGACAATACTAGTGGACAACAAAATGATCAGGGGTCGTATTCATAAAACGACACGTGGTTGCTATGCTGTTGTTAAGACTGAATTTCTATGGAGGAGATTCCCTACAACCATGAAATTCGCTCTGGAGGTACAGTCTGAAAAAGACTGTTCTCCCGAAGGAAACTTCATAGTTGTAGGGAATCTCCTTCATAGAAATTGAGCCTTGGCAACAGCACAGCAACGACATAAATGGTTTTATAAATACGACCCCAGTACTTTTCAAGATTGTTGGTCATTGAACTATCAAAGCTAAAGTGTTTTGTTGGATGAAGTTCATTAGAATAAAATAATTTATAAAAATAATAATCCTTAAACGGATGATCGAATACATTGTGGAGATAAACAGGATAATTTGCATTTTTGCCAAGTTGATTTGAGTATATACAATATGCCAAACAAAATATAGTATTGCAACAATGGGCAGGTGTCATCAACAATTATTACCATTAGAACGATATACTACATGTATTAGTTTCTTGACAATGCGTTTTAGCGCCCATATCATCTAGTGCCGTTTGTTGTTGTAATCACACCCACGAGAATCTCTGACAAAACTGCTTTAATTAGAAATATCTCGAGACCATTATCACTGTACAGAATACATGTGACAAAACATAAGGCAACTTCGGCCGCTTTAACTAAACTGTTTTGCAGATGTCCACGCGTATTCCGGTTACAGTTTGGATAGTGTCGGAGCCGTATTTTGTCCAGAAAGTTCATTTATGCTGAATTTGTAATGAATCAAACAGAACCTTGAAGTGTTATAATAGTGGTTTGAGAACAATGTCTTTCAACAGAAACAACAGCCACAACAACAACTACAACAAAAAAAATATATTAAAAAAATTAAAATAAAATAAATGAAGAAACTGTAAGAAAGGAGGAAATTCCAGACCATTACAAAAACTAACAGACTGCAGTTGCCATTAGATTGAACCCTGTCCAATCTGTTGATCGATTAGGACGGTAACGAAGACAATCTGTATGATACCACAGTGTAGTCTAAAAGGGACAATAATAAAGTCAATATGCATATGCAAAAGACTACAGTTGCAGAGAGATTGGACAGATTACAGTCTATTGACAAATGTAGTCTCGAAAAGATTGTTACGGTCTGCAAATATACTGAAAGGATTTAAAACCTTCCACCTATTAATTTTGAATATCTCAAAAACAAATGCAGCTAGGTCCACCGAAATCTTACAACATATATATTCTTTTATACCTGTAAATGTCCATATCCCGAACTTGAAATCGTTCAACTGAATCGGTCAAGAATAAGCACGTGCTCTTCGTGTTCTTAGTGCAGTTAACATATAGATGGATAGTTTCATGTATACAGTTTTCTAATGACATATTGCTCTCACAATATCAAATTGAATTTTAAAAGTTTGAACTCGGTCTGTGACTTCATTTGGCCTATCGCGCCTAATATCGCAAACAGGTGCAGAGTTTTGGGCAATTTAAATGCTGAATTTCAATAACCTGACGTCGCGCCTTAAATTTTATGCGTAATTATGGCAATTTACAATCGCAGACGACGTGCACGGTTTATAGGAAGCTCAAAAGATCGTCAAAAAGCAGCTACCCGAATTTAACAACCAGAGGCCATAACGTTACCTTTCGTCGACGCCGACCCCGTAGAATGTTTTGCGTGACAGCATCAACTGCAATGATGAATGACATGACACTGTTAACACAGCTATAAATCATCTAAAAAGAGTGCTGCATAAGATAACGCCGTCATCGCCTTATGCCTTTCAGAGACGCAACACTCTTTTATTGACGTCTTTTAAGTAAATGATATGAATTAACTGCGTAATCTTTAAATTTGAGAAGTTCCGAGCGTTTTGTAGTAAAATATTTAACACTGTCACAAGTGAAAGAATCAGCAGCCATCAATAAAAAGTGGAAGCTTTTTAATCCTTTCAGTATAGATAATATGGAGAATGGTTTCAAAAAGTATCTGTTGTTTTTTAGTCTTATAAATATATTGATCATTCTCTTTAATCCTTTAAGGTGGGTTTTCACGGTGACTCTTGTAACCATTCTGCATAATATATTGTTGCACGCCATGTGCAATTGTGTAAGTTTCAAAACACAAATCCGATTGATGCAGCATGTCTAAGCGTCTAATGGGTGCGTGATACATGTTTCTTGCAACGTGTGTCGCCGTATAAACCCGCCTTATTAAACTATTGTATGATTCCACACACTACTGTAACCCTGGTTTAACCAAAACGATTGCCCATGCAGAAATGTGTATTTCCGAGGACGATATCTTCTTGTGAAACCCACTTCCGGTCATGTGTGAATGCTCTGACAGTGCAGCTGGTTTTTCCTCATGCGTTTTTATCGATTAGGTCAGCAAATACCACTAACCAATAATAACAATAACAATAATAAAGAAAAACGAAACAAAACAACAACAACAAATATTAAGAACACTCGTAATCTTCACTGCACCAGCCGTAGTGCCGGCCATACTGGCACAATTGAATTACATGGGCCACGACACGACAAAAACAACAAAGTGGTTTTGCGCCCAGCTAAGACTCAGATCAGCCTGGGCATCCGCCTAATCTGATCAGGCTCTTCGCTAAGCGCTTAAAGGGTTGCCAAGGGTCTAAGCTGCCTCCATGCGGACAGCGAAGACTCTGATCAGACTGGGCGGATGCCCAGGATGATCTGAGTCTGCGCAGGGCGCACAGTCACTTTATTGTTTTTGTCTCGTCGCGGCTCACATCGCGGAAAAGTAACGTATTGGTATGTGCATATCGTAGGTTTGATTAGAGTCTTTCTTTTTCGTATAAACATTCTATAACATCTGACGAATCTTATTAACAATAATTGAAGAGTCAAGTCTGTTTGTGCAGATTTAGTACAGTCACTGTGGTTCTTCAATTATAAGACGAGGCTTATCCCAAAACAACCCAAAAATCTAGATCTGTCTGACAAGACGGACAGAGATCTTTGAGATTGTTGTAGACCCTTGAAATTGTTTTGAGAAGAAAAAACAACAACAACAACAACACATTTGATAGCTAACTTACAAGGGGTCGATCACATGTTTGTCGTAATTTTATACGGGAAAATCCCGTCTTATTATCGAATAATACCTGTTTCTAAAGCTCTTATGGAATTATGAACTGTTGTGCTGATTACCTTGGCAACGTGACGTGTCGATGACGTCTCCTTGGCGTCAATATGAACACTTAGATGCCACGGTAACAGATATAAGACGTTATTGATTTGGGAGTAGCAGTGTTTGCCGTTCTCCGCAAGTTTTACAAACAGAAACTTTAGATTTTCTAAAGCAAATATACTTGAAACCATTAAAAACGTAACTATTGTCATATATTCAGATTAAAAGTAATGCCGCAATAATGTACGTTACTACATGCAATTTGCCTTTCAACCGGCAAAATTTAAGCAACAGTTAAGCTTAGGTCGATTTGCCTGAGACAAAATTGTGAAAAAATATGTTAAAATGAACAAATTTCAATTTCAACTATTCAGGAAATTAATATTTAGTCTAATTTTATTGAGACGATCCTCAGTAAGATACCTGAAATTGAAAAAGAAACGCAATAGCTAAAATTAAACTGCAGGCGCGGTTTTTAAGGTTTTGACATTAAACCAAATTTTCGTACATTTTTAATATCTTGTAAAATTTCATATTAGGTCCAAATAATAGGCTTTAGAGAAAAAGACACATGAAATCTTGCCAAACATTTTACATTGGTTTATCATATGACGTCGCTTCTGAGAGTGTAATAAAGCCATGCATTAAAAACGATAATCCACTAGTGGATTAAATATGCAAATTACGTCGTAACGTTATGCGTTGACGTCCATAAAAACGTTGCTTTTCCAATAGCGAAATCGTGACGTTTTATTGCAAAATCTGCCAATAAAATATGATTTTAGCGTCATATGATAAATAGAATCTTGCATTCGTGTTCATGTATTATTGAATTTATTAAACTCGTTGGGATAAATGATAAGATGCTCGGCAAAGCCTCGCATCTTATCTTTTCCCCAACTCGTTCAATAAATTCAATAATACATGACCACTCATGTAAGATCCTCTATATCAGTATTTGTCCAAAACATTGCTCCCATTTTACAAGCAATTCCGGTTTGTGAAGATATAAACTTTCATCGGCATTTACGCGGGCGACAGTCCTGGAATATTAAAGAAGACAACATGCGTGCAGAAATTTTGGTCCGCTATTGAAAACATTCATCAAACGTCAATTTCGCTTTTGCGACTCAGAAAGTTGCGTTTTTAGTGGCTTCAAGTTTAATAAGTTTCAAGTCATTTAATTCCGTGTTTACAGTGAATGACAAAATGTAGCAGCTACACAACGTTAATTCGACGTCATATCAACAGTTCTTCTGCGACTTCGCTGGAATTCAGTGGCTTACATCATGCCATAAAAACGAATGAAAACACGTTTTGTAACAAAGGATAACAGGCTCTTAAAGTCATTATGTTGTCCGTGTCATTCTTATGTTTTCTACTAAAAGGTAAACGACTTTTAGGCGATGTACTGCCATTTACAACAATCATAAGATCTTATCATGTCGTATGAAATATAGGTTAGAGTCGTGTAACTTCGGACAGCAGGTAAAATCGGACAGTGACACTGCTTCCTTTGTATGTCAGTTTTGGAATTAAAAAGTATCTAAGCAAACAATGAAAATTCTAATGGGACGGCGTCTGATCTGCATTTTCACTGTTTGCAATGGTATGTCCGAATTTACCCGCTGTCCGGTTACCCGACTCTACCCTATAAGATTACTCGTGTAAGTGCCTCTGAGAATCAACCATCACCACCTACGTCATCACACCTGATGTGTTCGCAAACCAGCCCCATGATACACTTAGCAAAATCGTTTTATCAAAGAGCAACATTTAAGAAATAGATTCTTGCTTACAGTGATTTGTTGCCCAATATATCACTGGTTGGAGGTCAGTCGTGAAGAGCGCAAGCGCTCGTGATTTATCATTCACGACTGACCTCCAACCAGGAATATATTGGGCAATAAATCGATTGTTAGCAAGAATTTATTTCTATTCTAACAGGCAGGAAACGACGAAAACGCAAGTGTTTTCTTCAGATCTTTTCAAGTTTTCCGCTATGACTACATGAAGAAATCCCGCCAACGACTTTGACTGTAACAGAGGCGTTTGCGTGCATTTCTTAAGTTTTTATGGCGTGAAAACGACGTTACACCGTCTATCCTCATGAAAATGAAATTGACGTCACCAAACGAATCAAACTCACGTCTGAATGGCGCTAACTAACGTCACGCTTGTCCACCCAGTGATTTGTCACGCAATATATCACTAGATTTTACCATTGGCTATATAGGCGACCAGTGTTAGAATACTGCATAAAAGCTAGCTTCAGAAAGATTGTGGATTTTGCAATATGTTTCAGCCAAACATGTTTCATCTCGTATAGTCATGTATGCATACATCACAATACAAGGTGTAGCTAATTTGAACACCAACCTAATTGAGACCAGCAATTCCCAGGAAACAGGGAGACAGACCCTCTCACCCATGCGCATGGCCTTAACATATGCCAAGAAGATGGAGAGAGAAACCGGCATTGACTACAGACTTATGGAGGAAGAACCAAGGTTTGAAGAGGGGTGCGTTGGAATGACAGCCAGTGCACCACACTATTGGAGCAGATTGCAGTGGCGGATCCAGAGGGGGCTCGGGGGTTTAAACAAACCCCCTTCTCAGCCCAAAGTATCTTATTTTCATGGGGAATTTCAGGAAAAAATGGTCAAACTGCATAAATCAAACCCCCTCAGCTAATTTGAACCCCCTATCCAAAATTCCTGGATCTGCCCCTGGATTGGGGTCATCCAAGTCCAGAACGATAGAACAACTACAGCAAGGGAAAAAATTGGTGCTGGATATGATGATGGAAGCCCAGGAAGGAACCGCATTTGCCATCACAGGTGGTAGCTGCCTCACAAATCCATGCCCATGTAGGGCAGGGGCAGTTATCTATCTTGACCAACGTCAACCAGTACAACTGAAACGGCCAGTGACAAGAAGAGGCTCCATTCTGCTTGGTGAGCTGGTTGCTGTCTTAATGTCGCTGGAATATGCACTTCATGCCTTGCCGTTTTGCCTTGTCGGATGATAAAGGTTTTCTGCGACAGTCAGTCGGTAGTCAGCATTCTCAGCCTCAACGGGAAGGATATCAGCTATAGAGATGTAACACGGGACATCAAGAAGACCACCACACTCCTGGAACAGCAAGGTATTCTGGTAGAGATCAGCTGGGCTCCCGGACACAGTTCTATAGTTGGGAATGAAGAGGCTGACCAACTAGCAAAAGACGCTGCGCAAGAAGCAAACTCCTTCTCAGATGAGAGAAAAACAACCCCGACCTGTGACATAAAGGCGGCAAGTCAGGCATATACCTTCTCACAGTGGCAAAGACGATGGGACACCACAGATATAGGAAGGACCTACTACAAGTATCAAGTAAAAGTAAACACCAAAAAAGTATATGACCAACCAAATAAGGAGGCATATTCCAGGATACTTCAACTACAGACCGGATATACCTACCTGAACAACTACAGATCCAAGCTAAATCCAGCACAGTCCAACAAGTGTGTATGTGGTCAGGTAGAAGATACAGATCACTACTTATTACAGTGTCCTCTCCAAGATGTACCTCGTGACAGAATGGCACGTAACCTTAGACAAAAGATTGGCCCGTACCACCTGGATCTTCAACATCTTCTTGGATCTGAGGGCGACGACAACATCCCAGGATATCAGGAGACAGTAAAGTGGGAGCTGGCTGAATTCATCAGGGCCAGGGGAAGGTTTACATGATCCCCCCAAACTCCCTCAAGTCCGTGACCGCTATTTACACCATATTGAACAAACTACATTTGAAAAAGTTACAAAAGAGAAAAGGCTATACCAGACAGAAATCATACAATAGAGACAGTTGTGCCATAGAGGCCGTGAATAGCGGAACACTCGTTCAATTCTGTGAATTAACCGCGGATGTATAACGCGGGACTCTTAAATCACATGACTGTTGTTAGGAACAACGACATAAACAAAAATGGCTGCGACTGTTTCACCGAGTTAATAATTAAATGACAAGAAACATATGTATTTTCTGTATTGACTATTTGTTGCGCCAACAGCAAAACAACAAATGAATGTCAGTGCAATAGCTGAAACGGTCGCAGGTCGAGAATTAATTTTCGTTCGTAGACAAAGAGAGCTACCTCTTCGGCGTATACTTGTTCCGGCGAACATAATATTGCGTTTTGCAACACATTTCTCCGCCGACATACATTCGAGGTCTGATTCACGGAACTAGCCGAGCGGTGTGAAGCATGTTTGGCTTAGGCATATTGCACAGTCAACAAGATTTCAAGAGCTGGCTTTTATGCAGTTGTCTGTTTGCGATAACTATAAAATTCCAGGGCTCACTTTTTTCGCGAAAACTAGTCTTTTTGTGGTCTGAATACATGGCTGTCTGAAAAGGTGTGCATTGATCTCCTTTCTTTCACTGACCATTTCCCCCCAAAAACATTTACCGTCCCGACATGACCTTAGTTGTTTACCGTGGACGTTAAGCATTAAATCAACCAACCAACCCCCAAAAACATATATAGTTATAGTAAGTTCACTGGTCTATTATGCCTTTGTTTGCTATATGCAATTTACACAGTAGCAAAGCTCAGCTACCCAATTCCAAAGCTTGTTTATAATCATTCATCTGATTGGATGGAACACCATTAGTTACACTTTGAAGCCTTATACTATGGCTTACAATACAGTGTACATATAAGAATTTAAATTTTACTTTGACGTTCATCGATTGATGCAGTTAATAATAGCTGTTGAAATTCTTCATCAAGTGCGTCATGGAATTTTAGCTTCTGAAACACATTTCCGGGGCCGTATATATAAAACGACTTAAGCGGTTGCCATGCTGTTGCTGAGGATAAATTTCTTTGAAGGAGATTCCCTACAACCATGAAATTTGCCCTGGAGGAACAGTCTGAAAAAAGGTTGTTCCTCCAGAGCAAATTACATAGTTGTAGGAAATCTCTGTATAGAAATTAAGCCTTAGCAACAAAATAGCAACGACTTGAGTGCTTTTATACATACGATCCCAGATCTTTAGATGAATGAATACACAATCAGAAGAAGTATTCTACCCCAATTTTCAATCCTTTCCCTTAAAGCCAACAATTACAATTTGGAAGCTCTCAGAGAGAAAGAGAGAGCTACTCTTTATTTTCAATGGCATTCAGCTCTTAAATGCAGGAGTGGACTACATGAGGAAAAAACCTTGCAAAGTGTCATTTTGTCTCTTGATCACATGGTGTCAACACATCCAGTCAGCCAATGAAATTATCATAACTGTTAATTCTGGTCCACTGACTGGTCGAATAAACTTCCGCACTTTTACCAGTACAGGTAGGATATGCAATTGCTGGGAACATGAGTCCCGGCACAGAAATCCTGCCTTTAAGGAATGAATAATAATAGCACAGTTTTCTCTAAAGAGTCATGACACTCGTTTTAAGAAAGGGTTTGACACTCAGGGAAGACAAGAGGAAGTAACAAAAATTGTTTCCCTTTGTTAAATAGGCAAACTCAATATTGAGGTGTATCGATACATCTTAGGTGCTGTAAAGTTACAAGCGCAGAGATAAAACTTGAGTACATTCTCAAACTCAAAATAAAGCACATTGATTGGCTGCTTCCGAGCACATGCTCGGAAGCAGCCAGTCAGTGTGCTTTTTTTTTGATTTGAGATTTTTCTCAAGTTTTATAACCTCGGACTCTGTTCTTCATTTTTTATGGACGTTGTGATGTTATAAACGTCGACTCGCATCCTTTCTACGGTTGGGGTTATACAATGACATACTACTCTGAATATTTTCAATAACTCAAGTTGAGTTTCTTTAAACCATACCACATAAATTAAGGGATCCACAACACAGTTAATTACGAATGCAATATCTGCTATGGTTGCATAATATCCATTTTCATGGGGTTTATTTGATACTACGAATACTAAAATTCCGACATTGATAATTTGTGTGATTGCTGTATTTAACAAGAACATGAAGCAAGCCATAGTTCCTTTATAATGTTTGATACAAAGTCGGTGTTCCAGTTTCATCCCTTTTTGACATATAATTCTAAAGATTTTCAAGTACGAAATAAACGAGACAATCAGTATAAGAAAACATTCCACCATTAAATAGATGGCCATAGGAGTCGAACATTTTGCAAAGTTTTTGGTAACATAACCTTCATAACAAACAATTCCTCTCACCACTGCGTACTGCAGAAAGCTTAATATGAAAATCATTATGCATACCAGTCTGGTTCGTCCCGTTGTCGTCACTCTAAGATAGACGTAAGGCCAGTTAAAAACGAAAAGTCTTTCTAGCGCCATGAATCCAACAATAAACTGTGATGCCACTTGAAATCCACGAGCACAGTTTCTGACATAAAATATGTCTTCAAAACTAAATAGCTTGTCCACATTTCCTGATATCAGGAATAAAATATCAAACGCAAGCAATCCAACAGATAATAATTTTGTTGAATATGGTGTCTTTCTCGTCCGTAACATTGCAACAGAAGAAACAGAACAGATTACGAACGCGATGCACGAGGTGCCACAATACAATAGTAACAGAGGTACTGGTAATATGTATTTCTGTTTAGTCGCATTAAGCATGGTTACAGACATGTGGTGTCTTTCTTTATCTGCAGTTGCGGTATATTCGTAGCCGATGCTTACGTTTCACTGTTAGAAACAGAAATTTATAGCTTTTATATCTACACAAAATCCTTTCATTTATATCCACGCAAAATCATATCAAATCTCGAGACAACCTAAATATTTGGACACCTCCGGATACCTATACTATTCAATGAAATGCCAAGTCAAATTGGATAAAACTATTAATTCTACCAGGACATCAGACTCGTATGAAAACGCAACACACAAACAACCAAACAAAACCACTTGGTCAGATTGCTACCTTTGATCTGGGTATCTAACGTTTTCTCCGGCAAAATTGGGGAAATATTTAAGACAAATACGAAAACGGAAGGCATGCACTCCACAGAAAATAAATTTGAGCCGCGACAAGACAAAACCAACAAAGCGGAATGTGCGCACAGCGAAGATGCAGATCAGCATTGGCAGTCACCCAGTCTGATCAGAGTCTTGGCTGTGCATTTAAAAGACAGCAAAAGGTATAAGCTGATGCCCAGGCTGATCTAAATCTTCGCTGGACGCACATGTCACTTTGTTGGTTTTGTCGTGTTGTGGCTCAGATAATATCATATTCCAATAGCGTTAACATTTATACAAATAAGAGCACGACTGATTCCAGGTTGCTAATTAATGAAATAACGGATGTCGGAATTATACAATAAACAGTCATACAATAAACTTGTGAAATGATAACCATACATAATCACGCTATTATAAATAGCCAAACGTAAAAAAGGTTACCTTTGACGTCATCTTTTATGGTCACGCGTACAGACTGAAACGTGTACTGTAGCCATGAGCAAGAAAAGATATGACAGAACTTATAGGGGAGAGTCGGCTTACTTCGGACAGCGGGTAAATTCGGACAGTGACATTGTTTCCTTTACATGTATATGTCAGTTGTTTGGAACTAAAGCAAATATTAACTGGCCAAACAGAGAAAATCCTGATGAGACGGCTTATTATGAGCCGTCTCATCTGCATTTTCATTGTTTGCAATGGAATGTCCGAATTTACCCGCTGTCCGAAATTACCCGACTCTACTCTACATGTATATGCACGAGGACCAATCAGCATGAGCATTTTCCTGATCTTAGATCATGGTATATCCTAACACCAGAACTAAGCAGACTCTACAATTTTAGTAGATGAATGAAATATATTAAATTGTAACCAAACAAATAAACGTTATAGTATTAATGCATTATTCGTTTTATCAAATAATTACGGAAGATACTGTTTCTGTAGTATCATGACTATTGTCCGCAACAATCAGCCTAGGCGGGATTACAAAGATTACTAAAAAATCTAGCCGTTGTTAATTTGCATATAAACTTGAATAAAATTGTTTGCGTGCTCCCAGATATGTTATTAATTGATTTTCATAAAATGCTCATAAGATATACTTAATCACAGATATAACGCACCATCTATATTTTAAACTTAATATCATTTTTTCTAAAAGTATATTAAGGAATATAGGGACTACAGTTGGGATAAATGTATTTTAATTGGTAATTTCAATGACATATACGCCAATTAGTCCAGCGTGCAGTAGACGCACATGCGTGGTTGCAACGCTATCTGTCGGTACTGAAGTGGAAACCAGTTTAATGTTCTGGACCTATAGGGACTACTGTTAAGATAAATGTATTTAAATTGATAATTTCAATGACATGATTATACGCCTATTGAATTGAATAAATTAGTCAAGCGTGCAGTAGACACACATGCGTGGTTGCAACGTTATCTGCCGGTACTGAAGTGGAGTCCAGTTTAGTGTTCATCAGTACATGTTTATTCTTCCTAACCCTCCTCTTATAATTCTTACCATCCTTCACTTTATGTGAACAGTATACTTTTTTCGTTTTGTCCCCATATGCCCAGATGAAAAACAATAGAAGTGTATTTATACGGGAACAAAACACAAGGCCCTGGGCGTACAAGATCCTATGAAAGACACTGATGCATGGAAGTTGATACCAAGTCTGGCCGAAAATCATGCGTCCAAAATATTAGCAATAACATTGATTACTAAATATCGCCTCTCTGATACCTTAATACCTGCCTCTAATGTATTTCAAGTGATATGAGTCGCGAAACGACAAAACCAACAAAGTGTCATGTGCAGCCGCCCAGTTTGGTCAGAGTCTTTGCAGTCGGCATGCAGGTAGCTTAGACCCTTAGTTCCCCTTTAAGCTCACATCAGGCTTGACGACTGCCCAGGCTGGTCTGGGTCTTTGTTTGGCGCACATGCCGCTTTGTCGGTTTTGACGTGTCACCGCTCAGTTATGATATAGCGAGACAGTGTAACCACAGATATCAGGCAAGAGACGGCTGAAGCGGAAACAACAAGAGAACAAAGGACCAGCTGAGTTCCCATGCACTGCAAAAGAAAATATCTGAGATGCTACACAAGAAAACCAATAAAGTGGTTGTGCGCCCAGCGCAGACTTAGATCAGCCTGGGCATCCGCCCAGTTCGATCAGAATCTTCGCTTAGCGCTTAAAGAGTAGCTAAGGGACTAAGCTACCGCCAACCGGACAGCGAAGACTCTGATTAGACTGGGCGGATGAGTCTGCGTTGGGCGCAAAACTATTTTATTGGTTTTCTCGTTTCGCGGCTCAATTACCTACCCATTGTTATCAGTAAAGAGATGTCTGATGCAACGAGAACGGAAATAAGATAAATTAATCCAAAAGGATGGAGACCACTGTCTAAGAACTGAGATGCAGTGCTTCCTGGTACACGTACCAAGAAGAACAGCAGTTAAATGTGAAATCGCAAATGTGGAATCGCTAAAAGCTGACACAAATAGACGAGAGATCATAGTCAAAACAGCTCCGACAACCAAAGATAAAGAGGTTTCAGGCAGACAGACCAAAGACATTATCAAGCATCAACCAACCGGTAAAAAGTTTAAGGCTGGCGCCTTCATGAAGGCCTGACACAGCGTCGTGCAGTTAAATGCAGGGAATCATCACCACAATTACTGGGCCAAAGCGTAGTCATGCAGTCTGTCATACAATCTCTTTTATTATTGCTTTTATAGAAAAGTTTAACGATATTTTTAAATTGTTCAGGAAATTAAATTTCTCAATAATTGTCCTAAATGTACATAAAAATTGTGTTGTTCCGTATGGCGGCCGTACATCCTTCATAGTGCAGATTATATTTTATTTTTGTCCTTTGAGATCAGATGATATATTTTAAAAAATCTGAAAATTAAGATTGATTTAGACTCTTATTCTAGATCATCGTCTATTATATTGTTAGGACTCTTTTTGAGACTAATCAGTCTTTGAATCGACTGATCAATTTAAATTAAGAACTTACTGTATTAGTCCAGTCAAATTGTGGGGGAAGCTAAAACAAATTGCAACAAAAGGTTTCTTTGCAGTATTAAGCTCCCAAGACCTACATTTTTAACATACTAAAAGTAGGACAAAATCGGAGAATGCGAAACTTGATTTTTTTCATACGTCTTGTTTTCGAAGGATTTAAACCACTGCACAGCTACTTTTGGTCAGAAAGCAACTTCTAAACACCATTTCTAAACAAGTTAAATCCATAGAAGTCGTTGATGAAACAGTTATATACTGTTCTTTAGCTTTTGTCTGCCATTAAATTTGCTGATTATGCATAACCGGTCGATCATATAGTATATTACTATTGGTTTACCCCACCCATTAGTGTAAATTTTGCTTTTACCATAAACTCTATTCAGATGGACAATATGGATGGTAATGCAGATAGTAAACAGAATCAGTGTTTTTTAAATGAAGGCTGTGAAACAGAATCAGTGTTTTTAAATGAAGACTGTGACAGAACAATAGAAGAAAACATCTTGATGGAACTCCTATTTATCAAATGACGGGACATCTGAGAGTATTGTTTTATTGCTTCAATTCCACGGTAAACAGCCATGGTCATGTCGGGAAGGTCAGTTAACTTGACGACACTATTCTTCGGCCGGCTTAGACCTCCTATGTGGTTAAGCAGTACTAAGTGCACATACTTTCGCCAGTAACTGATAACTGTCTTTCCTGAAGCAGCGGAAGGAGAAACGGAAGTAAGTAGCCGGACCGGGTATCGAACACAGGACCTCTGGGCTCTGGCTCTTGAGTCAGACGCGCTACCGACTGCACTATGTGGCCTTGTGTTGAAAGGATAATCCACTAGAGGGTTAAATAATGCAGATAACTTGGACATGCTTTGGGATATTAGGTGATGACCTCCATGACATTTTTGCATTCACAAATGGTAAAATGTTTACTTTTCTGGTTCAAAATTTACAAATTATAGCTCCTTCCTGCCTAACAGCAACCTCCCCACCCCGCCCACTCCTCTGGAAAGAAGTCATTGTTTCAGCTCACCTGAACAACTTTCAGGAAGAGCTATTGTTGTCACCACAGTGTTTGCCTCCGCGTTTACACCCGAGTCCATGTCCACCTTTTGGGTGTTATAGGTTATTTAAACACCCATATCTCTTTAACCCATTGATAGCTTAAGTTGATACTTTCACTTATGCTAGATAATGGTTTTACGTTTTACACCCTTACCCCTCAGTAACCTTGAGGTTAAGGTCATGGAATTGTAAATTTCATGTTGAAATATCGGATGTTCTTTAAGATTTTAGCTCACCTGTCAAGGTGAGCTTATATAGTATAGCTTTGGCCCATAGTCCGTTGTCGTCTTCCACACTTTAAAACATACCTCCTAAACCATCTGCCCAGTCAAGATCAAATTTTATGTGTAGCATTGTTGGGGTAGGGGATTGACTGCATAAGGTTAAAGGGCAGATCAGATTGGAACTCTGGTTGCCATGGCGACATAAAGCTCCCATAGACTTATAATGAGAAAAACTTAAAAAAATCTTCTTCTCTGAAACCATGAGGCCCAGAGCTTTTATATTTAGTAGCAGTGTTTAGTGGTTCCCTCCATTAATCCTGCCAATCCATCCCCTGGGTTCCAAATTGTCCCACCCTAGGGGCCCATTGGTTTATATAGGGCTATATAGCTAAAGAACCTTCACAAATTTTCCACTCTGAAACCATGAGGTCCAGAGCTTACATATTTAGTATGTAGCAATGGTTAGTGGTCACGCACATAAATCCTGCCAACCATGCCTCTGGTGTCCAAATTGGCCACCCCAGGGGTCATTAGCTCCCATAGACTTATATTGATAAAAATTTAAAAAACCTTCTTCTCTGAAACCGTGAGACCCAGAGCTGATATATGTAGTATGTAGCAGGCAGTGTTTAGTGGTCCCCTACATGAACCCTGGCAACCATGCCCCTGGGGTCCAAACTGGCCCCATCCCACGGGGTCATTTGTTTATATAGGGCTTTATAGCTAAAGAACCTTCAAAAATTTTCCTCTCTGAAACCATGAGGCCCAGAGCTTACATATTTAGTATGTAGCAACGGTTAGTAGTCACGTACATAAATACTGCCAACCATGCCCCTAGGGTCCCAATTGGCCACGCCCCAGGGGCATTAGCTCCAATTGTTTTATGAAGTGAAAAATTTAAATAAGTCTTGTCTGAAACGGAAACCCAGAGAGGCGCGGTAGCCGAGTGGTTAGAGTGGCTTGGTTATTGTGCAGAAAGTCGCCGGAAGGTTGTGAGCTCGCGGCTCACCATCGCCATCCGACGACTGGAAAACTCTCTCTGTCAACCCAGCTGTAAATGGGTACCTTTTTCGAATTAGGGAAGGATAAGGCAGCGAAAGGAGAGGGATTGGCTCCGCCTTTCATCAGCTGTGCCCAAGATACAGTGGGTCTCTAACCCCCACTGCCCCTACGGCAATTAGGCTATGGGAAACCTTTACCTTTTGTCTGAAACCATGAGGCCCAATGCTCAAACATTTAGTATGTTGCAACGTTTAGTGTTCCCCTGCATAAATCCTGCCAACCATACCCATGGGGTCCAAACTGGTCCCACCCCAGGGGTCAATTGTTAATATAAGGCTATATAGCTGATAACCTTCAAAAATCTTTTCTCTGAAACCACACAACATAAAACCATGAAGCCCAGAGCTTACATATTTAGTATGTAGCAATGGTTAGTAGTCACGTACATAAATCCTGCCAACCATGCCCCTAGGATCCAAACTGCCCCCCCCCCCCCCTCCCCACCCAGCAATCATTCATTGGCTCCCATAGACTTAAAATGGGAAAACTTAAAAAATCTTCTTCTCTGAAGCCATGAGGCCCAGAGCTTATATATTTATTTAGTAGCAATGTTTAGTGGTTCCCTACATATAACTCCTGTCAATAAAGCCCCTGGGGTACAAACGGGCCCCTTCCCTGGGTCATTTGTTTTTATAGAGATATATCGCTAAAGAACCTTGAAAAATGTTCTTCTCTGATACCATGAGGCCAAGAGCTTACATATTTAGTATTTAGCAATGTTTAGTTGTCACGTACATAAATCCTGCCAACCATGCCACTGAGGCCCAAATTGGCGGCACCCCATGGGTCATTATCGCCTATAGACTTACAATTGGAAAAATCTTAAAAAATCATCTTCCCCGAAACCATGAGGCCCAGAGCTTACATAGCTTACATATTTAGTACTTAGCAATATTTAGTGGTCCCCTTCATAAATCCTGCCAAGGAGGTTTACAAAGACTATTTATAATTATGTTGCACTGTTTTAGTTATTATGCATGTAGTATTCTGCTGTTTGTGCCTTGTTTCGGGCTTTTCATGCATTCAGAGATCAGTATTCTAAATTTAAGTATGTTTATGCTAAGCAAAGTCTTCAGTATGACATACTTTCTGTTGCAGTTCATTTACTGACCTTCAAAAATTCATTTCAGATTTTAAGGCAGAGTAAAGTGGGTGGGTTAATTTATACCATTTTTAGACCTAGATGGCTTTACATTCAACAAGAAAATGTGCCAAGTTCAATCTTAAGCTTCTAGATTCAATTCTGGCAGAGGCAGAATAGGTTCTTAGAAATAAAACTCACAGCAATAATGTTATGTCATATAAAACATTACAAATAATTGGTATATTTAAGACGCAAACAGGCGCTTGTAAAAATGCAGAAAAAAATATTTTGCATTTTCCTATTTTATCCTACTTTTGATATGTCATATGTGAATGTTAGTTTTCTACAAAAATGCAAAAAAAACTTTTGTTGCAATTTGTTTTGGGTTTAGGGGAAAAAAATCGCCAGTTTGCCTGGACTATATGCTTTTCTCTGGTTTCGTGAGACTTTCTGTGCCGGGGCGTCCTACTGATTTGGGTAATAGTACGGCAAGGGTGTACTGTGCTTGCAGTAGGTGCGGTAGGGGTTGTTTGGACATTTTTCTCTCGTCTATCATTTCTCTCTTCTTTCTCCCTCTCTCTGGGAGACAGCCTGATATAGACTGAAATACTGTCTCAAAGGGCCGTTAAACCCAAAACAATCAATCGATCAATCTGGTTTCGTCACCAGATATCGTCAATGTCACTGATGAGGGTTTATTAGCCGAAACTACGTGCTCTGGCCCATGTTCCTTTTTTTTTTTTTTTTGAATGTGTGCTCTGCTGTTAAAGGAACTCTTTAAGATTTTAATTCTATACTAAAATCGGATTCCCATATGCCTTTTTGCGGAATTGTTCTCAGGCTAACATCATATATTTCTACCAGTTAAAAATATGGACCACAGATCCTTGAAAATGTTATACACAACTTATGATACGTCACCAATAGCCATCAGGGAGACGTTTGGCAGTCAGCCCATCTGTCAATTAAGGGGTGTTTGGTTTAGTTTGCTTTCACCATTTTTATTGTATTTTAAAGAGAAAGAATGCAAACATTTAAGACTCTGATCAGACGCCGCATTTTGCGGCGTCTGATCTGGGTCTTTACTGTTTGCCAATGTCTTCTTATGGGACACTAGAGATAAATGAGTCTTGTACAATTCGGTCCTTTAGAGATTATGGAACGAATTATATTTTTAGAAATAATTTTCAAGTTTCCAGTGTAGAGAAGGCATGCTGGCTAATATTAATATTTAAAATATCATTTAATTCTCGTAAAGAAGGAGTATTAGTTTCAGTATCTAGGTCAGACACTTCTAATTTGAATTCAAATATAGTATTGCGAATAGTTCATTTCATAACTGATTAAAAAATATACGAGGGACGATTTAAAAGTTCTGAGCCTAAGGTACTTCTTGTGAATCTGCGCGTGCGAGCTTAACATGAATGTAATGAGTTTTCATTCACTAGCTTTCGGTGGAAGTTTCAAAAATATTTGGTTAAAGGTTTCTGTTTTACAGCGCCTTAAACATAAGAGGGGTGGCATGTTTTTAAAATGACATTTAAAATCTATTTGCATGGCATTACTTTGAAAATTCGTTCTTCACATTCTCCAAAATTTAAATGGTTCTTGTTGTAGTACATGCAAATATGATGATTTGTCAATGGTCTGTTGAAAAAAAAATATTTTGGCATCTGGTGGCTTCACCGTAAACCCTTAAATATTGCAACCCTGAAATTTAGAGAACTTTATCCTACTTTCGTGTTTATTAGGAACATTGCAAGCAAAATCAAACAATGTTTACATACAAATAAACATTGACATCTTACATGCTTTTAAAAGATATCCACTCCAGTGCACGCAGAGCATGCGACTCCGACATGCACTATCTGCAGAAACTCTCAAAATAAACACTGTCTTCCTGAAAATTAAAATTTTGCTTTTTATCCTGAAATGGAATAAATTTATGTTTTCGTTTATCATCAATTACCGGAATGCTGTAGGACATATATTTGCAAAAAAACAATTGCAAAATGTTTGTCTCTGCTAAAGTTATGATCGGTCAAAGAGTTATACAGTGCACTCATGGGGGTAACTGTAAAAGGTGACGTGTCGTCCAATTGACATTTAAGATAATTTTCCTAATTTGGTGATTGTTGCATTGTAGAGTGGCTGTTTAAAATCAATAACTCCAATCCACTATAAAGTTTTCAAAACATAGTGAGGCTCAGGACTTTTCAATCAACCCTTGTATATTCGGTGCGCACATAAGGGTTTTTATTTCTTCGCTTCTTCAGCGTAGTTTAACCTACCTCAAGAAGCTGCTAGGCAGCCAATACTCCCCGCATTGAGGACACACTAACTGACGCCTTCCGCGAAAAACAGTAGACGTATACATCAGCTTATAGAGGACTACACCGAAAGCTGCATCAGAGCATAGCCCTGTCCCCCACCCCACACACACATCCACCGAGGCAGCTGACCTTCCATTGTCTGCGAATGATTCTGTAAAGTTAGAGCGGTTTGATTTGCAGCCGGATGTTGGAATAGGAAGGTTCCCTCCAGAGAGCGAGCGTGGAAATAAAATATTCCAATGATGCTAGATCGTTTAAGGGATATGGGAAAACCGTATATCTTTATCTCTTAAACGATCTAGCTATTACCTACATGTTTTCTACCATTGCTACAAGGGGGGCGGGGGAACAACTATTTTGAATTCTCTGTTTGCAACCATCCAACTGGGCATAAAATCAACAGTGACTCAGCGTTGATTCAATGTTGATTCAACGCTCTGTGCCTGCTGGAATATGGCCATTTAAAAATGAAATCAACTCTTAAAACGAAGAGTATGCTCCTAGAGCAGCAAATTATATCATATTAGACTTGACCTACATTCAGACAGGATGCAAAACTAAAAAAAAACTATTTGGCATTCCCTGAAAGTAAACCCATTAACCATATATCAGATGCAGCTGTAAACTATACAAAATGTGTAAAGTCTGCGTTTTAGTCCCCTCGTTCATCAGTTGGAACTCCTTGGCCAATTCTACGAATCAGACCTTGTATGCATATGCGCCGGGGACGTTTATAGCAAAATGCAACATTTTGTTCGCAAAGAAAAATTTATACGCTGCAGACGTAGCTCTCTATGTCTGCGAACGATACTTAATTTCCAGCCAGCGACCTTTTCAGTTATTGCACAGGCTGCCATTCATTTGTTGCTTTAATGTTGGCAAAACAAAATAGTCTATTATTGATGCCAAGACAGAAATATACATTTGTTTCTTTTTTACCATTTTACTGGGTGAGACGGTCACGGCCATCTTTGTATATATCGTTGTTCCTGACCACAGTCATGCGATTTAAGAAGTCCCACAATATACATCCGAGGTTGATTCACGGAACTGGCCGAGCGCTGCTCCGGATGCTCGTTCGTTAATGAGATTTTGCATTAAATGTTGTTGTTCTAATTCTTATAGCGGTGGTCTCCAACAGGCTCAGCGGAATGGATCCAAGGCTGCACCGCCTGCCACCGAGTCCGGCAATGCTACATGTATTACATTATACCGCACAAGAGACTATGGGAAACCAAACTGAGTGAAAGACCAAAGTACTTTTTATGTATTGTTATACCAACTAATGATTGCTCGTATAGTACGGTCTCGAAACTTAGATCTCATGGGAGCAAGGAATATAATATATTAATAAAAAAATATTAATGAAAATAGCAAAGAAAAGTCTCCTCGAAGGTAAATGGGTATAGTTTCAGGGAAGCGACCCTGCCATTTTCATGTTATTGGTTCCATGGTGCGGTGTGTGTGTGTGTGTGTGTGAAAGCGGGGGGGGGGGGGGGGGGCTCGTCTTAAAATGTGCCCCCCCGTAAGAGCAAATTCCTTTAAGGGTATATTCCATAACTTCCAATGACGGGGCGTCCTACTGATTTGGATAATAGTAGGGCAAGGGCCTACTGTGCTTGCAGTAGGTACGGCTGGGGTTGTTTGGACATTTTTTCTCTCGTCTATCATTTCTCTCTTCTTTCTCCCTTTATTTGGGAGACGGCCCGATATAGACTGAAATACTGTCTCAAAGAGCCGTTAAACCCAAAACAACCAGTCATTTTAGAAGGAATGCGTTGTTTTGGAAAGCAAGTAGAAAGTAAGAAAAGTTGTTCTCTTCGTAAAAATGGTGTAAACACACGAAGGTGTACCCATTCACTTTCGATCACTTCCAGATTCTTTGAAATCATCGTTGTTTTCGACCTTGTAAAAATCTTTCCATAGCTTGTATCATTGAATGCAGTCTGCATACAATTATTAATTTCTGGGAGTAAACAGGAGCTCCAAAAGATAATTTAGCCGCGACACGAGAAAACCAACAAAGTGGTTGTGTGCCCAGCGCAGACTCAGATCAGCTTTGTAATCCGCCAAGTCCGATCAGACTCCTCGCTAGGCGCTTATAGGGTAGCTAATGGTCTAAGCTACCTCCATGCGGGCAGCGAAGACTCTGATCAGACTGGGCGGATGCCCAGGCTGATCTGAGTCTGCGCTGGGCGCACAACCACTTTGTTAGTTTTCTCGCGTCGCGGCTCAAATATTATTACGATTGTATAATAATCGGATCAGTTGTGGTCATGGCGGGGATGAAAATGAAACGCAGGTGGTTTTGATATCAAATACATAACTTTAAAACAAAACAAACAAGAATACTTTGATGATTCTGTATCGCTCACCTGAGGCCACATGAAAGGTTCTATTCAAAGATTATACTTCCCAAAATAGACCGTGTCTGTTTGGTGGGACAAATGAAGGCACTGGGCTATTCAAAATGTCTAAAATGTACTTTTTCGGCAATCAGGAGAACAGAGCTTGGCTCGAATGGTCTTTAGATCATGAACCTGCAAAATACCTATAAAATAATTGAGCCGCGACTTGAGAAAACCAACAAAGTGGTTGTGCGGACAGCGCAGACTCAGATCAGCCTGGGCATCCGCCCAGTCTGATCTGAGTCTTCGCTGTCCGCATTAGATCCTTAGCTACATGTACCCATTAAGCGCTTAGCAAAGAGACTGATCAGGCTGGGCGGATGTGCAGGCTCATCTAAGTCTGCACCAGGCGCACAGCCACTTTGTTGGTTTTCTCGTGTCGCGGCACATATAGCTTTTTTGTGAACATCATGACACTCTGACAAGAGTCGTAGTAGTTACTTTATGATCGTCATAAATCATCATGACGTTATTTCTTGATAAGATGCTCATCTCATACTACTGATATCTCGAAGTAAATTTTCTGCTCCCAGAATATCAGTCGCCACGTCAGCAAGCTCCGACAAAAAGATTTTGCTTTAAATTTCACTTGTTGACGCTCTTTATGCCTACATGTGTAACGATTCATGATAACAGTGTTTTTTTTTTTTTTTTATTTTAATATCGAGTTTATCAGACGAAACCAGAAACAGCATAGGAAATTTGTTAATTAGTGTAAACAAATTGTATTTCAATTTTATATAACAAGTTACAAACAGTATTTGAATGGAGGCCAAGGGCTTATTTAGTTCATCTCCTCATTTGTTAATTAAGGGGTGTCATGATTAGTTTATTTTTATCATTTTTAATTTTCTTTCGAGAAATACCCATTTGTCTTATGCAAACAGTGTAGACCCTGATCAGACGCCGCGTTTTGCGGCGTCTGATGTGGGTCTCCACTTCTTGAAAATGTCTCATTTTCGGGTTAAGTGGAGAGATGTAATATTTTCGACTTCACTGAAATCCACATTCACGTCATTCACGTCAATTTTATGTTACTACTATAGTAATACTTGTGCGCAATTTCTTTAATTTTGTATTTGAGAATGCACTAAAAATATGCTAAATAGTGGGGTAATAGTTGGGTAACTTTGGACAGCAGGTAAATTCAGACAGTGACATTGTTTCCTTTATACATGTATGTCAGTTGTTTGGAATTAAAACAAAAAAATAACTATGCAAACAGTGAAAATCCTCATGAGACGGCTCATTATGAGCCGTCTCATCCAGAATTTTACTGTTAGCAATGGTATGTCCGAGTTTATCCGCTGTCCGAAGTTACCCGACTCTACCCCATAGAAGGTTTTATCCTCATCTAGTGAATCCAATATCTTTTGTGGGTTTCAATAAAGTTGCTGACTCTCACTTTGATGTGGACTTTATATTACGTTCCTAAAATAGACGGTTTCAAATTGCAACAAATATCGCTTTATTGTCTACAGTTAAGTACTTAGCAAGTTATTTAGAAATAAAAAAAATGTTATGTCTGGCATACCCGAAGTCATAAACAGCATCTGACGGAATAGTAAAATGTCTTGAAAATCATTTGTAAGCACATAAGCCGAGAAAAGAAAAATTTATAACAAACAAACAAAGAGCAAATTCTTTCCATTAAGAGTAGACTCCATTTCAAAGACCTAACTCATCCAGAGAAGCAAACCGGAATTTCATGCGTTAATACATGTATAACATAATCAACTGGTGATAATGTGCACAAAACCGTGGCGAATGTAGAATAATCAGTTTCTGGTGCCAGAAGGAATGTATGGAAATGAAATTGGTCATTTTTTGTAGAATGATGCATATTTTTATCAAACTACAACATGTGGTTAAGAGTTATGAGCATTTTCACTCACTGACTACAGCGGAAGGACAAACAGACTGATGGACTTGCACAGCGATTAAAGTGCACACCTGTGGGTCGTGCAATACTGTTTAGACTTTCGTCACCGTTTTGCATGCCGGTGGCTGGACAATGTTAAAATACATAAGTATACAAAATTTGAACCATATATACCAAGCGGTCCAAGAGTTATGAGCATTTTCAAAAAAAGAGCTCGACTGATTATAGTCACGCGGCAAACCTGCGGGTTGTGTAATAAGAAGTTTTGCATACCAGTGGCTGGGCAATGTTAAATTATATAAGTATACAAAATTTGAAGCAAATATACCAAGCGGTCCAAGAGTTATGAGCATTTTCAAAAAAAGAGCTCGACTGGCCAAATTGATGCTCGGTGAAGCCTCGTCACTGTTTTGCATACCAGTGGCTGGGCAATGTTAAATTACATAAGAAGCAAATATACCAAGCGGTCCAAGAGTTATAAGCATTTTCTATAAAAGAGCTCGACCGTCCAAATTGATGCTCGGTGAAGCCTCGTCACTGTTTTACATGCCGGTGGCTGGACTATGTTACAATACATAAGCATACAAAATTTGAACCATATTTACCACGGTGTTCAAGAGTTATGAGCATTTTCAGTAGTTGGCCGTAAATTTTCAACTTGTGCTCAGCAAAGCCTCGTCCATCAAATAAGCTTGATATGCATGCGAGTCGTTAGACAATGTTGACAACATTTTGTCAAAATATCCCATGCGGTTCAAGAGTTGTAAGCGTTTTTGCTAACTGATAACGGTTTTCGCTAACTGATAACGGACGGACGGACTCACACAGTGATTATAGTGCAAACCTGCGGGTTGTGCAATTATGGGCATGGTGGTTGACTAAGACCATAATACACTTTCGTTCGCCCGACCACGAGGCTTCACATGAGCAGTTGCTTCTGATGATTGAAGATGTTGATGGACGGACGGACGGACGACGGAGGACAGGCTATACTATAAGCTCTGCTACGAGCTCATAGGCTCAGACGAGCTAAATATAGAATAAAATTGTTGAGACTGGCCCAAAACTACATACAGGCATTTTTGATGCAGATTTTGGTTGGATGACGGATGGACAAAAGACAAAGGGCGCAACCTATATCGGGGGCTTATATTCTCCACCCTATACTGTGGGCTCATAACATGAGCCCTTATCTCAGGTGAGCTAAAAGTAGAGATTAGTTGAGAAAGACACATTAGCAGAATAAAAAGACAGGTTCTTACGTAATCGAGGTTTTTCTTGTGGGCATTGACATCGTTATTTTTATAAAGGAATTGATTTTGTGTGGCTTTGTCTTTGTTTCGAAAACCTAGGAATGACACTTGATTTCTTAAGGATAACCTTAAAGAGCCCGGACCCAACATAAATGCACGGAACGTTTTCCTCCTATTCACATATATATAAGGTTTACCGAATATAGTATACAATAAAATCTAGATATTTGGACGGAAAGAAATAAGCTTACGATGCAGACTAGATCAGATTGCTCCTGAAGGAGCAGCCTTATCAGAGTCTACAACGTTTTTACATGCTATCTGCTTCTTTTGGACCCAATACTGCATTTTGAGCCGCGACACGAGAAAACTACCAAAGTGGTTGTGCGCCTAGCGCAGACTCAGATCAGCCTGGGCATCCTCCCATTCCGATCAGACTCTTTGCTAAGCGCCAAAGGGTAGCTAAGGGTCTAATCCATGCGGACAGCGAAGACTCTGATCAGTCTGGGCGGATGCCAAGGCTGATCTGAGTCTGCATACAAATAAAAGCATAAAAGTTGCATTCAGAGGCGCCTGTATACCTGTTAATCCTCTCGACTGTAATGCAGAAATGGGCATGAGTTGTGGCTGTTTCATTAAATTACTGTACTTCCCTTCACTTAAGCTAAAAACTTTGTAATAGATTTAATAAATAAAAGCAAGAAAATGACAAGATAAAATTGTGTAAGTCATTTCCTATTTATGTATTAGTCAGAAAATACCAGCTGAGAAAGAAAATCATTTTATCTCCAGTAATAAATGAGAAAATCTAAAAAAAAACTTCTTGTTTTACAGACAGCAAATAGCCTATACATGCATAGCATTTGTACTCAGCATGTACCTAGCCAAGTTTCGACTCAATTTGCAAAAAATTCCGAACGTCCCTCGTATTTTTGCTCTTAGTTCAGCATTTTTACAGAGACTGTTAGCTGTCACAAAGAGGAAAACAGTAACTGTTGTCACTGTCTGTTATTGCTTACGGTGAGTAGTATTTTTATTATTACTATACAACTGTTCAGTGACTGCTAACTGTGACAAAGAGGTAAGCAGTAATTGTTGTCAATGACTGTCACTGCTAGCGGTGAGCAGTATTTTTGCTACCGGTACTGTACAAATTTCTAGTTACTGCTAACTGTGACAAAGAGGTAAGCAGTATTTGTTATCGATACTTGTCACTACTAGCGGTGAGTAGTACATGTATTTTCGCTACTAATACTATACAAATTTCCAGTGACTGCTTACTTTGACAGAAAAGTAGGTAGTAACTGTACTATTAGCGGTGAGTAAATGTTTTATTTAGATCTACTAGTACTGTACAACGTGCAGTGACAGCTAATTTAAAGAGTAACACCACCTCAGGAACTGACTGAATCAGATCCCAAACCCTATCCCCAACATCAAAGGGAAAGATTAACAAAGACATCCCAACAAACAATAAATTACAAGTGATAAGCCGAGTCAGCAGCTCTTTCCCAAATAGGTGGCAACTCAGCTATCTTTATTGAACTAAATAATCCAGACCAACAGAAGGGTTACAACAGACCAAGCAAATTATACGAAAAACATTTAACAATTATTTTTACCTATTTTCTATTTTTATTATAGAAGGGTTAAAATAAGAACACAATAAATTAAACAGCACCGAACATAAAACAAATGCAACCGCAACGAAAGTACCGCCTTGGGACGGTCAGTAATAACTACTGGGGGGTTTAAACCGGTTTTACTAGGCCCAAACCTTCACCCTCACCCTCCGCCGCGGTGCATACAATTAGTTGGTAGTTCGGTTCGTATGGAGGTCCCCTAACTCATCAGAGGGTCATGACGGTCAACAATTAAAATCAAGAAAAGACCGAGATGAAGCAAGGATGAGGACTCGACAGCCAAAACGTGTTAAGATACCTGGAGATCCCTGGGGCGTCAAGTCTGCGTGGCAGTTTAAGAGATGCTTAGCAAAATGACATGTTTTATAGACAGAAAATAGCCTATACTGAAAGCACTACATTTTGTCTTTTCAATAATACAAAACACTTTACAAAGACCTTTTTCTTATTGACTTGCAAATATTTTTACTAGGCTCTAGTCATACCACTGGGCTTATTTCATAATGTAAAATCTTTTCAGTGTTAGGCATTTAAGTCAAATATCGTTGTCAATACAAAATTAATCTTTGTGAACGGCTTGCCCGACGTTGCTTACAATATCCATACAAAAGTTAAAAGGGGGCAACTGTTATCGATTTATTCCTTGCAAAGCAATTTGCAGTTCTTATGACATTAAAGAAATCGACATCAACGGCATTTTTGAAAGTTTGTAGAGACTAATTTTTTGCATTGATTTGAATTTATTGACAGGTTTTCTTGACCCATGTAAATGCTCTTGCTGACAAAATTTTGAATGCTACTACAAATGCTTTCATTACAAAATCATAATAACTTTATAGAACGGGAATATTTGCTACTAAAAATATTCAAGGGACAGTATGAAACCTAGATTAATATAATTTCCGTTATGTTTACAGGACAAAGTTGCCTGGGCATTGTCTTTAAATTTAAAGAGTAACTACACTTTAAGTAGCAAAGATAAAAAGAATAAAAGACTGCCCTTTAACGAATCACGGCCTACTAAAGTAAATTTCTTCAGTACCTTTTGGATATACCTCTTTCAAAGAAAATAAAAATGCGTCCTTTAAAAGGAAATACACTATGTATGCAGACTTGCCTAGGCATATCATTGCTACATGTGTTTTTCCTATCAGAAGAGAAATAACGCCACTTGCCAAACTTTCCGTACGCCCCTCGTACTAATCACCACTAGCAGTGACAAATAGTGACAACAGCTACTGCTGATCTCTTTGATACAGTAGGCAGTCAATGCACATTTTAGTGAGAACACTGCAAACGGCTAGCAGTAACGAACGTTCGCTCCAATTACGTCTTACCTCTTTTTCATTGTTAACAGTAACTGCATATTTGCACACTTCTAGTGGTAAAGATACTACTCATCGCTAGCAGTGACAAACATAAATAACAGTTACTACCTACCTATTTGTCACTGTTAGCAGTCACTACTCGTTTTTACAATTCTTGAATTGAAAATACTACTGCACACCGCTAGCATTTAGCACTCACTGCACATTTATACAGTACTTGTAAAGAAAATACTACACGCGCTAGTATTGACGAACACAAATGTACTAGGTGAGGAATGACTGCTGTCGCAACAAGCAGTGCCTTTAAAAAAGACAAACAATGCGCAGTTTTAATGTGTAATTTTAAATTTTTTATAGGATATTTTTAAATAAATGAATAAATGACCTATAACTTTGGCATTTTATCCGTACAAAATCATACTGCGTCATTTAAAGCCCTAGCAGCGCATGATAACGCACTAATGACGAAACAACGTCGTCTAAACGTTGATTAAAACCTAATTTGCGGCAAAGAATGGTATTTTCTTGCTTAATCATCAAGTATTACTGGTGTGTGGGAACACAAACCGTGTGTTTCCACCATTTGTTTTTACAAAAAGGACCTACTTTCATGGTTTACTAGTTGCTTTCCTGACCAACGAAGCCTATCCAAAATGAGTCTTATCTTAAAGGAAAGAATTTTGCTCTTTAGAGAGCAAATTATTTCCTTTAAGAGTTGACTCGCTTCGAAGAAGGGATGCAAAAACAAACATGACAGAGTTGCTTTCCCTGACTTCCTGATTCCTCAGTTGTCAATTCTTTCCTGATTTGTCAGTTATAAATTACCTATAACAGCGAATATCCATAAGTCTAATTACATACATGAACCGAAATGTCACTATATCAGTGTGATTCATTATTTGAGAAGACTATTTTGTGCTAAAACACCTTGACTTCAAATCAATTCCGGTCTCCAAGGACGTACACTGTATACTTTTAGGAAGTGGTAGTGAAAAAGGCTTTGCTATTACACATTCACCTACCAGGCTGGCAGTATACGCCTGATGACAGTATAAGCCGTTGTAGACACGATACCATACTCGGGTCCATCAGGCTTAGCTTAAACTAATCACACACCCTTCGTACATCAAAGGCCATTTCGTCGTTTATTTACATTCGCGGTAAAGCTATCTGATTGGCTGTGATCCATACAAAGACGGAATCAATAATAAGTGAGAATGAATCATGCCGCATGTAGGACTACAATGTATTTTTTTTCTTTCGTTCCAACACACTAGTAATCACGTAAATAAATTCGCAACTTGATTGTCAGGAGTGCCAGGTTTATATCATTATAAAGCAAAAATAAATCATAACTTTTTGATCGGATTTCAAATACAAAAACCATATGTAAGCCAATGACCTACATGTCAGGTTGTGTATATGGGTCCAGGGTGATGATGTGATGACACAATATCCAAATGACGTCATTTTGGTTAATTCACGGCACAAACTCGATACGACTTCAATCCCGTATAAGTACCCACTGGTACTGAAATACCCGCAGGTTTCCGGCGATGACCCTAAACTGGGGACAGGAGGTTCAGGCTAGCCGGTTAAGTTACCAAAATACATTTTATGCAAAATACGATCGCTACCCTCTTTACTGTTATAGTAAAGGGGTTTTGGAATCACCAATATTTGCAATGACATATAGTAATAGCTTCTATGATGGGTTTGAGGCCGAGACTAGGAAATCTCAGGCTCGTTTTCAGATTACTTAGTCATATGCGAGGCTTGCTGAGATTTCCTTGTCGGGGCCTCAACCCCTTCATGGATTATTTTTCTCACCCATTATATTTTATAGAACAGAATATTCATTCTTGCTGACATGGTTAATTTCACCTTGTGCATGCATTTTCATGATTGACAGCTAATCAGAATTCTACAGTGACACCTCGTGCACACCATTGGCTATCAATTTCTTTTTTGCATGCAATTTGCATGACAGGTGGCAGGAAGTTGATTTGTTGAATCTACATGTGTAATTAATTGGGCTGAACTATATAGCAATGACTGGCATTTTGAGATAGCTTTCTCGGCCTAGGCTAAGAAGCAGGCCGAGATTAATAGAATCCATGATGGGGTTGAGGCCAAGAAAAGGAAATCTCAGGCTTGTTTTCAGATTATTTAGTCTTATGCGACGCTTGCCGAGCATAAGACTTAAATAAGCTGTGACGAGCCTGAGATTTCCTTGTCGAGGCCTCAACCCCATCATTGATTATTTTTCTCACCCATTATATTTTATAGAACAGAATATTCTTTGAATACCTTAACTTCTTGTTGGAGCCATTCCTATAAACTTGAAGCTAATTTTCTATTAATAGTTTGACATGTGTGTTAATTTTACCTTGTGCATCCATTTTTACATGATTGGCAGCTAATCAGAAATCCACAGTGACATTACCTGTACATTACTGGGTGTCAATTTCATATTCTGCATGCAATTAACATGACAGGTAGTAAGTTGATTTGTTTGCTTGAATAAAGTGTGTTATTAATTGGGCTGTACTTGACTGGCGTTTTGAGACAGCTGTCTGAGCCTAAGCTGAGGTAGCAGGCCGACATAGAAAAATCTCAGACACCTCTAGAAAGGGATATTCTTGTCTAATGGGTGAGAAAGCAAAATCTTAGACACCTCTAAAGAGGGATATTCTTATCCAGTGTCTGAGAATATATGGCCTTCCAGACCAGAGCTGTTATTGAAATGGTAACACAACATTCAGATATCCAAAATTGATGCTGCTTCTAAAAATTAATAAATAACAATAAGTTATTAACTCAGTTATACTGAATAACAATAAAAACTAGAGAGTCACTGTTTTTATTCTACCATGGTCGGTAAACATTCAGGCTCAAAAACCTTTAACATTTAGGAATACGAATTCATTTTCAAATATCGTAGTTACACAAAAATCAAAGTTCTTTTGATAAAACTATTTTTGGCTATTTTAAATATTTAAAATGCTTTAGAAGGGCTAGCTGTTTAGGCTTCCTATGTGTTTTCTGGGAGACGAGATCCTTCTGAAAAGGGATCTACGGGCAAAACACGCCTAGGGCGGCAAATTCCTTCCCATTAAGAGTGGAGCCCCATTAAGAAGTGAGGCAAAAGTAACAATGACCGAGAGTTTCCCATTTACCTTAACCTTTTATGCATAGTGTCCCATAAAAGGGACATAGGCAAACATACACGTCAAAGATTAATAGCAATTCTCTGTAACCATTTCACATTTTACAATGGGGGTTCGGCACGCATAGTCTCAGAATTTCCTCAAACTTTCTCAGTTTGTGTGTTGTCACCTAAAAACATTTAAATGAAGGTTGATTCATTCTGTTGTGTGTCCGTTGCCATGGCAACGGCCTCCAAAGATTTTGCCAAAAAAACAGCCAAAAAATAAGTGAAAATTACCAAATTTTGAACATTTATATATCTTGGAGCACATTACCTTCTGTCTATTGGTGTTTTGAATGAAAAACTATGGAATAGTACAAGAGTGAAGTGAAAAAAATAAACCAGATCTGTTTGTTCTTTGGTACTGATTTTAGCCCTTGATGTGGGGTGGGGTATCGAGGTATCGAAAACCCCTGTTTTTGAGCTTTTTCAAGTGCGTACTACCAGTTCGCGCGGTCACTCTGATATACAAATGCATGACAGCATAATAGAAGAAGATCTCTAGTATCATGAACTGAAGAAACATGTTTGGGAAGTTACCTCCTTATGACCGTAACCATGGAAACGAACAATACCCTATAAAAAAATCAAGGAAACACAACAGTGCACAAAATCACCTATCTATTTCCCTAAACAATTGAAAAGCAGCATTTACTGCATGTACAAGTGTTGTGCAAATATCAATTTTAATTTAAAAAATATAAACATCAAAAGGGGCAGTACTGGGGTCATCTTAACATTCATTCTTGGGGCTCCGAAAGGGGTTTTTAAGGCTAAATTTCCTTTAAATAACAAACTTTCTACACAAAACTGCAAAACAAGGTATTGGTTTCTCTTTAATATGTTGTGAAAACATATTTTTGAGGTCAACAGATATAAACTAGGGCAATGGAATATTTTGGGGTATTTAGGGGTCCAAAAATAAGGTGTTAAAAACTGGAAATCTATAAAAACTGATGAATTTCTTTGCAAAACAAAAAATTCAACAGTGCTAAAATAACAATGGCTTTGAAACTGTAAGTCAAATACTAACTGGTTTAAAACAGGGCAATGGGGTGCTCTTTGACTTTTATTATGTTCCCTTAAGGGGCCATTAAAGGGGTTGAATCAGCAAATTTGCCTCCAAATTACCCACACTATTGATATAAACCAGTATCCGTTACTTATTTGTGAGTGTAAACATCAGTCTAAATGTAAGGCACATAAAATAAGGTAATGGGGATCAATGTAATTGCTTTTTTGTATCCAGAAGGGGCCAATAAGGGGTTAAAATGCAGAAAATTACACCAAAAAATTAAGTTTCTAAGAAAGCAGCATACTGTAATACACTGGCACAGAAACTGTTGGTCCAATGACAACTGATGTAAGCCATAGCCATGGCTGCCCTGTGGTTCATTTTTATGTGAATTTAAGGGGTCCCAAAATGAGCAAAAATGCAATTATGTACCTCAGTCACAAATTTTCATTGTATACCAATAAAAAGACAACAGCGGATACACCTAGATTTTTACTACCCAGCAAAGAGTTACTGCTTCAACACAATTCTTTAAATAGTTTTGGAGTTATAGTCTGGACAAAAATAGCTTCAGCACCTTAGTTGCGGACAAAAATGCCAAAACAGGAGGAGATTGCAAACATTTCTTATTTAAACTAACTCTGTCGATAATTATATCTGCAACTGCAAATTTAAATATGCCTCCACTTTTACTATAACTCTGTCGATAATTATATCTGCAACTGCACACATTACTATACCTCCACTATAGGATGTGGAGTAGCCTTGCTGCAGTCGAATCGGGGATGGTTGGGTGGTGCGATGGTGCTGCATGTAACTTCCAGTGCCTGGGCGTCCTACTGATTTGGATGATAGTAGGACAAGGGCTTTCTCTGCTTGGAGTAGGTGCGGGTGGCGGTTGTTTGGACATTTTTTCTCTCGTCTATTATTTCTCGTTTCTCCCTCTCTCTGGCAGACGGCCCGATATAGACTGAAATACTGTCTCAAAGGGCCATTAAACCAAAAACAATCAATCAATCAATCAATCCAGTCGAATCTATATATTACTCCGTTGACCGTCAGATTCGACTATGCTTCCTTGCAGGAGATATATTGAACATAGGGTCTGTAGCCAGACTAGATGTTATGGATTCGTTCTATTCAGCCTCCTTGAGAACAGCCTTATGGGAATTTGAACAGCAAACCCCTATGCTGGCTATTTTTGAGAGTTTAACTGAACATAGATCTGCTGACTGTGCCTAAAAACTGGAAAATGGTCAAATTATATGTGTTATTGTCATTGGCCCGAGGAACAAAAGAGCTAAAGAGACGCCCGCCCCGTTGGCCAGCATTTGTTTACTGTCCATTGACTGAAACTCTTCTTAAGAGACAACACTTGACCAGTTGCATGTAGAATCATCTCGCAAGTCTAGTCTATTCCATAACCTTGCAAGGTTGTTGGAGCATCACAGATAACTTTACAACAACCCCTTTTCACCTAGTCCTGTCTCCAGCTGCCCTAGTTGTGCCCTAGTTGTGCTAGCAAAGTATATCCCCGTCCATTCTTAATTATTGTCTGCCTGCCTCTTCATCTGCCTCTACTTGACTCGGGACCAAATCTGGCAGCCTCTGCCCACATGCAAAATATCAGTAAGACTTGATCCTTGTACCTTAACAAATACAATGAATCATGAGAGGATATGCAAAGACAAGACTTGTCCTTGTACAGGATAACTTGCCTGATAGTGACTTGCTTATCACATAAAAAACGAATGACCTTGATTTCAAGGTCACCAAACGGGTGGGCTAGTATTTTGTAAAAACTTAAACAAGTTTCTAATATAAGTGCAAGTATAACAGTAGATGCAGCCAAGCATTATGAAAAAGTATGTCATTGGAAAACTTTAACCCAACAACGAATTCTAGGTATGACCTTGACGTCAAGGTCACTGAAACAGGTGGGGTGGTACTCCCATGTAAAAGCTACAAGGAAGCAAATTTGACCTTACCGTAAAAAAGGTCAAGGTCAACCCAAGGTCATGATTTGAATAATCTTGGTAGTACTTGTATACTTGATTCTACATATCAAGTTTCAAGGCCATCGACTTATTGGTTCTGGAGAAGAAGATTTTTAAAGGCTTCTACCATGTATGGACGTTGCGGCCATGTTGGTCATGTGACCAGGACTGTTTGATCAATTTTTCGTCCCCCTCCTCCCCTCCCCCCCCCTAGAGGCTCTACTTGAAATTTGGTTACTATCGGCCCAGCGGTTTCAGAGAAGTTGTTTTGAAAATATTGACGGACGACTGACGGTCCACGGAGCCTTACCATCCTATAAGTTCCCCCGAAGCTGCTGGCTCAGGTGAGCTATAAACCTAATTACTAAGTCCATGACCTTGACTTCAAGGTCACTGAGCAGGGTGTGGGTGGTATTTTGGAGAACCTTGGACCAATATGTAACTACAGTGCAAGTATAAAAAAAATCCATCAATGGGTTAAAAGACATATAGGTCTTTAAAAAATCTTCAACCAAAACTTCCAATCCGCACGCCGACACGGTCGCTGACACAGACGCCAGGGTGACAACAATTATAGCTCTTCATGAACCCCTACTTCCACTTTTGATAAAATTATAACCCTTTGCATATCTCTTAAAGCAATCTCTTTTTCTGCTTTGAAACTTTAAAACCATTCATATTTCTTCATGAAATTTCTGATAAAGCACGCATAATCACATATTGTGCAGAGAAAAATAACCATAACCCAAGATCTGGTTTGACAGAGTTATAGTCATTTGTTTATTTCTTATAAAGAATTTCATGTCCCTCTTACTGCTTTGAAACTGTTGAAGGTTTCTTCATGAATTTACATAAAAGTATACAGCATCATCAGACAAATAGCTCTGATTCCCATTTTGACTGAATTACGGCCACTTGTGCATTGCTGTTATGGAGTGTTTTACACTTAAGGTGGTGATTTATGGTAAATGCAAAAATCTAAATACAACCATGAAAATGTAACATATCTCCCCGAAACTTTGTAAATATTTTCCTTTTGTGGTTCTCTACTGTTTAGAATGCAAAACAAGACATGCTGATGATAAAGGGTCTGTATAAGAAAAGATAAAGGGTAATTTGAAGTGGAAAAATCATTAAAAAATCATAATACCATCATTATTGAAAATGCATTTAGGTCTGAAGGTATTTCAATGCACTGACTTCAATGTCATTTTAATTATTTGCTCTCTTCCTCAGATTATCAGGTTGAAAAAAAAGTGGCTTGTTCTCAAATGTTCAACCATGTTTTAGGTTCATGTATAATTTTAGCATCATAATTTTTCATAAAGCTAGGCATTTTTGAAGTCAAAATCGTGAACAACAACATGGAAGCATCTGCTAAGTTTTGCAAAGATCTGTTGAATGTTCAGCATTTTAGTATTATTCTTTTTTTTTTGTATTCACCAAAAATCAGTGATTAGATCACCACCTTAATTTAACCGACCTACGTAATGAGGGTTTGGAGTTTTTTGATTGATTTGATGCTTAAACGTCCACGGTAAACAACTACGGTCATGTCGGGACGGTCAGTTAACCTAACCACACTATTCCTGGGCAGGCTTAGACCTCCTAAGCGGTTAACCAGTACTTAGTGCAAATACTTTCGCCAGTAACTGGCAACTGCCCTTCTTGAATCAACGGAAGGAGAAACGAAAGTATGTGGCCAGACCGGGTTTCGAACCCGGGACCTCTGACTTATGAGTCAGGTGCCCTACCGATTGCGCTACGCGGCCAGTCCGGGTTTGGAGTAACCTGCATGGCAAAGTTCTATAGACTTTATTGTTTCCTTTCTTACTGTAAACCTCAATGGGCGTACATCATCATTGCCCTGTTCAAATGTGCCCTTGTTTTAAATCCTGACTGACCAACTCTGACTACAGGATCAAATCTAATGAGGGTAATTTGGTATTACTCTATAGTATAAACTATTGTAAATTTGGGGAAGATTTCTTTTAAAGGCCAGTCCCCAATAGGACCTATAGTAACAGCTGAAGGGGTGGCAATGGGACTTGGTTTAAACAACATTTTATGCGTCAAATTTGAGTACAAAGTATAGAAAAAATGGGCCAGGATTTGATCAAAAGCCCAAAGTTATGAGGACTGTCTCCTGCTAAAAATCAAATACTGAACAAAGTTTGAATGTACACAATAGCACAGACTTCAAATAAATACAGCTTGGTTTTAAACAGTCTGGCATTTAGATCAATTGGATGCACTTTGAAAAGTTAGGGGTTAAATCTTTTAGTGTGTATTATGAAATTTTGAACTCGTGTAAAGATGCTTTCCTTTATCGCCGGTGACACCTCCTCTTTCCCGTACATTAGACCTCTCAGTGTACATTCTTTTGCCAGGTCTGCAATGTGATTCTGTCTTGCAGCAGTGTAATGAGGACAGCTGAATATAAAATGGTTTGTGTTTTCTATGCGTTCCAGATTTGTAAAACTTGGTTGTGAAGATTAAGTTTGAGTTAAAGTTAAAACAGAGTCACTCTGTCCGACATGTAAGCTGTTCCAATCTCTTATGGTTGCCAGTAGAAAAGAATTCAAACAAATTTTATGTTATCAGACTTTTAATGTATTCAGTCTAGTCAAGAGCCAGGTCATTTCAGCATGTATTTACAGAATAGCATCATTTTGAAATCAGCTGACTGGCATACCATTCAAATTTTCCTTCTAAAGCGTTTGCTAGGGTAATGTGATTGAAGTTAGATGTGAAAATTTAACTCGAGTGTCATTTCTTATCAAAGCTTTACAACTTAAGAAAATAAAATGATCTAATAACGGCATTTTTTTTTCAAATTCGTGCGGGTGGATTTGATCCAGGAAACTTTCCGAAAGGGTAATTATATATATTTAATTATTTATATGAACCTTATTGTCATATCTGGAAAACACTGTATGTTAGCTCCTTTCTTAGTCTAAATCTTACTTTCACAAATGGAGCGTTCATTGTCGTAAAAAAAATGCAGAAAGGAGTTTCATTTCACATCCTAATACCCCGCAGTGAAGCTAAAATTACAGTTGCGGCTATACTTTATTTGATAAGAGTTACAATTGTTGATTGTTGTCATATTGTACTTCGAATGTTTCTCCGATTTACAGGTAAAACAAGGTGCCAAGTGCATTGAAAAGAACAATAGAACTCAATTGGCTTTGCCAAATTACTCAGACTAAATTGTTTACCAGTTTGACAGCCGTTTTTAGTCTTATCTGTCTTTCTTTATATGACTGACAAAGGCCATGTTCGACCTCACGAAAATGTACAGAATATAGACACATGTAAATGGAGCAGAAGAACATGACAATGTCCTTTTTTACTGCAAATCTTTCCAACAGTGAGGCGTTTATTGGTGATACCATTTGCCAGTAGATGTAGCTAAAACTTAATACTCCATTTTGCTACTTTATATTGTGAAGAAAACCGTGCTTTTGTTTGATTTTGCACTCCCCCCCCCCCCCCCCCCCCCCACACACACTCACACAACCACCACTTTTTGGACCCCTTGTAATCTCAGAGTACCTCAGTGCCATATTTGGTATTTGTAAATTTACAATTAATGTTTTTCTAAACATTTTAAAGTAACAGATAATATATATTTTTTTTTGCCGTGCGAAAAATATTTGAGATTTGTGGGGCAAATTAGCAGATTTTACCCCTTTTTGTCCCCTTAAGGAACTATAATACAGGAACAGAGCACCCTATCGACACTTTTTTTATACCTGTTTACATTTTATTGTCAGTTTCTTACCATTATATTCTATGCAGTGCTGTTTTTCGTTATTTTGTGAAGCAATTCAGACATTTCGATCACATTTCCTCCCTTTTAACCCCTTTTCGGGGCCCTTAAAAGGCATACACATATTTCCAAAGAGTTTCCCATTACGGTATTTTGTATCCCTTAACATTAGGCTTATGTTTTTACAACCTTGTAAAAAGAAAAAGTCATGAACTTTCAACTGTGCAAATAAAATTATTCATTTGAGGGCAAATTAGCCTATCAAAACCCCTTTTGGAGCCCCTTTAAAGAATATTGATAGACTCTCAGTTCTTTTCCTTTTGTTGCTGATATTATTTAATGTAAGTCTGATATTTTCACAACAATTGTACATGTAATTAATGCAGCATGTCCTTGTTTGTGGGAAAAATATGTGATTTTCAACAGGGTTTTATTTTCTCATTTTTTAAATAGGATATTGGTTGTTTCCATGGTAACGGTCAGAAGGAGGCAACTTCCCAAACATGTTTCTTCAGTTCATGATAGTTGAGGCCCTACTCTAATTTGTTGTTATAGGCAGATATGTCAGACTGACCGCGCGAAAGAACATGAAGCGCTTAAAATTGCCTTAAAATTAGGGTTTCGAAAACCTGGATACCCCACCCACCATTAACAGCATGTAGCAATGCTAAAGAAGTTACAAAATAATTATATTTATTCTTCCTTAATTTCACACTGACCTATATTTCTTCAACCAGTACATGTTTAGATGAAATGTAGTCTCATTTAGCCTATATTAAAGTTCAAAAAGTGCAATTTTTCATTTATTTCTTGGCCATTTTTAAGGCAAAATCTTTGGCGGTCGTTACCATGGCAACCGGCATGTAGCAGAAGGAACTAGGTATCAATTATTTGGTTTTGAGTGACAACAAACAAACTGAGAGAGTTTTATCAAAATCCATGACTATACGTGCCGAACTTTGGTTGGTGGTTACAGAGAATTGCTATTAACATTCATAGACTGATGAAAAATGTCTTCTTTTCCCACACGAAGGCTACTGTTATAAAAAAATCTAATGTTTGAATCTTTTATATGGGGGCTACTACTAGAGGAAAGAATCTGAACCTGGGGCCGTATTTATAAAACGACTTACGTGGTTGCTATGCTGTTGCTAAGGCTGAATTTCTATGAAGAAGATTCCCTACAACAATGAAATTTGCTCTGGAGGAACAGTCTGAAAAAGATTGTTCCTCCAGAGCAAATTTCATAGTTGTATGGAATCTCCAACATGGAAATTTAGCCTTAGCAACAGCGTAGCAACGACTTATACGACCCCAGGTCGACAGCAACAGATGCTCTCCTTTGAAAGGAAGCAGCTTTACCATTTTCCTTTTTTGCTATCCTTCTTAATGGCGCCAACTCTTAATGGATCAGATTCTTTCCTTAAAGAGTTGACCCCATTTTCATTTGGAAGGGCTATTTTGTCAAGGGAAACAAACAAGAAGTCACAAATTTTGTCTCCCTTTGAAAAAGATGAAGATGTACCCATACACCTTTAGAATGGCCACTTCCTCTTCCTGGCAAGAGAAGGGAGACATTTTCTCCATATTTGAGTGATTACTCTTAGAAATCTACACGTTCACCCTATCGGACTGGTCGCTGCTGCTGTAAGCCACTGTTATATTATAAATATCAACACGCATTGCTTCGATCCTTGGCTTTAAAGAAGGACAAATAACAGCCACCATTTTCCAAACTTCAAGGCGCGTGGCCTTAAACACCATGACATAAATTAAAGGATCTATTACACAATTGACAAGGTATACTGAATCAACGAAGACTAACATCAGTCCATTTCCATTATGCTGTGTTACCGCCCTTCTGGCAAAGAAAATTGAAATTCCTAGATGTGCTAGTTGTGTTACTGTAGCGTTAATCAAGTATACAAATGATGTCAGTGTGCCTTTATATTGTAGAAGGGAGAGTCTATGTCCTTTCTTTGGTTCCTTTTGTCGGACAATTCTGTAAATCTTGCCGTATGACAATACGGAAATCACCAGAGATATACAACAGAGCGAGATAAAATAGACTGACATCGTCTTTCCACAATAAATCATTCTGTTTATAGAATAACATACAAGTCCTCGTATGGCAACATACTGTAGAAAACTTACAATAGATATTAATATACAGACATTTCTAATCCCTCGACTGGATACCACTCTAAGATATACGTAAGGCCAATTCAGAACAAACAGCCGCTCAAGTCCCATGCCTAAAACAAGCGTTTGTCCCGCTATCTGAAATCCTCGGCTTAAATGCTGCACATAATAACTATCCTCATAAGTGAACAGCTTGCCAACACAAGATGAGACCAGGAAAAGGCAATCGTACAGAAGTAACCCCATCGACAGCAATTTTGTTGCGTATGGTGTCCTTTTTGTCCGTTTGATCGCAACGAGCAATACAAAACATAATATAAACGTCATTAGCGAAATGACATAGTACAGCACTAATAGTGACATCGGCAGAACAGGCGTAATAATGACCATTTTTTTTTCACACCTTTTTCACTACTTTGTTTTTGATTGATTTATTCTTAAAACTGAAACAGTTATACGTCCTAATTTATATAGCATTTGCACACAGAGTAGGCACATATCAGCATATAGAGAAATAAGTCTCATTTTTTTTTTTATTTCGTTATATATTAAAGCCAATGTCTAATATGAGTTTTGTGTTTTGCTCTTTTTTTATTTTTTTAGAACTAGTTTACAAAGTGTTATTAATACATGTAACGTAAAATTCCAGATATTGGCGTTGGTTTCAATATATAATCCTCAAGATCCAGATGATAGTATGACACAAATAGGACAGACTAAGATCAGGCTGCGCAAATCTGCAAGTTTTTCTAGGACTTCGAGGAAACAATTTCATAACATGCAATTCTTGCCACCGAGTCTGTCCGCAGCTCTCTATAATTCGGGGGTTTCGCAATGCTGTAAAGGCCTTTTATCGGAGTCCCAGCTTACAAAATCTCCATATTAAAAGATCGTCCCTTTCATTTATTTCTTTCACATCATTTATTACCATGATTTATCATATGACGTCGTATCTGAGAGTGTAAAAAAGCCATGCATTAAAAACGATAATCCACTTGTGGATCAAATATGCAAATTACGTCGTAACGTTATGCGTTGACGTCCATAAAACGTCGCGTTCTCTAATGGCGAAATCGTGACGTTTTAGTGCAAAAGTTGCTAATAAAATGCGATTTTAGTGTCATATGATATATAGAATCTTGCATTCGTGCTCCTGTATTATTGAATTTATTAAACTCGTTGGTGAAAACGATAAGATGCCTCGCATCTTATCTTTTTCCCCAACTCGTTTAATAAATTCAATAATACATGAGCACTCATGTAAGATCCTCTATTTCTTTTTTTCTTTCTCTTTGTTGGTCGTTCAGCTAAGAATAATTTCTAGCCGTAATTTATGAAAGTCATAAAAACACACCTTTAAAGCACTTGGATCAATACGATTGTCACTTTGTAATATTTATTTCATAGAAAACGTAGATTTCTGAATTATCCGTCATTGACATTGCAATTATATCTTTATCTTTGTCATTTCAAGGCAATTGTAGACTTTTATATACCAACAGCATCGTTCTAGACTTCATTTTTGTCACGTCAATTTTATTCCTTTTGAAAAGAAAGAAAGAAAAACAAATTCTTAATTCCTGTCGGTCGCAATCGTGCGAAACTTTCAGAGTCAAAAATTTATAGAAGATATAATTGTTCAAAGTCACGTGTTGTACAGAAAGCTGACATAATAATTCCGTCTTAAAGTCAGGAAATTAAACAGCATGCGGCTTGTAATATACTAAGCAAAATAAGAAACGTCGCACTCTAATTACATGTACTTCAGATTTTAAACGTACATAATATTTTCACTATACTTCCAGTGGTACATATTACTCATATCAACGACAACTGTATATCTGTGTTGGATTATGGAAGATTAAACGCAGCGAAGGGGACGATGGACTGCCTTTGTCTTTCATATTCTGTTCAAAGATACAATAAGTAACAGTCAATACCCCTGCAAGGCTGTGGGAAACCTTTACCGTTCTTTGATATGAATTAATGCCATTATTCGTATATAACTTTTGCCGGACTGCGAGTCGAATATAATTTTGGAAGACTCTCGTGTTCCATGATCTTCCTCGAGAGCGCGAAATGATTTCTTTTGTCAAAAATTGTTTGCCATTAATTTCTATACAAACTGAGCGATAGATTTCAACAGGTAAGGAGGCTACGCGTTATCGATACAGGTGTCACTTCGTCGGGCTGGGAAGATACAAATGAAGAGATTAGTTTAACATGTTAGCATCCACTGCAGCTTCTATTATATAAGCCGCGATACGACAAAACCAAGGAAGTGACATGAGGGCCCAGTCAAAACTCGGACCAGCTTGGGCATCCGCCAAGTCTGATTAGAGTCATCGCTGCCCGCATGGAGCTAGGTTTCACCCTTGGTACCCTTTGAGCGCACAGCAAAGACTCTGCTTAGAATGGGCGGCTGCTCAGACTGAGCTGAGTCTTCGGTATGCGCACTTGCCACTTTGTTGGTTTTCTCATGTCGCGGCTAAATAACAGTAACTGTCATTCCTGCATCCACTCTCAATTGCGATCAACTTCTGAAGAAAAACAGCTCTTTTATTTTAGGGGCTTTTTTTTCTTTTAATAGAAGATCTCTTTTGAATAGGTAACGTTGGAGCAGCGAAAGGAAAGTTGCAAAAGTTGGCTCCTCTTGAAAGAATGATTGAAAGAAACCTTTAAATATATACTTGTATTATTACTTAATGCCATTTTCTTTTCTTGCTTAGTATGTAAGCTAACACTAGTAATTTTAGCACGTAAATGATAGTTTTGAGCAATAAACTGTTTTCAAGACAACACAAATCTCCAGTAAAGACAAATAATACACAGATACGTAATGTACACTTTGCACTATTAGAACAGGCTCCGGCGATAGGCATAGTGCTTATTTATAAAACACAAAAGCAATGTATTTTGTCGTTTTCGTTTTTCATTTTTTGTCTTAGTCTGACTACGTGTATTTTATAACCTGATTTATCATATGACTTCGCTGTTATTCAATGGATAACGTCGTGTCATAAAAATTGTATGACCACACGTGTAATAACACTATGGCGCGTACACGTAACGTCATTGACAACGTCCATGTCAACAATGCGTTTTCTTATTGAAATACTGTTCAGTTTGAAGGCGATAAAATCCCGTTTAAAGGGTCATATGATAAACAGAATCTTATACTCGTGGTCATTTGATATGAAATTTATGAAACTCGCCGAAGGCTCGTTTCATAAATTTCATATGAACTGACCACTCGTGTAAGATCCTCTATATGGGCCGAAGGCTCGTTTCATAAATTTCATATGAAATTACCACTCGTGTAAGATCCTCTATATGGATCATGTGACAGGGAGTCAGGGTTTCACGGGAGAAAATATGTCATGGATATTACAGAATTAAGCTAAGAAAAGCACTTCAAGGCTTTAAACACGTGCACACTCACGCACATACGCATGCATGCATGAAGAGTTACTTAATAACAGTGTGTCACAATTTTTTCAAACTAAGTGCTTCCAGTTACAGTCTTCTTAAGATTTTCATAAAAAAAATTAAGCCGCGACATGAAAAAACCAACAAAGTGGCGTGTGCACCCAGCGAAGATTCAGATCAGCCTTGGCAGCCGCCCAGTCTGATCAGCATCTTTGCTGTATGCTTAAATGGAATATAAGGGTTTAAGCTGGCTCCATACGGACAGGAAAGGCTTTGATCAGACTGGGCGGATGCACAGGCTGATCTGAGTCTTCGCTTGCCGCACCTGCCACTTTAATGGGTCTGTCAAGTCGCGGCTAAAATTATAATGAAAAGGATAAATAAATAAATAAAAAGAAACAAATGAATGGGGAAAAGCGAAGAAATACAAAATGTTAAAACAGACAGTACTCCGAAAATTAACCGACCCTGACCTCCGAGACCCCCCCCCCCTCCCCACCACCACCACCACCACCACACAAATTACAGTTTTCAATATAGGTATCCCAATTCTAACGCACTTTTCATATTCTAACCTTTCACAGTGTACTGAATTGCACTCAAAGCAAGCACTTTCAGACACGTAAACCAACACGGCATCCATGAGAAACGACATTTCATAATAATGTCGGGTTTGCGACAGTACTGTATATTGTACTATATATTGAGACGCTCTAAAATGGTAACTAAAGATCGATGAATACCGTTTCTTGTCAATTTTAGTCGAAATATGAGCAAATCCAGGCTTAAAAGCAACTTTTCACTTCCATACCATATCGCAGTGTGCACTGTTGCAAAAGGTCTTTTCTGACGTTATCCAATCAGACGTCGCGTTACATTCGTGTGTCTTTTAGAAATACGAGTCGTACAAATTAAAATGTTAGTATACACACTTCTCTTTCATTCCTGAGGTTTGATGGCGATTAAACACGACCTTACAATGTTGAAATTTGCCATAGACACACGTACAAAGAATGGCCTCATCAGTAAATGCACTAAAACCTCCCTATTACTAGGATCGAGTCGGGTAACCCCGGACAGCAGGTAAATTCGGAGATGCCATTGCAAACAGTGAAAATCCAGATGAGAGGCTCATAATGAGCCGTTTCATCTGGGTTTTCACTGTTTTTCCGTTATTTTGTTTTAATGCCAAAAATCTGACATATAAAGCAAACAATGTTACTGTCCAAATTTACCTGTTGTCCGAATTTACCTGACTTGACCCTAACACTAGGACGTCCGTAAGGAAGGAAAGCAAAATCAAAATAGCTTCAATCCCGCACCTACTGGTTTCTTGTTCTGTCGTTAGTGCAGGTAAGTCGTTCTAGAAGAAAAATAAATATATACAGTGGGAACGCAGACTCATCACATTTGAGTAATTCATTTTCTGAATGGTCGTCTACGCACAAAAAAGTAATCCCTTTTTTCGCCGGAGAAAAATGGCGGGAAATTTTTGTCAGAAACAGCCCCAAAATAATGCTCATTTGAAAAGATATGCAGTCGTGGTTTTCTGACGGACCAGATCACAATGAAATTTTATGTTTTATTATTGAAATCAGATGCATATCGGTACCTTAATGCAGTTTGCACACCCAAAACAACGATCACAAATTGACAACCGTTTTTCAGAAAATTAAAACCCTAAGACAGTACCCCAAAGTTATTTTGCAAAGAAAATTGTCCCAAAAACCAAATTAGATGCCATTATAACTGAACCGTAGTTCATACATTCGACCGTCTTTCAGCGAGGTATATCTACGGGAGAAAGTCTATTTACGTTGAAAATCGATAATGAAGTTGGTCATTTTTACAGCACGTGCGTTTGTCAACACACGGACATTTTTCTGCTGGATCGATTTGAGCCAGTTGAGGAGACCAACTGTTTCTTCATTTATGGTACAGTAAAGTTTGTAATCATTTAGCATACTGTGCATTTATTAAGATTTTGCGTAAGTCTGCCTGCCTGTGATTTTTTGGGCTTCTGAATTTAGGCTACACGCCGAGAACGAACGAGAGAAAGCAAAACAAACACACTGGTACTCGAGTAAACCACAAAGTTTGACAAACGAAAAACATTGAGTGATTGACCGGCTGTTTTTTTAATAGTGGAACAAGAAAGAGCAAGCGGAATGATAATAAATATTTCAAGTGAAACCTACATGCTTTAGTCGAATTACGGACAACTCGCCCCAAGACAACTCGCCCCACAAAAATCTCGCCCCAAGACAAGTCGCCCCTCCTTCAGACAACTCGCCCCACATTCTGAGACAACTCCCCCAGACAACTTCCCCCAAGACAACGCGCCCCACATTCTGAGACCACTCGCCCTTCTAAAGAATTCTGTCCCGGACGACGCCCCCCGCCCCTCTCCCCCCCCCCTCCCCCAACACACACGTACACTTTCGGAAGGCATCCCACAAAAAATACAAGAGACAGCTTGCTCTTACTCATAAATCTGTCAAAACCCTGTCCCGTTAGGCGCTAAGGGACCGACCATTTGATATTCTGGGGGGGGGGGGGGGGGGGGAGGGGGGGCTTTGGATATGCAAGAAAAAAAATAAATTAGCGCATAAGGGGATTTAAAAAAAATCAGACATCGAAAAACAATGAAAAAAAAATACCTGGCTCCACCCAAAATTTCTTAAGAAAAGTCTGCAGATAATTCCATTTGAATTGAGTTTTTAAAATGTCACTGGCTTCTGGGGGCGCAGACTCCCCATATTTATAGTAATGTTTTAATATCTACAATTTATTTTTTACACCAGCAGCACCCCCCCCCACCCCCATACACATATCATATGTTCATACATTTTATCAAAAAAATCCTATACAACATTCACATACATGTATTATTGATCAGCCGCATTACGAAGTAAATGTTTCTTTCTACTAAATAAAACTGAATTGCAAAAGAGTCACTAGCATGTGGGACACAAAGCCATTATGGCAAAATAAACATTCTAAAAGGAGGCAAAATTCCTAAAAAAAACAACCCTTTATTTCTTTTATCATCATTCCTAGTTTTGCTCTATTTTTTTCCCAATCTTAAAATTGCCATTAAAATTGGGACATTGCTTTGGCTTCTGGGGGGGGGGGGGTGGCCCCCTAGACCTCCTTTGTTAACTTCTTAGCAAAGAACTTTTAGCCATTTATTAACTTGCATTCATTTATAATGTGACTCTATCAATAAGTACTTACAAGTAGCACATCACACTTGTGTGATAGGCTCTTGGTATTTATCAAACTTTCAAAAGTGCGAGTAAAAGCATACAGGGATGTTTGCATCTGTACCATATATGAACAGGGTAACATGCTCCAGGCACTGGTTTGCAAATGCAAGCTAACCCATGCCCTTATTCTTATGATCGGTCCCTAAAGGGGACAACAAATACTAATAAGCATTAATGCATGATTTTAGCATGCCTCCCAGCCACAGTTTGATAATTACTCTGCAGCTGCAGAACCCTCAAAACCTCGCTGCTCAGACCCTGGATGTACCAGGTTATAGTTGAAGTGCTTTGGGTATTTAATGTATTTACCAAGGTCCACCCATTCACAACCAGGGTCAAGGCGAAGCTCTTCCCTTTTTTTTGGGGTGGGGGGCACAGGGGTGGGGGGAGGAGGGCGAGTTGTGTTCTGCATCGGGGACAAGAACGTAGATATTCTAGTAAGGTGAGTGTCTGAGAATATGGGGCGAGTTGTCTTCTGAAAGTGGGACAAGTTGTCTTCTAAAAGATGCAGTTGTAATGACAAACAGCGTAGATCCTGCTTCGGGATCTATCGCACTTTCATCGCACTTTAATCACTTTTTTCATCAAATTCGGTAATTTTCCTTGAAGGAATATGGAGGCTTCAATTCAATTCAATGTATAATTTAACATTGATTCAACACTGACTCTCAACATTTTGCTATAACAGGTTTACCCAAGGGAAGTCAGTTTCTGTGCACAAGACAGTAAGTATCTGCCATATTTTTGAATAAGTGGGTCAAATTTTACCAAACTTCCATGGATATATCGTTAGTACAAGCCAAATAGCATCTTTGCAAGTCAAGGGTACTAAGGCCACTTTGTTTCTTATGTATGTAAGGAACAAAGTGGTCTTAGTACCCTTGGATTGCATAGTGGTCTTAGTACCCTTGGTTTGTAAAGATGTCTAAAAAGTTGATTAGGTTTTGGTGACTTTGACCCCATTTTCAAGGTCACAAGAGGCCTTAGACTTGACCTTCTGTGGTCTGCGTCAGCATGACAATTTCTTGTACCCACAATATTTCTTGAACCAATTTCACCAAACTTGCATGGATATATCATTAGGACAAACATAAGAGCATAATAGATTTTGATCATGTTGACCTTATTTTCAAGGTCTTCGGAGGATTTAGTCTACATATGTGAAAATTATACTTATACAGTATGCTGATATCTCTTCAGCCCCCACTTTCAATCTCTTCAGTAAGGGAAAAAAGGAGACCGTGTTTGGCAACACATGGGAAGAAACTCGTGCAGAAAGAATTATAATAGTGATTTGAGAAGTAACTTCCCTTATATTGAACTGGCTGACGTACCACAAAGTCTCTAAAGATTGGAGTGAGTGAACTCGGGTTGAACGTCCCACCAACAACGAGGTCATATGAAGACGGGACCTCGGTTTAAAGTATACGAAAGACCGGAGAAGCGGGGGATCGATCTTGCGACCTCTGGATGGGTAGTCCGAAGTCTAAAGATTGGAATTAAGCATAACTGTCTTAAAACTGATGTTTGGTTTTTCACTGCAGTAATGCGTCTAAAGATGCAGATGGAATGACAAACAGCGTAGATCCTGCTTCGGGATCAGTCCGACCAAGATCTGAAGTGTTTGTCTCTATATTATATTACTTTGTATCGAACTGCCCAAAAGTACTCACGAAAACGCTAGAAATAGGCTAAAACTTTTGCGAATTTGTTAATGGAGTATTGAGGCTTCAGTTCAATTCAATGAATAATTCAACATTGATTCAACTCTGACTCCCAACATTGATTCAGCATTGAATGTCTGCTGGGCCTTTAATACTTCTGTATTCCATGTCAGACCATTGGCTATCACCCCATGAATGCCATAGGGCCTAACCTATTTTGAGTCGACATTTATTAAAGAGAAAGTCGACTGATCAAGTAAATTTTACCGGCGAAACTCCCTTTGGCAGCTGCGCTACCGAGACTCTTTGGACTGTGGGAGTCGGTATGAGCCGAACAAGAGTTGCAAACAATGATTGGTTTGTAGATTCAGACTCTAGAATTGGTTGAGTTTTCATACGATTTCTAGAATGAGGAAATTACAAATTTGTAGATCTTTGTAATCGTGTCTGTTCCGCGTGTTGTCGCTGATGACATCACACCAAAAACACACATACACATACTTTTCGATATTTGTTTTATATTTGACCTGAGAAAAGGTGCAGACTTGTCAAAGCTGCCAGGCGACAGAGTCGATTCCCCCTACCCCCCCCCCCCCCGCCCCCACCCACTCCGCCTCCCCGTTCCTCTCACCAACCAGCACACTGGCCCGTACGACGGAGAGCGGAGGGTGCACCTCCCATAACCGAGCAAATTACATAAAAAAACATGCAGTTTTCTGCCAGAAAGCGAGTTTACACCCCTTAACTAAAGCTCTAAAAGTGTCCTTAAAATCTGGATTTTCTTAACTTTCTTACCCCCTTTAACCCACCCCAACCCCCACCACCCTAGGGCACCCCTCCCCTCCCGCCACCTCCCCACTCACACTGAAATTCGTTCCAGCCACACCTTCTTACCCTCCGCCCCTAATCCCTTGGCAAAAGTATGTGTACGGGCCTGCACAACCATTCCATTTGATCCTTCAGATGTAGGACCCATTAAGTTTTCTCTCCCAAAGTGAAATTTCACGTGCTGTCTTAATTGAATAGTTGTTTAGTGGTGTAGCGATATTTGTCTTGCTTTAATTTTTTCAAACAGGGTCGCGCGATATAGCATTTGAAATATTGGCACACTGGCTGTCAGCCGACTCACAAGTTAATATCAGTAATACAATCAATTTACTGTTTACGTCACAATTTCATGACGTAACCAGCACTACTGAGCTAGCTTCCTTGTTTACAAACTCTGCGGGTGGGTATGGAATTGTGGTTATTTGTGAATAAAATATAAAGATAGACTTCTGTCATGCATTGTATTTTTAATAAACATATTTAATTTAATCGCGCTTGGTATTCTAGCAATACATGGAATGATGATTCTCTCGATTTTGTCTCAAACGTTGAAATGCATAGCCGGGCCAGTGATGTAAACACTGTTGTCCGCCATTTTGTTGAAAACAACAACAACAAATTGCGTAGAGTACCCGAAGATTATTTTGCAAAGAAAATTGTCCCAAACACCGAATTACTTGATTTTTGTCACAGGGAAAGGGCGAATACCATGGTTTTTCATGGCATATGTCCGCCGGCGGGAGAAAGTCGAATTGTTTTGAAAATTGCTTTTGAAGTTGACTTAAAAAGTCGTCTTTCGACCATCGTGTCAACTGCTCGAATGCCGAGTATCTCGGTGTTCAGTTCGGATCTCAGAGAACTAGGAAATTAAACTAAGATGTAAGGAGTAAAACCGTGTATTATTTTCGGCTGTGTGTAGTTTGATTCGCCGACAAAGCAGCACTGAAATTGCGACCCGTTCGTCGGTTGAATCTGAATCTGAGGAATTTCGAACGTTTTTTCGTTGCTATCTGTATAAAAATATCACTCCGCCATGGATACGCGTTCCCACTGATAAATAAGGTGTAAAAAAAAGCTGTGTTTCCACTAACATGCTGAAAAAAATCTGGTCAGTAGGTAGGAAAACTTTTTTTTATTCTTTTATTTTTTCTCCCGAAAAACAAAATAGGGTCGGGACGGTATTTTTTATGATTTTGGTTTTTGTACATGTATTTTGTGGTCTTTTGTTGATTACATTTTATTTTTGAAACTTGCATCTTAATTCATCTTTTCGCCAAAAACTACAAAAAAGTAGTGACAAAAAAAAACGAAATAACTATGGGAAAATGCAAAGACGAAACTGGGTAGGGTCGGAAATTGAAAATGGAAGGGTCGGTGTTTTAATTTTTATTTTGTTCTTTTATTGATAAAAATAGCAGAGTCTGGGGGTCTGAAGCAGGGTAGGTCGGGTTCCCTTTGATGTTGGGGATAGGGTTTGGGATCTGATTCAGTCAGTTCCTGAAGTGTAGTTACTCTTTAAATTAGTGGAAACACGGCTATTTTGTTAGGCATCGATGAACAATTAATAAAATAAAACAAATGTAAAATAACCACACAAGGGCCGCCAGCTATACAGCTATACTTATTTTAGGATAAACACTATTTTGCTGCAAGGAAGAGCATTACCATTATTCAGACATAAACGCAGTTCAACTGCAACAGAGAAGATGTAACTTTTTACCTACAATGAAATTGAGATCATCTTAGAGAATGCTGGAAGGAATGGGAATTATGACAAATGATACCAAAACCCTGATGCTTTTGCGACTGAAAAGTGTTTATTTGTTTATATGTACTTTTATTTCTAGACTTTCTATATCATAATTTACAAACAAACAAGAAAAAGTGCAGATCATAAAAAAGAATAAAGTTGATGATATGACATTGCAGCTGTTTATGATACATATGCCGTATTTCAACGGCTATAAGATAGGACTTTTTCCCTTCAAAAATCTCAAAAATCTAGATCCATCTTGTAAGACCAATATAGTTCTTTTGGATTTTTTTCAAAACAATCTAAAAATCTCGATCCGTCTTGTAAGACGGATGTAAAAAGAAATAAACCTAAAATTCTAGATCCGTCTTGCAAGACGGATGTCTTGGACATTGTTGCCTTGGGAATCAATCTCAAAGATCTAGATCAGTCTTGTAACTTAGGATCTAGGGGCCATATTTATAAAACGACTTAAGTGGTTGCTATGCTGTTGCTAAGGCTGACTTTCTATGAAGGAGATTCTCTACAACTATGAAATTTGCTCTGGAGGAACAGTCTAATAAGACTGTTCCTCCAGAGCAAATTTCATAGTTGTAGAGAATCTCCTTCATAGAACTTGAGCCTTAGCAACAGCATAGCAACGACTTAAGTCGTTTTATAAATACGGTCCTAGGTATTTGGGATTGATTCGAAATTTTAAAGTAAACCTTTTTTGGTTGGTTGATTTGATGCTTAACGTCCACGGTAAACAACTAAGGTCATGTCGGGACGGTCAGTTAACCTAACCACACTATTCCTGGGCAAGCTTAGACCTCCTAAGCGGTTAACCAGTACTAAGTGCACATACTTTCGCCAGTAACTGACAACTGCCCTTCTTGAATCAGCGGAAGGAGAAACGAAAGTATGTGGCTAGACCGGGATTCGAACCCAGGACCTCTGACTTACGAGTCCGGTGCCCTACCGATTGCGCTACCCGGCCCGGCTTAAAGTAAACCTCTTTTTCTAGCTGAGTTACACAAAACTGATTTATATCTTTGCAATTATTTTGGAAGGACAAATGCCTGTCTTAAAACGGAATAAATATGGTACTGAGTTACATGCGGCCGTCTCTGAGATCACATGATGCCTGCATATAACTATAAATAACTACGCTGTAATCATGCAAAAGTTTGATAAAAGAGGGTGAAGTTTGCGCATTACAATTGCATGCCAAATCTATAAGATTTCATAAACTTGAGTTTAAAGAGATAATTAAAAAAATTTCAAACAAGTCTCCTTGTAAGACATTAAGTGACGTGTGTCATAGACAAAATGTTTGTTTTTATTTTGGTAGAAATTTTTATGCTTTTCACCTTTTCAGAAAAATTGCATATTTAACCGAAATTCCATTGTTACAAAAATCAGTTCATGGACATGGGCAGAATAAATACTGGATCAAACCTTGTGCAGTCAGAAAGCTCGACCCTCTTTAAACTTGTCAAAATAATTGGAAATTCCATGTCTTTGTCGAAAATAAATAACTCCCAATGTGCGGATGTGTAATATGGAAACATTAAATATTAGATGCTTCTTTAAATATTTTGAGTAATATATTAAAAGTGCATCGTAAAGTTGCAACAGTCCTCCAGGTGGTACATGTATAAAAGTTTAATAGAAATCATATTACAGTATCATAATGCATTGGTTAACCTTCCATTTGATGATAGTGGGGCGCTTTGTCATGCACGCATGGTATCATAAAAATGGCAAAAAGGAGGGGATACCGTTTCAATTAAAAGCTACTCAAAGCCGCATGACATATACGCTCCCGGTAGGTTATTTGTACAAAGAGAAAAGTCACATAATTATGAGCTTGACAGCAAATAAATTATGTTTTAAGGTAATTTGGCTGCTTAATTAAAGTGCATATTAGCTGGCGGTTCGTTGTATTTGTAAAAAAAATTTCTGGAATAATTTTGAACGGAACGGATTTGAAGTTACCTAGCAAAAACTATAGTATGCAAACAGTCTCGGCTGGAATGGCAGATGGAGTTTGCCTAATTATAATTGAGCCGCGACACGAGAAAACCAACAAAGTGATTGTGCACTCAGCGCAGACTCAGATCAGCCTGGGCATCCACCCAGTCTGACCAGACCCTTCCCTGCCCGCATGTAGGTAGCTTAGACCCTTAGCCACCCTTAAAGCACATTGCAAAGACTCTGGTCAGACTTGGTGGATGCCCAGACTGATTTGAGTCTGCACTGTGCGCACAACCACTTTGTTGGGTTTCTCGGGTCGCGGCTCAATTATTTTCTTATCTGAATATCTAGCCTATGCGATCTTTGAATATACTTACCTTAGTACCTTCACAAACAATCAGCCACCAAGCCAGATGGCCTTTGCTGATATGAGTCTTTCCGGGGCGCACATGTCATGTCGCGGCTCAAATTTTTATACCTATGGTTACCCTGCCAGGCAACTGAACATGGGCATCGTAAACTGTCTCTTTTTCTTACATTATCGATGAAGCCCTTCCAAAACCGGGGCTATTTTCACAGAAAATTATTCTCTCTTCAAGGGAACAACTTTCGTCCTTTAATAATGGTCCCCCGCAACCGAAATAGGAGACTGACTTGTTGGTAAGATTTAACCCCGTGGAAGTGGTTCAGGTTGCCTCGAAATTGCAGGTACTATGAACATACACTGCTTAAAATACATGAGTTGCGACCAAGCAAAACTAACTTAGTGGCATGTGCGCAGACCTGTAGCAAAGGCTCAGATCAGCCTGGGTATCCGCTAGTCAGAGTCTTTGCTCTGGGCATGTAGCTACATGTAGCTTAGACCCTTAGCTATCCTTAAACCGCACAGCAAAGACTCAGATCAGACGGGGCGGATGCCCAGGCTGATCTGAGTCTTCGCTGGGCGCACATATAACATCGTTGGTTTGGTCGTGTCGCTGCTCAATGTCTATATTGATGCCAAACGTATCTATTACGTTTTGACGATAAACAGTTTCATATAAAATTCTATATCATCAAAGTCAGGCGTTAGGCATGGCATAACTGCCAATTTATGCATCCATGTCTTTGATAGACATTAAGGTGGTGATAATCACTGATTTGGGGCAAAGACAAAAATCTGCATAAAACACTCAAAATACCACTGATCTTTCCAAAACTTAGCATATGCCTTCTTTATGTTGTTTCTGACAATTCAGACTCCAAAATGCAGCATTTGTTAATGTTAAAAAGTGTTTTTATAAAGAAAGATCAAAGGGTAATTTTGTGCGCAATAATCTGAAAATATAATATTGTTATTGATAATATACTTAGTGCTGAGAGTTCCTTGTTGCATAATGGAGAGCAAGCTAGCAATTATTTTCATTATCAGGCTGAGCAGATGAAAAAAGATGCGGTCCGTGTCCAATTTTTTTTGTCAAAACACACAGGTGAGACAGGTGAGACTATTTTAACAAGGTTGAACAATTTCATCTACACACCATTGATCATGTAAGTAATGTATTATTTATACTGTAGGTGTAACATAGGTATGCTTGCCTACCCTATATTTAATAAATGCATCCAGTGTACATTACCTTGTACATGGTTGAACATTTGAGAAAAAACTACCGTTTTCATCTGGTCTACATTACAAATTGAGAAATAGTTGGAATAAATAATTGCTAGTACGCTCTTCATTATGCAATAACGCACCTTCAGTACTACGTAAATTTTCAATAACGATGTTAATTTTTTTGATTATAGCGCAGAAAATTACCCTTTGATCGTTCCTTATAAAACACTTTTTAAGGTGAGGTGGGAGTAATTGACAAAACACATGATTTTATTCATACTTCCTTATATTGTACATTTTCAGTCCCTCTTTCAGAAAATGTAATAAAAAAGGGGGGTCGCCGATGTCGTTTTTAAGATATCTGACCTCGAAAACGTCAATTTTTCCACTTTTTCGACCCGACGTTATAATGGCGTTCTATGGAAAATGCACTTTTTTGCTCGTATCTCTTGGATAAAAACCTTCATTCTGAGAAAACAAAACACATTTTTTTCTTCAAAAACTAACACAGTATGACCCAATAATAGAAGTTCACATTAAAGCAATAAAAATAGTAGGTCGCCGACTTAACTTTCGAGTTAAAGTGCATAAAATGCCCGGCTTGCCGTCTCTTTAGACTGAAATGTTGACGTTGCGCATGGTGACGTTAACGTTACTTAACTTTTCGCGCCACATATCAACTATCGCTTTTTGTAGGCTACCGGCAAAATTTGTCTGGAACTTTCATCACTCATGATTGTCATTGTCTGGAAAGTGCAGGATGAAGGCAGATGTAATACGTTTCTCTAAATCTCTGCATAATCCGTCTTAACTAAGTATTTTTAATTTAAAAAAAATCGAAAGCATTGCCATTATGCCTTTCCATACAGTTGACGGGCACCCGAGACAGTTGACGGGCACCCGAGTTGGGGCGGGCTTCCACGTGTTATGACATTTGACCAATTCCCTTGTCTACTTGGCTTTTGTACAGTGTAAGCGAGGCAAGTTTTCCAGGTCCTGACCCAACCCAAGGAAGGGCCTATAATATTCTGCACGGTAACCTAACGGTCCAACGACTGGACTTCGTCGACCCTCTCTCTCTCTCTCTGTAAAATGATAGGCAGCTTTGATTCACTTTAGCGTCCATAGATACTTTGATATACACTTGAAACAGAAATAAGAAATGAAAAACAGAAAAGTGAAAGAAAGGCAAGGAAAAAGAAACGCCACATTGTTTTTAGCTTATTGACGGAACAGATGTTGAATTATCGTATCAACGTCGATAAAAGATTCTGACGACATTGCGTCGACGTTGATAAGGCTGCCTGGCGGTGTTCAAATGCTAGGGACAGTCTAAGAATTTTTGATATAACTGAAATTTGGAATAGCTTTTGCTGATTAGTATTTAAAGTGTGGGTGGTATGATAACGACTGTCTATGGCTGCTACCATGTTAACTGCTAAGTACGTGGTGGAAGTGTAGACAGTGATCTGACTATTCATTGTACGATTCCACGAGGCTTTGTTATTGCAACTCAACAGTTGCTAACTCCTTCTAACAAACTAATGAGGAACTGTCGGAGAACAGCTTTCTCCCCATGGAAAACTAGCTATATTTTTTCAGTTTCTTCTCTACGGCACTTTCTAACTCAAAAGCTGCGAACTCCGTCTCATAAACTGTTAGGAAACTGTCAAATATCCCACAAGCAGTCTTCCACACGGAAAACTAACTATCTTTTTCAGTTTCTCCTCTACGGCACTTTCTACTTCCTTTAAATTTCGCCCAGCGCTCAGCCTCCTTGCATTTTGTGAGCAGACCATGAAGTGATCACAGAAGCGGCTAACGTTGACGCCATCTTGTTTTTATCAAATGGAACGTTCGACGTCATTACGTAACGTAGTGACGGAAACTGCCGCACGGCGGCGCTGAATTACTCCCACCTCACCTTAAGCAGCATGTACGTCTATTTTGTATTCTTGTAGACCTTGAGACGTGGCCAAACCACCTTAGTTTCCGTTTCTTGACCAGCGTAAGGAGTTCGTCATATTCTCCAATGGCTGCTTGGATCTTCCTGCGTACCTCCTGATTGTTTATATGGTCCTTGTACGAAATGTTCAGTAACCTTCGGTAGCAACTCATCTCAAAGGCATGCGTTCTTTTCTTTAACTCTGCTGTCAAGGTCCACGATTCACACGCATACAGAAATATAGAAATGACAAGGGAGCGCATGAGTTTCCCCTTTGATCGAAGAGATATGTTCCATGGACAAGGAGTTTTCCTGGAGCAGACATAGGACAAGGAGCATAGGACAAGGAGTTGTCCTGGAGCAGACATAGGAAGTGACCATGACTTGGTAATGATGACCTTCCGAGTTCGTCTGAAGAAGGCTAGAAAGCCAACCCAGCCAAGACTAAAGTTTGATCTTGAGAAGCTAAGGGACCCAGATGTGGCATGCACTTTTCAAGCAACAATAGGTGGGAAATTTGCACCACTCATTGGTCTGAGGGATGATGACATGGGCATAGATACCATGATTACCACCTACAACACAGTAGTGACGGAGGCAGCCAGTGATATACTTGGGAAGGAACGTCGCAGGAAAAAGCCCTGGGTCACCAGAGATGGGAGGAGAAAATTGAAGAAGAAGAGGTATGAAGCAGGAGGAGCAGAAGAATACAGGGACGCAAACAAGAGGATTCAGAAGGCAGTGAAGAAAGCGAAGGAGGACTGGATAGCTATTCAGTGCGAGAAGATTGAAACTTGCTTGAAAAAAAAAAAAAAAAAAAAAAAAGCAAGAAAGCATACCAGCTGGTGAAGGATCTAGCTTCAGAGAAACATGGTAGAACTCTATCGGACAAGTCTGGGAAATGCCTTACAGAGGAACAAGAGCTTCTCAGCAGATGGACAGAATATTGCTCAGAACTATACAACCATGAGACTTACTGTGACAATGCGGTTCTGGACTGCAATCAGCCCCCAGAAGAAGATCAACAACCGATCCTTCGTGAGAAAGTTGAGATTGCAGTAGCAGCACTAAAGAAGGGGAAATCTGCCGGAGTTGATAATAAACCATCAGAACTTGTTCAAGCTGGCGGGGAGACCATGATTGATGTTTTAACAGACATTTGTAACAGGATCTGGAGAACAGGAGAATGGCCTACCCCAGGGACTCAGTCGCTGATTGTTACGATCCCTAAAAAGGCAGCCTACAGCTCTGCCAGAACTACAGCACCATTAGCCTCATCAGTCATTCAAGCAAAGTCATGCTGAAAGTAATCTTGCACAGGCTTAAACCACAAGCCGAGGACATAATCGCTGAGGAACAGGCTGGGTTCCGAGCAGGAAGGAGCACGACAGAACAAATCTTCAACCTCCGAATTGGTTTCAGCTTGGTAAGAGCTGAAGTAGCTTGTGCAATCCTTGAGAGAACCTCCTGTTTTGAGCCAATATCTGCGATAACTGCTCCAAGGTATTTGAAGCTGCATACGGTACCCAGGCTCTGCCCTTTACCTTGATCTCCCTCTGGATGTCATCTGTGTTGTTCGTCATTAGTTTGGTCTTCTCAGCACTTATCTCCATCTTATACCTTGTGTAAGTTAGGTCGAGACTTTCAACTAGATCTTCCAGTTCCTGCTCTTCCTCAGCTAGAGCGTCTATGTCATTGACAAACCGCAGATTGGTAATGTTTCTGCCGCCTTTGCTAACCTTTCCTTCATGTTCTTCCAGAGCATCAGACATGGTCCGTTCGAAAAAAATGTTGAAGAGGGTGGGTGACAGAAGACATCCTTGTCTTACTCCAACTGTTGTTCTGAACCATTCGCCTGTGCTACCATTTATCAGGAGTGCACTTGTAGCCTAGTCGTATAGCTGCTCAATGGTGCGAACAAGATTTGCACTGACATTGTACTTCCACATGATGGCCCATAAGGCTGCATGCCATACCCTGCCAAAGGCTTTTTTAGAATCAATGAATACATGGAACAGATAAGATTTAAGATTACTCCCTTGTAGTACGGCAGATAGGCAGCCTATGAGAAGGTGCTACTGGTAAGGTTCTGCAAACATCTTGAATTATATATCAGATTAATTGTTAGAATCTCTAGTTTACAAAACCGGCTGATGACACCTCTGATTCTGAGTACTAAGCGAGTTATCTCCCCTTGAATTACCCCACCCATTTCATTGGGTAAAATGATATATAAATGGAAAAGAGTAAACAAATCATTAATGAGATGGTACTTTGTACGATTTTTTATTTGTATTCAGTTTGTAGCTTATTTACCGTATATGCGGTACTTATTATTTGCTTTAGTTTTCAATTTGTGGCGTTGTGATATCGCTTTTAGGTTGAAATTTGTTTTGAAAATAATTTTTTAAATTTCAGGTTTACAATTTTTAATGTTGACTCCATCAGTCAAGATTTTGAAACAATATTTGCAATAGAATAGCAAGTCTAGAATCTTTGCTTTATGTATAGATTATCGGAACTCAAGATTTCAGTACAGAGATAAAGAAACTCTGAGAAACATGAGTAAATACCCCACCCATCTAAATATGCATTGCAAAACTGGAAATCTTTCCGGCTCTTGCAGTTCAAAAAAGTAAGATTAGGCCATATTGTAACATAATATACGTGACATTATAGGGCTGCACATCTATGCTAGTGCAAATAAAATTATTTCTAGCAATCCTTCACGCTTCAGTGAGCAAGGATTAATTTACTTGAAACAGTATTATAAAGACAGTACTTCTACAAACCTACTTACACAGAGGACAAGTTCACAATATTTTATCACATACCATTTTTTGCAACACTTCTAACTAGCAATAGAAATGGAAAATATATCTCCAGATGTTGTAAACAAGTGATTGTTTACCTTATAACTTATTTATTTGTTATTTACATTTCAAGTGACCATACTGTATGCAACACTTTATTACTCTGTTATTTTTCTTTGAAAGCGTATACATATTCATTGATGTTTTGATGAACTACTGGCATAGTTATGACATGTTCAAGATTCAAGACATTGCAAAAGAACAGTTTGTCTTAAAACAGAATAAAAAGCAAAATTACCCACTCACTAAAATGCATTAGAACCTGTATCCTAGTTATACCAGCCGCTAAATAAATGTAGGGTGTTGCCCGGCCACCCGACGAAGTTGTGTAGACCTCATTTTTCTAAGTGTCCTATATATGCAGAATATTTGCCTCTTTCTTGCTGCCTACTTAGTGGGGCGATTGAGAGTTCAGACTGTTAAATACGTTACCAATAGAACTATGTTTTTAAATAAAAATGAAAGACAGTAATCTATCTATAAATCGATATAAATTATTTATTTTTATATTAAGTGATGTAAAAACATAATTTATAATTTTTTAAATTTTATACTTTTATTATTATGCTTAATTATTCTACAGTTTATAAGACTGTAATCTATGTTACCATTAGATACGAATTTAAGACAAATAAAACTATACACGACAAAATTAAAATTGATGAATTGCATTAGTATTAGTATATTACTATTTAGGTCTAGGGACAAGATTTTTAGTGGAAAAAAGTGGTTTCATCTGATTTTGTAGTTCACCATACAGAAACTGTTTAATACGTGTAATATAATTTTTAATGCAATTTTCAAAAACATTATAATGATTTGAAATGGCGCTTACATGTTGAGATTCAAAAATTTCTCAAAGTATGACACTCTAACAGTACCTTACGGAATTGATATTTATCAAATTGATGTAACTAACGTAAATAGTAACACAGCTTATGAGACTGTGATTTATGTTATCATAAAGAACAAGATTTACAGCACATCAAACAATAACTAACAAGTCAGAATTGGAAAATAAAATATACTTTCAACACTTTTAGGGTATAATTCTAGCACAGCTTTTATAAAGAAAAGGTATGTGTGATTTATCTTGTGTAGACTACGAGACAGAAACTTTACAGCGTTGTTGCATGAATTCTAGTGCAGTTTCGAAGTCACCTGAATGTGTGAAATAATATTGACACATAAATAGGAAAATATGTTGAAATAATGACAAAAACATGAAACAGAAAACAGATAACTCAGGTGTATCTAGTTTGCTCACTAAAGCTGAGATTATTCAGATTTATGTAGTTTGCTCACTAAAGCTGTATATGCACCCTCGATTTTATTCACTTTTACATTTATAGAAAAAATAGTTTCATTTGATAACCATACAACCTAAATGTATATGATAATATTTTTCTCTAGCTTTTTTTTTTAAATGTAGAACAAACTGGAGATAATGACAAGATTGTGACATCAACACTTTTAAAAGGTGTTTCATGCATAAAATATTTATGAGCATGCTGTGAGTTACTTTTCTTGTTTCTTCTTGTAACATTAAATCTATACACTCAAGCCATGAAACTGAAAACTGTCTGACGACAGTTTTAAGTAACTAATGTGCCTTTGACTCAAAAATGGCATTGGTGTAATTCAGAGTTCAAACACGATAGTAACACATTATATATGTATCAGTCTTACAATATTTGGTGTAGTATGACGTAACGTCAGATGTTGGTGACAATTTCATTTTCATGCCATCATTATAATTTTTCCCTCATACAGTATTTCTAACGGACGAGCAAACGTAATAAATTTTATACCATTTAAAAGATTATTTATTGAACATTTGGATGATAAAAAGAACAATTATCATTTATGAGAGATAAAAATAAATACGCCGTTTTGAATGCCAAATAACGTCAGGTTTTACGCGGTAAGACGTTGCAACGCACTCGCAGTGCAAACTAGTTATTTTAGCTTAAATTGGAAACCAGAGCTCAGATACAGCCAAAATTTTTACCATCGATGCGAGTGGCGTAACGTAAACTCACATTGGAACGCCAACAAGTTAAGCCTTTCCGTCTGGAAGAAACCTTAAGATTTAGCGATTCAAGAAAAGGGTAAACTTCAGATTTTTGCGCTAAAAAGCGGCACCCGACGAAAAATCAAGGGACCATTAAAGAACAATACGAAGCAGAAGTGAGTAGAAAATGTACTGGCATACAATACCTATTCTGCATTTTTGAATTGTGAAATCAGACTTCGACGTGTGTCATCCGATTTAAAGAAATACCAAATTTCCCAAATCTAGCAATTTTGTCCGCAACGCCAGATTTTTCTAGTTTGCATACTGGGTGGTATTTTCTAAGCATAAAAATCATATCAAACTTAAATATTAAGTAAATATAAATCAGGCGGACATGAAATACCTATTCCGAATAGTTCTTTACCAGGAATGCTTTTGGAATTTATTTCAGAGAGCCGATGTAAAATACAAATAAGCAAATCTAGCGGGTTTGTCCGCAACTGTTTTTTTACGTTAATTACGTTCTACTGAAATCGAGATAAAAATCGTAAGATGTCCCAAAAATTGATATCTTCCGAAAATATTATGCTAGCAATTGCAGTTTGCAATTAAATCCACATTTAATAAATAGAGGCAAGCCTGTTCTAAGGGGTAACCCAAGGGACATAAAAAAATGGCCGCTTAAGACAGGTGACCCCTTAATACCGGCTCATCTGCACAGTTTTCTGGTTCAATGGATCCTAAAAAGTGGCTACTAAAGGCAGGTGGCACCTCAATGGAGGTGACCACATAAGCAGGTTTGACTATATTAATTTAGGAAAATATTTGAAGAAATGTGCTGTGGCCGTTGCAGTGAACTGGCAACAGAGTTCAAAATCTGACGTTTTCGGACGTTACGCTAATTGTCACCAACATCTGACGTTACGTCTATACGTTAAGCGATACTAGTATAGGGGAGAGTATGTGGTAACAAATTCTGAAAATAGTTATCCTGATTGCCCATAAAAACTGGGAGGCAGTTCTAATGTACATTCACAGTATATCAGTTTATGAAGAATTGAGAGAGAGAGAGAGAGAGCAAAATCCCAAAATTATCCTTAAATTATCATCTACCCCTTTATCCATATATAAAAAAGTGTACACACACTTTAAAAGTCCTCTGATCAGTAACTCCTTGTGTGACAGTGATACAGTTTCAGACTACTCCAAGTCCTCTAGGCAACCATTTGATTACTTTATTTATAATATAGTTCCACCATAGAATGCTAAAAGACCACTTTAGCAATAACAGTTTCTGTAGCGCAAAATACCATATTGGATGCATTTCATTGTTACTCATATTCGGTAACGTATATGACAGTGCAAAGTTTTGCAAGTTTGATAGCATTTGTTTTTATTTAACGATATATAAATGCATTAGTGTTCTTCATTGATTGTACTTACTTACCCATTCTAATTAGATTAAGTAGTTTGTCCATTCTTGGTAACGTAGACAGCAGTACGGTTTCTAACGCTTCAGAAGACAATATTGATTTAATTCAGAGGCTTCCAAGCATATTTTCTACAATACTGAGATCTATGTCAGGTATTGTGTTTATTTGGGTGAGAATATGCAAATGTCATTAAAATGATACGGTCACGTAAATAACATGGGAGAAACAGCCAAACTGCCCAATACTCAAAACGCAGAAAGCAGGGAAATACTTTGTAGACGTTTGGCTTTCAGAAAAAGGAACATGTTGAAAAAGTATCTCATAAAAGGAGAGGGAGATATTGGAGCTTAAAAATCTACAAGCTTTTATTAATGTATCATTCGATCAATTTCAACCGACAGATGGACCGACGGACGAACAAATGGATGAACTGACAAGGACAGACGGCCCGAAGACAATCTTAAAGTACCGGATTGGACTGAAAATGACACCAGAGTATGCAACTACAACGCTTGTATATTCAGCAGCTAGTTTTGACCACTGTTAAGCTTGTCATTTTTTAGAATTTGACTGCCAAAACAGTAGTAAACACATGCTATTGACAAACCGACGTACGGACGGATGGAAAAATACATATATAGAGCACATATTATCTAAATGAGTGCGAGTTAATAGAAGTTACACATATATACTGTTTTCCAAGCATTTAGCCCATTTAGCTGGTCTTAAAGTAGTAATTTAAGTAGATTTTCATCATTTATGTACGTTTTCTGTTTGACCGTGACCTTGACCTTTTGTACATGTTGAAATATATCTAGATAGTTAATTCAACAATGAAATACCTTGTAAATTAGTTTCTGCATAAGACTTGACATATTTATTGTCGTGGTAATAAAACAGACAAATTCTAATATTGATGTCGAAAATCGTCAACCTTTGGTAATCAACAGTAATTAACAAACAGACGCACGGACAAACACTTTTCAATAAGCCATATTCGTTAAAAGCTTCTATGTTTAGTTCATTCCATTTGTTTTCCGTACGTACTACTGGAAAATGACAAACACTTGTCTTTAGTTGAAATAAATGGACATTTTGACGTACACCGACAAAAATTGTGTAATTTTGCTGTTTATGGGTACGTTAGTTTCAAGGGCCATAACTCTGTTAGTACTCAGCTGCGGCGATGTCATCAGCCGGATCCATACACTAGACATGCTGACAAACAATTTGGTATATAACACTTGATGTTTGCAGAACCTTACCAGTAAAGTCCTTAAGGAGAGCACTTTTGGGGCTCCGTCTGCTCTACTATTGATAATAATAACAAAAATGATTTGATGAAATATTTCATGCAATACTTTCGACATGATCTAACAATATATTTGAAATAGAGTTTAGACTAAAAGTGACTTTAAACAAAAATAAGATAAATTCTTAAACGATCGCTGACCGCGCTCGAAATCGCATTATTGGACAAATATAATTTATTCATGCGTCACAATCACGTGCACGAATAAGAAAAATACCTGTCCATGATCACATGACACACGTGGTTAAGATCGATACTCTTACAGGCCCTGAGGAAATAAGTAATTTGCATTTTAATTTTAAAATTATTTTTCATTCCACATTTATCGAAAAACAACAACAACAACAACAACAACAACGAAAAAAAAAAAAACACAAAAAAAACATGCATTTTCTCAAAATTTGTACGGTTAATTATGAGACTATTATATATTGTCTAACGAAATTTTGTTAAAATACTTGTTTCTGAAAACATGAAATAAACGAGGTGGACAATCTCTAAAAAGCACATGACATTCAACTAAATATTCTCGTCTCCTGACTTTTTGTATTGTCATTGATCTCTGTACACTCTGTTAGGAAAGCTGATCTTCAAAAGATTTTGATTGTCTTGCCCTGATCGCTTACTTTTTAGCTCACCTGAGCCGAAGGCTCCAGGGGAGCTTTTAGTATGGACAGGCTTCTTTCTATTCTATTCAATCGTCCATCGTCCGTCCACACTTTCAAACGACTTCTCCTCTGAGACCACTGGGCCAATTGTAACCAAATTTCATACGTATCCTCCTGGGGTTAGGGGAACGATAAATTGTTCAAATGGTCAAAAAATATTCTTCTCCAGAACCAATAGGCCGATGACCTTGAAACTTGGTATGTAGCATCGGGTACGCGAATACTACCAAGATTGTTCAAATTATGACCTTGGGTTGACCTTGACTTTTTTACGGTAAGGTCAAATTTGCTTCCTTGTGTTTTTATATGGCAAAACGCTAGAACATAAGATATCTTGGGAACTATTGAAGATTTTGGGCCGGAAACTGGTAGCTATAGTCATCATAATGAGTTTATGAAGATTTATGGGTACAAGATGTCAAGTCCATTGTTTGACCTTTGACCCAGAACTCTCATATTTTGACAATTTCAAACAATTTCCTCGAAAGCCACTGTGCCAATTGAAACCATACAGAGCCTCCAGGGGTTGAGGGAACAAAAGTTCATTCATATAGTTCAGGTCACATGACCAACATGGTCGCCACACCCACATATGGTAAAAACCTTTAAAAATATTCTTCTACGGAACCAATTCACTGATGGGCTTGAAACTTGGTATGTAACATTGCGGACTCAAGTTCTATCAAGATTGTTCAAATTATGACCTTGAGTTGACCTTGGCCTTTTTTAAGGCAAGATCAAATATGGAAAAATGCTAGACCTTAAGATTTCTTAGAAAGTTTTGAAGATAAAGGCCTAAAAATTGGTATATGCAGTCATCTTAATGAGTACATGAAGATTTTTTAGCATAAGAGGTCAAGGCCATTCTTTGTCCTTTTACCCAGAACTGTCATATTTTGACAATTTCAAACAATTTCCTCAAGAACCACTTGGCGCGGTTACCAAATTTCATATAGAGCCTCCAGGGGTTGAGGGAATGAAAATTTGTTCAAACGGTCCAGGTCACATGACAACATGGCCGCCACACTCGTATATGGTGTAAACCTTTCAAAATATTCTTCTCCAGAACCAATTGCCCGACGGCCTTGAAACTTGGTATGTAGCATTGGCTACTCCAGTACTATCAAGATTGTTCAAAATAATGACGTTAGGTTGAGTTGACCATTTTACTGCAAGGTCAAATATGGGAAAATGCTAGAACATAAGATTTCATGGAAAGTTTGGAAGATTTAGGCCATAAATTGGCAAATACGGACATCTTAAAGAGTACACGAAGATTCATGAGTACAAGAGGTCAAGAACGTTCTTTGACCGTTGACCCTGAATTCTCATAGTTTGACAATTTCAAATTGCATTCGGTACTCCAGTACTATCAAGATTATTCAACTTATGAACTTGGGTTGACCTTGACTTTTTTATGGCAAGGTCAAATATGGGAAAATGCTAGAACATAAGATTTTGTGGGAAGTTTTGAAGATTTTGGCATAAAAATTGGTATATAAAGTCGTCTTAATAAGGTCATGAAGAATTATGAGTACAAGAGGTCAAGGTCATTCTTTGACCCAGATCCCTCATATTTTGACATTTTCAAACATTTCCTCAAAAGCCAAAGGGCCAGTTGTAAACACATTTCATATAGAGCCTCCAGGGGTTGATTGAACAAAAAATTGTTCAAACGGTCGAGGTCACATGACAAAAATTTGTTCAAACGGTCAAGGTCTCATGACCAATATGGCCACCACACCCATTTATGGTATAAACCTTTGATAGTTTTCTTCTCTAGAACCAATTGACCGACGGCCTTGAAACGTGGTATGTAGCATTGGGCACTCCAGTACTATCAAGATTGTTCAAAATGATGACTTTGGGTTGACCTAGACCATTTTACGACATGGTCAAATATTAAAAAAAAGGCTAGAACATAAGATTTCATGGAAAGTTTGGAAGTTTTGAAGATTTTGGCCTACAAATTGGTAAATACAGTCATCTGAATGAGGTCTTGAAAATTATGCGTACAAGAGGTCAAGGCCATTCTTTGATCTTTGACCCAGATCTCTCATATTTTGACATTTATAAACAGTTCCTCAAAAGCCAAAGGGCCAGTTGTAAACACATTTCATATAGAGCCTCCAGGGGTTGATTGAACAAAAATTTGTTCAAACGGTCCAGGCCACATAACAAAAAAATTGTTCAAACGGTCCAGGTCACATGACAAACATGGCTGTCATACCCATTTATGGTATAAGACTTTAATAATTGTCTTCTACAGAACCAATACACCAATGGCCTTAAAACTTGGTAAGTAGCATGGAATACTAGAGTATTACGAAGTCTGCTCAAATGATGACCTTGGGTTTACCTTGGTCAAATACGGGAAAATGCTAGAACATAAGATTTCATGGAAAGTTTTGAAGATTTTGGCAAAAAAAAATGTATATATGATTGTTTTAAAGAGTACATGAAGATTAATGAGTACAAGAGGTCATGGTAAATCTTTTACTTTCGACCCAAGACTCATATTTAAGCAATTTCAGCCATAAGAAAAGGCCACTTTGCCAATTACTATTCTGGTGAGCGATTCGGGGCTTCATGGTCCTCTTGTTTTTTTTTATTATTTTAAGAGCAGTATAACAGTGAGACGTACATGGAAAAGGTGTATTATGTCATGTGGTAAGTCTTGGGTACAGAGGTATATACTTAGATCAGCCTGCGCATTCGCGCAGTCTTATTACTCTTACTATCTTTTGACCTTGGGGAATTTATACAGCGAGAGCCTGGCAATCTTTTCAGTTTGAAAATAAAACAACAACAACAAAAAAATAAAATAAACAACAGCGTCGCATATTAATTTTTTACTCTAGCCAGAACCCAGCAGGCACACAGGGTTGAAGCAGCCTTGAATAAACCTTGATTCAACGTCACGGCCTAGTGGAAAGTTCGTCTTCCTGGCGACGAATCTCACATTTAGAGATATCTTTTAAACAAAACATAATGGCAGTATATATGTAGAGCAATTTCAAAGGAGCCGACAATTCATATTGCAATATTGGAAATAATAATGAGTGTTTCTTTTAAATTAAAGTCTGTACAATAAAATATATTCTTTATTACTTTAACATTATTGTTACAGACACCTTTTTAAGAGCGGAACGTGCACGACTTATCATTTAGGGGTGACGGTCCTTTGATGCACTATTTCTGTCCGTAATGAGTCGTCTAAAAGGCAGAGGGAGAGAGAGGAAAATGTAATCTTTATATCAAGCGGAGCTCCTAATAAAGTGGGTATGTTAGAATTTTACTTGTTTTTTATAGCATGAACCTACCAAATAATCCACCTATTTTATAATATGATTAAAGCATGTTATAAGTTTTTCTTTTTCCTCTTTGTACAGTACACCCTCCTGTGGCTTATACATGTACGATACCGCTCTGCAGAGCTCTGGTTAAAACGGTATTTCCACTTGTTGCCAGTTTAACGATACAATGCATGCATATCAAAGTGACACACTATCATCAAAAGGAAGGTACTATCAAAGTACAATCAATGTGTGCTATGAAACTTTGACACCACTGGGGGTGGGGGACTATTTCGGCTTTAAGATACGCTTATAGCATTTTTTTTTTCAGTCAAATAAGAAAGTACCAGAATAATACGAGGGTCATCCAAACAGTTCTGTCACTGACTTCATAACTTTTACATAGGCGTACTAGCCATATTAGAGGACATCAAAAGATAGAACTGTCTTTTCTCTTTCCAGAGATGTCAAGCACACAGTGGATACCAAAGGATGGCTAAGTTACGCGCTCAAGTAATGTGTTAGTCATAGACACTGGCCTATTTTATTGTTTTAGTGGGTCTGCTTGTGGGTAATTCATGTTGTATGAGGGATGTTCAGAAAGTTCTGTTCGTGACGTCATATTTTGGTAAGCATCATAAAGACAGAAAATCTGATAACGAGAAAGTATAAAGCTGTGTTATGTCCGGACTGCTCTGCAAACGCAGAGTATATTTTCTAAAGGACACATTTTTGAACGTCTTTGAAAGAGGTATACCTACAGCCATTGCAATTATTTACTTTAGAAGGTCATATTTCATATCTGAGCAGTCTTTAATCTTTTTCATCTATGCTACTTAAACATAGTTCCCCAGGCAACTGTGTCCTATAAATATCGCGGAAATCATGTTTAATCTAAGTTCCATACTGTCACGTGAATTTGGATTTTATGTATTTTATATAGAAGCGAATTCCCCCTTCCTGCTAAAGTTATCATGATTTTGTAACGAAAAAAATGTCATAGAATCCAAAATCTTGTCAGGTCGAGCTTTTGAATGTTCCATTTCGAAATTGTCAAAAAATTAAATTTAATGTAAAAAAAGAAGCTGCTACAATCTTCAAAAATGACGTTGACGTCGATTTCAATAACGTCATAAGAACTGCGCTTTGTTTTGCAAGGAATGGATCGGTAACGTTTGCTACCTTTATAACTAACTTTGATATGGATATTGAAGGCAACGATTGACAAACAGCTAACAAAATTCATTTAGTACTTACAACAGTCAGGTACATAACCTTTAAAAGTTAAAAAATATATAACTTGAAGCAGTTATAAATTTTTGCGACTATAGCAAAAGTAACCTGTTTAAGTTAAAGTGTCTTTTTTCACCTTCTATTCTGAAGTTATAGCAATTTTTATGGACAGGTAGGTAATTTTCCCTGAAAGATCTCTTACATAACTTTATGATTAAGCAATAAAATTCTGTACGCATCGTCTAGAAATTGGTACGCAAGGCCCTTGAAGATCAGGAAATTAACTACTTTTTAACTTAAAACAGTTATTGTTTTGGAGATTGCAAATTTGACCTTGGCCTAAATAATTTCAGACATAACCTAAATAAGTTATTTTTAACAGCCTCACTTTGAAATTAGTGGTAAATAGAATAGTTTTAACTGCTTCAAGTTACATTTTTATTAACTTTTAAAGGTTATGTACCTGACTGTACAATGGTTTTTGACTTGAATGACTCACTGAAAATAAATTTACATATGAACTTAACCCAGTGGTATGACTGGCGCATAATAAAATGCATTGTAACTCAATAAGAAATTGTATCTTTGTATAGTGTTTGGTATCACTGTAAAAGCAAAATGTAGTGCTTTCAATACATGCCAAGCCTATGTCCCCAGCATGCTGCTAAACAAAGTTATGTGGCGAGATTCAGAACTTTCTGAACACCCCTCGTATATTCCAATAACTACATGTCACAATTAACTGCAATTTTCAGGGATGTTGCCTGACACACTCAAAAAGAACATACAGAAAAATGAATGATATCGATAGACTATATGCAACACAAACGAGGAATACATAAGATGTCCCTGAATTTACAATCTACGTGACCTCCAAGCTATCATTATAACAGTATTTCAGGGTACATTTTGGTACTTTTAATTCAGATTAAATGTCAATGATATACTTCAAGAAATATTTATTTTGAAAGCTCAAAATGTTTACATTCATCAAGAAACGACACTTAGAACATAACTTGAGGGATTCATTTAAGCGTTCAGCTGCACCTAGCGTTTCATACACAGTACTGAAAACTTCATAAAATGCATTGAATGACTATATATTTGTTTTGCTATGTATCTTTGAATTTTTGCTATGTATCTAATATCTTTATCTGTGGCTGGAAAATTATAGGCACCGACTTACGATAAATGACATTGTTTATGTAGGAATTATTGGGACTTTGAAATAGGTGATCCACAAGTTATGCCAGTATAGTGAGGTTATTCCTTTTTCTAAGCAGATTGTAAAGATAGTTTTGAAGAAACAAAATATATTTTTCTACAGCGATATGACAAAAAGTATACGTTTTGAATGGTACCTCAATAAGGTAAATGTCTTTTTTGGTTTTCGAAATATAATACCAGTGACAGAAGTTTTTGGATGATCCTCGTACTGTGGACAGGGTTTAGACTTTATTCTAGATCATCGTTTTTATTAATTTTGGACCCTTTCTGATACTAATCAGTCTTTGAATCGACTGCCTTATTAAAATTTAGAAATTACAGTATGCTTATCCCTGGCTTTCGTCGCCAGATATTGTCAGGGTCACTGCGGAGGCTTGAATATCCGAAACTTCTAAGTATGGCCCATGTTTCTTCTTTGAATGTGTTGTCTGCTCTTGAAGGAACTCTTTAAAAATTTAATTTTCTTTGTATTAGACGTCCTTATATTGAATATAGGCCCAGGTATACTTTTTTTTGTTCGGTTGCTTGTGGTTAATTTCAATATTGCAATTTTGTCTCCAGTCGCCATGAACCATCAATCAAAAGAAAGGGCGAAACATATGGCCTCAAAAAGGCATCAGCTAGCATTTAATTTGAAACTGTTGTTGGGTTTAAGGGGTTTTATGTCTTAGTTTCCCCCATTTAATTGTTTTCCTCCGGAGAGCGCCTAAGTAGTCATACTTTGGTGACGCGGTGTTAATAAGTAACCATTTGTCTGAGTGCATACGTGCGAGTACTTGTGTTGTGAAGCACAGGAAGGGCCCTTCTTTAGCACAACACTTGGCGTGTCCGCGGAATAAACGAGAAAAAATATACCTAAATTAGGTAATCAGGAAGTCAGACAAAGAATGATCGGATACACAACGCTTTATCAGCTTTGAACCAAGAAATATTTTTTCCCTACTCGTGAATTATCGCTGGTTAACACATGTTGTTGGAGGGCATATCATGAAATATTAATTCACGGCGGCAAAGTCGAAGTGAACTCCTTTTCGTTATCGCTGGTTAACACATGTTGGAGCGCAAATCATAGAATATTAGTTCACGACGGCGTAGCCGAAGTGAATATTCGTATCTGGCCGGTAACACATGTTTTCACCAGCGACAATTCACGTATTAGGAAAAATATTTTGCTTCTAACATAATACAGAATGAAAATGCAAATACATTACACCGTTTTCTAAAGGACATATTTTGAGGCGGAAGCAAATGTATAATTTCGACGTCACCAAGGCGCGATATTAGCAACGTGAATTATCATAAATTATTCACACGACGCCGCTTCCAATGCTTTTGATGGGGACAACGTAAATGTCAAGTTAGAATTAACGTTGATTCAACCTCATGACGTCGAATCACTGTCAATTTGATGTTGATTCAACATTATGTGCCTGCAGGGGCATAAAAACATGGCACGGCTATTATTGTCCAAGAAAGATTACATGTCAATCGCCGTAGCTTTCAATTTTGTACGAGAATTTTTGTATTATTAATTTGTCTCTTCTTGAACTAGTATATCCGTGAATAAAGTTTTATTGCTCAAAATGATCATTTACGTGTTTGATAATGCCAAACAGTATTAGCTTATATACTAAGCAAAATGAAATGCTGCATTGCAATTTTCTTTAAATGTATGAACACACCTTCCTATCTCCCAGCCTCTTTATTCAAGGAAGACAATTTTCGAGACATCCCGTTCGCTTTCCCAATATACGAAACCCTACCAAAGGAATTTGGTACACTAGAGGGACAGCTTGTGTTTCTTTCAGAATCGAGTTCATTTGAAACGTGGTAGGAAGAAAGCAGCAGGGCTGTTCTCCAGAAACTGTATACATCAACTGTATTGGCAGTGGGCGAACAGCTCACAATTCCCGAGGAAGACGTTTGAGCCCGACACGCACAGCGAGATCTTCTCTCTCTCTCCTTCTCTCTCTCTGTTTTAGTTCTCGTATCGATATTTCTCTCGCACCTTAGAGGAAAGTATCCATGACCGCAGTACTAAGCACCGTGGGTTCTATGATTACTTATTCTTGTTTTTGTATACCAAACCCTGTGAATTCTACTTGATATTCTATCAAGATACCCTTCCATACAGAATTTACTCTTTTAAGACATATAAGTATCCAATTTACTGAAACTCTTAACAGTATTAAACCAGTACATTCTAAATTTTTCAACAAGGAAAGACTGTAATATAAAGACAGCTGATGGATCATCAGACCCAGTGCCAACCAGCCTACAAATTTTGTCGTAGAAAGAAAACCAGGTAGATACCCCATTATTGTGAAGACTTTTACTAACGGAGAACGCTTCTTGAAGTAAAGGATTTGGCGATTCCATATTAAGATGATGCCAATATTTGAAAGCGTGTATTACACAAGAAAAGGTCACTGGAAAACGACCAAGTTCTCCCTTAACCGCAAGATTAACAGCCCGTTTATCACCCCCCCCCCCCCCAGTATAAATTTATAAAATTTAACATGTACTTTCTCAATAGCTATATTATCTAAATATTTTGCAAATCCATCCTCTGAACTAAAAACCACCAGCAGTCAAATCTCTGAAGCATAACACAAAATCGGTTTTATCATTTGGTCGAACAATTTCATACCTAATCGTGGTTTTATATTGCCAGTGCAAACGTATCGTTTCAAAGAGAAGTGCGCCTTTATTCCACGTGTAGACAATTGGTCAACGGCGTATGACCAAGTATCACACGCACTGAATACCAGTCCTAAATATTTGTAATTTGTAACATTTTCTATCATTTTCTCCAGATAAAAGAAACTTGTTTTACAACAATGACCATTGCCACTAAATTTCAGGATTTTTTTGCGGTGTTAACGTCCATTCTCCATCTTTGACACTATTGACTTGATTTGTCAATAAGTCCTTATAATCCTGCCCCCGAGCGAGATACTAAGACAAGATCGTCCGCATACGTCAAACAGTTAGCATACGATGTATCTAACAAAGGCGCATCAGTATCAAAACCGAGATAACTTTGTAAGTCAGAAACAAGTTCAAAAAGTGCAGGACTAACAGCATCCCCCTGACGAACCCCGACATTACTTGTAAAGAATTGCGAGCGGTGGGAGCTACTCACTCTTAAACAAATTTCATTATTTGCAAACATTGATTTTAGGATGTTGAAGTATAGACCATCGATATTCATCATAAGAAGTTTATACAATTATGCTTGTCTCCAGACACTGTAGTATGCTTTTTTTGAAGTCTACAAAACAAACATACAACGGCGCTAAAAGTTTCTTAACGTATTTATCAATATGTGTTGTCAGTATAAACATATGATCAACTGTTCTACAACCTTTCTTGGATCCTATTTGTACGTTACCAATTAACCGATTATCTTTTGCAAACAATTCTAGCCTATTTGTTAATATCATACTGAATACCTTTCCGAGTGTACTGTTTACAGCGATATCTCTGTAGTTAGAGGGGTCATTCCGAGAAACTGACTAAAAAAGGGGCACAATGAAGCTCTTTTTCCAATTATGAGGATAGACTCCCTTCCTAAATATAGAATGGAATAGTTTTTCATATACAGATAGAATCTGACCAACTGATGCCTTAATCATTTCTGCTGAAATTCTGTCTATACCAACAGCCTTGCCAGATTTTAGTTTTGATATACATGTCTTTATTTCATCTTTTGTTATTCGGTAATCCAGATTCGTAATAGATCTAGCTGTAGACATTTTGCAAATGAAAGATTCCAATTCTGAACAGTTTTCCATATTTTTGTTATATAAAAGTTTACTAAAATGGTTAATCTACTCTTGTGCTGAAATACAGTCACTATAATTGGAAGAACATGACTCAAGCTCTTTTAATGCTGCTACTTATTTCCAATACTGTTTTGGGTTATTTTCTTCTAAGTTATTCAACTGATCCAAAATATTTTGTCGAAATACCCTTTTCTTAACCTTTACCATTTTTCTTAATTCCTTCTTCTTACTAAAAAACAACATCCGTTTTTCGTGTGTTACTTTAGACCTGCACAGCTTTCTACACCAATTTAAAAGCTCTCTCCTTAACACATAACAGTCTCTGTCAAACCATTTTGAACATATTTTCCTTTCCTTTAAAGCTAGTTTTGCAGCAGTATTCAAAATGGTCTCAACTTTTGAAAGCATTTCATCTACGCCCATGTCGGTCTCATTCGCTTGCAAAACTGAATTTATTTGATTAGCTATATCATCAGATACTAATGCCGACTTGTAGATTAATTTTGATTGACCATCCCATCTGAAATTTGGTTTAAACAAGAGCTGTCGCCTGACAGCATAGCTCGCCTGAATTGGTGCTTGCTCATCACACAGCCGCTATGGTGGTGTGGACTGCTATGCATAAAACTTCATGCAAGCATGTCCATAATGAAAACACATTTATAAACAAAGCTATCTCAGAAATATGTCTTAAAATAAAATTGAAATAAAAAAAATGAAATGAAACTTCAAAGTCCATGAGCTTGAGGTAAAAAAACAGACGGGTAGGGGGGAGGGGGGAGGGGGCGGGTAATTGGGAATGCTATGCATAAAACTTCATGCAAGCATGTCCATAATGAAAACACATTTATGAACAAAAGCTATCTCAGAAATACATGTAAGTCTTAAAATAGAATTAAAATAAAAAAAATGAAATGAAATTTCAAAGTCCATGAGCTTGAGGTAAAAAAACTGACGGGTAGGGGGAGGGGGGGGGGGGGAGGGGGGCTAGGATGTATCAAAACCCTGAACCATTATCTAACATCAGTCCAAGTATTAGTATCAACTGAGTCCATCATCGTGGCACTGTGAAATTATGTCTTCATAAATATAAAACTTTAACCAAAATCTTTAAGACAAAATTCTAAGTCGATGACCTTGACTTCAAGGTCATCCAGTAGGGTAAGTATAAGGTGTTTTGTGAAAACTCAAAAAAGAGTCTAACATCAGTTCAAGTATAAACTAAATCTCTGCAAAGCATTATGAATCAGTTTGCAATTACAAAACTTTAAAAAAGACAAAAATTTCCTAAGTCCCTGACCTTGACTCAAGATCACTGAGCGGGGTTGGGGGAGTACTCTGTAGATCTAACTACAGTGCAAATATAAAAAGAATTCATCTATGGGTTCAGCAGATATGTGTCTTTAAAAAACTTTAACTAAAACATCCAATCAATAAAAAGACAATATTCTAAGTCCATGACCTTGATATCAAGGTCACAGAGGGGGGTGGGGGTAGTACCTTTGAAAACTTTAGACCAATATCTAACTTTAGTGTAAGTATCAAAGGAATCCATCCATGGGTTAAGGAGATATTGGGCTTTATAAAACTTCAACCAAAACATCCAGTCCAAAAAAAACTACAAATTTTCTAAGTCCATGACCTTGACATCAAGGTCACGGAGTGGGGTGGGGGTGGTACCCTGTTAAACCTTAGACCAATATCTAACTACAGTGCAAGTATCAAAAGAATCCATCCATGGGTTAAGGAGATATAGGTCTTTGAAAAACTTTAACCAAAACATCCAATCCGAACGCGGACGCGGACGCGGACGCTGACGCGGACGCGGACGCCGACGCCGACGCGGACGCCGACGCCGTGCTCTTCCTGAACTTTCGTTCAGGCGAGCTAAAAATGTACATCGTTTTTTAAGTCTGTGGCATCATAAGAACATTTAATACCAAAAGAAATCAGACAATGGTCAGATTTATGCCCTATGGAAGCGTCCTAGTGACAGGTTAAAAAAATATTTATCTCATACGTAGGAGATAGGAAGTCCTACGTAGGACTTAGTAACTCCTACATAGGACTTACTAACTCCTAGGTAGGACTTAGTAACTCCTACGTAGGACTTAATAACTCCTACGTAGCACTTACTAACTCCTACGTAGGAATTACTAACTCCTACGTAGGACTTAATAACTCCTACGTATGACTTACTAACTCCTACGTAGGACTTACTAACTCCTGCGTAGGACTTACTCACTCCTACGTAGGACTTACTAACTCCTACGAAGGACTTACTAACTACTACGTAGGAGTTAATAAGTCCTACGTAGGACTTAGTAACGCCTACGTAGGACTTAGTAACTCCTACGTAGGACTTACTAACTCCTACGTAGGACTTAGTAACTCTTACGTAGGACTTAGTAACTCCTACGTAGGACTTAGTAACTCCTACGTAGGATTTACTTACTCCTACGTAGGAGTTAATAAGTCCTACCTAGGACTTAGTAACTCCTACGTAGGACTTAGTAGCTCCTACGTAGGACTTAGTAACTCCTACGTAGGACTTACTAACTCCTACGTAGGACTTAGTAACTCCTACGTAGGACTTACTAACTCCTACGTAGGACTTAGTAACTCCTACGTAGGACTTATTAACTCCTACGTAGGACTTACTAACTCCTACGTATGAGATCATAAGTCCTACGTAGGACTTAGTAAGTCCTACGTAGGAGTTACTATCTCCTGCGTAGGACTTACCTGTTTCATGAGTAAGAGATATTTAACTTGTATTTTATGTGTATCTGTGCTCAAATTACTGCCGCTTCAAATAATGTTATTTATATAACAAAATTCATAAATTCGAAACGTATTATTAATTAATCTTAATCTCAATTACGGGAAAACTGTATTATGGTTATCTGCATTCTAATGCAACTTTATCTTTTGGATAATGCTTTTAAATATCTGATAAAATGAAGTCACAATTACATTGTTACATATTGCAACAGTCTTATTTTCTATCAAGCGAGAATAAAAAAGCTACATTTTCTAATCTTCATAAAGCATCTTCTCAATAGCGAGATTACCGATGCATGATGAATAGATTAAGAAATACTTGATCAAATCGCTTTCATGTAACAGCGTAAATTTATCCAGCTTTGTATCAATACAAACAGCTTTATTTTTATATATTGTGAAAAGTAAATATTTGATCCGTGGATTATGCAGCCCTCTAACGAATATTTCTTGTCTTGTCTGACATCAATAATACAAATCATAAAAACGATTGGGCCGCGACACAAAAAAACTAACAAAGTGGTTGTGCGCCCAGTGCAGACTCAGATCAGCCAGGGCATCCGTTCAGCCTGATCAGAGACTTCGCTGTCCGCATGGAGATAGCTTAGAGCCTTAGCTACCCTTAATGCGCTTAGTGAAGGTTCTGATCAGACTGGGTGATGCCAAGGCGCATCTGAGTCTGCGCTATTTGCACAACCGCTTGTTGGTTTTCTCGTGTCGCAGCTCAAATTATTAACGTTATTATGACGTTGTTAAAGACTGGCCACACGTTCTAGAGTAACAGGTTTTGAAGCAGATAAATTATAGTAAAGAAAAAAGATAGACAATGATCAGGAATTAATACAATCAAATCCTACTTCTGCCCTAAAAACCAATAGGGATACACACACACACACACACACACACACACACACACACACACACACACACACACACACACACACACACACACACACACACACACGGATGTGTCAAACAACGTTCAAACAACGTCATATCGACGTCGATGCAAAGTGATTATGTTGCAAACATGTTTAAACGACGTATTTTCAACCTTATACGCCTGCTGAGTACATACTGTAGAAGTTTCTGGCTTTCTTATGACTATTTCTTTCTGTTATATTATCTCCTACGTAGGACTTACTAAGTCCTACGTATGACTTACTAAGTCCTACTTAGGAGATAGTAAGTCCTACGTAGGAGTTAGTAAGTCCTACGTAGGACTTATTATCTCCTACGTAGGAGTTACTAAGTCCTACGTAGGAGTTAGTAAGTCCTACGTAGGACTTATTATCTCCTACGTAGGCGTTAGTAAGTCCTATGTAGGAGTAACTAAGTCCTACGTAGGTGTTAGAAAGTCCTACGTAGGACTTAGTAAGTCCTACGTAGGAGTTAGTAAGTCCTACGTAGGAGATAGTAAGTCCTACGTAGGACTTACTAAGCCCTACGTAGGGGTTAGTAAGTCCTACGTAGGTGTTAATAAGTCCTACGTAGGACTTATTATCTCCTACGTAGGAGTTAGTAAGTCCTACGTAGGAGTTAATATGTCCTACGTAGGGGTTAGTAAGTCCTACGTAGGAGTTACTAAGTCCTACGTAGGACTTCCTATCTCCTACGTATTAGATGAATATTTTTTTAACCTGTCACTAGGACGCTTCCATAATGCCCTACTAATTCATCGACTTTGAAAAATTCTATTTTAATCCATAAATCTTTATGAGCTATACCATAATCTACAGTCGAGTAGTCGAGCAACCATTCCACTTGTAGCAAGCTAATTTTCCATTCAGATCCCCTGATGTTCAACCATTCAGCATTCTCAGTTGGTATTCCTGACATAAACCTAATAAATTTTTACCATACTCATTCACGGTTGTATCTTCGCTACGACGTACTGGTAAGTGCTCTCGTTCTTCACTAATATGTGTATCTGGTACCGGGGTGAGTTTATCGTCATCATTTTAAATGAAATCAGACATAGTGGATACCCTACTATAAAAGTCTCCCAAAAGCAGTACTCTACCCTTTAGACTAAATTTTGAAATATCTTTCTCGAGAAATTCATATGCGGTATATTCACCTTCTTTCATACTAGAGTTAACAGGGGAAATATGCAATGCTCATATGTGGTAAAACAAAATAAAAACATAAATAAAAGTTTTCTTGTCCAGAACCAATAGGCCAATGACCTTGAATCTTGGTATGCAGCATTGAGTACGCAAGTACTACCAAGATTGTGCAAAATATGAACTTGGGTTGACCCTGACTTTGTTACGGAAAGGTAAAATTGGCTTCCTGGTGCTTTTATATGGGAAAATGCTAAAACATAAGATTTTTGGAAACTGTTGAAGATTTTGGCCTAAAAATTGGTATATACAGTCATCTTAATGAGTACATGAAAATTTGTGAGTAAAACAGGGCAAGGTCATTCTTTGACCTCGGACCCAGGTCTATTATATTTCCACAATTTCAAACATCTCCACAGAAGCCACTGGTTTAATTGTAACCTGATATCACATAGAGCCTCCAAAGGTCGAGGAAACAAAAATTGTTCGAATAGTCTGGGTCACATAAGCAACATGGCCACCATGCCCATATATGGTTAAAAGCTTTAAAACCTTCGTCTCTAGAACCATTTGATCGATGGCTTTGAAACGTGTTGTGTAGCATCAGAAACTCGGGTGCTATTAAGTTTGTTCAAATGATGACCTTGGGTGACATTGACCTATTTTACGACAAGGTCAAATATGGGGAAATGGTAAAACATAAGATTTAATGGATTTTTTTTTGAAGATTTTGGCCTAAAGTTGGTATATACCGTCATCTTAATGAGAACATGAAGATTTATGAGTACAAGAGGCCAAGGTCATTTTTGTTAAAGGTCATTTTTTTACCTCTCACCCAGGACTCTCATGTATTGACAATTTCAATCATCTCCTCAATAGCCACTGAGCCAATTGCTGCAAAATTTCATATATAGCCTCCAGGGGCTGAGGGAAGGAAAATTTGTTTAAACGGTCCTGGTCACATGACCATCATGGCCGTGATGCCAATATATGGCAAAAACATCTTCTCTAGAGTCCCTTAACTGATGGCCTTGAAAGTTGGTAAGAAGCATTCAGCACTCAAATACTACAAGTTTATTCAATGATGACCTTGTCTTCACTTTGACCTAATTCTACGGCATGGATCAAGTTTGGGAAAATGCTTATTAATTAGAGTTCATGGAAAGTTTTCGCATTTTCGCCTAAAATTGGTATATTCAATTGTCTTGATGAGTGCACGAAGATTAATGAGTATAAGAGGTCAAGGCCATTCTTTGATCTTTTACCCAAGACTCTCATATTTGACAGTTTCAAACACCTCCTCAAAAGAGACACGGCCAGTTGTAACCAAAATCATATACAGCCTCCAGGGACTGAGCCAATGAAAATTTGGTCAAACGGCCCAGGTCACATGATAACATGATTGCCATGGCAATATATGGTTAAAACCTTTAAACATGTACTGCTCCAGAACCAATCGACCGATGGCCTTGAAACTTAGTATGTATCATTGGGTACTCAAGTAATACCAATATTGTTCTAATGATAACCTTGGACTGACCTTGACCTTTTTACGGCATGGTCAAATATGAGAAAATGCTAGAACACAAGATTTCACGAAAAATTCTAAAGATTTTGGCCCAAGATTGTTAAAATGATGACCTTGGGTTGACCTTGATATTCTTTATGACAAGGTCAAATTCGCTTTCTGATGCTTTTATATGGTAAAATGGTTATATATACGTAAGAGTTCGTGGAACTTGTTGAAACATTTGGTGCAGAAGGTAATAAATACGGTCAAATAAATGATTATTGGACAGATGAACATTTCAGCAATGGAGGTCAAGGTCATTATTTGACCTTTAACCAATGTCTCCCATATTTTGACAGTAGTCAGGTTTGTTCAAAAGATGAGCCTAGTTTGCTCAAATTTTACTCAGACGAGTGATTCAGGGCCTCATGTCCCTCTTTTTTTTTTATTGAATAATTACAGATAAAAACGTTTTTTCTCAGCCTTGTAGAGGACCTTGCCATCCGTATCTCGGGTACAGCGTATGGAATACGGAGCTAATCTGCACTTGTGCTATTTTAAGCCTTTTCCTGATTCAAAGCTGGTACCCACTTGCTGTTAAGTTTAAAGGGAGATATCTGCAGTTGTTGGTCCGTAAAATTACATATATTTATAGTAAACTGTTGAATAAATAAATGAATAATAAATAAATAAATATAGTCAACTCTCGATATCTCATAGTTGAAGTTCATCCTAAACTACTGATATCTCAAAGTAATTTTTCTGGTCCCAGTGAGTTGAGCGTTAACCTGCTGTCCTAGCAGTCCTGGGTTCGATTCCCGCTGCAGGTGGATTTTTTCAACCGTAAGCGAGGTTCTTTTAATGTTATCCTCCCTTTGTCCTCATATGGCTGAAATACACTTAATCGCAAGGCATCCATCCATCTGTTTCAAACTACATGACTTCATGTTCAAACGGGTTTCGGCAACAATCAACAAATTGTAGAAGACAAAATGAGAAGCAGTAGACAAAACAAATAAAGAACAAATTTATTAATTACAACGATGAACCAGCACAGACACACTATACCAGGATGGCCAGGAATAATTTCACTGTGGGTGAGAGAGGCGGGTATGCATAAACTGGATACTGCAATATGTTATTTTCACATTCACGAGAACCATGTGAATGCTGGTGTACAATAAGCATTTATGAGCCCTATATAGTTTGGCGTAGCATCGACGTGGAAATGGCGCTTTTTTAACACTGTGCGCTACTGGAAGCAAGCTTTTAAAATCTTTTTTTTTTTTAATATTTAAATTTTCGAAGCTTCTTATTTTGATTAGTATACGAGTATTAAAATTTGTTGTTCAGTTTCACAACTTTGAAACGGCATTATTATCACAGATTGTCTGTACAACAACCCACCAGGCGCACAGCGTTGAATCAACATTGCTTCAACGTTATGACGCTACCTCAACGTTTTGGGCTATTGCCAATCTTAGCATAGCTCGGCCAATTCCGTGAATCACGGAACTGGCCGAGCGGTGTTCCGATTGGGCCTATCGCATGTTGATTCAGCACTGTTTGCCAAGATAGGCTGAATAACCCAGCAGGCATACAACGTTGTTTCACACACAACGTCACAACGTTGACTAAACATTGAATCAACGTAGAGTCGACGTCATGACGTTGACTAATCGCTGATTCAATGTTGATTTTAATATGTCGTTTGTTCGTAGGAATTGCGTTTCGGCACCTATCTTCAATAACACATATCTTTTGCTTCAGATATTACTGCAAAAATCCGTCTGGATATTATGATTGTTTTATTTTCTGTCGTTTTTTTTAAAGGAATGAAATTGAAGGTCAAAGCCTGAAAAGGTCTGGCACGCAGCTGTTGGTATATATAAGTTTACAAGCGGCTTTAAACGACAAACCTAAAACCACAATCCGAATGTTAATAACGGATAGATCAGCCATTTTAATCTATGGAATCAATACAATAAAATGATATTCTGATTGATCCAAGTGCTTGTGATATCAGATCTAAACTGCGACACGACAAAACCAACAAAGTGGCATGTGCGCCCAGGGAAGACTTAGATCAGCCTGGGCATCCGCCTAGTGTGATCAGAGTCTTCGATGTCGGCATGGAGGTAGTTCAGACCCTTAGCTACCCTTTAAGCGCACACCGAAGACTATGATTAGGCTGGGCGGATGCCAAGGATGATTTGAGTCTTCTCATGACGTATATTCCACTTTGTTGGTTTTCTTGTCTCGCTTTTGACTTTCATAGAGCATAGCTGGGCATTATTCTTAGCTGATTGACTAACAAAGAGAAAATAGAATACCCTATAACAAAAATGGTGAAGGAATAAATACGAAGAAAGTTATTTTTAAAACGTGAAAATTTTGCAAGCCGAGACACATATAACAAAGCTTACAACATTGTGCAATCCTGGAACTGGAGGAAAAATGCACAGACTCGGTGCCAGGAGCTGTATATTATGGATTCGCTTTCTTGAGCCTTATGGGTAACATCATTGTGAAAACTGGATAAAAACTGTGCAAACACTGAAGAAGCAGATTACTTTAGTCAAATCTAAGTTTTATCAGCTTACATCAATGTAAGGAACATTGAGAGCCGCGCGACACGACAAAACGAAAAGAGTGGCGTGAGCCCACCGAAGACTCAGTTCAGCCTCGACAGATGCCCAGTCTGATCAGAGTAAAGGGTAGCTGAAGATTTAAGTAAATTTATACCAAAGTAAATGCTATAGTTGCTTTTATCTGAGCGTGTATTTACCTCATAAGTGATGGATTAGAAGTTGGTTTTAGTATTATTCTTGAATGAAAGCCAATATACCTTGGAATAAATGATTTTTTTTATACTTTTATCTAAGCGTGTTTTTATTTACCTCAGACACAGGGTTAGCTCTCCGTAACAGTAACGTTGATTTCAGTGTTGATAAAACGCTTTGTGCCTTATTCGGGGTTCCACACCTGTATCGGGAATGTAACGGTACCTATAACATTTTGTAAAAAAATTAAAGCAAAAGCAAATGGAAGATGTTTGTTGGAGTTGGGTCTAGTACTTCAGCGTCCATATGCTGATCTGAGTCTGCTCTGTATACGCATACTGTTTTGAAATGGTGGCAAACTGTGAAAGATTAAATACTAAGCAATTAAATACAAAAAGGCGAAAACAATCAACAATGGTCAATATTAAGCCTGTCCTGCCGGTGTCACTATTAGTGCTGTACTATGTTATTTCGCTAATGAGTTTTATATTGTGTGTTGTATTATTCGTGGCGATCAAACGTACGAAAAGGACACCATATGCAACAAAACTGCTCTCGATGGGGTTACTTTTGTACGATTGCCTTTTCCTTATCTCAGCTTGTGTTGGCAAGTTGTTTACTTATGAGGATAGTTACTATGTGCAGCATTTAAGCAGAGGATTCCAGATCGCAGCACAAATTATTGTAATAAGCATGGGACTTGAACGGCTGTTTGTTCTGAATTGGCCTTACGTTTATCTTAGAGTGGTATCCAGTCGAGTGATTAGAAGTGTTTGCATGGTGATATTTCTTGTTAGTTTTCTGCAGTATGCTGCCATACGAGGTCTTGTTTGTTATTGTTTAAACAGCCTGGTTTATTGTGGAAAGACGATGTCAGTCTATTTTATCTCACTATGTTGTGTTTTTCTGGTGACTTCTTTGGTTTCATACCGCAAGATTTACAGAATTGTCCGACAAAAGGAGTCCGACGAAGGCCACAGACTCTCCTTTCTGCAGTATAAAGGCACACTGACATCATTTGGCTATCTGATTAACGCAACAGTAACACAGCTAGCTCATCTTGGAATATCAATTTTCTTTACCAGAAGAACGCTTACACAGCCTAATGCAAATGGACTGGTGATAGTCTTAATTGATTCAGCGTTCGTAGTAAATTGCATTATAGACCCCTTAATTTACGTTATGATTTTTAAGGCCACACGCCTTGAAATTTGGAAAATGCTGGCTTGCATTTTCCCGTCTGCAAGAGTGAGGATAGAAGCAATGCGTGTTGACATTTACAACATAAGAGTAGCTCAAAGCAGCAGCGCCCAATCCGATCGGGTGAATGGATTGATTTCCGGAGGAAATAACTCCAACCTTGGCTACAGCGCCTCCCTGCTCTTGCCAGGAGACGGCAATGACAGTTCTTAAAGGTCTGGGACCGTATTCAGAAAGCCACTTAAGTCGTTGCTATGCGGTTGCTAAGGCTAAATATCTATAAAGGAGTTTCCCTACAACTATGAAATTTGGTCTAGAGGAAGAGTCTTTGTAAGACTGTTCCTCCAGAGCAAATTTCATAGTTGTAGGGAATCTCCTTCAAAGAAATTTAGCCTTAGCAACAACAAAGCAACCACTTAAGACGTTTTATGAATAAGGCCCCTGGGTCTACCACCACATTTCTGCCTTTTTCAAAGTGATAAAACATTTGTGCTTTCTGTTTGCTTCACTGGACGACATAGCCCTTTCAAAATTTGGTGTATTTTTTATAGTTACAGTTTGATAATCACGAGGCATTGTGGCGGAGCCACAAGAACAGAAATTAACTTACCGAGTGATTGACTTTCTATAACTGGCTTGTAGCATGACGTCTTTTGTGTTTGAATAAGAAACAAGAAAAATCTTTAAAAAAAGATAATCTTCGCAGATTAAATGGAAGTGTGTTTTGTAATATGTCTCTTGTTGAAGAGTTGACAATAACATTCCTGAATATGACTCGCGTGACTTTTGTAGGTAGGCACCCACAACCGTAATTTTGACACTGGGTAGCGACAATGACCTCTCTCAAAATTGGGCGGTCTAACTTGAAATTAAAAACAGATTAAATAAAAAATAAAACCGGGAACGTTGAAAGGGGAAAAAAAGAGTAAAGGCCAGGATTCGAACCCCGGCCGCCAGCATGGCAGCCTGAGCCACCGATTCTCACAACCAAATCGAGTTTTAAGTGTATATTATCTATCTATCTATTTATACTGCAATTAGTATTAAACCGAAAGTAGAAATCAAAAGTAGAAAAAAAAAAGAAAATAAAAGTTTTGAATATCTGTGTCTGTCTTCGATAATTACAAACAATAAAAACATTTTGAATTAATATATGAAAGAGTGCCAGTAGTCACAGAGCATGCGACGGGAGAAAACGAAGATTAACTTTTCATTGACCTTTGATAGTATTGGCTACATTTTGACATTACGGGTTATTTGACCAATGAAATCTTGTGAAATGTGGAACAATATCTAAATTATACTCGTCTGCGACGAGAAAAAAATGGGCAGGTACATACCATCACTTTGGCAAGTCAAAAAGTGACTTATGGCCACATGCCAATTCTGTCTCTGTTTGGCCATTATAGAATTAGGAAGTGAACAAATTTAAAATACTAGGTTAGAGAAAATATTAACACTGAAACTAAACAGAAAAATATTAAATGAGCCGCTACACGAATAAACCAACAACGTGGTTGTGCACCCAGCGCAGACTCAGATCAGCCTGGGCATCCGCCCAGTCTGATCAGAGTCTTCGTTATACGAATGGAGGTAGCTGAGACCCTTAGCTACCATTTAAGCGCGTAGTAAAGAATCAGACTTGGTGGATGCCCAGCCTGATCTGAGTCTGAGCTGAGCGCACAACCACTTTTTTCTCGTGTCGCGGCTCTATTATCACGATAGTCTAAATATTCTGCTTGCAATTGATTCAGTTTTTATTGGAAGTCTATTTTTCTCCTTGTACATTGGAATATAAAGTCAATTTTTCATATGACTTGTGTTTGCAAGCCCTGATATTGATTTTTGTCAAACTTGTTTCACGCCGAAAGTCTACAAAAGAATTGAAAGTTAATATTGACATCCTTAATTATGACATGCAAAAAATAGGGGTGTCCTTCAGTATCAGGTATGACCATCTGAGTCTTTCCATGTATTTGAATCAATATTATAACTTCAATGTTTTAGGTAGTGGCAGAAACTTCAGAGCGTGCACTTATTTGATTTAATCGCCAACTCAAAACAAAATTATACATGCGTTTAAAGCCATGACACCAGCGTTTAAAGCCATGACACCATTCGTTACACTTTCTTGAGAATCAGTGATCTATTCTCATTGGGGCATTTGTCTATAAAAGGTCCGAACGCTCTCCCTGTGGTCTAGGCATCTAAACACAATCCACCATGAACAGTAGTTCTACCTTCACGAGTGATGATTAGGTGTCGGAGAACACTGTAAAAACCCGAAGATTTTACGGCAGAATAACTGGCAACCAGCTGCCAGTCCATTTCCCGTTATTCTTACGGGTGTTTGCCTGTAAGACATTTTCGGAAACCGCGATATGGTAGTATTAAGCTAACTGGCCGCACTCGAAAATAGCCTTATAGTGTTGAAGGGCTATATGACTAAAACAGCACCTGCTATAATCAATCCTGATGTGCGTGATGGTCCCTGCAATTTTTACAGGCGCCCGTAAAAAAACGGGAAATGGACTGGCAGCTGGTTCCAGTTATTCTACCATAAAAATCTACGAACATTTTACAGCGTACATTGTCTGATATTACTCATTGTCTCGTACATTGTCTCTTATTACCGGCTAGAGACCAGTGGCGGCTTCGTGCCAGTGGCAGCCATGTTCGATTAGCGCGCGCAGTTTCATATTTATTGATTTATTGCTTAATAGATTATAGAAATTTGTAAAACGCTTATAAAAAAAAATGTTGAAAAAAAATCGCGTATAAGGGGTCAAATGATAAACAACTTCCCCAAGGTACCCTCATAGGAACATCACATTTGACCCATACATAGTAGGTTCACTTGGTGCACTCACTCTGTAAAATAAGGACAAAGACCACAGTCTTAGATCAGAAAATTAAAGGAAATTGCGTGTTAGTGACCTTTTCCGAGGACCTGTAACAAGCACATGCTACAGTTTATTGCAAAAACTAAATCGAAATAAAAGTAACAGTTATCTCCCAGTATATTTTAATTGAATATAGGCTAAATGCCTCCGTAAGGTTTCAGGGTAGGAAAGTGTTGCAAAAATGGAAAAAATGGCAGTAACTGGTCGCGCGCAAGTATTGGCAAAAAGTAACTGAAAGGAACATTTTTGGATTTAGAAAAAAACTCTCCACAGAAAAGATTTCCTAGTTTTCTTTCTCCTTCCTGTGTACACTAAGGCGTGGCAGCTAATAGGGTATTTCGCGATGAAGATACTCGTACGTTTGACAAAACAATAACGTTCATGATATCAGAAGTAGGCCACTTTGGTTGTCAACTAAAAGAAACAACAAATATATTTTTTTCAACACTTTTATGAGAAAGTTAAGTTTTATTTCATACAGCTGGCCAGTCATGACCATGTGCAATGAAATTCTTGCAGAGATATCTAAAGGTAAAATGATTCCAAGAACATATGAATCGCATCACAAGAAAATCAACAAAGTGGTTGTGCGCCCAGCTCAGACACAGATCAGCCTGGGCATCCGCCCAGTCTGATCAGAGTCTTCCCTGTCCGCATGGAGGTACCTTAGACCCTTAGCTTCCCTTTAAGCGCTTAGCCAAGAGTATGCTCAGACTGGGTGGATGCCCAGGCCGATCCGAGTCTGCGCTGGCGCACAACCACTTTGTTGGTTTTCAAGTGTCGTGGCTCATATATCTGCGGGAAAAGGTCTTCACGAGTTCACACCATTTTGGAAGGGTTTCGTAACCCAGTGAATAAAAAAGGAAAACCACAAAGTTGTCTCCCTTTTGAAAACAAAAGGGAAATGAGGTTCTGTATCGCTCCTAGGTAGCGTAAGTTCAACAACAAATACTTTAAATACAAGCAAATATAAAAAAGTTGTTTATGAGCCGTGTCACGAGAAATTCAACAGAGTAGCATGTGCGCCAAGAAACGACTCAGATCAGCATGGGCATTCGTCCAATCTGACCAGACTCTTCGCTGCTTGCTCTAAAGGTAGCAAAGGTTCTAAGCTAGCTCCATACAGACAGCTGAGACTCTGATCAGACTGGGCATATGCTAAGGCTGAACTGAGTCTTCGCTGGGCGCACATGCAAATTTGTTGGTTTTGTCGTGTCGCGGTTCACATGTATTATACGGTGGGGTATTAAAAAGTTGTCAGCCTGTCATATTTCTCAGTTTCATACGTTAACTGTTCTGTGTGTTGTAGCATATGTAGTTTTAGCAAGTAATCTGCTTGCTATACCATATAACTGATCCGCAACACGAGAAAACTAGCAATGTGGTTGTGCGCCCAGTGCAGATTCACATCAGCCTAGGCATCCACCTAGTCTGATCAGAATCTTTGCTCAGCGCTCAAAGAGTAGCCGAGGGTCTAAGCTACCTCCATGCGGACAGCAAAGACTCGGATCAGGCTGGGCGGATGCCCAGGCTGATATGAGTCTGCACTGGGCGCACAATCACTTTGTTGTTTTACTCGTGTCGCGGCTCAATTATACTAATGACATTCGCGTTTTGCAATTAACCACAAGGTGTACCTTCAAAATAGATAATGCAGAGTACAGAGCGAGCGATTATTGAGTTGTTGTTTTAACTTGGAGGGAGAAAGTGGGCAGCGCATTTAGGAGTGCATGTGTGTAGCCTACGGCAAGGCTTCGCCTCATATGCTACTGTCTCTCAAACGCTTCGTGAACGGTTCGTGAATTCAATTCTGGTAAGGAGGACTTGAAAGGCGACCCCCGTTCAGGTCGACCAGTAACAGTCACCTCCAGATAAAACATTGAAAAAAGTCCATGAATGAGTCATGGAAAACATTTGAATTTCTACTGCTGTCACAGCAATTGAAACAGGCTTGTCACAAAGATCGGTGGAGACAATGCTGCATGAATATTGGCACAAAAAGGGGCCGTATTCATAAAGCCACTTAAGTCGTTGCTGTGCTGTTGCTAAGGCTAAATATCTATAAAGGAGATTCCCTACAACTATGAAATTCGGTCTGGAGGAACAGTCTTTGTAAGACTGATCCTCCAGAGCAAATTTCATAGTTGTAGGGAATCTCCTTCAAAGAAATTTAGCCTTAGCAACAGCATAGCAACCACTTAAGTCGTTTTATGAATACGGCCTAAGGTTTGTTCAATGTAACTGAAACTTGTGTAGATTCCTAAGGATACACACAATACACATTGTGTGTTGCAAATAAAACTGACGGTGATCAGCCTTAAAGTCTCCATAAAGTCTCCATAGTCCTATCAGTGATAAAAACGTCGAAACTAAAATCGTTGTAAAAAGCGGTTCAATCCTCACGTTTGGTAATAAAATATGGGTTGATGTGCATATGTTGAGTCATTTAATTGGCAAAAAGTAGAGAAAACAAGTTTTCGAAAAATAACAAATCGCTCTACGAAATACAAGTTCCTGATCTGGTTTCCCATCTACCAATGCTATATAAACATAGGCGGGATAGTGATTGGGACTCCACGCCTGTACATTGTATTTTTACCATTTTATTTAACTTAATGAAATCGAAAGTAGGTCATTTTAGTTGCCAACTAAAATGACCCAAATAAATTTTCAAAAACCTTTTTACGTGAAACTCAAGGGTGTTTTATTTGTTTAAAACTGGCTAATCCCGGTCATTTACAATGACGCAACTATAGTGAGAAGCCTGAGGCAATACCTCACGATAAATTTTTTCATGCTAATAGAGCAATTGGGCCTTTAAAGCTGGCTAATCACGGTCATTTACAATGACGCAAGTTTAGTGAGAAGCCTGAGGCAATACCTGACGATAAAATTTTTCATGCTAATAGAGCAATTGGGCTTTTAAAGCAGGCTAATCACGGTCATTTACAATGACGCAACTATAGTGAGAAGCCTGAGGCAATACCTCACGATAAAGTTTTCATGCTAATAGAGCAATTGGGCCTTTAAAGCTGGCTAATCACGGTCATTTAAAATGACGCAACCTTAGTGAGAAGCCTGATGCAATACCTGACGATAAAATTTTTCATGCTAATAGAGCAATTGGGCCTTTAAAGCTGGCTAATCACGGTCATTTACAATGACGCAACCTTAGTGAGAAGCCTGAGGCAATACCTGACTATAAATTTTTCATGCTAATAGAGCAATTGGGCTTTTAAAGCAGGCTAATCACGGTCATTTACAATGACGCAACCTTAGTGAGAAGCCTGAGGCAATACCTCACGATAAATTTTTCATGCTAATAGAGCAATTGGGCCTTTAAAGCTGGCTAATCACGGTCATTTAAAATGACGCAACCTTAGTGAGAAGCCTGAGGCAATACCTGACGATAAAATTTTTCATGCTAATAGAGCAATTGGGCCTTTAAAGCTGGCTAATCACGGTCATTTACAGTGACGCAACTATAGTGAGAAGCCTGATGTAATACCTCACGATAATTTTTTTATGCTGATAGAGCAATGGGGCATTTAACGGATGCGCTAGCTGATCTGACCTTTATTGTTCATCTTAGCTCTAACTTTGCATATAATGATTAATGATGAAAACGTAAATCTATATCTTCTTACATGTAAGTTTAAATTACAGACAATGGATACATCGCCATGTTTTCTCCGTCAGGTTTGTTCAAAAGGATACAGATTAAAAAAAAAAAGAACCTTTCTCTTTGCTTCCACGAAGAAACGCTCCAAAAACATGCCAAATCAGACTTAACAGCTTATACATGTTACTTAACATTGCATAGATCATTTACTTAAAGATTCAACATTGCATAGATGATTTATCTCACGATTCATACGTGGAAACTGACAGTTCGAACTCCAAACGTCATAGTATATAGATCTTACCACATACTGTCGCCCAAAGATAATTTGTTTCCCGCGCAAATAGTCTAGCATGCCCATTTAAGGATAACAGGTAAAACAGGTAGTGAGTAGCCCCAGGTTTGGCAATACTTTCATGCGTATATTTCTTAATATTCTATTATTGAAATAGTTCGTACGTGGTCGAGTGGGTTAATGGCAGCGGTAGGAAATTGTTTTGACAGAAAGCAGTTTAGTGCGAGTTCGAAACTCAGGCAGGGACAATTTTTTTTCAAAGACTTTTTTTCTCAAGAGTTCTTACTTCCTTCGTATTTAATATTGTTTCGCTGCTATCTAAAATCTCAACATCAATTGCAAAAAAAAAATACGATTACCCAGCAGCCACATCATGTTGAATTAATATTGAACTAACGTTGAATCAACGTTGCATCGACGTTGAAACAGCATTGAGTCGACATCGTTTCAACGTCGTGTGCCTAGTGAGTAGGTATTTAGCACCTAGAGAAAATAATAACCTCATAAACTTATAGAATATTTTTTTTGAATCATTTTGAATAATTAAGATAATTTCTTGTCTCCATTTCTGCAGAAATTGATGATGTTGCCATTATGACGATCTAATTGAAAGTGAAATGACAGCATGCTTTTTTTGTAAAACGATTTTGTAACTCACCTAAGGATCCCCGAGATATTTCAGCTTCATGTATAGCATGCAAACCTCATTGGGAAAAAAAACAAGAATATCAAACAAGCACAAAAAATCATACATATCTGATTCGAACCTACGACCGTAGACAAATCAAGCTAGATGTTGGTAATCTGGTCCACTGAGCTACTCTGATTCGTGATTTATTCTGTGGCATTTTAACCATTATAATACGGCCAGGTGTCCTAACTTACTACAGGTAAATACCTGTCACCCCTTTCAGTGGTGCGTGCTATGTTTACCCCAATGTTTGTCAATAACACATTATCGTTGAGCCACTGTAGTTCATACTTCATAATTCTTATTTCTAATTTTATTATTCAGACTTCATAGTTCATACGTCACACTTTAAAGTTAACATTTCACAAACATAAAGGGCAAAGTCGGATAACTTCGGACAGCTGGTAAATTCAGACATACCATTGCAAACAGTAAAAGCCAAGAAACATGAGCCGTCTCATCATCAGTCAAGATTTTCACTGTTTGCCCAGTTATTTTTCTTCTAATCCCAAATAACTTACATATAAAGGAAACAATATCACTTTCCAAAGTTACCTGCTGTCCGAAGGTACCCGACTCTACCTAAATTTCTTGATGTCTGTAGTGTGAGTGTTGAAACTGCAAACTAGCCTCAGTGCGTTCCAAGGCTTACATTCGAAGGAAAGAATGATTTACGCTATCGCAGATATAGAGGATCTCGTACGAGTGGTCATTTCATATAAAATTTATGAAACGAGCCTTAAGCGAGTGTCATAAATTTCATATGAAATAAGCACGAGTGTATGAATCTGTTTTTCATGTGTCCCTTTAAAATGGGATTTTAACCTTTTTAACTTAGCATTATTTCAATAAGAAAACGCATTGTTGACATGGACGTTGTCAATGACGTTACGTGTACGCACCAAAGTGTTATTACACGTGTGGTCATACAATTTTTATGACACGACCTTATTCACCGAATAAAAGCGACATCATATGATGCAATGGATAGTGTTAACATGAACAATCTATTCCATCTTCTCTTTCCTTATCTATTTTTCCCTTCTACCATTATCTGAGATATTGTCAATCCTTTATCTTCAGACTCTAAGCTTGAAAACGTTGTCAAACTACACTCTTTCCCACTTTAGACAATTTCTGGTTTCAAAAGTGCAAGTTACAGGAAATGATGTCATAAATATAAATAAACGTCATTATGGCGTAACTGCTTGTATAAGTTTACTCTATAATGAGCCTTCCTCAAGCAAAAATGTAGATCAATCATTTTGCTACGATACAACATTATGTAGAAATTTTCATCGTAAATAAAGAAGCTAGATCAACTTAACCCTTCGGCCACTGAGAGTGCCTTTTTCTAAGGCGTAAGGTCCATGGAAATGTCATTATCGGCGAACAAATTCATCACACAATGGTATCATTTAGTAAACAACATTGAAAAAGCAGTGTATCTTCTTCAAACTTTACATGAAAATGATGTCGTTGCTGTGCTCGATTCGTGCGAAAATTGAGTTTGGACTCTTAGAATAACATAAATGAGCCACATCATATGATTTCCAACAATGTTGCACTGGTAACGAGCAAAAGCTCTGACCAGACTGCACATAACAGTCTGATGAGAGCCTTTGCTTTCACATCAGCCAGCTATGGAACTGACCCAAGCCATAGAACCAACAGTAAGGTCGTTGATTACCCTGCATAAATACGCAGGATGATCTGAATATCACATGACAAAATTGCCATATTGTTGGAAATGACATGATGTACATGTAGCTCAAATGTACTTTACATCACATTATAAAATAAATAGTGTCTATATTCATACTGACACCGCTATGAATACTATAAAATGCAGTGTCAGTATGACAGTTAAGTTCATCTATTTTTATCTGAATTCTACTTTCCTAAATGTCAGAATATCCCTCATTATTTTTTTCTAAGCATTTAATTGTCAAAACATTTTAGAAAACTATGAGAAAAGTATTATAGACATTTCCACGTCAATTAATAGAAACATCTATTTCGAGTATACAGTAGAAAATTGATCAGAGTAAGTAACGTTTTGACGTTTGTCGCTTAATATAGTTTTTTTCTTTCAGATGATTTTTTTTCATTCATACTTTACGCAATCACCCTATATTTTTATTTGTATTTGTTATTCTACGAAATCTGCTCTCTATTTTCGACGTAATTTTGTATCGTGTCGCCACGCTCGTTTTGGGGGTAATGTCTGCTTCAATAGTTGAAGGGTTCAAACTTTTATAGCGTCAAAAGAGATACAGGTGCCAGCATTTAACGTTTTTAAGTCATAAATGCTGTTCTTCACCATCGAACTTACTGGACTTACTGGACGTCAACGTCGACCAAGTCTTCATGACTTATACTGACGCGTGTTGATGTTTGTTTTCCTTCAGTTTCTTGGTTGGTCAGGTAGCAGGCGGCATTGAATTTGTAGGGATGATTTTGCCAATATTTGTTCAGACGACTCTTAAAAGCATTCAGGGAGGGTGCCATCGCGACCGAATGTGGTAACATATTCCAGTTATCAACAACCCGATTTGTAAAACAGTTCTTTCTAACATTGAGTCTAGCTCTGGGTTTGAATACCTTCAAATCATGACCTCGAGTACGCGTATCTGTTGCCATCGTAAACAATTTCTCTTTGTTGACTTTATCAATGTCATGCATGATTTTATACATTTGCGTTAGATCTGCTCTGTCTCGTCGATAGTCCAGAGTAGGTAGGCCTAGCACTCTTAATCTTTCACTATATGTTAAACCTTGCAAAGATTTTACCAGCCGTGTTCCTCTCCGCTGCACATTTTCAATAGCTATTTTATCTTTCTTGTACAGGGGTGACCAGATTGGTGATGAATATTCTAAATGTGGCCGTACCAGCGATTTATAAAGATTTAGAAACATTTCTCTATCCAGAAAGCTGAATGTCCTATAAATAATTCCAAGATTTCGATTGGCTGTTACAACTTTACTGTTAATGTGTTCCCTGAATTTCAGATGGCTATCCACTATTACTCCAAGGTCCTTTTCAGACTTAACACACTCAATGTTGGCCTATCGGAACCAGAATTTTATGGTGACTTAGTATACAAATTCAAAAAGATTAAGGGTAGGACTGATTTTTCTGATCAATTCCGAAAAATAATAATACGTCACAAACGTATTGGCTATAATTTAAATGTTATGCGACAGTCTGCATGCTTAGTGATTAACCCAATCACGGTTGATAGCTTTGCTGCACTCTTTAATTGCACACCGGGGGATCGGTCGTCAGACTCTATGATGGCCCCGACCTAAAGCTATATATTTTAGTTGGTTGGGACCGGAGCCTTTTTGTCTGTTGCTTGGTCCACCGGGGCTCAACTGGTGACCTTCTTTTGCTTCAGATTTCCAGTGGGGTTGTTTGGCAGGACAGGGATCTCCACCTGTCAGACGGCCCGTTGTATCTGTTGAGTCCTCGTCTTTGCTTCTTCATGGTGTTGAAATTTGATTTATGTGTTTACCGTGATGATTCATTGACGAGTTAGAGGGTTATCATGCGAACCGAACAACCAACTAAATGTTTTGTACCACTTCAGAAACTGAGGGTGAGGTTGGGCCTGTAAAATCGATTTAAGCCCCCCAGTAATTCATTACTGACCGTTCCAAGGCGGTAGTTCTGTTGTGGTTCTTTGTTGCCTGTTTTTGGTGTCAGAGTTTCTGTGATGTTTTACCTTATGTATGTTATTATTATTTTTGGTTCGGTTTGGGTTGCTGAGTGGCCACCTTTTGGGAACAAGCTGCTCACTCGGTTGGCCATATGTTCTCTGTATCTTGATTATTTGTAATCTTAGTTGTTTCCAACTATGGTTTGAGGGCTGGATTTGGATTTTGATTGTTTCAGTTCCTGGTCTTTGCATACTTTTTACTTTTATCATTACCTGATGACATTTCGTATCTGTTGTTTGTTTCATAATTACCGATGTGAAGATGGTGACATTTCAAGGTATTGTACAACATTTTCCAGTCAGAAGCCCAAGTTTCTGCTCTAGTGAGCTTATTCTGCAGAGCCAATACTTTTTGGTTGTTTTCAACTGAAGAATACAGTTTGGCATCGTCAGCGAATAATTTCACAAGGCCAGCTTCAGCGTTGGGGAAGTCATTTATGAAAACCAGAAATAATATGGGTCCCAGTACACTGCCCTGAGGTATACCACTAGTTATATCTTTCCATTCTGATGTTGATCCATTAACAATGACCCTCTGTTTTCTGTCTGTCAAAAATTCTTTCACCCAATTTAGAATTTTCCCTTTGATACCATAGCGTTCCATTTTCATTAAAAGCCTTTGATGGGGCACTTTATCGAAGGCCTTACAAAAGTTCAAATAGATGACATCAACGTCATGACCTTCGTCTATGGCTTCTGTAATGTCTTCCATGAACTCCAAAAGTTGGGTTACACATGATCGTCCAGACCGAAATCCATGTTGGGCATCTGTAAATAAGTCATATTGATATTTTTCGGGTACCAGCGGGTACAACGCATCATTTTGGGTTGTCAGTGAAAATGATATTTTAGAACTTTTCTGTGTCTTGGAAAATTTATAGGACTTAGATGGATTATTAGAGGATTATCGGGGTAACTAACTTTCAACACTTTGATGGATTTTTGCTTCTAAATTGTCTAAATCCAGTGTTATGCATATGTGGGTGTTTTGATCAACGGGTGAATGGGCGTCGCCATTATATACTATATTATTATGGACAAATAATTGGTTCCCTGCTTCAAATTCAATAGACTTAAACGGGGCACGCATGAATATTTTTTATGTATACTGCACAAAATAAGTGATGGCAGATATGGATTCTGAAAGTGAGTCTAAAAGGAAGAGAAGTGAACTGAGCAGTATAAGTGAATTAGACACTAGCAGCAATAGCCCAAAGATTGATACGAAGCCAAAAAAGAAAAAAAGCAAAAGCGTGAGTGGAAAGAAACAAACAGAACACAACACAGCTGAAGGGAAAAGCCTCGAGGCTGATACCCCACTAGAGATGAACAGACAATTATCGGAGATAAACAAGAAACTCTCGAATGTAATCACAAAAGATGACGGGTTTTTGAGAGAATTGATTAGAGAAATGTTCCAACAAATGAAAGATGAGTTTCTAAAATCGGTCTCGCACAGAATTGATATACTAGAGGGGAAATTATTTGAAAAGGAAGAAGAGAATGATAGATTAAGAAAAGATATAGCTGGGCTCAACAAAGAAATCAATGATCAAAAGTCTGAGAACATGAAACTGCTGGAGCAATTAGAAAGGAATAGCGTAGCAGCCGATGAAAGAATAAATGACCTGGAACAGTATGGAAGGAGAAACAATATACGAATAAATGGGGTACCTGAGGTTGGAGAAGAAAGTCCGGAAAGAACATCTAAAGTTGTTATAGAAACGCTCAACAGGTACATAGAAAATTTCGATCTCAAGAGAGAAGAAATAGATATTGCTCACAGACTGGGCAAAAAGAGAGAAGGAAATCACAGACAAATAATTGTGAAATTCCAATCAAGAATGAAGAGAGATACTGTTCTTAGTAACAGGAAAGTCTTTAAAGGCACCAATATCTTTGTGAATGAAGATCTAACTAGGATAAATCAACAGGTGTTGGCGTGCGTGCGCAAAAAGATGACAGATGAGGTAGAAAGAGCTTGGACCAGGAACGGTCGTGTGTTTTATAAAACAAAAACTGATACTGTTCTAGAAGTTAAATACAAAGAGTTTCAGCACTGGATAGACTTGCCATGGCCTCAATAAAGTGACATTTATGATAATTATACTGATATTTAAACTAAATAGTTTCATATAAACATTTTCAGCACTGACTAAACTTAGCATGCCGTCAATAGAGAGACATTTCAGATATGTATTATACCTCTTTTATGCTCGAACAAAGATTTTCTCTTTGTGTTTATTTATAAGATTTTCCTCCCTAAATGAGAAATGAGAACATTTTACTTGAGAACGGTAGTGACCTTACTTTTCAAAACCAGTATGCGGCAATGCGTAAAACACAATTGTGATACTTATTAGGGCCATGTCACGCAAACAGGGGCTTGACCTGTCTGCGAGCAACGGTCAGTGAATTCAGGAAGCTTTTAATTCGCTCGGTCCCTTTTTGCGCCCAGAGATCTCTTGGGATCCATGCATGGTGAATGCGAGCAGATTTTCTGATCAAACTTGGCAGATACAAAATGATATGGGCGTCTTATGTTCGCATACGCAACAGGCACCTTTTTGCATGTCGCGGCTCATTTACTGCAGTGGCGCATACTGGTATTATATACCTGTTGATTAATGCTTATGCTGAACGTGCTGCATGCTCAAAATGGATTGAACAGATCTAGACTGAGCTATTAGTGACTTTTTGTGAACAAAATGTTTGCATCGCACTTATCTTTTCAGAAGGATCTGCTTGACAAAACAAAGTCATTTTGATATTTTGCTTATACAAATCGAAAACCTGACCTTTTTATTCCCCGGGCAGAGTGAGGAAGAAGTTACGTATTATATGTATTAGTATACACAGCTAGTTTTGTTATAGTCAATGGTTCTAGTATGATCTACGACGATTAGTCCCTATTCAAAATAGGAGCCCAGGGGGGCTACATAGGTGAAGCTGATCTAGCGGTCCTGGGTTGGAGCCCTGCTGGGGCGGTTTTTTAAGCGTAACAGGGGCCCTTCGCACACAGCTTTTCATTACCACCAATTAATCGTCCTGATATGACTGAAATACTGTTGAAAAGGACATAAAATCGCAACATTCATCAATCTTTTCCCTGTTAGAAATGTTTTTGAAGTAATGTCTGGTTCTGCACAGTATATGTGCCTCGTCCTGATCTACACTGGGTGTGCAAAAGTATTCATCCTTAAAACTGGAATGACTAGCACGATGAGTTGTCTTGCATGAATGCTCGGCGAGACCAGTCAAATATGTCTTCCGCAGTGATTCTAAAAATTGGGACACGTAAAATAATTTTCGTAATTGTCCTAAAAATGGAAGCTTGATTTTAACGTGCAAGAGTGCGTCTAGAGGATGCGAATGGAGCGGCAATTAGTGTAGACCCTGATCAGACTGATCCTTCGGAATCAGTCTGATCTGGGTCTGCACTGTTTGCTTGGACCCATTCATCGTAATATTTGGAGGTTTTGAGGCAGTCATGTGTTTAGATCAGCTGTCCAGTTTCATTAGCGGCTCCACATTTTAAGTTTTAAGTTCCCCGAGACCAAAGGATTGCGTGTGCGACGCGATATGAGGATGCTCTGATCAGAATGGGCGGATGCGCAGGCTGATCATAGCCTTCCCTGGTCGCACATGCGGAAAAAAAATTCTTTCTGTGTGACATAGAACAGAAGAGAAGTCGGATTAGAAGGTATACATACACAGTGCTCCAGAAGGGAGGGGGTGATTGGGTCTCGCAGAGACGATTCTACTGAGGGGTCATAGCTTGTGCTTTAGTTAGAGAAAAGAGTTATTCCAGAATTATTCTTAAACCCACCTTATCTGGAGATTTGCATAATTATGTAGTAAGGTATGATCACGGCGAGGGGTTGTCACATAACGAGGTCTCGGGGATGCTTACAACAGAAAAATTATTGCCAATATATTGCACCAATTTCAGTTTGCTTGTTTTTCTTTTCCATTATGTTACTAGAATCGTTTCTCTGGAATCCACGGCGTGTGGAATGATTCCCACCATGTTTATACCTAATGTATTCGGACATAGACGGATTCGTGAAGTGAATAGTGCCGGTTCACTTTAAGGAGCAGTCTTTTACACGCTCCATGTCAGTCCGAACATCGGACTGGCATGGAGCGTGTGGAACTTTGTTCTAGGGGTTGGGAGATGACAGAAGTTGGTCGGATCTGTTTACGTTAAAAGATGATTTTGGTGGCTACTATATCGGTGGCTCAAATAAAACGTTATTGTTATGAAGTAAAGGCGAAATTCTATTGAGTGCGCAATAAAATGAAGTTGCTTCCCAGCGGGCACATGGCGTCGGAGTGACGTCGTGTTGACGTCGATGCGACGTCATTACGTCGCATCGACGTCAACACGACGCCGTTTCGACGTTGTGTGTCAGCTGGGTTTGCTGAGCGCAAAATCTTAATCGTTCCTGTATGAAGTCCTCATTATCACTCTATTTAGTAATGTATGTTTTAGAACAAGGAAAAAGCTCTGTTCTTTTATGTACATGTATATAGGTATTTATGTTTATATATACCATTCTCTGTTTTCTGTTTACACTTCATGACACTACATGCTTCAGAATCAGAGAAAATATGCCTAATATGTATGGGATACCTGCATGCATGCGTGCATGTGAGTGTCTGTACGGACGGGTGCGTGCGTGCGTGGCTTGGCACATTTATGGGGGTGTATGCTCAAAACTGTAAGTATAGGGGGAACCCCGGTAGCTCAGGGGGTTAAATGCTGGCCTGCCGAACTAGTGGCTCGGCTTTTACTTTCGGTGTAAGAGGAAACCTTTTCAACTGTAAATTTGGTTCCGCTTCATTTATACTTTCGCTACCACCCCACATCGTTCTGCTACGACTGAAATACCGTCAAAAAGGACGTAAAGTCATCCACCCGTCCGTCCATCCATTTACGTAGGTATGTATGCATGCAAAATTACGGAAATCATTGTATGGCTAGCTCAACCCAAAACTATAGTTAAAACACAATATGCTTTTCACATTTATACTGATATCTCTTATGATGATTTGTTCCCTTTTCTCTCTTTGTTTGCTGCCTTCCAAATGTCTAACCGCATGTACAATATTTTTCAAAACCTACAATGCCCCCAAAAATATGCTCTTATAATGTTAGGGGTTTGGGCAATAAGAACAAACGAGAACAGGTATTCGCATGGGTAAAAGATAAGAACTTTTCAATATGTTTATTACAAGAAACTCATTCGGGAGAGGGGACTCATGATCTGTGGCAAAGGGAATGGGGAAACGAAGCTTTCTTTAGCGGGAAAACAACTAACAGTGAAGGTATAGGTATCCTGATAAATTCGAATTTTAGTTGTACTGTTCAAAACTATCATGAAATAATAATTGGGAGGATTCAAGCACTTGAATTAATAATAGAGGGAAAAGAAATAACTATTTTAAATATTTATGGTCCAAATACAGATGATGCGACATTCTTTGAAACTCTCGAGGACTATTTAAGCGAAAACGAGGAAAAAAGTTTTATTTTAGGTGGTGATTTTAACACAGTTTTAGACGTAAACTTAGACAAGAAAAATGGTAAACTTGATGCTCATAAAGCCTGTAGAATTAAGATAAATAGTCTAACGGAAAAACTAGCCCTTGTAGACATATGGAGACATAAACACCCAGATTTGAAGCAGTATACATGGCATTCTTCCCAAAGACCACCGATTTTCTGTAGACTTGATAATTTCTTTTGTCCGATAATCTTTTAAACATTATCGTGCGTAGCGAGCATATAAGCAGCTATAAATCAGATCATAGTATTGTATCTTTAGAACTAGACTTTGTTAATATTGACAGAGGTCCGGGTTATTTCAAACTTAACAATAGTTTAATTCTTGACACTGAATATCAGCAAATTATTAAGACAAATATACAATATTTAGTAGAGTTAAATAATACGGCGAACCCAAACACTCTATGGGAACTTATTAAAGGCACAATTCGTAATGAAACAATTCGATATGCATCAATTAAAAAGAAGGAACAGAATAAATGCGAGCAGAATATCTTAACTGATATAAAGAATATAGAAGAACAATTAAGCAGCACTGATAACATACAATTAGCTGAAACATTAAAAACAAGGCTAGATGAAAAGAAAAAATCGTTAGATATATTAAACGAACAGAAATTAAAAGGCATAATATTAAGATCTAAAGCACAAATAGTTGAACAAAGCGAAAAAATAGTAAATATTTTGCAAGTTTAGAAAAGAAAAGAGCAGAAGCAAAACTTATAACACGACTAAATATAAACGGAAATATTATCACAGATCAATCAGATATTCTGAAAGAAGGAAAATCTTTTTATGAAAAACTGTATTCAAAAACAGATCAAGGCACTTCTTCATATAATTTCTTTGACAATTCCATTGGTAAATTAAACGAAATTGATAAATTAAAGAGTGAAGGATTAATCACAATAGATGAATGCGCTAAAGCTCTACAGGAAATGAAAAATAAAAAAAGTCCAGGATCTGATGGTATAACCACAGAATTTTACAAAATCTTTTGGAATGATATAAAGCAGTTTTACGTAAACTCTATTAATTATTCATGTGAAAATGGACAATTAACTGAGCTTCAAAAGCAAAGTATTATTACCCTTATTCCTAAATCAGGCAAAGATACGACTGATCTAAAAAACTGGCGACCAATAAGTTTACTAAATGTAGACTATAAAATAGCAACCAAGGTTATTGCAAACAGAATAAAAGAAGTACTGGTTAGCATAATTGGTGGTACTCAAACTGGTTTTATGAAAGGAAGATATATCGGCGAAAATATAAGAATTCTCTTTGAATTATTGGATTATACAGACGAACATGATATACCTGGGATGATTTTCTTTTCCGACTTTGAAAAGGCTTTCGATAGCGTAGACCACAATTACATGTACTTATTCCAATGCTTAAAACATTTTAATTTTAGTGATAGTTGTATAAATTGGATAAAACTATTCTATAATGGTGCAAATAGCTGTCTTTCAAATAATGGTAATCTTTCCGATTTCTTTCCTATACAACGTGGTGTAAGACAAGGCTGTCCCCTCTCCCCATATCTGTTCATAATATGTATCGAACTTTTGTCATACCAGGTCACTAACAACAAAGATATAAAAGGCATCCATTTAGCAGGGCATGAAATAAAAGATTTACTATTTGCAGACGATGCATCATTCATTTTAGACGGATCAAAAAAGTCCTTTGAAACGTTAATAGATATTATGGATAATTTTAGCAATATCTCGGGTTTAAAGCTTAATGCAAAAAAAATGTCAAATACTTCGAATTGGTTCATTAAAAATGACAAACATAATATACCAAAAACATAGGAAGTTTCTTTGGAGTTCAACGGAAGCAAATTCTCTGGGAATGGTCTTTAAGACTAATAAAGATAATATCTTTGCTGCAAATTTAGAACCGAAAATAAAAGAATTCGAAACTTGTTTAAAACAGTGGCAGCACAGAAAACTAACATTAATGGGTAAAATAGTAGTCGTTAAAAATCTAGCACTCCCAAAGCTTATATACCCCCTTACTACACTTCGAAACCCTTCGGATGATACAATAAAACGAATCGAAAAGCTAATGTTTAATTTCGTTTGGGACGGTAAACCCAAAAAAATAAAACGCAACACTTTAAAACAAAATTATGAAAATGGAGGTTTGAAAATGATTGACTTAGAACAATTTATTTGGTCACTCAAAGTAAGTTGGATAAAACGTATAACAGATCCAAAACATGATACTTTATTTAAGCAAATTTATATTAATCAATTAAAGGATTTTTGTGGTAAACTTTACTTTGAATGCAATTTTTCAGAGGAAGACATACTGAAAACTTTTAAAGAAAATAGCTTCTTCAGAGATGTTTTGATTGTGTGGTGTAAGCTTAATAAAAAAGACGTAATTTTGAGTTATTGTAATGAAATAATATGGAACAATTCACACATAAGAGCTGGTGGATGTACACTTCTGTTTAAAAAATGGTATCAGCTTGGAATAAAATTTTTAAAAGATATATATGATCGTGAGAAGAAAACATTTTACTCATTCCAGAATTTGAAGGAAAAATATAAACTACCTGAAAATGACTTTTTAAAATATATTACGTTAATTAGTAGCATACCAATCGATTGGAAGACCAATATGAAATTTGAAAATATGAACATTCCACGTACACCAACAATCTTTGACCAAATGTTAACAGTCAAACAAACAAACAAATTCATCTATAATATGTTCCTCCACAAGATAAACATAGAAGACAAGAAATCTGAAACAAAGTGGAATAATTATTTTTCAAGTGATAATTTAAACTGGAAAATTATTTACGTTACGCCAATAAAATCACTTATGGATATAAAAATTCGAAACTTCCAATATAAATTTCTACACAAAATTATACCGACAAACCAGTTTTTAGCTAAATGTAACATAGTAAGTTCATCGCTCTGCGATTTTTGCACTATGGAAATAGAAACGACAGATCATCTTTTTTTGGGAGTGCATACATGTACAAAGCTTTTGGATGCAGTTATCTTCTCTCTTACAGGACAATAATGTAAATATTGAACTAAACTTGAAAAAGATAGCTTTCGGTGAATGCCGGTTAATAACTAAACTAGATACACAAGTTAAGAATTTCATTATATTTGTAGCAAAATATTTTATTTTCGCAAATAAGTATTCAAAAACGATACCGTCTTTGCAAGCTTTTAAATCATATATATACCAGAAAATCCAAATAGAGAAGGAAATAGCCTTTAAAAACGACAAAATTGCCCACTTCGAAAATAAATGGAAACACACTCAGCATATATTTATTTAATACTACACCAATCTTACAATCTTATCAATTGGAAGGCGGCAGACAACTCACGATTTTTCTTAAAAGGCAAACTCTCTCATTCTTTTTTTTTCTCTCTCTTTTTCTCTTTCTCTCTCTCTCTCTCTCTCTCTCTCTCTCTCTGGTACCTGGACTCACTTTTCTGCTTCTTTGCCTCTTCTTCTCTCTCTCTCTCATATATTTAGTGTTACTGTATCACACTGTATAGCAAAATGCCTTGATAGCACATACCATACTTGTAAAACTTAGAAAAGATTAGTATTGTACATATACTGAATTCTGATGCTGCTTGCTTGTTCAACATAAATTTATGTATAATCTTGTGTGTATATATATATATATATGTACTGTGTATTTGTTGTGCTATGTGATTCAGTAATAAAATTATCTAACAAAAAAATAAGTCATTATTGGTCATGTGCTCAACTATTCAACTTTTCAAGTAATTTCCCTGGCACTGATGTTAGGCTAATAGGCCTGTAGTTTTCAGCTTTTTCCTATCTCCCTTTTTAAATATGGCTGTAACATTAGCTTTCTTCCATATGTCTGGTATTACTCCCTCATCTATTGACTTTTGAAAGATAATTGTAAAAGGTTTTTTCAATTCATTTGCTGCTTCTTTTATTAATTTAGGATGTAAATTGTCTGGGCCTTGTGATTTGGACGGTTTCAGTTGGTTTATAACTTTGAGTACCTGATCTTCAGAAATGTTGATGTTGTCCAATTCTGTTGTAAATGGTTGGTAATCAAAATTAGGTAACGGTCCATCTCCCTCTGTTTCAAAAACACTTGCGAAGAAATTATTTAACACATCGGCAGTCTCTTGGTCAGATTGGCATATGTCTCCAGATGGTTTTAATAGTTTCCCTACACATGATTTAGTTTTTGTCTTACAACGGACATAACTCCAGAAGAGCTTACTTTCTAGTTTGATTCTTGTAGCTAGATCCTTCTCAAATGAATATTTTGATCTTCTCAATTCTTTTGTAACTCTATTTCTTGCAGCTTTATAGAGTTCATAGTTCCCATCAGTCTTACAGTGCTGATACTCCAGCCACCTTGTGTGTTTCCTCTTTATGGCTTCATTGCAAGTTCTTGTTATAAATGGGTTGGTCCTAACTCTAGCGGTGTCCACCTTATTCGCCGGTATATACCTTTCTAATACCTTTCTTCTTAAGAAGAATGTATGTACCAAATAACAAAGAGATACAAAACACTGTTGATTTAATGTTCTGAAAACAAACTCCGACAGGGAATACGCAAGGTATGGTACAAAACGTTAATTGTTTTAATAGAAACACCCCATATTACGTTAGATGGCGCATTAGTATAAAACGAATACAAATTATTCCTCAAAACAAATAATACCATCGACAGTGCAATATTTTAGAGTACAATTCAGTCAAGTGCCATCAAAATCCAAGGTATTTCGATTTTTTACACATGACGACGCCAATAGTATCGAATTACGTTAAGTCATAGAAACCGCCTTAGGATCTGGTTTCACTGAATATACTTTTACATACAGAACGACACGGGTACACAAAATAACAATGTGGAAACCTGTGCAGTCGACAAAGACGGTAGTGTACGAAGTGGCTTTCATTTGAGAATTACGTCAGAACAGAATGGATGTCAAAAGCACCTACTGCAAGCTCAGTCGGCCCTTGCATACTAGTGTCCAAACTGGCATGATGCTCCGAGACTAAAACTTACACAACACTATTGCTAGATTCGACCATCTATAAATCTAAAGAGTAACTACACTTCAGGAACTGACTGAATCAGATCCCAAACCCTATCCCCAACATCAAAGGGAAAGATTGACAAAGACATCCCAACAAACAATAAATTACATGTGATAAGCCGAGTCAGCAGCTCTTTCCCAAATAGGTGGGAACTCAGCTATCTTTACTGAACTAAATAATTTAGACCAACAAAATGGTTACAACAGACTAAGCAAATTATACGAAAAGCATTTAACAACTTTTTTTACCTATTTTTCTATTTTTATTATAGAATGGTTAAAATGAGAACACAATAAATTAAACAGCACCGAACATAAAACAAATGCAACCGCAACGAAAGTTCCGCCTTGGGACGGTCAGTAATAACTACTGGGGGAGGGGGGGGGGGGGTTAAACCGGTTTTACTTAACCCAAACCTTCACCCTCATCCTCCGCCGCGGTGCACACACTAAGTTGGTAGTTCGGTTCGTATGGAGGTCCCCTAACTCATCAGAGACTCATCACGGTCAACAATTAATATCAAGAAAAGAGATGAAGCAAGTATGAGGACTCGACAGCCAAAACGTGTTGAGACACCTGGAGATCCCTGGGGCGTCAGCAACACCACTGGAACACTGGAGCAAAAGAAGACCACCAGTTGAACCCCGGTGGGCCAGGAAACAGACAAACCAACTAATATATAGCTTTATGTAGGGGCTATCATAGAGTCTGAACCCCGACCCACCGGTGTGCAATTAAAGAGGACAGCAAAGTTGTTAACCGTGATTGGGTTAATCACTAAGCATGCAGACTGTCGCATTACATCTATGTGATAGCCAATGCGCTTAAATCGCAAGATAATTTTCTTAAATTGATCAGGAAATTCTGCTTTCCCTACGATTTTGCGTAATTTATATACTAAGTCATCATAAAATTCAGGTTCCGATAGGCCTTGTTGCAAAAGTGACCTTAACCCTGTATTATATTTAGAAACCAATTCAAAGTGTCTACGATAAAATTTAGAAAAAGCTTTCCGAAGTTTATGATACCAATATCCCTGCTGTAAAGGCTTGGCAGTCAAACTTTTATTACGAGCATTGAAATCAGCCAAATGACTAGACACCCTAGCGAAGCGAATAAGTTGAGAAATGTAAACACCATTAGAAGTGGTGCGGGGAACATCACCATCCAAAAATGGAAAATTAACAATGTCGAAATCAAAATCATCGCGTTTGTCATAAATTTTAGATGAAACAAAGCCGTCTTAAATTGATAAATGTAAATCCAAAAATGGGGCCTCGGTATCAGAAGTGTTTGCTTTATTTAACTGCAATTCAGCAGGATAAATTTGACTAACAATTCCTTCAAAATAAGGATTGTCAATATTTAAAAGGTCGTCCAAGTATCTAGACGTTGAGTTGAATGCTTCACTGACATTAGCTTGAGTATCATCAGAAATAGACATCATAAAGTCTCTTTCATAGCAAAATAAAAACAAATCTACTGCAAGAGGAGCGCAGTTAGTACCCATCGGAATTCCTACAATTTGTCTGTGTAACTTAGTACCAAATCTAATGAAAATGTTATCTAGAAGAGATACTAAAGCATCACAAACAGTTTGGCAGGACCACATTTTCAACCTTTTTTGGTCATCGGAACTAAAAAAAATGTTTATCATTACAAGAAAGATAAAGAGCACCCTCTCTCTGAAAAGTAGTCTCAATTAAATTTATTAGTTTCTTTTTTATTAGATTATAGGCCGAAGTTGTATAGAGTATAGAAAAATGGTATGTAGACAAACTAGACGCGCGATATCCTCTAGACTTCAGTTTATCAAGAACCTCAGTAGAAATTAATTGACCAAAACAATTTTGTGCCTGACCTGCTGACCGCTCGTAAACTTTTTCACACTACCTAATTACATGAATTTTGATAGCGGTAAGGCAAGAAGTTAATAATTTGGAAGGTTCAGTAGTGGTACAAACACTAGGATTAGCAATAAATCTGGCTTTATATGGTCGTAGGAAGCTTGTCCTGCCGTTCCTCTACATTTACAGAAAACTTGAGGGCTATATCATTACAGTGCATAAAGACAACATTCTTTTCGTCTTCTGAAGTCACTTCATAGGCCTTAGTGCCTCTAAGTTCTTGTTATACCCCTGGCATACGAAGTATGACGAGGGGTATATAGCTTTCGCCCGATGTCCGTTCGTCCGTCCGTCCGTCCGTCCGTAAGTTAACATTTGCGTTAAAGTTCTGCGTTGAAGTTTTTGAGATCTTATATTTTCCAAACCCTTAGATGGATTGAGTTTATATTTGGCATGGTGATAGATAATAGACCAAAGTTTTATTATGTACCACCTCCACCCATGCCCATGACCCAAAAGTCAAGGTCACAGACTATTCATGTTAAAGTTTTGCTTTAAAGTTTTTAAGATCTCTATATAATTCAAACCCTTCGATGGATTGGGTTAATATTTGGCATGGTGATAGATAATGGTCCAAAGTTTTAATTGTGTACCACCCCCGCCCATACCCGTGACCTAAAGGTCAAGGTCACAGACTTTGATTATTCATGTTAAAGTTTTGCGTAAAAGTTTTTAAGATCTCCATATAATTCAAAACCCTTGATGGATTAGGTTTATTTTTGACATGGTGATAGATAATGGTCCAAAGTTTTATTATATACCATCCCCACCCATGACAATGGCCTAAAGGTCAAGGTCACAGACTTTGATTATTCATGTTAAAGTTTTGCGTTTAAGCTTTTAAGCTCTCTATATAATTCATACCCTTTGTTGATGTGGCTTATGTTTTGCATGATGATAGATGTTGGTCCAAAGTTTTATTCTGTGCTATCCCCACCGATGCCTGTGACCTAGAGACCAAGGTCACGGACTTTGAATTTTCATGCTGAAGTTTTGTGTTTAAGATTCTAAGATATTATATCATTTAAACTCCTTCATTCAGTTTGGTTTATATGTCCAAAGTTTTATTTTGTACCACATTACACATGCCTGTGACCCAGAGGTCAAGGTCACAGACTTAGACATTTTCGTAATTGTTTTGTGTTAAAGGTTTTTAGATCTCATATCATCAAAACATTTTGTTTGGTTTGGTTTATTTTTGGTGATTATAGGTATTGATCTAAAGATTTGCTCTTTGTCAACCCCACACATGCCTTGACTCAAGGTGAAGTTCAAAGAATTGCCTCTCCATGATGAAGTTTTGATTTAAGTTTATTTTATTCGCTTATTTTCCAATCTTTTTCTATAGGACCTTTTGATATGTGACTTTGTTCACCGCTAGGTTGCAACAGTCTTCATCATCTAGATGCTGCTGATGACATACGGTCAAGGTCACATACTTTAACAGTTGCATCAATGTACTGCTTTATTTCAGACATCCTTCAATGCAACCTTTTGATACATGTATATTACTCAGTTTATTTCAGCTTGCAGCAGATTAGTTGACATTTTCTGTAAACTGCTACTGACCAAACGACAAGGTCACAGACTTTAAAATTTGTATCTTATATGTGTTAAATTTTTGTGTTTAAAGTTTAATGCTATTAGGCGGTGGCACTGGCCAGGGGTTTACGTGAGCCCCTGCTCACTTGCTCTAGTTTTAATGTGTTAATATAGTGTAACCGTCAAACACGACAACGTTATTTGCAGCCTTGTCTGCTGGAACAAAACATACTTACTATGAAACTGCTGGATATCCAACTTCAGGTGACGGAATGTTGATCTAGGTTTAGGCGGCAAAAGATTTGTGTTTTAGGAATAGAATTTAATACGTTAATCCATTACTTTAAAAATGTTCACCTTCCATTCCTTTAAGGCATCAGACTCAACATGCTCCCGCTGTATCATCGATTACCGAAATCACTTAAAGAAAGGCTATATCTTCCCTACATTTTTTGAAATCAATACGGTTAGGAAATCTATATTTTGGTCCCTTCGAAATAATGTTACGAATTCTTGAATCTGAAATAATATTAAGATTCCCTGTAATGACATGGCCAGCGTCAGGATAGATAATTTTGGAGTCTATACAGTCTCATGTATCAGGGGTATTTGTGTGAATATCAAGATCTGAGACCAGTTTATTAAAGTTAAATATAGTGTTTCTAATTGGTTTGTTATATTTATAACACATGATAGGTGGCTCCTTTTTTCACGAAATAATCCGGGATCGATGCAGTTACAGACCGATCCTTAAAAATACTTTGTAGGTCAATAAAATTAATTCCTTTATATATAAAAGCAATTTTGAGAAAATGTCTTTTATGGTTGATCTCAGATTCGATTAGTGGACGAAAAGCATGTTGAGTTTAACATCTTGTCAGGAGTGCGGCCTCGTACAGTTGATGACCCTTATCGTAGAACTTATTAGCCTCATCATCTAAAATGAATTTAACAGAAACCGGAAGAGAACATAAAAATGAGAGCATAGAATGTCGACCTTGGTATTTTAGTATTTCCGACAAAATTTTAAGGGAAACATTGGTTTTCTTAATAGCAATATTTTTTTCGTTTTATATTACCATTTTTTCTTAAACCATGACTTCTATGCTTGCGTTTTGGAATATCAAAATGAGAAAATACATCAAAATTAGGCATTTTCAAATTATTACCTTCTTGATAAATGTTGTCATTAAACCCAAATGGAAATGCAGTTTGTAACAATTTTATTCATTTTAATTCAACCTCGTGTCTCTTTATATTTTTTAAATGCGAGGACGAATTAGTGTCATAAATTATTTTCTCTACTGGCCGTATAGATACATGTACGTCAACAGGAGAATAGCCTGTACGTTTAAAATGTTGATAAAGAAAAATATCATTTTTTAGGTTTTTTAATTCTACGATAATGTTCACCAAATCGTTTTTTAAGGGCATGGCTAGTTTGTCCAACATATTGCATGTTGCAATTTTGTGTTTTCCAGGTTAAAGCGTATATCAGATCAGTCGATTTACAGTCCAGTTCAGAATTATTGACGACTGAAAACGTTTTACCATTGACAGATGATGTAATGGTAGATTTGGTACATAAATGTTTACAACAACTACACCTCTTGGCATTGCACTTACAGATACTAGGATACATTCCAGGTCTTTTGAAGGGATTGGAATACTTGGGAAGTATTGGTGACTTAATTGGAGATGATCTGACATGCGAGTTGTTGCGAAGAACGTTAAAATCTGATAATCTATTGAGGTTGACTGAAAAGGCCTTATTCTTACTGAAGGTTGGAAAGTTTCAAAATCATTTACGGAATTAGAAATCCGTACAGAAGACGCGGAATGCAGCCAAATGGGAGTTAAATTAATTCTAAGTCTGTTAGTGATACTCATAATTGTTCGATTGGTGGTGATACCATCAAGAGAGAAGCAACAGTCCAGTTTGAGAAATTTGCCCTAAATGTATGCATGCTATGTAGAGTCTAAAGTGGCACAAAAATACTTCACAAGAAACCCTTTATTTCCAGTGGCGCTATGCATTTAGCATTTATGCTATACGTATTGTCTTATCAGGGTAATTTCCGTATATTTTTTTTCTTCTTTCACCCATAATGTTTTAGCATAGCCCTTATTTTAGAAACTCTTTGGCAAGATCATTTTTTATGTCTATATATCATTCTGACAGACAAACTTTGAAGTATACATGGACAGGAGCATTCCAGTATAGATCTTCTACGAATTTTAAAAACTGTTTACACTTTCTAGTTCAGTGGTGGTAAGGTTTATTCACTGAATAAGGGATGTCACACCTGTCTGATTTAGCATACTATGCATGTGCCATCAATGCACTGTTCAAAATCTCTTACCTGCCTAATTGTGCGTAAATATATGCTTAGAAGCCATGCTTCCTATGACTCCTTAAAAAGGCCAAATTCTGAACTTCATGATTCGAATGCTAATACTCTACTGTTGAAATATTTGAACTGGTTTCTTAACTAAAACTAGATATTTGTGGAAACTGGACCTAAAAACAGCTATTCTGAAGACCTTGAATAAAGGACATATGCAATACTGAAGGTCTTGAGAAACAGTTTTCAAACTATTTATACGAACTTGACTGGCTTTCGCCATGGCAGTTTAGGCTTTGCAGAACTGATGCTTATTAATATATCTCTTTGCATAGACATCATTGGATTCTGATATCTTTCCTCATCTTATTCATTTTACTGTTAACCATGTACATGCATATACTTGAAGTTTTACTCAAAGTGATATAAAAACACAGGTGTAAATGTGGTCTTACAAGCAAATAAAGTTCCAAAATGATCTGTAAAACTTGCACCACTTCACTGAATATTGGGACAGGAATGTCTGGGCAAACACTGTAGACCAAGAACAGACTGTTCAGGGACTGTAGTAGTATTTCCCATTCTGCCAGCACCTTTGTGCCAAATTGATCATAGTCAAATTTGTGAAGCTTCTGGAAAAACCAACTTAATTTAGGTTTACAAAGGCATCTGCTGCAGAGATGGCTTCTGTCAATAGTAAAGCTGCTATGATAAGGTATTATATCAGACATAAGCAGTCAGCTGTAGAAGAATATGTTTAAATTGTGCTAAAATGGGCAGTCAACCTAAGCAAAAAGTGGACTTGTCGGTTCCGCATCAGACCTGTTCTCAAAATTTGTATAAGAGCTATACACTGACGTATTTTTCATATAATGTGTCAAACGTCACAAACGTTGTACCACCAAGAACGATTCCCCTGCAAGCATCCAGCTTTAAATATTATACTTTTCATTATAGTCTGACCACGTGCTGAAATATAATTCTATATAGAGCATGATGAGCTACAACAACATACGAGGGGAGTTCAATAGGTTCGTAGAACTCGGGGTTTAACTCACAGATTGGAAGATGGTTTCAACATTATTTTTTCAATATAATTCCCCTTTACTTCAGTGGATTTGGCCAACTTTTCTCTTAAGCAGTATATGCCTTTGAAATAAAAGTCGTCTGCTTGGTCCCCAAACCAAGCCGCTGTAGCAGCCTTGAGCTCATCATCGTCCCGAAATCTCGTTCCACGCAAGTAGGACTTCAAATTTCGAAACAGATAATAATCACTTGGGGCCAAGTCTGGACTGTATGGCGGTTGATTTAACTGCTGGAACTTGCACTCACGAATAGACGCTTGTGCAACTCTGGACTTATGCACAGGGGCATTATCATGCAAAAGAAGGACACCAGCGGCTAGCTTTCCCCTTCGTTTTTCTTTAATAGAAACCCTTAATTGTTTAATGACATTGGCATAGTATTCTTCTGTAATTGAAGTACCAGCAGGTCTGTAATCTATCAATATAATCCCTTAGGAGTCCGAAAAAACCGTGGCCATTACCTGGCCGGCTGATGGTTGGGTACGAAATTTCTTAGGTGGGAGTGAGCCAGGGCGCTTCCATTGCATGGACTCTTTTTTAGTATCTGGGTCCCAGTGGTGAAGCCAAGTTTCATCTCCTATTACAAGACGAGTGTGAAAGTCTTCTGGATTGGCAGTGAAGACTTCCAGAAGTTATTGACTTGACTCAACCCTTTGCTGACGATCTTGCATGTTAAGGTTTCTGGGTATCCACCTGGCAGATACTTTTGACAAGCCTAAATGTTCATGGATTATAGTGTAAACACTTCCATTAGAAATACCACATTCTGAAGCAAGTTCGGCAACTTTGATTCGGCGATCGTTTAGCACAAGTCTCTCAACACTGTCGATCATCTCCTGGCTGATGACATCAGCAGGGCGACCTGGCCTTGGGTCATCTTCTAAGGAGTCTCGCCCACGTTTAAATTCTGCTGACCACTTTGCCACTGTGGAATGTGTTGGGCTACTATCACCATACACATCAGCCATGCGCCGATGGATTTCTTTAGCGTTTGCATCCTCCTTAGTGAGGAACTTTATGACTGCTCTGAACTCAATATTCTGACTTTACATTTTTGCCTATGGGTATAGGTTTTCAAACAAAAAGTAAGAGCAAACAATGTGCACGTTTACTGAACGGCTGTTATCATTCAACTGACAAAGATTTACACTGCACAAAAATGAAAAAAAAAATATCTTGAATTATATAGAAAAATACCGAGTTCTTCGAACTTATTGAACTCCCCTCGTATATAATGATGAAAGATACTCAACTTATGAGTATTTTCTTACGACAAGCGATTTAAATAAAATGAAATCCGATACTTTCCTGACCTGAAGTCAGCTTAATTTCATGCTCCCATATGAAAACATACTTAAAGCTTTATCCCTTTGAGATTTTTTTCTGAATGCAGAAATAGGGAGAGTGTATTGATCGGTACATTTGGTCAGCAAATTGAAGTCGGCATTTTGTAAGACGTGTGTAACAATTTCTCTACCGAAACAACTAGCCTTGAAAATGAATGGCGCTCGATCGCCCGGCGGTTCTAGTAATACAAGCTTTCTCGGAACCCAAGCAGCGACGAGTAGGAGCGTCACCGCGATGAACACAGAAGACCAGTTCGCGAGCACGGATAGAGCCGCAAAATTAATATTCAATTTGGTCCGAAAAGTGAACTGCCGGTGCATGTTGTTCACTTCAAAGAAATGGGCCGGAATCCCAACCGTTTTAACTGTAACAGTTTTAATCCTTATCAAAAGTGCCAAGAGGAATTGATATTTTGCCGCGCACACTATGACAATAAGTGCGTACTTACATTAAAATCAAGAAGTGATTTAGCATTAAGTGTTTTGTATTTAAGGCATATCGGCAAAGATTCAAAGGTCGTCGGGGCTGATATGTTATGGCTCGAATGCATAATGTCGTATAGACACCTTGGAAGACCCTGCAGCTGGGTGTGCCATAGTTTAAGAGCAAGTACCGGGAAATAGTGTGACCCGCTTTAAGCGAAGCGAAATGTTTGTCTCGTTCCCAGGCGACTAAATATAGATGCCCAGTGCAAACGATGTTGGTTTACTTATAGATAGAACAGATATTCCCATACTGATGTACTGCATATCCGTTTATATCTCGGCCGCGTGTATTAGATGAAAGTGGTCAAAGTACCCAAATCATAAGTCCGAACTCATAAGTCCTTTTAACATTTACATTTCCGGATTATTTAAGATACACAGATATCGACCCCAAAATAGAGGGTGTGATCAGGTGCTCGCGAGTAGTTATTATTATACATCCGCCATATCTTTGTATCAGTAGGAAAAGTCAGTGACAAAGAAAGTCCGGTATCTGAAAGCTTCACTCTCTCAACAAAGACTTGATATTTGAAACAGGCTCTAGCAAAGCGGACTAGCTGAGAAACATAATATCCGTATGCAGGTGCCGAAGGGATATTTTTACTCAATAATGGAAAGTTAACAACGGGAAAATTGAAGTCATCCCTCTTGTCATAAAGCCTAGTAGCAAGCTTTCCATTGTCAATATAGAGATAACAATCTAAGTATCAAGCAGATGAACTGGACTCTGTGGTATCTTTAATTTCAAGTTCACATGGATAGATGAGGTCAATAACCTCCGAACGTTTTGGGTTAATCAGAGACAGAACATCATCTATGTAACTGTAGGTGAAGTTGAATTTCTGTGGAAGGTGTTTATTACCCTCTTTTCAGAGCCCTTATTTCTCGGCGGTCCTGGAGAATGCTTATCTAAGATTTTTTTTTTTGTTTTAATTGCTTGTAAGTGTGCCTATAAGTACACTCTATTTTGTTTCACCATTAATGCCTAACGTCATATGCAAACAGTACAGACCCAGATCAGACACAGCAAATCAAAATTTACGTCAGCGAAATAATAAATGAGCCGCGACACGACAAAACCAACAATGTGGTTGTACGACCAGCGCAGACTTAGATCAGCCTGGGCATCCGCCCAGTTTGATCAGACTCTTCGTTGAGTGCTCAATGGGTAGCTAAGAGTCTAAGCTACCTCCATGCGGACAGCGAAGGCTCTGGTCAGACTGGGCGGATGCCCAGGCTGATCTGAGTCTGCGCTGGGCGCACAACCACATTGTTGGTTTTGTCGTGTCGCAGCTCAAATGTTTCATCAAATTGTATCATATTGAAACTCCAAAGACTAGAAGGCAAACTGTGGCGTCTCATCCTGAACCGACTCGTAAGAATCTACACTGTTTGTAAATGCAGCAACTTTCGTCAAGTGTTAAGTTAGCATTTTAGGCAAGAGCTTTTAGACCAATCTATAATGCGATTTTTGCTTTTAAGACAAAGCACCTGCTGTAACCCCTACTGTCAGTAGGATGATATTTATAGATACAAAATTTCTCTATCATGATTTCCGGCATTATTAGAAGCTTAGGTTCTGAATTGAGAAACAGATCTTTCAGTCAAGTGTCCTCCTGAGCCCAGTGGTTCACGCTTGTCGCTACTGTAGTGAGTCATACAAAGCGGAAGTTGCGCAAGGAACTGGTCTAAGCGAAACGTGTTCGGCGTACAATCAAAAGGTTGGGATAATCAATAATTAATGATATGGGATTCAAGGTATTACATGAACCTCTGCAATCAAATACCAGTGAAAAGAACAGCAAGGAAAGGGGTAAGTATTTAATTTTATTATCAGGTATCTCGCTTATTGGTAGTTTCGTTTTAATTATATGAAAAAAAATATATGACCGATGAGAAATAAAAATAATTATCGATCATGTCATTCAATCTCGTCATTGCACAATCATTACCCAATAATTACACACCGTAATGATCCTAAATCTTAGTCAAGTATGAACAAACACAGTGGAGAATGCAGAGTCTACTCTGCCATTCTTTCTGCATTTTTGGATAGATTATTCTGCAGAAAACGATGCTGCTCAGGGTTAAAGATGATTCTTACTTTTCATTCCGGTGTCCAAATCTAAGAGAGAAAAAAACAAAACAAAAAAAAAAAAAACTACTTGAATGTGTGAATTCGGAATATTTAGGATTTTTTATACTCCTACTATGTTATATTTAAAAACATCATGAAAATTTAATATCAACTGAAATCGTGTTTGATATAACTTTGTTTTCTTAAATCAATATATTCTAATGGTCAGTCATGTACATGTACGAGCAAATAGTGTGCACCCAGATCAGACAGCTACTAAAGGAAAAGTCCCTTAGCTACCCTTTAAGTGCACTGCGAAGACTTTCATCAGACTGGACGGATTGCAAGGCTGATCTCAGACTGCGCTGGGCGCACAACCACTTTGTTATTATTTTCATGTCGCTGCTCATTTTGGATCTTGGGGTCACCATTTGAACAAAACTGGTAGAAATCATTTAGACAATGCTACCTTCCAAAACTGAAGCCTCTGGTTTCACTGGTTTTTGAGAAGGAGATATTTTAATTTTTTTCCTATATCTTTCTATGGAAAATGCTGGAACGCCTTTAGCAGGGCCACTTTGAGGCCGGAGCGACCATTGAACAAACCTAGTAAAGGACCATGAGACATTGCTTAATACCAAATATCAAGCCTCTGGCCGCATTAGTTGTTTCGGGGACGATTATTCATGTTTTCCTTATGTATTACTACGGTGAAATCAGGACCCCTTGCAGCAGAGCTATTTGGACCCTGTGGCTACCATTAGAACAGACTATGTAAAGGAGCATTAAGAAATGAAAAAAAAATGCCAAGCGTCTGGTCCGACTGGTTCTAATAACAATATTTTAATATCTTCCTATGTATTTCTATGGTGAACACAGGAACCCTGGGGCGGGGCCATCCTATATATTACTATGGTGAACCTGGAACCCCGTATGCAGGTCTGTTTGGATCCTTTGGCTACCATGAAAATAAACTTGGTAAAGGATTATTAGGCAATGTTAAATACCAAATATCAAGCCCCTAGCCCGATTAGTTCTAAAGATAATTTTTGAATATTTCCATAATATGTATTTCTATGGTGAATTCAGGACCCCCTGGGGCATTGCCTTTTTGGACCATGTGGCTACCATTTGAACAAACTTTGTAAAGGACTATTAGGCAATACTACCTACCATAATCAAGCCTCTAGTTCAAATGGTTCCGCAGGAGAAGTTTTTTTTTTTTAAATATTTTCCTGTATATTTCTTGCATTATGGTAAATCAGAAGCCCCTTAAGACAGGACTATATTGGACCCTGTGGCTACCATTTGATCAGTCTCGGTAAAGGACCATTAGGTAATGCTAAATACTAACTGTGAAGCCTCTGATCCGACTGGTTCTAAACACTTAAGCTTAAACAATTCTGGATAAAAAAAATTTAAAAAAAAGTTTGTCCAAAACTGATATAGAATTCCGGACGGTCGGACGGAAGGACGGAATTGTGTAAACAAGTTTACTCCACCATCGCGTTTTCAAAGCGGGGGTAGAACTAAAACACATAAATATAAACAAGAAAAATCTTTAAAAAAGAGGTAATCGACGCAGATTAAATGGAAGTGTGTTTTGTAATATGTCACGAGGTGAAGAGTTGACAATAACTTTCATTAAGCTATGTCGGTAGGCACCCTCAACCGTAATTTTGACACTGGGTGGCGACAGTGACCTATCTCAAGATTGAGTTGTGCAATTTTTGAGTTCTAAAATGGACCGCGGTCAATCTTGAGATTGATCTGATTTCAAAACAGTTACCAACATGGTGCACTGTTAGTTTGTGTGTAAACCGAAAGTAGAAATCGAAAGTAGATCTACAACGAAAAAATACAGCTTTGAATATCTGCGTCTGTTTTCGATAATTTTTCTATTGTAAATTTACAGACAAGAAAAGCATTTTAAATTATTATCTGATAGAGTGCTAGTAGTCACGCAGTGCAATATGACGGGAAAAATCGAAGTTTAAATATTCATTGATATTGTTGGCTTAATTTTGATATATGCGTTAGTTGACCAATGAAATCTTGTGAAATGTGGAACAATACTAAGAAACTGGTTATATATACTCAGCGCCAATAAAAACGCACCAGTCTTATGATATCATGTTTTTTCTTAAATTCAACGATCATACCATATCTACATGAAACAGTTATCATATCGAGCTATCTTATTCGCCCATGATGTCGTTTTGTCTAAAAGTATGCTGTGAGTGTGTGACGTTGCGTAGGCTCAGAAATCATGAAAAACGGAATCCCAGCATTATTTCACATACCAGAACTTCGTAAATGATGGATTTTGCTAAAGGGTAGATACATGTAGCCTATCATATCGCCATGGAAAGGAAATCCAGACAGCCAAAGGAACAAAGGGACTTGCAGTCAAACGTCACTATATTGTCACGTTATTCAAACAATGAACAGACAACAGTACCTTTTGGTAAAAATGTTACCATTTGCAACCCAAAATGCTGAGATCAGTGGTAGAAACTGAATTTCAAAAGTTTTGTGGAGCAAACGTCAACCACTATACAGACCGAGCATGACGTTATATGTATAACGTGACCCTTATTTGCCGAACTCGTCATAATTCCATGGAGAAAAAGTGGTTTGATGTCAAGAGACCTTCCAAAGAACAATTCATTTGCAATCAAGTTTCTGTCAGAGCACGAAATATGGATTTATTACGCTTTTAATGTGTCATTTGATATCGACCGTTTTCAAACGTGTCATGATTGACGTCACGTTTGATAGCGCCGATTGGTGACCAAAATTGAACTTTTAAACACCCTATCTCAACACCAGAAAATTAAGAAATATTGAATTTCCTCTAACATTAAACCAAACATTAAACGAACACAATGTGCCGTACGTCCAAACTGGTGCGTTTTCATTGACTTTAGGTATATAATACCTAACCCAATTCTTGCTTTGATAAATTAAAATATATAGTTCATGACTGGTCATGCTGTGGGGTTGAGAACCAGTTTCCCCATGTATATTCTTCCCTGTACTCATACACTTCTTTTTATCCATGCTTTGAATATAAACATTTTTCTTCAAAAGGTTTCTCAGCAACTGTGTAAAATAGAGTGTTTCCATTTAGTACACTGATCGCTGATAACTCGAATAGTTGGGTAGAGAGCTCATTGTTCTTTTAATGATTATTCTTTCTTACAGTGACAACAGCTTTTACAGAGACAGTTACAGTTATTCAGCGTTTCCTTTTACTATCATACATGTAATTATCTACGTATTTCTTACGCCAAAATTTATATTAATTTTAATAAGTAAATAGGGATAACAAATACTTGCAATAGCTTTAAGAACGATTAGGGGCAGGGACTAAAGTCCGTTCATGCTGCTCGTTCTTTTGCACTAAAATAAATCTAAAAGTAACAGCGCATAATTATAAGGTTAGACCTCAAATGACTTTTTATTAATGAGTCGTATAACTGGCATTCACATGATCCTGGGCTACACAAAAGTGCAAATTACAGATTCTCACCATTGATGGGTTCTACGCCTTTTCAAATTACTTAAAGCAGCATTTTAAGCTATCTGTCATACAAGAGGGGTTAGTATTCAAATAACTTCGGACAACAGGTAAATTCGTACATACCATTGCAAACAATAAATGTACAGATGAGACGGCGCATAATGAGCCGTCTCATAAGGATTTTCACTTTTTGCCCAGTTAATTTTGTTTTAATCCCAAACAAACGATAATAATTGGCGTTAATTGTCTTCTGGCCCTTGTCAAAGTCTAAAACGTGGATTATGGTTTATAATTTCATTCTGTTAGTTTGTGTGTATTAAATCGAAAGCATAAATCGAAAGTAGATCTACAACGCTAAAAAGAAAGTTTTGAATATCTTCGTCTGTTTTTGATAAAATTTCTATTGTAAATTTACAAACAAGAAAAACATATTGAACTAATATATGACAGAGTGCTAGTATTCACGCAGTGCAGTACGACAGGGAAAAGTAATATCAAATATTTATTGGCTTTTGATATTATTGGCTAAATTTTGACATACGCGTTATTTGACCAATGAAATCTTGTGAAATATGCAACAACACTGAAATTATATGAGGCTGCGCCTCGAAAAATATAGGTAAATGAAAATAAGAAAGGGTACTTGACTAAAACTTAAAAGGAGTAGGTTGATCGGCGACATAAGCTATGTATATGCATTTAATAAATGGACAATCTTTTATGAATTGAAATATCGACTTTTTTTGTCTTGTTCTGTTTTTAATTTAGACGGTAGATCACTTTAACAACTGCGTTTTAATCAGACTTGTTTTATCTATAATAGATGGTTTGGTGTCAAGTGCCATAAAGATATCAATGTACAGCGGTAATCATAACAGGCTAAGAAGGTGCCAAAAAGCTACCTAGGGCTTTCTTTACTACAATCTTATCGTACATTATAATCTGACATTTTTTCAATATGATTCAAGTATTTCTTCATTGATTCTTACACTGTCAAAGTTTAGTAAATATGTAGAAATTTCATAGGTCACATATTAGATAACATTCGATAGTGAAACTGATCTTAACCATTCACAAAAAGGCTATAACTATTGAACACACAGGCTTTCATAATTTCATTTTAGTTTTTAAATCGTCAGCGGTTATGCTTATTATACGTGGAACCATTTCTTAGTTATTTATTGCTGGAGAAACATTTGCATTTCCTGTATAACGATACTCTTCTTCAACTGCTTCATTATAGGTTACATCTCAACAGTTTGAAGTGGAACGTGTAACGTCAACTATCTATTACTATTTACGGTCTGGTGGAAATGGAGCGAGAGAAGATAAAGCTTGGTATAGCTAGCCATATTTCAGGACATCAGTGGCAATCCGACCGTAAATACCTGGAGACAACGCTACGATTTGCCGAAGAGAATTTACAAATACACTCATCCACGGTAATGTCGGCTTTCAAAAATGAGATAGCCTTTCTCAAAAGCATAGACAAGTATGGGCGAGATAGAGTTGACTGCGAAAAGATGTATAGATCAGTTCTAGAGAGCGATCCGAACAATTTGAACGCCCTTATCGGCCTCTACGAAGTTACCGTAAGCTCCAGCGAAAAGAGTGACTTTTATAAACGAGTTCAAACTATTATGACTTCAGATATACAGCGAGAAGCTCTGCCAAAGGCTTTGTTAGAAATAGGATTAATTCTGTCTTTGTTAATTCCTAAATTCAAAGATGAGGAAGGACAGACACATGTTCATGCCAGACCTCAACAGATTTTGGCATGCGAGTATGCTAATCTCGAATTTCAAACTGAAGAAATCCCGATGGAGACTGATCTCCTCACAGACTATCACATTACCCATACAAAAAGAGCATGTGCTTCTATACATTATTTTCAAGAAGGCCTGCGTCGATTTGCTGAACTCGAATATGACAATCACAAAACAGATTTACTTATTTGGAATTTTTTTGTGGCACAGGCGTATAATCGGCTTGATCAGTATATATCACAAACACGAGGATCACTCAAGGATAGACAGACATTGAGCTACACGTCACTTGGATTGTTTTGTGAAATAGTAACTTCTCTCGATCCAACACACGACACACATCAAAAACTATATGTACAAAGAAGTCTAGCATATATAGGACAAATCCTTACTTCTAGGAAGGACCTTCTTTTGCATGGAAAGCCAGATAACTTTGTCCCAAAATGTTTTCAGCAGGCAGCTGGTCATTTCTTAAGAGACATTTGGGACGACCCAATGGATGCTTTTTTGCGCGCTCGCCGTTTTGGTTTCGATACCGTTGCTTATACAAGATATGCTAAAGCACTTCTGCATGAAAACAAATTCGACTCATGCATATCCTGTATCAGTGAAGTTTTCGAAAATCATAATGGTGTGAATTGGTATGCAGCTTCAATACGACTGAGAGCCTATAAATTTAAATACCAACAATGTTTCGACGAAGCGAAAGCAAGCGAAGACTTTTCCTCACTACCTAGAGAGCTATTGACAAAAGCAGAGGAAGATGGGATATATTGTTCCGACAGTCGACTAAGTGCAAATACTTTATGTTACTATGCAACAATTTTAAAATGGCTTGGGACATCTGCAGATGGGAGACAGGTTACCGACAAAAACAAGATTAAAGATGCGCTTCAAGTTCTGCATAGAATGTACACCGAAGAGGGATGTCATACTTACTCTAAAGTGCACAAAGTGAGAGCAGAATGTCATGCTGCTTTGGATGAACTGGATGAGGCAATAAAGTACATGCTTTGGTCGCTTAACTCTCATTATAATGTTTATTCGAAGCCTCCAATTTCATTTTTCTTTCTTATTGAATATTTGCTGAAAAAGCTCCAACAGGATGAAAGTGTCATTGGCACACAAAAGAAAACTTATATTATAAGAAAAATAAAATACTTCATTGAAGATGAGATTGAACATTGCCATGAAATGATTGTAGACGCAAAGGGTTATCTGGATGATGGATTATTATGCACGCTTAGACAGCTGTTAAATAAATATGACATAGAATATTTTAGAGATGCAGAGGTTCAGATCAAATCAGTTGTTGCTCATAAATCCGAACAAGAGAAGTTTGTAAAAATATTGAAAGAAAAATATTACTCCATATTTCATTGCCTAAAAAAGTGCAGCAACAGTTATCCAGACCATATTAAACGTTTACTAGAACTGGCACTTGCACAGAAGTTTCGCAGTACAACTTCAACAATAGTGACCATGTGTTTGAGATGCCTTCGCATACACCATAGAGGGTGGACACAGGCATTTAACAGAAAACTGAAAAACTGGAGTAGGGAGGAGAAACTGGATGATCTGTTTAGTCCCGTAGAATTACCTGAAACAGTTACAAGGTACGACTACCTCATTATCCATGGACCCGAAGACAAGGACTGGGTCTTCTTCAAATTTCTACCTGAAATGGAAGACAGACCAAAGCAATTTAAAGGTAAGCATTTTGAAAAACAAAAATGGGTAGATTAATCATTAGAATTAATTAGTCGTCCTTTGGTAAGACGTGTTATTTATAAACCGAGGCAGGTTGAAAGATCCGATACAGAAACGAGTCAGAAAGACGAGTTTCTTTATTGGATCTTTAAACCTCTCGAGGTTTATAAATCCCATATATTAAATGGGACGATTCAATAATCTGTATATTACATTCGTATGTCTTTTAAAGAATATTTTCATTTGTTTTATGTTTTCAAGGGTCATTCAAGAGCCTGTAGCCTACAACTGATTTGTTTTGGCCGCCACTTTTTCGTTTAGGGCCAATGTTTGTTATAATATGAAAACATACTGATCTATGGAACCTGCAGCTCGCTTGAGCAACCGTTGTCTGTAGGGTTACTGGTTCCGCCATTCCAAGGCTCGAAGAAAGGCTGCTATGATCTGATGGAACGTTTCTCATTGCACAGTGTGGACCGTATACGATGAAAGCAATGCAATCCCACATTAAAAAGGGAAAAAATATGTAAAATCATTAATGTCCACACGTCAGAAATACACACAAAAGCATGTTATATGTTTGAGATTTTGTAATTGGGCGTCTGTTGTTTTCTCAAGATCATAAACTGCAACTCCGACGGTGTTTTTAAAGTTGCAACTACAGTGGAAAGATAAAGCTTTGGAAAGCTTTAGAAAGTAGTACTTAAGGCGAAAATTAAATAGAAATAGACAAAAATAGATGCTGCTGCTGTTGAGTCAGGGTAGTTGAATGACCATCTGTTTGGGCAAGAGCTGGTCACTCAGTACCAAACTTGTCTTTCATGAAATTTTGTCCATTTTTGTGTGTGTGCGTTTTTCCCTAGGTTTGAGGGCGGGGTGTAAGCTTTAATTGTATTAGTTCCTGATCAGTTCATATCTTTTTACCTCAGCGGATAATTTTTATAACAAATTATCTTTTGTGGGAGTAATCAAATAAATAACCAAAGCACACATTTTCGTAACAATATTGCAATTTCTTTACTCAGTTAATGTTTTCCTCATTTAGAGCATAAAAGTATTCATGCTTATTTGTACAGTGTATATTTGAAATACATTAGAATATTTTAGGTTGTATTCCTGACAGAGACTTTCAAAGAGAAAGGACGTTTGAGCAAAATGTAGAAGACTTCATGAAGAAAACAACCAAAATTATTCTGGTAATTACACCGAACTTCTTTGATCGGTTGTATGAACTGCTGCAAAAGAACGGCATGATAAACAAGCTGGAAGAGCTCCACACCAGAAATACTGTTGATGTTATTGCTGTCTTTCCGCATAGATTACCACTAGACCAGGATAAACACAGACAACTATTTCAGTTCGAGAATGTGATTGCTTCCGGATCTTTCTTTGACTGGAATTTTCTCCGCAGATTACTAGTAAAACAACTACCAGCTGATGATACACGACGTGATCCAGGTTTGCCATTACTTTTAATAGCATATAATAGTATAATTGCAGTCATTTTTATACTATTTTCCTAACGCGGAAGTTGATGTTCGCTCACATATAACTGGACAAGATTATGAGATAGAATTTTGTTTTATTTAAAATAGGTAGTACACTAACGTATAACACAGGCGATAATTTTTATGAAAATCTACAGCAAAAGCATAAATATTAGGTATACTTGATTTTTCAACGTTAAGCTGACATGTTAACCATGGAGATTATTACAGTGCATCATGAGTGCCCATGTTGGATAGGGAAATCTCACCCGTAGGGGTCGGAATTTCAACCAAGGGCGAAGCTTGCTGAGTCCCTGGTTGGAATTCCGACCCCACGAGGGTGAGATGTACCTATCCTACATAGACAGGCTCATTATGGATTATTTTTCTATCACTTTTAGACGATTTAAAAGCTCACGTCGGATAAAGCCTCAAAATAGGAAAAAACTTTTTTACTAGAGATTAGAATTAAATTTTGAGAAGCACAGTGGTTTTATCGGGTCTTGACACGGGTAAAAACCAAGTTTGCACCTTAAAGGTCAATTACGAAGAAATTGTATAAATGCTTGGTTTTGAAGCAAATTGATAGTGGACAGAGAGAGGATTATAATGCTACAAACGGCATAGAAAAATTCCTATCCATTCAAAAGTTATGCCAGTTTAAAAATCCCATGACTGTTTTTTCTTACATGACTTATCTCCCTTACTTTTTAAAGTATTTCTAACCACAATGCACTATTCTGTGATGTCACTGATGATTTTAATTTTTTAAATGTATTTTTAAACTAATTAACAACCTTTATTCTAAAGAGTAAATGATTGTTATCTTACAGTTTTGATTATTTTAATCTTTGTTTATTAGCTGGGTAATTTATTGGGAATGTTCATCCACAAATTTAAATTTTATTCAAAATTTAAATTAAATTAAAAAAAAATTAAAAACAGATTTTAAAACATTTTCTTTTACTTCAGTACACAAAAGTCATTGTCAGAGACCTAATTAAACAGATCTAAAACTACTATGTTCAATTATATCTACTGATAAGCATGTAAATTGGAATTTAACTAATTTTAATTTAATATTTAAATTTGAAAATTTAACTGCTTAATTTGCAAATATAAGCAATATTTTGAATTTGGGCAGTTGTTATTAGTGTCACCAATAATACAATGCATTTTTTTACCATTTAAGAATGTTCAACAAGAAAATATTTGACAATTTAAAATTTTTAAATAAATTTAAAATTTCAGTGGTCATCGATGACGTCATCGAAGGCCTCATGAATATTAATGAGGCAGCTCAAAACGATTGTCAGATGTCATAGAATTTACAAATTCAACTCTTTATATCTCGAAAACTATTAATGATAATTTGATGCGGTTTTCGTTACCCAGTTGCTTAGAGAAAACTGCTTTCATTTCTGTAATAAAAAAGCACCTTAATAATTGACCTTTAAAACAGACGAAAAACACGATACGAGGGACATTCAGAAATAGTGTAAATGAGTGTGCCATTCCTTGGAATGTTGACCGATTTCTAAAAGGACGGGTTACACTTTGGCCGATTTTGTGCCCACGACCGATCTTGATAAAATTTATGTATCTAAAAGCTTGGCATTTGGCAGTTTATATAAGCACATATTTAAGTTTGCGGTTTCATAAATAATCACGTGACTTCCGATTTATTGCATATGGGGTGCTGAATGGGGTACACTAACTACCTGCAGTTTTTTTTTATATAATCAGCAATTCCACTGACATATCAGCCCTCCAAACAGACAGATATAATACTTTTGGTTCTTATCCACAGTCTAAAAGAGATATTTTCACTAAAACCATCTAGTAAGGGGAAATTTTATTTGAATTTTACGAAACCTCCGAACAATAGATTTTACAAGTGTTTATTAACACAATGATAAGCATGTAAAGTGTTTGCTTTTGTGAAAATAATGAAACAAATGAACAGGAAGTCGATTATAACCGGCCGATATTGTTCAGCGAATGTATTCTTGGAAAAACGTTTGAATTGCACGATTGTGTTCTGGCAAGTGCGTGAAAAGGTCAACAACCTTATTCTTTTATTAAGCATTATTCACTATTTATACATATAATGAAAGCTTCATCATATCAAATATTAAACACGTATGAAAGATTACGTACGAGGGCCATCCAATAAGTCCTGCAAGCGGCCAAGTTTCAGGCAAATGATAATTGAGAACGAACCAAGCAATCCACATTTCTACATTTTATCTTCTCCTTTTTCCAGTCAACAATTTCCAGAAACGTTATGATCTTGCAAATGGCGTTGCAAGGCAACTAAAGAATACTGCCATTATGGGTGCGGCGGTGGCATCTAATTGTCTGTTTCAGATCCCTTAGCTTAGTTCAGAACGTTTGAAAATATCTGAACATTGCTGGGAGATACGGAAAATAATACTGGAGTATGTAAACGGTACCAAGGTTAAGATATTGCTGTCAGTCAAGATATTATTGTTGTTCAAAGGAAGATCACCATGTTTTTCGGGCAGCTAAAATATCATAAAATGAGTATATGAAGAAGAGGCTTTCACAGCAGATGAATTGTTTCCTAAACTGCCATTAATTTGTTGTCAAAGAATAGTCTTGAGATGCTGAAATGTAAATATTAGAGAAAATAAAAGCTCCGAGCCGTGTTTAATGTCGTTTGCAGCCTGGTGATTGGGGCTGTGTGGTCACCGTAAAAAGTCTCCCTGCCCTTCATCATAGTGTAGATTTTATTTTCTAGTCCTTTGGGATCATTGTTTCCATTGTTGAACTTTAAAAATATTTGAGGGTCACTGATGAGGCCTAATTGGCCGAAACTAGCTAGTCTGGCCCAGAAAACTTGTACACTCGACAGTTTTCAGTTCTTTGGTGTGATCCTTGCTTCCAAAGGATAACCCTTTAATAGAACATATTAAGAAACCAAAGGTAAACCTCAAAAACTAGAATTTTGCTAAAATCCTGCAATATTCTCTTGTTGCCTAGCAACCACATTTGTTTGGCAATGTGAAATTATAACTGTCTCATATTTGAGTCCTTCAATATAAGGCGATGACTTTAGAACATGAATTTTTGTAATTTGACAGAATTCTAAACATATATGCAGGAATTTTATTCCCCTCACCTCTTGTAAAAGACGTCGTGTTTGTGCAATTTCACCGCCGGTATCGCTTACACCTTTGCATTCAATGTATTATATAAGTCAGTTGTTAATGTTGTAATTTGATTACCCTACCTCAGTTAATGAAACAGTAATGACGGCGTTTGCGACCTTATTGGATGACCCTCGTATTTATGAATGCTACACAGGTACAAATGTTAAAAATATTAGACAAAATCAGTGAACCAAGAAAAAAATAGGTCACAGGGACCTACATGTAGTACCAAATGAGACGCAGCACTGAAGTGACTTACTATTCCAAGACCGATGAAGAGTCAATTAATTATTAGTTCGAAATAAAACACATTAAATACAGGTCACAATGACCTACAAATAATATGACTTCATTTGCAATGTCTGACTGAACCATTGTCTTAAGTGCGATGCATATATAATGTTGAATATAAGAAAAAGAAGAGTGATCTTTTAAATATATGTCACAGTAACCAACAATAGTATGAGGATTTTTTTTTTGTATCGTTTGACTGACCAACTATTTGTAATTATGTTGCGAATCCAAAAACCGTGTTGAGATATAAGTGAAAATCCTGGTCCGTGCATAAAGTTCAAGGACTCAGTGTGCATGGATGCTTTGCAGTTCCAACATTTTAAGGATATGATCTGATCAAATATCAACACTCCTTCCCCAAAGATATCAAAAGAGGTAAGGAAAAAGCTCATTCAAGTAACTTTTCATACAGTTAGTGGACCAAAGTTCAAGGTCACAGAATTTTACAATGTATCAACTTCAGGCAGAGGAATACATCATTTGACCTCGTCGCAACATTATAACATCAGAGGTTATATCACAGCAAGATGATGGAGTACATTCAGTCTAACGCCTTACATACGCACATGACGCCATACCAATACGCATGCCCAGCGCTGCCCCCCCCCTCCCCGACCCCTCTCCCCCCGCCACACACGGAATCCTTGGTGGGGGAATAAGAAAACATACTACATAGATGAACACTTTGAAAAGATGTGTTGTGTCATATAATGCCTCTACTTTCTATCAATTACAAAATACACTGATGCGATTTTAAAATAAATCCTTTAGTCCTAGTGTTGGATACATGAAAATTTACCCCAAATATTTATTTTTCGTTTACTCCTACCCTCGTAACCATTGTGATATCACCGATTCATGATGAATATGTATATGAGGAATAATTATGTATAAAAATTGTAGTGGTTACGAGGGTAGGATGAATTAGAATTTGGATGCATAGTGGACGTTGGTAGTTCAAATTCCCATAGGCTCAATGTTAAATGTTTCAGACGGTACATGTATTCCACCGCAAAATTAACTTAAAAGGCATTAAAGTACGAGAAAATGAAATCATACAGAATAAACTAGAAACATCTAGCTAACATTTTTGCATGTTTTTGTGGTTATCTGCCTACCTTCGAAAATCGGCCTTTTCAGTGGGCACATTTCAATAGTAATGTGTAACTCGCCCTTTATGTCTTAGCTTTTAGGTTTGCCTATCAGCCAATGACCTTTACTCAAAAAATTTGAGTCACTGATATTTTCTTCAAAATATGCATTGAAAGTTGTTGTAAGGGTAAGGACACTGGGTAGGAACGGACGGAATATTCATGTGAAGACAAATTGATACTTTCTTAACTCTGGATAACAAGCAGCTCTGGATTGATGCCTATATTATCTGTTATACTGAAAATATTCAAATATGAAAAGCATTGTATCAGCTTTGCTAAAACATAAGATTTGCATTGCAATGAAGGCTAATCATGGAACAAAGTGCATTTCTGATGCTTAATTGTGTGACGAAAACAAGGATAGAAAATCACCTACGCACCGATTTAAACAGCATAATTTACCGCTGAGAGATGTTCTGATTGCTTACCCTGATCGGCCTGTTCGCGTATTAGAAGGACGTTCTCAGTTGATTGGTTTGATAAAAGCGTAGGTATTAAGGGAACTGTAAGGAATACAGAAAAGGTTGACCAGAGCAGGTTGAACCCATATATGTGCATTTGTGTAGATTTATGCGTGATTCTTTTAGATGTCCAATGAATTAATAATCATAAATAATTGATAAAGACAAAGTAGTCTAGCTCATAGTCATAAGTGAGTTTAAACCTTATCATCAGGCAGGCAGCCAAACGGAAAATTTTATATCTATATATTTCTGTAAGTAAGAGAAGTACCGCTCGGAAAATCGTTACAATTGAAATGTACAGTAAGCTGTTTAAACTTCGGTTTTGAGGTCAATTTAAGTGAAAGTGAATGTTTGATGACAGATATGAAACAAAACATAAATTTAGTTTAATTCGTCATGCTTGTTTTCTGTTATAAATAATCTTTTACGGCACCTTATGCTCTTTTGTCAGTGGCCTACCTGATTTTTAATGATAAATTTCCCCATCCACCCACACATTTCAATGTAGGTTCCATTATATTATCTGATATAAAATGACACACTTTTGACAGTCGAAAATTGTAACTATAGAGTTCTAAGGCATAACTGACATTTATGTTATCTCTTCATCAAACTTAATAACATGTCCATTAAATAACTTTATTACAGTTATATGGGAAGATGTTGTTGATGAAGGTCAGGTACTGCCAAAGGGTAAGCTTGTTGTACATTATGGTGATTTTGTTTATTTCGGGTTGTTCTTTGTCCACATACAATAAAAACTGCCATTTTATCGACAATAGAACATTAATTAGGTATATCATTTAGAAAGGGTTAAGTGTTTTTAGAAACAAACAATAACAGGAAAAAGACCTTCAGATTTTAATTTTGATAAGGTATTCTTTAATAGATTGTGAACAACACTAGTTTATAGCTTAAAGTCAAAATACCACGACTAATATAAAGAGTTTGGATTCCATTTGTAATTCTTTGTTTCCTAATCTATATTCTTTTTCTTAAAACATTATCGTAAGACATATTTAAACTAATATATCTTATACAAGAAAAGAAGTGAACTACAGGGATCAGAACTAGATACACAAGTGTAACGAATTGTTGATTTTTCTTTTGTCATGTGTCAATATTTTCATATCTCTTTCTAATTTAGAGAACGAGAAGGAAACATATCGTGAGCTGGTAGAAGACATTTTGCCCTACGGTGTTCCTGAAGCAATGTACATTAAATACAGAAGAGAATATGTAGTGGGATTTGATGGTGAAAGGAAAATTCCGAGATGGGTCGCTCATAAAATAGTCAGAAATATATCCAGTATGTAAAAAATGAAAATATGTAAAAAAAAATATTAAATGTGTGTTTTGTCTGTATATATTTGCTACCTGTGAATGCTAGCATAATGATTACAGTCTCCGTACCTTCAGTAGCTGATCGGTTTGCTTTCTGTTTTCCCTTCTATTAGCTCTTTTGCTTTTATTTTATGAATGTTTGTCCCTGTGCGTAATAACTGGTGGGGATATGCATGTGATATTAACTTTGGTATTCAGTGTACTTTTCTGTCGACCGTTCCAAGGTGGTCTATCTTGTGGTTCCTTTTTCTGGATGGTATGTCTTTATCGAAAATGTATTGTTCAGTTTTGTCGTGCATTTTCTCTCTTCTTCGACATTTGGTGCCTTGGGTGGCTTGTACTTTGTGATTGTGGACTTTCTGGGGTATCATCGTTTGCACGTTTTCTTTGCTTTATACTTTTAGTCAGTATTGGCTAATATTGCATTGCATAAACCAAAGCAAAATGGAATAAGATTGGCAAGGCATCTACCGTAAAAAAACACTGATTCACAACAATAATTATTCTTAACTTCATAAGTCCCAGTAGAGTATACCCCAGTAGAACTATCTCATCACAGACCTTCAGGCGTTCGCTTCCATTTCAGTCAATCGTCCGTCTGTCCTACAACTGTTCTCACAACTAATCTATTGGGATTCATTTCTCGAGACTTGCCTGGGATGGTACCCTGAATGTCTAGCAGCGTTGGAATGAAAATGGTTCGGTTTTTCGACCAGTATGACCGTCAGTGGCCATCTTAGATTTAAGTCTTGATCGCATCTCCTTCACAACTAATGGTCCAGGAGCACTTATGTCGATTTTTGCACCTTTATCTCTTTTTCTCTCGTAGTCTAGTTGTGTGTAAAAAATCGTTCTAGTCGGCCATATGAAACGGCTACCCGGCAGCTGTTTTGAAAATTAAAATAAAACATTGCTAGCCGTTGTTAGAGTCTCGTTATTGCAGTCTTGATATCCTAATAACTAGCCAAAGAGGGTTTCTATGGAAATTGAAAATCGTTCCGATATTAATTCTGTAATATTGCCACAGATTGGACTTAAATGTCTGTGACTCTAAGGAGAGTACAATGTTCAGGGAAGACTACTGCGTTTGGTGTCCCAGTCACCTGCACATGGTACATTGATCTGTCGCAGCCCTTGTAAATAGCAGTTGTATAATTAGAAAACCGAGTTCATGTTTTCAGCTTTTTGTTTTTTGCTAGCCTTTTTTTTTTCAAACAATCTCTTTGCAGGCATACCTGTACAGTGAGGTTCTCTTTCATATGGCGCTTTCTTTTTCTCTCTAGGATTCTTTGGTGATTTTTTAAATCAAAAGATGCACTCAAAAAAAATGATGAAAACGTATACAAATGCATTTTTTTCAAAGACTGCACGTCAAGTTTTAAAGACACATTTTTGATTGCATAATACCCTAACGACTGTATATTGAAACATGCTGCTCAGAGATAAGACCTTCCGGGAGACTTGTGACTGAAGTACAGGTAGGGGCCAGATAAAGGGAAATCAGCTGTCAAAGGAAACAGAAAATATGGTTATAAAAAATTATAATTGGATCAGACTGTGTTGTTGAAGACCAAATAAAACTGTAAAAATACCGTTATTTGCTCAAAGACTTATGTTTTTTATAGAGAGGATATAAATAGGGCCATGTAAATAGGTACTCGTACATAATAACATTCGTGCACACAGAGGACTTTGATAAGCCTGTGCAGTGTCATCAGTGCCTTCCCTGTTTGCATGAACATTATGGGATTCCTGGAAATTTAAAACAGCAAAACTGATAATCCAGATCAGTCTACACATGTGACGGCTGATTTGAATATCTACTGCTCAGAAAATGGAAATCCGGATCAGTCTACACAGATATGACGACTCGTTTGAACATTTACTGTTCACATGAGCAGTCTGTCGTTCCTTGAAATTTAAAACACAGAAATGAAGGCCCTGGTCAGTCTACAAAGCTGTCACGATTGATTTGAATATTAATTATTCTCATAACAGTTTTGTCAGCAGTGAGTATTCGTATCAGCCTGCACAGCTAAACAGCGAAAAAGACCCTGATAAGTCTATGCATATGTGATTTGAATATTTACTGTTTGTATTCAAATCAATCTGCATAGCTAAACAGCAAAAGTGACGACCTTGATCAGCCTACACAGATGTAACAACTGATTTTAATAAATAACCTGGTCAAATTGAAAAAGTGTCATCAAAGAGTATTCGAAACAGCATGCTCATCTGCACTGACTGATTAGTCTTCTTTTTTGCTTTTCACAGAAAAAACATTTTACTGTTTTAAAATGCCAAAATTTTTAAAATGTTAAACTTCAAGACAATATTTGCATTGAATTTAACAAATAAGTAACTAAATAAATCAAATAAAAATGTTCATCCACTAGTTAAAATATATTTAATATTAAATATACAGGTTTCATTTATCATGAAATAATAACTTGTTTTTTTTATCTTATCTACTTTATTTTTCTCAAAGTAGTGCTTAAATAGGATAATAGCAGTTTCCCCATATAAGGCCCCCCTCATACTGTTTTACTACTGGCTTAATCCCCTCATAATCACCTAGATAAGATAAGCCTTTGATGTGAGCTATAGCCCTAAGTACTGTTTATTGTGGATGATCAAATTGTGCCACCCCATTTTCTTAAAAAAAAAATGTGTCTTTAAAGCCTCGTCTAGTCCCCACTTAGATTTTTTGCATAATATCTTAACATGTCAGTTTGGAGATTTTTCAGTAACGAACTTAAATTTCTTTTCTTCCTGATGTCTTCATTTTTCTTCTTTTGGTGTGCTGAATAATTACAGTTTTTTACTTTTTCAAACGCTTTCGCCTGTTTTGGTATTTTTGTATTTTATTCTCAGCGTTAAAAACAGTTTCGGCAAAATATTTTTGTGGACATTCTTGACAACACTTACTTGTCAAAACCACATATAGTAATGGGTTCGTGATTTGAATTAAACGTACTGAAAACTGGGTATAAATGGTAAACAACGACTGTTAAGCTAAACAATTGGGAAATGGTTTTTAACCAATTATGAAAATCGGGGAGGACAATAATTGTTTAAACAGATATGTGGTAAAATTTTATATTTACAACAGTCGCCTTATTGTTATTCTTCCCTGAAGACCTGTAAAATCAGTGAAACTGGTGAAAAAAATTATTCTTGGTGTGAGTTTGGGCTTAGTTTATGCCGGTACCTCGATGTACAGTGGGAACGCAGACTCATCACATTTGAGTAATTCATTTTCTGAATGGTCGTCTACGCACAAAAAAGTAATCCCTTTTTTCGCCAGAGAAAAATGGCGGGAAATTTTTGTCAGAAACAGCCCCAAAATAATGCTCATTTGAAAAGATATGCAGTCGTGGTTTTCTGACGGACCAGATCACAATGAAATTTTATGTTTTATTATTGAAATCAGATGCATATCGGTACCTCAGTGCAGTTTGCACACCCAAAACAACGATCACAATTTGACAACCGTTTTTCAGAAAATTAAAACCCTAAGACAGTACCCCAAAGTTATTTTGCAAAGAAAATTGTCCCAAAAACCAAATTAGATGCCATTATAACTGAACCGTAGTTCATACATTCGACCGTCTTTCAGCGAGGTATATCTACGGGAGAAAGTCTATTTACGTTGAAAATCGATAATGAAGTTGGTCATTTTTACAGCACGTGCGTTGTCAACACACGGACATTTTTCTGCTGGATCGACTTGAGCCAGTTGAGGAGACCAACTGTTTCTTCATTTACATGTTTCTTCATGTTATGGTACAGTAAAGTTTGTAATCATTTAGCATACTGTGCATTTATTAAGATTTTGCGTAAGTCTGCCTGCCTGTGCTTTTTGGGATCTGAATTTAGGCTACACGCCGAGAACGAACGAGAGAAAGCAAAACAAACACACTGGTACTCGAGTAAACCACAAAGTTTGACAAACGAAAAACATTGAGTGATTGACCGGTTGTTTTCAATAGTGGAACAAGAAAGAGCAAGCGGAATGATAATAAATATTTCAAGTGAAAACTACATGCTTTAGTCGAATTACGGACAACTCGCCCCAAGACAACTCGCTCCACAAAAATCTCGCCCCAAGACAAGTCGCCCCTCCAGGTGACAACTCGCCCCACATTCTGAGACAACTCCCCCAGACAACTTCCCCCAAGACAACGCACCCCACATTCTGAGACCACTCGCCCTTCTAAAGAATTCTGTCCCGGACGACGCCCCCCCCCCGCCCCTCCCCCCTCCCCCAACACACACGTACCCTTTCAGAAGGCAACCCACAAAAAATACAAGAGACAGCTTGCTCTTACTCATAAATCTGTCAAAACCCTGTCCCGTTAGGCGGTAAGGGACCGACCATTTGATATTCTGGGGGGGGGGGGGCGGAGGGGGGCTTTGGATATGCAAGAAAAAAAAATAGCTCATAAGGGGATTTAAAAAAAAATCAGACATCGAAAAACAATGAAAAAAAAACCTGGCTCCACCCAAAATTTCTTAAGAAAAGTCTGCAGATAATTCCATTTGAATTGAGTTTTTAAAATGTCACTGGCTTCTGGGGGCGCAGACTCCCCATATTTATAGTAATGTTTTAATATCTACAATTTATTTTTTACACCAGCAGCAGCCACCCCCCCCCCACCCCCATACACATATCATATGTTCATACATTTTACCAAAAAAAATCTTATACAACATTCACATACATGTATTATTGATCAGCCGCATTACGAAGTAAATGTTTCTACTAAATAAAACTGAATTGCAAAAGAGTCACTAGTTTGTGGGACACAAAGCCATTATGGCAAAATAAACACTCTAAAAGGAGGCAAAATTCCTAAAAAAACAACCCTTTATTTCTTTTATCATCATTCCTAGTTTTGCTCTATTTTTTCCAGTCTTAAAATTGCCATTAAAATTGGGAAATTGCTTTGGCTTCTGGGGGGCGTTGCCCCCTAGACCTCCTTTGTTAACTTCTTAGCAAAGAACTTTTAGCCATTTATCAACTTGCATTCATTTATAATGTGACTCTATCAATAAGTATTTATAAGTAGCACATCACACTTGTGTGATAGGCTCTTGGTAGTTATCAAACTTTCAAAAGTGCGAATAAAAGCATACAGGGATGTTTGCATCTGTACCATAGATGAACAGGGTAACATGCTCCAGGCACTGGTTTGCAAATGCAAGCTAACCCATGCCCTTATTCTTATGATCGGTCCCTAAAGGGGACAACAAATACTAATAAGCATTAATGCATGATTTTAGCATGCCTCCCAGCCACAGTTTGATAATTACTCTGCAGCTGCAGAACCCTCAAAACCTCGCTGCTCAGCCCCTGGGTGTACCAGGTTATCGTTGAAGTGCTTTGGGTATTTAATGTATTTACCAAGGTCCACCCATACACAACCAGGGTCACGGCGAAGCTCTTCCTTTTTTTTTTTTTTTTTTTTTTGGGGGGGGGGGGAGTTGTGTTCTGCATCGGGGACAAGAACGTAGATATTCTAGTAAGGTGAGTGTCTGAGAATATGAGGCGAGTTGTCTTCTGAAAGTGGGACAAGTTGTCTTCTAAAAGATGCAGTTGTAGTGACAAACAGCGTAGATCCTGCTTCGGGATCTATCGCACTTTCATCGCACTTTAATCACTTTTTTTCATCAAATTTGGTAATTTTACTTGAAGGAATATGGAGGCTTCAATTCAATTCATTTCAATTCAATGTATAATTTAACATTGATTCCACACTGACTCTCAACATTTTGCTATAACAGGTTTACCCAAGGGAAGCCAGTTTCTGTGCACAAGGCAGTAAGTATCTGCCATATTTTTGAATAAGTGGGTCAAATTTTACCAAACTTCCATGGATATATCGTTTGGACAAGCCAAAAAGCATCTTTGCAAGTCAACGGTACTAAGGCCACTTTGTTTCTTATGTATGTAAGGAACAAAGTGGTCTTAGTACCCTTGGATTGCATAGTGGTCTTAGTACCCTTGGTTTGTAAAGATGTCTAAAAAGTTGATTAGGTTTTGGTGACTTTGACCCCATTTTCAAGGTCACAAGAGGCCTTGGACTTGACCTTCTGTGGTCTGTGTCAGCATGACAATTTCTTGTACCCACAACATTTCTTGAACCAATTTCACCAAACTTGCATGGATATATCATTAGGACAAACATAAGAGCATAATAGATTTTGATCACGTTGACCTTATTTTCAAGGTCTTCGGAGGATTTAGTCTACATATGTGAAAATTTCACATATACAGTATGCTGTATATCTCTTCAGCCCCCACTTTCAATCTCTTCAGTAAGGGAAAAAAGGAGACCGTGTTTGGCAACACATGGGAAGAAACTCGTGCAGAAAGAATTATAATAGTGATTTTGAGAAGTAACTTCCCTTATATTGAACTGGCTGACGTACCATAAAGTCTCTAAAGATTGGAGTGAGTGAACTCGGGTTGAACGTCCCACCAACAACGAGGTCATATGGAGACGGGACCTCGGTTTAAAGTATACGAAAGACCGGAGAAGCGGGGGATCGATCTTGCGACCCCTGGATGGGTAGTCCGAAGTCTAAAGATTGGAACTAAGCATAACTGTCTTAAAACTGATGTTTGGTATTTCACTGCAGTAATGCGTCTAAAGATGCAGATGGAATGACAAACAGCGTAGATCCTGCTTCGGGATCAGTCCGACCAAGATCTGAAGTGTTTGTCTCTATATTATATTACTTTGTATCGAACCGCCCAAATGCAGTCACGAAAACGCTAGAAATAGGCTAAAACTTTTGCGAATTTGTTAATGGAGTATTGAGGCTTCAGTTCAATTCAATGAATAATTCAACATTGATTCAACACTGACTCCCAACATTGATTCAGCATTGAATGTCTGCTGGGCCTTTAATACTTCTGTATTCCATGTCAGTCCATTGGCTATCACCCCATGAATGCTATAGGACCTTACCTATTTTGAGTCGACATTTATTAAAGAGAAAGTCGACTGATCAAGTAAATTTTACCGGCGAGACTTCACTTGGCAGCTGCGCTTCCGAGACTCTTTGGACTGTGGGAGTCGGTATGAGCCGAACAAGAGTTGCAAACTATGCTTGGTTTGTATATTCAGACTCTAGAATGGGTTGAGTTTTCATACGATTTCTAGAATGAGGAAATTACAAATTTGTAGATCTTTGTAATCGTGTCTGTTCCGCGTGTTGTCGCTGATGACATCACACAAAAAACACACATACACATACTTTTCGATATTTGTTTTATATTTGACCTGAGAAAAGGTGCAGACTTGTCAAAGCTGCCAGGCGACAGAGTCGATTCCCCCTACCCCCCCCCCCCACACTCCGCCTCCCCGTTCATCTCACCAACCAGCACACCGGGCCTGTACGGCGGAGAGCGGAGGGTGCACCTCCCATAACCGAGCAAATTACATAAAAAACATGCAGTTTTCTGCCAGAAAGCGAGTTTACACCCCTGAACTAAAGCTCTAAAAGTGTCCTTAAAATCTGGATTTTCTTAACTTTCTTACCCCCTTCAACCCACCCCAACCCCCCCCCCCCCCACCACCCTAGGGCACCCCTCCCCTCCCGCCACCTCCCCACTCACACTGAAATTCGTTCCAGCCACACCTTCTTACCCTCCGCCCCTAATCCCTTGGCAAAAGTATGTGTACGGGCCTGCACAACCATTCCATTTGATCCTTCAGATGTAGGACCCATTAAGTTTTCTCTCCCAAAGTGAAATTTCACGTGCTGTCTTAATTGAATAGTTGTTTAGTGGTGTAGTGATATTTGTCTTGCTTTAATTTTTCAAACAGGGTCGCGCGATATAGCATTTGAAATATTGGCACACTGGCTGTCATCCGACTCACAAGTTGATATCAGTAATACAATCAATTTACTGTTTACGTCACAATTTCATGACGCAACCAGCACTACTGAGCTAGCTTCCTTGTTTACAAACTCTGCGGGTGGGTATGGAATTGTGGTTATTTGTGAATAAAATATAAAGATAGACTTCTGTCATGCATTGTATTTTTAATAAACATATTTAATTTAATCGCGCTAGGTATTCTAGCAATACATGGAATAATGATTCTCTCGATTTTGTCGCAAACGTTGAAATGCATAGCCGGGCCAGTGATGTAAACACTGTTGTCCGCCATTTTGTTGAAAACAACAACAACAAATTGCGTAGAGTACCCGAAGATTATTTTGCAAAGAAAATTGTCCCAAACACCGAATTACTTGATTTTTGTCACAGGGAAAGGGCGAATACCATGGTTTTTCATGGCATATGTCCGCCGGCGGGAGAAAGTCGAATTGTTTTGAAAATTGCTTTTGAAGTTGACTTAAAAAGTCGTCTTTCGACGATCGTGTCAACTGCTCGAATGCCGAGTATCTCGGTGTTCAGTTCGGATCTCAGAGAACTAGGAAATTAAACTAAGATGTAAAGAATAAAACCGTGTATTATTTTCGGCTGTGTGTAGTTTGATTCGCCGACAAAGCAGCACTGAAATTGCGACCCGTTCGTCCATTGAATCTGAATCTGAGGAATTTCGAACGTTTTTTCGTTGCTATCTGTATAAAAATATCACTCCGCCATGGATACGCGTTCCCACTGGTATGAGGAATTGTTTGCGTTATTTTGATTTATGACTGACTAGCCTATTAAGCCAGTTCCGGCGAATAAATATTTTGCTTTCACAGAATTTTGTTTCCAATGTACCCTATGGCAGTCTCGCCATGCTTATCAGTGTATTCGAGTTGAGTACAAAGTTAAAGACTCTTTTGTGGTATTATTTTTAAATAATTATATCCTTTGATCAATGCATTCATGGTTACAACGTTTGGCATAACGTTTTCGGACCACTGAATATCTAAATTATTTTTTTTTGGTAAAGAGCTATCTATATATAGAGCACCTTTGCGAAGCAAAGACTGGCTTATTCAATACCCTTCGTGTGCGTCCGGGTGCGCATGTGCGTTCTAGTGCAGTGCACGTGCGCCATTGTAAAAATAACTTTATCTGTTGCATTTGGCTCAGTTTCTAAGAGTAACCACAAGGGCTACAGTCTTCAAACTTGCTTCATAGATACATCTCGGGGGGGGGGGGGGGGGGGGGGGGGTGGTTTCTACTGAAAACAGCAATACATATTGGACCCCTGGCTAAATTCCATGTTTGATTGAACATTGAAAAATGTCGTCCTGTTGCAGTAAGCGCAGTTTCTAAATAACCGCAATTGCTACAGTCTTCAAACTTGTTCCTTGGATACTTGTGGAAAAGATCTACTGAAGGCAGGCATGCATATTGAGCAGTCACCTTTATTTCGAGGTTAACTGAACATAGAAAATATTCACCTGCTGTGTTTAGCTCACTTTCTAAGTAACCGCAACGGATAGAGTCTTTAAACTTACTCCAAAGATACGCCTTGGAAAGATCTACTTAAAGCAGCCAAGCTTATTTCGCCATGACCTATATTTCACTTTTGATTTAATATAGAAAAAATAGTTTTGCATTTAGCTCAGTTTCTAGGTAATGGCAAGGGCTAGATTCTTCAATCTGACTCCATAGATACGCAAAGATCTTCTAAAAGCAGCGATGCATATTGGGTTATGACCTTCATTTCACGGTTGATTGAAGATAGAAAAATCATTTGTTAGGTTAAGCCCAGTTTCTAAGTAGCCGCAAGGACTAGAATCTTCAAACTTGCTCCTTTGAATCATCTGGAGAAATATATATAAGCAGTTAAACATATTGGTCCATGACCTATTCTTTTCACAGTTGATTGAAAATAGCACAAAATTTACCCATCTGTTGCGTTTAGCTCGGTTTTAAAGTAACCATTAGGGTCAGAGTCTTCAAACTTCCTCCATAGATATGTCTGGCAAAGATCTACTGAAAGCAGAAAAGATGCAAAATATATCCAAAGATTTATCTGGGGAAGTTTTACTGAAAGCAGCGATATGGGATATTTCACAGTTGACTGAGCATTATCTATATTCACATGTTTTGTTTAGCTCAGTTTCTTATTAATCGCAAGGGCTAAAGTTTTCAAACTTACTTTACAGATACATCTGGGGAAGATCTACTGAAATCAGCGATGCATATTGGGCCACGACCTATATTTCACAGTTGATCAAACATTGAAAAAAAATCATCACTTGCGTAAAGCTTAGTATTTACAAAACTACAAGGGTTTCAGTTTTCAAACTTTCTCCATAGATACGTCTAGGGAAGTTTATTGAACGCAGCGATGCATATTGGGCAGTGAGCTGTTTTTATGGTTTAGTAATTTTGACTTATATGTCAAATGTATGAACATAATTGCTGAGGATTATATATTCATGGCTATATTTCATGGTCAAGTAATTTTGCCTTATATTATTTTGAAGACTAATTGATGTACAAACATATTTGCTTGGGATAGTGACTCTGTATGAGCCAAAGTTTGACCTTAAACAAACAGTAGGTCACAGTGACTTAGATTTCAAGGTCAAGTGTTTTTTATTCATTGCTTGAACACTATTCGATGTACGAACATGATTGCTTTGATAATGACACAGCAGGAATGGATGTTCGACCGCAAACCAACAGTAGGTCAGAGTAGCCTATATTTTATGGTCCAGTGAGTGTGCGTCATATTTTATAACACTATTTCATGGATTAAACTGATACTTCGGTAAATGGTTTGTGCTTACACTGTTATTGACCTAATACTGATTGTAGGTCGGTGTGACCTCTATTTAATGGTCCATGGATTTTGTCTCATCTTTCTTTCACTATATTATGGATTTGCACCATACTGCGCTATATGGCTTGGGCTGACACTATGAAAGATATCATCTCAGTTGAAGGTTAGCATGACCTATATTTCATGATCCAGTGATTATACCTCATATTTCTAACACTAGATCATGGCTTTGCATTATACTTGGGTTCACGGTTTGGGCTGACACTGTGAGTAAACTCATTTTAAATTTAGATCAGTGAGACCTTTATTTTATGGTCCGGTGTTTTCGCATTATATTTCTAACACTTAAAAATGGATTTGCATTATATATATATGGGTTATGGTTGTGGGCTTACACTGTGAGTGACCTCATAGTATATTTTGGTCAGTGTCCTGTATTTAATGGTCCAGTGATTTAAGCTTATATGTCCAAAACGATTTCATTGACTTTTATTATACTTGGTGTAATGGTATATTCAGATACAGTGATTGACTTCATGTTACTTCTAGGTGACTGTGACATATATTTTACTGTTCATTGATATTGTCATATCTCTTGCAATATTTAAGAGGTTTGAATTATTCTTAGGAAAACTGTTTATTTTGACACTGCAGTTGATCTCATTTCACTTGGCCGGTAATGTCCATATCAAACGTGTGCTTGCTAAAGTCAAGCTCCCGAAACCGTGCTTTATTGTCTTCTGACAATTTTTGTTTGTTGCTTCTAATAATTGAAACATCAAACAGCGTTTTTGTGTCTTTTTGCATAAAATTATCTCTCACCGGGCTAGTAAATATTCAAACACTTTACCCTTTCAGAGCTCGAGATGTTACATTCACGGTTTGGCAAAAAAACATACTCGTGCTCCGAAACTGTAAAAGGTGCATCGGCATAGGATTGAAGGCCACATTAGGTTTTCGTAATATTTGTCTGGGACTCTTCATCAATTTCTGCACAAAAACAACATGTTTCTGGTACAGAGACATTTAAAGAAATACTGGGAATTGATATGGTACCATGCAGTCGACAAATAAGTGCGTCAGAACCGTTTTAAAGACGGTATCTAGTCTTGAAAGTGTTACATGTATCATTGGGTTTATAAACACTATCCTGCGATGCTGGTATTTCTCTCTATTCTGGTCTAGCCGCTACAATATATACCCTCCCTACTTCCGTTTTTTGGCGTTCTTGTGAATCCGCTAGTGCGTAAGATTTGTTTAATTCTCACTTAATCACGCGAGATTCTGACAGCTGTCAGTTGGAAAATGTAAACAAACAAGAAGTCTACTCGCTAACTTTTTTCCCGCCAAAGATGAAAATCAGAACGAATAAAACATACAACAAATAAAGCTCCCAACTTACTTTCACACCATTTTCCTATTCTCAAATTTTTCTCATCTTCAGAACCATTTTCCTTTCAACACAATATGTTTAACCCAGACACAACACGCTGACGTCTACTCCATGACCCCAGTCTACGCACATCACGTGACTAGGAAATTACCTTCTACACTGTTGCAGAAAAGTAAGGCAACATGCTTGTGGGGCTCTTATGGCTGCTGCAGTTTTTCTTTTACTTGAGAAAAGGCACACAAAAGACATGCTGGTCCCTGTTTATTTTTTTTTCTGCTATCAAGTACTAACGTCCATGCTTATGGCAAGCAAATAAGTAAGACTTGGTCATGCAGCATGCTGAAGACTGTCAAAATACATTTTTTTCTATATTGAACTATTTATTGGGTCATGATGTTTTTTAAACAGGGAATAGATTTAATAAAAATGAATAGTGTGAGAGATGAAATCATTTAAGTATCCCCTGCATCTCATCCCTGTTATCGCAGTGTTCATTGTTTTTAGTCATAGGGTATTATTTGAGGGCCCATCTCTATGAGTTTCACCTTGTTTTATTTCAGTCCCATGCTTTTAAGAAGGGCAACTATATAGAAGCTATTACACTCAACAAGATTTATCAGATGCATACAATGCTGTATTTTTCTTCCTATGTATACATCTACACCCTCTGTCTAGAGTATGAGCAGGTGTACGATCTACACTACTTTTACAGGATAAACCTCCTTGTAGGCATGTAATACAGAAAGGATATTTAATATGCACAAGGGAGGCCATCCCTCCCTCCCTCCCACCCCCCGCGCAACCCACCCACCCCTTAGAAAAGGGGGCCTCCAGTTGTCGTTCCGATCCGAAGGTTGCACACTGTTTTAATTTGATCCTTGCAAATGAAATTTAAGAAACACTGTTCAACACCAAGGTTCCAACGCCACTACCAATGTTCAAACATGGTACCTCAGAGGCATCAGAGGCAAGTGCACTAACCACTAAGCTACAATATCTCATATTTGAAGAAAAGCTTCCTGCAAACAGAGCAGCTAAACATTTTTGTGTGCCTACCAACACTCTAAAAGATACAGTCAAGGGTAAAACAAATGTTGACAACTTGACACTGTGAAGTGTGACCCTTCTCAAATGTTCCTTTAGAACAAGAGGCCCTTCTAGCCAAACATTTACCTACCATGGCTGAAATACTTTGTTTCAATATGAGTGTACATGGAAGTGAGGGGCAGAAAACACACAGCAAACCAAATACACACTAACCTGACTGTAAATATTTTCTTTTATATTTGTTCTTCCAGTTTTTAGAGTTTTTATAAAGTTCTGTAACTTGCGGTGCCTTATTGTTTATGCACAGTATAACTCACGGAAATTGATGACGTAGTACACAGGTCACAAAAGTCAGTGACCTCCATTTTGAAAACGGTTTTGACAGCTTGTTGCAATAATAAACAATTAAAAGTCTATTGTATTCAAAAGCAAACATATGCAAGAAAATAATACACAAATAAAAGAAACGATATCTTTAATATCAGCAGATATTACCACGTGAGTTTTTTTACACAAACGGATTCACAAGAAACCAGGATAACTTACTTGAATCAAAATAGTTTACGCAATTGAAGTTGTAGAAAAAGATAAAAAAAGGGCAGGGTTTAGTCGGATTTGCATAACTTTTAAACGACTGTAATTACAGCTCGGTTTAGACTGTTTCGATGCATTTGTCGATTGCCTGTTTCTCTTATAAATGCCTGTTAATTGAGACAATTTATGAATTCAGTGACATTACCAATTCAGTAGCTCTTTAAGCATTACCTATATAAAAGTACAAGAAAGCAAATTAACCTTGCAATGACAAAAGTCAAAGATCAAGATAGTTGATGAGTTTTAGATGCTGTAGACCAAGTTTCAATGTCATCCGCCGTTTGGTTCTAGATGCTTACAGACTTCTCCGTTTGTGGCCATGACGGTCATCTTGATACTTTTTCCTCAATCGCTTGGATAAACTTTCGTTCCCTTGACAGATGGAGGCTCCTTATCAAAGTTGGCTACCATCGGTCCACGAGCTTTGGAACAGATGTCTAACATTGTTGTAAACTGAGTGACACTGGACTAAGGACTAAGTTGACTAATACACCAAACCTCATTTGTTTCTAAAAAAAATAATAATAAAAAAAAAAAAAAATAAAAACACTGTTTGAGCTTTTCCTGTATACGAACATAACAACAAAACTTGACCGTTCGGCAAAAAGGTCAAATGCCATTCTACGGTCATCATTCAAAGAACTGGTAGAACACGAGTACCAAGTTTCAAGGTTATTGACGTTTTTTCCCGAAGACTTTAAGGGTTTTACCATATACGGGAATAGTGGCCAGTTTGGTCGCATGACCATAGCCCTTTGAATACATTTTCATTAACATATGCCACTGAGGTTTCACATAATGTATGGTTTCCATCAGCCCAAAGGCTTTTTAGTAGTGCATGTTTTGGTTGTGAAATTTCATTGACCTTGGACGACCGTCAAAAATGACCTTGACCTTTGGCAATCTTATGTCTTCACTGTACCATTTAAGGTGACTATGCACATTCTCTAATATAAAAGTATATAAAATAAAGAAAAAGATAGATACATATCAGGAATTAATACGATCAAATCCTACACCCAGCCCTTAAAAACAAAAAGAAGGACACACACTAATTTTGTCAAACGTTCACGAAAGAAACGCATAGTAAACCGACTAAACATCTCTTTCTTAAAAAGCTACCCTAATTTAAAGTAGCAGCAACTCAACAGAAAGCAGTATGGGCAGCTATTTAGGTGACCATATTACTCAAGACCATACACACGCGGACTTAACATGTAACATTGAGGAACCACAGCAGAAGGTCTACCACATGGGTATTCCTTGAACAAATTTGCTAGTCCTAGAATGTTTCATAATGCATACCCAGGTCCAGTGTCACCGGCTTTTGGTCACGAAGAAGATTTGAAAGGTTTTATCAAATATGGGCATGGCGGCCATGCAGGTAATCTGACAAGGACCATTTGAACAACTTTCGTTTCCCAGACGCAAACTGGCTTTAATGGATCAAGTGGTTTCTGGATAAAAGATGTTTGAATATGTCGTAAGACGACGGCTGCCTGCTAACACTATAGGATCACCCATGAGCCTCCGGCTCAGGTGAGCTAAAAATGTTTCAGGTTCGTTCATCCTCAAGTATAGCTATTATTGTTCATATTTCTGCTGTTTCCATTCTGTTTGTTTGTTGTTGTAGGTGGTATTTGAATTCGATTGTATCATCTTCTGATTGGATCAGTTAATCTCCAGTTTATTAAATCTGAAAAATGGGTGAAGAATAGTAAAGGTTTGTTGTTTATTAACACATATAAAAGCTATACCTTGTTAATATATATAGAGTTGCTATATTTGAATATTTCTGTCGAATAATGAGTTTAAAAATTTTAAAATATATCTCTCTACTTACAAAGATGTTTAGATTTATTCTACTGAAGATACTTAGGTATCTTTATTTTAAGTTTTGCAACAATTATCATTAATAATTTAGATCGCTTTTCAGTCAGTCCTAATTTGTTTGCTACTGAGATATATTATTTACTTGTTATGCAAAGGGACCGTTAGCAGAAATACCCACCAGAAGCAACTACACAGCTACCATCCAGACCTAAGTATACCAGCACAAGCTCGATCAGCTTCCAAAGATTATGCTTCCGCAGACCTAACAAAAGGGCACATGACTCCTCTTGCAGACCATTCATCAGATGTGGTAAGAGATTTTGGCTGTCTTTGATAATTTGACATCAATCTTTGCCGTAGAATGCTTCCCAGGAAGCGCCTTCTGATGTCACCAAGAGGAACAGTAAACAAATTAAGATCTACGAGGGTTGTTCAGAAAGTTCTGATTCTCGCCGAATAACTTCGTTTAGCGGCAGGCTGGGGACAATTTCTTTGCATGTATTGAAAGCACTACATTTTGCCTTTACAGTGATACCAAACACTATACAAAGATACATTTTCTTATTGAGGTACAACGCGTTTAATAAGGCCCCAGTCATACCACTGGGTTAAAGTCATATGTGAATTTATTTTCACTGTGTCATTCAAGTAAAACATCATCGTAAATACAAAATGAATTTTTGTCAGCTGTTTGTCAGTCGTTGCCGGCAATATCCTTTATAACATAGAGGGGTAGCGAACGTTTCCAATTCATTCCTTGCAAGGCAATGCGCAGTTCTAATGACGTAACTGAAATCGACGTCAATGTCATTTTCTAAGGCTGTGACAACTTCGTTTTTTACATTAATTTTAATTATTCGACAATTTCGAATTGGGCCATGCTAAAGGTATTCCTGACAAGATTTTGAATGCTAAGGCATTTGTTTTCGTTTAAAAAAAATGATGACTTTAGCAACAGGGGGAATTTGCTACCACATAAAATGCGAATAATCCAAATTCAAGGGGCAGTATGGAACATAGATTAAATCTAATTTCTGCGATATTTACAGGACACGGTTGCCTAGGGTTTGTGTTTAGGTAGGCATGACGAAAAAAAAAAATAAAGACTGCTTATATGTGAACTATGACCTTTTGAAGTAAAACTTCACAGTGGCTGTAGGGTATACCTCTTTCAAAGACGTTCAAAAATATGTACTTTAGAAAATATACACTGCGTTTGCACAGTTGTCCTGACATATTACAGCTTTATAAAGTTTCGCTATCAGAAGTTCTGTATTTATGATGCTTATCAAAATATTACATCACGATCAGAACTTTCTGAACATCCCTCGTATACAGTGGACACGTTTATAATTATGTTTCCCGCTCCAAGTTGCCCCCCCCCCCACCAACACCACCCACCCCACACCACCTCACCACCCCACCCCACCCCACCTCTAACAAACACACTAAAGGTGAGGGGGAACATATTGTGTTCAATGCGGATCCCGTTCGTGTCGGCGTCCGTGTCGGCTTCGGCATTCAGCTCAGTATAGAGGATAGTAAACTGTGAACGTTGTAATGAGCGAATGTTAAATGCTTTGAGAGGTTAATTGAACCAAGTATTGATGCCCATGACGACAGTGATGAGTCAACGGATTCTGAAGACAGCACAGATGTAACCGGTCCAGGATTTAGATGAACATCGCCTGCTACTTAAAATGATTTGTAAGCCACACTAGCGTAACAACTATAAACAAGATCAGTGCAAAACATTTAACAAACCTTCAGTTTGACGTGTATGAAAGACCACGTAAGCCTTCTCTGGATAATCGATGTCAAGATGACGGTAACTTTCATGCAAATATTAATGAAAGGGTGTAAAGATGACTCACTGGGCTGAAATTTAGCGGGTTTCACGGCGGCCGGGCTTCCTAGGTGTGATATTATGACATTGTAAAAAGCAGATACAAGCCAGCACTTGTAGTACGTAGTACATAGTTGTAAACAACGTATTTTGTGAGTATCCTTCTCAGGGTTCTCCTGGTTGTCCATAAGCGCAAGTTCAAACTTGCTGGATTCTCTCTGTCTGAGAGAGAGATAGAAAGAGAAAACGACGACAGAAAGTAACAAATTCTACAAACATTTAAACATTTTTTGCAGGTAAAATATTGAAATGTGCCAGACACACTTATGGGTATTGTTCTCTCAACGGGTAGCTGGAGCTACTAGATATTGTCATAAGTCAGTGAGAGCTGTTAGCAAGACACCATGAACAAGTTAATCTCAAAACAAATCTATCCCATACTATGTCATACTAATTTTCTGTATTGTCGTGCTGTCATAACTGTGTGTTTACAGGACTTTTTTCTGCAACTAAGCCAACTTAATTTGTGGTCTAACGAATAAGTTTATATTTATTCATGAAATAGGAATCGGCGAAGGAAACCAACTGCATGACAAACATATATCCTGAAGCTAAGAACAATTTTCTCTGGATCCGCCTTGAAGAACATTGTAGAGACAATCTTACAAACGATTTTGAGAGGATCTACATTATCTCTGGTACACTGTTCAGACCGCAAGAGGAACCTGAATATGCAAATATAGAGGCAGGATATGGAGTAAGTAAAGTTTGCTCTTTAAATTTTATGTAGTATTCTACGACGTAGAAGTATGAAAGATCTCTGCACTAAAATCATGCAAGGTAGTACCCTGCCAGTTTTTTGCAGTCTTGCTGGTAAAGTCTGATTTAAACGATGTAGGTCTATCTCTTTTTCCTTACTCTCTATTCCTGTATCATTTTAGCTCACCTGAGTCAGCGGCTCCTGGGGAGCTTATAGGATAGGCAGGCTCCGTCGTCGGTTGTTCCTCCGTCGTCCGTCTATCCGTCCAATTTGTTCAACAGTCTAGGTCACATGACCAACATGGCCTTCACGCCTATCTGTGGAAAAATCTTTAAAATTTTCTTCTCCAGAACCAATTGACCGATGGCCTTGAAACTTGGCATGTAAGATTGTGTACTTAAGTACTTCAAAGATTGTTCAAATTATGACCTTGGGTTGACCTTGACCGTTTCTATGGCAAGGTCAAATATTGGAAAATGCTACAAGATAAGATTTCATGGGAAATTTTGAAGGTTAAGGCCTTAAAAAAGGTATATACATTCATCTTAATGAGTACATGAATATTTATGAGTACAAGAGGTCAAGGTCATTCTTTGACCTTTCACCTTAAACTCTCGTATTTTTTACAGTTTCACACTTCTTTTCAAAAGACACTGGGCCAATTGTAACCCGATTTCATAAAGAGGCTCCAGGGGCTGAGGGTACGAATTTTTTTCTGCTGGTCCAGGTCACAAGACGAGCATGGCCGCTATGCCCAATTATGGTAAAAACCTTTAAAAAATTTCTTCTCCAGAATCAATTGACTGGTGGCCTTGAAACATTGGGTACTCCAGTAATACAATGATAATTCAAATGAATGACCTGGGGCTGACCGAGACTTTTTATGGCATGGTCAAATTTAAGAAATGCTAGAACACAAGAGTTCATGAAAAATTGTGAAGATTTTGGCCCAAGATAGATCAAATGGTGACTTTGGGTTGACTTTGACAATTTTTTGGCAAGGTCAGATTTGCTTTCTGGTGCTTTTGTATGGAAACATGCTAAATATACGAGTTCATGGAACTTGTAGAAAATTTTGGAACAGAAGTTAACAGATACCGTCTAATAAATGACAATTTCAAACATCTTCTCAATGCCACAATTTCATATAGAGCCTCCGGAGGCTGAGGGAATGAGCATTTATTCAAAAGGTCCAAGTGACATCAACAACCTGGCCACAATGCCCATATATGGTGAAAACATTTAAGCATCTTCTTCTTCTTTACCAATTAACCTATGGCATTGAAACTTGGTATGTAGCACTGGGTACACGAGTGCTACCAAGAATGTTCAAATGATGACCTTGGGTTAACCTTGACTTTTTTTACGGCAAGGTCAAATATGGGAAATGCTAGAACATGGGATTTCATGGAAAGTTGTAAAGATTTTGGCTCAAAATTGTTCAAATGATGACCTTAGGTTGAGCTAGACATTTTTGTGCGACGGTCAAATCTGCTTTCTGGTGCTTTAATTTTGGGAAAAAGCTTTGATATAAGAGTTCATGGAACGTTTAGAAGATTTTGGTGCAACAGTTAATAAATACAGTCAATTAAATGAGATCATGAGCAATTTTAGCAATCAGAGGTCAGGGCCATTCTTTGACCTTTAACCAATGTCTCTCATATTTTGACAGTTTCAAATCGACATCCGTAGCCTCTTAACTCTTTAACGAGATGTTAGCTAACGTTGCCTCCATCAAATTGCGCCATAATGCATAAAGCGTTTCCAAAACTTCCATTGCGTCAAAATATCAAAGTAGCAGGACGTGACGTCAAAAATTTAATATTTCAGTTTTGCTTAGATTTAGTACACGCAAGAAATTCTATCTTCAAGGCGAAGATTTTCCCTATAAAACGTGCAGGACAGGTTCGAAGTTTAAAAAGTATAAAGTGTGCATATTTTCCTTTACAGATTTTTAACAAATATCTTAACCGTATAAAATCAGATCATTTGTGATTCAGACCCAAGAACGTGGGGAGATTATACAGGCTGACCTTACCTACCTAAATCAAGGTGTTTTCATACCTCATGTTTGAGGTAATAAAATATTGAAATAAGAATTCATTCAAACATCTTTTTGTCATATAATGCATTTTAAATATATGCACATCACAATATGCACAGCAATGATTTTCTTCTCATTACGCCTGAGTGGCATTTAAACTCGCAAAACCATTTATACTTCTGGTCAGATCGACCATGCTTCACTATATTAATTAAAATACAAATACTCCCCCCCCCCCCCCCAGCATTTCTTTTATGCAGCAGACTTACGCATCGTAAGTACGCAATATAGCAATATATATGAGAGGGAAGCTGGGACAAAGGAGAGTTATGGGGACGATACTCAGGTAGCCAAAGAAGAAGAATGGTCAAAGGTAGCACTGTGATCTTAAGGTATTATATTTGTACCTTGACCCTGAAGTGCGGTCAAGTTCACGTATATATATTCAAAACTATCCAGATCTGTCAGTTATGTAAGTTCAAAAGATATTAATGGATACAGTAAACCATTATTTCAACGATCATTTTAATAACTATTTATAATTAATCTGAACAATGACGTAAACGTCAATGTATATATAACGTATTTACATGTAACACAGACACAAACACTGTCATGCAAACTACATATCATAGCCGTTAATTAAAAGCAACAGTCAATGATCCGGAAAACGTTTTAATTATGGGGAAAATTCAAACCTTAAGCACTGAAATCCTTTATGTTCCCGGTATAAAAAAAACATACGAGTATCATAACTACAGTAACTTCGTCTGACGCTCAGTATTACGTCTTGTGGATGTGACTGTCGGGGCATAACTAGGGGTAAATACATAGTACGCACAATTTTGCGTTCTACCCCTTGAAGGCAAGAATAAGAATTTAGCCCGAGAGATATTTCATGTAGTCGCGTCTGTTTGCAGTAACTACTTAAATCTTCCCCGATTTACAAAAATTTAGCACCTTCAAATATGCAGGTACGTGTTGAAAGTTTGTCAATTGACAAAATTTCAATACGCACTTGCGTACTTGCGTATAGTCAGTTAGGCCCTTGACTGTTCACGTATCTCATGATCACATCTGTAGTAAACTTCTCGTGCATCCATTCATTCGACGTGATACAGATCGAGTTACTACATGTATAGTAAATTAATATGTATCCCGCCTCTGGACGGACTGGAGATTTAAACTTGCTTGATTAATTCAACTAGTTTGCGCTTAGATACCTGCAATGCCCATAAGTCATAAATGATTGTTATAGACTCCTTGTGTTACGTGTGGTGATAAAAATTGACCTTTTTGGGTCTGAAATAAAACCAGGATTCAAGGTGGGGGATAACATGAGTGTTTTTGGCTTGTTATTTCTTTTGTTTTAATCTTGCACACTGATTGATTTATGCGACACTTCAAAAATCTAATGACACTTTGAGGGATCCACTAAACATCATTTCATTGAGAGTCAATAATAAACCATCTAATTAAAAGCCCCTTGCTCTATCAGCATATTGGTTATTCTTTAGGTATCGTTGCAAGCTTCTCGCCATACTTTTATTGTAAATGACCGTGAATAGTTTTAAACAAAACTTCAAGGGGTTTCACATTAAAAAATGAAAAAATGAATATGGTCATTTGAGTTGGCAACTAAAATGATGTACTTTCGATATCATAAACTTGCATAAAATGGTAAAAATACAATGTACAGGCATAGAGTCCAATTCAATGTCCCACTTTTTCATCGCTCGACGGGGGAACAAAAATGGCAAATTGTATTTTGTGAAGCGATTTGTCAGTTTCCAAAAACATAGTTATCCTCCTTTTTGCCAGTTATATGACCCAATATATGAAATCCTCTTTTTTGCCTGATATTGGACCTAATATATGCACACCACCCATTACCAAACATGAAAACTGAAGCGCCTTTCATACGGTTTTCAGCCGCGACACGAAAAAACAACAAAATGAGTCGCATGTGCGCCCAGCGAAGACTTAGATCAGCCTGGAAATACGCCAAGTCTATTCACAGTCTTTACTGTTGCCAATGAAGTAGCTTAGAGCCTTAGCTACCCTTTAAACGCACAGCAATACTCTGTTCAGACCGGGCGAATGCCCCGGCTGATCCGAGTCTTCGCATGGCGCTCAAACCACTTTGTTGTTTTGTCGTGTCGCGGCTCATTTACGTTCAGACGTATTTACCGCTTGTTTGGATATGGAGACTTTAATAATATATTTCAGTAGTGTCCTTGGCTTTATCAAGGTAAGGCAAATTCTTGAAGTTTAACACAATGAGTTGTTGGCATCCATCACACGGGTTATCCCGAGACAACGACCGCGACAGAAGACAACTAACGCAGTTCAACAGGTAAGGCGGAAAACAGACGTGAGTTGCCGTCTTTCCCTTATTTTCTCTTTAATCAGACTGAATCGAAATTTCTGGTTTCCATATTAAGAAAGGGGGGAGTTTTCTACATGTCATGGAGCAATTCCGGGTTCTAGCATAATCAACAAAGCGACAAAAAACTTTGAAATGTCAGCGACGAAGCAAAAAAAAAAAAAAAAAAATAAATAAATAAATATTTTATTTCACAGGGCCGTGAACGGTTTACCAAATGTACAAACTTGGGAATTCCGACAGTTTCAATGCTACCAGGGATTACAGAAAACATGCCAGTTGTAATAAATCAAATTACTTTGTAGAATGGAATTATAAGCATTTGAAGTTAGGTACTGTCTTTTCTTTTGTCAACAACTTACCACGGTTCACGTTTTAGGCCAGGTATAATGAACACGGTTCGCCAGAAACAACCAACGCAGTTTTAAACTTAAGAAAATCTATACCCTACTGTCTCTTACCCACTCCATTCCTATTTTTTTTAGTTGTAAGTAGCATATTTTGCCTCGTGCTTGCAGATGGGCACTACTCGATCCATGCGGCATTACGTATTGTCTCATTTGATGCACACATCTTGCTGTATCTGAACTGGTCTCTGCATACGCGCGTATCTTTTAAGTGATTGAAATATCTCACCGAAACCGCTTGTCTACTATTCCTGCACTTGCTTTTTTATACAAATGAGAAATCAATGCAGTACTAACATCAGCATAAGAAAAAGCATTGAGATCTCTGCCACACACAGATGAAAGACGTTATGATACATCATAAATATTGTTGAGAGGCATTAAAACGTTACACCCACCAGCGCTCTCCAAGCTGTAGAAGCCGTGAGCTCATTCACCATGCAATCACCTAGCAAAATAGCAATATAAGGGTCACATGTTCGATCCGTTTTTTTCTTTTATATTTTGGGAACGACGTCCCCTCTCAAAAGCTTGAATACAATGTATAAGTGGGTCTGAACCCCAAACCTACATACACTCACACCTGGTTAACTATGTTTTCATGGACGTTACCAAAAGAAAAGGAGCCGATCATTACGAAACAAAAAAGAGTTTGAAATGACCTGGTCATCAGGTCGTTTGGTAACTCCGACTTTATTTCGTTTTGTAACAGCTCTGTTTTTAGTTTCGTAACAGCCGTTGTATATACATAGTTAACCGGGGGTGACGCTTGCGAACGCTTTACTATGTATGAACGTTTGAATGTCTATGCATAAACTTCACAAGGTTCTTATTTGATGAAAATTGCATGTAAGCCTTATTCCCAGAGCGTTGTATTTTGTTCAGATGTATTTTGTCCATCTAAACGCGGCTTTAAGTGTCAACCTTAGCACGATCTTGTCAACGTAATATTACCAAGATGAGATGATTAATAAACTAAAATCAGAAAGATGGGTTCAGAGCCGGAAAAGCACCACAGAGCAGATCTTCAACCTTAGAATCCTGTGTGAAAAGTATCTCCAACGTCAGCAGAATCCGTACCATGTCTTCATTGATTTCAAGAAAGCCTTTGGTAGGGTGTGGCATGCAACCTTATGGCCCACCATGCGGAAGTACAATATCAGTGCAAATCTAGTTCGCACCATTGAGCAGCTATACGACAAGTGCAGTCTTGATGAATGGCAGCACAGGAGAATGGTTCAAAACAACAGTTGGAGTAAGGCAAGGATGTTTCACCCGCCCTCTTCAACATTTTCTCGAACGGATCATGTCTGATGCTCTGGAAGAACATGACGGAAAGGTCAGCATAGGCGGCAGAAGCATTACCAATCTGCGGTTTGCCGATGACATAGACGCTCTAGCTGAGGAAGAGCAGGAACTAGAAACCCTAGTTGGAAGTCTCGACAAAACCTGCACAAGGTATAAGATGAAGATCAGTGCTGAGAAGACCAGACTGATAACAAACAGCGCAGATGGCATCCAAGGGGAGATCACGGTAACAGGGCAGAAGCTGGGTACTGTAATAAGCTTCAAATATCTTGGGGCAGTTGTCTCAGACGATGGCTCAAAACAGGAGGTTCTCTTAAGGATTGCACAAGCCACTTCAGCTCTTACCAAACTGAAACCAATTTGGAGAGATAACAACATATCTCTTGGATCAAAGGGAAACTTATGCGCTCCCTTGTCATTTTAATATTTCTGTATGGCTGTGAATCGTGGACCTTGACAGCAGAGTTAGAGAAAAGAACGCAGGCTTTGAGATTAGATGCTACCGAATGTTACTGAACATTACGTACAAGGACCATATAATCATTGTGGAGGTTCGCAGAAAGATCCAAGCAGCCATTGGAGAATACGATGAACTCCTGGCGCTGGTCAAGAAACGGAAACTAAGGTTGTTTTGCCACGTCTCAAGGTCTTCTGGTTTAGCAAAGATGATTCTACAGGGCACAGTGAAAGGAAAAAGAAGAAGAGGTAGACAGAAGAAGAGGTGGGAAGACAATATTAAAGAGTGGACAGGGATGGATTTTGCCAGCTCAACTAGGGCAGCTGAAAACAGGACATTGTGGAAAGGGATTGTTTCGAAGTCATCTGTGGTGCCCCAACGGCCTAGTAAGGTTAAGGGATAGAATAGAATAGAATAGAATAGAATAGAATAGAATAGAGGAGTTTGTTGTTCAGTAGACAGCATCTTAAGAACGGAGCACGAGAAATATGTCTAGGCCGTCTTGCAACTGATAGACGAAGAGCGGATTACATATATAACTCGACAGCTCATTGTGAAAGCTGAACGTTTTCGATTCTATGACTTGAAAATGCTGATATAATATTATGGTTTTCCAATTAACTCCACCCAATCTATCTATTCAGATTTCGTAAGTGTAACTAAGCCATATTGCTTATGCCAAATGTCACTCAGTAGTTTATACCCGACAGAGGCGAGTTCAGCAGCCCCAGCGCTATCGGGCGCTCAGCTGAATAACTCTGACCATCAACAACCACTCACACTGCTGAACTCGCATCTGCCATTTAAAGGGTGCCTTTTAGGTGTGTGCTTGCTATCACAGCGATTTCATTGAAACTGCAAATAATGCAGTTTCAAGGAAATCGCAAGTGGTAACATCGATTTTTTCCAAGGACTTGATATTTTACAAACTGCGTTCGTTGTTCCCGAAGTATGCTGACGAACCGCGTTCAGATGTTTCATGACCCGTGGTATGTTGTGTCCAGGAACAAACTCAAGTGTTCACTGTTCCATGGATTTGAGTAATCGACAATAATTTTTCAGACAGATGCTTGCGATGAATTAGAACCATAGACAATATACTATATCTACATAAGATTGATTGATTGATTGATTTGATGCTTAACGTCCACGGTAAACAACTAAGGTCATGTTGGGACGGTCAGTTAACCTAACCACACTATTCCTGGGCAGGCTTAGACCTCCTAAGCGGTTAACCAGTACTAAGTGCACATACTATCTACATAAGAAAAAAATAAGAAATAAGATGTCTTACATAGCCAAAACCTACAACCGAAATAGAAAGGGGTAGGTGAAATTGAACGAAATGAAACGTTGCGAGGTTTATCTCTCGTTTTAATGAACAAATCTCTGTGGAACTTAATCGGTCGGTACCAACATTAGTCTGCTTTCACTCTGCCAAATAACTTTTAAAAGTATTCATGTTCAAGGTTAAAAATCGCTGTTTTCCTACCTTAGGTAGTCCTATGACGTCACCAAATCGAACTGCGTTGGTTGTCTTCTGTCGTGTCCGTTGTCTCGGGATAACCCGTGTGTCCATACCATTTGTTGGATATCGGTTGGATTGACCAACCCCATTTCAGTCCTTTTCATATTTTAAACAGCCAAATTCGTCCATAGAAGAGTGTACTGAAGACACAAACAGACTACAAATCAATGAATCTTCGAACCGTGGACAGTGGAAAAAATCACCAGACAATTCAAGAGGGGTAAAATCTGTGATGTATCAGGTAAATTTAACAAATATAGGGCCTATACTAAACAAAAAAAAATAAAATAAAAAAAAATGTCACATTTAAGAGCTTATTTTCTGTGTATGGTGCACCACCATGTTGTTTTCTTCACCATTATGTATGCCCATTTTGAATAAACGGACGTATTTTGTTATGGTATTGTAAGGCTATCCGGCCGTCTGCCCAGCAATACTGTACTTTTTCTGGTGCTCGCAATAAATCGGTAACCGCTTGCAATACTGCCCTGAAATTTTACAGCTATAGATCGCTGAAATTTTACAGCTATAGATCGGGGAGTGGTTGCTCCCCCTTATTTAGTTCCCAATTAATGCCCCTTTGATTATTTTTTTCTCGACTAGTCTTGTGCGTCGTTTGAAATGTCTTGAAACTTCAAAGCAATGTATATGACCTCAAGACGATGCTACGCGTGAAAGAATGGTTGCTTTCCTTTACTTGGTTTCATATTTGTGGGCTGTTTTTGTGTGCTTTTATCTTCTGCATGCCAAAACTTAGTAACCTTTTCGGGTATTTTGATTTAATATTATAGCACGGTGCAAGACCTCAAAACGGTATGTTGCATACGAAAGGATCCTCCCTTCACTTAATTTCGGAGTAACGTCCCTTTAATTAGTTTTTATGCTATCCTACTGCGTGCCATAACAAAGCACCCGTTTAAAATATCTTGATGAAACTTCATAGCAATGTGTATGGTCAAAAGGATGTTCACTTGCAAATATAGTTGCTCTCCCATCATTACCTTTTCGATACAATATTAGTATATAATGTATTATTCCACATATAATTTGATTTACGAGAGTGAAAATGATTCAATTATTGATATTTTGTCTTTTTATGCCCCAACTTCGAAGACGTTGAGGGGGCATATTGGTTTGGGCCTCATCGTCCGTCCGTCCGCCCGTACGTACGTAACACTTCATTTACTCAAGAACCATAACAGCTGGGGTCTTGAAACTTCATAGGTAGGTAGAGTATGAAAAACCAGAGGACACGTATTTTTTGTCTGTCAGCCTTAAACTTGCAGGGTTATGCCCCTTTTTCAAAAATTTAAATGAACGTTTGTTCCCAAAATCCTGGGAATTTCTTTGAGCCAGGATGCTCATATTTAGCATATTGCTAGGGGCTAAGTGTGTAGATTACCTGATCAGCTTTTAAGCAAATTCCGTAAAAAAATGACCGAGTTATGCCCCTTTGTTGAAATTGACATTTTTCCAAGTTATCAACCGTTTGATCTAAAACCCTATTTTTGATATACTATTAGTATTTAATGTGCTGATCATTCTGATTATAGTTGCTTTATGATGCATTCATTATTGACAAAGTTATTCCTCCTTTTCTCATCTGTATAAAACATAATCATGGGTGGTCTACTTCTCAAGAACAATAACTGCTGGGGCCTTGGTATTTATAAAATGAATAGACCATAAAAAATGAGCAGACCCATATTTTTGTTCTTTTCCGTCTATCATGTACTTACAGAATTATGCCCCTTTTACGAAAAATTACATGAAAGATTGTTTCCGAAATCCTGAAAATACCGTTTAAATTTGGATGCTCATATTTAGCATACTGCTAGGGGCTAAGGTGTACATTACCCGATTAGTTTTTGGGTATATTCCGTCAAAACATGCCCGAGTTATGCCCCTTTGTTGAATTTGTCATTTTTCCAATTTTTGAACCGCTTGACATAGAATCCCTAATGTTTAGTATACTATTAGTACTTGATGTGCTGACCATTCTGATGTTAGTTGCGTTATGATGCATTCATTATTGACAGAGTTATTCCCCTTTTCGCATCTGTATAAAACATAAGAATGGGTGGTCTATTTCTCAGGAACATAATTGCTGGGGCCTTGATATTTATAAAATGGATAGAACATAAAAAATGAGCGAACCCATATTTTTTTTTCATTTCCGTCTTTAATGTACTTACAGAATTATGCCCCTTTTCAAAAATTTCGTGGAAGTTTGTTCCCAAAATCCTGGGTATACCGTTTAAGCAAGGATGCTCATATTTGGCATACTGCTAGGGGCTAAGGTGAAGAAATAAATTTTGGGCTAATTCCGTCGAGAAAGGAACAAGTTATGCCCCTTTGTTGAATTCGGCAATTTTCCACATTTAGAATCGTTTGACCTAGAACCCTAATTCTAAGCTCACCTGGCCCGAAGGCTCATAGTAAGCCATTGTCATACCAATGCGTCCGTCTTGCGTCGTGCGTCGACCGTCAACACTTGAAAACAAAAATTCCAACATCTTCTTCTGTAAAACTACTAGACTCATGGTTCTGAAATTTCACATGGAGCATGACCTGACTCCAGGGTTACAGAATTGTAAAATCGGGTCACATGGAATATCTAAGATGACCGCCATTACTAAAAATAGCAAAAACAACAAAATCAACTTCTTCTCCAGAACTGCTGGGTATATTTGTCTGAGTTTGACGTGGAACATCCTTGAAACCTTATAATTCAAAATTATAAAAATAAAAAACATTTGTAGTTGAGTTTTGTAGAAGTGACCTACTTTCTGTTTACGAGTGTAATTTTGCTCAAATGCCAATGTCAAAAAACGACTTATTTCAACAACTTCAAATAACGTCTTCTCAAAAACTACTAAACCCATGGGTCTCAAATTTCACATGGAGCATGACCAGACTGCAGGGTTTTAAAATTATAAAATTGGGTTAGGACGAGAATCCAAGATGGTCGCCATTACTAAAAATGGCAAACAAAACAAAATCATTTTCTTCTCCAGAACCATATAATATATTTGGTTGAAAGTTTTTGTGGAACATTAATGGGACCTTGAAATTAGAAAATGTAAAATAAAAAAAAATCTATAATGGAATTAGGTCACAGTGACCTACTTAATGTTTACAAGACCAATTTTGCTCAAATGTCAATATCTCAAGAAAAGGCAAACGGATTCTGGTCAGATTTGGTCAAAAATTGTCCTTGAATGGAATTATTTCAATTTTGTGCCAGTTGACTATCCAAGATGGCCACTATTGGGGCCGTTACTAAAAATAGCACGACAATTACTCAAGAACCCTTGAATGGCATTTGAACAGTTTTGTGTCAGAATGTTTCTTGCATGAAGCCATTTTGATTAATTGCAGTTTGGCAATGCAAGATGGCCGCCATCTGCCTTTACTTAAAATAGCACAAAACAAGAAAAGGACAAAATCTCAGTAACCGCTGAATGGATTTTGACGAAATTTGTGTCACAATGATTCTTACATTGAGATGTTTCAAACATTAACAACTATAGACCCGTCGGGTTGGCCTCTGTGACTTAAAATAGAAAAATGTGAAAATTAGAAAATCTCGATGAAACTGGACTAATTTTGTGTTACAATGGTCCTTTCATGAAGCCTTTTCGATTTCTTGCATTTTGGCATTCCAAGATGGCCGCCATCTGCCATAACTAAAAATAGCACAAAACATGAAAATGACAATATCTCAGAATCCACTGAATGGATTTAGACGAAATTTGTGGCAAAATGTTTCTTGCATTGAGGTGTTTCAAACATTAACAACTATAGACCCGTCAAGTTGGCCTCTGTTACTTAAAATAGAAATTGATAAAGGTCATTGGATGACCGAAACGTCGATCTATTAAACATCCTGATATACACATCCGTTGTTGGTTGTTTATTCCGTTTTCTCCATCCATATTTTAAAATAGAAAAATGTGAAAATTAGAAAAGTACAATGGAAGTGGACCAGTTTTATGTCAGAATGGTCCTTGCATGGAAGCTTTTCGTTTTCTTGCATTTTGGCATTCCAAGATGGCCGCCATATGACATTACTAAAAATAGCACAAAACATAAAAAATGACAAATTCTCAGTAACCACTAAATAGATTATGACGAAAGTGGCAAAACAATTCTTGCATTGAGGTGTTTCAAAAGTAAATATATATAGACCAGGCAAGTCGGCCTCTGTAACTAAACGTAGCAAAATGTGAAAATGAGAAAATCTCAGTGGAATTGGGCCATTTTTGTATCAGAATGGTCCCGTGGCAAAATAGCCAGGTGAGCGATATCAGGCCCATTTGGGCCTCTTGTTGGTATACAATTAGTATTTGATGTGCTGGTAATTCTGTTGTTCGTTTCCTTATAATGCATTCATTATTGGCAGAGTTATTCCCCATTTCTCATCTCTATAAAAGATATTTATGGGTGGTCTATTTCTCAACAACAATAACTGCTGGGGTCTTGATATTTATAAAATAGATATAGTCCATAAAAAATGAGCAGACACATATTTTTTTCTTTTCCATCTGCCATATACTTATACAATTATGCCCCTATTTCGAAAAATTACATGAAAGTTTGTTTCCAAAATCCTGGGAATACTGTTTAAGCTAGGATGCTCATATTTGGCTAGGGGCTAAGGTGTAGATCACTTGCTTAACTATTGTGCGAATTCCGTCAAAAAAAAAAATAAACAAGTTATGCCCCTTTGTTGAATTTGGCATTTTTCCATCTTTTGAACCGTTGGACCTACAACCCTAATTTTTTATATACTATTAGTATTTGATGTGCAGATCATTCTGATGTTAATTGCGTTATGATGCGTCCATTATTGACAGAGTTATTCCCCTTTTCTCATATGTATAAAACTTAATTATGGGTGGTCTAATTATGGGTCTATTTCTCAAAAACATAATTGCTGGGGCCTTGATATTTATAAAATGGATAGACCATAAAAATAGGCAGACCCATAACTTTCTCTGTTTGCCATGTACGTACAGAACTATGCCACTTTTTTTCAAAAATAACATGAAAGTTTGTTCCCAAAATCCTGGGAATACCGTTTGAGCTATGATGCTCATATTTGGCATACTGCTAGGGGCTAAGGTATAGATCACTAATGTAACTTTTGGGCAAATTCTGTCATAAAAAGAACAAGTTATGCTAGACACCTTTAGTGGCAATCATGTGGTTTGGGGCAAAGTGGACAGAGAACAGAGAGGAGAGACTCAGTGCTAGGAGGTGCAGCTTATGTATTCGTTCCGTATTACTCCTGAGGAGCATCTTTGTGAGAGTTAGACTTAAACGTAAATTGTGTGATAAAAGGCCAAGTGCTCTGTATTCTCTTAGGAACACTACTAAGGAAGAACACATAATCTGATCCCAAGTCATTCTGTTTCCACTGATGTTAACTGTTCATTTAAAAAAAAAACTATTCTCAGAAAAGTTTAATGGAAGAATAAAACCAAGGGATTTTGTAGGTGTGTGTGCGGGAGGGAGGTGCCAGGGTGAGGGAGCTGTCTGTTGCCTTGCAATATTAGTTCTCTTGTTGCCCCAGTATGTTTTCCGATTTTTTTTTAAAATTAATCTTCACAGTGCCGTCTTTGTCCTTAAATGTTTATATCCCTACCCCTCTCTGCCCCCTCACTCCAACTCGCCCCCACCTCTCAAATGATATGTATTACTTCATTAATTTTCCTCCTTGCCCCTAATGCCCCCTCTCACACACGCAAAAAGAATATGCACTTATAATTCTGATATCCTCTCAGTGATCTTTGCTGTGTTTGCCAATTTCCTGCCCTCAGATCCTCTAATCCCCATTGTCTACCTTGCTCCCCCCCCCCCCGCTCCCAGTTCTCTAAAAACATTTTTTTGTAAAATTATGTATTTGTATTCTTGATACCTACTCCGTTTCCTTAACTGTCTGCCTATCCCATACTTTTCGAACCCTTTCCCCACTTACAAACAGCTCCCCGCACCTATGTTTTAAGTATTTTTTAGTAAATAGTTACTTACAATTTTTAATTGTTGTCGGCCCTGCTTTGCTCTCTGCCTCCCTTGCCCCTTTGCGGTCCCAAAAAAATATTTCTGTCCTAAATTTAGATATCCTCTTAGTGTCCTTTAACTCTGGGTGTCCATCTCACACTCTCCGACCCCCTACACCACCTCCTAAAAACAAATGTGTTTGGATTTGAATTGTTCGTCGAAATTATACACTTTAAAGGACCTGGTATGATTTGGGCCATATTTGGCCCCCCATATTTATGAGTTTTTGGAATTGTATCTTTTAACTTCTGTTTATGATATATGAGTGTTGAATCCTTTAACTTTCTATTATGATTCAATTTTTCTACATTCTTGCGATTTTATGTTCTTCTGAGCATCCAACTGCACCCAACTTACCTGAATTTTTGGCATTTTTGACCATTTTTTTTTGCCTCAATTTAGGCCATGAAATAAATCAGCACATTTTTTGCACATTAGTGTATTTTAATAAAACGAAAAATATGTGAAAATTTCAGCTGTGCACTTTCATGTGCTGACACTTAATTTTTATACTTTCTCCGAAAAGTTTGCAGTTTCTTAGAGTTTATTCCAGTGATCTCAACATAAAATGCACATATCTCCGCTCATAGACAAAATAAACATATGTTGTGGATATTCGTTTTCTTAGAACACAGGGAATCATTTGGTACATCTTTTATTTTGATCCTTTGAAAATTTTTGGTTAGCGTCTTTAAAAATGCAAAGTTGAGTGTGTGGGGTATATGGACAGGCCTTGAACAGTACACATCTATCTAACAGTGCTTTACTACTTATTAGTGTATCACTAAAAACCTGTAATCAAGTGCTCTTTGAAGCTGAATTAACTGTCTTTACTTGCCAAATGAAAAGCTTCTAAACACATTTTCCTGTCGTTTGATTTAAAATTACTGAAAAATAGGGAAAGGAATCCCATAAGCATTTTGCTTTCATTCCAGTCCCATTAACTCTATCTTGTGTATATCTTATGTTGTATGTCAGTGAAATTGTTAATAAACTATGTTTAAGCTAAATTACTGAAATAAAACAGGCATGTCTGAAATCATGTTCTTTTGAGGATTTACGAAGAAGAAACATATCATTACTGTATGAACACGTTTACTCAGATGACAAGCAGCAGAAGCCATGTAATTTTAAGTAAATAATATAAATGGAGGCCAAAAAAACCCCGGCTCAAATCATACCAGGTCCTTTCTTAGAATATTCCCATTAGATACACACAGTTACATAAACGTGGATTTAATGTCGAACTAGGTTGTAACAAGTTCATTGCAGCGACGTACACACAGGCACGACATCGACAAGGAAATCTCAGGTTCATTTTCAAATTAATTAAGTCTCATGCTTGGCAAGCTTTGCATGAGATTGATAATCTGAATACAAAACTCAGACTCGACAAACCTAACGGAGGTGTTATTTTATTTGCAGTGAGTTAGTTTGCTTATTCAATTTGGCTTTAAAAATCTAGGCTCTCTCAAGACCCTGCAATGCCAACGGTATTATCCTAACCCAAATTGTTGACCCAGCGCAGAGTGTTCCTAAGGTTTGCCATTTTGTTCATGCTTCAAAACCCCACCCTGAAGTAAGTAAATCCAACATTTACCCCTCATAGAGTACACTCGTCCAATATGGCACAGAAACAAGTCTTTCATTCTGTGGCCTGACTTATCAGACGACATTTTCCTCAGGTCTTGCTTGTTATTTTTTTTATTTTAATCATTATTCTGTTCTCTTGGGCTGGGTCTTTTTAATTCTAGTAGAGTACCCGTTTAAGCATTAAAGTATTTGTTTGGAACTTGTTATTCAAGATTAAGATTAATTATAATAACATGCCACACCTTTTTTAAACAGATCTACATTTTCTAATTTAAAGAGTAACTACACTTCAGGAACTGACTGAATCAGATCCCAAACCCTATCCCCAACATCAAAGGGAAAGATTGACAAAGACATCCCAACAAACAATAAATTACAAGTGATAAGCCGAGTCAGCAGCTCTTTCCCAAATAGATGGCAATTCAGCTATCTTTATTGAACTAAATAATTTAGACCAACAGACGGGTTACAACGGACTAAGCAAATTATATGAAAAACATTTAACAATTATTTTTACCTATTTTCTATTTTTATGATAGAAGGATTAAACTGAGAACACAATAAATTAAACAGCACCGAACATAAAACAAATGCAACCGCAACAAAAGTACCGCCTTGGGTCTAACCCGACTGGCAAGAATATCCCTTTCTGGAGATGGCTGGTATTTTACTACTTCACAAATTGGACACGAGTTTCATTTTCTAGAGCTGGCTGTGATCTTTCTGTCTTCTCCTGCTGCTTCAGCCTAGCCTCAAAATGTACAACCCATACTTGTAATTTCCACAACTCCACTTGTTACCTGCAATGTAAGGTGCATCCAAAAAATGAAAATGGCAGTCAGTGCTGTGCATGAAATATCACCGTAGTCTTTGATAAGCTGTCAGTTAATCACATAAAATGCATGCACAAAATGAAATTGACAGGTAGAGCTATTGTTAGGAAACTAGTGCGAAGTGGAGAGTAATTGCTAGAAGGTTTAGCATTCTGTTTTTTTACACATAATAGATGAAAAAAAAGAGTATAATGATGAAGTTGAGACCTCAGCAAGGAAATCTAAGGCTTCTTTTCAGATTATTTTAGGTCTGAATAATTATCTAACTCTATATAATCTGAAAACAAGACCGCGATTTCCTTGTCTTGGCCTCAAACCCATCATATGTTCAATTAATCACGGCAGCTGTCTCAACCCAAGTTAAAAATAGTCATTGCTTGGTATAGCCCAGTCATTTCCTCTTCCGCTGGTTGTCAGTTACTGGTGAAAGTAAGTGCATTTAGTACTGGTTAACCGCTTAGGAGCTCCAAGCCTCCCCAGGAATAGTGTGGTTAGGTTAACTGACCGACCCGACATGACCATAGCTGTTTACCGTGGACGTTAAACAATACATCAAAACAAGTTCAACAAATCTACATGCTACCTGTCATGTGAATTGCATGCAGAATATAAAATTGGCAACCAGTGTTGTGCACAAAATATAAGGTAGATTTCTGAATGGCTACCAGTCATGTAAAATCAACAGGACAGAACAATTGACAGAAAAAAAAAACAACAACAGAAAACCAGATGGAAGTTTATAGTAATGGTTTAAACAAAGTTAAGCGGTCAATATTTATCCTGTTTGATTAAATTTAAAGGATGAGAAAAATAGTCACTTATGGCGTTTAGACCTCGACAAGGATATTAAAGGCTCTTTTCGGATCATTTAAGTCTCAAAGGCGGCAAACCGCGCATGCGGTCATAATCTGAAAACGAACCTTAGATATCCCTGTCTCGGCCTTAACCCCATGTAGATTCTTTAAGAAACAATATCAAGTAATTGGCACATAAATAAAGCTAACTAAGCTGCTCTTTATTTCATCATTAGGTTGTTGGCCGCAATGAGGTGGCAGTGCCTACCCATCTGTTTAAAGTAATAATTGGTAAAAATCCTGACGTCGAGCCATGTGTTGGTGCATTCATGGTGCCAAATGCTCCGCTCTATGACGCTGACCTTGATGAGTTAAGTGTGTCTATATCCCAGCTGGAGCAATGGCTTGGCATTAATCTCTGTCGGAAACTTGACAAAGAGGTGAAGAGAAAACCACATTCGAGTCTTCCAAGCACGTTCTTCTCGAAACATTACAGAATTAGGAAAATGCTTCGTTACGTTACTTCTTTGAAAGACCTGGATCATGTTTGGACGGACATGTCAGAAGATCTCAGAGCTGACCATGATCTCATCAGCGTTTATGAAGAAGAGAAGTCACATTTAGAAAAGAAACCTAAAAGCAAACAAAAATGAGCTAAACTGGAACGTAACTGATCGAAATCCGAAAGTAGGGTCTATACGGAAGAGCCGTCATGCTTTGGAAAGAGAAACGGCCGTGCATTCAATATGAGCACTTTATTGGCTGCTAGGATTGTTTTTGCACGTGTGTGAAAGAGGACACAAAAAGCAGAATATTTCCATATTTTCCGAAACAGAAATTGGCCTAACGTTAGAGGTGGACATGGCTGCGTTTGGCTCAGCTGATTTGATTGTATTTATGTTTAGAGTAGTAGAACCTAGCGATGTCTTCCTGTAACTCGAGAAAATGTCTTTTAGAAAATAAATCATTTTCGGTATATTTCCCAGGATTATGTAGCAGGGTAAATCGGGGACGTGTACTTGTATATTACTTGTACTGCCTTGAGGTACAAGCCGGCGTTTGTAAACAGTAACATGATAGAATATTTCCTTTGCATGCTTTGGGACCCCGATTCAGTCCTTGACCGGGTCGTTAATAGTATATGTGTACAAAACAAATGGCGCCCAACATGACAAATGGCGCCTAATCAGTAATGTTGTGTATGACAGGTGAACTTTAAGTTAGCTGCCAAGTATGTTAAACGCATGCGCAAGACGAAATTAACAGGTCAGACATATTAATAGATACAATTGAAAGAAGAAATGGCTTGAACAAAAGGGAACTATTCTGCTTTTAATAATTAACTACAACGGATGAGAACAAAAAATATCAGTGAAATTGTTGAAACTAAAACATCTCAGGCTGTTTTTGAGACTATTTTAAGTTATATGCTCGGAAAAGCCTAAATCTAAAAATGAGCCCGAGATTTTCTTGCCTTGGTCTCAGCCCGTCAGAGATTCGATAATCTCAGTTATGAAAGGTAGTAGTTTATGTTTGTAAGTTGCATGCCAATCCAGTTTGAAATTAATAGCAGCACAGGTTGTATTATCATAATTGTATTTACCCAGCTATGCTAAGTGATCCCTTCTATCCTTATAAGTAAGAGCCTTTACTTTTAGAGGAGTCTGGCTTATTTATTTTATCATTTTTTTTAACTTTTGAACAGCATATGCAAACAGTAAAGACCCTGGGCCGTATTCATAAAACGACTTAAGTGGTTGTTATGCTGTTGCTAAGGCTAAATTTCTTTGGAGGAGATTCCCTACAACTATGAAACTTGCTAGATGGAGACCTCCAGAGCAAATTTCATAGTTGTAGGGAATCTCCTTTATAGATATTTAGCCTTAGCAACAGCATAGCAACGACTTAAGTGGCTTTATGAATACGGTCCCTGTTTCTAAGACGTCTGATTTGTGTCTACACTGTTTTACTATGTCATTTTTATGGAGTGCAAGGCATTTAGGCATAAAAAATAGCCGTATTTCCACTAACCCGACCGACCCTGCTTCAGACCCCCCGACTCTGCTATTTTTATCTATACAAGAACAAAATAAAAATTAAAACACCGACCCTACCATTTTCAATTACCGATCCTACTCGGTTTCTTCTTTGCATTTCCCCATAGTAATTTCGGTTTTTCACTACCTTTTTGTAGTTTTTGACATTTAGTACCTTCCAAAATACAGATTTGATTTTTTCGAGTTTTTAAGATGAATTATCATATACAGTGCAAGTCTCATAAATACAATTTAATCAACAAAATACATGTACAAAAAAAAAAAAAAAATACAGTCCCAACCCTATGTTTTTCGGGAGAAAAAATAGAGTAATAGAACAAGTTTTTCCTACCGACCGACCAGATTTTTTTCAGCATGTTAGTGGAAACACAGCTATTTTTTGTACGCCTTATGGGTTAATAGCAGTGTTTCAGATTAGCCGATTCTGATCAAAGCTGCGATTTGTTCTAAATAACAATCAATTAAGGTGACTGGCTACATTTTCAGGGGAAGCAATTCTAACATTTTTACCTTTGCCTCCCTTGCCTCATTGGCAGACCACTCTTAAATGAAAGGGTTTGCTCCTCTAGGACTTTGCATCTTAAGGAGAAAATTTACTTTGTTAAATAGTAGACCCTCTTTGATAGAGCTTTTTCCTCCAGGAAAGCATACACGAGGTTCCAAAAGTTGCCCCCCACCCCCTGTAAATATGGTGAATAATGATTGAAGTGTACCCATACAGCTTTAACTGTTTTAAAAACAATACCAGTTTTTGAGAATTTCTGTCTGCAAGAGCATACTTTTCAGCCTTGCCCACCTATATTGATAGTGAAAACGGTCAAAGCCCCACTAAAATGTACCATGATACAGAGCTCCAGATAAGATGAGAAGCGCGGTGGCTCAGTGCTAAGTGCACGTGACTCTGAAGCCAGAGGTCGTGGGTTCGATATCCATTCAGGGCGAAGTCTTCCTATGACCGAACGCGTTTTTCTAGCATCATTTGCAGGGATGATATTAACAAGTGTGCCGTCTTTCGGATCGGGACGTTAACTGGAGGCCCCCTGTACATGAAACAGAGCTATCTAATGGTATCATCCATTTTTGTATGGCACACATGCATGACTAAAAGTGACTGAAAAAATCGGTGAATTCAGAATCCGTTTAAGGTGTATGACTACATCTCTGTTTTCCCCATTTTTTCAAAAGGGATTTTTTGTGTCTTCTTGTTTGCTTTCTTGGACGACGAAGCCCGTACAAACTTTGGTATGATCCTTAAGGACAAAAGTTGCTCCTAGGGGAACAGAATGCTTTCCTTTAAGAATTAACCACCATTGCAAATGGAAACAAAATTGAAAATGGTGGAATTGCTGTCCCTGAAAGTGTTCCCAGTCACCTTTATTTATTGCTATGTGTACGTTATGGGCTTTCAGATAACGGTGAATATATTGCTGACGGATATTTTTTATTTGTGTGTGTGTTTTCTGATTGGTCGCCACCCCCTATCTTTTAAAATCTCCCTTCCCCCTTTTTTAAAAAAAATCGGGACGTATTATATTATGGTGCTGGCATACGTTCGTCCGTTCGTTGACACTTTCGTTTCCTGATAACTCCTCCTACAGTTTACATCCGATCAAGCTGAAACTTGGTATATAGTAAAACTATGAGGTGGACCGGCGCATCTCGTTTCGAGATTACTTTCCAATGATTGTAAACGGAGTTACAGCCCTTTACTTAAATTTTTAGTGTGTTTGTTTCCTGATAACTCCTCCTACAGTTTTCATACAGATGAGCTGAAACCTTGTAAATAATAAGACTAGGATGAGGAGTAGCGCATTTTGTTTCCAAGTTACGCTCCAATGATTTTTAGCAGAATTACAGCTTTTTGAAAAACTCCAATATGGCGGTTTGAAGGCAATTCTTGTGCACACCATAACATGTTTACTCATTAGAATATCAAGATGAAACTTGATAGCAATGTACATGACGTTAAGATTGCATGTGTCGTACATGAATGGTTGCTTCCCCTTATTTAATTTTGGAGTTACGGTCCTTTGATTATTTTTAGACTATTTTTGTGTACCACATAACTTGGTTACCCTTTGGAATATCATGATGAAACTTAATAGCAATGTGTATTAGGGTGAGACAGTGTGTAATAGATAATAATGATTGCCCCCCCCCCCCCCCCCCCTCCCCGCCTTACTTATTTTTGGGTTTCTTCCCTTTGATAAAATTTGAACGCTGTTCTTGTGCGGCCATAACTAGGTACCCGTTTGGAATATCTTGGTGAAAATTTCAAGCAATGTGTATTAGGTTGAAACTGTTTGTTACATAAAAACTATTGCTCCCCCTTCCTTATTTTTGGAGTTACATCCTTTTGATATGCTTTAAGGTTATTCTTGTGTGTGCCATAACTAAGTAACCCTATGGAATATCTTGATGACGTGTATTAGGTTGAGACTTATGTAGTATATAAAGTTTATAGTCACCCCTTTGCCTGCGGCTGAAACTCACTCAGAAGCTGGCGTATATTGCCCCGCTTGCGGTTCCCTAGTTACATTTCGTGCTGTCACCTGTTGGTCTAGCGCTGTTCACAATTCATGTTATTGGTGGAGTCTGGAACTTGGTCCTATATATTTTCATAAATTTTCATATTCTATAAATAGACATTGATGCCTAATCTATTAACATGTACTAGCTTTGGTCATGTAAAAGTGTATCATATTTGATCTAACGGTTGGTTTACACGGCAACACATGTTGCACATAAAAAATTGTGTCATGAAACATATGCTTTTGTTTTTTACACGGTGACACATGTGTCATGCAACATGTGTAGACCCACTTTAAGCTGTATTTTATGCCGTGTAAGCCCATAAGCTGCATACATTATAATTGAGCCGCGACACGAGAAAACCAACAAAGTCGTTGTGCGCCGAGCGCAGACTCAAATCAGCCTGGGAATCCGTAAAGTCTATTCAGACTCTTTCCTTAGCGCTTAAAGGGTGGCTGAGGGTCTACGCTACATGTATCTCCATGTGGACAGCGAAGACTATGAACAGACTCGGCGGATGCTCAGGCTGATCTGAGTCTGCGTTTGGCGCACAACCACTTTGGTGGTTTTGTCGTGTCGCGGCTCATATACCGATTGTCGTGTACACCCACTTTTTACACCCACTTTTTTAAGCTGTATATTTTCAATATTGATTGCTTACCAAGGCATGTGATTAATTGTACAGTGTAAAATGCGACTATTACAGTTGTGTGATATTTTGCTTATTTGTTTGCAACATTATTTTATTCATCAAAGTTAAGTACGAGGTACAGAAAAATGGACCAAGAAGCCCTAAGGCTTATGCTTTTACTTGTTTGCTTACATTTATCTCACCGGTATAAAGGAGCCCGTTTGTTCTCAAAATTGAACACTTATCAAGTTTTCAATGACCATTATGATCAAAGTGCAATGTTGAATTGTGAACCTGTTTAGAAATGTCTTCTCATGTCAATTTTCAAAATTGAAAAGTAGCGCCCAGAGGTCATTTTTTCAGCAAGATTAACCTTTCTTGTTACACTGGAACATCATTTTTCGAAAGAGTATGAGTTGATCATGTACAATGTAAAGGGGCAAGTAAAGTGTGTTTTACATTTGCTTTGTGTTTCTATCCCTTTTTTATTGGCTGATAATGATAACTACATGTATACGTATATTGGTATTCACTGGGTGAGTTCACATCATATCCAATGCCTCAAAAGTTCAATAATTGCATAGTGTCACACAGTCAGTTACGCTAATGTTTAGTATAACAAAACAGTAGTGACCGATATTGAACAACTATGGCATACCTTTGTTAGCAACAGTCTAAATTATTACCCATCATACTGTATGCAGAGTAATAACATAGTTTTGGCTGTCTACTGTAGAGTTCGCGTTTTTCGCACGTTAATGCACTTATGGGCAAAAGTAAAATCTATCACCCCGAGGTGCTGTGGACGACCTGGGTTCGAGGTTATTAACTTGAGTATAATCTCAAACTCAAAATAAAACACACTGGTTGGCTGCTTCCGAGCATGTCGGAAGCAGCCAATCAGTGTGCTTTATTTTGAGTTTGACACGCTCGGAAGCAGCCAATCAGTGTGCTTTATTTTGAGTTTGAGAATGTACTCAAGTTTTATAACCTCAGGGTCTGATTCACTATCGCACGACACCACTTGGCCAAGGGCCATAGTTCGTCGGTCGCCCATAGCACCGCGGGGTAATAGATAGAAATGTTGCCCGTGGAAGGCACGAAATAATTGTTTTATTTCCGAACCAATGCGTAATAATAAATATTTTTAACTATCGCCCGATCACGCGCTACGTAACGCAACACGTAACTGGTGCTTCCTTACATAATGGTTAAATATGGTTGGGTAACAAATCAACTATTTCATCCCTGATACGGACAACAGTCAAACTTATCGCCCCTGTGTGCTGTGGATGACCTGGTCTACTATCGCACAAGGCCTAGCGGCTGCATTGGATCGTGCACAGCAGCTCAGGGTGATTGATTTGACTTTCTCCTACAAAGGCATAAAAAGTTGAATTCTGTTGCCCGAAGGTGCTGTGAACGAACCGACACAATAACGCTGATACCACCAAGACATGAGATACAGCTGCATTTCACTATCTCTAACATTAGTATCTCAAAGATCTTTTCATCTATGTTACACCTTTATTATCAAAACGTTAAAGCTCAGTTAATGTTTTCATGACCTTTTCAGAGTGACACAATTAAATTGCTTAACAAAACATACTTTCATCCTTATACAGCTTCCATTACAGCTGAAACATCTGCTTATTTTGACGTGTTCACAATACTTACCACTAATACATTAACAGAACTTCTACTTTTTTTTTCATGCATTTTATATATTTTCTTTCTCTCTCTTTGTCTTTCTTTACTACTTTTGAATCTACGTGTATTTACTTGAGCATCTACCACTGTATAGAACTACTATACTGGAGTATTTCTTGAGCATATTTGTTTTCAAATTAGAAGATGTCTTTCGCCTTTTAGTTAACAAACTATATTTGTTAAGGAAAAGAACTAAATAAGTAGTATTGCTTTCGTTCTGATCCTTAAGCTTGTATTGACGATGTACTTTGTCATGTTGATGAAATAAAATATGTTTAACTAAAGATCCCTCTTATAGCAAAGAATAGAGTTTGGACACATTAAATGTTTGTTTGTTTTTCTTTATATTTCAAAAATATTGCCTGCTACAGTTTTCTAATGTTTAATGGGTGAAATCACCTACCTGGTGACAGTCACAAATATTTATCTGTATAGGTTCACGTGCAATGAATGTTTCGAAACCACCCAAAGTCACAGTTGATCGTCAAAAATACATGAATGCTATTACTGTGTGTGTGTTGTAGGCTGAGATATAGAGAATACTATGTTAGTGTCTTTTGATATCAAGTTTATCAGGCGAGACCAGAAACAGCGTAGGAATGGCGAGGCTTGCCGAGCCAGTCCGACGTGTTTCTGGTCGAGCCTGATAAACTTGATATCAAAAGACACTTACATGGTTTTCTATTTATCATGCATCATTAGAAGATTTTACGACGTAAAGAGCGACAAACAAATAAGCAAACGCGGTTTTATTCGAACTTGCTGCCGTCGCGAATGCGTTATGACGTAAGTCGGTGACGTCAGTTAACCAATCGAACGTTGATATCCCGGCCAACGTCAGTATGTAGCCAATCGTCTTCGAGATCGCTTCTAAAGACATGACCTGATAACATTCGCGCAAGCGCAGTCCTATTGTGACATGATATCACATTGTGTTATCATACCCCTGTTATCGGTGGAATTTTGCAGCAGATGCATGATAAATGATTTTGACTGTCGCTCAGTCACTAGCTTAGTACTTTTGATGAAGCTGGAGTTTCCTGGCATCATTTGCAGTTGGGTTGGTATTCATGTTTTTTAGGGGCAACAGTCCTCGATGTTGGAGGTCATGGATAGTAAAGTGTCGAGCCGTCAACAGAACCTCCGGACGATAGGTTTGACTATTCCCCCCAAAAAAGGAAATTAAACAGTTTTATAATTGAAATAAGCGCACAAGTAAAAAACTAACTTAGCAGTGATTGCTTAATATTATGACATTAATATTGTGACATTATATGCATTTGATATTGTGTTATTTTGTGTGACGATGTATTATGTACAAGTCAAATAAAATATATGTTCTGTTCTGTTCTGTTTTGTTTAATAAGTCAAAATACAGAATGTATGTGTTACTCTATAGAACTTTAATTAGAATGGGTCAAATGAGTTTATGCATTTTAAATTTTTCATATACTTTTATAACAATAGATAAAAGAATATGTCAAAATGTGTTTTCTTAATTGTCTTTTTGCCTTTAAATAAAGATTACTTATCTCCTTTTATTAGCTTCTTTGATTGCACATCAAAATGGTTTCCATCATATGCCTTATTATATAAGTTATATACTGATTTTAATTTCCCTCCATATTCGATGGTTGTAAAAAAATGCAATTACATACCTTCAATTTTGAAAGATTCTTTCATCGACATTTTTTTATACTCGTGATATGTTCAAGGATATGTCTACTCAGTGCAAATAAGCAAATAAAAATTATAGGCCTCCACATAAAATATTCAAGCTATCGAAGGAAAAGGCACTTTTAGTTTGCACTTTGTAAGCACGTTGACGTCAATCTTATTTCGCGTTAACGTCGCTTTCTTTTTCATTTTTTTGCGCCAAGTTGTCATGTTTTTATCTTTCGATGCCTGTTTATTTGCAGCAATGTTATTGTTTCTTAAAACATAACTTTAGACTATATTACAAAACTCATATTTTACTGTTTGCCGCATAAAATTTCTCGTATGAAAAACTAAAACTCCCCACTGATGATAGAAGCTTCCAAGGACGGTTGTTTGCTGCTTTGTTTATGATTGACATATTGTTTGTGATGTTAAGACTAGCTCGGTGACCATCTTCATGGGAAATGGCTGTTCACATGGTTGCCACTGATGATGTATTTGGTGGTGACTAATTTTGTGTTGCTTTTTTCCCACATGCTGTCTTGGGTGGGGTCTTAAATTGAATTGTGTCAGTTCCTGAGAATTTTCCTATTCACTTTTTTCGATCACTTTTTTCGATCACGAAAATTGGCCGCATCAGAATGCGACGTTTGTCGTTCATTGGCAGTGTTTAACGACATTTATCGATTTTACTATGTTTGCCGTATTGTACAAGAACGTAAGGTAAATGGTTCTTGTTTCATGGGAAGAAACCCTGCCATTTTTATTTCAGTCTCCCTTCTAACTTGGGGTCAACTCTTAAAAAAAAGAATTTGCTTTTTTTGAAGCAAATTCTTTCCTTTAAGAGTAGACCCACTATTGGAAGGGCTTCACCATCCAGGAAAGCAAACAGAAAGCCACGAAAGTTGTTCTCCTGTGTAAAAATAGTGGAAAGGTGTACCCATATACCATGTATACCTTTATGTCCTAGCATTCAGACAATATTGATCTGAAAAACTCTAATAATGGCGTCGGAAAAGGATGGTTCAAGCAAATCCAAAGAGTCAAAGATTCAAAATTTATTGTGCAATCAAATCAAATCAAATTGGATCTTAACAGAAAATTAAATGGCATGCACACGTACATGTAAATCAAAGGGCAACTTAGAAAGTAGCATGTAATTAGCCTCTTAAAAGAATATGTTTTGCCCCACATCGGTTAAACTATACTCAGCGACATACAACATACGAGTAATCTTGCACTCATAAATAAACACCCCCCTTCATTGAATTCAGTAGTACATGTAACGTTAGTATAAAACCGCCAAAATATTAACACTTGCGCCAGTGACGAAAATGGCAGAATTTGCAAACAGTGCAGATCATGATGAGGTGGCTCATCATGAGCCACCTCATCTAGATCTACACTGTTTGCTCGCTATGTTTTGAATTTTCAATATGATTTGGCTTGGGTGAAACATATTTTGAAATTTTTGCAGACGTAAATTTTGTCGTCTGCTTTTTGGCGCTTGAAGGGTTAAAGAAGATTCCCAGGAAAGGCCATGATCAGAAAGAATAAGAATTCTAAGACAGTGCGCCTAAGAAGCAATGGAAAGCTTCCGTGTTTTATTTTGCAACAGTTCACCGTTTCGGAGAGCGTGAGTCTAATTGCTGACGTCACTGGCAATTAGAATCGAAATAGTTCAGCTCTTGCAGTTTGTCGGTCAGTTGTAAGTAAATATATCACTCGCATTCTGCGCTAGTGATATGATCTTCTTTACAACTGACCTCCAAAACGGTTGAAAGATTACTCAGCAATTCACTGCTAAAGCTGATCTATTTTTTAAAGGAAAAGCGACAAAACAGAACAGCGCATATTCGATAAAACACAGACTTCTTCTAATCGTATACGGAGGAACTCACACTGGTCTGGCATTCAACATAGGCAACGAAGGCAGCGTACTATAAAACTCGATTGTTTTTGCATACTTCCTACATTAATTTCAAACTATCATTCTTACGGACCCGGCAGTTTGTTATACCTCTTAGATCAGATTTTCGAAGAAATTCCGTGTGACGTTAGTATAATTACAGTGCTTGAATAATTCCCAAATACCAATTTGTTGCCTAGTCGTTTCAGCCCAAAAATTGTTTTTAAGCATTTCTTGACTATGCATATCAATTCAGGAAAACTTGTGATTCCTATTTCAAGAGTCGGGAGCTGGATGGTCCGTGAGACTTTTCTTCTGAAACAAACTTATCCTGATGAGCGGAACAAGCAAGTTTCACGTACGTTGTCTTCGTTACCTGTGTTGAATGCCAGACCAGTGTGGAACAGCAAACATCAATCATAAAGCACGCAAAATCTGTTTTTACTTGTACCTATTTTCTATTTAAAACCACATACAGTCAAACATGCTTATGTGGTCACCTCTATTAAGAGGTCACCTGTCTTTAGCAGCCACATTTAATGGGTCCCTTGAACCAAAATTCAGTGCAAATAAACCTGTATTAAGGGGCCACCTGTTTTAAGCAGCCATTTTTTTAGTTTCCCTTGAGTGACCCCTTAAGACAGGTTTGGCTGTAATTTACAGAAAACAAAGCTGACAGCTAGACAAGTTACTATAATGCTGGAAATTGAACTGCATCAGAGGTTTCTGCAGCACACCACCGGGGATCCGAGCCAAGATCTAAAGTATCAAAGCTGACAATAAACTTCAAGAAATGGCTTCAAATATGAAATGTTTATTGCAAACAGGTATAAAATCAACTCATTAAGAATTTCTTCCGCCTATGATTTGAGATTTTAATTTAGCATGTTATGACAGAGTTGTTGACGTCAGTCGCTACGTGTAGGATAAATGCGTTTTGGCCTCAGTTAGACAACACCCGCTGCTACTTGTACATGAATTGAAACGACTTAACATATGATTCATGCATAAAAATTATATATTTCTTAAACTGCAAGCCGGGACGCGCAGTCCAAAGGATCTAACTGAGCCGCGACACGAGAAACCAACAAAGTGGTTTTGCACTCAGCAGCGCAGACTCAGATCAACCTGGCTATCAGCACAGTGCGATTAGACTCTACGTTAAGTGCTTAAAGCGTAGCTAAGGGTCTAAGCTTTCTTCATGCGGACAGCGAAGACTCTTATCAGACTGGGCGGATGCCCAGGCTGATCTGAGTCTGCGCTGGGCGCACAACCACATTGTTGATTTTCTCGTGTCGCGGCTCAACTATTCAGAACGTATCATTATGAAACAAATATTAGCCTACATCTTCCTATTATCCTACATGTTCGGTTTTAGCATATCTTCCGTCTATGATTTGAAATTCTTAATTTGGCACATTTTGACAGATCTGACGACTTCAACAGCCAGGTTAAATGTCAATCCAGTAAAAAATAAAAGTTGTTTCTGGATAACACCCGTTGCTACGTTTACATGCACAGATACGACGTAACATACGATTTCTGGCACAAAAAAGGAATATTTTCTGCTTCAAACAAAAATACATGTACAGTATTCAGTTAAGAAGGGAAAGGCGCTTTCCTATGTTGATGTTACTGGTTTTGGACGCCAGTTTACAAAAAACATTGTAATAGTATTTGATTCCCTAGTATATGTCTGTGTATTCATTCTCCAGCTGGGACCACTTTTAAAGGACAGAATTTGCTCTCTCAGAGAGTAAATTCTTTCTTTTAAAAGTGCCCCCCTGTTCAGAAGGGAGACAATTATTTCCAGGGCCGAATATTCGGAGCCTTTCTCTGCTTGTTCACTTTTTATGGTAAATAATTCAGTTCTCAAAAAGCGCTTTTTTGCCGCGACCACATGGGTGCGGCGTGTTTTCGCTGAAATAATTTACGATATTCCATGAAAACAACATCATTTTTTCTGACCCTTTTCCATGTGGGTCAAAACAATTTTGCTACCTGTGCTTTCGACCGAGTCAGTCAATTACCATACATGCAAAAGTGGCTGTCGACCGAGACAATCGACAGCAGTATCAGCTCGGTCGACAGCCTTTAACAATAGTACCATTTACCGTTATTGGTAATGCTTACGATCGTATTCTCGGTCGAAAGCCACTTTGTATAGTACAGACTCGGTCGAAAGCACAGGTGGCCAAATTGGTATTACCCCCGTGTTTTCACGTCTTAACACTATTTATTTACTTGTATAAAACAAAATTAACAGTGTATGTGTAATTTAAAAATGTTTTTGAAATCGTTTTATATTCGTCTTTTGCCATTTTGGTAAAAAAATATATTACAAATGGAAGTTTCGGTTACCTTTAGAAGAGTTATTCAACTGAAGATTATTGTAGCGTATGAGAGTCTTCTCAGTGAGCCACACAGTAAAATTATCATGCTTCTGTTGAAATAAGGTGAGCCGCGACACGAGAAAACCAACAAAGTGGTTGTGCGCCCAGCGCAGACTCATCCGCCCAGTCTGATCAGACTATTCGCTTTGCGCTTAAAGGGTAGCTAAGAGTCTAAGCTAGCTCCATGCGGATAGCGAAGACTCTGATCAGACTGGGCGGATGCCCAGGCTGATCTGAGTCTGCGCTGGGCGCACAACCACTTTGTTGGTTTTGTCGTGTCGCGGCTCAGGTTATTATACAGAGGAAAACAACATAATTCGATGCCAACAGCGGCTAGAATATGTACGAGCACTCGTATCAAACAATATAAACAGGATTCTATTACATGTAGTCAGAGGGGGGCTCGGGTTAAGGAAAGAGTTGTCTCGCTTACAGGTGTATGCATGAACATTCACTCAGACATTAACCAATTTTGGGCACAAGGAACTCCGGAATTTTCTTTCCTTTGTCTTTAGTCATCCGCGCCGAAAAATCCATTGTGCCTTTCGACGCCTCTTGTGCGGAAAACTGAGATCCCGACCAAAAGCTGTTGATGTCGATGTCTTGTAGATCGTCGCAATTTCCAAGAGGATTTCTGTAAATGAAATTTTAATATTGAATAATAAGGGTGTTTTTGTTTAAAGTTTAAAGTTGGCTAATCATTCTCATTTACAATGACGAAACTGTTGTAAGAAGCTTGCAGCGATACTTCACCACATTTATTCCATTGAATCAATAGCGCTATGCGCCCTTTAAGCAGTTCGATAATACCGTATACGCGGTAATTTTCAGGGCTTCAAATTTTCGTGATTGAGGATCAAAAACATTAACATTGATTTTCACGATTTTTAATTTCGCGGTTAGCAACATGCGCAAAAAGCAAAACTGCTATTTTTCACTTGAGCCAGTACTTTCGTTAACTTGCGACAGAGCCGCCGTAGGTTAATGAAAGAACTGGCTCAAGTGAAAAGTACCAGCAATAACCAAAGCCAACAGAAACAAAATATATGAGCACTGCGTCTACAGAAGATACTTGGTAAGACACAGGTAATTATTTCGCGATTTTAATATTCGCGGTTTCTAACAGACCGTGAAATACCGCGAAAAATGGAACACGCAAAAATTGTCTTGTATAAGGTATATTTGATAAAGTAAAGATTGACTGTACTTACTCAGGACTAACGTTTCGGAAAATGTTGCGCTGAACTCTTCCGGTGTTCATATTCTTGCAAATTATTCTCGCCAAAAGTGTCGTCGATTTTATGTTGTCAAGTTGATCTGAAACAGTTTAATCGTTGCCAGGTCAAACGCATCTAGGCTAGTGCAGCGTTTGATAATCAAAAATCATATTTCTTCGGTCACAAGAATTTTTTTTCTTTTCCAAAACAATCTCAAAGATCTGGATCCGTGGAATTTCCATTCTAAACCAACCTCAAAGATCTACATCCGTCTGGTAAAACGGACTTAGATCCTTGGGATTTCCTTTCCGATACCATCTCAAAGATCTAGATCTAAGGAAATGAAATTTATAAGCAATGCGCTTTCATTCAGATCCTATTCTCTTATTGTATGTATATATTATTGTGATAGCTGTTTATATGAATAAATATTGTTTAAACCAAAGATCTACATATGTAGGTCCGTCTGGTAAAACGGATTTAGATTCTTGGGATTGTTTTGGAAGAGAAATATTAATGTATAGCTGAACATGCTGAATGACACAAGACAGATATACATACATAATTGAGCCGCGACACGAGAAAACCGAAAATGTGGTTGTGCGCCCTGCGCAGACTCAGATCAGCCTGGGCATCCGCCCAGTCTGACCAGACTCTTCGCTAAGTGCTTAAAGGGTAGCTAAGGGACTGATCTACCTCCATGCAGACAGCGAAGACTCTGATCAGACTGGGCGGATGCCCAGGCTGATCTGAGTCTGCGATGGGCGCACAATCGCTTAGTTGGTTTTGTCGTGGCGCGCCTGCAGCACCTGCTTATACGTCAGACGGGTCTGGATACTACAGACAGTGCATTTTCAATTAGAGACTCTTGTGTTGTTCGTTGTTTGTTTTATGAGAAAATGATATAGTTGATAAAAAAAACACGTAGACGTAGTATTATTCTTTAAATGTAAAAATAAGAATGATGCAAAAACATAAATTTCTCTACAAGTAACATGATTTTGAAAACGCTTCTTCTTCTGTTATGCAGTTATAATGAATAGTTATTATAAATGCATTACATCAATGAATAGTGATTATTTAAGGAATGAAAATCATTTTTCTGAGATTTATCGAAGCGTAAACTACATTGGGTCACGTGCAAAGTGAATTCGGGGTTCATGTAAACTTTGCTAGTGACCCATTGTAGTTTACACTTCGATAAACCTCAGAAAAATTAAGTTCATTGCTTATACTTACATTCGTTTTAATCAAAGCCTTGATAAAAAATCTTATATAGGCGCTAAAATTGAAAAAGTAACAAATGTCTACGCAGTTTTTATCTGCAAACAGCGGAACAGCGTGAATGACGTTATATGGCGTCACCGACGTTCAATCAGATTGTAGAGAGTCATTGTTTATTTTGACGCCATTGACGTCGCATGGCTCAGTGTAATTATTGGAATGTAAACTACATTAGGTTCCAATGGTTTACTATAGGGCTTTTCAGTAAATAAACCAAGAATGTAAATATTTAAGGAAGAATTTCATTTTTCTGAGGTTTATCGAATTGTAAACTACATTGGTCAGGTGCAAAGTGAATGAACCCCGACGGGGTTCATGTAAACTTTGCTAGTAACCCAATGTAGTTTACACTTCGATAAACAACAGAAAAATTAAGTTCATTGCTTATACATGTATTTACATTCGTTTTATTAAATATTTCATGAAAAATCTAATATAAACGCTAAAATTTAAGCAGTATAACATGTACACGCAGTTTTTCTGCTTACAGCAGAGCAGGATGCATGACGTCATGACGTCTCTGACGTCCAATCAGATTATAGAGAGCCAGTGTTTATTTTGACGTCACTGACGTCGCGCGTCTCAATGTAATTATTAGAATGTGAACTACATTAAGTTCCAATGGTTTACTATAGGGCTTTTCAGTAAATACTCCAAGAATGCATATATTTACTTTTAAGCATTCCTTTTCAAAAAAAATATTATAGGTCATTGTCATAGTGGAATGATAAGCTCACTATGTTAATTTATGTTTGGCATCATATGGCTGATTAACCATGATTTTCTTAGACATGTGCGAACACCGCGCTAAAAGTTGCAAGTAGCAGTAGCAGCCATCCTTTGTATATACAAGGGCTGTTACTAAACGAGGAAGGGCTGTTACGAAACGAAAAAGAGTCATCGTTACCAAACGACCTGATGACCAGGTCGTTTGGTAACCATGACTCTTTTTCGTCGTTTGGTAACTAGGACTCTTTTTCGTTTCGTAACAGCTCCTTTTCGTTTCGTAACATCCTTGAAAACATAGTTAGCCAGGTGTGTGTCTGCTGTGTTACCAGCATGCGGACAGCAAAGACTCTCACTGGGCGGATGCCCAGGCTGATCTCAGTCTGTGCTGGGCGCACAACCACTTTGTTGGTTTTCTCGTGTCGCAGCTCATATAAACACTTTAATATGTAGGTGCGTAAAATCAGGATGGTCACTAACAAAAGAGGAAGTTGACTTAAACGATTATTCATTAAAGCAAATACAAACAAGTAAAATCTTTTGAAAAAAAGATAATCGGCGCAGATTAATGGAAGTGTGTTTTGTTATATGCCTCTAGTTAAAGATTTGACAATAACTTTCATATATAAGTAAGCTATGTCGGTAGGCACCCACAACCGTAATTTTGAATCTGGTTAGCAACAACGACCTATCTCAATACTGAGCTGTCCAATTTGGAATTCCAAAATGGACCGCGGTCAATCTTGAAATTGACCTGATTTAAAAATAGTTATCAACATGTTGCACTGTTTGTTTGTTTGTGTGTATTAAACCGAAAGTAGAAATCGAAAGTAGATCTACGAAGAAAAAAAGAAAGTTTTGAATATCTTCGTCTGTTTTCGATAACATTCCTATTGTAAAATATAAGACAGAGTGCTAGTATTCACAGTGCAGTACGACGAGAAAAAACGAAGATTAAATATTCATTGGCCTTTAATATTATTGGCTAAATTTTGACATTCGCGTTATTTGACCAATGGAATCTTATGAAATGTGGAACAATATCGAAATTATACGAGGCTGCGCCTCGAAAAAATAAACACAGACTTTATGTATGTACTAAACAAAACGTCAGGCTATGTACTGCGAGGAACATACAGCCGTTCATTCCCGAACACCAGCAACACTGTCAAAGTAACATAAATACGCACGGCGCTGATAGAAATGTAACGTGCCATCCCGAAAGGGTGACAAGGATAATTACGGGACAATTTTCCATAAATACATACTTTTTGACCCTATTTAAAACGGTCTTGGCAAGACGTTTCTAATGAGTCACAATGTACTTTTTCATTGAGAAATAAGAAAAATGAGCCACGACACAAGAAAACCAACACAGTGGTTGTGCGCCCATCGAAGACTCAGATCAGCCTGGGCATCCGCCCAGTCTGATCAGAGTCTTTGCTGTCCGCATGGAGGTAGCTTTGATCCTTAGCTACCCTTTACGTCCAAAGCGAAGACTTTGATCAGACTGGGTGGATGCTCACGCTGATCTGAGTCTGCGCTGGGCGCACACCACTTTGTTGGTTTTCTCGTGCCATGGCTCAAATGATCTCGGAATGAATTATCCCTGATACATGTACCCCTGTTTTTTTTTTGTTTGTTTTTTTAGCAATGTAGTAGTAGTATTTCAATTCTCATATCGACGTTACCCCCGCACCTCAGCGGAACGAATCCATAGTCGCAGTAACGGGGCGCCGAGCGTCCGTCCATTTTGGAGCAATGAGTAATACTACCCCTTCTTAATTGGAGCAATGAGTAATACTACCCCTTCTTATTTGGAGTAATGAGTAATACTACCCCTTCTTATTTGGAGCAATGAGTAATACAACCCCTTCTTATTTGGAGCAATGAGTAATACTACCCCTTCTTATTTGGAGCAATGAGTGTAATACTCAACATGATTACCTCGAGTAAATCCTGTTGGTCCAGTAAAAGGCAGCGGTGGGTTCTCGTAGAAAAATCTGTCGCCTTTTTTTAGACTCCGGAACTGATTTGCCAGGATGCAAGCATTTGTGGGTCCAAGCAAGCCACCTTGTACTGGTTTTTCTGACAGAGCTCCGGGAAACATATCGATATCCCTTGGGTCACTGTGTCATCATTTAGATAGGAGAAGAGAAAAGAAAACATCAAGAGTATTGTAAAATACGTGTACATATAAGAATTAACGCACACGGTGCTGCAAGGATGGCTGTGGTCTGATGTTTTGCAGCCTGCCCTGTAAGCAGGAGGTCCTAGGTGCGATTCGCGGACGCAGCACGAACGATTTTTATGTGCTAATTTTGTTATGTATTTAATTACATGTATCGTGAATTGCTTTGTTTCTCATAGAATTCCTTAGTGCAGTAGAGCAGAAGCCCCGGTAGCTCAGGGGTTTAAGCGCTGGCCTACTGATGTAGCGGTCCCGGGTTCAAACCCGCCAGAGGTGTAAATCTTTCCTCCGTAAACGAGGGTCCATTGCACACATTCTTTCATTATCACCCTCCCATCGTCCTATATGATTGAAATACTATTGAAAAGGACATAAATCGCAAGGCATCCATCCATCTATGCAGTAGAGCATTTCTGAACCTAAACATAGAACGACAACAGCAGTAATAATTAAACAAGTGAGCCAAATCATGTGATTTCCAACAATGTGGCGTTGATGACAAGCAAAGGCTCTAATCAGACTGCACATAAGTGCAGTCTGATAGGAGCATTCGCTTGTCATATAAGGCATCCATGGAAGTGGCCCAAGCCATAAAACTAAGAGAGAGTTCTCTTGTTACCATGTGTGATTGAAAAGGATAATCTGAATATCACATGACAAAACTGCCACATTGTTGGAAATCACATGATATGGCACAAATAGATGAAATTGGCCGCCTGCCGGCTTTGGTCCAGACAGGACCAAAAAACGACATGGTCGCCTATGGCGGTAAAGAAAGTGGTCGCTAAGAAACAATGGCGTTATAAAAAGGTTAGTAGATGTTTAAGTTTGCGAGAGAGAATGAACACATCCGCGGTGACCTTCATCTGATGCACTCGTTCACTGGTAAAGTATTGGGAAAAAAGAAGCCATGAAAAGGCGTGAACAAGCGCATACAGACACAAACCAACGTGGTGGGAGGGTGGGTTTTTTCCTGAGGTGATCATAGAATCACATAGCCATAGTTAAAGGAAACTTCAAACTCAGCGCCCTCCTTACTTATTTCACAGCCACGGAATGATATCAATTCACGGTTTTATCAGCATACGTCACCGGGGATGTGAACACATCCGCGGTGACCTTCATCTGATGCACTCGTTCACTTGTAAAGTATTGGGAAAAAAAGAAGCCATGAAAAAGCTTAACAATGGCATCAACACCTCTACATTATAACCACGACTTTTCCCCAAGACTCTATATAAAGCATTTCCTTTCTAACTCAAGTGGGTTGCCAGACACCACATCCTATGCCTAGCATGACACAACCGCGGCACTTTACTGTTGCAAAACTCACCCCAACAAGTTGGTTGTGCCCCCAGCAGAGACTCTGGAGACTCTGATCAGCCTGGGCATCCACCCGGTCTGATCAGACTCTTTGCTAAGCGGTTAAAGGGCAGCTAAGGGTCTAAACTAGCTCCATGTGGACAGCGAAGACTCTGGTCAGACTGGGCGGATGCCCAGGCTGATCTGAGACTGCGCTGGGCATAAACCACTTTGTTGGTTTTGTCGTGTCGCGGCTCATATATTGAACCAAAATGCAACATCATTTCTGTAAATGAACGTCTACTGAGAAACATTGACATGAACCTGACCTGGCCCCGTGGTTATAAAATATTTCATGCTCAACTCAGCTGAGCATGAAATTTCTCTGCTGATAAATAGGAAAATAATGTTGGCATTTTCATAAAGCAGAGAAAATTTAATACTCAGCTAAACTCAGCAAGAAAACAACTGTACTTATCGGTAAGTCGCTATATATTAGCAGGTAAAATTTCATGCTCGAGTTGAGCATCAAATAAGTTTTAGAACTGTGGGGCCTGGTATTTCTTATTTCTTCCCTTCGAAACAAGTGAAAACGCCTAACGGAAAAAAAATCTCTCCTAGTGGTAAATTCTTGCCTTTCAGAGTTAATGTGTCGACTCTCAGCGAAAAGAATTTGCTCCCCTAGAAAACTAATAGAAAGTCATAAAGCTTGTTTTCATTTGAAAATGGCGCAAAAATACAGAATTATATGAGCCGCGACACAAGAAAACTGACAAAGTGGTTGTGCGCCCAGCGCAGACTCGGATGAGCTCAGTCTGATCAGAGTCTTCGCTGTCCATATGTAGGTAGCTTAGACCCTTTGCTACCCTTCTAGCGCTTAGCGTCTGATCAGAGTCTGGGCGGATGCCCAGGCTGATCTTAGTCTGCGCTTGGCTCACAACAACTTCGTTGGTTTTCTCGTGTCGCGGCTCATATCCTCACACCTTTGGTTAATCATGTTCCCATGTCCCCACACAACCTAAAAACAACTTTGTATAATCGTGAAAATGATCCAACACTGATACAAGCGATGTTTCAAAGTTCTCTCACCTGTAAGCTTTTTTAAGTCTCTCTTTATCTGCTGCGGTATGATCTGCAAAGTAGTCGTCCCAGGATAGGTAAGGATCACGGCCACATAATTCCCTGTACTCATTATAAGGCGGAAGGCCGTGGTCCCGACCGCGCTGTATATTCAGTGCTGGGAGATCCAGACTGTCAAACTGGTCGTTTGTATTCTTAAAGAGCTTATCTTGAATACTCTGTTCTATTCGACTGAAAAAATAAATAGATAAAAGATAAAATAAGATAAAAATAAAACAGAACAGTCCGAAAATGCGACGTTACCCCTCGCTGAACAGCTGAATACAGAAAAGAAAAAGAAGAAATTCAGAGAAATGGCCGATTTCTGTCCTAAGATACAAGAAGGCATTGTCAATTAGAGCCGCGACACGACAAAACCAACAAAGTGGCATGTGCGCCCAGCGCAGACTCAGCTCCTTAGCTGACCTTCCAGCGCAAAGCAAATACTCTGGTCACACCGGGCGCCTGCCCTGGCTGATCTGAGTCTCTGCTGGGCACCAATGCTACTTTGTTGGTTTTCATGTCACTGCTCATTTGTTTACCGTCCGTCAGCTGTGGCAGCGTAACTGGCTAGCCGCCTGTCCCCACCATCCTGCGGCTGAGAGAGAGAGAGAGAGAGAGAGAGAGAGAGAGAGAGAAGAAGAAGAAGAAGAAGAAGAAGAGAGAGAGACACACACACACACACACACACACACAGAAAGAGAAAGACTCACCTGTCGACCAAATGGCTGCTGGCTGTGGCTGCATACCGAGCTATCTTGTCCGCACCATTCGACGGTTCTAAGATCATATTAGTCTTAAAAAAGGTATCTTCGAATTGTCGTTCCTGAAAAGACGATCCACCAATGACGTCATTCTTCTTCAGCTCATTCGGCACCTGAGAATGGCCATACCGGAATGTGGCAGTAGCAAAAACGTTGCGTGTAGAAGCGTCAATTAAAGGACTGTAATTGTGGTAATCAAACCCAGAGTGTTTTGAATACAGCTCAAAGTATGTCATGTAGTCATCTCCAAGAATTATTGGCAGAAATTCGTTGTATGTTATATGCTGTATTTCAGCTGCAACGATTTTTCGGGCCTCTTGGAAGATGGTTTCATCGTCCCAAGTCGGATTAGCAGTGTAAAGCAGCCCAGCCAATCGATTGTGTTCCCGCATAAAAACTGTGTGTATCATGCTCAATGAAGGCTGTTCCGTGACTCGCTCATCACCTGTAATACATTGAGTATCATTACATGTATACTACACTTGACTTTCTCCGTAGACCGCAGCGTCCCCCTGCGTTACTCTCGATTACCCAACCTACCATATACAGAGTGGTTACAATAATAAATGAGCCGCGACACAAGAAAACAAACAAAGTGGTTGTGCGCCCAGCGCAGACTCAGATCAGTCTGGCAATTAACCCAGTCTGATCAGAGTCTTTCCTAAGCGCTCAAGGGAAGCTAAGGGTCTAAGCTCCTTTCATGCAGACAGCAAAGACTCTGATCAGACTGGGCGGATGCCCAGGCTGATCTGAGTCTGCACTGGGTGCACAACCACTTTGTTAATTTTCTCGCGTCGCAGCTCAGTCATAGTTTTGACTGTCTAGTGTACTATTGGCGTTCATCAAACGTGACCGGTCAATATTTTACTATCCCATGGGTGTTGTGGACGACCCGGTGCACTAACACCCTCGGGTACACTTTCTGGAGAAGTTACTCCGCCATATTCTTTTTCGCCTCCTTCCGCAATCGGGGACAACTCTTGAGGAAAGAATTGAGCCGCGACGCGACAAAACCAACAATGTGGTTGTGCGCCCAGCGCAGACTCAGATCAGCCTGGGCATCCGCCCAGTCTGATCAGAGTCGTCGCTGTCCGAATTGAGGTAGCTTAGACCCTAAGCTACCCTTTAAGCGCTTAATGAAGACTTTGATCAGGCTGCGCGGATGCCCAGACTGATCTAAGTCTGCGCTGGGCGCACAACCACATTGTTGGTTTTGTCGTGTCGCGGCTCAATTTGCACATACAAGAGCAAAGAGTTGACCCATTTATTAGGTTTCCGTCGTTCGGAGAAGAAACATAAATTCACAAAATTGTTTCTCTTGATAAAAATGGCGAAAAAAAAAAACACTTAGAGATGTACCCACAAACCTTAGATAAAAGGAATTCTTAAATCATTAAAAAATCACACTCATGTTTGTTTGATAATACCTCGGCATTGTTTTTTGGGAAAAATTTATGTTACAATTTCAATATCAATTACAGTATATAAGGGCATACGTTGTATGTAATGTATGGCATACATTACATACAACGTATGCCCTTATATATTGAAATTGGTACATGTATTACATCGTATGCCTTACAGATTTGTTTGATGACATACCTCTAATATCATCGCACCTAGGCGGTTCAGGCTGGGAGTTTACTAAATGATTTGGTACCGTTGGCAGACGGGTGGATATCTTGAAGTTTTACAGCCCGTTCAACAGTAGTTTAGTCATATCGAACATATGATTGGGTGATAATGACAGATTTTACGCAGTGGAACCCTGTTTTGGGTTGAAAAAGAGTTCTGCATGTGCGGGATTAGAATCCGGACGGCCAGTTTACCAGGCCACCGTTAGTGAACAACCGAGGTCCCGAGGTCCTCTGGTACCTTGAAATGTAATGGCAAAGACAGACTTGAACAAACTAGATGTTATGATAACAGCGGTATGATCATTTTATTCCTATCCATTGAACACGACTATCCCTTTCTAGAGGTGTCGCCGGGCTGCGTAACTAAAGCAGTCGGTAGCGGGTCTAACTCAAGAGCCAGAGGTCCCGGGTTCGACACCCGGTCCTGCCACTTACTTTCGTGGAGACTGATTCTTCCCCTTTTGCTGGTTCAAGAAGAGCAGTTGTCAGTTACTGGCAAAAGTATGTGCACTTATTACTGGTTAACCGCTTAGGCTGTCTAAGCCTGCCCAGGAATAGTGTTGTTAGGTTGACTGTCGTCCAGACATGACCTTATCTATTTACCGTGAGCGTAAGGCAAAAAGACAAAAACAAACAACAATCTAGAGGTGTTTGAGAATTTTCTGTTTTGGCTTGCTGTCTCAGCATGGGCCACGAAGTGGTCTTAATACGTCAATCATTGCCTAGTGCAGCCCAATCATGTCACACAATTAACTTGAAAATACTACTTGCTACCCGTTACACGTATTTAAAGTGCACGCAGACTATGGAAGTTTCAGCCAGTAATGTGCACAAAATCTCACCGTAGACCAGTCATGTAAACTGCATGTACAAAGTGAAATTAACAGGATAAATCTATCAACCCTTAGACCGCCAAGCAGGGCTATTAGATGGGCAGAGCAATTTGAGAGGCTGTGAGGCACGCTAGACATCAAGTACGCCCCGCCGACTGAAGTTGTCCTATGCTTCCTAACAGAGGAAGTTTTTACTGACATCAGTGGTATTTTAGAGCTTAAACTCCGAAAATGCGTCAGAAATTGATTTGTTTTTAGCATAAGCTTTTCAAGGGTCATCCTTACTTGGTTCTGGAAACTTGATTTAATCCATCTAAACTTTTTCTATTTAAAAATGGCCTACGGTAACACCGGGGGCCAGGTAAGTTATCTACTTTTTTCTACAAAGCATACACTTAGCGCTAATATATTGTATTTCTTTTTTTTTTCTTTTTTTTAATTCCCTATTAAATGACTTGGTCTTCAAATGTGGAAGCCACTTGACCCTGGTAACTCCCGTAACATTACAACATCACCTACATGTAGTAGGTACTGGGTGAAAATATCAGCAAGATCAATGAAAGTTTCCGGTTGTAGTGGTTTCTAAGGTAGGGGTGAATCCTTTTTAGAGTCAGGTCATTTTTCAGCCTTCTTAAAGGTTAATAGAAAATGAACTTGAAGTATAAATATAGTTGCGGCCTGAACAAAAGTTATAAATAAACTAGATAGTGTATACCATTAAATGTAATGGCTGGCAAAAATAATCTATGATGGCGTAAAGGCCTCAACAAAGAAATATAGGGCTCACTGTCAGATTATTCACACTCATGCTCGGCCAGCTTTGCATGAGACTTTTAGAATCTATGATGGGGTTGAGGCCGAGACAAGGAAATCTCAGGCTCGTTTTCAAATTATTTATAAGTCTTATGCTCGGCTATCTTGTCGAGGCCTCGACCCCATCATTGATTATTCTTCTCACCCATTATATACCTTAACTTCTTGTTGAAGCAATTCCTATAGACTTCAAGCTAATTTTCTATTACATGTAATAGTTCTGACATGTGTGTTAATTTCTCCTTGTGCATGCATTTTTCAAGACTGGTAGCTAATCAGAAATCTACAGTGACACCTCCCGCACACCATTCGCTGTCAGTTTCATTTTGCATGCAGGTTACATGACAGGTACTAGCAATTTGATTTGTTGAATTACTTACTAATAAAAAGTGCAATTAACTGGGCTATACTATATAGCAATGATTGGCATTTTGAGACAGAATTCTAAGCCTAGGCGGAGATAGCAGGCCGAATTAGAAAAATCTCAGACACCTTTAGAAAGGAGAAAGGAATATTCTTGTCTAATGGGTGAGAATAGATAATCTAAAAACAAGCCTGAAATTACCTTGTCTTGGCCTCAGCCCAATCATAGACTAAATGTCATAATAGAATTCACTGTCAGTTCAGAATCATTTCTGAATTGATAGTGAGTTGTAATATGACATTTGTTTACGCAAAGTTGAATATTTCTCTATGTTACTTTTCTCATATAGATTAATTCAATGTTTCAGAGGCCTATCATACCTGCTATGAAGCAATAATCTATGGAGTTGTCGATAATTTCACAGTCGGGAGTTGGATCCTCGGGTAGATTAGATCCTCTCGTCTTCAGCAGTCCTGATGAAACAATAAATGATGCCATGAACACAAAAAGCAGCCAATAGTATACCTTGTTTTAAACAATATTTTATTTGTCAATTCATACGTAGACTGTACATTGTAAAGTAGCAGGATGTGACTCAGCAGGCATATGACGTCGAAATGACTTTGAACTGACGTCGATTCGACTTCATAACGTCGCGTTGACGTCATGTTTGTGCTGTGGACAGTAAGGTAGATGCGTATCTGGTATAGTTATTGGCGAGGTGTTTATAGTTCAGCGTTATACGGTACTGTACAATACACAGTTCCAAGCCACACCCAAAATGTCTCTCAAAATTCACCTGATAGCGTATACATGGCCAATGCAACGACGCCTTAGCACGTGACATAGTCTCAAAAACAAAATCGCAACGTGGTCAATGCCCCACATAAGTTCGTGATTTTGCCTTACAGCTAATGGAGGAGTGTTTACCTGTTTAAAGAAAGTGTGGTTTTGGAAGTATGAATAGTGATTCCTTTTGCCTTTTATTTAGCAGTGTCTCGTTAATCCCTATCTAATGTCATGATACATGTTCATATCTTGTAAACAGCACCAATTTTAAGTAAATTTCTTCATATGATTTAATAAAAATGACACACACATACACATGTTCAAGCGTGACTGCGCAATTGTAGGAGTAGGAATTACGTGTAAATACATCCAATGACAACTATGTTACAGAAGAAAGTCAACCAAGAAAGTGGCATGTGCGCCCAGAGAAGACTCTTATCAGCCTGGGCTTGCGCCCAGTCTGATCAGAGTCTTTGCTATCCGCATGGAGCTAGCTTAGACCCTAAGATACCCTTAAGCGCACAGCGAAAACTCTGGTCAGACTGGAATGATGCCCAGGCTGATCTGTGTCTTCGCATGGCGTACATGCCATGTTTTGGGTTTTCTCTTGTCGCGGCTCAATTATAAACCTGTATTGAAAATTATATCAGTTTGCTTTATTTGGTTTAAACAGTATTTTATTCCTATTATATATGGATGACCCTACAAGTACAATGAATAACAAAAAGGGATTTAGTAGAAAGTCGATTGACTTACTTGCATATGTATCCCATGAGTGCAATACATGCACATTTCAAACAAGTGTGATAGTCGAATAAATATCAATACAGTTTCATCTTATTATAATCCTTTATTTTTGACATTAGCAAAATTTCTATAACCGTTTTCAGCATGGTGATACATTTATTCTTTTGTCAGCGCAGAGCTTCACGTAATAGGAGAACGTAAAGATGTTAACGGAATTGTCTTATATTTTTTTATTTCTCCATAGAAACAAGTGTTTTGACCCTTTTTACAACCGCCTCGGCGAGGCGGTTCTAATTAGGGGTCATAACATGTGTTTTCATGAAGAGATTACAATTACAGGAACTGTCTGAATGTCTGTATCATAAAATACTCCTTATTATCTGAAGCGCTACTGATGTCTTCCTTACCCCGATTCTTCGATCTTAAACTGTCTTGTTGTTCCTGTGTAGAGCCGTAGACATTAGAAGCATCAATGTAAGACGTTAAAATATTCAGCTGCTGTCTTGGCCCTTTAAAATAAAATTTTAGAAGTTTTAATTCAATTTAAAAGTACATTTGAGTGACTTGTTTCGACGCATTTGCCGGTGTATCCAGACGTTTTTCTAATCGTTTCATTTCAGACAATTATTTATTGTTATTTACATTTTATTCTAAAGAATATTCACTCTAATTCAGTATTCAACGAAACCTCAGTTGACTTATGAGCCGCGACACGACAAAACCAACAATGTGGTTGTGCGCCCAGCGCAGACTCAGATCAGCCTGGGCATCCGCCCAGTCTGATCAGAGTCTTCGCTGTCCGCATTGAGGTAGCTGAGACCCTTAGCTACCCTTTGAGTACTAAACGAATAGTCTGGTCAAACTGGGCGGATGTCCAGGCTGATCTGAGTCTGCACGGGGCGCACAACCACATTGTTGGTTTTCTCGCGTCGCGGCTCATACGTTATTTCAAAAACGGACACTAATCACCCTTAACGTCAGACACGGAACAGCGGAAGTTGAAATTTCTCTACAACAACACAACTGGCGTAAAACAATATGTATTGTTATATAATCTATAAATAGAACTTATGTCATTGGTTCAGAAGCTGATCACGTGCGGTAGACATTACTTCATATCGCACAGTTTATGATGTAACGTTTTATTGTCGCATGGTTGGTGACGTAAAATGTAAATAGTGCCTGGTTTGTGAAGAAACGTCAACTGAAATTTGATACCAAATTGGCAATCAAATTCATCAAACTGAAATTTGGCAGCCCGCTCAATTAATTTTATAATTACAACATAATAAAACAGTTGTTGACTTAATTTTTGGTGAAGATGAAGTGTTATTGAACAGTAAACGATTCCTCTTGGCGTCGGTCAATATGAAGTTTTCTGTTCAACAACACTTCATGTCAACCTTAACAAAGTCAATAACCGCATAACGTCAAACCAACTTCTCCAAACTATTCACTTTTTGGCTGACACTCTGTACGAAGGTGCTTCGTCTCAGCCCTATTTTACATCGAGGATTGAAAAGCTTTACCTCAAATTATTTGAGCCGCGGCACGAGAAAACCAACAATGTGGTTGTGCGCCCAGCGCAGACTCAGATCAGCCTGGGCATCCGCCCAGTCTGATCAGAGTCTTGGCTTTCCACATGAAGGTAGCTTAGTCCCTCAGCTACCCTTTAAGTGCTTAGCAAAGAGTCTGATCAGACTGGGTGAATGCCCAGGCTGATCTGAGTCTGCGCTGGGCGGACGTCCACATTGTTGGTTTTCTCGTGTCGCGGCTCAAATGACACCGGGAATGAAAACCCGTCGTCTCTACCACGATTTACATCGAGAAATGAAAGGCTTTGTCTCCGCCTTGTTTTTCGCGGAGACATGAAGCATTTCATGTCCGCTACGCTTTCCATTGAGAAATGAAATGCGTCATCTTGGCTCTGTTTTTCATAGAGAAATGAAACACTTCGTCTCCCCCTTTTTTGTCGAGACATGAAATGCCTTGTTTTTCATTGTGAAATGCTTCGGCTTCGCCGTGTTGTCATCGAGAATTGAAATGCTTCGTCTCCGCTTTGTTTTTCATCGTGAAATTTTTTCGTCGAGCAATAACATGCGTTTGCTTCCTTCTGTTTGTTCGTTATGAAATGAAACGCTTCATCTCCGCATTGTTTTTCATCGAAAAATGGGCCACTTCGTCTCCACCTCATTTTTCATCAAGAAATGAAATGCTTCGTCTCCACCTTGTTTTTCATCGAAAACTGAGACACTTTGTCACCACATTGGTTTTCATTGTGAAATGAAATGTTTCGTCTCTGTCTCGTTTTTCGTCGAGAATTGAAACGGTTCGTGTCCGCCACGTTTTTATTGAGGAAAAAATGCGTCAGATTGGCTCTGCTTTTCATCGAGAAATGAAACGCTTTGCCTCCGCCCTGTTTTTCATCGAGATATACGCAAAAAATCTAATGGTTTTATTTGAGGCATTGCAAAAAGAATGTAAATAACTTTTAATAATTACATGTAAATTTACCGCATTCAGTCTTCGGTTATGAATAGTTTTTTTTTCAAAACAATGCCTAAATCTAGACCCGTCATGCAAGATGGATCTAGATTTTGAGACTGTTTTACATGTAAAAGGGAAACTCCCATGTCATCGCATACTTTCATTCGACTGATTTAGATATAAATAGGGTCATTCTAAAGTTGAAAGAATATCGTTTTATAGCCGAAGAATACGGAAGTATTATTACCTGGAAAGCAGCTGCTGCTGACAGCTGGTAAAGATCTGACAAAGTTCAAACATTTGTAGTTGGAAGGAAAGTACGGGTCATCGTCCGGCAAAGGTATATAGAAACATTCCTCGCTGAAACGAAGCAAACGTAAAAGCTAAGTATTGTTCGAGACATTTTGATTAAAATTAAATGAGCCGCGACACGACAAAACCAACAATGTGGTTGTGCGCCCAGCGCAGACTCAGATCAGCCTGGGCATCCGCCCAGTCTGATCAGAGCCTTCGCTGTCCGCATGGAGGTAGCTTAGACTCTTAGTTACCCATTGAGCACTCAACGAAGAGTCTGTTCAAACTGGGCGAATGCCCAGGCTGATCAGAGTCTGCGCTGGGCGCACAACCACATTGTTGGTTTTCTCGCGTCGCGGCTCAAATGAGAAAGAAATAGTAAATGTTTAACCGAAACTAACGACGAAACAACTAACCCAAAGTAAGGCGTGCCTATAGCAAATCGTTGACTGAGGTCCATGGAAAGGTAATTTTTTTGTGGCGGCCGAGTATTTCGTTTTCATACTGACTGTTCCATGTATCGTCTTTGCATGAGTACTTCGTTTGCATAAGGTAACTTCAGTATTGATAAACAGATGTTTAATAAAACTTGACATGTGCTTGGTCATGGGAATATCTCATTAAGGGTTGTTTCTAGGCAAATTTCAGTATCTTCTGACAGAGTTATGGCACTTGTTTGCACTGGCCAGTGTCCAAAAAGCGGTATTTGGCCTATCGTTGCATAACAGTTGGGAACCTTCACAGAAAATGAATGAAGTAGGATAAGCTTCTGCTCCTATCTGAATTTTTCCCCTGGGGTTTATTCTCCCCCTGCCCCGGAACTGTATACACGTACAAAATTATTAAAAAATCTGTGCACTGAAATCAGAGTTGAAAGGGTTTATCCTGACACTTACAACAAATGATAAAACTAATAAAAGCCTCCTGTCATGATTAAACGTTTGCCTCAACACCAGTCATCTGCAAGGGCGTAGCTACCTATACGGCAAATACGCAAGTGCGTATTGAAATTTTGTCAAAATTGACAAAATTTCAAAACGCACCTGCATATTTGCATGCTGAATATTTATAAATTAGACAAGATTTCAATACCAATTACCAAAGTGGCTGAAATACTAGCTTTCCCTTCAAGAAGTAGAGAATAAAACATGGTTGTGCGTATTATGAAATTGCCCCTAGTTACGCCCCTGATCTGTCCCTGCTCGGCATGGGCTCGAATACTGACCGTCCAGTTGGGTAATTGTTTTTTTGTTTCTCAACCATATATATATATAACAGATATTCCGGCCAAGGATCATTTAAATGATACAAGTACACCCGAAAAAAGTGTACATCGCAGAGAAATAGAGAAGTACCTACTGAGCGGACAGGACTCGAACCCGCGCCGACTACGACAACTGCGCCTAGCTATTCAGAGACAGTAGCTCCACGACACGACAAAACCAACAATGTGGTTGTGCGCCCAGCGCAGACTCAGATCAGCCTGGGCATCCGCCCAGTCTGATCAGAGTCTTCGCTGTCCGCGTGGAGGTAGCTTCGACCCTTAGCTACCCTTTGAGCACTTAACGAAGAGTCTGGTTCTACTAGGCGGCTGCCCATTTGCTCCACTAACCTCCTTGAAAAAGGAATGTCATGGAACAATATTAAGCTTGATTTTACTGAATGACCCATCAGATAGGCCTACTCGATTAAGTTCCTTTAACACAATCAGCTATATATACATGGAATATCTGGACCAAACAATACCGAGCTTGCAAATATTATATGATTAAATTTAAGATTTAAAAAACTTCAACAGATATTCCGGCCCAGGATCATTTTACTGATACAAGACATCCGATAAAAAAGTGTACATGGATCTAGTAGAGAAATAAAGAAATGCCTACTGGATCAGAAGTACCTCCTGGGCGGTAAGGACTCAAACCCACGCCGACCACGACAACTGAGTTAGGCTAGGCGGCGTTGGCTGGTCCATATTCGGATTTATCATTGTTCTTATGTTTTTCGAGCCCAGACTTATCATTCTTGTGCTTCGATTACTTACTTTATTCTAAGGATCGATGAATCTGATTCATTGCTGTTCCTTGAATACCTATGTTATACTTTTAACTTTTATTTCAATTTTTCCAACTTATGTTTTTATTTCATTTCCGTATTTTGATTATTCATGCCTTTTTGCACTATGTAGAATTTCAGAACAATTTCGTGAGGAAAAAAACGACAAAAATTCTGTTGATCTCAAGTCAACGGAAAGCTTTTTTTTTGCACAAAATGAAGTTGAAAAAGGGCTGTAACTCCCATAATGATTTGCGGATTTTGCCCAAAATCGAACTTGACCTGTATTTAATGTTTTATGATACTGTTACCATGGTGTAAAATATGAATGTAATACAACAATCTTTTCAAAATATTTTGAAAGAACACCCTTTTTTAAAAAAATGAAGTTAAAAAAAGGGCCATAACTCCCATAATGATTGGCCTTTTTTTTTTACCCGAAATCAAACTAGATCTGTATTTTACAATTATATATCTGTGCATAAAATATGAATCCAATACACCAATCTTTTCATAAGATATCGAACGGAAACCATTTTTCGAGACGTACGTACGGACGGGACGTACGCACGGACAGCGGTGATACTATATACACCCCCACTCACCCCATTGAAAATGGCGGGGGCATAAAAATCACTGAACCATGAAAATTATGCCGAAAATGATCTACAAATAGAATGACAGCATTTGCAATGTCAGACTAAATAAATGTCTGAAGTATGATGCTGAGCTATTAAAGAATGTCGAGGATACAATGCAAACACTTTCAACCATGAAATGAAGGTTATTGTGATCTACAAATAGAATTTTTTTTTTTTTTTTTTTTTTTGCATTTATAGACAGACCAACTATTACAAGTATGATGCAAATCCATCAAACAGTGCTGGATATATAATGCAAAATCACTGGACCATGCATAAGGGTCAAGGACTCAACCTGCAGCCCTCCTATCCCAACGGTACATGAATCATTAAAAGAAGCAATGAAAGACTCTGAGCTTATCTGAAAAAGTAACCTTTACGGCAAAGACAGTGGATCGGATCATAATGTCAGGGACACAGGGTTCTGCAGTGTAGCAGCTACAGTCATAGGGATACAGCCTCTGATCAAGTAGCAGCATAATAAACATGGAATTAAATGTCTTTGAAGAATAATTATTTGTTTGGGAAAATCAGAAATTTCTGTTGAAAGAATTTCAGATTGTAATGACATTGAAAAATTGGTGGAGCATGGCATACATTGTTTGCCAGGCTCTGGAACCTATGACGTCACATATCTGTTACCATAGCAACTAAGAGTTCACACTGATGTCTAAGTGACGTCATCATGACATCATTTTTCCAAGGTACTACGTACAATAATCGGTAATTCAATAGTTGCTATGGTTACAGATCTTTGACGTCATCTCACTTATAATTCGAGAGGAGCATGGTATACAATTATAAGTGTGATGCTACCTAAAATTTACACAGTGGAAAAGTGTGATTTTCTCAATTCTATAATTATTCTCAAGTCATTCAAGCCCGTGTTAATAGTATTAGAAACCCTCATTCTGACGCCGCTACGGAGGTACACAAATAACTTTCCTATATGATATGTGAATCCCATCCCGCAAATCTCTCCCCCACCCCCCACCCCCAATCCGGCCCCCACCATTTTCCAAGTGATGCTCTGCAGGGTGCATTTGGCGACATTTTAATCCGGAGTATACTTCAACATAGATGAACATTTTTAAAAAGAAAAAATGCCCCTTGTTTCCATGACTTATGAAATACAGCCAAACCTGTCTTAATGGGAAGCCCAAAAAAATGGCTGCTTAAGACAGGTGATCCCTTAATACAGGTTCTTTTCCACTGTATTTTGGTTCAAGGCACCCGGAAAAAAGGTGGCTGTTAAAGGCACATGATCCCTTTATAGAGGTGACCACATAAGCAGGTTCGACTGTATATAATGACACGTGTTTGGTATAAATCATTCAAGACTAGGGTTAAATAAATGAAAATTTACTAACAAAGGACTCTTACCCTCGTAACCACTGTAATATTACCAATTTGTAATGAATAAATATGTGAGGAGTGATTATGTATAAAAATTGTATTGGGGTAGGATGGAACGAAATTTAGATGCATAGTGGGCGTTGGTAGTTAACATTCCTTTAGACTCAATGTAAAATGTTGCAGACAGTACTTGTATTAAATCACAAAATTTTCATAGAAAGTATTTAAATATGAGGAAATGATACCGCAATGATTAAACTAGAAACATATAGCTTACATTTCTGCATATTCTTATATTAATCTGTTTATCTCCGAAAATCGGCATTTTAGTGGGCACATAGCAATGATAAACTGTAACTCCGTCAAAGTGTTGTTGTGGACTGGAAAGTGGTGCATAGCTTTTATTTATTTATTTATTTATTTATTTATTTATTTAAGGGGTCTTATTTTATTTATTTGAGTAGCCGGGGTGATGGGGAAATATTGCGAACAGCGGGGCTGATTATTGTGTCATAAATAAGATTGCAAGTTTTGACTTACTGTTGAGAAGGGTTTATTTCACCTTTTGAGCAGCACTCGATTGGCGTCTCGTCGTGTTCTGAAACATTGGCATACAAAACACGGCATTATATAAAATGAGAATAATTACTTGTTTGAGAAAAATTAAAGTTTCTCCGGAAAGAATTAAATGAGCCGCGACACGAGAAAACCAACAATGTGGTTGGGCGCCCAGCGCAGACTCAGATCAGCCTGGGCATCCGCCCAGTCTGATCAGAGTCTTCGCTGTCCGCATGCACGTAGCTCAGACCCTTAGCTACCCTCTGAGCACTCAACGAATAGTCTGGTCAAACTGGGCTGATGTCCAGGCTGATCTGAGTCTACTCTAGGCGCACAACCACACTGTTGGTTTTCTCGTGTCGCGGCTCATTTCAGTTTGTGATGTCTTTGAAAAATTGGCGGATCAATGCATCGATAGCAATGACGTCATATATCTATTACCATAGCAACTAAAAGTTAATATTCTTGTCAAAGTGACGTCATCAAGACGTCATTCTGCCAAGGTACTAAACACAATAGCTGGTAATTCCATAGTTACTATGGTTACATATCTTTGACGTCACCTCACTTATTATTCGAGAGGAGCCTGGCAAACATTGTACACCATGCTCCTCACTTATTATTCGAGAGGAGCATGGCGTACATTGTATGCCATGCTCCTCTCAAATGTTCTACCAGAAATTCATAAAACGGAAAAGTGTGATTTTCTCATACCAATAATTCGTTCTGAAATAATTTCATTCTCTGTTACAAGTGCACGAAAACTCAGGTAATCCAGCAGGCACACACTGTTGAATCAAGATTGAATCAAGCTTGATTCAACGTCTTGGCGTTGAATTTCAATACGTTCAATCAAGATTGATTCAATTTTGATTCAACTTTTCTACCCAGTAGGAAGTTCCAAAAACGTAGTTGAATTTGCAAACGTTAACGGTATAGATACAGATAAGGTGGCTCATGATGAGCCACCCATTTGGGTCTACACTGTTTGCCCTCTAGTGTTTGAATTTTCAATATGATAAGATAAAGCTTGGATGAAACTTTTTCCATTTTTTTTTAATTTTGTCGTCTGTTTTAGCGCTTATAGTGTAAGATATATACAGGATATTCACTTTTTTTAGGTGAATACCAAATTTTATTTCATCGAATGTGTTGAAAATATCAGAAATTTCATCCGCCCAGTCTGGTCAGCCTCTTCGCTAAGCACTTAAAGGGTAGCTAAGGGTCTACGCTACCACCATTCGGACAGCGGAGACTCTGATCAGACTGGGCCAACGCCCAGACTGATCTGAGTCTTCGCTGGGCGCACTTACCACTTGTTGGTTTTGTCGTGTCGCGGCGCAAATTTTGGTAAAGAAAGTATCCCGTAACTTAGTGAATTAAAAGATAAATCGTCGGTTTTATTGTAGCGATGCAAACTGCGTTTTTTTTTTTTTTTTTTTTTATGGATTTACCTCCTGATATTGGCGTTAGCGCAAAATCATGGTCTGTAAACTGGCCAAACACCATATGAAGCAAACTCAAATCAGGCGCAAACACTTCCTGCCCGTGACCTCGATGCACCATGTTACTGACGAATCTGGGACTCGGCAAAGGCTGTCCATTAACTCCAACTTGCCTTGGCTTGTGCAATTTAAAAACTATTGACAGGTAAAGAAACGCTATGTAGTATATTAAAAAATCAATTTTTCAGGAATTACTACAATCAAATCACACATTTGTAGCAATTTACTGTGCGCATTACTTCAATCACGAGAGATTCACTGACATGTACAATTTATAGCAGTAAGAAGGGTGATAAAAATACGTAGAATTTTGCTGTGACGGTAAGGGTAATGCAATTTTATTAATTAATTATATTAATTTTTCATTAATGAATACAAACAGTACTGTAGTAACGACCATGTTTTTTTTATTTCTTATTTCATTTTATTTTTTTAAATTTTTATTTATTTATTTTTTTTTATTTGAGGTTTAGTGAAAATTTGAAAGCATAGCTGCTGTTCAGAACCAAACATTTTCATTTAAAAATTGCGTCACAAACAAGTATTGATTGAACAGCTGTACTGTTCCTGCGTCTAGAAAAGCAACTTCAAATGAATTACCATTTATTCCAGACATTGCCTTTTTTCAAATGTTATCTTATTTTGTGAGTTTGCACAAATACTGCACTTGGCTGATAAAAGAGGAGAAAGTGGAAATTGTTTAAACGAAAACCACATATCAAAGCTACCATATTAAACATGTACATGTTGTAGTTCAGTGATGAATACACCTACAATACAGTATCACAGGGTATAATCGATTCCGCAAATTTTCGCTTCCTGCAGAGACTGTCCGTCATATTTGGCTTCCACCGAGACTGTCCGCGAACTCTTGCTTCCTGCAGAGGATACTGTCCTCGAGAAATGGCTTCCTGCCGAGACTGTCCGCGTGATTCTGCTTCCTGCCGAGGCTCTCGGCAGGAAGCAGAATCACACGGACAATCTCTGCAGGAAGCCATTTATCATGTACAGAAGCCTCGGCAGGAAGCAAGAGTTCGTGGACAGTCTCGGCGGAAGCCAAATATGATGTACAGTCTCTGCAGGAAGCGAAAATTAGCGGAATCGATTATACCCTGTGAGTATTAATCCTAAGGAGCGTTGCATTTTGCGCAATGGGGCGAACCTGTAGTGTAGTAAATCACTGCCAAAATACCTCTTATTATTAATGTAAAGGTGATGGATCACTGAAAAGGAAGCAATTCTACTATGTTTGTCTCCCTTTCTAGAAGGGTCATTTCTTAAAGGAAAGAATTTGCTCCTCTAAGAATTCTTTCCTTTAAGAGTAGACCCCATTTCAAAGAGCTACCTTATTAAGCGGGGCAAATTCATTCAACAAAATATAACATTATTTTCGGAAAAGTGGCGCGGGGGCGTTTATTAGGGTTAATACGATATATTAAAGCAAGTTCATTTATTTCATATGAATTTAGAAAACTGCTAAATGTAGTTTAATGAAAATTTTCAAAAAATTCCGGCCATAAATATATCACTTACAGTCGTCATAATCCGCATAGAGATACCGAGGTTGAGGGGTAGACTGCGAGCCTTGGAGAGGAAACAGCAAATTGTTGCACGTGCCGTCGGCTGTCCGGTAGGGGTAATACCAGTTGCATGTCGGTTGATCAGCACATAATCCACTGAGAGCTTTACTAAAACCGACTACTGCGTCAGATTCTGGAGTCAGTGAGTCAGCTTTGAGTTTGTTCCTAAAATGATACAGTCAGCTCTCGATATCTCAAAGTCTTAAAATTACTGATATCACAAAGTAAATTTTCTGATCCCAGAAAATTTACTTTGAAAGAAAATTTCTGATCCCAGAATCTTAACTTTGAGATACCAGTAGTTTGAGATAACGGGAGCTGAAATGTAAAAAAGGTAGGAATGTGTCCAGCTGTATTTTGATATAAGCGGGTACTTCGAGATATCAGTGTCAGATATTACGAGGGTCAACTGTAGATTGGTGTCTCGTGAGAAATGTCTTTAAAGTGTGTGGGAAGAGAGGGTACTCTGATCAGCCTGCGCTCCGGAACGGGTGCAGATTGATGTTTTCAAATACAGTTTACTCTCATTATCTCAAACACTGATATCTCAAGGTGTATGTATACTCATTTAATATATACCTATCAACGATACACCCTTTGAACTGCCTGTTTTCTGGGCATTTGATACAGGGAGCCGTATCAAACTGACGTATTCTGAATCCGTATCACTATCTTTTAAAATGAGGCCATTTTTTAGTTCCAGCTTCAGGCGCGTCATTGTTAACGTGCACCGCAGACACGAGAACCAGAGAAACGGGACCAGTGACGTAACGACAACAAACACGTCAAATGGCGCGCCACGATAGCTCAGTCGGTAGCATTTGTCTCACGACTAGCTACAGACCTTTGCCACGCAGATTCAAATCCGGTTCGATGCATTATCGCTGACAAGCATAAATAGTTGGCTGTTCCATAAGGTATATAATAAACAAATTATTATAACGGTAACTTGATCTGGCATACTGTATCACGTCTCGTGGATGCGCTCATACCATCGGATCACCCTCGACGCAAGCGTCTCGGGTGATCCGATGGTATAAGCTCATCCACTCGACGTGATACAGTACGCCAGATCAAGTTACTATTGTAATAATGTGCATTTATCATGCATATGCTACAAAATTCTCCTGATAACAGGTTTATGATAACATGATGCGATATCATTCCACTTTTGAACTGCCCTTGCGCGAATGTTGTCAGGCGATGCCTACAGAAGCGATCTCTGAAGACGATTGGCTACATACTGACGTTGGCCGTGGTAACAACGTTCGATTGGTTAAATGACGTCACCGACTTACGTCACAACGCATTCGCGACGTCAAAAACTTCAAACAAAATTGTGTTTGCTTTTCTTTTGTTTGACGCTCTTTACACCTGAAAATATGCAAATGATGCATGATAAATAGAAAACCATTGTAAGCATGGTATTCTCTATATATCAAAGAACATAGCTGGGACACATATTATTTTTGTGTACATTTCATCTCCGGTTATTTCTAAAGTAATTTTTCTGGGACCAGAAAATTAACCTTGAGATATCAGTAGTTGAACTTCTACACTGAAATATCGATAGTTGACTGTAGTGTTAGTAGTTTATTCCTAGAAGAGAGGATAACAAATGAGCCACGACACGAGAAAACCAACAATGTGGTTGTGCGCCCAGCGCAGACTCAGATCAGCCTGGGCATCCACCCAGTCTGACCAGACTCTTCGTTTGTGCTCAAAGGGTAGCTCAGGGTCTAAGCTATCTCCATGCGGACAGCGAAGACTCTGATCAGACTGGGCGGATGCCCAGGCTGATCTGAGTCTGCGCTGGGCGCACAACCACTTTGTTGGTTTTGTCGTGTCGCGGCTCAAATTGTCTGACATCCGAAATTATTTAGGAAACAGATAAATGAGCCGCGACAAGAGAAAATTAACAAAGTGGCATGTGCGCCACGCAAAGGCTTAGATCAGCCCGGGCATCCCGCCCAGCCTGGTCAGAATTTTTGCTTGCACTCCAAGGGTAGCTAAGGGTCTAAGCTACATCCTTATTAAGATTCTTATTAGACTAGGCGGATACCCAGGCTAATCTGAGTCTTCACTGGGCGCACATGCCATTATTTTGGTTTTGCCGTGACGTGGCACAAATACGGAATGATTATGCAAGCAGATACTTAAATTCAATCTTTATTTTTTTAATTTTTTTTTTAGAATTTTAGGTCAGTATCAAATTGTAGGAATTTTAAGTTGTAAATGGCATACTCAATAGTAGATTGCACTGAAAATGCAGAGGGTAGCTCTGTTTTGTTCGCAAGATGATTTTCAAATACAAGCTTACATTTTTATGCAAACAGATTAAGACTAAGACATACCGTTCAAGAAACAATTTCGATGCGAGCTGGAACACCCTTGCATTGTCCACAACAGCTGGTTTGACCGATCTTGAACCGTGGACCTTGGCAAATTTGTCTGCAGCGGAGAGGGCTCGTGCGCGTCCTTTTGTGCCAGATCTGGCTGCCGAGTCAGCTGTAGATAACGAAAGAAGACAGTAGAAGCTAGAAGGTGAATGAGCAATCGGAAAGCCGCTCGGCCAATTCCGTGACTCACGGAATTGGCCGAGCGATGTTCCGATTGGGTGTATACTTTGAGGGGCAGTAACTCTGCTTTTTTTTCGTTTAAGTCTCTCTTCTCAACTGGGTTATCTCTTAAAGGAAAGAATTTGCTCCTGAGGAGCAAATTCTTTCCTCAGGAGCAAATTCTTTCCTTTAAGAGTAAAACCCATTTTGAAAGGGCTTTGTCCTCCATGGAAGCCAATAGTAAATGAATCATATAAGTTGCTCCCCTTTGTAGAAATGGTGGAAAGACATTGAGGTGTACCTAAACACTAAATGTAACTTCGAGCAGTGAAGACAAAAATCACTGTGACTCTGTGCAGTTTGACCAAAACAAATAGAAAAAAAATAATGAAAAATAAATAAATAAATAACTATAATAATGAATTAAACAGGTCAGCTAGTGACAGACGGCTGTAGAAAACACTTACCTCCTTTGGTTTTGGCTGCCGCAATTCTATCCCGCGAGGCCTTGTTTTCTTTACGAACTTTCTGCTCGGCTTCTTTCAGAGCCTTTCTTGCAATTCCTGCAAAATCTTTAGTTCTTGGCTGGGCACTCACCACGATGAACAACACAATCCAGATAAAGATACAAATGTGACATAAGGATGGCTTGAAGTTCCTCGCCTTTAGCATCTAAAATTGACGTTCAAATAAAATAATCAAAATCATCAGCAGAAACAAAAGTAAAGATACTCGGATTTTACATGTACAATATACAGTCAGCTTTCGATATCTCAAAGTCGAAATTCATCTGAGACTACTGATATCTCAAAGCAAATGTTCCCGTCCAGAATATTTACTTTGAAGTATCATTAGTTTGAAAAAAAAAGAAGTTGAAATGTGAATAAAAATAGGAAATGTGTCCAAACTAAATTCTTTCATATAAGAGGGTACTTTGAGTTATCAGAGTTTGAGATACGGAGATTCAACAGTATTTTACCCTATATAGACTATTGAAGTGATGGACATGAAGTATTTTTCCTATATTGGACCCTAGCAAAGTTGATAATAAAATCGTAAAAATAATAATAATAATAATAACAATAATTATAATAATGATATGATGAACAATTCTGATTCCGATTGTCCTATTGGTACATGTACAGCAGAATCTAACTGTAAGACTAAAATTATTTCTCAGAGGACCAAACGCCCATCAAGTAGTCGGCGTAATATCAGCCATCTCTTTGATGAAGTTTTTTTTCTTATAAACATAAACAGCATGTCCAAGTCCTTCTTGAGCGACACTTAGAGTTCAAATAAATAACTTGAATTTATAGTCTCTTCACGGTATCATACTAGCTTAAATAGTTTAGGGTTACCAAAACTGGGATTCTTATTTACCATAAAATTTCAAATAATTGGGACACCTAAAATAAATTATTGCCGTTACTGTAATTTATGATTCGTGATTTAAACATATTTTATTGCTCAAAAAGTCAAATACAAGCAAATGGGTCGGGCCACAAGTTCTATCAACATTAGTTGCGGCCCTTCCTGCCGTTACTGTCCTAAAAATGGAACAGTTTGTTTTACAGTGCAGTAATTCGTTCAAAAGATGCAAATGGAATGGGAAACACTGTAGACCTTGATCAGACTGCTCCCTTTAGGAGCAGTCTGATCCGGGTCTGCAGTGTTTCCGCAGACTATCTGACCCGATGCGTAATATTTTGCGAGCCGTAACAAAACAAAAGCGCAAGAACTAATACCAACTTCCCTACCTGTGCTGTCGACCTAGCCAGTCAGTTACAATACATGCAATAGTTGCTATCGGCCGAAACAGGTCGACAGCCATGGACAGTAGTATCATTTACCGTTAAAGGTAATGCTCACGACCAAATTCTCGGTCGACAGCCACCTTGAATAGCGTGACCAGATTGATCGACAAAACAGGTACATGTAAGCAAATTGGCATAGCCACCGTGTGCGTTTCCACACAAATAATTTATGATCCAACCAAACGCAGTGTACTTTCGAAATAAGTTCGATGAAAAAAAAGAAAGAAAGCTGGATACTTTATTTATCTATTTATTAATTTACGTTTTTTTTTGTTTTTTTTTGTGTGTGTTTTTTTTTTTTTTTTTTTTTTTTTTGGATAAAATTGTTAAAACTGACACCCATAATTATTGCAATTCAAGAAACCATCTTCTAAAATATTCCAAAATAAGGCGTAAAATACTTCAAAAATCCACTTTATACTACAAGCGAACTTACGTTCCTGTCAAAAATTTCCAGCATACTAGACAGAAAAAAATAGGATTATGTGAAATTATTTCAGAAACATGCTGTTTTATAAAATACCGTCGCAGGAATGTAAATTTCTACAAATTTACAATTATTGTTACATTGTTACAAATACCGCGATTAATCCAAATAATGGGATACTTGTTACATGTAGCAGAGTGTAGACCATACTGCTCCAGTCTGATCAAGGTCTAAACTGCTTACCGTTCTGTCAGCACAACTTAACAAAGACCCCGTAAGCTAAATCAGCTTGTTCAAATTTCTGTATTGTAATTGTAACGATTGGTTAATGAACTGGTATTCCAGTAGTGAGGGCAACATTCGGCATGAGGAATCCGGAAAAAGTGTAAACAAGAAATGTTAAACATTTCCAATCTTACAGATTAATTAATAAGCAATATATATCCTTTCATATCCTGCATTGTGGTAAACTAAACAAGTCAAGGTGAATATGTGACAAGGCGGATGCACGTACATGTATATGTACATTTATACAGAAATAATTACATTCCCTTAGATTTTCCTTGGATGAACCTATTTCAGAGAAACAGTGTTCATACTTCCATGAACTTCAGTCGGTCTCGCGACGTCGTTGGTACGCAACATCAAATAAAAAGAAACGACGTCATTGACCGTTGTAACTTCTATTTGACGTCACGTCATGGTGACGGCCGTTGAACGTAAGCGGCTCACCTGTTGGTTAGTGACAGCTTTTCGTCGTGTATTTTACAAATGTTGCTCATAAAAATTGGAAATGATGCCCAAAATAGTTTTAAAATTAAATGTACAGTAATTATAAGAGACAAATTTCATTTTTTCGAAGTTCATGGAAGTATGAACACAAAGGGTTATGGGCAAAGTTAAACGTGAACACCCTTTGGGCGTCATTTACTCTGCACATGACCCCTTGTGTTCATGCTTCCATGAACATCGGACAAATGACATTCTTGAATAACGTGATAAACGATACTATACTCAAAAAAAATATTAAAGGGTCAAACTTTTACCCTGCGATTTCTGGAACATTTCAAACATTTGGTAAAATAAATCATTTCTACCTTTCATTTTATTCATTTACAAGTTTTATACACATGAAGCTTGAACCTATAGCCTTTGTCTTGACCAAGGTCAAGCTTTAAGTCAAACTACCCCTAAAATGAAAGTTGTTTGAATTCCCTTAGAGAATTGATAGTGTGTCAGTTTGGTCGGGAATAACTTCTAAAATTGCTATGAGTTTTAAATTTCTTATAGCTTGCTGACCTTAAAAATGTTTAAACTTGGTGACTATTGAGCAATTTTTAAAAAAAAATAATGAATTGGCAAAATGGAAAATTTTGGTGAATTTGTTCCCTATGGACTTCAAAAAACTCTGATTTTGAGGGAAGTGTGAATTGAAGTCTGGCCTTGGTCAAGATATAAGCTATATTTTCAAACTTCATATGTACAAAACTTGTAAAAAGAATGAAATGGAAAGTGGAAATGGCTGCATATTCACATTCGGGCGACTTTTTTTTATCTATTTTACTCTCTCTCTCTCTCTCTCTCTCTCTCTCTCTCTCTCTCTCTCTGTATGTGTGTCTGTTGCCATTACCAACTGAAACATTCTTTCACGCACAAAGTAGTATCACGGAACAAGCGTTTGCCTACATCTTAGCCCATGTTTTTTTGACTATATGTATTTTATTCCGCAAAAGCAACGGCCTACCATATTTTGTTGTGTTTTTTTTTGGGGGGGGTGGTTGTTGTGTTTTGGGGGGGGGGGGGTTTCACGCATTTAAAATTGCTCTTACGCGAATGCGCTAATCCTCCTTCTTTCGATGTTTTCCGAGTATATTTAACAAAACAAACTGTTAAATAAAAAAAAAAAAAAAAACTGGATTTGTTTGTCCGAGGTTTTCACCTGATGTGGCTGGTCCGTGCATATTTTGACTGACAAATCGCGTTAGATCAGTCCCGTGGGTTTTTTGGCAAGGTGTTTTAACACTTACTTTGTGAACTCGTTTTCAGACATCTCATTCCGACGCCAGCGCATGTTAAATATGCATACTAATGTCAGTCTAGCGTCATCCACAGGGAAATCCGGAACACAAATTAACAGAAAGCTTCTTACGTCAGACTTACTGTGTATAGATACACATAAATGTTTACCCGCCATTTTGGTCCAAGGGAGACAACTTGTATGGCTTCCTGTTTGCTTCCCTGGACGAGGAAGCTTTTCAAAAATGGGGTCTACTCTTAAAGGAAAGAATTTGCTCCCTGAGGGAGCAAATTCTTTCCATTAAGAGTTGATCCCCACTGAGAATGGAGGTAAAATATAAATGGCAGAGTTGCTTCCCCTGAAAGTTTAGCAATTTACATTGATTACAGGGTGAGACTGTTGACATGCATGACATGATACTACATAATTAAAACATAATACTGACATTATGTTACAAGGACAGTGACTCTTAAACGGTGACCGCCCTGCACTTCATTAAAACCGCAATGAAATTGAAAAATAGCGATTTCCTTATCACAAACAGTACATGAGCCGCGACACGACAAAACCAACAATGTGGTTGTGCGCCCAGCGCAGACTCAGATCAGCCTGGGCATCCGCCCAGTTTGATCAGTCTCTTCGTTAAGTGCTCAAATGGTAGCTAAGGGTCCAAGCTAGCTCCATGCGGACAGGGAAGACTCTGATCAGACTGGGCGGATGCCAAGGCTGATCTGAGTCTGCGCTGGGCGCACAACCACGTTGTTGGTTTTGTCGTGTCGCGGCTCAAATACGCTACTCAAAAGAAGGTTTGCATCACGTTACTGTTTCCCATAGAGCTAATGCAAAACAGTTATATTTTGCCTTTATTAAAGCCATCTGAGACGCGTTAAAACCATGTGGGGTCGGTCACTTGGTCTTTAAAGGTTGGTTGGTTGGTTGATTTGATGCTTAACGTCCACGGTAAACAACTAAGGTCATGTCGGGACGGTCAGTTAACCTAACCACACTATTCCTGGGCAGGCTTAGACCTCCTAAGCGGTTAACCAGTACTAAGTGCACATACTTTCGCCAGTAACTGACAACTGCCCTTCTTGAATCAGCGGAAGGAGAAACGAAAGTATGTGGCCAGACCGGGATTCGAACCCAGGACCTCTGACTTACGAGTCAGGTGCCGTACCGATTGCGCTACCCGGCCAGGCGGTCTTTAAAGGAGCATAGATGTACCGCTGGAGCTCTGATAACCCACCCTATTCATGTATAACACAAATTCCAAAATATATAACTATTCATGTATTTTGTATCAAATGTGGACCCTATTCATGTATGCTGGAGAAAAAGTGCTTAGATTAGCTCATGAATTTGCCATTAAGCCTTGAAGAAAATTCACGAAATTAGTATGCTGAGAACATTTGTTGTCTTTGTACTCGATATTTGTTTCTTTTTGATAACAAAAATCAGATAAGCTGGCTTTTATATACAGGTTTGGAGAAATACATGTAGGACCTATTCGTGTATATTAGTCTGTAAAATCATACCTATTGATGTATCTGGCAGATCAAGAAAGTAGGGCTATTCCAGCGGCACATATATAGCCTGCTTTATATTGGAAGTGACCCCCCCCCCCCCCCCCACACACACACACACCACCGTGTTTAAAACACATGAGTATTTTCTGTTCTGTTTCAATTCTCGTAACGGCGTTCTCGTAACGACGTTCCCCAAGTAGCTCAGCGGTACGTATAGCTGCACACACCTGGCGCCGAGTATCCGTCCATCATGGTTATTTTGTATGATTAATAGTCTTATGTGTGAAACGTTGGTCTTCGGTTCTGTCCGTCACGGTATATATAGGCTTTAAAGTCAGGATGATTTTCCATATGGTTTTTATAAAGGTCATTACATGTAACACTAGTCAGTCAGTAACTTTTTTTCACCCCGACAGGCGTCATTTCTGTTATCAATTTTGTTAGGTGTTTACAGAAACATTAGTGTGTGAGTTACAAAAACATAAAGAAAATCAGAAGCATGTATGTTTTCTATATCTCTTGGAAATAAGATGAGTTGGCATTATGTCTATGAGAAAATATATTGTGATGCAAAACTTCTTTTAACCAGTATATACTTGGACATTTTTAAGATATGAGGATAAACAGTCAGTGGGAAAACTGTTTTATTTTTCAATTTTACCTTCCTTCCTTAAGTGGATACACTCTTATGGAAGGAAATTTGCCTTACAAGGAGTAGATTATTCAGTTTCAGAGCAGATCCCGTTTCGGAAGGACTCTGTCGTCCAGTCAGGCAAATATAAAAAGTCACACAAATATTTCTTTTTGTAAAATGGCAGGAAAAACATAGAGGTTTAGCCATACACCTTTGTCATTAATGTTGCGGGTATCCCACATCATGTGATTTCCAACAATGTGGCAACGGTGACAAACAGAGGCTCTGATCAGACTGCACATACGTGCAGTCTGATCAAAGCCTTCGCTTGTCACAACAGCCTTTCTATGGTTAAGTGGCCCAAGCGATAGTGCCAACAATGAGGTCTCTGATTACCCTGTGTGGAACAGAAGGATGATCTGAATATCACAAGACAAAATTGCCAAACTGCTGGAAGCCATATAACGTGGCTCAACAGTAGTCCAGTCTAGGTCTGGACGCGCTGTGCTTTAGGATAGTCTGATCTGGGTCTTCACTCTGTTTCGTTTACTCAGACATTTCAGTCCATTTATTTACGTTTATGATGGTTCTAAAAGTAAATTTTGTCAAATATCCATAAGTACTTGACTGCATACATGTATGTCATACTCCACAACTCAATTTTTCTCAAGTCATGCGCTCTCATGGTTGTCCCAGCATGGCAAATGGGTAGCCACTATCCCAAAATGCAATGCTGCATGACGTCAGCCGCGTTGTCAATTTTTGACGCAAAAACAAATATAGCGCTAACTGGTGTGCGAAGCAGAGTTAGGAAATCCCTCGCAAAACGACTTTAATATCTTGTACTTTTAACTTTATAACGTTACTTTTAAGTAAAACTTATCAATTTCCTTGTTACACGTGATTTCCGACAAATAAGAAAAAAAACAAGAAAAAAGAAAACATCGAAATCATGGTAGTCATGGTAGTACATTCAAAACTCCAGGCACCAACCTTTAAATATGGGAATCTAAATAACATGACAATCTAAAGAAAAAGGCAAATAGTCTTGTTTATTGGCTGCAATAATCCTATCATGCAAAGCGCCAGTAAAACTGACACATTATCAAACAAAAGCGATATCTTTTGATGATAATGACATAACAAGACCATAAAATAACTCTTATCACACCGTATTTTTGTGTTTATATAACACTTTCAAGTGCTGAGTTCAGTCTTAAACGATATATTAAGCCAAAAATTTAAAACCCTGCTATATCTAAGATTAAGCCCGTAAATATGACTTGCACTCCACTATGATTCAAATCTATGATTTGGACAGGAGACCTTGGGGAACAAATATGACCGCTACTTATTTTGACAATGACCATAAAGTACTTATAGGTACTCCTATCATTATTTCAGAAGCACAATATGGTTTCCATAGATTACAAAGTGATAAATGAGCGATTTGATTGAACATCAAGCTATCCAGCAGGCACACGACATCATAATAACGTCGCACTGATCACCATGCGACGTGATGACGTCGAATCAACGTCAGTACAACTCCATTTTGACGTCATGTGCCCGGTTGGTGTGTTGTTACACCTTCCGCATTATTTTCTCATTATTTCTGATTAACCAATTTTAGAATGAAGCAGACATACATTAAACAGCCATTGCCATAACATGACGTCAATCGAACGGCACGTGGACCAATCAAGACGTTTGTTTACCTCAAACGTCGCTTGGCGACAACGTCACATGATCAACTGTCCTTCATCGGTGTATGAAACCAGTTGCTCTTAAAGGTTTACCTATGGGAAGTCAGAGGCAAGTGTAAATACTACCTGATGAACGTAGAATAGCAAAATTTCCATTTTTAAATGGTGTTATACAAGATCTCTTGTATCTGGAGAGATACTGCACATATTTGGCGCAAAAAAATAAGACTATTTTTGTAAGCTATAACAATATGGTTACATGGGTACAAAATAACACACATGCCAATCAATAGACTATTCAATAGACTAGTACAGGCAATATAGTTCCTACAGCTGACTGTAAAAAAGTGAAAAAAATATGAAAATGAATCGGCCACCTTTTGTAAAGTCTATGTATACACCTGGAAAAAGTTAAGCACCCCCAATTATTGTTGCATAAGTTAAATCTAAACTTTCCACAACTTTTCACTGATAGTAGTCCAACCTTTTTCTTTTCGTAATTATCAAGCTTTGATATACTGCTTCTTGATATCCGAGTAAAGGGCATCAGTTGGAAGTAAATCAGTCAACATTTTATTTGAAAGCGCGGGCGATGTTTTCAACGAAAAAGTGCCTGTATAACTTTGGGGCTGCAGTGAAGGACCTCCATGTTTCATTGGTTGTTTATATCCAGAAGTGACTGATTTCACAAGCACATGTAGTCTAAAGATTGTAAAAGTTGTGTAACTCAATGTGTCCGCGAAAAAGAGTGTCAAATTCTAGCCCAACATAAAGTAGGACCGCCTTGCTATTCCAGAATAAAAGTATTATTTTAACAAATGATGGCCCCAAATTTAGTCAGAACATGTTAGATGTACCGAGTTTTGAATGGCATCCAAAATCAATTTCATAATCTGGTTTTTCTTTCTCTGATGCTCGATGGAAAAGAATGAATTTTTACTAGGGGTGCTTAACTTTTTTCCAGGTGTATACATTGTCTACAAACTAACTGCATAAAGGTTACAGGTCGACACAATCACATACATGATGATTACAGATAATATTTATATCCAATACCTCGAAATATGTGATTACAATGCGTTCACTGCGCACAAAGTGAAAATAGAAGAATACATGTTTTGGAAACGCTATATACATCTTATACAGCCAATCTACATATGGGTACAAAACTGGCACACACCTTAGTTGATGTTTTCTGCTTATATTTTATATCGTACATCACAAAATACGTGGGTACACTGCCTACATTGCTTACAAGTGAAAATAGAAACGGGCACCTTTTGTAAAGTATATGTACATTGTCTACAACCTATCTACATAAGGTCGGCAAAATCACATGTATGATGATTACAAATAATATTCTTATCCAATACCTTGAAATATGTGTTTACATTGCGTACACTGCGTACAAAGTGAAAATAGAAGAGGGCTGTATAAGATGAATATAGCGTTTCCAAAACATGCCTTCCTCTATTTTCATTTTGTACGCAGTGTACGCAGTGTAATAACATAGTCAAGGTATTGGATAAGAATATTATCTGTAATCGTCAAGTATGTGATTGTGCCTACCTGTAACCTTGATGTATATAGGTTGTAGAAACTGTACATAGACTTTACAAAAGCTGGCCGTTTCTATTTTCACTTCTAAGCAATGTACGCCGTGAACCCACGTTTTCTGGGATGCACAATATAAAATATGAGCAAAAGACATCAACTAAGGCGTGGGCCAGTTTGTACCCTTATGTAGATAGGCTGTATAAGATGTATATAGCGTTTCCAAAACATGCCCTGTTCTATTTTCACTTTGTACGCAGTGTACGAAGTGTAATCACATATTTCGAGGTATTGGATAAGATATAATCTGCAATCATCATGTATTAGATTGTGCCGACCTGTAACTATTATGTAGATAGGTTGTAGACAAAGTACATAGACTTTCCAAAAGGTGGTCGTTTCTTTTTTCACTTGTAAGCAATGTACGCAGTGTACCCACGTTTTCTGAGATGCGCAGTATAAGATAGTAGCAGAAGAAATCAACTAAGGCGTGTGCCAGGTAGTGCCCTTATGTAGATAGGCTGTATAGAATGTATATAGCATTTCCAAAACAAGCCCTCTTCTATTTTCACTGTGTACGCAGTGTACGCAGTGTAATCATATATTTCGAGGTATTGGAAAAGAACATCATGTGTAATCATCATGTATTAGATTGTGCCGACCTGTCACCATTATGTGGATAGGTTGTAGACAAAGTACATAGACTTTCCAAAAGGTGGTCGTTTCTTTTTTCACTTGTAAGCAATGTACGCAGTGTACCCACATTTTCTGAGATGCACAATATAAAATATTAGCAGAAGACATCAACTAAGGCGTGTGCTAGGTTGAACCCTTATGTAGATAGGCTTTATAAAATGTATATAGCCTTTCCAAAACATGTCCTCTTCTATTTTCACTTTGTACGCAGTGTACGCAGTGTACTCACATATTTCGAGGTATTGGATATGAATATAATCTGTAATCATCATGTATTAGATTGTGCCGACCTGTAACTGTTATGTAGATAGGTTGTAGACAATGTACATAGACTTTCCAAAAGATCGCCGTTTCTATTTTCACTTGTAAGCAATGTACGCAGTGTACCCACGTTTTTTTTTAGATGCACAATATAAAATATTAACAGAAGACATCAAATAAGGCGTTTGCCAGGTTGTACTCTTATGTAGATAGGCTGTATAGAATGTATATAACGTTTCCAAAACATGCCCTCTTCTGTTTTCACTTTGGACGCAGTGTGCACAGTGTAATCACATATTTCGAGGTATTAGATAAGAAATTCTGTAATCAGCATGTATTAGATTGTACCGACCTGTAACCATTATGTAGATAGCTTGTAGACAATGTACATAGACTTTCCAAAAGATCGCCGTTTCTTTTTTCACTTGTAAGCAATGTACGCACTGTACCCACTTTTTCAGAGATGCACAATATAAAATATTAGCAGAAGTCATCACGTAAGGCGTGTGCCAGGTAGTACCTTTATGTAGATTGGCTGTATAAGATGTATATAGCGTTTCCAAAACACGCCCTCTTCAGCCTTCACTATGTACGCAGTGTAATCACATATTTCAAGTTATTGGGTAAGAATACTATCTGTAATCGTCAAGTTTGTGATTGTGCCGGTCTGTAACCTTGATGTAGATAGGTTGTATACAATGTATATAGACTTTACAAAAGGTGGCCGACTCTATTTTCACTTGTAAGCAATGTACGCAGTGTGCCTACATATTCTGGGATGCACAATAGAATATATTTGCAGAAAACATCAACTTAGATGTGTGCCAATTTGTACCCTTATGTAACCTTTATGTAGATAGGTTGTAAACATGTTTGTAAGTCAGCTGTAGGAACTATGATGCCTGTACTATTCTATTGAATAGTTTATTGATTGGACCGTGTTTTGTTTTGTATCATGTAACCATATGTTTATAGCTTACAAAATTAGTCTTGTTAAGTTAATTTTTTTGCGCAAAATTTATGCAGTAAATGCACCATTGCCTTATATCTTAAAACCAGCATAAGAGACAGTTATCATTCCAAATTATCAAACAAATGCGGTTGCTAGGAAACAAACGAATATAATTATAGATTTTTTTTATACAATTTTCTGCTTTTGCACGTTTGTCTCTGGTATTAAAATGCTGCAAATGATATAAAAAGAGGCTCGCAGTTTATGTTTTCTTTATTTTTTACAAAAATAGCTTCTTCGGGGTACATTTTAATCACAAATAAATGTCATTCTATGAAATACTTCATCTGTTTTGCACATATTTTCTTTCAACACCCATTATATATGCAACTGAAGGACTTCGATAAATATGACATTTTTACTACCTTAACTTTGGTATCGTTTATCTACTTCAGTAATATTTTTTCGTGCTCCCCCCACCCCCCCTCCACCCCCTCCTCCCTCCAGCAAAATTCGATTATATGCAAGCGTGTTAAACTACGGTACGGGACCTTAGATGGACCACCAGAAGTCACCGCCTAGACCCAAAAAATAGTATTCTTCCATTGCTCAGCAACGGGACTTGCAAGCTGGTGAAGCTCTTAGAAATAGTTGAGTGAAGAGTCGATGCATTTGAGAAACTTGATTTTGCTATTAATTATTATATGTCTAAAACTACGCCGTTTGCAGGACTTATTTTGGATGACCCTCATAATGGTACATACAAGTATGCAAAATTTGTGTCGGTTAGCCCTTTTCTGACTAGAGCAGAGGCTAATGGTTAAATATTAATTATGTTAATCATAAATTTCAAATAATTATCGGCTTATTGCATGTACTTTGAAAGGCCCTATTTCTCTACGAATATCATTGCAAGCTTTCCCCTACACTTTCATCATTTTACGATTATAGATTTTGAGTTCCGATTGGTTGGTTGATTTGATGCTTAACGTTCACGGTAAACAACTAAGGTCATGTCGGGACGGTCAGTTAACCTAACCACACTATTCCTGGGCAGGCTTAGACCTCCTAAGCGGTTAACCAGTACTAAGTGCACATACTTTCGCCAGTAACTGACAACTGCCCTTCTTGAATCAGCGGAAGGAGAAACGAAAGTATGTGGCCAGACCGGGATTCGAACCCAAGACCTCTGACTTACGAGTCAGGTGCCCTACCGATTGCGCTACCGGGCCCGGTGAGTTCCGAAATTAGCAAAGTGAGAAGATTCTAATGAATGGCTTAATGTTTTTTTCCATACACAAGAAATAAAAAATCTTACAAATAAGCATCAAAGGTGGGTGGGTTTTCAATAAGGTGGGTTTTCTGCATCCTACCAAAGTTTTATTTTTTTAATTGATGTTATACACTAGTGTGTCTAGTTTATTGAACCATATGTGACTTTGGTCGGAAAGCCCTAGTTACTGAGCTATGGGTCCAAAGAAGTGGGTGGGGTAATCAAACATGGTTTTAGCCTGTCTTGTAAAAACATTCTCATTTGGTAGAAGAGTACAGCAGACAGACAGGATTTAATAAAATGATTAACAGAACATCTAAACTATATTTCCATATCATTTTATTTGGTCTAATTTGAACATATGTTGTCAAAAAAGACTTCCTTTGACATTTAGCATTTTTTGATATTTTTGACCTCAATTTTCAATATTTCTTGGCCTGATTGTTAAATGAACAGACATGTTATCATCAAACTCATGTCAAGGAAGTACCTTGAGAAGGACATTCAGTTGATGTGACCAGAATATCACAATAGCATAGTTTTCATGGTCGACTGAACACATAAACTTGCTTGGAAGATGGTTTTCTTTCTATTTTGACCTAGAATTACGAACCTTTGGTCAAATTTCTATTTTAACTGCTATATTATGCCCCACGCCCCCCCCCCCCCGCCACTAAAGGTGAATACATATTGGCTTCAGTCCGGATCTCGTTGGCATCTGCAATTGTGTATGTGTCACATATTAAGTCCTTCTGTGACCTTGGAAACAAGGTCAAGGTCATCAAAATCTGACCTTGACCTTGTTTCAAAGGTCAAAGTATGTGACCCAGACACAGATGCAGACGCCAAGCAGATCCGATCTGAAGCCAATATATTCTTTCACCTTTAGTGACGGGGGTGTAGGGCATAATATAGCAGTTAAAATAGTAATTTGGCCAAAGGTTCGTAATTCTAGGTCAAAATTAAATGAAAAAACATCTTCTGAGCAAGTTTATGTGTTCAGTCGACCATGAAAACTAGGTCATTGTGAAATTCTGGTCACATCATCCGAATGTCCTGGTCAGGGTGCTTCCTTGACATTAGTTTGATGACAACTGGTCTGTTTATTTAACCATAAGGCCAAGAAATATTGAAAATTGAGGACAAAAATATCAAAAAATGATGAATGTCAAAGGAAGTCTTTTTTGACAATATATGTTCAAATTAAACCAAATAAAATGATATGGAAATATAGTTTAGATGTTCTGTTAATCATTTTATCAAATCCTGTCTGTCTGCTGTACTCTTCTACCAAATGAGAATGTTTTTACAAGACTGGCTAAAACCATGTTGGATTACCCCACCCACTTCTGTGGACCCATAGCTCAGTAAGTAGGGCTTTCCGACCAAAGTCACATATGGTCCAATAAACTAGACACATTGGAGTATACCACCAGTTAAAAAAAGAAAACATTGGTAGGTGCAGAAAACCCACCTTATTGATACCCCCCCCCCCCCCCCCCCCCCCCCCCATTTTCTTTATAACCTGGAGCCATAGTATAATCATGAACGCCAAAATTAACCTTCGCCAACATGCCATTTTCATTAAACCGCAAAATTTTGATACCGTGGATATTAAGGTTTTTGACAGTATAGAATGTGTATATGCTTTGAAAACACCGTCTATTGGTTGCATATAGTATAACTGCAGTATTAAAGTTCCGATCTGTTCAAAGTTACAATGCAGTAACCATTTTGTCAGAGAAACAAATCAAAATGCATGTATGTGGCACTACATTGTACCGGAATCAATATCTGTTGCAAAACCGAATACATGTAGATCATGAGGCATATCCATGTTTATTGATCACTTTATGACACCTCTCTAGCTTACAATGCCTACATTTTGGATTTTATTTATTATAATTAGGGCGTAGAGTCGATGTTCAACATTATCCTTGGTTACCGGCGAAGAGGCTGGTGACAGATAGTTGCTATGCAACTACTGACATGATCTAATTCTGATCATAAAACAAAATAGCTCTGTTTTCAAAAATTTTATCTTCGAGGACATGCCTTTGTGATTCACAATAGCATACATGTACGTCACCCCTCTTTCTTACCCGGCAAAAAACACAACAGATGGCCGGGTAGGATTATTCGTACTACATGAAGCGTTTCCCCCTTCCCTCCCCCACTTCCCAGGTATGAAACAAACGGGAGTCAACAGCTCTTTATTGTGTTATTCTGATTTATCATACGACGTCGCTGGTATTCAGTGGAAAACGTCATGTCATAAAAATCGTATGACCACACCTGTAATAATACTTTGGCGCGAACACGTAACGTCATTGACAACGTCCATGTCCATAATGCGTTTTCTTATTGAAATAATGTTGAGTTGAAGGCGTTAAAATCCCATTTTAAAGGGTCATATGATAAACAGAACCTTACGATCGTGGTCACTTCATGTGAAAATTATGAAACTCGCTGAAGGCTCGTTTCGTAAATTTCATATGAAATGACCACTCGTGTAAGTTCCTCAATATCTGAACTGGTCCGGCAGTAACAACCAACATCACTTAACTGCTGTTCCGCATTACTTTAATGTTTGCATCGTACCGAAAGTTTCCCTACGATGGTGCGTTTTTGGACCAGCTGGCCTCTTCATTTGACATCATAAAATCAAGCGAACAGATTCGACAGAACGATTTCCAATAACTGTTACGGTTGTTTGATCTTATTGATAAACGAGATTTCTAAGCATAATTTGCACAGAGGAAAACGAAAACAATGCGTTGATAAGCACAGCGCTACAACGTAAAAAAAAAAAAAAAAAAAAAAAAAACTCCGCACCTACTGCAAGTGCAACAGGCCTTCATCATTAGCATTCTAGGCATCAAAACTGAATATATAGCTAAAATCAAACCTGAGGCGGCTCACCAGAAGCTTTATCTTACTCTACATTGTTTGCCCTCTAGTTTTTGAATTCTCAACATGATAGTGTTGAACGAAACGTTATTTGAAATTTTACGGACATGATTTTTTTCTTGTTTTTATTCTTGGTGTTTTTACTTTATTTCATTTTATTATTACTATTATTTCTATGTTTTTTTTCCTTCTTTAGTGTGAATATTATAATTATATTTGTATAAACTGACAATTTAATGGCCCCATTGCTCTATCAACATGAAAAAAATTATCAAGAACTTCTCACTATAGTTTCGTCATTGTAAATGACCGTGATTAGCCAGCTTTTAACAAATAAAACACCCTTGAGTTTCACATAACAAGGGTTTGAAAACTTATTTAGGTCATTTTAGTTGGCAACTAAAATGACCTACTTTCGATTTCTTTGAGTTGAATAAAATGGTAAAGATACAATGTACAGTCGTGGAGTCCCAATCACTATCCCGCCTATGTTTATATAGCATTGTTAGAGGGGAAACCAGAATTCGAAATTATTATTTGTGGAGCGGTTTGTTATTATTTTCTCTACTTTTTGCCAGTTATATGACTCAATACACGATATGCACATCAGCCCACATTTTATTACTAAACGTTATTATTGAACTGCTTTTTACAATGGTTTGTGTTTAGATGTTTTTACCACTGATAGGACTATGGAGACTTTAAGTACAATGATGAAAAGACATAAACAGAATTATATACAAAAAAGATCCAGTAGAAAGGCAGTCGACTTATGTAAAACTGTATTCCGTACGACAATATTAATGTAACATCATTAAAAGGGGGTGGGGGGTTGGTATGTCAGCTTGAGAAAATAATTTTGAACTGAGCAATATTGATTGATTGTTTTGGGTTTAACGGCCCTTTGAGACAGTATTTTAGTCTATATCGGGCCGTCTACCAGAGATGGAGAAGAAAGAGGAGAACTGATAGACGAGAGGAAAAATGTCCAAACAACCCCGCAAGCGCAGTAGGCCCTTGCCCTACAATGTTCCAAATCAGTAGGACGCCCCGGCACTGGAAGTGACTCACAGCACCATCGCACCACCCGACCAACCCCGAACTGAGCAATATCAATAAAGTTGAAACTTGATAATTGAACCACAAGACGACAAACCCAACAAGGTGGCGTGTGTGCCCAGCGAAGACTCAGATCAGCTCTGACATCCGTTCAGTCTGATCAGAGTTTTCGCTGTGCACATGGAGCTAGCTTAAATTCTAAGCTACCCTTAAAGTGCACAGAATCTGATCAGACTGGGCGGATCGCCGAAACCGATCTGAAGAACGTCACGACATACGTTTCAGCGATAAGCAACTAAATAAAATGTAAGTCGCAGTCACGGCATCCAAGCCCCGACCCCTCCCCCAACCAACAAAGTGGCATGTGCACCCAGCGTAGACTCAGGTCAGCCTGTGCATCAGCAAAGTCTGACCAGAGTCTTTGCTGTCGCCATGGAGGTTAACTTACACCCTTAAGTACCCTTTAAGCGCACACAGCAAAGATTCTGATCAGGCTAGGCAGAAGCCGAGGCTGATCTGAGTCTTTGTTGAGCGCACATGCCACTTGTTGGTTTTGTCGTGTCGAGGCTCAGTTATGACAAATTGTTGTTTCAGCACCAACATTTACTTACTTTGTTGTTTATTTCTTTGTTTATTCTTTTCAACGTATCTTCTTTGAAACTGATTTATCCGAACGATCTCTGCTGCCAGCCAGAACAATTCTCTGTCAGCAGATTTCAGCGAATTTATATACGGAACCGTTCTGAGATCCACGTTTTCGGACAGTTTAGGGTTAAAATCAGTAGGCTATCTGTAAAATTTATTTAAAGTGTTTCCAAATTTATGTTTTGTTTATATGCAATTCACAGATGATCGGGCAAATTTTCAAGTTTTATTCTTTTATGGCATATTATATCAATATGCGGTAAAGACAATGTTATTTATATCTACGATAAATAATTATTTGAATTGGTCTGAAGATTCTTCTGAGCCGTCTGAAGAAGGCCAAAAAAGCTAACCCTGCAAAGACTAAGGACTTTGAGGAGCTAAGAGGGGCCTGAAGTGGCGTGTATATTGCAAGCAATAGTTGACAGGAATTATGGCAGATTTTGATTGTCCAATCAGATTCATAGCAATGGCACGGGGACGTAATGATACCATGATGGTAAATGAGCCGCTACACGACAAAACCAACAACGTACATATGCGCCCAGCGAAGACTCAGATCAGCCTGGGCAACCACCCAGTCTGATCAGAGTCTTCGCCGTCCGCACGGAGCTAGTTTAGATCCTTAGCAACGCTTTAAGCGCACAGCGAAGACTCTGATCATTTTGGCGACTGCCCAGGCTGACTGGAGTATTCGCGTTGCGCACGTCGTGTCGCGGATCAAATTATGCTGGTATGGATGAAAAATTATGGGTACTGGAGAGCACTCAATTCCGTTTTCTGTAAGCAAGGCTGTTGAACCGTATCTATTCAATTGTAAGACGGGTTTCCCTTCCAAAACAATTTCAAAGTTCTAGATCCGTCTTACAAGACGGATCTAGATCTTTGGGATTGTTTTGGAAGAGAAATCTGCATTTTACATTGATGTACATATGTCCGTTAATTTTGTAAGGCTAAATTCCCGCCTTAAACCCTAATAAATAGGGTACAGGCTTCAGCGCTATTCAGCATGATGTTATTCACTATGCTCACTTTTCAGTTTTGCGAGGTAGCTATAAATGTCAATTGAGCCAATTTACAAGCATGCACCTGGAAGCCAGTATAAAGAGCCGATAAACACAGTGAAAAGGGAAAGCAGGTTACCTATTTTAAAGGTACTCTGTTCATTGTCTCAATCAGTCGGCATCTTTCGAATTTCTCGCGGAAAAAGCTGGGAAATTTCATCCGGATATGTTCAAGCTTTGTCGGTGATCTTTATCCAAACCTGGACAATATACACTATACTCAAAATATTTAAAGGAGCACCTGATAGTTTTTTTTTCCACTGACGACAGTGCAACGCATCCCCACATAGAGGGTCATTCTCGTTCGATCAACAAAGACATGAAATTACCAATCAATTTGTAAATTATTAAAGAAGGTCGACGTTACTGACTGCACAAGTTTTGATCAAATGTTAATCCTGCACAAGTCCATGGACTGATGTTTGTAAAAACAGGTATTTTGGTAAAACAATACAATTTGTCAGAACAGATGAAAAGCATGAAAATTTCATGTAAAATCGAAACGATCATTTTGATTATGAAACTAGTGGAGTTATCTGATGCTTTATTAGCCGAAACTAAGTGTTCTTGTGGCCTACCTTCTGCTTGCGCATGCTGTATTTTTTTTTTTTTAGAAACTTACTGATGTTTCATGAACTCTTTTTGTTATGTGTGTAAGGTATTTCAGCTTTGTAAAAGACTAACTGCTTGAGTTACCATAAAACTCTTTTAGTAGCCAAACCGAAATTTTCGGTTTATTCACTTTCAGGAGTTCCAAAGTATGCGATAACTCCACTAGTTCTGTCACTTTACTTTGGGCATCCGCCCAGTCTGATCAGAATCTTCACACTTAAGGGTAGCTATGGGTCTAAGTTACCTTCTTGCCGAGAGCGAAGATTCTGAGCAGACTTGGCGGATGCCCAGGTTGATCTGAGTCTTCGCTGGGCGTACATGCCACTTTGCAGGTATTGTCGTGTCGCGGCTCAAATATGCTTTTCATGCATACAAGTCGAAGAGCATGGTCACATTTTCACTCACCGTTATTTGCAGAAGTTTGCATTTTCGATTACCAGGGGTGGGGATATGATCAGATGTTTACCAGGCGTGTTTTCAGTTTGTTTGATTTTAACTGAGGATCGAAATACAAAGACGCAAAACCAACACAGTTTTATTCCTTTATTTGCAAGTTTCCTGGTAAAAGCAAACAGTATATCTTTCTAAGAAATATAAATGTAAACTGTACCAAATTTAGTGCGACAGACGCGCGTTTTCGTATTTACTTCTTTAGAGTCGATAAACTCAACAAACCCCATAAGTTTGACTCACTGGTTGATGAGTTCCTCGAGGACAAGTTGTTCATTAACAGTGCTACATGTATCGGCTTCATTTAGCATTTAGCTGTCTAAAGCTAATCAGAGGTACATGTAGAAGTTTTTCATCTAAGATAGATGTTAAGTGCATACAGTTAATAATGCTTACCGACTGTACGAACATCCAACGTCCTGCATGTGTAACTTGCAAGTTGCTTTTAATTATTGAAAATGAATTTTATTACTGAGAAAAAATATTCAAGAAACTTCAAAGTCTGAGTACACCCATTCTGTGTTTCTATTCAAGGGCAAAAAGTTGTGATGTAGGATGTTCAAGTTTCTATGACTTCATATTTATTAGTTACAAATTCATGTGATTAATAAGAATTTGTACAAATGTCATAGGCCTTTACCCCCCCCCCCCCCCACACACACACACACACTTTAATCACCAGCGATAATACTGATTCAGTCTGATTATCCAACCACCTTCCTTTGTTCGCAGTGACAAAAGTGTCGACTTCTCAAAGTTATTTGTTCACATAGATAAAAGCGTCTTAGGTAGCCACTGCATTTGGTCAATAAATGCGGTTGGCGGACTAATGAGGGTCAGTCAGTACAAGTCAGCTGAATCAAAATATTGTACCGGATTCAAATCTAGGCACAGGACCGTCACATAAGGATACACAACATAACTGCTCAAATATAACGCTTCATACTGATGCAATATTTTATCTTTAGTGTGAATGGTGAATGGGCCATTGTGGACTGCATATTTTTGCGCAAAGTTTTATTCCTTTAATGTGTCGATCCTGGAAAGCGGAGTCGGTTTTAATGCTAGCATTACCTGTATGAACGACAACGGAATTCATAACACCATGAACGGGATTCCATTGCGAGCCACATCCATTTTCATCCTATCAGCGTCACAATACGAATGAAATACTGTTGAAAGGGACATTAAAATCAATGCCAGCCATCCATCCATCTATCCATACATACATCCATCATATGATTCTTGATCCCAAAAGGATCTAGTTTTCAGTATTCGCTTTTAAAACGTCTATACCCGTTACGACAGAGCCTCGATGCTCGTGGTCAAGGAACGTCTGCATATGTTTTCAAACAATGTTTTTCAAGGCAATCCTCTCATCCTAGATTATACCTGTTCTAATAATAATTCAGGTGTTGAGTACATGCTCACCTCTATGTTTTACCGCAACTAGTTCAAAGGAACACATTTTTGTAACCTCCCGTATGCCCCACCTCCCTTCTCCCCGCGGACTACAAAGCCCTTTCAGAATGAGGTGTTCCCTTGAATTAAGGGAGGGAACAAGTTCCTTTACCTTTAAGAGTTGACCAATATAGAGAGGGGCGGCAAAAAAGAAATAAACCGCAACTCGACAAAGCCAACAAAGTAGCATGTGCACCCAGCGAAGACTCAGATCAGCCTGGGCATCCGCTCAGTCTGATCAGTCTTTGCTGTGCACTTAAAGGGTAGCTAAGGGTTTAAGCTACCTCATTGCAACAGAGAATACCCTAATCAGACTGGGTGAATGACCAGGCTCATCTGAGTTTTCGCTGGACGCACATGCCACTTTGTTGGTTTTGTCGTGTCGCGGATCATAAATGGCAATGTAGCTTCCCAGATAGTGCATCTTTTCATTTAAAAAATGAACAGTATCAAACACAAGTGAGTTCATTCTGAGATGCAAGTATTTGCCTCCATTTTACGATATACCAGTACTTTGAACAGGGAAGAATTTGCTTTCAAAGAAACGGAATTTCAGATATTACGAAACCTTACACCTGAAAGAAACAGGCTACGCAAAATTGAGCTGAGAAACGACAAAGCCATCAAAGTGATATGTGCGCCCAGCGAAGACTCAGATCAGCCTGGGCAGCCGCCAAGTCTGGCCAGAGTCTTTGCTAGGTGCTTTAAGGCTAGCCAAGGCTATACACTAGCTCCATGCGGATGAAGACTCTGATTAGACTCGGCGGCTGCCCAGGCTAACCTGAGTCTTTGCTGGACGCACATGCCACTTTGATTGTTTTGTCGTGTCGTGGCTCAAATGTACTATTAGGGTAGGCAACTTTGCTGTATGAATTTTTGGCTCCCTTTTCCATGGGGTTAGCTAGTACAGGAAAATATTGGCTACCCTCGGGGCAATTCGTTTCTGCTTTAAGAGTCGATCCCAGTTTTGAAAGACTACGTCGACAAACCAAGGGTACATGTACTTCCTTTGCAAATATTGCGAAAACGTGGAGGTGTACTCATACATATAATGAACTGAGCCGCGACGCGAGAAAACCAACAATGTGGTAGTGCGCCCAGCGCAGACTCAGATCAGCCTGGACATCCGCCCAGTTTTACCAGACTCTTAGTTAAGTGCTCAAAGGGTAGCTAAGGGTCTAAGCTACCGCCATGCGGACAGCGAAGACTCTGATCAGACTGGGCGGATGCCCAGGCTGATCTGAGTCTGCGCTGGGCGCACAACCACATTGTTGGTTTTGTCGTGTCGCGGCTCAATTATAAATGTTTGCCCACCAGAAATAATATATAATAATTCATCATAAATAAAACGCATTGGAACTTCTAATATCTTGTGTTTGCTCGTAGGGTTGGCGTTATAAACGATGGTGCATTTCCTAGTCTGATCGCGTTCAAAGGGGATGAAGGGGATCCATTTCCAAATCGAATCGCGTTCAGACGGGATGGAGATAATCCATTTCCTAGCATTCTCGCGTTTCCTAGCCTTCTGTCGTTTCCTAGCCTTCTCGCGGTTCCAAGCAATCTCGAGTTTGGAGGAGTCCCGTTTCCTATTCGAATCGCGTTCAGTGGAGACTGAGGTGGTCCAAAACGACGAAATGAATTTTGTCTAAATGAACTGTTTCCATCCCTCCAATATTCGAGATTGATGTCTGGGAGAGTCACACATGGCCAAAGGCGGTTTCTGGAAAAAAAGTGAAGAAAATATATATTCTCTTCTTTTACACATGTTTCAGGTTAAGTGGTTAGTTGGGTAGTGGGTTCAGGGTGACCCAGGTCCTAAAAATCTTAACAGCAATGAGTGTTTCCACGAGTTTTAAAAGATCAGATAATCGTTTTTTTAGAGTAGTCATTTGTCCATGTTAACTGAACATTTTGTACAGCTGTATGTCTTCGAGCAGGACTTACGGCGAAAGATATATATATTTCGGCCTGACAAATGTATGAATTGGGAATAAGATACAGTCCGCCCAGAACGTTAAATGTAGATAATTAAAAAACACTGATACATGCTCGTTGAAAACTGAGAGTAGATATGTTGCACATTTTGTTATATGTAGATGGAGAAAATCTGTGCATCATTGCTGTAAGCCCTTTAGTTCAATTTTAGATTATTTGATAAGATTAAAGCTAAAGAAAACCGATGTATGTTATGTTGTTACGCTATACATTTCAAAATAGGAGACTTGAATATTCATTTGTAAATAAACTTACATGAAATTGGGAGCTCTGAAAACTACTGATTGTATAGAAAACATGTTCATGTTTCTGCATAGAATCTTTGACAGTCTAATTTTCTTTATTTCTGTCAGCTGATCTGTAAATGAAGACATATATCATACATCAATATTTAGTATTGCTAATGTTAACATTTATGTTACACACTAAACTGAATGTAGCTTTTTATTTACGGAATGAATTTCATTTTTTTCTGATGTTTATCGAAGTATAAACTACATTGGGTGGAGTGCAAAGTAAGGGGACCCCGAAGAGGTTCATGTAACTGCTAGCGACCCAATGTAGTTTATATTTCGATAAACACTAGAAAAATTTAATTCGTTGTTTATATTTACATTCTTTTCTATCTATTAACTGATCACAAATTTGCGTTAGGGCTACAGTTGAAGCAGAAAAGCATTTGTACGCAGTTTTTCTACTCACAGTGGAACAGCGTCAACGACGTCATAACGTCGCCTATGTCCAATCAGATTTGAGAGAACCATGATTCAGTTTGACGTCACTTATAATTACATGTAACCTCATGTAACGTCGCGAGAACCGATGTAGTTAATGAATTATAAACTACATTATGTCCCAATGGTTTAGCAAAGGGTTTTTCAAATAATACACTGAGACTGTAAATATTGTCAAGTAAAGAAGGTCAATAAGTTTAATGTGCTAAATCTATACAATCCATTGGGATTTCATCATCATCTTTTATTTTATATCATATTATCATATTTCTTAGACTGAGATATGTACTACTCACAGTTAGTTTAAACAATAAATCAATGTAAATGTAATAACACAAAACTATACAACAGAATATGAAAACAAGCTGCACATCTTCTCCCGAAGTTATTCTCTACTCACTGATTCAATATAAACCTCAAACTTCTTATTTATCAATAATAATCACAAAATTAGTGTTTATTAAATTCATTTTAATTTTGAAGCTGATACTTTTTATTTAGATTTTATTCAATGCATAGCAAAAGAAACGTCTCGTGAGTTATACATTAAAACTGATTCTGACTTTACTTCATATTATACTACGTTTTCATTCGTGTCGTTCGATGCCGACAACATTTTCCTTTACTTAGAGAAACTTTGCTCTTCAACTCGTTTTGAAAAGTCGAATACCGGAAAAGCAAACCCATAGACCTTATTTATTTTCATTTTATTGATTTTTTTGTTTATTTATCATTTTATAGTGAAATACAGTGTATGTGTCTATCAGCTTAATACACTACCTTGATAAGCACCAGGGTAAAGTCGGATAAATTCGGACAGCGTGTAAATTCGGACAGGGACATTGTTTCCTTTATATGTCAGTTGTTTGGAATCAAAACAAAATTTTATGAGCCGTCTCGTCTGGATTTTCACTGTTTGCAATGGTATGCCCGAATTTTCCCGCTAGCCGAAGCTACCCGACTCGACCCTATAAAGTGCAGGTTTGAAATATGGCAATAAAAAGAAAAGAAAACATATCATACCTAGTGTAAAACCGGTATTTGGGAACGGGTTCTCGTAAAAGAAGCGATCCCCTCGTTTCAGTCTTCTAAACTGGTTTCCCAAAATACAAGCATTTGTAGGTCCGACAAGCCCTCCAAACACAGGGCGCTCAGACAAGGCACCGGCAAAGATGTCTATATCATCTGGACTCCTATAAAGGATCATGTTAAAACATTTCAAATTTGAACAGCTTACAAAATATCTTTTCATTGGTTTGAATGTCTTAGGAAGGTTCCAGAGAGTTCGAGACAACGAAGTTGCTTTGCAACAATGCCGTCATACAGAATCAAATTTCAAAATGCGCACGCTGACTCCAGCTTGCACACATGTGCAGTCTCGTAAAATTAGCCTCTTCTTATCTGGCCACATGACAGCACGCCGATTAATAACTGAAATTTTCTGAAGTCAGTTTGTTAAGGGTACTGTTGACCCTCGAAAGTTTATACAATATAGTATTCTCATTGTAAGAGTTTATGGGCGGATACTAAGAGCAGACCAAGCCAAAGCATTGCCTTCTGAGTTAAATCAATTATATGACAGAATAATGCATAAGTCCATTCAAAAAGTGTTTGCCAGCATTTAGGCATAGGTATATAGGTAACGCACATGGAAAGAATATAATCATATATCAGTTTGCCAAAAATATGAGAAGAAGAGTCAACGAAATATAACTGACTGGACTGTACATGTTAACCGCAGATCATTTATCAGTCAGTATGAATGTTTTCGGGTTAATTTATTGGCAAATAACTCTTTACCTGTAAGCTTGTCTCAGCCTGAATGCATTTTCAGCAGTGTGGTCGACCAGACCGCCCGGGAATGTGCCCCAGTGTAATACCCGTGGTAAACCACACAAAACTCTGAAGTCATTATACGGTGGTAGTCCGTGGTCCCGTCCTCTTTGTATGTTCAGGGAAGCAAGGTCCAAGCTCTTGCTATTTGCATCCAAAAACAGTAAATCTTGTATACTTCTTTGTAGCTGCCTAAACAGACAAAACTGATTCATGTTAGATGATCTCTAATTTTAGTGTAAAGCTTACAGTTCGTAACAGACCTTTGTCAGCTGAAAATGTTGGAAATTCACATTATTAAGAACCTCAATTGCCCATCTGATTAGTACTGAATATTATGTAGGCAAGAGGTCATGCAACAAAATACCGAAGGTTCATTTATGTGATTGTTATGGTTGAAAAGTTATGTTTGTACTGAAAGGAACCAAGTCCAAGACGTTTAATTTGATAAAAAAAAGTGAAACAGTTTGTCCTTTTGAAATAAATTTATTATAGCTGTTACACGTGTATATGTATCTAATACTATGTATGTATGTATGTATGTATGTATTTTCTAAAAATGTTTAAATCCATTGTATACAATTAGGACTAAAGAGATAGTATTCTATAAGAAATACATCTTTTCATGCGCATCACTGGCCTATTTCAGCGTTGATGCTTAAACCGATGATAGTGTTTTCACATGCCTTTATTTTTCAAAACCGTCAGCACGGATTATACAATCCACTGAACTCACCTGTCGGTTCTAATTCCCCGTGTAGATATAGCCCATCTGGAAATTGCATTCGCCCCCTCTCCATTCTCCGAAAGATATATATTTGGCTTGAAGAATGTGTTTTCCAAATTACGTGCTCCATAGTGGAAAAAGTTCTGAGTTGCCTTGGCAACTATATTTGGTACCTGTGAATGTCCCATTCTCAAAGAGGCAGCAGCGAAGACATTCACTATTGATGCATCGATATTCTGACTATAGACATTGTCAAATCCGAAAATTCTAGACCGGAGTCCGAAGAACCAGGTATACAATGGTCCCAAGATTATAGGAAGATATTCGTTGTAGGTTATATGTTGCATCTCAGCTGCAACTATCTTTCTGGCTTCTTGGAAAAGTCTTTCGTCATCCCATCCGGGGTTGATCTGTGAAAGTCGGGTAACTAGGTAATTATGTTCCCGCAAAAATGCTGTATGTGCTGTACTTAGTATGGGGATTTCAGAGACACGCTCATCACCTGTATGTCGAGAAAAAAGTCATGTTAATGACTGTATACCTAAGAACTGGTCGTGTTAACTCAACAGTCGACGCTCTAGATTGATAAACCAGATGATCTGAGTTTAGCCCAACCCAGGTAATCTTTTGTTTAGTTCACCAACAACACCTGTCACCCATTTCTCTTTTCCTCAAAATGACAAACACTATTCAAAAAGACATGGACATGATGGGTTACGGATGAATTAACGCCCTTTTCTGCAACATTATTTTATTCATATCAGGACGATGATTGTGATAATGAAAGTTTGTGTACAAAGGAACCCTGTCTACGGCTGAAGAGATTTCAAGCCGGAAAAAGACTCCGGACCGCTAGTTAAACAGGCCAGTACTTAAAATTTGAGTAACCATGGTTTCTAAAGCTGACAAGCCCCAGATAACTTGTACAATCATGCAGTCTTTCACTAGCATGCATACGAGCAGTACAGGCTCTGTTGGAAAATATGGATGTGCCGCGGGTTCATCTCGAATTGTATATATAATTATGTGTGTAGCATTTTAATTACATGTGGCTGACGTCGTGGAAGGCTTCATAATTTCTAATAATGACATATTTTTGAAATTATTGCGGACGTTATGAGTTTCTTCAGAGTTGCAGTTTGGTGTGTCTATTCAGCTTTTTGCGTGAGGAACAATTTCACAAAAAAAAAAAAACAATAAAAGAAAAAAAAAGAAAGAAAAAAAAATCACGAAGAACATGAAAAGGGCGGTGCATTGATTTCTTATTAATCGGTAATAATACCAACTCGTCTCACTGGTTCTTTTTCCTCATTTGGTGAAAGAGAAAACATCCAGTCTTTGTTTAACAGATATACATAGAGACAACCCACAAACGGCAAAATATTTTACCAGCTAGCAAGCAGTAATCGGTTGGTTCCTCTTTAGTGCAGGCCAATGGATCGTCATCTTCTGGTAACAAATCGTTGGCACTGGTTCTTAATCTACCTGCAACAATTACTGTACATGTAAACGAGTGAAATACAGTAGAATGATATAGCTTTTACTGATATATTCACAACTATGACATCACATAGGCCCTACGACGTGAGGAATATAACGACTTCAAAATGCGGTAAATTTTCTATCATATTGGTTTATAGATTTTCAAGTAACCAATGAGAAGTCCAGTATTCAAGTAGCCTATGAAAATCTAGCAAGCTTTTGATATGGGCAACCCAGCATTTTTCTTTTATGTCTCTCTTCTTTATGTGGGGAGAAATTTGCAGAAAAAACATTGGGATGTACCCATACACTTTATTTCAGTATTGGAAAACACCATACCATAGCAGGCAGGTAGCAGCCGTTACATTCTTTTCGTATTCATATAGTCTATGGACTGAATTAATGTTAATACTGTCCCTCAGTTTACTTCATTAACTTATTTTCATTTTTTCAGTTGTTCTATCATTACATATTTATAATTTACCACCTCGTACTGCTGCTGTTGCTGTTGCTGTTTCTTTTTTTTTTCGAGAGGGGCGAGAGTGGGGGGGTGACAGGGGGTGGCTGTATGTGCAGAGGGATTGGCGCGGGGGTAGTTAGGGCGTAAAAAGGAATAAGCATACATGTATTAGAAATGGTACATGTATGCTAAACAATAGAAAGAAAAAAAATCTTACTTCTTATTATACTAATTACCTATCTACAAAGTAGGTTTTTAAACAACTGATCAAACGTCATTAAGAAGTAAACACCATTTTTGATTTTTGGATGATCGCATTACCTCCTATTCCCGACCGTAGCTCGTCCTGAAGTTCCTGTGTTGATCCGTAAACATTAGAAGCATCAATGTAAGATGTCAGAAGGTTGGTTTGTTGTCGCTTGCCTGCAATTATGAAATATTAATAATGGTAGATTTACAAATGTAAATTTTAGAGTCGCGATGCAGCGTACTGTGTAGCATTTTCAGAGCTACGGTTTTGTCATTTAGCTGAATATGGCCACGACAGCACCCATTTTTGTCACTTTTAAACTAGGTCTTTTTTCTTAGTACAGTATACTGCTTAATACTGACAGGTATCCCAAATCGAGCCGAGACACATAAGGTCATGCAATTAAATCTATGAGGGTGTCACCCTCCCAAAATCGTACACAGTATTCAGCCAAAATTAGAGAGTATTCAATACGCAGAATCCTGGTATGCAGATTCAAGAAAAACAGCAAATCGTACGCGTACTCGCATAAAATGATATAAAAAATGAATAAATAGTAAAATAGAAAATACGTAAATAAATAAATCGGCAGTCATTCAATAAAAAAATGTGCGACGCCGAAGTGTTTCCTTCTTCCTGTTACAAATATAGAGAACTATAGCAAAGCGCCTCTTGGATACCTCTCACATTTCAACCAGCAGCAAAAGTACCAATCTATTCAAGAGGCGTTTTTGCTATAGTGTGTAGGGCTTGATGCCAAAATGTTTGTACATCTCTTTCTTTCTATCTCTTTCTATTATTTACAATGAGTGAAAGAGACATGTAAAATACATAAAGTGTGCATTCATAAAACGCAATATTTTGCCATAATAAAATTGGCGAAGTCCACAATGTTCCACCCCTTCCCACTGAGGAGGGAGAGGGGGCCCACGCATATACTTATGTCAAAACAACACGTACACGTTTACATACTTTGATGATCACAGAAAAATTCATTTGAATTGGATCCTTAGTCGTTAGTTAGAAGGAAATGGATTTATTTTTTCTAATGCGAGAAACCCCACCTCCTTGGGTGTTCGGGCTAAGTATATTATTTTTGTGCTTATCTTTACATTATGTACTCGCGCCTAAGTTAAGCGTCTACTAATTTTGATTGCTGTAAAGAGACTTCATGAGTGCTCATACAATCCAACATTTGTCGAGACATCGTCTGCTAAGTTCCGCCCCTACCTAGGGACCCTAGGAATACTATTCCCAAATCGTATTAACGATGCAATTTACATTTCTAAATGCCCACGGAAAGTTTCATTTGAATCGGTTCACTAGTTAGAAAGATATCAGTTTGTAGACTCTCTCCTAACCCTTGGACCCCGAAGCTGGGACCCAAGTCTGGAATTGTGCACATCTAGACATGGTACCCAACCATACCAACCACAATAAGTTTTCATGTTCCCGTCGTTAGGTGTGGCAATTGCGACTTAAGAATAGACTGGCTGACTGACTGTATGACAGACACACGGACTGACTTTCTAGGTAAATTGCGGATATAACTGCCCAGCTTTCAATGTGTGAAAAAATGTCATCATGACAAAACCGCGGACTAAGACCCCAAAATATATAATAGCAAGGCATTCAATAAATTCTATATACACTGAAGCTTCTGTCAATAAAGACTTTGTGAAAAATTAGATGTGACCATATGCATTCTGTTTGAGCAGGCCTCATTTAACTTGTGCATGATTCAATTGCTGCGACCCATGGCTCCCTAGGGCTGATAAATAGTGGGGACTTTGGACTTCCTTCAACAGTCCGCGCTGTGCAGAGATTCCTTCTAAATGTCATGTCCTTTGAAAAACCTTTTAACTAATTACCTTATATCTGATCGAAATTTTAAGGTATGCATCTTCGATTAAAACAGGGAGCAAGCATGTCATGCCTGCATATTTGTTTTAGCTAAGGGGGCAGCTGCATTCATTTTAGGGGTTTGGAGATCAGGGGAATAATGATTATATTAAGCATTGATATTTTAGAAAGCTGAGGAGATTTGGGTATTATTTTCAAGGCACGCACTGCGCAGCACCCCATCCCTTCTCCCTCACCTCGTGGCCCTGAGATAGGAGCTCAGAGATAGAAGCTTCAGCTGACTGTTACCGACAAAAACATAAATCCCTTGTCACAGCTAACAAGTTGTGGAGTTCAAGAGTTCACATTGAAATTTGCTTTGAAACGACAAACAAGGCAGAATCGTTAAACCGAACAGTCTGTTTAGTGTTTGCTTTGCTTAGCAATCAGTTAAATTGAACGTTCCTAATCAACTGACTTCAAAATCTATAAAATCAGCCGTTTAAGCATGCTGCTGATCGTTTTCTTACTATTTACTAGGATTTTACATTGCGCTACTCCTTAAATAGTATTCAGTATTCAAGCCCGTTTTTAAAGAGTATTCAGTATTCAAGCTCAAAATTAAGCGGTATTCATTATTTAAGGGGGAGGGGGGTGACACCCCCATCTATTTGAAAGAAAACAGTTAATAAAAAATGCATGAATCAAGGGTTTTAGTATTGGTCCGGGTACATGTAAGAGAGCCTGCTGTATTAATCCTAGATAGCTGGCCTCTGGATAACATAGTGTAACTTGGTCAAAACGACAACACTTGAGTAATCACATAATGATAGTAGAGCACGAATCATATGTGAATAAGTATTTTGAGCATACCTGGTACACAGTCTATGGCAATTGCTTCTAGAGACCTTACCAAAGGCATACACGTATCAGGGAACTGTGGATCTCCGGCTGGAATATCGATGTTGAAACAGTCGTCCCTAAAAAGCAAATAATGTTAACGCTAAACAAATGATTTTATTTCGTTCAAAATTAAATGTTAGTAAATAAAATAGGCATTTGATTAAAGTGTTTGATGAGGCAAATGACCATAACATTCACAAAGTGCACGTGGATAAACAACAAAACATTAATTCATTGGGATAAGACAGCACAGTAGCTTGAGACCAGTGTCGTCCATTTTCGTTTTAAATGCGCGATTTCGTACGTATTGCATAATAGATATCACGTGTTCGTTTACAAACCAAAGATGAAGCCCCCAGAAAGAGGCGGCACAGCTCGCAGCCTAGGAGGCAAATGGTAACCAGCTTTCCGTAGCTACCCTCACACCAACATCGTTTCACTCCCGCCGATACACACACTGTAAGATATGCGTCAAATGCGCCACTGCTAACACGTGTGGCAAATCCTGCAATCCTATAAATAGGAATACTGTGAAAACTTGAAGCAACGAGAGCCAAATTCTGTGATGTGGTAAAATATGTGAAATGTAGCTAGACCAAAAGCATATAAGATCGCATAGAACAGAAAAGTTACTTACGGCTCAGGGCCACCGGTGCAACATTCCACGCCTGAAATGGGAACACACAGTATGGACAATCACTATAATGACCCTCACAAAAAAAAACTTGAAATTCACGACAGCTATAATCTAAAGTGACGTCAACATATAACAGGCGTCATTTACGAGCAGTTTTAGACTATTGAAAAACCTAAGACTGTAAGGGATGTAAGAACGGGACGTTGATCCAACATCATTATTCCGAATCTAAAATCTGTAATGCGGACGCGATATTTGGTACATGTATACAGTCAACTCTCTATATCTCAAAGTCGAAGCTTAGCTTAAACTACTGATATCTGAACGTCAATTTTCTGGTCCCAGAAAATTAACTCTGAGATACCAGTAGTGTGATATAACATGAGTTGAAAATAAAGAAACATAGGAAAATGTGTCCAAACAATATTCTATGATTCAAGAAAATACTTTGAGATATCAGTGTTTGAGATATCGAGAGTCAACTGTATTTGTTACTTAACGTCAAGATGTCTCTAAAGGGGACTTGTAATGCAACATACCTCCTACAGTTGGCGTGATGACAACATCGTGGTCTGTGAATTGCCCCCACTGCATAACCATAACCGTCAAGCCGGGATCGAACTGTGTCTGTGCTGTGGCCCGGTGGACAATGTTGCTGATACGACGAGGGCTTGGCAGCATGGAACCATCTGATGCTAGAATACGGGGAGAGTCTTCTCCTAGAAGAGTAACAGGAATGAATTACACAGTATCTTTTAAAACATTCTATAGTTCGAGAGAGCCATAAATGCTCTGTTGCGCAGCCCAGTGTACATGTTATCCCATCTTCGCTTGCCAAGGGTACGTACGTACGAAATAAAGTGAACTTAGTACACTTGGCTTGCGAAGTTGGTGTCTAAACGCTCATTGCCACACGGAAGCACAAAACGCCGGTAGTAATACCCGGTAACAGTAAGTGTTGCTACTGTTAACTTCGCGGCATTCATGTTTATTGCTTGGGAGGAGCCCCGGTTGCTCAGTGGGTCAAGCGCTGGCCTACTGATCTAGCGGACCGGGTTCGAGCCCCGCTTGAGGCGAGAATCTTTCCTACCGTGAACGGGGTTTCATTGCACACCGCCTTTCATTATCACCATCCCATCGTCCTGATATGACTGAAATACTGTCGAAAAGGACGTAAAATCGCAAGTCATCCATGCATCTATTGCTCGGGATATGGCACAATAAAAAACGAATTTTGTAAAAAAAAAAAATAGTTTCCTGTACCTTTGGGTAGCTTATATTCTTTACTTCCCAATTATCCAGTTGAAAATGTTTGCAAAACTAAAGGTGAAGGGATACACTTTCGGGAGAAGCAACTGTGCCATTTCTATTTTTGCCTTCTTTCTCGATGGGATACAAATCTAAAAGAAAACAATTTGCTCGCTTCTTTTCTTTAAGAGCAGACCCCTTTTTGAAATGGTTTCGTTTCCCAGGGAAGCATACAGTTAGTCATAAAGGTTGTTTCCCTTTGCAAAACAGGTAGAAAACCATGGAGCTATACCCTTGCACCTAAACATACATGGCAATACAATAATGTTTTAGTGAAAGGGCTAAATGTTGGCAGTCGATCTTTTTATCCAGTTCTAGTCCGTGGCAAATCACGCGTATGCGTTACATTTTTTTTTTGCTTCTATGTTTTTTTCCTCTTCCTGTACGCGGTAAATCACGTGTATCAAGTAGCTTATGAGACAGAGCTATGAGGTATCCCAGCTTCTCTTTTAGCAGAAATTATTCTCATTGGTTTATTTCAGACAGAGTGATTGAATCCTTATCTAAACATTGCGGTCAGACTGGCATGCCAGACCCATTAATTTACTGCTACAAACAGCTGGAGGTAATACACCTTCCAGAGAGACAAAGTAATAAATAAACAGCGCTAAGAGATTTTCTTTTCAATTTGGATAATTTAAAAATGTCTTCAAAATCAAAGAAAAAGCTGACTTTTCGTTCCACAGAGAAAAGAAATAAGCTAAAACAAAGGATTATAGGTGAGAAACAGGCTTATGCACAGGAGTTCAAACAACATTTCTGCAATTCTTATCATCCTTATCTGGATCATTACCCTGAGAAAAAATCATTGTTCTTTATTGGAATGAAAATGAACTTTTTCATGATACTAACTGATGACTGTTTCTTTTGCATATCAGTGACCACTAAAACCTGCCTATGTTATCCCCATGCTATTACACTTTTATTTTTTTCTTCATCGTAGAAAAACATAAAAAATAAACACTTCTATCACTAATTTATCTCATATATTGTCCAGTATTTTTATATAATAAATCTGAATTCAACACTATCATTTACATGTAAATCCATGCTCACGAACACACACACATTACAATTCAACCGCAACACGAAAAAACCAAGAAAGTGGTTGTGCCCCCAGGGCAGACTCAGATCAGCCTGAGATTCCGCCCAGTTTGAGCAGACTCTTCGCTAATCGCTTACAAAGGTAGCTAAGGGTTTAAGCTACCTCCATGCGGACAGGGAAGACTCTGATCAGACTGAGCGGAAGCCCAGGCTGATCTGAGTCTGCGCTGGCCGCTAAACCACATTGTTGGTTTTCTCATGTCGCGGCTCAAATGTTCTCTGCAGTGGAATGTTTAGATTAAGATAAAGCTTGTTACGGGTAATAAAACACTCTAAGAAATAAACATCTGACACTAATGATCCCTGAGAAAGTAGGAATATGCTGTTATCCCTCTGCAAAACATCCAATGAGATTGAAATCTGCTAAAACCGCAGCCGGTGAAAGGTTATATATGTAGTACAAGCTGGCAGCTCTGAGTAATATGCTCTTGCGTGTATGCGTTACCGTCTTGCTACGCCTATGTTTTTATTCTGGTCTTATCAGTGGCAGATCACGTGTATACGTTGCCGTTTTTGATACGCTTATGACTTTATCATAATCTTATCAGTGGCAAAATAAATCAGGTGTATACGTTACCATTCTGGTATGCTGGTTCTAGCAGCCTTGGTTGTGGAGTGTCGTGAGCCCCCCAGAGGGGATTCAGAAGATTGTTACAAGAGCCGTCAGCAGTCCGGTACCTAGCCATCGGGTCACAGACTGGTATCATCGGACAAACATCAGCAAGAGTAACACTCAAAGCCCTCCTCGCATCCGCGAATCCGGCCACTCGGTCTGAGCTAAACCCAGACCTGCAAAATAAATAACGAATAAATAGATGAATCAAAAGAAATTGCGACAAACGAAGAAAAAATAAGGTCAAGACAACGATTTTAGCAACTCGGCAAAGCACAATGCTCGCTTGTATCAGAAGTTCTCTTGTAATATGTTGTTGCTCTGGAATGAATTAAGTAGAATAAACTGTATCTTAAGGTATAAGCTACACAGTCACGTTTTCAATGTCGGTTATGGGTATGGGTGCTAGCTTTCACAACAAAACAAAAAGATTACACCGTCCCATGAGTGCAAGAAGGTGTTAAAGAAATAATTCTTGTTTATTGGATGCCATAATTTTGTTATGCAACAGTCAAGTGCTATTTCATCAAAGAAAACCCCAATTTCAAATAGGAATGACATACAATGTAACATGGTCTTTAACCATTATAGATTGGTGCCACTTTCTGGTTTACTTCTTGTCTTTAATTCTTCTTTTACTCATGGGACAAAATACTAGTTCCTTAAAAACATATATGTGCAAACAAATAATAATAAAATCAAATAAAATGAAAATAAAAAGAGGCAGACATCTTCCATAAATAAAAATATGAAGTACCGAATAAGTTCTAAGTTTTGGGACAGCTACGTCTGAACAAACAGTGCGAAGCCATATCAAATAAGCAGTCTGATCAGGGCCTACACTGTCTTACCTTTTCATCTGCATCTCACATTGTAAAATCAAACGGTTAATCTTTTACTACTGTAACTGTAATGGTAATTATGGTAATTATTTTAGGTGTCCATTTTTTTTTTAATTTTTATGGTATACGCATGCCGTGTAGAGACAAGATGGAGTCAACAGATGTTTAAACCAATGTACAGGTGCTTTGGCAGTGACATATGAGCTGCGACACGAGAACACCAACAAAGTGGCATGTGCACCCAGCGAAGACTCAGATCAGCCTGAGCATCCGCGCAGTCTAATCTGAGTCTCGTATTGCACTCAAAGGGTAGCTAAGGGTCTAAGTTACCTCCATGCGGACAGCGAAGACTCTGATCAGACTGGGCGGATGCCCAGGCTGATCTGAGTCTGCGCTGGGCGCACAACCACTTTGTTGGTTTTCTCGTGTCGCGGCTCAATTATCATATCTTTATCTAATTAAACTGAATTGAAAATTCATCTTAAGTCCATTTAATTATGTCACGTCTGAATTTTATATTAACCTCATATTTACAAGATAAACAAGTACAATGCACATTAATATGCAATTCACGTCAAATTTTAAAACTAAGCTGACTGATTAAGGCAAATGGCCATTTTCAGTTTTCTTCCTCCCTTCAGAATGGGGATCAGCTTGCTCCCCTTTGTTTCTTTGTTTCTTTTCTTTTTTTCTTTTTTTGTATACTGCTGCACCCTCTCTCGGGAATTATGAGCATATGTACGATGTACACTCAAGTTTTGCAGGATGAATCTCATTATAGCCATGTAACCACAGAAGGGATCTTAAACCTGCACAGGAGATGTCTCATCCTGCACAGGGTGTCTCCAGTTGACGTCCAGATCTGAAGGACGGCACACTTTTTTTAATGTCATCCCTGCAAATGACATTAAGGAAGCGTGTTCGGACACCGAAATTCTAATGCCGTTACCCGGGCTCGAACTCGGGACCTTTAGCATCAGAGGAAAGTGCGCTTGTTGTACAAACACGATGACGCCTTGGTCGCAGCAGGAAGGAGTCAATAAACGAAAACAAAAATGAAGTAAAGCTTAAACTAAACATTCTATCAATTGGGACACCTAACAAAATAACACTTGCTGTCCTAAAAATGAACAGGGGACGTATTTATAAAACGACTTAAGTGGTTGCTATGCTGTTGCTAAGGCTTCATTTCTATGAAGAAGATTCCCTACTACTATGAAATTAGCTCCGGAGGAACAGTCTTTTTAGACTGTTCCTCCAGAGCAAATTTCATTGTTGTAGGGAATCTCCTTCATAGAAATTCAGCCCTAGCAACAGCATAGCAACCACTTAAGTCGTTTTATATATACGGCCCAGTTTGGTTTTACAATACAATTATGCGCCTAAAAGACACAGACAGAACGAAAAACAGTGTAGGTCCTGATCAGGAACAGTCTGATCTCCATCTGCAATGTTTAATCGGACCATTCTGTCCCAATACTTTAATAGACTTTTTACGGTAAATCATTCTCGCTACATTAGATAGGGCGATGTTTTCTACTTTTTACGTGGCTCAAAGCTTGGCCTTTGACGACACCTAGTGCTTACAGCATCAATATGGACATGTTTGGGATATAGCTATTTATGTTAACAACTTTTTATTAGCTCATAGAGTTGTTTTGTCTACATGTAACTTCAATGTATTCAGTAACCGAAGACAAACCTGACTTGTAAGGGCTAGGGACTAGATTCACTGATCACAGGTCCTGGTGGATGATTGTCCTTGGACGTATCACCACCAAACAATTTTAATTCTGATGAAGAAAGTACTTGTGAGCATTGTAAATGACCCGACAAACATTAAAGAAACCAAGTCATACGTAGTATCTAAAATGAAGTTATATTTACTCACAGAGTACGGAATGCCCTCCCGGTTCTGTCAAATGTTCGACCACGTGCAGCACGTGCACCAGAGACCCTTCTGTTACCATGGTTCTTTGACTGTTGTTGGTTTGCACTTAACCCACCACCGGCTGCGGGTGCGGCTGGCTCTCTAGCTCCTAAAAAGTAGTGTATCGGTAAAAACTGAATCTATGGACATAAAAGATACGATCCCTGGATGAGAAATGCATTTTCTTCAGGTTATGGCTCAAGATATTATTTTTGAGTGAAAGGATATCTTGTACCCAAGAGGCTTCAAGAGAGTATACAAGGAGGCCTACTTTTCTGAGAAAATATGTGACCATTAGCTTTCTCTGGAGAAATATATTGTTGTTTTTTTTATTATTATTATTAGTAGTAGTAGTAGTAGTGGTATATATTGTTTTTTTTTTGTTTGTTTTTTAAATTATTATCATTATCATTATTACTATTATTATTAGATTATTATTACTATTGTTATTATCATCATTAATCATGATATCATCATTATATAATATGGCTTACGTTAAGCCATTATACTTTCGTAAAAGTCAGATATGAAAAGAAACTTCATGAAGCAGAAGAGGAATCAAACTACCTACCTGCTGCAAATCCAGCTGTCTCAGAGTCAGCAACGGTCCGTGCTGTCCTCGCTAACGTTTCAAAATCCTGGCCAAGAACCGTGCTAACGGCAAGCGCTATGGTCAATAGGACCCTGATGTCAGCTGACCTAACACAGACTCTACACCGCATCTGCAAAGTACCGTAAATGGAAAAGAGAATGTATAGTCTCCACCCTGATCAAAACTGTTCTGATCATGGCCAGTACTGTTGTTCATATCGCCAGCAATGTTTTATGCATTGCCAGACAACAACATTGATTCATTCAAATTTTAGAATAATGAGATGTGTTGGGATGTTTAGAAACATGTACACGGGAATCTTTTTCCGATTTTTTTTTTCAAAGGAAAAACATTTATAAGACTTCCCGTTTGATTCCATGAAATACAAAACCTTTCCAAAAACGGGTCTATTTAGATGAAATCCGAGGGGGGGGGGGGGGGCATTTTTTCCCTTGACCCCCATGGAGAAGGAAGGCAAAAATGAACATGGCAGAGTTGCTTCCGCTAAATATGTACCCATGCCAATGTTTTGAAGCCATGCAGTTTGCTTGAACAAACTTGGAGGAGATATATCGGACTGCTCAAGCTTAGATATGGTATGTATAACGGGGAATTAAATTATTTGAGAATAAATTATAGATTTGAGAAAATAACACTTTTCCATGAAATGAATTTCAGTTAGCATTTCACTTATAATTCGAGAGGAGCATGCCATACTTCTCTCGAGTTATAAGTGAGATGACGTCATAGATCGGTTTCATAGCAACGATGGAATTATCGACTGTTATACTCAGTACCTTGGCAGATTGCTGTCCCCATGACGTTACTTTGACATCAATATGACCTCTTAGCTGCTATGGTATATTGTAACAGATATATGACGTCATTGCTATCGGAGCATGGCATGCTATGCTCGGCCAATTTTCAATGACATTATGAACTGAAATTCAGATTTTCTCAAAGTCATTCTCAAGTCATTTAATTCCAATGGTCTATATGTATCTGAATGTTGTTGATTTCGACGTATTTTTTTTTTTTTTTTTTTTTTTTTGCATCAATGCTCCGCCGGAAAAACAACGAATATGTCAAGCTTTATATAAAAATGCAAATGAAGAGATGTCTTTAACAATATTTTTTCTATACTTTCTGAGTACTTTCAAACTGATCAAACGCGCGTTTGTCTAGTAAAAGAATGGTAAATCATAAAAAGGTAGGTCTGCCAGGCTGTTCTGTGTTTCTACAGACGTTTGAAAAAACATCGTACTCACAAAATCGCCATCCTGTTACTCTTGTTCTACATAACAGTAATAAGCCGCTAAGTAGTCAAGAATAATATATAAATGTCCCCTGTCAACAATATGTCAATGATAAGACAAGTTAATTTTGTCCCACTGAAAAAAAAAATTGGGGGAAAAATCAGAATTTATAGAACATTGTAAAATTAGTTATCGGAAATGTTTCTCGGTAATTGAAAAGCCTTATTTGTTAGTGACACGGTTGTAACATTATTTAGGTCATCATAATCATAATTTCTTATAAATGCATTGTCTTATTATTATTATTATTATTATAATTTTTATTATTCGTTCATTCAAACTTTTAGGGCGTTTAAATGTGCGTCTTGCTGTAAAATACGGCAAATGGTAATTGTTCTTCAAGTTTTAAAATAGTTGCAAGGCACCATGTGAGAAAAAAAACTTTTGAAGAAACAAGATTAAAACACGAAGATTATATGTACCTTTAGCCGCTTATATCCTTGCAAACAACAAAGGTCTCTACTTTCTTCATGGCCAACCCCAAGCCTAACCAAGAATGTATGGAGAGGGACCTAGAAACATAAATCAAGATATGAGCCGCGACACGACAAAACCAACAATGTGGTCGTGCGTCCAGCGCAGACTCAGATCAGCCTGGGCATCCGCCCAGTCTGATCAGAGTCTTCGCTTTCCGCATGAAGGTAGCTTAGTCCCTCAGCTACCCTTTAAGCGCTTAGCAAAGAGTCTGATTAGACTGGGTGGCTTCCCAGGCTGATCTGAGTCTGCGCTGGGCGCACAACCACATTGTTGGTTTTGTCGTGTCGCGGCTCATATCAAGTAGGAGAAGACAGCAAGATGCAGTTACAAGTTATTAATGTGTTTTGTTATTTTATTACATTGTCGACAGAAAATATCTGTCAGACAATCGCAAATTTTACATGATCAGCGAACATGAAAAAAAAGAGTTCAGTTAGTAGAATGTATATCGCATACTGGTTCATGGCGATTTATACATGTGTAAATAATGTGAATTAGGGCACACACAGTCTACGCGTGCACAGATCAGACTGCGCAAATTATACGCAATTTGGTTAAGACAAGCGCATTTTGCTGAAGATCTAAGCGTTTGATTGATTGACAGATGGCCCATATATGCAAGCTTATTTTAGGGACGAGTCATTTATTATCAGGTGCGGGGCGGGGCGGGGGGGGGGGGGGTACATTTACATATGGTTCACCAAAATTTTTCCGACCCTCCCAGTCTCGCCAGAATTATTTTTTCCGACCCCCCCCAGATAGGTGACCAAAAATTTTATGACCCCCCCCCCCCTCCATCCCCCAATCCCAGCTACCCTCCCCCCCCCCCCCCCCCCCCCACACACACACACACACACCATACATAAAGAACATTTGGCCATCTAGTTTTATAATAAAAATCTTGTCTCTCTCTTATGTAATATTTCATTTTATTATTCCTATTTTTATTCTGATATTTTCATTTCTACTTCATTTTCATTTCTTGGAGAGCGGGTATTCAATGGAAGTAAAAATGTAAAAAAACATAAAATATGGGTGTCAGAATACCCAATCTCTCATAATATGGGAGTAAGGAAAATCCAGAAATCTGTTGTCGAATGCTTAATAATTATAACTGCTAATACATGTAATAATAATTGGGACTCTGTGTGACGGGGGTCTGGGGCGCTGCCCTCAGAAGGCACAGTAGTTTTGCTGATGAAAAAGGCACCTGGACAGCTGATATCACAAATGCAGGCATTATTAAATTTGATTACAAAATCATCTACTTGACATGATTTTATAGACACTTTCATACTGTCCTTGTAGCAAATCAATGAGAAGATCTGTTTTTGGAATAAAGCTGCCCAAGTTTTGTGTGCCAATTTCCATAAATGTGTATAAGTTTTGATTAAAATAAAAGAGTCTGAAATTTTAGGACTAATGTAGGGTCTGGGGGCGCCCCCCCCCCCCCAGAAGCTGAGACATTTTTAAAAATAAAGACTGAAGGAAGAATGCTGACCCCCCGCCCCCAATATGCCTAATAAAATTTATGAGCCTCCCTTCTCCTCCGAGTCTTATTGATTTCCGACCCCCCCCCCTCCCAGTACATCACCAAAAGAAATTCCGACCCCCCCCCCCCTAAATGTACCCGCCCCCCACTCGGTAATAAATGACTCGTCCCTTAGTAAAGAGAATAAGAGAGTGTAGATCCAGATCAAAAGCCACACAACGGGGCGTCTAGTCAGGGTCATCACTATTTACATAAATTTTACACAGATATCTATAAAAATGATAAACATTGCATACGGTCAACGGACACACCTAAAATCGGATTCATAAATGGTTAATCTGACTACTACATATGTCCCAGGGCGCTCATTATGCTTACAAGAACCTCCCTCAGCGAGAATGATAGTAATGTTTGCCTGGGCTTTCAGAGCCCCCTGCCCCCCCCCCCCCCCCCACACACACACACCCAACACACAATCCCTGCCCCCCGCTGCACTCACAAGGCATTCCAAAGCAACACTTTATTCTCACACGCCTGCTATTCGCGCAATTCCAATTCACCCATAAATAAAATGTTCAAGCTTCTGCAAATCATGAGTTAGCCAATATATAACAAGGCTATTCGACTCGAATATATGAAAAGCATATAACACACCAGTTGCTTTGAAATAAAAGAATAGGTAGAATTTCGGTTTGGCCAATTTCTTGAGTTTTGTGATAAATCAACATGTGTAAATGGACCTTAAGGCTAGTGTAAGCACTGGACTTTCTATTGAGCCTCCAAGTTCATACGTGAAATCTCAGAATCTCTGTTCGCGAAGATCTTGAAATCTCCCCTACTTTATCTTCCTATATCGTGCACCCCCACAGTTTGAGATAATTTATCCATGTGGTAATATTAAAATATATGTTGTGACATCTTATTAGAATCGCCTCGCCGAGGCGATTCTTATGAGATATCGCAACATATATTTCAAGGCAAAAAGAACATTATCAAAAAATTCTCATCAAATTGATCCCTAAATTATGTCATATATTTTTACCCTCCCCAACCCCTTCCCGGCACTTCCCATCCCCACCAGTTACCCAGACCCCCTCCAGTACATGGTGGTCTGGATCCGGGCCTGGATCAGAATCAGAATTGTTTACAGAGGGTCTCAATGGGGTTTACAGATTAGCGAATTTTGGCCCCAAAAATTACTGATTAGCGAAATTTGAAAGGAAATTTTACCGGTTAGCGGCGACGCCTATGCTAAGTGATTACCGGAATCGGCCGAAAAATATAATGATTAGCGAAATAAGGGTGAAAATATTACCGGTTAGCGGCGTCACACGCGATTAGCGGTTACCGGAATCGCCGAACAATCGTTATTAGTCCACTCCAATTTAATGTTATCCGATAAATGAAATTAATGATCGTAACTTCTAAGAACAGTTGCGTCACAACGTGAGTTTTGCGTCACAAATGTTAAGACTGTGGTTGCGTTCCCGTTCAGTAACTTAGTCACATATTAACAAGCCTATGCAAAAATATGTACTTCTGTTCCTTGGTTTTCCACTATATTTAATGGTATAAATGATGATTAAATTGCGTATTTTTTCATGATAATAGATTTGGTGTTGTCAAAAGACTACATGAACTCACACTCAACACAATACTTCATTAAAGGACTCCAGATATGCATAACATGAATAATGTATCCCCCTAAAAAACTAGCTTTACCGGTATAAACGTGGTGGTCGAGGGGATCTAAATTATTTAGGAATGTTAATGTGGTGTGATTCTAGGGGTACATGGAAGTTGTATTTGTAATTATGTCAGAATACACCTTTAATCTAGTTATAAGAATCAGTATTATAAAATCATATTGACTGATCACAAGACTGAAATGTCTTGTTTAGTCAATGCTTAAATAAGGTCTGTCACAAGTATTTGGTAAAATAAATTTTGTACACATTTTAGATTGACTTCTTTGTACAGCAGATAAAAAGGCACAATGTTTCAAAAATGATCAACATCATGCCCTACTTATCCTGTAAGAGCTAATAGATTGCTATATTAGCCATTACCAGTTTTGTCAATCTGATGCGCATTCTCTGTCTTATGTGAAAAGAGGATTTTTTTTCAGGTTATATCGCGTGCATTTTTATGGTAACATTCCCCTTGATTTTCCTCAGATGAACCTATTTCAGAGAAATCGTGTTCGTACTTCAATGAACAACAGTCAGTCACGCGACGTCACATGTAAACAATAGACGCCCTTGGCCGTTGAACGTTCTATTGGACGTCCAGTCATGGCGACGACAGTTTAGCGTAAACGGCTTACCTGTTGGTTAGTGACAGCTTTTCGTTGCATATGTTACAAATATTGCTCTTAAAAATCGAAAATGATGCTCAAAATAATTTTTGAAGTTGAATGTAATTATAAGAGATAAATTTCATTTTTCCAAAGCTCATGGAAGTATGAACACAAAGGCGTCACTTAGGCCTACTTTGCACGTGACCCATTGCGTTCATACTTCCGTCAACATTGGGAAAATGAAATTTATTGCTTAAATAAAAATGCATCTATATCATATATGTATATAGAAAAACTGTCTTTCTATGTGTTTTTTTTATCCATTTTGGATAAAAAGAGTATTATAATACCAATTCATTACTCAATTTTCAAAGTATGCACCACTGGCATGAGGTAGATAGAATGGTTGCGGTATGTAATTTTACTGATTTTGCCAAAAAGTTACTGATTACTAATTTTTGCCCTTAAATTTTACTGATTACTGATTTTTGGGCTGAAATTTTACTGAATACTGATTTCAGAGGGACCCCATTGAGACCCTCTTTACTGGTGATACGTCCAAGGACAAACATTCACAAGGACCTGTGATCAGTGAAGGTAGTCCCTATATATAACCCTTTCAAGAGAATTAAATTGAGTAACTGAATCCTCTGTACACTCAGCACATCTGCCGGAGTTTATCTTCATCGAGAAGGTCCAGGACAATGACTGCCACTGACTGGGTTCATTGGCCAACTGCCGGCCATAATGGGTCAAGTCAAGTCAAGTCAAGTAAAATTTATTTAACGTCGGTTCAGTTATAACATACATTTACATGTAACACAAGTTCCTAGAAACTTTTCCTACCGACCAACAAGATTTAGATATCACAGAAAGTTTTATAACAAGGCATGCATAAAAAGAAAAATGTACTATTTACAATCTGTTTTACATCACAGGAAGCTGAAAATACATATATATTAAGACATGGCATTAGGTTATTAAATTAAGTTTTGATCACAGACAAACCAATTTCTAAAAGAAATTTTAAAATTTGGTAGACCCCTGCGATACACCTTGGGTCGAAAATCGAAAGGGGGGGGGGGAGTTTCTTGAAATTCAAGCAACTCAGGCGAAAACGAAAGAGGGTCCCAAGATATACCACATAAGTAGGCCTGTTTAAAATTTACATACAGTATTGCTAAAAGAAACCTGGCCAGCAGGTAGCAAATGACTAGGGAATTTTTGTTATAAAATGGGGGTCCAGAACCAAGAGAACAGGTTTAAAAATAAAAAATTTACTTACATAAAGAGCATTAGGGTATTATCAATGTCTCCCCGTACATCATCAAAATGCAGATTATATTTTCTGGTCCTTTGGGATCATTGAGTTCATTTGAGTAATTTTGAAAATAGAGTTCCGCTTAAGCCGGTGCTAGGGGGCATGTCTGGAGTCGCACATTTCATAACTAGTCAAGAACAGACTCAGTTAAACCCAATCTTCAATTTTCTATTCTTTGGTGTATTTCTTGCTTCCAAAGGATCTTACTTTTAAGAACATATTGTTGTTCTTTTCGGTATTTATGACGACCGTAAAATAAGACACGGAGTACGCCATTCGTAACAAAACGGCGTAGATTATTTTAGAGTAAAACAAAGAAGCCATAGAAATTTTAGACTCCGAACGTGAAAATACGTTTTCTTCTAAATAATGCCTGAAATCTAACTAAAAGTAACTTCAGGTTACCAAAATATTTGTTGCTGTAAGTTAATCACAATAAAACACTGCAAGCCATACTTATGAGTCATGCTTTAGGAAGTGTAAAATGCATGTAACCAGTTTTCGTGTCTAGTCATTGATGGTGTCAGACCTCTCAAATTGGCTCCCATAGAAAACAATGCAAAATGAGGCCCATTCACAGCACTATCAAATGTTCCACAACATTCACTGGCAAATAAGAAACCATTATCAGATTAGATCAGCAACTGGACTCTTCAAAAATAGACAAATAAATACATCATGATCGATTCAGTTTTTCACAAGATTTCCTAGATCACATGTACCGCCTCTGGATTGCGTAAATAAAAACAAACCGCAGTGCTTCCCCTTGACTTCTGGCAGCATCCATACAGGAGATATAGTCCTGCAAAAGATCATGTATTTGAGGCTCATTGGCTTAGAAATACTTAAAATTCCAAGATCAAATCAAATAAATGCCACAGAATACCTTCAGGAATGAAAATCACACCTCTGAACAAGGCAGCATATTTTTTCTATAGAACTATTTTAGCACCCTATGACCCCGGAAGCAATTCTTGAGTGGCCTGACACCTGATGTAGCAAGGCTGAGGATATCGGCACGACGGTCGTGCAGATAAGAATCCTTATCGGCAAGACAGTCGTGCGGATAAGAATCTTTATCGGCAAGACAGTCGTGTGGATAAGAATCCTTATCCGCACGACGGGGATCAGATACTCCATTACAGATGCTATGGTCTCCAGGTACGGTACCGTATCCCTAGACCCTGGGTCTCCAGGTACAGAACCGTACCCCGAGACTCTGGGTCTCTAGGTATGGCAGTAAGTTTTCAATACTAGAGCAACGGAAGGTATTATTGATACCTTAAGCTACTACTTGGTTTTAAAAAGATACTTTTGTAAGATTCACATTAGATTGACCTGTTTTTAGCTCGCCTGAACGAAAGTTCAGGAAGAGCTATTATTGTCACCACGGCGTCCGCGTCAGCGTCGGCGTCCGGATTGGATGTTTTGGTTAAAGTTTTTTAAAGACCTATATCTCCCTAACCCATGGATGGATTCTTTTGATACTTGCACTGTAGTTAGATAGTGGTCCAAAGTTTAACAGGGTACCACCCCCACCCCACTCCTTGACCTTAATGTCAAGGTCATGGACTTAGAAAATTGGGAGTTTTTTGGGACTGGATGTTTTGGTTAAAGTTTTATAAAGCCCAATATCTCCTTAACCCATGGATGGATTCCTTTGATACTTGCACTGTAGTTAGATATTGGTCCAAAGTTTTCCAAGGTACTACCCCCACTCCCCTCAGTGACCTTGATGTCAAGGTCATGGACTTAGAAAATTGTCTTTTTATTGATTGGATGTTTTGGTTAAAGTTTTTTAAACACACATATCTCCTGAACCCGTAGATGAATTCTTTTCATATTTGCACTGTATTTAGATATTAGTTTAAAGTTTTACAGAGTACTACCCCAGCCCCGCTCAGTGACCTTGATGTCAAGGTCAGGGACTTAGGAACTTTAGTCTTTATTAAAGTTTTCTAATTGCATACTGATTCATAATGCTTGGCAGAGATTTAGTTTACACTTGACTGATGTTAGACACTTTTTTGAGTTTTTACAAAACACTATATACTTACCCCACTGGATGACCTTGATGTCAAGGTCACGGACTTTGAGTTTTGTCTTAAAGATTTTGGTTAAAGTTTTATATTAATGAAGACATGATTTCACAGTGCCACGATGGACTCAGTTGATACTAATACTTGGAGTGATGTTAGATAATGGTTTAAGGTTTCGATACATCCTGGCCCCACCCTCCCCCTCCCCTACCCCTTAGTTCTTTGACCTTAAGCTCATGGACTTTGAAATTTCATGCAGATTTTTTTTTATTTATTTTTTTATTTTATTTTATTTTAAGATTTATTTCTGAGATAGCTTTTGTTTATAAATGTGTTGTCATTATGGACATGCTTGCCTGAAGTTTTATGCATAGCAGTCCACTCCGCCATAGCGACTGTATGATGGGCAAGCACCTATTCAGGTGAGCTATGCTGTCAGGCGACAGCTCTTGTTATTAACTCAATTATCTACCAAGATGATGAGAAGGAACTCTTTAGATTATTGTTTATATTTCAAAAATAACTTTTGTCTCATGCCATGTACCGGACGATAGCAGTTATCAACACCCCATTTACCCCTAAATGATACAAATGTAATGATAAAAAATATGATGATTTAATACAACTTCTCTAAAAAATTATGCTATGATCATTTAGTGTAAATAATGATTGAAAGATTTGCTTTAAATTCAAACATAAAATTCCAAGATTTCTTATTTTTACACTTTCAGCCAGAAAATATGCAAAAATACGAAAAAGTAGATGTAAAAATTGTGGATTTGTTTTTTCAATTTTTACCCTTAAAATAAAAAAAACTTACAAAAATAAAATTTAACATAGTACATTTGATGATGTTTTGATTGCTTTTTTGAGATAATTTTACTTGAAAATAAATTATTTTTCTGATTTTTTTTTTAGAAACTGTGCATTTTTGAGACATTTAATTTTGGGGTGTTGATAATTACTGCCATGCTGCATTTAGGGAAGTAGTTATCGACACCATAGAGGTCACAGTACCATTTATGGTTTTGAAGAGAGTAACCATCTCTGCTCTTAATATTCTCCATGGTGATCTAGTTTATGGAATAAAACCACCTGAAAGCGCTTAATGTGAGTGAAAATAACCATGTGTCTGAGTGACCACCCCTTACAGCCGTGCATAAGAAGCACAGTATTTCAAAAGTGCATCAACAAATATGTCTATTTTTTCTCCAAACACCTAACTTTCTAGCATTTTTTGCACTAATACATAAAGCTATATGAAATTGTAACACTATAACGCCTTATTTACAAAAAAATGTCAAGACATGGAAAAGTTCACAAGGGGGTGTCGATAACTACTACCTGTGGATAATACCTTCCGTTGCTCTATGTATTAAGTAGTTTTACCTATTTAATATAGTTAATCCATCAATAAAATTCATTGAGTCCTCATCTTGCTAGGGAAAGTTATAACCTTCAAGTCAGTCATTTGCGTTATTTTGACTGATGTACATAAACTGCGAAAAACACGGCCGATGTGTATTATTTGATCGCCTGCTAATTGCTCGCAGAAAATGACTTCTGAAGAGTGCAAACAACTATCATCTTGTGATAATCTGCACAAATAGACAATTACACTTATTAAAAAGTATCCATCTTTTAATTATTCTGCGATAAGCAATGTAGACCAAAAACAGGCGCCTAAAAACGCATGCAGCGTTCTTAAATATGCCTTTCATCAAACAAGTCATGTGCGCCAAGTAAAGTTCTCCAAGTGTTGTTGCACAACTTAATCGAAATAACGTTGAGTATTCATTATTATATGTATTCATTTGTGTGCTTATGAAGGTATTATCGCTTCAACAGATAACGCATTGTAGGAATCAGGACAGCTCGGACCAAAGACAACTCGCCCCACAAAATCTCGGATCAGGACAACTCGTCCCATTTTTTTTTCAAACTTACCACCAGTCAACGCGTCTCATATCATAAGTTTGCCAAAAGTCGACTCACATCAAATTATAAATACTCAGCCCAGATGTATCATGAGTATTTTTAAATGCCACTGAAATGTACCGTCTGACTTCATGTACATGCACTGACAAGAAAATAACAATCCCTGACACACAACTTTAAGGAATTTACGGTAATTACGAGCGTCTTTGTAAATTTGGATTTAGCTGCCCCCGCCTTCCCCTCACCCCTTAAAAAAAGATAATCACTAATGTTACAGAAAGCCATATAATTGATTGAATTTAACCTCAGCGGAACGTATCCATAGCCGCAATACCGGGGCGCCGTTCGTCTGTCCATTGAATAAAAACTGTTACTCATTGTTGAATTTTATTATTAATTTGGACAAAACAGGTGTGAAAAACAACAATTATTGGTATTAGCGCGAAACCGTCGTGTTATTTTTTATGCAAAATAAACACATCATTTTGACCACATTATTCATTAATAATTGTTTTCCCAAGCAAGATGGCGACTTAATGAAATTTTTACAAGGAGAAATTTTATTAATGGATTGACTATATATTAAATGGGTAAAATTACTTAATACATAGAATTGAAAACTTAATGCCGTACCCGGAGCCAATCCTCATAGGACTGTCTCCAGGTACGGTTCCGTACCCAGAGTCTCGGGGTACGGTTCCATACCTGGAGACCCAGGGTCTAGGGATATGGTACCATACCCGGAGACACTTCCTTCTTACAATGGTTTCATTCAACACTGTGTCAGCAATTCATATGGAGGATGTTAAATAACTTAAAAATGGTCTAAAAGCATCAAGTATGACCATCTTTTAGTTGTTAAAATGTATGAGAACCGGCACCCAGCTTTACCATTAAGGGGGACAATCTTATTTTGGGTATATTCCAGTTCGATGTGCACATGTTGTATCATTTATACATAGGAAGTGTCTCCCGATACGGTACCGTATCCCTAGACCCTGGGTCTCCAGGTACGGAACCGTACCCCGAGACTCTGAGTCTCCAGATACGGAACCGTACCTGGAGACAGTCCTATGAGGATTGACTCCGGGTACGGCAGTAAGTTTTCAATTCTATGTACATGTATTAAGTAGTTTTACCCATTTATATATAGTTAATCCAGCAATAAAAATTACTCCTTGTAAAAATTTCATTAAGTCGCCAACTGTATTCCGTATAATCATTTTATACATGTACATGAACTCATCTTGCTAGGAAAAAAAATAATGATAATGTGGTCAAAACAATGTGTTTATTTTGCATAAAAATAACAGGACTTTTTCACGTTCTAACCAATAATTGTTGTTTTTCACACCTGTTTTGTCCAAAATAATAATAAAATACAACAATGAGTAACAGTTTTTTCTTCAACGGACAAACAGCGCACCGGTACTGCGGCTATAGATACGTTCCCCTGAGGCGCAATTAAATGTCTTTCTGTAACGTTAGTGATTATTGTTTTTTTTTGGGGGGGGGGCAGGGGCATTGAGGGGGTGGTGGAGCGCTAAAACCAAATTTACAAAAACACTCGTAATTACCATAAATTGCTTCAAGTTGTTGTGTAAGGGACTGTTATTTTGTCAGTGCATAAACATGAAATCAGACGGTAGATTTTCAGTAACATTTAAAAAATTACAAGAGCAAGATACTAATGATAAATCTGGGCCGAGTTTTTATAATTTGATGAGAGTTGACTTTTGGCCAGTTGAAGATATGGGATGAGTTGACTTGTGCTAAGTTAAAGAAATATGGGGCGGGTTGTTTTGGGCCGAGATTTTTGTGGGGCGAGTTGTCTTTGGTCCGAGTTGTCCTGATTCCGTCAGTGTGATATCTGTTGAAATGATAATAAATAACCTTAATAAGCACACAATTTGAATTCTCAATGTCATTTCGATTGAGATGTGCAACAACACTTGGAAAACTTTAATTGGCAAACATGACATAATGTGTTTTAACCGTTTGACGACAGTATTTCATTACCCTAAAAGGCACATTCAAGAACATTGCATGCGTTTTTGTAGGTGTCTGGGTCTACATTGCTTATCGCAGAATTATTAACAGATGGATACTTTTTAATAAATGTAATTGTCTGTTGGTACAGATTATAACGCGATGACAGTTGTTAGCACTCTTCAGAAGTCATTGTTGGCGAGCAATTAGTGGGCGGTCAATTAAGACACATCGGCCGTGTTTTTCGCAGGTTATGAATATGTACATCAGTCAAAAATAACGCAAATGACTGACTTATGTTATACTTTTCCCTAGCAAGATGATGACTTAATGAAGGAGTAATTTTATTGCTGGATTAACTATATATTAAATGGATAAAACAACTTAATACATGGTATTGAAAACTTACTGCCGTACCCGGAGCCAATTCTCATAGGACTGTCTCCAGGTATGGTTCCATACCTGGAGACCCAGAGTCTCGGGGTACGGTACCCGGAGACACTTCCTTATACATATGTATGTAAAAACTTATTCATTCAGTGTGACAAATTAATAAATTTTAAAAGTAGCTTTTTCATAATCATTGAAAATTTTAATGTTCAATTTAGCCATGCTCTATTAGCTAAAATGCAAATTGGTCTGGCTTCTTACATAAGAAGACAAAAATGTGAAAATTGTAATGAAAACACTCACTGTTATAACTGTCAAAGTGTCATAGTAGTGTCAAAATAAATCCAAAAGACCCTATATGGTACTTCTATTCTGTCCTTGATGATGAAAAAAAAACTATTGTTAGGTGCCTGGACTGTAATGCAGAAGTCAGTGCTAAGGTCTTGAGATTGAAATCACATGGTGAAAAGTGTCCTGAGCTCATTAAAAACAAATCAAAACAAAAAATAAAAAGATAAAATAATAATAAAAAAACAACTGTAGTGGTAGCCTTAAGCCACCTGATGAGTACCCTTAGCAGGGACCAAACAGTTAATTTTTTTCATTTTTCAATATAAAGAACATATTAACCCTTAGACTGCTGAAAAAATAATTCACCTGGCCCTAAAATGGGGGTAGGGGTATCTCAGAGGCCATAACTTGCACACACTCTGGTCGATTTGCTTGAAATTTTCACTCAATATGGCCGATGTGTGAGCTGCCATTTTCCGGAAGTTACCAAGGTCACGTGACCTGCCATATTAGGGTATGATACCACCGGGAACCGACGTAGACACTTATAAAAAAAAAGTACAAGATATTAGCGCCAGTGATATGCTTTGTATGACAAAAGTAATTGCTTGTCTGAGGACCGGTGTTATTGCTGAATATTTATCAAGAGAGAAAGTTTGGAAGGATGAAGTCTAGTTGTCAGAAAGTCGGGATCCAGTAAGTAGGGGTAGCCACCTGAAAAGCTGATGTTGAAAATATCATAAATTTTTTACGTTTTCTCCGAGTTTAAAAGTCAACAAATCAATTAGGTGGGTAAAACCTTGCTCTAGTAGAAAGCAGATTCCCTCCTGCATAGCACAACCGCAAATGATGGGGAGTACTTGATGCCTAGTGTGCCAGCCATGCTCTCAAAGTGACCTACCCCTCGAGAACGACTATAGTCGCGCTTAGCAGTCTAAGGGTTAACAGAGGAAAAAATAAATTTTCAAGGACCTGGTATGATAAGGGCCATTTTTGGCCCCCGTTCAAATTCTCTTAAAATTGCATGGTTTCTAATGCTTATCATTTGTGCGTATGGGAACACACAGAAATGATGTGTTTCACGTTTGTTATTTCTCAGAAAAAACATGATTTCCGATATGCCTATGTTGGTTCAATAATATGAAGGAAAATTGCAAGAAAAACTGAGTTTAATAGTTTTTCCTTTAAAGAAATAATTCATTTACAATAGCTTTTGAAAGCTCTTAATAATAGGCTTCTGATGAAATGCTTATACGTTGGGTACCACGGCTAATTACCTGTGCAATGCACAAGGCCTATCAAGATACCCCACCCACTCAAGTTTGCAAGTCCAGAGACGCTAACCAAAATATTCCAACAGATCAAATTGAAATGTGTACCAAATTATTTCTTGTGTTCTAACTAAAAAAATGAATACCCACAACATATGTTTATTTTGTCTATGAGCGGAGATATGGGCGTTTTTGGGTTTACAGAACAGGGAAAATGTTCCAATCGCTGCCAGTTTGGTAACAAAAAGTTAAAAATAAACATAGAGCCCGGTCTCCAGCACATTTAATATTTTCATGACATGTAAATATATCAAGATTGTGTCTGCATATAAAATATAAAATGTGCTGGAGGCCGAGCTCAGATATTTTGAAAGCCGCAAAGGCTCCCAAATTCGTTATTTTCGTCAGAATCCGCTGGGGGTATGGGTATGTTCAAGATTAAAAACACAAATATTTTTATGCAAGAACTGGTTGATTTTATATTTACTGTAACATTTAATGTTAGAACTTTCCTATGAATGCATTTTAGTTATCGAAATAGAACTTTTGAAAAATGAGTTTTCTGGGGGCCAAATACATGTATGGGTCTTATCATACCAGGTCCTTTGCCCATTTCTGGCCCCAATAGACCTAAAAAAGTGAAATTCAGGTGAAATTGACATGTCTGATTTTTCGCACTACCTTCTGTTAACCCTTAGACTGCTGAAAAAATAATTCACCTGGCCCTAAAATGGGGGTAGGGGTATCTCAGAGGCCATAACTTGCACACACTCTGGTCGATTTGCTTGAAATTTTCACTCAATATGGCCGATGTGTGAGCTGCCATTTTCCGGAAGTTACCGAGGTCACGTGACCTGCCATATTAGGGTGTCACATGATACCACCGGGAACCGACGTAGACACTTAAAAAAAAAAAGTACAAGATATTAGCGCCAGTGATATGCTTTGTATGACAAAAGTAATTGCTTGTCTAAGGGCCGGTGTTATTGCTGAATATTTATCAAGAGAGAAAGTTTGGAAGGATGAAGTCTAGTTGTCAGAAAATCGGGATCAAGTAAGTAGGGGTAGCCACCTGAAAAGCTGATGTTGAAAGTATCATAAATTTTTGACGTTTTCTCCGAGTTTAAAAGTCAACAAATCAATTAGGTGGGTAAAACCTTGCTCTAGTAGACAGCAGATTCCCTCCTGCATAGGACAACCGCAAATGATGGGGAGTACTTGAGGCCTAGTGTGCCTGACATGCTCTCAAAGTGACCTACCCCTCGAGAACGACTATAGTCGAGCTTAGCAGTCTAAGGGTTAAAACCTGACCAACTATATCAGTCCACCATTAAAACACAAACTTAAAATTTCCAAATCGACCATTCTGACTAGTATTGACCAGTATTGACCACTTTGGGGAGTATTGACCAGGGCAGTTATAACCGGTTAAAACCACTGGTTAAAACGGGGGTGGTTTCGACCGCCCAACCTTGGTTTCTCTGAATGTGATAGTATCCTGATAGTCAGAATGTGGGACGATAGTCAGCCCTAATTATAAGCACCTCCAATAAACATATCCTCTCCCATTTCCCAACATCAAAGAACTGTCTTATCTACCAGGGATCTCGGGGACGCCGAATTCGGCGTCCCTGGACGCGATATTTCCGACCCGGACGCCAGTAATTGCCTTCCGAGGATTCCCGCGGACGCGGTATTTTTCCGGCTGTACTCCTTTAAAATCTCCTAAAACGTCAGTTTTCACAAGTTGTGAAGAAGACACACGTTGCTGACACCTTTGAAAGAACTGTAGAGGCGCCATTAATCTGAACCGATAATCAATAAAATCGTCTAAAATGCTACCTGTTATTTACCTGGAATTTCACACCTTCTTAATCCCCACTACGGTAGCAGGGCACGTGTCAGTATTATTTTCTTAATCGCTAATAGCCGGCGATCTTTTGATCAATATAAACAAACTGGGTCAACACGGTATGTTTGTCTTAGATCTACCGCTTCGCATGATTGGTCAGTTTACATCTTTAGAAGTACCGCTTGGCATTAATTGATAGAAGGTGCGACTTTTACAGTGGCTGAAAATTAAAATAACAATATATTACTCTCGCCAATGGGATGAGAGTCCGAGAGGAGCAACTGCCGTCTCATAAAAGAGAATCTTTTACGAGAACATTTTGATTTTCAGGCAGATCTAGCCTGCCGAAGTATGAGCCTTTTCTAAGGCACGTTTTCTATTTCCCGACTGTTTGTAACTTACGCTGGTGCGCTGTGCTTGATGGGCGTTACACATGTGTATTAAATCAGGTTTTTTTAACTTGGAAAATGCAATCGGTAATTTCAAGTTGCTAGAAGCGGCCGTCAGAGGTAATTATACTCTATTTAAGCAAAGCCAGTTGTTGCAATTCCCGTAAACCGGTGACTTTTTAGATCTTCGGTTCGTGCACTTTAAAAAATTTTCCCGCCGTTTTTAATCTGTTTCCCGCCATATCTCGCGCACCACGTGCTGAACGAGTACCAGTATAGATCTATAAATAACGCTTTGGGGAAATCCGCGAGTTGTAAACAGACATTTCAACACGAGGTCTTATATATAATTCAATAAACAAAGGAAGATTTAACGACAGGTATGCATTCATTCAAGTGTAAATCAAACTCGGAAAATAGCTCATGTAGCTAATGTTATTTGTTATTCTAAATCCGACAGTGAATCTTGAATCGATTTGGACATAAACAATCAGTCTGTGTTTCAAATTAAGATAGGCAAAATAGATCTACACGTAAACGGATTTCTGCGTTTGAAGTCAGCGGGTGGGGTATGGTGCGCCGATGTGGGGGGAGGGGGGGGGGGATGGTTGAGATAAGTTGTAATTATTACTGAAAGCAATGTTGCAGTGAACTGGACATCACTGAATAGTACTATAGCTATTTCATGTTACGCTTCTGCTGAAGGGAAAAGTAAATTAATACCTTTGACTTAAAATGGAAGATTTACCGAATAATTGTCAGATTTACCGAATAATTGTCAATGTCATATCTTTTAACATTTCTATAACATAATCATTTGATGTCCAATCACAAAAGCATTGCCCTTTCCCCGTCCAGTCCTGTACAGGCCCTTTTCATCTTTTGTATCCCTCAGGGACAATATCAAAGGACAAATTTAACTAGATAAGTTGAGATTATTAATAGGCTAAATTTTATGTTAAAACATATGGGACTCCAATTTTTCAGGATGGGACTCCTACTTTTCAGATGGGACTCCTATTTTTGGAAAAGGAGGAGTCCCGGACTCCTATTTCTAAAATTCAAGTGAGAACCCTGTCTACGTAAGTGATTATGAGTGTCATAAAATCCCTTCACTGCTGCCTCTACCTGTATGAAATAAAAGGACTCTTTTAGACCCCTGCTGATTCCTTATCTCATCTCTCTATATTCCAATAAATGGTCATTAGGGTGTTATGAAATCAAAAATGTGTCTTTAACTTTGTTAAAGCTGCAATGAAGAAGTCAGAATTTTATTCTTTATCATCATAACAGATGAATAATTTATCCTTTGAAAATAAAAACATCTACTGACAGATTATTGAGGGATGACTAGTTCACTACTGTCTAATAAGGATATAATAGAGTGGTACTATGAACACAGGCCCTTGCCAAAGATGAGTTAGTTGCCATTCTCAGCTCTTTTCCTCATTTATGCTTTTCCCATACCTATAAAAGACTTGATTTGAAAAAGAGAGAAACAGAAGCTAGAAACCACTATGTCATTTTTTTTGAAAACTTCAAAATAGCCCGTACTCCCCACCCCACCCACCCAACACCCCCACCCCCTCCAACCACCACATGCTTGGACTTCACATAAGTACTGCAAAATACGCTTAGCTGCCTTCCTGACTATACATGGCAAAGTCTGAGAGTAAACAGGTCTGTGAGAGGCAGTGCCCTTGAAGTAAATTTTCATTTTTGTTTATTTCAGATACATTTGTAGGCTATAACCAGTAACAATGGGTAAAGAAAAGGGAGGATTCCTGACTCCCAAGGCTATAGCTAACAGGATCAAGGCTAAGGGCCTACAGAAGCTGAGATGGTATTGTCAGATGTGTCAGAAACAATGCAGAGATGAGGTAGAATTAAATCTTTATTAACAACTTCACTCTTAAATGTCAGAAATCCAATCTTTGTTTTGTCGTCTCTGCTACATGTATATCATGGACTGGCTGTAGCAAAAAGCAGATATACATGTAGATATCACTTCTAGGTCATCAGAGGGTGTTTGAGTAGTCCATGGTGCTTTGTAACTTTAAGTGCCTGGGTGTCCTACCAATTTGGATAATAAGGCAAGGACCGGCTGTGCTTAAGCGATTGAGGGTTTTACGGATTACTTTAATCTCATTTATTCTGTCTATATCTTTTTCTTCTCACTCTCTCTGGAAGATGGCTCGTTATAGACTGTAATACTGTCTCAAACAGCTGTTAACCCAAAAACAACCTATCAACCAATAAGGTCATCAGCAGCATAAAGTTTCAAGTTTTTCTGGTTTAACTAGGTTCCACCTACAGACCAGGCAAGTGAGACAAATTTGAACTGCCCCTGCACTGTTTTCAGAGAAGGTTGTACCAGGGAAATATGTATGTACATATATGTTCTTAGATAGAGACAGCAGCTGAACAAGGCCGGATCATGCTGCACAGAGAGCTCCAGATAAGGAGGGGTAAAAAGGATAATTCTTAGATAATTTTTCTTATTTCTCAATGAAAACATACATTGTGACCCCTCATTAGAACCGTCTCAGCGAGATGAGGGGTCACAACGTATGTTTTAATGAAAACATAAGGAAAATTATCCTTAAATTATCCCTGTTGCCTGTCCTTATCTGGAGCTCTGGCACAGCCAGACTTTTCGATACGCATGTTTATTGTTTGATTTATAGAGTGAGTGAGTGACTTAGGGTTTAACGGCCCAGCAACACGTAGGTCATAGGGGTTTAACATCCCACCAACACATGGGTCATAAAGAATCGAGATCTCAGTTTAAAGTCTCATCTGAAAGACGGAAGAAGAGGTGGATCAAACCTCTTACCCCCGGATTGGTAGTCTCGTTGTTTTATAGAGGCCACATATGCATGAACGCAGGATGCTCAATAAGACATCCTTGATGAGCACATTTTCATTGCCATTAGAAATGGGACTTGGTTTGGCCTGCCATCAACTTAGAGGAGACTGCTGTATATCTGCACTGTTCACTGAGGTTTTCTCACAATGTTAAGTAGTGGTTTGACTAAGCGGAAATTCTGTAATCTAGCATTTGGGTTATGACAATGATCAATGATCATGTAGACATTGATAAATTAGACTGTTAGAAGTCTGTATAGAATAAACACTAGATTTTGTCAGTGAGCTATACCCTAGCCATGTTTTATTACATCTCAGCTACGAATCCATAGAAAATGCCCAAAGCATTTTCTATGGACTTCTTAGTCGAGATGCAATAGAAGCTAATACTGTACTCAGGGAATTCCAAACTTCAAAGGAGCATTAAACATGCAGTAAAATGCATGTAGCGGACATGAAAGTATATACATGTACATGTTAAAAAAGTGAAACATTGTTTGCTACAAATGAGTAATAATGGAGTAACTTGATTAAGCGGCAAACCACTTAACACAAGGAATTAAATTATCTTAGAATAATTAAGAAAATTTGACTTTTTCGATTGTATGAATTTCAGGAAGCATCTCACTTATAATTCGAGAAGAGCATGGCATACAATGTATGCCATGCTCCTCTCAAATTATAAGTTAGATGATGCCATAGATCTGTTACCATAGCAACAGCGGAAATACCAGCTGTTATGCTTAGTATCTTGGCAGAATGACATCTTGATGAGGTCACTCAGATGTCAATATGAACTTTTAGTTGCTATGTTAACAGATATATGACGTCATTGGTTCTGGAGCATGGCAAACAATGTATGCCATGCTCCACTAATTTTTCAGTGACATTACAAACTGAAATTCCTTCAACTTTCTCAAATTATTCTCGAGTCATTTAATTCATTCTTCTATGTTTATAATAAATAATACGATATGATAAATAATACAGTTCTCTGATTTCAGAATGGTTTCAAGTGTCACATGATGTCTGAGTCACACCAGCGACAGCTGCTACTGTTTGCTGAAGACCCTGATGAATATATTGATAACTTTTCCAAGTGAGTATACTATTATCATAGAGTTCCAGATTGGTATTAAAACATTGTTCTTGCCAGTTATGCTTGTTTAGTGACGCCTCAGTCCCTGGGTACAAAACCCCATCAGGCGTATTAACACGGTGTGTCTTGTATTTTGTATGCCAATTTACAGTTTGACATCACACCACCACCGGTTCTCTAGTCTTTGAATTCTTAATATGTTAGAGGTTGTATGAACCATTTATGAAATTTCGCAGATGTTAATTTTGCTGTCTGCTTTGTTTAGCCTTAATGCATTAGCTGTACATAATGGAATATCTTTCATCTTGACAATTCCATTTACTTTTCATACTTGATAAGGAGCAGTCCCATCTGGGTGTGCACTGCTTCCTAGGCATTTCCAGCTGACTGCTGTAAAACATTTGTATTTGGCAGTCACTGGGCAGCACCTGACAAATCAAATTTTGATCTACTTGTCCGGTAGACAGCTTCTTCCCGAAAAAGCTGAAATACATGTGTTTTCCCTATATAATTTATACATTTTTCTGGGCAAGTAAGAAAATTTTTTTACTTGCCCAGCAAAAATTTTAACTTGTCCCTGGCAGCCGGACAATGGATTTGTCAGGCCCTGCTGGGTTTTGGTGATGTTGGTGGTTACGGCAAAGAGCGCAAAAATATAAGTCTGCCAATACATGTATTTGATTTTATTACATTTACATACGCACAGCATAACAAGAGGCTCAGATGAAAAGGAGTATCTGATAAGTATTTGAGACTGTTCCATTAAACTATACATTGTGACATCCCATTAGAATCGCCTCAATGAGGTGATTCTAATAGATGCCACAATGTTTAAATCAATAGAAAAGTTAGAAAAATTGTAATAGATTTACATCAAATTTTATGTATTTTCTCCAGACATGGTATATCATGACTGCCAACATAAATATATGCCAATATGTCATTTTCATTACATCACAAAATATTAAGTGCTTTACAATGTTAAGGGTTATTACATGAAAATAAGATTATAAACTTGAAATGTGACATTATCTTAATTTCTCTATCTTTCCAGGGAATTTGAAGACGGTTATGTGGAACTTCTGAAGAGAAGATTTGGGACAAAGCGTGTGCAGTGCAACATAGTATATCAAGAGTACATTAGTGAAAGGAACCATGTTCATATGAATTCTACTCAGTGGGAAACTCTCACAGACTTTGTGAAATGGCTAGGCAGAGAAGGTTAGTGACTGGTGGTTCCTGGGCATGTCTATTCTATCCCTGTCCTCACTTCTTTTGCCGCCCCCCTTTGCAACATGCCCACCACACATATCTAATCAACTGAAACTTTGTATGCTATATGTATAACATGTAATTGAGCCGCAACACGAGAAAACCAACAATGTGGTTGTGTCCCATCACAGACTCAGATCAGCCTGGGCATCAGCCCAGTCTGATCAGAGTCTTCGCTGTCCGCATGGAGGTAGCTTAGACCCTTAGCTACCCTTTAAGTGTGTAGGAAAGAGTCTGATCAGACTGGGTGGATTCCCAGGCTGATCCGAGTGTGTACTTTGCGCACAACCACTTTGTTGGTTTTCTCGTGTTGCGGCTCATAAGGGTGTAAACAATACATTGTACCTTAATGCACTTGAACTATTGCTGCTTAAATGAAAACAAATGTATTTGTAGAGAATGTTATCCCATTGCTTCCCCTGATTGTAGATTCATATACCTTTAAACAATGTGTTCATTTCTTTCTCAGGTAAATGCAATGTGGATTATACAGAAAAGGGCTGGTTTGTACAGTACATTGATCGTGATCCAGAAACAATACGGAAACAGGAACTAGTCAAAGCCAAGGAGAAAATGGACATGGACGACAGTGAGAGAGAGGCCAGGTTGATACAGCAACAGATTGAGAGGGCGGCTAAACATGAGAAAAATGTCACTGAGGCAGAATACACTGAGTTGAAGAGAGAGAATGAGGAGGAAAAGCGTATGTTTATGGTCATACATGTATTTAACCCTTAGCATCCTGAACATTTTCAAAATCTGGCTCATTTGAGGAGATAGCCTTACCTTAGATTCTATAATGTCTTTACTTTTAAATTGACTTCATTCATTTTTCACACCTGATAGGCCAGACACTGGCCCCCATTACAGTGGAAATGGTTTGTGTCACTTGACTTCATAATATGGCAGTAATGTGATTTGACAGGGAACTGTTTCACATACAAATAAGAAAAAGAAGAACCTCAAGAGATTAACGCTATAAGACAGGGCTCTCGATCACCGAAATTTGGGGCCGAAATTCGGCCCCATTCCCAATGCCAAAAAGTATGTTTTTTTCCCAATTCCAGATGAAAAATTCCCAATCTGACTAAGCCTGTTTGGTCCAAGAATACTGCAGGTGCATCTTTGCAAAATGTATTTAAAACCACCTAAAACTAAAAATGTTAACATAATTTATTATAACTTTAAAAATCGGGAAGCGGTTACATTTTCAATCACGATCGTCATGTTTTGTTACTGGAAAGTGGTACCGGGTTTTATCATGTAGTCATGTACTGTTAGAGTTACTTCCTTTTCATGTACTGTTAGAGTTACTTCCCTTTCATTAGAGGACGAATAGCCTAGCGAATTTCGCTGCAATATGTTAATATTTTCTTTGCTTCAAGGGCCAATATTGTTGTGGTGAACAATGTTTTGACTTATTCTTTAATTTAAAGCCTTCCAATGCTAAAATTTGATCACAGTTTCCCCTTTGGTGGATGATTCTGCTGTTTTTGCGTTTCGTACCTGAATCAATTTTTACAGACATTTTCGGCCATATCCAAAATCATAAACAGGATTACCGGGACATTCACGAGTTAGTATAGTGATAGTGACATACCGTGGATGTTTTGTCCTTGCAGGACTGAAAGTTTTGTCATGTTCTGCATTGTGACAGTCCACTTTCTCTCATCTTCACATTATGCTTAGTTCACAGATGCTTCAACCTAGAGTGTTATACTGTTGTTATATTGAAACACCTTTTTTCTAGGTCCCAGTCTTGTCTCCAATTTGAGAGAAGTTGCCAGTTCAAAAGAAAGAAAGAAAATACTCAACACACACAAATAGTTTTGTTATTATCTAATATCCCAACTATTTGATAAAGTTTATTATGATTCATTATCTGCTAGATTTATGTCTGCTTATTGACTTGATTCCTCTGAAAATATATAACAATATGTAAGTTGTGTTGGTCTGACAATGAAAACTTCACACATAAAACAATTGGAAATTTTCCCAATTTTAGACAAAATGACGCTATTTTTCCCAATTCTAAAGGCCCCGGCCCCATTCCCAAAAAGGGGTGTGAGAGCCCTGTAAGAACAAAATTATTGCTTTCCTGCCTACCTCTGTTATTGGTCCATATTTCTCACTAGAAATAATTTACATGGATTGTGTTTAGTTTCCAAAAAAATAAAATGAACTAGGTAAGGGTGGCCCTTGGAAAACTGGTATCTGTAAAATCCTGTCATTTTGACATTTTTGGGTATAAAATCTGACACCCAGTGACAAGGGTGAAACTTGTCTTCTTGGTAGAAAGTGGATTGTTCTCCTGTATTCGAGAACCTCCACCTATAGGGTGTTCTGGAATTCTGATGGTCCTGGCAAGCTCTCAAATTTGCCCTCCCCTCTTAGGCAGCTGAAGTCGCCTACAGCCAGTTAAAGTTTAATGGGGTAGGAGTGTCTGGGCAAACAATATTTACAGAATTCTTAAAAGAACAATTAAATATTAATCATAAACCTGTTGTTTGCTCCAGTGAAGGGAAAAATGAATGAAATAGTACAAGTGTTTAAATATCTGAATGATTAAAATGTGAAGTTTCTCATCAAGCTACAAAATACTCTATTTACTGTTAAATATAGAAACAATGAACTTCAGCTCATATATAAAAGTGACATGACTTATAAAACAGATACAAATGATAAAAAGATTAAGATGAATAATTTCACGATAGGAATCACTGTACAACAGACAAAATGATATATAATACGAGTTTACACTGGTGAAGAAAAGTGTAAAACAGTGTTTGCCGAAAGAGACTATGCAGTAAATTATATTTCCTATTTATTTTGTATTTACAGTTGTACTCAATCTTGGTGGTGCTGTTAAGAAAGATGATACCACAAAATCTCAGTAAGTTACACTTAAAGTACAAGAAAAAAGAAGTTGATTTTGCAAATGGTATAGATACGATATCCAGGCTCTGCCTCATCAGGATCTAGACTGTTTACCCACTGTTCTTTGATTTATCGGTATGATATAACAGACAAAACATTTATTTGAAAATTTGCAGATGTAAATTTTGTTGTATACTTTTGGTGCTTGAAGGGGTAATATTAAAAGTCCTTCTATTAAAGCATCTGGTACATTGTAAATAATATTGAGCTCACTTGGCTAAAGCTTACCGTCAGAGTTGTTATCATAGTTTCTTGGACAAACAAAATCATTAGGTTCTAGTGAGGGACCATTAAACTTATTAAGTATGATGAAAAAATATTCTTGAATTATCCTCAAATACTTCTCTCCTCAGAAGCACTAATCTATTAGTTTGAATACAGTAGCAATAGTTTTGTGAGACCAGGGCCCCATTATTCAAAGCATTGTTCGCTTAATGAAGTTGTTAGTCTAGGATTTAGTCAAGTCTTGGAGCGGCAGTAGTGTACTGGATAACACTCTGGACTACCAGTCTAGGGGGTCACAAGATTAGATATCAATCTCCTGCTTCTCCAGTCTTTTGGATGAGATTTTAAACCGAGGTCCCATCTTGGTATACCTAGTTGTTGGTGGGACATTAAATTCAAGTGCACTCACTCACTTGTTAAGTCTTACAGTACTCAAAAAAAAAAAAAAACAATATTGGTAATATTTTTGCTGAAAAATTGTAAAGAGCTCGTGCAGCTATATTTTCTTGGGGGCATAAAATGGTTAGTTTTGTACAGCCTTACCCAGGATTCTAGAAATTTAGGGTGCAAGATTTAAATGATATTTTTGGGATAAGTTTTTTTATTTCTTATTACAAACTTGTACCTTCTCCGAAATGTACATGTAAGTTGTGCAATATTGCGGGAGTTGCCTCACTGAGATGATTTTAGAAATGATACTACCTTACATGAAATAACATTGAAAAGGGCCATAATATGTAAAAATCATCCATTCATGCATACATCCATAGTGAATATGTCTGTAAACTGTCATATTTCTCTTTGCATTAAATGTTTTACAGTTTCACATGATATCACTAATTTCAGACCAAAGCCCCTAGAAAATCCATTTAAAATGCCAGCTCTGAAACTGGCAGAGCCATCATCATCAAAATCATTAACCAAAGAGTCTAAGAAACCACAGGTGGGGGAGAAAAGAAAATCAGCTTTAGATGAAATCATGGAGGTATGTTCTTTTCCCATTTATGGTACAGTTGTGGCATATTATATCCAGAAACCAGAGTCTTTTAATACCAGAGGTGTAAATAAGTGTAGTACTCTCTTGTTGAGGCACTCCAGCAAGTGGTTTTTCGAAGTTTATACTTAAAGGATAAAGAAACAGCAAATTCCACTTACATGGTTCTGTTTACTACCATTTCTCGTAGACAGATTTGTCCAGTAGAGTTTTTGAAATTCATTGGCATGCTCTCAAGCTTGGAAAGTAATCTCTTGCAATGTATTTTTTTCAGTTTCATAATGGCCACCTCAAGATAACCATTATTGCTGTAGGGGTGGCATGTTTCAAGCACATTCTTGAAAATTATCATTTCATATAAAATTAAGATGAAATCATTTCAGAAGAATTTATGCTTATATCTTATAGCAGTTATTTCCATAAGTAATATCTTTTTGGAAAACAAAAAGATGCATAAGTGTAGCTGACACTGCAAACAACCCTTTGCTGAAATGGTCATATTCCAAAACAGATCAGGTGATTAGTGATGACATCATTTCTGTTGTGATGTCACAATGGGTGGTTCCCAGCTGCATTAAAATTAAAATGAACCTCATCAAAGGCTGGAAACCAGAAGGAATATTTTTACTATTGGAAAACCCACCTCAAAACAAAAAATGATAAAAATAGACAAAATAGGTCATGCAATATGCTGCAAGTCAGTATTTAGCTACGAGAAATGGTTTTGGGTATGTTAAACCTAATTTTTTGATATTTAAGCATCTTTAAAGAAAACAGTTCCACTAAAAACCACTTGCTGGAGTGCCTCAACAAGAGAGTAGTATTAATGTATTATGATTATGTCCCAGACAAGGCATTTTTCAACACTCTTTGACCTCATGTGACCTGAAAAATTAAGTCAAGTTCACCAAAATGTAATCAGTTCTTTCCCCCCACCCAGTGATGTATCTGTTCAAGTTAAACTCCACCCATCCATTCAGGAGTTAGAGTGCAGACAAGAAGCAACCCTGAAGGGATCTGCACCAAAAACAATATGTCCCCTCCCCCACCCACCATGTTGGGACACACTGTCTCCTGAATGGATTTTAGCCAAACTTGCACAGATATATTACGGGGAGATGGTAAAGAACTGATAAGATTTTTGTGACCTTGACCCCATTTTCAAGGTCACCGGAGGTAAAAGAATGTTGAAAAAAGGGGTATGTTATCCAGGAAAGTTAAAAGGAAGTTATAAAAGTTGTATCTCTTTGTAAAAGTGGCTGAAAAAGATGGAGGTATATCCAAACACCTGAAACTTTATCAAGAGAAGCAAAAGAGAAGTCTTAATTGCTGTTTTCCTTTGGAAAAATGGCAGAAAGTTATGGAGGTGTATCCACACACTTTAAGATAGATTTTAAACTTGACAAAGCCAGGGATCTAGATAAGAGGGAGTATTTGATGATAATTAAGGATATTTTTTCTTATTTCTAATTAAAACCATGTTGTGACCCCTCATCTGAATGGTTTCAATGAGACAGTTCAGATGAGGGGTGACAACATATGTTTTTTATGCTGAAATAACAAAAATTATCCCTAATTATCACCAAATACTCCCTCTTATCTAGAGCTGTGCAAAGCTGAAGTTCTTTTTCAGTTTGAGGAGAAGAAGAAAGAGAGAACAAATAGAAAAGAGTATTGGCTTCATACTGGCATTGTTGTGAAGGTTGTGTCCAAGAAATTGGGTGATAGATACTACAAACAGAAGGGATATGTAAAGGTATTTTAACAGCCTTTAAAGTTTCATTGAATAATCTTTGTTCTACAAACTGCATATTGAAGAGTTATGATTTTGCATTTATAGGTTTGTTTTCTTAGAACTCTACTTTTTATTGTGAAAAGGCTGTATTGGTAGTCAGAAAGTGGTCTTAAAACAGCTTCAAGTATACAAAGGATCAATTATTCCTCGTATTATCAGAAAGAAATGAAATATCAGACTCCATGTTGGATAACCCCAGAATTGCCTTTTCAAAAAAACTTGCAATAAGCCAGTATAAAGGAAATTGTATTGTAGTATATGTGTGTAATTTATAGTTATTAAAATATTGTTTAAACCAAAGGAAATATTACATGGCTTATTGTTCTGAAGAAAGAAAAAAAACAAACTTGATTTGCATTTTCTAAATTATACATTTGGACCCAGTGGTTGAAAGCTGTAAGTCAAAGATTCTTAAAGTCTTCTAGTACACAAAACCAAGAGTGCTAGTATTTTCTGCAGAAAAACTGTGAGGACCTTCTGCAGTGCAGAGGCTCCTCAAATTTTTTCAGCAAAAAAAGGAAAGTTTTTGCATACATTTGAAAATGGAAATGTCTCTTAAAATAATGGCTAAAAGTTAGTTTTGAAAAACAGATCTATGACGAAACATAGAACGACAAAACATAGAAAAGCCAGAACATAGAAAAGACAATACATAGAAAGACTTAACATAGAAAAAAAAAACCATCAAAATAACATCGAAAAAATTCAAAAACATTGAAAATTTTATTTACAACCATTTTACGACAACATTTTTTTTCTTTAACTTTATAAACATATCTCCAGCCAAATAGATGAAGGTTCTCTCCAAGTCAGACGCAAAGGGTGCATTGCATCAGTACTCGCATCAGCACTGGAATACTGTCCAATATATGTCCATTCAAAAATAGAACGGCAGTCTTCCGCTTCATGTGGCAGAAGTGGTTTGATTTCCTGGAAAGCATGACAGACAGTATCGGGTGGTAGGAATGCAAGTGCCGGGAACATGCATACCTTCAAGCTGAAATCTTGGTCGTCAACATACTTAGTTTGAAGACTGAGTTCAAAAATTTTGCGCCAGTTTGCCTGGCCAATGGAGCGAATGTTCACTGATGCATAGCATTGCCGAGCGGTCAAGTGATTATTGTTTTCACACATATTGTTCTATTATTGGTCGTTCTATTATTCGTCAATCTATTAGATGTCCCGTCTATGTTTTGACTTATCTATTAAGTGTTGCTTCTCTCTTTTGTCAATCTATTTTTCATCGTACACCGTGAAAAACTGGGTCTTGTTCAATAGACTGGCATTCAGTTTGAGTAATGGAATCACACGTTTTTTAATCACTTGGCTTAGCAGCTTGAAAATAATTTCAAATCTTCAAAAGCAATCGGTTTAATATCAAATTATAATGTGAAAACTATGATATTTCATCTTAAATGCTTGGGTATAGCAGATACAGCCATGAGGGCAGTTTTTAAAGATTTCAAGGGAGAGAAATTGGCCGGAATAAATGCCCTCCAGAATCAAAGCCTCAGCCTGTCATTGTCATGGTGCCAACAACCCAAAGAGGGCCTTTATTAGGCATTCTTATGCTTTGAAGAAAATTGGTTGCTCAGGCTTTTATCTCAGTGTAAAAGTTTTTTATTTAAGAAATAGATCAGCTCTAGCAGTGAATTGTTGAGTAATAATTCACTGTTTGGAGGTCAGTTGTAAAGTAGATCATATCACGAGCGCGGAGCGCGAGTGATATATCTACTTACAACTGACCGACAAACAGTGAATTATTACTCAACAATTCAATGCCAGAGCTGAACTATTTCGATTCTAACACTCAAAAACGCTCAAAAAGTATTCCTTGCCTTCAAATTCTCCAAACCTTCCTGCCAGCGCTTTCATGCTCCCACCAATATTCTTAACTGTATCTAAGATAGATGTACGTTTTTATAGCGAATTTTGAAAGAAAAAAAGACGTTACACCGTCTAACGTCTCAAAACGTCACAAAATTACGTCAGTACTGCCAGTGACGTCAGCAATTAGACTCACGCGCTCCGCAACAGTGAATTGTTGCAGAATAAAACACAGAAGTTTTCCATTGCTTCTATAGGTGCAATGTGTTAGAATGTACCATAAAAGATTTAATAAATTGGGACATCAAAAATGTTGCTGTTATTGTCCTTTAATGGAACAGTTCAGTTTTACAAAGCAGTAATGTGTCCAAAAGCTGCAGATTGAATGGAAAACAGTGTAGGACCTGATCAGACTGCTCTTTCCTCCAGGGGCAAACAGTGTAGACCCTGATCAGACTACTGCTCCTTTAGGAGCAGTCTGAGCGGGGTTTACACTGTTTGCTCAGACCTATCTGTCCCAATGTCTAGAATTGTTTTACAGTATTCTGTATTTCAGGAAGTGAAAGATTTATATGGTGGTATAGTGAAGATGTTAGACTCAGGGGACAAGATCAAAGTTGATCAGACACACCTAGAAACTGTGATACCGGCCATTGGTGAGTACATTGCAGTGGAAAACATTTCTAGTTTGCCAAGAGCCCCAGCAGCTCAGTAGGTTAAGCGCTGGCCTGCTGATCTAGTGGTCCCTGGTTCTAGCCCCACTGTATGCGTGGATCTTTTCAGTTGTAAATGGGTTTCATTGCATACTGCCTTTCATAATCACTCAACCATCGTCCTGATATGACTGAAATACTGTTAAAAAGGATGTAAAATCGCAAGTCATCCATCCATCCATCCATCCATCCAGTTTGCCATAAGTATAGTCCCGCTTTGAAGCATGGGCCTATACTGGATTTGACATGCCTGTCTTTCTGTTATACCATTTGCCGTAGTTTCATAAAAAAAATATATGATTTGCGTCACATATAATCTTACCTTGAAAGTCTAGACTTTATTTAGTAAGACACCTGACTGTGGACAGACTTTTAACTTTGCTCTCATCCAATGGCTTTAAGGGCTTTTGTTTTGCAGGCAAGAGTGTAATGTTAGTGAATGGAGCTTACAGAGGGCAGACAGCAACACTAGAGAGTATTAAGGAGAAGAAATTCTCCTGTACAGTTAGTTTAAACTCTGTAAGTATCATATGAGCCTCTACATGACAAAACCAACAATGTGGTTGTGCGCCCAGGGCAGACTCAGATCAGCCTGGGCATCCGCCCAGTCTGATCAGAGTCTCCGCTGTCCGCATGGTGGTAGCTTAGACCCTTAGCTACCTTTTGAGCACTTATCAAAGAGTCTGATCAAACTGGGTGGTGCCCAGGCTGATCTGAGTCTTCGCTGGGCACACAACCACATTGTTGGTTTAGTCATGTTGCGGCTCAGTTGTGTGGCGTTTATAGTGACATAAAGTTCCTGATGATAGTGTTTTTTCTGCTCATCTGTTTGGAAGTACAGGATGAGTTATTTTGTCATACTGGCATAATTATTTGTGTTGAAATGAATTTTGTTTAATGTTTTCCTTCAAGACCCAAATCCAATTGTACTTCACCCATAGGTTCATTTGATACCTGGGCTGATGGAAGATCTAGGTCCCAAATTTTATAGTGTACCACATCCACCCCACTTGATGACCTTGAGATCAAAGTCATGAACTTAAATATTTTATGTAAAAGTGTCTGGTTGAAGTTTTCTTTATAATGCTAATTGTTTCACAATGCCAGGATGGATTTAGTTTGTTACTGGACTGATGTCATGTAATGGTTTGAAGTCTTTACAAAATACAACCTCCACCCTGCTTAGTGATATTGACAATAGGAATTTTAATTTATGCTAGAGACAATTAAATGCTTCTAACCATTTGTTGGACTAAATATACAAAGCTGGTATGACATACTGGTCCAGATTTCTGCTTGTTCATATATCCATCAAAATTAATGTACATATAAACCTTCATCATGCATAATGGAGCCTTTAGTGGAATTCTTGTCTGTTTCTCCAGAAAAAGATACTTTATGGCTCCTCACTAGAAGCACTGAGGCAGTTATATAAAGGAGCTTCAGTCTGTAAGACATGGAATCGTCATCAAGTCCCAGTCTTATCTAGAGCCCTGACTCAGTGGCGGATCCAGAGGGGGTTTGTGGGTTCAGACGAACCCCCTCTTCAGCCTTAATTATTTCATTTTCATGGTGAATTTCAGGAAAAATTGGTCAAACTGCACAAATCAACCCCCCCCTCCCCCCCCCCCCCCCCCTCAGCTAATTTGAAACCCCTTTCCAAAATTTCTGGATCTGCCCCCCCTGTGACTGACAAATAAGTATTAGAGTTAATGGTTATACTATATACTATCAAGTGAAGCAACTTTTTAGCTTTCCTGAACGAAGATAGGAAGAGCTATTGTACTACCCAAGGCATCGGCATTGGGTGCGGCGGCATTAGCAAAATGTTTAAGTTTTACGTTAAAGTTTTTTAGGTGATGGGCAAGGCCCTGTCAGGCGAGTTATCCTGTCCCGCTGACAGGTCTTCTTTCCTTTAATAGTAGACTGAATATTGGATAGCCTACTTTGTCTAGGAAAGCATACATGTAGTCACAAAAGATAACTTTGCTAAGTAGAAAAGGCAGAAAAAACATGGCGGTGCACCCGTTGGCCTGAAGATGCTTCAGTATTTAGCATAATTGACCCTTTACATGCCAAAAAGGTAGACGAAAAAATTTGTTTGCAAAATTCAAAGACTAGAGGGCAAACAGTGTGGACACAGAAGAGACTGCTCATTAAGAGCCGCCTCATCTGGATCTACACTGTTTGCAAAATTCAACTACAGTAGAACTTCATTGGCTCTAACAGGTGTGGGTACATGAAAATTAGTTCCAGCCAAGGGTAGCTCTAGCCATCAAGGGTTAGTTCCTATTTCAAGTGAACTCTAGGGACCAAGAAAAAAAGTTCTAGTCAGGCATCAGGGTTCGAGCCATTGAAGTTCTACTGTATTTACAATTTTGGCCCTTTCAGTGTAAAGATAAATTCTTTTTGTTCCAGGGTACATATAAAGGAAGAGTGCTGGAAAACATTCCATATGAAGACATTTGTAAAATCTACCAGCCTTCATGACAAAAGTGACAATTTTCCTAATTATATCATGGAGAATATATGTAAAACTAGTTACACATGGAGTATGGGCACAAGGCACAAGGACACAAGGGCAGTTGTCAGTTACTGGCGAAAGTATGTGCACTTAGTACTGGTTAACCGCTTAGGAGGTCTAAGCCTGCCAAGGAATACTGTGGTTAGGTTAACTGACTGTCCCGACATGACCATAGCTGTTTACCGTGGACGTTAAGCATCAAATCAATCAATCAATCAATCCTCGTAGAGAAATGGGAAATAGCATATTTATATTGACAAGAAATCCTTGTATTTCTTCGTTAAGAATGTAATATAAGTCAATAATTACATTGTGCCACGTGGTAGAATCTTTCAACATGATTCAGAATTGGAAACTGACCTGGTATTTTGAGTGACAGTTCACCTCACTAAGTAGCATGTGGAATCTACAACATGCCTTGTACTTAATGGCTAGCAATCAGTGAGTGACAGATCGCTATGCCTACTTGCATGTAAAATCTACAGCAGGGGATGGATATTACTTGTAGGCAGTGACAATGCGGCTGTTCCAAACTATATTAAATTCAGCCAGTATATTTTTTAAAACAATTCTTATATATGTATTTCATTAAGGCAAATCCACCCTTATAGGAAAGAATTTGCAATGAAGAAGCATAGAAGAAACGTTTCTTCTATGCTTCTTCATTGCAAATTCTTTCCTATAAGGGTGGATTTGCCTTTTTTGTGACAAGTGGAAGGGAGATAGAGGGAACAGGAAGTCACAGAAGTTGTCTCCCTTTGAAAACATGGCCGTGTGCCTTTACACATTAAAGCCCTGGGTACAGTTGTTCAAAAGTAACTACCAGAAGACATAAAATTTTCAAAGGTAATATCCATAACAAATTAGTCATTTTTTGCTGAAAAATTGTGAGGAGCTTTTGCGGTTTAAAGATCCTTACAGTGTTTCAACGAAAAATATTACCCCAGTTGATATTGTGAGTATGTTAAGACTTACTGAATCCTTGCCTTACAACTTTGTTACACTAACAGTGCCAACTGGGTTCTGGTTATGTCTTACACAGTTTCATAAAACTGTCAAGGTTTTAAAGGAGCAGACTGGTTGGGAAAGGCACTATTTTTCTTTGATTTTAATAAGAGCCATGACACGAGAAAACCAATAAAGTGGTTGTGCGCCCAGCACAGACTCAGATCGGCCTGGGCATCCACACAGTCTGATCAGAGTCTTTGCTGTCCGCATGGAGGTAGCTTAGACCTTTAGCTACCTTTTAAGCGCCTACTGAAGACTCTGATCAAACTGGGTGGCTGTCCAGGCTGATCTGAGTCTGCACTGGGCGAACAACCACTTTGTTGGTTCTAGTGTCGCGGCTTAATTATGTCTGCATGTGATATTTGTAAAACTTGAATCTGATAGTTTGTGGTAAAAGAATAAAAAATATTTTTCTGACTTTTGCTGTTTTTTTGTATGTGTGTTACTTCAATACTTCAATCAGTGTTATTTTATTTATGGGTGGCTAAGTGAACATTTTTCTTTTGCACTGTGACTAAAACGGACTCGACAGGTAAATGGGTACTCTTTCAAGAGAAGCAACTCAGCCATTTTTTATTTTTTTGCCTCTTTACCATTAGGATCAACTACAGGAGCGACTTATTTTAGCAAATTCTCCCTTTGAAGAGCAAGTTCGTTTTTTGAAGGTTTTATATGACCCGCGTTACGAGAAAACCAACAAAGTGGTTGTGCGCCCAGCGCAGACTTATATCTGCTTGGGCATTTTCTCAGTGATCAGAGTCGCCACAGTGCACTTAAAGGGTAGCTTAGGGTCTGAGCTACCTCAATGCGGACAGCAAACACTCTGATCAGACTGGGTGGATGCCCAGGCTGATTTGACTCTGCGCTGGACGCACAACTGCTTTGTTGGTTTTGTCGTGTCGCAGCTCATATGTAGTCCTCATTTTGATAGGGCTTCATTGTCCAAGGAAGCAAACAAGAAGTTACAACAGTCGTTTCCCCTCAACAAAATGGTGGTTGAACTTTGTGTACCCATTTTTAGCTCGCCTAAAGGAAGTTTAGGAAGAGCTATTCTACTACCCTCAGCGCCGGCATTAGCATTGGCGTCGGAGGCAGCGGCAGGGGCGGCGTTAGCAAAATATTAAAGTTTTATGCTAAAGTTTTTTATGTAATGGGCAAGGCACTGTCAGGCGAGCTATCCTGGCCCTGTGACAGGTCTTGTTTGTCACTAAAGTGACATGAAGGCGGCTGGATGACTTGGATTTCACATGCTTTTAAACAGTATTTCAGTCATATCAGGAAGCTGCGATGATGATGTGTAGTTGAACATTGTTTATGGTTGGAAAGCTTTCGGCCTCCAGGGGTTCTCCAACTGGGGACTGCTAGATCAGCTAGCCAGCGCTTACCCAACTAAACTACTGGGGTACCTACTGAATAAGTGACAGTTTCAGTTCTTACATTTAGCTATGGGCCCTAATGATACATAATCAATCTTCCAGAAAATAGATTTCTGTCTGTAACAGTTTATATTGAAGAAGCTTACATACCATAATCAACCTTATTAGTGCCCTGTGCTGTTAACTTTTTCAAAATAATGGCAAATACTTGTGGTAAACTTTCTTTCTTACAAGCGCACATTTCAAAGAATAAGTATATATTAAAGGAAACAAAACAATGGTTAAACATCGGAGAAAAGCTGCTTATAGTCATAGAAGGATAGAGAAGCTTTGCAAGTGAAAACTGAAAGATTCTGTACCAATTTTCAGCTCTTGTAAACAAGCACACAGTGATAAACCAGTAAAAACCTGTGCTTGTAGTAATATGCCTCAAAAATTACCATTATGTGTGCTTATAAGGGCATTTGCACTAATAATGAATACATACACATTATTATAATAGTAACTTGATCTGGCGTACTGTATCACGTCGAGTGGATGAGCTCATACCATCAGATCACCCGAGACGCTTGCGCCAACCTGACCCAAAGTCGAACTGGTCCGAGATGTTTTGACTGTCCTGGATATCTGCAAGTTTGAAGAAGTTGCGATCTAAAATGAAGAAGTTAGGGCCCGGACAACATTTTCCCCATTATAAGTCTATGGGACCTTTTTGTTGCCATGGTAACCACAGTTTTAAACCAATCTGTCCCAAAACTATATGCAATCAAATCCCCACCCCAACCATGCTACACATAAAATTTGATTAAGATTGGCCAGCTACTTGAGCAGATATTAATACTTAAAAGTATGGACGGACGACGGAGGACGGACGACGGACCAAGCCTATACTATAAGCTCACCTTGTGAGCCTTCGGCTCAGGTGAGCTAAAAATGTAGCATGTATCCAAGTTTATATATTATGTAGATAACACAGAGGAGTCTAACTTCTTCAAGGTTGAATTATTTCTCTTACATACCTCTACAGTGGCAGTAATGTTCTCTTTTATACTGTACAAGTGTCATACAGATAAACTTGTCCACCTTATGTGTAATAAATGCAGCCATTATCAACAATATACATGACACAATATGTGGTGGAACATTTGAGAGCAAGCTACCTTTTTCATTTTGTCAACACAATAAGGTGTGTCAGAGTTAAAAAAAAACAGTGGATAGGACATTACTCCCAGTGCATTGTAGTACATGATGTATTGATCTAATACAAACATGTTTTTCGTCAGCATGTTACTCATTTTTAGCTCGCCTGTACGAAAGTACAGAGAGCTATTGTTGTCACTTGGACGTCGGCGTGGGCGTGGGTGTGCGAGCTATCCTGTACGGGCACGGGTCTTGTTGTATCATAAACTCTAGAGAACAACAAAAGGAAAAAGGCTTCTTGTTGTCTGGAGATTCATTGTATTTGCATTGGTTTATTCAGGTTTTTTAGCTTACCTGAGCCGAAGGTCAAAGGTGAGCTTATAGTATAGGTAGGCCTCCGTAGCCTGTCATTGTCGTCGTCATTGTCCGTCATCCACATTGTTTAAACATCTTCTTCTGAGAAACCACTAGGCCGATTGTAGCTAAATTTCATATGGAGCTTCTACAGGATGGAGGAAAAAAGTGTATATATTTGGTCCAGGTCACATTACTAAAATGGCTACCATGCCCATATATGGTAAAACATTAAAAAAAACTCCTTCTTTAGAACCACTGGGCTGATTGGCTTGAAAGTTGGTATGCAGCATCTCGGACTCTAATACTACACAGTTTATATAAATGATGACCTTGAGTACACCTTGACTTATTTAATGACAAGGTCAAATTTGGTCCCTAAGGCTTTTAAATGGGAAAAGCTGCTGAAACAGTGCATTTTTCTGTTTCTATAGAACTCTGTGATATGGAAATACAGTCAACTTCAACACCTTTGGATACTAGAGGTCAAGGTCATTTAGTGACCATGGCCAAAGGTCACTTGTCTATCGTGTGACAACATTTTCAAAGGAGTTCTCTGAAACTACTTGGCCAATTTCAATTAAAGTTCATATATAGCCTTCAGGCACAGGGGGAACGAAAGTTTATATATTTGGTCCAGGTCACATGACCAAGATGGCCGCAAGGCCCATATATGGCAAAAACCTTAAACAAATATTCTTCTCCAGGACCACAGTGTCGATTGCCTTGAAACTTGGTATGTAGCACCCGGAACTCTTATACTACAAAGTTTATATAAATGAAGACCTTGGGTTGATGTTGTCCTATTTTACGGCGAGGTCAGATTTGGTCCCTTAGGCTTTTGAATGGGAAGCTAAAAAGTGCATTTTCTGTTGCTATAGTGGTCTATGATATTAAAATGCAGTCGATTTCAACCCCTCAGAATTCTAGAGGTCAAGGTCATTTAGTGATCTTGGCCAAAGGTCACTAGTCCTTTAGTCAAAGGGGTAACAAAAGCCTATATATATTTAGTTCAGGTCACCATGCATATATATGATAAAAACCAAATTAATTGTTGCCCTAAATTGACACAACAATGACAAACAATGATTTCATATAATTAACTTCAACTGTGAAAACAACAATAACACACAATGAATTGAATTATTGCCCTAATTGAAGCAATAATAACACCCAACAATATCAATTTCTTGCCCTAAATTAAAACAACATTTAGAAACAATGATTTTCAACTATTGCCCTAATTTGAAACAACTATAAGATACAACGATTTCAAATGATTGCCTTAAATTGGAACTATAATAAGGCATAATGATTGCAAATTGTTGCCTTAAATTGAATCTACAATCACACACAATGGTATCAAATTATTGCCCTAATTTGCTGCAAAAATAAGACTGATGATTTCAAATTGTTGCCCTAAATTACAACAATAAGAAAACACAACGATTTCAAAGATTGCCCGAAATTGAAACAAGAAGAAAACACAATGATTTCAAATAATTGCCCTAAGTTGAAACTACAATAAGAACAGAATTGAACAGAAATTTATTAAGACATAAGCATAACACAGCTTATCGATTATAACGAACATATATACAAATACAATTGCATGAGATATGTACGAGCAATACAATTTATATTTTACATCAGATTTTAGGAACATACGTAACTTTCTTCAGCTATTTGAGAGTGAAAATAATACACTGCTATTGTGAATATCAATGTTGCTTCCTTATTTTACCATAGTTGTTGGATAGACGATATATTTTGAGTATATTGTTTCCTGACTTAAATAATATATAATGTATAATGGACACATGATACCGACTGCAGGAGGCTGGGTCGGTCCCGGCCTACCCACAGTCTGGTCATATAGTCCATCAACACCGCCATTTTTGTTATTTAGACTTACAGCTACATAAAACAGAGACTATAAGACGTGGCGATGATTTCAAATTATTGCCATAAATTGAAACAACAATGAGACATGATGATTTAAAATTGTTGCCCTAGATTGCAACAATAAGACATGATGATTTCGAATTGTTGCCCTAAATTGAAACAACAATAAGACATTATGATTGCCATAAACTGAATTAACAAGAAGACATGATGATTTCCAATTTTTGCCCTAAATTTATAAGAAAAATAAAAGAAGAAATAAAAAAGACAGATGATTTAAAATAATTGCCCTCTATTGGAGAAAAAGCAACAACAAAAAAGTGTGATTTCATATTAATGCACCAAAATTAAACAACAAAAAACAATAATGCCCTTTATTACCCTAAATTGAAAAAGAAAGACAATTTCAAATTGTTGCCCTTAATGCAAAATTATGACAGTATTGTCTCAAATTATTTCCCTAAACTGAAACAAGAATAAGACACAGTGATTTTTTAAGGCCATGACAAAGTGGAAGCAACAATAAATCATTAAACAGACATCGTGATTTGTAAGCACTGTCATGACAGATACAGTTAGAACAATAAAATCATGAGCATTTCTTTAAAGTTAATAACAAATACAGGGAAACAAAATGCAATTAACTAAAAATAAACCAACTGGACCTGGTCATTGCTTTACGAAAAATGGCTAAAATAACAAATAAATGCCTTAACCTGAAACAACAAACAAACCTGATGATTCAAAACCACGCAAAAAAAAAAAAGACAATTAAATATAGCAAATTTATGCCCTACCTTGAAACCACAAACATGCTTTATTATTAAGTAAGCATTCTATGAGCGTGATATAGAAAATGGCTTTGGTAGGTATGAAAAAGGAATCCCTTAACCAAGCATTCTTTTAAAGATTTACTCCCCCGTTAATTATAACAAAATATATACGCTCACTCCCAAATGTTTCAGTTAGATTGCCAAGCAACAAATATAATATACTTATGATTATTTTATTAGCCATTTTGAAATTGCTAATTTGCATTGTAATTTGAAGATTATTGGTTGGTTCATATTTTTCAAAACCTCCTGCATTTGACTAGTGATTTTTAAACTCGTATACTGCTAAAAATAAGTAAGAAACATTTAGACATTTAAGAAAGCGGAAGTAAGAAAAATAAGTAGATGAATATTTAACTGCTTTAATTCATAAAACAAATATTCATACAGATCTTCAATATGAATATTGGGAGTAGACAAAGGGTCGACACCCACATTTCGCACGAATACAGCACAGCAATGACTTATCGTTTTTATGTAGCCTTTATTGACACAGACGCCTAATGCCTAATTAACAAGATACAGATACTTTTTTCACCTTTTTTTGTTTTTCACAGGACAAAAAGGTAGGCGTAAACGATACCATTTTATGGTGAATTGTGTCACCGATTGTGACATTTGCAAGGGCCCTACACTTTAAATGACGCAATTAAGACTACCAAAGTGAATGTTTGCAGTTAGGAAAATTATGAAGAATTTAAATATTCACAGAATCTGAGGATCCAAAAGATTTTTTTCGCCGATGCGAAATTGAGGTGTAGACCCTATAGTCCTTTACGTGTTGCTTTAGGTCACGTGACCTGCTGTGACTGTCTCTTTTAGCTGAATAATGTCACTTGAATAGTGCTCTATCAGTATACAGTAATAATCTAACCAAGCCATTTTTGTTAATTTTTGTACTCGCTTCTTTGTCATAGTATCCCCTACTTTTTGTGAATAGTGTATGTATCATTGCGGAGCCAAATTTTTATGAAATCATGAAGATAGTGTCAGCCACTTAAATACGAGCAAAAATAAATAAATAAATAAACGCACCAAAAATGAAACAATAAAAAATTTAGCCACAACAAAGTGTTGTGCGCCCAGCGCAGACTCAGATCAGGCTGGGCATGCGCCCAGTATAATCAGAGTATTTGCTGTGCGCATGGAACTTTGCGTAGACCCTTGGCTACCCTTTAAGCACACAGCGAAGGCTCTGATCAGACTAGACAGATGCCTAGGCTGACCTGAGTCTGCGCGCTTTATTGGTTTTGTCATGTCGCGGCTCAAATGTTAAACAGTTTATGCAGGTGAGAACTGACTTGCGATTTTATGTGCTTTCAAACAGTATTTCAGTCATATCAGATCGATGGATGAGAGATAATGAAAGGCTGTGTGCAATGGCATCCCGTTAACGATTAAAAAAAGAGTCCAGCCGCCAGCAGGTCTCGGGCCTGGGACTACTAGATCAGTAGGCCAGCGCATGACCTATCGAGCTACCGGGGCTTCATGCTGGTGAGAAAGAAAATGTAATGACATTTATGACTCGATTCCAAGAAATTTCTGCCATTATCCATGTTGGGTCCTCCATAATTCAATGTGCAATGTAGACACAGTCTGTCAAGATCATATGTGAGAAAGCGCAAACTGCTTGTTGACGACTTGTGTTTGTCTCCAGGTGCACTTGTTCCTCCTAACATGATTGCCTATCCTAATGTTTATTAGTAGTAAGTGAGTGAGTTACCTTGGTTTTAACAACCCACCACACATAGGTCATACGGGGACCACGGTTTTATCCGAAAGACCAAAGGAGGGGAAACTAATAATATCTGTGAAATATTCTGAATGTCTGTAACATCACAGTTATAAGGACAGGTTCGACGTCATTTGAACGTGTTAAATGACTGGTATCTAGTGATTCATAAGAAACGTCTACTAAATCGGTCCACGCTCATAACAAATACAACAACAAATAAATACCAGTAGATTCCAAATATTTCAAATATTATTTTTGTATTAAACGGAAAAATATAACCTAGATCATGCAGGCCCGGATCCAGACCTCCACGCACTGGTGGGGCTCTGGATAACTGGTGAGGCTTGGAGGTGCCGAAATGTATGTGTGTGAGTGGGGGTAGGGAGGGGTCTTGAAAATATATGATATTTTTAGGATTATTAGGGATCAATTAGACTAGAAGGTTTGAAAATGTCTTGTTTGCCTTGAACCATATGTTATGATACCTCATTAGAATCGCATGGCCGAGGCGATTCTAATGATATTTTACAACATATATTCTAATCTAACCGTGGATAAATGATCTCAAACTATCATCAGACACATCTTATTATCTGGAGGTCTACATATCATACATAACATGGAGGCCCAGATGGCAGGACAGAACCCCCAAGGCCCCCCCCCCCCTGGATTCGGGGCTGAAATGCATGGGAAATGCCACAATCACAATCATAGCCGTCTACCGATACCAAAGGAAAAGATGCAAACAGTACAAACACAGCGTTACAACAACCGTCGTATCATCGTTGGTGCAACAAAATAGCGATGAAAATGTTAATTATCCATCTGCATTAAATTGTTAGTACACTTTGCCTGCGTCAATGCAAATCTTCACCAGAAAAGAACTTCAAAGTAGAAATATGTCATTATATACTATATCCTAGGAATGTATAGCGTTGAAATCCGTCGTTATTACTATATACAGACTTCAGACCGGCATTGTTTCAATGTGTGTGCCTATTGGGTTTAAAACTGCACCTTTCATGTTCTGACTATATTGAGATTCCACAGCTTCGCAATAAATAGTCGAGCGGCTCTTATTTTACTAGTAGCCAGATGGTGCACTTTTTTGTCGCCCAAAACTTCTTGATCCTACTGTCTTTGTGTCTTTATTACCAATTTGTATACTTTTGAAGTCAGAGAACAGCCTGTGTGACTGGCTACTTTCTTTACTGCTGCTTTTTGCATGAGCAATGTTGTATGTACCACTATCTTTTATAGAAGAACATTTACGCATTTTACAGTTGTTATCAATTTCCATTAATCTTGCATCTAAACAGTTGTTTTCGGAATCCTCTTCTGAGCTTGGATCTGTTGGCGAATCTGATGTCTCTGCTTTTGCTGAATTTTTAAATCCCGATGGTGACTGGTTATATTTCAGACGTTTTGCAAATGTTTCGTCTTTGTCAGTGGGTGATGGTAAAGAAAGTCTTGTTTTTCTCTGTGCAGTATTATCAGAATTCAAATCACTTTCAGAGTACTTTTGCACGATATTATGAATTCCAGGTTTCATGTCAACAACGTTAGTGCCAAAACTCACAGGTCCTTTATTATAGAAATTATATATGTTAGTGGAATTGTCACTTTTTCGTTTACTTTTATTTCCATTGAAAGCATGTTGGCTATCTGCTTCCTCCGATGTAAACCTGTTCCCTTCTCCTTTAGGTTGTGAATTAGAATCATTTTGTTTGTCACATCTTTCCGTTTCGGAATGTTCTTTTCCAGCAGTATATCCCTTTTGGCTAATATCTAGGCAGTTTAATTTGGTTTTCTTTTTCGCTTTAACATGTCCATATTCTAAAGAAGCACGATCAGTTTTTGGTACTTGATTTTCTTTATCACACGTACATGGATATGCATTTGATGAAGCTTTAACAGCCTTAGAGATTGAATCCTTTGGCATGAATAATTCTGAACAGGATTCCTGGCAAGTGCAAGCAAATGTAGGATTTGCTTTTGCTAAGCACTTTTCGAGTTCCGTTATCAAATGTTTATATCTATTACCCTCAGCAACAAGACCAGAATAAATTGCGTCTAAAACATGTTTTGGATTATAATATTTTGAGCATTCCTCTTCTAAATCATTCCATAAGTCTTCTTGGGATCCTGCTTTGGACCTCCTAAATATGATATTTTTATGTAACTTGTCAGATATGATGTTGAGTCTGTATAAGTACCTGCTACAGTGTTTTATATCCACTCGACAACGTATCTTACAATAAACACATAATATTTCATCAAAATCTGTATTCAAATACTGATTGAAGAGTGTCCATACCGCTTCTGTTACCTGCGGATTATAAGGCTGAAGTTCTTGTATACATTCTTTCATAATATCAAATTCTCTGCTTTTAATCTCCACAAGAAGAATCTCTAACTTATCTTCCGCAAACAAGTGATCAAACTTCTCAAAGGATTTATTCCATTTCACTTGTAACATATTTTCTAATTTCATATTAAGTTTATCAGAATTCACACCTGACATCAACTTAGGACTGTACCACTGTATTGCCTTAGAAAGGCATTCTTTCATGAAAGAAGAACTGGAATTTCTTTCCATATCTGTAAACAGTAAGAAAGTGAGAACTAGGGCTATATGCTAAATTTATCCGATATATTGAATAAATACTAGGCAAATATCTGTACACTTAATTATTAGAGCAGCAAAGCTGATGAACTGAAGCTATCAGAAAAAGATCTATGTTGGGACAGATAGGTCTGGGTGTATTTATTTGCATATTACTTGATCTTTTGAAGCTGGTAGAAAACCCCATTTTCGTTGAGACTTTATGCGCGTAGGCACCCAGTTCTCCACTTGACCCAACTAACCACTTATTTATGTTCTGTAAGTTTGTCACAAAAATACGATTGAAAGAAAGCACTTTCTATGTTAACGGGGAGTTGGGTGGGAATAATACTTCAATAGGAACGACAACTTTTTTTACATAAAATATTTTGCCTTTTTGTATGCACATAAGATATGCTGAACTTGTATTTAACATTTTATCTACTTAAATACAGCATAAACTTTTTTTTTGATTTTGATATTGTAGGCTGGTGATTTTGATACAAACTGAATAAGGTGGTTTAGGTCTTGATGTTTCAGCCCATATTTTTGTCCCGTGTAATGGTTTCGTATAGTCTAGCGGCCGTAGTTGCTGTGGGGGTTACAGGCCCAGCGGCTTTTTGGCACAGCATATGAAAGCCCATCCCTCTCCATTCGCGCAATAACCCTTCTCTGAATAGGAAAAGGTATCCATTTATTGATGGGTTGATAGAGTTTTCCAGGTGCCGGATACAAACCTTTTGCACCATAACCTTGCGCCTCAAGCCACTCAACGACGCGCTTAAATGTCGAAAGACTCTTTTAATTTATTTGTCCGAACAATGCTGCATCCCGGGGCCGTATTTATAAAACGACTTAAGTGGTTGTTATGCTGTTGTTAAGGCTAATTTTTTATGAAGGAGATTCCCTACAACTATGAAATTTGCTCTGGAGGAATAGTCTGAAAAAAATCATAGTTGTAGGGAATCTTTCAGACTGTTCTTCCAGAGCAAATTTCTTTCAAGCGATAGCTTGCTAACCTACATGGACAGAAACAAAGTTTACAAAATTGAGCCACGACACAAGAAAACCAACAAAGTGGTTGTGCGCCCAGCGCAGACTCAGATCAGCCTGGGCATCCGCCCAGTTTGCTCAAAGCCTTCGCTGTTCGTATGGAGGTAGCTTAGACCTTTAGCTACCCTTTAAGCTCAAAGCAAAGACTCTGATCAGACTGGGCGGATGTCCAGGCTGATCTGAGTCTGCGCTTTGCGCACAACCACTTTGTTGGTTTTCACGTGTATCGGCTCAAATATCTTATTTTATTTTCTAAATCTCTGTTGGTACGATTTAAGTACTTTCAGACTAATAGTTGCAAAATTTTTGTGGGCGTTGATGTTTGTTTCGGCTTCGGACATTTTGAATAATAGGGGTATAAAAATGAACCAGAAGCACAAACTTGTTCCACCAAGTATGACAGTTTATAATTATACTACTGCTGCGAAGAAAGCCGACTGAAATTAGAATTGCCTCTTTAAGTGTCGTTTAATCTCCTTGTTGACTTCATCAATTTTAGACCATCCTGACATGACCATTGCTATTTGCTGTGGACGTTAAACAATATGGCAGTTTTCATTAATTTGAAAAATCTGACTGTCTGAAATGTTTCTCTTTTTAGACTGAATTAGACAGGATAACGGGTTTCTCCGCTACTAAAGTGCAGGTGTACAACGGTATTTTAGCTTCAAAGCAAACCGTCTTGTCACAAACTTAACGGTACCTGTCAGCTGTATTATTAACACATAAATCACAAAACACGTGGCAATGCTCTTCAACATGCGATGAAATCAATCGAATAATAATAGTGAAAAAGGATAAGAGTCAAGCCCGACTGCGTAAATAATGCGCTATAAAATGAGAAAAGGCATTGTTATTATTATTATTATTATTTGATAGAAAAGTGCAGAGTTCCTGGTGGTTTAAAACGGCGGTGATAGTTTAGCAGTAATGGGTAAGGATGAAACAATCTGCAAGAATAAGACACTCGGGCAATAAAGATAACATAATTCGCCGCCCGTGTACATAATGGTAATACTGGTGAATACCCCTACCTGAGCTGTCATTTTAATTGATTGGATTATAAAGTAACAATCCAAGGAGAGTCACGAACTCGGCTGGATTCGATACCCCGACTTCTTCATTATGAATATTTTACCCGTCGGGGAAGACGACTCAACTTTTGGAACGTTATTAAAAAGGTCTGCATGTTATGTGTATTTGCGCAGTTTACTGTACAGTCTGGTCAGAGTATGCACCGTATGATTCGCCTATCCTGCAAGAGTATGCAGTATGCACCGTATGATTCGCCTTTCCTGCAACATGTGCCTATCATGAGCATGCTGTTTTTACATATAGGCTTGTTTCGGCAACGACGCGGCTTGAATCCAAATGATGTCATTTTCATAGGGTCAACAATTTAAGAAAAGAATTTGCCCCATTCTGAAAGGGATGTAAAAATGAAAATGACAGTGTTGCTTCCCCGAAAAGTGTGCCCATTCACCTTAAGACAGGTCGTTCCCGATATCGCTTGAGGCAAAAATACCTAAAATGTACTTTACAAAGGTTGTTATAATCAATATCGTAAAGTGAGTGGAATTAAGCTTCCGAAGGAATGTTTTGTTATTTCAGAATTAATACTTTTTAAGCCCGTGATGCCACGCTTTCTTTTCTCCCTCTCTCTCCCTCTCTCTCTTATTCTCTCTTTGAAATGAATGATTAGTGAAGTTTCAAGCGAAGCCAAAGTCTCTCTCAAAAACTGAATGACACAAACTCTTTTGGCCACTTGTACAACAAAAGCTTGTCTGACTCGGACTTATGCAATTATCTTCGGATCATATAAGTAAGAGTTAACTCTTGCTCAAGCGCGGATCAGCTCACATTTGATCGGCTTTATCACGTGAAGATCAAGTCACACTCATCTGAGTGACGATCAAGTTGTACTTGAACAATAAAAATTACTGATTTCGAAAGGGTTGTAATGTACCTAGTATTAGAATACTGGCAACTGACCCTCGGTAATAGAAACATCCAGTTCTTGGCACATGTAAGCAGAGAAAGTCATGACCAGCCTGCGCATCATTACAGTCATATTATTCATATTAGGCATCATTGCTGGTTGACATCATACCATAGCCGTGTAGAAACCGAGAAATCTGAACCTAACTGCGTGAATTTATAGGCTGATCTTGGCAGGGACATGTCCATTCGAAATTGCAGGGCTCGGTTCCGGTATCTGCAACGGTAGGGACATGTCCGTCCACATTTATTATAGTTTGTTCATAGATGTGGAAGTATATGTATTTGAAAGATTTTCCCCATTTGTAAAGCGGTCGTTTCTTCAGCATCATTTGTTTAGATTCTGACTCTGTATCTCCAACAAGCCGAAGAGCATGACAAGACAACAAAGAGAGTATGGTCAATTTTATCGTGTAAAAATGTTATTTAAAAATGTTTTGCAAGAAAAAAAGGGAAGATGAAAAGTAAATTGAGACCGTAAAGCATGAGCGAAGTTGCACTGTACATACAAACTAATTTTAAAACAAAGCTCGTACAAAGCATCTATTTAAACTTTGAATAAATTCGTAACTTCTTTTTAATATTTAACCAAACATTTATTAAAGCAGACTGTTACAGCGTATCAAAAGTTCTTTTTGCTACACTATAGTTTACTTGTAGAAATAATTTCTTTCTTGTCCGTATGTTGGTATATTGGAGCATATACGAGCGCATGACAGTATGCCATTTCTGTTGTACATGTAATTGTAATCATCGTAAATAAAGGAATTTATCTGGATAACTAAATGTCAATTTGGAATCTGTAGCATCCATCAAAATACACAGAATTTTACATATTTCTATGTATCCCTGCTGCAACTCAGGGCTTCGTATCCTGCGTATATAAAACATGCTGACCACAATCCACCCATTTAACATATAGGAAGGCAATACTTCCGTGTGGCAGACAATATACTTAAAAAACACTAGTTTTCAACATATGGTTGGTTGGTTTGGGTTTAACGGCCCTTTGAGACAGTATTTCACTCTATATCGAGCCGTCTCCCAGAAAAAGGGAGAAAGAAAAGAGGTATAATAGGCGAGAGAAACAAGAGCTGTCACCAGACAGCATAGCTCGCCTGAACTGATGCTTGTCCATCATGAACACAAAGTTCGAAAAATGTGAACTTGACCTCCAAGGTCGAGTAGGAAGGTGATGCTGCTTCCAGGTAATTGTAAAACTCTGGTATCTGTCATCAGTCTGGGTATCACTTTACATCTAGGCAGTTTGAAACCATACACCTGTGGCCTAAAACTCTGTGTGTGTGTGTGTGTGTGTGGCGGTGTGTGGGTGAGTGGGTGGCGGTGGCAGGAGGGTGGGGGGGGGCTGAATGAAAATTTGAAAATAAAGTCCATGACCTTGACCTACAGGAAATAGTCAGAGGTGATGATGGTGCGGAATAAAATTATGGACCAATATTTATTATTCTACCAAATCAATTTAAATTGATAAAAGGATTTAGAAACTACGAGATCTTAAAAACTTAAACGTTTTGCTAACGCCAACTATAATAATAATAATAATGATAATGTGCTTACCCTATATCTTACTTTATTTAAGATTTGAAATACCGAAATGAGAAGAAATGTCAGGGACACGTTTTCCAAACCTGCTACGAGGCAGGTTTGTGTGATCCGTACTTTCTGAGCGCCACTCACCGTTTCCTTATCGATACAAAAGCCAAGTGAGCGAGAATCAGACCTGATCGGAACATGAGTTGGTAAATCCGATCAACGGAGATTCTCACCTGAGTACCGCTCAACTCCCACTTATCCCGTTGTACAAGCGGCCATTTCTCTTTCTGTCTGTGGCAACTAAAGCAAAAGCAATTCTGTCTTGTCAGCGAGCCCTCGGCTTAGTGGTAAAGTGTTGTGATGCGAGTCTCGCCCGTGTGTCGTCGAAATGCCCCCCCCCCCCCCAGCTGGCACATAGCGTCCAATTGACGTCATCCCGACGTCGATGTGACGTCGCAATGTCACAGCGACGTTGGTATGATGTCATTTTGACGTCGTGCTTCTGGTGGACCTGTTCCGCTACCAGAAGATCAGTTTTCTCCCGTGCCTACCGATGGACTAGATGTATGACAAATACTCTTGCAAGAGCAGTTAAATCCATACCAAAGCACGTCTTGTGCACTGTCCTGTTACCGTCCGATATAAACTGAGCTGCAACAAGCAAAATGGGTGCTTAACGTATCTGCTAACACACAAGACTCAAACCAATCTGGACCAGTGCTGTCTGACCATAGCTTTGCATATAGCCTTCAGTTTCATCAAAAACCATACATGGTGTGTATGGACGACAGAGTTCTAATCAGACTGTGCCGCTGCGCAGGCTTATATAACTGAGTCTGTTTTTGTTGTGTATGACATGAGCACCGTTTTGCATACATCACTGGGGCTTAACTTCGCCGAAAACAGCTATTTGGGATAAGTGTGCAAACTGCGAAGAATGAACTCAGCCTGAGCATTCACTCAAGTCTGATATGAAATTTTGCTGTGGGCAAAAATGCGAACAACGAAGGCTCTGTTCAACCTCAGACAGTGCAGGAGTACGCCATTGACGTAGTTTCGTTTCGGTATTCTTCTCAAAAGGATCATCTTTTTGAAGAATAGAAGTTGCTTTCCTGGCGAATTCTTGCCTTTTAGTGTAGTCTCCATTTTCGTCCTGGCATTGTTTAACTTGTATGCCCACATTTGGGTGTTGAAAACCAACTCGTGGATAAAAAGCTGTGGAAACCGATCATGAGTGAATATGATCTTATCATAGCGGCAGAACTTGACCTGTAAACCACACAAACCGTCAATCTGCTGTCTCGTAAGAGACATGACCGTCGGAACTTTTGGCAGGAAAATGTACGCTGAGTCAAACAATGTACTTTGAGTCAGACAACATTTTAAAATAATTCGATAATTCTGAGATTTTTTTCGTATTTATCAATAAAAATACGTTGTGACCCCTCGCCGAGTCATTTTGACCCCTCGTTAGAATCGTCTCGCAGAGACGGTTCTACTGAGAGGTCACAACACATGCTTTTGCGGAGAACGGAGGATAATTATCCCTCGATTATCCCTATTACCTCTTCTTATCTGGAGCATTGATCCATAGTTTAAAAATTCATTTGTTTGTTTGATGGAACTCTTTCTGCGACCTTTGTTTTCTGTGCATCTTCTGCTGAGACACTAACAAAGTCAAGGTCGCAATAGGCAGGGATGATGGTATTGTTATTGTTGCTGGTTTTTTTTTTTGTTGTTGTTGTTTTACCAAAACTACTTAATAACTGTGCAGAAGGGCCAAAAATGCCACCCAGCTGTGTACTCAGTATTCATATATTGTTTCGAAGTACAGAACATATCATTAAATAATGGGTTGGCTATGACTGTCGTCTATAGTAGGCTGGTGGCATCATTTCTCCAGGGTCCGATTGTTGAAAACCAACGATGGCGTTGGTGAACGAGGCGTAAGATTTGCAAATATTTGATAGGCCTTCGAAAAAACGTTGCTGCTCTTGATGAAAAAAATCTGACAAGCTTTTCAAAAGTTATTCACATTTTTTTCTTTTTGGAGCAACACTCTTGATGTTACCGGGACGCTTTGAACCACCTGGCCCAGGACGTAACCCAGCAGGCAAGAAATATCGAAACAGCGTCATATCAACGTCACTACAACGTCAGGGTTCGAGGTTATAAATCTTGAGAATAATCTCAAACTCAAAATAAAGCACACTGACTGGCTGCTTCCAAGCATGTGCTCGGAAGCAGTCAATCAGTGTGCTTTATTACATGCTCGGAAGCAGCCAGTCAGTGTGCTTTATTTTGAGTTTGAGAATATACTCAAGTTTTATAACCTCGGGGCCGTGAAAAGTTACATTGATATCAATACGACTGTGTTTCAACGTTATGTGTCTGCTGGGAACTTGACAGTGTGCATATCTCTGCATGTAGTAAGGATCACAATACTGCGAATGAAAATATATCTACGGCATAACTATGTAAAGTTGGTTCGAATTTTCCTCTTTTCTTGTAGCTATAACTAATTTCAAATGGTGGTGAAAAATGCTCGTATTTCATGATAATGGGAGCCCCAAGCTCAAGCGTGAACCGGGACAAAATATTAAAGGGTTGTTAATCTTGCCAAACGAAAAAAAAATGTGTCGAAGTACAAATGAGCCGCGACACGAGAAAACCAACAATGTGGTTGTGCGGCCAGCGCAGACTCAGATCAGCCTGGGCATCCGCCCAGTCTGATCAGAGTCTTCGCTGTCCGCATGGCGGTAGCTTAGACCCTTGCCTATCCTTCAAGCCCTAAACGAAGAGTCTGATCGGACTGGGGGATACCCAGGCTGATCGGAGTCTGCGCTGGGCGCACAACCACATTGTTGGTTTTCTCGTGTCGCGGCTCAAATGTATCAGTATCTGAGCAGCGCGACGAAAAATATAAAGCTGAGACTGACATAGCCGACTCAAATTTGCTCTACATTTTCCTTGACTCTCAAATGAGGACATGAGTAACGCTGACAAGACAGGATTATCTGAGTCTTCGCTGTTCGCACATGTCCTAATGCACTCCCTTGATTATACTTACATTGTTTGTAATCCGAAATAGTTTGCGAGTTGTATGAGTTTAAAACCGACTTAATTCAGTTCATGGAGTGAAAATTAGCAGAATATTTGCGCTTGAATAATGAAATTTATTAGCTTCATCCATTCTGAACAAAGTGTTATGTCTGTCTTGTAACGTATAATCCCAATTTAGCTATTTTGTTCTGGCACCATAAGATTGTACTGCTAGGTACTCTATGTATACAAAAATGCAACGCGTGATCACTTTTCGTGTTTAGAATTAATTATTCATTAATCATAGCTTAGTTGTCTGCAGTTTTTTGTGTGGCATATGGCCGAAATCCCTCTTAAGTATCAGAAGGTCATTTTACATAGTTGACCTGTCAATGTTATACATATATTAATGTGTTCAACCGTAAGAAGCTGACTGGACTTTTATCACTAATTTATTACCTATTAGCTCACTTTTTGTGTATTTAGTAAGTTATTTATTACCCCAAATGTTTCGTAATACGATACATTTCAAGTATCAAATAATTGCATATGATGCAAACTGATTGAAAAGAAATCGTACATGTACCAGTTCAAACGTATTTTTTTGTTTGAATGAACAGCCTAAAAATCAGCTTTGGGCAGGTACAGGCTTAGCCGAGTCCCTGCCGTTCGTTGATGTCGCACAATCGTCTTTCTCGTGACATCAATTATGAAATCGAACTAACGTAACAGCGACGAGAGTCCTTGTAGCGAAGAAACAAGATGGATGAGCCGGAACAAAAGTGAAATTTTTCGGTATGGGTACAGGTGATATCAAATTCCTCTCAGAAGAATTTCAGCAATAACAAAAGGCCGTACAAAATACATTATAAGATCAACTCTTAACCAAAACAAACTGGCCAAATAATGTGGATCCAGACAATACGGTTCTTCCCAAATGGATTTGAAGTCTAGTTCTTTTGTGTGCAAAGAACATTTACTGACCGTTCCAAGGCGGTACTTCCGTTGTGGTTCTTCAATTTTACGTGTTCTTAGGTCCGCTTGTCTGTGGTCTTCTAGCAATATGGTCACTTGTAAAGCTTCCCACTTTGTTCTCTCTCTCTCTCTCTCTCTCTCTCTCTCTGTATGTGTGTGATTTATAATAGAAAATGGGTAAAATTAAATGTTACTGTTGTTTTTGATGACCGCCTATTTGGGAAAGAGCTGTTCACGTTAGTGTAAAGAAACCATAATAAATACGACGATGCAACATTGGGAATAACATCACCTGAAACTGAACGTTAAAACGAATGGGGGAATAGGGAAGGTAAAGATCAGCCAGCGCTTCCGCGCCGTCTGATTGCTTAGATAATCTGATACTGGGGAATAAAAGTGAGGGTTCAGTTTGATCACTTTACACAGATGTGAACGCCGGGATGCATACCGTGATGGCATAGCTTGCATTTTCAGGCGAGGCCTATCATATCGCGAGTGTGTTGTCCATAGTCGAAGTCATCAGTTTAGCTGCATGTAGTCATGCATCAAGAGGTTATTTTTTTACTCTGGGTTGACAAAATTTTTCAATCGTTGGCCGGGCCGGGTTTGAAGCCGCGACTTTCTGTGCAATAGCTATGCGCTCTAACAAATGGACTACGGCGTGACACACAAATCACTAGAAAACTGTGCAGTCCAAAAGTCTGTAACTCAGGTAACACACGTTGGTTGGTTGTTTTGAGTTTAACGGCCCTTTTAGACAGTATTTCCGTCAATATCGGGCCGTCTCCGAAAGAGAGGAAGAAAGAAGAGAGATGTGATAGCGTGAGAAAAATGTCCAAACAGTCCCACCCGCACCTACTGCAAGCACAGTAGGCCCTTGCCCCACCATTATCCAAATCAGTAGGACACCATGGAATTGGAAGTTATACCCAGCACCATCGCATCACCCAACCACCCCGGTAACACACGTGAGAGTCGTCAGGCTAACAGTAATGCTTTAGCTGTTGTGCACAAAACACAGGTTTGTCCGAGTCACCAATGCCCACATATGCCCTAACCGGTATACGACGAAACATAGAAAGACAAAAGAGAGAAGCGACACTTCATAGATAAGTCAAAACATAGACGGGACATTTAATAGATCGACGAATAATAGAACGACCAATGATAGAACAATAAGTGTGAAAACGATAATCACTTGACCGCTCGGCAATGCTTTGCGTCATTGAACATTCGCTCATTTCAATGAAAACGTTTAAGGTCAAAGGGTTTTGATATACCTCGCCATTTTTTAAACATTTTTACACCATTCATGGAGAATACGTGGGAATTTAAAGAGTAATAACTACACTTCAGGAACTGACTGAATCAGATCCCAAACCCTATCCCCAACATCAACCATTTTCCCAATGGTTTCTGTTTGCTATCAAAGAAAAGCAGTGAAATATACACAGCTGTGTTTAAAATTATCAAAGACAACTGATTAGCTTTTGGACAAATTAGCGCAAAATTTCTGAACTTGGCCTTCGAACTAAGTACGTTGACGGCCTTGATTTCAGCTTGAAGGTACGCATGTTGACTGAATCAAATACTGAATGGAACTGTATTGGACTGATCAAAAAAGCAATATTACTCTGCGTTAAACCGTATTGGTCGCTCATCAATTGTTCGCTACTTCAAAATTCCGGTGAAACGTTTAGGAAAAAAAAATATTATTTTTTTTTTAAAAAAAAAGCTTTGTTGTCGTTAAATGGTTGTTAATAAAATTTTCGATGTTTCTGAAATTTTTCGATGTTATTTCGATGCCCTAACGCCCTTTCACGCGTCGGTAAAAGGGACGATGGGAAATTAGCGAGCTGCCCAGTCTGGGATTAGACTCTGCATTCGTACATGAATCCCGGGCTCGAGACGCGTTGGAAGCAGGTATCTTTTCAGTCATAAACAGCCTTTCATTATCACCAACCCATCGCCCTGATATTGCTGAAATCATGTTAAAAAGGGCGTAAAATCGTGATTCATCCACCATCGACAAAAATTAATAGGTTTGATTTTCAACACATTTGGCCGCTTGTACAACGGGATAAGTGGGAGTTGAGCGGTACTCAGGTGAGAATCTCCGTTGATCGGATTTACCAACTCATGTTAGGATCACGGCTCCGATCAGGTCTGATTCTCGCTCACTTGGCTTTTATATCGATAAGGAAACGGTGAGAGGCGCTCAGAAAGTACGGATCACACAAACCTGCCTCGTAGCAGGTTTGGAAAACGTGTCCCTGACATTTCTTCTCATTTCGGTATTTCAAATCTTAAATAAAGTAAGATATAGGGTAAGCACATTATCAGTTTGTATTGGATATTAAAAATGGAATATATTTAGATACAGTTGATGTTTTAGTAAGGCTTTAAGATAAGGAAAAATATCTGTGACAGGCTTGATCCCGTCATATTTCATGATGTTATATTTGAACAAATACCATTTGACGAGGGGGTGGTCGGGCCGGTGATAGTGCTGGGTAACTTCCAGTGCCGAGGCGTCCAACCAAATTTGATGATAGTAGGACAAGGGCCTACTGTGCTGGCAGTAGATACGCATGGTGGTTGTTTGGATTTTTAGCTCGCCTAAACGAAGTTCAGGAAGAGCTATTGTACTACCCCCGGTTTCAGCGCTGGCGGCGTCGGCGTTAGCAAAACGTTAAGGTTTTTAAGATCTCATAGTTTCTAAATTCTTTTATCAATTTAAATTAATTTGGTAGAATAATAGATATTGGTCCAAAATTTTATTCCGCACCATCATAACCCGTGACTATTACCTGTTGGTCAAGGTCATGGACTTTATTTTCAAATTTTCATTCAGCCCCCCCCCCCCCCCCCCCCACCACCCACCAACCCACTCACCCACACACCACACACACACACACACACACACACACACACACACACACAAAGAGTTTAAGGCCACAGATGTATGGTTCAAACTGCCTAGATGTAAAGTTATACCCAGACTGATGACAGATACCAGAGTTTTACATGTACCTGGAGGCAGCATTACCTTCCTACTCGACCTTGGAGGTCAAGTTCACATTTTTCGAATTTTGTGTTCATGATGGACAAGCACCAGTTCAGGCGAGCTATGCTGTCTGGTGACAGCTCTTGTTTCTCTCGCCTATTATACCTCTTTTCTTTCTTCCCTTTTCTGGGATAAGGCACGATATAGAGTGAAATACTGTCTCAAAGGGCCGTTAAACCCAAACCAACAACCATATGTTGAAAACTAGTGATTTTAAGTATATTGTCTGCGCCACAGAAGTATTGCCTTCCTATATGTTAAATCGGTGGATTGTGGTCAGCATGTTTTATATACGCAGGATACGAAGCCCTGAGTTTCAGCAGGGATATATAGAAATATTTAAAATTCTGTGTATTTTGATGGTTGCTACAGATTCCAAATTTGACATTTAGTTATCCAGATAAATTCCTTTATTTACGATGATTACTATTACATGTACAACAGAAATGGCATACTGTCATGCGCTCGTATATGCTACAATATACCAACATACGGACAAGAAAGAAATTATTTCTACAAGTAGCCTAAATTATGTAGCAAAAAGAACTTTTGATAGGCTGTAACAGTCTGCTTTAATAAATGTTTGGTTAGATATGAAAAAGAAGCTACGAATTTATTCAAAGTTTAAATAGATGCCTTTGTACGAGCTTTGTTTAAAAATTAGTTTGGATGTACAGTGCAACTTCGCTCATGCTCCACGGTCTCGGTTTAGTTTGCATCTTCCCTTTTTTCTTGCAAAACATTTTTATATAACATTTTCACACGATAAAATTGACCATACTCTCTTTGTTGTCTTGTCATGCTCTTCGACTTGTTGGAGATACAGAGTCAGAATCTAAACAAATGATGCTGAAGAAACGGTCGCTTTACAAATGGGGAAAATCTTTCACGCACATATACTTCCACATCTATGAACAAACTTTAATAAATGGGGACGCACATGTCTCTACCGTTGCAGATACCAGAAGCGAGCCCTGCAATTTCGAATGGACATGTCCCTGCCAAGATCAGCCTACAAATTCACGCAGTTAGGTTCAGATTTCTCGGTTTCTACACGGCTATGATATGATGTCAACCAGCAATGATGCCTAATATGAATGATATGACTGTAATGATGCGCAGGCTGGTCATGAATTTCTCTGCTTACATGTGCCAAGAACTGGATCTTTCTATTACCGAGGGCCATTTGCCAGTATTATAATACTAGGTACATTACAACCCTTTCGAAATCAGTTATTTTTATTGTTCAAGTACAACTTGATCGTTACTCAGATGAGTGTGACTTGATCTTCACGTGGTAAAGCCGATCAAATGTGAGCTGATCCGCGCTTGAGCAAGAGTTAACTCTTACTTATATGATCCGAAGATAATTGCATAAGTGCGAGTCAGACAAGCTTTTGTTGTACAAGTGGCCAATTAATCTTATAAAGGTAGCAGATCCGAATTTGTTAGCTTGTCAAAGCAGCTAAACATCTTTTCAAGCGCAGAAATTGATTGACACTTCCGGCTACTGATTACATCTCTCTACCGTTATATTGTCATGTGTACTCAATACAAGAGTCACAGGTCTTTGTGATGTTACAGTTATGTCTGTCACTGACCCGTTAAATCGTCTAGAGAAAGTAAACGTTGTAGACGCACAGATTTCGTCTATTTATGAAATTTGCTGTAACACAACAACAAATTAATTAATATCAATATTGTTTGAGCCAATCAGATTTCGACACAAATAATATTGCTATTTTTGGTATTGGACTCCCGTTTTATTCTTGAGCTTTTGCCAGGTCGATCAAGAACTCAAAGAAAACATAATCAGAATTATAACTGCAAAGTGATACAAATGAACTTGCATACAAGTTGAGCATATATGTAATTTTAAATACTTGTTCAAAAAGTCGTATTGGCCGGAGCATTTGTAAGTCTGCGAATTTACACAGTGCATGACAAACCTAAGAGACATACATAACCGTATGACCTTAATCTCAAAACGGTGCATTGAGCTCGTTCTAATAAGATTTACATAGAATACGTTGCTCGCTTTATAACGCCAATATAATAGTGTTTTTACTATCATGAAATCGAGTAAACTTACTGTGTTCCTTTTAATGTCTGTTATAATTGTCAGTCGGCAGTAGGCCAACTCACGTAATATTGTAAACATTGATCAAAACACTGAATATGTGTCAAGGTATGGAAGCTATTTTAAGACTCAGTTAAGTTGGTCGATCGATAGATATCAGTCGTCAGATTTTTTCTTCTTTTTCTTCTCTATAGAGGAGTAGAAAAATATGTATTTACAGAGAAAAAGAAAGATAAAATAAAAAGTTACATGGCATAAAGGAAAACAAAACTGACTTCTAATACAGAGTAATTAGTGTGGGGAGGGGAGCGGCTGTAGTTCTCCCCCAGAATGCTGATTTCTTTTGAGTTTCCTCAAGACTGGCTAACATCCGTGTTATAAAGTATTTCCATTTTTTTATTTAGCTTATTAGTTTTTTTCCAAGGAACGTGAAAATGATCTCGGTTCGACATGACATACGTCATAAGCACTAAAGTCCAAACAATTAGTTTTGCACCAGAAAATGTTTGTACGAGTATAGAGTACCAGAAAACTGATAATTTATGACCAAAATATACAATTTGCAACAACTGTAGTGCAAAAGTTGGGTAAAAATTCTTGGTATCTATTTAGCTCGCCTGTATGACAGTTGAAGAGCAGCTAGTTTTGTATTTAGTGTCGGTTTCAGCATTGCTTCTTCTGAAGTTGCTTTAGCCTGTTTATACTATACAAGGGCACACCTGTCTGTACGCAAATTCGCAGGTGCATACTGAAATTTTGTTAAAAATTTCAACACGTACCTCATATATTATTATATCAAGATTTTGTAAATTGGGCAATATTTCAATAGAAGCTGCAAATAGACACGGCTGCTTGAAGCATCTTTGGCGCTAAACTCTTATTCTTGCCCTCATGGATTATAAAACAATTGTGCGTAACATGTAATTACCCCTAGTTACGCCCCTGCAGTAATGTTAGATACGATTGCGGGTCAGCTGGATATATCCAGCTGATCTAATACCAAACTATTCGCGTGCATGTTCAATTGAATAAATTAAAATCTTAAATAGTTCCTTCAAGAGCAAAGAATACATTCAGAAGAAACATGGGCCAGACTACGTAGTTTCGGCTAAAGACTTTCCTAAGACATGATTTTAGCCAACCGACAGGGTTTCACGCTTGGGAGATCGGGATCTAAGCTTAACCACAACGCCCTCCGGACTCATGTACTAGTTCCTTTTGATGGTTGTTCTAAGAATAAGCGTAGACGACCTTTAAAAAATGTGCAGCGACGTGAGATAGACCGCTTGTCGCTACTGGTGTGTTCAGTAACGTACCCGCTTGTCTGGAACCAAGTTATACACCATTTTTAGCTCACCTGAGCCGAAGGCTCACAGGTGAGCTTATAGTATAGGCAGGCATCCGTCGTCCGTCGTCCGTCGTACGTCGTCCGTCGTCCGTCCGTCCGTCAACATTTTCAAACGACATCTCCTCTGAAACTACAAGGCCCATTGTTACCAAATTTCATATGTAGCATCTATAGGCAGGGGGAACCAATAATACTGTTTTTTATCCAAATCGCTTTGGAACTTTGGTTGCTATGGCAACTTAAAGTTGCCATAGACTTGTATGGGAAAAATTGAAAATTTGCATTTATTGCTATGTCACTGCAGATATTTTGACAAAACTTTTATAGAAATGTTCCTTGAGTAGTCCTCCATCAACCACTTGAAATTTATATAAATTGCACAATTTGGCTGGTTGCCATGGCAACCGAAAGGTTAAAAATAGAAAAAATATTCAAAAATCATCTCCTCAGAAACTATGCAACCAATAAAGCTCAAACTTCACAGAAAGGATTTTGGTACTAGCCTCTATTAAAGTACTGTTTTTCTTGGCAATTGCTTTAGCAGTTTGGTTGCTATGGGAGCTTAAAGTTGCCATTGACTTATAATGGCAAAATAGAAAATTTGCATTTATTGCCATGTCACTGCAGATATTTTGACAAAACTTTTATAGAAATGTTCCTTGAATAGTCCTCCATCAACCACATGAAATTTATATAAAATGCACAATTTGGCTGGTTGCCATGGCAACCGAAAGGTTAAAAATAGAAAAAATATTCAAAACTCATCTCCTCAGAAACTGTGCAACCAATAAAGCTCAAACTTCACAGAAAGGATCTTGGTACTAGCCTCTATAAAAGTACTGTTTTTCTTGGCAATTGCTTTAGCAGTTTGGTTGCTATGGGAAATTAAAGTTGCCATTGACTTATAATGGCAAAATGGAAAATTTGAATTTATTGCTATGTCACTACAGATATTTTAACAAAACTTTCATAGAAATGTCCCTTGAGTAGTCCCCAACCAGCTGTATTAGATTACGGCAAATTGCACAATTAGGCTGGTTGCCATTGCAACTGAATAGTTAAAAATACAAAAATATTAAAAACTCATTCCGCAGAAACTCTATGGCCAATAAAGCCTAAACTTTACAGAAATGATCTAAGTACTAGCCTCTATAAAATAAGTGTTTGTCATGGCAATTGCTCCAGCAGTTTGGTTGCTATGGCAACTGGTTTCCATTGACTTATGATGGGAAAAAATGGAAATTGGCAATTTTTTGCTATCTCACTGAGTTATTTGGATTTTTTTTTCTACAGAAATGTTTCTTTAGTAGTCTTCTACGATTCATTTGAATTTTGACCAAATCGCTGAATTTGATTGGTTGCCATGACAATATATAGACTAAATTTTAGAAAAACATATTCAAAAATCTTCTCCTCAGAAGGCATAAGGGATATGAAGCTGATACTTTGCATACATGTAAATGACATTAGCCTCTACATAAATTATTTTTTTTCTTCGAATCCCATCAGAACTTTGGTTGCTATGGCAACTTATAGTTTCCATTGACTTATAATGGGGAAAGTGAAATTGGCAAATTTTGCTGTCTCACACCAGTTATTTAGAATTTTTTTCTATGAAAATGTTCTTGAGTAGTCCTCTATGATTCCTATGAGTTTTGTCCAAATTGCTGAATTTGATTGGTTGCCATGGCAAAATAAAGGGAAAATTTTTTGAAACAATATTACAAAATCTTATCCTCAGAAGCCTTAAAAGAGGGATGAAGCTGATACTTTGCATACATGTTAATGACATTAGCCTCTACCTAAATTGTGTTTTATTTTACCTTTGCTCATGTGAATTTGTTGCTATGGCAACTTAGAGTTTCCATAGACTGACAATGGGGAAATTGGAAATATTGCATTTGTTTCTGTGTTACTGCAGATATTTTGACAAAAGCTTTACAAAATGTTCCTGGAGTAGTCCTCTACCAGCCATATGAATTTTGCCTAAATCCCTGATTTTGATTGGTTGCCATATTGCAACAGAAAGGCCATATTTTCATTTTCATTTTTTTTGCCAAAAATCTTCTTCTCAGAAGCCATAAAGGGGGATAAAGCTGAATCTTATTTGCATAAATGTTTATGATATTATCTCCTACTCCTACATAAATGGTGTGTTTTATTGCTGTTGTGCTTGTGGTTTTGTTGTTGTGACAACTTTAAGTTTTTTTCAACATAACCTCAGTGCTCAGGTGAGCGATATAGGACCATGGGTCCTCTGGTATGTACATTTTGGCACCAACTCGGCAGGTTTTTAATTTTGAACCAATGTTTAGACTCACTGTTGAATCAATGTTGAACAATACATTGAATTTTGAAAATTGATTCAACATTGAGTCCTCAGTATTGATTCAGCCTTTGTCATTCAAAGTAAACCAACGATTTTGCAAAAGACTCAGCATGCTAGCGCTCCAATGATTAAAACAAAATTTGAGCCTCAAAACGACAAAACCAATAAAGCAGCAAGAGTGCCCAGCCTTTTGCCTTTTGGGCATCCGCCCAGTCTATCAGAAGCTTGGCTGTTCACCGGACAACAGACCCTTTGCTACCCTTTAAGCGCACAACGAATACTTTGATTAGACTGGGAGTATGCCCAGGCTGACATGAGCCTTCGCTAGGCGCACATGCCACTTTGTTGGTTTTGTCATGTCGCGGCTCAAATCATATCGACGTTGATGCTTTGCCATATTATATCTTTGCATATTGCATCGACGCTGATACAACATACGTGTACGTTGTGCTTACGATGAATATTATGAAAAGATTTCTGTTATTAATAAAGTTTAATAATCTTTATTCATATTTTGTATAAATATTTAGATCTATATATATATTGCAATAATCATGAAAATAATATTGTATTTTGACTTCATCATAAGTAATTATGATTTCTTTATTGTGTAATTGTAACAGTTACTCACCATATATGCTGAAATGATATGATTTTATGTATTGTCTCTTTTTATCACTACGGACTTGCACTATCTGTTGATGTTGGTGTGCCACGACTATACATAACGAGGGTACTGTGGATATAAACTTGACCAGCTTTATTGTTCTTTCTTTCTTGCATTGTTTCTTAAATATTTCAGCGCGAAAACCAATGGAACTATTATCACTATCACCAAAAACTACTTTATACATCATGTGGCGTGTACATGTTACCTGGATATAGACCTTATTTGAAGGCAGGAAAATGAGTCCGGGTATCATTTCAGTGACTCAAAACTTGTTCTGTCGGCATCATTGTCTGGGCTTGCATCAGGAGTAATTTCACGGCTACCATTAATATTGTATAGCGATACATGTATGTTTGTTTTACATCTTTGGTCTGTATTTCGATGAAATGTCTTGTTTTCTGTACAAATGACCCGTTTCTGTCTTATTCTATACTTTTGCAACTGACTTAAAAGAAAATATTATATAAAATGTTATCTTAATCAGTCTGAGAGTAACTTGCTCACATGCGAAACCGCGGTTTCACATGCGAGCGGTTGATAGGCATGAACTTTCTTCCTCAGTAGATATTGAAGATTTCATTTGTCAATTACTATCAGCTGATTCGTTTGAGCAAACTAAATTTGAATTCTGATATAGGCCTTGCATTGCTTCAGTTGTTTTGTTCCCTTTGTTTTTCGAAGGTGGCGAAGCTCAAATGTTTAGTATGGTCACTTTTTTAAGACCTGACAGTGCCTGGAGTTCCTTTGAGCAAATGTTTCTACATTTACCAGTGAACATATTTGCGGTATTGCTCTATTCAGTTTGGAATTTGTCCGAGTTATCTGCTTTTGCAGTATGTAAAATGTCAGCACTGGCTTCATACACATAGCTTGGAACACTTTGCTCCAACTTTGACCAACAATTCATATTGAGAGCCAGCTGGACTGCTTGGCGCATTGATTTCAGCCTAGAGTTTGTCACTTTTTTTATCATCTAGGTGCTGTAAAATTGGTGAATGACATGAGTGACATCAACTTTCTCTTAATACTTTTCATTATGTGTCGTTCCTTATTCTAAATTCTTAAAATATTTTCCATATATGGTCCTTATTTATCCTGTCCAGCCCGCTCTTCTCTTCAATCCGTTAATACCTTAAGTTTGTTTCTGACAATACACATGAGCTCCTTGGCTTGACGCCTCATGCCATGCTTCTCCTTAATCAGTGTCTTATCTTTGGAAGTTAACAACTGAATATGAGTGTTACAGTATTCTTTAAGTAGCTGTTTATGCACTTAATGCCTTTCGACAAGTGAACCTAAAGTATCTCTAGTAATGAAACAAGAAAATCTAATATTTCATCCGAAATGTTGGAATACACAATCACGTTTTTTTGCCATTTTGTACAAAGGGACACAGCATTCATGACCTCCTGTTTGCTTGCCCTGGAGATGAAGCTCTTCCGAAAGGAGCAAATTCTTTCCTATAAGGGTTGGCACCCAATTAGCAGGGGCCGTATTTATAAAATGACTTAAGTGGTTGCCATGCTGTGGCTAAAGCTGAATCTCTATAAAGGAAATTCCCTACACCTCTGAAATCTGCTCTGGAGGAACAGTCTGAAAAAGACTGTTCCTCCAGAGCAAATTTCATAGTTGTAGGGAATCTCCTTCATAGATATTCAGCCTTAGCAACAACATAGCAACGACTTAAGTGGTTACCAAGAAGGCAAAAATTAAAATAGCAGACTTGCTTTCTCTGAAAGTGAACGGTCCTATTCGCCTTATGTCCCTTGCTTCCAATTTCGAATCTACTCATTCACTACAGATGCTGTCAAGTATTGTACGATGACGTTGTGGGGGGGGGGGGGTGTCGTTACACGTCTCCCCGAACTTAATTGTCAAGTTTCAAATTTTTCTGGCAGTTAGATATCGCTGAGCTCATTTACAGTAAACAACGTTGCATATTACATAACAGTTACTGTTCATTAATACACTCATTAAAATCGTGTCTGCTATTTATATATATACATGCATATATATTGTGTATAAGGGTTGATACTGCCAAAGTAGCTGTGCTTGCAGCAGGTGTGTGACTTGGGTTGTTTCATATTTTTCTACTCTCGTCTATCCTATCTTCTTTTTTTTTTGCCCTTTCTCTGGTAGACGGCTCGATATACACTGAAACACTTTTTCAACGGAATCAACCAATCCACCAGTATTCACAGTTATCATACCAAAGCGTAAGACTGTTTATTATTGCATAAAAAGCAGTGCCGAGAGGTATTAACAGCCGTGCATCAACAGGCGAAAAGCCGTGTTTCAACAATGGTTTTCTCGCGCTGTTGAAACACGATGACAGAACTTTCGTTATGCTTGTGCCGGGCCACTAAAAACCGCCATGCACTCTTGCCTCTCCCTTTTCGATTAATTTACAATAATTGGTCGCGTGCTACCTAAGTTTTCTTATCACGTCATCATGTATTCTTATTACGTCATAAAGTACCGACACGTATTTCAAAGCCATGTTGTTTTCATTCTTACGATGCCAAATGGAGAGTAAATAAGTGTTAAAGAAAACATGCATCTGAAGCTTACAGTAATCAAGAACTGCAGGATGGTATATGAATGGATCAGGCTTGTTCTGCATGGAAATTATTGCTCAAGGTATCTGCTTTTTGTTGATTAATTTACCATCGATTTTGCATCAACTACATCGACCATCTTGGATACTTTTCCGAAATGAGGTTGAATAGGATGATGGCAGCCATTTTGAATAGAATGAATGCTCTCGGGCCCGGAAGACGAATATTAGTAAACAGATGCACCAGCGCGTTGGTTGTTAAACGGTGACAAAATAGAGTGCCAAGTTTTTTCTCAAATTTTTACGAATAATTCGTTGATTTATGCAATAACAGCGATCAAACATTTGTTTTCAATGCATTAACATTTGCCAGGTCCCTCGGGAGATGTTGAAAACCTCGGCCTTCGGCCTCGGTTTCCAACATCTCCCTCGGGACCTGGCCAACGTTAATGCATGAAAAACCATGTTTGATCCCTATATTATATACCTATCAATGATACGCCCTTTGAACTGCCTGTTTTCTGGCTTCTGATACAGAACGCCGTATCAAACTGACGTTTTCTGAATCCGTATTACTATCCTTTAAAACGAGGCTATGTCTGAGTTCCAGCTTCGGGCGCGTCATTGTTTAACGTGCATCGTAGAAACGAGAACCAGAGATACCGGACAAGTGACGTAACGTCAACAATCACGTCAAAATGGCGCGCCTCGATTGCTTAGTCGACAGCGTTTGTCTCACGACTAGCTAAATACCTCTGCCGCGCAGGTTCGAATCCGGGTCGATGCATTAGCGCTTGTAAGTAAGAATGGTTGGCTGATCCCTAAGGTATATAATAAACAAATTATTACAATAGTAACTTGATCTGGCGTACTGTATCACGTCTCGTGGCTGAGCTCATACCATCGGATCACCCTCGACGCAAGCGTCTCGGGTGATCCGATGGTATGAGCTCATCCACTCGACGTGATACACTCGGCCAGATCAAGTTACTATTATGATAATGTGTATTTATTCACAAAAATAAACATGTCTTTCATTGCTCCATGTGCGCTATGGATATAACCCAAACGAAATAAGACTGCTTTGTCTTGCTCTATTAGTCATTCAAACTCTTCGAGTAGTCATAAAGATCTCAAGCTACATGCCTATATCAGCCCTTTTGGGCTTAAGTGGCGAATTCTGAAGGCCAGTCGCTGATTAAAATGATGCTGATTTGGTCGGTTTCATTCTAACTTTATCTCTGAATCCAATTTCATTTCTTCCATCTGGTTTAACATCTTTTGTTCCTGAGCGGTATATGTTGTTTTGTTGTTTTATGGCTAGGCAACTTTTTTTTCCAGTGCCTAAAGTCTTTTTGTGAGGTCCCTTATTAATGAACCAGTTTGCTACTTGACTGAACAGTTTTCTCTGCTCGAAAGGTCTGGCAGTTTTCAAACTGTACATAATCTCTTTGATTTCCAATCATTTCCAAGAATCTAAACTGAGAACACATAATTATTATCTGCTGTGAGTTGCTTCGATAAAGAGACTATAACATTTCAAACTATGAGGTAGCTACTTTTCTCGGTGAAAGAAAAAACTGTAATTTCACTCCAATGACATACCATTTCTTTATTTCTATCAATTTCGTGCTGATGTTAGCTCCAAAATTTAACGTTTTCAATTGCCAACGCTTTTTGATTCCTTGGCTTTAGACGGTGCCTCGTCCATTTCCTGGAAGAAAGCTTTGGAAAAACTGGAGAACATGCAAGTTACTGCCAGAGAGCTCTACATAATTTGTACAGAAAATGGTTGAGTGTTGAGTGCTTACTTTTTATTTAATAAACAGTGTAGTCTGTTGTTTTACATGTATTGATTACAGATAAATAAGTCACACGCTGACAGGGCTGGGTTGTAAGCTTACTCGAATTTTTTAGCGTAAATCTAAGAACACTTGCGAACTGTTCTCTATAATTGATGACCGTATTTACCGTATTTCTTCTAGTAAGCACCCCTCTCTAGTAAATCCCTCCATAAATTTTGTGTGAAAAAAATGCGGCATAATACTACCAATATTTGCCATTGACCATAGCAATTTATTATTTACTGCTCAAGTTTTTCCCAAATAAAATTCTTAAAAAGATCCTTCAAAAGCAGAACACACATTCAAAAGAAGGAAAATAGGCCATACTTCGAAGTTTCGGCTATTCAAGCCTCATCAATGACCCTGTAAATATCCGGTTACTAAAGCCAGAGAAAGAATACTGTAATTAGGCAGTCAGTTCAAATACTGGTTAGTATCAAAAAGGGTTCAAATGGTTAAAAAGCGATGGTTTAGAATAAAAGTCTAAACCAATAAAAACTTTCTGATTTCTCAGAATATATCCTCTGATTTCAAAAGTCAAAAATTATATAATCTGCACTATGGATGATGTACGGGGAGACGCTTTACGGCCGCCACACAGCACAACACCAGCTGCAGTAAAGTCAAATAATAAAAGCATCGCAAACGACTGCGTGATACCCCGCCACTGCAATTTTTTTTTTCACACACCGATTTTTCCAGATTTATGCATGTATATAGCCCGGGGGCAGGGGGAAATAACTCCCATGGGGTAAATTTGAGCATCACTGGAGGCTTTCATCAGTCTGATAAATTGCTGAAAGTTTCAGAATAATTGCTTCAAACTCTGATTTTTTATGGAATTTTTCAAGATTTTATACATGTATATAGTCTCAGGGCAGGGGCAGATAACCCCCGATGATAAAATTTCTGTGCTCATAAAAAGCTTTTGTTACTTCAATCATGTTTGTGAAGTTTCATCATGATACTCCAAGTAGTAAAGGAACTAGAGGACAAAAACCATTTTTGTACATTGACAAGTGCCATAACTCTGTCAGAAATTAACGAAATTTGCTCATTAACAATCCCAAGCGAGACATTCTTGATACAAATGCATATGCAAAATTTGAAGGAAATCCGTTGATAATTACTTAATTTATCGAACGGAAACGAAGTGCGGACGGACAGACGGACGGACGGACGGACGGACAGACGTACGTACTACGGACGGACAGACACACGGACGGCCAACGTGAAAACATAATACCCCGCCACTAACGTGTGGCGGGGTATAAAAATCTTAAAAAGACCCTTCAAAAACAGAACACACATTCAAATGAAGGAAAATGGGCCATACTTCGAATTCATAAGGTTTGTGAATTGTAATGCTATTGTGGGTTTTATTGGAAGAAATACGGTACATTTTCACTGAACAAATCAAAGGCAAACATTGGTGAGCCGATACACGACAAAACCATTAATGTGGTTGTGCGCCCAGCGCAGACTCAGGTCAGCCTGGGCATCCGCCCAGCTTGATCAAACTCTTCTTTAAGTCCTCAAATGGTAACTAAGGGTCTAAGATTCCTCCATGCGGACAGCGAAGACTCTAATCAGACTGGGCGGAGGCCCAGGCTGATCTAAGTCTGCGCTGGGAACGCACAGTCACTTTGTTAGTTTTCTCGTGTCGCGGCTCAGGTTGTTCCTCTGATTACTTAGCCAAAATTAACTTAAAGACATAGGCTAAGAAATACATCCTGCACTGGAACCAGTTCAGGACTCTGTGAACATTCTATTCATTTATTGGCTCATCAATGATGAAATTAAAGATTATATCATCATGCAAAATCTCAAGAAGATACGCCCTAAGACTGTTCTCCGTAAAATATCACTAAACAACCCGAGCAGTTAATATAGGGATCAAACATGGTTTTTCATGCAATAAAGTTGCCCGGTCCCGAAGGCCGATGTTCGCCAGGTCCCGAACATCAACATCTCCCGAGGGACCTGGCAAATGTTAATGTATAGGAAACAAATGTTTGATCGCTGTTATTGCATAAATTCAACGAATTATTCGTTAAAATTTGAGAAAAACTTGGCACTATATTTTGTCCCCGTTTGACAGCCAACGCGCTGGTACATATTTTTTTACTAATATTCGTCTTCCGGGCCCAAGAGCATTCAGCTTTTCAAAACGGCCGCCATCATCCTATTCAACCTCAATATTTCGGAAAATTGTCCAAGATGGTCGTTGTAGTTGATGCAAAATAGACTGCAAATTAATCAACAAAAAACAAATACCTTGAGCAATAATTTCCATGCAGAACAAGCCTGATCCATTATATACCATCCTGCAGTTCTTGATTGCTGAAAGCTTGAGATGCATGTTTTCTTTAACACTTATTTACTCTCCATTTGGCATCGTAAGAATGTAAACAACATCGCTTTAAACCTGAGTCACGACGATGACGTCAGATTACAAAGGCATGATGACGTCGTATAGGCATACTTAGGTAGCGCACCACCAATTTTTGTAATTCGACTCGAAACCGGAGAGACAAAGTTGCATGGTGGATTTTTTAGTGGCCCGGCACAAGCATAATGAAAGTTCTGTCATCGTGCATCAACAGCGCGTGCCAAACCCTTGTTGAAACACGGCTTTTCGCCGGTTGATGCACGGCTGTTAATACCTCTCGGAACTGCTTTTTATGCAATAACATCAATTCAAAATTGAATTTTATACGACTTTAAATAACTCAGTCAAGGTAGCATGTTACAGGAAACGATATTCGTGTCCATCAAAGGCTTAAATTTTCCACACTGGTACAAGATGCTTTAAAATCAACTTTAGCTACCATCCGAAAAATCCTTAAAATAATTTCCTTTCTGCAATGACCATACAGAAAAGTGCTACACTGAAACACAAACCAGCCAAATTTATTTTGAAAGTAGATTTTTTTTTAGCAAACAGAAACTTAGAAGAAATGCTAGGATAATCGATTTTATTACCTTTTTACTTGACAAACTACCCCCACATAAATCACATGGATAAATATACATAAAAATAATAAAAATAATAATTAAAAAAAATCAGATAATTTTATTGTGCTGGCACACTATAAGCTGTCGTGATATGAATAAAATGAAGCATTTTATTAAGATATTACCCACTTAGGTTAAGCGCAACTTGAACAAATGTCAAAAGAAGATATATTGCAAAATTACATAGTTTTACTATTTTCTTAAAATTTATGGTTAATTTCAGCACAATTAACGTAAAATGACCCCGAAATATTATTTAAACACCACTATTCAGCAATTTCTTTACCCATTTATCAATAATTATTGACAACCCTTATTTTTTTTTTTTTTAGGCGATAGCATGAAAATGGCGACATCCTAAACTTGTGGCATTTGACTAGTGCAATATCGATTTTGGCCTGGCCAAGCTCCAATTTTGTAAAAAAAATGCATTAAGTTCAAGGTAAATTGTGATGTCTTTTTATGCATATATGGAATTTAAAGAATGTTAACTATTCACACATATAATTTAGATATACCTGCCCTGATTTATATTATGATAAAACTTCCTGATTGCCGCAGTCATTTTCTTGTACAAGTTTTCATTCATTATTCAGTCAAGTTTTGCAATACCAATTAATGTTTGACCGTGCAAACAACAAAAATGTTCAAAGACAAAAAAAGGCTCAAAACAGAACTATATTGCTATATTTCATCAGTTCCCTCAATCAAAACGCAAAGTTACATTAAAAGATTTTCAATGCAAGATAAACAATAAAATTTTAGTAATAAAATCGTTTCTTTGAGGAACAGGAAAGATTTAAACAGTTTGTCTTCATTTTATTAAAAAGAATAACAAAGAAAATTAATCAGGTCGTTTTGTTAATGAATTTTGGAATTTTGCCATTAAGTTATATACATAGATACAATAAATGTAATCGAGTTCGTACTATTGTACTATTTTGTAGATTACTTATCATATTTGGGACTGTAAAATGATTTTTATAGCTTTTGTCCAATCTTAAACCTGATCCGCGAGGTACTTTTCACGCAATGACTATTTAAGTATGTTTGACATCACGGGTAACAAATGATTTGCGAAATCCCTAGGTCTAATGTACTTTTATCTCTGTCAAGCTAGACAACTGGAGCAGATACACTTATTCACAAGGTAAAGTGCAATAGTATCTTTTTATGACTTGCCTACGCAGATGCTTATTACAATCAAAACAAAGTAGAGAAATAGGCTGCTCGGGAACAGATTCAATCAATTCCACATCCAGCACTAAACACCAAACGGGAAAGGGGCATTTAAAGTTAAGACGGCACTAAAATAAACAACACCAGCAAACAACCAAGAGGACAGGCCTTTGCCAATAGATGACCACAAGGCTATTATAAATAAATTGAACACTTACTTTGAAGACAAACAGAATGCAGTGTAGCAACTTCTAATGTAACACAACGCCAAATGTAATACACTCAGTTTATTACATTAGGCGTTGTTACATTTGGCGTTGCACTCAATGCCTAATGTAATAACGCCTAATGTAATAAGCTTTCTTCTATCAAAGGATGGAATCACAACTGAAAAACTTTACCTCATATAATATCGCCGTATCTTGGGGTCGGGGTAGGTGGATGGAGAGGGTACGGGGGCGAGGCTGCGTTTCGAAAAAGATATCATAGCAAATCGAATCTAATGCATGACGTTGTTAAAAATTCTTTTATAAAGAATTTGAATTTATTACATTAGGCGTTGTTTCATTTGGCGTTGCACTCAACGCCTGATTTAATAACGCTAATGTATTTCTTTCTTCCATCACAGGATAGAATCTCAATTAAAAAACTTAACCTTATATAATTTAGCCATATCTTCGGGTCGGGAAAGGTGGGTGGAGAGAAGTTGGGGGCGAGGCTGCGTTTCAAAAAAGATACTATAGCAACTCGAACCAAATGCATGACGTTGTTTAAAGTTATATTTAAAAATCTAAGTTTATTACATTAGGCTTAATGTACAAACGCCTAATGTAATAAACTTTCTTTCTTCTATCACAGGATGGAATCTCAACTGATGATATCGCCATATCTTAGGGTCGGGGAAGGTGGGTGGAGAGGGGTCGGGGGCGAGAATGCGTTTCGAAAAAGATGCCATAGCAACTCGAATCTAATGCATGAAGTTGTTAAAAATTCTGTTTTAAAATATCTGAGTTTATTACATTAGGTGTTGTTACATTTGGCGTTGCACCCAACGCCTAATGTAATAACGCCTTATGTAATAAACTTTCTTTCTTCTATGACAGGATGGAATCTCAACTGAAAAGCTTTACCTCATACAAAATCGCCATACCTTGGGGTTGGGGTATGTGGGTGGAGAGGGGTCGGGGGCGAGGCTGTGTATAGCAAAAGATACCATATCAATTTTTTTAACAATGGCATGCATTAGATTCGTGTTGCTATGATATCTTTTTCGAAACGCAACATCGCCCCCACCCCCTCTCCATCCACCTGCTCCGACCCTAAGATATAGTGATATTTAGCGAGATTAAGATTTTCAGTTGAGATTACATCCTGTGATAGAAAAAAGAAAGTTTATTACATTAAGCATTATTACATTAGGCGGTGAGTGCAACGCCAAATGTAATAAACTCAGATTTATGTTTAAAAAAGAATTTTTAACAACGTCATGCTTTAGACTTGTGTTGCTATGGTATCTTTTTCGAAATGCAGTCTCGCCCCCGACCTCTCTCCACCCTCTTACCCCGACCCCAAGATATGGCGATATTTTATGAGGTAAAGTTTTTGAGTTGAGATTCCTTTCTGTCATAGAAGAAAGAAAGTTTATTGCATAAGGCGTTATTACATAAGGGGTTGAGTGCAACGCCAAATGTAACAACGCCTAAATTAAAAAAATCAGATTTTTAAAACAAAAACGATAACAACGTCATGCATTAGATTCGAGTTGCTTCGGAATCTTTTTCGATACGCAGCCTCGCCCCGACCACTCTCCACCCACCTATCCTGACCCCAAGATATGGCGATATTATATGAGGTAAAGTTTTTTAGTTGAGATTCCATCCTGTGATAGATGAAAGAAAGTTTATAACATTAGGCGTTTTTACATAAGGCGATTAATGCAATGCCAAATGTAACAACGCCTTATGTAATAAACTCAGATTTTTTAAAACAGAATATTTACAATTTCATGCATTAGATTCGAGTTGCTATGGTATCCTTTTCGAAACGCAGTCTCGCCCCCTACCTCTCTCCACCCACCTACCCTGACCCCAAGATATGGCGATATTATATGAGGTTATAACAATCAATCATGAGTGTCCATGTAGGATAGGGAAATCTCACCCGAGGGGTCGGAATTTCAACCAGGGACGAGGCTTGCCGAGACCAGGGACGAGGCTTGCCGAGTCCCTGGTTGAAATTCCGACCCCGAGGGTGAGATTTACCTATCCTACATGGACTGGCTCATGATGGATTATTTTTCTCCCACTGTTAGCGGATTTTAAACCTCAAGTCGGATTAGGCTTCAGAACAGGAAAGTTCTAACTTTTAAACCAATAATCTGAAGTAAATTTTGAGCAGCCCAGTGTGTTTAACGGGTCGTAAAATGGGTGTAAACAGTTTGCACCTCAAAATTAGACGTAAAACACGATATGTGGACTATTTTATCTTGTGGAGGGTGAAAACAAAATGCAACTTAGCCTCTCACGTCACGCGCGTCAAGTTTGCTAGCGGCGATTTCAACCGGTTTTAGTGACGTCATCAAAATTGAGTAACGTCACAAACTCATGATCTGCTATCAAACGTCGTCCGACATGCTTGCGTGTCCATTTTGTTCATTTAAAATTAAAATATTAGTCAAAAAATGAAAAATCTGGTTGCTAATATAAGAAAGATGTTGCCAGGTATAAGATAGAAATTTCTTATATGAGCTGAGAGCCTATCTTATATAGGCAACGGTGGGAGAAAAGGTTTTTCAGTTGAGATTCCTTCCTGTGATAGAAGAAAGAAAGTTTATTACATCAGGCGTTATTACATTAGGCGTTGAGTGCAACGCCAAATGAACAACGCCTAATGTAATAAACTCAGATTTTTTTAAAAAAATATTTTTCAACAACGTCATGCTCTAGGGTCGTGTTGCTATGGTATCTTTTTCGAAACGCAATATCGCTTCCGACCCTTCTCCATTTATCTACCCCGACCCCAAGCTATGGCGATAATATATGAGGTAAAGTTTTTCAGTTGAGATTCCATCCTGCCATAGAAGAAAGAAAGTGTATTACATTAGACGTTATTACATTAGGCGTTGATTGCAACGCCAGATGTAACAACGCCTAATGTAATAAACTTTGTTTATTACATTTGGCTTTGTATTTCATTAGAGACGAACAATAAAATGAATCACAACAGAAGCAACGCATCGGGACGTTCTGTAGTAAACTTCTGTGGGGCATAAACCGATGTTTCTCTCGAGCAACCCCACCCTAGTTTCTGCAAAGGTTCATATACACACACAGAAGTTCGTATCAAGATTCATCGCTGAGATGACACATGACGGGCACTCAACAGCAGCCCCTCTGAAACGATGGAGCGACGTAAGGTCAGCAGTTGAACCCCGCTGGGCCCAACCAAAGATATATCATCAAGCTCCCGCCAATTTAACTAGAAGCTTTATGCCGGAGCTATCATTTTTCCTAAGGCCCGACCCACCAGCCTGCAAGTAAAGAATTCTGAGCGTGATAGGGTTAACAACCAAGCATGCAGTCTGTCGCATTACATTCATGTTGTATCAGATTCTGTTGAAACGAATAATTATATTCCTAAATTGAACAGAAAAATCATTTCGACCAAATAATTTCTTAAATTTGTACACTAAGTCATCATAAAAGTTCCGATAGGCCTTGTTTTAGAAGCGATTTCGGTCCGGTATTTTTATACAAAGTAACGATGACGTGTATAGGATTTTGGAAACGTTTTCCAGAGTTTGTAATAACGATTACCTTGTGTGAAAAGCTCTGCAGTTAAATTTTGATTTCTAGTATTAAAATCAGCGGCATGACCGGACACTCTAGCAAAACCCTTTCGGTCGTATGCTGCTAACGTAATAAGAACAAGAGCACAAAAGTTCATAGGTTCCAACGAGATTAATTGTTGTTATTGACTAGGAGCTCCTTATGTGCACGCTTGCTTTACATTAAGTTTAAGGTGAGGTGGGAGTAATTCAGCTCCGCCATGCGGCAATTTTTGTCACTACGTTACGTAATGACGTCAAACGTTCCGTTGGACAAAAACAAGATGGCGAAAACGTTAGCCGCTTCTGATACAAATACATGGTCTGCTCACAAAATGCAAGAAGGCTGAGCGCTGGGGGAAATTTAAAGGAAATAGAAAATGCCGTAGAGAAGAATCTGAAAAAAAGTATAGTTAGTTTTTAGTGCGGAAGACTGCTTGCGGGATAGCTGACAGTTTTTTTATCAGTTTATTAGACGGAGTTCGCAGCTGTTGAGTTGCAATAATTTTATTAAAAATTTCATACGACAAAGAAAGGAAATAGAAAGTGCCGTTGAGAAGAAGCTGGGAAAAAAGTATAGCTAGTTTTCCGTGGGGAGGTAGCTGTTTTCCGACAGTTTCTCATCAGTTTATTAGACGGAGTTCGCAGTTGTTGAGTTGCAATAATTTTATTACAATTTTTCATACAACAACAAAGCCTCGCGAAACTGCATCCAGAATCGTACAATGAGAGTCAGATCACTGTCTACACTTCGACCACGCACTTTACAGTTAACATGGTAGCAGCCATAGACAGTCGATTTCATACCGGGACCCACACTTAAAATACTAATCAGCAAAAGTTATGCCAAATTTCAGTCATATCAAAAATTCCTAGACTGTCCCTAGCTTTTGAACAACGCCAGACAGCCGTATCAACATCACTGCGATGTCGTCAGAATCTTTTATCGACGTTGATACGATAATCCAACGACCTGTTCTGTCAATAAGCTAAAAACAATTTGGCTTTTGATTTTCCTTGCCTTTCTGTCACTTTTCTGTCTTTCATTTCTTCTTTCTGTTTCAAGTGTATATAAGAGTCGTTTTTAATGTATCTCCTAGACACTAAAGTGAATCCAAGCTGCCTATAATTTTACAGAGAGAGAGAGTCGCCAAAGTCCAGTCGTTGGAAATCCCGAACGCTAGGTTATGGCGCAGAATATTATAGGTTCTTTCTTGGGTCGGGTCAGGAACTGGAAAACTTGACTCGCTTACACTGTACAAACGACAAGTGGACAAGGGAATTCTTCAAATGTCATAACACGTGGAAGCCCGGCCCTAAAGTTGTTGCTTCTGAGAGGTTGTCAACTCGGGTGCGCGTCAACTGTATGGGAGGGCAAAATGGCAATGTTTTCCATTTTTTGAATTAAAAGAAAAAGGTTAGTTCAGACAGCTTACGTAGAGATTGATAGAAAAGTATTACATCTGCCTTATCCTACACTTTCTCGACGATGACAATCATGAGTGATGAAAGTCCCAGACAAATTTGCCGGTAGTCTACAAAATGCGATAGTTGATATGTGGCGCGAAAAGTTAAATATCGTTAACGTCACCATGCTCAACGTTAACACTTCATTCTAAAGAGGCGGTAAGCCGGGCATTTTATGCACATTAGCTCGAAAGTTAAGTCGGCGACCTACTATTTTTATTGCTTTAATGTAAACTTCTATCATTTGGCCATACTGTGTTAGTTTTTGAAGAAAAATGTGTTTTATTTTCTCAGAATGAATGTTTTTATCCAAGAGTGACGAGCAAAAAAGTGAGTTTTCCATAGAACGCCATTATAACGTCGGCTCGAAAAAGTGGAAAAATTGACGTTTTCGAGGTCAGATATCTTGAAAACGACATCGGCGACCCCCCTTTTATATTACATTTTCTGAGAGGGACTGAAAATGTACAATATAAGGAAGTATGCATAAAATTGTAACGAGTGGGCCGACCTGCAAACAAACCCCGTCAGTGGAAAAGCATGGTAACCCACCAAGGGCGGTTTATTTGCTTATATACCCCAACATTTACTCGATCACAAACTACCGAGTTTGTAATTTGCATATCTATTTATATCCGTGACCTTATACCGTCACATTACTTTCCCCTCCGAGAAGTCTCGTCCCGAGACTCGGCCTGGGAATTACATGGGTAAGGCAACTCCGGTCTGGCAGTTGTCATTATCCCACCGCTGCCACCAAATGTAACGAGGGCCGACCTGCAAACAAACCCCGTCAGTGGAAAAGCATGCTCACCCACCAAGGGCGGTTTATTTGCTTATATACCCCAACATTTACTCGATCACAAACTACCGAGTTTGTAATTTGCATATCTATTTATATCCGTGACCTTATACCGTCACAAAATCATGTGTTTTGTCAATTACTCCCACCTCACCTTAAAGGCTACTTCACATGATTATAGAAGTTGTTTTCACATACGAGGGATGACAAAAAATACGTGGACGTTTGCTGTAGAAATTTTAGTACTGATAGTTACATGTATCTCATTAAATTTGCAGAAAATATAGATTCATCGTTCCTTTATCCAGTGATGTATTTAATTTACCAGTCTGACTCCGGAATGTTGTCTATATGGGTCGTCAGAGTAACCTTATGACGGTTTTGCGGAGCACGGTAAAAATTTGCTTTATTATTTCGAATTAATTGTTTTATCTTTGGCTATGTCTAATATTTGCACCGCTAGTCTAGGTCAGTGCTTTCTATCGAAAGTGCTAATTTGAAAAATGTTGTCAACTATATATTCATTACATAAGTGACTGGCGTCGCATGGGGATGTGTGAGCAGGGAAGGCTCCGAACAGCCCGTGCATTCGCACGATCTATTGTGAGTATCCCCTGTTCCCCTCAATACTATAAATCTTGAGCAAAAACCCAGCAGTCTCATCACGTCGAAATGACGTCTACTGACGTCATTGAGACATCATGTGCCTGCTGGATAACGAAACCTCTGAAGAGTTTTAAATAGGCAAGTGTGTACATGGCTCAAAGCCCATTATCATGCCACGCCTTCTACATGGAAGAGAACTATGCTGATAATAAGTTATCCTATGTTATTTGCAACCATTTTGCTTGATTATGCCTTTTATACTGCTATGCCTAGGGGCCCTCTTCCAGAGTGTTGGTCAAACTGGAATGTGTATTTTTGCGAATCGCCCGATTAGAACTGCCACTGCTGGTGGTTTAGCTTATTGTGCCTAAATATATGGGGCTCTAACAGTGCTCTGGTTGTGAGTCATCTCACCTATTATTTAACCTATGAAAAACGGGCGATGTTTTCTCGCAGGATCTAGGACAGCAGTCTCACAGGATTTACGCTGTTTAACATTCAGATAAAGATGACCGATTACTTGCGGTTATGACGGTAGACAAGCCCATTATCATAATGAGCTGTGTGCCGTCCTCTATCGAGGTATAGCTGGAATGGACATTGCCTGCCATATCTTAATTACGGCCAGGGAGAAGACATGGCTCACAATTTATAAAATAAGAAATAGCGTGTGCTGACTGTAAGGTGTTGGTGGATTGTAAACCCAGTTAATATGTAAATTTTGCTGTAAAATCAATTCGCGCGTAAGACCCGAACGGCGCTGATTAATTAAATTCAAGGCATGATTAGACCCTGCAGGACTGGTACTTTACGCTTTTGAGGAGCAGGCTGTTCAGGGTTTTAGTTTACTCATCTTTCGGGTGATGTCAAATACAGACCACTAATCGGCAGCGCTTGAACTAGGATCTAGGTCAAGGTCAGACCGTCAGACTGTTCCTTTGTGCATTGAAGAAGCAGTCTGACCAGAGTCTACACTGTTTGCCTTCTGGCATTCACTGCCCAATTTATTTGGACTCTAACGGTAAATACAATATTACTTTTATTAGTTTTGCAACTCGGCACTATGAATGTTTTTTCACTGGATGTAAATCTCTCTATATTTGCAGAAATGTTTTCAGTTACTCACCGGTTGGGGAATTTAAATCCAAAAATAATACAGATCTCCGAAATTGAATCCACACAACACCTGCTTCATTCATAAATCCGCCTGAATGAACATACCTTGTTCCAGTTATTCCCGAACTGCACGGGCTTGTTGTGCAGATTTGTGTGCCGGTTTGACAGGTACACCGCAATCATGTTACTATTCTGGGGAACGCAACGGGGAAGTGACTATCTTTGGAATCCAGATCAACTTATGCTACTATGATTGTAGTCATAATTTCTGCTATTTGCATGTGCAACTTCGGCCTGTTCGTATGGGCCTTTATTAGGTTATGATGTCTTAAGGTGGTGATAATCACTGATTTGGGACAAAGACAAAAATCTGCATAAAATACTCAAAATAACACTGATCTTTCCAAAACTTAGCAGATGCCTTCTTTATGTTGTTTCTCATAATTTAGAATCCGAAAAAGCAACATTTGTTAATGTTAAAAAGTGTTTTTATAAGAGAAGATCAAAGGGTAATTTTCTGCGAATAAATCTGAAAAAATAATATCATAATTGAAAATATACTTAGTGTTTAGAGTACCTTGTTGCATAATGGAGAGCGTCCTAGCAATTATTTTTTCAAACTCTTTCACACATTATCAGGCTAAGCAGATGAAAAAAGATGCAGTCTGTGTCCAAATTTTTTTATCAAAACACACAGGTGAGACAGGTGATACTTTTTTAACAAGGTTGGACAATTTCATCTACACATCACTGACCATGTCAGTAATGTATTATTTATATTGTAGGTGTTAACATAGGTATGCTTGCCTACCCTATATTTAATAAATGCGTCCAGTGTACATTTACTTTGTACATGGTTGAACATTGAGAAAAAGCTACCATTTTCATCTGGTCTACATTACAATTTGAGAAAGAGTTGGAATAAATAATTGCTAGGACGCTCTCCATTATGCAATAATGCACCTTCAGCACTACGTAAATTTTCAATAACGATATTATTTTTTCAGATTTATTCGCAGAAAATTACCCTTTGATCTTTCCTTATAAAAACACTTTTTTAAGCAGCATGTACGTCTATTTTGTATTCTAAACTGTAAAGAACAACGAAAAGAAGAAGTCTGCTAACTTTCATGGAGATACGTTACTTTTTTATGGTTTTATGCAGATTTTTACCTTTACCATGAATCACCACCTTAAGGTATTTCCTTCGATACAACCCATAGTAACCTAGCAGGCAGACAGAGTTGATTCGACGTTGATTCAACGTTAGGACGTTGGATCAACGTCGAATCAATGTTGTTCGGCATGGTATGCCTGGTAGGTTCTTGATAATTATTATTTACGTATTGATCTATAATGTTCATTCTAATATCAATATTTTAGCTTTGTTTATTGTTTAACTTACTTTTCTACATTTTTGACGAAGTCATACACTAGTCCCGGTGGACAAACTACGATGAAACAACGTTGAATCAACGTAGTTTCGACGTCGTGTGTCCACTGGGAGTACTTCTATAATGATTTTGCGAGATCTGTCATATCTATACAGGCTAAGATTCTATAATGCATGATTAGTTCGAACTTATTTTGGTGAAATGTTCATGTACATGTTCTCCCTCGACCTGCAAATATCCTCTTTCCGGCTGGTATGCAACATTTATTTGTGCCTATAAATGTTGCAGGCTAGTAGAAAGATGATGCTTGCGAGGCAGTCTTAGTTATCCGTTAGATTCGTACCTTCACTACTGTTGCCTACTTATAATTTCAAGAGTTATATGTTAATCCTCATATGTCATGTTTTATATGACTTGAGTGAAATAAAAGTTTTTGTCTGTCTGTCTGTCTGCAGTAGAGTAAAATACTTGACAATTGATAATGCTATTTCATTATGGTTTCCGCTATTTACTGTGAGGAATGATATTGCCGTCAACGATTGCTATGCTTCCATAAGCAGTGTAAAACATGGTCTGGGGGTCATACAAGGGCAACAAAATGAGTCAACCCATTATACCGTGTATTTAATGCAAGTTCCAGGTCTTGTAACACAATTATATACTATATAATTGAAAGAAATATGAGGGCAGAATCAAAGAAACGTTTTAAATGATCAATTTTAATATTATTTGATCCTTGTATAATAGTTTTGTCTGATGCTGACACTGATTTGAGGGTTGTAGACCTGCATTTAGACATACACCGCAAAAGTATTGTACGTTGAAACGATACTGAAAGCAAAAGTTCGGCTTGGATTTAAGAACCAATAAAGATGAGAAGTGTATGCTATACATTTTTTGAAAACAATCATATTGCGTGCAGATGTATCTAAAATCAGTAAAAATCATGAAAAGTCTGCAAAAAGGATGTTAATTTTTTAAAAGTCTGCAAAAAGGATGTTAATTTTTGAATCAAACGTCATTAAATTGTGGTTCTCCGCTGTAGCTCTACCTACCTACATAAAATGGAAGAAAATCTTGTTTTTCATTGAAATTTCTTCAAAACTTCACATTACGTAGCTAAAAGATCGAACTTTTCTGCAGTAAGAGAAAAATTACTATACCTGCATTACCCTTACCACCACAGCAATGGTCCACGTATTTTTTATCACCCCTCGTACTTAGTGATTTTATTCAAACACATTTCTAAAATGTCGGGTACATGAAGTTAGTTTGAGATTTGTTTTCCTTATGCTATCTTCCCTCCGTTGTAGGGCATGTACCATGGAGGGCATATCCCTGCTAATTTGTCATTGGACAGTGAACCTCATCATGAAAACTGATATTGTCTTAGGCCTAAAAATAGCTGTGTTTCCACTAACTTGCTGAAAAAAAATTTAGTCGGCAGGTAGGTAAAACTTTTTTTATTATTTTATTTTTTGCTCCCGAAAATAGTAGGGTCGGGCCTGTATTTTTTATGTTTTTTGGTTTTTGTACATGTATTCTGTTGATTAAATTGTATTGTTGAGACTTGCACTGTATATGATAATTCATCTTAGATGCTCGAGAAAGTCAAGTATGTATTTTGGAAGGTACTAAATGCCCAAAAATATAAAAAGGTAGTGAAAAAACGAAATTGCTATGGGAAAATGCAAAGACGAAACTGGGTAGGGTCGGAAATTGAAAATGGCAGGGTCGGTGTTTTAATTTTTAGTTTGTCCTTTCATTGATAAAAATAGCAGAGTCGGGGGTCTGAAGTAGGGTCGGTCGGGTTAGTGGAAACACAGCTATTTTTAGGCCTTATACAAAGATTTTTGTTTACAGTTACATTTGTTTAGATGACCAACAAAATGGATTGTATGTAAATATGAAAAGTAAAAAGATAGAAAATGATCAGGAACTTAGGAACTTAAACAGCCACATTCCGCCCTCAAAACCAAAAGGGAAAGAAGTATACACATAAACTTAAAAAAACCTGACAAACAGCCAGAAATAGTTTTTTTTTTTTTTTTTTTTTTTTGGGGGGGGGGGGGGGGGGGCTTAAATCTAGCCCTATGTCTCTGCAGTGGTTTGAAACATTTAGTAAGCTGTTTGATCCGCATGAAGGTTTCCTAACTCATCAAAAAATCATCACAGGAAACAAATAAATCACGGATAAGACCTCGAATAAATCAAAGATGAGGACTGAACAGAACCAACGTTTTGAGACACTTCGAAATCCCTGGGGTGTCAAACTACACCACTGAAATACCGGAGCAAAAGAAAACCCCAGTTGAACTCCGAATGGCCAAGCAACAGACAAGACGATGTCCGGTCCCAACCAACTATCATATTTAGCTTTATGTCGAGTCCGTCACTGAGTCTGATCAGTGACCTATAAGATTCATATCTACAGATCACTGGTCTGATGACCGACCCAACAGCATGCAATTAAAGAGGGAAGCAAAGTTATTAACCATTAGCTATCATTGGGTTAAACACTTAGCTTGCAGACTGTTACTCTACTCCATTTTTGCACCCCTCATATCAAGATAACATAAATGGGCAACATTTGAATATTTTTCCTTCAATAAGGACGTTATAAGAGAAATGTTTTAGTATTTTTTATGTATCAATGAATATTACATAACATGTTCCAGAAAAAAATAACACTCTCAACCCTGTCGCTTATATGCAACTCTAGTATATCAAAGTCAAAATGAAAAGATAAACTATATAGCTGTTCTTGTTCAAGTTTTCTTTTCAAGTGTCAGTTAAAGCAAACCTTTTTAAGTGACAAATAAGCCGTCTATGTAAATAATATGGTTTTCTTATATGTCTTTTTTTCGTCTCTTAATCCGAACCCATTATTACCTACGTTATACGTTCTATGTTAGTGAGAAACAAACTTAAGACGGAATTGGAATTACGTACATTGTGATAACATTATAACCTCCTTACCTTTCCACCATGCTTCTCAAAACTTCGTATTCGCGCGGTATAAGGGTGAAACAATAGCTTTTCTGACTATACATATGTATTATCAAGGGATTAAAAATTTTCGTGAACGAAGTGCAAAATCGTGTATCAGGTTGCTGTAGAGATTTATGGTTTGATGCATTTTGAGACCAAAATTTTGATGATTCATCGTCGGAGTCATATTTTATATCGAAAAACTAATTTTCACCTCTTGCCAACATGCAAATAGTCTTTATTTTTTAAGCCACAATAATATCATTCATACTAAACAATCCTCATACCTATACAGAAAAGCGCGCCAATATAAACTATATACTCGTACAATACAGCTATTCATAAACAGTGTAGATCCAGATGAGACTGCTCAGGGTCAGTCTGATCTGAACTTGCACAATCTGTCTCTGTGGATCCCGATCAGGATGTCCAAGAGCAGTCTGATCTGAGTTTGCATTGTCTGCGTGTGCACCAGCGAAGTTTTCATAGTATTTTTTTTTCGCAAAATTACCGAAATTAGATATGGTTTCCCAATATGTAAGGTAATTATGACGTTGTTTAAGACGTTACCACGCGGTTGTGAGAATTGACGGATTAAATATTTTAGTGATAGAGACTTACCAACATATAATAAGAAATGCAAACGGCTGAAAGACAAATGAACACTAAGTACTGTTTACAGCCACAGTAAGCTGAACCTAATTGCTCTCTGTTTTGCTTTCATGCTTATCTTTTGTGTAAAAGATTTCAATGCTAATTATTTGCAGCATTTGTTTCTGTTATACTTTTACAAGATGTAATATAGCAATTATTTTTTGTACATATTTTATTGTATTTTCATTAATTTCAGAATAAACAAGAGCTGTCGTCTGACAGCATAGCTCGCATGAATAGGTGCCTGCCCATTACACAGTCCCTATGGTGGTGTGGACTACTATGCATAAAACTTCAGGCAAGCATGTCCAATATGACAACACATTTATAAACAAAAGCTATCTCAGATATAAGTCTTAAAATAAAATTAAAATAAAAAAAAATCCATATGAAATTTCAAAGTCCATGAGCTTCAGGTCAAAGAACTAAGCAGATAGGGGTGGGAGTGGGAGTGGGGGTAGGGGTGGGGGGTTAGGATATATCAAACCTTGAACCATTATCTAACATCAGTCCAAATATAAGTATCAACTGAGTCCATCATGGCACTGTGAAATTAAGTTTTCATAAATATAAAACTTTAACCAAAATTCAAAGTCAATGACCTTAACTTCAAGGCCATCCAGTGGGGTAGAGGGGTAAGTGTTTTGTAAAATCTCCAAAAAAGTGTCTAACATCAGTTCAAGTGTAAACTAAATCTCTGCCAAGCATTATGAATCAGTGTGCAATTAGAAAACTTTAATAAAGACCAAATTTCCTAAGTCCCTGACCTTGACATCAAGGTCACTGAGCGGGGTTGGGGTAGCATGCTGTAAAACTTTGGACTAATATCTAACTACACTGCAAATATAAAAAGAATTCATCTATGGGTTCAGGAGATATATGTCTTTAAAAAACTTTAACCAAAACATCCTATCAATAAAAAGACAATTTTCTAAGTCCATGACCTTGACATCAAAGTCACTGAGGGGGGTGGGGGTAGTACCATTGAAAACTTTAGACCAATATCTAACTTCAGTACAAGTATCAAAGGAATCCATCCATGGGTTAAGGAGATATAAAACTTTAACCAAAACATCCAGTTCAAAAAGATTCGCAATTTTCTAAGTCCATGACCTTGACATCAAGGTCACTGAGTGGGGTAGGGGTGGTGCCTTGTTAAACTTTAGACCAATATCTAACTACAGTGCAAGTATCAAAAGAATCCATCCATGGGTTAAGGAGATATAGGTCTTTAAAAAAACTTTAACCAAAACATCCAATCCGAACGCCGACGTGGACGCTGACGCGGGCGCGGACGTGGACGCGGACGCCGACGCCGTGGTGACAACAATAGCTAAAAATAAGCACCAAAATGTCATTTATTCGTTTGCCAGGGGAAGAAGAAAATGGAAGAAGGCATTGTATTGTAGTTGAAAAAATATTTATTATTAGTAATTATAGTAGTTATAGAATATATTATAGAACTATTTGGTGGAATGCAATGATTGTAACGTACGTGGCCCTAAGGTCGTCACATAAGTGCATTTAAACGAATACCTCATGCATATGGTGACAGCTATTTATAGTTGCGTTATGGTTCTGGCAAGACAAGCCATTCTGAAGGGATGTTCAATAAAGAAACTGGTCAATTTAATGCAGAAAACATAAAAAAACAGCATGTTTACAGAGGAAGGGTCGGCCTGACGACCTTAGGACCTATGGGACCTTGAGTCGTCGTCAGTGCGGCCCTAGTGTCGTCATGGGATCGTATTGTCTTTTTTTCATGTTTTTAAAGAAAAAGTTCATGTCAAGAAACATATTAACAAATATCTATTAATTTTTCCGTTAAATGATCTTCAAACAGAAATAATTTTATAATAATGTTGATTTAAAAACCAGATTGGCCTATGCAAACACAGAGTCTGGTCCGGGTTCTGGTCAGATTGTTTTCCTGTAGCAATGATAGTATTAGGTATATGTTTTAAGATGTCAAAAATATGATCATTGAAGATCCCGATAAGACTGCACACGGATTCTTTTGTTTTGGGTTACCTTCTTGTCAAAAGTTCTTAATCATTTGACAGATAACATTGTTGTTGGAGAAAATGATATATAAAAATATTGGGATGTGGCTGACCAACTGAATTATTTGAGGTTTCATGGCATAAAAGATTCTTTATTTTATTCTACTTTTCTATTTTCAGTAACAAAATACTTGACTTGCACAAAGAGAAAATGTGTTTTTGTATTTCTATAAGAGGTTAAAAAGTGACATTAACGGGAAATGCTGTATTTCTGGAGCATTTACTAATGGGTGATTTCCTTTTTTCACACCAAATCCGGCACAACTGAAACTGTGCCTGTTTTTATAGACAACTTTTCTACATTCTCTGCTTTTGAATTTAAATCAGTTTTGTTTCATTTGCTTATATGAAGGCAAACCAACATAAAATTGTTAATTTATACTGAAATAATCACAATATATGCTTGTCAAACTGGAGAGAAAGACGATCATATAAGAAGTGGAGAAATGAATTTTTGTTGCCTAGTAGTATGTGCCCTAGAGTCGTCAGGTATGACCTAAAGTCGTCATCACTGATCTTTGATGTCTGTTTCGTTTAATTTCCTCTCTGTTCGCCAAAGGTAAGAAAATCTTGATCGCTGAATGTATAATGCGTTTGGGCGAATGCTAAAATACATCGGAAACTTGAATCTAGCGTGACAATCTTCGTTCGCCAGACCGATACCAAAACCAGCTTGCTCCGTCGACAGACTTTGAGTTTTACGTAAAAATGGGCTACCTTGTTTCCTCTTCGAAAGTTAGAAGAGCATTTAAAACCAGCTTTAAATGTAAGTTGCATATCAAAATTAAGATATTTATCTTCTGAATTTCGGCCACTTCTAGACATTTCTGTGACACAGATGGAAAAGAATGAAGCAAAAAGACTGATGACGACCTTAGGACCCTGACGACTTTAGGGCCACGTACGTTACAATAAGATTAATTAAAAAAATATAACCGTGTTTGTTTCACTTTTTGTTTCATTTTTATTTATTTATTTTTTTTTTGTTTCAAAATAATTGTGTTTCGCTACAACATTAAAATTATTTCAATATTTGTATATATTTTCTATTATTATTATTATTATTATTATTATTATAATACAGTGTGACTATAGAAGCAATGGAAAGTTCCGTGCTTATTTTTCTGCAACAATTTACGGTTTCGGAGCGCGATTCTAACAGCTGACGTAATATGGAATTAACTGACGTATTTTATGACGTTCATAGACATTAAACGGTGTAACGTCTCTCTTTCTTTCTAAAATCACCATAAAACATATATTTATTTTTGATACAAGTTAAGAATGTTGGCGGGAGCATGAACGTGCTGGCAGGAAGGTTAGGAGAATTTGAATGAAAAGAATACTTTTTCGGCGTTATTGAGTATTAGAATCACAGTGGTTGTTGACCTTCAATCTCGTAATATATCCACTTCACGCCTGATCTTCAACCAGTGATATATTGGACAACAAATCACTTTGAGCAAGAATCTATTTCTGATTTAGCTGGTGAATTAAGTACTTGTATAATGGCGTCCAATAAAAATGCACCCATGTACCTTTACAATTAAAGAAATGCATATATAGGTAAGACTCGCGTAGTATACATTTTTTAAATTCCGTACATGCCTCAAAAGACGACACGTTAAGGACTTTAAAGCAGGAAATTGGAGCTTGGCCAGGAAAAAAATAGTTCATTTTTGGCCTGGTTACATGTTTAGGGACAGCCCGTGTTTGCCTTTGATAAGTTCAACAATATCTGCATAGAGTTGTTATTTGTCAGGTACTCGCTAACAGCCTTGGTGAATGATTTGATTTGCATGCTCATGTACAGTTTTGCTCTCAATTACTGACTGCCATTCTGATACCATTTTAGAGCTTAGGGTCAAGTCAGGTAAATTCGAACAGCAGGTAAATTCGAACATACCATTCCAAACAGTGAAAATTTATATGAGACGTCTCATAATAAGCCGTCTCATCAGGATTTTCATCGTCCAGTTATTTTCGTTTTAATTCCAAACTGACATATTGACATATAAAGGAAACAATGTCACTGTCCGAATTTACCTGCTGTCCGAATTTAGCTGACTTGACCCTATTTGGTAGCAAAGAACAATTCATTAGTGTTCTTAGGTTTGCGCGCTGAAAACGTGTATGCGTCAGCGAACGAATGTTTTCAAAGGCAAGCTTGAGATCAATTGCCAACTGTTTTTCTGTTTCCAACAAAACTTTTCTTCAGTCGGGTCTTTTCATTCAAAAAGCAGATGGGACACTTTAGCCATTTACTGTATGCGACTTTCGCACGAATATTTACGCAGAACTATTTTCCAACAGATGAATGGTGGAATGCATAGGTTTTAGCTATAAATGGCAGCCATACTACGCCTTGCTGACATTACGTTATAAAAAAACCAACATGAATTACACAGGTTTCCTTGATAACGGAGATATGACGCCATCCATACTAGTGCGAGAGTAGGCCATGGGCCATGGGCCGATTTTGGCCGATTTGTACCACCTGAAGAGAGAGTAATTCAAACAACAGTTTGATTAGTTTAACATCTGAAGATAACGTTGAATTATGATAACCCTCTCAAATCAGAGTATTATGTTCTTAAAAAGTATCTTCCACAGAATAACTAGGTTGATCTTTACAATAGACGAATAGTTAAAATAAACATGGCAGAGGTGCATATTAGTGTTCATTTAGAAAAATCGAATACATAAAAGAATTAGAACAGTCTAATGACACTTTTATGCTATCTAGACGAGCGTGAGCTCTTGAGGTTCGGGGATATATGTTACCTTTATAAAGTCCCTGAATTGTATCTTTTGGCGAAAGGTTCTTTTTTATGTTTTCATTCTCATTTTAAGCTTTTGAGAACTAAACATCTGTGAATACACATCTTTTCCTTTTTTGTTTTCTTTAAGTAGAGCCAAACATTTTAATGACATGCGTGAATCAATAGTGAACTGATTGGCATGCCAGTCATTTTCGTATTCTAATCTATAGAAAACAATAAAGATAAGAAGTTTCAGAGAGATATGTTATAGTTTCATGGTTTTATTTACTTTTATATTTACCGCAAACGACCACATTTAGGTAGATGTGAAGACTTTCAAGAGTGAGAGTTCTTATCAAGAAGACATTGGGTGCAAAACATGACAGCAAAAAGGATATCAAAAAAGTTGCTTTCGTTTACTAAATGGCGGAAAACATGAAGTTGTCTACATTTCCCTTAATCATAAGTATACCCGTAGTCAGGTGTTTACATTGTCAAACTGTTCTAAGCAAGCAATATTGAGAAGGATCAAAACTGCTTGCTAAAGCAGTTGCTAGCTTAATACAGGTCAGTCAACCTCGCAATGCCATTTAGGTCTAAGAAAGTTTGGCTTTGTAAGACAAGATTTTGCTAAAAATAAGGTGACCTTTAAGACAGGTTTGACTGTATTGTGTTCCTGTTTTTTTTTCTGTGCTAATTTTATAGCTTGTGTAATTGTGTAGTTTTAAGGTCGTCTAGTTTTCCATTCAAAGGCTTAGGAGTTATCAATGTCAAATATATGTAAACGAAAAATACGCAAACCTTGGTATACTAAATACTTACTTGTACCTGTACCTGTACGATGTTTAGTAACATAAGTGGGGTTTTTGCTTCTGGGACAGAATTTAAATGTCAGGGACAAGACACTGTAAAAACAGTTAAGAGTTAAAGACTTTTCTTCCTTTTCTTTATCTATTTCATTCATCTGACTATTTCAGATCATTTAGGTGCAAGGTAATATTTTGTCTATGCTATGATGTGGCTCATTGAAATTAAAGTTGGCTATACCTCGCCACTCGCTTCACTTTTTGTCTTTTTCAAATATATCCTTACATGTACAATGAGAACAAATAATACTTTTATTTCTTTCAGGGATCATTGAGAACTTTACGTGAATTTAGAAAATTGATTACCCCAAAAGGGCAATAGCAAAGACATTGTACGAGGGGATTTCAGAAATAAAGTAAATTATCTCTAGGTACCCTATTGGGTCGTGTTTTAAGGCCCCATTTGCTCTATCAGTATGAAATATTTCATCGTGAGGTATCGCTGCAAAACTTATCACTACAGTTTCGCCATTGATTATTATCGTGATCGACCGGCTTTGAAAAATCTAACCGTCCTTGAGGTTACCATAAAATAAATTGAAAAAATAACTAGGTCATTTTAGCTGCCAACGTTAATGTGAAGTTATATCAAATTTGGTCCATAAATAAAAGCACCAGAGCGATGACAAAGTTTTTCTAAAAATAGTCCCCGTGACCTTGACTTTGACCCTAGAACGCTGAAACGCAAATTTGTCAAAGTTATTGTCATACTTAACAGTTGTATTAAGTTATATCAAAATCGATCCATAGAGTAAGAGCACTTAGAACATTTTTCTAAAATAGCCATTATGACATTGGCCTTACTTCTAGAACGCTGAAACGCGATCTTGTCTGAGATATGTCTTAGGAATTTAACATTTATATGAAGTTAAATAAACACCAGTTCATAAATGAAGCCGCAAGAGCGATGATAATGTTTATTTTTTTTCTAAAAAAGCCACTACGACCTTGACAGTGGCCCTTGAATGTTGAAACGCAAACTTATCTAAGATCTTGTCACACTGAACATTTATGTGAGGTAAAGTCAAAATCGGTTTATAAATGAAGGCGCAGGAGCGATGACAATGTTTTCCTAAAAAAGCCACTGTTACCTTGAACTTTACCCTATCATCCTGAAACACCAATTATTTGAAGTAATGTCATGCCCAATACTTGTTTGAAGTTATATTAAAATCGGTCAATAAATGGCGTCGCTAGAGCGATGACAATAGATGTACATACATACATACATACATATATACATACATATGTATGTACGTACGGGACAGTCCCTGTGCGAGGGGATAATACACGTCAACTAGCATCTCCATCTGCTGTGTTGTAATATGCAAAGTTATAGTAAAAATAATAGATGCATTGTATCAATAATTTGTTATCATTTACTTCTATACATCCATTCTGAACATATGACAGAATGATTCGTCGACCGTATTTTGTTACGATTGGTAACATATATGACTGTTAACTTTAGATGAGACATGGGAAAACTCTATTATAAAACTGCATGGTAGCGGCTATTAATATCATTCATGAAGTTACAAAATGAAATTACCATTAAAACCAATTGCTAAATACATGACTGCATATTGAACTTTTCTTTCCGCTGTCATAGGTTAGACGGACGCACTAAATGTTGAAAGTCATATTCATACGTGATAAACACTGGAAGGACGTATTATTTTGTGATACATTGACATTAAAATACAAACGTATGTAGTGGGTGGGGAAAATTCTTGTAAAAAAAGCAGATAAGTCACTGAAAAAAGAACATAAGATGTCTATTTGACCGTCCCGACATGACCATAGTTGTTTACCGTGGACGTTAAGCATCAAATCCAAATCCAAATCCAAAATGTCTATTAAGATTATCTATCAAAGAAAAAAGGCACAACGAATTAAATTTGAATAACTTTTTTGTTTCATATTCGTGAACAAATATGACAGTCTTTTTTGAAAAATAAATCTGATAATTTAGCAAAGCTGATACAATGACTACCAGACTGGCACATTTTCAGTGGAACAGATAGGATAATTTGCAATCTACAACTTTTTTTGTATTTGGAGTTAAGAGAGTAAAAAAATGTCTTCACATAAATGTATTGTCTATTTCTACTATGTGTATAGACACTAAAAGCACTTGTCAAGGTTTATTTGCAAGAAAATGCTGTGTCTCAAAAATGTCCGAATGAAAGTTTCTTAGTGATATATGCACCTAAAATGCTGACACAAATTTTAAAAAATCAATTCGGCAAATATTCCAAGGAATGGCAGGCTCATTTACAATATTTCTGAAATGCCCTCTAACAAATACATAACTTTGCAGCCATTATATTGGGCAGAGAGAGGATCATAGTGCTGCAGAGAGCATAAAAAGTTCCTTGCCATTTAAAAATTATGCCAAGTAAACGATTTAAAGAAAACAAATTTAAGACGATTTTTCCTACATGAGTTTTCTTCTTATCTTTTTACTGTTTTTATTTTAACCAAAAAGCGCTATTCTGTGATGTCATAGATGATATGTTTCGAACAAAGTGATAAACTTTGTGATAAACTTTTTGAAAGAGCAACCAATTATTACTGAATTTTTATCCATAACTTTAAATTTGATTTAAAATTTGAATTAAATTTAAACAAGTTTTAGAATGCTGTTGTTGTTTTTATTGTCGTACCGGTTTAGAACAGCTATATTCATTTAATCAGATATACTGTTAAGTATATCTATATTTCTATTTTATCCCATAACCTTACTAGATTGTTGGGGCACCACAGATGACATCGAAACAACCCCCTTCCACCTTGTCCTGTTTTCAGCTGCCCTATCTGAGCTGGCAAAATCCATCCCTGTCCAATCTTTAATATTGTCATCCACCTCTTCTTCTGTCTACCTCTTCTTCTTTTTCATTTTACTGTGCCCTGTAGAATATTCTTTGCTAAGCCAGTAGACCGTGAGACGTGGCCAAACCACCTTAATGTCCGTTTCATGACCGGCGCCAGGAGTTCATCATAGTCCCCAGTGGCTGCTTGTATCTTTCTGCGAACCTCTTCACTGCTTATATGGCCCTTGTACGAAATGCTCAGTAACCTTCGGTAGCATCTCGTCTCAAAGGCCAGCGTTCTTTTCTCTAGCTCTGTTGTCAAGGGCCACGATTCACAGACATACAGAAATATGGAAATGGCGAGGGAGCGCATAAGTTTCATCTTTGATCCAAGAGATATGCTGTTGTCTCTCCAAATTAGTTTCAGCTTGTCGGGGGCTGAAGTGGCTTGTACAATCCTTAAGAGAAACTCATGTTTTGAGCCATCGTCTGAGACAACTGCTCCAAGGTATTTGAAGCTTGTTACAGTTCCTAGCTTTTGCCCTTTGCCTTGATCTCCGTCTAGTGCCAACTGCACCGTTTGTCAGCAGTTTGGTCTTCGCAGCACTGATCTCCATTTAATACCTTGTGCATGTTTGGTCGAGACTTTCAACTAGGGCTTCTAGTTCCTACTCTTCTTCTGCTAGAGCATCTATGTCATCGGCAAACGGCAGATTGGTAATATTTCTTCCGCCTATGCTAACCTTTCCGTCATGTGCTTCCAGAGCAACAGACATGATCTGTTCGAGAAAAATGTTGAAGAGGGTAGGTGACAGACATCCTTGTCTTACTACAGCTGTTGTTCTGAACCACTCTCCCTTTCTCCTCTGCTGCCATCAGGACTACACTTATAGCCTTGTCGTATGGCTGCTCAATGGTGCGAACAAGATTTGCACTGATATTGTACTTCTGCATTGTGGCCCATAAGGCTGCATGCCATAACCTGTCAAAGGCTTTTTTGAAATCGATGAAGACATGTTACAGGTGCTGCTGATGTTGGAGATACTTTTCACACAGGCTTCTAAGGTTACAGATCTGTTCTGTGGTGTTCATTCCGGCTCAGAACCAGCCAGGTCTTCAGCGACTATCTCTTCAGCTTATGGTCCAAGCCTGTTCAGGATGACTTTCAGCATGACTTTGCTTGAATGACTGATGAGGCTGATGTTTCTGCAGTTCTGGCAGAGCTGTAGGTTGCCCTTTTTAAGGAATGTGATAATCAGCGACTGATCCATGGTGTAGACTATTCTCCAGATCCTATTTCAGATATCTGTTAAAACATCAATCATGGTTTTCCCGCCAACTTGAAAAGTTCTGCTGGTAAATAATCAGCTCCCGCAGACTTCCCCTTCTTTAGTGCTGCTACTGCAATCTCAACTTCCTCACGAAGGATCGGTTGTTGATCTTCCTCTGGGGGCTGATTGCAATACAGATCCGCATTGTCACCGTAAGTCTCACGGTTGTATAATTCTGAGCAATATTCTGTCCATCTGCTGAGAATTTCCTATTCCTCTGTAAGGCATTTGCCAGACCTGTCTTGGATAGTTGTAGATCTACTCTGTTTCTCTAAAGTTAGATCCTTCGCCAGCTGGTATGCTTTCTTGCTGTTGTTCTTGTTCAGGCAAGTTTCGATCTCCTCCTAAGCATGCAAACTGAAATAAATAAATAAATGAATAAATAAATAAATAAATAAATAAAATATACTGAATAGTTAAATTCGAAGATGTAACTGCTTAAATAACAAATATGAAAAATACTTTGATAATATCCAATCTGCTGTAAGCAGACATAAAGTCACCCAAGGTTTAAAATTGTAATCTGTTGGTTCGTCATGTGTCACCTGTTTCTATCTATTGTGCTGATTTAGCCAGAAGTTATGTACCTGGATGATTCAGTGTCAAAATATTTCACGTTTTAAAGTTGGAAACAATTCAGAGAGATGTATATGACTATTGTGCCGTAATGTGTATCCTACTATTCTTCGATGCCTACAAAGACAGGGCAGGTGGTGCTTTTGCACTCTAATTATTTGTTCCAATATGCTTTATGCTTTATGCCACTGAAATGTTTTGATGCTTGAACCTGTTTGCCCTGAATTGTTTGGCAATTACATGTAAGTACTTAGTTTTAACAACAAAAATACGTGACCAAGGTTAAGTGTTTTTACAAATGAAGTTGCGTCTGCGATAGTGCACGCGTCACGCGGCGCGCATGCTTTCATATGTGTCTGATCAATATCACTTTTGTTCTTAATTGACTTAATTTCTACATTTCTTCTGAGATCTTGCTGCCTTCGTCCAAGTCTGATCCGTCAGCTTTTATCGTCCCACTCATGTATATAGGGGGGGGGGGGGGGGGCTTACAATTTTCAGGGAACAGTTTGATGATCATCATCCATGTTCATATCTAGAACACTGATTTCAGCCTGTTGTCCTATTATCTGATGGGCGCGAATGTTTTCATATTTAGGGGTTTTTAGCAATGTTATTCTAAAGAGAAGGTCAATTCCATTAACATCAGCATGGCACAAAGTAGGAAAAACCCGAGAATGAGAGGCTAAAGTGCAGAACAGTTTGCCAGCAATACCACCTTCATGTTTTTATACTGAACGTTAAACAAGTAATAATTCATTCCAATCATAAGGGCGACGAAACTGCACACACCAAATCGTAACTGCTTTCCCAACAAACCTTTGATTCGTCTAAAAATTATAAGACAGACCCTGATTAAACTTTTTAAGCGTGATGTACCACATGTGTACGAAGAACACGAAGTCGTTCCTCCTATAATGAGTGCAAGTTTTTCGAGTACATGTACGCCAACAGACATGGCGGAAGAATCGGCTGCATTGTTATACATCACCATAGTCTGTGGATAGTAGTAGTTGGGTCAAAACCAAATGTTTTAGCGACATCATTAGTTCTTTGCAGCCTAAGCTTCTAAGTTCTGGTTTCATTTAGGCATGTTGTGTAAAGGCAAGTGAAATAGCAGAACATACGAATTTCAGACTTTGAACTCATGTAACGTCAACAACGTCTCGATTTAATTCGAGTTCAGAGCTGATAAGGTCAGTCATTATGAACTATATTTCTACCGCAAATTATGGGCTTGCTCAAGTATTTTTAGCAGTAATACACCTTTTCATGTGCCGCGGTTCTTCGTTGTTATAGTTCTTTAACAATTTTAAAGTTAACCGTGTGCTAAATCTGTTGTATACGTCATCAAAATGATCAGTGTCATGCGGTTTGGCTCGTAAAGAGGGTATATCCTTACCCATATTCGTATGAAATATGCATTGATTTGGAATATAAACTAAGTGCGAAACTGTGGCTAGTGGACATTTTTGCATTTAGTCTTAGTACCTTGGTACGTTAGAAAAAACTAATAGGACTATTTATGAGATATTCAATATTCAGTGTAGATACAAGAGCTAATTATTTGAATGCTATCATATTAGACTATACAGACTAAGGAGATTTCAAAGACTGTTTAATGTAAGAATGCCTTAAAATTTAGTAATCTTATTCTATATCATTGTTTGTAAAATCATTTGGATCCTTTTCGATACTAATCAGTCTATGAATCGATTGTGTCATTAAAAGTAAGAAACCATTGTATACTTTACGCTGCTGGCTTTTGTTGACAGATATTGTCAGAATCACTGATGAGGCTTTAGAAGCGAAACGTTGACGTATGACCGTTTAACTACTTTTAAATGTGTCCTCTGCAATTGAAAGTACTCTTTAAAATTTCAGTTTTACCTCACTGCAGCTGGTGCTGTGCTGTGGGGATGCCGTAAAACGTCTCCACTTACTTCATTCACAGTGCATATTATATATTATTTTTGTGAATCTATTTCTATACCCACAAAAGTCAATGTAGTTGTGGGCAGAACATCGTAAGCTCGATCCTTCTCGGATCAACATGTACATTCCCATTGTTGATGCAGACAGAGAATACGCTAATCAGACGGCGCAGGTGTGTAAGCTGATCCGAGTCCGCTGTTCGAACTCGCACACATCATAACACTTTAGCCAACTCCGTAGATATCGGCGAGGCTGCCCGAATGACATTTAGACCGATAGAGTTGCTCTTTTCGCACATTGCGTTGGGAAAACAAACTGAAAACACTGTCGCTGTTGAAACAGTAATGGTAAGTTGAACTTGATTCGTTTTGTGAGTTTCAAAAGGAAAAAGCAGTGTGCGCTTGTGCAGTTTTTCCGGAAATGGCCTTTGTGTGCAGTTATAGGGGCATGTGCGGTAAATGGGGCGATTACGGTATGTCTCTGCACACTAATTTTTCAATTATTCAAGTCTACCCATGTGAACCTAGTTATCCTACAAGGTGCCATCTTACTCAAGGCACTAGGCAGGGGCATCCGTGTTCTATGGACACATTTTGTAGTTTTAGAAGGGAAAACCCCATCATATAGCTCAGTAGGGGCCAACTCTTAAATGAAAGAATTAAACAAGTAGACCCCATTTCAAAGAGCTACCTTATCCAGAGAACCAAAAGGCTCAATGCAAGTTGATATAAGGTTATTTTCAGCAAAGAAGCAGGGGCTTTTATTAGAGCAGGGGCTTTTATTAGGATTAATACGGTAATGAGCTCTTGCATGGGAAAAGTAGGAACTGCATATTATGTAACAGAGCTCTTGATGTGGAAAACTGGAATACAAACATGACAGATATCAAATTAATCCTAATAAATGCCCCTGCTCTAATAAACGCCCTGCTCTAATAAACTCCCCCTGCTCTAATAAACTCCCCATGCCATTTTCCGAAAATAATGTTATATTGACTTGCATGAGTTCCTGTTTGCATCTCTGGGTGAGGTAACTCTTTGACATGGGGTCTACTCTTGAAGGAAAGAATTTGCTCCTATATGAGCAAATTTTTTCCTTTAAGAGTTGACCCCCACTGGAAAGGGAGGCAAAATAGTAGATTTTTCAAAGAAATGTAAGGCGAATAGATTTTTAACTGTTACTTTAAAAGTGTGCCACCCCTCTTGTGTTTAAGGGGCTTTATAAAAGAATCCTTTTGCCAATTATTCTGAAACTTCTCCCTAAAGCTTATGAATAACAACTTATTTCATTCATGTCAAGCACGCATGTGCGGATTTGCTCGAAGGATCTTAGGCTCAGAACTTATCAATCGTTTCCTATATGAGCCCGGTCTCCAGCACATTTTATATTTTGTATACAGACAAAGTTTTGATATACTAAGATCCCATGAAAATATTAAATGTGCTGGAGATCGGGATCTATGTTAATACTTAACTTTTCGTTACAAAACTAGCAGCGTGTTCTCAACATAAAAACGCCCATATCTCGGTTCATAGACAAAATAAACATATGTTGTGTGTATTCATTTTCTTAATTAGAACACATGAATCATTTGGTATACATTTTATTTTGATTTGTTGGAATTTTGTGATTAGCGTCTCTGGACTTACAAACTTGAGTGGGTGGGGTACCCAGACAGGCCTTGTGAAGTGTACAGGTGCTCAGCAGTTTTACCTATAACGTATGAGCATTTCATCAAAATCCTATCAATAAGAGCTTTTAAAAGCAATTGTAACTGTCATATTTGTTTAAAGGAAAAGCTATTAATCTCATTTTTTCTTGCAATTGTCCTTTATATTATTGAAACAACAAAGGCATGTCGGAAATCAAGTTATTCTAGGAATTCAAAAAAGGCGAAACATATTATTTCTGTTTGTTCCCATACACACAAATGATAAGCACGCAGTTTTAAGAGATTTTGAATGGGGGCCGAAAACGGCCCTAATCATACCAAGTCCTTTGATACTTTCTAAGAACGTATCAAAAAGCATTGCCTTCATATATGGCTTAAAGTGCCTGACTTGGTTCCAAATAGAGAAAATCGTTAAAATTTAACTTTTTGTTACACCTTTTATCGGCTTTAGCCGTATAACCTTACTATTGACCTACATTTTCAATATTTCATTGACCAGTATAAATACACCCGGGATTTTGATGTAAGTAGCTTACTTTCGCTTTCTCTTTCTACTTTCATTTTCATTTGACTATTGGCCTATAAACCGTTTCCTGATGAATAGATATTTCGGTCCAAATCGCGTTTTGCCAAAGAAAAAATTACGCCTGTTATGTCGCTCATGTAAAATATTAAACCAGCAAGATAACTTGACACAGAAAGCGAAGATGAAATTAAGTAATTGTTGCTGGCTTAATTGTTGATTTGTCAGATCCCAATCAAAATTCAACAGCATTTCCAAAAAATCGAGACCCAAACACCAACAACAACAAGTTGAAAAAGTAAGGAAGAAATTCTCAGGAACTGACACAATGCAATCCTAGATCCAACCCAAGACACCATGTGGGAAAGAGACAACACAAAAGAAACTTAGTCCGATTTTCGTTTTTATTGTGCGTGTGTGTTGTGGGTGTGCGTACGTGCATGCTTGTATATTCGTTTTCAAAGACAACATTTACTGATTTGACTTTACTACAGTTGGTGTTAAGTACCATCTGGCGCCTGTTATAAGTCTCTCCTAATTTCTTTACAGTGCAGTAGAATCGTTGATCCTTTTGTGTATTAGCTGAAGCAAGCGCTACTAGGCGAACATAATAATACAAACGCCATAGCCATGATAGCATGAGCTGTCGAACAAATTATCTCAATAAACCGGGAACCCGAATTTTGTTCATGTGTTTTCAAAGGCAAAGTTATTATCAAATCACTGCTAAAGAACATTGAATGGCGGTGTTTTATTTATGTTAACATTCTACATGTATACAAAGATAACCGTATTCTGATATCATTCGAATGCGATAATAAGTTTTTTTACTAAGGTCCTGGAAAAAGTTTGCAGGATACAGGAATATAACAGGCAATATTTAATGAAGTATGAAACACACTTGTAGAAAAATGAATTGATTTTAGGTATATCAGGATGCAAGAGATCCCAGTTTAAAGGGATATATTCTTAAAGGAAACAATATGATACATTTAAAGTTTTTTTGTAATGAATGCTTCATTCCTTAAGGTCTATAGATAATGCGCTTCCATCTTTTTCTGCCACTTTTACAACCGATTTGTCGGCTTGGTACGATTGAAATATTGTTAAAATAGGGCGGTCAACCCGCAATTCATCCATTCATCCTTCTCCATCCGCAATATGTTCCACTTTTCCATGGAATGAAGTCAATAATTACACTAAATTACTTTGTGCTTTTTTATTATAAAACATAACATGAAGTTGTGTTTAAAAGAAATAGTTAGGGACCTATTTAATCAACCAAAGATACCATATGCGAAATGGTGACAGACAAGATTTATCCTACCAGAGATTTCTGTGCATGAGCCGCGACACGAAAAAAACAAAAACGTTGCATGTGCGCCCAGCGAAGACTCAGATCAGCCTGGGCATCCGTCCAGTCTGATCATTCTTTGCTGTTCCATGGAGATAGCCTAGACCCTTTAATAATAATAATAATAATAATAATAATAAAACAAAAATTATGATAGTGCGAATCAAATGCCCCTGAAGGCCCCTTAAAATGGATCCCGATTGTCCCGATTGTGACATTGCCTCTAGAAATTGGAGAATATGTTGGTTTTAAAATTGCTTGTATAGTTCTTGAATCACCAAGACACAATTTCACATTTGATCCCTACTTCAGTGTGTGTACTTAAATTCTTTACAGCCTAAAGGATATATAATTTCAACGTGCATTAGCTTTCTGTGAAGTTTCATCAAATTCTTCATAATAATGGTTCGTGCACCGTCATTGTGACTGATGGAACCGGAAGGTTTACACGCATTACACACTATCTCATTATTATGGTGGCATAGGAGTGCCACCCAGATAATGAGATAATAACACGTCAATTTAAACTTTTTAAGTCGACTTATTATGGTTGACTTTATACTATATCGACTTCCGGTAAATTAAGTTATCTAGTCAAATTACATGATAATGCGCTGAGGTGCCATCGTGATATCAACTTAATAACATGACGTTTCATGACTCAAAACTCAACTTCAAAGCACCACGAGTCGCGATGAGTTAGACAAACCCACTAGTGATTTTATAAATAAGTATCAGTCTGGAAACTTATCTCGACTTTACTTTGCTCAATAGTCGCGATAGTTTATTTTTAGAAACATTACTGCAGTAATGTCATTCAAGCTGAAACGGCGCTTGCCGCCCAAACCCAAGGTCGCTCCTATGTGCCTGATTAAACAGAAAGTAATTAAGCATGTATACGTGTGAGTGCATGCTTGTGTTTAAATCCCTGGAAGGGTACTCCATGTATAAGCTTGGTACGATGTCCGGACAGTCGGGTTATGCTCATCAGAATCCATCTGAAAAGGGGTATGGGTTTCAGAGGAAGGGAGGGGGTGTCTTGAAACGGGTATTTTTTCTGTTGGGACTTTGTATAGAACGTAGATAGATGTGTAATGTGTATCTGGAAAGGGGTATGCCATTTCATGCTTTATTTTGTCTGCCTCCTTCTGTCATCTTCTCCCATCGCGCCTTTGTCTCCCCTGCCCCAACCCCTTTATCAACCCGTCCGGAAAAGCACTGACTAGGCGGCTACCGATAAAAACCACAGTATTGTGTTGACACTATACATTTCTAAAAATAGACTATCGCAACAACTTGAATGGCATTTCTGAGCAAACGAGTTCATATATCTCGCTGGCACTTTAAAGCAATAGCAAGACACGGCGCGATAACTTTAATAAGATTCGAAATCGAGATAATAATAAATGTAAGTCGGTTTAAGGTGTTAAAATCATGTTATTGAGTTGATATCACGATGGCACTTCAGCGCATTATCATGGAAGTTGACTAGATAACTTACTTTAGCGGAAGTCGAGATAGTATTAAGTCGACTTAAAAGTTTTAAATTGACGTGTTATTATCTCATTATCTGAGTGGCACTCCTATGCCACCATACATTATTTGAAATTCAAGGATGTTTTATGTGTTTAAAGTTGGCTGATCTCGGCAATTTACGATAACGAAACTGTACTGAGAAGCTTCATAAAGTTTTATCACAGCAGAGCGATAGGGTCTTTATTTACAATAACCATACTACATGTACACTGTAAATGGACTCAAAAATCAATACCGTAGATAAACTAGAGTGCAGAGTGGAAGCACCGTTTTGAATGATCGGTAATAAATTACTGGTGGGGCTTTTCGCGGGATAGAAAAGTGTTGAGGGGAGGGACTTTAACCAGTTTTCCCGCAAAAATTTAGTTGGTGCGGGTGAAGGCCTTCTAGTTCATCTAAACTTGCTGTTTGCTCTTGCGAATGTGTTTAGAACATACTAATTCAGTATTTCACAGTATAATGAGTTTTCTGTCATGAAAAATTGCGATAGTTTCGAAAAGGTGATCTGTGTTATTATTGCATTTCTTTTAGAATCGTTTATACTTCTTTAAATTTATTATTTTTGAAGAATTTGAACTACAGTAGCAAAAGCATTCACTACAGCGCGACATGATGTGCAGTCTCCTTGGAACGTTAATACATTCCTAATCTGTACTTCCCAACAGACATATATAAGAGCTAAAATTGTTTGTTCTCTTTTCAGATTCGAAGGAATGGATGAAAATGAAAGCGATTATCTACAGTTTGAAAACCTGCAAAGGCTTCCAGCGGAGAAAGTTGAAAAATCAAGTGATGAAATTATTCCAGTAATAAAGGACCTCACAAGAAGACTTGAAGTATTAGAAAAAGAGTTGACTAGTCATAAAATTGCAAGCACTCCTAAGGAATTAAAAGACGGAAGAAACGAAATTGGGTTTAGAGATAAAGTTAGAAAGAAACCGACTAAATCAGCATCATTTAACGATCGATCGACTTCAAGAACACGCCATCATAGTCCTAAAAGACATACAGTCCCATCTGACAAAGGCATGTAGTGCACCATCTTTATAAGTATATAGTGCACCATCTTTATAAGTATTCAAAAATCGTTTTGAATCACCTTTTATTTCTTTCCTTTTTATATGGAGAATGCAAAATAGTCTTATTTCAGCTGTATAAAATTTAAAACATACACGTAAACAATGAAAGGAAAAAAATAGTTTACGAACTCATTGTCCTGTGTGTCGGTATGATAAAAAATACTGGTCAGGTGGTTGGGTATCGCAGTCCTTTGAGAAAGTGGCTGCCCACCCGCACTTCTAATAGATTTATGGCATCAGCTAACAGAAGATAGCTAGATTCTTTGGAAGAGCTGTCATCCATGGAAGCAAGCTAGTCACAAATTGTCCCCTTTTATAACAATGATGCACAAAAATAGGTATATATAGATACACGCTAAAGAAATTATTAGTTTTTTTTTTAATTTTTACAGAGGAAGCCTTGAGAAAAGAAGAGTTTAGAAACGACTGCTTGTCGAAAGCCATCAAGTTCAACACAGTTGACACCATAAACAGCTACTTAAAGAACCAAAATACTGTAACACTCAAACTTCCTCCGTGGTTGACTCCCAAAGAAAGAACACTAATTAACAAGAAGGATGACATCAGATATCAAGCCAGGGAGCTCCTATGTGTAGTGAGAGACAAAGACTTTCACACTCAGCGTAAATGGATCGAAGAGGAGAGCGGGCTGGACAGGGTAAATAAGGACCATATATGGAAAACGTTTGAAGAATTTAATGATGAACAACTCATCATGAAAAGTATGTGTGTGTTTTGTATGCTAAAGATGAAAGTTAATGTCGCTCATGTTATTGACCACTTTTACAGCATCGAAATGATAAGTGACAAACTCTATGCTGAAATCAATGCCTCAAGCAGGCCAGTTGGTTTTCAAGATGAATTGTGGGTCAAACTTGGAGCAAAGTGCTTACAGTTTCCCATTCCAAGCTACGTATATAAAGCTCTACGGCTTGCAATTGAAGACATTTTAAATACTGCAAAACCAGGTCACGAAAAACAGGTTCTCGAACAAATTCTAGAAGGAATAGAGCAATACCGCGAACACATATCAGACATGTTCGTATGTAAATGTAGAGATATTTGCTCAAAGGAACTTCAGCCGATGTCAGTCCTGAAAAATATGTCACTACTAAACGTTTATGCTTCACCACCTTCGAAACGTAAGGCGAACAAAACGGGTGAGCCAATACAGGAACTATATCAAAATTCGGACTTACTGTCATCAAACGATTCAGTTGAGAGTAATTTACAAATGAAACCTTTAATACCTACCGAAGAAGAAAGCTACTTTGACAAAGATAACAGCATAAATAACAATTTTTCTGATGACAGGTTTAGAAGTATAAAAACAGGGGAAATAGTACATTTAAGTAGAAGACATAAAAAATCTCATAGAAAGACCAACGATGCTGAACAAACATATCGTAAAACCGTGGACAAAACATGTTATGATGGCTGTGAAGATACTGAGCATGCAAGCCAAGAAAATGATGTTGACAGAACAAATTTAGAAGAATCAAATACAGAGAGTCTGACACGATTTTCTGCTTACGAATTTGGTCTAGATGCAGGTTTCATGTCATATGATAAAGAGTGTAGTTTTAGGACTGATAGTACGAATAGTTCTACTGATTTGCGCGCTAAAACACAAAAGCTATTTGGAACACAACAATGCATTAAAGAATCTGCAAAAGGTGATACCATTAACATTAAAGCAGGTCAAGTTTATATCCAAAGTACCCATGTTTTACAGAGTCGTTATACATCATCATCAACAGACAGTGCAAGTCCGTGAAGTTCACATACTGTTAGTGTTAAAAGTTTAAAGCATGTAACGAAACCATATGTGGTTTTTGTAAGGATCATGATTAAAGATTGAGAATAAAATACATAAGATAAATAATAATAATACTTGTAGAGTGAATAAACAATTATTTATGTAATTCAGTGCAAATGTTTCAATGAACATTATATAGGTGATACAAGTAATTTAAGAAAAATAATATACCCACACTTCAAATTCACCACATAAGACAGATATATCTTTGGTAACTGACAGTCAGGGATGTCATGTTTGACATTTTTTAAAACCTTAAATCAAGATGTAAGGGAATTAACTGACGTAACGTCATATTCTAATGTTTAAATTACATTTTCACGTCACTTCCCTAAGCCATATTGATTCGGCATGTGTTCGTTTAATGACTAAAAGGAATTCAGTTTTGGCAACAGCCTTGAAACAAAATACATTTTATCATGTTTATGGTTGTCCTTTCTTTTAATTTTCTGTTTTGATTTTGTATGGAAAAATAGAACACTTCGATTTCTAATCGGAGGAGTCAGTTATATTGGCCAATACAGAGAAACATTATTTTTTGCGCATCCTGTATGTATACCTGTGTGTAGTGTCTGCTTGAAATCAGAGTGATGTCATCAAACTCGTGTATACATGTGTGTAGTGTCTGCTTGAAATCAGAGTGATGTTATCAAAACTCGTGTAAACCTGTGTGTAGTGTCTGCTTGTAATCGGAGTGATGTTATCAAACCTCGTGTATACCTGTGTGTAGTGTTTGCTTGAAATCAGAGTGATGTTATCAAAACTCGTACACAATGAAATTGTCTGTCTTCATGGATTTTGTTTTGGATATCAAACACATGTTTAAATTGATGCAGTCACACATAAAAAATTTTGTTTGTGAAAAAGGTAACGTACGGCATGTGTGATCAGAACAGAATCAGATCGTCCTGCGCTTCCGCGCAGGATGATCTGAGTCTTCCCTTCTCGCATATACCTACTGTGAATCCTGGATAACCTAAGTCAATGAAGACTCTGGTGAGATTTTGAGGCTACACAGTCTCATCTGACTGTTTATTGTGGAGACATGACTTGAGATCCCTCTTCACGCGACACCACCATATTGACGACTCCAAATACGTAAAATCAGTAATAAGAGCCTTCTCAGGTTAGTTAGTCATGTTAGTTGTGTGATTTAATGAGTTAGCTCATATATTGTTTTTTGTTGTTTGAAATACTAGAGCTCTAGCAAGGACTGAATAAACTGATGTAATTTAGTTATGGTATGGGCTCTCACTGGGATCGGTTTGTTTTAGCGCCCCTAGTGGGACTCCATGGCATGCTTGTGAGGGATAATAACCGCATCAGATATTCCGCCTCTCTCGAGCCTAATTAGAATGTATTTTTACGAGTATATCAGCTCGTATACAGCTCGTACATGCTTTCAAACTTCTGTAGAATCAAGTGGGTGTATTTATTTATCGATCTATCAATTGTTAATCACACGCACCTGCTCAACCTAGTTATTGTGACTCTATTGCTCCCTCAGGCGGAATGCATGCTTTTTTGAACATAGTGAGTGAAGTGTAAAACGCAAATACGATTCTGGTTGGATAATTGTTTATTTACTTATTTATTTATTTATTTATTTATTATTACTATCATTATCATTTAAAAATACTATTTTTTAAGCTTTTGAATATTTTCCTTATTATTAGTTTTATCATTATTATCATTATTCTAACGATTTGTATTGTATGCCGATGTGTTATATTCAAAAATCATTTGGAAACGAATAGTTTTATGTTGTGGCGGACCCACTGCTATTTTTTATCTTTATTCATTTATACAGTCATACATTTGTTTTCATAACTGTGATTGTTTTACTGCACGTATTGTATTTCATTTTTATGTATGCATATCTATTATGTCACTTATTTATTAATTAATTTATCTATTATTATGTACATCATCGTTATTATTATTATCATCATTATCATTTATTATCATCATATTTCATTCATTTTTGTCATTATTATATATTGTTTTCTATTTTATTTTCGGTTTTGTTTAGCATGTTCGAACTGCTTTACAATACGTAGGTCGTAGAAAATTTGTTTGTATGTCTTAAACTTCTAGTTATTCATTTATGTAAGTTTTTCATCTTTGTGTACGTTTCGTCTTCCCCCTTAATATTGCTAAATGGGATACAGTTAAACTCTATCCGAATTTCATAATCTTGTAATACGTACCCAGAGCGTCAGATAAGGTGAGTTTTTGAGGATTATTTTGGGATGATTTTTCTCGGTTCTCAACGGACCCCTCATATGACCGTCGCGGTGAGACGGTTCTATTGATGGGTCGTAGCTATGTTTTTAAGGAGCAATGCGAAGGGTTGTCCCTAGGTTATCGCTGGCGAGACGGTTCTAATGATGGGTCCTAGCATGCGTTTTTATGGAGCAATGTGGACGGTTGTCCCTAGTTTGTCGCTGTTACTTCTCTTTATCTGGAGCACTAAGTCTTTGTATCAGCATTTTTCCATTAAATACTTTATGTTATATTCTCATGCCTCAAATTTTATGCAGTGAATGAAAATAAAAGTTATGGAAACAAGAGAGACATCGAAGAAACAACAGCCTTGGTTTAATTGAATCTGTACATATGCAGTAATGTAATGTTTCAAAACTGTTCACGGCCCCTTGCACGGCTCTAGCGGTACTCGTTTTTCCAACTAAATCAGAGAGTGCCCAATGTTCCCAAAAGACTAGAATATATATAATTTGCACTACGATGATGCACGGGGAGATTTTTACGGCCACAACACCACATTATACAAGCTGCATAGAGGCTGAAAATAATGTTCTTAAGGAAACTCCTGTGGAAGCAAGGACCGCACAAACATTCGAAAGTAGCAGACTCAGTTTATTTCAGTCTGTTCATTTGCAGTAATATTACGTTGCAACATTGACCACGTCCTCTAGCACTGGCTTCTGTGCAGCTCTGTAACCAAACTTGATCAGAATGAACCCAACGATCTCAAAGAAACAACCAAAAACTAACAAGAGGGTTATGAGGCCCTGAATCGCTTACCTAAGTGAAAAGCTTAAACGTCAAATAAGGGTCATTAGTTCAACATTAGTTAAAGGTCAAAGAATGCCTTTGACGTCTATTGCTAAAACAATTCATTCACTCATTTATTTGACTGTATTTATTAATTTTTGTACCAAACTCTTATACAGGTTCCATGAACTTTTATATTTAACCATTTTCCCATGTAAAAAAGCACAAGAAAGCAAAGTTAACATCGCCGTAAAAAAATGTAAAGGTCAACACGAGGTTATCATTAGAATAAATTTTGGGCCAAAAAACTTCAAAACTTCAAATGAAATCTTAAGTTCTACAATTTTCCCATATTTTACCTTGGTGTTAAAAAAGGACACGGTCAAGACAATGTCAGCATTGGAGCAATCTTGGTAGTACTCAAATAGGCAATGCCAAATACCAAGTCTCAAGGCCATCTGTCAATTGGTTCTGGAGAAGAAGATTTTAAAATGTTTTTACAATATATGGGAATGCCAATTATGTTGGTCGTGTGACCTGAACCATTTGAACAAATTTTAGTTCCCTCAGCCCTTCGAGGCACTTTTAGAAATTTGGTAACAATAGCGCAATGGCTTTTCAGAGGATGTTTGAAATTATCGAAATATGAGAGTCCTAGATCAAAGGTCAAAGAATGACCATGACCTCTTGTAGTCACAAACTTCCATCTACACATTAAGACGACTGTATGTAGCAATTCAAAAGCCAAAATCTTCAAACTTTTCTATGAAATCTTATGTTCTAGCATTTTCCCATATTTGACGATGCCGTAAAAATGGTCAATATCAACCCAAGGTCATCGGTTGAACATTCATGGAAGTACGCAGTTACTCGATGGATGGATGACTTGCAATTTTACGCCCTTTTCAACGGTATTTCAGTCATATCAGGACGGCGAAAGGGTGATAATGAAAGGCTGTGTGCAGTGGAACCCGTTTACGGTAGGAAAGATTCTCGCCTCAAGCGGGGCTCGAACCCGGGTCTGCTAGATCAGTAGGCCAGCGGTTAACGCACTGAGCTACCGGGGTCCGCAATTACTCGTTTTGGAGAAGACGATTTTTAATTTTTTTGTCAAATATTGGCATGGAAGCAATGTTGTTCATGTGACCTGGACCGTTTGAACATATTTTTGTTCCGTCAGCCCAGGAGGCTCTATGATAAATTTAATTAAAATTTTTCCAATTGCTTTTGAGCAGATGTTTGAAATTGTTAGAATATGAGAGTCCTGTGCCAAAGGTCAAAGAATCACCTTAGCTTCTTGTACTCAAAATTCTTCATGTACTTATTTGGATGAATGTTTACACCAATTTTAGGCCAAAATCTTCAGAACTTTCCGAGACATCTTATGTTCTTGCATTTTCCCATATTTGACGTAAAAAAAAATCAAGGTCAACCAAAGTTGATCATTTGAAAAATCTTTGTACTTCTCTGGTACCCAATGCTACATACCAAGTCTCAATGCAATCGGTTGATTGGCACTGGAAACAAAGATTTTAAAAGGTTATAACCACGGTACAGCACAACACCAGCTATAATGAAGATGAAATAAATCTTGAAGGAAGAGCCACAAGATGAAAGGAACACATCGAAGAGGCGCAAATAACAGTCTCGGTTTAATTTAGTAGAAGCAGTCAAAGTAACTGACTGACTTATGCCCCATTCACATGCGCAGATTTGCTCACATAAGTATTTTTTGCATACATGCAAATTTTACTCATGTAAGTAAATTCATCATGTGAACGCAAATACATACGTAAGCAAATTTGCTTACATGATTAGGTTATTCAAACCCAGAGCATTATCCAGGTAACTTTTACTCACGTGACCAAGGACTTCTTCGATTAAGGCGAGGATTTTCCCCATTAGACCGGCGCGACAGGTCCGAATTTTCAAAAGTATAAAGTGTGCATTTTTTTCTTAGCGGAGCTTCCACAAATATGTAAGCCGTATGAAATCAGATCATTTGTGATTCAGACCCAAAGACATGGGGAGATAATCCAGTCTGACCCTACCTACCCTTAATTCAAGGTATTCGCATACCTCAATTTTTGACGTAATAAAAATATTGAAATCAGTCATTCATTTCATACATTTTTGTCATAAATGCATGCTAAATACATGCATATCACAATACAAAGCAATGATTTTCTTCTTGTTACGCCTGACTGGCATTTAAACATGCAAAACCACAGTTATACTTCCGGTCAAAGCGGCCAAAAGAGAACGCTTCACTATAACTAAGATACAAGTACTCCCCCCCCCCGTGACCCAGCATTTCCTTCATGCAGCAGACTTATGCGATGCAAGTACGCAATATATATGAGTGGGAAGCTGGGTCACGGGGGGGAACGATACTCAATAAACCAAAGAAGAAGAATGGTCAACAGTAGCACTGTGATCTTCAAGGATTTTATTGTGTACAATGACCTTGAAATGAGGTCAAGGTCACATACATATAGTCAAAACTATCCAGTGCTGTCTGTTATGTAAGTAATGTAAGTCAAAAAAGGGTGAAATGTATACAATAAATCATTATTTCAACGATCAGTTTGAGGATAATTTACAATTTATCTCAACAATGACGTCAGCGTCAACGTATGTTTAACGTACTTTACATAGACACAAGCAGTTGAAAATTAATTATCCATGCAAGTTACAAGTCATAGTTATAAATGCAAAGCAAAAGTCAGTGATCCGTATAACTTTTAAATCATGGGGAAAATTCACGCCTTAAGCATAGAAGTCCTTAACTTATATGCAAATACACTTACGTAAGTAAATCTGCGCGTGTGAATGGGGCATTAGAATGAGCCAGTTGATCCAAAAAGACCAGAGAATATATAACCTGCATTATAACACACTTAATCTATGTAATCACGTAACCTAGCTGTACATCGATAACTGTTTTCTTGGAAACCAAACTGCTTTCTTGGGAAGATAAACAGAGAATCGCATTTGCACCAGATGAGTATTTAAAAAATTTCTTTCTATTGCAGACAGAAAGATCAAACATTTGCTTAATATTTTAAGAGAAAATTGGCATTTGCCGGCGGATGAAATGAACTGCTTTCTTAAAGTGAAACAAATCTAACTGAACTGCTTTTTTTGCTTTAATAGGGCCTGGCCCTGAGGTTGTAAAACTTTTTTCATGCTCAACTCAGCTGAGCACGAAATTTTACCTGCTTATAAATAGCAACTAACTGATAAGTACAGTTGTTTTCTTGCTCAATTTAGCTGCGCATGAAATATTTTTTGCTTATGAATATGAAAATGCCAACATTAGTTGGCATGTTCATATTTATCAGCAACGAAAATTCCATGATCAGCTGAGTTGAGCATGAAAAACGTTTTATAACCTCGGGGCCGTTTTAAATGATATGTCAGTGTGATTTAAGGATGACCAAAACTAATAGAATAATACAGAACAAATTGCCACCTACTTGAAATTGACTGATTATAGCTGTAAGTAGTGCTCTAAGTGTAATAGCATAGCATGTCAAGTGATGATACATAATATCCATGCATATGCTAAGTTTATTTTGGACAATTCCGCTGTAAAATTACCGTTGCATTGAACACCATCAGCAAGTTTTCGACAATTTTGTGTTTCTCTGGATTAGGAGACAGAACGAAATGTCTTTTCATCAAACGTACTATTCTTTACAGAAAACATAAATATATTGAGTGGACTGCAATATCACGACAGAAATCTCAGTCCTGCAGAAATTCTTATACAGTGAGACATCAGTGAGATTTAGCTTAAAATAGTCTGCAGTATTCCAAGATCTATCATTCTATTATTATAAGATCTTCTTAAGATAGAACTACAGTGGTTCATCAGGAAAACATTGTAAAGGCCGCTCTAACCGTGCTTTACGACATTTGGCACATCTAATGTCAAAATTCCCCGTTCTTTTCTCCCACGCTGCTGTCAAGCTCCACGATTCACAGGCATACATAAATATTGGCATGACAAAGAAGCGCATCAGTTTTACCATTTTATTAAGAGACACGCTCTTATCTCTCCAATTAGGCTTTCAGCTGCAGTGACTTGGGCAATCCTTGAGAAACCACCGGGTTTGATCCTTCATATGAGACATCTACCCTAAGGTGTATGAAGCGTTTTACAATATCCACCTTCTGTCAGTTTACCTTAATTTCCTTCTGGATGTCATGGGCCTGTTTATCATCAGTTAGTCTTCTCAGTACTCATCCTCATTTTATACTGTACTCTGTGCAGGTTTTGTCGACACTTTCAACAAGGGGTTCTAGTTAACTCGAGGCTGTTTTATTTTGTCAAAATTGGTTATTCACGGTCAGTTACGATGACAAAACTATAAATATTACATGACTTTATGCAACTGATAGAGCAATGTCCCCAGGTGCAGTGTCAGAATGAACTAGAAAGTGTGTTTGTGAAACAATATGCCCCTAACATTATGCTTGCCACTAAAGGTGTCAAACTTTAGATGTCTAGCATAACTTGCTCATTTTGTGACGGAATTTGCCAAAAGGTTAATGCGGTGATTTACACTTTAGCCCCTAGTAGTATGCCAAATGTGAGCACCCTAGATTAAACGGTATTCCCAGGATTTTGGGAACAAACTTTCATGTAATTTTCTGAAAAAGGGCATGATTCTGTACCTACATGGCAGACAAAAAGGAAAAAAATACTAGTCTGCTAATTTCTATGGTCTATCCATTTTATAAATATCAATTCCCCAGCATTTATTGTTCTTGAGAAATAGACCAACCGTAACTATGTTTGATTAAGATGTGGAAAGGAGAATAGCTCTATCAATAATGAATGCATCATAACACAATTAATACCAGAATCATAAGCACATCAAATACTAGTAGTATACCAAGTATTAGGGTTCTGGGTCAAACGGTTCAACAGTTGGAAAAATGCCAAATCAGACAAAGGGCATAACTTGCTCATTTGGTGACGGAGTTTGCCCAAAAGATAATCAGATGATTTACAACTTAGCCCCTAGCAGTATGCCAAATATGAGCATCCTAGCTCAAACGGTATTGCCCTGATTCTGGGAACAAACTTGCATGTATTTGTTTAAAACAGGGACAAAATTCTGTAAGTACATGGCAGACGAAAAAAATATGGGTCTGCTCATTTTTATGGTCTATTCATTTAATAAATATCAAGGCAGTTGTTGTTCTAACTAGACCACCCATGACTATGTTTCATACAGATGAGAAAAGGGGTATAAATCTATCAATAATGAATGCATCATAACGCAACCAATATCAGAATGATCAACACATTATATACTAAAAGTATACCCAAATTTTGGGTTCTACGTCAAACGCTTCAAAAGTTGGACAAATTCCAAATTCAACAAAGGGGCATAATTCAGTCATTTTTTACAGAATTTGCCAGAAATCAAACCAGGTGATCTACACCTTAATACCTAGCAATATGTCAAAACCAACATCCTAGCTCAAACGGAATTCCAAGGGTTTTGAAAACAAACTTTCATTTAATCTTTTGAAAAAGGGGCATATTTCTGCAAGTCCAAGGCTTATGGACAAGAAAATAAAACGTATTCTTTCTTTTATACAGTCTACTTACCTATGAAGTATCAAGTCCCCAGCAGTTACGGTTCTTGAGTAAATGAAGTGTTACGTACGTAAGTACGGACGGAAGGACGGGCGGACGGACGAGCGGGCGGTCAGGCCCAAACCAATATGCCCCCCTCAACTTCTTCGAAAGTTGAGGGCAGAAGTTGAGGGCATAGAAATTATCCCAAAAGTGATTCAAGTTCATGAAATAATGTTGTAGATATGTCAAAACATTGAACTGTAAAATATAGATAACAGTGACGTATATATAATATGAAGTCAACTGTTGTGTAAGAATGCACCATACTACTAAGTATGATAAACATTCATTATAAAGTGTTGGAAATATAAGGAAAAATCAATTAACTATGACCTATAGAGCGCACAGACCCATGAATAGCGTAGGCCATGTAATAAATTAGTGTTACATATTTGATGCAAATCCATGAAATAGAGTCAGAGATAAAGGGCAAACTCACTGATTGATTAATTGATTGATTGATTGATTGATGGGTTAACGTCCACGGTAAACAGCTAAGGTCATGTCGGAACGGTAGCAAACTCACTGAATCTTGAACCATAGGTCAAGACCAAATTTGGTTTACTGCTTTCTGTTGGTCTTTCACAGATGAAAGAGTATGCCCAAAATAACGACTCTAGCCGATTTAGTTACTGAGAAACTGCCTTTAATATAGTACAAGGTAAAGAAAAAGGTTTCTCATAGTCTTTTTGTCGTAGGGGCAGAGAGGTTAGAGCCCCACTGTATCTTAGGCACAGCATGTGAGAGGCGGGCCCATCCGTCTCCTTTCGCTGCCTTATCCTTTTTATATTTGAAAACGGTACCCATTTACTGCTGGGTTGACAGAGTAGGAAATGTTTTTGTGTAGGGGCAGTGAACCATAAAATATATGTCAACACCAGGTATGGATCACTGTATTCAGCGTCCTTCCTCGAATGTTAAACTGTACTTCGAATTTACTGCTGGGTTGACAGAGTAGGAAATGTTTTTGTGTAGGGGCAGTGAACCATAAAATATATGTCAACACCAGGTATGGATCACTGTATTCAGCGTCCTTCCTCGAATGTTAAACTGTACTTCGAATGAAGACTCTATTCCATATCCCATTTGGTCGATTAGAAACTGGGGTAAATGCAACAGGAGGTTCTGTACCTGGATTTTATATGTTCATGAACAGTATAATATAGGTCAAGACCTATTGTAGATCACTACATTCAATTGTCTTATCCTAAAAGTTATACTCTGTAGCAATTTCGACGAAACTAAGCTGAATGCTAAAGGCAGTCTAAAATTTTCCAATGTCAATGAACCGTATTATACATTTAGACTTGACTCTATTTATCTTAAACACTGATATCTCAAAGTACCATCATTGATTGTATATCAAAGACTGTAGTTTAGACACATTTGATAACAGTTTCAACACCTGTTACCTCGAACTAAAGGTATCTCAAGGTAAATTTTCTGGTACCAGATAATTTACTTTGAGATATCAGTTCCAAGATGAGCTTCTACTTTTAGATATCGAGAGTTAACTATATGTCATTCCCAGATACGGATCACTGCATCCATTTGTCATTCCCAAGATGTACCTGCGTAGTAAATATTCAGACCCTATCTCTTTACTTTATAATATGTTACTCAGAAACTGAACTAAATGCAAAAGGAAGGTTAAGCATTTTATGTGCAATGAACCATGAAACGACATATAGTTGTCCTTCCGCTGATGGTTTTGTATAGCAAGATTGAAGACTCTGTGCTTTTCGGTGACACATTTTAAGCAACAATAGATGGAAACTTCGCATCACTCATTGGTCTGAGGGATAATGACATAGACAAAGATACAACTAGAGCAAGTGAGCAGGGGCTCACGTATACCCCGGCCAGCGCCACCCCCTAAAAAAGGTTTAAAGCAAATGTTAACAAACAGACAGACAGGTGGACAATTTATAACAAACCCAATGAAAGACCTACAGACAAAAGCCAAAAGGTTTCATTTAAAATTTGCATAAGAAAAAGACATACAAGGCCAGCAGCAGCATCTAGATGATGCAAATTAATCAGTTTCTATCCTCTACTAAAATAATTAGCATCTATGAACAAGTTCCGGTTGACAGAAGCAAAATAAAAAACTTAATGCAAAACTTAAACACAACTGTTAACTTACGTACGACGGACGAGCTAACGGACGGACGGACAGACAAACGGACGGAAAGACGAAAACTATATACCCCTCGACATACTTCGTATGCTGGGGGTATAATGATTACCACCTACAGTACAGCTATGTCCGACACAGCCAGAGAGATACGTGGGAAGAAATTAAAAGGAGAAAAACCTTCCATCACCAACCCTTTTCAACATTTTCTCTCTCAAAATGATATGCTTGATCTCTGGAAAACCATGATGGATAAGTAAGCAAAGATTGCAGAACTATTACCAATCTGCGGCCAGCTGGTGACAGTGACGCTGTTGCTGAAGAAGAGCAGGAATTTAAAACCCTGGTGGACCCTGCACAAGGTATAAAATTGAGGAAAGAACTGAGAAGAGCAAACTGATTACAAAGAGCGTCAATGTCCTCTAGAGGGAGATGACGGTGAAAAGTCATGTCTAGTACTATAACAAGCTTGCAGCAGTTGTCTCAGATGATGGCTCGAAACCGGAGGGTATCTCAGGCATAGCCCAAGACACTGCAGCTCTAACAAAACTAAACCTAGTTTGGAGAGATATCAACGTTGGACCAAAGGTAAGATTGATGCGGCCCCGTATCCATATTTCTGTATGACTGTGAATTGTGGACCTTGACAGCCGAGTTAGAGAAAAGAACGCAGACCTTTGAGATCAGATGCTGCCGACTGTTATTGAACATTTTATAAAGGAGCACGTAACTAATCAATAAATTAAATGAGAATGTTTGCAGACATATCCAAGCAACCATTTGAGAATATGCTGAACCTCCCCTGGTCAAGGAACTGCTATTAAGGTGGTTTGGCGAGACCTCAATGTATTCTGGATTAGCAAAGACCATTCCACAGGGCACTATAAAAGGAAAAGGGAGCAGAGGCGGGCAGAAGGAGGCACAGGAAGACAATATTAAAGAGTGGATAGAGATGGAGTATGTCGGCACGACTAGGCCAACTGAAAACATGACGAGGCAGAAAGGGATGGTTGTATAGTCATCTGTGGTACCCACGGTCTTGCAAGGTTATGGGATAGAAATAGGAAAACAGAAGAAAAAAACTTTCGATTACTTAAAAACTGAGCTAAACGCAAAAGTTGAACTTAATTTTTCTATGTGCAATGAACCGAGAAACATATGCCACGGCCCAACATGCATCTTTGTATTCTGTTGCACTTCCCCTGACGTTACCGTATAGCGCGTACCGAGACTCTGTATCCCGTTCGGTTACTTAGAAACTGGTCTTATCGCAAACGGTAACTTCAAAATTATATATTAAGTGAATCGTGAAATGTAAGTAATGGCCTTATATGCATCACTGCATTCAGTGGCCCTTCTCCAGATTTTACTGTATTGCAAGTTACTATTTGAAGACTCTATCCCTTTCATTTCATATTTCAAATAATTTTTAAGCTGTGAAAACACTTTACAATTGATTTTATAATAGAATGGTAGAGATGACTGCAGGTATATGTTGCACGTATTCCGACCAGAAGCCCTTCTTGTTCACTTAATCCACCACACAAATGGGTTACTTAGAGCTACTTTCGACATCTACAGCGAGGTATCCAAGAATTTCATAGAAAGTATGTTTTGGTTCCAGCAGACAAGGCCGCAAACAACGTTGTCGTGGCTTGACGACTATATTAGATTAACACTTTAAACCACGAGTTTGGCGGTACAAGGGCCTACAAAGAGACACCTACAGAAGAGAGTTCTGTAGTTAAGCAACATTGCAGTCATTTACCCCTTAAGTTTTCTATTAATGTTAGGGAACGCCAAGACAAAGTTCCTGCGATGTATTGGTTACCTAAGCTTCATAAAAACCGTATAAAGCACGATTTATTGCCAAATTCTTATTCTTGTACTACTACTTAATAATAAATTGACGATAAGAGGGTTCCGTGTGACCAGTTTGTCAACTTATGAGTTCTCTACACTCTAAACTACTTTGCCATATAATTTGATCAAGGAAAAAATTATAGATTTAATGGAGTGGGCGTTCCTAAGGGAAGGTTCGCCTTTCCTTGCCTGTAACGAAAGAACCGCTTTCTTTACTTCTGAACACCGAAACCGATATAAACTTTGGTCATGTCAAAATATGTGTGAAGCCTTAAAATATCTTTTAGATAATATTTACATTTGATTTGGTAATAATTTATATAGACAATTTGTTGGTATTCCGATGGGTACTTATTGTGCTCCTCTTCTGGCGATTTTTTTTTTCTTTGGCTATGAAAGAAATTTCTTGGGTTCTCTTTCAAATAATAAACAATCTGAAATTATTGAGGCTTTTAATTCTACATCTAGATATCTAGAAGATCTTTTAGATATTGACATCCTTACTTTGAAGGCATGTTGAATACAATTCATCCACCTGAGCTGCAGTTTAATAAAGCTAATGCAGCCGATACTGAAGCCCCATTTATGGATTTACATTTATCTATTTCAAAAGGAGTTGTTTCAACCAAACTTTATAAACGCGATGACATTGATTTTGACATAGTGAATTTTCCATTTTTGGATGCTGATGTTCCCCGTTCTACCTCTTATGGGGTTTACATTTTCCAACTTATTCGGTTTGCTAGAGTGTCTAATCATGTGACTGACTGCAATTCCCGTAATAAATTTTTAACTGCTAGGCTTCTCCAACAGGGCTATCGGTATCATAAACTTCGAAAAGCTTTTTCAAAATTCTATCGCCGACACTATGAATTGATTTCTAAATTCAAGGTCGGATTAAAAGGTCTTTTTCAACAGGGCCTATCGGAATCAGAATTTTATGGAGACTTAGTTTATAAATTTAAAAAAAATGTAGGTAGCTCTGATTTTTCTGATCAGTTTAGAAAACTGTCGTTCGTTACAAACGTACTGGATATAACATAAATTTTATGCTACAGTCTTCATGTTTACGAGTTAACCCAATCATGGTTAATAACTTTGCTTCTCTCTTTAATTGCACGCCGGTTGGTCAGGTATCAGACTCAGTGATGGGCCCGACATAAAGCTACTTAGTTCAGTTCGCTGGGGCTGGAGTTTGCCTTGTCTGTTGCTTGGTTATTCGGGGTCTGGCTGATGGTTTTCTTTTGCTCCGGTATTTCAGTGGTGTTGTTTGACTTCCCCGGTGTCTCCTGGTGTCGCAATACGTTATTTCCGTCGAGTCCTCAGCTCAGATTCGTCATAGGTCTTATACGTGATTTGTTTGTTTCCGATGATGTTTCATTGGTGAGTTAGAAAACCACAAACAGCTAACTAAATGTTTCGAACAACTGCAGAAGCAGAGGGCGAGGATTGGATCCAGTTAAACATGTTTAAGTTTAACCCCCCACCCCCCTCCTCCCCCAGTTATTTATTACTGATCGTTCCAAGGCGGTACTTCTGCTGTGGTTCTTCACTATTGTTCTTGTAAATATTTGCCTCGTCCGCTAGCAATCTGCCGTGCTTTGTAGTAAAAAAATAGAAAATAAGTAAAAATAGATGTTAAATGTTTTTGTATCATTTGTTCTTATTGTCCACGTTGTTGCATTCCTTGGTCTGTTAAGTAAACTGCAAATGTTGTGGTTTGGTTGAACCATTGCGGAAGCTAAGGGAGGGATTTGGATCCAGTTTAACATGTTTAAGCCCCCAAGTAATTCTGAGGCGGTACTTCAGTTGTGGTTCCTTGATGTTACATTGAGCTATGTCCGCTTGTCTATATTCTTTGGCGGTTTGGTCACCTTTTTTACTACCCAATCTGCCTTTTGTTTTGTTTTGTAAGCTAAAAATAAAATAGATCAAAATAGTAGTTGATGCTGTTTTTGATAAGGGTAGCTGAATGACCACCTGTTTGGGAAAGAGCTACTCATTCGGTTTACCATGCGTGTCTTTCGTGAAATTGTATCAATTTTTTCAGTGTGTGTGTGTGTGTGTGTGTGTGCTTCTTTCCTATCGGTTTTGAGAGTGGGATACGGGATTTGATTGTAATATTTCCTGATCATTGCGTATCTTTTTACTTAGAAACTGGACAACTCGTAAACGCAAAAGGTAAACATTTTTATTACGCGTTACGGACGACCACACGTACACGCACGCACTCACGCATACTGTAAACACTCCATTCCTTGTGCAAAGGCGTGCTAGCAAATCAGTTAGTCTCAAATTATTTTAAGCTGTGAGAGCACTTTAAAATGATTTTATAATGGTACAGATGACTGCAGATATATGTCGCATGTATTCCGACCAAAACCCTTCTATTTCACTCAATCCACTATACAAATCGGTTGCTTACATTAACCAGTCCAAAGGGTAATGGTCGGGTTACACAACAGTTTTTCACTAGTATGCACATACGGAATTTTAGGAATGTTAGCCACAAGTATGTGAACTACTGTCTGTTTATATCTATATATAGTTTGCTTAATATAGACTATAAAAAGACTTCCTGCTTATATTTTTAAGACATAGCTTAAAACATGGAATGGAATGGATTGGAATCAAATAGAATGGTTGAGATAATCTACATGTCATTGGTCACAATTTGCTACCAGAGCCTGTGGTGGTACTTTAAATACAATTTGAAAGCGGTAAATCAAAATTATGTATTACACAGACCGTTTGAGAAGGTACCGGTAATTCATAAATTGTCCTTAACTGCGATTTGTGATTATTCTTACAGTTAACCTAAAAAAGCAATTTATGTTAATGCACATTGTCGGGGTGTCCCGTTATTGGAAAGAGCTGGCTGTGATTGCAGTGGACACGGGATGGATGTTGTTTGGTCTTTTTACACTCGTCCATCCTATCTCCCTCTAAATAGAAAACGGCTCGATATCAAAACAGCACCTCATAGTAATAGCATAGTATATTCAATTTTTCAGAGTGTGATTAACATAGTATAATCAGTATAATCAAGTTTTAAGTGGTGATATCAGAAAAACAATTTCTTGCAATTAATATCAAAAATACATTGAAAAAGTATCTTTTATTTTAGCTAATCCTTCCATAGTCAAGATAAGTGCCAAAACCTGTTATTTGATTTTAAACAAAAGGCGTAGTCTGCTGTACAGTTGATGTAAATATGTATATTGTGTACCATATTTTTATAAGTGTCCATTTAAATGTAAAAAGCTGTCTGTTATTTACAATACTAACTGCTGTTTTGACCCGGTGGTGCGGTTGATACCCAATGCTGAGTCCATGATCGGGTCCATGCTGTTTGGACATTGGCTCCGCCACATGTTCCCTGTTATCGTGGACTCAGCGTGGGGTATCAGGGAGGATTTACCACTGGAACAGTATACATTTCAACGGACACGATTATCTCTTTTAGTGCAGATTAAAGTTGCAATTTCATTTTATCTGTTGCTCTGGTCCCTGTGCTGCATTTGATATCCCATGCCGTGTCCGGATCCGGCAACATGCTGTGTGAACATTGGTTCCACCGCGTGTTCCCGGTTATCCGGACTCGGCATGGAGTATCGAGGGAAGGTAGCGCATGCAGGGCACTAATTTATGGTACGTTTTAGAGTGATAATGGCTCATAAATAATGCGTGTCGCTTTTTTATCATACTAATTGCTGTTTTGTCCCAGTACTGCATTTAATACTCCAGGCTGAGTCTGGAAGCGTAGACTTGCTGGTTGGATAACCGTCTTCCTTGGCTCAGTGTGGGGTATTTAGGGGATGTAGTGCTGGTGCAGGACACAAGAACAGACACATTTTAGAGTGATCGTCTCTCATAGCTCAATATTGAGTCGCAATTTTACATCTTATATCGATTTTTTAACTGTGTTTATGTACATGTAAAATTGGTGAGACGTTAATAAAATTATCTTATCTTATCTTATCTGGTAACAAAAATATTTTAAATTTGCTGATATCAAGAGGAACTGAAATTTTGATATCAACAACTAAACAAACTCTTGATATCAAAAAGTTTTTATATAATTTTTATAAAATATTTTGATAGCGAGTATTATTGTTAGGAATACTGATCCTGATATCAAAAAGCTGATTTTAATGATATCAAAAAAGTATAAAAAGTAAGATATGTGACCCGTCGCGCAAAAAGGGACGAGTTGGGTGTCCTATAGCGAAATTTAGTTTTATGTCTCAGTGAATAAGCAAATCTAACAGGATTCGGAAAATATCAAAATTTTGGTGGCTCTTGGCCATTTTGGGGCTCAAATTGTCTGCAGAACGTAGGTACCGTCATGAATCGTCACAAATGTTTTGATGACGTTGTGGTGACGTCGCAAAGTAAAATCGTTCAGAACTTGTAACTGATAGATAAAGTAAATGTTTGTTTTGTGTGCCGTCCTTGGAAGCTTTGTTTGCTGAATAAATATTCCAAACCATGCTTCTCGGGAACTTCTTCCTGCAGGTATGACAAAGAGATCACCCACTGGCATCAAATTAAACAAACAAGCATTTTGATGTATTATCAAGTGACATGCACATATATGAGCCGCGACGCGACAAAACCAAGACAGTGGTATTTGAGCCACACGAAGACTCAGATCAGCCTGGACATCCGCCAAGTCTGATCAGAAGCTTCGCTGTGCGCGTAAAGAATGGCAAAGGGCCTAAGCTACCTTCATGCCGTTGCATGCGTCGGCGAAGATTGATCAGACTAGGCGTTAGCCCAGGCTGATCTGAGTCTTCGCTGGGCGTACATGCCACTTTGTTGTTATTCTATCCAACTATGCGTGATGGTTTCTGCGATTTTTACGGGCGCCCGTAAAAATAACGGGAAATGGACTGGCAGCTGGTTTCCGGTTATTCTACCGTAAAATCTTCGGATTTTTACAAGGTAATGGTAACTGATGGTATTTTCCTTGTTTTTTGCCCCAAAAAATGCAATTGCCTGATCGAACCACCTCAATCGGCGATGAGGCGGTTTTAATGAGTATTAACATCTATGTTTTGAGACTAAATAAGGGCCTAAGTAAAACAATGCCGTGTTCAAGAAACGTGCAGGACAGTCTGACAGAGTCTTGTAAACTTCCTTGGCAAAAATATTCCAAAATTTCACGCGTACAACATCATTTACCAGTTTTGGTTAGACACTGAAATCTAAACTTTTTTTGCGTACTCGAACAATGCTCCATTTTTCCCTCTACAAAGTTGGGTTTTCAATGGTGTTCATTACACAACCTTGTCAACAGGGTGCTTGCATTATTTTCTTCCTTTTTTTACATGAAATCCGTCCAAATTTCAATGAAAATGCCTGGGAAATTATAGAAATGACTTTTTTTTGTTTTTTTTTAAGGAAAATGAGTAGCATGACGTCATTTAGAAGAAGAAAAAATGGAAAGAAAAAATTGACCAATTCACGCCTGCTTATTATCTCCTGAAGCACAATAGCGTGTTGTGAATAGAAAATATTGAGGGGATGTCCGGTTGCGCCGGAGGGGACTAGAAACAGGGATGACACAAAGGTTAGGTTATATTCTTTTCCAATGTCAAGTCTCAAACATCGGGGAATGTCATGAAAGCAACCCTCTATTCATTCTCCAATAGGCGTGAATCGAGTTTGAAACCAGATTTTATGTTTAACAGCAGAAATCCGTTTTGTCCCGGAGCAAGGGTAGTCAATATTATGCCATTTTGACGGAATGCGAACAAATTGGATACAGATTCCTGATGTTGTCGAGCGTAAATGATTCCATCCATCACCATTACTTTAAAAGGGCTTTAATGTTAATGTGCTTTACCGACCGAACGATATTCTGTTACTATTCATTGCCAAGAAAATGGGCATTTTGTTGAATTTTGTGATTAAGGGGATCGGTTGTGCTTAGATGGATAGGTTATGATTGAGGGGAGTGTGAAATATTGGTTAAGTGTTTGTTCCTTTTGAGTCACTGCATGTTTCTTGGGCGAGGTGAGGCTTGGTTGGCAGGTGCTCTGGTAACCAGGATTTGGTAGATCGATTTGTATAGGTATATAGGCGATGTGTGTAGGTATCTAATCATTTCACCTTCGGAAGTTAGACTCACTTATCTTCTCTTTTCTACTTTTCTCTGCTCTACTCTTCTTTACTCTACTCTAGGCGGACAGTGCAGTGCATCACAATGCCGTATAGTAAGCTGTTAATTGTAGTAACGTACTATTAATTTCAGTACTGTACATTGTTCCTCCCTCCAAGAGGAAGTCCGAGTAGACCAGGTATTGCCGCCACGGGAAACTGTGGGTCGGGGTTCAGACTCTATGATAGCCCCTACATAAAGCTATATATTAGTTGGTTGGGGCCGGATGTTTGTCTGTTTCTTGGCCCACCGGGGTTCAACTGGTGGTCTTCTTTTACCCCAGTACTCCAGTGGTGTTGCTGACGCCCCAGGGATCTCCGGGTGTCTCAACACGTTTTGGCTGTCGAGTCCTCATCCTTGCTTCATCACGGTCTTTTCTTGATCTTAATTGTTGACCGTGATGACTCTCTGATGAGTTAGGGGACCTCCATACGAACCGAACTACCAACTAATTGTGTGCACCGCAGCGGAGGGTGAGGGTGAAGGTTTGGGCCCAGTAAAACCGGTTTAAACCCCCCAGTAGTTATTACTGACCGTCCCAAGGCGGTCCTTTTGTTGCGGTTGCATTTGTTTTATGTTCGGTGCTGTTTAATTTATTGTGTTCTCAGTTTAATCCTTCTATCATAAAAATAGAAAATAGGTAAAAATAATTGTTAAATGTTTTTTATATAGTTTGTTTAGTCCGTTGTTACCCGTCTGTTGGTCTAAATTATTTAGTTCAATAAAGATAGCTGAGTTGCCATCTATTTGGGAAAGAGCTGCTGACTCGGCTTATCACTTGTAATTTATTGTTTGTTGGGATGTCTTTGTCAATCTTTCCCTTTGATGTTGGGGATAGGGTTTGGGATCTGATTCAGTCAGTTCCTGAAGTGTAGTTACTCTTTAAATTTACAGGAAGCTATCAATGGGGGAGCCACAAAAATTGTTTCCCTTTGCATAAAGTAAACCAAGTTCTACTCTAGGTGATGGCAATAAACAGACGCGCAATATATTATGGCCATCCTATGCAGCATTAAACTCGTACAAATAAAGTTGTTCGGGCCAAATAAATATACAAATTAGCTGATACAGTATAAGGATTTCTAATACGAGGGGCATTTCAGAAATAGTGTAAATGAGTCTGCCATTCCTTGGGATGTTGATCGATTTTTAAATTTTATGTCTTAACTGTTAGGTTTACATATCACTCAACGGCTTTTACTCAAAAATTATGAGTCACTGGCATTTTGTTCAAAACATGCCTTGACAATTGTTGTAAGGGTAGAGACACTGAGTAAAAACGGAAGAAACATTTATGTGAAGACAAATTCTTTTTTCTTAACTCTGTATACAAGCAGCTCTGGATTGATACCTATATTATCTGTAATACTGAAAATATTCCAGTATAAAAAGCATTGTATTAACTTTATTAAAACATTAGATTGGCCTTGCAAAGTAGGCTAATCATGGAACAATGCACATTTCTGATGACGTCACTTCCTGTGCTTAATTGAAATGTATAGTAAGCTGTTTAAACGTCGGTTTTGAGGTCAGTTTAGGTGAAAGTGAATGTTTGATTACAGATATGAAACAGAAGATAAATAATATTTTATTCGTCATGCTTGTTTTCTGTTATAAATAATCTTTTACGGCACCTTATGCGTTTTTGTCAGTGGCCTACCTGATTTTTACGTTAGGTTTCCCCACCCACGCACATATATCAATGCCAGTATGTCATATGAAATAACAGTTTTATCAAGTGTTTGTGTATGAATTATGATTTCAATATGTCCTTCTAATGTTTTCCTTTAAACAAAGCTAAAAATGTTTGGCCTGTATCTTTTTATTTGAAGATAATTTCATTTTATTGTTTTGTATTTTACATGAATTCATGCTACTTATCAACTTCCGGCGTCTAATTTGCACACGTATCATCCAGTTTCATCAATGATTTGATGCCAGTCGTAACAAAATATACAGATCTAATCATTTCAGTCATAAAATTACTGTCATTTGTTGAAATCCGATGTTAATAAGTCGAAAATCACAATTTATTGGTCTAATGCATTTATAATAACTTTGCATTATAACGATATAGCAGAGAAAAAATCTCGTTTATTATATTACTGATGTAGAATCTGGAAACACTTTCTGTATAACTTTCTTATTTTACATTTAAAGGACAGTATTACGTGTTTTTTTATTAAAATATATCATTTTATCATGGAGCAAACAGCAAAAGAACACAAGAGACGTTCGATGAAAATGTACAGTTTCCAGTAGCCACACCCTTATGATGTATAAGCACTTGCTGTCATGCATGAGTGGCTTTGAAATTCTTTTAATGCACACTCACTCACTCACTCTAAAGCACTTGAATTAACCTTTCCAATGATATATTAAACCACTGCTAAATATCAGCCAATAGACTACCCAGAGATCATTTACATCGTTTCTGAAATGCCCCTCGTAGTTTGAAGAAAAAAAAGAAAGAAAGAAAATGAGATTCGAACTTACACGGGACAACTCTTATGTCAACAACTCAGCAGACGAAACCGCTCGACTACCTTACCACATGACACAATGTGCAGAAAATTAAAATATAAAGCTAAGAACACACTGTACATCTTTCCTTTTTTATGATATTTTTCTCTTCCTCCTTCCCCTATCATTAGCTAAATCTAGGGTCTCTTTATTACCATTTTCTAAGCTTAGGAAACAAGTATCGGAAAGGAAATTTGAATGAAGTTGTTGTTCGACTCATATTTTCGCGGCATCAAAACTTAAATACTCTTCCAAGGGACGCAACTTTATTTACGTCAAATATTTGACAGGCGGTGGGAATAAAATCCCCCAAAAATAAAGCCTGAAACGATTGACAAAAACGCCGGCACCTTTTTATCGCGCAAGTGAAATTAATAAATCGTGACGTCAACGTCGAAACGTAATTTCTTGAAACAACGTCATCCACCCAACTCGTCCCTTTTCGCGCGATGGGTCACATATATAACCACATGTTTGGAAGCTTTCTGTTCAATCAACACCAGGTTGAGCGACTTTATATCACTTCTATCATAAATTCATCATCAAACTAATATTGAAATGCCAATATTAAATCAAAATCGAAAGTGCTCTATTAATTACAAAATCCCTTTGCCTTGGATAAGATGGGAATTACCTAATATGCTAAAACAGTTTGGGAGTGGTTTAGCTCTCCATCAATTTTCAACATCGATGTATTGACATTTAATCACTGTTGTACGTGAGGGTAGTTTGAGCACTAAAAAGACATCTGATCAGTGTCTAACAAAGACAACACATTGATTCAATTATGAATAGCTCGGCCGACTCAGTGTTTGCAAATAAACCTTAAATCAACGTTGAAATAAAAGTGATCATTGTCTAACACATCATGACAAGCAAAAAGTTCTAGGTTTGCTTCGTTCCTTACATTGCCTGTGGCGCACGGCCTATTTGAAAATAGGAATTTCCGCAGCGCCGCTTTTTGGCAGCGGCGAGTTGTTTCCCTTAGCGCATGTTCAAATTGGAAGATCCACTACATGCGAATGTGACCCGTAATTTTAACAAATTCTTCAGTGTTTTTGACATAATTGTTTAAAAACACTGAAAATTGGTTAAATATTGACCGTCTACTTTTTTGTAATTGGTAAGGGTAATCACGATATTATTCTTTCAACGAGTGTTCCTGTAATGTGGAAAATTTTTGTTACGGATAATTTAATTGGATGCGATAGAAGTTGCTCGCAGCCAACGAAAAAGCGCAGCGGGAAATTTGATTTACAAATAGGCCGTAGGCAGGGGTTTACGTATGGAGCGAAGTTGACTTAATACCCTAGGCCTGCAAAAATTTATTCAACGATGATTCAACATAAATAGAAATTGAAGCTAATATGTTGAGTGTAAGGTGGGTTACTGGTTAAAGAAAACGAGATTTACTTTGTGCAATACACTTGTGTATGTTACCGGGAAAATCCTAAGTATTGGGGCAGATAGGACTGAGCAAAAGTGCACGCACAGCTTAGACTGATCGGGGTTGATACTCTTCGGACCCATTACTGCACCGTAAACAAAGCTTACAGTTAATAAATTGTCCCTTGTAGGAAAATTACAGTACGGAAATTGTTTAAAGTATCCCAATATCTTTTAATCTTCATGGTACTTCTATGTACTTCCACTGTCAGATGACTGAAACCCAGTTTAAGCAACGTTGTTACAATTAATATATACATTTAATTTAGTCTTAACTGCACTGATTCTGAAAGGAGTCTTTTCATGCTTGTCTCTAATACTTAACTGTTGTCCTGATATGTTTGATATATTAGGTTGTTTAGCGGAAATTTCACTGTGACTTGTCAAACTGTCGGTGCTGCTTTCTACATTACTACTACTATCTCCAAACGTCGCAATACGATTGCCAGAATGGTCAGAAGAGCTGTCACTATTTTTCTGACAGGCAGTTTCGTGAACATTACAGTTGTCCTTGTAAGAACCTGAGACTGCATTTACCGTATTGAGATTTGAAGTTGCTGTAATTTTTCTATTAGTTTCTTCTTTGTCTTTCGTCTTCGTCACTGGAGAATTTCTTTCACCTTCTTTAGCTATTATTCCCACACCATTATACGAAATATGTCTGTATTTGTTATCGGTAGCGGCAGTATCAATAGAATCATGTGAATATGTACCGGTGTCAACAGATTTTAAAACTCTCATTTTTAACATGCTCGGAATGGTGTCCTCTGAAGACAATGATTTATTAACTGCAGTCGAACTCGTCTTATTTTTGCACTGTCTTTCTTTCTGTTTATTGGTTTTACGATTGCACTGTGTTGATGAATAAATATTAGAGAGTGGCATACACTTTAATAGCGATAAAGGTTGCAAATTCTTGCAACATATTTCTTTACACTCACATACGAATAAAGCTTGTATGTCACATTCTTTTCCCAGGTCTTTCAAGAGTCTATGCAGAAATGCTTTGTCTTTGGCTTTCTCTCTCGTTTCAGCAACATCACTTATCGCATGTCTAAATGCTTCTTTAACATAAGCTGGATAAGGATAATCGCTACATTCTTTGGCGAGTTTGATCCAAAGACTCTCTTGTGACCCAGTCTTCAAATAAGAGTTATTTATCTCTGTGTACAAATCATCAGAAATCATTTCCAGGGATATGAGATGATCTATTATGTCAGTAACATCTACCTTCCGTTTCATAATACAGTAATTACACATACTGTTCTTTATAAGTTCTACATCATTAAACTCTTGATAGGTCTCCCATATATGGTCAATAATATCTTTTTCAAGTCCACTCTCTTCATTAATCCAAACTTGGACAGTGTCAAAGTCCTTCTTCTGCAATACCGACAAAAACATTCTAGCCTGAAATTTTACATCCCTTTTCTTCTTTATGGTTGTCTTTTCTTTATCAGAAAGCCAGTCGGGAAGGACGAGGGTTGTAGCAGTTTCTTTCTTAGCAAAAGAGTTGACAACATCAACTGTATTACACTTTAGTGCTTTTGATAAACACTCTTTTCGGAAGTTCTCGATGCGAAGAGATTTCTCTGCAAACAGAAAGATAGAGCTTTTTACTACGTGTTTTGCTACATCCATACAGCTAACAGATCAGAGAATAAAGTAAAAGACTTAAAGTACCGTAAATAATGTTAGGATGCCTAGAATATTTAGGTGTCACAATATTTAAAAGGTGGTTTTTCATATTATGGGTCAAGCCACACTTTAATTGGTTTTTGTCATAAATTCGATACCACTGGTGTCAGAATGTGTGCCGCATGAAATTATTAATTCGAGCTTTATGGTTCTTTCGCCAGTATTTGCTGTTTTAAGCCAGTGTGAGGATATACGAGATTGTTAGAGATTAGAAATACACAAGCAGAGCTTGACAACCTCTAGTCGACACGGCCGGGTCTATCATTGGTGTCAGAATATGTGCCGCATGAAATTATTAATTTGTGCTTTATGGCTCTTTCATCCGTATTTGCCATTTCAAGCCAGTGTGAGGATAAACCAGATTGTTAGAGATTAGAGATACACAAGCAGAGCTTTACAACCTCTTGTCGACACGGCCGGGTCTGTCTAACTGAACTGAAGTTTATATGGATGTGCAGTGGATGTGCAATTCTACTGAAAAGGTATCGGACTGTGTCGAATTAATCGAATACCATCATAGCATATTTATTGTTGACTAGCAAGAAAACATTTAGCTTGAAAGAATGTCTGTGGCACTATTGTGTATAAAGCAACCTGTCACTTGACTTTTAGATATACAAATTAAGTCTAATTTTGTTCCAGACTTTAAAATAAATTAAATGCCCAGAAATTAGAAATAAGATTTTACAAAAGTACCTTTATCCGACGGAACAGTATGCCTGTACCACTCATGGCGTATTTCAGGGATCGAAGACTTTTCATTGAAGGATGACGTCTTTGTTGGTTTTCGTCTGACCTCAGCTATGTACTCGTTGTCATTTACTGGTATATTATCTTTTTTGCTGACCTGTTCCTCCAATATTTTTATCCTTTCTAGCATGTTTCTTAATAAGCTTTCATTGCGGTCTGCGTGTTCCACTGGACAGAAACTTGACTGTCCTTCAGTATCGCTAGAAGTACTCTGATTGCTTGCCATTCTGTAAATAAAAATGACAAAATATATTTTTATATATATAACCTCGTCCGAAAGAGCAAATGATGCAACATAGTGTCACATTATCTATACAAATGTATTTTGCTTGTCGTGATTTTAATAATCAGCCTTTAAAAACACAAGCATTTTAGACAGTTTGGGCCTGTAAAATCGATTTAAGCCCCCCAGTAGTTCATTACTGACCGTTCCAAGGCGGTAGTTCTGTTGTGGTTCTCTGTTGCCTGTTTTTGGTGTCAGAGTTTCTGTGATGTTTTACCTTATGTATGTTCTTATTATTTTTGGTTCGGTTTGGGTTGCTGAGTGGCCACCTTTTGGGAACAAGCTGCTCACTCGGTTGGCCATATGTTCTCTGTATCTTGATTATTTGTAATCTTAGTTGTTTCCAACTATGGTTTGAGGGCTGGATTTGGATTTTGATTGTTTCAGGTCCTGGTCTTTGCATACTTTTTACTTCTATCATTTCTTTTATATTTTTTTCATGTATGTTTAGCAAATCATTCCTTGTCAGAGATGCCGATGTAGGACAGGCGATAGATTTTGCATGATGTTAAACATCGTTCATCGAAACGATTCCTGTTACTATTACTCTGCATCGTACGAAAACACAATTTCCAAAAAATTATGTTAAAACTGGTCCTTGATGAAGCTTAGTACTTCCGTTAAATCATTTCATTGTTTCAGCTTAGACGTTAAACATGTTTAACATGCTCTTTTAACATCTGTCTGAATTCTCGATGACATTCATTAATACTATTATTATTACTATTATATGATGCTGTTATCATTATTATAGATATTTGTCACTGTCATTGATGTTATCATCATTATTTTGGTTGTTGTTGAGAATTATTTAGTATCTTACTATGCACTGTAGTACTAGTTTTGTTATTATAGGTTTCTTTGCTCCTATCTAGCTTCAAAACCAAAACCAAAACACAAACACACACACAGAATACAGACCCTTGATCTGTATGACGTTTATTAAACCCTACGTCAGAATCGTCTGTCAACGTCACAGTTAAAATAATAAGTATGTTAACATTTTCTTTTTTTTCACTGCTTTTAAGACAAAATTTGCAACTTTCCTTTCAAACAAATTTTTGTTTATGTTTTCAAGTTTTCCTTTTTCTGAAAATTGTCCTTTCTGGTAAAGTTTAAGAGTTTTCAATTATTCAAGTGCAGAATGGAGAGAAAAGAATATTTGATCCGTTTCAAATCACAAAATATTAGTTTTAATCTGAGGTTTCCAAAGATATTGGTGCTTAAAAAATGGCAGTCTATCAACCGACCAGTTTCTGTTTTGCTGAGTATATTTATTGTAAATAGGTTCGTGTTAAATAAAAATTTTGTCGTTTATATCAGATCTTGATAATCAGTTCCCCCACTCACACGCCCTCAGGATTGAGGTTTGCAATTTTTATTATCATTATTATAATTATCATCATAATCATTATTATTTTGAAAATAGGCACAGTTGTTGCAAATTACGATGTTATTTCCGCGAAAATGACAAGTTGCGTGTTTTAAAACTTACGTATTTTCGGAAGTTTTTCATATTCATTTTTATCAAGTGCATGCACCAAGTTTTTTTAAAGAACGACAACCAGTTGAACCTGTGTACAGCTAGTCTGGGGCAGCTATTACAAACATATACGTATTGAAAATAGGCACGGTGAGCTTTGAAGATCCAAACATAGTTGGGGTCGGGAAAGAGAGGCGGAGTTGTGACAGACATGGAACATTATAGGATTCACCTGTGTCTTACAGACAGTGTTCTAATTTAAAATTGTTATCTATATGTTTTAATCTCTATGTTTACCGTTTGTCTCTACGAAACTTTTCAAGCATAACATTTAACAATAAATGCTTAAAAAGCGACTTCTGGTTAATATTTTAATAATATGGAGTCACCGTGCATGTTATTTTCTGTGAGTTTGGTGTCTTATCTTATCATATATTGTATAATTTAAACGATCTGTGTATTTGGTAATTTGAATTCTAATTGTTGTTTGTGATTATTATTATCATTTAAACTTCACTGTAATTTCCGAGAGAAGTCACGCCAAATTAATTTCATTTCAGCTTACAATCTGATCTTCGTGACGTTTGACAGCTGAAACGACCTTAAGCATCCAAGGTGTAACCACAGAAGCGCATGTATCTCATATTTTTATCCCGAGTCATAATCGTATAAAAGACACGATTCAATTTCAGAGCAACAGCTATATTTTCGTTTCATACTAATCTGATTCTACCCTTCGGCGACACAATGTCAAAAAAATCGTATGAACGTCGATGCTTCGACTAACCCATTAATGCATAGCAACCAAAAAATGGAACATAAGCAAACAGTGCAGACCCGGCTCAGACGCTGCTAAACGCGACGTCTGATTTGGGTCTACACTTTTTGCCTAAGACAAATGTGTATTTCTCCTAAAAAAAACAACAACAAAAATTCTAAAAATAAACTAAATTTGACATCCGTTAATTGACAAATGGACTCATATAATATAAACAGACAGAAGAGTCCACTTGGCATTAATGGATTAATTTACAGTAATGTAATGTCGCAACGCTGCGCACACCCAACCCCCCCCCCCCCCCCCCCGTTGGTTTAATCAATATTTTATTACTCAATTCACATTGTATAATGTACAATTTAAAGTAGCAGGATCGGACAGTAAGCTCCGCCCCCGTTGCAGGGGTGGTTTTGGTCTCCCCTATCATTCTCTTGTCTTCTCACTCTCGCTGAAAAACGGCTAGATATAGACTAGATAGAGAGCCGTTAAACCCAAAACAATATAATCAACCAACCTCCCCGTGGCACCGCCTTCAACGGACCTCTAATTGCAAACTGACTCAGCATGAGCCCAATGATGCCAAAATACCAGAAAAATATGATGTCCTTTAGGAGTAGTTTAGTCTGGGGCTACTTCCTTGGTATTTTGAACTAGACATTCATGATCTTAAGTTAAGAAGTTAAGAACATGTGCAGAATTGCAAAGCTTGTCGTTAAAATAATTAAATCAACTGATGGTAATGTGCAAAACCCGTGGTGAATGTAGAATAATCAGTTTCTGGTGCCAGAAGGAATGTATGGAAATGAAATTGGTCATTTCTTGTAGAATGATGCATATTTTTGTCAAACTACACCATGTGGTTAAGAGTTATGAGCAATTTCACTCACTGTCTACAGCGGAAGGACAAACAGACTGATGGACTTGCACAGCGATTAAAGTGCACACCTGTGGGTCGTGCAATACTGTTTAGACTTTCGTCACCGTTTCGCATGCCGATGGCTGGACAATGTTAAAATACATAAGTATACAAAATTTGAACCATATATACCACGGGGTTCAAGAGTTATGAGCATTTTCACTACTTGACCGTAAATTTTCAACTTGTGCTCAGCAAAGCCGCGTCCATCAAAAAAGACGGTTATGCATGCGAGTCGTTACATAATGTTGACATGTATAAGTATGCAAACTTTTATCAAAATATAGAATGCGGTTCAAGAATTATAAGCTTTTTCGCTAACTGATAACGGACGGACGGACGGACTCACACAGTGATTATAGTGCAAACCTGCGGGTTATGCATGCGAGTCGTTAGATAATGTTGACATGTATAAATTTTAAGAGTATCTACACTTCAGGAACTGACTGAATCAGATCCCAAACCCTATCCCCAACATCAAAGTGAAAGATTGACAAAGACATCCCACCGAACAATAAGCCGAGACAGCAGCTCGGTGCACCTGCGGGTTGTGCAATAAAACCTCCAACGCTGTGTGCCAACCGGCAAAATGAACTGTCTTAATTAGCGGCCTATCTAAAGAGTCTCCAGTAGGGTTTTATTTTTGTTTCTTTATTTGCTTTTGTTTATTTATTTATTATCTCAATTTTACTGTGTGTCAAACATCGATACAAAGTATTTTCAAACAACAACAAGGCGGCATTTGTCTTTTCAGAGCGTAAGTCGCTGTACGGAAATAGACATCTGAATGATGATAAAAATGCTATTGATCGTACAAATCGTTTTACAAATTGCTTAAATTGCAAACGACAAATAATTAGCTCTGTTTTTTAATATATTTATACATATATTAAAAGAACATTACCTGGCATACTTTAACTAGTCCATGTAGTGATTAATCATCATTGTTGTGTTTTTCACAATCTTATAATAAAAAAAATATCACGTGGTATTAGACTGGGATTTTGGCGCGCTAGACCATCCTTGACAGGAGTTTCGCCTATATCAAATTCCATACAATGAATGAAAGCACATTCCGACACCTGTTTACATGTTTACTTATTGCATTAAACCATATCACCTATATCACGCCTACCAATCGCTCTCATGCGAAACCACGGTTCCGAACGTCAATCCATGAGAGGAGTGTCCGGTTTTGCAGTAAGGGAGCCAAAATCGTAAACAAATTTGATATCGGCACAAAGTTTGAGGCATTTATTTTCTCTGAAAACTATTTATGCAAAATATAAGAATGCTATTTTGTCACATATAGATTGTTTCTTCGGCACATGAAAGGATTAGGCACATTGTCTTGCATTTTTCCAGATATGCACTAAGTACGGCGGAGAATGTGTTCAAGGTCAATCTCGGCGATCTATATGTGTAGGGAGAGGTTTCATTCTCTTGCTTGATTTTGAGTCTCTAACCTTGTCAGTCGCACAGAAGTGAACAGAACTACTGTATGCTTGAATCCAAACGTTGCAAGTAAGCTTTCCGTGGTGGACAGTTTAGCATATAGAAAATATACGCAAAAACTTGGCATCGTCAGCCCGGTTCCGCATGAGATAATAGAAAATATAAGGAATTTTTATGAGAAACAAAAACAGTTTCTGAACAATAATTGAATGAAAACTAACATGAACTCTGTGATAAATCATTATTCTATACATTGCCGATGACTACTTTTACGCTGTTATTATCCCCCGTTTGTCTTTTTAGGCCTGTTGCAAACCCTCTTTCAAACCCTTTTTGCATGACTCAAAAACAGCCAGAATGTCATTTGCAATGTATAAATAATGATATATTACAGAGTTCATGCTAGTTTTGATCCAGTTATTGTTCAGAAGCTGTTTTTGTGTTTGATAAAAATGCCTTATGTTTTCTATCATCTCATGCGGAACCGGGCTGACGATGCCAAGTTTTTGTGTATATTTTCAAAAAACTAGACTGTTCAACGCAAAAAAACCTACTTCAAATGTTACGGTAGTTCTGGTCACTTTTTTGCGACTGACAAGGTCAGAGACTCAAAATCAAGCAAGAGAATGAAACTTTTCCCTACATGTACATATCGCCGAGATTGACATTCAACACATGCTCCGCCGTACTAAATGCATATCTGGAAAAATGCAAGACCATGTGTCTAATCCTGTCATGTGCAGAGGAAACAATCTTTTGTGACAAAATAGCATTCTTATATTTTGCATAAATAATTTTCAGAGAAAATAAATACCTCAAACTTTGTGCTGATGTCAAATTTGTTTACGATTTTGGCTCCCCTAATGCGAAACCGGAAACTCCTCTCATGGATTGACGTTCTGAACCGTGGTTTCGCATGAGAGCGATTGGTAGGCGTGTATATACAAGGTAAGGTGCATATGAGTATATCTCGGCGTTTTAATTTCTGCAATTTATACAAAGGGAAATATTTTTTGTGACTTCCTGTTTACCTTCCTGGACACCGTAGTCCTTTCAAAATGGGATCTTCTACTAAGAAAAAAATTGCTTGTAGCATCCCACCACCTCCCCGCTCCCCGAATCCCCCTTGAAAACGGATACAAAAATCAATTGGCAGAGTTATTATTATTATTATTGTAAAGTAATGCTATATATATTTGCAGTGACACTTACAACAACGTATGCATCATGTGCATTTCTGAGTTTTCAGTCCCTACAGACTCGCTACGTGGCAAACGTTTTATTTATTAGGCAGCTCGATGTACTCGTAAATTGTCTCATGCGGCTAATTACGGTGATAGGGCAATGTATGCTTATGGGGTACGATAGCCTTACACAGGTTAACAACTATCCCATATAAATTCGTGTTTTTTTTCCTGCAGGGGCGTAGGAAGGTTCTCAATATTCCGGGGTGGGGGAGGTGGGGCGGAACCTTAGACAACCTAAATTTTTTGAGGCCATGAGGAGGCCCTAGCATGCATTTCAAAATTATTGGGGCGGTGGGGGGGGGGGGGGGGGGGCTTGCTCCCGCTGACTCCACCCCTCTTCCCACGCCCTGTCCTGTATAGTTGACTTAATTTATGTGGAACGGACACCTTAAATTATGCCGTGCCTTGACATCAAAATTGAAATTCCTGAACTTCGCGTCTTTTAAAAAGAGACAAAAAGAAAACAAAAAAAAAAAACGACTAAATAGTTATATCATATGTCATAAAATCAAGAGTCAACATTTTGATATGAAGATACATGCTTAGGGGATATGTACTTGTTATGTTGTGGATATGTTGAATATCACAAAGCAAGGGATCTGGTGGGATTCAAGCTTGCGAAACTATAATCATGAGTGCATAAACACTTCGCCACGACGCTCCACCACAGAGAATCTTTGGGACGAATACATTGATTGCAAGTTCAATTTGATAAAAAATGATACGTTGAATTAGCAATTATTTTAATGTTACTGTTCGAAGTTGAAAGTTTTTATTTCCTTTTGATGTGTATGTGTGTGATGTTAGGGTCGGGGGATGGTATATTTTCTTTTGAATGGTTTAATTTTTCTCCGGGATGAAGGGGTGGGTTCAAAGTTTTATTTTCCATGATGAAGTGGACTAGGGGTCGGAAAAAATAAAACCTAAATCAGTGAGTTGGGGAGGGCCATAAAGAATGTGGACCTCAGAACCCCCCCCCCCCCCCCTTCCACGCCAACCGACAGCTGATAAATAATGACTGTACCATCAATCTGGGATTTTTAGACTTGACAGTAAAGCTAGAAACAACCACTAAACCATCAGCAGCTTATCAAGAAACATACAGAGCTTTTAAAAGTTATTTATTCCTTTAGACATAGAGACTGGAAACCAGGTAAAATCATCAAGTTATATTACCTTATTCAAGGGCGTAGCTACCTATACGGCAAATACGCAAGTGCGTATTGAAATTTTGTCAAAATTGACAAAATTTCAAAACGCACCTGCATATTTGCATGCTGAAGATTTCATAAAGACATAAAGACTCGGAGTTCGGACTAAAGACTGAGTCCAACCTAAGTTCGGCAGGCTCGGAGTTCGGACTAAAGATTGGGTCCAACATAAGTTCGGTAGACTCGGAGTTCGGACTAAGGACCGAGTCCAATCTAGGTTCGGCAGACTCGGAGTTCGGACTTAAGACTGGGTCCAACATGAGTTCGGCAGACTCGGAGTTCGGACTTAGGACCGAGCCCAACCTAGGTTCGGCAGATTCGGAGTTCGGACTAAGGATCGAGTCCAACTTAGGTTCGGCAGACTTCGGAGTTCGGACTAAGGACTGAGTCCAACCTAGGTTCGGCAGACTCGGAGTTCGGACTTAAGATTGGGTCCAACATGAGTTCGGCAGACTCGGAGTTCGGACTAAGGACCGAGTCCAACTTAGGTTCGGCAGACTCGGAGTTCGGACTAAGGACCGAGTCCAACCTAGGTTTGGCAGACTCAGAGTTCGGACTTAAGATTGGGTCCAACATGAATTGGGCAGACTCGGAGTTCGGACTAAGGACCGAGTCCAACCTAGGTTTGGCAGACTTGGAGTTCGGACTAAGGACCAAGTCCAACCTAGGTTCAGCAGACTCAGAGTTCGGACTAAGGACCGAGTCCAACCTATGTTCAGCAGACCTGGAGTTCGGACTAAAGACTGGAAACAATATCAGTCATATACTTAGACTAGCCCTTAATTTCGCCCATTGTATTTTCCGCACTGTGAGGTATGATCCGGCCCTGCGCTCCAAACTGCTATGTCAAAAGCCGAGATTTATATCAGTCTCGCCCTTGATAGAGGGCTGAGACTGATATTCGTCTCACTCTTGATACAACCTGTAGGCCCTCTTGAATCTGCATTTGAAAATTGTCAAAATAAAAGGGTAAATTGCATCTGTCACTACTTTATCACAACAAATGCGTATTGACAGCATTGTTCCCCTAAAATCATTTATGGAAAGCTTTAAAAACCATCATTCTTGACCCTAAATGCAGTAGATAAAAGCTAGTGTAGTTGAAAAACAAGACCTGTCAGTGGGACAGGATAGCTAGCCTGACAGTGCCTGGCCCATTACACAAAAAACTTTAATGTTTCTCCATCCAGAAAAGATTTCTGTGATGTTTTGTCAAAGTCACTCGTGTCGAAACAGTTTTCTGTAAACATCTGCCATGAAAACACTCTCGTTTCTCTAATTTCGATTACTTTCTTGTGAATGTTGTGAAATAAAGACGCTGGGAAGTTAAAGACAACTCTTGCTGTATCAGACTGCTATAACTGCAACTGCAATTCTCACATTACAGGTCTAGCGGAATTCCGAAGAGTTTCCCTCGGTGCTAGAACAGAGCATTCATTTTTATGCACATAAGTATATGATAAAAAGATCATAACACGGTTGTTTTGATCTCAGCCCTCGGACCATATCAGCCCTCGCCCTTTGGGCTTGGGCCGATATGGTCAACTCGGGCTGAGATCAGGGTTGGGATCAAAACAACCATGTAATCATCTCTATAGGTTTGGCAGACTGGAAGTTCGGACCAAAGACCCAGTCAAACCTGGGTTTTGCAAACCTGGAGTTCGGACTTAAGATTGGGTCCAACTTGAGTTCGGCCACCCGCCAGTTTGGACTTAGATTGGGTTCAACCTGAGTTCAGCAGACTAGGAGTTCACACGAAGGACCGAGTCCAACCTGGGATCAGCAAACCTGGAGTTGGGACTAAAGACTGGGAACAATATAGGTCACCTCAGGACTGCAACCCATCAAAAGTATGAAAAGTGCCCCATGCTGAAATCATTGTTAATCCAAAGTCCGAACCTGCCCAACCCAACATGGACCCACAGTTAGTCCGAACTCTGAACCTACCGAACTGACAAACAACCCATTCTTAGTCCAAACTCCGAACATGCCAAACACATAATGGACCAACTTTTTTGTCCGAACTCCGAACCGGCCGCACCCAACATGGACCCACAGTTAGTCCGAACTCCGAACCTACCGAACCGACAAACAACCCATTCTTAGTCCGAACTCTGAACCTGCCGAACTCATGAAAGCCCCGTTTCTTTATTCCGAACACCGAATCTTTATTCCGAACTCCGAACCTACTGAACCGACAAACAACCCATTCTTAGTCCGAACTCCTAACCTGCCGAACTCATGAAAGCCCCGTTTCTTTATTCCGAACTCTGAATCTTTACGCCGAACTCCGAATCTTTATTCCGAACTCCGAACCTACGGAACCGACAAACAGCCCATTCTTAGTCCGAACTCCGAACCTGCCGAACTCATGATAGCCCCGTTTCTTTATTCCGAACTCCGAATCTTTACGCCGAACTCTGGGTCAAAACACAATCCTGGACCATCTTGGAAAATTTATAAATTAGACAAGATTTCAATACCAATTACCAAAGTGGCTGAAATACTTGCTTTCCTTTCAAGAAGTAGAGAATAAAACATGGTTGTGCGTATTATGAAATTGCCCCTAGTTACGCCCCTGTTATTCACACACAAGTATGCTACTTATTGACAGAGATATGTTCAGTCACTTGCTTGCTTGTTTTCCTTCATATTTCAAGTAACATAGATTGATTTTCGTATAAAAATGGATAATAAGTTAAAAAGCAAGTTGGAAATATATTTAAGTCAAATGGAAGAAGCTGTTTCATAGTCAATTTGATGAAAAAGACTGAAATATTCAGAAATCCGTGACTGTCAAAGAAAAGTTGTTTAATTAAGGAATGAATTTCATTTTTCTGATGTTTATCGAAGTATCGACCCAATAAACACCAGCAAATTAAGTTCATTGCTTATATTTACATTGTTTTCTATCTATTGTTTGATCACGAATTGTGTTAGGGGCTATAGTCGAGGCAGAAAAATACGCAGTTTTTCTACTAACAGCGGAACAGCGTCAACAAAATCATAACGTCGCCTACGTCCAATCAAAGTGCAGAGAACTATTGTTTATTATTACGTCACTTACTATCCCGCGGGCACCTGATCACACCTCTGTTTTGGGGTCCATGTCTGTGTATCTAAAATATTCCGGAATTGTCTATGTTTAAATGACCTACGAGCTCGGACTTATGATTGGGTACCTTGACCACTATCATTTAACGTCATCTGACGTCGCGTGAACCGATGTAATTATAAAGTATAAACTACATTACCAATAGGACTTTCAATAAATGCACTGAGATTTATTGAAGTATAAACTACATAGGGTCGCGTGCAAAGTGAATGAACGCCGAAGAGTTCCATGTAAATTTTGCTAGTGATCCGATGTAGTGTACACTTCAATAAACATCAGAAAAAAAAGTTCATTGCTTATAGTCACATTCGTTTCAATCAAAACCTTGATGAAAAATCTTATATAAGTGCTATAAGCGTAGTGGATAGAGCACCCGCTTTCCACCTCTGCGGCCCGGGTTCGATTTCCGGCGTCGTCATGTGGGAGGGAAGTGGTCGCCTGTCCGAGGTCGGTGGTTTTCTCCGGTACTCCGGTTTCCTCCACCAGTATAGGACCACAAACGCGCCAACATCCGTGCCTTCGAGAGTATTTAAATAAGTTCGCGTGAGCTTTCAATGCAATCGATGTAAAATAAATAAAGTTTACGTTTATATAAGTGCTAAAATTGAAGCAGTAAAACATTTACACACAGTTTTTCTGCTAACAGCGGAACAGTTTCAATGACGTCATGATGTCCCTGGCGTCCAATCAGATTATAGAGAGCCATGGTTTATTTTGACGTCACTTAAAGAAGTTAAAGTCATGTGACGTAACGTGTCTCAATGTAATTGTTGGAATGTAAACTACATTACGTTCCAATGGTGTACAATAGGGCTTTTCAGTAAACACACAAAGAATGTAAATAGGGGAGACCGGGGCTAGTTGGTCCGCGGGGCAAGTTGGTCCGAGGGCGATTCCTCTAAACTGAGAAAAATTATGACGACAGTATATGACGCAAAGGAATCTTTGACCACGTTACACTTACTGACGAAAAGAAGATGACGATCGGAGAACGCATATTAAAATTTGAGAAGAAAAACTGATTTTGTACCAAACAAATAACTTTCATGCACCCTTAATGTTATGTTTTTGTATTTCCTGTGTATCGAATAACACACTAATGTTATACATTTCCTGAAAGCTCATCACCTTTGGTATTCAATCGTGCATATTTTCGGTTTCCAAATTCAATGGCGTTTCGGTCATGAGTGAAGATTTACAGTGCGGTATGGTCGGGGTAAGTTGGTCCATCTGCGACGGGGTAAGTTGGTCCGTCGGAAACTGGCATTTTCCAAACGAAAAACTATAAAATAAGTTAGAAAAAAATGATTACCAGAAGATATTAGTTATCCAATGCGAAAATGATACCAGAAATGAATACCATTAACCTCCACATTTGAAAAAATGCAAGTTTCGGACCAACCAGCCCCGGTCTCCTCTACATGTCCACCCCTTTAGGGTTAACAGACTTTTCAGACACAATTAACATGACATAACAACAAGTGGAACATCAGAGTGAAATTTCGATGTCCAGATAACTATAAAATCGCAAAAAGGCGGCATTATTATAAATGATAAAATGTGAACCCATGAAACTCTGAAAATCAGTTGTCAAACATATTCTAGGTTTAAGCCTTTGATTGCCAGCGGACCAATTTTTTGCCACTGTATGTTTACAATAAAACATGCGTCTTCGGCAAAAGTTTACTCTTATATAAAATTTATGTAAATTAACTCACTTGCGAAGAAAAAAAGACGACTAACGTTATTAACATTTTTTTCTTATTTTCGACCCCACAAAATAACACCGAATCGGCGTCGAAGCCTTTACGTGGCTGAGGTATCAGTGAAAAACATAGATGCGCACTCTTTTAAAATAGTTTCATACTATTTATTGTTATGAAAATATATTTGTTCTAGGATTATATTTATTTTCGTTCTTACCTACCCCGTCTGTCCAACTTACCCCGCTGTCCGGACCACTTACCCCGATAGCGGGGTAAGTTGGTCCAGTTGACCTCGTCTCGGAAAACGGCTATATTTATCGGAACCTGTCATTTTCCGAATGAAAAACTACAGAATAAGTTAGAAAAATGATTACACTAGTTACACAATGCAAAAATAATACTAGCAAATGAATGTTAACGTCAGAATTTGAAAAAATGCAATTTTCGGACCAACTAGCCCCGGTCTCCCCTACCATAGAATATTTGCTTGGAGAATGATAGCATGACGTGAATATGGAACTCAAGACATGTCCATACTCATATTAGCTTGTGCATTCTGTGCCAACTGATCGTAGTATTCATTCTTCACTTCACTTGAAACAATCTCATAAATTGTTTGTGTGAATGGAACAGACTTTGATCAGTCTGTTTTGACGTGATTGTTGACCTGAGTCTGCCCTGTTTGAATTTACCCGTAAGGTACCTTATCAAATCAAGCCAAAATTATACCAAAGAAAGCCTCAGTAATGAGACACATATTTTTTTAAATCTCATTTTGCATTAAATTGACTGCTTGCAACGCGTCAACTTTCTGTATTACTGGCTGAGAACACAATGTTTTATGAAAAGCTCAGGAGCCCTGGCAGCTCAGTGTGTAAAACGCTAGCCTGCTCAGCGATCGTTCGATTTTCGCTGATTGCGAAAATTTGCCCAGTCGTAAACTGGGTTCCATTGCACACAGCCTTTCATTACCAGCATTCAATCGTCCTGATATGACTGGAATATTGTTGAAAAGGATGTAAACTCACAAGTCATGATTCAGCCAGCCATGAAAAGGCCATAATCCGTTATTAGAAGAGGTCTTTGGACAGCGGTTAATATCAGATCTGATGTCGCAAAATGCAGCATCTAAACAGTGCTCACACTTCTTGCTTTAAAATACATCAATATATCAATATATCACTTACTCGAATTATGGATATCCATAATTCGAATACTGGATATCTATAAATGAACTGACTTTTGGATATCAAGCATTCGAATTATGGATATCCATAATTTGGTTTAAACGATACTTTATTAACTATAAATTGCATACATATGCTACAATACAATTTTAAAAGTAACAGGATTTGACAGTAAGCAAAATGCTTATATGTAAAGTCAATTCCTGAAAGCATATCCATTATTTGAATCAGTGACATAAACAAATCGGGCTGAAATATTGATACCCATAATTCGACTTATGGATCATTTGCAAAAATGAGTTATTGATATCCAAATTCTAGTTAGTGAAATCTATAAAAAGGCCGAATTATACTATTTATTTCCAAAATTCGAATTATGAAAATCACTAATTCCAATTGTGCATGTCCAACAATCTAACTGATTAATGGATATCACTTATCCGAATCACTTATTCGATAAAGTGATATCAATAACAAGAAAAAGTGATATCCATAAATGTTCAGAATTATGGATATCCAGTATTCGAATAATTGATATCCATAAACCGAATTAGTGATATCCATGATTCGAAATTAGTGATATCCATAACTCATTTAGACTATTAGATACCCATTATTCGAATTACGGATATTTATTATTCGAACTTCAATGGATCCTCCTGTGTAAGTTCATCAATCTGATTAGATTGCTGTGTCGTAAAAAAACTTTTCTTACACTTATTGGAACTGTCTGTTGTAAAGCATAATACAGTGACTGGCCAGTAACATACTGAGGATTGTTCATATCCATCTATGACGTGTTCACACGTTCTGGTTGATACAATGTTATAATTTTGTTCTATAAGTTATTCATGACAGTGTGATTCAGCTTGGGACTGACATTGCCTGTTACAGAGACTGGTTTATATATGTAGTTGCTGTTTCTTATAGTCTGAGCATTTATGGATAGATTAGATTCTATACTAATTCTTTCAGCCGGAGATCTGTATACCCAGATTTATTTGCACTGTGCAGCCTATGTCTTGCTATGCACCAATCCATATGGATACTCCATCACTGTCACTTTCTAAGTCTGTGAGTCTCAATCTGTTTCTCCACTTCTACTAGTACATAAGCAGACGCACGATCATGTATGCCCTGAGTTGAATTATCACACCTTGCTTTGCCGTTGTATCAATTGGGGTGTAAATTTCCAGATTTCTCAGCTGATGTATAATTAACTTACTGCTGGGATGCAGTCATATCCTAGCAACTCAACCTTTCTTGCAAGTTTAAAATTGAATGCTCAACTTCTTTGTTTCTAAATTCTAACGTTTCATTTTTTACTCCATTTTCATCTATTTTTCCGTATTCCTTGATTTTGGCTTCCTTTAACTTTATTTCATTTTCTTTTTTTTCGGACTTTTGCTTCGAGTCGTCGCAATTCTCTCTACTTTGCCGACAATTCAGATTCTCTTTTTCTTAAGTCTTTAACCAATATTTCGCTCTCATCAGATTGGGTTAATCGCGGATCAGGCTAGTTTTCTGGTTTGATACTTTTCCCGCTGGCTGCGGGAGAGTAGTTAACTGATTTCTCTACATTAAATTGAGAAAACTGTTCTTCTGATTGCTGCATAAGAATGTCATCTGTAGCCATACATGCTTGACAAACATCTGAATTATGGGGACTCATACAACAGAAGTGGCATATTGATCCACATTTTTCACATAACACCTCATCACTCGTCAGTGGTTTACGGCAAAGAACACAATTCGTGCCCATTTCATCAGATAATATTGACTCAGTCAATATTTTAGAGAAAGTAATTTCTACACAGCGAGATAATCCTGGTAACATTAGTCTAACAGGACTTGAGTGTTACACACCTTACACCTATAAAAAATACCTTCAAGCCGGGCCGCGTAGCGCAGTCGGTATGGCGTCTGACTCAAGAGCCAGAGATCCCGAGTTCGATACCCGGTCCGACCACATACTTTCGTTTCTCATTCTTCTGATTCAAGAAGGGCAGTTGTCAGTTACTGGCGAAAGTATGTGCACTTAATACAGGTTAACCGCTCAGGAGGTCTAAAGTAAAACGATAGGCAACGCTAAGCCTGCCCAGGAATAGTGTGGTTAGGTTAACTGACCGTCCCGGCATGACCATAGTTGTTTACGGTGGACGTAAAACAACAACACAACAACATTTTGCTACCGTCAATCAATCTTACTTCCTCATCAGATAGCTTTTCACAGTTATAGTGTGACCAACGGTCACAGGTGTCACATCGTTTTACAGTTCATTTTACATTTTTGACATTCAATATTACATGTACTTGTCAGCTGTGAAATGTTGGCGTTTTGTTTCTATTTACAGGTTATCAGGGTTGAATTGATAGCTGACAAAGTACCACCTTAAGCAACTTTTACACTCGATTGGCTAACAGCTCATTTAACTTCTTGGTATCAACCTTCATACCTTGAATGGTATCTTGGGACTCATGGTGAATTAGTGACAAGTCTTCATTGATAAAGTGCTGTGTGGCCTTTCCATTTATGAGCAAAAAAACATTTTGTGAGGTACAAGTTTAGAGCATATGTAGTTGCCTCCTTTAGGCTGACTGTATATGTGATCTGTACAATGTTACTCCGAGTCTTTTATAACTTTTGATATGTGGCCCACGGAAGAGTTGTAATACGGACGACACGAGGGTCTAAATAACTCAAGCGAAATTGAATCCATGTTAGCAACAATGTGGTATTGTTATGTGGTTATCGTTGACCATGTATTCAACCTGCTGGCGCTTAGTCGCCCATAACCTTTTGCAAAGAGTCTATCTGAATTTAGGAAATAGTCTTGCTGACTCACAGACTGGTGATTATCAATGTCTCTTTCAGGGTTCCTTACAGGCAGCCATTATAGTTTACCTTGTAGCCAGATTACCAATTACAGAATGTTAAAAGTATCAAACACATAAAGCTGGATCACAGTGTATATTAAAAATAACAAAGTTATTTAGTGAAACATGGTAAAAAATACACATTTATGTTTATGTAAAAAGAATAAAGCCTTTACACGCCTCTTGTTGGTCTGAGATGAGTGAGTTACCACCTTTTAAAATAATATGATTAAAACACTTAACAGCAGATTTCTGAGATACAAACGGTTAAATAGTAGGCCAGGAAATTTAGATTTAGGCCTACCACCACACCATTCTTGAATCTGAAAGGACATGTGCATGTTATTCGTGGTTGGATAAAAGATTGATAAAAGTGGGAATATACTGGTTTACATTTGTCTATCCGTCCCTCCATTCGGCCCTCTGTCCGTTCTTCCGTCCATTCCTTTTTTCTCGACTGCTTTAACAAGCAGGGGCGTCACCGGCGTCCGGTGGTGTCGGTGTCGGCGTCGTTTCCGTGGTTGTCAACAATGTTTACATACTCCCAGAGACGAAAAGACCTACTGTATAAGCTTCCATCATGCTACTGGCTCCGTATAAGCTTCCATCATGCTACTGGCTCCGCAACAGCATTGTTATTTATTGGTTAAGATCTGACCTTGGCCTACTTCTCACAATCTGCTAGACATAGCTAAATTTGTGTCTACTTGTTGCATTTAGCTCCATTTTTAAGAGGCTTCACAACCTTCTGTTGGAAAACTAGACACAAACGTACTACCATCATGACATTATCTGTGCAACTCCAGTGCTAACCTTAGCCTACTTCTGATGCTTTGTTAAACACAGCAAAATTTGCTTCAGAGATTAAAAGACATTTCGTGATTTAACTTCAGACGAACTTTCATCATGACATCGTCTCTGCAATATCGGTGTTGTTTGCGGACCTTGACTTACTATTCATGTCCTCTTGAGCATAGCGAATAGTACGTCTACCCACCGAGTTGGGCTCCATTTCTCGGAGATTAAAAACAATCTGTGATTAAGCGTCAAACAAACTTTATCATGACACTGCCTCTGCAATACCGGTGTCGTTTGCTGACTATAATCTTCTTCCATACTAAGTGACCAATTTTTTCTCTTCCCGCCGTGTGAAGCTCCATTACTCAGAGACTAAAAACCTTTTGTGAAAAAAATTCACACTTTACATCATTACGTTGTTTCGGCAACACCGGCGTTGTTTGCTGACTTGACCTTTCACGCTTGTTAAGCTATGCCAAAATGTCTGTCCACTGCTCATAAGCTCCATTTCTCAGACTGAAAGATCTTTTGGATGAACTTCACACAAGCGTACATTATGATGTTGTCTCGGTTAACTAAACTTGATGTACTAAAATTTCTAAAAAAAAATATTAGCAGTAAGAGTAATCTTGAAATCAAGACGTTTTACTATCGCGACGTAGCCTTCCGCCGAAAGCTTGTTTTGTCATTTTTTACTCAAAATTTCTCCACTGACATCGGAGAAAGTATGACCATTCAAGCAAGTTAGAACCAAATATGACCATCTGGTCATATTTTGGTCTAGGTTAATGATGATTTGCTGCATCGTGAGATTGAGAACCATCATTCGCCTGAACATTCCTCTTTGTATTTCTTAGATTTTCTTCTCTCCATAATAAAATAATAGCATTTTTCTTCAAAGATTTCTTTGCAAGCCTGAACGCCACAGTAGTTGTATTTGGTATGCAGCCTGATGATGACTTGTTGTATTTTTTTATTGAGAACACGCCTTCCTCTGCTTATTTTTTCCAGTCTTATTTTTTTTTAGTTTTATTATAATTATTATTGTTTTCGATTTTCTTTCTCTCCTTACTTTGAATAATGCATTTTTTCGTAACATACTTAACAGCAACTCTTCGTGGGGAATGTTCATATTTGGCATACAAATTGATAACAACGTATTGTATCGTGGGATTGAGAAGCAGCTTTCTCCTATATATTCTTCAAGGTATTTCACCGAGTTTATTTCACTCCTTACTTATCATAGCAGTAAGATAGTAAGATAGAATGTTCATAGTTGTCATTATTAGTATTAGTGTTAGTTGGTACATGTATACAGATTAAAAACATCTAATTGTATCGTGGGATTCAGAAACAGTCTTCTCCCCATTTCTTCCTCTATTCCTTTAAGTTTCTTTATCACCATACTTTGCATAATGATTGTTTTCGTCAAAAGCTTCTCCACAACCATGCAAGCTGAAGTAATTATGTTCGGTATGTAGGTTAATGTTTAAAGTACCCCATCATACCCCCACCAAATGAGCATCTATAAAAGTTAGAGAAGCATAAGAAATACTTCGACACAAAAAGCATATATAGTTGACTTACTAAGAAAAAACATATAAAGCGTTAAAGCAGCTGAACAATAAAACAACATAAAAGGTGCATATGATGCATCCATGATGTGGAGCAAAACTGTTAAAATTTGGTATCACGGGCAGACAGGGTGCAATTTTCTCCATTCCAATGATAAATGAAAAATTTAAATTGACTAAAACTTGTTGTAGATCTAAAATCATTTGGTAAAGAGTTCCAAAGCACAAGTGCAGTATAGCGAAATGAGTTCTTACCCTGCCTTGTCGTCCTCATCTGGGGTACCTGTAAAATATTGTTATATCTAAAGTTGTATGTAGTTTCCCTGTTGACTAATAAATCAGGAAGAACGGGTGGGCCTGAATTATTTAAAATTTTAAAGGTATCAATGGTCATTGTTCTTAAACGTCGGACATGCAAGGCATGTAAATTTGCTTTAGTCAGCAACTCATCATACGAGCTGGTATAATCCTCATACACAAACCTCGGGGCCCTTTCGTGAATCTTCTCAATTTTTGAAGTGTTATTTTTAGAGCAAAACTGCCAAGTAAGGGGACAAAAATTAAAAGTTGAGAGAATATAAGTATGAAAAATTGTCAATTTGCTAAGTTTGCAAAGGTTTTTGCCCAATCTTTTTAGTACATTGAGTTGCTGACCAGCTTTTTACAAATAGTCATTTACAAAGAAAAGTCCTACAGGGCTTATACTTACATATACTTATTAGTCCTCTTCTCATAGAAGGCCCTCGTGGGTTTGTTGAACCAGCTCTAATTTTTCATTATATTGGTTTAGGCCATGTCCGGTCAGTGCTTTGATATCCTCTATGCATTCGAATCTTAATGGCTGGTCCTTCCATAACTTTTCGAACCTAACTTCAAATGTTCAGTCTGCATTTGCCCCCACCGCTCTATCTGGTAAACCGGGCCCATTCCACAATTCAACTGCTCGTACACAGGAAGAATATGTTCTTACAATTAGCCTGGCCTTTTCTTAAATTTTTTGTATCAGCGACCTCGTGCAAGGAATCTTGTCGTAATTGAATAGTTTGATACTTCGGGATCATATTTTCCAGACAGAATCTTATACATCTCAATCATATCTCCTCTTTTCCTTCTGTATGCCTGTGATGATAATATTCATTGTTTTCAATCTGTCTTCACATGAAAGAGTAGAAAGTCCTGGTATCAGATTGGTAGATCGTAACTGAACAGTCTCTAAAAATTTAAGTGTTTCTTCAAATATGGGTTCCAAATTTGGCTAGCATATTCAAGATGTGTTCCTACCAATGAAGTAACCAGAAAGTTTTCTGATCAAGAAATTTGAATGTTTTGCGTATAATTCCCATAACTGAATTTGCTTTATTAACTATTTCGCTGATATGCTTTTCAAATGAAAGTTAATTACCTATTACTACTCCAATGTCTTTTTCGTGATCTGTGAATTCCATAACCTTCTGACCTTCTTTGAGACGATAAGTAACTTGTCAACCTCAGTACTCTCTGTTCTCATATGTTGTCATGTAAAAGGTAACGGTTTCCCATAGCCTTGTAGCCATAAATTGGGGTTAGAGTCACAGTGTCTTGGGCGCAGCATTTGAAAGGCGGAGCCCATCCATTTCCTTTCGCTGCCTTATCCCTCCCTGATTCGAAGCAGGTGCCCATTTACTGATGTGTTGACAGAGAGAGAGTTTTCAAGTCGTCGAATGGCGAAGTCCGGGTTCGATCTAACGACCTTCCAACGTTCTGCACCATAACCAAGCGTCTTTAACCACTCGACCACGGCGCATCTCTGCCATGCAACTCGAGAACCATGCTAGATTCCGGGACATCTCGGCCCATAACAATCTCGGCAAACTCGGCCCATGGGTATAGAACGGTATCGTTCTGCAGCTTTCACAAAGAACTGTCTCATTTGAAAAGGCATGTAAGACAATAACTAGATATAAATGACACGTATGATAGTTACTACATATAGAAAACAGTGCTGAACAAGATATAGTCATCCAAATTGAGTAGGCACATTAGAAGTTCGGTCCATAACAAACTCGGACCATATGTACAACGTATACATACTCACACAGGGGAATTATATTCAATAGACTTGCTAAACAATAATTATAATTTCTAGATATCAGATAAAATTAAAACAAGATTTATATGTTTTCATTTATTCTATGTTGACTGCATTTAGATTTCCTTATCCTTTAGCCAAGGTCTAATACCAGAGACATGTATGTTAAACGATTCTATAGGAACAAATAATTGTTCTTTGAATTCAGGCCAAAAGAATTTGTTTCTGCGAAGGTTATCAAATTTTCTTTTTCCTGAAAAAACAACAACAGGAATTGGAATTTACCAAATGTATCAACCTCCAAGAATCCCTGTGAATATCTATGCACACATTTTCTATGATTTTCTATCAATGGTATGTAATTGTGTATTTGCAAAACCAAGTTCGATATGGCAAATATGATATATGATGGGACGAGTTTGTAAACATTAGCCGACTTTGTTACACCATATCAATTTGGAAAACGTCTTGGGCTCAGAGAATGCAGATTTAAGTTGTTGTAGAGGTTGTTGCAAACTTGGAATTTGAAAAATCTCGAGATTGCTCACGGTCAATCTTGGAATACCAAGTTTACTCGAGTAATCTTGAGAATTCTTCATCGATTACAGCATGAACTTTAAGCTATTATAATTGTGTTTATACTGTTTGAAATAGCTACAGACAGCATATGTTAGTGGTTGATATTAAGTTTATGGGAATTTATTAATATTATATCCACATTTCCGTTAATTAAGACAATTTCAGGCAATAGCGGAGATTGCACATTTGATCTGTAGATATAGACGGTTTTTGTTGTTGTTTTTTGACACAGTTATGACAAGGATGTTTTAATATGATGCTATTTTAGTTAACTGGCAGATTAATTGGTTAATTGGCAGGTTTATTTCACAACTGTTTTCATTTAAGATTTATTACACCACTGTTTTCGTTGAAGCTGAAAAATAGAGTTAATACAGAAAATTAATGGGTACCCACAGTGCAGAGGCCGTAAGGCAGTTGGGGTCAAGCTCATCCCTCTCCTTTCACTGCCTTATCCTTCCCTGATTCGAAACAAGGTAGCTGTTAACTGCTGGGTTAACTGAGTTTTCTAGTCACCATCTGGCCCATCCCGGATTCAAACATATGACCTTCCGAATCATGACCAAACTGCTTTAATCAGTTGACCACACATGTGTATGGTGTAGCAAAAGAGTCCAAACTACTGATACCAGTCCACATATAAATTAATATAGGTGCACCGCTTAATTTCAGTGGTAGTGCACCTGCAAATTTCACCAGTGCACCGATAAATTTCATACTGTAGTAGAAGGAGAATAATCTGTAAAGAAAGTTTCATCGAGCGCCCCCACCGGGGATCGATCTCAGGACCCCAAGATTATAAGCAAGCACACAACCAAAAGGCTAAAGTGTCCGGACCAGACCAGTTAGACTGGTCAGTTATACACTCTATATACCTATGTATATATTTACACATCATTCATTGGCCGTACTACTGCACTCCTCCATCCTAACAAAGAACATTTTACCAATACCGGTCTATGTATAAAAATATAGGTGCACCACTAAATTTCAGTAGTGGTGCACCTGTAAATTTTATCAATTGACCAATAATTTTTATACATGGACCACTAATTTACAACTCCACCAATATCTTATCAATCCACCGATATCAAGCATGTATCAGTGGACTGATAGAATTTACTGGTGCATCAATAACTTACAGGTGCATCTTTAGAAGTATCGGTGGATGGATCAATTTTATCGGTCCACCGATAAATTTTTCAGGTCCAACGATAAAATTATTTGTCAACGTGTAAATTTTTCATGACCCGTTTGGGCGATGAATTTAATATTAAACAGCCAATTAGAATCTATTCCATCTGATATTAAAGCCTGATAGGTCTAATTATGTGAGTTAAAAATTACTACTCTTATAAAATATATGCGCTGCGATAATATCAGTCCACCGAGAGAAATATCTACAAAATTTAATAGAATACTCCAAGTTTGCTTGTGCAATCAATTTTGGAAAATGTGAGATATTTGCCATTCGGTACTTCCCCAAACCCGTGACTCATCTTACTGGTGTCATACCATTTATTTTAGCCTATTTGTTCAAAAAAATTTATTGTATATGAATTTTTCCCTATTGTCTGTATATGGAGATTATAGCAGGACCATAGTATAATTCTAAATAGAAGCTAATAGATGGGGAGAGAGATTGGTTTTGTAACTAGTATAGTGACAATATTCTGAACCTTATTATGGTGCAGCTAGTGTTCAAATATTTCAGTCCTTTGACCTTATGCAAGATTAAGGTTGCTGGATACAGATGAAATTTTAGCTTATTGTCTGTATAGTAAGAATTATAGCAGGACCATAGTAGAATTCTGAATAGAAGCTAATAGGTGGGGAGAGAGATTGGTTTTATAAATAGTATAGTGACACGTGTTCTAACCCTTATTGTGGTGCAGCTAGTGTCCAGATAGTTCAGTCCTTATGCTTCATTAAGGTTGTTAAATACAAATGAAATTTTACCCTAATGTCAGGATAGTAAGAATCATAGCAGGACCATAGTAGAATTCTAAATAGAAGCTAATATGTGGGGAGACAGATTGGTTTCATGACTAGTATAGTGACTTATGTTCTGAACCTTGTTATGATGCAGCTAGTGTCCAAATATTTTCAGTCCTTATGCATGATTAAGGTTGCTAGAGACAGATGAATTTTTTCCGTATTATCTGTATAAGGAGATTATGGCAGGACCATAGTAGAATTCTGAATAGAAGCTAATCGGTGGGAAGAGAGATTGGTTTTGTGATTAGTATAGTGATACATATTCTGAACCTTATTATGGTGCAGCTAGTTTTCAAATATTTCAGTCCTTTGACCTTATGCATGATTAAGGTTGCTGGATACAGATGAAATTTTACCCTATTGTCTGACTATAGTAAGAATTATAGCAGGACCATAGTAGAATTCTGAATAGAAGCTAATAGGTGGGGGAGAGATTGGTTTTATGACTAGTATAGTGACACGTGTTCTGAACCTTATTATGGTGCAGCTAGTGTCCAAATATTTCAGTCCTTCTGCATGATTAAAGTCTCTTGATACAGATGTATTTTTCCCTGTTGTCTGTATAAGGAGATTATGGCAGAACAGTAGTAGAATTCTGAACAGAAGCTAATAGACAGGGAGAGAGATTGGTTTTGTGAAAAGTATGGTGATACATGTTCTTAGCAGCAGCGTTCAAATATTTCAGTCATTATGCATGGTTAAGGTTGCTAGGTACAGATGAAATTTTACTCTGTCTATCTATCTATCTTCCGTTACGTCTTAACCCCCGAGGGGGACACAGACGGGTTCCGGCGAACCAAGTGCTGAAGGGGGTTAGCTGGAACAAATGTATAGGAAAGTATGTGAAATGAGTTTGCACAGTGCGATAAAGAGTGTTAGTATAGTTAAAAGATAAAAACAGAAATTGGTGTTTAGGGAGAGACATGGATTACCTGGCAGACAGCACTGCTGAACTGCACCAAGGTAGGAAGGACCGGTATGTAGGGTGGGAGGGCATTCCAATGGATGATAGTCCTAGGGAAGAATGTGAACCTGTAGTAGTCTTTATAAGTTGGGATTTGTCGATATGAAAGTGGATGAATATGTCTTGACTGTCTGGTGTTGCGAACAAGGTACTCAGATGCAGGAATGGCAACAAGGTCATATGTGACCTTGTACATCATTATAAGACGGCTATCTATACGTCGTTGGTCTAGGGGCGCCAATTCAGGTCCTTCAACATAGCGGTGACGCTGGATGTGTAATTATAATCTCTTGTTGCCCACCTGGCAGCCCTTCTTTGGACCGCTTCCACTTTATGTATATCAGTGGCAGTGTGGGGGGACTATACTGTTGAAGCGTACTCCAACTGGGGCCTTACTAATGTTTTGTAGGCTACTGATTTCAGGTCCTTATTATGAACCCGAATGTTTCTTTTCAGAAATCCAAGAGTCTGGTTAGTGCTCTTGGTTACATTATCAATATGCGTACTCCAAGTTAGGTCATCCGAGATGGTGACCCCTAGATATTTTGCAGATGAAACACTATCCAGCTCAATATCATGTTGTCTGTATAGGGAAAATAATGGCAGGACCATACTCGTATCCGAGTAGTTCTCGTCATTTTTTTCTAACAGTTTCCTGTTTTCTCCCAAACAAGCAGGTTTTCTTTCAGTTTGCGTGTATTGTGTACCTAATAACTCTGGTTTCGACACACACGTCATGAATTTATTTATAGAAACCTACCTCAGGGAGCGATCATTATTTGATATGCTATTACGTACAGACAACGTCACGTCCAGAAGCAGTTCTCGTCATGTTGCTTTTGAGCTCGATTTTAAAATAAATATAAAACCCATTTTGCTGTTGTTCCTATATAATGATTTTTGACATCTTATTCACGTAACAAAGTCCGTTCGTATGCCGAATGCGCTCAATTTTTTAATGAGGTCACAGCAGACGAAAACAAACATAAAACTGAGACGAAGAGTTTGTCTTGTTCACGAGGCTGCTGAAAACGATAAATGATCGATGACCGGGTCAGGTTTGCTATTTTAATATTTTTGTGTTTTTCCTGCAATGTTGACTTACATACGGGATTTGTTTGAAAGTAGACACAATATTGGAAAACCTTACCCAATTAAGAGAGGTCAGCACGTGGCTTGAACGTGCTCACGTGAATGCCCCTGACGTAATAACGCGACTTTGCGAATCCAAAAGAGAAAACACGGCATTTATATATACACAGCTCGATATCTTTATGAGTTTTTGCACTAGTTTGACCAAATGTATCATAAACTTAGGATTAAGGCAGTTGAAATGAAGAAAAAATACGCGAAAAACTCGTTTTAAGCAGAATGACGAGAACTACTAGCTGTGGGGTTAGCGGAGAAGGAGGCATGGTTACGAATTAATGACTGGTGAATAATGGCGCTGGACAAATGACTAAGAAAAATTTGTCGATGATCTGCGTATAACTTTTGCAGAACCATAATAAAACAAAATAATACAATAACATCATCAGATATTGGTATTATTATTATTACCATTATGATTATTATTTTTTGGAATTCGCATGTATATTTTCTCGCCAAGCGAAAGAGTTATACTCATAAAACAACACCAGACACGTAGTTGTAGGTTTATATGTAACTACATAGAGCTACTTAAGCTCTTTATTTTAACTTATTTTTTTATGTTTCTCCTTTGGTTTGTTGAAAGTCTAAGTGTTTAACACCAGAAGTGAGCTTTTATAGAGCTAACTGTTGCGTGTACGACCAACTTGAACTCTTTAAGATTCTAACTGAACAAGGGACTTGACTATTTCTTTTTAGAATGCCGGACTGGAATCCAACAGCGTATGTAGTTCAGCCTATTTCTGGTGCCAAGCACTTGTGACTGAATTAGGAAAAATACAACAAGCTATTCAATGTATTTTTTAGGCTTTCCCGTTCTGATTTATTTGGGAAAAACGTGTACAATATGAACATGGCTAGGTCCAGCGTTGTCACGCAAACGAAACTATATTCATTTATATAAGTAGAAAATAACATAGGCGAAGAAACAAACATTTTGCATTAAAAATATACATCTACATTTCGACACGTGCTTAACCTTTCCCACTGGGTACAAAAGATTTGATAAACATTGATTCAACGTTGATTCAACGTCATGACATTGAATCAACGTTCAATCAATGCCGCCCTAACGCTGCAAGCCTACTGACTTAGCACGTAGTCGAAACGTGAAATTAACCAGTGTTTTGTCTTATTTGTATGTCTTTATTCTATGTAAATAAAATTAATTAGCCATGCACATTTAAGTGTGTGGCCAGAACTGAGTCTTCACTACTTTCACAAGCTTTGCCAACAAAACGCGTAAATAGCAAAAACTCTGATCAGCCTACGCAACCACGTTCTTATAAGTGCTGTAGTTTGACCAGAGTCTTCACTATTTACGCGAGTTATATTAATGAAACGGGTCACTAGGAAAATACTGTGACCAGCCTACGCAACCACATGCACCTAAGTGCTATAGGCTGATCAGTCCTCACTATCTGCAGTTGACCCAACAAAGTATTTATAAACAGCGAAATCTGTGTTTTGTCTTATTTTCTGGCTTTCTTTTCCGTAAGTGGCAAATACTCAGAACAGCCTATGCGCCCATGTGCATTTAAGTGTATAGTCTGATCACAGTATTTCCTACATCCGCAAGCCTTGCCAACAAAACGTGTAAATAGCAAAAACTCTGATCAGCCTTCGCAACCAGGTTTATATAAGTGCTGTAGTCTGATCAGAACCTTCATTATTTACGCGAGCTATGCTAATGAAACTTGCAAATAGCAAAAACACTGATCAGCCTACGCAACCAGGTTCATACAAGTGATGTATGCTGATCAGAGTTTTCACTATTTACTCAAGCTATGCTAATGAAACTTGCAAATAGCAAAAGCTCTGATCAGCCTACGCAACCAGTTTATACATAAATTGACAAAAGACGCGCACTCAGCTACCCCATCTGAAAACAACAATACCATTTTTATTTTTTTAAACCTATTTTATAAACCTTACAAGTATTTTACTATATTTTATTTAAGAAATAGATCAGCTCTAGCAGTGAATTATTACTCAAGAATTCAGTGCTAGAGCTGAACTATTTCGATTCTAACGCTCAAAAACGCTGAAAAAGTATTCTTTTCATTCAAACTCTCCCAACCTTCCTGCCAGCGCGTTCATGCTCCCGCCAAAATTCTTAACTGTATCTACGATAAAGGTACGTTTTTATGGCGATTTTAGAAAGAAAAAGAGACGTTACACCGTCTAACGTCTCAAAACGTCACAAAATTACGTCAGTAATGCAAGTGACGTCAGCAATTAGACTCGCGCGCTCCGAGACAGTGAATTGTTGCAGAATAAAACACGGCAGCTTTCCATTGCTTCTATAGGCGCACTGTGTTAGAATTAAGAAATAGATCAGCTCTAGCAGTGAATTGTTGAGTAATAATTCACTGTTTGGAGGTCAGTTGTAAAGTAGATCATATCACGAGCGCGGAGCGCGAGTGATATATCTACTTACAACTGACCGACAAACAGTGAATTATTACTCAACAATTCAATGCTAGAGCTGAACTATTTCGATTCTAACACTCAAAAACGTTGAAAAACTATTCGTTTCATTCAGCCTCTCCCAACCTTCCTGCCAGCGCGTTCATGCTCCCGCCAATATTCTTAACTGTATCTAAGATAAATGTACCTTTTTATGCCGATTTTAGAAAGAAAAAGAGACGTTACACCGTCTAACGTCTCAAAACGTCACAAAATTACGTCAGTAATTGCAGTGACGTCAGCAATTAGACTCACGCGCTCCATAACAGTGAATTGTTGCAGAATAAAACACGGAAACTTTCCATTGCTTCTATAGGCGCACTGTGTTAGAATTCAAATTACAAAACTCAACAGAAAGTAAAGGTGGCAGCTGTATAATATCACCATATGGATAGGAGACCACAGACAAACGGTCAATAAGAACAGTTAACAAGAAGCATAATAAAAGTTCCGCCTTTCCCTGATATGGTAATATATTGCCTTACCTACATGTAATTTACTGTTTTAATTAATATTTTGGCTACTTTACGCCACTTTACGCTACTTTACTCCAATTTACGCCACTTTACGCTCCTTTACGCCACTTTACGCTACTTTACTGTTTTTAGGTACACCGCTAGCGGACGAGATCTACTCGGATACGAGTAGTAGAAATCTGATTAGAAGCTAATTGTTGGAGGGAGAGATACTCTTTGGGCCCCGAGCGTTGGTCCGTTTCTATTCCTTCCCGGGCTGACTTTGTTATGGGCCGAATTGCTATGGGCCGAGATGATTCTATTCTATTCTATACTATTCTGACCAACTTTTCTTAAATGATTGCTCTCTCACCATGGACAAAATAAGTGCAAAATATGACAGTTATATATTCCTTGGAGATCTAAACTTTGATATGCTATGTAGTAGCAAAAATGAAACTCTAGTTAATATTTGTGATTTATTCAACTTAGAAAATGTAATTAAAAAACCTACCTGTTTTACGGCAAATGGTAAACCATCCCTGTTGGATGTCATATTGACAAATAAATCAGAAATTATTAGTAAAACTTGCAATTTTAGTCCTGGTCTGAGTGATGTACACAACATGGTAGCATGTCAGCTTAAAATAGATATACCTTCAATGAAGAAAAATGGTGCAAATACAGAAGTTTTAAAAAATTTGATGCAGATTTGTTTAACCATGACCTTTGTAACAAATTAAATGAAACTAATTTAGGAGAACCTGATGTAAATAATAGGTATAAAAACTTTAGTGACACTTTTATAGAAATAGCAAATAAACATGCTCCAATCAAGAAAAAGAGAATTTTAACAAAACCAGTACCTTTTATGAATAAAAGTCTGAAGCAAAACATCTATAAGAAGAAAATGCTCTTCAATAAATTTCAGAAAAATAGGACTACGAGAAACTGGGAAAATTTCAGAAAGCAGAGAAATTTAGTAGTTAGCCTGAAGAGAAAATCCATTAATAAGTATTTCATTGACAGATGCATGGGGGGGGGTGTAAATCTGAAAATTTTTGGCCTACTATAAAACCTTTTTTAACAAACAAAGGCAACAAAACAAGCAAAGATACAATTCTATGTGAAAGTAATACCCTGATAAATGATCAAGAGGAAATTTGCAAAGTTTTCAACAATTTTTTTGTAAATGTAGCCGAAAATATTGGAAATGATTCTATCCCAGTGAATAAAGAACATCCAAGCATTGTAAAGATAAAAGAAAACAACAAAATTGGTTCCGATTTTAACTTTCGACCTGTAGACCATTTTTATATTAGTAAGCAAATAGATAAACTTAGCAACAAAAAAGCTACTGGTATCGATGGGATTTCGGCCAAACTCTTAAAATTAGCGAAACCATCTATAGTTGTACCGGTTACTGACCTAGTAAACACCTCACTTTTAACTTCAAATTTTCCTGATTCTTTAAAAATTGCCCAAGTAGCACCTATTCATAAAAAGAACAGTACCTTAGAAAAAGGAAACTACCGTCCAGTCAGTATCTTGCCTGTGGTATCGAAGATTTTTGAAAGATCCATGAATGAACAGCTCACTGAATTTTTTAACCATCATTTTAATGTATATTTATCAGCTTTTAGATCAGGGTATGGTACACAAAGTACTCTTTTAAAAATTATTGAAGATTGGAAGAAATCCTTGGATGAAAATAAATATGTAGAAGCAATCTTAATGGATCTTTCAAAGGCCTTTGATTGCCTTCCTCATGACCTCTTACTTTTAAAACTCAAATTTTATGGTGTCTCTGACAGTGCTTTAGATTTAATTCATAGTTATCTTAGCAATAGAAAACAGTGTGTGAAGATTGGAAATTTTATAAGTGATTTTAAAACAGTGTATAAGGGTGTTCCCCAGGGCTCAATCCTGGGGCCAGTTTTATTCAACATCTTCATTAATGATATCTTCCATTTTATTAACGACAGTAGCCTGTACAACTATGCAGATGATAACACTGTATCTTATTCTCATATAGATCCATTAGTTCTTAAGAATGTATTAACAAATGATAGTCTTACCCTTGTCAAATGGTTCTCTGATAATCAAATGCAAGCCAATCCGGATAAATTTCAAGGTATTGCGATTGGGCAAAAATCCAAAAATGAAAACATGACTTTTAATTTGGGTGGGGATTGTATTATCAACTGTGATGAGGAAGTAAAGCTTTTGGGGGTAACAATTGATTTTAAACTTAAATTTGATATTCACATTTCAAATATCTGTAAAAAGGCTTCAAAACAATTAGGTGTTTTAAAACGTATTGGTAAGAACCTTTGCAAATTGGGTAAACTTAACATTTATCATTCTTTTATTTTGTCAAATTTTAGCTATTGTCCTCTGACTTGGCACTTCTGTGGGGAAGCAAATACTAAGAAACTTGAGAAAATACAGGAAAGAGCACTTCGCTTCATATATAATGATTATGTGTCAGACTATGACGCTCTTCTCTCTCAATCAAAATTGCCTACTCTGAAGTTGCGGAGGCTGAGGACAATGGCACTGGAAGTTTTTAAAATTTTATATAAGGAAACTCCTGTATATTTACATGACTTGATATGTTTTAAAAATAACCATACTTTTAGGTACACAAGAATGGCCGAGATCCCACAGGTAAGAACGACAAGATTCGGCTCCAGCTCCTTTCGTTCCAGTGCAGCGAAATTGTGGAACTCTCTTCCTCAACATTTCAGAGAGGCCCACAATTTCAATCACTTTAAAAGTTTAATAAATGCCTGGAATGGAGGGGGCTGTATCTGCTCTTTTTGTTCTGCATCTTAGCCTTCTGCATGCTTTTAAACAATTTTCCTTATCCTTTTTGTGCTTGGTTTATATGATATTTCAGTGCTTTTGTATCTGTATGATTTAGTGCTTTTAGTTGCTCCTTGTTAATCTATGATTTATGTGCTTGCTAGTTTAGTTGTGCTTTGCTTTATTAACTTGTGCTTTTATGTGCTTTTCTAGTTGATATTGGTAGATCTATCTTTGCTTCTTGTCTTTCTCCACTTTCGCTTTCGGCTCAAGGGTCCTCGTCTTGTAGCTTGTATGTTCTGCGGGGACACTTGATGCATAAATAATTTCGTTTTTTCATATTTACACTAGGATAAAAGGCATGTAGCAAAGGTAGATTATGTTTTGTTTTGCTGGGCTCGGATCTGATCTCGAACATTGGCTGGATGGTGGGGTGGAGCCTGATGTTTAGTAATTGAGCTGCCACTCGCGAAGCGCCACCATCTAGCACAATGTCACAACATACTTATTCTGTTCAGGCCCTTGCCGAGCACAGTAATAATATAACACTTCAGAATCAGAATCAGAATCAGAATTGTTTACTGGTGATACGTCCAAAGACAATCATTCACCAGGACCTGTGAATCAGGGAAGCTAGTCCCTAGCCCTTATAAGAGAAGTAAACTTAGTAACTGAATCCTCTGCACACTCAGCAGCAGAAATAAGTGAATCTTCCAGGGAATTCCAATCTCTAATAGTCTGGGGGAAGAAACTGGACTTGTAAATGTCAGTCCCAGCCAATGGGGTTTGAAATGTCAGGGAATGATGATTCCTGGTACGCCTATTTGGGGAAACAAGGTCATTTATGGGTATACTGGCTGCACCCTTCAGACCTTTGTAAAGCATTATAAGTCTACTATCTTTCCTTCTCTTTTTTAGGGATTCCCACTTAAGTTTCTCCAGAATGCCAGTCATACTCCCAGTTTCATATGTGTAATTTCCCGTTACAAATCTAGCTGCCCTTTTCTGCACCTTCTCAAGTTCATCTTGAAGAAGTATACTTTGAGGGTCCCAAACTGAACTGCCATACTCCAGGACTGGACGCACCAGTCCCTTGTATGCTGACTCCTTAACATCTTGTGGACATGCTGCCAAGTTACGTCTGAGGAAGCCGAGGGTCCTATTAGCCTTTGTGCAAATATTACTGACATGTGTGTTCCATTTCAAATCATTGGCAATGGTTATGCCGAGATACTTGATAGTTTCTACATTACTGAGGACCGTTCCCTCTAAGGTATAGGAAGCATTGATCTTCTTGATCCGTTTCCTTGTAATTTGCATTATATTGCATTTAACAGGTTGAAATCTCATGCCCCAACTCCTTGCCCAACAACCTAAAAGATCTATATCCTCCTGAAGTTTCACAGTGTCTTCAATATCTCTGATTTCACGATAGCAAACACAGTCGTCAGCAAAAAGTCTTAATTCCGAGTCAATATTTTCTGTTATATCGTTAATGTATAACGAGAACAACAATGGTCCAAGCACATTTCTTTCTTTCTTGTCGATAACTTCCTCCTCTGATTAGGAGAACCGCCTCTCAGCGCTGGGGGACACCTGACAAAACCGGGGCCCAATCCGACTTAACTCCATTTACCACCACACGCTGCTGCCTGTAACAGAGGAGAGAATCTATCCATTTCAGAGTCTTCCCACTTATATATCATTGTAGTGTTGTTTGAGCATGTACTGTTTTAGTATCCTTTATGTGTCTTATATGTTTTATATGTATACACTACTGTCTTATCTTATCTCTCTTACACACGGTGCATAACCATATCGGACGCTATCTGTGAAAACTGGACTCTGTGTATTTCGGAGTCTATTTGCGTTAGTTTAGGATTCTATCCGTCCCAAGATGGAAAAAGAGGTAAGGGTGGGTGTTAATAAACTCTAATATAATTGTAAACAACACATTTTCTAATGGGGCATAAGGTGCACGGAACATCAGACATCCGTGTCTTCCAGTATCTATAGTTGTTATGCCTAATTCGTATTTACTTTCGAGTCTACAAGCTGGAATGAAGGTCAAGATTTGACAATTTTGAAGAGTGTGTCCATTTTGAACGCCGATCAGTTGCGAGCGCAATGGAAAGAAAACAGATCGGTTGGATAAGTTTGATCCTAATGAATGAATTTAAAATTTTGTAAGGCTCTGAGTTGAAAGAATATCTCCTTTTTGAAGAAAATCGGATTTTTTACCTTTTACAATGACACCGGATGCTATATGCGCCTGCCACAAGACTCTATCAGCGGCTAATCTTGCTTCACACAGGACTCTATCTGCCAATATCATCGGAATCTATCTGTGCTTCAGAAGCATGGGCCTACTTTTGTCTAGTGATCCGAAAATGGTATCAACACGAGGCAGATTTCTATTTAGATATCGTTCATGATTGATTGATTCCTCTTCTTGCAGACATTTTAAATTTTTCCAGAGGGTTTTGGTCACCTCAAAGCCGAAGAATTGAATCAAGGTTTCAATACGCGCGTATACATATTTTTTGCAGTTGCAGTTATAAGTCATGTTGAAAGTCATCTTGAACAGGCTTAAACCACAAGCCGAAGAGATAATCGCTGAGGAACAGGCCTGGGTTCCGAGTGGGAAGGAGCACCACAGAACAGATCTTCAGCCTTAGAGTCCTGTGTGAAAAGTATCTCCAACATCAGCAGAATCTGTGCCGTGTTTTCAGCCTTTGACAGGGTATGGCATGCAGCCTTATGGGCCACCATCCGGAGGTGCAATGTCGGTGCAGGTCTAGTTCGCACTATTGAGCAGCTGTACGACAAGGCTACACGTGCAGTCCTGATCAATGGCAGCACAGGAGAATGGTTCAGAACAACAGTTGGAGTAAGACAAGGATGTCTTCTGTCACCAACCCTCTTCAACATTTTTCTCGAACGGATCATGTCTGATACTCTGGAAGAATGTGGCGGGGGGGGGGGGGGGGAGGGGTGGTATGGGCGGCAGAGGCATTGCCAATCTGCGGTTTTCCGATGACATAGACGCTCTAGCTGAGGAAAAGCAGGAACTAGAGGCTCTAGTTGAAAGTCTCGATCAAGCCTGCACAAGGTGTAAGATGGAGATCAGTGCTGCGAGGACCAAACTGATGACGAACAGCGCAGATGGCATCCAGAGGGAGATCAAGGTAAAAGGGCACAAGCTGGGTACTGTGAGTAGCTTCAAATGCCTTGGGTCAGTTGTCTCAGATGATGGCTCAAAACAGGAGGTTCTCTCAAGGATTGCACAAGCCACTTCAGCTCTTACCAAGATGAAACCAATTTGGAGATAGCGGCATGTCTCTTGGATCAAGGGTGAAACGTATGCGCTCCCTTGTCATTTCCATATTTCTGTATGCCTGTGAATCGTGGGCCTTGACAGCAGAGTTAGAGAAAAGAACGCAGGCCTTTAAAATGAGATGCTACCCAAGGTTACTAAACATTTCGTACAAGGACCATATAACCAATGAGGAGGTTCGCAGGAAGTTCCAAGCAGCCATTGGAGAATATGATGGGCTCCTGACGCTGGTCCGGAGGCGGGGGCTGGGGTGGTTTGGCCACGTCTCAAGGTCTTCTGGTTTAGCAAAGATAATTCTTCAGGGCACAGTGAAAGGGGAGGGGGTGGACGGAGGAGGAGGTGGGAAGACAATATCAAGGAGTGGACAGGAATGGATTTTACCAGCTCGGCTAGGGCAGCTGTAGACGGGACAAGGTGGAAAGGAATTGTTTCGAAGTCATCTGTGGTGCACCAACGACCTAATAAGGTTATCGGATAGAATAGAATAGTTATAAGTATAAACGGTGGTGGACACCTAGAGTTGCGGTTTAATATGAACAACATCTATAGGTTGGTGTAACTATATGCATGATATTAGGTCAAAGAAACCCATAAATGGAGAGAGCACTGTCAACTTCCTTTACATCTTTTGAGTTAACCGTTGCGGGTGACATGGCCTCATTTTGGCAATCTACTGTGGACACGATTTGAGCATGCGCCGCAGGACTTTTTTCAAATTCGGGACTTAGCCTTCGCCGTTTTTGGCTGATGCAACCACAAGTTTGATCTTTTACGACCTTATTGGCTGAAAAAAAGAAAACAAACATCACAAGTAAGGTCCGCTGCTCACAAGTATAGTCCGTTACCTTGAGGACAACATCTGTCCGTTGGCATAAAATTACATTTTGGAGACACAAATAGAATCCGGAACATTGAAAATAATGGGTGGTGTCCTTTAAACATTGATATTAACGTAAAGATTTTATTTATGCACCTAACGACATGTGTAAATTATCAAGAACATAATTATCTTCGTAACATAAGGACAAAATTCATTACCTACAAATAAAAACACTGAGTTTTTCCCTGTTTTCATGGGCCATGTGCGCTCCTGCACTATCACGCTGCATTTGATTTCACTGATGACAAGCACTGAACAGCGCTAGCTGAATAATATCGACGGAAATATTAGGAAAAATAAGGTATGTGTTCCGTGGAAACCATGAAACCCAGTACTTACACGTTTTGTCCCTTTTTCTTCGACTGAATCGCCGAAGGGTCCATGGCAGGTAACAAATAGAGTCCGTAGCACTCACAGATAGAGTCAAGTAACGCAGATATTCATAGATAGCGTCCGATATGGTTATGCACCGTGTTACAGGTCTTACATGATCCATGCATGTAAAATTGAAAATATTGATATAGCAGTGATTCTTGAAAAAAAGGGTACAATTGTGAAAAAACCATGTCGCCAATGTTAAACAGACACACACACGAACATGCTTTAGCCTAAATAAGTGACGTATTGCTATTTTTGCAGTGTAATATATATATGAAAACCCTGTGGTATTCCCAGTTGGATTTAAGACGCTTAGCCTTGAATTTTTTACGATGCTTTTGTGTTGGGGTATGCTATTTTCGACTGTCGCAAGCAGAGTTGCTATAATAAACACCTTTAATAAACAAGGTTATTGGTACAAACAAGAACACATTTCTTTACCATTTAGAAGTCCCAGGTTGACCGATGTCTCGTGTTGTTCTATTCATTTTCTAATCCATTCATTTACAAAAATAATTTAAAAAATTCCTTGTCGCCAAAATGCTACTCACCTACCGTAACGATTTCTATGCCCCACCTATAAACAACAGTGAATAGATATCGTAATGGAAAATGAGTCTATTTTAGTACCAGGATATCCTTTGAAATGAAAATGGTAAGAACCAATTCATTTGTTACACTAAAATCGGAGTAAGAAGCTTTAAGTTCACATTTTCATTTGTCACTTTTCACAGCCTCCCATCCGTAACGGCCCTTTTCTGAAACATTAGTTCTTTTGCAAAATGCTTTCTATTAGTTTGCGAATGTGTAACATGGATGTGGTTTAAAAAAACCAATTTCATGCCTCTGTGTTTAATAACTTGTTCTGTTATAGCTGATTTGTCCCATGTCCTCTCCCCTCCGTAACGGCTCCCCTCCGTAACTTAATCTTTGACCCAAAACAACGTGGTGATTTAGAAGTAAGTATCACGGTCAAATGAAATATACGTTTCTTTGAAATAGCAGAAAGCAGAAAAGAACGATTTCTGTCATCAGGGTTTCAGAATTTTTCAGATATTTAATGGATTCCAGGTGATATATGTTGTACAATATATCAACTTAACGTGTGATCAACGTTAAAACACACATTTACTTACCGATTTTTGTATATTCTGGTAAGTATAAATAGGGGGGCAGGGATAAACAACATAACATGGGAACTTGCAGTCATTCAGTGCAGGTATGACCGACCAAATTGTGTCGTTATGGAGGGGAGAGAAATTCCATAAACTGACAGTTCACAAACATAATGCATTCTTATGGTAGCTGATAGGTGGAAAGTCCAAGTGGACACGTTCTAGTATTGAACCTACTATGCTTAAATAGATTAAACAGTTTTTTAATAAATATGTATGAAAATTATTTTGGCTGCTCCGTTACGGAGGGGAGCTGGTTAATTCGATCGTTCGATATGCGAGAAAAACAGAATTTGATAAATGGTACTGGAATAAGCTGGTAGAATACATCAGATCTCCTGTAACATAAGCGTCTTATATAAACTTTTCCGATCGGGCATTGACACTTTGCAATAAAGAAGTATGTTACGGAGGGGAGAAAACGTTACGGAGGGGAGCCCAGGCGCTTAGGACAGCAGTCATACGAGTCCAGTTGCACGAGCAGTTATAATCACGTCCTGTCTGATTGTTTACTATGAAACTGTAATTTAATTCTAAAAAAAGGCCACTATGTTAAAAAAAGCCCCTTCCAGTGTCATGGTAGAAAAGGTGCGAATTTTGATTAAAGGCGGCTAAATGCTATTAAAGTATCATGTATCCCAAAACTTACCTCGGGAATGTCATTCTAAGATCCATAAATTGTAGCATCACAGGCAGTTTATAAGTATGAAAATAAAGCCGATTCGTGACAAAACCAAGAACGTTGTCCTTTGCGCTAACAAAGACACAGATCAGCTTCATAAGGCATGAAGAAAGCGATTTTATGTCCTTTTTAACAGTATTTCACTCATATCAGGACGACGGAAGGGTGGTATTGAAAGGCTGTGTGCAATGGAACCCCAACTACAGTTGGGAAGATTTCCGCCTCCAGCAGGTCTCGAACCATCTCCACTAGAACAGCAGGTCAGCACTTAACCTACTGAGCTATCGGGATTCCTCTCCTGCCCCCACCCCCCTCGCCGTCTCCTCCTCCCCCGCCCGCCACTACATACCACCCCCCCCCCCCCCCACCCCCAACCCCCCCAAAAAAAAAAGAAAAAAAAAAAGAAACAACAACAAAAAACAAGAACGATAAAAGAGAACAGGTCTAAGGGAAGCAAGCTAGAGATAACAACAATGCAATATTGCACACAAAGCCAGACAAAATAAGGCTTTTTCTGCATAAATACACGGACAAACCAGAGCAACACCTAGACTTTCCAGGGACCACCCGAGGATATACGTGTATGTATACATATCCCCAAGTAGCACAGGGAGTACCCGGGCACCACCCGAGTTCACACTTAAGCGGTCATGCCGAAAGGGCTCATACTAAATCCATATGATGTTTGTAAAAATGCCATATTTCAGTAGACTATCTGAACCACTTATTTCCTAACATTATCACTGTGATACCCCCAAAACAGGAATTACTACATGTACATGACAACTCCAAGAATGCGTATCAAAAATGACCTTTCAAAGAGTCCGAAATTTACGAAGTCAGGGAAGATACTGGAATTACAACGTGTCTTGTTACCGGTAATAAATAAGATAACGTATGACGCACCTTAAACTTTCTACCCTCCGTAACGAGAATCATTGTCGGAGAAAATGACAACAGAATGGTAGACAGGGCAGATTATGATTAGGTGCTATCTGTAGGTGTTCAAAATGTGGACAGCACTGACAAGTTCTAGATTTGATTTGTTTTTCATGATTTTTTTACCTATGATGGAGGGTCATATTTCGAATTCATTGCTCTTAATGATATATTTGCTTGAAATACATGTAACAGTGTCATTGTATTAATATTGACTGTGCATCTCAACTGATATGTATTTAGAAGAGAAAAGGTTGCTATTAAGAAGATACGTCCCACTTCTAAAGAATTTTTTGTAAAAATAAAAATGCATATTTTGCATATGCTAAACGCATTCCCCTCCGTAACGAAAACGCTAGTTTGAGAAAATGTTCACAATACACTTCCAAATACCATATATCACTAAAAGTGTCATGTAAAGTTACCATTGATAGGTTCGTGAGCTCTTTCCTTCATTGGCTCTTTTAATTGCTTGGTTAATTTGTTCATTGCTAGGAAAGCAAATAGGGTTGTTTTATTTAATGGTTCGTTTAAAGAAAGCCTTCTTTTTTCATTTTGATGAACTATTTATATAGTATACTCAAAGTGATCAATGTCATAAAGAAATTACGGTTTTAGGTCAACACTGCGAAAAGAGCAGCTATTCTGCAAACTACACATATTTTAGACCTGCCAAACCTGCGGCTATATGCATTATGTGGTTATATCTCACCTCCGTAACGACGATTTTAACGCCATCTTTTGACCTTAAACCATTTTTGTACCATTAACTTGGTGTGGGTAATATTTTGCATACATGGACAAGGGACTGTTTCCTATCAAAAATTCATATCTTCGAAACAATGCAAAGAACTTCATTTTTTAGATTTTGTTATTCCACAATTGTACCCTTTTTTCAAGAATCACTGATAGTAGTCTCTTATAATGTACATGTATATTTTATATGTTAGTCGGTCTAATAGCTATTCATAGCTAATGTTACTTGTTATGTAAACACATCCGACTTTAAATAAAATTTGTATCTGTATTCTATTTGCTCTCTGATTGCATCATAACGGAATTAGCCGATGTGTTACGGGAAGCAGAAGTGAAGAAACATGTCGGACGAACTCGTGTTGGCTTTCACTGGCGCCGGTTTAAGTGAACAAAAAGCGAAAGAAACAATTAAAAATGAAGCGGTCTCCAGCAGCTTTAAACAAGCTATCGATCAGGTATGTTTACTGTCAAAAATCTGGCTGTTTACAGCACAAAAAACGTATGATGCAATGAAGTGTAAGTGTGAAAGTACGTTAATCCAATAGTTACATATTTTCGGAGATCATTTATTTTTCCCAAATGGCCAAGCATCTGGGAATGAAATCTGAGGATAAGGTAGAAGTTATATTATTCTTTATTTACATATGCTTCTTCCCTATAAGCAACAAGAATACGGTCTGTAGAGCTCATTATTGTCGCTTTATACCCAGACCTGATACCTTTAATTTTTCTTTTTATTCATTCAGAGCTGCAAATAAGGGGCTTTTGAGGATATTTCTAGGAGTGTAACAACACATCAGACTATGGATGTATTGCGATAGTAACTCTGCCGATAGTACTGCATCGATAGTAAAGTGAGACATCGATGACTATCACCGATAGTGTTTTGGACTATGGATAGTTTTGATAGTCTCACTGTGTCCATTCGTGTACGCCTGTAAATGCGAGTTGGAGCAGTGTACGCCGAGTTCGAACACCTTCAGAGAATGCTCGCGAACGAGAGGTGAGTGTTTGCCATGTATTTAAACAGCTTACTAAGGTTAACGTCCCTCTCTTTTTGACAGTTTTCGTCTTTTACATCATCTACAACTGCAGGTCAATTTTCAAAGCACCACCTCTTGTAATAACACAAGAAACATTGCAAATCCTTGCAAAACATGTCAAAATATTTACTACTGGTCTTTATTTGTACTAAATGTACGCACACACTGTCTTCATTTACAAAAAATATAAAATGTAATAAGAAATTACCCAACTGTTACCATCAGAGCGAAGTCACGAAATGCTGACCGTAAAACTGAGAGAGCTGTTTGTATTTGTTTGCGCCAGGGGTGTTGCCAAAGGACACGCCGAGTTGCAGGACCTGTGCACGCCGAGTTTAATCATTATTGATATAAGGGTGTACCGCGAGTTGGAGTACATAAACGTCAAGCTCAAAGACTAATGACCAAGCATGTACCATGCTCTGTATTTATGAGCCTTATTTGATACAGACCTGACATAGTTTTTGTTGAAAGGAAATTGTTTATCTCTTCCACTGATAGTCAGAGTCAGTTATGAAACTACATTTTGCGTTTAAAGGCGAGTTTGTGGTAGGTCCTACACACATATATGACTCATTATTGAGGAGTTGCTTATCAGCGGTCAGAGTGAGGTCATTCCAGTAGCAGACTTCAAATTGAGTATTAATTTCACATTGTGTAGTCTGAAGTGAGATACAATCATTGTTTATATTGCAGAAGATAAGTTCAACACCATTTAGTAGCATGAGGGGCGATGAAAATATCTGGAAAGGTGTTGCAACTTATTTTATAAATTTGACTCTGACAAAATATGAAAATTTACAAATGAATAGCTGAAACTTACGTCCTTAACTTTATACAGCAATGAACTTAAGTTAAAATATGTTTTGTGTTGTTGTTATTGTTGATTTTTTCTAGTTTTAACATGGGATAAAAATGTGCACTATGATTGATTATTTTTTATCACCCCTCCAGTTTATAAGATTGTAAAATGGATCAAGGTTTCTTTGACCTGAGATGGATTCAGAGGAACCATTCAGGGTCACATTATAAATGAAAATTCTTAACTAACAGAGAAATGATGTTTTTGTTGTTTTTTGCATAGAAAACAGATGGTGTTTTATTTATGACAGCTAGATGAAATGTTTAGTATTGAAGCTTAAAAATAATTTAATGTACACAACATGAAACAAAAATGGTCAACTGCTGAACCCCTAAGGGGCCTGCATTCTCATATGACCTTTGGAACTCCCGCCACAGATGGCCTGAAAACATGCAACAGAATGACACTCAGCAATAAGTTTTAGTATTTAGAGCTGAAACTATCAGAACTTATAACTCATTCACATTTTTGATTCCGAGCTAAATGGCAAAAAACTCTTTTGGAAATTCTGGAGCAGTGGAATAAAGGTCAATTATTAATTAACACAATTCCTGGAAGCTATATTAGGGTCTTCAGACTATACAGTGATTATGATGAAGATAATAAAGCTGGTGATAATGCTGGAAATGATGCTGATGATCATTGGAAATGGCTTGGATATTTTTGAGTATAAAAGCTACACATAAGTGAAAACAGTGATTTGAGAAGCTGTTTGGTTGTCGTCACCACAATGCTTTTGCAATATACTTGTTACCTCAAATAGACAGGATTGCTTAGGGCATATTGTTTCTGCCCAGAACAAAAACTTGGAAGTTCAGAAACTGAGATACAGAGCATTTTGACATGTAACTGACAAAAAGCAAGCATCAAAATAGCATAGCCAAAGGTGATGTATACCAAACTGTTGAACAGAACAGACTGATAACAGACAACACCAGAAGTTATTGTGCCCAAATGATGTGTTAAGGAAATGGTTCAATCCTTTTATCAAAATCCCCTAGGAAAAACATACATATAACATTTATAAGTGGAAGTAAAACTGTTTTGGTAAAAGTGTCTGCAAATTGTACATGCATTTAAGACATGACACCAACATGATGAAATAATTATCGATTAAATGTGTGGAGCAAATGTAGCTGTAACTGTTTATCCATGATGTAAATTATTCACATTATTTTGGTTTCGTAAATTACATTCAAAACTATTAACTACTATCAACTGGAAATAAATAGCAATTAATATTTGTATTTTTATTACTGCAATACAAATATAAGTTCATCTCATCTTTGTGATTATCTGTTTCAAACTATCTGAATTGAACATAAACTGAAGTTCACAAATAACATAAACATATAAGATAGTTGGAATACTATAAGTTTTATTTGTGAAAATAGGATTATTTATTCCATTTGTAATTCTTGAAATTGTTGAGAGGAATTATTATCTCTAAATTGAGCTGGAATTATGTAAGTACTGATTTATAATTTGATTTGACTCAGCTGAATCAATGCCAGTTGCACTGATTGTGATCTGGTTACACAGAGTTTTTGTTTACCCATGTGCTTTTCTATTTTTAGTATGTTATGGTCATGTGACTAAGGTCAAAGATCAAACTTAAACTGAAATTTTGAATTAAAAAATTCTAAATCTCAATATCTGGCATGAACTTAGCTTTGAATTTATTTCATATGGAACTAACAATGTGTAATGTACATGAGTACCAAACTTCAATGATTAAAAATTCCTGGAAAGAGTGCAAATAATTTAAAAACGTTGAGTGTCATTCTGTTGCCATGAAAATTTCAAACTTTCCACCATTGAAAATTTAAGCTCCGCCCACTCCCTTTTATATCAGAGCCTGGGGTTTAAGTGCAGAGATACTACGAAAAGACGTAAGGAAAAAAAACTGTTCCTGAAGAAAATTTCGAAGCATCCTAGCTAAAACTAGCAAGTACCAACCATTAACGCTGACTGAGCTGTGAGTAAAACGGTTGCGTATCACATAGTGCAAAAGCAGTGTGCACATGGTTTAAAGCTTTATGCTCTTAACTGTGCACACAGGCTGATAAGTATGTTATAAGCTGCAGTCCCTTTTGACACAACTCAATGAAAATATCGGTATCTAACACCTTAGCACCCAGACCTCTGCCGCCCCACCCTGTGGAGCGCCTTTTTCTAGTGGATAATCTTCGCCTTTCATACAAATTGTTGCAGGTTCAACTCCAACGGACGGCACATGTCCGATCCATTTTTTCAATAGACCAGAAAATGCACAGCCAGAGCCAGTGTGTTCTGAGCTGAAATAAGTGGCATCAGAGTCGCAGTTGGTGATTACAGCTCGTCAATGAACGTCAGTGGTAGCACCCGCCTGATAAAACCGGCAAAACTGTACATGTGCACGCAAAAACACACAAACACACACTGAGTAAATGTTCCTGATATAGTTTTGTAACCAGGAGCAGTGGTCTCCTTAAAACAAGAAGAATGGGCATAGTAAAACAAACAACGTGATCACTCCTTCAAGCCCAGTAAGAAGCGCAAACTTTAAGCCGATGCAGTCTCTACTTTAAGGGCTTTGCCTTTCTGCGCATGTATATTCGGACACAATGTTAACACCACTCCACATGCCTGCAACATAATTCTATCTACGAGCCTCCCCGTTAACATACATGTATTTATCTTCTGTGCTGACATACCGACAATTACTTTCTACGAAAATATGCGGAGATACAAAAGTTTGGACGGACACGAAAATAACAGGGAAAGGCAACTAGATTTTTTCTAGCGTTGCTTTTGAAGAATTGAGAGACCAGAGTGGCCAGACCTGGAGTTAAGCAAAGTAAATGTGTAACTATTCGCGTACATGTATCCTGCCATCTGATTTAGAGAAGCGTACAGAGTAATGTGTCTGCCTATAAAGAGCGATGAAGAGAGATTTCAAAGCTATCTCAACCAGAAAAGAGTCTTACGACAGAGTCAACAAATCATACTCCTTTTCCTTAGCATAACAGTAACTTTCATTTTCTTTAGAAAAAGATACTTTACTTTGGTGAATGATTACACTGTCAGTGGAAGCAAACCTGTCATTTTCATTCTTTCCGTCCTTCTAAATTCTTGAAAAGAAGAATTGCTGCCCAAGCAGCATAGTACTTCCTTTTAGAGAAGAGTCCCATTTTGGAAGTTTTTTTTTTATGAGGAAGTAACAACAGTTGTTTCCCTTTGTACAATGATAAATCGAATCACCTCATGGTACACTTTCAGGGGAGGCAAGTCTGCCTCCATTATCAACATGGGTCAACTTTTAAAAGAAAGAATTTGCTCCGATCGTAGCATTTTTTTCTTTCCTTTAAGAGTAGAGCACAGTTTAGAAATGCTTCCTGATCTGGGATTACAAACAGGAAGTCGCGAAAGTAACTTCCCTATACATGTATTAAAATGACGAAAAAACAGTGTAACCAGACGCCTTAAAGTCCAGTTGCATTAAGCTATTGACATACGCTAAGCAGCAAGAAAATCAGAATCATTACTTTGCAATTAAAATACAGTTTGTATATACAGCTGTAAAGGGATCAGACTCTGAACGTACTACATAAATACACAAGTTGCGCTAAGTCTGCGCTGTTGTTCATACTGTAATATGGCACATGTTGATTTACATGCCTCTATATACGGACACAGATGGAGTGATGGTAGGTTGACTTACGACTTTATGTCATTTTTAACAGTATTAATCGTATCAGGACCATGGGATGATGATAATGAAGAAAAGCTGTGTGAAGTTGAACCCTGCATCGAACCAGGGAGGTCTAGCTCAGCAGGTCAGCACATAGCTTTCTAAGCTACCATGGTTTCTACGGATACACCGTTCTGCGTAAAACGGGCGGAGGAGTAAAATATGAGGGAGAGTATTATGTACAAACTGTTAGATAACTGTGTTTAAAATGTAAAGATTGGAATATACTTTTCCCACTGTCAACAGATAAAGTGAATCTTCGAACTGAAAGTTCATCCGTCGAATGGTACATGTGTTAGCAACAGTGATCTAATACATTTGTTCTGAATGAACAGTATTAACATTGGCAGGCAAACTCATCATAACTTCATAACTGAAAGACAAATAAAATGTGGATCCTTAAATATTTACATTATTCTCAGTCATTCTGCTGAATTTACTAACAGAATGATTTTTCATACAAGCAATCGGACAGCCAACAACAACTGACTGACTTTGGTATTTTTGACACTATCAGTACAAAGCAATGTCAATAAATGCTCAGCTAGACAGCTGCAACTAAATTAAGTGTCATTTTTTTCTTCAAAAACTCGCACAGAGCAGTACGTTACTCCAACTAGGCGTACACCTTTATTGACAAAAAAGCTTAAACTCGGCGTACATGGGTTCTCCAACTCGCCGTATTTTCGTTAATTATGTATTTGCAACTCGGCGTGCACTTCAAACCATTACAGCCTGCCTACAAATGATTTCTATATTCAAAACGGACAGGTTTCGACCGATTTATCTATTACAATAGCTTCAATATATACCTGCCTAACTAATAAGGGACCTTTCAATCAAAAGATACATGTATTTGTAAATAAAAACTGACTTCTTTTTCCGTAAAGGCACTCTCACTTGAAAGGATGTACTGATTTGGTTCAATATTCTGTAAATTGAACATTGCATTCAGGTGAAACTATATCAGTCTGAAAGCTTATTCAGTTACAGATACACTCATACTAGTTTATTACTTTTAGATGATGGAAAGTCCTGATAAATTAACTTACTTTAAAGCCCTGATTTCATTTCCAAGACTTGTTTTCTTCTAACTCGGCGTACACTGCTCCAACTCGCATTTATAGGCGTACACGAATGGACACAGTGAGTCTCCTACATTACAATTTTTTCAGATAATTTCCGCTGTTGCCTTTTTTCTTTAAAGCAAAAGTGAGCTGCAGACTGTTTGTACAAACTTGGCTTCCGTTAGCCGACGTATGGCTGTATATTACGTCTGGGTTTTGCTTCCATTCATCAAGAAATTTCACCTCTGGCATCTGGCATACATTTGTTAAGTGTTACATACGGCCGTTTGATGTTGTCCTGACGTAGGAAACTCCCTACTGTCTATAAAACGTTAACACGTGTCAAAATTAATCTGATATACAGGGCTTCAGATATGGGGCATTTTTGCGATTTTGATGCAAAGAAAATGGGTAAAACGCCTGCAGTCCCAAACTGATTCCTCAAGAATAACTTTCCTCCCACCGAAAAAGGAACTATACGTATCATGAAAAAAAAAATGGAAGCGTCATTTTAGGCACAGGAGTTCTTTCAAATTCCAGAAAAATGACAATAGTCTAGTGCCGAAACAGGTTTACAAAGATCAAAGCATTTCGATCAGCTTTTGATGTCAAAGATTAAGCCGCTAACGGCACATGCCGAAGAGTTTACTTATTAACCAATATTGATGCAATTTCGGAACAGGTGTTTATTATACCTGATCAGCGTACGCACACACATGTATATACGAATAATTTGAAATATGAAATTTAATTTGTTTAGCTGTGCAGTCTGGTTTTGGTACAGTATTTTAGCATGAAGCTATTCCGCCGAATAACGCTGGACAGACGAATTATATAATAATCAGAAGACAGTCATTTTATACGTATTTTCTGATCAGGCTGCACAGATATTATTTCTGACTCGCTCCCTACTTTTTTTTGTCAAATCCTCTAACGATGTTTCCCAGGAGGCTCAGCTTAACGAATTCGCGGTTGCACACTCTAGGTACTGAGTCTGTCCCATAGTATTCGAATTCACAATATGTGCACCACTCGGTCCAGCTGCGAATGTCTCAATCGTAACACACAAGATAATCGAAAATTGTTTCTGCTGGCCCGTGAATGTACACTTATATTTCTGAAACCATTTGTTTTGCTTTTTTGATGAGACAGCGTACATGTTTTCCTGTTTCAGGATTTATGATGCTCACATATTACAGTACACGCAACGTGAAGACTTGATCTGACACGCTCTCGCGAGAAATTTTAATCTTTTCCACGAAAGTTTAGTGGGTTTTTTGCGTGTGAAATGTGTGGGAGATGCGAGACACTCGCGAGATGCGTGACGTTAAACTCGCGAGAAAACGATTTCTTTTCACGCGAGACACGCAACTTTCTAGAGAAAGGATTAACTCCATGTATGCTCAGGTGAGTCATCGGCGCCAAACTTAATCACGCGTGACGCGTGTTTTCGAGTGGAAAGGATTAACGATTCTTGTCAATTTCACAGGTCATTATATGTTGTACAGGTAATTCATTTATATTTTTACATTGGGCCTAAAAAAAAGTTGTGTGATTCCGGTTTCCAACCGCCTGGTCTTTTTTGGCGCCGACTCAAAAATTTTTTGCGGCAAAAATTAAAATCGGCAATTTCCGCCATTCTGGAAATAGCCGAAAGTGCCGAACAAATAGACAGCGTAAACCGCTCACGCTATGACGCGTAAAGCATACCAGTTTGTCGCATTGTATTTAATACTGCGCAGGCTGATCCTAATATTTACTATCAGCGTATGGAATAAGATTCCTTTCACCATTTTGTGCTCTGAGCGGCGTCCTTTGATGTCAAGACACGAGACTGACCTATAAACGTGCTGTGTTTACGTATTTCAACAAATGCTACCGTCTTCACATTTTATTATGGCGAAGGCCCTGAATGCATTCAGTCACCTCTAAATGTGAATATAGATTTTATGTTTATTTGTCTGAATACTTTGAGAATTGTTCCGCGCAGCATTATCAGTTTCGTTTTTCATATACATAATATATTTAGATAATGTGATTTTACCACGCGGAGATCGGAATAAAAAACAAACTTCTGACCTCTTATTTTCCCTTCATTTGATGCATTTTTAAAATCCAAACACTGACTTTTGATCCACAACGCAAAATCATATTTTCCATATTTCATGAATGAACTGATTAAGAGGATGCAGCTGTGACGTATTTTTTTTTAGCCATCAAACCAACAGGTTTACAAATTTGCATATTTCAGAGAGTGGATAAGTGGACGTCAATCACCGCTGAGACAGCCCATTTGCTAATCAAGTCATTGTTGTCGCGTGCGCTTTTAATGGAAACTTGACAGCTCTTACATCAGAAAGTTTATATTGGTTAATAAGTAAAGCTTTCGGCACGTGCCACTAGCGGCTATATCTTTGAGTTCAATAGCTGATCGGAACGCTTTGATCTTTGTGACTGTTTTGACATGGATTGGGCTATTATCGGCTGAGCGAAAAAAATTTTCTGTGTCATCATTCTAGAATTTGAAAGAACTCCGTTTGCTACTAACTAACCTATTAACAATATTCTTTCAAACATAGGCCTCTCTAATTAACTCGCCGCATAACTGCAACAAAATTACGCTGATCATGATTGTTTATCAACCCATCCTTAATACTTGCGTTGAGGATGCAATCAATTAGGGTTTTCATGCACGCTTACAATGTATTAATTGAACCGTTATCAGCGCCGAAAAAAAAAATGCATTGCGAATCATGTGCCTTGTCTGTAAAGGTATATGTACTTGTATAGAAACTTGCATTTACTGTACATGTACCTACCTGGACAAAATTCCATGCGTGATGCGAGAAAGTTTCTCGCATACACCACTCTATGAATTTCACGCGAGATGCGAGGGATTTTCTTGCGTGGAACGTGGTGATTTTCAAACACGCGAGGAAGTTTAGTGGGAAATGCGTGAGAGTTGCGAGAGAATCTCGTGGATTTTAATCCCTTCCTCGCGATTTTAAGTGTCACGCGAGTGCGTGTCAGATCAAGTCTTCACGTTGCGTGTACTGTACCTCGTGATTATCAAGCAGACGATCTGCGCATGGCGTAATCAACCGGCCAGTCGCATCTGTATGCTATTTGTATATACTTTTTTCCGCGTTCACACTGCGCAGACGTTTTCCTGTATCATGTTCAACGCTTTTCAAATATACGCAATGTGCGTTCCCCAATAAGGCTGCGCTGAGGTAATACGGTAGCAAGAGCTAAGCTAGTCGCATGTACACTTAGCCTCTTGCTCCATCAGACTACTGAGACTTGGCAGCCGTTTTCCGCTGATGGTTGATTGGAAATTTTTTTTCTCTATCTAACTTAATTTCAACAGTGCGAAAATAATGCATTCTGATCAGGTCTACGCAATTATTGAGCACATTACTAATGGCAGCGTTGATGTGCAATAACCTGCTCATTCATGGGTCAGACATTGTAGAGATCAAAAGAGCCGCTATAAATTGACTATAATTGTCACGTGCAGTGTATCCATGAGACGGGTATTAAAAGGTACCTGGTTGCATACACCGATAAATCAGCCTGCGCAAACCGGTCTTTCCTGTTCAAATCTAACAGTAATCATGAGCTCTGTATTTCAGCTTAGTTCAGTTCAATTCTCTTATCGACGTTACCCAAGTGGCTCAACGATACGTAACCATAGTTGCACACACTTGGCGCCGTGTGTCCATCCAAATGAGCTCTGTACCTAGCGACAACTAAATATATTCAGTAAATTAAAGCCCTCGCACGCTCTATTAACAATGCGGCTCATTTCTCCCAGCGGTAATGGACGGGGTGAGTTTACCGTTAATAAGCAACCGCAGAAAGTTGTTAAATCCTCAGTTTTCAGAATCCTCAGGATTTATGGTTTGTACATACAAACACAATAGAACAAAACTTTATTCATGTAGGTAAACATGTCTGGTCACACATAGGTGACATATGATATTTATACAAGTGGCAAGAAATATTTATGAAATAATATTATTAACAAAAATGTTTCAGCTTCTGTCAGCTGATTGTTCAACATCTCCAGATGCACAAACCATTCAGGGAAGGCAAAATCTGCTATAGACAGATAATGGTTCATGGCTCTGGAGAATTCAGTTGGCCATTAGAACACATTTGATCTATTTGGCCAATCAGATGAAACTACAAATGAAAGGTCTGAAATGTAGGGCTTTATGCATAAATATGCCAAACCAGTGCACAATTGAATAGGGATGTAACGATAGTCCATAAATGACTATTGCAATAGTATTGACATTGCAAGAAGTACCATTGCGATACTATTACTATTGCAGGTTGCTATTGCAATGCATTGCGATAACTATTGGGGACAGATTTTTTATCCAGAAACCAAGCTTTTCTGTATAAAAATCTGGTATGTTCACAAATTTATGGCTGAAAAGCATTGTTTAATGACTGTTGATTCACAACATGCACACCTTGGCTACAAAATACAAGAACATTTTTTGGAATCCACATGCATTTCTTTGATTCTTTTAGCTAAAGGCTTGTTTCAAGAAATACATGCATGTCTAGAAATTATTGAAACTATTGCGATATTGGAAACACTATTGCCAATAGTATTGACATTGCAGCTTTCCCTATCGATAGTGACTATTGCCAATGTTACTATTGTGATATATCGATAGTCCGATGTATTGTTACACCCCTACAATTGAAAAATAACTATAAACTGTGTTAATGAAATGATTGATTAAACTTTGCAGATGTTTACCTCTGTTGTACACATTTTATACATACAGAAAACAAAATGGGAATGATACCATATTCATTATGATCTTGGTCACATGACCAAGGTGGCCACCATTCCCATGTATGGTAAAAACTCTTATAAATCTTCACGAGAGCCAGTGAACTGATTAATGCTCAGGTGAGCGATTCAGGGCCACCATGGCCATCTTGTTTGTTTTTTTTCTCAACGAAAACATATATTGTTGCCCCTGATAAGAACCGTCACAGTGAGTCAACTCTCATGAGAGATCGCAGCATGTTTTTATGGAAAATTATCCCTGTTAACCCTACTTATCTCTAACACTGTTTATCAATGCTGTTAATATGTGGTACTTGGTTTTTAGCTCACCTGAGCACGAAGTGCTCAAGGTGAGCTATTGTGATCGATATTTGTCCGTTCGTCGGTCGTCAACAATTTCTTCAAACGACATCACCTCCTAGACCAGTAAGCCAATTTCAAAATAATTTCACACAAATGTTTCTGTTATACATGTAGCACTGAACCAAAATTGCTAAAATGGTTTCGCTCCGATGAACAAAATGGCCGCCATAGCTAAAAATAGAAAAACCTTTAAACGACATCTCCTCTGAAGCCAATGACTCGATTTCTAAATAATTTCACAGAAATGTTTGACCCATGGCACTGAACCAAAATTGCTAAAATGGTTCCATTCCGCAGAACAAAATGGCCGCCAGAGCTAAAAATAGAAAAACCTTTAAACGACATCCCCTCTGAAGCCAATGGCTCGATTTCAAAATAATTTCACAGAAATGTTTGACTCATGGCCCTAAACCAAAATTGCTAAAACGGTTCCACTCCTTTGAACAAAATGGCCGCCAGAGCTAAAAATAGAAATAAATCTTAGAATGACACAGAGTGCACAGTTTTGACCCAGTCATCATGAAACTTTATTTCATCATAACTCAGGTGAGCGATTTAGGTCCATCATGGACCTCTTGTCTAAAAAAATGTCTTTATTAAGACAGACAAAATGTTTCCCTTCCCAGTGTTACATTTTAACTTAGGGGTAATTTTCCTTATTTTTTATAAATCAATTGTGGCCCCTCGTTAGAACCATCTCGCCAAGACGGTTCTAATGAGGGGCCACAATATATGTTTTCATTGAGGAATAAGAAAAATTATCTCAGAATTATCTCTGTTGCCCCTTCTTATCTGGAGCTCTACCTCCAGTCTTGTGTCTCAGAGCTACAGAGATGGGTTTGATGTTGATTCTGAGATTCTTTTCTTGTAATTCTGAATTTAAAAGTATTTAGTAACCCCTTAGCGAGATGGTTCATAAGAGGGTGTTTCTATAAAATGTTATTTGAGAATTATCATGAAAACCATTCACTATAATTATGGAGCTCATATAACCCTTAATCGTATGAGCTGTGACACAAGAAACACAACAAAGTGGCTAGTGCGCCCAGCATAGACTCAGATTAGCATGGGCATCTGCCCCAGAGTCTTCCAGCCCCGGATCCAGGGGGTGGGCTCTGGGGCTTGAGCCCCGCCACCTATGCCTGGTTAGATTAAAATTTATGTTGTGACATCTCATTAGAATCGCCTCGCCGAGGCGATTCTATTGAGATATCACAACATATATTTCAAGGCTAAAAAGACATTAGCAAAATTCTCATCAAATTGATCCCTTGATCCCTAATTATGTCATATATTTTAAAGCCCAGCTCCCCCCCCCCCCCCCCCCCCCCCCCCCCCCCCCCCCCCCCCCCCCCCCCCCCGCCGGTCTGGATCCGGGACTGTCTTCACTGTCCTAAAGCTAGCTCAGACCCTTACCTACCTTTTAAATGCTCAGCAAAGACTCTACTGTAAAACACTTATATTTGGCGGAAGCAAAATTTGGCGGTTTTGATAAATGGACCTTTTGGCGGATTTTTAGTTTGGCGGTTTTGTGCTTTACAAAAAATAAATAAAAAAATAAATAGAATAAAATGAAATTGAAAAAAATAACATTTTTTTAATAAAGCAAAACTAACGGAAACAGATGCTTTAATTAGTCTTATAGACCATTTGATTCCTAGTTCTAAATTGCCATTCTTTAATTATGCAGCTGATTGCAGTGATTACAACTCTATCATTATAAACAAGACTGCTAACATTATTTAGGTTATTGTGTTGCTTCTGATTTAATTAAATCGGCTAAGGTACTCAGTAGCATGACATAAACATCACTACACTCCATTTCAGCTGGGTGTTTTACTTGCTTGGACTTCGTTTCTACTCATGCATATGATGTGTATCTCCTTTGATATTATAATGGAAGAAATACATCTCTCAGTGGTAGATTTTCTCCTTGATCAGCAGTTTAGTTGGCGGCATTTTAATTTGGCGATTCTCTTCTTTTCCACCAATATCGCCAAAATAAAGTGACCGCCAAATATAAGTGTTTTACAGTAATCAGACTGGGTGGATGTCAAGTCAAGGCTGAACTGAGTCATTGCTGGGTGCACATGCCACTCTGTTAATTTCCTCATGTAGCATCTCATAGATTTTTTTGTTGTTAACTTCTAGGTAGAGAAGGTGTCACCAGGTCTGTCCAAGACTAAAGATGTTGGTAAATTGTTGTACAATGTTGCCACCAAGCTGAAAAACAAGAAGTTCCAGTCCTTGATTGTTGACTATATTGCTAGACAGAAAATCACATTGGATGCTCAACTTGATGGTATGGACAGATGAATTAAGAATGATGAATGGGTATACTCTAAGGGGAGGATCCGAGCCATTTTCAGTGCTCGAGATAAGAAGGGGTAACGGAGATAATTTTGGGATAATTATCCATATTTCTCCACAAAAACATATTTTGTGACCCATCATTAGAACCGTCTCGTCGAGACGGTTCTAATGAGGGGTCACAACATATGTTTTCATTGAGAAATAAGAAAAATTGTCTTTGAATTATCCTCAATACCCCCTCTTATCTGGAGCTCTGCATTTTCTTGTCTTTCCTCTCTCAGTAGGAATCAGATCTTAGAACATTCTTTCTTTTGGGAGTAGACCTCATTTTGGTAGAGCTTTGTCATTCAGGGAATCAATTTGGAAGTCACAAGAGTTGTCCCCCTCTGTAAAAATGGCAGAAAAAATGGAAGTACAGTGTATGTTAATTCACTTTTATAATACTTTTTTTTTATAGAACCTCTGTGATGTTGAATGTTCTAATCGGGGCCCACAACATTTATTTTATGGAGAAGTCCCTAAACATAACCTCAGCTTTTTTTTTTTTTTTTCATCTATATATCTTCCTTTTCTTCTCTCTTCTCAAGTTGATATAATTTCCTGATTACAAGTTACATGAGTCATGTCATGGTTTCTGTATATATTGGTACAAATTAATGTTAAAGTGTATGGGCACACCTCCATGTGTTCTGCCTTTTTAGCTCACCTGAGCCGAAGGCTCAGAGGTGAGCTTATAGGATGGGAGTCGAGCCGTCGTCCGTGCGTGGGTGGGTGGGTGCGTGCGTCAACACTTTCAAACATAAATATCTCAGAAACCAGTGGGCCGATCGCAATCAAATTTTATCTGAAGCATCATTTGGGTGGGGGAAAGGCTGCAATAGGTTTTGGTGCCGATCAGCTCAGAACTCTGGTTTCCATGGCAACAGATAGCCCCCATAGGGTTATAATGGGGAAAACGGCGTCATCACGTTTTCTCGACTGTTTTTGATTAGATCCTTATCATACTTGCAGGTAATGATGACATACACAAGAGCTTGGATGAGTTCGAAATTTGGCCGGGTTCGCGCACAGACTACGGAGTTAGCTGCCCTTGAGCGTTTGAAAAAAATCCCATAGTGTTATAATGGAGAAAACAACATCATCACATATTTTTAGAAAAACTTTGTCATCGCTCTATTGCCTACATTTCTCAACGGATTTTAAAATAACTTCACACAAATGTAGGGCATGACAATATCTCGAGCAAGTTCGACTTTCAGGATGCTGCGCCCAAGGTCAAGGTCACTGTGGCTATTTTTAGAAAAACTTGGTCATCGCTCTAGCGCCTACATTTCTCAACGGATTTTAAATCAACTTCACACAAATGTAGGGCATGACAATATCTCAAACAAGTTTGACTTCCAGGGTGCTGTGCCCAAGGTCAAGGTCACTGTGGCTATTTTTAGAAAAACTTTGTCAGCGCTCTAGCACTTACATTTCTCAACGGATTTTAAAATAAATTCACACAAATGTAGGGCATGACAATATCTCAAACAAGTTCGACTTTCAGAGTGCTGTGCCCAAGGTCAAGGTCACTGTGGCTATTTTTAGAAAAACTTCATTTCTCCATGGATTTTGAAATAACTTCACACAAATGTAGGGTATGACAATATCTCAAGCAAGTTTGACTTTCAGGATGCTGTGCCTAAGGTCAAGGTCACTGTGGCTATTTTTAGAAAAACTTTGTCATCGCTCTAGCACCTACATTTCTCAACAGATTTTGAAATAAATTCACACAAATGTAGGGCATGACAATATCTTGAGCAAGTTTGACTTTTAGGGTGCTGCAATAAAGGTTTTTGATTAGATCCTTATCATACTTGCAGGTAATGATGACATACATAAGAGCTTTGATGAGTTCGAAATTTGGCTGGATTCGAGCATAGACTACGGAGTTAGCTGCCCTTGAGCGTTTGAAAAAAATCCCATAGGCTTATAATGGGGAAAATGGCGTCATCACGTTTTCTCAACTGTTTTTGCTTAGATCCTTATCATACTTGCAGGTAAAAATGACATGCATAAGAGCTTGGATGAGTTCGAAATTTGGCCTGATTCGAGCACAGACTATGGAGTTAGCTGCCCTTGAGCGTTTGAAAAAAATCCCATAGTGTTATAATGGAGAAAACAACATCATCACATATTTTTAGAAAAACTTTGTCATCGCTCTATTGCCTACATTTCTCAACGGATTTTAAAATAACTTCACACAAATGTAGGGCATGACAATATCTCGAGCAAGTTCGACTTTCAGGATGCTGCGCCCAAGGTCAAGGTCACTGTGGCTATTTTTAGAAAAACTTGGTCATCGCTCTAGCGCCTACATTTCTCAACGGATTTTAAATCAACTTCACACAAATGTAGGGCATGACAATATCTCAAACAAGTTTGACTTCCAGGGTGCTGTGCCCAAGGTCAAGGTCACTGTGGCTATTTTTAGAAAAACTTTGTCAGCGCTCTAGCACTTACATTTCTCAACGGATTTTAAAATAAATTCACACAAATGTAGGGCATGACAATATCTCAAACAAGTTCGACTTTCAGAGTGCTGTGCCCAAGGTCAAGGTCACTGTGGCTATTTTTAGAAAAACTTCATTTCTCCATGGATTTTGAAATAACTTCACACAAATGTAGGGTATGACAATATCTCAAGCAAGTTTGACTTTCAGGATGCTGTGCCTAAGGTCAAGGTCACTGTGGCTATTTTTAGAAAAACTTTGTCATCGCTCTAGCACCTACATTTCTCAACAGATTTTGAAATAAATTCACACAAATGTAGGGCATGACAATATCTTGAGCAAGTTTGACTTTTAGGGTGCTGCAATAAAGGTTTTTGATTAGATCCTTATCATACTTGCAGGTAATGATGACATACATAAGAGCTTTGATGAGTTCGAAATTTGGCTGGATTCGAGCATAGACTACGGAGTTAGCTGCCCTTGAGCGTTTGAAGAAAATCCCTTAGTCTTATAATGGAGAAAACAACGTCATCACATTTTCATTTTTCATCGGATCCTCTTCATACTTGCAGGTAATGAGGATATGCATAAAAGCTTGGATTAGTTAGCATTTCGGCTAGATCCCACCACTGACAATGGAGTACCTGCCCTGAGCATCCAAAAAATCAATGTCGCCACTTTTTCTTGGTTTCTACTGATCCGATCCTTTTCAAACTTGCAGGTAATGAGGAAATGCATAATATCTTAAACAAGTTCAAATTTTGGCCAGATCAGGCCAACCACTGCGAATTAAGCTGCCCTTGACAGCTCTGTCTATTGTGCTCTTGATCGGATACTTTTAAAACTTGCATATATTAAATGAGGGCATACATAATGTTTTGGATGAGTTTGATTTTCAGCCTGATTGGACCACTGACTGTGGAGTTAGCTGCCCTTGAGCATCTTAAATATCCCTATAGGTTTACAATGTCTCTCAGGTGAGCAATTGTTGCCCTTTGGGCTACTTGTTTACAAAGGGAAACAACTCAAGTGACTTCCTGTTTGCTTTTCTCGATGAGAAAGTCCTTCCAAGCAGGGTTCTACTTTGTAAGGAAAGAATTGACTCCTGATGGAGAAAATTCTTTCCTGAAAGAGTTGACCCCATTGAGAAAGAAGGCTAACTATAAAAGTAAAAATCACAGAGTAGTTGAGTTGCTCCCCTTGAAGATGTACCCATTCACCTTAACGAGGTCTGCTATATAGTTGTTTTTGTTTCCAGTCTCATATTCTCATCAGGAGGCTCAGCAGAATGTATCCTTAGTTGCACACTCCTTGCACCGTGCTTAAAAGAGAGCTGTAGGGGAAGCATAAAAAATATTTTGTTTGCAGTTGCTGACCTAGGATTTTTTTAGAGGGTAGGTAGGTCGGATTCTTTCTCTCCTTTTTAGCTCGCCCGAACGAAAGTTCAGGAAGAGCTATTGTTGTCACCACGGCGTCCGCGTCGGCGTCCGGATGGATGTTTTGGTTAAAGTTTTTTAAAGACCTATATCTCCCTAACCCATTGATGGATTCTTTTGATACTTGCACTGTAGTTAGATATTGGTCCAAAGTTTAACATGGTACCACCCCCTTTCCACTCCTTGACCTTGATGTCAAGGTCATGGACTTAGAAAATTGGGAGTTTTTTGGGACTGGATGTTTTGGTTAAAGTTTTCTAAAGCCCAGTATCTCCTTAACCCATGGATGAATTCCTTTGATACTTGCACTGTAGTTAGATATTGGTCCGAAGTTTTCCAAGGTACTACCCCCACCCCCCTCAGTGACCTTGATGTCAAGGTCATGGACTTAGAAAATTGTCTTTTTATTGATTGGATGTTTTGGTTAAAGTTTTTTAATGACACATATCTCCTGAACCCATAGATGAATTCTTTTTATATTTGCACTGTAGTTAGATATTAGTCCAAAGTTTTACAGAGTACTGCCCCAGCCCTGCTCGGTGACCTTGATGTCAAGGTCAGGGACTTAGGAAATTTGGTCTTTATTAAAGTTTTCTAATTGCGTACTGATTCATAATGCTTGGCAGAGATTTAGTTTACACCTGAACTGATGTTAGACACTTTTTGAGTTTTTACAAAACACTATATACTTACCCGACTGGATGACCTTGATGTCAAGGTCATGGACTTTGAGTTTTGTCTTAAAGATTTTGATTAGTTTTATATTAATGAAGACATAATTTCACAGTGCCACAATGGACTCAGTTGATACTAATACTTGGACTGATGTTAGATAACGTTTAAAGGCTTTGATACATCCTAGCCCTGCCCTCCTCCCCCCTACCCCTTAGTTCTTTGACCTCAAGCTCATGGACTTTGAAATTTCATGTGGATTTTTTTTTAATTTAAGACATTTCTGAGATAGCTTTTGTTTATAAATGTGTTGTCATTATGGACATGCTTGCCTGAAGTTTTATACATAGCAGTCCACACCACCATAGCGACTGTGTGATGGGCAAGCACCTATTCAGGCGAGCTATGCTGTCAGGCGACAGCTCTTGTTTTCAGTTCCTGGAAACTATGAAAACAGCTACAAAAAATACTGGTACTACATAAAATGTCCCACATTGTTACACTAATTACCCATAATACTAAGATAACAGCATCCTACCTCTATTTCACCCACAAATTGTGTACCAAACAGTGCAGGTATTAAGGCAAAAAGTTCAGACCCAGATCAGACTGCTCCTGGGAGCAGTCTGATTTGGGTCTACACTATTTGGTCAGGCCTGTTTCTAGGCTGTTTGTCTTACTGTTCAGGTTGATCACGCTAAATTTGCCTTATTGAAAATAAAAGTCTGTCCCAAATGGCCAAAAACAATTTTTTTGGGTAGGAAGAATTTTTGTGGGTAGGTAAGCAATTGCAAGCAAACAAAATTTTATTTTTGGCCTTATCTTATAAATTCGGGAATAGCTAAGAATCAGTTTTTGACAGCCTGAGCTTCCTGCAGTTGTCCCAAGACTTTACTTAGTGAATTAGCAGTCAGTAGATCCATTGGATAGTAAAGATGCTGGTTAGACAACATGTAAGACTGCTTAGAGTTTTTATAAAAGCTAGGAAAATAAGAACTCAAAATTTTCTACTCATTTATATCATGGGTTTTAGGGTGCCCTTGTTGAGTGTGATGCATCTGGGCGACTTGAGAAATTTAGGTAAGGCAAAATTTAAACTTTTTGCCCTCTTCAAAGGCTGGAGTCATTTAAAGAAACTAAACATTCTTAGTAATTTAGTAATAAGCAGGTGGAAACATAGCATATTGACCTTTAATTGCCCTTAAGTTTTGGGATGGAAGTGCATTAATTTGGCAGTCAGTGTAGACTATTAACAAAGATCAGCCTGCTCCTACAAGGAGAGCCGCCACTGCTGGTCAGTCTGCCTGCAGTTTTTGGATAGTTTGCCTCTTTTTTTTTTTTTGGAAAAAAATGCTTGTAAAAATTTTCCTATAATTATCATTTATCATATGACGTTGCACCTGAGACTGTAATAAAGCCATGCATTAAAACGATAATACACTAGTGGATTAAATATGCAAATTACGTCGTAACCTTATGCGTTGTCGTTCATAAAATGTCGAGTTTTCTAATGGCGAAATTGTGATGTATTTGTGCAAAATTAGATAATAACATGCAATTTTAGTTTCATAAAATAAATAGAATCTTGCATTCGTGCTCCTGTATTATTATACCTCCCCCCCACCCCCCGCCACACATTAGTGGCAGGGTATTATGCTTTCCTGCTGGCTGTCCGTGTGTCCGTCCGTCGTACGTACGTCCATCCGTCTGTCCGTGAGCACTTCGTTTCCGTTCAATAACTTTAGTATTTATCAACGGATTTTCTTCAAACTTGGCATGTACATTGGTCTTGAGAATAGTTCAGTTGGGATTGTTAATGGGCAAATTTCAATTTCTTCTGATGGAGTTATTGCCCTTGTCAAGGTCTTAAAAATAGGTTTTGGTCTGTAGTTCCTTTACACTTTGAAATATCTTGATGAAATTTCAAAGAAATGATTCAAGTAACATAAGCTTTCTGTTACAAGTGGAATTTTGTCAACCTGGGTTATCTACCCCTGCCCTTGGGCTATATACATGTATTAAATAATGAAAAAAAATTGTATAAAATCAGAGTTGAAAGGGATTTTTCTGAAACTTGTAACAAATTATCATATTAATATACGCTGTGTCTTGATAAAAACAATTGTTCCCCAGTGGTTACCTGCCCTTGACACAAGCTATATACATGTATGAAATCATGAAAAAATCTATATAAAATCAGACTTTTGGTATATTTTGATGAAATTTCACAGAAATGATTGAAATGACATAAGCTTTCTGTTACAAGCAGAATTTAGTCCACCTGGGTTACCTGCCCCTGCCCTGGGGCTATGTATACATAGATAAAATTATGAAAAAAATCTGTATAAAATCAAAGATGAACAGGATTTTCCTGAAACTTGCAACCCAATGTCACAGGGTGTAGGTAATTAGGTATATCATACACTTGTACTGCCTTGCGGTACAAGCCGGCTTTTATAGCGACGTGGTAGAGTGTCAGCCGTTAGATCGAAGGGTCCCGGGTTCGATCCTCGGCCGGGGCGTGAGATTTTTTAAGAGTCGGTGAGAAATAGAAAAAATCGTGGCCCGGCCGGGACTCGAACCCAGGGCCTCTGGCTTACCGTGTGAGCACTCTGCCGACTGAGCTACCGAGCCACATGGTCGACCTTTGACATTTTCCCCCTGCTCAATTAGATTCGTCCCGGAATCTACCGGGTACCACGGAGGAACCAAAGAGACATGCCATTTTTGATGCTCGCGGCCCTAGCCGTGGACCCACACTGGCTACCAAATGTCACAGGAAAGGAAAAAATTGTGGCCCGACCGGGACTCGAACCCAGGGCCTCTCGCTTACCGTGCGAGCACTCTGCCGACTGAGCTACCGAGCCACATGGTCGACCTTATCTAGGTAATATGAGCTTCATGTCATGATCAAACTTTTGTCCCCAGAGATTATCTGCACCTGCTACAGGGCTATATACATGTATAAAATGATAATAAAAATTGTGTAACAAATGTACAAAAAGATAAAAGAAGGGGTATTGATTCGCAGTGGCAGGGTATTACGCAGTCGTTAACGATGCTTTTATTGAATTTATTAAACTCGGGGAAAACCGATAAGATGCTCGGCATAGCCTCGCATCTTATCTTTTCCCCCAACTCGTTAAATAAATTCAATAAAACATGAGCACTCATGTAAGATCCTCTATTTATAGTGGACAGTTAGGAAGAAATTTGCTCCCACAGGCATGACAGGAGTAAATTCTTTTCTTTAAGAGAAGCTCACATTAAATAGGAAGACACGAAAATTGTTTTCCTTTCAGAGCTCCAGATAAGAGGACAGGACTAATTTAGGGATAATTTTCAGCATAATTCAGTAAAAACATATATTGTTACCTATCATTAGAACTGTCTTGTCAAGACGGTTCTAATGTCACAACATAGGTTTTCATTGAGAAATAAGAAAAAAAATCTCAGAATTGTCCTTAAAACCCCTACCTTATCTGGAGCTATGTGTTTGTATAGATTGCGAAAAAAACTATAGCGGTACATATGTTTAAGCATTTACTTTAAAGTCTGTACTATATATATTCAGTTATGAGAGAGTTATTCCCTTCCAAAAAAAAAAGCTCAAAGATCTAGATTCATCTTGTAAGATGGATCTAAATCTTTGGAATTGTTTTGGAAATGAAACCCCCGGTTAATAGCTGAATTACACAAGACTGATTAACATATTTGTGGTAATTTTGGAAGAGTAAACTAACATCTAAGAGCCGAATAGGGGAGAGTTGGGTAACTTCGGACAGCGGGTAACTTCGGACACTGACATTGTTTCCTTTATATATCAGTTGTTTGGAACAAAAACAAAAAATTAACTGGCCAAACAAAGAAAATCCTGATGGGACGGCTCATGATGAGCCGTCTCATCTGGATTTGCACTGTTTGCAATTGTATGTCCGAAGTTACCCGCCTGTCCGAAGTTACCCGACTCTCCCCTACTTGTGCTAAAATATCCCAGAATGTAGTTATTATAGCTCTTGAATTTTAGAAAAAAAAATGTCAGTGATCCTGATACTGTGATATTGTCCTCTTTGCAGCTGCTTTTGACTACCTAAAGCACAATCCTCTGGAGCCAGTAGACCGTGAAAAGTTTGGGGAGGAGTGTGGTGTAGGAGTAGTTGTCACTCCAGACCAGGTAGAGGCTGCCGTAAGTATCATATATATCCCTATACTAGTATCAGCATTTTGAAAGATCCTGTGGAAACTGTTGGTCATTATTCAATTCATTGTCCAATTAAAGGAAAGCCCGAGTAGAGGTGCTTATATTTCAGATCAAATCTAGAGTAAGTAGCACCTAACGCTATGTAGAGGACAATAAATGTAGAGTTTGTGTTATAGAATTTTGAAAAGAGACAGCCTTAAAAGAATACCTCAGCAAGCATGGCAAGCAAGGCAGTCCCCCTAGTTAAAGTAGCATGGCATTGTTTGAAAAAAGAAATAATTAAAATAACTTTGGGTATATCTGTACTCAAAATTGTCATTTGGGGAAGTAAATTGTTGATTTTATGGTCCCTTATTTCGGTTTACAAAAGAACATGAGCAATTTTCCAGACTAATGCCTTTTTTCATATGTTCACCTTTGAATATGTATATGTACTACTTTCCATCTGCAGCAAGTGCATTCAATGTTATGTAAAAACAGACAATAGCCAATCAGGGGTCAGTCGTGAGTTCTCAAACAGGAGAAGTTTTGCAACATTTTCTGAACTTAAGGGAGAAGTTTTATCCCAAATTCTGGATTGTCTGTATATATAGCTTTATACATTTTGACTCCTCCCTCAACGTACAATAGGGAGAAGTCAGTCAGCTCAGGGAGACTATTTCTCCCACTTCTCCCTCTAGGCTGACCCCCTGGCCAATGAGAAGCCACTTTCCATAAAGATGTGGAGTTTCTGACAGTATATTAAAGGATATGCTGTTGCAAATTTTTATGCTACATGTATCTTGATTTAAGTGCATTAGAATTGCTTTTACATTTTCTCAGAAGTTCAGAACTGCTGCTGGTAGGTCATAAATGAGTTGGTTTTGATAGTAAAAGTAAACAATCACTGTTCTGACTATCCTAAAAAGTGTAAGTATTGGAACAAACAGATTTTAGCAAACTGATCAGGAGCAGTCTGATCAGGATCTGCACTGTTTGCCATTCCATCTGCATCTACATGTATTAGATGCAGTACTGGAAAGTGAAACAGGTAATTATTAAGGTGTCCCAATTTTTAGAACTTTTATGGGAAATGCATTGCAGGTTGAGGAGGTGATTGGAAAATACAAGAGTTCTTTGCTGGAACAAAGATACAAGTTCAATATGGGATCCATCATGGGTAAATATTGTGCAGATTTTGTATACCTCACAGCAGTTACTGCTGTAGATTACTTTATATAAGTGAGGGTTTTCTTTGAATTACAAAATGAGCCGCGACACGAGAAAACCAACAATGTGGTCATATGCCCAGCGATGACTCAGATCAGCCTGGACATCCGCCAAATTTGACCAGACTCTTTGTTAAGTGCTCAAAGTGTAGCTAAGGGTCTAAGCTATCCATGCGGACAGCGAAGACTCTGATCAGACTGGGCGGATGCCCAGGCTGATCTGAGTCTGCGCTGGGCGCACAACCACATGGTTGGTTTTGTCATGTCGGGGCTCAAATAAAAAATGCAGCAAATATTTAACAGAAGCACTGAAAGTCTTATCAAAACCCATGCTATGTCCATGCAAGTGTTGATGCAATGGCATGGCCCTGAGCAACATGGTGATGCATCAGAGTTGACAGGCTGCTTTGTAAACTCTTTGTGCCAGCTGAATACATGTACTTTGTTACTATTTCTAGCATGTGCCTATAGTTCCAAGATCAGAAGGGGGTTGTTGGGTGGTGTGATGATGCTATGTATAACTTACAGTGCCAGGGCGTCCTACTGATTTGGAACATTGTAGGGCAAGGCCTTCTGTGCTTGCAGTAGGTGCAGGTGGGGGTTGTTTGGGCATTTTTTCTCTCGTCTATAATTTCTCTTCTTTCTCTCTCTGAGAGAAGGCCTGATATAGACTGAAATACTGTCTCAAAGGGCCGTTAAATCCAAACAATAAAAAATCCAAAGATAAGAGACACATGTGCAATTTAGGTAAAAGTGAGTTAACCATGTGAGAATAATGCCTACACAATACTGTCACTAAAACAGCTGACAGTTGCATGAAATGACCCATGGACCATGATGAAGTGAATTTATGACCGTATATAAACTGCAGTGTCTGAGGATTTTATGCCTGGAATTTTGCAACATTGGCAAGTTAATATGACGTTATTGTCGGAAAAAAAAGAAAGGGTGTTTTTTGCAGCAGAGGTATTTATTAGGATTAATACTGTATGTAGAAAACAAAAGGGATTTACAGTATCACACCTGGTTAGCTGTGTTTTCAAGGATGTTACCAAATGAGTGAGTGAGCTCGGGTTTAAAGTCTCACCAACAACAAGGTCATATGGAGACGGGATCTTGGTTTAAAGTCTCATCCGAAAGACCTGAGAAGCAGGGGATCGATCTTGCGACCCCTGGATATATTACCAAATGAAAGAGAGCTGTTATGAAATGAAAAAGAGTCATAGTTATCAAACGACCTGGTCATCAGGTCGTTTGGTAACTATGACTCTTTTTCGTTTCATAGCAGCTCGTTTTCATTTCGTAACAGCCGTTGTATATGAGTAGTTAACCAGGGGTGAGTATATACACTTGTAGTAGTGGCTGTTTTCTTCAGGTGAGGCTAGGAAGAAACTGAAGTGGGCAGATGGTAAAGCTATCAAGAATGAAGTTGATATGCAGGTAATTCTGAAATAATTTCAGTTCGATTTAAGGGGAATGACTACACAGCTATGTTTTCCACAATTTTTATACGCCTGTCGAAGACGGGTTATATTATGTTGTGACCTCTGTCTGTCCGTCTGTCTGTTAACTTTTTGTGTCCGCTCCATATCTCCTTAAACCCATGAAAGATTTCTTTGAAACTTGGGTCAAATGTTCGCCTTATCGAGACGATGTGCAGAACATATACTTCAATGATGTCCAACAAAGGTCAAGGTCACACTTAGAGGTCAAAGGTCAAACAGTAAAATTTCATGTGCGCTCCATATCTTGAAAACCATTTAAGATTTCTTCATTGAAGTTTGAACAAATATAAAGCATCATCAGACGATGTGCAGAGAAAAAGAACCAATACCCTATTTTCATTTTTGACGGAATTATATCCTTTTGTATTTTTCATATAGTAATTTCATATAAGCTTCGTGTCCGCTCCATATCTCGAAAACCGTTTAAGATTTCTTCATGAAAGTTTGTATAATTATAAAGCATCATCAGACAATGTGCAGAGAAAAAGGACCATAACCCTACTTTAACTTTTAACAAAATTACGCCCCTTTGTATTTTTCGTATAGTAATTTCATATTAAGCTTTGTATCTCAAAAACAGTTTAAAGTTTGTATAAATATAAAGCGCCATCAAACAATGTGCGGAGAAAAAGAACCATAACCCTATTCTATTTTTACAGAATTATGTCCATATGTATTTTTCATATAGTAATTTCACTTAAGCTTCATGTCCGCTCCATATCTCGAAAACCGTTTAAGATTTCTTCATGAAAATTTGTATACATATAAAGCACCATCAGATGATATGCAGGGAAAAGGAACCATAACCCTTCTTTCACTTTTAACAAAATTACAACCCTTGTATTTTCATACTGTAATTTTGTATTAAATTTGTGTCACTCCATATCTCCTTAACCTCTTGAAAGATTTTTTTGAAACTTGAGTCCAATGTTCACCATATCGAGGCAACTTGCAGAACTTGTATTTCAACAATGTCCAACAAAGGTCAAGGTCACACTTAGAGGTCAAAGTTCGAAAGGTAACATTATTTGTCCGCTCCATATCTCAAAAATTGTATTAGATCACTTCATAAAAGTTTCTACAAATATGAAGCATCATCAGACAATGTGCAGAGAAAAAGAACCATAACCCTACTTTCAGTTTTGACAGAATTATGCACCTTTGTATTTTTCATATAGTAATTTCGTGTCTGCTCCATATCTTGAAACCCGTTTAAGTTTTTGTCATGAAAGTTTGTATAAAATATCAGACGGTTATGCAGAGAACAAGAACCATGACCCTACTTTCAGTTCTGATGGAATTATGCCCCTTTGTTATTTGTCTAGGAATTTCATACTAAGCTTTGTTTGTTTTGTAGTTTTATATCTGGGTTATTATTGAAGATTTAAGCTACTGACAAAAGTTCTGTCATCTCTTGTTTTCTTTCGAACTTTAAGCCCCAACCGGTGTATATTGCCCTGCTCAGCGGAGCTCTTGTTAAAAAGGGAAACAACTTTTTTAGCTCACCTGAGCAGAAGGCTCACAGGTGAGCTTATAGTATAGGCAGGCATCCTCGTCCGTACGTCCGTCAACATTTTCAAACGACATCTTCTCTGAAACTACAAGGCTCATTGTTACCAAATTTCATATATAGCATTTATAGGCAGGGGGAACCAATAATACTGTTTTTTATCCAAATCCCTGTAGAACTTTGGTTGCTATGGCAACTTAGAGTTTCCATTGACTTGTATGGGAAAAATTGAAAATTTGCATTTATTGCTATTTCTCTGCAGATAATTTGATAAATCTTTAACAGAAATGTTCCTTGAGTAGCTCTCTATCAGCCACATAAAATTTATGTTAATTACACAATTTGGCTGGTTGCCATGGCAACCGAATGGTTAAAAATAGAAAAAATATTCAAAAGTCATCTTCTCAGAAACTATGCAACCAATAAAGCTCAAACTTCACAGAAAGGATCTTGGTACTACCCTCTATTAAAATACTGTTTTTCTTGGCAATTGCTCCAGCAGTTTGGTTGCTATGGCAACTCAAAGTTGCCATTGACTTATAATGGGAAAATGGAAAATTTGCATTTATTGCTATTTCACTGCAGATATTTTGACAAAACTTTCATAAAAATGTTCCTTGAGTAGTCCCCAACCAGCCATATCAGATTTATGCAAATTGAGCTATTTGGCTGTCAGATTGCCATTGCAACCGAATGGTTAAAAATAGAAAAAATATTCAAAAATCATCTCCTCAGAAACTATGCAACCAATAAAGCTCAAACTTCACAGAAAGGATCTTGGTACTACCCTCCATGAAAATACTGTTTTTCTTGGCAATTGCCCCAGCAGTTTGGTTGCTATGGCAACTTAAAGTTGGGTTCAGCTGGGTGCGCCAAACTATGGAAGCAAATACGGGTAAATAGTGGCACCTCCATGTAGCGTTAATCAAGTAGAACTTGTTATTGATCTGTACTCTTAAATGATAACAGAACTTTCAGGTAACTGTTTGTATAGGGAGAGATCTATAAAGTGTTTTAAGATATAAGCTATAAATATCATGCCTTAGCGATGCTGGCGAGAACCCTGTAGCAGAGTGTGCCAAATGTAGAAGTATCGGGAAATAGTGGGACCTGTATTAGCAAAAGGAAACAGCGTACATTAATCAAGTACGAATTCCTATCTTAATGAGCAGTTTTGGTTTGTCAACTCGAGTAATAAGAGTTACTGACCAAACAGCACGAGTAACCGCAATACGCATGCGCAGTACTGCGCACATATTCGTTTTTACTCGACTACCGTAACCCCCACCTCACCTTGGGTAGCCTGGATTAAAGATGGCGGAAAGTGAACTTACGCTGTAAAAGAAGCCAATTCTTTGGTTTTGCCTTCATAATGACACATTGTCACGCCAATGATTTGCCCTTTTTCTGTTGAATAATAGTGAGAATGGGATCAGAATGTTCATCATACTGATGATTATAATTATTCTGCTTGTGCTTTTGCCATATTCAGCAGGGTATACAGCCAGGCCAGTAACGACTTTAGAATTGTAATTTCGCACTACAATTTAAAAATTCTTGTGAGTCCTGACTCTTGTGTATATTAAACACCTGAATTTTAAAAGAAAATTGCGAGACTAGGACTCTGGACTTAAAGGTAAAAAGATCGATGGTCGTCGCCATTTTGTTCTTTACTCGAAATGTTTGGCACAGCAGTACTCGAGTACCTTTGTACGCATGCGCCAAATTTCAACCCGAGTAACAGGAGTTGGCAACTCCAAAATGCTCAATATGGTTATCCCTGAGGGGATAACCAAAAAGCAGCTGAGGATTACACTGATCATATCGGAACGCTTGCATATTAGACAAACATTTAAAATGGGAGAGAAAGTGAGCTTCTCAAGAACTGAAATAGTTTGACTGGATTAGGAATTGTTTTTGAAGACTATATGCGGTAGTTAATGCAGATTTGAGCTGATAATTATCAACAGACATGGTCCAGTCGCCCGGAGCGAGATTCGTAAATACGAAAATAAACAAAACCCCGTGCGTAAGCTGAGAAATGACAGCAGTAAGTGATAGGACTGAAATTTGAAAGGCATTCATATTCTGGCATTTTCAGTGCGTAATTACGAAAATACGAAGCTTATCTGGCTCTCTGATTTTGACAAAACTTTTATAGAAATGTTCCTTGAGTAGTCCCCAACCAGCCATATCAAATTTATGCAAATTCAGCTATTTGGCTGATTGCCATTGCAACCGAATGGTTAAAAATAGAAAAATTTTAAAATATCATGTTTGCAGAAACTGTGTGGCTATTACAGCTCCAACTTTACAGAAACAATCTTAGTCCTAGCCTCTATAGAATTGCTGTGTTTCATGGCAATTGCTTCAGCAGTTAGGTTGCTATGGCAACTTATAGTTTCCATTGACCTATAATGGGAAAAATGGAAATCCGCAATTTCTGCTATCTCACTGCAGTTAATTGGATTTTTTTCCTACATTAATGTTTCTTGAGTAGTCCTCTATGATTCATATTCATATTAATTTTGTCCAAATCACCGAATTTGATTAGTTGCCATGATGGCAACATAAAGGAAAATTGTTTTGAAAAAATCTTCAAAAATCTTTTCCTCAAAAACTGTATAGGGGGATGAAGCTGATTCTTTGCATACATGTTCATGACAGTAGCCACTACATAAATATTGTTTTCTATTATTGTTGCCCATGTGGTTTCATTGCTATGGCATTTTAAAGTTTCCATAGACTAACAACTGAGTCAAAGTTGAAATTAGGCCACATTGTACAATTTACTTTAGAGTGACCTACCCTTGAGTGCTGAGGATGAATGGACTCAGGTGAGCTACGGGACCAATGGTCCTCTGGTTGACTTCTTTTTTGGAAATCATGCTTAACTGTAAGAGGTGTGACTTGTTTTTTGGAAATCATTCTTCACGTTAAGGGGTGTGACTTCTTTTTTGAAAATCATTCTTCACTTTAAGGGGTGTGACTTCTTTTTTGGCAATCATTCTTCACTTTAAGAGGTGACCCCCGTTGTGAATGGAGGCAGAGATTCTTCCATGAAAGTATATCCTTTCATTGTATAGTTTGATTTTATGATAGAGTTTCAATAAAACATGAACAGTCATAGTGATAATGCAACATTTACTTGTGCCATGAAAGACTGGAATTGGGGCGGAAGTAAAATGAAATGAGCCACGACCAACAATGTGGTTGTGCGCCCAGCGCAGACTCAGATCAGCCTGGACATCCGCCCAGTCTGATCAGTCTTTCCTAAGCGCTTATAGGGTAGCCCTTAAAGGGTAGCTAAGGGTCTTAGCTACCTTCATGCGGACAGCGAAGACTCTGATCAGACTGGGCGGATGCCCTGGCTGATCTGAGTCTGCACTGGGCGCACAACCACTTTGATCAGTCTGATCAGAGTCTTCTGCAAGCCCTTAAAAGGTAGCTTACAGTCTAAGCTACCTGTACGCAGACAGCCAAGATTCTGATCAGACTGGGCAGATGCCCAGGCTGATCTGAGTCTGCGCTTGGCGCACAACCACTTTGTTGGTTTTCTCCTGTAGTGGCTCAAATATTTAAAAATGATTGCTTTTGACAGTGGACAGCAAGTAAACATGGTTCAGTTGCTCAAAACTAGAGAGGTCATTAGTTAAGGAGACATTTAAATTTCAAATGTATTGTATGCAAATACACAACCATGTTTTGCTGAAAAAATGTGAGATGCTTTTGCACTGCAAAAGCTCCTCACAGTTTTCCAGAAAAAAAATTTAGACACTTGATTTTATGGGTACTAAAAGACTTAACAAATCATTGACTAACAACTTTGTTTAACTAATGATGCTTTGAACAACTAGGTCCAGAAAGTTATCTCATTGAAGTGATTCTGATGTGATACCACAATATCGTTTAGTGGGGAAATAAGAAAAAATTACTGTGAATAAAATGTATGTTTATATGTTACAGGTTCTTGACCTCCTTGGTCCAAAAACAGCAGAGGACCTAGAAAAACCAGGGAAACAAAAGGTATTTGTCTTTCGAAGCACACAATTTTTGTCTCGCCTGCGAAGCAGAGGTTTTCCGGTGTCGGCGGCGGCGGCGTCGGCGTAAACTTTTGTCGAGTTTTTGCGTTTAGGTCATTTTCTCAGAAACTATAAGGGCTAGAGCCATGAAACTTGGGTCATGCATACATCTGGAAGAGTACATCTGAAAGCCATCATCAATGTTGAGTCTTGACCTAGATTTTACGGTTGACTGACTTCGCAATTTTTTGTCGAGTTTTTGCGTTTAGGTCATTTCTCAGAAACTACAAGTGCTAGGGCCATGAAACTTGGGTCATGCATACATCTGGAAGAGTACAGCTGAAAGCCATCATCAATGTTGAGTCTTGACCTAGATTTTACGGTTGACTGACTTCGCAATTTTTTGTCGAGTTTTTGCGTTTAGGTCATTTTCTCAGAAACTACAAGTGCTAGGGCGATGAAACTTGGGTCATGCATACATCTGGAAGAGTACAGCTGAAAGCCATCGTCAATGTTGTGTCTTGACCTAGATTTTACGGTTGACTGACCTCGCAATTTTTTGTCGACTTTTTGCGTTTAGGTGATTTTCTCAGAAACTATAAGGGTTAGAGCCGTGAAACTTGGGTCATGCATACATCTGGAAGAGTACAGCTGAAAGCCATCATCAATGTTGAGTCTTGACGTAGATTTTACGATTGACTGACTTCGCAATTTTTTGTCGAGTTTTTTGCGTTTAGGTCATTTTCTCAGAAACTACAAGTGCTAGGGCCATGAAACTTGGGTCATGCATACATCTGGAAGAGTACAGCTGAAAGCCATCATCAATGTTGAGGCTTGACCTAGATTATACGGTTGACTGACCTCGCAATTTTTTGTCGACTTTTTGCGTTTAGGTCATTTTCACAGAAACTATAAGGGTTAGAGCCGTGAAACTTGGGTCATGCATACATCTGGAAGAGTACAGCTGAAAGCCATCATCAATGTTGTGTCTTGACCTAGATTTTATGGTTGACTGACTTCGCACTTTTTTGTTGAGTTTTTGCGTTTAGGTGATTTTCTCAGAAACTATAAGGGCTAGAGCCATGAAACTTGGCCATGCATACATCTGAAAGAGTAAATTTCAAAGCCATCATCTGTATTAAGTCTTGACATACATTTTACGGTTGACTGACTTTGCAATTTTTTGTCAAGTTTTTGCGTTAAGTTCTGTTACTCAGAAACTATAAGGGCTAGAGCCATGAAACTTGGTTCAGTCATTCGTCTTTGCTGATTTAGCTCTGTTTTGTGACAAAGCGCCAGCAGGCGAGACATCGCATTCCGCGGAATTCTTGTGTTTTTTTTTCGTAAAAATGGGTAAGAAATATGGAGAGCATACACTGTAAATTATCACAGCCCACCCTCTTCAGGTGTCTGAGCATGATACATGTATAATCTAAATGAAATATTATTATCTTTATCAAAGATGGGTTGAGAAATTGTTAGGATTGTCTAAAACATAATTATATTCAGGTTTACATCAACTAAAACGTTATCCATAAAACCCATCTATTCCGGAGCCATTAAATGTAGGTGTTAGGGACCCACAATGTCTTGGACACAGCATATGAAAAATGGACCTTGCCCTCACCTTTTGCTGCCTCTGCTGTTCCCTGATTAGAAAAAAGTACTCATTAACTGCTAGGCTGACAGACATTTTTAGTGGCTGTCTGGTTCAGTGGAATTTGAACTAATGACTTTCCACATCATAGCTGAGCATCTTTTACCACTCAACCATGCACCATACCTCTCTGTATTTCATGGCAACTGGACTTGTTCTTTTGCAACAGGTAATACATTTAAACACTACAATCCTTGGTAACATTAATCTGAAACTGACTCTTAGTGAACACTAGGCTACTTTTACCGACCATGAAATGAACTAGAACATGACAAAACCAACAAAGAGGCATGCATGCCCAGCAAAGTCCCAGATCAGCCTGGGCATACACCCAGTCTGATCAGAGTTTTCCATGTGTGCTTAAAGGGTAGCTAAGGGTCTAAGCTGCCTCCATGCTGACAGCAAAGACTGATCAGATTTGCCAGATGCCCAGGATGGGCGCACATTTCACTTTTCTGGTTTTGTTGTGTCACGGCTAAATTTTCACATTTATTCTGTTGTCTGTTTAGGTTACCAAGTCCAAGGATACAGATACCAACAGAACAGCTGTCAAAAAGGAACCAGTTTCAGCTGATAATTGTGAGTTTTAGTAAATGTATTGTTTTGGAATGTATAGTTTACACTTTAAGCGCCAGAGACAGAAAAAAGCAGATTTTCAAACAGCGTAAATCCTGATGAGGTGGCTCATAAGGAGCGGCCTCATTTAGATTTACACTGTTTGCTCTCTATTCTTTGAATTATCAATATGATATAGCTGTGCAATATGCATAGGCTTTATTTTGTATGAGTATGAATTTTCATGATCAGCTGAGTTGAGTGTGAAAAAAAATTTATTACCTTAAGGTCAGGCCATGTATCTGTTCAAAGTCAGTACATGGTGTATGCAAAAAGCAAAAAGTCTGAGCAGACTGCATAGATGTGCAGGATGATCTGACTCTTCATTGTTTGCATACCATAATTTGCTAAAGTATTGGGACACCTAATCAGATATGGAAAATTAATGATTTTTTATTGTCCCAAAATTCAGTACATTGCTGTATGCCTTATGCATTCTTCTTGCATGCAGTGACTCATTTGAGCCGCGACGTGACAAAACCAACAATGTGGTAGTGTGCCCAGCACAGACTCAGATCAGCCTGGGCATCCGCCCAGTCTGATCAGAGTCTTCGCTGTCCGCATGGAGGTAGCATAGACCCTTAGCTACCCTTTAAGCGCTTAGCGACGAGTCTGATCAGATTGGGTGGATGCCCAGGCTGATCTGAGTCTGCACTGGGCGCACAACCACATTGTTGGTTTTGTCGTGTCGCGGCTCATTTATATTTGTTTCTTGTTGACAGTTCTGGGTAAAGATGGGGAAGTGATGAGTTTCATGGAGGTGATGGGGGAAGCACTCAAGTTTCATAAAACAGGTATGATCAGAAATCCAGATAGAAATAGAGAACTTGCGGTTTTACGTCCTTTTCAGTATGTATTAATTTCAGTCATATCAAGGAAGGAAGAGAGTGGGAAGGGGATTGAGAGTGTGAAGGAATTGAGAATGAAAGGCTGTGTGCAGTGGAACCCTATTTTTGTTTGAAAAGATTTCTGGCCTACAGTTGGACTCAAATCTGGATTGCTAGCTTAGCAGGCTTGTGCTTAACCAGCTGAGCTACAGGATCAAAAAAGGTTTTGTTATGATAAATATTCTGAGATGATGTAAGGCCACCTTGAGGTCTAGATAAGGGTTGAGTTTTAGGATAGAGTCAGTTCTTGATATCTCAAAGTCAGAGTTCATCCCAAACTACTGATATCTCAAAGTAAATTTGCTGGTCTCAGAAAATTTACTTTGAGATATCAGTAGTTATACCCCCGGTATACGAAGTATATAGGGGGTATATAGTTTTTGGTTTTTCTGTTTATTTAAGATGAAATGAGTTGAAATGAAAATCAAAATAGGAAATGTGTCCGAACTACATTCTTTGATAAAGAGGGGACTTTGAGATATCAGTGTTCATGATATCAAGAATTGACTGTATTCTGTAAACATACATTGTGACCCCACAATACAACTGCCTTAACAAGGTAGTTGTAATGGCAGGGGAAGGGAGTGGGGGTTGGAGATCATTTTAAGTATATTTCATGCATGTGAAGTGCGGATAGAAAAAAGTAAAATCTGTCAAAATGGTCCCTGTTTGTCGAATGGTGCCAGACAGTGATCTGAGGAACAAATTTTTCTGTCTGCACATGTCATCTATGAAATTTTCTTTTTTTTGTGAATGCATTTTTACTTGTTAGGGCCCCGCCAGACAAAGTCTGCAGAGGCCCTATAGTCTGTCATCATTTTGTGTCCGCTCAATAACTCTAAAACCGTTGGAGATACTTTCAAGAGACTTGACACAAAGGTAAAGCATCATCAGACGATGTGAAAGAACAAAAACCATAACTCTGCCTACAATTTTTACTGAATTATGCCCCTTTGAAATTTTTAGTACAGAAATCGTGTCCGCTCAATAACTCTAAAACCGTTGGAGATTTTTTCACGAGACTTGATACAAATGTAAAGCATCATCAGAGGATGTGCAGAGAACAAGAACCATAACCCTGCCTACAATTTTTACTGAATTATGCCCCTTTGAAATTTTTAGTACAGAAATCATGTCGGCTCAATAACTCTAAAACCATTTGAGATATTTTCACGAGACTGGGTACAAATGTAAAGCATCATCAGAGGATGTGCAGAGAACAAGAACCATAACTCTGCCTACACCATTTACTGAATTATGCCCCTTTGAAATTTTGAGTACAGAAATCGTGTCCGCTCCATAACTCTGAAACCATAAAAGATATTTTAACAAGATTTGGTACAAATGTAATGCATCATCAGACAATGTGCAGAGAATAAGAACCATACCTCTGCCTACATAATTTACTGAATTTCGCCCCTTTTGAAATTTTGCGTACAGAAATCGTGTCCGCTCCATAACTCTGAAATCATAAGGGCCCTGCCAGATGAAGTCTGTGGAGGCCCTATAGTAATCACATTGTCTGTCCGTCTGTCCGTCCGTCCGTCTGTCTGTACGTCATCATTTCGTGTCCACCCAATAGCTCTAAAACCGTTGGAGATATTTTCACGAGATTTATTACAAATGTAAAGCATCATCAGACGATGTGCAAAGAACAAAAACCATAACTCTGCCTACAATTTTTACTGAATTATGCCCCTTTGAAATTTTGAGTACAGAAATCATGTCGGCTCAATAACTCTAAACCATTGGAGATATTTTCACGAGACTTGGTACAAATGTAAAGCATCATCAGAGGATGTGCAGAGAACAAGAACCATAACTCTGCCTACAATTTTTACTCAATTATACCCCTTTGAAATTTTGAGTACAGAAATCGTGTCCACTCCATAACTCTGAAACCATAAAAGATATTTTCACGAGACTTGGTACAAATGTAAAGCATGATCAGACAATGTGCAGAGAACAAGAACCATAACTCTACTTTCAATTTTTACTGAATTATGCCCCTTTGAAATTTTGAGTACAGAAATCGTGTCCGCTCCATAACTCTGAAACCATAAAAGATATTTTCACGAGACTTGGTACAAATGAAAAGCATTATCAGACGATGTGCAGAGAACAAGAACCATCACTCTGCCTACAATTTTTACTGTATTACGCCCCTTTGAAATTTTGAGTACAGAAATTGTGTCCGCTCCATAACTCTGAAATCATTAAAGATATTTTCATGAGACTAGGTACAAATGTAAAGCATCATCAGTCAATATGCAGAGAACAAGAACCATACCTCTGCCTACATTATTTACTGAATTATACCCCTTTGAAATTTTGAGAACAGAAATCTTGTCTGCTCTATAACTCTGAAATCTTTAAAGATATTTTCACGAGACTTGGTACAAATGTAGAGCATCATCAGTCAATATGCAGAGAACAAGAACCATAACTCTGCCTACACCATTTACTGAATTATGCCCCTTTGTAATTTTGAGTTCAGAAATTGTGTCCGGTTCATAACTCTGAAACCGTTAGAGATATTTTCACGAGACTTGATACAAATGTAAAGCATCATCAGACGATGTGCAGAGAACAAGAACCATAACTCTGCCAACATTATTTACATTATTATATGTCCATTTGTAATTTTGAGTACATAAATCGTGTCCGCTCTTTAATTCTGAAACGGTTAGAGATATTTTCACAAGACTTGGTACAAATGTAAAGCATCATCAGGTAATGAGCAGAGAACAAGAATCCTAACTCTGTCTACATGTTTAACTGAATTATGCCCCTTTGTAATTTTAAATATAGAAATCAGGTCCGCTCTATAGCTTTAAAACCACCAATGATATTTTCATAAAACTTGTACATAATATAAAGCATCATCAGACAATGTGCAGAGAATAAGAACTGTTACTCTATCTACATTTTTACTGAATTTTTCCCCTTGCTAGTTTACAGTCTAGAAAACGTGTTTGCTCTCTAACTTTAAAACTGTTTAAGATATTTTCACAAAACTTGGAACAAATATAAACATCATCAGACAATGTGCAGAGAAAAAGAACCATAACTACAACTTCCCTTTGTTATTTTAGGTATGGAAATCTTGTCTGCTGTATAACTTTAAAGCCTTTGAAGATATTTTTAGCGCGCCTTTGCAAAGCAAAGGAGAGCTTATGCGATACCCCCGGCGTCGTAGTCCGAGTATGCGTTAGCGTTTGCGTCAGCGTCCTCGTCGGCGTCCGTGACAGGTTAACCCAATGTTAACTTTAGCGTTTAACTTGATGTTTAGCTCTGTATCTTACAAACTACAGTAGCTACAGTCATCATACTTGGTACATATATACATCCATATGACTGCAGCAGCAGCATCACACAATTGTATGTCCTCGACCTATATGTCACGGTTGACTGACTTTGCTGTTTGGCACTGTTTTTAAGGAGTTTTTTTTTAGTTTTCATGATACCTTTGACACAAGAGACTTGATACTTGGTCAAATAGCATTTCCCTATAATTGCAGCAGCTGCAAAGCTTCCATGCTGACTCCTGTGTCCTTGACCTTTATTCATGGTCTACTGATTTTGCCTTCTATCTCTAGCACTATTTGATGAATTAACATTTTACCTGGTATAGTGGATCAGTTTGACATTGCGAATGACCTCATACTATTTATAGATCACTATGACACTCACCTACCACTCCCCTTTCATCCACCCACCATCATATCCACAAGTATGAGTAAGAATCCATGTCCAGGGCACCGTCCCGACATGACCTTAGTTGTTTACCGTGGACGTTAAGCATTAAATCAACCAACAAACCAAAAAATTGTCCAGGGTGGGGCAAGAGGTCAATATCTAGGATGATCTTGATGTTAAAGTTTAAGGCTTGTACCTCCAAACTCTTTCGAGGTACCTGCTTCGTATTTGGTCAGGGCCTTCCCTGGAGCATTGGGTTGCAGCAACAGCAAAGCATCCATGCAGACTTGTGTGTTCTGGACCTTTATTCATGGTTGAGTGATTTTTGCCTTGTACCTTTAGCACTATTTAATAAGTATGCAATATGACTATGCATTTCTCTTCGAGCTCATAACTTCCATACCTTAACTTATGCTACAAAGTTTAAATGCAGTATGATACTTACCCGAGACCAGACTTTGACAACTGGTTCAGGCTGAGGTGAGGTTATGGGATGGGACAAAAGGAAACATGAGAAGTCTGCAAAGAGTAAGGAGGTGTCATCAGACCGACTTAGTACTGGGTAAAGGTGATGTGAAAACCCATACTAGGAACCACCCTTTTTCACCATGAGGCATTATAAGTTACACTGAGTTGGTACCTCTTTGTCTGGTGCGCAAGGACTCGACCCTCAATGTCTGCAAAGTGTCCAGATAGTGGCATACAAGTCGGCCCTGTATGCCAAAGGGAACAACTGACTTAGTCTAGCTTCTGATGCAAACTTCATTTGTGCACTAGCTACCACATTCACCCCTGGTTAATTATGTTAACAATGTTTTGAGTCAGGATACTTTGTAACCTTGAGAGTCAGGCACCCATTAGGTGCGCTTTGTTGTCTTCTGACAACTCTTGTTATAAAACTTGGTACAAATATAAAGCATCATTAGATGATCTGAAGGTGTGCAGAATGCAAGAATGGTAACATCAGTTTCCTGCCTCACAGAGTTGTTGCCCATGCTTTAATCAGTCATAATTGTGTATTATGCCCTTATCTTAATGACACTGCCAGAGGCTTAACTTCAAACAACATATTTAATATGAAGGAACAACATGATAATAGAAGGCTGGTATTGTTATTTCTGGTCGGGCAAATACCACTTAAATGTCATCAATAGTTTCATAAAGGCGGGGCCCTTTTAGTTACCATGTTTCTAGTTAGTACTAATATTAGCTTCTTAGAAGCTTTTATTTCATTTTAAAAAGCCAATGCTTTCAATGACTGGTATTTGCTTCTTTACATAACATCCGGATGTGGCATTAACTGATGTCATTCTTCCATCATTTTGACATCATATTCTATACAACCAACATCACTGCAGGAAGGCAGTTCCAAAAATCTGTATTCTTCTTATTAGGTGGTTCTAGAGTTTTGTTGTTGTTTTGGAAGAGAAAGGTTTTCTCTCAAAATTATCCCAAAATTCTACATCTAGATATGAGCCACGATATAAGAAAACCAACAAAAGTGGTTGTGTGCCCAGCTCAGACTCAGATTAGCCTGGGCATCCGCCCAGTCTGATCTGAGTCTTCGCTGTCCACAAGGAGATAGGTTAGACCCTTATTTGTCCTTCAAGCCCAAAGCAAAGACTCTGATCAGAATGGGCAGATGCCCAGGCACATCTAGATATGAGCCACAACATAAGAAAACCAACAAAAGTGGTTGTGTGCCCAGCTCAGACTCAGATTAGCCTGGGCATCCGCCCAGTCTGATCTGAGTCTTCGCTGTCCACAAGGAGATTGATTAGACCCTTATCTATCCTTCAAGCCCAAAGCAAAGACTCTGATCAGAATGGGCAGATGCCCAGGCTGATCTGAGTCTGCACTATGCTCACAACCAGTTTGTTGGTTTTCTTGTGTAGCGGCTCATATATGGGTGTGTTTTGAAAGGGAAAAAGGCCACATCTTATAAGTGAATGAATGACATATGCCATGTTTACTTACAGGAGAGAATTACAAGACAGATGGCTATGTGGTTACAGACAAGACAATGGAATTGTTGAAAGAACACCTGAAAATTACAGGTGGACAGGTAAATATCTGAACTAAAAAGAGTGAAAGGCTTCCTTTGTCAAGAGCAACCACTGAATCTACAATCAGGGTCCAGTCAGGTAAATTGGGACAGCGGGTAAATTTAGACAGTGTCACTGTTTCCTTTATATGTTTGAAATTGTTTGGAATCAAAAAAAATAATAATTGTGCAAACAGTTAAAATCCTGATGAGACGGCTCATTATCATCTGGATTTTCACTGTTTGCAATGGTATGTCTGAATTTACCCGCTGTCCAAAGTTACCAGACTCGACCCTAGTTGTTACATCAGTGCATGAACTTTGATCAGATTTTTTCAGAGCTCTAGACAAGGAAGGGTAATATGGATAATTCAGGGTATTTTTCAAGTTTCTCAAATTTAAATATGCTGTGACCCTGTCTCACTGAGATGGTTCTAATGAGTGATCACAACCTTTTTTTCCGTTGAGAAATAACAAAAATATCAGAATTATCCACAAATCCACCTTGTCTGGAGCTCTGCTCTTTGCTTTTAATGGGCTGCATAGAGCCGCGGTCAGTAGAACGTCTGATGTAAGAGCCAGAGGTCCCGGGTTCAGTACCTGGTCCGACCACATACTTTCGTTTCTCCTTCTGCTGATTCAAAAAGGGCAGTAACTGTTGTCAGTTGCTGGTTAAAGTATGTGCACTTAATTCTGGTTTACTGCTTAGGAGGTCTAAGCCTGCCCAGGAATAGTGTGTTTATGTTACCTGAGTGTCTCGACATGACCATGGTTGTTTACCAAAACAACAACAATTTCTTTCAATGATGTACAGCTGCAGGCTCTGTGCAGTGTGTGAGTGAAGAAGGATAACAGCTGAGAATGTTTATCTTGACTGCCTTATCAGAAGCAGCGCATGGCACAAGAGAGCTTTTTTGAGATGCTTTCAGAACAGCTTTATCTTTAGTTTTAACCAGGTTAAAAGATATAGAGGATCTTACATGAGTGCTCATGTATTAATATTTACATTTTTGGTGAATTTACTGAAAAGCCCTATAGTAAGGCATGGCGTCAATTAGGTTACCTCAAGGTTTACCTCCGGTATTCTGCGGTTACCCCAGTATTCTTGGGTTAACCTCAAAAGCACCCATTAGTTATATCATCTGCGGTAGTGAGCGGTCCATTAAATTTGTAAAGCTGGCTATTAAATAGTAGGTGATCCCATAGGTCATTAGATAACAAGGAGTTTCTGACACTGAGTGGTCTCAGGGGTCAGTATTGTAGTAAGCATGCCAGGTGACCATTTAAGTGGAATTTCATTAAGTGATTCATAATTCATTTTGATTTTGATTTTTTTTTCTGCTGACTTACCATTTAAATCATAATACTTTTTTCTTGTATCAGACTGTCTTTTATTTATCATCCTATAGATATTTTTATTCAATTATTGAATTTTTGAAGGGAGGGGGAGGGTATTTTGGGAAACTGGGGTCAATTTGGCATGAATGTGTTGCCTGGTTTTGTGAAATACACCTTTTTCATACACCTGGACAGAAAAAATGGCAAACTTTTATGTGGGTGCGGGCTGCAATACTGAATACAAGATGTGCTTACATGTATATATTTATGTATTTCTATTATCTTAATCACTTATACTAAAACACTGAAATTAATGGTGACTTTCTCTTATTCAGCTCAACGTTTGCCTCATGCAAAAATAACCTGACTAGAGCTGTTAAATCACATACACAGCCACTTACAGCATTGCTACCATTGCTCATGTTACAGCTTTCTGACTGCTAATCACACAATATGTGTCTGTGTCTCTTGGACCATTTTTTAAGAATAATGGGTAACAATAGATATTTAAATTTTGGGAGTTTATGGTACATGTATATACCAAATAAGAGCACCTGTCTGTCTTCGTATGTAGGTGTTATTCATTAAATAAACTCCTGTAAAATCTGTATTGACAGTGAAGTATCATCTGCGGTCAATCAACTTGCTAAAAATGTATATATATATAATCAGCTTTCACCTTATTTTAATTACAAAATTACATCAAAGTACAATTTATTAAACAAGAATGTTGGCAAAACAAAAAATAGCCATCAGAGGAGATGGCAAATCCCCCGACCGAAGACCCCCATAGGCCTTGGTAAACAGGGTGCACTTCAAAACACATATTAGTAATATATTGTCGTTCTTTTATGCTTCTGATTGACATTAACTGTTAACAGATGCATGATTATCTAACACTCAGACTAAAACAGTATGCTTGACTGCTAAAAAGAGGTAATATCTCAAACAGCCACCATATACACAAATGTATAGCATACGATACATTCAACTTTCAAAATGTGTGAATAACTTCTAAAGTACAAGCCCTACAAATCTAATTTTGAGCTCTCTAGTAAGTGAATTTGGACAAAGAATCCAAATCTGGAAAAAAAAAGTTTTTTTTTTTTTTTTTTTTGGGGGGGGGGGGGGGGGGGGTGCGGGAGGGGGCACAGGAATGTGGAGGGGTAAGAGAGAGTTAGGAACACTAATAAGATATCACAGCATGATCATCAATATTCTAAAAGGTTCACGGTTATTCAAATTCTGGAGCTAGCAGGGTTATACAGTTATGGAGCAGAGACTCAAACAGCAGCTCAAACTACCAAAGGGAAATAATTCACTAGGTCTAAAAGCAAGAGTTATCATTCATGTATGAGACAAATTGTCATGACCTGTTCTGCATATCTGTGAAGTATCATGAAAATATTTCAAAAGGTATTCAAGCTATGGAGCAGACACTTAAAATCATCAAAGGGAAATAACTCCAAAAGTAAGAAAGCAAGAGTTGTCATTCTTGTTCGCGACACATCGTCATGACCTGTTCTACATATCTGTGAAGTATCATGAGAATATTCCAAAGGGTATTCTAGTTATAGAGCGGACACGAATCTGCCAAAAAATCACACCTAAAACTATCAAGGGGAAATAACTCAAAAAGTAAGAAAGCAAGAGTTGTCATTCTTGTTCGCGACACATCGTCATGACCTGTTCTACATATCTGTGAAGTATCATGAGAATATTCCAAAGGGTATTCTAGTTATAGAGCGGACACGAATCTGCAAAAAAATCACACCTAAAACTATCAAGGGGAAATAACTCAAAAAGTAAGAAAGCAAGAGTTGTCATTCTTGTTCGCGGCACATCGTCATGACCTGTTCTACATTTCTGTGAAGTATCATGAAAATATTCCAAAGGGTATTCAAGTCACAGAGCGGACATGAATCTGCCAAAAAATCACCAAAGGGGAGATAATTCAAAAAGTACAATAGCAAGAGTTACCATTCTTGTACGCGACACATCGTCATGACCTGTTCTACATAACTGTGAAGTATCATGAAAATATTCCAAAGGGTATTCAAGATATAGAGCGGACAAGAAAGTGTTTACAGACGGAGGGACGGACGGACGGACGGACGGACAGACGGACGGACGGACGGACGGACGCCAGGCTCATCGCTATATCCCCCGAACCTTTCGGTCGGGGGATAAAAATCTCTCAAATCATGTGTAAAATTATACATGAAATTGTTGATGTAACCTACTGATGAGCCTATAACTGCAGACCTTATCAGTCATGGCCTTTCCCCAGAGGCTAATAAAACTTAATCAATGTCAGGTTTAATAGCCTTACTCTTGAAGTATCTTAGAGGCAGAAAAGGCTACCAAATCCTCCCTTTAATGAGTTTGAGACAGACTGCTCAGAAATATAAGATGAAATCTGAGTGAGGGTGTTAACTCATTTAGTTAATTTGATTTCATAGGTATTTATTGTTCTAAACCAAGATCATGCTTTTTTTGTAGGCAAATGTAAAACATGGGATGGAACGGAACTGGCAGGGCTAATCCCTTCCACTAGCTTCTCTCCATGGATTTGAGATGGCTCTCTAACAGGAGAGAACTTGCTGCCTCAGAGGGAGGAAATTCTGTCCTGTAAGAGTATCATTCTGGGATCATGGAGCAAATCGTAGCCGGTGGAATGTAGGGTAGAATATCTCTTCCATTCCACTCCTGGTTTTAAACTATTCCTTTATTTCACAGTGGAACTGTTAAAAATTCATTCTTCATCCCCTGATAATGGAGCAAACTCATGCCATGATGGTCTTCTAGTCTCTAATACATTTCATTATAGCTGACATAATATGTAAGAGATATGAGTGAAAGCAGAAGAAAATGTTTCTTCAGACTTGGCCAGAGGTTTACAATTTTTCTTATCGCAGAAAATACAAGCCTCTGAAAAAATATAGCTTGGCTCCCAGGATAAATGGTTAAATGTATTCAAATGGTACAAGTCTTAATTTTCTTATGGCCAACATGGCCATGGCCAACCATTTAGCCTAGTGTAATCTGGCTTAGGCTGAAAAGTCATTAATCTGAGCAACAGTTATGTCTTCAGTACAGAGCTATAAATACAATGCAACTGCCTTCCAGATTCAACGGGTCATTATTACTGACTTGAATCCTCTAAAATAGATTTACTCTTTGTTGGTGGTCAAGTCAGACAGCAAATCATTTCTGAGTGTTAATGTGGAATTTATAACAGTAGTTGTATAATTGTTTTCAAATCAAACCAAAAGTGTTATTATGCTAAAATCAAGTTCCAACAGCTGAGAATGAAACATCGATAGTAGAGATGTCATTTTAGGAATTTAATAAAAGGCCATCGGCCAAGTGTCATCCAACTTTTGAAATGTGACACAAACTGCAGCCCTTTACTCAGTTTCAGAGTAAACAGAAAGTATGTGTATTATATTTCAAAGAGCCGAGGACATATAAGACAGTATTGAAGTGCAGGCTGATCAAGGTTTTCATTTTATGCTCAGGCATTGCATAGTATTTCAGTCACAGTTCATTTAATGTAAGCATTTAGTCTGCACATCCGCTCAGTCTGATCAGAGTTCCCATCCAATGTGCACCTGCAATGTCAAAAAGCCAAAATCTTATAAGACTGCTTGGATGGGCAGGCTATCTGATTATTTTTTTTTTTTTTTTTGATGTCTAATGATGCTGAGGAGTCAAAATGGAAAAGAGGCTGAATACAACCGACCACTCAGAGAGTTGGACAGAAACTTGTTAATTAATTAGTTAGGGGTAAAGGGAGAGAGAAGCATGCTGATTAGTGAAGGCGCAGTCAAGTATCATGTGACAAGAGAGAAAGACAGTCATGATTGTGATCTCAATAGGCAAAGAAGAAATTTAGAATGTGAGTTCAGAAATTTTAGGCAAACTGTTTAGATGGAAATTCATGTTTAAAATATAGAAATTTATGTTCAGGAATGACTTTGGAAACGTTTGAGTTTAGAAAATGAAATAAGTGAATAATTGAAATTGTAACTTTGAAATTTGTGAGAAAGAACCAAAGATGAACATAGAAAATTTAAGAAATTAAAATTAAAATTTAAATAGAAAACAATTAAAGACTCTTATTTGTCACTAGTAATTCACTCAGTGGTATAGCCTACCCCTATGGACACAGACAATAATAATACACTGCTCAAAATATGATATTTTCCCACAGACATTACTACAACATAATTATGCTCCTGCAGTTCAGTTGCTCATGAATTCAACTGCCTGCAGTGGCCAAGAATTTCCCGTTCTTTTGAAGTTTAAGACAATAAGAATTTCAATACAACTGACACTCTGCTCATTTCCATGGAACAATTTTTACAATATTCAGATTTTCTGAAACTGAGGCATTTTTCTGGAAGTCTATAAAATCTCATCAACTTCAGTTCAAAGTGATCCTTTCAAGCCTGCCATTATGAATGTACAGAAAGAGTATTGCACTAACTCTGGCGTTGGCACTAACCCCCCCCCCCCCCCCCCCCCCCCCTCTTTATTATTATCATTATTATTATCATTATTGGATCCTTTCTGCCAAAGGTTACAGCTCTCAAATTGTAAGTCTGGTCAGATCTTGTGGCAGCAACTCCTCCTTTAGTTTTCAACTGTGTTTCATCAAGCTTTCAGGATATACATGTAGTTGTCCTACATGGCACGTTCATATTTTATTGAGCAATGAAAGAACTTTTCTTAAACTGTTCTTTCAAATTTCCCAGTCTTGAGTCAGTGAGCTCCAGACCTAGATACACATCCTATTCTGCATTTCAAGGGAGCTGTTTACCAAAGGCACAATTTAATTGCAAAGATTATTTGCATGTTGACCTTAAACTTGGACAAAATATACATATGTAAACTGGAATATAGTTTTCTGTGGTGTATACAAAGTTCTGTTCTGTTCTCTGTTATATTGTATTATTGGAAATGAATTTGCTGTCATCACAATCATGTAAATTTCTCCAAAGATCTTTAGCATTATTCCAGTACAGTAAGATTATATATTATACTTTCAAGAGTATAGCATATAAAAACAGCACAAGAAAGTTTCTTGTTCTGTTTTTTATGCTACAGTCTTGAAAGGATAATATACCTAGATAACAAACATTCATCAGAAATTCACCAAAAAAACAAACAAACAAACAGAAACCTAATGTACAAGTGACTTGACACTCCAACAGATTTATGATAAATATTATTTTTCTGTTCTGTTCTATAGGGGAGACTGGCTGCAGTCTGAAACAATCGATTGGCATTTTTTCTTTCAGTTTCAGTTTTTTTTTTTTTTTAAATAAATCTCAAGTCTCTGAAACTCACATTTACTTTGGTCTAATGTCTAGAGTACCAGTAGCTAGGTTTGATTGACATTTATCTGTTTATGATGACCCTTATCTGATTCAATGAACCCATAAAATGATCACTGGGATCAATGTTTACATAATGGTACCTGTATGAATGGCTCAGATTACACAGAGGAGCCAGTTCCTTATCAATCTGAAGGTTTGTGTAATGAAGAGGCTGAGAAAAATACATGTAATATTATTTTGGTATCTATTTCCTGTCATCTTTTCATTATTGTGTTGTGTATAGAAAGTAGATATGAACTTTCATGCATTCCTTTGTTTTTATTTGTCCATAGTGACACAACTTGAATTTGATTTTCTTGTTTCATATAGCAGTTAGAAAACAATATATTGTATTAATCCTATTCAATCCCCCCCTCCCAACCCCGAGGCCATTGCCTTTTACGAAGCTGGGTGTGGAAGGTGGGGGGAGGGAGGCATTATTCAGAGCCAGTAGTGTAGTATATGTAAATCAGCCACTGCCACAATATCTCTATTAAACGTATTAAGGCAAATGGGTATACTTTCAGAGGAAGCATTTTTCTTATTTTTTTGAAACAACTCTTTAAAAGGAAAGAATTTGCTTATCCAGGAGCAAATTCTTTCCTGTAAGAGCAGACACAAGTTCAAGGAACTACTCATCCAGAGAGACAAACAGGAAGAATGAAAACAATATAACATAATTTTCAGATAAGAGGCAGGGGGGCATTTATTAGGACAGGGGCATCTATTATGATTAATATGGACTTTCAGAACACTCAGATAGCAGCAAAGGTGTCACTGTTGATGCCTAATAATTTCTTTTTAATTGGTCTCACTGGGAGAGAATAACAAGACTGGAAGATCTAATCACCATTTCTTAATGGACATTAAAGTCATAACTGGCCATTGTATTGGGTAAAACCGACCCAAGAATTCTCTGAATTACCGGCAGCTGCTGAGAATTATGCAATTAGGTTGACTGGGGTTTTCTGCAGATTACCTCGGTAAACCCATGTTACCTTTTATTGATGCCATGCCTAAATCATTAGAACCTAATGTAGTTTACATTCCAATAATTACATTGAGACACGCGACGTCAGTGACGTCAAAATAAACAATGGCTCTCTACAACCTGATTGGACGTCAGCAACGTCATGGCGTCATGCATGCCGTTCTGCTGTTAGCAGAAAAAACTGCGTGTACTTGTTTTACTGCTTCAATTTTAGCGCTTATGTAAGATTTTTCATGAAAGATTTGATTGAAACGAATGTAAATATAAGCAATGAACTTAATTTTTCAGATGTTTATCGAAGTGTAAACTACATTAGGTCACTAGCAAAGTTTACATGAACCCCTTCGGGGTTCATTCACTTTGCACGTGACCCAATGTAGTTTACACTTCGATAAACCTCAGAAAAATTAAGTTCATTCCTTAATTGAATATTTAAAGGAGTTGGGGAAAAAAGATAAGATGCGAGGCTATGCAAAGCATCTTATCAGTTTGCCCCAACGAGTTTAATAAATTCAGTAGTACAGGAGCATGAATGCAAGATTTTGTTTATCATATGACACTTAAATCGCAATTTATTAGCAAATTTTGCACTAAAAACGTCATCATTTCGTCATTGGAAAACGCGATGTTTTTATGGACGTCAACGCATAACGTTACGACGTAATTTGCCTATTTAATCCACTAGTTGATCATTGTTTTTAATGCATGGCTTTATTACACTCTCAGATGTGACGTCATGTGATAAAATACAGAAAAGATGGGAGCATTGCTCAGTGCATAAAAGCGATTGTTAAATGTGTTTAATGGAAATCTACTGAAAACAGATGTCCCCTTGAATTATCTTTGATGTTTGTTATTTTCGGCACAAGAATTTTGGAGACATACAATTGTTACTCTGAAATTTGGAACACTGTATCTGGTTACTGTAACTGTTTTGAAAATATACATGTATGTGTATGAATGCACCCGTTTTTAGCTCGCCTGAGCACGAAGTGCTCAGGGTGAGCTTTTGGGATACCCTGATGTCCGTCGTCCGTCGTACGTCCGGACGTCCGTCCGGACGTCCGGACGTCCGTCCGTCAACTTTTGCTTGTGTACACTCTAGCGGGCACAGTTTTCATCCAATCTTTCTGAAACTTTGTCAGAATGTTTATCTCCATAAAATCTAGGCCAAGTTCGAAACTGGGTCATGTCGGGTCAAAAACTAGGTCACTAGGTCAAATCTTAGAAAAACCTTGTGTACACTCTAGAAGGCACAGTTTTCATCCAAAGTTCATGAAACTTTGTCAGAATGTTTATCTTTATAATATCTAGGACAAGTTCGAAACTGGGTCACGTCGGGTCAAAAACTAGGTCACTAGGTCAAATCTTAGAAAAACCTTGTGTACACTCTAGAAGGCACAGTTTTCATCCAAAGTTCATGAAACTTTGTCAGAATGTTTATCTTTATAATATCTAGGATAAGTTCGAAACTGGGTCACGTCGGGTCAAAAACTAGGTCACTAGGTCAAATCTTAGAAAAACCTTGTGTACGCTCTAGAAGGCACAGTTTTCATCCAAAGTTCATGAAACTTAGTCAGAATGTTTATCCTCATAATATCTAGTACAAGTTCGAAACTGGGTCACGTCGGGTAAAAAACTAGGTCACTAGGTCAAATCATAGAAAAACCTTGTGTACGCTCTAGAGGACACAGTTTTGATCCAATCTATATGAAACGTTGTCAGAATATATATCTCCGTAAACTCTAGGCCAAGTTTGAAACTGGGTCATGTTGGGTCAAAAACTAGGTCAGTAGGTCAAATCTTAGAAAAACCTTGTGTACACTCTAGAAGGCACAGTTTTCATCCAAAGTTCATGAAACTTTGTCAGAATGTTTATCTTTATAATATCTAGGACAAGTACCAAACTGGGTCATGTTGGGTCAAAAACTAGGTCACTAGGTCAAATCATAGAAAAACATTGTGTACGCTCTAGAGGACACAGTTTTGATCCAATTTTTATAAAACATTGTCAGAATGTTTATCTCCATAAACTCTAGGCCAAGTTCGAAATTGGGTCATGTCGGGTCAAAAACTAGGTCACTAGGTCAAATCTTAGAAAAACCTTGTGTACGCTCTAGAAGGCACAGTTTTGATCCAAAGTTCATGAAACTTTATCAGAATGTTTATCCTCATAATATGAAGGACAAATTTGAAACTGGGTCATGTAGGGTCAAAAACTAGCTAACTTGGTCAAATCATAGAAAAACCTTGTGTACGCTCTAGAGGACACAGTTTTGATCCAATCTTTATGAAACTTTGTCAGAATGTTTATCTCCATAAACTCTAGGATAAGTTTGAAAGTAGGTCATGTCAGGTCAAAAACTAGGTCACTAGGGCAAATCTTAGAAAAACCTCGTGTACGCACTAGAAGGAATAGTTTTGATCCAATCTTCATGAAACTATGTCAAAATGTTTATTGTCCATCTATATATGCCCCTTATGAAACTGATTCACGTCAGATCAGAAACTAGGTCACTAGGTCAAATCTAAGAAAAACTTTGTGTACACCCTAGAGGGCACAGTTTTGATCCAATCTTCATGAAACTCTGTCAGAATGTTTACCTTAATGAAATCTAAGTAAAGTTTGAAACTGGTTTGTGTCGGATCAAAAACTAGGTCACTAGGTCAAATATAAGAACGACCTTGTTTACGCTCCAGAGGGCACAGTTTTGATCCAATCTCAATGAAACTTTGTCAGAATGTTTATTCTTACAATATCCGGTTTGAAACTGGGTCATGTCGGGTCAAAAGCTAGGTCACTAGGTCAAATCTAAATTAGGTTATGTTGCAAGAATCAGAACTAACATTGCAATGATGCCAGCCACAAACTCCTTGGAATACATTAGTTTCACCACAGTGAGATAATGATGCTACCATTCTATCATCTGTGTTTGCCTAGTTAAGTCTAGTCCAAATCCATCAAAGGAACTCAACATGAACGGGAACTTTTCGGAGAAGCGACTCTGCCATTTTCAGCTCACCTGAGCCTTACAGTATTGGTTTTAGCTGCCTCTTTCATCCATCCATACACATTTTCAAACATCTCTGAAACCACTGGGCAGATCAAATTTCATATGGAGCCTGCACATGGGTCAAAGGATTGAAAGTTCTTCAAATGATCTTGGTCACATGACCAAGGTGGCCGCCATTCCCATGTATGGTAAAAACTCTTATAAATCTTCACCAGAGCCAGTGAACTGATTAATGCTCAGGTGAGCGATTCAGGGCCACCATGGCCCTCTTGTTTCTGTCACTTTTACAAAGGGAAATAACTTTAGTGACTTCCTGTTTGCTTGTTTGCATGGATAACATAAAGCTAACAAATCCTGTTTGCTTACCTGGATAACATAAAGCTAACAAATCCTGTTTGCTTACCTGGATAACATAAAGCTAACAAATCCTGTTTGCTTACCTGGATAACATAAAGCTAACAAATCCTGTTTGCTTACCTGGATAACATAAAGCTAACAAATGGAGGTCTACTTTTAAAGGAAAGAATTTGCTCCTGTAGGAGCAAATTCTTTCTTTTAAAAGTTGACACCTATTGAGATGGGAGATAAAAGGAAACATTCTAGAGTTGCTTCCCTTGAAAGTGTATTTCTTGACCTTGACCGTATATTAGATCTGAGCAACTTAGCGTCAGTGAATGTGATTATTTTCAGGTCTACACAAGGTTTCCACCGGAGCCTAATGGCATTCTCCACATAGGACATGCTAAGGCTATCAACTTCAACTTTGGATATGCTAAGGTGACTATTTTAATGTTCTTTTTGCTCTTCTAAAGAAAACTGTATTACAGTAAAAACATTTAAGTATTTGGATAGATAGGTCCTTGCAAACAGTGTAGACCCAGAGAAAACTCCTACTGTTTGGTCAGAGTATGAGTTAAGAGAGTGTGGGGGTTGATGATATACTGAGATGATTTCTGCTCATTCTGTATAAAAACATGCAGTTTGGCCTTTCAGTGGTTCCTATTATAGTCTGCAGTGTATGCTTTAGGAACTATTTTTTTTTTACGGTAAATAGACCTTTCCAAGCCACTCCCAGAATGTCACTAAAAATCACCTGATAATGTGTAGCTGACCAATGCAACGACAGCTTAGCATGTGACAAAGTCCCACAAATACAAACGTATATGTGATAAGTCTGTGACTTACCTTACAGTTATTATGAGGAGATGCATACTTGTTTAAAGTAGGCGTGGTTTCGGAAACGTGAATTGTATGTGGTTAACACATGATGTTGGAGGACAGGTCGTGAAAGATTAATTCACAGCCATAAAGGCAGAAGAATTGATGTTTGCATCTGCCTGACAACATGTGTTAGTGATAACTAACTGGTAAGGAAAAGCTATTTCAGTTCTAACAAACTCAAGAACTTTTTTGCGATGGATTGCTGCAGTAGTAAATCTTTACTTCTAACGTCGTCAAGGTTCATTTTGCATGCCCCTCACATCAGCAACTGGATTTATTTATTACAGATTTTCACATATCTGTTCCTATAGGCTCAGTGGGGAAAAGTTTAACATCATGTTAGAATTAAAAAAACAGCAAAGAATTTTCTTCAAAATTCATCTTGAGCTCAAGCAAATTAGTTAGGTGTAATAGCTTCAAGGTTTTATCCATTTTTCCATTGACAGAGCCATGGAGGTGTTACATATCTAAGATATGATGACACCAACCCTGAAAAAGAAGAGGAGAAATTCTTCACAGCTATCAGAGAAATGGTGGAATGGTTAGGTAAGATTGAGGGGAAGGGATACACTTTCAGGGCAAACAACTCTGCCATTTTCATTTTGGCCTTCCTTCTCAATGGGAGTCAACTCTTAAAGGAAAGAATTTGCTCCTATTGAAAGAATTTGCTCCTATTTGAAAGAATTTACTCCAATAGGAGCAAATTCTTTCCTTAAGAGTAGATCCCAGTTAGGAAAGGCTTTGTACGAGTCCAGAGAAGCTAACAGGAAGTCACAAAAGTTGTCTCCCGTCGTAAAAATGGTTGAAAAACATGAAGATGGTCTATTCACCTTAAAAATATGACACAGTATTTCAAGATTGTGTTACAGAAGGTTTGGGATAGAGAAGTGGGGGATTAGGGTGGGGGTGGGGAGGGGTGTGAATATGAATGAAGACACGCTAACGAAAAAAAAATGAATTTAGCTTAGATGCTCTGAGACAAGCCAAGAATGCTAAGTGGGTGAGTAGGGCCTTTATAGACATGAAAATATAAGCCTCCATAAGCATCTGTAGATGATTTTCACTCACCATGTGGCATGTTTGCAAACAATTAAGACGCCTGATCAGCAGTCTGTATGAATGCACAGGCTGACTGACACTGTACCGGGGATACCATGGTCATGGAAAAACATCTGTAATGTTTTATGTTTTCTAGGACAGTGAAAAATAAGGGGCTTTTGTGATTCGTCAGCTAAAATTTGGAAAGAACTTGAAAAGTCACGTTCTGGAAATTATTTTCATCTTACTAGCTGACTTTGTCATAGGAAAAGTACCAGTGGAATGACTCACAGTGCAGAGTCTGATCTGACAGCTTCTTAGCCTCTTATAAGTCACTTGTGCCAGTATTTAGGGTAGTAACTATGGTGAGTCTTCCAGGGAAGAAAACAGGTAGTCAGAGAAATTTCTTCCCTTTGATGAAATGCATAAAAATACCTGTTATCTTAGCAACTGAGAGTTCATAATTATTGATGTCAAAGTGAGGTCATCGAGACATCATTCTGACAAGGTACTATGCACAACAGTTGGTAATTCCATAGTTGCTATGGTAACAGAACTATGGAATCAGCTCACTCAGGAGCGTCGGTAGCTCAGTGGGTTAAAGCGCTGGATTACTGATCTAGCGGACTGGTTTCAAGCCATGCTTGAGGCGAGAATCTTTCCTACCGTAAATGGGGTTCCATTGCATACTGCCATTCATTATCACCGTCCCGTCGTCCTGATACGACTGAAATACTGTTTAAAAGGACGTAAAATTGCAACTCATCCATTCATCCATCAACTCACTCATAATTTGATAGGAGCATGGCATACAGTGTATGCCATGCTCCTCTGGAATTATAAGTGAGCTGCTGCCTGAAATTCATACAGTGAAAAAGTGTGATTTTCACAGACCTTTAATTCATACTCAAATAATTTAATTCTCTGTTGCATGTGTAACCACACACCTTGACTGTATCTCAGACATATTTAAGTTATTTCCGAGTTATGCACAACACATTCTAGATGTGGCTCTCCTTTGATTTACAAGGTGCATTTTATACAGGTTACAAGCCCTGGAAAGTGACTCATGCTTCCGACAACTTTGACAAGCTGTACCAGTATGCTGTGGAGTTAATCAGAAGGGGCCATGCCTATGTCTGTCACCAGAGACCTGAGGAACTAAAAGGGTTCAACCCTCCGGATTCCCCTTGGAGGGACAGGCCCATTGAGGAATCTCTACAGCTGTTTGAGGTAAATCCGATCTGATGTTTTATTTTTCTGCTTCTGTGTTTATATTGCTTATAAATAGAAATGCAAATACCATAATGCAAATACCAGAATTGTGGCAAGAAAGTTATGATTGTTTTGGCATACCCCTTACAACTTAAGTGTCATCAGCATGTATCATCATTGTTTTGTGTTGTTGCCAGTTGAAAATTTTACTATAAACCTTGAATTTTTCAAAGTCCTTAAATAAAGAGCCACGAGACACACCAGCTCTGTTAAAGGGTTTTTTCTTTTACCTTTTTTAGACGCACCAGCTCTGTTAACAACAGAGCAGTTACTGTATGAAAACCACCATCCAATCTTTTTTTTTTGATTTTGCAAAACTTTGCTCAAAGTAATAGAGTCTTACAGTCAAGTAAATGTGATTTATGTAATACACTGCAGAGCCCTAGATAAGAGGGAGTATTTGATGATAGTTAAGGATAATTTTTGTTATTCCTGCATAAAAACATATGTTATGACCCCTCATCTGAATCGTCTCGACGTGACAGTTCAGATGAGGGGTCACAACATATGGTTTCAATGAGAAATAAGAAAAACTATCTCTCAATTATCATCAAATACCCCTCTTATCTAGAGCTCTGAATTATACAATATTGTAGGACATGAAGAATGGCAAGATTGCTGAGGGTGATGCTATTCTAAGAATGAAGACAACACTTGAAGAAGGAAAAAAAGACCCAGTGGCTTATAGAATAAAATTCTCACCTCATCATAGGACTGGGGATAAATGGTCAGTACATAGACTGTTATAATGCTCAGGTTTTAGTATATCATACCTGTGCTTAAAAATAAATTAAAACAGATCTTGTCATTATGTACTGCCATAGTGACCCTAGATAATCGGAAACAGGTCTGAGCAAACTGCTCCGAATTTATCTGACTTGGCCGGACCAGGTAGCGCAATCGGTAGGGCACCTGACTCATAAGTCAGAGGTCCTGGGTTCAAAACCCGGTCTGGCCACATACTTTCATTTCTCCTTCTGCTGATTCAAGAAGGGCAGCTGTCAGTTACTGGCGAAAGTCTGTGCACTTAGTACTAAGAATACATGTATTTACAATATTTACTGTTGTTTTATATTTTCTAGGTGTGTTTATCCAACATATGATTTTACCCACTGTTTGTGTGATTCCATTGAACATATCAGCCACTCTTTATGTACAAAAGAGTTCCAGTCAAGGTATGTGATGGTAAATGGGCACACTTCAGGGACAGCAACTCTGCTATTTTGGTGACTCCTATCTCAGTGGAGGTCTACACTCCAAAGACAGAGTTGGCTCTCCACTTAGATGGGAGGCAAAATAAAATTGGCAGAGTTGCTTTTGTGGAAGTGCACTTGTTAATCATAAGGTATCTTTGCCCGGTGGGCACATGACATGAAAATGACGTCGTAGTGACGTCATTATGTCAGTACGACGTCATTTCAACATCATGTGCCTGCTGGGTGAAGTTGTATTTTACATGGTAATAATTCACATGAAAAGCAGTATCAAATTGAATTAAGAAATAGATCAGTTCTAGCAGTGGTTCAGTAATTATTCGAAGGTCAGTTATTAAGTAGATCATATCACAAGCGCAGAGTGAGAGTGATGTATCTACATACAACTGGCCTCCAAACACTTAAAGTGACTAAGTCTGCAATTATGACAATTTTCCTAAAAAATTTATTTTCTTTTTAAATCATTTGTAAAAGCAGAATTAAGTTATGCTTCCACAATAAATCTGTTCTCTACAGCTGAAAACTGCATGGAAAAGTGAATAATCTTTATAACAATAGATGTTTTTCTCTTGTTGGTTATTATTTAAATCCCTCCAGAAATTCTAGACAGTTGATTTTTAACATAAATGCTGTTGTTTTGATAGTGATAATTTGTTAAGCTTTACGAATCTGGTGAAATGTCTACCCGAATTTTAGCTATATTACTGTGTTCTTGAAAATTAGAAACATTAATTCTAAAAATAAAAGATCAAAAGTTACAGACTTAGCAGCTTTAATTGTTACTGTCAGAACAATTCAGTGCTGCTGCTGAACTTTTTCGATTCTGACACCCAAAAATGCTGAAAAAGTATTCTTTTCATTCAAATTCTCACAACCTTCCTGCCAGTGTGTTCATGCTTCCGCCAATATTCTTAGCTGTATCTACGATAAGTGTACATTTTTATGTCAATTTTAGAAAGAAAAAGATACATGTATTACACAGTCTGGGGTCTCAAAACGTCAACAAAATACTTCAGTAATTGCCAGTGACATCAGCAATGTGACTCACACGCTCCGAAACTGTGATTTGTTGCAGAATAAAACAAAGAAAATTTCCATGCTTCTATAGGAGCACTATGTTAGATTTTTTTTAGCTCACCTGTGGTGAGCTTATAGTATAGACTTGGTCCGTCGTCCGTCGTCGTCGGCGTCGTCGTCGTCGTCGGCGTCCACAATTTTAAACATCTTCTTCTCAGAAACCACTGGGTGGATTGAAGCCAAATTTCATATGGAGCCTTAACAGGATGGGGGAACGAAAGTTTATATATTTGGTCCAGGTCACATGACCAAGATGGCCGCCACGCCCATATATGGTAAAAACCCTTCAAAAATCTTCTTCTCCAGAACCAAAAGGCCTATGACCTTGAAACTTGGTATGTAGCATCGGGCATGCGGGCCCATCATAATTTATATAAATCGTGACCTTGTGATGACCTTGACCTAATTTATGACATGGTCAACTTTGGTACGTTAGGCTTTTATATGGGAAAATGCTTAAACGGTGGATTTCTCAGAAACTATTTAAGTCTAAGGTACAATACTTGGTATACATGGTTGACTAAATGACCAGATGAAGATATTATGTCACTAAAGGTCAAGGTCATTCCGTCGGACCATCCGTCGTCAAGATTTTCAAACATCTTCTCCTCTGAAACCACTGGGCCGATTGAAGCCAAATTTCATATGGAGTCTCAGTGGGATGGGGGAATGAAAGTTTGTATATTTGGTCCAGGTCACATGACCAAGATGGCCGCCATGCCCATATATGGTAAAAACTCTTCAAAAATCTTCTTCTCCAGAACCAAAAGGCCTATGACCTTGAAACTTGGTATGTAGCATCGGGCATGCGGGCCCATCATATTTTATACAAATCATGATCTTGCGTTGACCTTGACCTAATTTACGGGATGGTCAACTTTGGTATGTTAGGCTTTTATATGGGAAAACGCCTAAACAGTGGATTTCTCAGAAACTATTTAAGTATTAGGTACAATACTTGGTATACATGGTCGACTAAATGACCAGATGAAGATATTATGTCACTAAAGGTCAAGGTCATTCCGTCGGACCATCCGTCGTCAAGATTTTCAAACATCTTCTCCTCTGAAACCACTGGGCCGATTGAAGCCAAATTTCATATGGAGTCTCAGTGGGATTGGGGAACGAAAGTTTATACGCGGGGTCTGGGTCACATGACCAAGATGGCCACCATGCCCATATATGGTAAAAACCCTTCAAAAATCTTCTTCTCTAGAACCAAAAGGCCGATGACCTTGAAACTTGGTATGTAGCATCGGGCATGCTGGCCTATCATAGTTTATACAAATGATGACCATGTGTTGACCTTGAATTAATTGACGACATGGTCAACTTTGGTATGTTAGGCTTTTATATGGGAAAAGGCTTATACAGTGGATTTCTCAGAAACTATTTAAGTCTTAGGTACAATACATGGTATATATGGTCAACTAAATGACCAGATGAAGATATTATGTCACTGAAAGGTCAAGGTCATTTTGTCGGTCTGTCCGTCATCAAGATTTTCAAAACATCTACTCCTCTGAAACCACTGGTCTGATTGAAGCGAAATTTCATATGGAGTCTAAGTGTGATCAGGGAATAAAAGTTTGTTCTCAGGGTCTTGACCAAGATGGCCGCCATGCCGTATATGGTAAAAACCCTTCAAAATCTTCTTCTCCAGAACCAAAAGGTGTATGACCTTGAAACTTGGTATGTAGCTTTGGGCACTCAAGCCCATCATAAACATTAAAATATATATCAGGACCAAGTGTCAGGTGAGCTACAGGACCATTGGTCCTCTTGTTTTTTTTTTTTTTTTTTTTTTTGTCTTCTACAAATGATTTAATTTATTATTTTTGGTCTTCTAAGAATGTTGTTAATGAGAGCACAAATAGATAATTAATCTTTCATCTCGTCTTAATTTATATTTCCAGACGTTCATCTTACTATTGGCTGTGTAATGTCCTTGACCTATACTGCCCTGTCCAGTGGGAATATGGCCGCCTCAATCTCAACTACACAGTTGTCTCAAAAAGAAAAATTGCTAAACTTATTGCAAATGGTTTTGTCAGGTGAGTGAGAGTGTATTGGCAACAGGCTGTAGAATGCTGGCTTTTTATAAGGACTGATTGTTATGGTTAGATCACAATGAACATTTTGGTTTCTAAATCATTTGGGTTTGCTTAAATCTTACTTTTTACCCTAGATATTGAGTGATGAGGTAAGTTAGAAGTTCACAGGTCAAGTTTACATGATGAAACATCAGGTTTGGAGAATCTTTTCTGATTTCAGAATACTGTACAATAAATGGATAGACATGATCTGGAAAAAAAATCAGATCAAAGTTTCCAAAATGCTATGGTAATTTTACTACTTTATTGATGGTCCTACCTATAAGTGCCATAGGGCATACATGCCCAATACACTCCTGAAAAGGCATAACAAAAAGAAAATTTACCCTGCTTGAAGTGAATAACATTAAGTACATAATGAGCCGCGACGCGACAAAACAACAAAGTGGTTGTGCGCCAAGCGCAGACTCAGATCAGCCGGGACATTTGCCTAGTCTAATGAAAGTCTTCGTTAAGCGCTTAAAGGGTAGCTTAGGATCTAAGCTACTTCCATGCGGACGGAGAAGACTCTGATCAGACTGGTGGATGCCCAGGCTGATCTGAGTCTGTGCTGGGCGCACAACCACTTTGTCGGTTTTCTCACGTCGCGGCTCATATCTTTATCTTGTGTAATGAAAACATTGTAATTTTCACTCCTGCTGTGCACTCATAAAATATCAATGTTTTAATCACATTTGATGTCAGAAGATATTTATGGTATTCACTGAGAAGAGTAAATATACTTTATATATAAGATGCTATAACTGCATTCTTAAATAGCAAGAATCTGCTTCTATATGTCTTGTTTGTTTCAGAGATTGGGATGACCCTAGACTGTTTACCCTAACAGCATTACGGAGAAGAGGTTTCCCTCCTGAGGCAATCAATCTATTTTGTGCTAAAGTGGGAGTCACAATGGCACAGACTGTAATAGATCCCATTATGTTAGAGGCCTGTGTTAGAGATGTCTTAAATGTCAAAGCGCCAAGGTATGTCACTGTAATAATGGTAATTTTATTAAGTTTATTTATGTGGAATTTGTTGGTCCACATGTAACTGCAGGCATATCTTTCACAAACTAGATAAAGTTAGAATCCATAAAATCCACCAATAATAAAATTCGTTTCTTTTGATTCTGACTCTGTCATCTTTATCTCAAAATTGTCATCTACACTAAGTATCTCAGAAATAAGAAAATAGTTCCAAGTAGTTCAAGATTTCTTGTACAGGAGAATTATTTTTAAAAAGTCGAAATGCCTCTATCTGACTTTTGACCAACTAAATGGCACTGTTGGAATTATAGGCTGTTTTAACTTTTGTCCAATTTTCTGCTTTATATCTGCTTCTGTGACAATTCACAGACAGCCAAGACTATAAGTATCTTTCATGTAAGAAAATGCCTCTATCATGGGTATGAGATGGGGATAGAAAAATCTGTCATGAGGGATCACCATTAGGCATCACTCTACAAACCTCATGATGGCAAACAGTTACCCTCTTGATAGATTTTTCTATCCACACCTCACCCATGATAGAGACATTTTCTTACATACCTTTTGATTTAAAATGTTTAACTTGTCTAAAATCCTAATTTTAGGGTTTGAGAGATTACTATTTAATTGTGAAATTCAGTGCAATCAGCACACCACATCCCGTTCTTTATAGACATGGCATGAACCGATATCATTTAGCCATCTTCTTGATGTCATCAAAACCACCGTCATTTGATGACCCAGATACTTGACCTCTATTCAACCAGTGCATTTGTTATGCAAAACTTTTATCTGGTCCTGGATTGGAAAACATTTAAACAGTGTTCTACGTAATTTCTGTTTAGGGATGAAAGAGTTAATTTCATATTTATTTTGTTTTCTACTTCAGAGCTATGGCAGTATTAGACCCATTAAAAGTAACCATCACCAACTTTCCTGGAGATCACTCAGGAGAGCTAACTGTGCCAAACTTTCCAGCTGATGAGAAACGAGGTTCACACAGAGTGCCATTTGGAAAGACTATTTATATAGAGAATTCTGATTTTAGAGAGGTAACTTGTTAGGTTTGCATATGCAGAGCTTAAGATGAATGGGTACATATGCATGGGCTACAACTCTGTCAGTTCCATTTTTGCAGCACTTCTTGATGGAGGTATAAGCTTCATTCAGACTGGCAAAGTTTCTGAGACAAAGTAGGTTTGGCATAGAAAAATTTGCTCGTATGAATGGAAAAACATGCCACATTTTCATTGCCAAATTTATATGGTAAAGTTTCTATGACAAACAAAATTTGTCTGTGTGAACATAAAATTTGCCATAGAATATGTAACAAAGAAACGAACTCAGAAAACTTTGCTCATAATCAAATCAGGCTGATTTTGAACAAAGTATATATAACAAAGAAAATGTGGCACAGTTGGCCATTTACACAAGCAAAGTTTGTCCAGGTAATTTTGACGAAAATTCTTTGTCCGTGTGAACACGACAGCAAATATTTCATTGCAAAAGTTTATTTGACAAGGATTCTATGCCACATTTTTCTTTAACAGATAATTTGCTCCATGTTAACAAAATGTTTGCCAAACTTACTTTGTTACAGTTTCTGTGACAAAGAAACTTTGGTCGTGTGAATGAGGCTGTACTCTTAAATGAAAGAATTTGCTCCTAGGAGAGGAGCAAATTCTTTCTTTTAAGAGAAGACCCTTTTTTGGAAGGGTTTGGTAGTCCAGGGAGGGAAACTGAAGTAACAAAAGCTGTCTTCTTTTGTAAAAATGGCAGAAATACATGGTGCTGTACCCATATGCCTTAAGTTGTGTCTAACATAACATACATTTGGTGAATATGTTTGACCACTTTGCATAGCCCTTTGCACAGTGGCCCAGTTTTCATAAATCTGCTGTAGTTTATTTGCAGAATAAAAAGTAGCTTGTGTCAGATTATGCACAGCCTTGAGAAGTGCTTAAATTTAAGTAGAGAGCAATAGAGTGCTTGGAAATCACCTACAGTTGGGGGATATGAGGAGCTTCATGTTGAAGCTTGTAAGAATCACCGTAGGGAGCTGATTGGAATGTGATTGTTCATCAACATGTGAAACAAAAGAAATACCATTCTAAATTGTAAGTATTTGGACATTTAGGTCTATGCAAACACTGCAGGTCTAGATCACACTGCTCCTGAAGTTATTATTTTAGGTGTCCCAGTATTTAGAATTTGTAGCTCACCTGAGCCAGCGGCTCCGGGGGAGCTTATTAGATGGTAAGGCTCGGGCGTCCGTCCGTCGTCCATCCGATATCTGTCCACACTTTCAAATGACTTCTCCTCTGAAACCGCTAAGCCGATTGTAACCAAATTTCATATGTAGCCTACTGGGACCTTAGGAATGAAAAATTGTTCAAACGGTTGTGGTCACATGGCCAACATGGCCACCATGCCCATATATGGTAAAAACCTAAAAAAAAATCTTTTTCTCCAGAACCAATAGGCCGATGGCCTTGAAACTTGGTATGTAGCATTGGGTACTCGAGTACTACCAAGATTGTTCAAATTATGACCTTGGGTTGACCTTGACCCTTTTTACGGTAAGGTCAAATTTGCTTCCTTGTTGTTTAATATGGCAAAATGCTAGAACATATGATATCTTGGAAACTGTTTAAGATTTTTGGCTAAAAATTGGTATCTACAGTCATCTTAATGAGTAGATGAAGATTTATGAGTACAAGAGGTCAAGGTCATTGTTTGACCTTTGACTCAGAACTCTGGTATTTTGACAATTTCAAACAATCTCCTCAAAAGTCACTGGGCCAATTGAAATCAATTTCCACATAGAGCCTACAGGGGTTGAGGGAATGAAAATTTATTCATACCATCCAGGTCACATGACCAACATGGCCGCCACGCCCATATATGATAAAAACAATTAAAAATCTTCTTCTCAAGAACCAATTGATTAATGGTTTTGAAACTTGATATGTAGCATTGGGTACTTGAGTACTATCAAGTTGGTTCAAATTATGACCTTGGGTTGACCTTTACCTTTTTTACGGCAAGGTCAAATATGGGAAAATGCTACAACATAAGATTTCATGAAAATTTTTGAAGATTAAGGCCTAAAAATTGGTATATGCAGTTATCTTAATAAGAACATGAAGATTTGTGGGAACAAGAGGTCAAGGTCATTCTTTGACGTTTGACCCAGAACTCTCATATTTTGAAAATTTCAAACAATCTCCTCAAAAACCGCTTGGCCAGATTTCATCTAGAGCCTCCAGGGGTTGAGGGAATGAATATTTGTTCAAACGGTCCAGGTCACATGACCAACATTGCTGCCATGCCCATATATGGTAAAAACCTGAAAAAAAAACTTCTGCTCAAGAACTGATTGACTGATTGCCTTGAAACTTGGTATGTAGCATCGGGTACTTGAGTACTATAAAGTTTTTTCAAATGATGACATTGGGTTGACCTTGACCATTTTTTTATGGCAAGGTCAAATATGGGAAAATGCTAGAACATAAGATTTCATGGAAAGTTTTGAATATTGAGGCCTAAAATTTGATAAATACAGTCATCTTAATGAGTACATGAAGACACATGCATACAAGAGGTCAAGGTAGTTCTTTGACCCTGAATTTTTATAGTTTGACAATTTCAAACTTCTTCTTAAAAGCTACTGAGCCAATTGTAACCAAATATCATATAGACCCTTCAGGGGTTGAGGGAATGAAAAATTCTTCAAAATGTCTGGATCACATGATCAGAATGGCTGCCATGCCCATATATGATAGAAACCTATAAAAATCTTCTTCTCCAGAACAAATTGACCGATGGCCTTGAAACTTGGTATGTAGCATTGAGTGCTCCAGTACTATCACGAGTATTCAAATTATGACCTTGGGTTGACCTTGACCCTTTTTACAGCAAGGTCAAATATGGGAAAATGCTACAACATAAGATTTCATGGGAAGTTTTGAAGATTTTGGCATTAAAATTGGTATATACAGTCGTCTTAATGAGGTCATGAAGAATCATGAGTACAAGAAGTCAAGGACATTCTTTGACCCAGATTTCTCATATTTTGACATTTTCAAACATTTCCTCAGAAGATAAAGGGCCAATTGTAAACACATTTCATATAGAGCCTCCAGGGGCTGATTGAACAAAAATTTGTTCAAACGGTCTAGTTCACATCACCTGCATGGCCGCCATACCCATTTATGGTATAAACCTTTAATATTTTTCTTCTCCAGAACCAATACACCTATGACCTTGAAAGTTCGTAAGTAGCATGGAGTACTGAGTACTACCAAGACTGTTCAAATGATAACCTTGGGTTTACCTTGATCTTTTTTGCAGCATGGTCAAATATGGGAAAATTCTAGAACATAGGATTCATTGAAAGTTTTGAAGATTTCGGCCTAAAATGGTATATATGGTTGTCTTAATGAGTACATGAAGATTTATTAGTACAAGAGGTCATGATTATTCTTTGACTTTGACCCAAGACTCATATTTTGACAATTTCAGACGTAAGAAAAAGTCATTTTGCCAGTTGTTCAGGTGAGCGATTCAGGGCCTCATGGCCCTCTTGTTACTTTTATTATAATATTCTGTTCCTCTGTTTCAGTAATTTGGATAACCTTGAACTTGTTCGTTGTTGGAATTGAGTCCATTGCTGAATATTGCATATATTAAAAAAAATATTATTGCTTGTATCTTGTAGAGCTCTGACAAAAATTATAAAAGATTTGCATCAGATCAACCAGTTGGATTGAGGCATGCGGGTTATGTTATTTCAGTGGAAGAAGTGCTCAAGGTAAGCTACTGATCAAACTATTGATGTTTATTTACCAAAATTAACCTTAAAAGACAACAAAATTTGCCTCTAGAAAAAAAAAAAAAAAAAAAAATTCATCCAAGCAATATATTGAGATTTCAAAGGCTGAAGGGCAAACAATGAGACACCTCATCTGGATCTACACTGTTTGCAAATCAACTACCGTATTTGACCTAATTAGCACACATATTCCTGTAAGTGCTCACCATGTATTTTTACTGGTTTATCCTGTTGTTTACTGGTTTACATGAGCTAAAAATTTAAATGGCTATAGAAAATTTAATTTTTGACTTGAAAAGCCTGTCTATTCTTCTGTGACCATAAGCAGCTTTTCTCCTATGCTTAACCTTTAAATTTGTTTGCTTTAATGTATAATTATTCATTAAAATGTGCACTTATGAGAAAGAAAATTCACTACAAGTATTTGCTGCCATTTTGAAATAGTTAAGGGCACATGGGGCTAAAAAGGTTGATTATGGTGTTTTATGTTTGGAGCTTCAAGTGTTAACACAACATATCCAAACAATTATGAATACTATCACATTACCCAAAGAATCAGTGAAGATGATAAAAAGTCACAAATAGACAGTTTATGGGAACATTTTCACAGGAAGTAACTGCTATTTTCAGATTTGTCTCCTTTCTCAATGGAGAAATAATTTTTCCTTTAAAGGTAGACTTTTTGCTAAAAGAGTTTTGTTGCTGATGTTGAGAGAGATATGGCTCTCTTGTAGAGAAGGCTTTGTTCAGAACCTTTCAGTTCTGGGGCCGTATTCATAAAACCACTTAAGTGGTTGCTATGCTGTTGCTAAGGCTAAATTTGTATAAAGGAGATTTCCTACAACAATGAAATTTGCTCTGGAGGAACAGTCTTTGAAAGACTGTTCCTCCAGAGCAAATTTCATAGTTGTAGGGAATCTCCTTCAAAGAAATTTAGCCTTAACAACAGCATAGCAACCACTTAAGTGGTTTTATGAATACGGCCGCGGGTCATGTTATGCCTCTTAAATTTCAGGATGAATCTGGCAATATTACTGAAATATGTGCCTCATGTAAGAGGTCAGCAGAAACAGAGAAGCCTAAAGGATTTATACACTGGGTTTGCAACCCACTGATCTGTGAAGTTAGACTTTACGACAGATTGTAAGTATAGATTACATGTAAACAAGTATTAAAGGCCATCTCTGTTTAGATGACTGAATATAGGGGGAAGGGGAAGGGGGGGGGTCCACTAGCATTAAATTCTTTTCTTAAGAGTAGACCCGGTTTCAGAAGGGCTTTGTCATCCATTTTGTCAAACAGGAAGTCAGAAACATTGTTCCTCTGTGTAACATACGGCATGGTAGTTTATAGTGCTTAATCCCAAAAGGTATCCCCTTTGAAACATAGCAGTATAATTATTAACCTTTAAGAAGGGTTTCTTTATTATTGAAATTCAACAATATCTTTTTTATGAACTTGTTTCAGATTTTTCCACAAAAGTCCAGAAGATCCCACTGAAGTTCCTGGTGGCTTCCTTACAGATATCAATACGGTAAAATATATCATTACAGTAAAGCATCTTTACTACACTACTCTTTGTTGTTTTGGATAAAATGCTGTTATGTTATGGTCCCACTAAGTCTAAACTACACAGAAATACAAGGCAAATGAGCATATAATACTCATTTGCCTTACATTTCATTATTGTTTAGTGTCATGAGCATATAATGCTCATTTGCCTTACATTTCATTGTGGTTTAGTGTCGTGGGCATATAATGCTCATTTGCCTTACGTTTCATTGTAGTTTAGTGTCATGAGCATACAATGCTCATTTGCCTTACGTTTCATTGTAGTTTAGTGTCATGAGCATACAATGCTCATTTGCCTTATGTTTCATTATAGTTTAGAGTCATGAGCATATAATGCTCATTTGCCTTATGTTTCATTGTAGTTTAGTGTCATGAGCATATAATGCTCATTTGCCTTATGTTTCATTGTAGTTTAGTGTCATGAGCTTATAATGCTCATTTGCCTTATGTTTCATTGTAGTTTAGTGTCATGAGCATATAATGTTCATTTGCCTTACGTTTCATTATAGTTTAGTGTTATGATCATATAATGCTCATTTGCCTTACGTTTCATTGTAGTTTAGTGTCATGAGCATATAATGCTCATTTGCCTTATGTTTCATTGTAGTTTAGTGGCATGAGCATATAATGCTCATTTGCCTTATGTTTCATTGTAGTTTAGTGCTATGAGCATATAATGTTCATTTGCCATATGTTTCATTGTTTAGTGCCATGCGCATATAATGCTCATTTGCCTTATATTCCTTTGTAGATTAGTGTCATGAGCATATAGTGCTCATTTGTCTTATATTTCATTGTAGTTTAGTGTCAGTATAACCATATTCACTTATAATGCTGTGCCAGTATGTGGACCCCAAACACAACATAATTGACAGTAAAGTACTTATAGGCCTGACATCACAGAATTGATTAGAATTTTGAAGATAACCATATTTGTTTGGTTAACTAGACTTTTTCTTATTGTTTCTGAGGAGAAAAGCCCTTTTATAACAGAATAACACAATACTAGATTAGGTATTTGGGGTTATTCTAGAGGAGGAGGGGGAGAGGGGTTAGAATCGTTTTTGTCTTTGGATTGTTATGTTAGCAAAAGTTTCTATTGAACTGAATGAAATATACCTTACAGGACTCATTACGGGTAATACCCAGTGCCTTGGTTGATGTCTCAGTGAAGAGTGGTAAAGTCTATGGGTGCTTCCAGTTTGAGAGGCTGGGCTTCTTTAGCGTAGATAAGGATACCACCAGTGATAAGGTAATCTGATGAAATTATCTTTATTAGTTAACAGTGCTCCAGATAAGAAGGGGTAACAGAGATAATTGAGGGATTATTATCATTATTTCTCCACAAAAACATATTTTGTGGCTCATCATTAGTGCCGTCTCATCGAGACGATTCTAATGAGGGGTCACAACATATGTTTTCGTTGAGAAATAAGAAAAATTATCTTTGATTTATCCTCAATACCCCTTCTTATCTGGAGCTCTGGTTAAGATGTATTAATATGTCTCCATAGTTTTGTACCTTTTTTCAAGAGAGACAACTTTTCCTGACATCCTGTGTGCTTTCTTGGGTGATGAAATTTGGAAAGGGGGTCTGTTCTTAAAAAAAGAATTTGCTTCTCAAGCAGCAAATTCTTTCCCTTACACCTCCAATGAGTAAAGTTGGCAAAAAGTAAAATATTTAGAGTTGCTTCTCCTGAAAGTGTACCCATTCATCTTAATTAGCAGTCTCATTACAATGCTATTGTTGATAATGCTGTTTTGGACTTACTAAAGAATATATACCATATATTTTTGGCTTCTAAAATGACGCTAAATATGTGGATCAGCCATATTTCCCCTTCCAAAACTGTCAAAAAAATCTAGGTCTGTCTAGAGGTTTAGGGATTGCTTTGGAAGGGGAAAGACACGACAAAACCAACAAAGTGGCATGTGCACCCAACAAAGACTCAGGTCAGCCTGGGCAGCAACCCAGTATAATGAGAGTCTTCACTGTGTACTTAAAGGGTAGCTAAGGGTCTAAGCTAGCGTCATGCAGACAGCGAAGACTCTGATCAGACTGGGCGGATGCCCAGGCTGATTTGAGTCTTCGATGGATGCACATGCCACTTAGTTGGTTTTGTTGTGTTGTGGCTCATATGAGTTTTTCTTGTGTTTCAGATTGTATTTAACAGAACTGTCACATTGAAAGAAGACAAGGATAAAGACTGAAGATTTTTTTTTCTCTTTAAAGAACACTTACAAAAAAATCTCAAACAGCAATGCAGTATATTTTATTTATGATGTCAAAAGTCTGAAATAGAAAAAGAGTAGTCAGTTTTTTTATGGTATTCCCCCCCCCCCCCCCCCCCCCCCACCCCCACCCCCCAAATAAACAAATAAGCAAACAAACTTGGAACAAAAAAAAAAGTAAATAAGCAAACAAACTCGGAGTGGAATTTCTTATCAAATATTATTGGGACAAATGGAAAATTTATGGTCTGAGGTGTCACAGTTCTTAAGCACATTAGGGTATGCAACATGTCTAAACGTGTAAACATGACCAACATTCTGGAGGTCTGATTTGGGTTTGTGTTGTTTGCTGAAACATAATTGTCCCAAAACTTAGAATTTTTTACAGAATATTTAAATTTTTAAGTACAACCCTATCAGAAGGTCTTAACTTTGTGTCATATCCATAAAAGTAGTGACTCAGTCTTACATAATTACATTGCTATATGTAATGTTTTATCCAATTTCCCAGTAAATGAAAAGGCTAGTTAACAATATCTCAAACACTGATATCTCAAAGTACCCTCTTAGATCAAAGAATATAGTTTGGAGACATTACTTATTTTTATCTTCATCTCAACTTGTTTTTTTCTCAAACTACAGATACATGTATTTCAAAGTAAATTTTCTGGGACCAGAAAATTTACTTTGATGGGACCAGAAAATTTACTTTGAGATATGAACTTCAACTTTGGGATATAGATGGTTGACTGTAGATGGGTTAAGTTGATAAGGCTGTCCACTGGCATACTTTCTTCTTTAAATGGGCTAAGACAGGAACAGACTTAATGCCAGGAGGTGTGTGTTATGCCAAACATTTTTATGAGAATTGGGCGAAAAAATAAAAGTTATGCACAGAATCAGATACAGTCAGAAGCTTTCGACTTAAACATAAGGTACCACTACTTAATGATTTGTTTGCCATTAGTGATTGTTATATCTAATCAATTGATAAAATTAGATAAGAAATGGTGTTGATTTTGCTGAGGATCATGAAATAAAAAATACATTTGGTGGTAGAAAAGTACATGTTTATGCAACTATGATCATACTTCAAATTACCGACCAAGTAAAGGAATTCTTTTCAAAAGATAAAGATGGCTTGCAGTGTTTAGAGTATGGGAATACACCTCTATGTTTTTCTGTCATTTTGACAAAGGGAAACAACTTTTGTGACTTCCTGTATTGTTTTCCTTGTATGACAGAGCCCTACTAAAATGAGGTCTACTCTTAAGAGGAAACAGTCTTCCTAGAGGAACAAGTTTGCTTATAGAGCAAATTCTTTCTTTTAACAGTTGATCCCCGTTAATAAGGGTGGTGAAAACAAAAGTGGAGGAGTTGCTCCCCTTTAGGTGTGCCCATTCATATCAGAGAGTGTTCCTGCCATATTTTACAGATATACTAAAAGTGCTACATATATTTATTTTTCGTTTACTATTATCATCAAGCAATTGGTGCAATAAGTTCATTATGCCCAACTGTACCACCCCAGTGAGCCCCCCAAAGTGGTATCAGCGTCTAACCAATGTTGTCTAAATGTCATGGGCATTTGGACAACATTTGGTAGACATTGTACTAATGTTGCATGTTCCCTGGGGCTATTGTCCATTCCCAGTAAGCACACATTGCAGAAACAATTTAACATAATGTTGATGCAATATCATAGTAGTACAGCCGTTGTAGAATGTAGCTATCTCTTCATACTGCCATGGCCCTTAATGGACATTCTTGTTTTATTGCACTGTCAAGCTAATTCAAATATATTTATTGAACATTTTAAAAGAGAAAGTAAGAAAACGGGTTATAAATTGCCATATTTATTCCGTTTTCCCATACAAAACATCCCAAAAAATCTATATCCGTCTTTTAAGACGGATCTAGATTTTTTGGGTGATTTGGAGGGGGAAGTCCAGTGTTCTAGGAGAATTACACATGACAACTTTAGGTATTTGGAGTCATTCTAGAGAAGGAATAAAACCCTGTCTTAAAGCTTGATAGTTAAGGTATGACAGTGTTGTTTCTACATTGTGTGACTGCTGGGTAGTAACAGATATAAAGACTATTAAAGAAAAATATGGTACAAAATATCTGTCTTCTTTGTTCTTATTCTGATGATCAGACATTTGTGTCCTGTCACAGATGCATTTTATTTGCCCGTTTTGATAAAAACGTGTGTATTATGTTATGGCGCTGTCTTTGTGTCCATCCATCCATCAACAGTTTCATTCACTTATTTTTTGTCCCGACTGCTGTAGCAAGCAGGAGCCACATATGGGTCACTTTTTGCCGCTGGCTGCATCTTGCTCTGTTGAACATAGCCATATATATGTCCACCCACAGCCAAATTTACATCTACCCATGTGGTTAGGTCATCACTCATATACTAAAATTCTTTTGTAAAGAAAAGTCATACTCAGGTGTAGAACATAGCCAAATTTACCTGCTGGGTGTAGCTCCTTTTCTCAGATACTAAAAGTCCTTTTGTGATGAAACTACATGCATTGTGACATTGTCTCTGCAGTACCAGCAGGTCAAATTTCATTGCCATATTGTTATGCAGTTGGGTTGGGCCACAAGCTCTACCATCATTAGTTATGGCCCTTCCCCTACAATTCAAATAGAAGACGAACAAAGGCAAACACTGCAGTACCAGTTTCATTTGCTGATCTTGACCTACTTTCAAGCTCTGTTGAACAAGGCCAAATTTACATATACCCTTTACGTATAGCTCCATTTGTCAGAGACTAATAGATCCTTTTTGATGAAACTATACACACACATACATGATGTCACTGTTTCTGTTGTACCATCTTCATTACCAAATTTACATATACCCTTTACGTATAGCTCCATTTGTCAGAGACTAATAGATCCTTTTTGATGAAACTATACACAAACATACATGATGTCATTGTTTCTGTTGTACCATCTTCATTTGCTGAGCTTGACCTACTTTCAGGCTGTGTAAAACATATTCAAATTCATGTCTACTCACTGTGCTAACCACCATCTCTCAGAGACTAAAAGAATAATTTCACCTAGATATATATATATATATATATATATATATATATATATATATATATATATATATATATATAAAAAATCAAACTAACGAGATGGAACGTCTGTAAATAATTTAATTTTCCCTATGCATTTCACTGTATAAGATCATCAGGGGAATAATGGCGTTGTATACAACGCCATTATTCCCCTGATGATCTTATACAGTGAAATGCAGATATACAACGCCATTATTCCCCTGATGATCTTATACAGTGAAATGCATAGGGAAAATTAAATTATTTACAGACGTTCCATCTCGTTAGTTTGATTTTTTATATACAGAGTTCTGGTTCCGGACATTATTTTTGTATTTTTACCTATATATATATATATAGCTAAAATCGATAAAGACTTCACATGCTATTTTTTTTGTTTAATCGTCACAAAAACAAATGCATTTCGTACCAACTCATCAGTGTATAGTGACAATAAACGTTACGTTATTACTAAGCAACTAATTAAGACGTTACGTCTATGAAGTTACGCCCGTGACGTAATACTTTCAAGGTATACTATTAGCATAGTTATGTTACGTTTAACTTGGGTTTAAAACATTGTATAAAGTAACTTTCTTTGGTTAACCTGGCGGAAGTACTTTCTGAATTCAATTTAAAGAAAGGAAACATTTGAAATTTAGGTTCTTTTTCACAACAGGTAGCCAAATGGGCACTTAATGGTATCATTCTTGTCGAAGGGTCCCTAATTTGTTGGGCATGGATAGTACGTCTTGTTCTTAGTTTTCCACCCGTTTGGCCGATGTAATACTCTCCACATCCATTACAAGTTATGACATATATAACATTTTGTACGTCGCAAGACATGTTTTGATTGACATAAAAAATCTTTTCTTTAAAATTATATGAAGTTGCTTCTACTATATGCTGACATAAAGAACAGTTTTGTCTGCCGCACTTAGTTACTCGAAATTCTTTATGACCAGATGTACTACTAGTGAAATTAGCTTTTGTTAGTAATTTCTTGAGACTTGGTGGTTGGCGTTTACTTTTGATAAAACTAGTTGTGCTTAAAACAGCTCTCATTTTTGAATCATTCATTAAGATTGGTGTGTTGTTTTTTATTTCATTGAACATTTCTGGATTTTTAGGATTGTAAGTTGAAACATATGTTATTATGTCATTATCCTGTTTAGTATTTGGGACAAGGAGTTCATTTCTAGGAATTTGAGTTGCTTTATTAATTCCACTTTCTATCAGCTTTCTCGGATAGCCCCTGCTTAATAATGACTGTTTAAGTTCATTTAATCTTATGCTTCTTAGATTAGGATCTGATACTATAGTACAAATTCTCCTAGCTAAGTTATAAGGAATACTGCGTTTAGTATGACTTGGGTGACAAGATTTAAAGTCAAGGTATTGTTTTGTATCTGTTTCTTTGTAGTATATATCCGTACTTATTTGTGTGTTGTGTTTTGTTATGAGTATATCTAAAAATGGTAATTCATGTTCATTCATTTCTATCGTGAATTTTATATTGGGATGCAAAGTATTTAAGATATTGTGAAAATGGTGGAGTTCTTCCTCGGATCTCGTCCACAGAATGAAACAATCGTCTAAATACCGTTTCCATTGTTCTCTTACATATATAGAAAATTGTTTATCTGTTGTTTCCAATTGTTTATGTAGTTTATCTTCAAGAAAACCCAAAACCAATGTTGCGTATGTTGGGGCGAATTTTGTTCCCATAGCAGTGCCTCTTATTTGATTATAAAAGTGATTGTCGAACAGGAAATTATTATTTTCTAAAATCGTTTTGATTCCTTCTAAAATAAATTGCTTAGTGAATCGCCTATGAATTAAAGAGGGGTACTTATCCAGCCAAGATTCTATTGCTTCTAATCCAAGGGAATGGGAAATGCTTGTATAAAGGTTTGTTACGTCAAAAGAAACTAAAAGTGTATTTTGATTTATGTTTGTCGGTAAATGAGATAGAAAATCTAAATCGTCTCTTATATAACTTGTCACATGTTGTATAAATGGCTTTAGTAAAACATCAATAAGATTACTTAATCTGTGTGTCTCACAAACCGGGCCTGCTACAATAGGTCGAAATTGCAAGTCCATTGGATCTTTTAATTCCAAATAAGGCGAATTTGTTTCTTTACACTTTTCTTTAATAAGTTTACTTTTATGAATTTTCGGAAGGCCATAAAAAGAACTTGATTTGAATTCAAAATTTAGCAAGTAATCTATCTCATGTCTTGTTATCTCGCCGCTTATTTTAATCAAAGCTTTTATTTTCTTGAATGTCGTTTTTGAACAGTCATCATTAGTTTGTTTGTAAAACGTGTTATCACCAAGCATTTCATGCAAATTCTTTTTATAATAATCTCTGTTCATTATCACTATACCCCCACCCTTGTCTGCTTCCTTGATTATGATTGAATTATCATTCTGTAAACTTGATATGCATTTTCGCTCATTTAATGAAATGATAAATTTAGATTTTGTTGGTAGTTGTGACATCGGAAATTCTTTAGTTGTTGTGATAAATTTGTCTAGTGCCATATTTCTACCTCTTGTAGGTTCAAATGCACTTTTATTTCTTACTAAAGAGCCATCATCTTCATATTCATTTTCATAAAAATATTCTTTAAGTCTTAGTTTTCTGTTTAATGTCTGTTTTGACTTCTTGAAGGTTTCGTTTTTCAGGTGTTGGTGTAAATTTGAGACCCCTCGACAAGATGGATATTTCATCTCGTGTTAGTTTTCGATCTGACAGGTTAAATATTTTTATGGGAATTTTATTACCTTCCGCTAGGTTAAGGTGCTTGAACTGTCGCTCTGCTCTAAAAAAGTTTCGTCAGTGACATTGTCTGATTGCTCCTGAATATTCTGGATTCTAGTGTCTCTTTGTTGTGAAAGGTTGTTTCTTGATCTAGTTCTTGCGCTGTTGAATCTCTGTTGTCCGCCGTATCTTCCTCCTGTTCTTGGTTGAAAAAGTGTTTGTCTACCTGTTGTAGTATTTGTTACAAGTTGTTGATTTTCGGAGCCATTCGGCCCCGTTTGCCTGTCCTGTGTGCTTGATTCTTTAAATGTCTTGAAGAATGGGTTCTGGTCTTTATATTCTTCTCTGAACGAATCTTCATATTGTTTTAGCCACCTTTCATTCTTTTTCCACCGTCGCTTTGAAATACTTTCATTACGTGCAGTTTCTTGTGCCCACATATCGCTTAAAAACTCCCTTGTCTGTCCCGTACTTTTTTCTTTAATGAATTCCAGCATTTCTTTGTCTATTTGTAAATACCGCTCCTGGTTTTGATCCGCTCTCAATTTTTGAAGTTCTACTTCGGCTTTAAAATCGTTTAGTGCTGCACTCGCTCTAATTGCTTGTTGATTAGGCTGTTCGTTGATAAATTTCTTGCGCTGTATGTATCTAGGGACTACAGTTACATCTCCAGAAAGCCATTGTTCATACGTTTCGTGATGACCCTTATTTTTTATCATGTTCCAAAATGCTTCTTTCCGTTTATTTATTTTAAAGTCCCATTTGTTTGACCAAAATGTTTTAATTTTCAGCGCCTGTTCTTCTGCTTGTAATGTTTGGGTCCTTGTGAGCATTTCAGTGTTTTGCTCTCTATTAGTTGAAATGTTTGATGAGATGTCATTGAGTACCTGCGTCATTTCTGTTAGGGCCGGGCTTATAGTCTCATTACTTGAAGTATTGTTCTGCACATTTCTGTTCTTAATCGCATCAGTTAATGTTTCTATGGCAGTTAATGTTAATTATATATATATAAGCCATTTCATGTGACTTCCAAAAATGTGACAATTTTGTCATGTGATATTCAGATGATCCTCTAAGTTATGCAGGGTAATTAGAGAACTCACTGTTGGCTCTATGGCTGGGGTCACTTCCATATATGGCTAATGTGACAAGCCAAGGTTTTGATCAGACTGCACATATGTGCAGTTTGATCAGAGCCTATGCTTGTCACCAATGCCACATTGTTGAAAATCACATGCTGAGGTTCATATCGGACATCATCTAATACCTGTGTTTGTTGACTGTGACCTACTTTTCCTTCTGTTCAACATAGCCAATAGAGTAGTTGGAGAAAATATTTTTTGCAGTTGCCACATAGCTTTCTGCAGACTTCTTGTTAACTCGCATGACACTGCTTGTTTGTCCAATTATCTGTCCTTCCCTAAACCTTGTTCACTCACTCTTTAGTAGGAATATTTTAATGAAACTTGATAGTAATGTGTAGCTTGTCAAGGCATTGTGTCACAAAATAGATGGTAGCTCTAGCTTACTTACTTTCAGAGATGTTGGCACTTGCATAGATTTTACATTCTGCCATCCATCCATCCATATGTCCATCTGTCCACAATAACATTAACACTAGCGTTTGAGTCAATTTCTCTCAAACTAAGATTCCGATTGTCATCAAATTTTTTTTCTTAGAAAGTTCTCGAGGCATGATGCATTTTTTCTACCACTGACCTGTATTTCATGCTCTGCTGACTTAGTAAAATTTAATGTCCAAAATTACACCACCCTACTTTTTGTGGTAAAATTTAATGTCCAAAATTACATCACCGTACTTTTTGTGCATTTCTCTCAAACGATGATACCTACAATCATCAAACCTGGTACTAAGTTTCTATGTCCCGGAGCTGTATTGCACTTTTTTCTACCCTTGACCTATATTCCATGGGCTGCTGGCTTTGTAAAATTTTAGATCCAACATTGCATTGACCCTGGCATTTAAGTCCATTTCTCTTTAAACACGATGCGTATAATCAAACCTGGGATGGAGCTTCTTTTCAGAATAGCCTGGAATGCTGCTATTATTTGTATACTTGACCTATTTATATGCTCTATTGGTTTGGCTCTGGCATCCACACTAACAATCATCAAATATGGCATAAAATGTTTTCTTAAGCTGGTCTCTTGGACTGTATAACTACTTTATACTTAAACCATTATTTCATAATCTTTTTACTCTTGAATTTTATGTCCAGAGTTTGTAAGTCCTGTTTATACATACATTCATCAAACCTAATCTAGCCATGATCTCTGTACTACTGTGGAAGGGTAAAGCAGGTGCAAAATAGCATTCCATGGAATTGTCCAATTTCTGAGCCACTTTACCAGCTCTATACAAGAAATACTTTGGAAAAGGTGAAACAATTCCGAGTTCATTTATTACACAGTTACCACCCCCGATATATATATTTAAGTGGTCATAAGGCTTAATAACGGCTTGAACTTGGATGTTAAAATTCTGAAATAGAAATTGCCATGAGAAACAGTCTTATTTATTTCCATCCTAACTTATGTACTTTTAGTTATCTCTCCTTTGTTGAAAATAAAACAAAGTCCTTGATTTCTCAAAATTGTTAGAGCTGGGTGGGATGCTGATAATTGGTAAACAGCTTTGGGTCAATATGTACTTTTACTGAAAAACAATTGGTCTTTTTGCATAAAATATGATTTATGCCTCTTCTACAACTTTAGCATAATTTCAGAACTGCTTGACCTATGAAAATGATTTTGGGTATTTTGATGTGTTTTACATTTTGGTACATATATTTGCAAAATGTGGGTAAACTACGTGCTGTATGAGTTCTGGACTAGATTGCCACATTAATGTAGTGACTTGGAGCCATAAAATAACCAGATGGTTCAGATTGTGATACAAGCACCGTCTTTTGCAAAAACCTTCGTCTGCAATGTGGCAATCAAAAATAGTTAGAAATAAAATGGCAACATAGGCCACCGAAAATTCTATCTCTTTCAAGTGACCAGCGTCTTTTAAAAATGGAAGTAAATCTTGATATCAATTGATGTCTATTCCTGTATAGTATTCCTATAGTCTTTTAGCTACCAGTAAATTAATTCCCACATTATTGAGAAATTTTCCATACTATATTTTTCTGGATGTATATTCATGAAACAGCTATGTGACAGTTTCTGCCATCAGGGTATTGCTTTTTGGCAGTTACGAGCGTACCATCTTCTTCCCCCCATCAATTATTTATATTTGCTTTATTGTGATAAGTTCTTATATAGATAGACATTGGAGCAGATACAAAGTGTACCATTTCTGGAACTGCTTTATTATCTCGCCTGTTCGAATGTACAGGAAGAGCTATTGCACTACCCGCATCGGCGGCGGCGTTAGCAAAATGTTAAAGTTTTAGCTTAAGTTTTTAGGTGATGGGCAAGGCGCTGTCAGGCGAGCTATCCTGTCCCACTGACAGGTCTTGTTATTATTAAAAAAATGTTATACTCGACAGAGTGAATAGCATTGTTGTTAGTTACGTTACTAAAGTCTTTTTATGAGACAGAAAGGGATGAATAATTTGATAAAAGGGAGCATTGTCCTCTTTCTTGCTAAAGCATTTCGGGATGAATCTAAAGTTTTCGAGAGGCGAGCATATGGTTGGATGAATAGGGTTTTACAAATGTTTTTTGTTTTTTTTTAATTGAAAATGTTTTTGGTTTCTAATTTGCTTAATCAGACTGATGAATTCTAAACAATCTAAAAACCTAATAGACATAGCTCCAACTTTCTGCCTAAAACTTTTATCAAAGTTCTTTAATATAGTAAATTAAGTCTAGCTACCGGAAGAATTTACCTTATCATATGCAAACAGAAAAGACAAAGATCACTGCGCATCCACGAAGTCAGAACTGTTTTCATTGATAGTGTTTTTGCTTTATAGATACCCTATGGTCCGCAGCTCGTCGATTCGATGAAATGCAAAAAGGATCTCACAGATGCATATGCTGATTTGACGATCCTCACCGCTGGCATATGTTGTAAAGTACATTTTCCTGTTTATATTTCATTGGTGTGGCATGAAAAATGTGCCATACACCATGAACGTACTGCAAGTACTAAAATCAGTCTGCATAAAAGCTCATCAGGGTCCTCCTTTGTCATTTTTAGCATTCCCATTATCATGGATTCAAAATACTAAAAGGGAAGACTCTGATCAGATGCGCAGGCTGATCTGAGTCTTTCCCGTTTTCACTTGCTACAAGATGTATGGATGAATTCAGATTTTACGTACTTTTCGATAGTATTTCTGGCATACTAAGGACGATGAAAGGCTGTGTGCAATGGAACCCCGTTAACGGTTGAAAAGATTTCCGCATCCGGGAGTCAAACTCGGGACCGCTGGATCAGCTGGCCAACACTTAACCTACTGAGTACCCGGGCTGTCACGTGCCATAAGGGACGTTTTCACGCCATCCCAGTCAATTTTCAATTCATATTTCTTGTCATGTTTATTACTCTCCTGAGTATTTCCTATTTGTCAGAGGGAAAATAATTTGAAGATGGTTTATGGCTAATGTGTTTTGGCGTATGTTTATGTTTAGCACTTCATTTTCAAAGCGAAATGCAATTCACTTGCTGCCTTTGTTTGACAGTCCATGTCTACATGCTGTCTAGCGCTCGTGATTTACAAGGATATACGGAAATGTAAAGAATTAGGCTCATCAGCACGCGGCTTCCAAAATATTCTCAATATTTCAAACTAATTATTTCCTGTATTTTTGGTCATTTGTTCTTATTAGGCTGCTTGAAAATTGCTTTATTTTTGTAACGAAACGTATAGATATACTGCAGTCAAAAATATTCAAAATGAAAATGATGGGGGATTGTTGTGGTTAACGTTCCAGTAAACAATATTTGACCAGGGGCGTAGCTGCCTATACGCAAATACGCAGGTGCGTATTGAAATTTTGTCAAATTGACAACATTTCAGCACGCACCAGCATATTTGCAGTCTGAAATGTAAATTTGATACAGGCTTCTTATGAAATATCCAAAGGGGCTAAACCACATGATTTCCTCTCAATGTGTATAAACACCTGACTGTGCGTATCACGTAATAGCCTCTAGCTACGCCCCTGGAAAATTTCAGTCACGTTGAGACCTTTGTAGGACATTTACCCGACCTGAGACAAACTGACACTCAGGTCCTGCTATAGCTACTACTGCAGCTCTGCCGCAGAGGCACAAGGCCGCCCATCTATTTCGCGGGCGCGCCCGATGGGCGGGAGCTTCAAAATGGTCGGACACCCTCACACAGTATTGTTGTTTAAACGTTCACTTTTCGCTGACGTGTCAGATATACAGAACAACCCAGCAGGCAAACGACGTTGAATCAACATTGAATCAACCTTGATTCAACGTCATTACGTTGAATCAAGGTTGATTCAAAGATGTGTGCCCAGTGGGAAACTAATTGGTCACTGTTTTATAGAGATTACCCATGAATATGCAAAGTTCAATTATTCTCTCTTTGATTAAGAAAAATGGGTTCACCTACGTTGTCATGTTTTATTAGAACTCGCTTATGCATTTGCACAGCGATTTTTGACAACATAAAAATTGAAGGACTGGGTCCAGTTGTTCAAAACTAACGATGTCGTTAGTTAACGAGACGTTAAAATTTCAAATGTTAATAACTCAAATACGCCAATATTTTTTGTTGAAAAAATGTGAGAAGCTTTTGCAGTGCAAAAGGTTCTCACATATTTTCAACAACACATATCATTGTATTTGGTTATAAAGTTGCAAAACACTTAACGAGTTGACCTCTTAACGAGCTCGTTAAGCTAACGATGCTTTGAACAACTGGGCCCTGGTGTTTTAAATGCAGATTTAAAATCGTTATAATTGACAATTCACATGAATTGCATGAAGGTTTGGTAACATCTCATGTTTTTTTTTGTTGTTTTTTCTTTCGAAACATCCTATGGTTTCCACAAAAGGGCCTTAACTTTTGCATTTTTTTAAGACTGATTACACCCGAGTTATTTTAATGCATACATAGCCGTTTAGACTTTTGCCTGCAGAAATAGAAAATAAGTACATGTAAAAGAAAATTAGTACACGTAAAAGCGACCAATTTGAAATTATGTTAAGTGTGCATGTGCATGTTTGCCCGATGGTGTGTACTGAGTACTGATACATTAAAAGTGCAGTAAAATAGTATAATTTCATTTAGTTGTTTCATATTTTGGTCAGATTTTGTTTATTAGTCTAACATAAAATGTAACAACTTTTAAATAGATTGCATCTTACCTATATTCCCTTTGAAGTTCTAACTAAACTGCATTAGTTGTCATAAAGCTATCTCAAGCAAGTGAAAATATGAAATGCACTTATCTCGTAAAATTTTATTGCTCTGAACATACTAGTAGTATGAGGGTGTACGTGGGAAAATGCTCAGATTGACTCATTATATAGTTCGAGCAGTGAATTCCAGATCAAAGTCTGATCCGATCTTACCAGTTCCATTTACGTAGAATTCTCTGACTACGAAAAGACTTGTTCATGAAAACTAGATACACTTTTTAGGAACCAGGAACCGGGAACCGGGAACGTACCTAACGGTCATTTATTTGCATACGTGTGCAGTCCTGCATTGATAAAAGGTGTTCGAATTCAAAGTAATACGTTTCAGTGCAATGTAAAATTAAGAAGTGATAGTCTATGATATGCTAAAATGATGTCTAGCGCATTTGGAAATAGGGAAAGGTCAAACGAGCCTGTGCATAGTTGCAGTTTATCTAGATCAATTCTGCTTCTGTCTATAGATGAGCCGCGTTGCGAGAAAAACAACAAAGTGGTTGTACGCCCAGCAAAGACTCAGATCAGCCTGGGCATCTGCCCAGTCTGATCAGAGTCTTCGCTGTCCGCCTGGAGGTAGCTTAGACCCTTAGCTACCCTTTAAGCGCTTAGCGAAGAGTCTGCTCAAATTTGCCGGATGCCCAGGCTGATCTGAGTCTGCGCTGGGCGCACGACCACTTGTTGGTTTTCTCGTGTCGCGGCTCAGATGGTATATGCGAACAGAGAAGACTGAGCTGACTGCGCAAATGCGCAGACAGGTCTGAGCCTTTGCTGTTCGCTTGAGCGCCAAGGATCCTTTATCGAGAGTCACATTTTATAAGTAATTTGTTACTAATGCATTGAAAACTACATCACTCAGATATTATGCCTGGAAGCACAAAGAAATAATTGAATCAAAGTTTCACATGTACCGTTTATAGTTTTCTTAAAAGCAAGACAATAAAAGAATTATTTGTTAGTAATTCATGTCAATCTAGTGCGAAAATCAGACTACTGAAGATCCGGGTTGTATTATGAAACCCCAAAGTGTCTAATCATGAATATTCCATTATGATAAACAGCTATGGCGTTCCATAGTCCACCAGTCTAGTCGAGCTGGCCGAGGGTTAGACTAGCGCTAGTCTGATAATGAAATGAAAAATAATTAACTTTTTTTCTTCTTTTCTCTGGCTAGTCTATAAAACTTGAATCTGCTCCTTTTCTGATATATACATTATCAGAAGAAGTCGACCTATAAGTATAGACTAGCTGTAAGAACACAGTGGTAAGAACTGGGAAAATAGTATGGCTGACTGATAAAACTTCTTCGCCTAGTGGCTAGGCTAGCCGAGGGTCTGAGTCCAGAGGCAGTCTATGTGCAAGCAAGGATAGGGTATTCTCTACTACCTGAATATTTAGCTTCATCACCATTTCGTCCATCGGCTAAAATGACTTGACTACCATTGAAAGCGCCGTAAAGCCTCAGATCATACAGTAAGTGTATGGTAAGGGGCTGCTGTGCTTGCAGAATGCGCTTGCATAATTGACAGAATTATGGCCTTTCAAACTTAGTTTTTTATTAGGCTGCATTTTTGCACTACAAGGTATGGAGTTTGTATGATGCTTTTAGTGGATTCTTTGTAGATGGTGTTTGTGCTTAAAAGGTGCTTTAGAGATGTACACATCCTGTGACAAGCGCTGCACGGGAGCATCATTAGTGTCTTACAGACACAATTTTCTAGTTTAATTTTAATCTCATCTATTCTAACTTTTACTTTTTTTCTCGATCTCTATTTGTGGTAGACGACTCGATATACACTGAAATACCGTCTAGAAAAGCCATTAGACCAAAACCAAGCAACCAACCAACTATATCACCCATCCGTGTATGTAGTGTAAGGCCATTAAATGCCCCCATCGACGTCAGTACGACCTCGTGCCTGCCGGGTAAGTGCCTTCAAATTTGAACCTGTTGATTCCAATATCCTGTGATGTGCCAAAATTAGGAGGAATTTTAGATAATGCTCTATTTTTTCGGGCTGTTTGCTCGAACATTTCTCTCCCAATATGTGTTTCGTTTCCCTGTACGGTACGGATAGATAATCCACGAGCTTTAGCGAGTGGCATATCGGCCGTACAGGCGGACACGTCGCACCATACTCTGTCTCATTATAGCATGATACACAGTGTAGACATTGTATGTTACCGGGTATCATGTTCTGTGGATTTGGGTATATGGGGGTCATGCCATAATTAGGCTTATTAATACGTTGCACTGTCTGTAAGGCCCATTTTCACGCCACGCCTGGGGGTATTTGTATATAATTTGCAGCGACTGCCCTCATCAATCAGGGAGTTTATGGCCAGGTTTTTTCTTGAAGTTTTAGATAGTACAATTTCTCCTATTTTATCTTCCGTGATATGGCCCCGTAAACTTTTTCTTATCTTTTTTGCTGTTCAGACACTGACAAATATTTGTCTGTCAGTTTTTATAATCACGATTTATGTTCTCTGTGAAGTTCTCTAATGTTTGTCATGTTTGTTTCAGTAAAACAATAAAAAATGTTTGTTTTCTTCAGTCAGTGAGAAAAGTGGCTTAGATTGTTGCATTTGCAGCAAATAAGTAAATAAGTTCTAAGAAGAATGCTTCGTTTGCAAGGAATACACCAAACAGGACGGGACGCCAAAGAGACTGCACAGGCCCGGATCTAGACCACCACATGCTGGTGGGGCTCTGGATAACTGGTCGGGCTGGGAGGTTCCGAGATGTATTTGGGAAGGGGGTGGGGGGGTGGAGGAGAATGGTTTGAAATATGACATAATAAGGGATCACTTTGATGAGAATATTTGATAATGTCTTTTTTGCCTTTAAATATATGTTGTGATATCTCATTAGAATCGCCTCACCGAGGCGATTCTAATGAGATGTCATAACATATTTTTAATCTAACCAGGCCCAAGTGGCGGGGCTGACGCCAAAAAGCCCATCCCCTGGATCAGGGGCTAAGGCATGATTTAAAACTTGGAATAGATTCTAATGGATGGACAAGAAAATCTACATTCCACTGGTTACAATCAGATCCACGAGCCTCATATGGTACTCTTATAGAAAAGACTTTGCTCCCTCAGAGGTAGCAAAGTCTTTTCTGTAACAGTACCATTCCAAGGTAAAGGAGATTATACCTGCCAGTCCACACTATTTCATTCCACCACATTTCATTCCTTGAATTAAACCATGCCAAACGGGACAGGACGCCAAAGAAACGAAAATAGCAGATTCGGCTTAACTGAGCGCGTTCATCAGCAGTGATATACATGTATTGGATAACAACATTGCTAACACCCTGTACACGGTTTCATATTCCCACACTCATACTTCATATATATTGTGATTGTGGAGATCAAACAACAACAAAAAGATAAACAATATACCCTTGCGTATTTAAGTTTGTTTGCTGAAAAACATTTTCAATACGCATCTGCATATTTGCGTACAGGTAGTCGTGCCTCTGATGCTTTCAAATTAAGCGTACAGTATTTTGTCTGTAGCTCGTGTCGCAAGTGGTACAATTTATCCCCAAATAATTATTTATTTGATTAATTTTCCAGTTCCAAAAATTAATTGGCACTGGAGTTTAGATTATCATAAAATATTATTTATGTGACAGATATATATTGTCGGCATACATATGCTTACCGCACCCTGATCTTTGATCAAGCAGACATTGCAATGATAAGCATACACGCGTTCTTACCAGTGCGGGCAGGCTGTAAAACCTAAGCTAGACTAACTATTTCGCCGCCGACTATAGCGACTAGCCCGGCGCTCATCGACACTTACTCATACACCTGGCAGTACATTTGAATGATATTTGGTATTACGCACGCAGGTCAGGCTGAGTAGGTATGTTGCGAACAAGAATTACAGTTATTTCTTTCTTACGATTCCATTCAGAACCCCTTGTTGTAACAGCTTGCGGTCTATAACTTCTATTTGGCACAAATGCAAAGTTAGCTGGTTTCGTCCTTTACACTTCGAAGTTCAGACTACATATAGTTAATTGTTATAAACTGTGAAGTGTGAACTTTGATTTGTGTAGTTTAAGCTGTGAAGTGTGAAATATGAACTATGTACTTTATGGTATGAACTGCGAAGTCTGTGTTTGAAGTGTAAACTATAGCTAGGAAGTATGATGTGTGAAGTTTAAACTCTGAGGTAAAAGAAGCACAAGGTGTGAAGTATGAATAAGGATTTCATGTTTGAAGTGTAAAGTATGAAGTGTGAAAAATGAAAAGTGTTAAGTTTGAATTATGAAGTGCCATTTATGGTCTGTGAAGAGTATGTAAGAAGGCAATGGTGAGGAGCCGAGCCTATACAATCAATTTTCACATTCTGCCCTAAACAGGTACATGCATGCAGTGTAAAAGTATGAAATGTCTATACTTCTCACTTCGTATTTCATAAATTATGCTCCACAATTCATCTTTCATAGTTCATTGTTCATACTTCATCACTCAACAGCTCAAAGTTTATCCTTCACACTTCATAATTCACCTTTTGCTGTTCATACTTCTTATTTCACAGCTCATAATTCGCAACTCATACTCCAAAATTCATAGTCTATTCACAGGTCACACTTCATAGTTCATTCTTAACAGGCCCTACTTCACGCTTAAAAACTTCAAAGTTCATATTTCACACTTCATACTTCATATATCATACTTCATAGCTTATATTTCAAAGTTCATACTTCACATTTCACAGTTCATTTTTCACGCTTTACAGTTTTGACTTCATTTTCATAATTCACACTTCATTCTTAGTATTTCATATTTCACACTTCATGCTTCATATGTATACTTTACACTTTACAATTATACTTCAAAGTTCATAGGTTGTACCTCACGGTTCATAGCTCATTGTTTATAATTATCAAATACAGTAAAATTAGTTCCAGTCAAGGGTAGTTCTAGCCAGCCAGGGTTGTTTCTATATAAAATGACATCTAGGGAGCAAGGAAAGAGTTCTAGTCAGGCGAGGCTAATGAGCCATCAGGGCTCGAGCCATTGAAGTGCTACTATATGAACTTTGAAGTGCAAAATACGAATATAAACTATGAAGTTTGAAGTCACCACCTGTCTTTCGTAGTATTGTATTGTTTCGAGTTTTCCTTTTTGCAATGCCCTGAGCAAGTGAACCAATCCAAGTTTACAATATGGCAGCAAAACCTGGAGAATGTGTTGTTAGCACCTGATTATCTGCATGAAATACGAGCTATCTTTGTGCTTCTGCATGTCATACTTATCATACTCTCATCCACAATATAATGATGATCTATTACACTGCTTTGGTATGGCGTATACATCAAGCCGATAAGCCTCTGGCTTTCTTCACCTGTACAAGTATTATGCAATTATAGAACAGATTTTCTCCCTAATTTATAATAACTATTCAGCGCCAGAACAGCAGACGACAAAATTTACGTCTGCAAAATTGCAAAAAAAAAAAAAAAAAAAGAAAGAAAGAATGAATAGTTCGCGATCAGCCCTCCGACATCATGTGTTACATGTATCAGCGCCAATTCGCGGGGTATTTTTTTTTTCAATAACGCAGGCATTTTCAAAATATACTAAGGACCGCTCCCCCCACCTCTACTAATTCTGGTTTTGTAAAAGCGCAAACGGGAGTAGCATGAAACTGAAATGCGTCCACTGGGTTGGAACGAAGTTGTATCTTTAATCATCATTAAAATTTACGCATCATTCATTCATCATGGCAAATTATGACATGTATTTCAATTACATTGTGTGACGTGCAGAAATTAACAAACGCCAGTGATTAATTTGTCAATATATGTGTTTTCATCAATATTATGAAGTTTCATAGCCTCTGGCCACATCAATCTCATTACATTAGTGTCTGTTTGCTTCTCATTTCTGACTTAATGACAATGATAGTTTTTTTAGTCGCGCATCCTAATTCAGGTGGATATGTACACCCACGTGGTATACAGCCCTGCATTCCCAATAGGATCAGCACTTAAAAATATGATATGTTCATGTATGGAGGCCTATTTTTACTTGCTGTATATCTGTCTTTCAGCCGCAGAACATCTCCGCTTTATGAGAGAGAGAGAGAGAGAGGGAGAGAAATATACACGTTTTACAAAATACACGTGCCAAATGTAAAGACCAGCCCTGTAATATTTGCTGGTATTCGAACACCAACAAATATCGCTTTTAAATGGCAGTTGCAGATATACAAGCAAGGCTCGTATACCTGCAACTGCAACTTAAACACACGCGGAGCAAATTTCTGTTGATTACAGTTATAGAGATATACGAGCAAGGAAGTCAGTATGCACTGACTTCAATGACCTGACGAAGGCTCCAGACTTTACATTTGAAACTTAGTCGACCACTTTTCTATTCCACCTTTATCTCCCTTTGTTCATGTTGGGATCTACAACTTGTGTGCACTGGCCACTACAGCATTTATAGGGCTGGTATCCTACAAGAACATGGCATGCTTTTAGAAAAGGCCGTACTTGTTGCACCATTACGAATGAGCATTTAAATGTCACATTCCTTGGCCACGCCCCCTCATTTTGAAGCTATGCACTACTTTTAAAAATGCATTCAAAATTAACATACCGTAGCTACCATACATATTTGGTCACCTTGGGACAACTACCGTAAATCCCCTAGAATTTGCAGAAGTTGATTTTATTGCATGTCTGTCAGAAACTGCTGCTAAAGTAGCAAACTGTGAAGACCCTGATCAGACTGCTCCTTGAGCAGTCTGATCTGGGTCAACACTGTTTGTTCAGGTACGTCCATCCAAATATCGAGGGTCGTTTCGGCAGTTCGCGGCGTCTTAATTAATCAAATGTCACTTGCCACTGTGTATCATATGATCGGGAAGACCCATGCCGAGCTAACGACGGGTATCTATGTCATTTTACATTAATAAAAAGGAAATAAACACCTTTTTGCTCATATTTCTTTTTTCACAATCAAAGGTGCATGGAGTGATTCGTTTACATGTCTTAAGTTACTGGTGTACTAATCCATGCAAAACAACATTAATTTGATTGATGATACAACGCATTAAAATGCACTTAATTATAGAAACGCATTAGATCTTTTAACAGGTTTTATTTTATATTCTTTTTTACCTGAGTACATGTACCATAATTATCTTAAATTCTTCATTTTAGAGAGAGAGAGAGAGAGAGAGAGAGATAGAGAGAGAGATACCGGTGACGGTACTGGAGTCGGCAACCTCTAGTGACGGTGGTCATAAAAGTTGGTTGGCAACCCTTGGCTTTATGTTTATACGATATATTTCATTTTGATCGGAAGGACGCCATTGCAGCTGTCGCGGCCGTAAGCAATATCAGTAACTGTTAAGGACTGTCGACCGAGCTGTTAGTGTTGTCAACAGCCCCTTTTGCATATATGGTTAATGACTGGCTCGGTCGACAGCACAGATATGGAGATTGGTACAAGTATTACCCCCGTGGACAGAGACGTGTTGTCTTCAGATAAAAATGCGAATATTTAGTATGAAACAGACAATATTAATATTTAATAGGAGAAGGGCTAGCAGTGAACAGACACCAACATTTTTTGTAGAAAACATATCTGGTTGTGTTTGTGCGGAAATAGATCCATCACATATATGTAAATATTTATACAGCTATCTTGATCTAAAGTTAAATGTCAAATTTATGGATTAAGTTAATGGAAAATACTTCAGATTGTTTGCGTTCGCTATGATCTGGGGTCTTAAATAGCTGAAAATGGTACCTTGTATATTTGTTTAAAATATGACAGTGTCCTGCGTTATGTAAAAGTACTATAACTTAGTGTCTTAGCGTGTTTGAAAGTCACCGCTGGGCCGTCCTATGAGAAAATTTTTCCTAAGGCGTATACATTGTTCGAGAGCGAACTTTGGACTTAATTTAGATCTCGCGCAGGCTAATCAAAATATTTATGGTTCGCTTCAACATATTAATGGGTCATTGTGAATCGAAATAAGGAAAAACGATGACAATGATCAGTGTGCGCAGGTTTGAATGCTGAGCGAAATCTTGACTGTTCTCATATGTTTAAATGGCAGATTTCTCCTGACACGGGTCAAGTTTCCCTTCGAAGATATTGTCTCTCATGCTTTTGTCTTTACTTCACAAATACAAATGACCCCATTCGGTCAGCCTGCCCCTCGCATTGGATTATGTGTCCATTTAAAGTGTATGGGGTTTGTCTGTCAGTTTTATAAAGGAAATTTTTGATTTCCTCTGTTTCCCTGGAGGACCAGTTACTTCGAAAATAAGGTCTACTCTAAAAGGAAAGAATTTGCTCCTAGAGGAGCAAATTCTTTCCTATAAGAGTTGAACCCCACTGAAAGGGAGCCAAAAATGAAAGTGACAGTGTTACCCCTCCTGAAGATGTACCTAGTCACCTTAATATGGAATTATTTACTTTGCTCCTTTATAGCACTTGTTCCAACGTTGCAGTTGTCGGTACACTTGCAATTACAGTATACTTGCAACTGTATGTGAACGCTGCGTGGGTTACACTGTCTCAAAGTTGCAGTTGTAGGTATACTTCCAATAACTGTATACTTGTAACTGCATCTGAACACTTTGTGGGTTAAAGGTTAAGGTAAAGGTTTCCCATAGCCTAATAGCCGTAGGGGCAGTGGGGGTTAGAGACCCACTGTATCTTGGGCACAGCTGATGAAAGGCGGAGCCCATCCCTCTCCTTTCGCTGCCTTATCCTTCCCTGATTCGAAAAAAGTACCCATTTACTGCTGGGTTGACAGAGAGAGTTTTCCAGTCATCGTATGGCGACAGTGAGCCGCGAACTCACGACCTTACGGTGACTTTCTACACAATAGCCGAGCCACTCTATCCACTCGACTAGGTCGCCTCTCTAAATCTTTGTGGGTTACACGGTTCCAAAGTTGCAGCTGTCGGTACACTTGCAATTAAAGTATATATGCAACTGTATGTGAACGCTGCGTGGGTTACACTGTTCCAAAGTTGCAGTTGTAGGTATACTTGCAATTACTGTATACTTGTAACTGCATCTGAACACTTTGTGGGTTACACTGTTCCAAAGTTGCAGTTGTCGGTACTCTTGCAATTGCAGTATACATGCAACTGTATGTGAACGCTGCGTGGGTTACACTGTTCCAAAGTTGCAGTTGTAGGTATACTTGCAAATTACTGTATACTTCAACTGCATCTAAACACTTTGTGGGTTACGCTGTTCCAAAGTTGCAGTTGTCGGTAAACATGCAATTACAGTATACTTGCAACTGTATGTTAACGCTGCGTGGATTACGTTTTTCAGAAATGAATGATATAGTTGGGACAGTATCCTAGTCGAAGACAGAAATGTCTCGGCAAGCCTCTTGATATCGAACCGTCGATAAGGAGTTTTCTGTTCGCACACCCATGAAAGATACTTATTATCCAAACCGTTTTTATCTTCCCTTTTCGCTACCAATTACTCATGAGAAAAATATAAATTTGATATGTCACTCTATCAAGTTAGTGGACAAACAAACCTTTTTAAAGCCACCGTGTTTATGCTTTTTTGGTCTCTGTGAACAGAAGGATTACTTGAGTTTGCTAAAGAGATATTTAAGTAGATTGTTTCAGACCAAGACTGTTTCTGAGATAAGAGCCTACACCTATATTGCAAACTCTTGAATGTCCTTTGCCATGAAAATATTCGAATGGATTAGATTGGCTGATTGGTTGTTTCGGGTGTAACGGCTCTTGGAGACAGTATTTTAGTCTATTTCGAGCCGTCTCCCAGATAGAAGAAGAAAGAAACGAAAGAGATTATAGGTAAGAGTGAAATATCAAAAAAAAAAAAAAAAAAAAAAAACACTGGCCGGCACTATAAATGCAAGCACAATACGCCCTTGTCATACTTCTATCCAAATAAGTAGGACTCCCGGCACAGACAGTTACCAGCATAATCGCCCGACCTCAACCACCCCTACGACGGATTAGAGCGACAGACTTAGATCAACCAGCGTAGTTGGATTGGTGTTTTCCCTGCTGGCAGAGGCGTAACCAGAGGCAATTAATTTATATGATACGCACAATCTGGTTTGAGTATAAACAGACACGATAGAAAACAGTCATGATACAATTCGTGCCAGGCTGGCGGCTATATAAAATTTACCAAAATTTGTAGTTAAAAGTTGGTATAGCTGTAACTGCAAGTTTGCAAAAGGCAGTAAGAGCTCCTCTGCTGCCAATAAATCGCATTATGGCTCAATAGAAACATTTTACAGGTACTTTATTTCATGGGGTCTAAGTCACTCAGGGAAGAAAAGAGGAAAGCACAAAAGTAATGGCGGAAAAGTACCTTAAGGCAACTTTTCTCAAGACATGGCAAAAGTTTCATTAGTTTTTCGCAAAGTTGTACTGCTGTCGCAAATTAAATATCGTCTCTGTATTAGCAAACTTTATATTTTGATCCTCGACTGATAAAGTACCTGTAAAATATTTCTATTGAACCATAATGCGATGTTATCGATAGCATATTAACTCTAACTGCATTTTTGCAAACTAGCAGTTGCAGTTATACCAACTATGCTACTTGATCAATTATATATACACGTCGGCCTCGCATGAATGACGGTCGGACCTGGTTTACATGTAACTGTACATTTATACCAGGTTTTATTGCCAAAATCATTGCCAAATACCTATAGTTTTTTTTTTCGTATCCAAGATATAAATCTTAAGCTATCAAGGCTGACAAATCCCATTTATTAAATATGAACATTCGGTTTGTTTCAGTAGCTGATTTGTCAGCCATGACAGACAAAAGACAATTTGCGGCATGTGCAAATAATGAAGAATCAGATCAGCTTGTTCATTCGCACAGTCTGTCAGGAGATTTTCCCTATTTGCATTAATATTGAACAACGAAGACTCAGATCAGTCTGCGCAATTGCGCAGACCGATCAAAGTCTTCGCTGTTCGCTGATGATACAAGACACATTTTCCCATGATGTATCGGATTTTTTTCGGCTTTAGGATTTGATTTATAACATGGTGTCGTCTGCTAACTTGCCCGCCAGATGACTGTGATATCCCTAGTGGTGTACCTTTTTTTTTTCTTTTTAAATAAGTAAAACTAATTTATTCCTCGCTGGTTTAAGATATAGAGATATTAATGCATTAAAAGCAGAGAAAATCGGTCAGTTTAGGGTCATTAAGCATAATCAACCTGCGTTACAAAGTCATTTGTACAGGAAAACAATTTGGCAGACGTTGGCTGTTTTCAATAAAAATAGTGGGATGTTGACCCTAAGGAGTTTCTAGCCTCTAACTCAGTATTTTTGATGAAATTGACCCATAAATGATGCGTGCCACGAGAAAGTATGTGGAGCAGCGAAGACTAGACTTTGCCTCTGCATCCCATTGCATAGTAAAGACGTGACAGGAATATACGTATAGATAAATTGTTATTATGTATTTTCATGCAATTAATTCAATTTAGATTTTGATGTTTGATGTAAACGAAATGTGTACACTTGTTGACAAGTTAACATCCGTTTAAGTGATCATTAACGAGTATCCTTATAAAATTATGTCTCTGCTGTGGACTTTATTTAAGAAATAGATCAGCTCTAGCAGTGAATTGTTGAGTAATAATTCACTGTTTGGAGGTAAGTCGTAAAGTAGATCATATCGCGAACGATTCTAACACTCAAAAACGCCAAAAAACTATTCTTTTCATTCAAACTCTCCGAACCTTCCTACCAGCGCGTTCATACTCCCGCCAATATTCTTAACTGTATCTAAGACAAATATACTTTTTTATGGCGATTTTAGAAAGAAAAAGAGACGTTACACCGTCTAACGTCTCAAAACGTCACAAAATTACGTCAGCAATTACAGTGACGTCAGCAATTAGACTCACGCGCTCCCAAACAGTGAATTGTTGCAGAATAAAACACGGTAACTTTCCATTGTTTCTATAGGCGCACTGTGTTAGAATTTTTCTTAAACAGTACGGCCACGGGCTCTTCAGTAGCTGCTCCATACCCTTCTGACACATGCAAAATGCTGTGATAGAACCTATGATACAGTTTTCTAATGCATTCATGTTTCAAGTTGAATTATTTTTTTTGTGTGGATTGCTAAAGCTATCATAGAAGATGTGCAATATTACTACAGTCATGTAATATGGTTCAATAGAAAACATGCGCCACATTCCAAACCAAACATTATCGGTAATTTATGAAATAAAACCTCAAGATGACCGTTCGGCGTTTTGATTTTGAACTTATCGTGAGTTATCTGCCCTTAAATTACATTAAATTCGGACATGATTAAATTTAGTCAGTTTTATCGTAAAGCAACAGCTTACATGGTCCTACTTCTATTTCATCTACGAAGGATTCATGCCGCCTAACGTTGATTCATGTCAAGAGAGTCGAGAGATGGTACTTGTTTTTTTTTCTGTCTCTGTGCAAATTTCACAGATACTTCTCTAACTAGATTCTGTCTGGTGAAGATATACATTATTATATACCTATCAATGATACACCCTTTGACTGAGTTCCAGCTTCAGGCGCGTCATTTGTTAAAGTGCATCGTAGAAACGAGAACCAGAGAAACGGGACTGGTGACGTACGTCAAGAAACACGTCAAAAATGGCGCGCCTCGGTAGCTCAGTCGGTAGCGTTTGTCTCACGACTAGCTTCATACCTCTGCCGCACAGGTTCGAATCCGGGTCTATGCATTAGCGCTGACAAGTATGAATGGTTGGCTGTTTTCTAAGGTATATAATAACAAATTATTATAATAGAAACTTGATCTGGCTTACTGTATCACGTCTCGTTGATGAGCTCATACCATCGGATCACCCTTGACGCAAGCGTCTCGGGTGATCCGATGGTATGAGCCCATCAACTCTACGTGACACAGTACCCCAGATCAAGTTACTATTACAATAATGTGTATTTGCAACACGGGTTCTTGTTTTATGGATGTACATGTAAAATTTTAAAAGCTCAACGTATAACCCATTAATGTCTTGAGACCCATAACAGAGGTATTGGCAAACGGTGGGTCTAAACTGTTTAATAATCTTCACTAAAACTTTAAATGAACAGGACACCTCTTAAAAGAAATGGACCTGTCCAAAGAGCCAGGTAGATAAATCCACCCGTCATAAATGGTATAAGTGCACTTATATACACCCAGGCTACGGCGAAGTAGTCCAGAAGTGCATTAGTCGCCGCATCCCCCTTTAATCAGGTATATAGCATATTTGCTTGTTATCCCGTCGCGCGACGATTAGCGGAGCAGAAGTTATCCTGAGCAGACGATAATAGTGAATGGATCACTGAGATCATTTACTACTGTAAATAAACAAGCGAAGCGGCTAATGTTTTGGAATTATGTTTTTTCCGCGTGATACAGAAAAATAAAAGGATAAACAGCAACCATGTGGAATGGTTTAATTTATTGTGATCAGTGTAAGAAGAAGGATAACTCTATAAAACGGACGTTAATACGATGCAGTCATTTTATATTTATATTTTATATTGGTAAGTTACGATTTGATTTTCAAAAATTACCATCAATCTTTTGAAGATTTGTCTGCTGATTTTTTTGGACGTTGAAACAGGTATTAAATGGCAAATTCAAGTTACATATTAACACTTAAAGCGCCAGTGATGAAAATGGCAGAATTTGCAAACAGTGCAGATCCTGATGAGGTGGCTCATAATGAGCCACCTCATATAGATCTACACTGTTTGTCCTCTAGTTTTTGAATTTTTAATATGATATAGCTTGGATGAAACATATTTTGAAATTTTTGTCTTTAAAGTCACTATATAATTTGGCTTGGACGAAACATTTTTGGCAATTCTGCTTTTTCAGTTTTTCAGTGCTTCAAGGGCTAATATGGGGGGGGGGGGGGGGGGGGGGGGGGGGCGTGGAGAGGGGGGAAGGGGTATTCATGGAGAAATACGAAAAAAGGTTTACTCGCTGCTACATGTATTAAAGGAAGAAATACTAACGTTACGTGGCAGGCACAACATATAAACGTCAAGTACATGCTAAATATCTGAATAATTATAATACAAGTTGAACCTAATAATTTTGATGCATTAACGAGATTACATAATTCGATCTTTCATTCTATTGTATTTACTAGTTAAATGAGACTACATATAATTATTAAAATTGTGTACCGTACTGACATTAAAAGAATTGTGAAAAATGTCAGGGGTACTTTTTTGTCATTCTGCACATTTTGCTAAATGCTCAGTTATTTTCGAGTAAACGCAATAGGAAAACTCGCAAGTAAGCATTTGGGAACAGCCATGAAAAACAGCACCACATGGTGAGGGTCTTTACCGTTTGCTGTACACGGACTGTATACGTGCGTAGACCCTAACTTGACATGGGGCAGGCGAATCAGGGCTTATGCAAAAACAGCAAGGCTTCCTTTGGATGTCCACCAGGTATATTCCGTCGAAATGTCGTACCAACGTCGATGCGCCGTTACGACGTCGCACAGACGTCGAAGCGACGTCATTTTGACCCTTTGTGTCCGCTGGAAAATTTTCCCCCGACATGCTTAAAAAATAATTTGCATTACCAGCAGAATTATTCATGTTTAGTGGTTCAGATCAGTGCATTTTGTAATGTAATGCTTGCACAGTAGTTCATTATATGAGCTGCGACGCGAGAAAACCAACAATGTGGTTGTGCGCCCTGCACAGACTCAAATCAGCCTGGGCATCCGCCTAGTCCACTCAGACTTTTCGCTAAGCGCTTAAAGGGTAGCTAAGGGTCTAAGCTACCTCCATGCGGACAGCGAAGACTCTGATCAGACTGGGCGGATGCCCAGGCTGATCTGAGTCTTCGCTGGGCGCACAACCACATTGTTGGTTTTCTCGCGTCGCGGCTCAATTATTACTTAATGAAAGAGATTGAACTAAATGATCAAATCTTAATTATAAAATCTAAATGCATGTATATGTCGTAGCAAATTTTAAGGTAAAATTTACATTCAAACTCGTTTCCTACAGACACATAACGTCAAAACAATTTCCCTGTCAAAGTCATAACGTTAACGTCATTATTTCATTAGCGTTGACATCGTTTCAACGATGTGTCGGCAGTAATGACAAGACCCCAGGAGTACGATCGGAACACAATTCGGACAATTCCATGATTCACGGAATTGGCCGAGCGGTGCTCCGATTGCAAAGACGAAAAACATGTCCCTAAATAATTCTTATCTTTACAACCTTTTCTCCAAAATTCCATTATCAGAGCAAGCGTGACGTAGTTATAGAGCTGCAGTTTTTTGGTCATTTTAACCGAGAATATGGGCAGCGCTGTAGTTGGCCATCAGAATAAATTTTTGAATACATATAACCATTAGCTGGAAGCCAGGCATGTGTACCATGCAGTTATAATTAATACAAAAAATATTGAAATTCGAAAATCTTCATCCACTTTTTCTTTTATCTCTATTAAAAGGATACGACTTTTGATAATATTTCAAAGTCACCAGACGACAAATCATGGTCCTGGGGCAGTTAATATTTGCCCTTGGTCATTTATGTTGACAGTAATGTGACCGATACTGTATGTGAGATCTCGCGAGAAAAGGAGTTGTATGTCTTTTGTAAACGTCGAATTTTTCGGACCTGGGTTCGAATCTCTTAAATCAAGTTACCCAAACCACCCCATCCGTGCCCATGCATAAATGCTTGCGAAGAGTGAGTATGAGTGAGTATGGAGGCTTGTATGTGTCTTAGCTGTTTTAAATACAAGATGCAGATTTTCCCATGAGCACCTTATATGTACATATACAATATTTCCTCAAAGTATTCGGTCACCCTCAATAAATTTCTGTTGCTTTGTTTCAGCCTTGATTTAAGCCTTCTATTCTTGTCGTACCAATGCGTGTTCTATGACACTATAAGCTTACAGTGTAGGCCCAGGTCCGGAGCAGAAGTCGGTTCAGAGATCTACACTGTTTGTCCAAGCATTTTTGTCCAGTTTTTATGGTAAATACGGTAGATCTGATAAAGCATACAGATATTCATTACACCGGGGAAAATTAATGGATCATTAATAAGCTTAGATATCATGATCAGTTTTTCTGTTCACGGATCGATGATATACAATAGTGTCCCCAAGGGACGTATGATTTTCTTATCTTTTTTGAACATGTCTACCAAAATTCAAAATGAGAAAACGCACACATAGCTGGACAAGATTGGTGATCTGGCTTCATGGCGTCTTGCAATTTCTGCGTATGTCTGCCTATATTATACTTTCGATCATGCTGAAAAATGTAGTCTGTTCCTTTTTTTCTACTGTCATGACGATGAAGATCTTAGGATTGCAACTGACCCGGACGTGCTTCTATTACAACCTATACATCTGCAATCCATTCAAACAATGTAAACGTTCGCGGGCGCCTGGTGTAATGGTACCCAAGTTATATACAATTTATGTACAAGTTGGTACCCGCAAAGGCCCACATTGATGAACGCACCCCACATAATTATATAACCATGATTATGTACTTATGTACATACATGATAGCGCAATTCAATTCCCATCTGGTAATTGCACAATTTAAACTTCTGCAAATGGATACCCGAAATATGACAATGCTCTTCGACTCGTATGGATATGTAAAATATATCAGTATACATTTTCAGCTACTGCTGGGGTTGTCACAAAACTTCTGAAAGTGACCAAACCGAAATTTCGGTTTGACCACTTTCAGAAGTTTTTTTTTATGATGACTTGATTGCTTTAGTTTGGTCATATATTTGCAGAAGTTTGAATTTGTAAATTTTTTTAGGGATGAAATTGTTTTTGCAAGTCTTTATTCTTACGCATTTAATACATGTCTCTGATTATGTCAGCCTCTTTGATAACATTCGGTAAGATGAAGCAATAAGTATATAAGTGCTTGCACTTAGCATTTTCATTGCTTCATACATGAACAATAATACGCACTTACGTTTAATAGTTGCTAGATGCAGTATACCGTTAAAATCTTAAACTTGGGACACAAAAATATTTACCGTAATTTCCTAAAAAAGGAAGATTTTGGTTTTACAATGCTGTAATGCGACCAGAAGATTCAGACGGATTGGCAAACAGCGAAGACCCTGATCAGACTGCTCCTGCAGTCTGCACTGGGCCTGCGCTGTTTGCTCATACGTAAATGTCCCAATACTTAGATATTTTTCGGTAGCAAATATTTCACGTAAGTGCGTTATTAGCAATCCACTACTAGTGCACATTAAGATAAATTGAAATGTTCTAATGAAAGATAAGAAAAGATAACTTATGTAATTAACGTTGATTTTCTAACGATAATTGAGCTTTACAAAAATATTTTCTGAAGATCATAAAGCCGTATTATTCCAACTTATTTTCTTTGAATAACGTTATATGAGAATTCCAAATGCCTTCGTTTTCAGAAATTTAATACCCCTAGGTTTTGAATTAATATTTTTAAAATACCAAATCTTTGATTTAAAGCCTATATCTGTTTCATGTAATTGACATTCAGGGGGTCAAACTTACAAATGTTTTATTTTAAACGTCTACTGTTCATACTGTTAAACATATTATCATGTTTTGCACTTAATTCAAATAGCATTGACCCTTTTGAAATGTGAACGCCACTTGGCATGCAATGAAATTGTTTGGGTGATATTAAATAAAGATATATTGGCTTGTATATCATAAATGGGTATAGTATTTCACCAAAAGACAGTCCTGTCATTCAAGTCGTTTTTATGGGGAAATATCTTATTATCTGTAATTCTTATGAAAGAAATTGGTTTTCTTTATATTCGCTATAATAATATTATAATATTATAATTGAGCCGCGACACGACAAAACCAACAATGTGGTTGTGCGCCCAGCGCAGACTCAGATCAGCCTGGGCATCCGCCCAGTCTGATCAGAGTCTTCGCTGTCCGCATGGAGGTAGCTTAGACCCTCAGCTACTCTTTGAGCACTTAACAAAGAGTCTGGTTAAACTGGGCGGATGCCCAGGCTGATCTGAGTATGCGCTGGGCGCACCACCACTTTGTTGGTTTTCTCGTGTCGCGGCTCAATTATTATAATTGTGTTCGGCCTCTTCTTCTTTATAAACGTTCCTCTGGTATGCTTTTGAAGATTATGCATTTTTTTCATGATGGTACTTTTAATCTAGTTTCTTGTCCTACATAAATTTGAAGTCCTTTGATATCGTTTCTTTGTTTTCAGAGAGACATACTGAAATTGGGCCATCCGTCCATCTATCCGTCCGGCCCACATATTGAAAACAATTACTAAAGGTAACGATGTGAAGCGTTCAGTGTAAAGATCCCATTCACACATATCAGAGTTTGAGAGAAGAAACATAGAGCAGAATAGTTTTTAATGAAAATTAAGAATAAAAGGTTCCAGAATCACTCTCTCCCCCCCCCACCCCCGCCCACCCTTAACTACGTAAATTGGCAGCTTTACCTCCTGCCCCACTCACCCCACCCCATCCCCTGTCCTCCATCCTCGGACCCCCCTTCCCACTTGGTAAGTGTTCGCAATATTAAATATGTATTTGCAGTATTTCGTCACAATTTGTGCAAAATTTGGAAGGAAACAGGCAGTCACAAAAGTTGTTTCCCCTTGATGCACCCATATGCCTTGAATACCCTCTTCTGCTCAACTGGTGTATATTCTCATGGATTGTTGGTATAAACCGCGGTTTGTGGTGCGGGTGATTGATATGCATGTATAACAGAAATATACACAATGAATCAATCAGTTCTTAATCAATCAAGCAATCAGCAAGTCAGTCGTAGCGTGTTGTCTATAGGAAACAGATTCGATTCACTTCTCCATCCGACACAATGTCACCAACCGAAAAGAAACTAATGGAAAGCCAATACCTTATCGCCTAATATTTGATTAGCAACAATATTGTTGGATTAAGATATCGCCTTCGTGGCACCACGGAGACACCGTAGGAAGTTAGGAAGAGAACAGAACCTAAACGTATGCGAACAGCAGATGTCCAAATCAGTGGACGCATCTGCACATGTTGATCAGGTCCTTTCGAAAATGGCATAATCAAACTTTGGTCTTGGCTTTCGTTGGGTGTACGTATATATGACGTCAATGGCTTTCCTATACGTTTAACCTTTTTGCTTGACCTATGCTTTAAATTTTGCTTGATAACGAATCTGTTGACACTGTTAAGCCGTGTTCATGTGCACTTTTTGCACCCGGGTGCAAATCTACACCCAGGTGCAAATTTGCACCCGGGGGCAAATTTGCACCCCCTTGTGTAGCGTTCACATGCCAATAAATTGTGTCCATACGTACCTGGATTTGACATTAAACTTAAAATAAGTTACCAAGTTTTGAGGATAAATTCGCTGTGTCTAGATGATTAGAAAAGAGCAGAGAAAGGCCACTGAGAGAAACCGCGTAGTCAAGAGTTGTGGACGACTATAGTGCTTGAGTCCGTTGGGACTTACACTGATGATCAGTGGCGGAACGATTTCAGCATGTCAAAGGCCTCTTTTGACAATCTGTGTGACAAACTGCGCGGGCAACTCCAACGGGATGCGCGGGTACACGTTCTGTCAGTTGAGCTGCAAGTGGCAGTAACTCTATATTATTTAGCTGCGACTTGAGAGTGTAGGACGATAGGGAACCTTTTCGGGATTGCCAAGTCCACTGTGTTCGCTGTTCGGTAATTTGTTTTAAGAGTTTTCATCCTCTGTTTACACTGTGTATCAGATAATTCGAAGCCCCTCTCTTTCATTAACTTGGGAATATTCTTATAAACTACTGTATCGGACACCGCAGCATCGCCATTCGTTTTGCACCGTAACATCGCGCCAGATGTCCAACAAGGCATCTGTTGTCTCGACGTCCCAGCCGCTTCCACATTTACGACGTTGACGGAAGGACAGCTTGCTTAAGAATGACCAAAATCGTAGTGTCAGTAATTTATGCATATCTGTTTTGATAACAATCAATTTGATAAAGAGAACATTGATATCTTATTTTGGTATCCGATTATACAAGATCATAATAAAAAGGCCAGTCATTTTGAAAAAATCGTAGATCAAAATGTATACTGATAAACACAATATGCGTTCATGTGCACAATTTGCACCCGGGAGCAAATTTGCACGAGGGTGCAAATAAAATTGCACCACCTCAAAAGTAGGGTCAAATTTGCAACCGGGTGCAAATTTGCACCCGGTTGCTTTTTCTTAAAACACCGTTCACGTGGCCAAAAATACACCCGGGGTTCAAATTTGCACCCCGGGTGTATTTTTGCACCCGGGTGCAAAAAGTGCACATGAACACGGCTTAGACTGTTCCTAAGAGCGGACTGTTCTAAGAGTCAGGGTCGTAACTAGAGACGGTTTCATGCTTCGTCCAATCATGTTTTATACTGCCTGCCGGCTCGTCAGACATTTTTCAGTGGCAAGTATGTTTTCAAGAGGCATTAAATACGTAGTTGTGTACTGTACAAAATAATAATATGCAAATGCGCAGCTGCGTATTGAAATTTTGTCAAGCTGACAAAATTTCAATACGCGCATGCGTTTTTGCGCACGGACAACAACGTCCTTGCGAATATACAGTAACACTATTTGCGCTGGTATTGCTGTCCAAGTTCCTAGAATTTTGTCGGTTTCATTTCAGCTGCTTTCAGTATATCATTAGTTCTTTTCTGTAGTAGTCTTTTATCATGTCAGTTCAAAGAATGAAGTCTTATTCTAAGACTCACACTGGTCTGGCATTCAACATAGGCAACGAAGCCACGAACTATAAAACTCGATTGTTTTCGCATACTTCTTAGAGTAATTTCAAACTATCATGCTTACGGACCCGGCAGTTTGTTATACCTCTTAGTCAGATAGGGTTTTCGAACAAATTCCGTGTAGTTTAAATACAGTGCTTGAATAAGTTTCTACACCGATTCGTTGCCTAGTCGTTGTAACCCAAAAAATGTTTTCAAGCATTTCTTGACTATGCATATCAATTCAGTAAAACTTTTGATTCCTATTTCAAGAGTCGGTGGTCGGATGGTCCGTGAGACTATACTTCTGAAACAAACTTATCTTGATGAGCGGAACAAGCAAATTTCATGTACGTTGTCTTCGTTACCTGTGTTGAATGCCAGACCAGTGTGAGACTGTCGGAATTCAGATTCCGACCGAATCTGACAAATTATCCACATTCTTGTTCAGGGCGGCGTGGAAGTTTATTTTGGAACTTTAGGCTGATCTGGTGCTATCCTGGCCCACAAGATCAGATACAGTAAGAAAGTACATATATGGATACCGTAAGAAATTCCAAATATTGGGACAGATAGGTCTGAGCAAACAGTGGAAACCCAGATCAGACTGCTAGCAGTCTGCTCATGGTCTTCACTATTTGGCATTGCCTCTGCATCATGCATTACTGCATTGTAAAATCTTAATGTCCTGGGTTTAGGACAGTAAAGGTAATTTTTTCGGCGTCCCATTTTTTTTACTGCATTGTAAAATCTTACTGTCCCAGGTTTAGGCCAATTAAGGTAATTTTTTCGGCGTCCCATTTTTCACAATCTTTAAGGTTCTAACGAGAACACCTGAAATTGCGAATGAATCATTATAAAAAGTCAAAGAATAAGACTCAGATTCTGACAGTAGGCTATTACATGTCACATGACATCTTGTTTCTTGTCAGAGGAAAAAATAAAAGACATACGACTTACAACTGTGCAACTGACAGTAATGAGTACAGTACGAAAAAAGAAACAAGTAACTTGGGCACAACAAATGAAAGGCGTTGTTTTTTAATGTGTTTTGCGACCATTTCAAAATTATTTCACTTATATCGAGCCGATCGTTAAGCAGTGGTGGAAGAAACCCGGAGCTGCCAAAAAAAAATCACCTGACCTTCCGTAAACGGAACGTAGCTTTCTCACTTGTACGCCAAGAGAGGCTCGAACACAGAGCGGCGAATGTTTAAGCGGAGCCCCACCTTTCTTCTTTCGAAGGCTTTAACCTTCCTTGATCGGAAAAAGGTACTCATTTACCGCTGGATTGACAGTGTTTATTTAGTTAAGGCGCTGGCTGCATGGCCCTCTTGGGATTCGAAACCGCGACCATCTGTACTAATGTCGAGCGCCTCTAACCACTCTACCAAGCGTCTAATAAAGACACAAACTTGTCAAAGTCAATGGTTAGTGAGCGATATAAATGGTTGATGTAGCCGAACGTTTAGGATAATTCGATTTTATCTTTTTGCAATAATTCTAGTATCTGCTATTATGAAAGACAAACAAATGATACCGGGATGAGCTAGTACTAATGAAAGCTAATCTCTGCAACATGCGACGTGGCTTTCCCTTCATTAGCATTGTTTGCTAATATAACAATCAACATCAATACTCGTAGGCTGACCAAAGTGTAGGTCAGAAAATGTGACCAAAGGCGAGAACTTAGGAAAAGACAAAGTGGTCTTGAGGGCATTTTCAAGTACCAATATTTTTTGGAATCCGAAAAACTGTAGAAAAGGTCACACCTAAGATTGATGTTGACATAAAGTCGTTTTTGTAGGAACCTCTATAATGTGCTAAGTGCTCTCAGTATTTGAATAATAATAATAATAATAATAAATAATGATAATGACACCTTGATAAATATTTAAAGAATTAGTAAAAAATAATACATACTGTTAGGTGAAAGTCAAAAGTCTACAAAAGTTCCTATAGGACTGACGCCTTATCTGTTACCAGCACCACAGTCATGAATTATAGGGAGCTTTTGATAAATTTGCCGTGGGTTAAAGGGGAAATTGCAAATATGTTAGAATCCATGATGCTGGGCATGAAGTTGCATGAGCGATGGGTCGACATTTTAACCAACGTTGTGTGTCCATTTATTTCGGCATTTTACAAGTATTTCGGCATGTTTTTAAACCTGGAGAAATCAACTTCTTGTTCCTCGGCCGCAGCCAGTCTTGAAGTCCAGCCAGTGTTTTACAGTATGCTAGTTGCTGAATCTGGCTGAGATGATAAACAAACTCGCCAGATTATCTTCCACTTCTGTTTACCATCACATACATCATTATTTTAATCACAACTGACGATTATATGATAGGGATTTATTCGATAATTAGACACGGCACTTATGTGCAGTGCACTGCCATGCTACTGTTTATTATCTGCGCATGCCCAAATGAGGTTCAGCAAGGGAGAACGTGCAAGATGGTTTATGCTATCATCAAAGGTGCAAATCGGCCTCCTGAGCTGATCTGGGTCGTCGCTGTTCGGCATAATTTACTTCGAAAATTCATTCGGCATTCAGATTAAGACTCTGTGAGAGCTGGTTTAGATGAAAATAGATATTTTTGTTGTCATATGGTGAGTTTGTGTGTTTTCCCTTGCAGGGCCTAAGTTGTAATCAGATACCATAAAATTGTACGTTTTGGGACTGGCAATTCCTATCAAATAATGCAGACCAAGATCAGACTCTGATCAGGGTCTATACTCTTTGCCATACTATCCGTGCAGCTTTTAGAAGCATTGCTGTAAACTCTTTTCAATTTCTGTAATTGTTTTCCATGCCCAATTTTTAGGTTTTGTACGATATATTGTGAAGCATCCCAAAACATGTTCTTTACATGCTTGCGTTTTTTAAATGCTGGCAAGCTATATAACAGCGTACTCTTAAAGTCAAAATTAGATTAAGCTGGTACACATTCTGTATTAGTGTCATATTAACTAGTTATTAAATTGTCTGTCTCTGTTTCTCGGTATTTTGACTCATTCCAATGAAATTTGGCGTATTCATATAGCATCAAGGAAATTTTGTATAAGTCTAAAAGGAAATTCAGGGCTATTAAACCGTGCATAGGCATACAGGCAGATTCTGTTCACTTTGAAAGCTCCTCCGACGCCTCGGTGGAGCTTTCATGGCTTAGGAAGTGTCGGAGGCCCCTGGGAAACAAACAGAATCTGCATGTATACCACAGAATTTCTTTGCGTCGTAGGACCTCCCACCCAGTTAATTGATCGCATGATAAATCTTGGACAAGTTTTATTCCAATCACAGATTGTATATATAGGGGATTGAATCACTTTGAAGCGAAACCATTTTTTTTTAATTTATTGAATGCCAAAACGTTATGCTCTGTTCGTGGTCTTCGTATGGTTGGGGTTTAACGGCTCTTTGAGATAGTTTTACAATCTATATCAAGCCGTCTCTCAGAGAAAGGGAGAAGGAAAAGATATGACAAGGCAAAGACAAAAAAATGTCCAAACAACGTCCACCCGTACCTACAGCAAGCACAGAAGGCCCTGTCCTACTGTTATTTATATTAATGGAATACCCAGGCACTGAAAGTTATCCAGCACCTTCGCCCTTTAGTCATCGTATAATAGAGAAAAAACTTGGCGTGTTCATTGTAACAAACACCTCTCATTTGTACTGCAAAAATATAATATACTAATTTGAATGAAGTTTAAAACTGAATGCCCTGCAGTTATGAGAATTAATTATAAATAATTCATAAACAACATATATAGGTGATGGATTTAACTCTTAAAATATGGCAAGAATGTTGATGCACTTACGCTGTGATATTAGTGAAACATTTTTTTTTTATATATTTTTCATTTTGAGGATGGTACATGTAGGTTGCTTCTTCGCGAGCCAAGGATACTTAGTCCACTTTGTTCCTTACGTACGTAAGGAACAAAGTGAACTTAGTACTCTTGGCTAGCAAAGATGATGTAGGGTGATGCGAAAGTGCCGTAAGGGCGTCCTGATGAATTTTGGTTGACAGTATAGGGCTTGCTGTGCGTGCAGTAGGTGTGTGATAGGCGAGAGGGTAAGACCTGTTTGAGCAGTTGATACATGTACCAGATGGATGTTGTTTTATTTTTATTTCAATATTTGTTTTTATGACCCCGCCATGAAATGGCAGAAGGGCATATAGATTTTACCCTGTCCGTGTGTGCGTATGTATGTATGTATGTGTGTGTGTATGTATGTGTGTTTGTTTGTGTGTTACCGAAATCGTGTCCGATCCATAACTTTGGATTGCATGGTGGAATAAAAAAAAGTATTTGGCAAAAATGATCATTATGACAAGACGGTGTGTCGCGTGCAAGAACCATGTCGCTATCTCAAAGGTCAAGGTCACAGTCTGCTCTTAAAGTTTGTACATAGGCTATAATGAAATATATTCGTGTCCGACCCATAACTTTAGACTGCATGGTGGGATTTAAAAATTGTTTGGCACAAATGATCATCATGACAAGATGGTATGTTGCGTGCAAGAACCATGTCGCTATCTTAGAGGTCAAGGTCACAGTCCGCACTTAAACTTTGTACATAGGCTATAATGAAATATGTTCGTGTCCGACCCATAACTTTGGACTGCATGGTTGGATTTAAAAATTACGTGGCACAAATGATCATCATGAAAAGATGGTGTGTTGCGTGCAAGAACCACATGGCTAGCTCAGAGGTCAAGGGCACAGTCCGCACTTAAACTTTGTACATAGGCTATAATGAAATATGTTCGTGTCCGACCCATAACTTTGGACTGCCTGGTTAGATTTTAAAAATTATTTGGCACAAATGATCATCATGACAAGACGATGTGTCTCATGCAAGAACCATGTCACTATCTTAAAGGTCAAGGTCACAGTCCACACTGTAACTTCGTGCATAGGCTATAATGAAATGTGTTCGTGTCTGGTCCACAGCTTTGTCCTGCATGGTGGGGTCACAAAATTATTTGGCATAAAATAATTGTCGTGACAGGATGGTGTGTCGTGTGCAAAAAGCACGCTTCTAGCTTGAAGTTCAAGGTCACAGTCAGCACTTAAGCTTTGTGCATAGGCTGTAGTGAAATTTTGTCCTGCATGATGGGATTTCAAAATTATCTGGCATAAATAATTATCATGACAAGTTGATGTGTCACATGCAAGAATCATATCGTTAGCTCACAGGTCAAGGACACAGTCTGCACTTAACCTTTATGCATAGGCTTCAGTGAAACATGTTTATGTCCTGTCCATAGCTTTATCCTGCATGGTGGGATTCAAAACTATATTGCATAAATGATCATCATGACAAACCCCTAGCTTGAAGGTCGAGGTCACACTGCGCATGTAAACTTCATGTATAGGCTATAGTGGAAACATTGTTTGTGTCCGGCCCATATTTTAGTCCTGCATAGGTCGTTTTGATATTTCGTGTCTCTTGATTTGCCATTTATATTTTACAAGTCTGCCTCTATGAACCTAGTTATCATACAAGTGCCAGTAACTTAATCAAGGTGCCATCTTACTCAAGGCACTAGGCGGGGGCATCCGTGTCATATGGACACATTTTTAGTTATTTTCATATTTGTCTCTTGTCTATCGTAGCCTCTGGAAGACTGCCCCAGACTGCTATTGAATATGGGACTGATGACTGTAATAGTCTATTCTCATCAGTACTATCACTGGTAAAAACATAAAAACGTCTGAACAGAAATCGTTACGGAAAGCTGTTCAGCCTTCATGAAAGGTGACAAAATATGGGTTGATATGCAGATATTGTGTCAGATAAATCTGGCAAAAGAAGAGAGAACAAATTTAAAAACAAAAATGTCAAATCGCTCAACAACAACAACAAAAAAATCTGTTGCTGGTTTCCCGTCTGTCAATGCAATATAAACAAATGCAAGACACTTAATGGGGTTCCAGGCTTGTGCGTTGTATTTTTACCATTTTATTCAAGCTAATAAAAATGAAAAAGGAAGTAGGAGAATTCTCAAGAACTGACAAAATTCTATCCCAGAACCCCCCCCCCCCCCCCCCCCGAGACCCCATATGGGAAAGAGACAACACAAAATTAGTCACCACCAAAGACATCACCAGCAGCAGACCTGTGAACAGCCATTTCCCATGTCTAGGTGGTCAATCGGATGTGTAGGTGGTCACCGGGCTAGTCTTAACATCACAAACAATATATCAGTAGTGACAAAGCAACAAACGACACATTAAACAACATAGAAGAAACAAAAAACAAAAACAAAACAAACAAAAAAAAAAAGAGCTGCCGTCTTGGGACGGTCAGTAATGAAGTTACTTGGGTGGGGCCTTAACCGGTTTGTGTCGACCAACCCTAAAAGTAGGTCATTTTAGCTGCCAACTGAAATGACCCAATGACTTTTAAAACGTCTTTTATGTGAAATTGAAGGATCTTTTATTAGTTTAAAGTTCTCTAACTTCGGTCACTTTCTATGCTTTCGATGATAAGTTCATGCCGATAGAGCAATGCGGCTTTAAAGGCCCCATTGCTCGATCAGTAATAAATCCATGAAACATTGTTTCATGAGGTATCGCTGCAAGCTGTTCACTACAGGTCTGCCATGGTAAATGCCTGTGATTAGCCCCTTAAACCAAATAAAACATTCCTGAGTTATACATAAAAAGGTTTGGTTATTTTACATGGCAACTAAAATGACCAACATTTTGTTCTTTAGGTATCATAGAATTTGATAAAATGGTAAAAATACAACGTACAGGAGTACTTAAGGCTGCTTTGTCCACAGAGGTAAAAATTTTAAATACAAAACATAACATAAAGCAGTTCAGTCGTCACTTTGGTGATTAAACGTGGGTTGATGTGCATTTATTGCGTCATATATTTGGCAAAAAATAGGGGTCACATATTTTTGAAAAATTGTAAATTGCTACACAATATGCATTTTTCCTTTTCTGGTATCCCGTTAGCTATGCATTATAACAAAGAGCGGAGGCAGTGAATGGGGCCATGCATGTACTTTGTATTTTTATCAGTTTATTGTTTAAAGTTGCGAACCAACTACGGTCATTTGCAATGACAAACGTGAGAGGCATGCAGCGATACAATGTAGATTTACCTCAATGTAGTTCATGAATTTATACCACTGATATAGAGCAATGGGGTTCATAGGGTCAATCACGGTCATACTAATGAAAAATGGAAAAAAACAACTTTGCAGCGATTTTTCACAAGATTCTACATGAAATCGCTAGGAAAGCCATAGGGCTTTTAACCTGAGAAGTATTTGAGCATGTATTTTCGCGTGGAATGGCTCCAGTAGTTTTCATGTTAACTACAATTCTGAATACCTTTAATCAAGGAAGTTTCTGCCAGACAAAGAGGCAGACAGCTATCTATTAAATTTATTGCTGTAAATAAGCATTTACCAAGCCAGAAACATACCACATGCATAAGAAACGACATGCACTACACTCGAAGAAATTAGTTTTAAATTATCCCTCAGCATCTATATAAATCTTAATATTATCATTAACTTCAAAGCATGCCAAAACGAAGCTCAAGTGATTGATATACAGCAGTAAGGCTTTGGATTAGGGCTGCGCTTTCAAGTTACCCCTTTTAGCGTAGTCGCTCTTGACTTCCAAAGATTTGTTCAGGATTCCTGCTTCTTTAACAGTCTTGGCCTTCAAAGGTTTGCCCATGGATTTCTTGCTTTTCAAACGGTACGACGTTAATGCCCTAAGATACCTCTTTACATGACGTGATATTGGTGTATTTCAGGGCTCTTGTCTGTAAATTTTTCTAAAAAAATAAGCAAAGGAACATGTCGCCGTTATATAGCTGCCTCATTCCATCAGCCCTATCATGGAGACAGAGTTAGAAAATTTAAAAGCTCCATACCACACTTGGTTAATTATATGTTTCTTAGGCTGTTACAAAACGAAAACGAGGTTGTTACAAGACGAAAAAGATGCCTAGTTCTAAAACAAATTTGTTTAGCCACGATGACCAAGTCGTTTGGGAACTAGGACTCGTTTTGGTTTGCTAACAGCCCTTGTATATACATAGCTGACCACGGGTGCATATGAAATAGCTGCAGATGGGACTTGAGCTGCAGATTGCTTACATACGTTCGATAGTTGGCTCAAGGATGTGAACATTGGGGCTTTGAGACTTTTATTGATCGATATAAAGGCAAAACGAATGGAATGATGATTTTATTCCTGGTACTTAACAGATTAATAATAATGATAATTATAATCATTATTATTAGTAGTATTATCATTGATAATAATTGTGATAAAGCACAGTATGTTCAAAAGAAATCAACACCCTAAAATTACGGGAAATTCCGAAAAATAGTAATCGTTCCCAGCAGCAGAATTTGATGCTTTCTGACCTTGTTCCTGTAAAGGCAACGGCATTATACATACTGTAATGGCCCGAGGCTCGCGAAATGGGTCTTTATAGCATTTTCTACCAGTACATATATATAGGTATACTCAGATATGCTTGCTTACTTCCAGCCTGCCCAGAGTTTAACAATAATGAGCCGCGACGCGAGAAAACCAACAATGTGGTTGTGCGCCCAGCGCAGACTCATGTCAGCCTGGGCATCCGCCCAGTCAGATCAGAGTCTTCGCTGTCCGCATGGCGGTAGCTTAGACCCTTAGCTACCATTTAAGCACTTAAAGAAGGGTCTGATCAAACTGGGCAGATGCCCAGGCTGATTTGAGTCTGCGCAGGGCGCACAACCACATTGTTGGTTTTGTCGTGTCGCGGCTCAAATTATTATTGAAGCCAATAAGGAAGACTCACTAGCATCAGACTGCATATCCACACAGTCAGATCAGAGTCGCAGACCGGATGGTACATTCTATGAGGCTCCTTTTCGGTTGGCGCTGGGAACATGGTAATTTCCATGAGGCGCATTTTCAGTTGGCACTGGAAACATACGGACTGTTACGGGACATTGCGGAGCTGTAAAAAACACATATAATCCGTATGATCTATTGAAGCGGTGAGCAGGAAAGTAGTAAAGATCTCTATCTCTTAGCGGGAACTCAGGCAAACAAATCCATACATTACTGATTCTATCAGAATAAATTCTTATCTTACATTTTAGAAGCATAATCTAAAACAACAACCTTCTGTGCTCATCTTTTTTCTTATTTTTTCTTTCTCCTCGCAAAGGCTTGTTATCGCCACCATGTCGGGTTATTTATTTGATTGCGGAGCATTTGCTTGGTATGTTTTCCAAACGGCGTTTTAAGAGAAACAAACAATACATTGGCCAAAAAGTCTGCAAGCTTTTGATGTGCCAATCTGTCTGTTCCGGGTACACAACGCGTGCGTGCACATGTATACGCGTGTGTGCATAAGAAGGACAGGGGGGCAAGACTTTGATACTCAGAAAATACAGTATCAAAAATGTACATCACTTTATATTTGGATGTCGCTATTAATATTCGATGTGTTTATACTGTTGCTTCGCTGGATTCTCTTAACATGGGCACTTTCCAAGGTAACGTACAAAACACTCAAACCCTAACGCTGTAGGAGGCATTTCACATTAATTGTAGGGATTCCAAGCCTGTATCAACTTTTAAACTAACGTATCATGTCGCCTTCTTGTCAAACCAAAGTAAAGCCCTCTAATCTTTATACGGCTATGCGATAATTCCTTAATAATGTTTATTTTCAAAATCATTGACCTAAGTTGCTTAGGTTTGTGATAAGTGTGAACCCATAAACATATCTTTCCTTCAATGCAAAGTAAATTGTAAATAACACTATCACTTATTCTGATAATACTGTTCAAACGCCTTAGATATCTGTAATTTGTAATGTTAAAGGTGGGTAGATTACATCCTATATTATTCACTTAAAATTACCGAAAATCGAATGAATGTTATTGACACATGTACAATGTACAGCCATTTAAACAGTCGTACTCAAAATTTCAGTAGTCAACTAATAAAACTAGGCCTTCAAGTATTAGCTGCAACGTTACCACTATTTATACTACCCTTACCAGAAAACGCTAATATTACGCTTTGGGCAAGGTCTACACTGATAAGGGTGGTGTAAAATACGTGTAGTTAAATCATTTGTCCGTCTGTACGGGAGATAATCCACTCGCTAAAGCTCGTGGATTATCTCCTCGTACAGGCGGACAAACCATGGTACGGCAATGACATTAACTGCACCTATGACTTGATATTAAAGACTATATTAGTTACTTCGTCAATTGCTAATAATTCCAACTCAACATTCTATAACAGCTTGATTGGTCAATGGGATTTGTACTTCGATAAATCCCCTGAACCAGAAACCGGGAACTACTTGGACTATTTTCTACAATTACGCAGTACAGCTGAAAATTTTGAAATAAAAATGACCGAGTTAGAATTAGTAGAAATGAATTTTATTTTTGTGGATTTTATCGATGTGTAAACGCCGGCGAATCACTCACAAACTTAAAATAAAGCCTTGCTTCATTCGGTTTGTGAGTGATTCGCCGGCGTATACACATCGATAAAATCCCCAAAAATAAAATTCATTCCTATATTAAACTTTATTAATGATTTTGTTTGATACTGGAAATCTTCCCAAATATGAGAAAACATAATCTTGTTCGTGTGAGTGTAAGCTGTTAAACTACTAAGCAGGCATACAACATAGACAAGCACTAAATGAACGTTGAATAAACATCAACGTTGATTCAATGTTGATTCAGTGTATCCAGTGGGTAAGTAATGTTGCTCAGCACACTGTCCACTGAGACGTTTCCCATAGCCCAATCGGGAGTTCTGTGTACAAAAAAAAAAAAAAAAAAAAAAGAAAATAAAGAAAATAATAAAAAAAAATCATGTCCAAAGTATTAAATTTACGGAAAACGTTACGCTAGGGAAAGTCAAGACTTCAACTTAATTTTGTGTGGGCCATGTATGTAAATGTTGAGAATTGTCATAGCATTAGTTTTGTCCCATCACTGATTCATTAACATGATCTACGAGCAGCCTTAGGCAAGGTATGGTATTTCAACTATATATGACTGTATGCATAAATTACAGCTGTCGGAAGTATGTAAAAAATCCTCTCTGTTGTTATAAATGTTATCTATTTCAAGAGAGAAATCCGTCTTCTTAATGAGCAAATTCTGGCCATTCAGTCGGAGGCATTTTACAACCAAAAAGCAAAATACATGTGAGCCGCAACACGACAAAACCAACAAAGTGGCATATGCGCCCAGAGAAGACTCAGATCAGCCTGAGCATCCGCTCAGTCTGATCAGAGTCTTCGCTGTTCGCATGGAGCTAGTTTAGACCCTAGGCTACCCTTTAAGTGCACAGTAAAGACGCAAAACAGACTGGGCGGATGCCCAGGCTGATCTAAGTCTTCGCTGGGCGCACATGCCACTTTGTTGGTTTTGTCGTGTCGCGGCTCATGTACTATTTTGCTGAGTTGTCTCCCATATTTGTTTGGCATCCAAACCATGGTTATATGACATACACATTTAACTGCATATGTTAGACTCGGCGTGAAATACCTTTTTTGTGCTGATATGCCGTAAAACCCATAAAACCCACTGTTAAAATCTTTTATCCTTTGCAATCGTGCTCTTGTTTGCAGCACCTCGGAGAGACAGTTGCATACGTTACCAATCAGCCTCAGATGTGTAGATTAAAAGTATCTGATTTTCCGATAAGTCGAATAATGCAAACATTTATGGCTAATCAGGATTTGTATCAAATGATAAAAGGTTTTCAGAAGTTAATTATTCAAAGAGGTTCCAGATCTATCTATTATCAATAGAACATCTGATGCGCTAACTAATACTGATCGATCCCATGAACACGCAACGTTGGTGTAATGTCTACCCAATGTTGTTCAAACGCCATGGACGTTTGGACAACATGGAGTAGACGTTGTACCAAAGTCGCATGATTACTGATATGCAGCGGTGTGGTTGAACTCAATCAGAGAAAAAAGTCAAAACAACCCCCACTCGCACCTACTGCAAGTACAGTAGGCCCTTGCCTTAATATTATCCAAGTGAGTAGGAGGCGCCGATACTGAACGTTACCCAACACCAGCGCCCGACCCAACTCAATCCGATGGCCATACCCGGAAATTAGTTTGAAGGGTACATCTTCATGTGTTTCCGGCATTTTTACAAAGGGGACTTATTGATTGCTGCTCTGGAGAACCAAGCCCTTTCAGAAGGGAGTTGGATGTTTGCTGCTAGGGAGCAAATTCTTTTTTAAGAGTTCTCTCCCCCCTCCCCCCCCCCACACACACATTAAGAAGAGACACAAAAAAGAAAATGATGGACTCGCCTGCCCCTGTAAGTGTACTGAAGCACCACAGAGCTTCAGTGTCGGGTGCAATTTCTTATCAGAATATTGACGTCAATATCGATGTGTTTCTATATAATAATTACTTGCCGACACTCTTGAACGCCTCAAGTCGATTCCTAATGATCTATTACTAACGGATGATTGAGCAATCGAGGTAGAATTAAATGCCAATCTTGTCCTTTGATGTAACAAGACAATTCAATATAAGGCCAGAAATCATTAAGTAGTGGTTTGGAGATGTTATAGACGTTGGTAAACAATATCTTGAATTATCTGCATGTGTTATCTCACAGACTTGAAACTGAAACTGGGCTTTGGAAAAAGCCGTAGTCGAGTGGTTAGAGTGACTCGGTTATGGTGCAGAAAGTCGCCGGACGGTCGTGAGTTCGCGGCTCACCGTTGCCATCCGACGACTGGAAAACTCTCTGTCAACCCAGCAGTAAATGGGTACCTTTTCGAATCAGGGAAGGATAAGGTAGCGAAAGGAGAGAGATGGGCTCCGCCTTTCATCAGCCGTGCCCAAGATACAGAGGGTCTCTAACCCCCACTGCCCCAACGGCTATTAGGCTATGGGAAACTTTTACCTTTATCTTTTAAAATTGTGGAATTTGCACCGTTTAATAAGATGAGGATCTTTTCCTATTAGGATATAGGGATCAAGCATGGTTTTTCATGCATTAAAGTTTGCAAGGCCCTAAGGTCTGATATCTACACGCATATCTACACGCACTATGCATGTCTATGAAAATCCTCGTTTCAGGCCATGGTCGGCTGTCGTGATTTTTTGTCCATCCTTTAGCAGCAGTTCATAAACCATAATCATGTTCAACAGCATTTTCACTCGATGTCGTCTGCACTTCCATTTTAACAATATCCGAATTTGTACATGTATATTAACCCTTCCGTACTTGTAAGTGTTTTGTCGATAACTGCAAATGCAATCTTGTCGCTTGTTTCTGTACTGACGGAGTATTGCCTTGCAGCTTACATACGAAGAGTCGCAAAGGCGGTCATTATAGCACGTGAAAAGCCTTGTTAATACATGGTTTTCTGTTTGTTGAAATATGCTCATTCATAGCGCGTGGCACCGATATTTATGCAATAAAACAGACTTAAAGGTCTGTTAGACGAATATACGTGTATAATAAATATTATACATTTTATAAGAGTAGACGAAACTCATAAATTCACAATATAAACATTCCGAAGCTTAAAATCATTATTCGTTTATTTATTTTCTTTTCTTTCATTTTTTCTGAAATGCATTTCAAGCATTTCATCAAATACCACACAAGTCATTTATCTGGAATTTTAATGGGAGAAAGTCACGTTACACGTACGAACAAATGCATATTGTCTCATGCAGTCATGCAGTGCATTTTTGTAATGTTTCGAGGTATACAATGCTTGTAGATACAGTTAGATTCAGATCTGCCTGCTCGTAAAGCGACAGTCTGACCAGGATTTACAAAACTTGTTGCTATAGCGCCAGGAACTTTTGCGAGTCACCGAATAATATACTCTACATGCTCATTTTGCAATGCATATGGGAACTCTGCCATGTTTTTCAGCCATTTCTTCAAAGGGAGACAAGTTTCATATCTTTCTTTTTGTTGCTCCCTTTAAAATGGATCTACTCTTGAAGAAAATAATTTGCTCCTAAGGGAGCAAATTATTTTCTTTAAGACTAGATCCCAATCAATAAAGGAGGCAAACGGGAAAAGCAAAGTTACCTCCCCTGAAAGTTCTACCACCATTTTTTAGGGTAATTACGGTAATGCGCTATGGTGTCCCAATAATTCGGGTCATTACGGTAGGTATTTTGGCACCCAACTAGTTATCAATCATCTTGGGTGAGTTTAATGCCATATTAAAATTTTTAAAACATGTGACAATTCATCATACGCGTTTTAATGTTAACATGATGAATTCTACATAGTATTTATATATTCATGACATGTTCTGTCGAAAGCCCACACAAACTTAAAACCTGCGGTCACTTGGCATGCTTTGCTTATTCAGCAAGTATTTGTAAATAAAAAAAAGGCGTGTGAGTGTTAACATCGTTTCCAACAAGTTTCAGCAGCCGTAACAATTCTAAAAACTGGCCATGTGAGATAATTACCGAAAGTGTCATAATAAAGATACAATGTAGTAATGCAGCCAAAACAGTTGTTGTTCAGTTATGTTTTAATATCACAGTAAACCGTACTCAAGTCATGTTGAGACGTGCAGCAAGGAAACGTAGATGGCATCTCAAACATTGGAGACCATAACCAGACTGCTCCTAAGCGGTAGTCTTATCTGGTTCTACACCATTTGCGTGTCACTATCTGTACTGATGTTTAGAATCACCGTATCAGGGCGTTTTGGGGCATGATTGGCCTTTAAATGGTCTCATTACCAAGTTAGCTCCCTGTTTCAGCTCAGTGTGCGGCATAACGATGCTGGCCTGTGGCATGGTATATTTAAGTCCAGTTGCAGCGACAATTGCCAACCCCATCGTATACTTGACATATGAAATTTTGATATTGTGAATGAGTCCACTTTCAGGGGATTCAACTCTGCTATTTTTAAAATTTTGCCGCCCTTCTCAATGGATTTCAACTCTTTAAGAGAAAGAAACAACACTGCCCCTGCGGCTATTAGGCTATGAGAAACCTTTACCTACCTTTTTCGAAATAGTGGCTAGGAGATGGCGAAACCTGGGCGCGATCTCACGACCTCCGGCGACTTTCTGCACCATAATCGAGTCACTTACCACTCGACCAAGGCGCCTCTACTATTTCATAGATTATTTAAAATTAAACAGTTTCTGTCGAACGATTTTGTTTTCGCTTAATCTGAAATGCATCAGACGTATGAGTACTTGCAGACTCATCACTCAAGTAAACAAATTTGGTATACATGTTCCATTTGGCTAATTTGTTTTCATAAATATTTGATCCACGACACGAGAAAACCAACAAAGTGGCATGTGCGTCGAGCGTAAACTCAGATCAGCCTGGGCATCCGCCCAGTCTGATCAGTCTCCTTGCTATCGGCATGGAGGTAGCTTAGCTACCCTTTAAGCGAATAGCGAAGACTCTAGTCAGACTGGGCGGATGCCGAGGTTGATCTGAGTCTGTGCTGGGCTCACAGCCACTTTGTTGGATTTCTCGTGTCGCGGCTCAAATTTAGTGAATGAACACTCCAAGACTCATCACTCAAGTACACAAATTTGGTATATATGTTCCATTTGGCTTATTTGTTTCCATAAATATTTAGGTGTGGGGTCTCCGTAGAACGTTTTGCAGAGATTCTGTTGTTTTAATCCTCTCCTATTTGCTGATAACGCAGAAACTGATGAACCATCAAGGAGAATCTGACATATTCAGATTAAACAAATTAAGTGTTGACATCGAGTTTGTTTGCTTAATTTCCGTTCTCTCACATTTAAATTTTTGTAAATCGTCTCAGTTATGCTTATTATGCGCTCACTTTTTTCCATTGGCCTGATCTCTGTCATTTGGATTTTGAATTTTATATGCAACAAGTTTCTCAAATGTATGCGGATGTGGTTGTTATTTTTAAAGTGCAAGAGTATGCACTTCCATATATTTAAAAAAAACCCTGCATTTCTTGTGTTAACTAGATTGGCCAGTTTGCTCTAAGAATATCTTTCACGGCTCCAGCGAATCCAATTTCTAGCTGTTTGTAAAAACCTGGTTGAGTTGTGTGTTAAAAAACAGACTTGCATTTGTGTTTTCAGCAGTCACACATCTTTTGAATAACGTCATGTTAATGCGACGTTGAATCGACGTCGATATAAGAGTTGTTTCAGCGTTAAAATAGTGGGCTCTTCTATTCATGATATGAGCCGCAACACGAGAAAACCAACAATGCGGTTGTGCGCAGACTCAGATGATCAGGCCCAGTATGATCAGAGTCTTCGCTGTCCGCATGGAGGTAGCTTAGACCCTTAGTTACCCTTTGAGTACTTTACAAACTTTACTTTACTTTACAAACAGTGTGACGAAACTGAGCGGATGCCCAGGCTGATCTGAGTCTCCGCTGGGCGCACAACCACTTTGTTGGTTTTGTCGTGTCGCGGCTCATGTGATGAATGGGTGCATTAGTCATTTAAGGCCTGTATGGTTCATTTTTATACTATTATCATTATTATTATCTTTTAAATAGTGTTTTGCGGCTTCTGATCTGGGTCTGCAGTGTTTGCCCATGTCTCTATAGGGCACCAGTCATAAATGGAGTAATTACATGTAAGACTTAGTACTAATTTTCTTTTTCTATCTTTTTTCAGGCTGGTTAGTGCCATTATGTGAAGCCGACTGCCCAACACAAAATCTACAAGACCGGGCGTTTCGATGCTTCGATAGATTTAGTTCACAAAAAGTTCATTTAGATAAAAGTGGTAGTAGATTATTTTCTGGAATAGACACTGAAGTGCTTAGAGTATTTTGTAGGTGAGTGTTTATTATCATTATTATTATTATTTCTTTATGAAATAGCATAATGACACTTAATATCTTGACGGCATGGCCAATTACAATAGTTAGTCTAGATTTTTAGTTTTATTACTGGTAGTACATGTAGTATAATTTGGTACACAGATGTAGGGGAAGCAACTCTACCATTTCCATTTTTGCCCCTTTTCGCAAAAGGGATAAGTTTGCTCTTTTGGGAGCAAATTCTTTCTTTTAAGACTAAGCCCTATTTTTGAAGGATTAAGTCAGTCATGAAAGCAAAAAGTAGTCATGCGAGTTGTTCCCCTTTGTTAAAATGGCGGAAAAATCAGGATGGTGTACCCATTCATTTTAAAAATTAGTATTGAACTTTAATAACACAATCGCCGGCGGAGGGGTAAGTAATCATGGAATAATAAGGCTTTTCTTCAGTATGTACAGCCAAAATGAAATAGACGAAAAGTTTAACGCCGCGTTTGAGTTACGAAATTAATGATTGCTGAACATAATTGAGCCGCGATACGACAAAACCAACAAAGTGGCATGTGCGCCCAGCGAAGACTCAGATCAGCCTGGGCACCCGCCCAGTCTGACCAGAGTCTTCGCTTTCGCTTAAATGGTAGCTAAGGATTGAAGCTAGCTCCATGTGGACAGCGAAGACTCCAGTCGGACTTGTCGGATGTCCAGGCTGATCTGAGTCTTCGCTGGGTGCCCATGACACTTTGTTTGTTTTGTCGTGTCGCAGAAACTGTTTGTTGCTGTAGTTTTCAATATAGGTCTATATGCTTTAAGATGGCGAAGACAGAGAAAAACGGAAAATTATAGCCCCATCTGGTTGAAATCGTTTGAAAGGGAGCCGCATTACTGTGCGGACAAATTCTCAAGTATGTCTGTGCAAAAATGATCAGAGTCTTCAGTTTTGTCATATCGATTCCCCTTTGTAGAAAAGAAATATATTGGCAGTGTTTAGACAGTTTAAAAAGATACATGTGTCCAACGCGCCGAAGTCGTATTGTAAGGCTTCTCTCTAGTATGAAAATAAGGTACATGTAACGCAAACTGCGCAGTCTCAGATTACTCTGCACCTCAGCATACAAGTAAAATCTTACAAATTCGCATTTAAAATGAATGGGTGCACTTTCAGGGGAACACCACCCCGTCGTTTTCATTTATGCCTCTATTTTAATTGGGGTCTACTCTTAAAGAAAGGAATTTGCTCCTGTAGGAGCTAATTCCTTTCTTTAAGAGTAGACCCCTTTTTAGAACGGTTTCTTTGTCCAGGAAGGCAAATAAGAAATCACCAAAATCACCTTTGTAGAAATGGCGAAAAACCATGGCCTGCTGTGAAAAAGGTACAGGTAAAAGCCAGCTGTAAAACAACAGGTAAAGGTAAAGGTCTCCCATAGCCTAGTGGCTTCAAGGGTAATGGGGAGTTAGAGAATCACTGTATCTTGGGCACAGCCTATGAAAGGTGGAGCTCATCCGTCTCAATTTGCTGCCTTATCTTTATCCTCTCCTGATTCGAAAACGCTACCCATTTACTGCTGGGTTGACAGAAAGTTTTTTTCCAGTCGCCGGTTGACCCGATTGGAGTCCGAACCAGCGACCCTCTGCGCCATAACGGAGTCGCTCTAATTTCTTGACCACGGCGCCTCTCTGACCAGTTATACATAGGTGCAACTGATCTTAGCAAACGCCAATCGGACATCCTCGCCGATATCTTCGATATAGACTCGGAGATACATGTTATACGGAACATATACAATCGGACATCCTCGCCGATTTAATTCAGGATACGGAATTGGCCGAAGTGTTACGATTGAGCATAAACCTGATATGTTTCGTCATGACGTGTATAGGGTTAAGACGTATCTATTTTCTTTTTCAGTTCATATATAGAAGCCATGACTTGCATACGTAATCTTCTGGAAAGATGTCCTGAAGACACTCATAAAGACATATCAATAGCTTTAGTTAACTTAAGAGGGATGGATCAAGAGTTACAAGATCTCTGTTTGACCAATGGCTTATATGAAAGTTTGTATATAATTATGTAATACTCGTAGAGGATCTTACACGAGTGGCCATTTCATATGAAATTTATGAAACTAGCCTTCGGCGAGTTTCATAGCCATTTCATATGAAATTTATGAAACTGGCCTTCGGCGAGTTTCATAAATTTCATATGAAATGACCACTCGTGTAAGATTCTGTTTATCATATGACCTTTTAAAATAGGATTTTAGCGCCTTCAGAATGACCATTATTTCAATAAGGAAACGCATGCCGGTTGACATGGATGTTGTCGATGACGTTACTTGTACGCGCCAAAGTGTTACATTTGTATTACACGTGTGGTTATACGTGTTTTATGGTATGATGTTATCCACAGAATAACAGCAACGTCATATGATAAAGTGACTTTGTACCTGCGTGTCCTACTTCATATATACTCATTACTAACCTTTGGAACTCGTATTTAAACTGTTGCGAGTCCCCGAGACTCACTAAAATTCAGAAATAACAGTGTTGCGGATTCATAAGTTAATGTGTATTCAACTTTTAACGAGGACTCACTACATTTAAACGCAATGGATTTCCAGACTCTTTTACAAAAATTGTAAATAAAATACTGCATAAGATGAAACAATATATGCAATATGGGATGATGAATTGACAAAGGTTTCGGACAGTCAGTTTAAATAGTAAGATTTTTAATTGAATAGCTTTAAGCCAAGCAAATATTGCACAAGAAATAAGTTCAGTCATAAATGGCGAATTCGGCTTCAATTGTTTTGTTGATTCTTACTGATTTGCTTCCAAAAGGCATGATTCAGAAAAAAAATACCTAAAGTTTTTTAACGTGTCAACTTCATTGGCCATTATGATACCGGTATTACTTTTAGGCATCTTTCTTAGAACAATAATTCACTACATTGTTTTCTAAACTGGAGCATTTTCTGTAAACTTGATTTTGAAAGTGTAGCATACTGTTAAACGAGAATATTGATCAAATATCAGAAATCGCGAAAATAACCCTAAAGTAATTCTTTAATGTGGTGGTAATTTATTTGTTTCAGAATATGCACCAAAAATGAATTGTTTTATGGAAAGAGGTCACAAATCAGATTGGTGTTTTGACCGTAGTTTAAATGGTTCATACAACGATCTCCCTTTAGAGGATCTATGTAGGTAAGATAATTATTTCTATTTTTGCTTTTACCAGGACCTGAGATAGAAGAAGCATAAAGGATGATCAAACAGTGAAGACTGATTAGTTTGCGCAGTTTTCTTCAAATTTTGAAAAATCTGTGTAGCGCAGACTCGGTCGAAGTTGATCGGTCATTCTTTACGGTACCTTTTCATGTGGGAAGACTCAAAATATCTCAAAAAGTTGAAAAATATCCTAGCAGGCATATGACATTGTATTAACGTCATACTGACGTCGATGTCGATGAGTACGCCGTAGCATCGACATTAGCGCGACGTCATTTCGACGTCATGTGCCCGCTTGGCTAAGTCAAAGTTCTATGCAGATGAGTGTCTAGTTTGCAGCCTTCATGATTATTGTTCTCTCTCTCCCTCTCCTCCTCCCCTCTTTCTGTCTCTCTCTCTCTCTCCTTCTCTCTCTCTATGTGCGCGCACGTATTTCTTTGCGTATGCTTGTGCATATTTGTTTATATATGTGTGCGTGTCCAACTTACGCGGATGCGAACGAGGGAATATCTCGATGACGGAGTCTAGTCAAAGTGAAACCTGTCTAAACCTGGAACCACCCAAGTTTAGTGGATGAATTCTGTATAAAGATGATTAGATGAAATTGAGTTTAAAGCCCAATTCAACCATATTTTAGTCATGCCGATACGATGGTAGAATAGTAATATAAGGCTGTGGGGTAATGGAACCCCGTTTACGGTGTGCAGAATTCCGCTGCTTGCAGGAATTGAGTCCGATACCACCAGCACAGTAATCCAGCGCTGTTAAATATTGTTTAAAGCATTGGCATTATGAGGACTGTCCAAACTTTGTAGCCAAACTATAAAAAATCAGGCGTAAAGACAGCGGAACGTCTGTTGGAGTTTCTGCTGTATACGTGCATGAGATACATATGACTTCTCTCCAGTATGAGTAGCAAAGACATTATATTGATTCTCTTTGGTGTGCATAAGGAGCCTAGAAGGCGTTTGTCCAGTATCGATAGTAAAGACGAGGTTCAGCGCAGTCTTCAGGTAGCGAACCGATTCTCTAGTGAGTGTAGGGCTTTTCTCCAGTATGAATACTGGTTCAAGTTATAAGATTTCAGGGTTTCGTAGGGACGGTCCTTTGATAAAATTGAGCCGCGACACGAGAAATCAACAAAGTGGTTGTGCACCCAGCGCAGACTTAGATCAGCCTGGGCATCCGCCCAGTCTGATCATAATTTAGTGATGGCTGCCGTCCAATAAATAGGACAAAGAAAAACAGTGCCGTCTGATCAGGTCCTTAATGTATGCATGGCATTTTAAACAATTGCTATAAGAATGAAAATGACGAATGTTCTTATTCAGTTTGTAAGGATAATGTCCTCCCCTGCATAAATGGATAACGGACTATGCGTGATCAGTTCAGAGCACGGGCAATTCGCCGAGGCGGCAAGTGACCCTTGCAAATGGAACGGAGTGGACTGGGCATGCGCAATTCAAATAGCCTCAGAACAGCTTTTCTGACATCGGAGCTTTTCACGGAAGGCTTTGAATAAATGTATTGGGTTTGTTGTATGGGGCCCCGATTTACTATTTGTTCCCTATCATTGGATATCCATTAATCGATTTTTTGGATATGCATAATTCGATTTTTGGATATCAATTCTTCGGTTTTGGATATGCATAGATAAGCCTGATTAATTGATATCTATATTTCGGTTTAAAGATATCCAAACATCGATTTTTGGATATCCAATATTATTTTGATTATTTTGTGGTAGCCAAAAACGAATAATGGATATCCATAAATGGAATTATGGATATCCAAGAATGAATTGGGGATATTCAAAACTAGGGGATAAACAGTAAAACGGCACCCCATATTAATGGCCCTTTAAGACACTGCTTTGGTCTATATGGAATCGTCTCTCGGTGAGAAGCAAGAAAGGGAAGGGCTTATAAAACTGAAACAAATAAATGCCCCGCAACACGAGAAAACTGACAATGTGGATGTGCGCAGACTCAGATCAGCCTGGGCATCCGCCCAGTCCGATCAGACTCTTTGCTCAGCGCTAAAAGCGTAGCTAAGGGTCTAAGCTAGCTCCATGCGAACAGCGAAGACTTTGATCAGACTGGGCGGATGCCCAGGCTGATCTGAGTCTGCGCTGGGCGCACATCCACATTGTTGATTTTGTCGTGTCGCGGCTCAAATGACCTTTCAAAAAGTCCCTTTGCTCAAATCTCTTGAGCATCACCAGAGTAAATCCATGCCGTTTTAAACATATCTGTAATTACATGTTTATTCTCAATTCTGCTGTAGTCGGATGAGGGAGGTGACCCTATGTATAGAAAACAACATAAGACAGGGATGTGGTGAAGAGGCAGCAGAATTAGTCCATCTTCTTGTCAAGCCCATGGTTAGAAGAAGTGGCTCCTGTACTTATAACGTCTATCATGGGGTAATTGATTACTTTTACTCTTAAACACGCATTTGAATGCAAACGGGAACATTGGTGAATTATTTTACATTATGAATATCTTATTCATAATGTAAAATAATTCACCAATGTTCCCGTTTGCATTCAAATTATCATAAGGGCCAAGTTGGTCAAAACTAGTGTTTCGTTAGATATCTAGATGTTACAATTTAAAATTCAATGTACACAAAAACGCCGACATGTTTTGCTGAAAAACTATGAGAAGTTTTAATTTGCACTTCAAAAGCATCTCATATTTTTTTCTGCATTAAAAATAATATATATATTTTGTACATTAGAAGGCTAATGAATCCTGTAAGGAAGGTCTGCACCTATCGTTGCAAGCATTGGTAGTTCGACCCCATGCTATGCTATTGCTATGTCACATAGGCAATAGAAATTGAGCCGCGAAACGAGAAAAACAACAGCCTGGTCATCAGCCCAGTCTGATCAGACTCTTAAAGGGTAGCTGAGGGTCTAAGCTACATCCATGCGGACAGCGAAGACTAATCAGACTGGGCGTATGCTCAGGCTGATCTGAGACTGCGCTGGGCGCACAACTTTGTTGGTTTTGTCGTCTCGCGGTTCATTAATGATGTTTACACTTAAAACTAAAGTTTAGAGTTTAAAAAATCTTTCTGAAAATTGTTTTTTTTTTTTTTGGTTGTTACAAACCAGAGAGTAGATAAGTCGTTAATAATTTACATTGTTTTCTTTTTCTATGTTTCAGGAAAATATAAGTACTACCAAAGAAGGAACAGTGTCTTCAAACACATCTAATAAACATGTTCATAACCCACACAACTCTTCAAGAAATCTCATTTCTAATGTTTTATATCTAATTTTATGTCTGAAATTAACATTTTTGCCGTATATTTTTCGATGAAATAAATGTTTTAGATGGTATGAGCAGATCAAAACATAATATACAGAAAATCAAAGGCGTTTTAGCTCTCAGAGGAAAGAGGTTTTTAGCCAAGGGTAATTTGCATATTATCTAGTCACATTCATGTATATGTAAACCAGTGATTGAGTCCACAGCGTACTGACAGACAAACGGGCGCCACTCTCCGGCCGTAATGATGCTAGCAAGGGCACGGGTAGAAGTCACTAGTTCTGGGTTCCTGTGGATATGTTATAAAACCAGACGCAGCCCTTTCCTGCTCAGATTACAGTAACTGAAACTTCCAACAGGCACATGACGTCATTATGACGTGACGTCATTATGACGTATTAACGTAGATGCAACGTCAAGGCGTCGATACGACGTCGTTTTGATTTTTTGTGCCCACTGGTTTTCTTGTATTATCTTCTCAGTTTAGTCCTTTTACGTTAAGAAGTGGTGTACTACAGGCATTGAAAACAGTGCGGCAATGGAGAACATGTCTTATATGCATAAAATTGTCAAAGCATTCATTTTCACCATCACGTGCACATTTTACCATAATCGGCAAATCTCGTATGACTCCGGTATCCTTCATTCGAAGTCATACGAGGTTTCCCGATTGATAACCTGCATGCAACCGTGTTGTCATATCAATACATGATCATCACTATTGTCGTCATCATCATCATCATCATTACTTAGTCCAGCTCCGGACCGAAATTATTTCAGAAAGAAAGGTATTTTCAGGCCCAGGGCTGGGCTACATTATTACTGCAACTATCGAAGCAAAACATCTCATGTGCTTATTAAATGGGAGACAAGCGCTGTTCTCTCAGATAAATACACCACTTTATTTATACCCACTTTTCTAGGAGAGACAACTTTTGTGACTTCCTGTTTGCTTCGCTGGATGACGGAACTCTTCTAAAAAGGAATCTACTCTTAAAGAAAAGAATTTGCTCCTTGGTAGCAAATTCTTTTCTTTCAAAGTTGATCCCTTTTTGGAAGGAATGCACAATTAGAAAAAGCAGAGTTGCTTCCCCTAAAAGTGTACCCATTTCCCTTCAGTTATATCGTGTCCGTGCAAAAAGCACATGCTCAGATCAGACTGCCTCTTTGTGTTGGCTGGTCTGGGTATACACACTTACGAGTGTATGACACACGTTAAGATATTTTCCCACGACACCACAGGGTATAATCGATTCCGCCAATTTTCCCTTCCTGCAGAGACTGTACATCATATTTGGCTTCCGCCGAGACTGTCCGCCAACTCTTGCTTCCTACCAAGGCTTCTGTACATGATAAATGGCTTCCTGCAGAGACTGTCCGCGTGATTCCGCTTCCTGCCGACGCTCTCGACAGGAAGCAGAAGCACGCGGACAGTCACGGCAGGAATCCATTTTTCGAGGACAGTAGTCCCTGCAGGAAGCAAGAGTTCGCGGACAGCCTCGGCGGAAGCCAAATATGACGGACAGTCTCTGCAGGAAGCGAAAATTGGCGGAATCGATTATACCCTGCGGACACTGCTTATGTATATACTAAGTAAGTAATTTCAAGAGCGATGCTAAGCTGCCTGTCTGAGTCTTGTCTAATTTTGCTAGTTGGTGGGGTTGGCGGACGGGCAACAGTGAGAGCCAAGAGCGGTGCACACGGACGGGCGAACGGCGATCCATTACTGCGGCCATGGTGCGACGGAACGCCGATACGAGAATTGAAATACACGCATAATGGGTACACTTCCAGGCGAAGCAGTTCTGTCTTTTTTCTGTTTTTGCTTCCTGTCTATATTGGGGTCAATTCTTAAAGGAAAGAAATTGATCCCCTAGAATTTGCTAGCTGGTACCAGTGTGGACTGCACATGACGCAATATTTCATTACAGGGTTTAATCGATTCCGCTAATTTTCGCTTCCTGCACACATTATATTTGGCTTCCGCCGAGACTGTCCGCGATCTCTTGCTTCTTGCCGAGACGTCTGTACATGATAAATGGCTTCCTGCAGAGACTGTACGCGTGAATCTGCTTCCTGCCGAGGCTCTAGGCAGGAAGCAGAGTCACGCGGACAGTCTCGGCAGGAAGCCATTTTTCGAGGACTGTAGTCCCTGCAGGAAGCAATAGTTCGCGGACAGTCTCGGTGGAAGCCAAATATGACGGACATTCTCTGCAGGAAGCGAAAAAGTTGGGACTGGTTTATACCCTGTGTTCATGCTAACGGTCGTATAGTAGAAGTAATTTTGAGTATAGTTGTTGCATTATGGTGTGTGGATACACCTCCGTGTTTTTTTTCCCGCCATTTTTACAAAGGGGGACAATTTTCGTGTCTTATTTTTTTCTGGGGCCGTATTTATAAAACGACTTATGTGGTTGCTATGCTGTTGCTAAGGATTAATTTCTATAAAGGAGATTTCCTACAACTACGAAATTTGCTCTGGAGGAACAGTCTGCAAAAGATTGTTCCTCCAGAGCAAATTTCGAAGTTGTAGGGAATCTCCAACATAGAAATTTAGCCTTAGCAACAGCATAGTAACGACTTAAGTGGGTTTATAAATACGACCCCTGGAGGAGAAAGCCGTCCAAACTAGGATCTGCTTATAATGGAGCAAATTCTTTCCTTCAAAAGTTGACCCCAATTGAGATGGGAGGCAAAAATGTAAATGGCAAAGTTACCTCCCCTGAAAGTACATCCATTTACCATAAAGAAATCAGACCCAGCAGGCACATGACGTCGAAATGACGTCGATCTTACGTCGATGCGTCCGTCATTACATCGCGTCGACGTCAGTACGACGTCATTTCGACGTTATGTGCCTGCTGGGGAGCAAAGCTTGTTGTTATACTCTAGTATCTATCAACAGCATGACTCTTATACATGTATAAACGAAAAGTCAATAAAATTGTTATATTTTGCTACAAATAGCATTTCCTTACATTTTTCATTCCGTTTCCCATAAACTTCCTTTTGATCACGGTTTGATAAAGCATTTGCTTCCCAGAGAGTTCCAACGTCGAGCAATGCCATGTCCTGATTCGATGTGTATTTATACTAATGGGGTGGTGCGGATTCGATTTGCATCAGGTTCGAGCTGTGCCCGATGATCAGTCAGTCTCGGGAGGTCGGTGGGGCGGGGAGGGGGGGGGCAGGGGAGTGGAGGAGGGAAACGACAAACCCATTACAACTGTATATCCAGAAATATTCTGATCTGTTGTTTATTGGAAATTTAATACTGCCTGGTAAACATTCGTCGTAAAACAATTTCGTTTTCGAATTTGATTTCAGATTTAAGCCTGTTGCACATTACCGTATTCTTGGTAATTTTCGCGGTTCAAATTTTCGCGGTTAAGGGTAAAAAATATAAACATTTATTTTCGCGATTTTTAATTTTCGCGGTAAGAAACATGTGCGAAAAGCAAAACTACTTCTTTTTCACTTGAGCCGCTTCGTTTCTTAACCTGCGGCAGGGCTGCCGCAGGTTAATGAAAGAACTGGCTCATGTGAAAATTACCAGCAATTACCGAAGCAAACAAAAACAAAATATATGAACACTGTGTTTACAGAAGATACTTTGTAAGAAACAGAAAATTATCCCGCGATTTTAATTTTCGCGGTTTCTATTTGACCGCGAAATACCGCTATAAATGAAACGCCGCGAAAATTATCTTGTATACGGTATTACCTATCGTCCCAGAAAACAACAAAGGTCTTATACACACCATTCCATTCCAGTCCACTCCATATTCCAACTTTGAAAGGATAATTATACAAGCAAGACAGCGGTATGCTATGGAAACAATTTTCATATGACCATTTCACTTATCATTTGTGGTCTGAAAGGGCTTATAGCGTATGCATTTGCAAAACATCGTGGATCCAATAAATAAAGAAATAAAAGAAAAACGTTTCTGTAATTGGGTAAAAAATTTACTCTGGCTCTTCCAAATTCGTTATGCACCTGTTTCCAAATCGTTCCGTCAAAAACTGTGAGAGTTGCTTACACAAACTTGAGAGTTGCTTACGCAAACATGCTAAATAAAGCGATGCGGATAGATGGACAGACGGACGCACATTGGAAAAAAAATTTAATGCCCACTTATAATCTAACTCAGTTTTGAAGTGGACCACCTTTGGTCAATGCTTTCCACCTTTTTCCAGCTCATAGACTTTCAAGATAAATGAGCACGCTTTCAGGGTACGCTTTCACACAGGGTATAATCGATTCCGCTAATTTTCGCTTCCTGCAGAGACTGTACATCATATTTGGCTTCCGCCGAGACTGTCCGCGAACTCTTGCTCCCTGCCGAGACTTCTGTACATGATAAATGGCTTCCTGCAGAGACTGTCCGCGTGATTCTGCTTCCTGTCGAGAGCCTCGGCACGAAGCAGAATCACGCGGACAGTCTCGGCAGGAAGCCATTTTTCGAGGACAATAGTCCCTGCAGGAAGCAAGAGTTCGCAGAAAGTCTCGGCGGAAGCCATATATAATGGACAGTCTCTGCAGGAAGCGAAAATTGGCGGAATCGATTATACGCATACAGTGGGTACCAAGATAAGTCTATGCAACCGTGTAGTCTGTCAGAGTAAGTGCAGTGTACCGTTGGATTCCTAGAAGGCATATTTATTGCGCATACCCCGTTCTGTTTGTGCTAGTGCACAGACTAGTCTGGGCTTAAGTGTTTTGCATATACCATAATGCTGATTCTATCACGACGCCACTAAACTGGCATGTGCAAGGAAAAATGTGTGTTCAGACCATAATGTTTGCGGCAAAATATGTATATATACGTAACAAGGAGGTTCCAAGATATGTCTACCCTATGTGTAGTCTACCCTGTTCTGATTGCGCATGCATCTAGTCTAGACAGGCGAGTTTTGCATGTGACATAGGACTGGTTTTATCAGGACACGAGGTATGTGCAAGGAAAAATGTGTTTCACCCGATCTTGGTAAAAGCGAATGCAGTCCGATTAGTGTCAATTCCTTTCGCACACTTAACGGCGCTCCAGTGTATGATGCTCAAGATTGTTTATACAAGTTGTGAACGCATAACTGTTACCACAGACTGGGCTGATTCTTCTCGTCGCATGTGGCAATTTTCCGGGGGTGCGGCTCTTGGGTTACATCATTGATAATCAAGATAATCAAAGGTCAGTCATATTTTCACGTGCTTTTTATGCTCATCTCTCATGTTGAACGTTATGAGCCTTGTGCGGGCAAAATATGTTTGACGCTGTACGCAAACAGTGGGTACCAAGATAATCTATGCAACTACGTAGTCTGTCGGAGTAAGTGCAGTGCACTGTTTGATTCACAGAAGGCATACTTAGTGCGCCTAACGTGTTCTGATTGAGCTAGCGCACAGACTAGTCTGGACATAGGTGTTTTGCATATACCATAAGGCTGATTTTATCACGGCATGACTTAAAATGGCATGCGCAAGGAAAAATGTGTGTTCAGCCCATAATATTTGAAGAGAATTATATATGTATACGCAACCAGGAAGTGCATAGATATGTCTATGCAGGAAGCGAAAATTGGCGGACTGGTTTATACCCTGTGTTCATGCTAACGGTCGAAAAGTAGAAGTATTTTTGAGTATAGTTGTTGCATTATGGTGTGAGGATACACCTCCATGGTTTTCCCCGCCATTTTTACAAAGGGGGACAACTTTCGTGTCGTATTGGTTTTCCTGGGGCCGTATTTATTAAGCGACTTATGTGGTTGCTTTGCTGTTGCTAAGGACTAATAAAGGAGATTTCCTACAACTACAAAATTTGCTCTGGAGGAACAGTCTTTATCAGACTGTTCCTCCAGAGCAAATTTCGTAGTCGTAGGGAATCTCCAACATAGAAATTTAGCCTTAGTAACAGCATAGCAACGACTTAAGTGGTTTTATAAATACGACCCCTGGAGGAGAAAGCCGTCCAAACAGGGGTCTACTTATAATGGAGCAAATTCTTTCCTTTAAGAGATGACCCCAATTGAAATGGGAGGGGGGTGCAGAAATTGAAAATGGCAAAGTTACTTCCCTTTAAAGTATATCCATTTACCATAAAGAAATCAGACCCAGCAGGCACATGACGTCGATTTTACGTCGATGCGACGTCCGTCATTACGTCGCGTCGACGTCGGTACGACGTCATTTCGACGTTATGTGCCTACTGGGGAGCAAAGCTTGTTGTTATACTCTAGTATCTATCAACTGCATGACTCTTATGTATACTATGCACAATAAATATAGCAATTTTTTGTATGTGTCAGATCCACCATATTAGGCTTTTATTGTCACTTAATTGCATAGAGATACAAAGGCCGATCATTCGAGATGGACTGGCAGGCATAAGATTCAAGATTGCTCAATTGTAGCGTTTGGACTACCGTGACGTCAGTTTTTATGACCATTGTATCTGAAGGACATTTATGATCATGTACAAAAGCCAAACCCATAATGAGGCAGCTGGTTTATAGTTAAAATAAAGGAAAACGCTCTAAAACATTTGAATATGCCACGAGTATGAGGTTTACAGAGTTCGAAAATGTGACGTTTTTCTTGTTTTTACGTTATCGTCTTAAAAACTTGTTTCTAATCGGTATTTCTTGAATCCCTTTCGAGTATATGATTGTTTGGTATCTACCAATATGATAACGTAAACAATTCAGAAAGAAAATTCTTCCCGGTTACTGAGCATAAGTCAAAAGTCTCAGACTAACGTCATCATTTTTTCACAGTTACGTTACACTTCAATGAAGAAACTTCACAGGTAAATTAATCATGGTGTGACCTTTAATTTTAGCATTTTGGTTTTTCTCGGGTTTTGAGTCTGCATTGAACTGAAGCACCCGTGAATCATTGCACATTGGACCGAATTACAACGTTTTAACGTCAATTGCGCCTGCTAAGATTCGTCAGTCGTTAAGCTTAACCATATCTTTTAAACATTCAATAGCTTTGACAAGAAAACTGGGCATGAAAATGATGAGAAAGACCGTACAAAAAATCACATGCTTGTCATGTTTATGTTGCTTTTCAATGGGTGCGAATTTCGGCTAATGACCCCTTCTGCGCTTATCGCTTTTCCCCAATATCGTTTTTAAAGATTGCTTCTGTAATCCCATGGTATCGTAAGCGCCAAATACAGTTTGCTTCAATGCAATTTAATTTCGCTCAGTGTTGCACCTCAGTAATTATAAAAATTGCAAAATATAAAAATTTGCTAAATATATTTTGCATAGTATATAAACGAAAAGTCAATTAAATTGTTATATTTTGCTACAAATAGCATTTCCCTACATTTTTCTTTTCGTTTCCCATAAACTACCTTTTGATCACGGTTTGATAAAGCGTCTGCTTCCCAGGGAGTTCAAACGTCGAGCAACGCGATGTCCTGATTCGATGTGTATTTATACTAATGTGGTGGTGCGGATTCGACTTGCATCAGGTTCGAGCTGTGTCCGTTTTGGGGGGGGGGGGGGGGGGGGGGGGGGGGGAGGGGGGATATTCCGATCTGTTGTTTATTGGAAATTCAATACTGGTAAACATTCGTTGTAAAACAATTTCGTTTTCGAATTTGATTTCAGATTTAAGCCTGTCGCACATTACCGTATACGTGGTAATTTTCGCGGGTTCAAATTTTCGCGGATAAGGGTAAAAATATAAACATTAATTTTCGCGATTTTTAATTTTCGCGGTAAGAAACATGTGCGAAAAGCAAAGCTACTTCTTTTTCACTTGAGCCACTTCGTTCATTAACCTGCGGCAGGGCTGCCGCAGGTTAATGAAAGAACTGGCTCATGTGAAAATTACCAGCAATTACCGAAGCAAACAAAAACAAAATATATGAACACTGTGTCTACAGAAGATACTTTGTAAGAAACAGGAAATTATCTCGCGATTTTAATTTTCGCGGTTTTTATTTGACCGCGAATTATCGCGAAAAATGAAACATCGGGAAAATTATCTTATATACGGTATTACCTATCGTCCCAGAAAACAACAAAGGTCTTATACACACCATTCCATTCCAGTCCACTCCATATTCCAACTTTGAAAGGATAATTATACAAGCAAGACAGCGGTATGCTATGGAAACAATTTTCGTATGACCATTTCAATTATTATTTGTGGTCTGAAAGGGCTTATAGCGTATGCATTTGCAAAACATCGTGGATCCAATAAATAAAGAAATAAAAGAAAAACGTTTCTGCAATTGGGTAAAAAATTTACTCTGGCTCTTCCAAATTCGTTATGCACCTGTTTCCAAATCGTTCCGTCAAAAACTGTGAGAGTTGCTTACACAAACTTGAGAGTTGCTTACGCAAACATGCTAGATAAAGCGAAGCGGATAGATGGACAGACGGACGCACATTGGAAAAAAATTTAATGCCCACTTATAATCTAACTCAGTTTTGAAGTGGACCACCTTTGGTCAATGCTTTCCACCTTTTTCCGGCTCATAGACTTTCAAGATAAATGAGCACGCTTTCAGGGTACGCTTTCACACAGGGTATAATCGATTCCGCTAATTTTCGCTTCCTGCAGAGACTATACATCATATTTGGCTTCCGACGAGACTGTCCGCGAACTCTTGCTCCCTGCCGAGACTTCTGTACATGATAAATGGCTTCCTGCAGAGACTGTCCGCGTGATTCTGCTTCCTGCCGAGAGCCTCGGCACGAAGCAGAATCACGCGGACAGTCTCGGCAGGAAGCCATTTTTCGAGGACAATAGTCCCTGCAGGAAGCAAGAGTTCGCAGACAGTCTCGGCGGAAGCCAAATATAATGGACATTCTCTGCAGGTAGTGAAAATTGGCGGAATCGATTATACCCTGTGTTTCATGTAACTGTTATTTTCATAGCCTCTCTTCTATTTAAACAGAATTCAACTTTTAAAGGGAAGAAGGAGCAAATTCCATCCTTGCATATGACGCATTGCACATCTTGATCTGATACTAAACCGATTTCTCAGATACATCTATCCCAAAATTTAGGATTACTGCGGCAATTGTTTGTTAATCTAGCAGCTCTTGGGTCACATCATTGATAATCAAGGGTCGGTCATATTTGCACGTGCATCTTATGCTCATCTCTTGTGTGGAACGTTATGAACCTTGTCGAGGCAAAATATGTTTGACGCTATAAGCATACAGTGGGTACCAAGATAAGTCTATGCAACCGTGTAGTCTGTCAGAGTAAGTGCAGTGTACCGTTGGATTCCTAGAAGGCATATTTATTGCGCATACCCCGTTCTGTTTGTGCTAGTGCACAGACTAGTCTGGGCTTAAGTGTTTTGCATATACCATAAGGCTGATTTTATCACGACGCCACTTAACTGGCCTGTGCAAGGAAAAATGTGTGTTCAGCCAATACTGTTTGCGGCAAAATATGTATATATACGTAACAAGGAGGTTCCAAGATATGTCTACCCTATGTGTAGTCTACCCTGTTCTGATTGCGCATGCATCTAGTCTAGACAGGCGATATTTGCATATGACATAGGACTGGTTTTATCAGGACACGAGGTAAGTGCAAGGAAAAATGTGTTTCACCCCATCTTGGTAAAAGCGAATGCAGTCCGATTAGTGTCAATTCCTTTCGCACACTTAACGGCGCTCCAGTGTATGATGCTCAAGATTGTTTATACAAGTTGTGAACGCATAACTGTTACCACAGACTGGGCTGATTCTTCTCGTCGCATGTGGCAATTTTCCGGGGGTGCGACTCTTGGGTCACATCATTGATAATCAAAATAATCAAAGGTCAGTCATATTTTCACGTGCTTTTTATGCTCATCTCTTATGTTGAACGTTATGAGCATTGTGCGGGCAAAATATGTTTGACGCTATACGCAAACAGTGGGTACCAAGATAATCTATGCAACTGCGTAGTCTGTCGGAGTAAGTGCAGTGCACTGTTTGATTCACAGAAGGCATACTTAGTGCGCCTAACCTGTTCTGATTGAGCTAGCGCACAGACTAGTCTGGACATAGGTGTTTTGCATATACCATAAGGCTGATTTTATCACGGCATGACTTAAAATGGCATGCACAAGGACAAATGTGTGTTCAGCCCATAATATTTGAAGAGAAATATATATGTATACGCAACCAGGAAGTGCCAAGATATGTCTACGCTCATGTAAAGTCTACCCTGTTCTGATTGCACATGCATCCAGTCTAGACACATGTATCTTGCGTATGACATAGGACTGGTTTTATCACGACACGAGGTAAATGCAAGGTAAAAGGTGTTTCACCCCATCTTGGTAAAAGCGAATGCACTCCGATTAGTGTCGATTCCTTTCGCACACTTTACGGCGCTCCTGTGTATGATGCTCAAGATTGTTTAAACATGTTGTGAACGCATAAATGATACCACAGGCTGGGCTTATTCTTCTCGTCGCATGGGGCAATTTTCCGAGGGTGCGGCTCTTAAACAATGCGCATTAATATTCCAAAAAAAAAAAAAAGGAATTTGTTCTCGTCGAGTAGTAAGCAACACTTTGTCTAATAACACTATATATATTTAGACCATCACCCTGCTGGTAAATTTGGACGGACACACGGCGCCAAGTGTGTGCAACCATGGTTACGTACCGTTGAGCCACTTGAGTAACGTCGATAAGAGAATTGAACTGAACTGAACTGAACGGCTGGTAAATTTGGACGGACACACGGCACCAAGTGTGTGCCGCCGCTGAGCCACTTGTGGAACGTCGTTAAGAGAGTTCTAACTGAACTGAACTGGGTTGGAAAATCCGGACGGACATACGGCGCCAAGTGTGTGCGGCTATGGTTACGTACAGCTGAGCAACTTGGGAACGTCGTTAGGAGAATCGAACTGAACGGTTAGAAAATCAGTTGAATAGTAAACATCAGCTGCATTTACTATACCAAAGACAAAGATGGATCGATGGATGACGCGATTTTACGTCCTTTTCAACAGTATTTCAGTTATATCAGGACGATACTGGAACAATATGTGCAATGGAACCCCGTTTATGGTAGGAAAGATTTTCGCCTCAAGCGGGACTCAAACCTGATCCGCTAGATCAGAAGGCCAGTGCTGAACCCACTGACCTAACGGGGTTCTTACCAAGACAAAGAGACAGACACACAACAAAGGTATTCAAATAAACATACAGACAGAGATACACATGATCCAAAAAAACTTGTTTAAGCTATCTAATCTTAAACTAAACTCAGACTAAAACCAACAAGATTGATTGATTCGCCAGCAATAATTTGCATCAACCTTGACGAGGCAAACTCAAGACACGTGACGTCCTAATAACGTCGCACTGACATCGATACGACGCCATCATGTCGCATCGACATGAATATGACGTAATTTGGACGTCATGTGCCTGCCGGGAAGATGCTATCTACAAAATGTATTACTGAGCTCCATGTTTAAATAGACTTATCTCCCATCGTCCATACAGTCATTTGTTGCAAACAGTCGGAACTTTTCGCACCGAAATGTTGCATTTCTCGCGCGAAAACTGTTTTTTTCCAGCTATTCTCTTTAGCTAGTCTGTCAAGCTTTGTTCACCATCTTCATTCACTACCAGATGATACTCCATATGAGAAGACGTAACTAGCCATTGTTTACATCGAGTGAGAATGAAAATGCAGTGAAAAAAGGGGGACTTATTATCATTTCAGTCCCTTTCCAATAGATTCATATGACTGCGCCTTGTTTTCTCGTAGATTGTTTCGAAATAGGAATCATTCCACTGTTGTTTCCTCAATTGGTTGTGAACACCTTCAATATATTCTGCATGCAAATAATTCACTGGTTCATTGTTCTCCATGAATGCCACTTTGAATAAATGTTCTGGTTGTTACGGCAAATGAAAAGAGTCTTGTATAAGCTGCTTTAAAATAATTAGTTCAGAATCCCATCACAAGAGGTGAATGGAAGAACTGAATCTCATTCTTCATGTAGATGCCCTTACCCAGGGGGCACTGACGCCGATGATGATACATGTAGTTTGTCATGTCTCACAGACTTGAAGAAAAGAGAGCATCAGCTGTTAGGAATGTTGTGGAAAAATATTTCATTGTTGGATGAAAACTGACTATATGAGTCGCGACACGAGAAAACCAACAATGTGGTAGTGCGCCCAGCGCAGACTCAGATCAGCCTGGGCATCCGCCCAGTCTGATCAGAGTCTTCGCTGTCCGCATGGAGGTGGGTTAGACCCTTAGCTACTCTTTAAGTGCTTAGCGAAGAGTCTAGGCAGACTGGGTGGATGTCCAGGCTGATCTGAGTCTGCGCCGGGCGCACAACCACATTGTTGGTTTTCTCGTGTCGCGGCTCATATTTGAAAATTGGTCGTGGTCTCGAGCAATAAAAAATAAACAAGTAAATAAACAAATAAATAAATATAGAAAATCTTGCGTTTTCCAATATACAATCGCAACTTATCTCATCATTTGCTTTAACACGTATCAATACAATCAATTGTGGGAAATGTATTGAATTGTATAGGAAAGACAAGTTTCATACGATATTATAAAATCATCAATTAACACCGACTTTTTATGCATACAGGCTCTTAAAATATAATTCTTCTTCATTATTTTGATTGTTTTTATAATTGTATGTTAATATTAAATTGGGGGATTTTTAAAATGAAAACATAACTCCTTAAATGGCATACTTTTTAGTAAAACTCACTAAAATGCAGTGGGCATCTTTATTTATTGCGCGAGATCATTTTTATATACAAAGCTACATATTTCATGCAAACTGATTCGAAAACTGCAAGAATTATTCTTTCTTTAGATATATATTTTAACAGGAGAAACAAAGACATAATTGGGGAATTTAACTATATTTGAAAAATGATTTAATGTTTCTGCGCGAAAACCCCGCAGTTCACCTGTATATCTGCTTACTAAGAAAATACCGATTTTTCAAATGATTGGATTTGTTGCTCTTTAAACAGTGGCACGATAAAAGGTAAAAAGATAAAAGGTTCTCTTTGTTTTACACCAAAAAACAAGTGGATGGTTGATGTGGGTGCGTGGGTGTGTGTGAGGGGGGATAGGAAAGGGAAGGGGCGTTCAAGGCAGGTGAGGGAGATTACCGAATAGAAAGCTACGGAAATTTTGTTTCTCCAAATCTGGGTACCTTTCTTTTTTTTGTTCAAAAAGATATTGAAAGGGGAAAACACTTAATTTGAATCCTTCGGCTTTTTTAGATTTAGAGCCGATTTCATTTTCTTCATGAAATGGTATTTTAAAATACGCACTTTATCCTTCAAAACATTTGTACTTTCAGTTTCTAAGCGTTGTAAAATCATGTAGATTCTATGAGTATCCGAATGTATAACTTTGCAAACTATCAGTGTGTACATTTAGCAAATCTTTTAAAGTTATGAGCTATTTTATAGGTGTGAAAAACTTTCATTCCGAACCTTTAACGAGACAGCCTGCACTGCTTAGACTAGTCTGCGTAAATGCGCATTCTAGTCAGATTAAGTGTAGTACGCACAGGAATTAGTAAGATGCTGCGTGTTTTGACTCTCTGTGTACTTACTGAGCAGACTGTACATATGCGCAGTTCGCAAATGCTCATCTGAAGACTTTATTCGCGCTCCAGCCACATTCAATGATAACAGATTTATTCCTCATGCTCAGCTGACACACAACGCTGAAACAACGACGTGTCATTAACGTTGGTTAAACGTTAAGTACTATGACGTTGAATGACCGTTGATATTGACGGTTAAATGTTACTTTAGACATAGCTGATTACATGAGGCGCAAATTTGTACTTAGTAATACAGAGGCTTATTGAAGATACTTTGCTATAGTTTACCCATTGATCACAAAACATTGAATCACATTGAATCAACGTTGATTCAATAATGATTCAACATTTTGTGGTCGCTGGCTTGATGAGACCGAACTGCAAACAGCATAGATCCTGATACGACTGCTCTACTAGGCCTGCAATGTGTGTCCCAGTAGTAAGAACTGCAGGATATTATAACTATTATACTAATCTCAAACTCTCAAAAGTAGACTTGGTAAAAATTTGTTGTCTACCGCCATATGACCTTGAAAACACCAATTCTCGTCCGATCACCGAATTTATGCAACGTCGAACCCGGTTAGTACTTGGATGGGTGATCACCTGTGAACACCGGGTGTTGCAGACTTTTGTCTGCTTTCTTTATTTATTTTCTAGTTTTCTTTTCTTTTTTTGTTTTATAACTTTGCCCCACATACATGTATTTTAAGCTGGGCGAGGGAAAATACTGTAGTGACCCAGTTTTCTTAGCCTAAATCTGCTTGTGTATTGATCACCAAACACGTTGCTAAAATCAGCTGTTTTCATTGTTACCGATCTATACCTGTTTGCTCCTTTCATTCTCATTTCACCCTACTGACAGTCATTGCATTTGTAAATAGTCAACCTACCTCACATTTTTGCACCTATGTTATTCCTGTAATCTTCAATAAGACGTTGTATTTTTGTAAAATGTGTATGCGAGAAGAGTGTTTGTAGCTGGTGACCTCCATATTGGTGTGTATTGATTATGCGTGTGTTGAATTGTGGGAGTGTAAAGGTACACAGTCTGCGGTTACCTAGTTACTGTCAAAACAAACAACTGTCAAAGTTAGAAGTCCTCGTTTACAGTGGTCCTTCGCTCAGTACAGCTTTTCATAAGTTTTCGTGGTGTAAGAGTCAGTTAGTAAATTTAATGGGGAACATTTTCATATAAGTTTTATCATAAGTTTAATTTAAGGTTTTAGAGATATTTGCATTTAAAGTGGGCGACCCTCAGGTTTTCCGTTATAAAATCAATATGGCCGACGTCGCAACTTTCTTGCGGGAACGTCTTCCCACGTTCCTGCGTCTGCGGGATCATGTGACCCCTCAGCATCTTCGGCTTGGGATGGGGGAATCATGCTTCTTTTGTGTTGCGGGTTGTGGGATGCGGGACGGGGGAATATTTAAGCGAGCTCCCGCGTTTGAGGGATAACTTCAGACTTTTGATTTCGTAGGGTGCAGTCACGTTTTACTGGTTCGCATTTATTTTGGCTTATTTTCCAAATTCTGATAAGTTTTAAGGTCTAGATTTAATTAGAAAAGTTTGCATTATCCTTAAGCATCAAAGATAGGTTTTTCTCATCTTTACATAAGTTTTATTAGGTTTTGTTGCATTTTAGAGTACACATTTTACGCACAGGCATACAGATTATGGAATTGCACTAGTAGTCATAATGTTGTAACTGGGGAGAATTATTATTCAAAGCGCTTCTCTGTTGTTTATATATTTTCATGAACATTTTATCATATGCTGCTGTACTTGCGAGTGATCACTGCCGTTTTACCGTCTTGTCTGTTGTGTTTCGTCGCTTAAAGTCAGTCTAGTCATGTCTTATTAGTCTCTCGTCTCTTGTACACGTCTCGGTCAGTTAAATAGATATAAGAAAGTTGTTACAGTTTTTTTTTCTAGTCATTTATTTTTCATTAAATTTTGTTTAGCATGACAATATCTCGGGTCTTGCTTTCTCTCCCTTTTGTTGACAGCCTAAGGTTGTCTCATTAAAGCATTTTTTCGGTTTCTGAAGTTCACATTTTTTTTGTTTACAAAGCCTTAACCCTAGTGCTTTGTCACTGGGCAGTCTGACTAATCACTGTAAGCCAGTGACGATTCGGACTGCCGGTATATCCGGACACCAGAAAAGGGACAATATCACAGACGTTCCCTGGGCTACCAGATCTTGCGCTGTAATACTTGGCAGTCAGAACCCTCACTTTGGGCTAGGGATAGTTCGGACTGCGAGGTGTATGATCCTTGAAGAGAGTTTAAACTGCTGAACCTCGGCACGTAACATAAGTGGTGGCAAGGCGGTGCGATCTGTTTAATACTCTAACAGACCGAGTGATACGAACTTATAAAATGAGCAGTGAGAACTCTCAGGTTAGCCACACCCCAGAACAAGGTGAAGGTAGCTACAACACTTTACAAAGCAGGGAACCAGCAGGGGTGAATCAAAACATGACATCTGCAAGCATTGTTGGTACATCGCAGGCGGCAGAAATGAATATGCAACATGCAGCAGCGTCAACTTTAATGCAGTTGCATGGAACCACGCATAATGACCAGCCCCAGGGTGATGTAACTAATGTAGGGTCCAAAAATGGCTCAGGTGAAGGCCACACTAGTTGCCATGATGAATCGGTATATATACCTAATAGGGGTATGAGAAATTTTTCAGAAGATGATGAAAATTCAACTCGGAGTACCGGGTGGCAAAATCCAATGCTTTATTCACAAACAAACATGCAAAACACAATATCTGGGCTTAGCAATGCAATTGGTTGTTTGCAACAGCAACAAGTTGATATACATAGGAGGCAAGACAATATAACTGGTACACTTGAGCAGGTTTTAACGGCCCTGCAAAGTATAAGGGACAGAAACAGCCCTGCAACAATCAACCCAAGTAGTAGTAGTATGGAGAATGGGGGTCCTGAATCATCGTTAGGGGCTAATGCCCATAGTTCCCACTTAAACGCAGATGAAACCTCTGTAGGAAACAACTTTATTTACAACAGCGATACAAATAGAGAGTTAGGAGAAACTCGGACATTTTCGGACGGTTTTCGGTCGCAGCAAAGCCAAAGGGATGTAAGTACTTGTGGGGACAACCGGACATTTTCAGTGGGTCTGCAGCATCACTCAGGTAATGTAGATGCCAGTACATTAGGGAGAGGTCAGATGGTTTCGGACAGTGTCCGTTGTTACCAGGGTAACACAGCTGACCCAACATTATGGGAAAACCGGACATTTTCGGACAGTTTTCCGACCTATCAAAATTATCAGAACTATGCGCTACCAGGTACAGTAGGGGAAAACTCAGTAAATTCAGACAGTTTTCAGAATCCTAGCAATTCTGTAGTTACACAAGCAAGAAGAAACAGGTATCCCTATAATTATGGACTATACCATCAAACTAAAACAGGCATTAATGCACATGACTGCAATAATGGAGACGAAATTCAAGAAAGAAACACGCAGCATGATAAAAGAGTGCAGTTTTCAGATACAAACAATAGTCCAGATGACGCTAGGAGTCAGAATTATCAGACACCTAACAGAGGTAAGAGGCAATCGTCACCTGAATACTATGGGTCAAAGCTACCTCCATTTAACGGTAAGGAGGACTGGAAAGTTTGGATAAACCGATTTGAGGCTATTGCGGAAAGAAGAAACTGGGGTGAGGAAACTAAGCTCGACAACCTCCTACCAAAACTGCAAGGGAAAGCTGGCGACTTCGTGTTCACCCAGTTGGCAAGGAGTACACTAGCATGCTACAAGGAGCTGGTGAAAGAGCTTAACAGCAGGTTCAGGGTGGTCGAAACTCAGAAAACGTTTGCTGCTAAGTTTAGCCAGCGAGTGCAAAGAGCAGACGAGACAGCGGAAGAATTTGCAGCCGATTTAAAGCGGCTATATGCTAAAGCATACCAATTTAGGGATAACAAGACCAGGCAAGAAGACCTTGTCCGCAGATTCCTAGACGGGCTACGGGATAGCGAGGCAAGATTTGAAATAGAATTTCATAAAGAACCAGACGATATTGATGAGGCTGTATATCATGCTGTCAATTTTATACAAACAAGACGCAGGAGTTCTTACGAAACTTATGCAGAGAAGAAGGCTAAGAAATATGCAAGAAGAACAAATTTCGAATATGAAGGACAGAGTGACGTAGAAGAGTTATATGAGACAGATGAAGAGCTGGACAGAGCATATCGTGTTCCAGCAAGACCCGAAAAGCAACAGCCAAAAAAGACGCCACTCAAGTCAGAATCCCATACAGAACAGAAACAACATACCGGTTCTTCAGGAGAATCAGACACTATGAAAGTCTTAAATGAAACAAAGGATCTAATTCAAACCTTGGTCACACAAATGAAGGAACAGGTACAGCAAGACCCAGGTAAGAAGATGCAAGGCAACATTAGAAGAAGAGCAGTTTGTTATGGCTGTCAGCAGGTTGGCCATATCATAAGAGAATGTCCAAGCAAGAAACAGGAAGCTAAGGGCTCAATACGCGCAAATGAGGTAGAGCAGCGTCAAAGCCGACATGAAACTAGGGAAAAGGCTCATTTAAACTAGAGCAGGCTGTCTCTGGGGGCCACAGGGAAGCCTGTTCAAACACAAAAGGCCAAAGTTTACAAACAAACATTCAAAGTGATAATGTCATAAAATCCATTAAGGTCACTAGGAAATTACCCGATGGGGTGTATATTCGGGGGGCAGTTCAAGACTATCCATTGTTATTTACAACAGATACAGGGGCGTCAAAGACAATAATTTCAAGTCGCATTTTTGATGCTATGAAACCAGAAGACAGACCGGAACTGGCAAAAACATCAAAGCTTGTGGGCGCCAGCGGCAATAAAATTAAAGAAAAGGGTAAGGGTCGGTTCTCATTAAAACTGGGACCAGTACATCTCGACATAGAGGCTGTCGTGGCTGAAATAGATGACGATGGGTTGCTAGGGGTAGACGTCCTGCAGAATGGAAATGATGGTCCCGCAGACTTGCTATTGAGTAAGGGCGTTCTTGTAATAGATAGACAAGAGGTGCCCATAATTCAAGTTGGTCTTGAAAATAGAATTCGTAAAGTCACTGCAGCAGACCATTTTATTATTCCAGCCCAGAGCGAGTGCATAATAGATGCCTATATTGAAAGGAAAGAGTACGATGACTTTACCACAGAAAGAGAGTATATCATAGAACCAACAGAACATTTTCGAAGAACTTATCCTTTACAGATGGCCTCCACATTGGTAGATATCAATAGAGCTTGCACATGCAAGGTAAGAGTGCTAAATCCTTTCCCAACGGCAATGTCAATCAAGCAAGATGCAGTCATAGGTAAAGCAGAGCCAGTAGAAGGCACACCAAAAGTAGTAGTGGATCAGGAGGACGATGGACAAGCAAGAAATTATACAAGTGCGAGAAGGATCAATCTCCTGCCGCAGAATGAGAAGGAAAGCATCATAGGAAAAGATACAGTTAGGGCAATAGATGCAGATGTAAGAGCAGAGGAAATACCTAGCCATTTAAGAAAGCTATATAATAAAGCCACTGACGGATTGGAAGATGGACAAAAGGAAAGAGTTGCCCAGTTGCTCAGCAAGTACCAGGACACTTTTTCTAAAGATGAGTGGGATTTAGGTCTGACTAATTTGACAGAGCATGCCATTGAGACAGGAGATGCCCCTCCAATCAAACAGGCACCAAGGCGTGTCCCACTTGCTTATGCTAAGGATGAAAAGAAGGCCATTGAAGACCTTAAGGCAAAAGGGGTCATAAGGGAAAGTGTTTCACCATGGGCTAGTCCCATCGTTTTAGTCTCTAAGAAGGATGGCGGCATTCGACCCTGTGTAGATTACCGCAAAGTCAATGAGCTGGTAAAGCCAGATGGCTTTCCGTTACCTAGGATACAAGACTGCTTAGATGCCGTAGCAGGTTCGAGTCTCTTTAGCACATTCGACCTAACAAGTGGGTATTTCCAAATTCCACTCAAGGAAGAAGATATCCCAAAGAGTGCATTCGTATGCAAATACGGGCACTTCGAAATGACCCGTATGCCCTTCGGTCTCAATAACTCCGCGTCTACATTTCAGAGAACAATGGAAATGGCCCTGCAAGGCCTGCAATGGGTCACATGCCTTATATATATTGATGACGTTATTGTTTTTGGGAGGCACTTTGATGAGCATCTGATTAGAGTAGAAGAAGTCCTAGATAGAATTCAGGCAGCAGGTCTCAAATTGAAACCTGACAAATGTATGATGTTGCAAGAAGAGGTGACTTTTCTTGGGCATGTCGTGTCAGGGGAAGGTGTAAAACCAAGCCCCACCAATATAGAAAAGATTATAAACTGGCCAAGGCCAAGGACAGCCAGACAAGTAAAACAATTTGTAGCAATGGGGTCATATTATCGGCGTTACGTCAAAGGTTTTGCAAGCATAGTTAGACCCATGGTAGATCTCACAAAAAAGGGTAAAAGGTTTGTATGGACAGCCGAGTGTGGTAATGCTTTTGATAAGTTAAAGCAGGCACTAGTTAGCTCAGAAATAATGGGGTATCCTCTAAATGAGGCAGGGTGCTTCATTTTAGACGTGGACGCCTCAGATGTTGGCATTGGCGGTGTATTACATCAAGAGCAGAATGGAAAAGAGAAGGTAATAGCCTATGCCAGTAGGGCTCTAAACAAGGCTGAGAAGAATTATTGTATTACAGAGAAAGAACTCTTAGCAGTTCGCTACTTTATTGAGTATTTCAGGCAGTACCTTCTAGGTAGAAGATTTCTAGTGAGAAGCGACCATCAAGCCTTAGTTTGGATTTTCAGGTTAAAAGAGCCACGTGGCAAGGTAGCCAGATGGCTGGAAATTCTAAGCCAGTATGATTTCGCAGTGGAGTACAGACCAGGTAAGAAGCAGGGGCACTGCGATGCTCTGTCTCGATGTGAAAACCCGAAGGATTGTGACTGTCCTGGACAAGACACCAGTGAGCCCTTGAAGTGTGGTCCATGCCGCAAGTGTATCAAAAGGGCACAGGAGATGTTACACAAAACATGGTCTTTCGAGACTCCTTCAGTTTCAGGTGCAGACGAGGTAAATCTGAGTAATGAGAAGACTGACCCTTTGGAATTACGAGAAAAGCAAGAGATGCAGGTGCCAACAGAAACTGAGACTCCTGGTGGACCCAAGGAAAGTATGGCGGAAACAGTAGGAATGAAAACGAATCAGACTATTGTTACAGCTGCAAGAGGGGTGAATGAGAACTCTGAACCAGAGCCAGGACCTTCAAGTCAAGGCCAAGACAAACCAAAAGTTCATCAAGACCCTGCGACTTCTGCTTTAGCCGGAACTGGTGATAAATCAATTGAGGAATTGCAAAGGCTCCAGAATGCAGACCTTGATATAGGTCCCATCTTAAGGGCCAAGGTCGAGGGGAACAGACCAAGTGGTAAAGAGATGGTCAGTATGAGCCCAGCTTGCAGACATTACTGGATATTGTGGGACTCTCTAGTCATAGAAAAGGGTTTGCTTTTTAAGAAATTCATTAAAAGAGATGGAACTGGTGAGTATCTGCAATTCATAGTGCCCAAAGCCATGAAACAAGAGGTTCTTTTCCAAATGCACAACTCAATTCTGTCCGGTCATCTAGGGTGCAAGAAGACGAAAGAAAAGACCCTTCAGAGGTATTATTGGTATGCCCTTAAAGAAGAAATATACCTACACATTAGAAAATGTGATGTTTGTGCTGCGGACAAAAAACCTGTTAAAACACCAAGAGCTCCGATGGGATCTCTCATAGCAGGCGCTCCAGGCGATTGTATAGCAACCGACTATCTGGGCCCATTTCCGGTGACAGACAGGGAAAACAGGTATATTCTCCTTTTGACAGACCATTTCTCTAAGTATGTGGAGATATTGGCTGTGCCGGACATGACTGCAGAAGTGTGCGCTACAAAGATAGTCAATGAATTCATTGCACGTTGGGGATGTCCATTAGCCATACACAGTGATCAAGGCAGAACATTTGAGAGCAAGATTTTTAGAGAAATGTGCAGGATGCTGGAGGTAAGAAAAACCCGGACAAGTCCAAGAAATCCACAGTGCAACGGACAGTCGGAAAGGTTCAACAGGACTCTTTTACGCATGATTAAAGCATACTTATGCGGAGAGCAGCGAGACTGGGACCTTCACTTAGGCTGCCTAGCAGGGGCTTATAGAGCGACTCCCAATGAGTCTACAAGACTAACTCCGAATCTTTTAACTATGGGAAGAGAAGTTCGACTTCCTGCTGAGCTTGTCTTTGGGAGTTCAGCACCTTCGGACAATGATGAGATAACCTCGTACGGTGATTATGTAGACCAGCTCAGATCCAGGATGCAGCACGCACATGAAGTTGCAAGGAAATATCTGTCATCAGCAGCAAAGAGAAGTAAAGAAATGTATGATGTTAAGAAGGCTGTGAACAGGTATGAGCAGGGCGATCTTGTGTGGTGCCTAAATGAAACCAGAAAGGTTGGAGTCATGCCAAAGCTAGAAAATGCATATGATGGACCTTTCCTAGTGAAGAGAAAGATATCAGACATAGATTTCTTGTTACAGCTGAACCAAGGTGGTGATGAGAAACTAGTTCACCACAACAAACTAAAGCCATATGAGGGCGATAGCCCGCCGTTCTGGCTCAAAAGGGCAAGGAAGAAACTACTACGGTGTCCAAATCAGGAAGATCTGCAGTAGACAGCCATACAATTTTATTTCTTTCAGTGATCATTTTATTTATAAATGAACCATGTTATATGTGTTTTTCATTAATAAAAGGAGTAGCGTTTGGAATTTGCACAGTTCTTTATTTTTAGTATGTATGATAAAAAGGATGGGGTGGACGTTCTGGAACGTGGTTTATATAGGGTCCCTGTTCTGGAGAACTTCGTGATGTGACGGCGTGTAGGCAAAGTCAGAAGACTCGTGCGTGAGGCCGTGAAGTAGTTATCGTGGAGTAGAGTAGTCTAAGGGTCCGTTGGAGTTCTTGGTCTAAGCTTTTATGATGCTTTGGTTATTACCGCAGTCGAGGTCATGCGTTCGGTGAAGCGTTAAGCTGTGAAGGAAGCAGTTCGGATATAGTACTGAAAAAGGCATAGAATTTGGATTATGCGTTCGGTGTTTAGTAGAATGATCAGAAGTATGGCGAAGAGTGCGAATATTATCAGGTAGAAAAACGGACATGACCGGTGCCAGACTAGAGTAATGTGTAAGAATATACAAGATATCGGACCTTAGGTTTCCTTACGCGAACTGAACTCCTAAAGGAGGACGAAATATAGGCGCTCCGTGATGGGAAAAGTTCCTCGAAGCTCAAGCGCAATCGAGTTATTCTAATGGCAGAAACGTTAGCGAAGGCAGTGATCACAAGCTTGTACATATATTAGGTCGGAAGTTTTTGCATAGGCAGTAAAATAGGGGTACCATTTTTATACTTTCAGAGGAAAATGATGCAGCCAGAAGACGCAAGTGCCATGGTTAACAACCCTGAGGCTATCACCAGAGCCAAGCACAAGGGGCGGGCCTACCAGTGTATGCCGTGTTACCATAAAGAGGGGAAAGAGACGATTGATGTTAAAGGGAGGATGGAAGAGCACATTCTGAAGAACCATGTCAGCTTGGACGAGGTGCCATACTACTGCCGTTTGTGTTTGTTTCGGTGCCAGCGCCACGACCAACTCATACAGCATGTTACCGGTTACGCAAGACACAGGGAGATGGCTGCCAAGAGGAGGGTGACAGAGCACGCGCAGTTCCTCGTTACCAGTCCAAACCCCCATCAGTTTACAGAGATGGACTATATCAAGTTGTCGGCAGAGGCAAGCCTTAGCTACTTCCTGCAGCATCAAGCAGTCCCAGTAACCAGCCCAGTCACAGCAGCCGTTCAGCGCATGGAGTCTGGTGAGCTCATGGACGATATTTCAACATCAACCATGGAAGCTGGATTCATATCCTGCACAGCACCAGCAACAGTTCCACCCCAGCCAACAGCAGGACAGACATATGTAGAACAAGCTGGACAGCAGATCCAACTATGTGAGTTGCAGACTTCAATGGTGCAGTCCCTACTGAGTTTACTGGCAGGAACCTCGACGCAACTGACAGCTCCTGTAACAGCGACCAACCAGGTCGACGAGGCCTGCCATGATGTAGCTGGCGCAGCGGAGACGGCGAGTACCAACTTATTTGCGGGTCCTGTCTACGTCCCGACTCCAAAGACACTCCTTCGCAAACTAGAGGGTAACAAAAGAAATGCCGAAGAATCCCCAGTGCAGCAGGTTCACGAACAGCCTAACTTAGAGAAAAAGAAAGTGCCAGAAACTTCCCAGCAGTCGCAGGACACCAGTGCAAAGGCGATCGAGGAAGACAAGCCTCTTGATCTAAGTGGAGGGCCAGCTGCTACCGAGACACTGCACCTGCCAAGCCACCAGGAAGACCAGGTTCTGAAACAGCCCTCCCCAGAGTCAGAAGCTTCAAGACAGCCACAGGACACTAGCGAAACATCTGATGGGAAGGACCAGCCTCTGGACCTAAGCCTAAAGCCAGCTTCCTTGGAGACGTTGAACCCGCCTAACCAACAGGACCATCTGTCAGGGGAAGTGTCTCGGGAAACCAGCAATGTCACGGACACTCGCTTAGTGGTGATGACTTCTGATCCTGTGGTGGATAACCCTCACATGAATGTCTCAAGCCCAAGTGTCTGTTCACCAGAAGGATCAGACTCTACGCAGGGTGATCAGATGACACTTGACGACGCCGAGGAGAGCGAAGAGGAAGAGCCTGTGCCGAGCCGTGCATGTCAGCCAGAAGATCCTAAGGCAACTACTGACGAAACAGTCATGAACAAGGGCCAGGAAGAAAATATTCTTTCTCAGATTCTAGCACCTGAGCCCATGGAACTTTCCTCATCTTATAAGCGGCCCTCACCTGACGTAGATGCTCCTGTCGTTAAGAGAAGGAAAGGTGACGCAGAAGAACCCAGTGTCAACATTAGTCTTGTAGCGATAAACAGCTTGGTTACTGTTTTACAAGATCTCAGAGAGAACGAAAGGCAGAGGATAAAATCTGAGGAAAAGATAACAAAGGCCTTGACGGAGAACACCACAGCAATGCAGAAGTTGACGGGTGTAGTCCTGAGGTTAGAGGAGACGATAAAGAATAACGAAAAGGGTGAAAGAAGGAGAGAGGAACGGCGGCAGGAACTTGAGCAGGCGAGACAGGATGAAAGAAGACGTCAGAAGGAGGAGGAAAAGAAGTTGGAGGAGAAGAGATGGGAGATGGACAGAATTGCTAGGGGCGAGCGGAGAAGAGCAGAGGAGAAGCAGAAAGGAAAACCGTCATTACCATCTGTGCTTGCAAATAAGGAGAACCACTCAAGAAAGAGCAAGAAGGATTAAACATCAACAACATCATCTAAGAAATAAATTTTGAAAATTGAAAAGGGAAAGAAAGAGTGAGTGAGCTGGCGTGAGAGTGTGAGGTCACTGGAGAATGATGAGTGTCTGAGTGAGAGTTTTAGGCTGCATAAAGTTAAACGAGCAAATAATGTTTCTGTGAATCAATGTTTTGATGATCATAATGTCTGCCTTAGTAATGTGATGGCCTTATTGAAGGTGATGAGTAAAGTTTCAAAGAGATTATTTTTTTTTTTCAAGCTAAAATATTTCATATTGTAATGATATTTGAATTGTATGAACATAAACGTGTGAGACATATCATCATATTCATCCTTAAGTCTTTCATCTGGAGTTACAGGCATATGATCTTTAAAGATAATTGCACATTCATGTTTCACGGTATAATTGTATTATGAATTTGTTTGTTGTATATTCATGTTTAATATTGCAAACCACAGGACTGTGATGAGCTTCCGGTTCCCGGTGAGAACCTAGAGATCCGCAACTTAGCTGTTCTCATGTTTAAAGCATTGTGTTTATGTATATGTGTTTACTTCATTTTAGTGTTGCATACCTAGAATTCTGGTGCCGTGACCAGGATGCAGTGATTACAGATTTAGATATGTTTACTGAGAAAACTGGTCACTTCTAACCATCATTCTGGGTCGCTGGATGGAACTTTAGCGACCCTGGAGGGGGGTAGTGTAGTGACCCAGTTTTCTTAGCCTAAATCTGCTTGTGTATTGATCACCAAACACGTTGCTAAAATCAGCTGTTTTCATTGTTACCGATCTATACCTGTTTGCTCCTTTCATTCTCATTTCACCCTACTGACAGTCATTGCATTTGTAAATAGTCAACCTACCTCACATTTTTGCACCTATGTTATTCCTGTAATCTTCAATAAGACGTTGTATTTTTGTAAAATGTGTATGCGAGAAGAGTGTTTGTAGCTGGTGACCTCCATATTGGTGTGTATTGATTATGCGTGTGTTGAATTGTGGGAGTGTAAAGGTACACAGTCTGCGGTTACCTAGTTACTGTCAAAACAAACAACTGTCAAAGTTAGAAGTCCTCGTTTACAGTGGTCCTTCGCTCAGTACAGCTTTTCATAAGTTTTCGTGGTGTAAGAGTCAGTTAGTAAATTTAATGGGGAACATTTTCATATAAGTTTTATCATAAGTTTAATTTAAGGTTTTAGAGATATTTGCATTTAAAGTGGGCGACCCTCAGGTTTTCCGTTATAAAATCAATATGGCCGACGTCGCAACTTTCTTGCGGGAACGTCTTCCCACGTTCCTGCGTCTGCGGGATCATGTGACCCCTCAGCATCTTCGGCTTGGGATGGGGGAATCATGCTTCTTTTGTGTTGCGGGTTGTGGGATGCGGGACGGGGGAATATTTAAGCGAGCTCCCGCGTTTGAGGGATAACTTCAGACTTTTGATTTCGTAGGGTGCAGTCACGTTTTACTGGTTCGCATTTATTTTGGCTTATTTTCCAAATTCTGATAAGTTTTAAGGTCTAGATTTAATTAGAAAAGTTTGCATTATCCTTAAGCATCAAAGATAGGTTTTTCTCATCTTTACATAAGTTTTATTAGGTTTTGTTGCATTTTAGAGTACACATTTTACGCACAGGCATACAGATTATGGAATTGCACTAGTAGTCATAATGTTGTAACTGGGGAGAATTATTATTCAAAGCGCTTCTCTGTTGTTTATATATTTTCATGAACATTTTATCATATGCTGCTGTACTTGCGAGTGATCACTGCCGTTTTACCGTCTTGTCTGTTGTGTTTCGTCGCTTAAAGTCAGTCTAGTCATGTCTTATTAGTCTCTCGTCTCTTGTACACGTCTCGGTCAGTTAAATAGATATAAGAAAGTTGTTACAGTTTTTTTTTCTAGTCATTTATTTTTCATTAAATTTTGTTTAGCATGACAATATCTCGGGTCTTGCTTTCTCTCCCTTTTGTTGACAGCCTAAGGTTGTCTCATTAAAGCATTTTTTCGGTTTCTGAAGTTCACATTTTTTTTGTTTACAAAGCCTTAACCCTAGTGCTTTGTCACTGGGCAGTCTGACTAATCACTGTAAGCCAGTGACGATTCGGACTGCCGGTATATCCGGACACCAGAAAAGGGACAATATCACAGACGTTCCCTGGGCTACCAGATCTTGCGCTGTAATACTTGGCAGTCAGAACCCTCACTTTGGGCTAGGGATAGTTCGGACTGCGAGGTGTATGATCCTTGAAGAGAGTTTAAACTGCTGAACCTCGGCACGTAACAATACGTTTCTTTCTACGTTAAAGACCTTTTGATATATTCTACCGTTTACCGTCTACTGTGCACTGTCTACTCGCTCTTCGTTTTGGGCCATGCTAAAAAGTGATGCATGCTGTTTGGGGTTTTCTGTATACTATATGATGTGTCGACTGTCAGTCTACTGCGTCCTGGATACCTTTACTGCGGCCTGTCTGCTACAACATACACGCATGGGTACAAGGTCGCAGCATTTGCGCCTGTTTCAGCGCACCCGGACTCTACAATGATGTACATGTACCTTCAGCCAAAGTGGAGTCGCACAAACCGATTGAACCCACATAAGCACCATAGTAACCCGCACTTTATGGGAAATCCTGGTGGCCCATTAGAATCATAAATGCATGCCGAAATTTCCATGTAGCACATACTTATATTTGGGCAATAAAACCCAAACGCAGACACATCTAATTATCTGTACATTAAAGTTCTGCAATAGTTAAAACAAATAAAAAAAAATAATCAATAAATTAAAAAGGCAGTGATGACTTTTTTTCCTGTCAATTTTAGTTTTGTATGATCGAAATGCAGAATTTATTTATTTTGGCAATATTTACAAATTTTGGCATCATTTCTTTTCCCTATCGAATTGCTTTCTTCGTCTGAAGATCGATGTCAATGAAACGTGGACCTAGAATACTTAGTTGTGACTGTGGACAAACTTCCAATGTCATTATTATTTTCTGATACCTAATGGACAGCCCAAAGAGACGGGAGACCCCCTTTTGAAGGATTACGTCATCGAGGGAAGCAAATAGATAGGCACAATATTGTTCAACTTTGTAGAATGACGGAAAAATGAGCATATACCCTTACACCTTAATTTTCGGTGATGAGAATGAGACCTTTGTTTCTTGGTTCTGTAAAACTACACTATGCTGCTGGGCCTCAACAGGACTGACTCCCTATACTACATAAAAAAGTAAAGTGGAGACGTCAACATAACCAAGTAAAATACTGTTTAGGACAAAACTTCTGCACGGATGTTAATTTAACATCCGTGCAGAACTTTTGTCGTTAAGTATAGTACAAACGGGGAAAAGAAATAGGTTCTTCTTATTCAAAGCTATAAATCAAACGATTTCTTAAACATGTGATGTTCTAAAATTTTATTTTCCTGAAAACCCTTGCTAGCTAATTAAATGTACATTCCATGTACAGTCTGGCCAAAAGAATCTCACCAGTTTCTACATATTCCATTGACTACCATGCATTTTTCAGCGCCCAAGAAAATTACATTGTAAATACTCCGCTTCTGTTTCACCGGTTTAAAATAAAAGTATGCTGATATAAAGGCATGATCAATGGAGTTTATTACACTAATATTTCTTTGATTGACATCGAAGCTGTAGCTCTCCGAAACCAGTAATGTTATTTTGTGAATCCTGAAATGTTCGCCAAATCGTCAATAACGTCAATGCAGAAGAATTTTATTGATCACATCTCAAAAGTTACGTTTTAGTTACATATTTTGCCATATCGAGTTTAATAAATTATATTTCAATACCAAATTCATTTTGCTTTTGAATATGAGCATATACGTTTCATTACGTAAATTAATCCCAAACAAACTTAAAACGTAAACTTGGAAATATTTGAAAGCCAATGAGAATTTGGAATTTCGATTATATACTTTTGGCCAGGAACTGCACACTATTGTGGATTTAAAGAAAATCTTTAGTAGGGTTTACACGGTGACACGTGTTGCATGACACATGTTTACATGGTGACGCATGTTGCATGACACATGTGTCACGTAACATTTGTCATTGTGTAAAAACCCCAAAATATGTTGCATGACAAATCTGTTGCATGCAACAAGTCTAATTACCTAAACATAACCTAAATGGCTGCATGGCACGTGTATTTACACGGCGACAAATGTTGCATGACACACGTCATGCAACAGGTATCGCTGTGTGAACCCACATCTACGCTCACAGGCTATGTGAGCCGGCAGATATATAAAACCCATCATCCTGTCTATCATCAGTCATCTCGCAAAGATGAATATTATCAACAACCTGTTCACCAAACTCTTTCTCAGCAAAGCAAGAATACAGCCAGGGCGATATATACTTCTTTCCCGTCAGTCTTCCCGTGGGTCGGGAGATCTTCATGAGAGTTATATGAGGAACAAACTCATGGTAGTCCCTTATATCGATACCTTTCTCATTTAAACAAAGCTTTACATGCTCAACAAGTTCGTAAAATTCAGGAGGACTCTCAACCTTTGCGTATATAACTCTGTTGAAGAAATTATCAACTCCTTTGACCTTTAAAGTTTTGATTTTAGGAACAATGTCACAGAGTTCTTCTTTGATATCTCTCAGACAAGCAGCGGCGTTTTGAACTTTTTCAGGTGTCTCTAGACCAACAGTTGTCAAAGTCATGTGTAGAGCTCCTTTAGGTATTCTGCAGTCTCTTAAATCTGGGTCACCATTTACGACATAATTTTGAACCTCTTCTAAACTGTTTCGAACTGTTTCGTCAGTAATTCTCAAAGCAAGGAAATAAGTTGGTCTTAATTTGTCTCTCCAGTATTTGTCAAACTGACCCCCATTATCATCTTCAGCATCATAATTATAATCTTCATCAAGTGGATTTCCGTCCTCATCATAAGCACCCATGAAACTGGGGAGTCCACCTACAGCGCCACCTATGGTGACCTCAATATCGTCATCACTGTCACTATCACTATAGCTGTCGCTGTATTCTCCGCTCTCATAAGCATCGTCCTCCTGTCTAGCCCGCCAACTTGCGTTAGATTCAGTTTCTTCATTTTCCAGATTAGCGTCAACGTTTCCACTAACTGCATCTTTACCTTCTTTAGCAATCACATCATAAATTGTGATTTTACTCCCTGTTGAACCAAATACATTATCTAATCTACTTCTTTTATCCCAAACTATTTCTGACTTATATTTAAAGTACTGGATTCTGTGTTTTGGAATGGCTAACACGGTATAATCTACGGATGCAATGTCCTCCCAACTAAACGCAGTGAAATATTTCTCCTTCAGCCCTTCCATTCGGTCGAGATAGCCAACCAGAAACTGGTCTTTCGGTAGATTTCTATCCCACTGAATTCGTTTAACAACATCAATGGCTGTTTTCATGGGAGGTTTCTTTGGTTTGTCTTCTTTTTCGGCGTTATTTTTCTTCTTTGACTTCTTTCCACGTTTGCTTGTATTTTTTTTTGGGGTGTTTGTTACTTTCTTTGCTTTAAGGTTGATACCTTCTTCTTTGAGCCATTCCAAAGCGAGGTTAACTAATTCTTCAAGAGTTTTGAAGTTCTCGGATTTGGACTGTGCAGTCTGGATTAAGAAGCTTGCTAGATCCTCCGTTTCTTCGTCAGACAGGGCATCCGACCGTACGGCAATGACAGGTGGGTCGACCGGGTAGATATCTGAAGAGAAATAAATGAACTTACAACTACATGTACGCAAAAGTTACGATAACCTTAATGTTGATATCAATTGCCAACGTTGAAGGAATGGCATGACGATTAAACGACCTTGACCTGACATGGTTTTCTCATTAAGGTCAAAATTAAAGTTCATGGGTATAAGCCGTGTTTTTTCGTTATTTTAAAATAGAGACAATATTTGTGATTTCCTGTATGCTTCCCTAGGAGACGTAGCCTTTCCACACAGGGCCATTCCTAAGGAAACGAATTTGTTCTGAGAAGAGAAAATTCTTTACTTTAAGAGTTGACCTCTGACAAAAATGTAGGCAAACTGAAAATACAAAATTGCTTCCCCTGAAAATGTATCCATTAACCTTAAAAAATGTAAGAAATTGAAATAGCTAACTAAGTTCATGCTAAAGCATGAAGTAATATGTCTATGATTGTAGTGTAATACAGTGAAACATCATGGTCTTTAAGGCCACCTCTAGTACATGTAAGCAAACTCTGTCTTAAGAGGCCAAAATCTCACATCTCAAAGCAGTGCTTTTGGTATAATCTGACGATAATTAAGCCACTCTTGCCACTTGTCCCTTCTCTCGGGTGTTTGCTTAATTCAGGTTTGGCTGAACAGTAAATGCGCTTATTTCAAATATGTCTTATTGACTTAGTACATACGTGAGCGCCATATAAGTGTGTGTGTGTGTGTGTGTGAGAGAGAGAGAGAGAGAGAGAGAGAGAGAGAGAGATCTTCAGTGCCACGCTGCCGCAATCAAAATGACACTGATTCGTAACTTCATAGCTATTATACACCACATGACATACATGAAGAAGAAGAAGAAACAGAAAAAGAGGAAAGTAGAATATCTTACCTGTCAGTTTAAAATTGATAACCAAATCATGGTTTTCTGGATTCAGTTTCACTGTCTTTGAATATCGGCCAACTCCATTGAGGACTTTGCACTGACCCTTGAAATCTGATGTCAAGTGTTTGAGCTGTTCATCTAAATTTTGTCTGTCTCTTTCCTGTAGAGGAGACTTCTTGCTAGACTCTTCGGTTCCCTCCATGGCCTAGTCTGAAACAATGAATATTTTTGCGATATTTTTATTTTGCCGAAACTTTGCATCTGCAAAGTTTCGGGAAAATAAATATATCGCAAAATAGTTATTGTTCGTTTATCAGAGAATATTCGCGGATTCGAACTTTCGCGGATATTCCCTTATAGATATAATCAGATAATGGGGTTTTCTGCCATATTTTTCAAAGAGAACCAACTTTTGTGACTTCCTGATTGCTTCCTTGGGCAACGACGAAGCCCGTAGAAAGGAGTGAGGTTTAAAGGAAAGAAGCCACTCACCTTAATTTCTAGCCCTAGTAAACCATTATACATAACTGTTTGAAAACCCGACTCTAATCAGGCTGCCGAGAGGTGCAGACTCATCTTGGCCTTCACTGTTAATAAGCTGTGGTGTCCCTTTATCATGGCCACATTTCACTTATGTTACATGGTAAGAAAGAAGAACCATACCTTGTCAACTATCCGAACCGAAATTACTCTTTTCCTGTTTGTGTTTATAAATATACGCCCCTTGACGATCTAAATATAGATTAGATTTACCGCTAGACGCTTGCAATACTCCTTTCGATTCTAGAAGTGTATTTAATTTGCTCTTATATCACGCTGATCAGTGGTAAAAATAGATATGACAGCATGACCTATTTCACAACAATGTTCAATACCAGCGTGTAAACACTTGTGTATAAAACATGAAAAATGTATTGAGAGAAATTTTTGTTCTAGGTGTAGTTCAGCTGTCAACCTCAGGTACGTAGGTTTTTTCTTACATTATTCACCAGAATAAATGGCAATTCTCGATTAAATGCAGCATTAACAGTGAAACTAAAGACGCTATAATGTTTATACACGTATCAATTATTATTATTTTATACGGTATACATGTAGCTGTTTTACTATGCACCCCCGCCCCCCCCCCCCCCCATTAAAAAAAAACAAAAAAAAAAACCAGGTTAAACAGGTTGTCTTAAGTTTTGCACCCCTCCCCCCCCCCCCCCCCCCCACACACACACACACACACACACACACACTCTAAATAGTGTTGAGAACCTTACATTCCTACGTCGCTGCATAAAACAAACAAACAAGCACAAACAAACTAATGAAATCTTTTAGACAAAAATATCTCCTTTTCTCTTCTTCCTACAGGTCTTCTGAGGGACATAGGTTAAAAGAGTAAAATGGAATGGACTGACAGGAATAATTTCTTCCACTTCTTTCCATGGCCTTAGGATGGTACTGTTACAGTAAAGAATTTGCTCCCTCGAAGACAGCAAATTCTTGTATATAAGAGTGCCACTCCAGCTCTGGGAGCAAAATCGTAGCCTATGGAATGTAGATTGTCTCATCCATTCTAGTCCATTCCATTCCATTCCATTCCAGGTTTGAAAGATTGCTCTCCTTCCGAGGGGCAGATCACTCGGCTATATAGATAATAGATGTACGGACGTTCAGGCGATCTTGCATCCGCGGTCTGTTCAAGGCACTTTGCCCGATTCTTTCCAGAAGTCTTGTTTAAAACGGAATACTGAGAAAACTTTTTTTTTTCCATCCTATTTATTTTTCAATTCAAAACTGCAGTTCCGGTGTAGCTCTCTCTCTCTCTCTCTCTCTCTCTCTCTCTCACTCTTCTAGATCGAAAAAAACTACAAAAAAAAAAATGAGAGAAGCGCATTTGTTCGAACATCGGATCACACTCATCTAGGGGCTCTAGCCTCTCTGTCTGTCTGTCTGTCTCTGTTTGTCTCTCTCTCTCTCTAAAAAAGTGCGTTTGTTCGAACATCGGATCACATTGATCGAGGGAACTCTAGCCTCGCTGTCCGTCTCTTTGTCTCTGTCTGTCTGTCTGTCTCTCTGTCTCCCTCTCTGTCTCTCTCTCTCGCTCTCTTTCTCTCTCGCCGCGTCTCGAAAAAAAATAGGAGCTTGCTTGTTCGACATCTGACCACACTCATCTAGGGAGATCTAGCCCTCGCCGTCACCCCAACCCCTGCATAGCAGCGGGTTCCAGTGTATGCTTTCCAAAAGAAGCACCGTTTGCATGAAATAAAAGGACTAGGGTTAGATATTAAATCTGAAATACCAGCATAATCAAATAGGATGCTGGGTTTGCTGTTTGATTTGATACACTTCGTGTTTACCTAAATCCCTGTACGCACGGCTCATCCGCCTGTACGGAGAGATAATCCACGAGCTTTAGCGAGTGGATTATCGACCCTGCAGGCGGACGAACCATCCTCTGCACGATGCCCAGTAAAAAACTTGCACTTTACGGGGAATTATGGTGCCTGTGGATCGTGATAAAGGTTTGTTGTTTTAACACATGTACATCTTTGCTGCATTTCAGATATGTCTGGTGAGTCTGCACAAGATCTGGAAATTTCCGATTTAAGGTCATCTTTTGATGGAAAAGTAACAGACATCAAAGGGGTGGGAGACTTCACACACGTGTTGTCTTTACGCCCGGCGAATATGGAAATGCAGTGCAAGTTTCAGCTGTCTGGTAAGATTTAAACTGATGTCTTGGGTATGGAAGTTTTAAATAATTTTAAGCTATTCAATTGCTCGCCATACTATGGCGGCAAATTGGTGGCTACAAATGAGCCGCGACACAACATAACTAACAAAGTGGCATGTGCGCCCAGCGAAGACTCAGATTAGCCTGGGAAACCGCCCATTCTAATTATAATCTTTACTGTGCGCTAAGGGTTGCTAAGGGTCTAAGCTAGCTCCATGCGGATAGCAAAGACATTTATCAGACTGGGAGGATGTCCAGGCTGATGTAAGTCTTCGCTGGGCGCACATGCCACTTTGTTTTTTTTTCCGTGTCGCGGCTCAAATACGTGAACAGCCAGGGAAAACTCGGACCAGAGTCTTTCCATGTGAACGTTTAATAATTCAGTTACGTGTCACTTATAATACGCCCTGCAACTAGAGTTAGAATCTACCCTGACTGATAGCTTGGCAAAACTGTTTTTATCATATGACGTCGCATCCTAGAGTGTAATAAACCATGCATTAAAATCAATAATCCACTAGTGGATTAAATATGCAAATTACGTCATAGCGTTATGCATTAACGTCTATAAAAACGTCGCCTTTTCTAATGGGGAAATCATAACGTTTTAGTGCAATATTTTCTAATAAATATCCAATTTTAGTGTCATATGATAAATAGAATCTTGCATTCGTGCTCCTGTATTATTGAATTTATTAAACTCGTTGGGGAAAACGATAAGATGCTCGGCAGAGCCTCGCATCTTATCTTTTTCCCCAACTCGTTTAATAAATTCAATAAAACATGAGCACTCATGTAAGATCCTCTATGACCATGCCACCTCCCCATAGTCATCTGAGTGAATATATAGACGCTTCGGAAAAATAAATAAATAAATATAGAACAAAAAAGTATAAAAAATAGATACAATAAATAAGATAAAAAAAAAAAACACGCAACTGGGCTCGTTTTGTACAAACAATTATTGTTATTTTTTTTCGCCTGTTGAACCTTATAGTTGACTATTGCCACATTTAATTGTATCAGTTCGCTTTTTTAAATGTTTTTGAACACACAAAAAATCTTGCACAAGTAATTTACTTTGTATTCCAGCATCGTATCCCGTGGAGCCACCACAAGTCAGTGTCCGTTCGTCTGTGTTATCAACAGAGGAAGTTGCCGACCTCGTGCAGTTCTTACAGACAACCAGTCAAGCACTTGTTGGCCAGCCCATGATTCTTGAAGTTATGAAGAAAGGCCTTGAATGGCTGAAAAATAATAACATAAATGCGGACTTTGATCAACTGCTGGAGGACAAGAGCAAAAAGAAAGGTATTTATTAATGAGCCGCGACAGAGAAAACCATCAAAGTGGTTGTGCACCCAGTCTTTGCTAAGCGCTTAAAGGGTACAACGAAGATTCTGGTCAGATGCTCAGGCTAATCCGAGTCTGCGCTGGGCGCACAACTACTTTGTTGGTTGACTGTTAACAGTCAAGTTTATTCATTAGTGTATGTGTGTGTACGAAGGCTTGCGTGCGTGTGTGTGTGCAGGGGACGGGGCAGGGTGGGGGTGAAGGCGGGCTTTATAGAAGGGGTTTCTGGACAGTAATAAGTTGCAGAGAGTGTATGCATTGATTAGACAGTTTATATAAGTAGACAGCATGGATCTACATTTCAAGTTGGTGAATAAATTCTTAAGTTTGTATCTTGTGTCGTGCCGTGTAGCGGCTGTAAAACGTCTTTTCATCATAGTGCAGATTATTTTCATGTCCTTAGGGATCAGTGAGTTCATTTACAGTTCTGCTAAAGCCGGGGAAATGGAACTAACTATTAAGGAAGTTCTTGTAAAACAATCAAGTCAAATTTTTTAAAAAAGTTATTGGAAATATATAAGATGTCTCTTATTTCGATTACACAGGAAAACACAAGAAGAGGTCAAAAGGGAGCAAAGAAAAACAAGAGGAAAGTCAAGAAGAAGAGATTACTAAGAAACCGCCAATGAAAACCGCATCTGACGTCATCAAACGTCTTCAGTGGGACCCGGATGTAGAGAAAGAAGAGTTTATTGTCGGTTACATGGACAGGATTGTGGGCCTGCAGGAGAGACGGTTTACTGACTTTACCTGGGAGGACCTGGCATCAGTGGATCAATTCGCTCTCGCCATACCACAGCACAGAATACAGTATTTTAAATATAAGACTGTTAAAGTTTGGGACAAGAACGAGCGTCTTGATGATGTTTTTGGGTCAACCGGCAGTGGAATTACTATTACAGAAGCGGTTGCCAAGTATGAAGCTACCATAGGGACACAAGAAAGAGTTTCCAAAGGTGGTGCCAATGTGGACAGTGAATCAGATGAGACTGACGTAGAAGAAGGGTATTGCCATGACGAAATATGTGAAGAATTCATAAGAAACAAATCTGAGGACGAAGAAAACGAAAAGTTAGATGAAGCATGTGGCGTTAATAGTGACGGGTTTAACGATACTGCGAACGGAAACGCAGAGGAGGGGTTAGACATTAAGTCAAGTGATGCTTCGGAAAGTGAAAGCCATAAGAGAGAGAAGGAATCGAACTTTTTCTTAGGTCTAAAACTTCAGGATAAAGATACTGTTAATAATCTAGTTGCTGTTCAGAGACAGGTTATAGAGCTCTATCCTTTCTATAAAGATCATGTGATGAGCAAAAACAGTTTCCATCTAACTCTCAGGTTATTAAGTCTAAGATCTGATGACGAAATAAGGGCATGTGCTAGTGTGATGAAGAAAATATCGGATAAAGTGCGAGTCAAAATGCAGAAAATCGAAGCGCTAAGTTTTAAAGGACTTGATCATTTCGGACCTAACGTTCTATATGTAAGAGTGAAATACACAGCGGCTTTTATGGAATTGCTTGACTATATTACTAGAAAACTTGAAGATGGTGGAGTGAATGTAGTTTCCCACCAACTTATTCCACATGTAACATTGTTTAAAGTTCCTAGATCCAAGCGACAAAGAGGTAAAACAGAGCCTCCTATGCTATTACGTTTCAACGACCAAGAACTTGGTTCTCAACCAGTTGATAATGTTCATGTGTGTCAGATGGGGACACTGAGAGAAACCAGTGATTTTTATACTGTTGCATCATCCATCACACTCGAAGAGTAGGGTCAAGGCAGGCAAATTCGGGCAGCAGGTAAATTCGGACAGTGACATTGTTTCCTTTCTATGTCACTTGTTTGGAATTAAAACAAAATTAACTAAGCAAACAGTGAAAATCCTGATGAGACGGCTCATTATGAGCCGTCTCATCTGGATTTTCACTGTTTGCAATCGTATGTCCGAATTTGCCTGCTGTCCGAAGTTACTCGACTCGACCCTAATCGTAACTTCTCATCTGACAGAGGACAGTGGTAAAGTGCAGTCTGTTAATTGCGCTATGTTTACATCAAGTTTGGATCCAAAGGAATCTATTGCACAACAGATCTATGGCTTTATCTTATACTTAGCAGTGAATTCAACACAGGGTATAATCGATTCCGCTAAATTTCGCTTCCTGCAGAGACTGTACATCATATTTGGCTTCCGCCGAGACTGTCTGCTAACTCTTGCTTCCTGCTGAGACTTCTGTACATGATAAATGGCTTCCTGCAGAGACTGTCCGCATGATTCTGCTTCCTGCCGAGAGCCTCGGCAGGAAGCAGAGTCACGCGGACAGTCTCGGCAGGAAGCCAATTTTCGAGGACAGTAGTCTCTGCAGGAAGCAAGAGTTCGCGGACAGTCTCGACGGAAGCCAAATATGACGGACAGTCTCTGCAGGAAGCGAAAATTGGCGGAATCGATTATACCCTGTGTTAAATGCATAGAACAAATATAAGTGAAATTGTCTATTATAGTGAAAAATATCGTATCAATTCACTAGTGACCGATACGATTTATATTTTTTTCACTGCATCAATCATGTGTGAATCGTACAATTTTGTGTAGTTGATTTCAGTTGATACAAAGTGATTTGGTTTGTTGCTGAATGTGTAGTGGTCACATTATTTAACGCTTCATTTAATGTTTGCCTCTTTAGATTATTTCATTTACATATGAGCCGCGACACGACAAAACCAACAATGTGGTTGTGCGCCCAGCGCAGACTCAGATCAGCCTGGGCATCCGTCCAGTCTAATCAGAATCTTCGCTGTCCGCATGGAGGTAGCTTAGACCCTTAGCTACCCTTTAAGCTCTTTGCAAAGAGTCTGATCAGACTGAGCGGAATCCCAGTCTGATCTGAGTCTGCGCTAGGCGTACAACCACATTGTTGGTTTTCTCGTATCGCGGCTCAATTATAATTATAGACTGTCTCTCGTTATGTTTTATATATTACAAGCCAAGAAGAGAAATAACTCAGTCAGGAATAAATTTTACACAACATTATTGTAGTTATCTGAGAAATAAATGGTTGGCCATAAAACGGGTGGTAAACCTAGGAACTACCACGAAATTGTGTTAACGTAATTTTGTTCCCAAGCCACATACGGGACATAACGGGGTAGTTTCCAGGCCGAAAAATTGATAAACAAAGGTTGGTGTCATTTTGGTTTTTGTTTTATTTTACTACTAAGAACGAACAATGGTGAAATCGGCCAATATGGTTCCGTGTAAATATGTCTCAGCGTCCCCTCTAGCCCCAACTTTTATATGAAAAGTTATTTTCTTTCTTTAGATTTTTGTTTCCCAACTGAGCATCGGACCAACTTTCCCCAACGTACAGTGCCAGTTCGAAGGATTTTAGCCCGTATCTGTCAAATTAAATTGAATGTGATATCATTTGCCGATGAAAATGATAAAAAGACCCTTAATAAACGTTTCTACACAGAAAAAAAATCCGAGCGTTTACTCGTAAAAGATTCATGCCCCGTTTGTCCTGTGTGGTAGTTTCCAGCGCATCGTGGTAGTTAAAATGCTATCGTGGTAGTTACCAAGACTATGTAGTAGTTCCAATCAACAGATTTTCCGCTCGTTTAAGAATCGCCAATACTAGTGCACCTGTCAATATTTCCCCCCGGGGGGGGGGGATACCATGGCGATTAGACAACCAAAAAATCCCAACCCATGGGAATTAGATAGAACACCTAAAAACGGGGTTGGGACACCACATATTTGCTTATGGGTAGGGAATTGGGGCGAACGTTTTCAAAATTGTCTTATTCCCCATGGGTATCCCGCCGCCTCCCTCTGGGGGAAACATTGATAGGTGCATTGGGACCAGTCGTGACTCAATTTTATAATTGATATGCGTTTCACTGAGAGAAATAATACCCATAAAACTAAGAGCTTATACAGTTGTAAGAAGCAGCCCTTTTCCAAAATGTGGTCTGTCAAATTGTTTGCTCGTTTAAATACATGTTTACAACCGTTTTCATAATTTTATATTTTCCTGTTTTGGCATCGTCTGATTGTAATGGCTGCTTGTCGTCACTTATTTTTTCCATAGTACAGTAGAAGAGAATTTACCTATCGCATTTGTTTCCATATTAGACATTTGTACCCCGATTGGGGGAGGTAAAATGGCTATTTTGGGTATTTTCAGACATCTGTGCAAAAAGTTAATGAAGTGAGAATACCTGCTGAAAAAGGACAAAATTATTCAAACTTTTACCGTTCAGATTTTTTTTAATGCTTTATTTCTCAAGTTTTGATTTTCAACAATTATGACCCCATATGGGATGTAAATTGACATATTAGTCCCCGATTGGGGTCATTTGATGTACTATATACTATTAAAGCCACATGAAAACTTTTTATATACATGTGAGTGCGACGATGAACGGGCATGTTATATGATAATTATAAGGCATGTTTATTCAACAACAAATTAGCTATGTGATATCCCTTCTTTTCATTTTCCTCATCATTTCAATAGCCCAATAAATTTAAAATTCAGGCAGTCGACAAATTTTATCCGACAAAAGGTTGTTTGAAAAGGTCTTTGTATGAATAAGAGGGGTATTCAAGGTTCGGCCCGAACACCCCGTCTTTAAAAATTTGAAGTAGCCCCTGAGCAGTGAACATCTGCTGATGGGAACTACTACTAAAATCCTACAAAGTCTTGGCAACTACCACGATAGCATTTTAACTACCACGGTGAGCTGGAAACTACCACACAGGACAAACGGGGCCTGAATCTTTTACGAGTAAACTCTTGGCTTCTGTTTTCTATGCAGGAACGTTTAGTAAGGGTCTTTTTATCATTTTCATCGGCAAATGATATCAAATTCAATATAATTTGATGGATACGAGCTCAATTCCTTCGAACTGGCACTGTACTTTATGGAAAATTGACCCGATACTCAGTGCGGGCGCAAAAATCTAAAGAAAGAAAATAACTTTTCATATAAAATTTGGGGCTAGAGGGGACGCTGAGACATATTTACACGGAACCATATTGGCCGATTTCACCATTGTTCGTTCTTAGTAGTAAAATAAAACAAAAACCAAAATGACACCAACCTTTGTTTATCAATTTTTCGGCCTGGAAACTACCCCGTTATGTCCCGTATGTGGCTTGGGAACAAAATTACGTTAACACAATTTTGTGGTAGTTCCTAGGTTTACCACCCGTGCATAATAAAAAAAAAAGAGCCACATTAACACTTGTGCCATTTGAATACATATTAACCATTTAGCGTGAGAGCAAGGCTAATATAATTACATTCCATTTGATTTTCCCTAGAGGAATCTTTTTCAGAGAAACAGTGTTCATGCTTCCACGAAAAACAGTCGGTCACGCGACGTCGTTGGTTTGTGACGTCAGATGTAAGTACAAACGACGCAAATGGCCGTTGTCGCGTTCTTTTTGACGTCACGTCATGGTGATGGCTGTTTGACGCAAGCGGCTAGCTTGTTTGTTAGTAACAGCTTTTTGTCGTATATTTATGTCCCCCCACCAAAGGTGGTGGGGGGGGACATATTGTTTTCAGTGCGGATCCCGTCGGCGTCAGCGTCGGCGTTGGCGTGACAGATTCTTGTATGCGCGATACCTCTTGAAACAATGGATGGAATTTCACCAAACTTGCATGGATGCATCATTGGGACAAGCTTAAGGGCTGATTAGATTTTGGTGACCTTTACCCTATTTTCAAGGTCACTGGAGGACTTAGATCACAATTTCGTGTATGCACGATATCTCCTGAACCAATGGATGTAATGTCATCAAACTTGCATGGATACACCACTGGGACAAGTATAAGAGCTGATAAGATTTTGGTGACCTTGACCCCATTTTCAAGGTCACTGGAGGACTTAAATGACAATTTAGTGTATGCATGATATCTCCTGAACCAATGGATGGAATGTCATCAAACTTGCATGAATGCATCATTGGGACAAGTATAAGAGCTCATAAGCTTTTGGTGACCTTGACCTCATTTTCCAGGTCACTGGAGGACTTAGATGACAATTTCTTGTATGCACAATATCTCCTGAACCAATGGATGGAATGTCATCGAACTTGCATGGATACATCATTCGAACAAGTTTAAGTGCTGATTAGATTTTGGTGACCTTAACCTCATTTTCAAGGTCATTGGAGGTGGATGACAATTTCTTGTATGCATGATATCTCCTGAATCAACGGATGGAATTTTACCAAACTTGCATGGATACATTATTGCGACAAGTTTAAGAGCTGATTAGATTTTGGTGACCTTGACCACATTTTCAAGGTCACTGGAGGACTTGGATGACAATTTCTTGTATGCACAATATCTCCTGAACCAGTGGATGGAATTTCACCAAACTTGCATGGATACATCAGTGGGACAAGCTTAAGAGTTGATCACAGCTTGGTGACCTTGACCTCATTTTCAAGGTCACTGGAGGACTTAGATTACAATTTCTTGTACCTACAATATCTCATGAACCAGTACATGGGATTTCACCAAACTTGTATGGATACATCTTTTGAACTAGCTTAAGAGCTGATCGGAGTTTGGTGTCTTTGAACTCGTTTTCAAAGTCACAAGAGGACTTAGATAAGTGAAAATTTGACTAAAATTGATAATATCTCACTGGCCTTTGGCTTGGTTTCCACTTTACTTTCATAGATACATGTATACCTTTGGGGCCATCTCAAGAGTTTACTTTGTTTTGATGACGTTGACCCTTTTTTCAAGGCCAAAAGCTAACTACAAATCCTCTTTTTTTCTCTTAAAAATGAGTTATATCTTGAACCAGTTGCTCGATATTCATCAGACTTGCATGAATATATCATTGTGACAGGTTTAAAACATGTTGAGTAGTTGGTAACCTTCACACATTTGTCAAAGACATAGTTTTCCATGTAGGATTTTCTCCAAACTTGCATAAATATTTTATTTGTACAGGCTTTTTATTCATTAGAGGAGATGGGAAATGTGCTGGTGGGGGGACATCAGTTTTTCTCTGAAAAACATTTCTAGTTTACAAATGTTGCTCTTAAAATTCAAAAATGCAGCTCAAAATAATTTTAAAATTAAATGTAACTATAAGAAATAAATTCCATTTTTTTCCGAAGTTCATGGAAGTATGATCACAAAGGGTCCCATGCAAAGTTAACGTGAACGCCCATTGGGCGTCACTCACTTTACGCATGTCCCATTGTATTCATTATTCCATGAAAAAAGAAATTTATTTCTCAAACTTACAGGACAATGTTGTACATGATATGAAATACGAGAATAAGCACATTGTAATCATTTGTAAACAATAATGAGCCGCCTCAGGAGAAGAGCTATATAAGCTATCAGCTTTCGTTCTGATCCTATTGCTTTGTGTTATTGTGTTATTTGTATGTTATTATGTGCATTTTTGAAAATAAAATATGTTTAAACCAATGAGCCGCCTCATAAACACATGAATAATTTTACTTAAAGAGACTGTTCCTACGATTATACAATACTCGAAGGAGGGACTTTAGAGCCTGGTTAGAGCATTTTCCTTTGGTGCTGCAGGACCCAGGTTCGAACCGTGATGGAATCAGTGATATGAAATGCCAATAAAGAATTGATACAAACAAAAGTGAATGGGTCGATTTACTCGAGAGACGGTTGAACAAGAAAAAACTTTAAGAAAAAAAAGATAATCGGCGCAGATTAAATGGATGTGTGTTTTGTAATATGTCTGTAGGTAAAGAGTTGACAATATGACTCAAGTTATCTATGTCGGTAGGCACCTGCAACCGTAATTTTGACACTGGGTAGCGACAATGGCCTATCTCAAGATTGAGCTGTCCAGTTTGGAATTCCAAAATGGACCGCGGTCAATCTTGAGACTGGCCTGATTTCAAAACAGTTACCAACATGATCTTTTTTTGTATTAAACCGAAAGTAGAAATCGAAAGTAGATCTACACTGAAAAAAGGGAAAGTTTTGAATATCTGCGTCTATTTTCGATAAAATTTCCATTGTAAATTTACAAACAAGAGACACATTTTGAATTAACAAAGAAAAAAGAAAAAAAAACAAGAAAAAGTGCGAAAACAAAGGACTATGATCGATTCTGTGGTGGGAAAACAACACAAGTATAGCTTTCACAAAAAGTTTGGTCTACGCTTAACAACTACATGTATTATCAGTTGATGCTTATCAAATAGACCGTTAATACAAAAACCTAGAATAAAACTTTTGTTTGTATCTCAAAATCCACCCTTAAATTCACCAGTCACTGTGGTGGATTACAAACACGGATGAGAATGGTTGGTTTCATATGATTTCGAGCAAGAACGGCATAATAGTAGCTTTAAATGCCAAGAAAAAGAGAGAAGAAAATACCCTTTATTATTGTACTGCTATTCTATTTTCTATTCTATTCTATCCCATAACCTTACTAGTTCGTTGGGGCACCACAGATGACTTCGAAACAATCCCTTTCCACCTTGCCCTGTCTTCAGCTGCCCTAGCTGAGCTTGCAAAATCCATCCCTGTCCACTCTTTAATATTTTCCTCCCACCTCTTCTTCTGTCTGCCTCTTCTTCTTTTTTCCTTTCACTGTGCCCTGAAGAATCGTCTTTGCTAAACCAGAAGACCTTGTGACGTGGCCAAACCACCTTAGTTTCCGTTTCTTGACCAGCATCAGGAGTTCATCATATTCTCCAATGGCTGCTTGGATCTTCCTGCGAACCTCCTCATTGGTTATATGGTCCTTGTATGAAATGTTCAGTAACCTTCGGTTGCATCTCATCTCAAAGGCCTGCGTTCTTTTCTCTAACTCTGCTGTCAAGGTCCACGATTCACAGGCATACAGAAATATGGAAGTGACAAGGGAGCGCATAAGTTTCACCTTTGACCCAAGAGATATGTTGTTATCTCTCCAAATTGGTTTCAACTTGGTAAGAGCTGAAGTAGCTTGTGCAATCCTTGAGAGAACCTCCTGTTTTGAGACATCATCGTAGACAACTGCTCCAAGGTATTTGTAGCTTGTTACGGTACCCAGCTTCTGTCCTTTTACCTTGATCTTTCTCTGGATGCCATCTGCGCTGTTCGTCATCAGTTTGGTCTTCTCAACCCTGATCTCCATCTTATACCTCGTGCAGGTTTGATCGAGTCAACTAGAGCTTCTAGTTCCTGCTCTTCCTCAGCTAGAGCGTCTATGTCATCGGCAAACCGCAAATTGGTAATGTTTCTGCCACCTAGTATGCTACATGTAACCTTTCCGTCATGTTCCCCCAGAGTATCAGACATGATCCGTTCGAGAAAAATGTTGAAGAGAGTGGGTGACAGAAAACATCCTTGCCTTACTCCAACTGATGTTCTGAACCATTCTCCTGTGCTGCCATTTATCAGGACTGCACTTGTAGCCTTGTCGTATAGCTGCTCAATGGTGCGAACTAGGTTTGCACTGATGTAGTACTTCCGCATGGTGGCCCATAAGGCTGCATGCCATACCCTGTCAAAGGCTTTTTTGAAATCAGTGAAGACATGGTACAGATTCTACTGATGTTGGAGATACTTTTCACACAGGATTCTAAGGTTGAAGATCTGTTCTGTGGTGCTCCTTCCTGCTCAGAACCCAGCCTGTTCCTCAGCGATTATCTCTTCGGCTTGTTGTTTAAGCCTGTTCAAGATGACTTTCAGCATAACTTTGCTTGAATGACTGATGAGGCTGATGGTTCTGAAGTTCTGGCAGAGCTGTAGGTTGCCCTTTTTAGGGAGCGTAATAATCAGCGAGTCCATGGGGTAGGCCATTGTACTGCTGTTTACCTGTAAAGGGGCTACCAGACCTGGGCACAATGCCCCAGCCTAAATGATCCACTACCGAAAGACCAAGAATCTGACTTAAACATAACTCAATCAACCAAATGTCAATAATGAGGGGATAACCAAATATAGGAAAGTCAGGTAACTTCGGACAGCAGGTAAATTCGGACAGTGACATTTTTTCGTTTATATGTCTGTTGTTTGGAATTATAACAAATCAGTGGAAGATCCAGAGGGGTTTGGGGGGATCAAACTAACCCCCTCTTCAGCCTTAATTATTTCATTTTTATGGGGAATTTCATGAAAAAGTGGTCAAACTGCACAAATCGAACCACCCCCCCCCCCCAGCTAATTTCAACCCCCTTTCCAAAATTTCTGGATCCGCCCCTGCAAATTAACTGGGCAAACAGTGAAAATCCTGATGAGACGGCTCATTTTGAGCCGTCGCATCCGGATTTTCACTGTTTGCAATGGTTTGTCCGAATTTACCCGCTGTCCGAAGTTACCCGACTCGACTATATATCCTGTATTTCTTCCTTAAGCTTACCTTGCGCTTTGTGGAGACCCAACTAGCTCAGTGGGTTAAAGTGCTTGTCTGCTAAAGTACATGTAATGGTCAGGGTTCGAATACTGCAATCTTTCTCAACTGTAAACGCGGTTCCACTGAACACAGCTTTCATTATAACCCTTTTATGGTAATGCGAACTACACTGTTGAAAAAGCCGTAAGGCCGTAACATGACAATAGGCGTTTCTGTTTCAAAACCATTTTTTCTAAAACAGCGGTTTCAATTCGAGTTTGAAAACAACCTTTAATTGAAAGTTTCAATGCATTGATTCCGTTGATTAAGATTTTCAAGGAGGTGGTGTGTGTAAAGGTTTTCAAGCCGTAATTTTAAAAGTTCAAGAAGTGGTTATTTTGAAAGTTGGTTTTGAAGTTTAAACCTTGATTTAAGTAATGGACTTTTTTGAAATCAGCTTTTAAAAAGCTGAAACCTAGGACTGAAATGAAGAAACCTAGGTTTGTGGCTTTAACATAGGTTTAAAGTTTTTGAAACACTTGCTTCCAAATGATTTAACTTTTGGAATAATTTATCATGACTCCTGTCATGTGGGGCCGAAAAAGACGCCCATATGGTCAAGTCTGGTATTTTCGGACAGCTGGTAAATTCGGACATACCATTGCAAACAGCGAAAATCCAGATGAGCCGTCTCATCAGGAGTTTCACTGCTTGCCCAGTTATTTTTTATAATTAAAAAACAATTTAGATATTAAGGAAACAATGCCAGTGTCCGTATTACTTGTTGTCCGAACTTACCTGACTTGACCCTACTTCATTATAGAGCAGATTATAAATTTTCTAGTTCTTTCTCATCCGTGATTTTATTTAGAGACATTTTGAAATTTAGTTCTGCTTAAACCAGCGCTAGGAGTGGGGCGTGGCCCGTGTTGTACATTTCACTATGAATTATGAACGGACTCTACCCCGAGTCTGCTAGTTTCGTATCTTCGAAATCTTCCTTGCTTCTAAAGGATCTAACATGAAAGTAAAAATATAAGACTTGGAATAAACATATAATACTTGGAATAAAAATATAATACTTGGAATGATATTAAAAGAAATTTTAACATTCCCGGAGAATTGTGCGTTTGTGCCCGAACCTTAAAAATGTTATTGGTGCTTAGTGATTTGGACATATCAGTCGATCATGCATGCGTGTCATGAGAAAATGTACAAATAGCGAAATGTGCGAATACCGAAGACTCAGATCAGCATTCGCGTCCACGCTGACTATTTTTTATCTACGTTTACCTGTTTATCCTTCCGAGGCTGCGCATGCAAACAGAGATGACTCGAGCTGACCAGACTGCGTAGCTGGTCTGGGTCTTCCTTGTTTGCGTATGTAAAAGGTTTATTTTAACATGCCACGGGCCAAAATGATCAGCATTAAGGGGGAACACGCAATGTCGATCGGTGTGATTTTCGCCAATCAGGTGAATTGGTTCCTGTACCCGTGTGTATTATATAAGTTGCAGGCATTGACAAAATTTTGTTATTAAGCACCTTAGAGAATTGAATCAACAACACGAACGGAATTAAGTTATTTTAGATTTGATCAGCTGCCTTCACTGTAGGTCAGTATTTCTTGTCACAATAAACAAAAAGCTCGAAAAAAATGTGTGATAATATCAATTGTGCACTTTTGGTGAATTTACCGGATTCTGTGCAATCCAATCTGGCATCTGAGTGGCTCATTTGTGGTAACTGTTACATTTTGTATAAATACGAGATCCTTACTTTTGCGAATGGCCGAAGTTAAACCATGCATTTACATGTACTTAAAATATAATTTATGTAAAGTCAACGACGAAACAACTTCGTATCACAGGCCCTTGGCACGCTCTTTTGTCAAATTTTTACACTGCAAGCCGAAATTTTCGATAATAATAATAATAACAATAGCTATGAAAAACTGAGATCAAGAGGCACAAATCCATAGGCAAGGCAAAGACCTAAATTTAGGCGGCAACTTTATGAAACAGCTTATTTCAACGTCAAGTTCCTGCTGGGTGGTAGCCTCTCCGTATTTGATGTTTCAAGACATTTTCACTGTATGCTCCAATTAGAAAAATGACATGTTTATTGTTTTCACTGATATTATAAGTTTTAAGTAATTTGATGCTGCAAATCCAACCCACCATGCCACAGATTTGTTGGCTTACGGGACCTGGTATGATAAGGGCCGTTTTTGGCCCCCGATCAACTTCTCTTAAAATTGCCTGATTTCTATTGCTTAACATCTGTGCGTATGGGAACAAACAGAAATAATATGTTTCAACTATATTTATTTTCAGAATAATATGATTTCTGACATGCCTATCATTGTTTCAATAATATGAAGGAAATTTGCAAGAAAATTTGAGTTTGATACATTTTCCTATTAAGAAATAAGTAATTTACAAGGGCTTTTGAAAGCTCTTGATGACAGGCTATTGATGAAATGCTTATACGTTAAATACATGTAGCACTGTAATTACCTGTGAACTGCACAGGACCTCTCCAAGTACCCCACCCACTCAAGTTTGCAAGTCCAGAGACAAAAATTCCAACAGATCAAAGAAATGTGTACCAAATTATTCCCCGTATCTAAGAAAATGAATATTCACAACATACAGTATGTTTATTTTGTCTATGAGCGGAGATATGGACGTTTTTATGTTGAGAAAATAGGAAAAATGTTCCAAACGCTGCCAGTTTTGTAATAAAAAGTTAGAAATAAACATACAGCCCGGTCTCCAGCACATTTAATAATTTTACGGCATCGAAATATATTAAAATTTTGTCTGTTTACAAAATATAAAATGTGCTGGAGGTTGGGCTTATATATTTTGAAAGCCGCAAAGGCTACAAAATTTGTCTTCCGCCAGAATCCGCCTGGGGTGTGGGTATGTTCGAGATAAAAACACAAATATTTTATGCGAGAACTGGTCAATTTTCTGTTTGCTGTTACATTCAAGCTTTGAACATTCCTCCTATGAATACATTTTTATTATCGAAATAGAACTTTTGAAAACTGAGTTTTCTGGGGGCCAAATATGGGCCTTATCATACCAAGTCCTTTTCTAACCTTGTAAACCGTGTCTATCACTAGGTCTATGAGAACTACGACTTTAATTATTTTTATTTGTACTTTATTTTTATATGCTCGTTTTGAAAAAAAAAACCGGGCGTATTATGGCATGGCGCTGTCCGTCCGTCCGTCTGACCATCCGTCTGTCCGTCAATATTCTTGTGCGCGCCATAACTGAGGAACCGTTTGGGATATATTCATGAAATTTTGTAGGAATATGTATTAGGTTGGGGGAACATGTCGCGTACAAGAACGGTTACTCCCGCTTTCTTATTTTCAAAGTTATACCCCTATAATGGTTTTCCCGACTAGTCTTGTGTGCGCCTTAAGTAGATGGGATATCTTGATGAAACTTTTAAAATTATAGAAAAGTGTATGAAGTCCCACTGACGTGTCACGTATAACAGTGGTTGCTCTTACTTTACTTAACTTATTTTGTTTTGTCCCTTTGATTAGATTTTTTCAGCTATTTTTGTGTTTACTTATCTTGTGCATACTATAACTACATGTACGTACAATGCAACCCTTTCGAAATCTTTGATAAAACTTTATAGCATTGTGCATGATCACAAGACCATGTGTCACATATAGAAATGGTTGCTCTCCCTTACTTTATTTTGGAGTAACTTCACTTTGATAAGTATTTTAGGCTGTTCCCATTCACGCCATAACTCCTTAACCTTTTAAAATATTTAATGAAACTTTGTAGAAATTTATATAATAATTGGGTTATGTATCCTAAGCAAGAACCTCAACTCTGGCTAACTTAATTTTTGAATTATCTGCCTTTGCATGAATTTTCTATTTACTCTGCAACTCCTAATACCTTATTGAAACTTAATGATGATGTGTATATTGTCAGGGGAATGTATTAGGACCAAGAATGGTAACTCTATTTAACTTAGTTTTTCAATTATCTCCCTTGTTTGGTTTAAACATATTTTATTCATATTAGAAATTGTAACATACATACATATATAGTATACAATACAGGCTTGGGATTAGAACGAAAACTGGACGCTTATAGAGTTCTTCTCCCTAATATAATACATCTGTATACAGTATGGCGGATATTTGTGTAAAGTATAAAATATTAAACCAAATTAACTAATAGGAAGCATTACCATAATATGAAAAAGAAACAGAAAGGTATAAAGCATCTCACAATATAGTGCAAAAACTAAAGAAAAAATGAACGATGAGCAACCAAAAGAGCAGAGAGGGAGAGAGAAAAAAAGAGAGAGATGCTCAAAATATATGAAACAGTGGATTGAGAGAGGGGAAAGGGGCGCAGCATTTCAGGCTCATTCAGGTATGTCCGCTAATATAGGTTTATGTAAGTTGACATGTGCATCAGAAGTTATGACTTTGTGCTCAAAAACGTTTGGAATCCACTACGAATTTATAGACTTTCTCAAATATTGTCCTATTGATTTGTTGTGACAAGGACAGATCACCGTACAAAAATAGGTTAAGGGTAGGATATTGATAAGGAGAGACTGCATTTATTAGTTCATTGCGCTGGGCCTGATAAAATGTACAATGAAAGAAAAAATGTTGAGCGTTTTCTAAACTACCGCATCGACAAAGAGGAGAGTCTGCTATATTTTTAACAAAGAGATCGAAGTTAAGAGAACTACAGTTTGTTCGAAGACGCGTTAGTAGTATTTGACTTTTCCTACATGTACAACCGGAGTAAAAGTGCTGGGGAACTTTTGGATTATCCTTCTGTAGAAAGCGTTTAAAGGATGTCACCGATTCACACTGCTTTGCTTCAACAGGCAGATTGTTCCATGCCCTGACACTAGATGGTTAAAAAGACATATAAAATTGGTTTGTTCTCGCATCAATAGTTTGTAAATCATTAGAGTTTCTAAAATTATAGCGTGATATGTTACTGACAGTCTGTGGTATTAAAGAGGATAAGTATAAAGGAGTAATGTTATACATCATTTTATAAAACAAGGTCAGTTTGTGATTGTTACGCCTGCATTCTAGTGATTCCCAACAAATTTCATTATAAAGTGAATGTAATGATACTAGCTTTGTTGTTCCCGTAGCGATCCTGGCAGCTTCATTCTGGATTTATCTAATTCCTGTTTTTCGTATTGAGTACAATTATCGAAAATAACATCTCCATATTCTATCAAGGGTCTAATGAAAGTAGTATAAATTGTTTCAAGAGATTTTCTCCCTTGTTTGACTTTGCCATTTCTCAGCTTCTGAGCTCCTTCACATTGGAAGCTGATTTCTGGTAAACTAGTAATAGTTGATGTGTTAAATGTTTAAATAATGTTGCAGTCATTACTTATTGAGTTGTTACCCCTGTTTTTCTGTCTGTCCATCCTTTTGCAAATCTTGTTCATTCTTTAACTCCTTCATGACACCAAAACGGGCGTATTATGCGCCGCTTGAGGAGCTCTTGTTAAATCTTAGCTTTTTGTACAAAATACAAGTCAACATTTTTCTATACATCTATACATGTATAAAATAATCAATATAGAATACAAATGTAATGGAAAAAACAGAACAGAAATTGAATACAAATACCAATATACAAAAAAAAAATGAGATAGAAATATAAAATTAATAAATACAAATTATCGAAAATAATTGAGCCGCGACACGACAAAACCAACAATCTGGTTGTGCGCCCAGCGCAGACTCAGATCAGCCTGGGCATCCGCCCAGTCTGATCAGAGCCTTCAGTGTCCGCATGGACGTAGATTAGACCCTATAAGCGACCCTTTGAGCACTTAACAAAGAGGCTGGTCAAACTGCGCGGATGCCCAGGCTGATCTAAGTCTGCTCTGTGTGCACAACCACTTTGTTGGTTTTCTCGTGTCGCGGCTCAAATCGAACATATGTAACAATAGAAATGAACGGATATTGAAAACATGAATATGAATATGCAAAAGTAATAAACAATGATACATTACGATGGTTGAATCGCAGTGCTGTTGTATTATCAATGAAACATAGCAGCATTTTCGACAACTTATTCAGTTTGTTCAGATCGTAACGTATATATTGCATTTAAACTTTCTGGTGGTAGCGCGAACTGAGACCCGGAATTTTTGCCGACCTTGCCTCTAGCAATTCCAAACGAACTGGTAAAGAAAGACAATACTCTATAGCTTTCAGCAACGACTAAACAAAGATTGCTATGTTTCAGATATGGCTGGACGCCCGAACTATTTCTTATGCCTAAGAATTCAGGATAAAGAACTTGTAACAAAGCTAGTTGATGCTCAAAAGCAGATCACGGGGCGCTACCCTTTCTATAGTGAATACGCCATATACAGGCACGCTTTTCATATAACCCTTCCAGTTTTAAGCTTGAGAGGTGATCATGAAATACAGAGGTGTGCAAGAACGTTACAAGAAATGTCTGATCAACTGAAACAGCATATGAGGAACATCGGAAGACTGGAAGTTAGGGGACTGGGTGACTTTGGGCCTAAGACCATTCTTGCAAATGTGACATACACTGAGGCGTTCAAGAGTATGATAGACGACATTACTACCAGTTTTAGCCGATGGCACGTCTCTAGCCATAGCACATTCAAGCCACATGTTACGCTGTTCAAGGTTCCCTATCGAAAGGAGCTACCTGACGACGCAGCTCCTCTTGACTGGAAAGATTTCGAAGACCTGCAGCACGGTTCCGTGCTGTTTGATAATCTTCTTCTGTGCCAAATGGGGACACTGACACAGAATGATTTTCACCGAGTTGAAGCACAGATTAGGCTTTAAGAGACTAGAAGATTCAACCACAGGTCTCATATGTTAAAATGTCCTGTTTTAGTTTACTTTCTACTGCTCTTTAAACATAGCTTTTACTTTAGAAATGTTTATGGGCTGCATGAACTTTTCATTTTGATTTGCTTTGCTTTTGTTTTTATAACGTCTTTGCTTTGTTGCATGTTTGACTTTATATTGACTTTATGACAAGTCTGGACTTTCCTGTCTATCATCTTCTACCCTCCTTTCCCTCTTCAATACTAGATTCCTTGTCATTAGCTTGTAAGCGTGCAAGATTTCATGAGTCTTAGGGCTTTATTTTTCATTGTCTTCTCGTAGGTGTCTTAACCCATTTATGCCCAAGTCTACCCTTATAAATTGGGTGTGTTTTTCTTGTTTATTTCCAGCTCAACTTTCTACTGCTAATTTAGCGCAATTTGATTGGTCGAGAGCGTACAGTTTTTACTTCGATAAATCCACTGAACCGGAAACCGGGAACTACTTGGACTATTTTCTTTGCGGCAGTTTCTAAAACACTCGGTTCAGCTGATAATTTTAAGATAAAAAGATCGAGTTGGAATTATAAAACATGAATTTCATTTTTGTCACTCACAAATTTAACATAAAGCCCTCGAGCTTCATTCAGTTTGTGAGTGATTCGCCGGCGTTTACACATAGATAAAATCCACAGAAATAGAATTCATTTCTTATAATTCCAACTCGATTTTTTTTATCTTAAAATTGTCAGGACCTATAATAATTTGACAAAATTGCGGTAATTTTATGCAACTGTGTAGACCCTGATCAGACGCCGAGTGTTGTGGCGTCTGATCTGGATCTGCACGGTTTGACAATGTTCCTTTTATCATGTTTATGGGACGCTAAGCATTAATGGATTAAGATAAGTGTCGAACTTTTGCTGAATATCTGATCCTATGTCATGTGTGTCTCTGCTTTAACCTTACGTCATTTTCATTTTCTGTACATGGTTCCTTGCCTTTTGGCCACGTACGCCTGTCCGTCCCTGTATCTTTCGGGGCTTTTATTACTTAACTTCGGGTGCCGAGGTTGTATGATCTCAATTCTTTATACATTCTTGTTTCTTGCTTAATCCCTTTTCCAAATTTTTGATATACCGCATCTTTGTTAAACTGTGATATTTTAAACTGCTACCTAATCTGTGATATTACTTTGTACCAAACTTTCTCATGATTTTCACTTTTCCAGTTTTTCTAAATGTTCTGTGATATAATTTTCTTTTATTAGTTTGTTAATGTACCTTTGTTTGTCGAAATAAAAACCCTACAGGGCTTATGATGTATGGTAACCATATTCCAATTTATCATGCATCTGCTGCAAAACTCACCCGATAACAGGGTATGATAACATGATGTGATATCATATCACTGTAGATCTGCGCATGCGCGAATGTTATCAGGCGATGCCTTTAGAAGTGATCTCTGAAGACGATTGGCTATATACTGACGTTGTCCGTAATAACAACGTTCGATTGGTTAAATGACGTCACCGACTTACGTCATAACTCATTCGCGACGTCAGCAAGTTCGAACAAAACTGCGTTTGCGTTTCATATGTTTGGCTCTCTTTACGCCTTAAAATCTTCTAATGATGCAAGATAAATAGAAAACCATGTACATGTCTTTTGATACATGTATCAAGTTTATCAGGCTCGACCAGAAACACGTCGGACTGGCTCGGCAAGCCTTGCCATTCCTACGCTGTTTCTGGTCTCGCCTGATTAACTTGATATCAAAAGACACTAACATGGTATTCTCTATAAAGCAGTCTTTTTATTCTGTTCAAAGTTTGTTGCAGCCAAAAGTCGATGTGAACGACCGACGTAATTACCAAGGGCCGCAGCATGCCGTACATCTGTCTGAACAAGTTATTGAAGGATTCTTACAAATTTGAATTGTTTATTTATTATTAAATGTTTTTGTTTGCTGTGAAATCGTTTTTCTTTTTATTTCATACTCTTATACCATGGCTGCTGAGCTCTACAATCACGGTTCAAAATGTAAAAAAATCGTGAATGTGATTTTTTTTCTGAAATAAATCTAAGCAAGTGAATCAGTCCAAATGATATAAGTAAGTCAGTCCTAATGACTTGGCACAGTTTATAATACAATACTCACAGTATCCGAACTCACTGTACCATCTCTTCCGGTTTTCATAGCGTTAAATCGAGAGTACAAAGTTGGCTAATAACCAGTAGTCGGAAATCACTATGTTTTGAGATTTTCTCCGGAATCTGCTGCGTCATTTATAGTTATTCAGCTTTGAAAATGTAAAGAGGTAAGTTTAATATAATTTGCTCTTCGGTATTTTACTTTATTACCCTGTAGAATGAAAACCTCCTGGCCGTCACAGAAATTTTATTCCGAACAGCTTCATTTAACATGAGTATCGTGCAAAACCTAGCTATCATCCTATTATCAAAACTAACACACTGTAGATTGATAACGCCTTCCGTTTATTTTAAAGATTTTTATAAAACATGTAAGAAAAGGCTCAAAATGGTTTTAGAATCATGCGAAGGGCAATTTGAATACTGTACCGTTTACTTTCCACCCATACACGACATTGTACAGGGCAATAAAGTTAAAGACCGAAGAGCTTACCTCATTACATTTTCGAAGCCGAATAACTATAAATGACGCAGCACATGCCGGATAAATCTCAAAACATAATGATTTCCGACTACTGGTTATAAGCGAATGTTAGTACTCTCGATTCGACGCAATGGAAACCGAAAGAGCTGGTACAGAGAGTTCGGATACTGTGATACTATGCAATACAATTAAGTTTATTGGACTTAAACAGCACAGTATTTCTCGTGCTACAATGCCAACTCAGTAGCGTCACGGGAAGACCATGGCAACCTGGTATAATTTACATGTTATAATTACTAACCATTCACGACCATTCACAACTTTCGAAAGCTAGGTGATCTCCACGCTAGTTTAGGCCTGTTTCCACTAACATGCTGAAAAACAATCTGGTTGGTAGGTAGGAAAAACTTTTTCGGCTTTAGCCGTGTAACCTTAGTTTTAACCCACATTTTAAATATTCCATTGGCCAATTTTGATGTAAGAAACTTACTTTCAGTTTCTCTTTCTACTTTCATTTCATTTGACTTGTTGGCCTATAAACCGTGTCGTGATGAATCTAGATATTTCGGTCGAAATCGCTCTTTGCCAAAGAACATTTCGCCTGTTATGTCACTCATGTAAACTATAAATCCAACGAAATAACTTGACACAGAAACGAAGACGAAATAAAGTAATTGTTGCTGTCTTAGTTGTTGATATTGTGTTGGAACTGCGACACTTTTAAGGCCATACATTATGTGGGATGGTCAGCCAACCAATCCTCATTGTTATGTGCAACACAGACAGCCCCCAGCATTTTCGAAATCGAAACCCCAACACCAGCATCTAATATGCATATCAACATGCGCATCCGAATAATCTGATCAGCACATTCTTTTATGATGTACCTGACTCATGCATATTCTATTTAATCTAAGCCGATTATCTTTTTTTTTAAGATATTTCTTGTTTTTATTGTTGTATTTTTTCTCCCGAAAAAAATAGGGTCGGGCATGTACTTTTTATGTTTTTTGGTTTTTGTACATGTATTTTGTTGATTATATTGTATTTTTGGGACTTGCACTGTATATGTTAATTCATCTTAGATGCTCAAAAAATCAAAGCTGTAATTTGGAAGGTATTAAATGCCATAAACTACAAAAAGGTAGTGAAAAACCGAAATTGCTATGGGAAAATGCAAAGACAAAACTGGGTAGGGTCGGACATATGAAATTGGTAGGGTCGGTGTTTTAATTTTTATTTTGTTCTTTTATTGATAAAAATAGGAGAGTCGCGGGGTCTGAAGCAGGGTCGGTCGGGTTAGTGGAAACACGGCTATTTTTTTTTTTTTTTAGGCCTTACATAGAATTTGAATGTTGGCGAAATTATACGAAATTATCGGTACACTGAAAGACATTGCCATTTCGTTTCGGAATACAAATAGAACTTGTCTGATTGATCGTTGTTTTGTTATATATGGCTGTTATGGAGATGAATAACTGTGTTACATGTCAGACAAAATGCAGACTGCTAAATGAACCTTCTGCAGGATTTGATGTGACGTTTACAAAATAAACAGTACACCCCCATGTGTTTCCGCCAATTTTTCGAAGGGTAACAATGTTTGATACTTCCTGTTTGCTTCTCTGGATAGCAAAACCCTTCCTAGTGGGAATTTCTCTTAAAGGAAAGAATATGCTCCTGTAGGAGCAAGTTCTTTTATTTAGGAGTTGACCCCGCATTGAAACTTGCGGCTAACAATTTGGTAGGGTTCAACTTCTTCTCTCGAAAGTATACCAGGCCCCGAGGTTATAAAATTTTTTTCATGCTCAACTCAGCTGAGCATGAAATTTTCCCTGCTGATAAATATGAAAATATCAACTAATGTTGGCATTTTCATATTCATATGCGGAGAAACTTTGATGCTCGGCTAAACTGAGCAAGAAAACAACTGTGCTTATCAGTAATTTGCTATTTATAAGCAGGTAATATTTCATGCTCAGCTGAGTTGAGAATGGAAAAAGTTTTTAACCTCGGAGCCAGTTTACCTTTGCAAATCAGCAGCAGCGCAGCTCTGTTTGATGAAATAGGTACACCATCAACATTCGATTCCATTTTTTACTTGTGAAAAATGCTAAAAACATAAACACGGGGATAATACCAATTTGGCTACCTTTGCTTTCGACCGAGTCTGTACTATACAAATTGGCTTTCGACCGAGAATACGATCGTAAGTATTACAAGTAACGGTAAATGGTATTATTCTTAATGGCTGTCGACCGAGCTGATACTGCTGTCGATTGTCTCGGTTTGTACCATAGCCGGCTTTCTCATAGCCGGTCCAAGGTCTGAATCCTGAATCCTGGACACAACTAACACCCAGAAAGAGTTGTCACATAGCCGGTTTCCTTACAAGCTAAATCCCCAGGGAACGGCTAACCAAGAAAGAGTCTGTATCGTAGCCGCAGTCTATGGTTTAACTCTGGTACAGCCGTCCCGTTAAGGAACGGCTATCTTAGTGTTGATCGTATAGTGGTATATTTTCATAATAAACAACAATAATAGTTTGTGGTTCTAGTTTTATTATTGTTCTGTCCAAAAGTTATTTCCTTAACTATCTTCTTAATTAAAGCCCTGTTTATTCTTCATTTAAATTCCATAAATATGTCCAAATGTCTTAATTTAGTATTGTTATCAACAGTCCAAAAACGAATATACTTTCTCAGTTACTAGGTTAAATATAAGTCCAAAAGAGTCCAAAAGTCGTTGATAACAGCTGCATACTCTCTTGCATTCCTCAGCATACAACACGAACCCAAAAGTCAACGCCCAAACAGCTACCTGCTCTAGGGACAAACCAACAAGACGTCTTCACATTATGAACCCAAGTTACAGAATAAATCAAACATCTGAATCTTAATGATTCTTACCAAATTATTCAGCTGACGTAGAAGCATAAGCCAATCATGACAACCAAGTCAATATACATAACAATTGCAACAGCAATATAGACATGGGATTAATTATGCAAATCCCACCCAAAGCTCAACGTCACGACTATGATAATCTTCCAAGTTAATATATCAACAACTGTCTCTATGAGCTAAATATAGCTATAACAAAAGGCTTCAGACAAAGTCTGCCAATCACCAATACCAAAGACTTGCACTGTCCTTAGAAATTTATCACAATAGAAGTTGCAGTTTAATCTCTGACCACAGAGTATCAATAGAGAAGCATTGACCCCAAGAATTCCAATCACAGAAAATATAAGGCAACCAAACATTAAGGTGAATGTAATATGAAGTAATGTCTACCTCACGTGATTAGCCTGTGAACCAATGGAATGCCGATTATTTACAGATTATAAAATTATAGGTGTGAGCTGTCACTTTATGGTTACAATTTTACTATCAATTACATGTATGCTTTTCAAGGACATTATATGCTCCTGTAGCTACATGTAGTAAAGAAACGTCATATTGGAACGTCTAGTTGCTATAATAATGAAGCTCTGGACCAGCGGTTATAAAACTTAAGTACATTCTCAAACTCAAAATAAGCACACTGATTGGCTGCTTCCGAGCACATGCTTGGAAGCAGCCAATCAGTGTGCTTTATTTTTAGTTTGAGATCATTCTCAAGTTTTATAACCTCGAACCCAGGTATTACCTATATTTGCAAGGGCATTATAATGTTTGCTTTTTCGGATCGCAGTTTTTTTTTTTGTGAAATGATACATGTATAATGGAACTCGAATAATCAATATCGAAGACTTTATCAGAGCAAATATCTGTTTCATAAGAAATAATTTATATATTTTTCACACTATTTCAAATAACTTTTGGTAAACACTTTGGATTGTGATGAATAACATTTGTTGAATTAGCGCCATCTATCGTGGTCCCTCGACATTCTAGACCCGTATCGCAAGGGCAATAATTCACGTGCAGTTTTGGATTAAATGGGTCGTTGATGATAAACACGTGACAAGCCTGACCTTGACCTCTCATTGGTCTGCAGATTCCGGATGTAGGGTGTGTAAAGATGAAACGTTTCATTCGCCGGTCAAGACCAACGCAACACTCATCAGCTCCGCAGTCGGCGTCGGATTTGCAAACAGGATTTTCTGTTGTTTGTCCATTTGTGAACACCTGAAGAAATTTGGTAGAGCAGACCGTTTTAGAAATGGGACAGACAAACAGTGCTGACCTGGATAAGACTGTTCTTAGAGGAACAGCTTTATTGGGGTCTTCACTGTTTGCCATTTCATCTGCATCTCTTCGACGCAAGCTGGATTGTAAAATGAAACTGTTCCATTTTAGAACAATATAATAGTGACTATTTTTGTTCTCCTAATTTTCGGAATATGTGTGGCAACATGTGAACGGGCTGCTATAGGAATGAATTCACAGTTCCGAGCCACACCCAGAAAGTCACTCAAAATCTCATGATAGCGTATATCTGGCCAATGCAACGATAACTTAGCACGTGACATAGTCTCACAAACAAATCGCACGTGGTCAATATCAAACATAAGTCCGTGATTTTACCTTACAGTTAATGGAGCGATGTATACCGGTTTAAAGAAAACAGACTAACACCCATTTAATAAACTTACCCTGCTCTGCAAGAACAGAATGCATCGGAAATGGATGATGCGCAAATTGCCATCCCAGCAGGCACATGGCGTTGAAATGACGTCGTACTGACGTCGATGCGACGTAATGACGTCGCATCGACGTCAATACGACGTCATTTTGGCGTCATGTGCCCGCTGGGATGTGTAGGTCATGAGCAGGCTGATTCTTCGCCATAGATCGCCAACATTTAGCAGACACTTGCATTTGTCATTTGTTTTTCCGCCATATTTGTGTAAGCTTGTGAGACGTAGTAACAGTAACTAAGCAGGCGGAGCTTAGCGGCTATTCTCGGAACTGTGTATATTGTTTTTTTTTGAACGTTTACTGACGCATAAACTACGTCGGACCATGAGCAAAGTAAGTGAACCCCAAAGGGGTTCTCATAAGTGAACTCATCTCATGTAAAACGATTTTACCTGTGTGTTGTAAGGCTTCCATGACCAATAAATCGCGTTGCACATAAAGGGTCATGGAATAAACCCCAATCGGAGCACCGCTCGGCCAATTCCGTGACCGAGCGGTGTTCCGATTGGAATAAAACACGAAGGCTGGTTCCCTGACCCAAAGTATCCATCAATGCATTATGGGAGCGCCAGGTTGGGCCAGGCCAATTACCTTCAGATGTGTACGGACTGTAAATACTCACATTAGTCTTCATATTTATGCAGTCTGATCAGTCTTCACTGTTCGAACATACACTCCGTGAATCCTAATAATCTTTTAAGTCCCCATAGATCTGTTCTTGGAATAAATCTCACTTCTTTTTCGTCCTTGTAAATGACTGTGATTAGCCAAGTCTTGAATTTTTAGTTCGCAACTAAAATCACCTCAGTACTAACTTGAATAAAATGGTAAAAAAACAGTGGGACCCTGTAAAATGTTCCGCTTTTGTTATATTGCTCGACGGGGAACCAGAAACAAAAAACTTGAGTATCATGTTCCGCATACATTTTGGCAGAACGTGAAGGTTGAGTCGCTTTTCAGAGGGCTTTTCATAAGGATATGTGCGTGTTTACCATTGCAAGGACAATAGGAAACTTAATGTCAAGGCTGTACTGTATAGCCAAGTCTGATAATAAGTTTTCGGAAAATTCAACTGTTTTACAAAGATTTGTTTTCTAGACGTGTTTACCACTGCAAGGACAATAGGGAACTTAATGTCAAGGCTGTACTTTATACCCAAGTCTGATAATAAGTTTTCGGAAAATTCATCTTTTTTCTGCAAATATTTAACCTGAAAATAGGATCTTTGGTAAATAAGAAAATGGTTTTAAATATGTTTTGCTGAGCGAACTTTTAAGCTACAGTCAATTCGACATTAAATAGGATCAGATAACATATGTTAAATACAATGAGCGATTTGACTAATTAGCAAATATACATGTTACATCTTTTTGTCCATGAGGTCGATTGTGAGAGTTGCTTACTAGGCTTTTTGAGGAACACAATAAATATTGAGCCCCGACAAAGTGACATGTGTGCCCAGCGAAGACTCAGGTCAGCCTTTGTTGGTTTTGTCGTTAGGCGACTCAAATTCTTTTAGAGTTGCTCTCCGTCAAAGAGAGTTCATTTACAATAATAAATTAGCTTATTTCATAATGAATTATAAGTTTGAGAAAATTAGTTTTCCGCTGTATGAATTTCGGTTGGCGTCTCACTATAATTCGGGCGGAGCATGGCATACACTGTTTGCCCTACCAGATACATGTATCAATGAAGTCATAGATAGGTTATTATAACAACTGTAGAATTGCTAACTGTTGTGCTTAGTAACTTGACAAAATTACGTCTGGATGACGTCACTTCGAAATCATTATGAACTTCTAGTTTCTATGGTAATGGAGCCTTAACATCATTCATGTCTGCAAGGGCCATACGGTGTTTGCCAAGCGCCGCCATTTTTATAATGACAATAGAAACTGAAATTCTCTGAACAGAAACTTCAGATTTTTGCAAACATTTATTTCACTGTTACTCTGTCACTCAACGAAAATTTCGGCGAGCCGCGACACGAGAAAACCAACAAAGTGGTCTTGCGCCCAGTGCAGACTCAGATCAGCCTGGACAGACGCCCATCCTGGTCAGAGTCCTTGCTGTCCGCATGGAGATAGCTGGGGTCCTTAGCTACTCTTTAAGCGCTTAGCGAAGAATCTGAGCATACTCGGCAGATTCCCAAGCTGATCTGAGTCTGCGCTGGGAGCACAACCACTTTGTTGGTTTTCTCGTGTCGTGGCTCAAATTAAAAACAATTGAAAATAGTAACTATACTCACCATAAAAAATGTGAACACATAAACTGCACTGGCGAAATGGAGATTCATGGCTGTATTTGGTTGGCTGAATTATTCACTTTATATTTCAAATAGTTAAGGTATGAATCATATATTCCAACATCTGTTTAAAACCATATGTTCTGTGATTGTTATCAATAAACATTTCGTAATTGCTCCAAATATAGGGTCATTGTCATACTTTAAAATTTTAAGGTTTATAGCTTCAAACATTAGTAAATGATAATTATAAAATCAAATGAATTTGCAAACAGCGTAGATTTAGATGAGGCGACTCATAATGAAACGTCTCATCTGGATCTACACTATTTGCTCTCTAGTCTTTGAATTCTAAATATGATATAGATTGTCTGGACGAAACTTTTTTTGCAGACGAAAAATTTGTCGTCTGTATTTTGGCGCTTAAATTGTTAACAAGCCGAGAATGTGTTAAAAAGCAGCTGGAGACAACAGTGTCACACCGTTTACGATTGCGCTATCAATTTTATTTCATACTGCTGGGACAGTCTGATCTGGTTCTAGAAATTCTGAGCCAATATTTAGAGTCAATTTGGAGTGGATCCAAGAGTCATACAGAACACATGATGTTGTTGACAGTTGACTTTCGGTCAAGATTGGGGAATAAGAACAATTTCAGATCATGCCGTAGTTCTGTCGTTAAAAGCCCAGTGGGATATGGCCTAGTAAAAAATTTCCTTTGCTGCAGTTATGTTCCATACCGAAGGTGCCGGGTGGCTTACTGATTTTTGGTTGGATCACGTTGGCTTTAGTTCTGAAATTGCCATGACAATTACATGTATTTGCACCGTGATATTTTTAACTGACGTGCAGGTTCTTACCATACCTGCATTGGTATAGTCTAGTATCTGAGATAGAGAGAAGAGTTTTCTTAGTTTTGCTGCCATTGACAACATTTTAAGTCAATATAGCATTTTAGGGTGTTAATTTTAGCCAAATAATAATGTGTCCATATCTTTAGAGAACTTTGGCAACATTTTCAAAAATCTGTGTATATAAATCCTCAAAGCGCAAAAAGCTAAATGAATACTGAATATAAGTATAGAAATAGAATTAAAGTAAAATAAATAAATAGACAGGCGACAAAACTCACGTCTGCAAATTTTAAAAATCGTTTCGTCCAAGTTATATCATATTGAAAACTTTGTTTTAAAGTGTTGCTTAAAGCTTTTATGTGATGGATAAGGCGCTGTCAGACATGCTGTCCTGTACGCGACCAGGTTACCCAGCCTGGTTTCGGCAATTCTGGTTTTGACGCATTGCAAAACCTTCAGACTTCATAAGGCGCAATACCGCTCCGCAATTATCTATCTGAATGATATAAGTATCGGTGTGTACAAGTAAAATCCGTCACGAGGGTCACTGTTCGGCATCACGAGGCTTGCCTCGTGATGCCGAACAGTGATCCCTCGTGACGGATTTTACTATCCACATCTCACACCCATGATAGATCATCAGTACTTTTTCTTGCAAGCCACGTTTTGTTTTACCTTCAGAACTTGTTAAAATGCGAAAGGACTTCTTCGATTAAGGCGAGGATTTTCCCCATTAGACCGGCGCGACAGGTCCGAATTTTCAAAAGTATAAAGTGTGCAAATTTTTCTTAGCGGAGCTTCCACAAATATGTAAGGCGTATGAAATCAGATCATTTGTGATTCAGACCCAAAGCCATGGGGAGATAATCCAGTCTGACCCTACCTACCCTTAATTCAAGGTTTTCGCATACCTCAATTTTTGAGGTAATAAAAAAATGGAAATCAGTCATTCATTTCATACATTTTTGTCATAAATGCATGCTAAATACATGCATATCACAATACAAAGCAATGATTTTCTTCTTGTTACGCCTGACTGGCATTTAAACATGCAAAACCACAGTTATACTTCCGGTCAAAGCGGCCAAAAGAGAACGCTTCACTATAACTAAAATACAAGTACTTTCCCCCCCGTGACCCAGCATTTCCTTCATGCAGCAGACTTATACGATGCAAGTACGCAATATATATGAGTGGGAAGCTGGGTCACGGGGGGAACGATACTCAATAAGCCAAAGAAGAAGAATGGTCAACAGTAGCACTGTGATCTTCAAGGATTTTATTGTGTACCATGACCTTGAAATGAGGTCAAGGTCACATACATACAGTCAAAAGTATCCAGTGTTATCTGTTATGTAAGTAATGTAAGTCAAAAAAGGCTGAAATATATACAATAAATCATTATTTCAACGAACAGTTTGAGGAAAATTTACAATTTATCTCAACAATAACGTCAACGCCAACGTATGTTTAACGTACTTTACATAGACACAAACACTTGAAAATTCATTTTCCATGCAAGTTACAAGTCATAGTCATAAATGCAAAGCAAAAGTCAGTGATCCGTATAACTTTTAAATCATGGGGAAAATTCACGCCTTAATCGAAGAAGTCCTTCTAGTGCTTGAGAGGTTTCAATTTGATTTTGAAAGAAGGCGCCGCTTTCAGCGACCGCCATTCTGTTCTTCACGTTAACGACTGGCGTTTATAAACTGGCATCATTTTTGCCGTCTTCGTGACGTCATCATCTAAAATGCCAACGTCACTTGACGACGCAGATACGTATCCTGCAATTAAACAATGCATTGGATGCTCGTGATTTTTGTTCGGTCCTGGGTGAAATATAACGACATAAACGTTATGGCTGACTTTAATCATAATAACAAAAAGTGATGACGTCACAGAAAATTGTGTAGAGATGTGTATGTAAGCCGAAGCCGAGTCCGAATTCAACAGCCCGGGTACTACTAGTTAACCGAATCCGATTTACACATTTAAGAGTAAATGTTACATCTTCCCTTTTCTAAAGAAAACTTAAACTGTTATAATATTGTATCTGAGTCATATTGTTGTATCAAGTAATTATAGCACTGAGGTTTGTACCCGGTATGAATAAACATGTCTATTGTTTGTACTGTAGCATCTGAACTAACTAAATCATAAGTCATTGATTTGAATGAAACAAATTTAAACCCCGACAAACACACCGTGTACATTTGTATGAAAAGTGAGGGTTTTGGGCAACACTGTGTCATTACTCAAGACAAGCAAATGATTCACAGTATCATCCAAAGCAAAGTATAATGCACACATGTGTTTATCACCAGTACGTATTTTGTCACATGTAAAGGTTTTTTTCTCCAGAATGAACAAACTATAATGATAACTGATAATTGTCTATGTACATATAATTAAGCACCTTTAAACCCTTAATGCTTAATACAGGGCTCTTGCCCTGAGGCTGGCACGGGGATTATTATGCCCCTTAACACAGTGCTCAGCCTGACGGTTTTAATGACACTTTATAGATCCAGTCTTTTTGGAGGAATGACATGTCTGCCTGACCTTGTGGTTCTGCCAGGCGAACTAGAACTAGCAGAGCTTGTAGTTTCACGAATGATTGTGTTCGGTGCCCCGCGAGCTGGTGTAACTGGTTGAGTTTGCGGGGGTGGTGTCTGTTTTGCTGGTGAAACTGGTTGATCCTGTGCCATCCATGGTTGATCTGGCACATTGATTTCCCCGGAATCATCCTGATCGTAACTGTTTCCCATGTTCGCTTTTTGTGTTGACGGTCTTAGCTGTTTTCTATTACGTCGATACACTCTATCGCCACAGCGCACAATATAGGACCGTGGCTTATCGTGTCGTTGAACAACTGTCCCTGGTTTCCAAGATCTGGAGCCCGGCAGCGGACTCATGCGAATGTCACTTCCCTCTGAAAGAGGCTGGAGGTCTTTAGCCCCTTTTCGCTGATCATAATATGTTTTCTGTTTCTGCTTTTCCGCATTAAAATGCCTTTTGACAGTTTCTGAATCGTGTTCTCTTGGTCTTAGCACTGAATCGCAAGAGGGAAGTATATTCCGTGGACGTCTTCCCATCAGTAGCTGACTGGGTGACAAGTTCAAACATGGCAATGGTGTAGTACGGTAGTCTAGAAGCGCTAAATGTTTATCGAAGGTTTTCTTCCATAAACGTTTCACTGTCTGTATCGCACGTTCTGCTTCCCCATTACTACTTTGAAAATGGGGACTAGACGTTTCATGTTCAATACCGTACTGTTTACAGAATGTCTTAAACTCATACGAAATGTACTGGGGCCCATTGTCTGTACGGAGGGTCTGGGGAATTCCATGACATGCGAACACTGACTTCATTGCGTTTATGACCGACAATGATGTAGTTTCCGACAGTTCAACTACATCCATGTACTTCGAATAGTAGTCTACAAGGAGCAGGTATTTCTTGTTTTCAAAGTCAAATAGGTCACTTCCCACCATACTGTATGGTAGGTCTGGAGTGGGGGTAGGTTTTAGCGGTTCCGCAGTTTGTTGATTTTGATGTTCAGCACATGCTGAGCAGTCTCTGATCATGTTCTCAATGTCTGAGTTCATATTTGGCCAGAACATGACCTCTCTACCCCTTTGTTTACACTTAGTCATTCCCAAATGTGATCTGTGTATTAGTTTGAGCATATCCATTCTGAGGCTTGGTGGTATGACTATACGACAACCTTTGTAGATTATTCCATCTAATATTGTTAGTTGGTCTTTTGATTCCCAGTATCGGCGTACTTCGAAGGGTGCATCTTTCCGAATTTCTGGCCAGCCATCTTTTATAACATTATAAAGAATGGGTAGCTCACTTTGAGTAAGATTTTGTATTTCCCTGTATTTTGATGCACTCACGGATATGATATTTAAATTGTCTTGTACTTGAATGTCATCAATTTCACATGTTTGATGCGGGAGATATGCTCTTGATAACGTATCCGAGACATACATTTCTTTTCCCTTCCTGTAGCGTAGATCAATGTCATACCACTGTAGTTTTAACATCATGTTTTGGATGCGCATTGGTGCTGATACATGTAACAGTGGTTTGCGAAAAATGTGTTCTAGAGGTTTATGATCATTATATATCACTGTCTGTTTACCAAAGATGTACCTATGGAACCTTGTTGTGCTGAATACAACAGAGAGCATTTCCTTTTCAATTTGTGCATATCGTTTTTCAGTTTCAGTTAACGCTCTCGACGCATATGCAATGATATGAACCTCCTGTAACAGGACTGCTCCGAGTCCATCTTTACTCGAGTCACACTCAATTTCAATAGGTTTATTTACATCATAGTAGGCAAGTACAGGGGGTATGCTACATAAGTGCTTTAATTGCTGGAAACTAGCTTCTTGTTCATATTCCCATTTAAAGTCATTGTCTTCCTTTAACATAACACGCAGTGGAGCATCAATCTCACTGAGTCTGGGTATAAACTTTGACACATACTGAACCATGCCTAGAAACCTGCGGATTCCGTCCTTGTCTGTTGGGGCAGGCATTCCAATAATTGCCTGGACTTTTTCTGGATCTATTTGCAAACCTTGTGAACTGATGACATGACCCATGTAGGTCACACTTGGTTGTCTTATGCTACATTTATCAAAGTTCAATTTCAGGTTGTATTCTGTTGCTTTTTTGATGACTTCTTTTAGAATTTGATCATGATGTTTTATATCACGGCCTGCAATTAATATGTCGTCGATTATTGCATAGGCACCTTCCACGCCCTCAAGCATATGGTCCATGATACGCTGGTAAATTTCTGACGCACAACGGATTCCAAAGGGCAAACGTAACCATCTATAGCGCCCTATAGGTGTATTAAATGTTGTCAAGTATGAAGACTGGGAGTCCAGTTTTATCTGTAAAAATCCAGATTTGGCATCGAGGACAGAGAACACCTTGGCATCTGGTATTTCCGTGATAATGTCATCAATGGTTTTCATAGGGTGGTGTTCACGTTTAATGGCTTTGTTCAAATCTTTTGGGTCAATGCAGATTCTGATTTTATCTTTCTTGCAAGACACGACCATTGAACTCACCCACTCGGTTGGCTCTTTGACCGGGGTTATGTATTCAAAATCTTCCATTTCGCGGAGTTTTTCAATTGCTCTTGGTTTGATTGCCGCCGGAAGCCTGCGAGAAGGATGTACTACACCTTGTGCATTTTCGTCGATTTTTATTGAATATTCACCTGGTAGTGTCCCGGTTGTTTTTATCAGTTCAGGAAAATCTCTGGTTAGCTCTTCTTTTGCTGTATCAACTGAGTCAATTCTCCTTAACAAGTCTAACTTTTCTGCCACATCACCACTGAGTATGTTTTCTTGGACTAGATCAACTATTTCAAAGTTAACTTTATTGTTTATGTCATTATGTCTGACTGTCAATTTTACAGTTCCCAGTGGCTTAATCTGGTGGTTGCTGTATGATTTTAAGGTCTTATTTGATTTTTCTAACTTGACATTGCTAAGTTTATCAAAGTCTACCTTGGTTATGATACAACATTTTGCTCCAGTGTCTATTCTGAAGTTCAGACTTTCATTATGTACTTTAAGTTCTGTCATCCATTTATCTTCACCAATTGCATGAATGTGATTAATTGGTTCTGTCTTTTTTATGTATAAGATTTCATCACTTTCATCTGACTGCTCATCTTGGCTTTCATTGTTATCACTGTCTTGCACAATATTTATTTTGCTTAGTCTTTTTCTACAAACCTTAAGCCAATGATCTGGTTTTTTACAATATTTGCAAATAGTTCCTTTTGCAGGGCATTTGCCCATTTCATGTGTTTTCCCACACTTCCAGCATTTTATGGTCTTACTTGACTGTGTATCGGTTTTTGAATTCTTATTACCGCTTGAAGTCTTCTTGTCTTTTTTCTTTGGTTTGGTGTCCTCTTTCTGTTTGACACCCACATGTGAGACTTCCTCTTCGCCACTAATAACTTTCATTTGGGATTTTGACAGTTCATACTGTCTACCTATGTCTATAGCTTTGACTAACGTTAGTGCTTGGCCTTGGTCAAGTAACCTTTCTTGAACTTTTTGGTGTCTAACCCCACTTACTAACAGATCAATGAGGACATCCTCTGAGTTTGTGTATTCACAATCAAGCAACAAAAGTCTTAGGTCTTTAACAAAATTGTCAAATGTTTCGCCTTCATTTTGTTTCCTCTGATGTGCCTTGAACCTAGCTATTCTCTTGTTCTTAGCAGGTTTGACATAGTCTTCTAATTTCCCTAATACCGCATTTGGGTCGTCTGTTTGATCATCATTATCCCATTTAAATGTTTTGTATACTTCGCGGCCCTGCTGGCCGATCCACATGCCAAGCCAGCCGGCACAGTCTTTTTTGTCAGCTTTGGCGAGGGGGGCCTTTGAATGTGAATTCAACGTGTTGCTTAAACCGTTGAAATTCCTGATAGGAGTCTTTTGCATCCCAATTGAAACACGGCTGTTCAAAACTGAAGCCCGAAGCCATTTTCTGTTACTGATTTTGATGTGTGAAATATGGAAAGACCAGATTGTTCTCAACAAAATCACTCGGTAGGATCGTAGATCAATTGTTTATGTATGTAACCGCTGGATGCTGACGGTATCTGATGAGTCTGATGGGCGGATGAGTCCAGATTTCTCTGACACCATGAAATATAACGACATAAACGTTATGGCTGTCTTTAATCATAATAACAAAAAGTGATGACGTCACAGAAAATTGTGTAGAGATGTGTATGTAAGCCGAAGCCGAGTCCGAATTCAACAGCCCGGGTACTACTAGTTAACCGAATCCGATTTACACATTTAAGAGTAAATGTTACACTGGGTAAGAACACCTAGGTAAGATTATAACAATCCATCATGAGCGTCCATGTAGGATAGGGAAATCTCATCCGAAGGGTCGGAATTTCAACCAGGGACGAGGCTTGCCGAATCCCTGGTTGAAATTCCGACCCCGAGGGTGAGATTTACCTATCATACATGGACTGGCTCATGATGGATTATTTTTCTCCCACTCTTAGCGGATTTTTAACCTAAAGTCGGATTAGGCTTCAGAAAAGGAAAATTTGAACTTTTTAACCAATGATCTGAAGTAAATTTTGAGCAGCCCGGTGTGTTTATCGGGTCCTAAAAGGGTGCAAACACCTCAATATTAGACGGAAAACGCGATATGTGGACTACTTTATCTTCCACAGGGCGAAAACAAAATGCAACTTAGTCTCTCACGTCACGCGCACCAAATTTTTAACCGGTTTTAATGACGTCATTAAAATTGAGTGACGTCACAAGCCCATGATCTGCTATCAAACGTCATCCGACATGCTTGCGTGTCCATTTTGTTCATTTAAAATTAAGATATTAGTCAAAAAATGAAAAAGTATGGTTGCTAATATAAGAAAGATGTTGCCAGGTATAAGATAGAAATTTCTTATATGGGCTGAGAGCCTATCTTATATAGGCAAAGGTGGGAGAAAAACTTTTCTATCCCAGGTGAAAAGAATGGCATTTTCTATCCGATGTGCAAGAAACCCATTTTCGATAACTTCTATTTTACATACATCTGACTGTAACCATTTTTGAGAAATGGTGACTGGTTGAAACGTTACGCAGGTTAGAGAGTCGACCAAAAGGCCAGGTCCAATGGTCTTCTAAGATTTATCCAGATTAAAATGTAGGGGAAAAAAAGCTGGATTCAGGTACGGGTATGGCTTTTCATTGTTGAACGAACGGCATTATAAGCTCTTATCAATTCTCGTGCTTTCTTTATGAGTATGAAAACCATTTGAACAAGGGAAGTTCATTTGGTCGGAAAATGTGCGATTTCATTCTTAAAAAAAAAAAGGAATTTTTCGAGGTGTTTGTCAGTATTCTAAACGTAAATCAACCCAGCAGGCACATGATCTCCAAATGACGTCGTACTGACGTCGATGCGACGTCATCACGTCGCATCGATGTCAGTATGACGTCTTTCAACGTTTTATGCCTGCTGGGAAAAAGACTTACTGCATATTTATAAGTCTCTGCATCTGCACTCTTTTCCGATTAGAAGCCGTTTAATATTAAGAAAGCTCCAAGTGAAAATAATGGCAGAATCGAGCATGTTCTTTTTTTCTTATTTTAGACTGCAGTTGTATCTATACCACTGAGAGTAAATACGGTGGTAGAGTTGCGATTTTCTTATCTTACTCGTAATAATGGTACCATTTATTCACCAGGACATTGTATCAAACTAGAACTTTAATAATCTCCAACATAAACATGAAGATATTAATTCTATTTACGTTTTGCTGTGGCTACGTATTGGTAAGATACATATTCTTTATCTTAACTTTTTATCTGGCAAAAAACCAAACCAAACGATGTACAGTACACAAGAACAATTCTCAGTCACTGTTTGTTATCGCAATGAGAACGTTTTCGCTTGTATTTATACCTCTTTCAATGTAACCTTTCCTGGTTAACCCTGTGATTTGACAATTTGATCTTTTCTGTGTAACGTCTCCGAGAGATTAGTTTCCCTTTCTCTCCCAAACCGCTAAGATGCTGCAGGAAAGATACTAAGCCACTGTCATATTTGTTATTTTTCCCACCGGAAAAAAAGCTATAGGAGAACTGACTTTAAAGTGCGATTACCCCAATCAGGCCATTACTGATTTTCCCCCTTCAAAACACACACACGCACACATGTAGGCACACATACTCATGAATACAATCATGTCCGCATGGAGCGCAGTGGCGCAGTTGGTAAAGCGCCCGACTTATGAGCGAAGGGTCCCGAGTTTGAATCCTATCAGGCCCCTTGCGTTGTGACCTTGAGCAAGTCATATAGCCACTGATCAGTATGTGTATATGTTAATAGTCTTAATAAGATGCAGTGAAATCTCTACAGAGTTTGTGTTTGTTGTTAATAAAAAGAAGCGACTATTAATAAAGATTATTATTGCTATTGTTACTATTATTTGTTATTCATATTAATCCAACACACACACATACGACATATCTCTCATCATAGTTGAGCTAGAAAGAAGCTAGCACCTACACAGAATAGAATCCCCAGACTGACAGATTATACAGTAGCATTTACTTATGTCCAAGTCCTCTCATCTCTTCCCAACAATACCCAGCAACACACATCCCACAATAATAATAATGATAATGAGCATACATTTACATGAAAATGATCAGTAGCTCTTATATGGTCTGTATTTCATGTTTGTTTATTATCTGCTAGTGTCAAACAAGTACTGGGACAACGACAAAAGATCCCCGGGACGGTGTACGCTGTACGAAGGATAGCGAGTGTCCGACGTCAGAATGTTGTGTACACACTCCACTGACGGTACATCAGAAAAGGTTCATATTTGGAGACTTCTTGGCCCATGATCACGGATTCTGCAGACTAAACAGGAAGGAAAACCAGACGTGCAATCCACTCGGTTTGTCTTGAACCAATTATTGTTTAGTGGCTCCTTCCCCCTTACAATTTTGGATGAACCATTTCAGTTGTAATTTTTTTTATAGCATTTACAGTTGGTAATTATTTGTTTATCAATTCCTTTATGTATAATGCTAACAGTGTAGGCCCTTGTGTCGCTTCCTACGGTGTCTGATCGGATAATGCACTGTTTGCAATTGAAATGAGCCGCGACACGAGAAAACCAACAATGTGGTTGTGCGCCCAGCGCAGACTCAGATCAGCCTGGGCATCCGCCAGGTCCGCTCAGAATTTTCGCTAAGCGCTTAAAGGGTAGCTAAGGATCTAAGCTACCTCTATGCGGACAGTGAAGAATCTGATCAGACTGGGCGGATGCCCAGGCTGATCTGAGTCTGCGCTGGGCGCACAACCACATTGTTGGTTTTGTCGTGTCGCGGCTCAAATGTGAATACCAATGATTACAAAAATCATTTCAACAGTTTTTAAAACAAAAAAGGACTATACTGGCTTGAGACATGGCGCCAGGTTTGCAACTATGGTTATGTACTGCTGAGCCACTTGGGGAACGTCGTAAGGAGAATGGAAGCAACAACAACAACAACTGGTTTGAGACCAGTGGCGGCCATTTTTTGCACGCGCGCGCAGTTACGTACATGTGTGCTTGTTGCATCATAAAAATCGGACATTTCATAAGAAAACCAAAAAGGGACTAGGCCTGAGCGATAGGTACAAATCGAAACCTAGGAGACACAAGATGCATGTAACCATGTTGCCGACACCGCCTTCATACCAACAGCAATCATCAATCCGATATCCCTAAAATTTGAAAGTACTTCAATGCAAAGCATGACGTTGTCTCAGATGACATCAGGACGTTACGCGCGCGCCGGTAACCAAGTGTTATGTAACATGAGGTACCAGGTTTATTGCATGGAATTCAACACTGAATAACAGCGACGTCGTATGATAAATATTAATAGATTTTTTTTCTTTTTCTTAGGGCATGATTTCTTGAACCATAATCTCCACGAGTTCCACTGCCCCTGCGAGACTGGCCTAGAATGCCGCGGTACGAGAGTCCATGAGAGCCAACACCAGATCATGCACGAGAATCCGATATGCCAACAGCCAGAGAGTTAAATGTAGCTGTACATGTCTGAAAACAATCAAGCTAAATATGATTCTTATGTGTTTCATTTCTTCATGAACATTCGTGTTTTCAGGCACGGTTGTGGAATACAGCCCCTATTATATTTTTGTTGAAGTTATATACGCTCTTCTTAAGGCATATGGGGATGTTTTGAATTATATACTATGTATGGCATATTGGGGAAAAACATTGTTTATGACCAAGTAGTATATAATATAAGCTACCTGTTCGTGGCACATTACCCAGCCATCATTTTTATATTTTCTAATTTGTTTATACCACATGCAGACATTCCAAACTTTAGAGGGCTCCTGTTGTGTGATCTCATTTTAATCATTCCCCATAGCCGGGAAATACTAGTTTTTTTTTTCGTAGGAAAAAAAAATCAGCTTGCACTTATAATTTTACAAATGAGCCGCGAACGAGAAAACAACCAAAGTGACGCGGATGATCTGAGTTTTCGCTGGGCGCATATGCCACTTTCTTGGTTTTGTCGTGTCGCGGCTCAAATGCATTTTCAAGATCGAACAATTATTGTCGAGCGTATGACATTCACGACGATTCGACGGCTACGAGTCAAACACGAGGCTAGACATACCATACATAGAAAGGTCGGTTGTGTTCTGCATCTTATTAGCAAGTGCAATGTAAAACATTTCCGTAGATTTTACCAGCTGCCAGTCCATTTTTACGGGCGTCTGCTTGTAGAACATTTTTTGAAATCATGATATGGTAGAGCTATGTTAACTGACCGCACTCGAAAATACTAGGGCTATAAGACCAAAACAATACCTGTCTTATTCTGTCCTATTTTTTTGCGTGATGATTCCTCTCAAGTTTACGGACGCCCGTAAAAATAACGGGAAAACGACTCGAAGCTGGTTGCCAATTATTCTACCGTAAACTCTACGGAATTTTTAACAGTGTGGGGGGCTTTGCCAAGTTATAGATACAATTCAAATGATGGCGTGACAAAAATTTCGAGACTGCCTCACTGTTGTAGTAATTAAAAAATTAAAAAGTTAAAATACAGTACATTTGGATTACTGCTGCGTCAGTCTCTATTACAGTGACGGGGCATTTCCAGTTGCTATCATTTTCTTAACGGGGGGCAACCTCTATAATAATTGAGCAGAGACACGAGAAAACCAACAAAGTGGTTGTGCGCCCAGCGCAGGCTCAGATCAGCCTGGGCATCCGCCAAGTCCGATCAGACACTTCGCTAAGCGCTTGTAGGGTACCTCAGGGACTAAGCTACCTCCATGCGGACAGCGAAGACTATGATTACACTGGGCGGATGCCAAGGCTGATTTGAGTCTGCGCTGGGCGCACAACCACATTGTTGGTTTTCTCGTGTCGCGGCTCATTTTATGGTGAATAGGCAACCTTTCAGAGGGAGCATGAATTTTTATTTATATATTTATTCATGTCTCGGGGCCACCTACGAAAAGGAAAGAATTGCACCCTCCCCTCAATTTCCATATTTTCAAAGTGTTATGCGATTAAAAACCTTGTGTTTCCATTGCCAAATTGGATCGGCAACCTGTTGGTTGGAGTATTAGACCTGTCGCCAGTCATAGTCGCCACTCTTACTCTTCGTATCGATCATGTGTTTTATCGCTCGCGAGAATGGTCTTCAGTTTTTGCCATCCGAAGTTGGGCGCATTACTGTTTTTAACGCTACCGTTTATGACACGCCGGCTCGATTAGGCTGTTAACACCCTGGTTTACTATGTATATACAAGGGATGTTACCAAACGATAAAGGATCCGAAACGACCCGGTCATCGTAGCTAAACAAATTTGTTTGGCCACCATTACCAAGTAGTTTTGGAAATATACTGACACAAAAAAGAAACGTCCGTTATCTAAGGTTCTGTATCTTTTAAACCAGTAATGTTGTAGCCATAAAAAAGAAAATAAAATGTGTCTCGAGCGTCTGGCACACATACAGTTGCAACCAATTTAATTTTTCTCCATAGCCACAAGATTGATCGAACCTAATGTCAAAACACCATTTTTCATTTTCAGCAGCATTTATTCATCAAAACCTGAAATGTTTTGCGTAAAACAAGGGCTAGAAACACAGACAAACGAAAAAGCCACTTTTAAAAACAAACACCGCATATTGAATGACAGAGAAAGCTGCCCAAAGTCTTCGAGTCATAAAATTATCTCCCTTTTAATTAAATTAGTAGTGATTTTAGAACTTCCGTATCTCCGTAACCGTTCATCATTTTGATACCTTTTTTGTTTCAATTGACTATACTTGTGTTCAATAATGACAACATGTATCAGACGATAAAAATTCAGGCTGAAATCTGAAATACCGGTGCACTAAAAGTGTTTTTTTTTCCCACCACCAAAGTAATCGAGTAATTTTGTAACCAAATTTTTGCAATGCTGAATGATACTGATTTCAATGCTGTTGATAGCTAGAAATGAATTCTGAAGTAGTCCTATGCCATTGACTTCCAAACTGATGGCTGAACAAGGTAATGTTTGCATGTATCTACGCACTGTCATGATCGACGTTTTGTGACGTCACTTTACGTGACAGATTTATGCCAGTGGTTGTGACAATTTAGAATGCATCCAGCACCCATAAAAGCTCAGCAGCGTGTCTGCTCAGTAATGCTAGGATGAGCTGTGATGGTGAAAAATTGAAAGAACACACGAGATACTGGTGACTTTCGAAATAGGTGTACTGGCGCTTGCGGCATTGTCATTGTCGCCGATTTCATTTAACGGATTTCCGTTCAGCGCACACCACTGCTGAATACTCAACGTTATTTTAACAAAACATTTGAATGAAATATCTGTGTGCATTTGGAATTCAGAGACACAATTGTAAAGCGGACGTTTCTTGTTTGTGTCAGTATATGACTCTTTGTCGTTTCGTGAGCCCTTTTTCGTTTCATAAAAGCCTTGGAAACATAGTTAACCAGGTGTGGTTAAAGCTATCCAGATTTTAATTATAATAACTATGATAAATTACTATTACTGATAAAAAAAAACTTGCTGCAGTTTTCTTGTTTATGTGACTCAGCTCGTTTATTCTTGGCTGTGAGCATGTTGGTAACAATATATACTTTGTTGCTGATTTAGGCATATTGGAAACAGCAATCACACTGCCGGTATGCTACTACGAGACTAGATTTTATCGCAATGGTGTTGAATTTGCGAAATGTTGGATCTGGTGGGTAATTGCAAAGGACATGGATCCATGGCATCCGGTCAAATTACCATATCAGTCAAAGGAATACTCGAACTTAGCTAGGCTTTCATAGTGTTCTCCTTAGAATGAAAGACGCCAACCGGATTGAGCCCAATGTTACTTCAACGTTGATTCAACGTATTATGTTTTTACGTTGTTGTTTTCTTAATAGAAAGAAACATAATAAATAGTGTATTCAGCTGCTTTTGATCCTCGTTTTTACGCAAATGACAGTGAACTCTACACTGTAAAAAATTCCGTAGATTTTACGGTGGAATAACTTGCAACCAGCTGCCAGTCCATTTTCCGTCATTCCCGTAAAATTTGCAGGACTATTCAAGCACAGTAGGATAGAATAGAACAGGTGTTGTTTTGGTCATATTGCCCTTCAATACTGTAAAGGTCTTTTCCAGGCAGACGCCCGTTAAAATAACGGGAAATGGACTGGCAGCTGGTTGCCAGTTATTCTACCGTAAATCATTGATTTTTCATTGATTTTTTTTTTTTTTTTTTTTTACAGTGATATACAATCAGTTCCTTGCCCAGAGATGTGATGTATGCAAAACCGTCACAAAATACACTTACTTACCTCAGAGACAAATACAGGCTTTTATTTGTAGTGCGCGTTTATACTTAAAATAACATACAACTAGTCTTCGCCACTACAGTAGCATCATCGTAATCTGGTTCAGTAACAGTGAAATGTCTGCAGCTCTGCCTGTGTGTATATTGGTAATTTGATCATTATAATTCAGCTCGTGTTTCACAGCCTCACTGCCAGCCAATTGTGAGAAGATTACGGAGATTAAACAGAATTAAATTGTCAGAACATTTGACATTTACCAGGAACGACAGGGAAACAAAGATGGCGTCTAATTGCGTATTGTTTGTGTTTTCTGTCATCGTCGTCATTTTCTACTGCGTTGATGCTAAGGTAAGTGTTTATATTTATTTTGATCTTGCTAAAATAGAGAATAAATAAGTAAAATTGGTAAATTAATAAGAAAATGAACTTATTGTGTTTCTAGATTAACTTTAATTTTGGGGACGGCTTGGGCCACGCCCTGCAGACTCACAGCGTCGCAGCATCGTATCAACGTTGCAATGTCTGTAATGAACCGACGCCGATGACATTTCTATACCGCGCTTATTGCATTATATGAACAACAACAACAGCGAAAAGAAAAGGCTGTCTTTAAAATAAATTTCGTGACATGAAATTTTCGCGAAACTTTAAGATAAAGTAATGTAATATCACGTTCATATAATCAATACTGACTGGGCAGTTCGCATATGGCCGACTGGGTATACGTACAGCATTACAGAACCAGCTTACATTATAACTCAGAAACTACAATGGGTCAAGTAAAAAACTTTGGTTTTTTCGCCGTTGTTGATACGATGACGTCGACATTGATCACATTGCGCATTTCATGCTCAAGCAAAAATAACATGTAATATTTACATTCTCAGTGCATTTATTGAAAAGCACTAAGGTAAAGCATGATAATGTAATGTAGTTTAACCTTTAATAATACATCGGTTCACGCGACGTTTCATGAGGTTAAGTGACGTCAAAATATACCATGGTTCTCTCAGATGTGATTTGACGTAGGCGACGTTATGATGTCGTCGACGCTGTTCCGCTGTCGGTAGAAAAAAACTGCATATAAACGTTTTTCTGCTTCAGCTGTAGCCCCTAACACAAATTTGTGGTCAAATAATAAATAGAGAAGGATGTAAGCAATAAACTTAATTTTGCTGGTGTTTATCGAAGTATAAACTACATCGGGTCGCTAGCAAAGTTTACATGAACCCCTTCGAGGTTCAGGTACTTTGCACGCGACCCAATGTGGTTTATACTTCGATAAACATCAGAAAAATGAAATTCATTCCTTAAGTATATACTGAAAGGATTTAAAAACTTCCACTTTTTATTGCTGGCTGCTGATCTGTTCACTCATAACAGTATTGAATATTTAACAACAAAATGCTTGAAGCTTATCAAATTTAAAGATTACGCAGTTTATTCGTATCATTTACTTAAATGACGTTAGTCAAAGAGCGTTACGTCACTGAAATGCATAAGGCGATGCCGGCGTTATCTTATGCAACGCTCTTTCGACCATTTCTTTCTGTCTTACTATTGTGACGTTGTCCACGTTGATTTGTAAGTATCATTGCGGATGATCATGCTATCGCGCAAAGCCTATTACGGAGACGGCGTCGACGTCAGTTAACGTCATGACCTCTGGTTTTTAATCTGGGTTAGGTGCTTTTTGACGGTCTTTTGAGTTTTCTGTAAACAGTGCACGTCGTCTGAGATTTTAAATTGCCGTAATTAACACATGGAATTGTCACGCGACGTCACTTTTTGAAATTTCAGCATTTATCTGGCCCAAAACTCTTCGCCTGTTTGCGATATTTGGGCGTGGTGACTAAATAAAGCCACAGACCGACTTCAAACTTTTAAAATTCAATTTGATTTTGTAAGAGAAATGTTTCATCAGAAAACTGTATACATGTACATGAAGCTATTCATCCTTATGCAAACGGTACTAAGAACACGAGGAGCACGTGCTTTTTCCTGACCGATTTGGTTGAACGATTTCAGATTCGATATATTGATATAATCAGGTATAAGAGAATATATATGTTGTAAAATTTTGGTGGACGTAGCTGCATTCATTTTTGAGATATTCAAAATTAATGGGTGGAAGTTTTTAAATCCTTTCAGTATATTAAGGTTGTTACAAAATTGTATGCCTGCTGCTTGGACCTTTTCTATGGCTACCGAAAGCTCCAGTTACATATAAGAGGGAGGGTATTTTCTTATATTTTGGATAGCATAAAAAACATGTAATACAGTCCGTTAGTAGACCCACATGCCTCGTAAATGTGGTTCCAATGAATGCTTTCGCATTATTTTTTTTTCTTTGCAGAAATAGGAAATAGCTCTAGAAATTCGTTATTTGTATAGTTGGTTAGTACATATTTTTATTACGTTTGTGTTTGTCTCTTGTTTTGGCGTTTCGCATTCTATAATTATACTATTGACTCTCGTTTTCTCAAACACTGATATCTCAAAGTACCCTCTTATATCAAAAAATATATTTTGGACTACTTTCCTCATTTGTATACATTTCAACTCCTATTATATCAAACTATTGATATCTCAAAGTAATTTTTTGGGCCCAGAAAATTTATTTCATAGATATCAGTAGTTTCAGATGAACTTTGACTTTGAGATATCGGTTGTTATTATACACTCTGTAATAACAACCATGTTTGTAGTTTTGGTTAAAACATATTTTATTTCAAGAAATTTAACATTCATGGCAATAACAATATTGTTCTATACACAAACATAATAGGATTAGAACGAAAGCATAAGCTTATTTAGTTCCTCTCCTATATTTAGTTCTTCTTGTTTTAGCATCCGTTTCCAGAAGAAGATGTTTTGTCCCGGATGAAAAGAAAAGACGAGACACCGGTTGAATTATCACGAGTAAAGCGACTAGAAAACGACCCCTCTTCTTTATCGCGAGTGAAACGGTTAGAAGACTCTGAACATGTTAAAATACGTGTAGGAGAGCCTCCGCATATCGAGCTTGATGAAAAGACATTAGCACGGGCGAAGCGAATCAAGCGGATTCAGCATGACGAGACACCATCTTTGGTACGAGAAAAACGTCTAAACAGAGACCCATCACATATCTCAGATGATGAAAAAGCAAGAATGAAGCATTATGAAGAAGATAGACCTTCCCTAAGGTCGGAACACATAAAAGCTAAAGGACATGGTATACATTCATCTAGAAGGGAAGAACATCTGAAAGACGACAAGGATAAAATACATCATTATAAGAGGGACAAAATTCCGCACGAAATACATGAAGAGGGGAAAGGAAATCGGTTCCATCCAAACAAACAAGACCGGGAGCATTACCGTCCAGACCATCTAGACAGAAAACAGAAGATCAAAGATAAACGCAGGGCCATGCCACGCATCTACAAAGGAGACGAGGGGCACAACAGAGTTGACGACGGTGATGCAAACTTTGAAGCTCGTTTGAAGGCAGAGGGATATCTTGATGCTTATAAAGGTCGTCACCTGCCGGAGAAATTCTTAGAGAAAGCGAAATATCACCATTAAACGTTTTTAGTTTGTTTTGTTTTCCTATTTTCATAATTCTGAATGTTCTGTTTGTGAGCATGCCAGTTGTGCGAAACGATAAATTCAACATATAGTACATATCTGACACGACGATCGTAGTCTAGTATCACCAATCTAACTGTAAATGTAACAGTATAAGCTCAGCGTCCAGCGCAGACTCAGATAAGCCTGGGCATCTGCCTAGTTTGATCAGACCCTTCGTTAAGTGCTCAAAGGATAGCTAAGAGTCTAAACTATCTCTATGCGGACAGCGAAGACTCTGATCAGACTCGGCGGATGCCCAGGCTGGCCTGAGTCTGCGCTGGGCGCACAACCACATTGTTGGTTCTGTCATGTCGCGGATCAATGAGTTCTAAAGGTGTATGATAATATCTCCCTGTTTTGTCCATCTTTGAAACACCACGGCAATTACATTTTAGCCACGACACGACAAAACCACTAAGTGGCATGTGTGCGCCCATCGAAGACTCAGATCAGCGTGGGCATTTGCCCAGTCTGACCAGTCTTTACCGTGCGCTTAAAGGGTAACTAAGGGTCTAAGCTAGCTCCACGCAGGCAGCGAAGACTCTGAATAGACTGGGAAGATGTTTGGAATGATTCGAGTCTTCACTGGGCGCACACGCAACTCTGTTTGGGTCATTTGGAAACTGTGTTTGGGCTGGCTTACTCAAGTGAAATCTGGGTCGGAGGTTATAAAACTTGAGTATAATCTCAAACTAAAAAATGAAGCACACTGATTGGCTACTTCCAAGCATGTGCTCGGAAGCAGCCAATCAATGTGCTTTATTTTGGGTTTGAGAATATACTGAAGTTTCATAACCCCCGGACTTGATGCATGGAAGTGTTTGTGCGGTATGGGAGTGTATAAGGAACAGCAGCCAAGCGTTGTGGAAACATAGAAATAACGTCGTATCAGAGCCGAAGTAACGTCCTGACGTTGCAACGGCGTTGAGATGTTTTATTTCAACTTTGTAAGCAAACTGGGAATACGAAAGGTCAAAATCAATGACAATAGACATTTAGTAAAAGTCAGAGAAATATGTGTTGCAACTCAAATGTATTTTCGCCGTTGGATTCTACTGAAAATGATAGATTCTGTGGTAAAAATAAGAGATGCTGAGACATCACGGTTTAATGAAATTTTTTGAAACATGATATTACCATGGAAACGGATATATGATCAACCTCTGTCGTCAGCAGGACTCAGACAGGTTTATTATTTCCATGACAATTCAATGTATGGAGACAATTCAACCTAGCGATCTGTGCATTCACCTTACACATCGAACCCACAAATGCCTCATCATGTTATGACCAGGAGATGGTGTGTATGAAACGGTTTGTTCAAAGACAAACAGTGTAGATTCTGACCAGACTCGTTCTCTACAGCAGCCTTGTCTTGGTCTATAGGTGTGCTAACGTATAGCTACCCTAATACTTAGATTGTGTACAGTAATAAATATTTGAGAAGCATTACAATGCAAAATATCAGGTGGATGTAATAAGCAAACCACAAATCTACATTTTCAGAAGATCCTAGATAGAAAGCACGATTTTTAAGGTGAATGGGTATACTTTCAAGGGAAGTTAATCTGAATTTTCACTTTTGCCTCCCTTATCAATGGGGGTCAACTCTTTAAGGAAAGAATTTGCTCCTATAGGAGCAAATTCTTTCCTTTAAGAGTAGACCAAATTTTGAGAAGGCTTCATCGTTTTATGAAGCAAACAGAAAGCGACAAAAGTTGTTCCCCTTTCTGAAATGGTGGGAAAACATGGATGTATACCCATATACAATGTATTTCGATTCTTGGTGTATTTACTGAAAATCCCTATAGTACACCATTGGAACCTAATGTAGTTTACATTCCAATGATTACATTGAGCCACGCAACGTCAGTGACGTCAAAATAAACAATGACTGTCTAAAGTCTGATTGGACATCGGCGACGCAATGACGTCATTCACGCTGTTCCGTTGCTAGTAGAAAAACTTGGTGTAATTGTTTTACTGTTTCAATTTAAGCGCTTATATATGATTTTTCGTCGAGGTTTTGATTGAAATGAATGTAAATATAAGCAATGAACTTTATTTTTCTGAGATTTATCGAAGTGTAAACTACTTTGGGTCACTAGCAAAGTTTACATGAACCCCTTCGGGGTTCATTTACTTTGCACGTGATTCAATGTAGTTTACACTTCGATAAACCTCAGAATAATGCAATTCATTTCTTATATACCTTGAAACGAACCTGATCATGAATGGACCAGTGTTAAGTGATATGAGGCATATAAAACTTAGACAACGTTGCATCGAAGTTGGTACAGCGTCAGTGTTCTTTGCCAATTGTGCTGTGGGTGAGCTGATTTGAAAATGAAAGAATGTTTCCTTTCAGCTCGTGTGTACAAACTATAAGAGCTATTGATGTCACCCATCGTTGGCGTTCATGTTAAGTCTGCATTTAAGGGCGTTTTGGTTGAGGTGATTCGAAGTCCCATAAATAATAACCTGCATAGGCATTCAGTTTATACTTGAATTGATGTTCGACTTTCTCGTCACTACCACAGATGACGTTGGGGGCAACAGAGTTAAAGAATTTAGTTTGATATTTTACAGAATTTAATTTGGCAAAGCGTCGATTGAAACTGATAATAGTTATGCAGACCTGGAATTTTATCTTCGAGGCTCAGGCGAGCTATGCAGACCGGCAACAGATGTCTTGTCTCGAGGTATAGCCAAGGTATAGCTTAGTTGAACTCGGATGGATGGATGGATGGATGGACGGATGGATGAATTGCGATCTTCCGTCCTTTATAACAGTATTTCAGTCATACATGGATGAGGACGATGATGGAACCCCGTTTACGGTTGGAAAGATTTCCGCTTGCAGCGGGTCTTTAATCCGGGGCCGCTAGATCAGTAGTCCTAGCGCTTGCACTTAACCCACTGAGCTGTCGGGACTCCCCGTGATTGACTCTATATGTAATTGTGTTAGAAATTTTCAGTATTTTTTTTTTCTTTTTTTTCTATTTGTTTAGTTTAAACATATCTTATTCATAATTTCACTGGCATGCAACTTAAGATATACACAAAATAGAGTTAATAGGATTGGGAAAGCAAAATGCTTATAGGATTCCTTTCCCTTTATTTGTTTATTATTACTACACTATTTCGATGGTGATTTTTTTTTCATTTATATCTTTAAGTAAAGATAGAGACATGTAAAAAAACAAATGTTTTCACTGCACAGCATTACAAAAAGACTATTTCGCGACGAGGCTCCCTTCAGCACTAAAATACACAAGAATACGGCAAGTACATGTACATGTTAAAGCTTAAGGCCCCGTTTACCGTACATTTTCTCAAGTTTGTAGGTATAATGCCACGCATCTATAGACCAAAACATATCGTTATAAGGGAATGCCTTCTAATCGACATACAAATGTGGCCAAATTTCACATATGCAGTTGTCAATATGCTTAATGATACAGGTTTAAACCTTTTTTAATTTTATTATACGTTTTAGCGTTGCACGAGAAGTTATCTTACGACGTATGCGAACAGGGAAGGCTAAGGTCATTCTGCTCCTCCGCGGTATCTGATCAGAGTCATCCCTGTTCGCAAAAACTCTTTTCAGATTCAGAGGAATTCGTATTGAGAAAAAAGACACTGATCAGTCCACGCTGATACGCAGGCTGATTTGAATAGTTATTTTATGAGCGTGGCTGTAGGTCCCTTTTCGTGCGACGCTGCCCATTTATTGTTCCCCGCCTTTTCGAAGAAAAGCGGAGGGACATAGTTTTCGGCATTCCGTCCTTATTTCCGTCCTTATTTCCGTCCCTCTAAAGTAGTAGGTAACCTTGTGTGCGCAACTCCTCCTACACTTTTATGCTGATTCTTTCGAAACTTTACAGCTGTTTTTGTCATGGTCTGAAGATGTGGTTTGGATATAATCCTGAGATTATTTTTGTCACTTTTTGCACAAGTTAGACTTAGTCATTTTTTAGGCGTTTTTACTATCAAAGTGACTAGATAGTGGGTACCTTGTGTGCGCAACTCCTCCAACAGTTTTATTCCGATGCCTTTGAAACTTCACAGGTGTTTTGGTCATAGTTTGAAGATATGCATGTGGTTTGGATATAATCCTCACATTATATTTTTTCACTTTTTCCACAAGTTAAACTTAGTCATTTTTTAGACGTTTTTACTATCATAGTGACTAGATTGTGGGTACCTTGTGTGCGCGACTCCTCCTAGAGTTTTATGCAGATTCCTTTGAAATTTCACGGGAGTTTTGGTCATGGTCTGATTACATGCATGTGGTTTGAAATGTCCTTTAATTGAAATAAACAATAATGGCGGGGGACATAAATTCTTTGAATGTGCTTGTTTTTTTGTATCTTGTATTAACTGTTATTTTCTTTAGCTGATATTAAATATATTTCTTATCAAATCTACAGTCTTATTTGATGGACAGCTGTCCCGATTAACACTTGAAGCGCTAAAAAATGAATGTAAGAAAGAAAAAAATAGTTGAATGTGCAGAGTAGATTCAGTGAGACGGCTCATTATGAGCCGCTTCATCTGGATCTACACTGTTTGCCCTCTTTTCTTTCCAATGCCCAATACGACATAGCTTGGACGACACTTTCTTAAAATTTTGTAGACGTAAAATTTGTCGTCTGCTTTTATTTGGCGCTTTAAGGGTAAATGCTGCCGAAGCGCCATTTTGGAAGGCGAAGCATCATCTCAACACGACATGGTGTCAAAAAAGGAGTGACAAAATAAAACAGAAAATATTTTTTCTCCATTTCATTTCTCTGGATTTCAGATCAGTTATTTGTTACATGCACATAGCATAAAAAGCACAATAATTTTCAACTGACAATTCAACAAAGTATATAACAACAATAGAAATACAAAGGACTTCTATGATTCAGGCGTGAATTTTCCCCATGATTAAAAAGTTGTACGAATCACTGACTTTTGCTTTGCATTTACGACTATGACATGTAACTTGCATGACAAATGAATTTTCAAGTGTTTGTGTCTATGTAAAGTACGTTAAACATACGTTGACGTTGACGTCATTGTTAAGATTAATTGTAAATTATCCTCAAACTGATCGTTTAAATAATGATTTATTGTATACATTTCTCCCTTTTTTGACTTACATTACTACATAACACACACCACTGGATAGTTTTGACTATATGTATGTGACCTTGACCTCATTTCAAGGTCATGGTACACAAAATAATCCTTGAAGATCACAGTGCTACTGATGACCATTCTTCTCCTTTGGCTTACTGAGTATCGTTCCCCCCCCCCCCCCCCCCCCCCCCCCCCGTGACCCAGCTTCCCACTCATATATATTGCGTACTTGCATCGCATAAGTCTGCTGCTTGAAGGAAATGCTGGGTCACGGGGGGGAAAGTACTTGTATTTTAATTATAGTGAAGCGTTCTCTTTTGGCCGCTTTGACCGGAAGTATAACTGCGGTTTTGCATGTTTAAATGCCAGTCAGGCGTAACAAGAAAAAAAGCATTGCTTTGTATTGTGATATGCGTGTATTTAGCATGCATTGATACAAAAATGTATGGAATGAATGACTGATTTCTATATTTTTATCACCTCAAAAAATGAGGCATGCGAAAACCTTGAATTTAGGGTAGGTAGGTTCAGACTGGATTATCTCCCCATGTCTTTGGGTCTGAATCACAAATAATCTGATTTCATACGGCTTACATATTTGTGGAAGCTCTGCTAAGAAAAATTTGCACACTTTATACTTTTGAAAATTCGGACCTGTCGCGCCGGTCTAATGGGGAAAATCCTCGCCTTAATCATAGAAGTCCTTATGTTATCACACACAAAAACTATCAGACGCGCACAACAATTTACAAAACTAAAAAGATAAAAGAAAAAAATAATACAGATATGTTAAAAATTTTAGGGGAGACCGGGGATACATGTAGTTGATGCACGGGGCAAGTTGATGCAGTGAGAATAAAAAGACAATGACGCCATTATGGAAATGACGAATTAAAGCAGTCATTGACAGCCGCCATCTTTTCCTGAAGTTTTGCGGAATTTGGACAACAAATGAGAATTTTGTGAAGAAAAGTTCATTTTTGACACATCTAAGTAAATCTATGGTATTTTACAATTTTTCGTTTAGCGCGCATTTGTTTCCGGTTGCTCATAATCCTTTTATGTACACAGGTAGAGATATCTTTCATCTTCAAAACCATAAGCTCTTCTGAAGGAAAACATTGTGTATTAGTGGTCTACCTCGCTGAATACCACGTGGGACATGGTTGGGGCAAGTTGATGCAAGGAGCATGGGGCATGTTGATGCACCATAAAATCCTACTGTACTGCATGAGCTGTTCACAATATTTGGATGGACTTGATCTCTTACTGATGTAGAACTATGTAAAATAGTTTAAGCATTGCGGATTTGTTGTATTTTAGTATACGATGTATTTTATCACATTCAATCAAATTTACAATGGCATTCGAGCAATGTCACAGAACAAGTTCGCCCAGCGAAGACTCAATACAGCCTGTACATCCGCGCAGTCTGATCAGAGTCTTTGCTGTGCGCTCTGTGGATAGCTAAGGACCCAAACCTTTTCGTGTCGCCAGTGAAGACTCTGACCCGAATGTGATTATGAACAGTCTAGTCTGAATCTTCGCTGGGCGCACATGTAAAGCGTACGAATTGCTGGGCCCCGGCTTATTCAATATAGCCTGTATGACAATGAAATGATATTTTCCCATTTAAAATGTTCTAAAGTTTCAGAAATAGAAGTATAGAATGTTTTGATCATTTTATCGTACACTTATTCATTTACAAACAACCCTTCTAGAGTCTTCTGCTGGAGATAACCTCAAAGGCTAAAATAATTTTGATAAATGCATCTAACTAGAAAGCAAAGAAACCCCCATTTGTCCATAGAAACGGTCAATTTACCGTAGTATTCGTTTCATGGACTTGTAAAGGCAAGAAAAAATCTGCATCAATTTGCCCCAAGCGTTGCATCAACATGCCCCACTACTGGGGCAAGTTGGTGCATTCGACTTGCCAAAGAAATCTACTTAAACGGAGGGAAAATAAACCAAAATTCAAGGATTACTATTTGATTTTAAATGCAGAAAAGACAGAGTTTTTATTATATAAAGATTATCCATATTAGGCAGTCCGGTCACGAGATATATCAAAAAGTCTAAAAAGTGCATCAACTATCCCCGGTCTCCCCCTACGCTGATGTACATAACCCAGCAGGCACATGACGGCGTAATGACGTCGTTTTGACATAGATGCGACGTCAGAATAACGTCATTTAGCCGTCATGTTCGTTGTGAGAACAGTCGAAGAGAGAACTCTAAGTACTGAAACAGAATGCTAACCAAACAGTGCCCCCGAATCAGGCGTTTGTTATTCATTATATTATTTAAGAGGCTCACACATGGTCAAGATAACTGACTGTCCCCATATTAGAACTGACCCTGTCGGAGGAAGTTCTAATAAGGGGTAACAAATATGCATCCTATGAGCAATAAAAAAGTCGCGTATATACCACCATTATCATATCTGGACTATTGGGATAAGGCTTCAGTTATATGCCAACAATCAAGACTCGATGATGTCCCGGTTGGTCTCGACCATAGTGTTGTCGAAGACCAAATTGTTTCATTTACTTTACATAAACCACGTGGCTTTAAATGTAGTACTATTCACCCCTGGTTAACTAGGTCGTTTGGTAACTATGACTCTTTTTCGTTTTGCAACAGCTCTTTTTCGTTTCGTAACATCTAGTTAACAAACGCCCTGATGACCAGGTCGTTTGGTAACTATTACTATTTTTCGTTCGTAACAGCTCTCTTTCGTTTCGTAACATCCTTGAAAACTTAGTTAACCGGGTGTGACTATTTTACACACTTAATCAGAAAGTGCCGTATACTAAAAGACACGTTATGCACACTTCAGCATGTTCTGCCCAGTAAATTTTGTAAAATACAATAAATGGTGTATCATAAGTACATGCTACGTAAATAAACAGAGTAAAAGTAAATTAGATTTACGCGTCGGGCGGAATGAGTAAATGCACTTTACTATGCATTTTTTCTTCTTCATAAATTAGAGTAAAATCATTTTCGTTACAGGTTACAATGTATTTCAACCAAGTTTACATAAAAAACATTTCAAAAAACGATTGCATGAGTATCCCCAAAAAGAAGGCATCCACAGTAACTGTTATTCTGACAGTCCTTGGGTCGTATTTGTAAAATAAGTCGTTGCTATGCTGTTGCTAAGGCTACATTTCTATGACGTAGATTCCCTATAACTATGAAAGTTGCTCTGGAGGAACAGCGTTTTTCAGACTGTTCCTCTAGAGCAAATTCCATATAGTTGTAGTTGTAGGGAATCTCCTTCATAGAAATTTAGCCTTAGCAACAGCATACATGTGGCAACCACTTTTTAAAGCCATTTTACAAATACGGCCACTGATCAGCCTCCTTATCTACAGGAGCTCCAGATAAAGTGGAATTTTGAGGGTACTGCTGAGATAATCCCTGCTCATGTTTCATATAAAATATATGCTATAGCTCTTATTATATGTACATGTAATACAGCGGTTCCAGAAATAACAATTTTATACGTTTTCGAGAGAAATAAGCAACGCCTCCCAAAAATATATATTCAAAATGCTATGTAAAGCGTCCTATTTTTCCGCAATTTCTGCAAAAGAAACAAGATCAGAGACTTGTTGCTTGTTTCCCTTGAAGACGAAATTAGAATATCTTACACGCATGGTCATTTCATATGAAATTTATGAAACGAGCCTTTGGCGAGTTTCATAAATTTCAAATGAAATGACCACGAGTGTAAGATTCTGCTTATCATACGACCCTTTACAATGGGATTTTATCGCCTTCAAAAAGAATATTACTTCCATTAGAAAACGCATTGTTGACACGGTCATTGTCAGTGACATTACATGTACGCGCAAAAATGTTATTACAGATGTGGTATGCCATTTTTATGACATGACGCTATCCACTGAATAACAGTGAAGTCATATGATAAATTCATTTCCAAAATGGGACATACTATAAAGGAAAGAATATCTCATAGGGAAGCATGTTTTCCTTTGCGAAAAGAAAACGGTAAAGCTACTTCCCTTAAGTTGTATCCAGCACCCTAAATAGAGGCACGGATCAAGCACACCTGATGGAATTCTTATGGACACCCCGCCCCCAGGACAGCACATACATGTACTTATTAATACAGATAAAAATATGTACATATCTACAATCAATGTAACACATAAAATTGAGGTTCCGGACATGGACTGGCACTATATACAAAACATTTCTTGTGTATCATGTATAATCAGTAAAAAAATATAAGCTACAAATAATCATAATCTCATAATAAAAATATGGGACATTTGACACTAATACATGTATACATACTATCCCAGTACGAACAAATTGTTCAAACAAATTGACATAAATGATTGGCATCACCTAAAATATACTATGCAAAATAAATTTAGCAATTGTTTTGTATGTGCCAGATCCACCACATTAGGTTTTCATTGTCACTTTATTGCATAAAGAAATAAGCACCGATCGGCCGAAATGGATCGCCAGGTAAAAATTCAAGAATTTGGGGATAACTGTACTCAAAATTGTCGTTTGGGGAGGTAAATCGTCGGTTTTATGGTCGTAAATTTCATTTCACGGAGACGCACCAGCGGAGCCGTAAAACGCAATTTGCGACCATAAAACCGACGATTTACCTCCCCAAATGACAGATCCCTATTCTAAGGAATTTTCACATTTTCACCTTGAAAAGTGCATTAGAATAGGGATAACAAAAATTCTACAAGAAGCGCTTCGCATTTCATGGAATTTTAGCTCCGCCCACTGGCATGAACGCTTAAAACTCAAATTTCAATTCTTGATTGAAGATATACTTCATAGTTAAATTCATCATGGTGTGATCTTTTAGTTTAGTCTATTGTTTACTTCGGATTTTGATTCGCCACTGCACGAATTATAACGTTTTAACGTCAATGACGTATGCTAAGATTTGTCGATGTGTAAGCATCATCACATCTTTCACGCAATCAATAGCTTTGACAAGAAAAATGCGCATAAACATTACAAAATACTCACATGCATTCCGTTATTGTGTTGCTTTTAATGGGTGCAAATTTTGCTACTGACCCCTTTCGCGTTTATCGCTTTTCCCGAACATCGATTTAAAACCTGGTTCCTGTAATTCCATGATACATTGCATCTTTAGCCCAAAATACGGTTTCCTCCTTTGCGATATTATTTCGCTCAATGTTGCACTTGAGTGATGAGAAAATTGCAAAACATAAAAAAATTGCTAAATATATTTTGCATAGTATATAGCTCCCTCGGGTATTTACAGTTAGGAAAAACTCAAATCGTCCTGCGCATCCCGGCACAACAGTGTGATCACAGTCTTCCCTTTTCACAAAAATAATTTGTGGACCCTGTGAAATCCAAACATTTTAAAATGAAGACCGCGATCAGTCTGAGCTGATGTGCAGGCTTATTTGAGTACTGTAACTGCACAAATGAGCCGCGACACGACAACACCAACAATGCGGTTGTGCGCCCAATGCTCGCTTAGATCAGTCTGGACATCCACCAAGCCTGACCAGACTCTTTGTTAAGCGCTTTAAAGGTAGGTTCCTGGGCTAGCGATGTCAGTTATGTCCACAAAATAATTTCGTCTTTTTCTGAGCAGTATTGAATTCTCTTATTTTTCTGATTTTTTTTGCTACTGAGAAACTCGTCAGATGTTGAAGAAAATAGTCGTTTTCCCTTTTGGTTTATTTTCTTTCGTTGGAATTCCAGTTCTAAAATAACTATGTTTATTATAACTAAAAGTGCGCGATTTCTGATGCCATTCTCCAAAGGTCTATTTTCCCTTGACGTGAGCTCTCCTAGAGGTCCTGGCATGGCGGATGGGTTAAAACTATCCCAAAATGCAATGCAGCATGACATCAGCTGCATTATCTATTTTTGGCGCGAACTAAAAATAGCGCTAACTGGTGTGCGAAGCAGAGTTAGGAAATCCCTTGCAAAACAACTTTTCTAATATTTTTTGATTTACACTTTGTAGCGAAACTTATTAATTCCGTAAGTGCTTTCCAACAACTTGGATGAAAGTTCATCAAAATTATGATGCATTCCAAAGTACAGGAACCTACCTTTAAGGTAGCTAATGGTCTCAGCTACCTCCATGCGGACAGCGAAGACTCTGATCAGACTGTACGGATGCCACGGCTGATCTGAGTCTGCGCTGGGGCACAACCACTTTGTTGGTTTTGTCGTGTCGCGGCTCAAATATTAGATGGAACAAGGGTTCGGGTCGCGATTTTGCAATTTTAAACACATGCACCGGTATTTAAATTCGCGAATTCGTCATACTTTCTTAATATTCCTTTGTAAATTCATCGTGTTCGCGGATATTTATGTTTACCGCGAAAATCACGAGCATTAGGACACCGTGAACATGTGTATAATTACAGTATTTACAGTACGCACATTTCTGAAGATCTAATTTCACATGACGCCAATCAGATTTTTATGACGTTCTTTTAAAGTGAGTGGGTAGTTTTATGTATTTCTACCACTTTATACAAAGAACAATTTTCGTGAATTCCTGATTGCTTTCCTTGTCAATGTAGCCTTCCGCAACAAGTTCTTCTCTTAAAGGAAAGAATAAGGGCAATTTCTATTCTTTAAGAGTTGGTCCCATATAGAAGTGAGGCAATACAGAAAATGCCTTCAGGTGCCCACACTCACCTTAACGTAATATACATTGGAACAATAAAAATGATCACAATATCACTGGTAATAAGTTACTTTACACCGATTATTTGATATCACCATCACATGTGCCAACAATCTTTGAAACTGTCACATGAGATGATTTGATGCACATCTTATGCTGTTATCACACGTGCTTACGAACTACTCCACGATTCTAGTACGAGCGTATAACGTGATGCTACACTGTACAACATTAGGTGTCGCCAATCACATAATCTGGAGCTCGTCCGAGATTCTAGCGTCATATGAGATGATATAAGTTGTACATCTAATGCTTCTTTCACATCTTCTGACGAACAAATATATTATTCTAGTGTCGTTTATGATGCACTGCTCATTTGATGTTGTTATCAAATTGCTGACAGACAAGTAATCCGAGATTCTTAAGTCATTTGAGATGGTGTATGTTACATCTGATGTACTTATCACAGGTTCTGATAAAATTAACCCATGCCTCTAGCGTCTCATGAGATGATAAAAGCAATACGGACAAATCCGAGATTCTAACGACATACACGATGATATACTGTACATCTGATGCAGTTATCACATGAGCTAATGGACTTCTCTAGTTTAAACATATTTATTGCCACATAAAAGTATAAGCAATCGGGTCAGATCACAATTTCTAACAATATTAGTTATGGTCCTTCCAATAAGGGATTTCTCTTGGACCCTTGTATCATCTGTATTTGCGAGCTTAAGGTACATTTGGTGTTTATCACATGTGGTCAGCAATGAACTGTTTACATATATGTGATTTTCGTGTCACATGCGACGACGATATTTACGCTTACCGTCGATGGCGAGATGACAAGCTTTTCATGTGATTGTAATGTGACGTGATGATAAATTGACGTTATAAAATGAAATGAGAACATTCGTTTTGTCATAAAACAAAAGTCTGGGACAAGCGCCTTGTATATTAAAGGTTAAAGTACTAGCCCAGAATGCATAAAACACATATTTTGCGACTTTCTGTTTACTTCCCTTCGTAAGGAAACAAAATCTGTCCTTTTAGAATTGACAGCCATTAAGCAGGCAGGCATGGTAAAAATGGAAGTGTGGGTTCCCCTAAAAGTCTAAACAGTCACCTTAAACACGTCGTATCAGCATAAATGAAACCCGCCAGTACATTCCACTAATTGTATTATATTCCACTGACAATCAGTAGAATGTACTGGTGCGTTTCATTTATGCTGATACGACGTACAACTTTTAAAGCCCTGTTTTCTCTGGGGGTCAATATAATTTTGATTTCAATGCCATATGATGACAAACATTACACTGATACGCTACTAAACAAATGTGTGATTGTATTGTCATATGCGATGTATTAGATACACTGTACATTTGATGCTGTTATCACATGTAATACCGCACTAATCTGTGATTCTAGTCATGTGATAACACTTGACACTTGCATTACTTGCGTTGACAACCTACAACCGTAGTTTCGCACTTTTTGACGAATTGTACAGATTCTGATATGACCACAGGCGCTGACAAACCACATGCAGAGTGATGACTCTAACGTCACGTGAGATGAGCTCGAACAGAGATTTCGTCACTTGTGATGACAAATTGTACACTATATGATCCAACCGCATGAGCTAACGAACTACACTTGCGATTCTAACGTCACATAGGATGAGCTCGTAGAAAGATCTTGTGCTGACGCGCTACGTTTGGAAGGATCAAAGTTTCCCATAAAAGACGAGTCTATAGAGGGAATAGAGGGTGTGCCTATGGAATGGTCAATGGAAAATATCTTTAATTTATTTTTGTAGTCTATTGTTGACCTGCTGTCCACGCTCTGAAATAAATAAAAAGAGTGTTAAAATAACCAGGAAACTAGATTTGAGCCGTGACACGAGAATACCAACAAAGTGGCATATGCACCTACCGAAGACAGCACCAACCGCTCAGTCTTATTAGTGATGTTCCGCATAAACTTTTCGTTTCACTTGACGCTATTGACGACAAAAGAAACTACGGAAGCACAGAAGTGATAAACCAGTAGATAACAGCGGTTCATGTGATTTATCAAGCCGGCTTTGTGAGCGAGACATAGTCGTCAGTTTGATGTTGGTGCGTCCGTCCGTATGTATGTGGGCATAAATTACCTTCCCCATCTCAGCCCCATTATATACCATGAAACATGAATTGTGACCTATGAGCCTTAAGTATAATGTATGAACTAAGAAATGTGATGTATGAGCCATGAAGCGTGATGTATGAATTATGGCCTGTGAACTATGAATTGTGACGTATGAGCTGATAAGTCTGAACTTTGAAGTGTGAAATATGGAGTGTGAAGTATAAAATGCGAACTTTAAATTAATAGCTATGAAGTTTTAAGTAAGAATTTGGAACTTGAAAGGGTACGGTATTTTATGTGAGACATCTAAATTGTGAAGTGAGAAGAATGAACCATGAAAAAAGCATTATGAACAATGAAATATGAATTATGAATATGAAATGTAAACTGCTAAATATGAAATGTTAAGAATAAACTGTGAAGAGCTTTAAATGTGAAGTATGATTTATGAAGTCTGAAGTGTGAAGTATGAAGTGTGAAGTATGGGCAGAAAAATTTGATGTCATCACAGCATGCTTTATAAACGAATGGACACAGGTTGGGAGCGTAGTATAGTATATTGCAATCTGTTGTGTGGCGAACTCTTTGTCGCACATTGTTCAAACTTTAAACTTTTTAGTAAACAGTTCATACTTCATAGATTATATTTCGTGTTTCACACTTCACAGCTCATAATCATGAACTACGAAGAATGATTTACGATCCAAATATTGTGAATTATATAGATGAACATTGAAATGTCACATCCCTTTCCTTTATAACCCTTAACATTTTCAGAAAAAGTATGAAGAATGAACTACGAAGATTCAACTTAGCGCTATGAAGTCACGCTGCACCGATCTATTGTAGACGCTTAAACTTAAGATGGTGCGAAATAAAATATGCATTAGAAAATGAATTGAAAAATACTTTAATCCCAGCTAGATGTACATGCTACAAATGCAGAAAGCAAATACAAGTCCCCATCAAAATAACCCCCCCCACCCCACCCAGACGGAACATCCATTTAAGACAACTTTTTTAAAAAGGTTTTGATAATTACTGATCTGCGGCGAATATAAAATGATGCATCAAAGGCCAGAAGTATAATACAAATACAGATCTTCCAAAAAATTAGCTTTCTTTATTTTTTTTAATAAGATTCCAAAATGTAAGACTTGTTTATATATCAGATAAACTTTAAAGAGTATTTTTTCGCGCAAAAATGTAAACAGTAACCATCATAACGGAAAACACGTGTAGGTCTGAAGTACTTCAGTGCAGCGAGAGTAATGTTCTGTCAATTATTTTTTTCCAATTCTTTCGAGAATTATCAGGTCGAACAGACAAAAAAGAGATAGCATGTGTCCAAATGTTAGGTATATTATTGCGACAACATGGGGAGTCTACTTTTTGAAGGATTCACTTATTTCATTTACACACTTTTCTGGTAGCGGCAATGTAGTGCTTATACTGTATGCGTTGTGAAGGTATACCTGCATACCCTATAATTAATGAATGCGTCTTTTGATTAACAATATACATGCACCTTGAGTGAACATTTGAGAATAAGCTACATGTACTAGCTAGAGAAACAGATGGAACAAGTTATACGTAGGACTTTGTCGCCAATGCATTGAAGTACCTTCAGACGTAGATATGTTTTCAATAATAATGATAGCTGTTTAGCTTTTTTGCAACCGCAAATAACTCTTTGATCTCTTTTATCTTAACCATTTTAATTCATCAGCATGCCACTCATTTTAACAATCTACAGTAGGGAAAACAAACTGTAAGACGTCTGCTAAGTGTCAAAGAGATATGTTATATTGTCGTGGTTTCTTTCAGATTATATATATATATATATATATATATATATATATATATATATATATATATATATAACAAAAATCAAAATAGATTTTTTTCTAACATATCATCATAAACTTACATTGATTATGCATTGCAAAAAGCGAAGAGTTCATAGTTTTGTAGACATATATGTATTTTGATATTGCAGCTTCTCCGAGACAAATTTGCAAGCGGTATTCCTTGTGGTGTCTTGTTGTGCTTAAAAGAAACTTCTTCGGGACCAAGTAGTAATCTGGCTGTTGATGACAATAGTTGATGTTTTCAAATTATCGCATATTCTAAGAAACTTCTATAAACCATGCACATGCATTCCCCTGATGATAGCATCAACTCATATACTTTAAGGTGAATTTTAATAAAAAAAACCTTGCACGCATTTTCCTTTCAGAATCTATGTTTCTGTCAAGGAACTGTCTATTTTTCGGTCTGCTGTCCAATATGGCCGAAGGTGGCCGTAGTGCAAACTACGCATTGCAATACTGTTGTTTAGCTCTGCTGAAACTATGAGATAGATTAGGCTGATACCATTCCATGTACACATACTCTGGGGGTAGAGGAAATGGTGGAGGAGGAAATATTAAGATGCAAAATTAAACATCCCTCAAAACACATTTCCTGATTAATAATATACGTATATCCGTATTTATTAGCATATCCATGCATTCAAATGGGTAGCACAGGATAATGTTGGCTGGGCATTGTATAGAACTGACGAAGCTGAGAAGATCCAGTGATCGTGCCCTCGTCCCTTTTGCAAACAGTGGGGACAATGAAACCTGTCGCGGCGTCGGAATCACTGAGGTAGGTAGGTTTAGCCGTGTACACAGGCAGAAAGGCAGCTAGGAGGATGAAATGACTAAGGACTTCTTCGATTAAGGCAAGGATTTTCCCCATTAGACCGGCGCGACAGGTCCGAATTTTCAAAAGTATAAAGTGTGCAAATTTTTCTTAGCGGAGCTTCCACAAATATGTAAGCCGTATGAAATCACATCATTTGTGATTCAGACCCAAAGACATGGGGAGATAATCCAGTCTGACCCTACCTACCCTTAATTCAAGGTTTTCGCATACCTCAATTTATGAGGTAATAAAAATATTGAAATCAGTCATTAATTTCATACATTTTTGTCATAAATGCATGCTAAATACATGCATATCACAAGACAAAGCAATGATTTTCTTCTTGTTACGCCTGACTGGCATTTAAACATGCAAAACCACAGTTATACTTCCGGTCAAAGCGGCCAAAAGAGAACGCTTCACTATAACTAAGATACAAGTACTTCCCCCCCCCACCCCCCGTGACACAGCATTTCCTTCATGCAGCAGACTTATGCGATGTAAGTACGCAATATATATGAGTGGGAAGCTGGGTCACGGGGGGGGGGGGAACGATACTCAATAAGCCAAAGAAGAAGAATGGTCAACAGTAGCACTGTGATCTTCAAGGATTTTATTGTGTACCATGACCTTGAAATGAGGTCAAGGTCACATACATATAGTCAAAACTATCCAGTGTTGTCTGTTATGTAAGTAATGTAAGTCAAAAAAGGGTGAAATGTATAAATAAATTATCATTATTTCAACGATCAGTTTGAGGATACTTTACAATTTATCTCAACAATGACGTCAACGTCAACGTATGTTTAACATACTTTACATTGACAAAACCACTTGAAAATTCATTTTCCATGCAAGTTACATGTCATAGTCATAAATGCAAAGCAAACGTCAGTGATCCGTATAACTTTTAAATCATGGGGAAAATTCACGCCTTAAGCATAGAAGTCCTTTACGAAATCCAGTGACCAAAACTAAACATGCTCTCTGAGAAACTGGCTGCTGTACTTCTGAAAGTTTTTGCGTGAGCTTATTTTCGCGCTTAAGCTACCTAAGCTGTTTCCGATGGGTTAAATTGTGCTCCAGACTGGTTTAATAGTAAGTAGGTAAGAAATGGCTTAATTTTAAGAGAGCAGCTCAATGGGCATAGCCAGTCTTCCTTGAGGCCCTCTTGCAAACAACATTTCAAAAAAGTATACCACATTATTAAGCATAAGCAAATAGTACAATTAAAATGATGCATGTGCATGATGCACAGAAATAAAATAAATGAGCGCACGCACGCTAGCATGCATGTGCGTACACAAATTTATGTTTATATACTTACAAGTACATACATATGCACAATTAAACCTGAAAAAATGATATATTACAGATAATATATTTTCATTTATATATCGACATACCGAACGACAGGTTTTCATCCAATTCGTGCATCCGTTAACAAACAACTTGAGAGTTGGCGCAGTTTTAATTTCTAACGGAATACTATTCCATACAAGTGCACCGGAATATGATAAACTATTTTCGAATAAGACAGTTAATTTTCGGCTCGGAATTAATAAATTCTTGTTTGTAATTCTTCGTAAATTTACAGTATAATTTGCATTAAAACCACTCAACTGAAACAAATCTAACAAATATTGAGGTGCAATTATATACAATTTGTACACAACCTTGGCTTTTTGTAAAAATGCACTTTCATCGAATGATAATATCTTAAGACGTGCTCGTGCCGCCCCCAGATTGGTGTATTCACTACCTAAAATATTCTCGACCATTGGACAAAAATATCCCTTTCTTTAGGTGTCTGAGATTTTTCTATCTCGGCTTGCTATCTCAGCCTAGGCTCAGAAAGCTGTCTCAAGTTGCCTTGGATCATTGCTATATATCACAGCCCAATTGATAGCACACTTTTAATATTCAACAAACCAACTTACTACCTGTCATGTAAATTGCATGCAGAATATGAAATTGATACCCAGTGATTCACAGGAAATGTCACTGTAGATTTCTGATGAGCTGCCAATCGTGAAAATCCACGCATAAGATGAAATTATCTCACATGTCAAACTATTAACAGAAAATAAGCTTCAAGTTTATAGGATTGGCCTCAACAAGAAGTTATGGTATTCAATGAAAATTCTGTCCTTCAAAATATATTGGGTGAGAAAAATAATCAATGATTGGGTTGAGGCCTCGACAAGGAAATCTCAGGCTCGTTTTACGAGTATTTTAGTCTTATGCTCGGCAAGCCTCGCATATGACTAAATAATCTGAAAACTAGCCTGAGATTTCCTTGTCTTGGCCTCAGCCCCATCATAGATTCTATTAGTCTTACATGCTCGTCTTTGCAATTTCGTAATCTTTGAAAGATCAAAATTAGTAAAAATAACCAAAATGACACTGCAATAATCAAAATGTGTGTAACGTTGATACATGTAGTTAGTGCAAATTTTGATTTTCAGTGAATAGCTCACCGCGAAAACAAAACAACAGCTAAAACTCTGATAAAACGTAAAAGAAGCATCTATCTTCAAAGATAACGTTTGACAAAATAGTCTCCAAGAGACCAGCGGACGAAAACTTATTATAAGATCGTTGTGGCAAACACTGTAATTGTAAAACGTTAGCAATGTATTCATTGCTTTGACTTTGGTGGTGTATATAAATGCGCAAACTTAAATGCCCGGGAACGTGGTGATAGGAGAACATTTCGAATTTGCGAACTTTAAACCCCATGAATATGCCAAAATTACTAAACCGTGAATTTTGTCTCCGCGAACATAGATGAAAGTAAAGTACCCTTTAGGAAATGCGCACGTACGGACGTAATACCAAGGCAAAATGGTGCATATTCCAAGTGCTGAGGTGTGCGCCTTATTACATATATTTACATCACTTTGAAACCTCCATATTACTCATTTATCATATGACGTCGCATCCGAGAGTGTAATAAAGCCATGCATGCAATACACATTATTAAAATAGTAACTTGATCTGGCGTACTGTATCACGTCGAGTGGATGAGCTCATACCATCGGATCACCCGAGACGCTTGCGTCGAGGGTGATCCGATGGTATGACCTCATCCACGAGACGTGATACAGTACGCAAGATCAAGTTACTATAATAATAATGTGTTTACTATATACCTTAAGGAAAGCCAACCATTCACACTTGCTAGCGCTAATGCATCGGCCCGGGTTCGAATCTGTGCGGCAAAGGTATGTAGCTAGTCGTGAGACAAACGCTACCGACTGAGCTATCAAGGCGCGCTTTTGGCGTGTTTGTTGACTTTACGTCACTTGTTTCGTTTCTCTGGTTCTCGTTTCTACGATGCACGTTAAAATATGACGCGTCTGAAGCTGGAACTCAGACATAGCCTCGTTTTAAAGGATAGTGATACGGATTCAGAAAACGTCAGTTTGATATGGCTGTCTGTATCAGATGACCAGAAAACATGCAGTTCAAAGGGTGTATCATTGATAGGTATATAATAAAATCGATAATCCACTAGTGGATCAAATATGCAAATTACGTCGTAGCGTTATGCGTTGACGTCCATAAAAACGTCGCTTTTTCTAATGGGGAAATCATGACGTTTTAGTGCGAAATTTGCTAATAAAATGCGATTTTAGTGTCATATGATAAATAGAATCTTGCACTCGTGTTCCTGTATTATTGAATTTATTAAACTCGTTGGGGAAAACGATAAGATGCTCGGCATAGCCTCGCATCTTATCTTTTTCCCCAAATCGTTTAATAAATTCAATAATACATGAGCACTCATGTAAGATCCTCTGTTTAGGTGGTTTTCGTCAATACGGCAAATAACACGTTAAGCTTATGTGGAACATCTCTATATAATAAGACTTTACTGTGCACTTAAAGGGTACATGTAGCCACTGCATGTAGCTAAGGGTCTAGGCTACCTTCATGCCGAAAGCAAAGACTGATCAGACTGGACGGATATCTGAAAACCGCATGTGAATGCCCCAAAACATGGTATTGTTATTCATAAGAAAAAGGCAAACGTGTACACGTAAGATAAAAGTTTGCATTCAAAACTGCATAGCTTGCAGCTGTTTTCACCACGTGACTAGTATCTTACACTATACTTTTGTCCTCCAGTTTCCATATGACCCGCTAGACAAAATTTTATCATGGTTACCGAGTCGCAGTTATAATTTAGAATTGGTTAGAATGTAACGTTTTATATTCGACTGATATTCAGCCTCATATACACCTCTTTGATCCCGCTTGAAGATATTTTGTAACAAAAGGGTCAAAAGCATCGATATCGATACAGGTCGACCCCGTATTTCAAACTTTTGACCCTCTTGGTACACCATATCAAGAGCAGCAGAATATGACTTCGAGCCATAGCTGAAAAAGTTCTGAATAGTAAGATCCTTTGGAAGCAAGGAACACATCAAAGAACAGAAAATAGCAGACTTGGTTCAATTGAGTCTGTTCATGACCAGTAATAAAAAGTGCGACACCAGGCACGCCCCCTAGCTCCGGCTTAAGCGGAACTCTATTTTCAAAATAACTCAAATGAACTCAATGATCCCGAAGGACCAGAAATATAATCTGCCCTGATGATGATGTACAGGGAGACATTGATAATACCCATTTTACGGCCGCCACACGGCACAAACACCAGCTGCAGTGAAGATAAATAAGTTCTGAATAGTAAGATCCTTTGGAAGCAAGGAACACATCAAAGAACAGAAAAAGACAGACTCGATTTAACTGAGTCTGTTCATGACCAGTAATGATTTGTGCGACACCAGCTACGCCCCCTAGCACCGGCTTAAGATGAATTCTATTTTCAAAATAACTCAAATGAATTCAATGATCCCAAAGGACCAGAAAATATAATCTGCACTATGGTGATGTACGGGGAGACGTTCCAGATGGCAAAATATTCAGAAAGTAAAATATGTCTACTTTCACGTTTGTCTAATATTTTGAAGCCAAAAAAGTATCCTTGACTAACTATTCTCACCTGTAGATCTGCCTTACTAGAGAATGCTATATTGGTATAGGCCCTTTTCTCTGCTTCTGGGTCTATTACCCACCCTTCTACATAGTCTATCAGCTTTCTATGTTTCGGAAGAGCTGGGCCCCAATCACGAGTTGGAGTTATTAGATATTTCAGTTTCTGAAAGAAATACACACGAAAATGAGCCGCGACACGACAAAACCAATAAAGTGGCATGTGCATCCCGCAAAGACTCAGATCATAGCCTTTGCTGTCCCTATGGAGGTAGCTCAAACCCTTAGTTACCTTTTAAGCGCTTAGCAAAGAGTCTGATCAGACTGGGTGGATGTCGAGGCTGATCTGAGTCTGCACTGGGCACACAACCACTTTGTTCGTTTTGTCGTGTCGCGGTTCAAATAGACAATGACAACTCGGTCAGTAAACCATATGCAGTTTCTTTCTCTTTTCCGGAATCTCCATAGAAGATATATACTCCTCGCCAAAAGTTTATCACGTTTTTAAAGTAAATGTACCAGGAATATTAGAAATCATAATTATTTGGTTCTATCTTTCAGTATGAAGTTAAATGGGTTCTCTCATGAACAACAATGCTTAAGCATTGTAAAAAAACACCAAATTTGAATTGATTTGAGTAAGCAATGCAAAAAGCGAGCAAACAAATACATGTCCCAAAATCAACATTTTCGAGATAAAGGAAATGTATTGTTTTAATGATTATAAAAGCAGTCATTTCATGTTCGCCAAAAGTATTGAGCTTTATAAAACGTTAAATTGGTGTAAAAGAAAGTCACTCACATCGCTTAACAAAGATATTTTTTCTTCAAAATGTGCTTTTTGGACACATACATCTGTGTCTGCTTCGTGCAATTATTACTCACAGTTCAAATCACACTTGCTAATTTTACGATGATTAATTTCTGGTGTTGATGATAGAATACATTAACTTCCACAGAAAGTTAGAATTCAACTGTTATTATCTCTAATAATATGGTTTTGGTATTTTCATAATATGCTAAACTTTTGGCGAGGAGTATAGATACAGAGGGTCGCTCTTTAGTGCTCATGTATTACCTAATCTATTAAACAAGTCAGGTAGGGCAGTGCAATGAAGAATGGGATGTATGCTAGACTTTTTTGCCATAATAAATTTAATAAACGTTAGCGCGACTGTAAGATACTGTTATTGTCTATTTGAAAGTTTCTTACCAAAACTGCAAGATATCGCCATTAGTAAACACGACATCATAACAGGCGTCTTCTCATAGCGTAAGATGATAATCCACAAGAGGGTTATTGTTTACATGTAAGTGCATGACGTTATTACATGCATAACAGAGAATTAAATTATTTGGGAATAAATAATAGGTTTGAGAAGGTCACATTTTTCATTTCAGGTAGCACCTCACTTACAATTCGAGGGAACGTGCTCCTTTCGAATTATAAGTGAGGTGATGCCATGGATCTGTTACCATAGCAACTATGGAATTATCAACTGTTGGCTTAGTACCTTAGCAGAATAACGTCTCGACAACGCCAATTAGACATCAATATGAACTCTTAGTAGTTATGATAACAGTTATATGACGTAACTGGTTCCGGAGTATTACAAACAGTGTATGCAATGCTCTGCCGATTTTTCAAAGACATAACAAACTGAAATTCTTTCAATAGAAAATTCAGATTTTCTCAAATAATTAAGGAACGAATTTCATTTTTCTGATGTTTAACGAAGTGTAAACTACATTGGGTCACGTGCAAAGTGAATGAACCCCGAAGGGGTTCATGTAAACTTTGCTAGTTTAAGCTCTTGAATTTAAGCTCTTGAATTGAAGCAGTAAAACATGCACACACTCTTATTTAAGCTCTTGAATTGAAGCAGTAAAACATGCACACACTCTTATTTAAGCTCTTGAATTGAAGCAGTAAAACATGCACACACTCTTATTTAAGCTCTTGAATTGAAGCAGTAAAACATGCACACACTCTTATTTAAGCTTTTGAATTGAAGCAGTAAAACATGCACACGCAGTTTTTTTTGCTAACAGCAGAACAGCATGCATGACGTCATGACGTTGCTGACGCCCAATCAGATTGACGAGAGACATTGCTTATTTTGACGTCATTGACGTCGCGTGTCTCAGTGTAATTATTGGAATGTAAACTACATTAGGTTCCAATGGTTTACTAGAGGGCTTTTCAGTAAATACACCAAGAATGTAAATATTAATTCTTATTCTGTGTTGTACATTTACTTTTACAACGACAACTGTCAAATTAGAGTTATTATGCTTCCATCATGCATAATTTTATTGTACTTCACATGCCAGAAATTACAAAATTTCGCATTTAACATGGTAAAGTCTACACTGCAAGGATGGTATGAGTAAGTTAGAGCACTGACCGTCAATAAAATATTCAAATTAATTCAATAAAAAATAAGAAGAACAGAAAAATGAAAAAATGCGATGAATTGAAATTAAAGAAGTTTTTAGCATATTATTTCTACTTTTAATACATCTTCGGCAATATCATTACAAAGTTCAGTATTCATATTACATATTTAATTAGCCTTTGATATTAGCGAATAGAGACAGCAGATATAGCAAATTAACTCTTAGAGCACCAAAAAGCAGACGACAAAATGTACGCCTGCAGAAATTAAATAAAATGTTTCGTCCAAGTAATATTGTATTGAGAAATCAAAGACTAGAGTACAAACAGTGTAGATACAGATGAGGTAGCTCATCATGAGCCGCCTCATCTGGATCTTCTCTGTTTGCAAGTTCAGCTATTTTCATTTTAGCGCTTTAAGTTTTTACTTACTTCTATAGGATGCCTAATCTCGTCCTCCTCATAGAGTCTGTATCCCATTCCTATGAAAATCGGAGCAATTACTACACAAGCCAGGATCCAGCCCAGGGCATCACCCCAGGCAGGGAACAAGTATTTTCCATAGGTTGAGGGTTCGTAGTCAACAAATGTGAACACAAATATAAACTGAAAAGAAATTTGAGAATAATAAAAACAAAATAACAACAAGAAATAAAAAAAACTTTAAACAATAGCATAGTTTAAAATCTGGAAAGTAATGGGTTGGAATAGGATAGATGAGATAAGCTACAATTTACTCCCATAGGCTCGACTGATACTCGTACAGGAAGGAATTTGATCCCGCTAAAGGAGATAGTTCTTTCCTTTCAGAGTGTGAACTCAAATGAATTGAATATATAGGAGATTTATTCATATTAATCTATCCCGTTCCATTTCTTGTTTAGCAATAGGTCCAAAGCAGTTTTCAAAATAATTGTCACAAATTATATATATAAGGCACCGTTGTCTCGTGGCTAGAACAACCAGCTTTGGTTCTGGGCATCACCAGTTTGAATAAGTTATAAGAGTTGTCATCGATTTTCTTCGACAACCCTTGAGTATTCTTGAAAAAGACTTACCATAACGGCGACTGGACTGAGACCGTACCAACAGATCTTCCACCAGATATTTTGGGGCCGACCAAGCATAACCTCCAAGTCTTTACAAAACCGAGTGAGACCTGATAGATAATACATTACTAATATACCATTGAATTCAACTGGAATGTGAACGTGGTGAAAAACACTTGTTTAAGAAAACGTTAATTCATTTTGGATAAACTAAGTTCAAATGACAGGTTGTTCCAATCCACTTTAAGTATTACAACTTACATTCGAGGACAGTTTCCCTTTAAATTCGAATCTACAGGGGCTATGGGTGATGTCTTGATTAATTCCAAAAGCCTTCCTAACGCTTCATTGGTAATAATGGATTTAGAAACAGCAAACAAGAGTTTCCGAGTTGCTTTGGTAATGAAACTATGACTATTTCACCGTCAATTCCAGTCTGCAAGAGCATACAGGTATGCCCTTGTAGAAAGTATGCCCTTGTACAAAACATGTATGCCCTTGTAGAAAGAATTAATGATTTGGCAATATAACAACAAAGTTTTCTCGAACAAGCATAGTATTATAATTAAACTGGGAATTTTATCCGATTTGTTTTCGTAAAAGATTTTTCAACTTTTGGCCTAAGGGTACAGCTCCCTATTGTTTTGCTATCTTTACAATAGAAAGCTAAGTTTTATGATTCTCTGCCCGCGGACTAAGAAGTACTTCCAAAATGGGGTCTACCCTTGAGAAGCAAATTCTTTTTTTTTTCTTGTTCCAGACACTGATGTGTTTATTTGTACAGTGCTTGCAAGTTTCCAGCTAGATACGCAATCAATCTATTTAATTTAATACATACTAATGGCTACCTGGTATCATCACAGCAGGTATATTACGTCCAATGACGTCGAACTGAGGTCGATGCGACGCCATCACGTCGCATCGACGTCGGTCGAGGTTGTTACGACGTCACGTGCCTGCTCTGTATATTTCTTACCATAGCAGTATGCAATGGCAATATTTTCTGCAAACCCAATCATGAGTAACGTCCATCCTCCTACATAATTGTCCATAAGTTGTAAAAGGTACATGCCACCCTGTCAAATAAATATTAAATCAAAATCAAAATAATTCAAATTTTCAAAGGCAAGACGATACGCTCCTTTTAATTTACAAGTTACGTAATTCTTTTAGTAATATTGTGATACGTGTGAGAGCCCTCTTCCTTGACATACACCGCAATTGTTAATCCAGGCACTGGATACTCGAAATTTGCACCACTGACGGCGAATGAGGCACCTTCCCTGTTTCTTTTATTTTTTGCCACATGCATTACTCCGTTACTAATATACCACGTCACTTCAAGGAAGGTAACTCAAATACGCAACGGGTATGGGGGTAAAACGTGGTAGAGCAACATCATGCGCATGCACATACAATCTTTACCCTGGGTTGAGATCACCTGTCAACTAACTAGGGCATAAGCCACATAAATATGTCATGGATGTCGCCATTGGTGGTCGTTCAATGGTAAAGACAACGGTAAGCCATGTATTCTGCCTGACCTGCATGTCTTTCGGTTTGGACACGTTTTCAAGACTTTATTATAGCTCCATCAGGTTACCATATTGCACTTGTTTGCTTTATACATACATATGAATCGAAAAGCATTATTATAATCTGGATACCTATTTGCAAAAGCTTGTACTTTCAATTTCCAGGTGACGATGGAAATGCGCTTTTGCAAGGTTTCAACAAAACTATTAATAAACAACGGCATGCAGATTTAACAATGGAATAAAAGGGAATCCGCCAGTACATGCATTTTGTCATAGTTCACATAACTTACGGGACAAGTGAGCGGAAGCCCAAGAATAAAGAAAACACAGCATATCACAGCTATAACAAGTGTCTTTTTCTTTCTGAGGCGAGGAACTTGGTCCATACACCCTGTTAGTACAGTCTCTACCATAGCGAACTGAAACATAAAATAGTAAGAATGTTACGAATAGGTTCTTTTGCCGCATACAAGTCACTTTAGATTAAAGATCGATTCAAAGCACAATCGCATAGAATTTCAATGTCAAGGCAGTTCCTTCACACCGTCCTTATACACTACTGTATCCAAAAATATTATAATACGCCAAGATTTTTGGTTTTGTTCGTCCATAAGGACAGCATAGCATTTTAAGCACCTTTCAGCGATTAAGTTGCTGTTGGAAAAAGTTAGTCAGGAAGTGAAGGCAATTCTGTTTATCCTCATAGAAAAATGCCATGAGATACATTATACGAATAAAATGAATATGAAATAAATTTTTTTATTTCATAATCATTAAATCTGAGCCGCTTCATGTAACTTCCAACAATTAGTCATTAGGCAATTTTTCCATGAGATATTTAGATCATCCTTCTCATTTATACAGGGTACATTTAATCGGAGATCTCACATTGGTTCTATGGTTTTGGTCACTTCAATAGATGGCTGATGTTGCAAGCGGAGGCAGTCTGATCAGAGCCTTTGCTTGTCACCAATGCTACATTGTTGGAAATCACATGATATGGCTCAAATTTAATGTTCGTATTCCCAGAATTAGTAGGCTGAAACCAACAGTTCATATGCCATATTATGAGTGTCGTAATGTACACTTTCCGCCACACATAATTACATGTACTCGTGTCTGTTCCCATTCTTAGTTTTGTATTTTGTCTAACATTTCAATCAACTTCTGTTGATTTTTTTCTGTCTTTTCTTGTCATATGACAAGAAAAGACAGAAAAAAATCAACAGAAAATGTTGATATCTCATTTTCGCCTATGGGCCTCATTTGAACCCAAAATCTCATGGCTGGTCACATATCTTAATATCGTTCCCCTAACCTACCTGACTGTCAAGCCCCAGAGTAATTAACATGAAGAAGAAAAGAATGGACCATAATGGAGGGGCTGGAAGATTGGTAACAGCTTCTGGGTAAACCACAAATGCTAAACCAGCACCTAGAGATAGAAAAGAGAGACTGGTCTTAGTTCCTGACAATAGTTTTAAATCGTGGAACATTTCGCTATATTAAAATAGGGCACTGCTTATCAAAGATGAACATAGCATTGATTGACCTACTTGTCGTATCTAATCTGCATTTTATAACATGCTTTCTGAGTATCTTGTTAAGATTACATTTTATTAGTTTTAAATTTGACATGCGCTCCTTAAATAGCATTCTTAAAGCCTTATATTCAATCCAAGCAAACTTCTTATCATATGGTTTCCTTAAGCCTATGTGCAGTTTAATGTCTTAGTCTTTAAACTTCATCCACCAGTGTATATTTTGTATATAAAAACAATAAGTCTGTTTGGTCATAAGTCGTTTTTAACAATTGAAGCCATTTTTTCACGCAGTGACAAAGGTTAATATAAAAAAATCACCTTAGCAGATTATTTAGTCTTCTGCGAGGCTTGCCTGAGCGTGAGACTGGAAAAATCTGGAAATGTCTTGTCTAATGGGTGAGAAAATGTTCTGTTAAAGATTAGCACTTTAAGCTCCTAAAACGCAGATAAAATGTTTAATACGCAAAATTATAAAAGAAAAAAAGATGTCTCGTTCAGGCTCATTATGAGCCGCCTCATCTGGATCCACATTGTTTGCAAATTTGCTATATGTATGCTTTCATCCTGCAACACCAGAGTGTATAAAAGTACACCTGCTCATAATACTCTGAAAAAAAGAGTGTAGCAGTATATATAGAAAGAAAAAAAAAGAATCAACTCTCTTCTGTTTTGGCGTTTTTGGTGTTAAAGGCTTACCATCCTGTGCCACCTTGTCGACAGTGGTAGACTGTTTCCCCGCCATGAAGCCAAGATATGAGAAAATCACAAAACCAGCAAATATGCATGTGAAGAAATCACCGAGACAGACTATCACAGTATCTCTGAAAAAGAAGAAAATGTAGTTGCATCCGCTGCAAATTGGTTCTCCAGTTAAAAATAGTGGACCATACATAGAGCTCGAAACAAATCTGATGTCTTCTTCTTGTGTACATATGACAGGATATGGGAATCCGCTCCAACATATAGGTTTTGCTTGACGTGACAGGGTTAGGTGGGGGTGATGACATTATAGTATTTATGTTAAAAAGGGATGGGTGGGAGTGGTGGAATTATAGTAGTTATGTAAAACACGGATGGGTGGGAATGGTGGCGTTATACATGTAGTATCTATTTTAAACAGGGATGGGTTGGGTTGGTGGCATTATAGTATTTATGTTAAACAGGAATGGGTGGGGGGTGTCATTACAGTATCTATGTTACACAGGGATGGGTGGGGGTGGTGGCATTATAGTATTTCTCTACTTGATTTAATCAGTTTTTTCTTAATTTGCCGTATGAACATGATAAAGTATTCCCCTCTTTCTTGTCCTTATAATTCGCTATTATTTAGCTGCCGGTGAAATCATAACTGTTTGTAACTAGTAATCCATTTTTAGTAAGCCAATTAATGTTCAGCAAGATCAGCTGCATCAAAATGACGTGTTATAGAATTTGATGTTTTGGCACATAAGTAAAGAGTTAAGAAATAGGGAAACTCCACGAGGAATGGAATTACATATGCAAAGATAACGATGTTTAAGAAAACGCTTTGTCTATTCGCGGACTGATTTAGAATATCTATACATGTAACACACTCAACCTTGAGTAGTTTCTGCATGTCTATCTGTACAATCATTATAACTTCTCACATTTTTTTAACAAAAATAATGGGGGTAAATGAGATGAACGTTTGAAATTTTCACAAAACGCTACTTAAGGATGCCGTTAGCTTTGAACAATCGGACCCTGGTATTTTGACATTGTATAAGACAAGCAGATGTCCTAAAGCAAATCACTTTGCTCTGCCCTTGAGTGCTCATTTACGGTGTATGGGTGCATCTTCATGCTTTTCTGCTACTTTTTCAAAGGGAGGCAATGTTTTGACTTCCTGTCTGCTTCCCTGAACAAAAAAGCTCATTTGCAAGGAGTCCTCTCTTAAATGAAGTTATTTGCCCTTTAAGGAGCAAATACTTTTCTTTAAGAGTTTTGGAGAAGGCAGGACAATGTTAAAAAAAGACTGAGTTACGTCCCCTGATAGTGTACCCATTTTCCTTTTAAAAGGGTTGACAATACAAGTTAACTTACTTCATAATATTATTATGGAATCTGTTGTAACTTGACAGCGTTACTAGGCCACCACCAGCTATAGACATGGAGAAAAATATCTGTACTGCTGCATCCTTCCAAACCTGAAATTAAATGTATCAGAAGTCAGAAGATAAATTCTGGTTTATGTAACCTGGACGCCATATGTCTTCAATACAGAGTAGATGAAACATCTCCACAACCATATATGGAGCCCTGGTAGCTGCGCGGGTTAAGCGCTGGCACCCTAATCTTGCGGACCGGCTTAGAGCCCCAACTGAGGCGAGAATCTTTCCTACCGTAAATTTGCTCAGCCATAAACGGGGTTCAATTGCACACAGCCTTTGAATATCACTCTCCCATCGTCCTGACATGACTGAATAATTGTTGAAAAGAACGTAAAATCACAAGTCATCCACCCATCTACAACCGTATCTATGGTGTAGAGGCCGTAAAATGTCTCCCTGTACACCACTAGACTGCAGATTGTATATTTTCTGGTCTTTCGTGATCATTGGGCTCATTCTGAGTCAGTTAGAAAATAAGAGTTCTGCTGAAGCCTCGGCACTGTTGCAACATTACATTACTGCACATGAACAGTCTCCATTAAACCGAGTCTACTATTTTCCTTGTTTCCTTAAGGATCCACCTTCAGAACATACTTTGTCTTTTAATGATCCATTTCTATTAAAATTCAGTTCTATCAGCCCCACAACGATGTAAATGCACTCATCAGACCGTTTCACAACTATTGGTGTACAGGTTTCAGGTTATGCTTTAAATACTTCGACCTTGTTCAGAATTCGGCTCAGATTTGTTCATATTTGTGGCCGTTAATTAGAGCTGCACAAACACAGCGTGCACATGACGTCGAAATGAGGTCGTACTGACGTCGATGCGACGTCGTCATGTTGCATCGACATCAGTCCGGCGTCATTACGATGCCATGTGCCTGCTGGGATGATTCGACAAAAATAGTAGTGTCTCTGCATACAGTATTTGTGAAATGGGCCCAGAAATGTATACAAATAGGATATTTGAAGACATTAACTTACCCTTGCGTCTCCGAGTCTCTCCCATCTCGGGACAATAAAGAATTTAATCCCCTCTCCAGCGTTTTCAAGAGTGACTCCCCGAAAGAAAAGGATGACCAAAACAACGTAGGGAAAGACAGCAGTGAAATAAACCACCTAAAATGACATAATCTATGAGGTGCCGTTTTACTATAAATTCAGTATTTTTGATATCATAAATTATATTTTTTGATATTACAAAATCGATTTTTTGATATTATAAAATAAGCTTGATTTTTTTATATCACAAAATAGATTTTGTGATGTCACAAATTCTCTTTTGTGATATCAAAAAATAGATTTTTTGATATAAAACAATCTCGAATATTTTGTGACATCAATAAATGCAATTTTTAATATCACAAATTCGTCTTTGTGATATCACAAAATACATTGTGTGATATAATAAAATCAGGCTTATTTTTTTAACACAAAATGTATTTTGAATATATAGAATATGTGATATGATAAAATCTTTTTCGTGATATCAAAAATAGTGATGATTTTTTGGTATCACAAATTTTATATTGTGATATCACAAATTTTATTTTGTGATATCATAAAATATTTTATAATATCACAAATTTTAGTTTGTGCATGATGTGTACATCCTCTTAGAGAAAAATAACCTAAAATTTATGCCTAACTGATAATCAGACCAGATGTTTTAGCCATCCCCTAATTATCTGGACGCTGCAGGTATCAGCTAAACATACTCTGTGAACTACTTTTTCCAATAAATGGTTCCCGGTGAAAAATACAGGTAATTCAAGCTTATAGTATTTTTATCAGCAGTGCTACTGAAACTTGATTCACGGTATAAGTGCGCCGCTGAAAGAACGCTCTCATAAAAAATATACTAAAAATCGCATATCCTATAATAAAGTTTTGTCTACTTTTATTCTAAATACAGTCAGTGTGTTTGAAGATATATTTTTGAGGTATCGTACGAAAATAAGTTTGCAATACAACTGGAACTATTTTTTTTATAAAGGCTGTAAGCCAGGGAGTATTGTTTCGCTGGTTCCCGTGCCATTATAAAATTGTTTTATTACAAAACGCTTAAATTTTAACGTAGAAATCTGTTCAAAAGGCCTCAACAACATAACTTTTAACGAAGATTTCGATTTTCTAGTTTATATCAAGATAAGGATGCGGGATATTTATGTTTTACTTTTAACTAGAGAAAATCGGTTAACAGCGTTATCTTCACCATCTGGGGCACTACTGCGAAACTGCATAATTCTGTATCATTTATTGGTATACCGGAGGATTATACGACCGGTTTCTTTAGAAACACATGTGAAATTGATACCCCGAGCAACCCGAGTTTATATAGCAGTAAGTCGGGTCGGTCGGGGTCAATTCTCTAAGAGCATGTACACAGCATGATATCACAAAATATTTTTTGATAACACAAAATGTATTTTGTGATATCACAAAATAGGGATTTTATAGTAAAACGGTACCTCATAATAATCTACTAATGACTAAAGATCAGAGCGCTGTTGTTCAAAAAGTCGATAGCTAGAAAAAGCATAATTTAAGAATTCGTTAAGTCTTCTTGTACACACAAAAATCAAATGTGTTAATATTTGTGCCGAAAATAATGTGACGAGGGCGAAATCTCCTCACAAACTGTTTGGCAAAAAAATGGCAGAGTTTGGGGGTGTATTATATACATTTGAAGATATAACGTCTTGTTACTTAACGACATCGTTAGACATAGGTTTTCCTTTTTTCTATTCTTCTTTTTTTATTTCTTCTAACACTTTAGCAAGACATTTCTCTTGCATTTCAAGGGATATTGATATTTGCTTTGTTTGTTTGTTCTCTTTCATTCTGATTTACGTTTTGTATGTAAATCAGTCAGGTACATACTTTTAAAAGTTAAAAAATATATAACTTGAAGCAGTTATAATTTTTTGTGACTATAGCAAAAGTAACCTGTTTAAGTTAAAGTGTCTTTTTTCACCTTCATATTCTGGATTTACAGCAATTTTTATGGACAGTTGGGTAATTTTCCCTGAAAGATCTCTTACATACTTTTATGATTAAGCAATAAAATTCTGTACGCATCGTCTAGAAATTGGTACGCAAGGCCCTTGAAGATCAGGAAATTTGCTACTTTTTAACTTACTACAGATCTGACCTTGGCCTAAATAATTTCAGACATAACTTAAATAAGTTATTTTCTACAGCCTCACTTTGAAATTAGTGGTAAATAGGATAATTTTTAACTGCTTCAAGTTATATTTTTTTAACTTTTAAAGGTTATGTACCTGACTGTAAATATAGATAAAAAAAAACAGTCCGGGGTTGATTCCTTCTGGAGACAGAAATCTTTACAACCGTTAACGGATTCTATTGCACACAACCTTTCATCATTACCCTCCTGAAATGACTGAAATACTGTTGAAAAGGAGAAATGTCTTGCTGTAGATTCTCAAGTCATCCACTCATCATCCATCTTACTTTTCCAGTGGACTTGATCCCCTTGATAAGACAGAAGAACACAACAATCCAAGCCAGCATGAGGCACAGGACCAGGTACCAGATAGGTTGACCATATACATCTATACCGGAGCTCATCTTCAACGCCTTGTTACTGGAAGGAAAGTCTCATGTTTTAATATACATGTAGTTACAGTCGGGACAGTCGGATATAGTTTCATCATATGACGTCGCTGTTATTCAGTGGATAACATCGTGTCATAAAAATCGTATGGCACACGTGTAATAACACTTTGGCGCGTACACATAACGCCACTGACAACGTCCATGTCAACAATGCGTTTCTTATTGAAATAATGTTCAGTTTTAAGGATAAAGGTTTCCCATAGCCTAATAGCCGTAGGGGCAGTGGGGTTTAGAGACCCATTGTATCTTGGGCACAGCTGATGAAAGGCGGAGCCCACCTCTCTCTTTTCGCTGCCTTATCCTTCCCTAATTCGAAAAAGGCACCCATTTACTGCAGGGTTGACTGAGAGAGTTTTCCAGTCGTCGGATGGCGACGGTGAGCCGCGAACTCACGACCTTCCGGTGACTTTCTGCACAAAAGCCGAGCCACTCTAACCACTCGACTACGGAGCCTCTCAAATGTTCAGTTTGAAGGCGTTAAAATCCCATTTAAAAGGGTCATATGTTTAACAGAATAGACTGAACTCATGGTCATTTCATATGAAATATATGAAACTCGCCGAAGGCTCGTTTCATAACTTTCATATGAAATGACCACTCGTGTAAGATCCTCTATTTCTTAATGATTTGTGCTCAATACATGTATACCTTGAGAAAACGCAACAGAAACTAGAGCAAATGCAGTTACGTGTAGTTTCAGAATCGCGTCGACGTAAGAAAAATGCGCCACCTCCTGGGTAGTCAGTAATTTTAAAGTGGCGTCACTTAGCAACAAATGATTTGATTAATAATAATTTAGATACGTGAACAATTTATTAAGTTACGTACTGAAGTTAAAAATTCGATTTGGCTTATAGATGTAATGCGACTTGTATTGGAACTTTTTGACTTCCCCTTGTACATGTACATGTATATATTAATTTTCAAAGACGTGTTAGTGTATTGCAAAATGTCTTACTTCCAGTATTCTTCCGCAGGGGACACCCGGGTGAGCCCGGTCTCCTTCTCAAACACGGTATCATTCCACACACCGATCAACTTCTCCACTTCATAGCAAGAACCATTAGCGTACTTAGTTTGTGTGTCTGTCGTGCACTCCAGTAATGGTATTTTATCGCGGCAATCTGACGTTTAAATAAAATAAAACAAAGTAAATACAGTTCTCCACAGAGCAAAAGTACAAATTTTAATGTCTGTGACCTTTTCTTTTGTCAGCAGCATACAGAGGATGTCAGCTAATCTGCTGCAAGCTACAAGTAAAAACCTAGCAATAAAATATACCAAATAGGTTCCACTGAAAGATTTGTGAAATAAACGAAACCTTATAAAGCAGTACAGTCAAACCTGTATTAAGGGGTCACCCAAGGGAAGCCCGAAAATTGGCTGCTCAAGACAGGTGATCCCTTAGTACAGGTTCATTTGCACTGTATTTTGGTTGAAGGGACCAGAAAAAGGTGGCAGCTAAAGACAGGCGACCCCTTAATAGAGGTGACCACATAAGCAGGTTTGACTGTATATTCAGATGCAAATATTTAAGAATGTGACCTTGACCTTATGTCAATAGCAGCCAGATGATGTAAACTGTTGCTACCTAGAGGTAAACAAAGTCACATATCCAAGGTCCTATTGAAGAAGATGTGAAAAATAAGCAAAGGATATGAATTTAACACAAAACTTTAAGATGGAAAAGTTATGTCTGTGACCTTGACTTTAAGTCAAGGCATGTGTGGGGATTGAGTAGAATAAATTATTAGACCACCATATTATTATACCAAATAAAAACCGAACCCAGCAACGGATTTGGATGATATGAAATAACAAGGTCTTTAACACAAAAAATATCTAAAAAATGTCTAAACACAAAAAATATCTACAAAATGTCTAAATCCATGACCTTGACCTCTACGTCACAGGCACGGATTGGGGTGGTACAGAATAAAACCTGCACAAGGTATAAGATGGAGATCAGTGCTGAGACGACCAAACTGATGACAAACAGCGCAGATGGCATCCAGAGGGAGGTCAAGGTAAAAGGACAGAAGCTGGGTACCGTAACAAGCTTCAAATACCTTGGTCTCAGATGATTGCCCAGAACAAGAGGTTCTCTCAAGGATTCCACAAGCCACTTAAGCTCTTACAAAGCTGAAACCAGTTTGGAGAGATAACAGCATTTGTCTTGGATCAAAGGTGAAACTGTCATTTCCATATTTCTGTATGCCTGTCAATCGTGGACCTAGACAGCAGTTAGAGAAAGGAAAGCAGGCCTTTGAAATGAGAGGCTACCGGAAGTTACTGAACATTTCGTTTAAAGAGCATATAACCAAAGAGGAGGTTCGCAGCAAGTTTCAAGCAGCCATTGGAGACTATGATGAACTCCTGACTCTGGTCAAGAAACGGAAACTAAGGTGGTTTGGCCATGACTTAATGTCTTCTGCTTTAGCAAACACGATGCTACAGGACACAGTGAAAGGAAAAAGAAGAAGAGGTGGGAAGACAATATTAAAGAGTGGATACGGATGGACTTTGCCAGCTCCACTAGGGCACCTGAAAACAGGACAAGGTGGAAAGGGATTGTTTCGAAGTCATCTCGTTTATGGGATAGGATAGAATAGAATAGAATGTAAAAAGTGTTGTTGTTTTTCTCTTATTATATACAATCGCTAAAAAAGAAATAATCAAATATCGTATTCCTTATATCACATGTTCTATTCTATTATATCCCATAACCTTACTAGGTCGTTGGGGCACCACAGATGACTTCAAAACAATCCCTTTCCACCTTGTCCTGTCTTCAGCTGCCCTAGTTGAGCTGGCAAAATCCATTACTGTCCACTCTTTGATATTGTCTTCCCACCTCTTCTTCTGTCTACCTCTTCTTCTTTTTCCTTTCACTGTGCCCTGAAGAATTGTCTTTGCTAAACCAGAAGACCTTGAGACGTGGCCAAACCACCTTAGTTTCCGTTTCTTGACCAGCATAAGGAGTTCATCATATTCTCCAATGGCTGCTTTGATCTTCCTGCGAACCTATTCATTGGTTATATGGTCCTTATACGAAATGTTCAGTAACCTTCGGTAGCATCTCATCTCAAAGGCCTGCGTTCTTTTCTCTAACTCTGCTGTCAAGGTCCATGATTCACAGGCATACAGAAATATGGAAATGACAAGGGAGCGCATAAGTTTCACCTTTGATCCAAGAGATATATTGTTATCTCTCAAAATTGGTTTCAGCTTAGTAAGAGCTGAAGTGGCTTGTGCAATCCTTGAGAGAACCTCCTGTTTTGAGCCATCATCTGAGACAACTGCTCCAAGGTATTTGAAGCTGCTTACGGTACCCAGCTTCTGCCCTTTTATCTTGATCTCCCTCTGGATGCCGTCTGCGCTGTTCGTCATCAGTTTGGTCGTCTCAGCACTGATCTCCATCTTATACCTTGTGCAGGTTTGGTAGAGACTTTCAACTAGAGCTTCCAGTTCCTGCTCTTCCTCAGCTAGAGCATCTATGTCATCGGCAAACCGCAGATTGGTAATGTTTCTGCCGCCTATGCTAACCTTTCCTTCATGTTCTTCCAGAGCAGTCAGACATGATCCGTTCGAGAAAAATGTTGAAGAGGGTGGGTGACAGAAGACATCCTTGCCTTACTCCAACTGTTGTTCTGAACCATTCTCCTGTGCTGCCATTTAGCAGGACTGCACTTGTAGCCTTGTCGTATAGCTGCTCAATGGTGCGAACTAGATTTGCAATGATATTGTACTTCCGCATGGTGGCCCATAGGGCTGCATGCCATACCCTGTCAAAGGCTTTTTTGAAATCAGTGAAGACATGGTACAGATTCTGTTGATGTTGGAGATACTTTTCACACAGGATTCTAAGGTTGAAGATTTGTTCTGTGGTGCTCCTTCCTGCTCGGAACCCAGCCTGTTCCTCAGCGATTACCTCCTCGGCTTGTGGTTTAAGCCTGTTCAAGATGACTTTCAGCATGACTTTGCTTGAATGACTGATGAGGCTGATGGTTCTGTAGTTCTGGCAGAGCTGTAGGTTGCATTTTTTAGGGAGCGTAATAATCAGCGACTGAGTCCATGGGGTAGGCCATTCTCCTGTTCTCCAGATCCTGTTACAAATGTCTGTTAAAACATCAATCATGGTCTCCCCGCCAGCTTGAACAAGTTCTGCTGGTATATTATCAACTCCGGCAGATTTCCCCTTCTTTAGTGCTGCTACTGACATCTCAACTTCCTCACGAAGGATCGGTTGTTGATCTTCTTCTGGGGGCTGACTGCAGTCCAGAACCGCATTGTCACCGTAAGTCTCATGTTTGTATAGTTCTGGGCAATATTCTGTCCATCTGCTGAGAATCTCTTGTTCCTCTGTAAGGCATTTCCCAGACCTGTCCTGGATAGTTGTGGATCTACCCTGTTTCTCTGAAGTTAGATCCTTCACAAGCTGGTATGCTTTCTTGCTGTTGTTTTTGTTCAAGCAAGTTTCAATCTCCTCGCACTGACTAGCTATCCAATCCTCCTTCGCTTTCTTCACTGCCTTCTGAATCCTCTTGTTTGCTTCCCTGTATTCTTCTGCTCCTCCTGTTTCATACCTCTTCTTCTTCAAATTTCTCCTCTCATCACAGAGGTTGAGAACATCTCTGGTGACCCAGGGCTTTTTCCTGCGACGTTCCTTCCCAAGTATCTCACTGGCTGCCTCAGTCACTACTATGTTGTAGGTGGTAATCATGGTATCTGTGTCCATGTCATCATCCCTCAGACCAATGAGTTGTGCAAATTTCCCACCTATTGTTGCTTGAAAAGTGCATGCCACATCTGGGTCCCTTAGTTTCTCAAGATCAAACTTTAGTCTTGGCTGGGATGGCTTTCTAGCCTTCTTCAGACGAACTCGAAAGGTCATCATCACCAGGTCATGGTCACTTCCTATGTCTGCTTCAGGAAAACTCCTTGTCCTATGGATGTTGACTCCTGATCGGAAGCGCTTCCTCACCAAGATGTAATCAATCTGATTGTGGTGTTTCCCATCTTGACTGTGCCATGTCCATCTTCGTGATGGTTTGTGAGGGCCAAGGGTGTTTGTCAATACTAGGCTGTTACAGGTTGCAAACTCTAGAAGTCTGAGACCTCTCTCATTTGTCTCGGCATTGCAGTAGGGTCCACAAACATTTCCCCAGTCTTCCTGTGCATCCTTTCCAACTTTAGCATTCCAATCCCCTTGTACAACCAGAATGTCCTTCTTGGGTGTTTGGTCTATGATTTCCTGTAGTTGCTGGTATAAGTGTTCTACCTCATTGTCATCATGCCCAGATGTTGGTGCATAAACCTGTATGATGGTGACGTTGAAAGGAGCTGCTCTCAGGCGAATTGAAATCAGTCTGCTGGAGACTGGTCGGCATCCCAAGACAGTACTCACCATGTCCTTATGCACAAGAAATCCAACCCCATACTCATGTTTGTCCTCTTCTCCACTGATATAAACCTTGTGTCCGTCATCTGTTGACATCTCACTAAAGTTTTTCCAGCGCATCTCACAGAGCCCTAGTATGTTCCAGTGGTACCTGTCCATTGCATGTGTCAGCTCCTCAAGCTTCCCAGCTGGCCTCAGAGTCCTCACATTCCAGGTTCCAATTGAGATGTTTGCCGTACCTCTGAACTTCCTAATCTGTGTTACACCAGTTGCATAATTGTCACCTACGTCCCAGTGTCCAACAGTAGGCGCGGTCAATGTTAACCCGGGCTGCGACCAATCCGGTATTATGGTGTTGTTTAAGTTGTCAACCATGATGTAACAAGGGCAGAGTTCAGCCTGACGGAGCCCATCCCTCTCCAGGCTATATATGTTGACCACAGTCGAAATCCACGATTATTGTATGGCTCGCCTTGGTCACGAACACATGGCCGTTGACTCAAAGAGTTCTTCCGCCCTGGCCGTTGACTTCTTCTTGGAAGACTTCCGCCCAGTGATGTTGTGTTAACACCACCCCTTGTTGACCCATTGGGTTGGGAGACTCATGGAGGTGGGAGCCTCTTATTTCCTCCCATCAAGTCGTTGACTTGTCCACTGCCTATGATATAAACAACCAGATTCAAAGAGCCAAAGTGGCGGGGGCATATCCCTACCTATCAGTGACCCCCTTAATCTAGCTGTTTCACCAAGCTGAGCAGGGCTCGCTCGGGACTAGCTGCTTACACTTGAGCACCGTTGACTTCTTCTTGGAAAACTTTGCCCAATGGTGCTGTGTTCACAGGTTTGATAATAGGTTTTGTTTAGAGACCTAGCAATGAACTCCTAGGTGGATGCCTGCCAAGGCTAAGAGCTGTACAGATTGCAAAAACTTACTACTTTTTCTTGAGTTAAAATGTTAGTTTTATGCGCTTTCAACACATCTACTTTAGCATGTTTTGTATGATAAATTAAGAACTGAAAAAATACGAATTGTAGACTTACAAGCCCCATTCCATTTATTATCGCAGCTGCCCCAGGGTAAAACACTGGTGAAGGAGGCAAACATATAGTAGAAAGACCAGGCTAGAACCATATTGTAGTACATGGCTGTCATGGCTGACACTAGCACCATTGATATCCCCACACCTGCAATAATAATAGGTTATTATATTAAGATAATATAATTCCAACTCAACTTTCTAATACTAATTTCGGCGCGAAATAGCCTTTGCTGTGCTGAAGTGCCGTAAAAGCCATATCGCTCACTCACTCACTCTAATACTAATTTAGCGCTATTTGATAGGCCAAGACCGAACAGACAACGTCGATTATACCTCGATAAACCCCATGAACCAGAAATCTGAAACTACTTGGAACCACTTTCTTGGCAGCGATTTCTACGATACTCACTATCGCTGACAATTTTGAGAAAAACATGGCAGAGTTGGAATTATAAGAAATGAATTATATATTTTTGTGGATTTATGGATGTGTAAACACCGGCGAATCACTCACAAACTTAACATAAAGCCCTTTGGGCTTCATTCAGTTTGTGAGTGATACGCCGGCGTTTATACATCGATAAAATTTTGCGGATTTTATGGATGTGTTAACGCCGGCGAATCACTCACAAACTTAACATTCAGTTTGTGAGTGATTCGTCGGCGTTTACACATCGATAAAATCCACAAAAATAAAATTCATTTCTATAATGATAGTCTACTATCTTTACTCTTTATGAATTCTTTTCCCATTTGGTGATTCAGACAGGATGTGTTAAACGATTTCGTCGGCTCCTGATCATTACCTTTTCATGTATTCTATTGATTAAATGACATCTCTAACAGTCAAAAATAATATCGGCCTTGTACTCTTTATATGACCGAACTACTGATGTGAAGTTCGTTAAGCCATAGTTGTTGTTGATTTGTTACTTTACGTCCACGTTAAACAGCTATGAGCATGTCGGGATGGTCAGTTAACCTAACCACAATATTCCTGGGCAGGCTTAGACCATAGTAAGCGGTTAACCAGTACTAAGTGCACTTACTTTCGCCAGTAGCTGATACAGAACTGCGTTTATCATATGACGTCGCTGTTATTCAATGGATAACATCGTGTCATAAAAATCGTATGACCACACGTATAATAACACTTTGGCGCGTACACGTAACGTCATTGACAACGTCCATGTCAACAATGCTTTTTCTTATTGAATTGATGTTCAGTTTGAAGGCGTTAAAATACCATTTAAAAGGGTCATATGACAAACAGAATTTTACACTCGTGGTCATTTCATATGAAATTTATGAAACTCGCCGAAGGTTCGTTTCATAAGATTCATATGAAATGACAACTCGTGTAAGATCCTCTATTTATCACATATCTCTGATATGTGACGTGTACAGGTAGCTAGTTATTATTCTGTGACTTTATATTTGTTATTGTTATATTTTTTCTGTTTGCCATGTCAGTTAAGAAGTGACAATCTGTTTCTACAGTTCAGCTCTACATGTACTTGCATTCTGCGACCTAGAGGATCTGCATAATGCAGGTAGATTTGCCGTGCGTCGTGGACTAACTGAATTTTCCATGCCAAAAGCACGAAAATCATGCAATCGGAGCACCGCTCGGCCAATTCCATGATTCACGGTATTGGCCGAGCGGTGTTCCGATTGGAAAATCTTGATGACTTTACCTTTAAAGAGTGGAGCGAATTTCCAGCAGGTCATGGGCCCACTGCTGGTGAACTGGCCAATAGAAGCTTCCATATAAAACAAAGGAACTCCAACAATAACCATCATAATGGCAAACGGGATGAGAAAGGCACCACCACCATTCCTGTAATAAAAATAATACCAGAAAAAAAAGAGATCTGAGAACTCTCAGCTTAACTGCCTACTGATCTGTTGAACATGCTCTTCTACATGTATGAGAACACCTAACGCTCTTCCGCTATGCTTACACAGGGAAACAATTGTTGCGACTTCTTGTTTCTTTCTCTGGGCAACAAAGACATTCCAAAATAGGTCTTCTCTTAAGTCGAAAATTCTCTCCAAAGGGAGCAAACTTCTTTCTTTTAAGAGTTGATACCATTGGAAGGGCGGGCATAAAAAATTGGAGAGTTTGAGCTCCTGAAATTGGACCCACACACTTTTTATTGATCAAGAACAATTGTCCTTTATAATAGTTGGCTACCGAAAACGACAATGTTGATCCTTTTTACATGGTTTAGGAGTCTGACTGGGGTAGACAATGTTTCCTCAGCTAGTTTTGCCCTAACCGTTAGCACTTGTATAGTTATAAATAATGAGATTTCATAAAATAATTTTAACCTTGCCTCGATATGAAAATTTATTGAATAGACCTTTTTCGCATTGTTTCTGCGCATGCGTGTACCGCTTAGGTAACGCGATATTTTCCGATAATCGGCGAGACTTTACATAAATGGGGCAATGGGATTTTAAGGCATTGAGACTTTCTATGTAATCAGTTAAAATTAATTGTTTTAATCATTTCAATATGATTTCTTTTCGTTTTAGCAAGGCTTGGCACAAAGATCATGTAAAGTGAAAAGCATATCGCAAAGAAATATTTATTCCTAATTTATTTTATCTATTACCTGACATCTACCGTCCATTTCTTTGAACGAGGTCTGCACAATCAGAAAATAATATGTGTGGTTTGATATTTTACTAAGTAAATAAAGGAAAATAAATATACTCCTCGCCAAAAGTTTAGCATAATTATTTGTGAAGTTAGCAGCAGAAATAACTGATAAAGGGGACTTCTTATAAGTATAAAAATGTGTGGTTATGGATCCTATCCGAAGCAGTAATGTACAATGAAAACACCTACACACTGGATTTTTGAAACCCTGCAGCTGTTTGGATACACAACGATAAAAGTTAAGACGACTGTAGTTAAAGTACAAGTTTTGACACTTTTTAGAAAGTGTGTCCAAAACATCATCAGTTTTATTTTTTCACACACCAAATTACCATAGTCTGTAGACGACATGTTAAATCGTAACTTGCTACATTGATTTTGTCTCAGTCATTTCTAAATCTGACATAAAAGAAATTCTTGTCAATACTTGTATTCTTAATCATTAACAATGCATTTTTCCAATGAATTCTTATCATTTTTGTCTTACTGCAAACTGTCGGTCTTTGATACTGGCACTTCAAATTTTATGTGTAACTTATTTGTTCCGTGGTCTCCTGTCTGACGTGCGACATTTTTTTCCTAGCACGACATCTTATAATCAGAAAATAAAAGATGAAAAACTATTATTTTACACAAAAATGTTAGCCCGCCACAATTCTTTTACCTGATAATTTTGGACAAAAATGTCATGAGGCATATGCTTAAGTATTCTGTCTTTCCGAATCCATAAATTATATCGTTGTTTTATAGTTTGTTAATTTTCTGCAGAATTTGTAACAAAGGTACCATAGAGCTGAAATATGCTAAACTTTTGGCGAGGAGTATATTTAAAGGATTAAATCATTCCTAGATAATTGTCTTGTCTCATTAATTACTCTAATTGTTTGTTGTTATTTCAATAGTCATACCGGCGCATCCGAAGAGGCTCAACATATCCATTGCCGCACCTCCCGGCGTCCGAAGTCTGTTTATCAATTACTTAATTAGCTGAGGGTATATTAACAATTAACCCAACCAACAGACCACGTTATTCGTTGACACCTCTTACTAATGTTGACGATTTTAATTTCATTGCGGGGGTTGTGGTCGGGCGGGCGATTTTTTTTTTTTTTTTTTTTTTTTTACAGAAAAGAAATTTTATTCAGACGTAAACTATACAGTTTCTAGTCTGTCAAAATACATTTAGAATACATACATAGATTACACACTAAATGACTGTCACTTGGTGCTGGTTATAACTTCCAGTGCCAGGGCGTGCTACTTATTTGGATAAAACAAAGGCAAGGGCCTACTGTGCTTGCAGTAGGTGCGGCCGGGGTTGTTTGGTTATCATTTTCTATCTTTTTACCCCCACCCCCCTCTCTGGAAGATAGCCTGATATAGACTGATATACTGTCTCAAAGGGCCGTTAAACCCCAAACAACAACCAACCATTAATTTCATTGCATATCGGTAGGCAAACCATACTCATTTATCCAGAACAAATTTACTTGCAAGTCAATTGATAATGCAATATTAATAAGTGATAATTTTACTATAATTATTAATGACAATATAGACACATTTAAAAGCTACCAATTTTCACGTTTTTAGCCGGTAAATGCCATAATGGCAGGAATGATAATAATAAAAATAAATAATAATAATATTTTTTTCACTTTTATTATTATCATCATTGTTATGATTATAATTATAAATGCAAAGGACACATCAAGCAGTTAATTTCGCATTTCGAGAAACCGGAAAGTAAAACTGGCTATTGGCTTCATCTTCAGAAAATCAAAATCCACCGAACTTATTTCCTCAAAACTAATTTGATTTCAAAATAGAAAAAATGAATAAATGAATAAATATCTTAATAAATAAATACAAAGCATCTATTTAATATTTATTACGAATCCATAACTGTTGTAATAATTACGAAATGCCCAAGCTGCATGATTTTTCTTCACGTAAAATAGTAGTAATAACATTACTTCTGAAATTAAATGTGTAAAATCGCAGAAGATTATACGAAAATAAAACTATGAATGAATATCAAAACGTGTAAGAAATGTTGAGGAAAAGAAAGAATGCTAGAAATAATAGGTCACAGATATATAAAATGATTACCGGTTGATGACACGCTGATTGGAACATTAATTTTTTGTGCATTTCAAATATTTTCTATGTTATTGTTACTGTATTTTTTTTCCTTTCAAGTTAGGGTTTGAAATCAAAATGTAATAATAATTTCGTTTTTAATCATCTAATTTATATATTATTCGATTATTATAAAAAACCTATTGATATGTGTTGCTGTATCAGATAAGATAAGATAAGATAATTTTATTAACGTCTCACCAATTTTACATGTACATAAACGCAGTTAAAAAAATCGATATAAGATGTAAAATTGCGACTCAATATTGAGCTATGAGAGACGATCCCTCTAAAATGTGTCTGTTCCTGTGTCCTGCACCAGCACTACATCCCCTAAATACCCCACACTGAGCCAAGGAAGACGGTTATCCAACCAGCAAGTCTACGCATCCAGACTCAGCCTGGAGTATCAAATGCAGTACTGGGACAAAACAGCAATTAGTATGATAAAAAAGCGACACGCATTATCTATGAGCCATTATCACTCTAAAACATACCATAAATTAGTGCCCTGCATGCGCTACCTTCCCTCGATACCCCATGCCGAGTCCGGATAACCGGGAACACGCGGTGGAACCAATGTTCACACAGCATGGTGCCGGATCCGGACACGGCATGAGATATCAAATGCAGCCCAGGGACCAGAGCAACAGATAAAATGAAATTGCAACTTTAATCTGCACTAAAAGAGATAATCGTGTCCGTTGAAATGTATCCTGTCCCAGTAGTAAATCCTCCCTGATACCCCACGCTGAGTCCATGATAACAGGGAACATGTGGCGGAGCCAATGTCTAAACAGCATGGACCCGATCATGGACTCAGCATTGGGTATCAACCGCACCACCGGGGCAAAACAGCAGTTAGTATTGTAAATAACAGACAGCTTTTTACATTTAAATGGACACTTATAAAAATATGGTACACAATATACATATTTACATCAACTGTACAGCAGACTACGCCTTTTGTTTAAAATCAAATAACAGGTTTTGGCACTTATCTTGACTATGGAAGGATTAGCTAAAATAAAAGATACTTTTTCAATATCATTTAAGTTCTGAAAACCATTTATAATAAGCTCAGCTTCAATAAACAGCTCATTTCGGAACTCAGTGTACAGCGGACAATGTAATAAAACATGGATTTCATCCTCAACAGCATTCCTACAGCTAAAGCATTTTCTTTCACTAACTTCTAAGCCATTATAGCGGCCAGTTTCAAGTGCAATCGGGGCGGTTCCACTTCTAAATTTAGCTAAAGCCCCTCTATGAGACCTATTAAATATCCTTGTACAATATTCTTCAACTACAAAATCCTGCTTAAAGGTTCTGTATAATCGAAGTTTATTCCCTCCAACTCCCGAACGTGAACTATTGCGATTTACATCAACTGCCCATTGGTTAATATATTCTTGCGTAATGAAAGGCAAAACGTTATTTAAAATATTGGTCTTATTAATGGTTTGATTTATGTTATTATAAATGTGAAAATTGGACTCTGTCAATTTCTGACCTACCCTGAAATTCCAGTTTTTACATCTGGTACTTACTTTTGAATTTGACCAGCAGAATATTTTCCTGTTCAGCCTTGTTGCGTCCATATTTATACAGCGTAACCAGAATGATAACACAGACTTCCAACACTTTGTGATCATGGGCGTCCATCCTATATCTCCATTAACTGCTGCGTTAGGTGTATACCTTCCTACATTTAGAAAATATCTCGCAGCTCTATGTTGTACAGCATTAATGCAGCTATAGGACTGGGTGCCTCAGATCGCAGCACCATACGATATAACCGGGCAAACAACTGACTCATAAAGCTTTGTAAAAGGACCATACTGAATACCACCAAATGCTTTTGATTTAGCCATTAAAAGTCCAAGTGCGCGATTTGCAGACTGTGCGACGTGTTTAGCAGTTATTGTGAAATCTAGATGTTCTGATAAGACTATCCCCAAATATTTATACTGCACTGTATACAAAATGTTCTCATCGTTTACCGTAAATATGGCATTTGACTGCGGCATTGAGGGATTACGAAAATGCACAACATTGGATTTAGCTGAGTTGACTGAGATTAGATTACTTTTGCACCAACTTCCTTATATATCCAGCATCGACTGCAGATTTGCTTCTGTTTCAGCAATAAGAACTACATCATCAGCATACAGTAAAACAGAGACTGCATCGTCACCAATTTTAACACCTTTACCCAGTGCGTCAATTTTTAATGCCAAATCATTTATATATAAATTAAAAAGTAATGGCGACAAGCAACATCCTTGCTTTAGTCCACAGTTTACATTAAACCAATCGGTTGTAAGTCCGTTTAGTTTAACCGAAGACTGAACATTGTTATACAAAGCCTTAATTGCATCTAATAATAGCCCGTTAAAACCGAGTTTTTCAAGTTTCGTCCAAAGAATATCTCTGTTAACTGAGTCATATGCCTTTTTAAAGTCTATGAAGGCGCAGAAGGTGGACTTTTTCATTTTTTTCCTTGTTTCAACTATATTTGTCAAAGAACTTATATGGTCAATTGTGCTTCGGCCTTTTCTGAATCCATTCTGGCCTTCAAATATTATATTATTGTAATTTGACCACATACTAACTCGATTATTTAACAAGGTACAATATACTTTGTAGAGTACAGGTGAAATTGCAATGCCCCTGTAAGAAAGCGGATCGCGGGCTTCACTTGTAGTACATTTCGGTATAGGACAAATGAGAGACTTCCCCCAGATATTTGGAACTTTGCCAGATCGATAACACGTATTGAACAGTTTATGTAAGAAAGAAATAATGCTGTCGTTTTTTAATACCTCGCCTGGTATATCGTCAACACCAATTGCACGATTATTTTTAATACTATAAACAGCTTTACGAACTTCGGAAACGGTAAAATTATTCGCAAATAAACCCGACTCATCAACAGTGTTATCAACATTTAGCATGACATTAATATTCTGCAAATTAATTTGCTGATTATGCGTTGGGTTTAGTAGTGCAGAAAATTCAGTTTTCCATTTATTAAGAACAGCATTACTGTCTGTGTTAATTTCACCATTATCATTTACAATTTCCATCGGAATTTCTCTCTTTCTATTATCCCTTACCCCTGCTCTACCTATTGTCTTCCAAAAATCGTTTGGATTATTTTCAGCATTACTTATCATTTCATTCTGCATTTCAAACCAGTAATTTCTCTTTCTTCTCTGTACCTGCTTATCAAACATTTTACGCTTTTGAACAAAGATATGCTTTAAATTATGCTTTTGGCTGTTTCTACATTTTAAATATGCTTTTTCTGCATGACACATATCATTCCATAACACCTGTAAATTGTCGTTCCACCAAGGTTTTCGAATACGCCTGCGTTTATTACTAACACCGTATTTGACGATAATTTCTCGCTTTGGCAATTTTAATGACATTTCATTTTGAACAACAGAGCAAAAATCACCGTATATTTCGTCTACATCTCGTTGGCTTTGAATATTAATTACCAAATTATCAAGAGTTTGAAAAAGTGAATTTGAATGTTCATCATTACAAAAAGTTGGTGGAATGTCAGTTAAATTATACCTATTATATCTTTTCTCAATAGTACTGCTTGCGGTATTAGACCTAAATTCTAACCAAGGAGATTTTAAATTCCAGCAACATGTTATGACAGAATGGTCTGGTACAATTCTAGACTCTACTCCGTTTAAAGAATGTCCATACACTTGTGCTGGCCTAATTACTTTAAAACCCTCAAACTGTTCAATATGCTCATACGGAACAATAAAATAGTCAACGACAGAGCTTCCTCGAGTAGACACAAATGTAAAGTCATTATCATCAGTACTTTCACACTGTCTACCATTCAAAATGCAGCAGTTACTATCAATCAGAAAATTACATAAAAATTCACCATACATATTTTTTGAGTAATCAATTACATTTCGATCCTGAATTACATCCACACCCTCTATGAAGTCAGCCATGTCACCAATTCGGCTATTAAAATCTCCGCATAAGATAAACTTTCCCAAATGCTGGTATTCATATATGTTTGTCAAGAGCTGATCATAGAACTCCTGAGCGCTAACATACCGTGATGAACCATGCGGGGGTAAATAGCAGGTACATATATTAAAATATGCGTCTGAAACCTTACTTTTAAAGGAAACCCATAGTATACCCTCGCATGATTTATCGAGTATGCTAACCTCAAATAATTTCATTAAATCTTTTCGCACTAACAAACAGACTCCATCTGATCCTGCTCTAGCATTTGTGTGTAATTGTGTCCTATTATGCCCAAAACAATAAAACTGTTGCAAATCAAGTGATTGATCGTATACAAGATGAGTTTCAGCAACTCCAATAATGTCTAACTCTAAAATATTGACACAAGATTCACGGAATGCTGAATTATCAGATTCATTGTCCGGAGACCAACCGTTTACATTCCAAAACCCAAGTTTGACCTAATTAAAGTATCTGTCTCTCCGATTATCTCTATTGCCATTTGTATATCTACTTGTATGCTCACGAAACTGATCGTTTTGCCTACCGTGAACACTATTGTTTGAGCTGTATCTATGAATGTCACCGCGTGACCTGTTATCGTACTGCTGTCTCTGATTATTCTCTCTGTTGCTATCGCTATCTCTTCTATCACATCTTCTCCTATCGCTGATATTGCTTCTGGAATGATATCCTGTACTCAGTATTTCTATTATGAGTATTCTGTCTATATCTGGTGCCTCTATTATTCGAATTATCACTCGTATTTTCAGTTCTATCTCTTCGATAATCATTCTTCTCTTCCTGACTGTTACTATTGTCTGCGACTAAGCGTGAACCTTTCAGCCTTAGACCTGTGACACCAAGAGCTGAAATAAGCATCTTCAAATTACTGTTGTTAACACGCGCTTCCATAGACTGGTCAGCATGAATATATACTTTTTGATATCTTCTACTATTCTTAAGTTGCTTTTTTCTCTGCATGATAAGTGTCTTGTCTTCAACATTTTCGCACGTGACAATTATAACTCCAGGTTTATGGTCATCTCTGTCCTGACGAACTGCTTTCTTAAAACTGATGTCCCGCAGTTTTAGCCCATCCCTTAACAGGTCCAAGACTACTGTATTAACATTCTCTCTTTCTGTTTGTGGGTGGTTTCGTATACAAAAGTTCAAGGATCTTTCCGTTTGTTCTTCTGTGTCGGCTAGCTTTGATGGCATTTCATCTATTTGTTGTTGTAGACATTTTACATCTTTACAGAGATCATCCCTTACATCGTCTATCCTTTGGTGAATTTCTCTCTTTAACTTTGCAGCCTCTGTGTTTACCCTCTTATCTCTTATCAAAGGTTATGCCCCACGCATGTGACGTAACGCGAAATCTCGCCAAATTACGGGCTGCGAGACTAGGGGAGATAACAATGTGAAAAAGGTCTATTGGTTTAAGCCTTTTCATCTAAAAAGGAAGTCGAATTTGATTTGTAAATCATTATAATTCTTTGTAAAATGTGGTTGAGAAAATACATGTATGCAGCTGTTGAAATTTATAGACATCATGTTGCGTGAATATATGATAGGGTAAAGTCTGCTAACTTCGGACAGCGGGTAAATTCGGACATACCATTGCAGAAAGTGAAAATCCTGATGATACGGCTAATAATGTGCCGTCTCATTAGGATTTTCACTGTTTGCCCAGTTATTTATTGTTTAAATTCCAAACAACTGACATATAAAGGAAACAGTGTCACTGTCCAAATTTACCTGCTCTACGAATGCTAGGCAAGCATTTTAAACAATCACACTGATTAAGTTTTTAATATAATTACCTGTAGCAAAGATATGGAAATCTCCAAACGTTTCCAAGCCCCACGGCGTAACCTAGCAACGACAGCAAGAAATCAAACCGCCCCGTCCAGTTACCCCGATCTTCATTTTCGTCCACCCCAAACAGTTGTTTACGGCTGTCATCAGTCTTTTGTGTGTTGATGGTTGTCTAGAACAAAAATGAAGGTCTTATAAAACGCCGAACTATTCGGAGTAGAGTTTTTGGAAATAAAAGAAATGCATATTGACAATACAAAATGCATGCGTTTGAGTACATTTGCTTTTTAGAGTGAGTGGGTGAACTCGGGTTAAGTGTCCAACCAACAACGAGGTCATATGGAGACGGGACCTCGGTTTGAAGTCTCATCCGAAAGACCGGAGAAGCGGGGGATCGATCTTGCGACCCCTGGATTGGTAGTCCGGAGTGTTATCCACTACACTACAGTCGCTCCATGCCTCTTAGAGAAAATGATTGAAAGTTGGCTCGCACAAAGAATATAGAAAATACATAACAATACCTGTAAAATTAATAAAAGATATAATACTAAAGATTCTAAAATGACCGCATCTGTATCCACTTTTAAGAAGACTTTAAAGTTGAAAATACAGTCAACTCTCGATATCTCAAAGGTAATGTTAATCCCTAACTACCAATATCTCTAAGTAAATTTTCTTGTCCCAGAAAAGATACTTTGAGATATCCGTAGTTTGAGAAAACAGGATTTGAAATGTAAATCTAAATAGGAGATGTGTCAAAACAATATTCTTTGATTTAAGAGGGTGCTCAGAGATATCAGTGTTCGAGATATCGACAGCTGACTGTATATTATTTAGCCATTGAAACGCACATTGCAGTTAAACGCAGAGTGATACCGGGCCGGTTTGACAAACTATTACTAACTTTTAATTTAATTACACGAAAGTAGCTATGCCATATGTTTGTGATCCAACTTCATTCACCATGTCATACAAATTGCTAATGCTAACCTATTAATACTGAGAGGAGGTCTTTACATGTACATACGGATGAAAAAAATCCTTATCTCTGCTTCAACGCTAGAAATTCATTACCAATAGAGAACTAGCAGTCACTGAACATTCTTACCAGTGATGAAGCTCCTGATGGCTGGAAAGCCTCGTTTTCATATTCCCCCGTCGGTGACTGGGAAACTGTACCGAGATGTAAGTCGACCGAGCCATTAGAATCGATGGAGGACTTGTCAGCAATGTATTCTCTCGCCTGGAAAAATGATAACAACAAAAATCAAACTTCAAACTGTATGTAATTCATAGATAAGTTGATTTTTTCTGCATGAACATATCATGATATCTTTATGTTGTGACCTTTCGTGCGAACATATACTTTTGAAATGACAAGTTACATGAAGCATCTACTTTAAGTGAGCGTCAGTGCTTTGACGTTGAATCAATAATGTTACCGTCCCCACCCCTTTAATATTAATTTCAAATTTTAGGGAAATTACAGTAATTTGTCCAGATGATGGTGTATACTCAGACGCGTAGTCATATAATTTCGATTGGTGCAGCAAGATCGAGCACCGAAGGTGCGAACGCAAGAGCCGAAGAAGCGAAGCCATGTTTGGGGTGAGTTGGGTGTGTGTGAGGGGAGGGGGAGGTAAAGGGGCGGTGGGATGGAGCGGGCCGGCGACAGGCTCTCTCGGATTCTTTTGGGGGGGAGGGGGAATGGTGCAACTTTGCATTCTAATACATTTTTCGGTCCTAATTTTTGCTTCAACTGTAACCATATTTTAACCGGATTTGAGTGCTAAAGGCGCTTTGTCTCGCTGGGGATTCCGGGGGCATGTTCTGTTCCCCGGATTGTTTGAAAAACAAAATGGTGCAATTTTAGTGGAGCAAATATGATTGCGTAAGTGGCCTAGAAAAGGGAGATAGTGGTCTACAGAGTGTTACATTAGTTTTTATATATCAAAATGATGACCATGGTCTGTAGTTTAAAAATTCAGCGTTTGCCACCCTGGCAAACCTTGCATAACTCTGTCGTGGCCAGTTATTTACGTTACCCCATTAAATTTTGAATATCTAAAATATTTATTGAAGTCAATAGGAAATATGCTTAAACATTATAAATGTATCAAATGTCCATATTTTTTAAAGAAATGATTCATTTTCTATAAGTTAAGCTACTTCGAAAACAATTTCGAACTTTTATGCTGTTATATTCGTGACAAAATATAATGTACCCCTTGAATATTTAAGATACTAACTTAAATCGTTGCATTTTACGAAAACTCTGTGACAAAATAACCCAAAATGGTCAATTTTTCTAATTAACTAACTGGCAACTTTCAATACAGTTCTAGCAAATCAAATTTGAGACCTCTAGCTATTATACTTTGTCAACCATGTACTGTAGAACGTGGTAACACCTATTCCCTAATGGAGGCTGAAAGTCATTTTCACACAATTATTCGTACAAAAATGGCTACTAAGCTATTAAAACTATTTAAAACTGACAAATTGGATCTGTTTCAATAAAATCATGTTTATATCATGATCATGATATAAAGCAAATGTTTAAAAATTATTTTTGACCTTACAACACATACTTTAACAAAAGTAACATACTTCACAAATTGTTAATGTTTGCGTAAAGCGTCTATCATTCGGACCAGAAAAAAACACTCTTTTGAAATTCTGACTTTTAAACAGCCAAATTTTGATAACTATGTGTTCTAGTTATCGTTAAATGAAATTTTTGCGTGGTGAAATTGGCTACTCAGGCAAGAAACAGATGAGTGTTATTTACATGACATGCCAAGGTGAGATGTCCTACAATTAGAAAAAAAAACCTTCGTGAATTAACCTGGACATGGAGCACTATTATTTTTCCATTTATATCCGAAACACATTTAAAACGTCCACTATAGCAAAATAACTGATCATAACATACAGTTTTGAATTCAGAAAGGTAACGTTTGTAACTGTTATTTGAAAACAATCCATGAGATTAACTGTTGGCACAGCCAAATGTGCATAAGCCTTATTAATTTAAGTTAAATATTTTCAAAACGGCATGTTCGACTTGTTGAGACCCAACCCATGTAATTTATCAGTGACATTTCCACGGCGGTGCATCCATTTTGGTCTATTAATGTTATAGTTTGTGTTGTCCACTTACCAGAAGCCTTCAAAAATTGATTTGTTTTGTCTGTTTATTGGCCGCTGTACATGTATATAGAAACAAACAGAAAATCGGTGAAAATAGACAATTTGTGTCCCAGGGTATGTTTGATAAAGGCTAGCTTTGCGGTCATCTGCATGGAATGAACTGGATGTTTATTTGACCACCCGTTAGTTTCGTTTGAGTACATGTCTTATTACTTCATGTTACTCTTTTCAGTTTGGCGGTGTGGGAGAATCGTGGCACTAGCTGATCGAATCAATTCCTGATCGGAGCCCTTTTACATTATTATCTGTTTTGACCGTTTTCTATAAAAGCAATATATAAAACCGTAGTTAAACTATCTTGGCCCTACAACATATATCTAAACCAAAGTAACGTATATAACAGGTTAAAAAGTAAGAGTTATTTTACTCCCTTTTACTGTGAACAAGTTTCTTATGAATGCTCGGGTGACCGGGTGCAGAAAATAACCACCTTTAAGTAAAACATCTAAAACAGGCATAATACAAATACAAACTATGCATTATATAGAAAAAAATGTGGGTAATTATGTTTCTGTCTTAGCCCCTTAGTCTTTGGGACTATAATTATTTAATGCAACTGTATCAAATATATAAATCCCTTGAGAGATATATGGCGATACTGCTGTTAGGTTAACCGTCGGCACCTCAATGTTTGCTTTCAACATATGCGTTATACTTGTGGGCGTTTAATTTCTGCACCTTGTTACTCAACCATTAATATGAAAACTTCTAAACAGTAAAACGGTAGTCTGACAACTTGTTTACTGTTGAATGCTGTATACCTTACCTTTTTGACCACCTAACCAAGGAGTGGAAGTGAGTGAATTATCACTGACTCGAATTAAATGTCATTTTGACGATGATTTCAAAGTAATAAGGTTACCCCACATTAGACATGGAGGCCAAGATAGTCATAGTTATTTCATTTCACACAATATCCATTCACCGTAAAGTCTGATGAAATGATAAAAGCTTAACAAAATTCTTAAGGAATATTCTCTGGAAGCAATAAATGCATCAGAGGAAACAAAATTAGCAACCTTGGTTAAGCTAAGTGTGTGCCCAGCAATGTAATATTGCAACAATGCAAATGCGCCCCCCCCCCCCCCCCCTTAGCACCAGCTTCTGCTATTTTTTTTTTCAAACTGACTCAGAACGAGCTTAGCTTATCCCAAACATAATTTTCAATAAGATGAGGTACGACGGAACTTTTCATGGCAAGCACACAAAACTTTACACTTGTTGCAGTAGAATAAAATAACTCATACTTTTTAACCTGTTATTTACGTTACTTTGATGAAAATTATGCTTTTAGGCCAAAAAAAACAACGTTGGTTTTATATATTGCTTTTTATAAGAAAAGGTAAAAAAAACAGAGAAAGTAGTGTAAAAGGGCAGGCAGCAATCAGGAATTGATTCTTTCTGTGAAACACTCCACTCGCGATACCAAATTGAAAATAGCAGCATAAAGTATAAGACAAGTAGTCAGACGATACTAGCCAAATAAACATCCAGCCCATTTCGTGCAGTTGGTCATAAAGCTAGCCTTAACTAAACATAATTAGTCACATAAACGCCTTTTCACCCATTTCTTTCCTTTTCTATATATGGCTATAAATGACAGAATGATGGCAAATATGCCGATGAACTAAACTGATTTTTGAAGATTACAGATAAGAGGACAACACAAACTATAACATCGATACACCACAACCGATGCTTCGCCTTGGAGCTGCCAATCATGGGTTACATTGGGTAGCCTGACACCGGTCTAATGTGTTTTTAAATTGTTTTTATTTCAGCTCAAAATAATAAAGCTTACACATATTTGGCAGTAGTAATATTTAATGTCAGGGACTGTTTGGACATAAAGGTTATTAACGTTACCTTTCTGAGTACAAAACTGTAAGTAATGATTAGCTGGTTTGACACTTTTGGTTTTGTTAAAAGTCATTTGGCTGTTAATAACAAAATTTATATGTTCCAAGTACAGATTAATTTACAAATGCTTCGTTCGAACATCAGGACAATCTCAGCTTTGCAAGTCATGTAAATAACACTGTATTGTGTCTATTTAGGCGATGCACTCTCGTTTTACAATAAATAACAACTACATGTATTGTCATCACAACTGTGTTGTTTAAAAGTCAGAATTTCAAAAAGGTATATTCGTGGTGGGAATGAACTATGCTTAAATCAAACATTTTAATCTGTTAAGTACGTTACTATGGTTAATGTATGTGTTGTAAGGTCAGAACATCAATGTGAACTGTTGTTTAATATCATGTATTACATGATCTTATTTCATAAAGGCTAATTTGTCAGTTTAAAATAATTAATTAGCCATTTTTGTACAAACAATTGTGGGAAAATGAATTTGCAGCCACCAACAGAGAATAGGTGTAATCATGTTCAACAGAACATATTTGACAAAGTAAAGAAGCTAAAGGTCTCAAATTAGTTTTGTTAGAAAGGTATTTAACGGGACAATTAGAAAATTGAAGACGTTTGGGGTAGTTTATCACAAACTGTTTGTAAATGCAACAACCTAAGGTACATTTTAAATTTTCGAAGGGTACATAATTTATTGTAACGAAAATAACAGCACAGAAGCTCTGAACTGTTTTCTAAGCAGCCTTATTTATAGCATATTAATCATTCTTGCAGAAAATATTATATTTGATACATTTGTGTTGTTCAAACACATATCTTATTGACTTCAATAAATATGTTTGATATTTAAAATCTAACGGGGTAACGTAAATAACTGGCCACTGAAGAGTTATGCAAGGTTTGCCAAGGTGGCAAACGCTGAATTTGATAACTATAGACCCAGGCAATCATTTTGATATACAAAAACAAATGTTACACTCCGTAGACCACCCCCTTGAAAGATAGCCCAACATATTTGCTCCACTATTGGTGCATTCTAGTGCATTTTCCGGTCTTGTTTTTGTCTTCAAGTGAAACCATCATTTACCTTAAAGTGCGTATGGATTTTCTTCACAATTATTTGTGCGGCCTGCCGCACCTACTAAAATTATATTGGTGCGGCGAATGCCGCACCTGCTGCGCCCTTGCCTAAGCCAATGATACTTTCAGGGGAAGCAACTTCACAGTTTTACCTCCCTTCTTAATGGGGTCAGCTCTTAAAGGAAAGACTTTGCTTCCTTAAGAGCAAATTCTTTTCTTTATGAGTAGACCACATTTTTGAATGATTCTTGTTCCACAGTCACAAAAGTTGTTTCCCTTTGTAAAAATGGCAGAAAACATTGAGGTGCTCTCATATATCGTAAATTGTTCCAAATTTAGGCTATTTACGGTATAAGGTGTCAGGGTGTCGGACTTTCGTCTATAAATATATAGGTCAGACGGATGAGATGACAATCTATACTTTGTCATATAAGAAACTTGTCTTGCATGTTTTATTCAGTTTCTTCCCTGGATGACAATGATCTGTGTCAGTCTATATTAAGATATGAGCGGCGACACGAGAAAATCAGCAAAGTGGCCTGTGCACCCCGCACAGACTTAGATCAGCCTGGCTTAGAAGCTGGCTTACACCCTAAGCTACACTTTGCATGCACAGCGAAGACTCTGATCAGACTGGGCGGCTGCCAAGGCTGATATGAGTCTTCGCTGGGCGCGCATACCATTTTGTTGGTTTTCTCGTGTCGCGGCTCATAAACTCATCACCTCAAAGGGAAATTTCTCCGCGTTTGGAATGTTTGTCTCCCGTTTTACTTGGCTTAGCCAAGCCAGTCATACAATTGATTGATTGATTGATTGATTGCTTAACGTCCACGGTAAACAACTATGGTCATGTCGGGACGGTCAGATAACCTAACCACACTATTCCTGGGCAGGCTTAGACCTCCTAAGCGGTTAACCAGTACTAAGTGCACATACTTCCGCCAGTAACTGACAACTGCCCTTCTTAAATCAGCGGAAGGAGAAACGAAAGTATGTGGCCAGACCAGGTTTCGAACCCAGGACCTCTGACTTATGAGTCAGGTGCCCTACCTCATAAGTCAGAGGTCCCGGGTTCGAAACCTGGTCTGGCCACATACTTTCATACAAGAAAAAGTGGAAGTAAAAAAAAAGAAGAATAGACGGACAAACGAACAGATGGAAAGATAAAATCAAAATGTAGACAGGGATTGCCTTTGCCAGGTAGACTAGACTAAAATGTGCCGTATTAATCCTATTAAACAGTCCTGGGGCGTTGCATCTTACGAAAAATGGATATACTTGCAGAAGAAGCAACTATACTATTTTGCCTCTCGTTTTAGTAGTGGTCAACTCTTGAAGGAAAGAATTTTAGGAGCAAACTCTTTTCTTTAAGAGTAGTCCCTCTTTAAACAGGTACCTCATCCAAAGAAGCAAACAGGAATTCATACATGTTAATATAACATTATTTTATGGAGCGTTTATAAGAGGATGGGCGTTTATCAGGATTAATATGGTATTTAAAGGCCTAGGTGGACTGTAAACGGCAGAATTAGGTGGCTTATCTCAGTATGATCTATAGTCCACCTAGGCATTTAATACATTTTTAGTCTAGTCTATCGCATAACCTTGCAAAGTCAGTGGAACGGGCATTACAGATTACTTTGCAGCAATCTTTTTACACCTAGTCTTGCTTATCAGCTGCCATGCCCGGATCCAGACCGTCACGTATTGGTGGGGCTCTGGATAACTGCTGGTGGGCGGGGAAGAGATGTATGTGTGTGTTAATGGGGGGGGGGGGGGGGGTGGAGATGGGGGGGGGGGGAGGAGAATGTTTAAAAATATGACAACATATATTTTCAAGCGCCTTAACCTCGCCCCTTCGCTCCTCTGCATCAACCAACCAACCAACAAACACACATACATCTCGGCACCTCCCAGCCCCTATAGTTATCCAGAGCCTAGCAGTACGTGGTGGTCTGGATCCAGGCCTGCACATGGTTACCTCCACAGTTTGGAAGAGTGGTAGACTTATATCAGGCTGTCGTTTCGTGAAGAAAAAATACAATTTGAGACAGCCAAAATAACACACCTTCAGAGTATGCAACATGCGCGAGGCCGTTCACGGGCTGCCCAAGCCCTTTACCTGTTTTTAATGCACCAAATGACACGAACTTAAAACTTGAGGTTCATTAACATTATTACACCGCAAGGAAATAATCCACATATACGAACGTTTGGCTAAATAAAGAAACATGTAAGTATAATATAAACCAATTAATAGTTTAAATAATTGTACTCTGAATGTATAACATGTCATAGTTGAATAAAATATTGTTTAAACCAAATAATTGTTAAATGAGAGAGAGAGAGAGAGAGAGAGAGAGAGAGAGAGAGAGAGAGAGAGAGAGAGGTGGGTGTGTGTGTGTGTGGGGGGGTTACTAGGTAACTAAAAGAGGGACAATGAAAATAGTGACAACTCAGATCAGGTTGTGCATGTTTGGTTCGATCGGTCTTCCCTTTTTATGGATCCAATAGAATTAAATGCAGCGATGACACTGATTAGACACCGTATCTGAATTTTACAGTTGGCACGTGCGTTATGGTCCTTTTTTTATGACATTCCCATTTAATGACTCTCAGGTGTATGGTTATACCTCCATGTTTTTATTAATTTATTATTCTTTTTTCGCCATTTTTACAACGGATAACAACTTTTGTGACTTCCTGTTTGCTTATCAGATATTTTTTTTTCAGACAGATCCCCTTTCGGAAGACCTCAATCGTCCAGATTATATCTGGACGATTTAGGTCTTCCGAAAGGGGATTATATCTGGACGATTTAGGTCTTCCGAAAGGGGATCTGTTTTGTAGGAAAGAATTTGCTTCCACATGAGCACATTCTTTCCATAGGGAAAGCAAAAATGAAAATGGCAGAGTAGCTTCCCCTGAAAGTGTACCCATTTACTCAACATTTTCAATTAGGGTACAGTCGGGTAACTTCGGACAGCGGGTAAATTCGGACATATCGGTGCAAACAGTAAAAATCCAGATGAGACGGCTCATAATGAGCCGTCTCATCAGGATATTCACTGTTTGCTCAGTTAATTTGGTTTTAATTCCAAACAACTGACATATATGATATAAAGGAAACAATGTCACTGTCCGAATTTATCCGGTGTCCGAATTTACAAGACTCTACCCTAATTATTTTAATTACTTACACCGCCTTTAAGGCCAGTCATTCTGAGGCTAATATCCAAGCAAAATCCTTAGGCTTTGTTAAAATCTTAACTAAACAAGTCTCTTATCAAAGACCAGAAAGCTTATCCAAAAAGATAAAATGTCTTTATTTCCTATGTTTATTTTTTTAGTGCGATAGGCTTATTGAAACACGCAAAATCACATATCAGATAAATGTATTTTTTAATGCGATAAAGACATTAAAACAAGCAAAATCACATATCAAACATCTGACAAATTCGTCCCACAAACTTCCTCCATTCATGCACTCTACAATGTGTTTATAGTGGTTTGAGGTGTATTGAATTTTTAAATATTGACGCATAATGAGGCATTCATCCGTTACAAACAACCTACATTTAGAAGGACACACAAAGGTAAATACAATGTACACGGAGTGAAAAACTGTTTACAAGTAGTGATTATTAGTTCTTTGAATTAGATCGCTCTGTATCCGCGTTAGATCGCTCTGCATCCGCTCAATTTTTTTGTTTTTTGAAATTATGGACTTTCGGAAAATCAACGCAGTATTGAATAGGACACAACCGCTGCTGTAGATAAAGGTAAGTTTGAAATACAGTTGCTTCTCTTACCATAGGGCTGGTTACAGGTGAGTTGAACAAGGCCGAATTCGAAAGTGCGACGTAACCTGCTGATCTATTCTGTTCTGTTTCAATTCTCGTGGCACGACGTTCCCCAAGTGGCCCAGCACCTGCTGATATCACTAAGAACCGGCTTTAAAGACATGTACATTTAACTTCCGGGTCAATACGATGTGCGTTTGTTTTCTTCGAATGTGCATGTATATGTACCCTTCTATCACAGTACATGTACTTTGCTCATAAGAAACTATTGCAACAACCAGCTGTTACATCAAATGAGCCGCGACACGACAAAATCAACAGCGTGGCATTTGCGCCAGCAAAGACTCAGATCAGCCTGGGCATCCGCTGAGTATGATCAGAGACTTCGCTATCCGCATGGAGCTACATGTAGCTTAGACACTTAGCTACCATTTAAGCGCAAAGCGAAGACTCTGATCAGACTGGGCGAATTTCCAGGCTGATCTGAGTCTGCTCTGGGCGCACATGCCACTTTGTTTTGTTTCGTCGTATCGCGGCTCATTAATATTGATCAATCCCTGTATAATTAGTTTCTTACTCACCTGTTAATTACAACACCTGGTGAATCAATATCCCTGTGTCATCAAAGAAGGAAAAGAAAATACCGTGTCAGTTACGATGACCCCTTTTCTCGTAAGTAAAGTCCGATAATCTGTTACTGTGACTACAGTCAACTCTCGATATCTCAAAGTCGAAGTTCATCTTAAACTGCTGATATCTCAAAGTAAATTTTGTGGTCCAAGAAAATTTACTTTGAGGTATATCAGCAGTTTGAGATAACAGGAGTTGAAATGTAAAGCAAACTATGAAATGTGTCCAAGCTACATTATTTGATATAAGAAGGTGAGATATCAGTGTTTGACATAACGAGAGTCAACTATATATGAGCCGCGACACGAGAAAACCAACAAAGTGGGTGTGCGCCGAGCACAGACTCAGATCAGCCTGGGCAACTGGCAAGTCTGATCAGCCTGGGCAACTGGCCAGTCTGATCAGACTCTCCGCTAGGCGCTTAAAGGGTAGCTAAGGGCCTAAGCTACCTCCGTGCGGACAGCGAAGGCTCTGATCAGACTGGGCGGATGCTCAGGCTGATCTGAGTCTGCGCTGAGCGCACAACCACTCTGTCGGTTTTCTCATGTCGCGGCTCATATGTTAAAGTATGATCAGAGACTCTAAATTAAGGAATTATTTTAATTTTTAAGAAGTAGTTTTTATTTTTCCGATGTTCATGGAAGTTTGTACACAGTGGGTCATGTGCAAAGTAAGTGACGCCCGAAGGACGTTCACGTTCGTTTTGCACATGACCGTTTGTGTTCATACTTCCTTGAACTTCGGAAAAAATGAAATTAGTTTTTTTTTATAATTATATTTAATTCTAAAATTATTTTGAGCATCATTTTCGATTTTGATGTCCAATATTTGTAAAATATACGACGAAAAGCTGTCGCTACCCAACAGGTAAGGCGCTTACGTAAGACGGCCGTCACCATGACTTGACGTCATATAGAACCGTTAGCACGTTACAACGGTCATTTTCGTCGTTTGTTTACACGTGACGCTGCGTACCAACGACGTCACGTGACCGACTGTTGTTCATTGAAGTATGAGCACTGTTTCTCCGAAATGGGTTTATCTAAGGAAAATCATAGGGAATGTAATTATTGAATGCTATATATTTCTAGGATAAATGTCATTAATTTGGAGCAGAAAAACAAACAAACAAAAAAATGTCACTCATTTGAAAACCTCGGCGAAGTTTAGTATTTTGGCAATAACAAAATTATTCCCAGAATTACCATCAGACAGTTTATTTTTTCTGATTACGGAATTACTGAGAACCTAAGTTCAAGCATCAAGGAAATGGTTTAACCCAAGGTGCCTTCATTTATAATAATTGAGCCGCGACACGACAAAACCAACAATGTGATTGTGCGCCCAGCGCAGACTCAGATCAGCCTGGGCATCTGACAAGTCTGATCAGAATCTTTGCTAAGCGCTTAAAGGGTAGCTGAGGGTCTAAGCTACCTCCATGCGGACGGCGAAGACTCTGATCGGACTGGGCGGATGCCCAGGCTGATCTGATTCTGCGCTGGGCGCACAACCACATTGTTGGTTTTCTCGTGTCGCGGCTCATATGTTTAAAAACAACTAAATATGTGTGACCCTGTCAAACTACAGTTCGCACTCCATATCACGATGATATCTCAAAGTATATTTTCATATCAAATAATATGGTTCGGACACAATTCCTATTTTATTTAAATTTCAAGTCCTTTTTTATCAAACTAATACTGATATCTCAAAGTAAATTTTCTGGGACAAGAAAATTTACTTTGAGATATCAGTAGTTTGGGATAAACTTTGTTTTTGAGACATCGAGACTGTAAATGCACATTGTTTGATATATGTGTTTTTACAAAATTTTAATGTTCTTTTTCTGTCCGACAACTCTCTGTATAAATGGAGAAGCTGAATTGAGTTTAACGCCCCTTTCAACAGTATTTCTATCATATCGAGACGATGGTAGGGTGATGATAGATGGCTGTTTGCAGTGAAACCCGGTTTTCGCTGTGGAGAATTCTGCTGCTGTCGTGCATCAATATCGGAACAGCTAACACAGTAAGCCAGAGCTTGACCGACTGCGCTTCCGAGGCTAGCTAGGGAGATGAGATGAGATTAGATGAGATGAGATGAGATGAGACGATTTATTTTTGCGTTTTTCGAATGTTTAATTTAGGCGCAACACGACAAAATCAACAAAGTGGCATGTGCGCCAAGCGAAGACTTAGATCGGCCTAGGCATTTGTCCAGTCTGATCAGTCTTTGCTGTGCACTTAAAAGAGTAGCTACGGGTCTAAGCTACCTTCATACCGATATCGAAGACAATGATCAGACTGTGTGGATGCCAAGGCTTATCTGAGTCTTCGCTGAACGCACATGCCAAGTCGTTTTTCATGTCGCGACTCAATTACATTGTAGACAAGCGAATTGTCATTGCAGCATAACATGTTACGCGTATTTTGATGCATTTTAACTACACATTTTAAATAAAAACGCATGTCAACAATGAAAACTACTTCTATACGATAGCAAAATGTTTATGTAACTCTATCTGTCAAATAAACCGGAACTTAAAATACGCACTTTAAATACATGTAGATGACTGTGCGATGCACGATACAGGTCACAGGTTTCGGTCCTGCCCGATTCTAACCGTCTTCCATAGCATAATATTCTTTGGATCTATGTTTCATTTATTTTTTTTTTTAAATTTTGATCTTATGCAAATGTGAAGACTTTATTTAGCCTCTTGCCTCTGGATATGTTACGAGTTAATTATTTTATAACGTAACATCTATTGACCCGTCCTGGGGGCGGTTGTGGTTAAACGATGATGTTGGGTAGGCATCCTGCTAATTTGAATGAAAGTAGGGCAAGGACCTACTGTACTTGCATTAGGTGCATGCGTGTTGGGGACTATTTTTCCCTATCATATATTTTTTTTCTCCCTCTGTCTCGGGGACGGCTCGATATAGACTGAAAAGTCTCAAAGAACCATAAACTTGAACCCGAAACAACCATTCAATTTCTAACACAGCTCATAAAAGGGACATTGACATACAAAAGGTGAACCTCCTCGACTCAAGTTGAGAAAATCATCGAGAGTTGACTGCATTTGAAATACATGTAAACTGACGTAGCTGCCTGTACGCAAATACGCCGGAGCGTATTGAAATTTTGTCAATGATTGACAAAATTTCAATACGCACGTGCGTATTTGCTAAATGAAATTTTATGAATTGGACAGATTTCTGAATTTACTGCCAAAAACACGTAACAATCTGAAATATCTAAGGGGTTACATGTAAACCCCGACACTCCTCCTCAAATAGCATGAAACCAGTAAGCGCGTATCATGAAATTGCCCCTGGCTATGCCCTTATCAGACTGCGGGAATAGTCCCTGTTCGCACATGCTGTACAGTCCTTTACATACAATCGCGGCGCCGGCTCACATGATGTTTTCTCTGCCCTAGGTCCGGAAAGAGGACATACATGTAACATGTACGACAACTTTGAAGAGAGTTCAACGGAAGGACGGCAGCATAATGGTGACATTCCTGTTCATCACAGGCCAAAGTCTGCAACAAATAAGGTACATGCAGTTATACATCACACTACATCATCAAAAATCCAATTTGGATTTTTATTTGTGTCTTGAAAATACAATTTAACGCTGGAAATGGTCCGTTTGATCTATTTTTTAGCTCTGAGATTATGTCCCAAACGGACAAATCATGCTATGAAAAAAGTAAAGTTCGTGCAGTTCCATGAATATTAAGTTGATTTAAACAGGCTGAAAATCCTTATACACCCTTTTTACTCATCCCTTTCATGAAACAAATAAACCGCGACACGACAAAACCAACAAAGTGGCATGTGCGCCCAAACGAAGACTCAGATCAGTCTGGGCATCCGCCCAGTCTGATCTGAGTCTTCACTAGGTGCACATACCACTTTGCTGGTTTGGTCATGTCACGGCTCAGCTGTTGAAGTAAGTATTATTTTAGCAAGAAAGGAACTCTTCATGTCTTATACATGTAGTAGTTGAAGCGATAATGTGGCATCATGACAATAGGGGAAACGAGTGTAGGCGAAAAAGATATACCAGGCGAAACGGAAGTAGACAGAATTGGAAAAAGACAAAATGGGAACGTCCGGTATTACACATGTTTTACGCAAGCGGCTTGTTATAGCTAAGTAATAAATTTAATGTGTTTTGTCATGCATCAGTATAACTGTGTGTACCCTGAGGATTTTTAACACTGAGATTTTTTTAACACTGAGACAGAAAAAATGACATCATTTTTCTCATTTCATCCATATCCTATTCTTGTATAGTTCCCCTATTGGCCCGATATATCAAATACTGTAGATAGGGCTGTGTAAATCCACACATCCACCCTGTCCTACATGTACCCTTGATAGCTGTTCTGTCAAAATAACAAAATAATAAACTTGCAAAATAACACTTTGTATTTAGTCATCCTATTCCTGATGTAAATATTTGTTTGTAAGGTAATTTCTATTAAGTGTACATGCCTTTTTGATGTTTCAGAAATACTGTAAATTTTCAACTGTTCCTTTTAGGGCAAGGAGGACCGCCTCAGCCTGACAATGAACAGCGAGGATGGAGACACAGCACCACCCGTGTGGCACACTAATGGTGGACTGGCTGTGGCGTACACACCTAAATCAGCATCACAGGTATAATAACACTGACATTATTCGTATCTGAGTTTATAATACATGTAGTTGTATTATTCAAATTCAAAACAAATACAAACAGATCTGTTAAGTATTAAGGTAATTGGGCACACTTTCAACGCTTCCATTTTCGTTTTTACATAACGTATCTAACTCCTCTTGAACTCCTTTTGAAAAACAATGCCATTCTTGCTTTCTGTGGTATTTGAATCCCGCTGTGAGAAGGGAGGGGAGCACTTCAGACCAGCGTGTTCTCCATTGGACGAGGACATATTTACCTTAAATATTTAGGGATTATGACATTTACTCTCATTTTTATATGAGATATGTTCTATTTTCATATAAAATATTTAAAGCAAATTATTACAGTCTCTGCAAATTAACGAAAGAACAAAATAAAAAAAAAAAAAAAAAAAAAAAAATAAAAAATAAAAATAAAAAACAACAACGCCAAAACGATGATCACATTCTGAGTTACGGAATTGGAAGACCACCATGTTTCTTTACCATTAATGAGCCGCGACACGAGAAAACCAACAATGTGGTTGTGCGCCCACCGCAGACTCAGATCAGCCTGGGCATCCGCCCAGTCTGATCAGAGTCTTCGCTGCCCGCGTGTAAGTAACTTAGACCCTTAGCTACCCTTTGAGCCTTTAACGAAGAGTCTTATCAAATTGGGTAGATGCCCAGGCTGATCATAGTCTGTACTTGGCGCACAACCACTTTGTTGGTTTTGTCGTGTCGCGGCTCATTTTTCAAAAGAAGAACAACTTTATGATTTACTGTTTGCTTTCCTTGACAACAAACCCCTCTAAAAGGTTGGTTGGTTGGGGTTTAACGGCCCTCTGAGATAGTATTTCAGTCTATATCGGGCCGTCTTCCAGAGAGAGGGAGAAAGAAAAGAGGAATGATAGACAAGAGAAAAAATTTCGATACTAGCCCCATCCGCACCTACTGCAAGCACAGTAGGTCCTTGCCCTACGGCCGCGTAGCGCGGTCGGTAGCACGTCTGACTCAAGATCCAGAGGTCCCGGGTCCGATACCCGCTCCGGCTACATACTTTAGTTTCTCCTTTCGCTGATTCAAGAAGGGTAGTTGTCAGTTACTCTCGAAAGTATTCGCTCTTAGTACTGGTTAATCGCTTAGGGGGTCTAAGCCTGCCCAGGAATAGTGTGGTTAGGGTAACTGACAGTCCCAACATGATATAGCTGTTTATTACCTAGGACGTATTTAACAATAAAACAACAACAGGACGCCCCGGCACTGGACGTTATAACCAGCACCATCGCCTGACTACCCCCTACCCCCCCCGCCCCTTATAATAGGAATGAAGTCTTAAAAGAAAAGAGAATTAATTGAAGAGTTAACGCCATCCCATTCCCCGTGGAGACGGGACTCTTTGTGAGACATTTCCATTCAACATGATCGATTGTACTCGGAACAACTGAATATTTTGACAAGCATGCACAAGCCTAGGTTTAAAAATAAAAAGTCTAGGTTTGAGCATCAGACCTAACTTTCAAATCTTCAGTCCGAGGTGTCAGTTTCTTAATCATGCATTTCGAATTTGAGGTTTTGAGAAATGAATTCTTTGATTCACAATTTAAGCTTTCAATCATAAGTTTCAAAATAATTATTCTCTAAACGTGTTAAACCACGGATTGAAAACATTCATATCTAAGTTTAAAAATTACCAGTGCTTGAAGGTGTTAAAACCACGGATTAAATCGAAGGATTGAAATATAATTTCAAACCTCAGTTTAAAAAAAAAACCCACTTCTTGAAAGAGTTAAACCACGGACTCAATCCACAGATTAAAGTATTTTAAACCTCAGTATTTTTAAAAACAAAAACCCACTCCTTGAAAGAGTTAAACCACGGATTCAATCCACAGATTAAAGTATTTTAAACCTCTGTTTAAAAAACAACAACAAAAAAAAACAAAACAACAACACTCCTTGAAAGAGTTAAACCGCGGATTCAATCCACAGATTAAAGTATTTCAAACATGTCAAACCTCAATTTTTGAAAAAAAACCCACTCCTTGAAAGAGTTAAACCACGGATTCAATCCACAGATTAAAGTATTTTAAACCTCAGTTTAAAAAACAAAACCAAAAAAAAAAAAAAAAAAAAAAAAAACACTCATTGAAAGAGTTAAACCACGGATTCAATCCACAGATTAAAGTGTTTTAAACCTCAGTTTTAAAAAAAACCCACTCCCGGAAAGTCTTAAACCACGGATTCAATCGACGTTTTGAACTATTTCGAACCTCAGTTTTTAAAATAACCACTCCTGAAAAATCTTAAACCACGGATTGAATTCATGGATTGAAATATTTCTAACCTCAGTTTTAAAGATATCCACTCCTGGGAAATCTTAAACTACGAATTCAATCCACGGATTGAAATATTTCATACCTCATTTTTAAAAATAACATTCCTTGAAAGAGTTAAACCACGAATTCAATCCACGGATTGAAATATTTCAAACTTCACTTTTAAAAAATAACTACTGCTTGACAATCTTAAACCAGGGATTCAATCCACGGACTCATTTCAAACCTCAGTTTTAAAAATAACCACTCATGGAAAGTCTTAAACCTCGGATTCAATCCACGGATTGAAACATTTCAAACCTCAGTTTTAAAAATACATGTAACCACTCATGGAAAGTCTTAAACCAGGGATTCAATCCACGGATTGAATATTTCAAACCTCAGTTTTAAAAATATCCACTCATGGAAAGTCTTAAACCACGGATTCAATCCACGGATTGAAATATTTCAAACTTCACTTTTAAAAATAACTTAAGCTGGAAAGTCCGTGGTTTAAGACATTCCAGGAGTGGTCATTTTGAAGTTTAGGTTAAAAAGTTTAAACCGTAGTTTATAAAGTTAATAATACTCGGAAAGTAGGTTTTACAAAAGTTTAAAACCTAGATATGAAAATTTGAAGTTCAAATGGATGGGTTTATTACTTGCGATTTTACGTCCTTTTTTAATAGTATTTCAGTTAAATCAGGACGATAGGAGGGTGATAATGAAAGTCTGTGAGCAATGGAATCCCGTTAATGTTTGGAAAGATTTTCGTCTCCAGCAGGTCTCGAACCCGGGATTCCTGGATCAGCAGGCCAACACTTAACCTACTTAGCTACCTGGGGCTGTATTCATAAAACAACTTAAGCCGTTGCTATGCTGTTGCTAAGGCTAAATTTCTTAGAAGGAGATTCTCTACAACTATGAAATTTGCTCTGGAGGAACAGTCTTACAAAGACTGTTCCTCCAGAACAAATTTCATAGTTGTGTGGAATCTCCTTTATAGATATTTAGCCTTAGCAACAGCATAGCAACGACTTAAGTGGCTTTATGAATACGGCCCGGGGCTCATTTATTAAAGCTCAAAAACTAGGTATGAAATTCAGGTATAAATCTTAATTAATAACTTACTGTGTATTTTACTTGCCAAACATTTTCAGATCAGTATACTTACGGGTTCTCAGACTACAGAGAGCGAACAATCAAAAGGGAAGGGGATAGACAGGTCACAGACCTTTGGTGTGGACGAGAACGAGGCTCGAGGAAATTGGACAGGGAGACTAGACTTTATACTATCTATGTTAGGGTAATTAGACTTTCTAGTCTGTACCATTTTGCAATAAATTCGAGAAGCTCGTTTAAACCTACTGCGTCTAATTCGTCAGCATTTTGACAGTGATATGCATCGTCATCCTGGCCAGTGTTTAATCATTCAACGAAATCTTTAGTTTATGGCAGATCATGATCATTAGTGTACGGAAACAAAACGTTTAAGGCGTCCTGGTCGAGTGGATAAAGATGCTCGACTATGGTGCAGAATTTCGCGGCATTAAGCATGTTAAGTCCCATACGGTCCAACCGACGACTGAAAAACGCTCTCTGTCCTTCTAGCAGTAATTGGGTACCTTTTGCGAATCAGGGGAGGAAGGAGAGGGATGGTGTTTCATATTTCATACATGTAAGCTGTGCCCAAGATACAGTGGACCGCCAAAGCCCACTGCCTCTACAGCCGCAAGGCTACGGGGAACCTTTATATTTTTACAGCAAAACACATCCGTTGCATTGCACATGTCATATTCTTCGAAGATTGATGCATCACTTTCCTCCAGAGGATAAAAATTAATACGCCTATTGGTTTACCTATCTTAATTCCTTCGCGAAAATAGCAAGCGAAACAATCTTATAAATGAAAGCAAAACAAACAATTTTTTTGTAGCTATGATATAATTTGGGTCTAATATAAATATTACATGTAATATTATAATGTTTTCTTTGAATAAAATATTTTTAAAACATAACCACGCTGTCAGGTCATTGAAGAGTAACCATGGCACGGCATGGCGTAGATCTGATACAACTTAGAATGGACCAAACTGGCAAATCACATGACCTGGTGACGTAATGGTAAAACGATGTATTATCGACTTACCCACCAGTACCGTATGCGATAGGTCAGTATTTTGATGCTACCTTACTGGGATAATGAACACATTCAGTTTACATTTCAGATATGCGGTTGGGCTTGGTAATTTGTGGCGCTTCCCTTACCTCTGCTACAGGAACGGGGGTGGGGCTTTTCTAGTCCCTTATCTCATATTCATGACCATTGTTGGAATTCCACTTTTCTTCATGGAGTCCTGTCTTGCACAGTTCAGTAGCTGCGGGCCCACGACGTGCTGGGAATTTGCCCCGCTTATACAGGGTACGTAATCAATACTGGAAATCTGAGAAAAATAAATTGCTTATCTGCTTCCCTTGCATCATGGTACTTTCCAGGACTTGCAAGGTTAGACCGGCACAGAACAATGAACAACCATTGATTCAAAGTCGATTCAACGTCCTGACATTGAATCGACGTTGATTCAGTGTTTATTCATCGTCGTGTGTCTGTAGGGTTCTGAATACTCTGATCAGAGTATACATGTACACTGTGCGACAGTCAGCTTGCAATTTTGGACAAATATTAGTACCGTAAAAATTCTAACATTGGGACACCTAGAATAGTTACCGGAATTGTTCTTAAATAGAGCCGTTTTTTCCGATGCAGTCTATTCTATTCTATTCTATTCCATAACCTTACAAGGTCGTTGGGGCACCACAGATGACTTCAAAACGATCCCTTTCCACATTGTCCTGATTTCAACTGCTCTAGTTGAGCTGGCAAAGTCGGTGTTGTATTTCAAATTTCGTATCGACGTTCCCCCCGCACCTCAGCGGTACGGATCCATAGCCACAGTAACGGGGCGCCGAGCGTCTGTCCCGTCGTCGTCGGGTTGCTGCAATCATTAGGAGATTCTTCCAGGAATGCACGCAGTCGGTGTGTTCTTTCTTCAAACGACCCTTGTTGGGACCACACCGTAGATACACGTTCGCCGCCACGTGACTGGGTTGCCACGTGACGTTGCCGCTCCTTCACCACAGCGAGGTCTGTGTCTTCCGAGTTCCGAAGGAGAGCTGGCAAGGTCCATTCCTATCCCCTTTTTAATATTGAAGATGCAAATGGGACGACAAATAGTGTAGACCCTAATCAGTCTGATCCGGATCTGCACTGTTTGCTCAGAACTTAGAAATCTTATGGTATTTTGGGTCAGTAGGACACCTTAGAAAAATATTGTTTTGAATCAATCAGTTGCGTGTGCAGCCTCTTAATAGACGAAATGTATATTTTTCCCTCTCATTCACCGCAGTCAGTAGAATTTCATGAAATATAAATTCTGTAATTTGTATTAATTATTATGATTTAATTTCAATTATCATGATTTGTGTAAATTTCATGAAATAAATATCACAACAATAGGACACGCACACGGAAAATAATGAAGGTTTATGACTGAAAATTTTTGTCTGTAACCTAGTTATTTCATTAATTCATATTCAAAAATACATTTAAAAGTAGTTCATAAAGCTGATTATGAAGATTTATTAGTAGTTTTGTCTATACCCTAATTATCTTAATAGTGCACAAAAAGCAGGCCTGGGTCACTGGTTCATCAATGTACTTCATATACGTGTAATCTTATAGCTATATCACATAATTTTCTCAAAAGTTCATATACACAAAGCATGTACACGTATGAAAAAACTTCGGACTACATGGTACTAGAAATGGTCTGCTTCAGGGGTTGAGTTAGCTGTAACCTAATTGGCTCAAAAGTGCATATACATGTACAAAAGCTAACATATATATGTAAATTACAGTCAGCCCTGTCTTAAGGGGTCTCCCAATGGAAACATAAAAATTGGCTGCTTTTGACAGTTGATCCCTGAATACATTTGCCCTGTGTTTTCGGTACAGGGACTACAAAACTGACTGCTTAAGACAGGTGATCTCTGAGTAGAGATGATAACAGAAGCAGGTATATAAAAGTAACTAACAATGCTTTATTCTTTGCAAACTGCTTCAAAACGTCTGCTGAGTAATTGGTGATAACTCTGGGACGTTTTTCTCATTTCTCAGTTGAAACTTATGTTGTGACCCTCATTAGAACCGCCTCGCTGAGGCGGTTCTGATGAGGGGCACGACATATGTTTTACAACGAATTAGCAGATATTATATCAAAATTACCATTAGTTCAAACGTATTTTATTCACAATTTCACTGACATACAACATAAGATATACACAAAATAGAGTTAATGGGATTGGAATGAAAGCAAAATTGCTTGTAGGATTCCTTTCCCTATAGCAAGCTACATAGTACAAAGTATAGGCAGGCCACATTAAAAAAACTATTTATTTAAATATGGGTACTGTTTAAATTATCTCTTTCAGGGGTTGGTTTAGCCATGTTGATGTGTTCAGGTCTCACCTCTATTTATTACAACATGATCATTGCGTGGTGCCACTTCTTCTTCTTTGCCTCATTCCAAAGCCCACTGCCTTGGTCGGGCTGTGACAACGACTGGAACACAGAAGGTAAAGTCTAATGATATTATTGGACAATTCTGGCAGCAGCCAAAAGTTATTACTGTTTAGTTTTATGTACAACAAGCCCGCCAACTAACACATACTGTCTCCAAGCTGATCTGCAAAGCTGATACACGACGCTGTCACAAAAAGTTGTTGTTGTTGTGATGTTACTTTACCTCCATGGTAAACAGGTATAGTCATGTCGTGAGGGTCAGTTAATCTAACCACACTATTCCTGGGCAGGCTTAGACCTCCCATGCGGATAATTATTATTAAGTGCACATACTTTCTCCAGTAACTGACAACTGCCCTTCTTGAATCAGCGGAAGGGGAAACGAAGGTATGTGGCCAGACCGGGTATCAAATCTGGGACATCTGGCTCTTGAATCAGACGCGCTACCGACTGTGCTAAGCGAGTCGGGTCAAAAAAAAAGTCTGCCAAAATGCTAATTTCTGTTCACTGCAACTGTAACTGTCTTAAAAGCTGAAAAGTTGAAAGTAATTTTTGATTGACATTAGTCAGAGCATCGCCTTCCAAGGTGAGTTCTGGCCTGGTCAGGTAATCTGACTGTCATTCATATCGGCGGCTCTAAATCGGGTGCAATGACAGGTGATTAATCAATGTATCGTTTCACTGAAGACAAAACAAAAAAAGATAAGATGACTTCGAGTATTATCGGACTGGTTCGTTTTTAACAGCTTTGAAAGTGTTCGACCTTGATGCAAGAATAAAATTTTGCATTAGTTGATGGACTGGTATTATGGCAGTCTGACTAGACGTCCTTTGGTACTAAAAGGCTCCAACCATTATTTATAGACACTAAGACATTAAAAGAATGTAACACTAACAATCAGCCACTTATTTTTCGGTGTTGAACCTCTCTTGCGGCCTTAGGTCGATTCTAGAATCGACGTCCGACCGCAGCAAACGTGAACATCTCAAAATTATGATTAAATCATATGTTAGTACCTAAATGTATATGGGTACATCTTCAGGGTAAAACAGCTCTGTAATGTGTTTTTCCTGCCTCTTAATTGGTGTCGACTCTTAAAGGAAAGAATTTGCTCCTGTAGGAGCAAATCATTTCTGTAAGAGTAGACTCCATTTCAGAAGGCCCACGTCGTCTAGGAAAGGCAACAGGAAGTCACGACAGCTGTTCCCTTTTGCAAAAAATGAAGAAAAACAGGCATGTGTACCCACACATCTGAATACCGTTACATTCTAATTCGGGTATAACATAAATGAACAAACAACATGAGTAGGACGGACGCTCGGCGCCCCGTTACTGCGGCTATGGATACGTTCCGCTGAGGTGCGGGGGTAACGTCGATATGAGAATTGAAATATGATGATGATGTAGAGCACATAGTGACTCTTTCTCATCCTTTAGGATTAATAGAATCTGTGATGGCACTGAGGCCGAGACAAGAAAATCTCAGACTAGTTTTCAGATTACATGTATTTAGTTTTATTCGAGGCGTGCCGAGCATAAGACTTAAATAATCTGAAAACAAGCCTGAGATTTCCTTGTTGAGGCCTCAACCCCATCATTGATTATTTTTCTCACCCATTATATTTGATAAAAGAGAAAAGCCATTCAGTACTAAAACTTTTGTATAAGCCCTTCCTATATACTTCCAACTAATTTCGCTTTGTGCATGCATTTAATATGACTGACAGCTTATCAGGGATCTACAGTGACATTTTCTGTTCATCACTGGCTGTCAATTTCGTATTCTGCACGCAATTTACATGACAGGTAACAAGTGGAGTTGTTGAAATAAACAAGATTGGGCTATATTAAGAGCCTAGGCTGAGGCAGCAGGCCTAAGACACCTGTAGAAAGGGATTTTCCTGTCCAATGGGTGAGAAAACAGAGTTCTGCTCTTAAATAGCATATATGGTGAGGCTCTGTAAACAGACGTTGAACATGTCTCCGTTTCCATGGTACTGCTTCTTGCTTCCAAAGAGTCCAACTTTTAACAAGAAAAACTATAACATGAAATGTCATGTTATATTGGGCGTTTGATTTTACTTCTCAGTTTATGCGGGTTTATAGAAGTAAATGTCGCAATGATTGTTGAAATGAAACTTGAATCTCATTGCTGACTGATGAGGCTTCTTCCGTGTTGTTTTCGACCCCAACAAATTATCTTACTTCGATATAGCCACGCAAAAAACTTTAGTTTTCGGATGTATTAATTTTGTTAAAAATGACCACAGTAACATATCTTTGATCAGAAGATTTGTAAGCTAGTGCAGAATACTAGGCTAACACAATTTTTGACTTAAGACTTGCATTTTAAGAAGAATGAATAAAAAAATAAAACTGAGTAACCTTTTGTTCATTTTCTCTATTTTCTCTATATACTAATATTAAAGAATGATGCATGGTCATGTAAATCAGAACAATATTGACCGCGTTTAATGTAGACTAAAAGATATGCAAAAAGACCTTAGTGCAGCTAAATTGAACTATATGGACCTAACACCTTTAATCAAAATAAAAATGCAAGGAAGGCAATAAAACTCGAAAAGTATCGATGTCCTACGATAGCCCAATTACCTCTCTTATTTCACAATTCTGAATTTCGAATTCTGAATTCCAAAATTCGTAGTACAAACTGAGTGATAAATTAAGATGAATGAGATTTATGTTAGTTGAAATGCAAATAACAATTGGTTTTAGGCCCGATTTCACGTCACAGTTATAACTCGTATTAACCAGTCCGTGGTCTATTTTACCGTAAGGCGCAATGTAAAATTTTGGTGTTCCGAATGCTAATTCATGTACTAAGTTTAACGTGAAATCGGGCCTTAGTATATATTTTTTTTTAAGTTTATTACGAATTTTCGGCCCACATAGGAGCACCTACAAAGGGTAATAGATAATGGAGTAACTAAATATAATCAAGGCAAGAAATCCAAATGACAGATCATATCAGTAACAAAAAGACTGATATGCACGCTTAGGTACTTACAACTACAATTTGAGGTGAAAGGGTGCACCCCTTAGGGGGACAAACTTTGTCATTTAGACAGCTGTTTCCCTTCCCAAAGCCAATCCTCTCATATGGGAAGAATTTGTTCCCCTAGGAACAAACTCCTCCACCGAGAGCAGAGCCCCCTGAAAAGGGCTGCGATAGTTACGGGAACTGACAGGAAGTCACAATAAGACGCCCTCTGTAAAAATGGCAGAAAAAAGAGATATGGAAGCGCACCCTTCCATCTTACATGCCATGAGCAACGACAGACCTTCCATATTCGAGAGTTCATTGGACACCGTATACTTTATGATAAAACATGAAATAATATGTAATATAGTATATAAAATAGTATATAAAATCTGAATTAAATAATTTCACTAGAAAAAAAACAATGAACTATATGAATATGCTGATCATTGTCGCGTGCAAAGGGACCTTCTATATCTAGTATAGGTATATAAGATATCATATAAGAATCTTATATACTATATAAGATATCTAGTATAGGTTTATAAGATATCTTATTTGACTTTTCCATAAGACGCAACACAATATATGTTATCTGATATAGCATTTAAGATGTCTTGTATCACATAGAAGATATCCTGTTTTGTAAATCAGATATCGATATCAGATATGCTATCTTATATAGGATGTGAGATATCTTATTTAAATATATAACATATCTAGATATATCAGATATCTGATTTATTATATAAGATATCTTACATGCTATATAAGATATCTAATATATGAGATATCTGATAGATTAATTATGATATCTCCAATGAAAAATTAAATAAGATGATAACTCATATCCTATATAAGATATCTTATTTTCTATATAAGATATAACCTGTATCAGATATCTTATAGAGGATATAAGATTTCATATATGTTATATATCTTATATGTTATATTATATATCTTAACTGGCATATTAGATATCTAATATACAATATAAGATATCTACTATGCATTATGATTAGTAAAATGGCTTGCCATAGATATCACTATACAGATTTGGATATATATCAAAAAGTAAAGTGGATATGATTTTTCGATATGACAAATTCGATTTTTGTTTGATATCACTTATTTGATTTGGCGATATCAGTAATCTGAGTTTGTGATATCACTAATTCGTACAAAATCGAATTTGTGATATCACAATGACGATTTTGTGATACCACTATTTCAAGTATGTGATATCACATGTGGTATCACATTATTTTCTGATTTCACTAACTATCATGTGCTATCACAGACTCACCTGAGTGTCATAAACCATGTGTTATATTATGTTTACTAAATCGATTTAGTGAAATCACAAAATCGTTTTAGTAATATTGATTTCTTGATATCACTAGTTAGGAACGAATTACTGATCACAAACTCGATAGATATAGTGATATCATAAAATCGATTAAGTGATATCACAAAATCGAATGTTACATCACTAAATAGATGTTGAGATCTACAAAATCGAATTAGTGATATCACAAAGTAGCTGTGATCTCGTGTCATCACAAAATCAATTTTGTGATATCACTTATTCTATTTTGTGGTATCACTAATTGGATTTTGTGATATCACTCAATCGTACATATTTTGTGATATCACTTTTTCGATTTTATGGTATCTAGAAACATGTCAATGAACATCAGTCTGATTTTTACCGGCTTAAATACATTCACTGCACTACCTAGAACCATTTGGTTGAACATTTGTCTAATACCTACCCACTCAGACACATTCATCTCACCACCTGGAAACATATCGATGAAAACTAGTCAAATAACTATACCGCACTCCCTCTAAACATGTCAATTAATAATTAATATATGTCTGATACGTACTTGCTCAGATACACTAACCGCACTGCTAGCCGCAATGCCTACAAACATTTCGGAGAACACTTGTCTGATAGCAGCCTGCTCAAACACAATCACCCCACTACCTAGAAACATATTGATGAACACCGGTCTGATTCCTACTTGGTGAGACATGATCACTTCACTACCAAGAAAAATTTTGATGTACACCGGTCTGAATTTTACCTCTTTAGACAATTCACTGCACTACTTAAAAACATGTCAATGACTGGTGTTCATCAACATGTTTCTAGGTAGTACACTGAGTTTGTCAAAGCAGGTAGGAATCAGTCAATTAATATATGTCTGATACGTGCTTGCTCAGATACACCCACCGCACTTCCTTGAAACATTTTGAAGAACACTTGTCCGATACCGACCTGCTCCAACACAATCACTCCGCTATCTTAAAACATGTTGAAGAAGAATGGTTTGATTCCTACTTGCTTAGACATGATCACTTCACTACCAAGAAACATGTCCAACACCAGTTTTATTTTACCTCTTTAGACAATTCACTGCACTACTTAGAAACATGTCGATGACTGGTGTTCATCAACATGTTACTAGGTAGTGCGCTGAGTTTGTCAAAGCAGGTAGGAATCTGTCAGTTAATATATGTCTGATATGTACTTGCTCAGATACACTCACCGCACTACCTAGAAACATTCTGAAGAACACTTATCTGATCCTGACATGCTCGGACACAATCAGCCCACTACCTAGAAACATGTCAATGAACACCGGTCTGATTCCTACCTGCTTATACATAATCACCGCATTACCTAGAAACATGTCAATGAACAACAGTCTGAGTTTACCCTCTTTAGACAATTCACTGCACTACCTAATAACATGTCGATGACTGGTGTTCATCGACATGTTTCTAGGTAATGCGGTGAATTTGTCTAAGCAGGTAGGAAACAGACCGATGTCCATCAACATGTTTTAAGGTAGGATGGTGAAGTTATTAGACCGGTGTTCATCAGATTGTTTCTAAGTAGTGGGGTCAGTGTGTCTGAGAAGATAAGCTTCAGACAAGTGTTCATCCAAATAGTTCTAGTTAATGCAGTGAGTGTGTCGAAGCAGTTAAGATAAGGAATCAGACCGGTGTTCATTGACATGTTTCTAGGTAGTGCGGTGAGTGTGTCTGAGCAGACCGGTATTCATCGATAAGTTTCTGGGTAAAACAGGATGCATCTCTAAGCAGGTAGGAATCAGACCGGTGTTCATAGGTGTTATGCCGGTGTTAAGTGAGTCTGTCTCTGAACTCACCAATATACCCCAAAACAACTCTTTCAACATCAGGATGAGTCAAAAGTGTAGCTAGTTTGGCCAGATGAGACCTTTATATAATATTTACCTTGTACCCCATCTTGTTAATAATGAAGTTTTAACCAAGTGTGGATGGATTGCAACTTAATAGTTTCATACTGAAAGAGCTTTTACTCTTGTTTCAAACGGTACAATATAGTAACTATGCCTGTAAATATGAATACAATATTAGGTATACTTTTCTAATAATATATTAAACAAAAGAAAAACTAATGTAACTGTCTGGATTATCCTCGAAGGACTTAGCTCAAACCGCAGTATTGGTGACATTTACTTCGGCTTACACTGACAAATCCTTGCGTTTCGTTTTTTAGGCTGAGAAATCTGTTTGAATTTCAATAAATTCACGAACTAAACATTAAAATTAAAGCCAGTGAGAATCACGAGTGTACAGTCTTATGTATCGGATTTTGTTTTCGTTTTGATACGGTGATCTCTCGATGAAATCTAAATGAATATGGGTCAAAACGTCCTGAGACGAATCGTCCCGGGTTTTTGGCCTGTTTGGGACGAAACGTCCTGGGACGAAACGTCCCTGGCGCAAAACGTCCCGGTACGGTCTCGAATATCTAGGTCACGGCTTAAATTTTGTTATGCGAGCTCAAATTCAACAATTAAATTCATCTTTCATGGACTGAATTATTATTTTTGATTATTAATAATTTAGCGGTATCAAGGTCGATTGAATATTGAGATAACGTTGTTCAAATCTCGTAACGATGTTCACTAGGAAAATACGGAGATATTTCATCAGCTAGGTGGTCGACCGAAGTACTCTTCGGAATACACATACGCTCAAATAATCATCGTTTACTTTCCTTCCACTGTGCATATTAGTCTAGAAATATCTGTTATCGTCTTTTATATAAATTTATGTATTACATGGAGATACTCAGGTCTTAAACTTCTTATATACGTTGACAAAATACCTAACTACTTTGTACATAATCATTCCGCGATGTAAACAGGCCAGAAGAAATATTGGTTCCAAGTCTACTTACATTTAAATGAAGAGGGGAACCTAACATTAACTGGGTCAATATTGACGTAACAACTCGTAACGTCGATTTCTGAATTCAATGGGACTCATTAACTACTAGTTAGACTAACTCTATAATAGAACTTCTAGGTTTAGAAACTATACATGACTTCTGTTTTTCTTAACTTCTACGCCCAGAAAATCTGTTCCGACATCGGAGCGCAAGAACATACGGAGGCCCACATAGACTAAGGTCATATTTCCCATGTTTGTAGCAATATATATTCAATATGAGACTAACCAGTATGTCCAGTGCATGGCTTCACTTTAAGGTAGACGAATACTGAATAGAAATATTGGCGAGGCATTCAAACCATTATACCATCTAAATAACACAAAGAGCTATAAAACATTTGGATAAGGTAAAAACAATTTTCACCGTTTTGTTTTCCTAAAAAACAACGTTTTGTATTTCTACATACTTTTTTTTTTACTCATTTTCCATTAAAATTCATATGTCTAGCACATGAGCGCACTTTCATTTCAGCAAATCATATAATCTGTAATAAAGGATATTTGAAACAAAACTGATAACAAAATATTGCAGTTTTCTTGTTAATCAGTGTATTTTTTACATTCTTTAAAAAAATGCAAAAAAAATTGATTTCGTGAAAAACGTCATGAAAAATAAATTCAATCGATGGGGCATGCTTATGTATATTTTTTTAGTAAAACTTACATTGTATGTTAAAAAAAAATAAAAAAAAAAACAAAAAAACATTTCACCGTTTCGTTTCATAGAAAAACAATGTTTAAGTTCAAAATATCCCCCAAACAGACCGCCCAAAGGACCTCTGACAGTTTCAGTGCAAATTTGCCTATTTTTCGACAAATTACTGCCGCTTTCTTGAGAAGCCAAAAATGAAAATTTTAGCATTTACGGGTACACTTAATCATTATAAAGAGGTTTTGATATTGGTTTTGAACAATTATTACATCTGCATACTAACTCTCACTGATTCTCGCAAGAGGGGTAAGTGAAATTTTCAGTCATCCTAAATACATATATTTTTCGCTTTTTCTTATTTAATGAATTTTATTTGTTAAATATGCTTAAAAATGAAGTAAAACACTTTAGCTGCTCATAGTATGCAATTATATGTAAATAAAAAGTATGCTAGCCTTATTTTTAGACACAAAGGGTCTAATTACCCCACCCACTTTTCAGTTTTTCAGCTGTAGACTATCTCCCCCCCCCCCCCCCCCCCGTGCCTCAGCTCGCCACTCATATATAATGTGTATATTGACAGTACACATGTGCATGCAAAGTGGCTTGCTGAGGCACGGGGGGGGGGAAGCATCTCTATAAAACTTTTCCTATTTTCCATACATTCAATGGTAAAAACTTGATTTTTACACCAAAAATCTATGTCTATGTGTGATATAATTGAAAAATTATTTTTGTGCCAATTGTAGGGGGTTCTGAGCAACACATTTCAATAAAAATTTTGAAGTATACAGAAAGCTAATTTTCCCCCATTTTTATAGGCAAATTTACATTACAACTGTCAGAGGTCCTTCTGCACCTGCTGCAAGCACAGCCGGTCCTTGTCCTACTATTTATTTTCCTATTATTCAGTTCTACGATAGAGTAATGTCGACAAAAATGCGCATATGGAATGGAAACTGTGAAGATCTTGATCATTCTGGTTCCTAAGGAACAGTCTGATCTCGGTTTCCACTGTTTGTACAGACCTATGTGCCCGAAAACATAGGATCTTTACAGTAGACGTTATAACTGTATATACTCGACAGTTAATCGATTTGATGATGAACAATAACTCTGTTTGTTTTTTTTAAACAAGTAAGAACAGAGTCGTTCCGTATACGTTCACCTTAAATTACGCGTTACAACATTACCATAAACAGAGACAGGAGTTGCACCATAACAAATGATTTAAGCGTGAGTAATATATAATACCGGAACTTATTGCCATTGGTTGCAGCGAAATGAAAACTGGATTTTAACAAGTGGCGTATAAAAGATCTCTTATATTCCACTTGATTTTAATTGCTTGTTTTCTGAGATTATTTCACTGTGCTGATTTATAAGAACATTTGACACAATTTTATATTTTTATTTTCCTTCCTTTCGCTGGCGCGCAGGTGCGGCATAACGCTAATTAAGGTGTGTTCACGACCTTACGCAATTCGGATAAGAAACTAAATCTTCTCGGAAAGCCGCTCTTGAATTGCGTATTTTTTCGTTTCCTTAAAAACGAGAATCTTTTGTTTGTGAAATACTATATAAATGGTCTTTTGGTGTTTTGTCCAATAAATTGATCGTGCTTTTCATCCCACACTTCCTTCAAAACAAACCCAAAATTAATAAATAAAAATCCTTATTTGAGCTCCTTCATCAAAAGAGATGCCACACACAGTATGGGCTAACGGCCAATTGAAGATCGTACCTGCATGTGAAACCATACCAATTGATATGTTCTGCGCAAAGTAGGAATCGGTACAATTCCGGAATTGTCCTGCGCAAAGTGGGAATTCTCACTTTGTGTTACAATTCCGGAATTGTACCGGTACAATTCTAGAATTGCACAAGGGATTTGGTGGTTTATCGAACAGGTAAATGTGTCTGCGCAAAGTGGGAATCTTTAGGACAAAGTGAGAATCGAACATTCATTTGATATTAGTAACATGGAATAGACTTTTAAATGAGGAATCTGTAAATGAGGAATAATGTATGTTAAAGTTACCGCCTCGCATGCTTAGTTTTTTTTTTCTGTTTTTTTGGCTAATACAGGATGACAAGATAGTATAATCAACTCTTTCCAGAGTTTTGAGCAGTTGATTTGAAATTTTATACACATGTTGCAGACATATGTAGATGTGCCTGAGCTTTTTGAAAAGTAAAATATTCGTTTGACAAAATTACGGCCTTTTAAAACGTAGAGATTTGTAGGTTATATACTGAATGACAAATTTATATAATCAATTCCAAAATTGTAAGCGATCATTTTGAAACTTTATACAGATGTTATAGATAATACTGTACAGTTATTAACTGTGTATGTGCTTTTTGAAAAGAAAAACATATTTTTGACTGCGTTTCCGAACTTAGAAATATTTCTGATTAGGGTGATTTAAGATGACAAGTTTTTGTAGTCAGGTTCTTCCACAGTTTTAAGGAATCGCTTTGAAACTTTGAACAGAAGTAAGAAATATATTGAAAGTAGTTTTTAATGCCACAAGGCTCATATATTCTATTCTGTCACAATTTTAATTACAAAAATGACCATATCAGAACAAATAAATGCAAACATATATTTGTTAACCGCAGTACCATCTTAATCATTCTCACTTTGTCCCGATTCTCACTTTGCGCAGAGACAATTCCGGAATTGTTTTGCGCAAGGTAAGAATTCCAACTTTGCGCAACAAAGTGAGAATTCCTACTTTGCGCAAGACAATTCCGGAATTGTACCGATTCCTACTTTGCGCAGAACATATACAAGTCTGCATTTTCACAAGGAAGAAATCAGCCTGTGCATCAACACAGGCTTATTTGAGCGGCTACGCGCAGACAGGGTGCTTGACCGCGGCATATGCGAATAGCAAAGGTTCAAATCAGCCTGCGCATTCGCGCAGTCTGATCAGAACCTTTGCTGTTCACAAGCATCAAATATGGATACTGGACTAGTACAACTAATGCTGCTATCGGCTATTGACTAAAGACTAAACTCACTGTTTAGAATAGTGAACGGCTATATATATATCCATTGAAGCGTCCAATGTGACTGTAGATTTCGACGTTGCCAAACCTGATAAAAATTTACATCCTTTGCGTCACATCAAATACAAATCATATTGAATCGGGAAAACTGATTTGTATACTACAATGTAAACTTTAAATGATGGGGTATTCGCCCCGAGGTTCTTGAGCCGGATAACATTAAATTTTGACCCCGTGAAAACATGACCCCACGCGTCAATTCTCAATGTTGAAACTTGACCCAGGTCAATTTTCAACACTGAAAAATGCTCTATGGGTCGATATTCAACATTGAAAAGTGGCCAGTTGGGTCATTTTTTCAACAGGTTCAAATTTTAATATTACACCAGCAGCACACCGGGTACGAGGCAATCGAAAACGCTCATGCAGTCGACAAACGCGGGTCAAAAACCATTATAAACAGCGTTTTCGATTGCAAATTGTCCCCAATTTGCAATCGAAAACGCTGTTTCTAACGGTTTTTGACCCGCGTTAATCGATTGTTAAGAGCGTTTTCGATTGCCGCCTACCCGGTGTGAGCAGTGGCCCAAGATTTAGGTATATGGCTAAATTAAAACGAGGCCTACAGAGACGAGTGGAAGCCTGGACTTTTTGTAACAATACGAGACGCGTGGAAAGTTTGAACCTCAGTGTGAATTATGTTTAGATCTTGTACTCAACATTTCCCCAATCCTCAACAATAAGTAAGAAAGGCTAAAGGTCACCTGAGAAAATATGTAGGTAAAAGAGTACACGTTGATGTTTTTTCGCCATTTTTGGAAAGGGGAACAACAACAATGTTAGTGACTTCCTATTTGCTTTCCTGGAAGATAAATTCCATTAAAATGGGGTCTGCGCTTAAAGGAAAGAACTTTTCTGCACGTGGGGGGGGGGGGAGAGAGGGGAGGGGCAAGTTATTCTGTTTAACACTTGACTCTCGTTGAAAAGGGAGGCAAAAAATGAAAATGGCAGAGTTGTTTCCTTTGAAAGTATACCCATTCACCTTAGGGTAAAACATTGACTCTTATTTGTTAAACGTAACTTCTATCACTCCAACTTCAAAACGTTCAAGTGTAACGTCACGACATGGCCTAGCCCAAAACGATAACTGCTCTCTCTTTTGCTAGAGCTGTTGCCTGTATGACTTCAAAATGTGATAGATAGATTATGCGATGTACGAGTGCTTTCGTTAAGCCGACGTCAACATTAACTTTGCACTGCACGGCGGTCCTGAACGTTGAGTGACAGTAAATATATAACGGGTAAGACGATTGACCGAAATCACCGAAATCTACTGAAATCACCGAAATCACCGTGGAATTTGCAGATAATCTGAAATCACTTTTTATTGATAATATGTATTGAATTTATTTGTAGTAAAAGAAATAAATTATATATTTGTTTTAATATAGATGTATTAATTAAGATAGGATAAACGGAATTCACCAATGGGCCTGCATCGTAAAGTCTGTGTTGGTATTGGCTCTCAGTATTGGAAAAAGACGTACATATGGACGTCCCGTTCGCATATGTAGTTCCCTTTCGCAGGTACAGCCTTGCAGATGTCGTTCACTTGTGCAGGCCCCGTTCACATGTAGTGGTCCAATACACATGTGGAGGTCCGTTCACTTGTGGAAGATCCATTTACAGGTGGCGGTTCGCAAATGCAGTTCCTGCTCACATATGGACGACCCGTTCACAAATGAAGGTTCCTTTCTCACATGCGGATCCCGTTAACACGTGGAGGTCCCGTTTACACTTCACAGGCGCAGAGCCCGTTCAACCATGGATTGTCCGTTCGTCTGTGGCGATCCCTTGCATACTTGGATAATCAGACTGCATGTCCCGTTTTACGTGCTGGATCTTTGAAAAATACAGGACCCGCGAAGGTCTCCATCTAGCGTGCAGCACCTTTTCACAGGTGGGTGTCCCGTTCATACGTACATATGTACCTATCTCGTTCACACGTCCCGTCCCGTTTATATGTGGGTATCTCGTCCACACATGGAGAAGCCATTCTAACAAGCAGAAATGTTCATACATGGAGGCCCTGTCAGACGTAGAATACATGTTCACACGTGCAGATCAAGTTTACATCTTCTTGTTTGGTTCACCTATAACGGTTTCGTTCACTCGTGGTGAATCCTTTCCGACCATGGAGGACCCGGTCACTGGAGGAGATTCAATTCACATTATCTGTTTTATTTTTTGTTGTTTTCGTTGTTTTCATTGATGAACCGCCCATTTACATGCCAAGGTCTCGTTCACACATGGAGGACCAGTTCAGGCACGAAAGGCGTTACATGTGGAGATTCTATAAATCACCTTTACCCTATGCAGAGAGTTTGGTACCCTCAGAATTTGACATGTGTCCTACCGAGCCGTCTAGCGCAGTCGGCAGCACGTCGGTCTGCAGATCAAGCGGTCGCGAGTTCGATTCCAAAGCCCGGCCCCTGAACAGTCGTGAAGATTGGTCATGAAATATTTTCTACGCTCATTCTCTCCCTTCCGCTGACTTAAGGGCAGTTGTGAGTTTGTTTGTTTTGTTGAGCATTTACGGCCAAGTAAACAGCTAAGGTCATGTCTAGGCGGTCAGTTAACCTACTCAAACTATTCCATGACACTGTTCCATGGTATGGCCCATGTTCCTTCTTTCGAACGTGTTCTCTGCTCTCGAAGAAGCTCTTTAAGATTTTAATTAGATCTCCTAAACGTTTAACCAGTACTTAGTTCACATACTTTCGCCAGTAAATGACAACTGCCCTTATTGAATCAGTAGAAGGGAATGAATGACCGTAGAAAATATTTCATGATCAGTCTCCACGAGCGTTATGTGGCCTGTCTGGGAATCGATCTCAGGACCCCTTGACCTGCAGTCTGACGCGCTGCCGACTGCGCTAGCGGGCTGCCGGCAAGGGTAGTTGTCTGTTACTGGCGGAAGTATGTGCACTCAGTATTGGTAACCAGGTTAACCGCTTAGTATGTCTAAGCCTGTCCAGACACAGTGTGACGGCAGATGAACTAACAGGCTTGTGGTCCCTCATCCAGCCTCGTTGAGGCGGTTCGGATGAGGGGTTTATTAGCAGATCTGACAAAAATTGTCACCCATTGCCCACTCGCACCTAGAACTCTGCAACTTATTCTCCTAATGTCGTCATTCTATTCTATTCTGAAGCTTTCTTCGAAGTGTTTTACATGCAATTATGTTGCATTTGGACCTATACCTCGGATAGTGGTGCTGGTCTTGTAAGTCTATTGAGCACTTTACACAGAGCATTGCTTAGCCGTTCGTATGAGCGTTCTTGTCATAAATTTCGACGTTTCGCTCTTCTTCTATTCCAGATAATAATTTAAACCGAGGCCCCAATCAATCGATCGTACTCAGGCACGTTTTGGGGCGGCTAGGTCGGATACCGATCCCAGGAACAACGTGCACACTATCTTTGAATTTGACACAGATGACAGACGGACTTGGGCACCCAGACGGTTCTATTATGGATTCGTTCCGCGGGGCCGCTGGGAAGGACCCGTTGTTGGAGGCATTGGGGAAAAATGTGTATGCTAGGTCACTATCGCAGTATATTTATATAGGCTCTACACTGTTAGGAGCTTACTAGAATTGGCAAAATATCCGATTTGCCCCGCATGCTACGAAATTTTGCAAAACAATGAGAAAAATTGAAGGCTCTGGAGGTGATGAAAACTAATGAAACCATTCCATTGATAATCTCGTTTTCCTTTTTTTTTTTTTTTTTTTGGGGGGGGGGGGGGGGGGAGAGAGAGAGAGAGAGAGAGAGAAGGAAAATAAAGAGCTGTAACGCGTTAAGATGTTTAAAAATATTTGCTTTCAGCCGGAGCCCATATACAGGTCCGACTCTCAAACCATTGCACCAGGGTACTAATTTCTTTGTTTACGACAATGACAGCGGGAGGTAATTAGTTGTTTTGTCGTTTAGGGTTTCACGGCCCTTTGAGATAGTATTTCAGTCTATATCGAGCCGTCTCCCAGAGAGTAGGCGAGAAAGGAGAAAGGACAGATGAGAAAAAAACGTCCAAACAACCCTTCCCGTATCTACTGCAAGATAGCAAGCACTGCCTGTCCTTGCCCCGAAATAATCCAAATAAGTAGGACGCACCAGTACTGAAAGCTACCCATCACCATCGCCCGACCCGACTGCCCAGTCAACCCACTAGAGGTAGAAAACACTCCAAGACTTTCTCGCCCTCGGAGGACTTTTCCACTCGAATTTTCATCCTACTCATGCTTGTTCCACTGGCTTGTTCTGCCATTTTCAACCCAAATGTCAATCACACAAATGAATAACAACAACTCATTTAGTAAAGATGTACAACTATGCGCAACGGTGAAATACACGTGATTGGACACGGTTAAATAAATAACAAAGCGTGGCGGATCTAGCTCGTTTTCCTTTTTTGCTTTATTTGAAAAGAAGGGATTATGATTTATTATTTGATTACTATTCAAGAAAGAAACTGGAAAACTTTGTTCACGAACTTAGAGACCTTATATATGCCACCAAAGGTTTCTGAAGTCGGGAATTTCGTTTTCGCAAACTTGTCAGACAATCCGCCATCGTTAGTTTTTGGCATAGCGTTTAGTCTTTAGTCTTAGTCGCCTTAGTTGTACTAGTCCACTAATGACTCTACCGACTGAGAACAGAATTGGGATTCACAGACTGGTTTAGTCTTCCCTGTTTGCAAATAAGTTAAGCCGAATCGGAACTCCTCGGCCAATTTGGTTAACAAACCTGATTCACGGACTTGGCCGAGCCGTGTTCCGAGTGATGTTAAGCCCCATTTGGTGCATTTTAGTCCTCACTGTTTGCACATCCTCCATGGGATCCTTTTTTTTTCCTCGAACAGCTAATTTCTGGCTCCAGTTTATTTCCAATGCCGGGCTTGAAATTCCTGACTTTTTCTGGATCCGGATGTATACTTTCCAGGAGAATGACGTCATTATGACCATTCTTAAATAATCTTAAGTGCTCTGAATATAACCATCACCAGCATTCGACTTCTGAAAAACAAAAAACTAAAAAAAAAAAAAAAAAAAAAAATATATATATTGTCAAACATCGCGAACTGGATGACGCAACATTTCGGACTTAAAACATTTATGGTGGCATCAGTTCCGTTTTTTATCAAGGGTAGATTTCTGTACTTACATGTACCCAGAAATAAGAAGCCGTTAACCTTGATTACAAATCTAGTCAGTAGTAGTATCGTTTATTTTTGTTTCACCAGTGTATACAATAAAAACACATCATACATATAAAAAGACACACATGTACCTATACAACTGTCATTTAAAAAGAATTGTGGGAGACAATAAAACTGCATTTCTAAAATATTTAAAGCCCTGTCATGAGACAACCCGTATAGTCATGGCATATAACCGGAGCAGTGGTATCACTCGATAATTGCGTCACATGTAAAAATATAAAGAAAAATAAATTAAAAAAAAACTGGTCATAAATTCCATCACAGCCTTCTTTTATGATATGAATGGTTGGTACTGTCCGTAAAGACCAAATGTCCACAGATTGGCCTGCATATAGTCCGGATATCGTTGAAAGCCCGGTAGCTCAGTAGGTTAACAATCATTATGGCTGATCTAGCGGTCCCGGGTTGGAGCCCTGCTGTAGGCGGGAATCTTTTCAGACGTAAACGGGGTTCTTTAGCACTCAGCCTTTCATTATCACCCACCCATGGTCGTGATATGACTAAAAAGTTGTTAAAGAGGACGTAAAGTCGCAAGTAATCCATCGATCCGGGTATCTGTATAATAATAACTGATTTTTATGAGGCGCCGTTTTACTATAAAATCAGCATTTTTGATATCACATATTCTATTTTTGATATCACAAATTCGATTTCTTGATATCACAAAATACATTTTTTGATATCACAAAATAAGCTTCATTTTGTGATATCACAAAATAGATTTTGTAATTATCACAAATTCATTTTTGTGATATCAAAAAATAGATTTTGTGATATCCAAAAAGAAGTTTATTTTTTTGTATCAATAAATGCATTTTTTGATATCACAAATTCTATTTTGTGATATCACAAAATCCATTTTGTGGTATTACAAAATCAGGCTCATTTTATGATATCATAAAATGTATTTTGTGATATTACAAACAGAATTTATGATATTACAAAATCAAGGCGTTTTTGTGATATCAAAAAATAGATTATGTGATATCAATAAATGTGTAAAATTTTCTATTTCAGAAATGCTTAAACGATTTTGTGATATCACAAAATAGATTTTATGATATCACAAAATCACTAAGATTTTGTAATATCACATATTCTATTTTGTGATATCACAAAATCCATTTTGTGGTATTACAAAATCCGGCTCATTTTATGATATCATAAAATGTATTTTGTGATATCACAAACAGAATTTATGATATCACAAAATCAAGGCGTTTTTGTGATATCAAAAAATAGATTATGTGATATCAATAAATGTGTAAAAGTTTCTATTTCAGAAATGCTTAAACGATTTTGTGATATCACAAAATAGATTTTATGATATCACAAAATCACTAAGATTTTGTAATATCACATATTCTATTTTGTGATATCACAAAATCGAATAAGTGATATCAATAAATACATCTGATTTTATGATATCACAAAATCGATTGTTTGATATCACAAAATATATTTATTGATATCACAAAACAGATATTTATAGTAAAACGGCGCCTCATAGAGTTTGCTCTAACCAGTTTGTGTCGTCTTGGGCAATGTTAAGTCAGTATAAGCTGTTTGGCAGGCCCATATTTTATGGAATTCACCCAGCAGGCCCACGACGTTAAAATGACGTCGTGCTGACGCTATTTTAACGTCATTTGCCCGCTTTGAACAATTTCGAATGTTTTTCTTTCAGATTGTCGACTAAAACTTCCGTCCACCGAGTGTTTCGACGGCACCAAATACATGAATGGCACTTGCTATGGAGGCGGGGAGTTCAAAGGGCTTTGGAATGAGACATTGTTTACTGAAGTAACAGGAAGAAAAAGAGTATTACCATCAGAGGAGTACTGGAAGTAAGGAGCAAATGAAATTTTCCATCATATCTCATTCTACTATCATGACGTTAACGCGCCGTTGAAATCTATTCCGCGTCATTTCGTTGTAAAATAATGAAAAAAAATGTATTTCTGTATTCATCAAAATTTTCGGGTAACTCAAACACTGCCATAATAAAATTCTTCATTTTCGATTTTTGACCATTCTGATGAGTGTCATCAAAACTTACAACCATTTCCACCGACTCTAGTCCAAACGTGTTCAAGGTACAGCCATAAAACAATAACCGGGGGTCATATTTATAAAACCACGTAAGTCATGCTACGCTGTTTCTAAGGCTAAATTTCTATGTTGGAGGTTTCCTATTTGCGAATCGTTCCTCCAGAGCGAATTTCATAGTTGTAGGGAATCTCCTTCAAAGAAATACGGCCCGGATCTTTTTACATTAGCCCAATCAATTAGACCCATAAAAGGAACAAAGCAAAACAGTGTAGACCCAGATCAGACGACATAAATGTGGCGACTGATCAGTACGCTTGTGAGACATCTAAGATGATAGTGTGCTTTCATCCACACATTAATCTAATGAATTATTGAAAACCATATTGTGAGAGAGCTGTCAGAGAGAGAGAGATAGATAGAGACAGAGAGAGAGAGAGAATATACCAGGATCAGATAGCACATGCATATAAAAGAAATGTCTGACCAGGATCTGCTTCTTTGCCATTCGGCCATAACGTTTCTTAAATGCCTTCAATAACGTCACATTTATTAAGGTGGAGAATATTTCAGGTAACCAATAAAATAAAAATAGTCTGAGACCATTGTTTTACACTATAACAGTAACTTAAGACGCCCGCAGCTTACATTTATAAAAGGGCCATCAATTTAGGTCAGTGTGTACGAACGTACAGGAAGAGCTATTGATGTCATCCTGACGTCGGTGTCAGTGTTAGCGTCAGCGTTCGCATTCAGTTTGGATGTTTTAGTTCAAGTTGTATGTGATGGGAAAACGTTGTCAGGCGAGCTGTCCTGAACGCGGAAAGGTTTTGCACTGTTTTTATGTTTTACAGAATCAAGGAGCGGAAAACCATCAAAACATTATTTTTCTTCATACTGGTCTGAACGAGAAAAAAAAAATAACCAAATAATCTTGCGGTTGTTGTTACTTTGCACCCTATGGTTATACGTATGGATAAAATTGCTTAGGAAATAAATTGTCCGGAAATGAATGAACGATGGAAGATTAAGCCACGTAAGCACGCGTCATTATTTTATCTCTTCACACCAGTACCATCTCATCACAAAATCTTCTGTGTATTATCCGTGATTTGATAAATCCTTATAAAGCCAGACGTAAAATGTGTATTGTCAAAACAGTCTGTACTCACGGGACATCTGGTTATCCCTGAAAGCGCGAAAGAAAAAACAGAAAAAAAAAAGAAAAAAAAGAGAAACAGACGACAAAATTTACATCTGCAAAATTTCAAAAAATGTTTTCGATCAGGCTGCATCATATTGATGATACAAAGATCAGAGGGCAAACAGTGTAGATGAAGATGAGGTGGCTCATGATGAGCCGCCTTATCTACGCTGTTTGCAAGTTCATCCAGTTTTGACTTTGGCGCCATTTCACCTAGACAACACACGGATCATATAAGTGTTTTTTTACAGCGAACTGTGCATGGCGTGGCGGAACTGTGCATCGGCTTTTCATATAAATATTTGACAGGCACGGGTTTAACTCTGTTTTGACGAGTTAAGCCAGTGAAGTCTGGTTCAGTCCGGCTATTGACCGATTTAGAAATACCAGAATAACTATAAATATCAGGAAAGAAGTACAGGAGAAAATTATATAGACCCTCAACAGACTGCTAGATTGGTGGGGTTCTGCATTTGCTTGCCATTCCAGCAGTACGTTGTAACAAAATTAACTTGATACATGTAATATTCGAATTCTATAATACAATGAAATTAGAATGTTTGACAGGCGTCGCGTGAAAAAGTAAATTTCTGCATGTGCGAACAGAAAAAAAAACGCAGATCAGCCTGTCCATCCGTGCAATCCGACCAGATTTTTACTTATATGATTTATGGATCCTGAGGAATTTAAACGTGAAAAAGAGCAAAAAAAAACTTTAGTCAGTTTTGCCATCTGCGCATGCTGATTTGAGTATTTACATGTAGATTACGCACATGACAGAAAATTCCATTTCAGGCGACGCCATTCATATATGGTGGTCCAATATTAAGGGTAATAATTTTACCAAGAAATTTGCATGAAAGTCTGTTTGGCACTTTGTTTATGCGTATTAATCGAAGAAAACAGGATTTATCCGAATGATAAATTGTTTTTTCTTGTAGTGTTGATACCAAAGACTTGAAAACACGTCACGTTTTGTCCTATCATTTACATTTTACAAAGAATTTGTCAGCTACTTCACGGTGCAGGAAAAGGTAGCCTTTTAACTCTGGTCAGCCAGATTGAGGTTTCAGTTTATAAACCACACAGCGAATGAGTGGCGCCGCAAGAAAAGAAACATTTAACTATCTATGTGCTTTTCTGCGTCTCCTTACTTCACACATGTTGGAACATATTCACTTAAGTCTTTGAGCACCAAAAAGCAGACGACACAATTTACGTCTGCAAAAAAAAATTCAAAAAATGCCTTTTCCAAGACATTTCATATGTAGAATTCAAAGACTAGCGGGCAAACAGTGTAGATCCACATGAGGCGGCTCATCATGAGCCGCCTCATCAGGATCTACGCTGTTTGCAAATTCTGCTATTTTCGTCACTGGTGCTTAAAGTGTTAATACCACATACATGTATTTGACTGTCGGCATATGGCACTATTGTATTATCCCTGCGATATAGCTGATCAGGCAGATTCTAAGAAAATTAGTCTTACTACAGAACATGCTTTGACCCTCCGATATTTCCGTTTTTGTCCTTTAGTTCGATAAACGAACAAGTATTTCGTTGTCAGGCCAGATTGGTTCTTTCAAACTCATGATGAAATACGGTTTGTTGGCGTACTAGGGCTCACCTTTGAACAACATATGCAGCATCTCTGAATTGATTCACAGATTTATTATGATATTCTCATGCAGATTCTGCTTGCAAAATGTTTTTTTTTTTTTTTTTGCCTTTTTTTGTGATGATTTTTAGCATCTTTCTGTACATTTGCACCCAGTCCGCGAGGTCAAAACTTTCACCTGCCTTATGTACGTACAGCCCCGGATCCAGTGGGGAGGGGGCAGAGAGGTTTGGGGCTTCAGCCCCGCCATCGGGGTCTCTGTGTTACGTATAATATGTAGGACCCCAGATGATAAGGAGTATCTATTGTCAGTGAGATAGTTTATCAATGTGGTTAGTTTAAAATATATGTTAGGACATCTCATTAGAAACGCCTCGGCGAGGCGATTCTAATGAGATATCACAACATGTATGTCAAGGCAAAGAAGACACTATCAAACATTCTCATCAAATCGATCCCTAATTATGTCATACTTTCAAGGCCCCTTCCTCTACACCCTCTCTCCTCCCCCTCCCCCCCTCCCCCCCCCCCCCCCCCCCCCCCACACACACACACACATCTTGGTACCTCCTAGCCCTATATCAGTTCTGACAGTTTGCTATTCTCTGTGCATTTTGATCGGTAGTTTGCTTTATATTATCTATGTGCTGGCATGATCATTGATGGTACAGACACTGGACACCTAGCTTGCATTTTGTCCTTGTTACATTGAATTTGGTGTGTAGCTGCCTGGCTGATTGATTGATTGATTGATTTGGTTTGGTTTGGTTTGGAATTGGTTCGATTTGATTTGATTTGATTCGATTCGTTCGATTTGATTCGGTTCATCAACTGTACATGTACATTTCCTATTGCAAACTGGAATGACTAATTTGGTAAGTGTTGGTTGACTGATCAATGTTGATTTGTTGATTGATTATTTATTCTAGCTACTACGTCCTTGACATCAGTGACGGTGTGGACAACATTGGCGGTTGTAGGTGGCAGTTGGTGCTGGTTCTATTGCTAGCCTGGATTGAGTGCTTTCTCTGTCTGTTAAAAGGGATAAAGACAACTGGGAAGGTATTGTTGGACGACTGATGACTTGTGATTTTTCGTCCTGTTTAACTGTAATTCAGTCGTATCAGGCTGACGGGAGGGTGCTAATGAAAGGCTGTGTGCAATAAAATCCCCGTTTATGGTAGAAAAACCCCGCCTCCGAGTCGGGTCTCGAACTGGGAGGTATGTTTGCCCAAAGTACCCTAGTATTTCTGGATCCGGCTATTCAAGAATGAGTATGTCATTAGTCGATGAGACAATAAATTCTCAATTACGTTGTAAGCAAAAGCACTGCCATATTTTGCTGAACAAATGAGAGGAGCTTTTACACTGCAAAAGCTTCTCAGATTATTTAAGCAAAATATTAGCACACTTGATTTTATATATTGACTTGAGGAATCCTTGACTAACAACTGCGTTAGGCTAACGATGCTTTGTACAAATGGTAACGATGCTTTATACATATGGTCCCTTAAGTGAGCAAGCTGTGAAAGCTGTGAAGATTCAGATCAAACTGCTTTTAAGATCAGTATGAGATGAGGAAATATTCTCCGGCAGTTTCATAAAAGACCACCCGATAAGACAATTAAAGTCGTATAGGTACACTTTCAGAGCATGCAACTAAGCCATTTTTATTTTTGCCTCCCTTTTCAGTTCGGGCCAACTCTTAAATGAAAGAATTTGCTCCCATAAGAGCAAATTCTTTCATTTGAGAATAGACCCATCTTACAAAGGTCTAATCATCCAGGGAAGCAAACAAAAGTCGAGGCAAAAATGAAAATGGCTTAGTTGCGTGTAAAAATTGTGGAACATCATTGAGGTGTACCCATGGACTCAAATTCTGGCAGGAAAGTCTGTTTCAGAAATAGTTTTTGTGGTTCGAGTAGTGGTGGTTCATGCATGTCAGACTAAAACCAGTTTTCACACATATACATGCACGCAGAGAGAGAGAGAGAGAGAGAGAGAGAGAGAGAGAGACAGAGAGAGAGAGAGAGAGAGAGAGAGAATTCAGATACTGAAACCTTAATTTTTTATGTACGTTTCTACATGTTGCAAATGCACAACCTGTTTTATTCGGTATAATATTTATTAATTTCATAAATTTCAAACCCTAGGTTCAAAACTCAAGATAAAAGGTTGGGTTTGACTGAGACAAAATGATGTTACTGATTATCTCTAGAAAAAAAAGCAATTTCGCATAGAAACGCATATTATCATTCTACATAGAGGTGCTACAATGTAAGTTTAATGATTTAAAAAACAATTATCTTTGGATTGCCATCCACCTCCCATACTTGATTTTGAAGCCCTTCCGGTGTACCGTGACTGTTTTAAAACAGTTTAAATCATCTGGTTCCGTTTCTTTTTATTTTCAGGTCGTGTACTTCACCGCTACGTTTCCTTACGTGGTGCTGTTAATCCTATTTTTCCGCGGTGTAACGTTAGAGAATGCCGGAGAGGGAATCAAGTTTTATATTTTACCCGATTTTAAGAAGCTTGGTGACGCAAAGGTAAACTAATAATGAGCATCGACACGAAAAAACCAACAAAGTGGATGTGCGCCCTGCGTAGACTCAGATCAGCCTGGGCATCCGCCAAGTCTGGTCAGACTCTTTGCTAAACGCTTAAAGGGTAGCTAAAGAACTAAGCTACCTCCACGCGGCCAGCGAAGAGTCTGCTCTAAGTCTGCGCTGGGCGCACAACCACTTTGTTGGTTTTCTAGTGTCGCGGCTCATATACAGTCAAACCTGTCTTAAGAGGTCACTGTATTAAGGGGTCACCTGTCTTTAGCAGCCACTTTTTTGGGGTCCCTGGGACCAAAATACAGTGCAAATGAACCTGTATTAAAGGGTCACCTGTCTTAAGCAGCCAGTTTTTGTGGGTCCCATGGGGTGACCCCTTAAGACAGGTTTGACTGTATGTATATGTACAAGGATATCATACTGCAAACGTTCCTGGAAAGCGAGTTATGAAGACAATCCCGACTAGGCTTGTTCGTACGTGTCTGCGCATATACTTATCGGGCGTACACAGTTTGGTCATTATAATGCCGGATTTCGTCGGAGATTATCGTTAGTTACATGTTTTTCAACAAATCTAGAGAAAAATCTTATCAACATTTAGATAAAATGTTGGTTTAAAATACCAAAAGTCAGCATGGCACAATTATGATATACTAGCATGACTAGAGAAATTTATACCACCCTTACCAGAAAGTGCCAACTTTAACACGAAATATTAGACTATGAGCAAGGTCTACACGGATAAGGGTGGTATAAAATAGTTATACCATGGTTTGTCCAACTGTACGGGAGATAATCCACTCGCTAAAGCTCGTGGATTATCTCCACGTACAGGCGGACAAATCATGGTATAACTATTACTTAACCCACAGCTGACAATACTTTTCTTTGAAGTTGCCAGCACCGATAAATTCTGATAACTGTATAGTCATCATGTACTGTTACCTTGTACAGTTATCGTATACAGTTTTGAATAGACCAATCATTACAGAGCTAGAATTAAACAAACTTCTGTTTCAGTAAACTCTGCTGTTTTCTTTTGGCCACAGAAATATTTGTTAAGGGTATTCATTTGACCCCTCCTCGCTTAGATGAATCTCCTCAACATGTGTTATATGAAAATAATCCAAAACCATATGATTGCATTAGACTCAGCTCAGAGGTTATTGATGGTTACCAACTTTTTTGTGGGAAATGAGCACAGAATTGAGGTCACGGTAAACTTTTTTGGAAAGCAACTCTGCCATTTTCATTTTTGCCTCTCTTCTCAACGGAAGACAACTCTGGAAATTAGGAATTTGCTTCTTTAGAGCATATAACTTGAATTAAAGGGCTCGTCAATTACCCTGTACCCCTGACAATCTAAAAAATAATGGATATATCTATTACGTAGTTGGGTAGCTTATATCTTCTTACATAATATTCGCAGCTTTTGCTCTGATGGTTCGATGCCTTTGTTGTAGGTATGGCGAGATGCGGCTGTACAAATTTTCTACTCGATGGGTCCAGGCTGGGGCGGACTGATCGCTCTTGCTAGTTACAATCGATTCCACAATAACGTTTTAAGGTAGGAAATGGAAATTACGATTTCGATTAGTGACATCTTGACGCGCTTCATGTACCAAGTATTGCGCCTTGTCACAATTTATAAACAGTGTAACCCCTATCACAACCCGTGAGGTAAATGTAATCGTATAGCTGAAATTCTTTTCGTATTCGTCCACTGTTCGCTACCGATGTACGATATGCCTGAATATGTGGAATAGGACAAAACGAAAATTTTCAGTTTTGTAGACAAACAATATACCATCAAAAACTTCAGTCATTTGTGACTTACTAAATGAATTTCTTCTGAGCATGAAACGAAAAATTCCTATTCCAATGACATCGTGAAAATGTGATGGTTTGTCGTTTTTCACGCAAAATTTGTAGCTCTAAGATATCCACGTTAATCGACACTGCACTGCAGTCCGTTGAGGTATTGAAATGAATCCCGTACCAAAGTGTGTGCAATGTACATGTACATAAAGCTTTGCTTTACTTCTTGCCAACTCTCTACGCATTGCGTGTGAATTGATGCAAACATTAAGTTTCATCAGCTGTTGAATTTTGCCTTTTTTCGCGTAAAAATTGAAATAGAGGAAACACGTAAAAAAAACTATCCGAAAATATATCTCAATTTTTTTATATATTTTAATTGATTGTATATCTGAAATATTAATGAAATAGTATTAAGATTTTACCGTGTAAATATTTCTAAAAGTCGATTTTTTAAACTATACCCCCTTTGCAGATAACATATTTTTTTAACTAGATTTAAAGCTGTTGAATTTTGCTTTTTTTGCGTATTTTCAAAAACAAGACGTCACGTTACGCAAAATAAATGTCATGGTAAAAATGAACCCCTGGCGTGTTCAAACCTTCCTCGCTGGAAGACGGAATAAGATATTAAGTCAGTTTTTTTTTGTGTGTGTAGTTATATCCTCTAAAGGAGATCATAAATCTCTTGGTAGAAGTTTTGCCGGGCCGTGTAGCGCAATCGGTAGGGCACCTGACTCATAAGTCAGAGGTCCTGGGTTCGAAACCCGGCCTGGCCACATACTTTCGTTTCTCCTTCCGCTGATTCAAGAAGGGCAGTTGTCAGTTACTGGCGAAAGTATGTGCACTTAGTACTGGTTAACCGCTTAGGCGGTCTAAGCCTGCCCAGGAATAGTGTGGTTAGGTTAACTGACCGTCCCGACATGACCTTAGTTGTTTACCCGCCGTGGACGTTAAGCATCAAATCAATCAATCAAACCAGAAATTTTTTACTAGAAACTAAACAACTATGGAAACATTCGTAGGAATAATCTCCCTTTGACGTTGAAAGAACAGGGATATAGTTCAAAAATCTACTTTTTGAAAAATTTACACGGTGAAAACTAAAAATTATTTAAAAAAAATTACACGTAAAACATTTTATTAATACATATCAAAATTTCAGATGTATTTTTCGGAGACATTTTTCTCTGTTAAAGCTTTTTGGGAAATTAATGAAAAGTCATATTTGCCTAAACCAATACAAAACGCGGAATTATTTGAAAAAAGTAATTATACACTTTTAAAGGCCTGTTGACGGCTCGTACTTTGGTATGAAATTTATTTCAATATCTTTACGGAGAGCAAAATAAATGCGAAAATTATATGTAGCCGAGCGTTAATTATTTTGCATAAAAAGACGTCAGAAAATGCTGAACTTCTTGATAGTTGTTCTTTTTACACGAAAACTGAAAATTTTGGTTTTGTCCTATTCCACCTTAAAGACTACACTAATACAGTACATCAGAAAACTGTCTTATACAATGCACTGTGCTTCACTGAGAGCCAAATCATTAATTTGAAAATACGACCTACGACTGTCAGAATGCGAAACAAAGGTATTACTGTTCAGTTGTCGGCATCGTCGTTGTCGGCGTCGTTAACTTTTGTCTGGTTTTCTGGCCCCGAGGTTATAAAACTTTTTTGATGCTCAACTCAGCTAAGCATGAAATTTTTCTCTGCTGATGAATATTAAAATGCCAACTAATGTTGGCATTTTCATATTCATAAGCAGAAAAAAATCTCATACTCAGCTAAACTGAGCAAACAAGGAACTGTACTTATCAGTAATTTGCTATTTAGTAGCGAGTAAAATTTCATGCTCAGCTGAATTTGAGCATGAAAAAAGTTTTATAACCTCGGGGCCTGGTTAAGCTCTGTTTTGTGACAATGCGCTGACAGGCACGGGCACGACGCCGTCTTCCGCGGAAGTCTTGCTTTTGAATATCGTGTGGCTGCTCATTAAGCCGTGTGGCCTGACAAGACAAACCTTCTTTTCTGATTGCGTGACCAAAATGTATGCTTCCTTCTATTTGTTTTCAGGGATTCGTTAATTGTGTCCCTTGGCAACTGTATGACGAGTATATTTGGTGGATTTGTCATATTTTCATACCTTGGTTACATGGCAGGCCAACTGAAAACGGACGTGAGTAAAGTCGCTGCTGACGGTAAGTAAATACTTTCGGCCCAGCCCAGCAGGCACATGACGTAATGACGTCATACTGACGTTCATGCGCCGCAATGACCGTGTCGACGTCATTTTGACGTCAAGTGAACTTCGTGATGACGTCGCCCTGACGTCGGCACGACGTGATGACCTCGCATAGACGTCAATACGACGTCATTGCGGCATCATGCGTACCTGCTGAGAGTATACAGCTTAGCAAAAGAGTACAGATTCAGATGAGATAAAGAATAGTCTCATATGGGTCTACTTCTTTACCATGCTGTTCATAGATTTTGTTTATTACATCTTTTCAAAACAATATAAACAGCCGGGATAATATGCAGCCTTATTTTAGCCCAAATTAGACTGGTGAACATAAGATTTACTTGCATGTAAATGCGTATATGTATACATGTATATAGTGATAAAGCATACTAGATATCACTGAAATATTTTAGAAAGGTTGTAAAATCTAAGCTAGACTTTTGTCAGCCGAAGATGTTAGATTTTTCCCTTTTATTTATTTTCTTCCTTGTCCCTCTCTGATACTTTTCTACCTGACTCAACATCTTCGAAGATGTTGCAGTCAGGAGTATATTAATTTGTAAAATATGAATATAGGGTTAAGAGAATTTCTAACATCTTCGACTGAAATCAGTCTAAATCTAAGCCACCATATATGCATGCCATAACATTATTATATAGGACTTGGTGTCCATACGCCCGGATCTATTAGACTCGAGGCACCTTTAGCAACATGTTTTGTTTTCGTGATAAGACGCAAAACAATGACATCTTGTATGCTTTGGGTAATTCCCAGTCTCTAAGTATCTGAGTACTTTTGCTGAAGGATATTTTTGATATCAATAACTCATCTGTACATGCCAAACTCTCTGATAGCATTATATGCATAATATAGAAGTACAAACACATTAATAACCGCTATATAAATACTTTAGTGTTTCTATTTAAAGAAAACATCAGTCAAAGTCCCATTGACGGTCTTAGACGGAATTATGTCTTGCTCTACAAAAGGTGTGATCCGTCATTGACCGTGTGTCCCGAACTATAATCATATTAAACAAACATATTTGAATGTGTCTAGAGACAATAAGATTTAAGGTGACTAAGTGGAACAAGTTTTGAGACTTCTTGTTTGCTTGTCTGCCCAGCGGGCAGATGAGGTCGAAGTGACGTCGAACTTATGTCGATGCGACGTAAAGCCGTCGCATCGACTTCAGTGCGACGTCAGTGCGACGTCGTTTCGACGTCATGTGCCTGCTGGATGGGTGACGAAGCCCTTCCGAGAGCGGTCTATTCTTAAAGGAAAGAATTTAATTCTAGGGACGCAATGCTTTACAATGTTTCGTGGGAAGCAAATTCTTCACTTTAAGTATTGAACCCTGCAGCCACACAGCTTTTAATTTGGGAATAACTGTATTCAAAATTGTCATTAGGGGAGGTTATTCGTCGGTTTTATGGTAGGAAATTTCGTTTTATGGCGACGCGCCCCATTCTAATGCCCTTTTTAACATTTTCACCTTTCAATGTGTACTTCTTTGCACCCATTGCAAGCGCTTTAAGCAGCGTAAAACCAAACGTCAGCCAATGAGAAGTGATGTTTTATAATGACGTCGAGTTTGCGACAGTATTTCGTAGAATATGCACTGTGCAAATTTTTGACGTTATCCAATCAGACGTCGTGTTACATACGTAAGTGCATTAGAATCAAGATTGAATCAGCGATGATTCAACGTCATCAGCGTTGATTCAACGTTGTGTGACCGATGGGGATCGCTCTTTAGAAGGTTAGAAATTAATAGTGACAGAGCTGAATTGTCCGAAAGCTGCGCAGTCTGACGGGAGTCTTCTTTAACTGCGACAAAACAGTAATCTGTATCGGGGAAAGAAAATAATCTGATCGGCCTGTGCAAGTGCCCAGGCTGGTATGCATTTTGGCTGCTCACACCTTCTTTGTCGCATTTTCGTCACATGACTAAGCTCTTTTGGGATGATAAGGCGACAAAAAGGACCATAGAAATAAGACAAGATCAGACTACGAAGGCCCAGATCAGACAGCACGTCATTGGCACAACCAGATCATTCGAGCCGCGACACGACTCAACCAACAAAGTGGCATGTGCACCCAGGCTGATCAGAGTCTTTATTGTTGGTATGAAGGTAGCTTAGATCCGTAGCTACTCTCTAACGCACTGCAAAGTCTCTAATCAGACTGGGCGGATGCCCAGGCTGATCTGAGTCTTCGCTGGGCGCACATGCCACTTTGTTGGTTTTGTCGTGTCGCGGCTCAATTTGGCTCTTTTGTTAGCTTCTATTTTGATGCTTCAGTTAACGGCTCTTCTTTTAAGGTTGAAGGTACCTTTTGTAGGCCACCGGCTCAGTAGACGTCTCATATTTCACTTAAGTATATTAAGCATTGCTATTTTGATGTCGGCTAAAGTGTTTCGCCACCTTGGGACAGACACACTCAGACACTGTATACCATTGATTCCTGAGACACAATAAGAAATAGTACAAATAGTAGAAATACTGTACAAAAATTGAACCCAGTTGGTCGAACTGTCAGACCTGGAGTCAGAAATTACTAACAGTGCAAACCCTGATCAGACTTAGGTCTGCAATATCTAATCAGGCGTCTCCTTAGCAATATCTAGGATCAGTACCGTATGCAAAAAAAATTAATAAATCATATTGTCATGCCAAAGAGATTATCTCTATTCTGGGAGAGAGCTTTGTCCTGTCGGCCTTGAGCTGTCGGAATATTTTCATTCTGTTTTAAGGTCACTAGCCCAGTATGTCAGCAGATATCAGAAATAATTATATCATATTCAGTAGATAACGTCGTGTCATAACAACGGTATGACCACACGTGTAATAACACTTTGGCGCGTACAGCACGTAACGTCATTGACAACGGCCGTGTAAGCAATGCGATGTCTTGTTGAAATGATGTTCATTTCGAAGGCTATAAAATCCCATTTTATAGGGTCGTATGATAAGCAGAATTTTACAATCGTGGTCATTTCAAAGGCTCGTTTCATAAATTTCATAAGACAAGACCACTCGTATGAGGTTCTCTGTATTTCTAAGCAAAATTCGAAATCAATATAAATAACAAATTTGCTTTAATGTAGGAATGGAATGTCATCGGTGTGCAAACTCAGGCGAATCATTCTGCTTCGCCGGCGATAACACTTTGATAAAACAGCAGTTTGTTAGCGATTCACCGGCGAAACCCACAAAAAATAATTTTCATTACTAATAATAACTTATGGCAGTAGCCCACAAATGCAGATACTGCAAGAACTTGTCATGACGTCGTAAACTATTTGCTGTCGGACCCATAGCAAACAATACGACTGTCTTCGCTCCTGGGCGTAGTAAATAAACTTTTGACAATGCTTACACAGTGTATAAAATGCAAAGAAACTATAAAATGACTCATATAGATTGTGTGTAACGAAGACAGATCAGCCTGTGAATCCATGCCCTTTTACCTTATCGTACAAATAAATTACGAAACCTTTGAATCTGCTTGGTTTTGATTGATTGATTTGTTGCTTAACGTCCACGGTAAACAACTATGGTCATGTCGGGACGGTCAGTTAACCTAACCACACTATTCCTGGACAGGCTTAGACCTCCTAAGCGGTTAACCAGTACTAAGTGCACATGCTTTCGCCAGTAACTAACAACTACCCTTCTTGAAACAGCGGAAGGAGAAACGAAAGTATGTGGCCAGACCGGGTTTCGAACCCAGGACCTCTGACTTATGAGTCAGGTGCCCTACCGATTGCGCTACGCGGCCCGGCTGAATCTGCTTGGAAAAAATTGAAAACCTACAATTTCACCAAGCAGAGATGTCAAAACTATTAACCTGTTCACACGTGCTCTAATCTACAGCATTTCTGTAAATTGTACGATATAAAATCCGACAGCTGAATGGCCGGCCCTTCTTCGTAAAATTACGAAGCAGTAGCCAAATACTTTATGACTGTTTTGAATTACGTGTAAAATCTTGCGTATAAATCCATATATTGTTTCTCTATAGATAATATTTGTCTGCGATACTGGTCCTGTACAGGGGCCTGAGGTTGTCTCTGAGACTTATCTTCAATTTAAAAAAAGCTAAGGTATTGTTATCTTATTTTACGAAACAGTACCTGACAACTAACTGCCAGATCGTTTGCTGTAAAGGACCTGGTATGATAAGGGACGTTTTTGGCCCCCATTCTAATTTTCTGAAAATTGCATGGTTTCTATTGCTTATTATTTGTGCGTGTGGGAACCAGCAGAAATAATATGTTTCGGGTTTATTAATTCTAAGTAATAACATGATTTCTGACATGCCTATGTTGTTTCAATAATATGAAGGAAAATTGCAAGAAAATTTGAGTTTAATACATTTTCCTTTGAAGAAGTAAGTCATTTACAACAGCTTATGAAAGCTCTTAATAGGAGGCTTTTGATGAAATGCTTATACGTTAGAGTGCACTGCTAATTACCTGTGCACTGCACAAGGCCTCTCCAGGTACCCCACCTACTCAAGTTTGCAAGTCTAGAGACGCTAACCAAAACATTCCACCAGATCAAAATGAAATGTAAACCAAATTATTCCTTGTTAATTAACTAAGAAAAAGAATACATATACCCACAACCTATATTTATTTTGTCTATGAGCGGAGATATGGGCATTTGTATATTGAGAAAACAAGGAAAATGTTCCAAACGCTGCAGGTTTGGTAACAAAAAGTTAAAAACAAACATAGAGCCCGGTCTCCAGCACATTTAATATTTTCATGGCATGTAAATATGTTAAAACTTTGTGTACAAAATATAAAATGTGCTGGGGGCTGGGCTCATATATTTTGAAAGCCGTAAAGGCTACCAAATTGATCATGTTCGTCAGAATCCGCTGGGGGTATGGGTATGTTCAGGACAAAAATCACAAATATTTTGTGCAAGAACTGGTTAATTTTGTGTTTACTGACACATTCAACGTTTGAACTTTCCGATGAGTACATTTTTATTAGGGAAATAGGACTTTTGAAAAATGAGTTCTCTGGGGACCAAATATGGGCCTTATCATACCTGGTCCTTGTCTGGATTTTTTTACAATGCTGCACAAATTGTCTTTTATTTTATCATAGGAGCTGGGTTGGTGTTTGTGATCTACCCTGAAGCTATGAATCAACTGCCGGGGTCTGCTTTCTGGTCCGTTATATTTTTCTTCATGCTTATTACCCTGGGACTGGACAGTCAGGTAACACTTTTTCTCACAACGATTTCACCAGGCAGAACAAATGACAAAATCTGAGCCGCGACACGACAAAACCAACGACGTTGCATGTGCGCCACGCTAAAAACTCAGATCAGTCTGGGCATCCGCCCTGTCTGGTAAGAACCTTGAGTGCGCGCTGAAAAGGTAGCTTAGGCTCTGAGCTGCCTCCATGCCGACAGCGAAGACTCTGATCAGACTGAGCGGATGCCCAGGATGATCAAAGTCTTCGGTGGGCGCACGTGCCACTTCGTTGGTTTAGTCGTGTCGCGGCTCAAATCTCCTCTGGGCCTTCAGTGTTCGGCATCATTTGTTTTCCCTTTTTCTTAAGTGCTCATTTTCTAATAACCGATTCTTTCTAAAATATGAAGTTAGGGTACAAAGTTTCACCATTTTCGGAGTTTCATGATGAGTACAGCAAAATAATGCTGCCATTAACTAAAGCCTCTGACAATATCAAGCCGAGTTTTGGGTATTCGGCATTTATTTTCTGGAGAAAGTCCTTAGATTTGTTTTGAAACATATATTCAAATGATAGTCAAAATTGATGGGGACTACATAAACCTTGAAAATTTTGCATACAACCCCTTATTGGATGATGGATTAGTAATAATAGTCCAAGTACGAAATATTTAAGATTGAAAACGTGAAGGAAAACAACCACCTAGTCACTTTTAAGCATTTTCATGGTTTTGTTTAATTTTGTATTTTTGCTTGTCTTTTCTATGCTATCCCTTTTCTTCTTTGTCTTTTTGTCTATCCCTAGTGCGAACTTTGTTCAATTCTTTGTTAGTGAACCTTGCCTGTCACAGTCATATACAAACCATAGTGGCCGCCAAGACTCTGAGCATGAACTTTTTGTCAGGTCTAAGTTAGATGATACCTAAGAATGGTTCAGATGGTCTTGGTGGCTACTATGGTATGTCATTGTCGTTACGACTAGGAATGAGTAAGAAATTAGACTATCACAGTTTTTATATATTCTTAACCTTAGTTTTTATGTCAGGACAACTTGGGGATTACGGTCGCTCCAGAAACTTCCTCAGTCTACAGCTGGCGTTACAGCGAAGCAATGAAATATATAAAACAATTAAATGTCAAGGGTCCCGTGTAAAACGATCGTCCGTTTTTGAAGATAATATGTTATTTAGCTATAATTGTTTTATGTCTTTAACTGCGGTAACTTCCTTGCTACTCATATTAATCTTATTGTTCATAAGTGGAAATGTTTCTCCCAACCCTGGTCCAGACTCTGTCAATGTCTCATTTAACTCTGAATTCTCATCCGAGCATAGCAGTACAGAAGAGCTTATATCTAACCATTTAAGTATAATGCATTTAAATATACAAAGTCTTGTTCCGAAACTCGATCTACTCAAAGGTGAATCAGAGGCATACGACATTCTTGTCTTTACTGAGAGCTGGCTTAAAGAAACTATTGCAAATGAGTCGATTCTAATTGAAAACGTTTTGCCACCTTTCAGGAAAGACAGGACTGGTCGTCCAGGCGGGGTGTCATGATATACGTACGTAACACGCTGGTAGCACACAGAAGAACTGATTTGGAAATTAACGGATTGGAAGCTGTTTGGTTAGAAATTATTGTGAGATCGAAAACAGTACTTATAGGTGGATTCTATCGTCCGCCAAATAGCAATAACGATTATTTCAACCTCATTCTTGAAAGTATAGATAAGGCATACAGTACAAATATAGCTGATATAATAATTACAGGTGATTTTAATGTTAATATGCTTGTCGATGGAAACAACAAAATGACTGATGTAATTCAAGGTATGGCTTAAAACAACTCATTCAAGAACCTACTCATTTTACAGAACATTCATCATCGCTGATTGATTTATTTTTAGTTCGAACGCCGTCAAATATTATTATGAGCGGTGTCATAGATACTTTCATACCAGATCAAACACGTTACCATTGCCCAATTATTCTCCTTATGAATTTCATACGCCCGAAACTTAAGTCATTCAAACGTCACATTTGGAATTATAACTTAGCGGATTATGATCAGTATCGACAAATTCTAAATAGTATAGACTGGGAAAACGAACTTAATAGTGAAGATGTAAACTCAAAAGTCCATAATATAACATCATCAATAATAAATGCCGGAAAACAAGCAATACCAAACAAAGTAATAACAATCAGGCCTGGTGAATCCCCGTGGATAACTTCGCGTATAAAAAAACTTATTCGCAAAAGAAAACGCACGTTTCGCAAATTTAAGAAAACCAAAGAAATTGGGTTATTTGAAAAATATAAACATTTAAGAAATACTGTGGTGAAAGAAATAAGGGTATCAAAGGCAAATTATTTTGACAAACTTGAGCATTTAATAAACAACGAAAGTTCAAATTCAAAGATTTTTTGGAAAATTTCTATACAGTTGTTAAATTTATCTAAGAATGCACAAAATATTCCCCCATTGGTTTATAATAACGAATATGCAGAAAGCGATGAACAAAAAGCTACATTACTAAATAATTACTTTTCATCTCAGTCTTATGTAAATGACGAAAATAGAGTATTGCCCCCTCCTGAACCTCCTGACTACGACTTATTATCTTCTATACTCATATCAGTTTTGGACGTTGAAGATGCACTTAAGAAATTAGATGTAAATAAAGCTAGTGGCCCTGATCTTCTTAGTCCAAGACTTCTTAAAGAAGGATTACCGATTTTGTCTAAACCACTTTCTGATCTTTTTAATTCCTTACTTGAACTTGGTTGCTTTCCATCCGATTGGAAGCAAGGGAATTTGACACCTGTTTATAAGAAAGATGATAGACCACAACCTTCTAATTATAGACCAGTTTCATTACTCAGTAATATTGGTAAATTAATGGAAAGATGTATACATAAACATGTTTATAATTATATTACTAGACATCAGCTTCTAACATCGTTTCAATCTGGCTTTACTCAAGGTGACTCGACAACGTTTCAGTTATTGCACACATATCACACATTCTGCGAAGCTGTCGATAGGGGCAAGGAAGTGAGAGTCGTTTTTTGCGATATAAGTAAGGCATTTGACAGAGTCTGGCATAAGGGTCTTCTATATAAATTGGCAAATGCTGGATTTTCAGGAGTTCTCTTATCTTGGTTTACGAGTTATCTTTCAGATCGCAAACAACGCGTTGTTCTAAATGGGGTTTCATCTGATTGGACATCTGTTAGAGCGGGGGTACCTCAGGGATCAATCTTAGGACCTTTATTGTTCTTAAGGTGGTGATAATCACTGATTTGGGACAAAGACAAAAATCTGCATAAAATACTCAAAATAACACTGATCTTTCCAAAACTTAGCAGATGCCTTCTTTATGTTGTTTCTCACAATTTAGAATCCCAAAATGCAGCATTTGTTAATGTTAAAAAGTGTTTTTATAAGAGAAGATCAAAGGGTAATTTTCTGCGAATAAATCTGAAAAAATAATATCATTATATAAAATGTACTTAGTGCTTAGAGTACCTTGTTGCAAAATGGAGAGCGTCCTAGCAATTATTTTTTCCATCTCTTTCACACATTATCAGGCTGAGCAGTTGAAAAAAGATGCAGTCTGTGTCCAAATTTTTTTGTCAAAACACACAGGTGAGACAGGTGATACTATTTTAACAAGGTTGAACAATTTCATCTACACACCACTGATCATGTCAGTAATGTATTATTTATATTGTAGGTGTTAACATAGGTATGCTTGCCTACCCTATATTTAATAAATGCGTCCAGTGTACATTGACTTTGTACATGGCTGAACATTGAGAAAAAGCTACCGTTTTCATCTGGTCTATATTACAATTTGAGAAAGAGTTGGAATAAATAATTGCTAGGACGCTCTTCATTATGCAATAACGCACCTTCAGCACTACGTAAATTTTCAATAACAATATTATTTTTTCAGATTTATTCGCAGAAAATTACCCTTTGATCTTTCCTTATAAAAACACTTTTTTAAGCAGCATTTACGTCTATTTTGTATTCTAAACTGTAAAGAACAACGAAAATAAGAAGTCTGCTAACTTTCAGGGAGATACGTTCCTTTTTTATGGTTTTATGCAGATTTTTACATTTACCATAAATCACCACCTTAATTTACATAAACGATATAGTTAAAAATATTGGCTGTTCGATAAGGCTTTTTGCAGACGACACAAGTTTATACATAATTGTTGATACTCCTGAAGATGCAGCTGTCCGCCTTAACCTTGACCTATCCTCTATTTCGACTTGGGCAAATACTTGGCTAGTAGATTTTAACCCTAATAAAACAACCTCAATGATTATCTCAAGAAAGCACGTACCTTTAGCACACCCACCTTTTTCATGAATAATATTAAACTTGTTGATAAAGAAACACATAAACATTTAGGCCTTATTCTATCAAATGACTGTTCTTGGACCGCTCATATTAAGTCTTTAACACAAACTGCATGGTTTAGACTGCATTTACTTAGGAATCTAAAATTCAAATTAAAGAGACATGCTCTAGAAAAGTTATACTTTGCATTCATAAGACCTATACTAGAATATAGTTGTTCTGTATGGGATAATTGTTCATTTGAAAATAAAAAGTTGCTCGATTCTGTGCATGTCGAAGCAGCTCGCATAATCACTGGGGGTACCAAACTTTGTAGTATAGATAAATTATTTGCCGATTTAGGATGGGACACACTCCAAGAACGAAGAAAGAAACAAAAGCTTGTTACTATGTATAAAATGATTTATGGAATTGCTCCCAGTTACTTAACTGAACTTATACCACCTTTAGTGCAAGAAGGAAGTCCCTATAGACTTAGAAATTCCAATAACATCCAATTACTACATGCAAACACAAATCTCTACTTTAATTCTTTCCTACCTTCTACCATTAGAGCCTGGAACAATCTTCCAGTTGAAATACAGCAGGCAGACTCTCTACAATCCTTCAAGTTAAACTTAAATAGAAATTTAAAGTCCCCTCCAAAGTGTTATTACGCTGGTACTCGTAAAGGCCAAATCTTACACGCAAGACTTAGAATGGATTGTAGTTCTTTAAACTCTCATCTTTTCAGGAAAAATATCGTAGATACTCCTTTATGCACTTGTGGGGGGTTCGAAAGTTCTTATCACTTCTTTTTTCAGTGCCCGAAGTATACAAATATCAGAAATACCTACTTACAAGACGAAGTTCTTCATTATAATGTTCACGACCTTCTTTTCGGCGTAGAAAATGCTCCAGATATAGAAAATGAAACTTTGTTTATCAAAGTTCAGAATTATATTATAAATTCTAAAAGATTTAGCTAACTCCAAAAGGAACACATATAGTATATCATGTACGTATTCAGCTAGTTGTAACATTTGAAGTGCAGAAATATGGTAGAATCAGAGCAGAGTTCGCAGCAGTTCTTTTCTTCTTTACTTCTTACTTTGAACCATTGTACGCAAACTTTACTGTGTTGTACTGTTATTTTGTGTGACAACTCATCTAAGTTTGAATTAGATTCAATCCTGTTTTGTATGTTATTTACAAATATGACTCTTTCGCCTAATGTATTATATATAGTATAAACAATGTTATGTTGCACATGATACTCTCTCTCTCTCTCTCTCTCTCTCTTCTTTTTTCTTGCTTTCCAATCATTCTGTTTAATATTCTACTCCAGTTATTTATTTTTCCTCTTTGTGTTAACAGTTCTTTATCGAGATGTACATGTACCACAAGTTACAGATAAATATTAGCACTCATTCACAAATGCCGTTTTTTGTTGATGATGTGGCAGGAAATGGCATTTATAAGCTCAAAGCTTACAGCCAGATCCTGGAATGTATAAACTGTATATTTATGTACTTATGTTGTAACTGATAAATAAAATATTGTTTAAACCAAACCTTGAGAAACAGTTTTGATTTTTTTTCTCTAATTTTATCTGCTGAATAGCGAAAAATGGTTACATTATTATGACCTTCTATGGAATATATGCTATGTTGAAAGAAAAACATAAATAAGGAAAAAGGAAACAAAGTTTATTTATCTAAAGTGCTATGGGCATTGTCAAATAATATGTTGAGCTGAACGCAAGACGTGTTTCAAACTAATGCGTAACAAGAGTGGTCCCTTATGCAATAGTTTTAATGGAATTGGCTACCACAGACAGCCATTTATGACATTGTGGCCACAAAGCTGACCTTTATTTCAACCAGACTTAATGGGTTGTTCACGTTATATCAGTTTTACAGTTTATTGTCTATAAAAGGTTTTTGTTTTCTAGGAATTTAGCAGCACCAAACGAAAAGGTGTCGTAGACGTGCGAAACGCAAAATTAAGGTCAGCCTGACCGACAGGAGGTTTCATTTTACTTACGTAGAATCTTAAAGAAGCTAAAGCTCAGTCTGATCATAGTTTAACATGTTCTTATATGCACTAAGGCAAATGTTTCGTTGTGGCACTTAGTTTAATGAAACTTAATGCTTTGCTGTGCCGATTTCAGTTTGTATCTTCATAATTATAGTGCACTTTTGATACAACATGCAACATTAACCTGACACCTTATGTCTCTTGATGGCGTGACCTTTAAGGAGGACATGATTCTTAAAATAGGTCAAATGTTATTGTATGGTGGTTATTGCCTTAAACTTACATTTGCTTAAACAAGTAAGTGATAACGAAATATCGAAAACCATGGAGCTGTAACCAGTTCCCTCAATTTGCAAAATATTCTTTTCAGTTTGCAATGGTAGAAACAGTCTTAACAGGAGTCTGCGACTCCTTCCCCGATGTCAGGAAATATAAAAGTCATATCATACTTGGTATATGCATTGTTGCCTTCCTGCTGGGGTTGCCTATGACAACGCGGGTAAGTGACACACCAGGAGACACCACTGGCTGCTAATTGGGCATTTTTGGGCAGTGCGCCAGCTAAGAAAGGGTTAAAGAGATAATTTAAGGATACCTTTCCGTAGTTATGCATAATTCGCAACATATGTTTAAGATGAGAAATAAAAGAGTTATCACAGAATCACTCTCAAAACCCCACCTTAACAGGAGCTCTGTTTGGGTTCTTAATACAGTGTAACCATTGATTCTCTAATGCGACAAATGAGCCGCGACACGACATAACCAACAAAGTGATGATGCGCCCAGCGCAGACTTAGAGCAGCCTGGTCATCCGCCCAGTGTGATCAGAGTTTTCGCTGTGCGCTTAAAGGGTACCTAAGAGTCTAAGTTAGCTTCATGCGGACAGAGAAGACTCTGATCAGACGGGGCGGAGGCCTAGACTGATATGAGTCTGTACTGGGCGCACAACCACTTTGTTGGTTTTCTCGTGTCGCGGCTCAAATTGCGATTTTAATATTGACATACCTTTCCTCATGATTATGGAGGTTTATATGTTGGTCAGGAAAAATGACTCAACTCATCTTCAAAAGACGATCAAAATGCGTGTTTTTTTCATGCTATGCGTATACATTGACATATCTAATGAAAGTACACATGGATAGTACTTGCGATTTCGAGAAAGTGTACGATTTGAAAGGAAATTAAAGAAGAATACTTATTCAGCTTTTTTGCAATTCGTAAAAGAAGACGGGTGCCAGCTAGGCTACAGTACCAATTATAACAAAACAAAAGGAAAAACTGTTACAAAGATAATACTGTATTATTAAATATGCAATCTCGTTTCTATTAAATTAGTGGTTTGGCTGAAACTTGATTGTTTAATTAAGAATGCTTGAGCTATATGTTCATATTATAAAACGAATTTATATTAATAGACAAACAATAAACATAAGCACATTGAGCGTTAAAGAATGTAGGTCTTTGATGTGCCAGAACTAACAAAGTGCAAGTACTGTTTGACCGCCAGTCGTATGTACTCTGTTAATTTACTGTTTTTAACAGGGAGGAGTCTACGTCCTACAAATCATGGACAATTACGTCGCAGCGTGGTCCTTATTGATGATTGGTTTATGTGAAGTCCTGTCCATAACAGTCCTATACGGTAGGCCCTCTGTCTAATTACAAAGACAAAAATACTTGTTTTTCACCAATGAACATCGTGGTGGAGTGACCATGGACCGGGCGCCAAGAGCAAACAGGGGAAGCTCAAATCAACACGTGCATCTCTTATGTTGTCACAGTTCTCCCCCTTTTTACAAACAATCTAGGAATCCATAAATGACAAGTAAATAATCAGAATAGTTTGTCCAGTTGTGAAAACTTGTTCATGTATTAACTATAGGCACATGGCTGAAGGTGTTTTTTAAAGCAACGCCACTCATATTATGGCTATGTCATTATGAGCTGATCAGCCAGAATATGACACATGGGAGGAATAACTTAATGGTAATTGCTCATTTGTAAGTTAGTTTTATGATTTGTCATATTGCTCATCATAGAACTGATAGTATTTTTCAGCAAACGTGATTACTTTGCCTTTTAAGTAGAGGAAAGTGATACACTGCTTTTTAAATAGCAGGAAAGCTATTTGTGTAATCTTTAGGGATTTCTAGATTTATACCTTTGTTCCGAATTGAATTTCAGCTCCCAGATCATAATAATACTTTCATGGCATTCGTTTACAAGGATGTCGTTTGTCTGTGTACATTAAGATTATTTAGAGCTTAGAGAATACGTAAACTGTAAGTGGGTAATAAATGCTTTTGTTACGGTCCATACTTCAATATATCATGTGCGCTCTTTTAAATGCGTAGGGGACGGAGGGGAGGGCGGTTTTTTCAAAGAAGCGGAACCTTGTAGATAACAATTAATCACACGCCAAAGTACTTCCAATAACCAAGATGTAACAGGTATGTTGAGAATCATGAGGTAAACATATGACCATGTTTTGTATAAAGCCAGGAACTAGATAGATCTGTATACTAGGTCTACTGCATCTGAGGATTTTTTTTTGCTTGACGATATGCAACTTTGATCAATCAAGATACGCTTACTTTCAAAGAAAACGGATAATATCATCACTACAATGGGCGTTTATTAGAATTTATAGGATGGTGGTGTGTGGTTCAAGTCTGGACTCACGCGTTCTTCTATCCTGAAAAGGCACCGTAAGGCTACGTAAGAAATATTGCATATTTCCGTATTTCCGATGATCACACTAGCTCGCTAAATCTGATATTTTCAAATTAGGGATTTGTTTTACATTTTACTATATACATGGTTTACCTTTTTTCACATCGCACAGATTTTCGTGTACGTCTTTACATTTACGATTCCTACAGGGGCGTACCTAGGGGCAGTTACATGATACGCACAATAATGTTTCATTACATGTATCTATCAGGGGAAATCTAGAGATTAAGCTCCAAATGTATTTGATATTGTCATGTCTATTGCCAGTTGATACTAATATCTTGTTCAATTTACAAATTTTCAGCTTACAAATATGCAGGTACGAATTGAAATTTTGTCAAGTTGACAAAATTTCAATACGCACCTGCGTATTTGCATATAGGTAGCTACACCCTTGTTCCTACATTTGTTTCAGGCTGGCGTCGATTTTGTCAAGACATTGAGCTGATGATAGGATCTCCGCCCTCAATATTCTGGAAGGCCACATGGCTAGTCACGTGTCCAGTAGGGATAACAGTAGGTGTATAAGAATCAAATTACTGTGAGGAAATTAAAAGTAGCTCTAAGTTTTCCTTTTTCCAATGCTTTGGTAGGTACATGTGCATGTATATCTCAATACCAAAGAACTAGCCAAGTTTTAATACGTTTAAATTGCATAGTTTGCCCCCGATATATACATATATCGCGCAGAAGTAGTTTAAACAAAAATGTAGTTGCAGAGAATAGCCAACAGTAAGTCAGCGAAGCCCATACTATACTGTAGATAACCAGTCTAGACATTTGACAGATACAAACTAAGGTTCCAGTAGTATTGTTTCTGCCAGTTCAAGATAGTACAACGTTGCGGTTCTATTCTCTATTGGTTAAACCGGTATTGTTTGTGCCCATACATGTTTCACAATTGATTTTGTCTACTTTAAGCGACTTAAGAAAGCTGTGCTCTGCCATTGTGGTCTTAACTGGGTCTAACCTGTGTTTATAAATAAAATGTTTAGGTTTATGGTAAGTGTATTTATTGTCCTATTTTACTTAAGGTGGATGGGTACTCATTCAGGGGAAGAAACACTTCTAGCAGTTGCTATTTTGCCTCCCTTTTCAATGGAAGTTACTATGAGTGGGAAAGAAATGTGATCTCTAAAACGCGAATTCAGTTCTTAAAGATATTTTGCATGTTCGATGAGCTTCTTCGACGGTGGAAGGAAACAGGAAGTCACTAAAATGTTGCCATTTGTATAAAATGGCAACAAACATAGACCTATACCCAGTCACAGCCATTCTCTATTACTGTTTTGCTCATTTCAGTTTATCCTACTTTTTGCCTGGATAGACTACAGTCCTGTGAAGTATGGGGACTACGTGTATCCAAAGTGGGCGGATGCCTTAGGTTGGCTCATGGCTATAGCGTCTGTGATATGTATACCAGCAATGATAGCTTGGAAATTGTATAAAGAAGTAGAAACAGGCAATATTTTAAAGGTAAATTGCTATGGACATTATAATGATTTTCACTTCAACCCCTCTGCATATGAAGCATTTCTTAGGGATATATCTGTTCCTCCATTCGACCATGGTGCCATCAGATAATAGTTGAATTTAAGTTTTGTGTGTTGTTAGGTATTTGCAATGACCGGGCTTCGGGTAAATCTGTTTGCTCACTGCATGTGCTTGCTTAATTCAAGTCAGTTTAAACAGAAAAAAGTCTCAACGGAATAATGTATTTAGTCATTGCAGGTGTTTGCTTAACAGATGTGACCTTAAACACGGGTTTGAAAGTAGATCATTAGAATGGAGAATGGAAATTTTGACGTGGTTTCCGTTAATGAGGCAAACACTCACTATGCATTACATTTTTATCATCATACACATACATGAGTAGATTAAATTCATACATATTCAGCAGTTTTTGTTGGCCAAAATGTCATACATATTCAGCAGTTTTTGTCAGCTACATGTTAATTGTGATGGCCCTGTACATTTCTGCTTGTGCTTTCTTCTCCAGAAAATAAAGTTATTAATCGTGCCATCAAGAAAATGGGGTCCAGCCCTAGTGAAACATAGGGAGCTTGTTGACTATGTACATGGATTTGTGGCGGACCCTGATAAAGAGGATGGTCACTTGAATAAAGGATATTCTTGGAGTTCAATTATATCAAGTCCGGTAAGTACCGAATATTTTGGAACTGAAACTAGATGGAAATTAGCCTGAGCTGTCCTAGCCATTATAAATTACATTAATTCATTAATGGCAAAACATCTCAGGCTTGTTTCAGACTATTCAGTCTCATTCAAAACTCTAAGTCTTTTTCATTTACGAGACATGAATAATCTGAAAATGACCCTGAAATTACCTTGAAGCCTCAGACGAGCCTCAGATTCCTTTATCAAGTTTTTTTTCAACACAATTATTATTTAGCTCATTCTTTATATTAAGTTAAAACAGTCAGCGAATTTCATCTTTTGCATACGATAATTACATGACAGGTTATAAGTGGCTAACTTCAGCAACTGGCAGAGCCTTTAAACCCTAGAGTGTGGCAAGAGGGAAATGTAAAGGGGTATTCTTATCCCATGCCGTAAACATTTCTTTTTCTCCCACCTTTGCATATATAAGATAGGCTCTCAGCTCATATAAGAAACTTCTTTCTCCCACCTTTGCCTATATAAGATAGGCTCTCAGCTCATATAAGAAATGTCTATCTTATACCTGGCAACATCTTTCTTATATTAGCAACTAACAGTTGGAACGCAAACCCTCGAAAAGCGGTGATTGTATTTACAACGGTGGATCCTTCCACATAAAAAATAGGCCCAAAAAAATGGCGAACATGGTTCTTGACGAAATTTCCCATTATTCCCAAATGTATTTAGAGGTATTGGGTATATAAAATTAATTAAACACATGAAAATGTTTTGCTAACTAGTATTAAGCAGGCTTTCTCAACAAAATTCAGGGCCAAAATTGCTCGAAATGCTAAAATATTCATCGTCATATGACAGTACTCTATCTTGATTCTACCGAAAACTTGTATCAACATAAAACATAATTTACAGAAAGCTGAGACTTTCTCCAATGCGCACACCCATGCCATCGAAAACTTTATTATTTCTTCTATTTGCGTGTGAAATTTCAAGCAATATCGTTTTGGAACATTTTTAAATTGCAAAATAAAAGATGGCATCAGCAGTTTTAACGCTCAGGAAACGGTCTAGCACGTGATATGAGCACCAGCAATACTTGCCGGACAGCCACAATTTAGACAGAAAATTGAGGTCGACAGCTTGTCAAACATTAGCTCAGATTGCTAAATACTTGAAGAGGAGAAAAATTACGGAGTTTAGTTAGCCAAAAAAGACTACAAACTGGTAGAACGTACCTTATCTGACTGCTGACCTGATTGGCATTGTACAAGTCTGACGTTCTGCCACTCAAATTTGTGAAAATAATATCCTTTTCTAATATTATTTATCTTTCAAACAGTCATCTGTTTTCTGTCAAATAAGTAATAAGGTCAGTGTTGTGACGTAATAAAATAAATGACGTATATAATATTGCCTCGCGCTAGATTGCCAGTCCGCATGCCATATAAACAGATTATAAGTCGGACATGAAATGCACCAGTACGAAGTAAAGAGTTTGTTTCTTGTTGTTTTGTTTGTCTAGTTTTCGAAAAATTTACGATCTGATTTTAAAATTTGCTCAACAATTACAGAGAACATATGAGCCGCGACACGAGAAAATAAACAAAGTGGTTGTGCGCCCAGCGCAGACTCAGATCAGCCTCGGCATCCGCCTAGTCTGCACAGAGTCTTCCCTAAGCGTTTTAAGGGTAGCTAAGGGTCTAAGCTACCTGCAGACAGCAAAGACTCTGGTCAGACTGGGCGGATGCCCAGGATTATCTATACATCGTTGGTTTTCTCGCGTCGCGGCTCAAGTTACTTAGAAAGAAACAAGCCAGGTGGGGATGGAAGGAGGCGGTTGGTGACGAGGGTGGGGGCCAGGGAAGTGGGGGAATTCATCTTGACTGATGCCTGGAGTGATGTATAGGTCCCAAACATGACTTGAGCAGTCGTTGCTGTGACAGCGTATTATCTCTCTCTCTCTCTCTTTCTCTCTCTCTCTCTCTCTCTGCCCGATTTGGCTTCATTGCTGTTACACATACTGAGATTTATTACAATCATTTGAATCTTACCAACAGCTGAGCCGCAACAGGGAAAGAGGAATCTTGTCGGATATGATAACAGCAAAATATGCTTAGTCTAATTAGACTGCTTCAAGATACAAAACTGTATATATAAGCGAATAGCAAAACCCTGATTGGCTTGCAAGCAAACTCTTTCCGTTCTGAATTAAGTTACGAAGAGCATTTCGTGCGTTCGATGATGAGCATGAAAATGTGTCGGGGTGTGCGGATTTGGGAGGTGTGGGGAAAATTTGGAGGCTTGCTACGTGCCATCCGACGTTTGGCACGTGGCACAAAAAACAGCCATTTATTCCGTGGAAGCAAAGTACTGTTACATGAACTTGAACTGTATACGAATCGCTCCACTTTGGCAAATTCCACATCCCGAATAAGCGTAAAGACCATTGACAGTATAGGCCTACTTAAACAATCTGCTTGAAAGTTGAAAATAGCGTGCGTGTGAGAAACTGTTGAAATACGCATGAACTTTGTATACTTATTCAAGCAACCCATCATTGCCTTCATTTAGCAAAATGTGCATGAACAAAAAAGCTACCAGCCAAGATCCATAATAGAATGCACACATGCAAGCTGTTCATCTTAACTTTTATAACATTTGTGGTGCAAGCTATCTTAGTCTTGGATTGTTGCAGGTCACCCGTGTACTTACTGACCCTCAGAAAATACTACAGTAAGGGAAAAGTGAAAACCTTCCCGCACGCACCACATTTGGTAGCTTAGAGTGTTCAGATGAGAATCTGAAGGCCGTCAGCTCAATTCCTATCATTGCCTAATGAATGTATTTCGACTTTTGTCCTATTCGATTCGGAAATCGACTGCCCAATTATTTAATTTCAGGACGCAGAGTATGAAGAATAATGATTAAGCCCAGAGTTGAGTATAAAGTGTAATGGATTGCCCTTTACATGTGCCTTCGGGACGATTCGTAAATGCAAAAATATCAAATCTTCTGGTGACCTGCAAGATAGCCTACCCGGGCCTGCTAGTCAACCGGACAATTAACATTTTAGTCGGCATACAAATTATAGTGAACATGTTAAGCATTGGAAGGAACTGAAAAGAAATGAGAGTGTACATGTAAATGTGTGGGCCTAGGGCAACCGGGTACACTTTCAGGGGAAGCATCTCGGCAATAATATTTTTGATTTATCCTACCTTTTCAATGGAAGTAAACTCTTTAAGGAAAGCATTTGCTCCTTTGAGAGCAAAGAATTTTTGAAGAGTCTCCCAGTTCAGGAAAACTAACAGGAAATTGATAAAGTTGTGTCTTGATAATAAGTCTACGATAATTTGTGCCAGTTATCCATGAAAACGTGTTGCGGCTGTATATAGAACCGACTCGCCAAGACAACTCTAATGTGAGGCAACATCAGTCATTTTAATAGAGAAATAGGAAAACACGATCTGAATTATTAGTGAATGTTTTTGTTGTTTGTTTATATGTGACTGCATAACGGAAAGGGTTCGTAATTGGAGAAATAAATGTTCTATTCTACTCTATTATTTTATGTAGATCTACCCATGTACCTGCTGATTCGTAAATGTTGCCCCCCCCCCCCCCAAAAAAAAAAAAAAAAAAAAAAAAAAAACACTCAGATGCCTGACGAGTTTCTCAAACTTATACAGGCAATGCAAAAACGTCGCATGCATACAGTGCACTGCTAACTCTTCTCAAAGGCGTAACTGCCTGTATAGTACGGCAGATACGCAGCCTATGAGAAGGTGCTACTGGTAAGGTTCTGCAAACATCTAGAGTCATATATCAGATTAATTGTTAGAATCTCTAGTTTACAAAACCGGCTGATGACACCTCTGATTCTGAGTACTAAGCGAGTTATCTCCCCTTGAATTACCCCACCCATTTAATTGGGTAAAATGATACTTAAATGGAAAAGAGTAAAAAATCATTTATGAGATGGTACTTTGTACGATTTTTCATTTGTATTCAGTTTGTAGCTTATTTACCGTATATGCGGTATTTATTATTAACTTTAGTTTTCATTTTATGGCGTTGTGATATCGCATTTACGTTGAAATTTGTTTTGAAATTTATTTTTTAAATTTAAGGTTTACAATTTTTAATGTTGACTCCATCAGTCAAGATTTTGAAACAATATTTGCAATAGAATAGCAAGTCTAGAACCTTTGCTTTATGTATAGATTATCAGAACTCAAGATGTCAGTACAGAGACAAAGAAACTCTGAGAAACATGAGTAAATACCCCACCCATCTAAATATGCATTGCAAAACTGGAAATCTTTCAGGCTCTTGCGGTTCAAAAAAGTAAGGTTAGGTCATATTGTAACATAATATACGTGACATTTTAGGGCTGCACATCTACGCTAGTGCAAATAAAATTACTTCTAGCCATCCTTCACGCTTCAGTGAGCAAGGATTAATTTACTTGAAACAGTATTATACAGACAGTACTTCTACAAACCTACTTACGCAGAGGACATGTTCACAATATTTTATCACATATAATTTTTTGCAACACTTCTAACTAGCAATGGAAATGCAAAATATATCTCCAGATGTTGTAAATAAGTGATTGTTTACCGTATAACTTATTTATTTGTTATTTACATTTCAAGTGACCATACTGTATGCAACACTTTCTTACTTTGTTATTTTTCTTCGCAAGCGTATACATATTCATTGATGTTTTTATGAACTACTGGCATAGTTTTGACATCTTCAAGATTCAAGACATTGCAAAAGAACAGTTTGTCTTAAAACAGAATAAAAAGAAAAATTACCCACTCACTCAAATACATTAGAACCTGTATCCTAGTTATACCAGACGCTAAATAAATGTAGGCCAGGCCAGTAGGATGTTGCCCGGCCACCCGACGAAGTTGTGTGGACCTCATTTTTCTAAGTGTCCTATACATGCAGAATATTTGCCTCTTTTTTGCTGCCTACTTAGTGGGCGACTGAGAGTTCGGGCTGTTAAATACTTTACCAATAGAAAGTTAACAAAAATTACTATTTTTTAAAATAAAAAAGAAAGTCAGTAATCTATCTATAAATCGATATAAATTATTTATTTTTATATTAAGTGATGTAAAATCATTTTTAAATTTTAAACTTTTATTATTATGCTTAATTATTCTACAGTTTATAAGGCTGTAATCTATGTTACCATTAGATACGAATTTAAGACAAATAAAACTATACAAGACAAAATTAAAATTGATAAATTTCATTAGTATAAGTATATTACTATTTAGGTCTAGGGACAAGCTTTATAGTGGAAAAAAGTGGTTTCATTAAATTTTGTAGTTTACCATACAAAAACTGTTTAATGCGTGTAATATAATTTTTAATGCAATATTTAAAAACATTATAATGATTTGAAATGGCGCTTACATGTTGAGAGTCAAAAAAATTCTCAAGGTATGACATTCTAAGGGTATCTTACGGGATTGATATTAATCAAATTGATGTAACCAACGTAAATATACTCAAAAAAATATTAAAGGGTCAAACTTTTACCTTGCGATTTCTGGAACATTTCAAACATTTGGTAAAATAAATCATTTCTACCTTCCATTTTATTTATTTTACAAGTTTCATACACATGAAGCTTGAACCTATAGCCTTTGTCTTGACCAAGGTCAAGCTTTAAGTCAAACTACCCCTAAAATGAAAGTTGTTTGAATTCCCATAGAGAATTGATAGTGTGTCAGTTTGGTCGGACATAACGTCTAAAATTGCTAAGAGTTTTAAACTTCTTATAGCTTGCTGACCTTAAAAATGATTAAACTTGATGACTATCGAGCAATTTTTCAAAAAATTCATGAATTGGCGAAATCGAAAATTTTGGTGAATTTTTCCCTATGGACTTCAAACAACTCTGATTTTGAGGGTAGTGTGAATTGAAGTCTGAACTTGGTCAAGATATAGGCTATATTTTCAAACTTCATATGTACAAAACTTGTAAAATGAATGAAATGGAAGGTGGAAATGATTTATTTTACCAAATGTTTGAAATGATTTATTTTACCAAATGTTTGAAATGTTCCAGAAATCGCGGGGTAAAAGTTTGACCCTTGCATATTTTTTTCGAGTATAGTAACACAGCTTATGAGACTGTGATTTATGTTATCATAAAGAACAAGATTTACAGCACATGAAAAAATAACCAAGTCAGAATTGGAAAATAAAATATACTTTCAGCCCTTTTAGGGTATATATAATTCTAGCACAGCTTTAATAAAGAAAAGGTAGGTGTGATTTATCTTTTGTAGACTACGAGACAGAAACTTTTCAGAGTTGTTGCATGAATTCTAGTGCAGTTTCGTAGTCACCTTAATGTGTGAAATAATATTGACACATAAATAGGGAAATAAGTTAAAATAATGACAAAAAACATTAAATAGAAAACAGATTACTCAGGTGTATCTAGTTTGCTCACTAAAGCTGAGATAATTCAGATTTAGCAGTTTGCTCACTTAAGCTGTATATGCGCCCTAGATTTTATTCACTGTTAAATTTATAGAAAAAATAGTATCATTTGATAACCATACAACCTAAATGTATCTGATAATATTTTACTCTAGCCTTTTTTAGAATGTAGAATAAACTAGAGATAATGACAAGATTATGACATCAACACTTTTAAAATGTGTTTCACGCATAAAATATTTATGAGCATGCTGTGAGTTACTTTTCTTGTTTCTACTTGTAATATTAAATCTATACACTCAAGTCATGAAACTGAAAACTATCTGGCGACAGTTTTAAGTAAGTTAAACTGATGTGCCTTTGACTAAAAATGGCATTGGTGTAATTCAGAGTTCAAACACGACAGTAACACATTATATATTATCAGTCTTACAATATTTGATGTAATATACGTTAAGCGAGACTAGTATAGGAGAGAGCATGTGGTAACAAATTCTGAAAATAGTTATCCTGATTGCCCATAAAAATTGGGAGGCAGTTCTAATGTACATTCACAGTATATCATTTTATGGAGAATTGAGCGAGAACAAAATCCCAAAATTATCCTTAAATTATCTTCTACTCCTTCATCCATATATAAAAAAGTGTACACACACTTTCAAAGTCGTCTGATCAGTAGCTCCTTGTGTGACAGTGATACAGTTTCAGACTACTCCAAGTCCTCCAGGCAACCATTCAATTACTTTATTGATAATAAAGTTCCACCATAGAATGCTAAAATACCACTTTAGCAATAACAGTTTCTGTAGCGCAAAATACAATTTTGGATGCATTTCATTGTAACTCAAATTCGGTAACGTATATGGCAGTGTAAAGTTTTGCAAGTTTGATAGCATTTGTATTTATTTAACGATATATAAATGCTTTAGTTTTCTTCCTTGATTGTACTTACATGCTCATTCTAATCAGATTAAGTAGTTTGTCCATTCATGGTAACGTAGACAACAGTACGGTTTCTAACGCTTCAGAAGGCAATATTGATTTAATTCAGAGGCTCTCAAGCATATTTCTACAAAACTAAGATCTATGTCTGTTACTGTGTTTATTTGGATGAGAATATGCAAATGTCATTAAAATGATACGGTCACGTATATAACATGGGGGAAACAGCCAAACTGCCCAATACTCAGACAGCAGAAAGCAGGGAAATACTTTGTAGACGTTGGGCTTTCAGAAAAAAAAGAACATGTTGAAAAAGTATCTGATAAAAGGAGAGGGATATATTGGAGCTTAAAAATCTACTAGCTTTTATTAATGTATCATTCGATCAATTTCAACCGACAGATGGACCGACGGAGGAACAAATGGATGAACTGACAAGGACAGACGGGCCGAAGACAATCTTAAAGTACCGGATTGGACTGAAAATGACACCAGAGTATGCAACTACAACGCTTGTATAATCAGCGGCTAGTTTTGACCACTGCTAAGGAAGTTGGCTGCCAAAACAGTGGTCAACACATGGTATTGACAAACAGACGTACGGACGGATGAAAAAATAAATATACAGGGCACATATTATCTAAATGAGTGCGAGGTAATAGAATTTACATATATGTACTGTTTTCCAAGCATTTAGTCCATTTAGCTGGTCTTAAAGTAGTAACTTAAGTAGATTTTCATCATTTATGTACGTTTTCTGTTTGTCCGTGACCTTGACCTTTTGTACATGTTAAAATATACCTAGATAATTAATTCAACAACGAAATACCTTGTAAAGTAGTTTCTGCATAAGACTTTGCTTATTTATTGTCGTGGTAATAAAACAGACAAATTCTAATATTGATGTCGAAAATTGTCAACCTTTTGTAATCAACGGTAATTAACAAACAGACGCACGGACAAACACTGTTCAATAAGCCATATTCGTTTAAAGCTTCTATGTTTAGGTCATTCCATTTGTTTTCCGTACGTACTACCGGAAAATGACAGACACTTGTCTTTAGTTGAAATAAATGGACATTTTTGACGTACACCGACAAAAATTGTGTAATTTTGCTGTTTATGGGTACGTAAGTTTCAAGGGCCATAACTCTGTTAGTACTCAGCTGCGGCGATGTCATCAGCCGGATCCATACACTAGACATGCTGACAAACAATGTGGTATATAACACTTGATGTTTGCAGAACCTTACCAGTAAAGTCCTTAAGGAGAGCACTTTCGGGGCTCCGTCTGCTCTACTATGTACGCTAATAGCCAGGTGCGTATTGTAATTTTGTCAAATAGACAAAATTTCAACAGGTATCGCCATATTTGATGATGCTGGTATTTGTAAATTGAACAAAATTTCAATAGTAGCGGCAATATAAAGTATCTTTGGGGCCCACCTCTTCTTATTCTTGCTCTCAAAGGATAAACATAATTGTGCGTAAAGTGTAATAACCCCTACACTCCTGCTTCTAACCGCCAATAACCGTCCCACGAAGGGGTCGGGGGGCATTCCTCATACCTCCCAGGTTACTCACATACAACCGTTTATTTGACTTTTGAAATCAAGCGCGTGATCTGCTAATTAAAAAAAAGAAATAACCGTTATATTTTCGTTCAATTAGGAGGGTTGGTTGGTTGATTTGATGCTTAACGTCCACGGTAAACAACTAAGGTCATGTCGGGACGGTCAGTTAACCTAACCACACTATTCCTGGGCAGGCTTAGACCTCCTAAGCGGTTAACCAGTACTAAGTGCACATACTTTCGCCAGTAACTGACAACTGCCCTTCTTGAATCAGCGGAAGGAGAAACGAAAGTATGTGGCCAGACCGGGATTCGAACCCAGGACCTCTAACTTACGAGTCAGGTGCCCTACCGATTGCGCTACCCGGCCCGGCTCAATTAGGAGGGAAAGGCTAATCCTGAACGATAGCATGAACTGTACCTAAATGAACATCAATTGCTGATTAAGTCCGTCTTTTAAGCCATGATTATACAAACTTCTAATCGATTCAAAATCACGTCATAAGCTTGTGTTTACGATATGCTAGAGCATAGAGGTGAGAGTTGACATTATTGTATCTGAAAATAAAATACGAATAAAATGTATTTGCTTGACTGTTTTATTCGGTCTTGGTTGAAGATTAATCAGTGAGAGGTGTTAGTTTCTACGGACAAGCCGAATTGTGAGTTTGTAAATTTGGCAGTAAAAACTTAGCGCGTAAGGCTGGCATGATTTAGACGCCATTTAATTTTTCGGTTTGTTTTCAAACCGGGTGGTCATATGTTATTTTGCAATTTTAAAATGTTCCAAACCCAAATTTTCTGAAATTTCACATAATAGTAGAATATATATCCATATTTATCATGGCATAGGTCTGCGTTTTGGAGAAAGTCGAATAAGCTGTAAATCGTAATTTTTTGTTTACATGTTTGACGCTGACGTAAAGGGCACTGTTTCGTCAATAATTACACAGGCGGAAAAGGATGTCCTGGAATTACTTTAACAGAAAAATTCAATAATGGAAGTCAGGAAAGTGCTCTTAAAATTTCAACCGGTGGGGCGATTTGATTAATCTGTATGGTGGCGTTAAAGTAATATGGGGTTCGTCGATAGCCATTTTGATGGCGACAATTTCGAACAAATATTCGATGCTATGTGTTTGATTATATCCCTACTCCTTGGAGCTGCGTTCCAACTGTAATGTTGTAATTTTAAATGAACAAAATGGACACGCAAGCATGTCGGATGACGTTTGATAGCAGATCATGGGTTTGTGACGTCACTCAATTTTAATGACGTCACTAAAACCGGTTAAAAACCTCGCTAGCAAACTTGACGCGCGTGACGTGAGAGGCTAAGTTGCATTTTGTTTTCGCCCTCTGGAAGATAGAATAGTCCACATATCGTGTTTTCCGTCTAATTTTGAGGTGCAAACCGTGTTTACACCCATTTTAGGACCCGATAAACACACTGGGCTGGTCAAAATTTACTTCAGATCATTGGTTAAAAAGTTAGAATTTTCCTGTTCTGAAGCCTAATCCGACTTGAGGTTTAAAATCTGCTAACAGTGGGAGAAAAAAATCCATCATGAGCCAGTCCATGTAGGATAGGTAAATCTCACCCTCGGGGTCGGAATTGCAACCAGGGACTCGGCAAGCCTCGTCCCTCGTTGAAATTCCGACCCCTCGGGTGAGATTTCCCTATCCTACATGGACACTCATGATGGATTGTTATAATCTTACACCTGGCAACATGTTTCTTATATTAGCAACCAGATTTCAATTTTTTACTAATATTTTAATTTTAAATGAACGAAATGGACAAGCATGTCGGACGTTTGATAGCAGATCATAGGTTTATGATGTCATTCAATTTTAATGACGTCACTAAAACCGGCTATTAAAGGTCGCTGGTAAGCTTGACGCGCGTGACGTGAGAGACTAAGTTGCATTTTGTTTTCGTCCTCTGGAAGATAAAATAGTCCAAATATCCTGTTTTCCGTCTATTTTTTGAGGTGCAAACTATGTTTTCACCCATTTTAGGACCCGATAAACACACTAGGCTGCTCAAAATTTACTTCAGATCACTGGTCAAAAAGTTAAAATTTTCCTGTTCTGAAGCCTAATCTGACTTGAGGTTTAAAATCCACTAACAGCGGGAGAAAAATAATAGTTATAACATTTTGCGTTGCTATAAATTTTAAAACTTTTTGCGTTTTTATAACATTTTTCGGGATGATAAAGCCTCGTCCCTGGTTGAAATTTCGACCCCTCGGGTGAGATTTCCCTGTCCTACATGGACACTCATGATGGATTGTTATATTCTCACTGCATGTCACAAAGGGTTTAAATGCTATCTCATTTTCTTTTTGGTAGCGAACTGTAATTGTTCTACTTTAACAGAACTTTACTGGTGTGTGTGGGTGTGTTGCCTGCCACTTGAATTGCATGAAGAAACTGAACTTGACAGCTGGTGACGAGCAATGTGCATTTTCTCAATAGCCCCAAGGCATGTAGAATGCACTGAGCAGGTGAAATTAAAATGTCAGGAATTTTAATATTAAATTGACCTGTAAGCATATCCGCTGAATAGATACTATTGCAAAGATGATCTTAAGAGACAGACTCATGTTTAGCTTCTGGTGTCCATTGAGCGGTTCATATTTGCTTAAGCCAGACTCCACGGAGCGCAGGCTGGGATGATAGTTTGCTGATTGTATGTACGAGAAGCCCGTTTTGTTGTCGCCGATGAACTTAGTTTGATTTGGAGCATAGGCATATTACTGTAGAACGTAGCCGCCTTAATTGTACAGGCGAAAATTACTCTGTAAAATTATGAATGTGAACTAATGTTGTTTCATTTTAAAAGCTTTACTCATTCATGTACCCTTTTCAGAAAAACGGAGGAAGTCTGTGGTCTGTTCCCAGCGATAACAAGTCTAGGTCAAGCAGAATCTCAAATGTTACCGTGGCTTCAAAGATAACATACGAATCAACCATATGAAAACAGGTGTCTAGATTTAGTTTATCTAGATGCTATCTTGATTGCCATGCATGCCGTGTGTAGTCCCTCATAGTAAAACGATACACTAGTTCATTGAGAACGCAGCTACACAGCTTCTGCTTTAATCTGAACCGCACTATGAAAAGTGCCGTTAATTCGGTTATAAGACAGAGTTTTTTCTCTTGTAAAATAACCCTAAAATCTAGATCCATACTATATAAGACATCTAAATTTTGGCTTGTTTTGGATGGGAAAACCCAATCTTATAGCAAATTTATACAAGACGGACATACATGTTAGGGGCCACTTTGGTTGGTAAAAAGTCATCGTCGTATAACCCTATAAATACGGTGTCTTTACAATGTTTCCTTATTAAGAAGTTTCCAGTTAAAGCATTGTATAGTTCACGCATATGAAGCTGGTCTCGTGGTACTGTCATAAATATATGAGCCATATCATGTGAATTCCAACTATGTTGCATCGGTGACAACGAAAGGCTCTTATCAGACTGCACATAAGTGCAGTCTGATCAGAGCCTTTGCTCGTCACATGAGCCTTCCATGGAAGTGACCTAAGCGATAGAGCCAATAGCTAGGTCTCTGATTACTCTGTGTAGAACGGAAGGATGGTTTGAACATCGCATGACAAATTGCCACATTGTTGGAAGTCACATGACGTGGCTCAATTATACAGAACCACATGATGTTAAACTCTTCAGTAAATTGATATCATGTGTTCATTTATACCTTGTCGGTTATGTAGTTTACTTAAAATACGGTCAGGCCGTCTAATTTTTATATGTACGTCATATATGTTTTTAAATTTAAATTTTTACATCTACTTTTCTTTTCATATATGTATGTAATTTAAATTTGTGTCTTGTCTTATATTTTTAAATGTATATGGTTCTGTCAGTTCTGCGAACATTCGCTAAAACGCAGATTAAATTGTTTAAATCATTCATGATATATGTGAATCATTAAATATATGCCTGTGACTAATTTGGACACAGTTTACACATATTATCAGTTTCTTGCGCTGCGCTGTACAAACTGTCTTAATGTCATGCGAAATCCTCATGGCTAGAAAAACACCACAAATACACAGTCTGGTCTAACTTATCGTGTTTAGTCCACCATTAGTTGGTTCTTCAACATTAAAAAGATACATTATTTGCGCAAGCACTTTCCAAAGTGTACATAAAATCTATCTGGCTGTTTGGAGTATTCGCAAGTATCTTTTGTTCTTGGTTGAACAGTCTTTTTATAGATATTTCTCCTCCCAGTCCCCTCGTCCACCGCCCAGTGCCCCAAGCCGTGACTCCAAATAGCACTATGCATGTAGGGCATGTGTGTACCCGGTGATAAAGTCAATTTAAAGAAACCCTACTATGCTTTGGAGGTCAACTCTTCTGTAATCCTTTCTGTTTTCTGCTGACAACCATTACAATTTATACTGCAGACTTACACCTATGTCTATGACGTTAGCTCATATTTTACACCCAAAAGTGTCTAATGCTATGGGATACAATTGATTAAAAATTGTTCGGCAATCTGTTAAAATGAGTTATAATGTATTTAACTGTACCCGGCGATGGAGTATGGTGATGATTAGTACCAAGTAAAAAATTTTATGAATTTATCATCAGGGAAATGCTGAGATTATTTTTATACACCTTAGATATGTTTGTTCGTGTATCATTTTTATTTTTATATCCATGTGATTTCGTTTCTTTTTTTTTCAAGTGTTATTCCGCAGTCAGACTGCGTACGTGTCGATGTCCTATATGTGTGCATATTCTGTGTCGCATAATCGTTTCTCTGGAATTGAAGTAAAGATTTTTATCAATCTTGCTGTTACAGATGAGAAGAGAAGTAAATCTTTTCAAGCTCGAGTAGAGATGACAATTTTATACAATGAAATCCTGAAATATCTAATGTTTTGAAGTTTTCCAACAAATTAAAACATTTAATATACACGCCGGTTGATCCAGCTGTTATGTCACTGTGTCCACTGTGCGCTTATTTATGGTAGCATTATTATAAAAATTATATCAAGCTGCACTGTAATTCAGTTCTAATTAACAGAATAAACGTAAGATTGGAATAGTTTTCTGTTCAAAAGATTATGGACGTTCAAAGTATGCCACCGACGCCATCACGACGCACGTTAAAATAACGTTAATTACACGAATATATTAATTTTCAAAGGCAATCAAAAATTAAAATCAAACTAATGCGCCAAATCTGATGAAAATCTATTACGATGAAGAAATCCATTTGTGCCGCCTACTATAATTGAAACTTTGATAACGTCATTACAGTTTGAAGTTCCCTAGTTAGGACCAATATGCTTCTTACTGCCGAATGACAAAATGTTAATTTCTGACAAAGCGTCAGCGCATAATTATGCGGTTTTATCACAAATTAGGGAGTATAACCATTAAAGACTCTAGAGCTGTTTTATTAGACATGCGGTGATATAACGGCGATGATGAGGCTTGTATAAAGGTGCAATCAGCACAGTAGTGATGCAGATGAGTCGTTAGAGGATCGTCTGAAAGCCGGATGACCTTTATGTACAATGTCAGACAATAATGTCACTCTTGTTTAGACCCCATATATGAAGATCGATGTTCTACAATTCGAATAATGTGTAAATTTTTGAATATGAGCCACGGGACTGTTCAAATGATATTGAAGGAAGAGACAGACATGGGTGAACAGTAATAAGTGCTGTGCTGGAACAAGGAAGATGCTACTTTGGACATGACACAATATCAAAACTTCGTCTGGAACATCAACAACGTCATTGACGTGCGGCGTGTTACCATGCCTTATGTCAGTCTCGATATCTCTGCACAATATTTTAATGACATTTTCAGACCATCACGCAAATACTTTTAACTACTTAGATATGAATTTATGTTGCTTTCTGTTCATTCTACATGATCTTATAGCTGCCGTGACATAACTTCAGGATCAACCCTCGTAATTATACCTTTCATATACAGAAAATATATGTAACAAGTACACATGGGAATTAAATATTGTTTGCCTTAGACCTAGTATAGAAAGGTGAAACACATAGGGTGTAGTTGTTAGGTTATTACTTTTAGTGATTTCATTTTCAAACATAAACTATTGTATATAAAAAGATAACACACTTTATCCACGAAGTGTCTCATGACGACTATTTAACAGAATGCATACACTAAAGTACATAAATGTTGATAATTTTACCACACTGTGCTGTACACCACCTACGTTTGTTGATGTGGCTTCTGTGCTTCGCATGTATCTAAATAATCCAAATCAGTAAGATACCATTTGAAAAGGACAAAAGAACAAAGAATAAACGTAATGAAAATGGTACAATTAGTGTTACTCATTCAAGTATAAATTCCGGCGTTTGTGTCAGTGGCCTTCAGATTCACTTAGATACACACTTAGTAATACAGGAAGGATCAGTCATATCTGGAAGTCACGGAGGCTAGAAAACCATATCTGTAACAATTTTATAGATTCAATCAAAGCAAAAAACTGACAAAACCGCAAAAGTAAGTAGGAAAATTCTCAGGAACTGACACAGTTCATCCCTTCTAACCGCAAGTTATCACTCTAATTACCATATATTTTAATTACGATTTATATGTCCAAGAATGTTTATTACAAAAGCAAATAGGGGTTGTTTTAATTAAAGGACGTGTTTGATTCCTCTCTCTTTATTTCCTAAATTTTGTTTACAGTTACCAAGAGCAGTAATCAGTCAAAACAGGTAGCTTTCAAGTTCATATTTAACGGAAAATTAACTTATATGAGAATGAATCACAGGTTTGAGAAAATTACATTTTCCTCTGCATGAATTTAGGTTTCTCATCTCACTTATAATTCGAGCAGAGCATGGCATACACTGTTTGCCCCTAACAGATACTAATGACGTCATAGATCTGTTACCATAGCAACTGTGTAATTGCTATTTTTTGTGTTTTTTCTTGGCAGAGTGATGTCTTGATGACGTTACTTTGACATCAATATATACTCTTAGTTACTATGGTAATGGAACATTAACATCATTGATGTCTACACGGGCGTACAGTGTGTGCCATGCTCCGCGAACTCCGCCTATTTTCAATAACATTATAACTGAAGTTCTTTCAACAGATTTTCTTAAGCAAAAAAGATATTCAATTTATTTGATGTTACTATACATGTACTTTCCACACATAAATGTCATTTCAACTCAAGTGTTATATAATATATATTTTTAGAAAACAGGTTTGTTTGTTTTTATTTACTGGTGGGTAATGAAATTCGTGTAAACTGTTCCATGATATCATCCACATAAGGTGTGTTATTTTAGCTGCTTTATTTCTCAACTCCCTTTAGTTACTCTCAAGTGGAATAGATGCTGGCGACTTATCGCATGTAGACGAAGCAAGTGTGTTCGATATGGTATTTAATTCATAAATGTCTTGTTGTTCGAATTCACGAGCATGATAGTTTATTTCTTTTGCTGTTGTACCTTTTCGGAAGAAGTAGGTACTGATATTAGGCTAATAGAAATTATACGATAGTTGTAAGAGAGTTCAATCTGGTACGACGTATTAGCTGTTATGTCTTTTCCGTCTTTGTCCTCTCTATATACGCCAGTCGAAGAGCTGGCTCAAATGTGCATGCAAGAGTATCTAACTGAAATCAAGAACGCCACAGAAAGCACGAAACGGAACATTCTCTGACATTTGTTTCTTCCAGACCAACTCGACATGTCAAGAGTCCTGGGTTGCGTTTTTGTAAGTGCAACAGCTCCATGCATGCATGGACCAACATTTCAGACAAGCTGTACATTGGCATGTGCTTTATACACATACCTACATAAAAATTCTAAAACCTAGCTCCGAGGTTATAAAACTTTTTTAGTGCTCAACTCAGTTGAGCATGAAATTTTCTTTGCTGACAAATATGAAAATGCCAACTAATGTTGGCATTTTCATATTCATAAGCGCAGAAAATTTCATAGCAAAATGAGCATGAAATAAACTACTGTACTTATCAATAACTTGCTGTTTATTAACAGGTAAAACTTCATGCTCAGCTGAGTTGAGCATGAAAAACGCTTTATATCCTCGGAGCCTGGGCATCCTAAACTAATAACGGTACTAGTACCGTAATTGCCCTAAAATGTAAATTATCGTGTGTTTTTTTCAATGCAGGTTGCCCGGGCTGGTCTGAGTCTTTGCTGTGCGAACATGCCATATTGTTTGTTTTCTCGTGTTGCGGCTCATTATTATATTTTGCCTCTCTATAATCTTTCATCAACTAAGAACAAATCATCAGCCAGACATCGTGATTCAGTTGCAACTATATCATAAACATGACTTAGTTTAGTTGCTAGTTCAAATTTAAACTCTGGGGGAAATCTCTCTTGCAATTTGTTGGGTAGGTCAGAGAAACACTCTGGAACAGACTCGTTCAGTATTCCGACAACTCTCAAGCCAGACACGCCTGATTTTACTAGAACAGGTGAACCAAAGGATCTGTGATCTGTGTTTACGTCTACAGTTATTCTTGACTGCTCTTTAAAACCTGAAACGATTACAAGCGACTATCTTGATTATAGAAGAAAAGTTTATGTTTAGTCGGCGTCAGTGATGACGCTTGAAAAGTATGATTTTGTTAAATGAGCCGCGACACGACAAAACCAACAATGTGGTTGTGCGCCCAGCGCATCCGCCCAGTCTGATCAGAGTCTTCGCTGTCCGCATGAAGGTAGCTTAGTCCCTTGGCTATCCTTTGAGCGCTTAGCAAATAGTCTGATCAGACTGGGCAAATGCCCAGGCTGCTCTGAGTCTGCGCTGGGCGCAGAACCACATTTTTGGTTTTGTCGCATTGCGGCTCATATGTTGCATGCGGTTTTCCCCAACGAGTTTAATGAATTCAATAATGCAGGAGCACGAATGCAAGATTCTTTTTATCATATGACACTAAAATCGCATTTTAGCAAAATTTGCACTAAAACGTCACGATTTCGCCATTAGAAAACGCGACGTTTTAATGGACGTCAACATATAACGTTACGACGTAATTTGCATATTTAATCCACTAGTGGATTATCGTTTTTAATGCATGGCTTTATGACACTCCCAGGTGCGACGTCATATGATAAAAGTCTTTTGTCATTTTATGGGGTGTCTGCTTTACTTTATTTTTATTGGCTTTATTTTCTTTTAGAGAGAAATTCCCAGTTCTTTTATGCAAACAGGAACAGGTAGACCTGGTCTCGGTCAGTGCTGTTTGTCAAATTTCCTTTGATGGGGCACTATGCCTATAAATGGGTCAATATTATTGTAAACGCGCGCTAATTCCTATCATGAATCACGGAACAAATAATTGGAATTTGTGCTCAGTTGCAAATAAAATATTTCGATACCAATTTATTCACGGTAAAGAAAAGTATAACTAAAACGAAAAAAAGGCGAGAAGTTAATCGAGCGGATAGGCGTTCAGAAGCTGAAACATGCAGCAGTCGTATTTACATTAATACCGCATGTGAGCTAGCAAATTGAACACTTAGTCTATTGAATTACTTGAAAATTGCTTCTCCACTCACTGTCATAATTCCAATTTACAGTCGTATGTTCTTTTCCGCCAGTTATCAAGTTGCACCTGTGCCTCCTCTCTTCATCTTTAAGCCATTTTATTGCGGCCATTGCCCTTTCTGAGTCTGTCATAATGACGTCACATCCGAGTTCCACAAACTTTCTTACTTGCCCAGCATGTCTGAAGCCAATAGTCGAAACTTCAGTCAGTTCTTTCTCGGATACAGCCTTTATAATCAAGCTTAATGGCGGTGGCAAATTATCTGGCTCTTTGATCTCGAGCACAGCAACATCTAGTTGGTCGTTAAGAAAAGGGATTTGCGAAAGAACACTGAAATTGACAGATAAAACTGTGCATTATTTCTGAATACTTGAAATATCCAGATTTCAAGTGGTGGTCGTTTAGATAGAGGCCGGAGACCTGCAAAAAGACTGAGGAAATTGACACAAATGATTATGTCTGACTCTTTGATTTGTTCTGTATTATTCTAATTAATGTTACTGTTGTAACTTAGGCATGAGTAATGCTGCAATCGCCAAAAGAAAGCGGACCAACTGAAGCATTCAAGTGACTATGATAGGCTACATATAGATTTTGCGGATGTTTGTATTTCTATCAAACTTTGTCTGATAATGAGGAAGTTTAAAGCCGTTAGACCTATCAGGTACAGATACTTAATATTCCACGAGTACTTACATGTAAATAAAATTTTAGAAGTATTTAAAACTGACAAAACACAAACACACAGCTGTTAAAGGTATCCAGAGCTAAACATGATTACTGAAACGGCCAATGTAAGGAACAGCCATTAGTCAGCGCGTCCTAGACAAATGCACTCTATCTTTAACTTCCTATGCTACTTGGAGCGACATGTGAGTTGGTGGAAAAGGGCGTTATTGGATATCCATGTGTGGCTAGCATAAACATGATAAAACTAAGGGTGCAAATCGAAACTGTAAAAATGCCCTCACTGTTTTCTTCATATCTGAATGAAAATGATATCTTGATATCTTCGGATTTTCTGAATAATGGTATTTGTCAGAATAGAATGAACTTCTGTTCAAAACAGACAGTTTTGGTGACTTACAAAGAGAAATATTAAGGCACTTAGTTTGATTTACGTGGTACATGTACTCAATAAAATAATTTAAAAGAAAAAAAATAGACCGCGGTTCTGTTGTGCGATCTTTTAAAAAGTATATCAGACTGTTTGAATTCAAATGAGGTTTTCGAAATGAGTACGGACAATGAATGTGAATGAAAAGAAAAAAATCATGTAACAAGAAGGAAAGGACTCCTATACCTTTCAGTGTATTTTCATTACCTGTCTGATCCACGAATATCGTTTATCGATTTGAAAGGGTGGCGTGAAAAGTTACAAACGTTGTCTGTACTGTATTTGTGATGAGAATCTTTTTATACAAGTACATATGGCTTGAACCGACCAGTCAACAAATAAATACGCAAATATGGAGAATGATTGCAAAATGTGACGTACATAATTGGACAACAACAGACAGAACGTGCAAAGTGTATCTTTTATAAGCAACAGACATAAACACTTGTTAAATGATTAACTTAGTATTTAGATCACTTGACAATTAACTCGCATAAAGAGGCTGTTGTACAAGAGGGATTGTTCCGATTATTCCTTTGCATATTTTACAGTGCTATCCTTTTACCTTAGTCTGACGTTCTTTTTTGAGAGCTGCAGCAAGACCACTTACCATGCAATATCTTGAAACATGTGTCTGGTGAAGGATTAAGTGATTCGCGACACGACAAAACCAACAATGTGGCTGTGCGCCCAGCGCAGACTTAGATCAGCCTGGATATCCGCCCAGTTTAAACAGAATATTCGTTAAATCATCAAAGGGTAGCTATGGGTCTAAGCTACCTTCATGCGGACAGCGAAGACTCTGATCAAACTGAGCGGATGCCCAGGCTGTTCTGAGTATGCACTGGGCGCACAACTACAATTTGTTGATTTTGTCATGTCGCGGCTCAAGTCCTTTCCACCTACATGTAAAAGCACTCGTATTTTTTTTCTCTTATAATTGTTCATTTGATTTAATTGGGATTTTTATAGGATTGGAGTGACTGCCTATTAGATTTGTAATCTCATATTGCGTCTCGGATTTTTTGCGTAGAAATCTAATATACGTTTTGACTTAAAAATTGCCTAACATTGGTAATAAAAGAACCAAAAGAATACCGCGGAAGGTTATGTTTTTCTTATAAAACGTAATAGCGGCCGACGACGACGATGTCTCGCTTCTGTTAGTCGCAGGCGAGTCAATAAAAACTAAGTGAAAAGTAAATGAGCCGCGACACGAGAAAATCAACAAAGTGGCAAGTGCGCTCAGAGCAGATACAGATCAGCCTGGGCAGCCGCCCAGTCTGATCAGATTCTTCGCTTTGCGCTTAAAGGTAGCTCAGGGTCTAAGCTGGCCCCATGCGGACAGCGAAGACTCTGATCAGACTGGGCGGATGCCCAGGCTGATCTGAGTCTTCGCTGGGCGCACATGCCACTTTGTTGGTTTTCTCGTGTCGCGGCTCATGATGGTTGTGATGTGAATAGAAATGATTTACGACAATGTTTCACCTGAATCTTTCAGCTTGCGTTGCAGTAGAGCCACTAAAACACACAAAGACGTCTTTCTCTTCAAGCGCAGCCCAGTCTGAGTCCTTAGTTCTTTCCGGATCTACAAGAAGTTATGATATTAAATTATTACAAGTAAATGCTTAACGGTAGATTGGTATGCCGCCGTGTTTTTGTCTCAATTTTTACCAAGGAGAATACCTTTTGTGACTTCTTGTTTGCTTCTTTGGGCAATACTGTTTTTCCGAAATGGGTTCTACTCTTAAAGGAAAAAAATTGCTTCTATGGCAGCAGTGAGTGGTGAGTGAACTCATTATTAACGTCCCACCTACACATATACGTCATAGGGAGACGGGACCTCAGTTTAAATTTCATCCGAAAGACAGGAGGAGCGGGGGTTCGAACCCAGGTGTAGATGAGCTGATCAACTTTTGAGCCTTTCTCATAAAAGTTTGGTTGAGTAGGTTAAGCGCTTGCGGCACCGGGTTCGAGACCCGCTGGAGGCGGAACTCTGTTCAACCGTAAACGGGGTTTCATTTATCGTTCTGATATGACTGAAATACTATTTAAAATGACATAAAATCGCAAATCTTAAACCGAGAGACAATTAAGGTCTTCAGCTTAACAGTGTCAAAGGCCTACCTACATGTACTTGAAATCCTCTCTTTGAAATAAATCTACTTGGCGCAGGGGTATTAAATATCATTTCAAGACTGGTTTAGTTCAGATAGATCAATTTTGGAGAAAATGATGAAAAATTACAGATTACATGAGTGTGTTCACTACTCAATGCATAACGTCTTTGTTCCTATTTTAACTATTAACCGAATTTTTATTAACCCACTCACCTAAAAATGTTAGATATCAGAACATTAAGGGTTGCTGTTTTTGGCTGTTTGGGGTTTAACGACCCTTTAGGACAGTATGTCAGTCTATATTAGGCCATCTCCCAGAGAGAGGGAGAAAGAAAAGAAATGATAGACGAGAGAAATCCCCGCCCGCACCTACTGCAAGTACAGTAGACCCTCTCTTGCAAAAATGGTTTAGAATATTGAGGTCTACCCATAAAACGACGTTTCTTCAGATCTTATACACTGTCCAGCAAACGCAGTCTTAAGCATGAAATACCTTATAATCATGTAAGGTCTATATTAGCAAGGGTGGTGCATGAATCTGATCGTGTCCATGCTTGATGCTATGTCCGCCGGTCGTGCCAACCGTAGTTTAAAAATAGTTCTTTTAGCTTTTGCTGTCAGTGCCTGATGCATTCGCAATGAGCCCTCATCTTTTTGTTTCATCATTTATTTAATTTGATTTGCATGTTTCTGTGATATTTCACGGACCTCTGAACGAACCGAAAAGTTTTGTTTCCTGAACAATATAGAAGCCTAAACCTATACATTTAATCAAATTTCCCCGCCCCCCTTTGCTTCATCCCTCAACGGATTTGCTACTGCCTGTTCGAAAGCTAGCTGATTCATCTTTAGATTTGCTGATTAGTCGGTCGCTTTGGGTTTGACAAACCTTTGAGACGGTATTTCAGTCTATATTGGGCCGTCTCCCAGAGAGAGGAAGAAAAAAAAAAGAAATACGATAGGAGAGAAAAAATAGCCAAACAACTCGCCACCCGCACCTATTGCAAGCACGACAGGCTCAGGCCGTACTTTTATTCAAATTAGTAGGACGCCCCGGCACTGAAAGTTACCTAGTACCATTGCCCGATTCGACCACCTCCTCATCTTTAGAAAAGGGTGCTATGGTAGCAAACATCACTTATATGAGCACGTTTCCTCACCATCTGGTTCATGTAGCACAAACCCTATTCGTCTGATACCAGATCTTCCCAACTGATTGTAAGGTGTGATAGAGCTTTTATTTGGACCCGGACATAGCAACAAGAAAAAAGGGTGGGGGCGGGGGACGAGTCTGCAAAATTAAACAAAATGTAATTCAAGCTGTATCAGATTCAGGAACCAGAAACTCAAGGACAAACAGTGAAGATCAAGATTAGCATGTGGACCTACGCCTTTGCAATGTCAACTAGCTTTAAGCGATTTAGAGTAACTGGAGGGTTAAGCTATTGGCGATTCAAGGGAATAAGGGTGATTTCTTCTTACCAACGATATCTCTCACTATGTGTGCCGCTGTCATGACGTACTTGGTCCCAACTCTAAACACAGTACCCGTCATTCTAGCGTAGTTAATCACCCCAACTGACGGCATGGCCTTGCTGTAACGTATAACGTCCTCTTCGCCCATGATGTTCTCTACATGTTTCTTGCACATATGTGGGGGCTGTGATTCTGAACAAGACGAATGAACACTTTAATTTCCACCTTACTCAAAACATCGAAACAACGTCGTAACGATGTCGTTTCTATTGGAAGTATCGCACAGCAGGTACGTAATGTGAAACGAAGTACATGTATGATCAATATCGAGGCAAAAGCTGACGCTATACATGTATCAACAAAGTTGTTTGAACGTTACGTGCAGTTGCATCGATATTCATACGACGCTGTTTGTAAGTTGAGATCCTACAGACGAATAAGATAGTTGACAAGACTTTCAATCAACATCTTATAAGATACCAACAAGTTCATCAAGTTCGCACTTTAGTCAGTCTTTTTTGTCTCAGAATTAAAGACTCGGCATATAACTAGCATGTATGTTTCTGTTTGAAACAAACCATCACTTCTGTGTTACAACGTTCCAATTTTAAAAAGTAGCTACACTTCAGGAACTGACTGAATCAGATCTCGAACCCTATCCCCAACATCAAAGAATGTAAACACCAAAACTACGCTGTAACGTCAGGGTTGAACTCGAGGAAATATCAGACCAAAACGATATATTTATTCACTGCTTGTTGTTGTTGAACAACTGCTATGCTATCAAATCGCAACAGAAAAGAAATCTCGGAACAGTCGCAATGCAGAAGCAACTTGAATTAGAGTCGAAAGTCACTTCACTGTCATTTTAATAGACAATGGACAGAAGGTACGGACAGTAACTAAACACAAAAGACAGAATCTTCAAACTTGTTCCATAAATACACTGGGGAGAATCTACTAGAAGAAGTGATGCATATCGGGTCATGACGAAGTGTGGAGTACACACTTCGCATTCTATAATGAGCCGCGACACGACAAAACCAACAAAGTGGTTGTGCGCCCGGCGCAGACTCAGATCAGCCTGGGCATCCGCCCACTATGATCAGACTCGTCGCTAAGCACTTAATGGGTAGCTAAGGGTCTTCTAAGCTACCTCCATGCGGACAGCGGAGACTCTGACCAGACTGGGCGGATGCTCAGGCTGATCTGAGTCTGCGCTGGGCGCACAACCACATTGTTGGTATTGTCGTGTTGCGGCTCAAATGTTATTAAATTAAAATGTCATCTAAATATGCAACGGTAAATTTCTCCTGATTCTCAAGTAGCATTGACATCAAGTCTTGAAATAAAGCAGGTGCATTTGTCAATCCAGATGACCTAACATTAAATTAAAATAAACCACGATGACATGCGAATTCGGTCCTTTCTTTTTCATTGTCATACATTTGTACCGACCGATAATCACTTTTAAAGTCAACAGATGTGAGCCCCATAAGTTTTGAATCGTATTGCTCATGGATTTTAAGTATATCTGGCAAAAAGAAATTGATTTAGCACTCATGATAAAACCAAGACAGATTTTACAAAAGACTTATGAAGAGCACGTTATGCTTTGAAATGACGTAAGTTAACAGTGACATCAGAATGATAATTGAATGTTAGAATTTGCAGAGTAATCTTTACAGGCAGAGGATTAAAATTACACATCCTCAGTATAATAACTGCTTCTTATTGCGCTTCTAACCATGCTAGTCATATCAGTTTTATTATCTTTTAAGTAGACACAAAATTACAGGGACCTTCAAGGACGCATTCTATATAAGTTAGCACATTTGTCTTTCATTACAATTTTTTTACTATGAGTGGGCATTGTTACGAAACTCGCACCACGATACGCGTATCACAGAAGCTGAAGCAAAATACACGAATACCATATAACTTTCTGCACTTCGCATTTACACACTGAAGTCTTTTATTTTCTTTAATCGTATTAGTTAGTCTTAGAACATTTATGCCAGTTTAGTGTCCGATTTAAAAGTTGCAGCACGAATCTCAGTTTATTGCTTACTATAAACGATACTGAACAGAGCAATCGCCGACACCAGTTACCTAAGCGGAATTTAAAACAAATTCCGTGTACTGCAGATTAAAAGTTTTAAAATGTCTATCATAAGCTTCAAATGCAAACGACAAAACGCCCACTACATACACCGCATCATGTGCAGACACCGAAGAATCAGACAAGCCTGCGCATTCAAATTTTTTCGTAGCATCAGTGTTCTATGATCACAAACAGCGAAGACCGATCCGACTGGGCACATAATGTTGAATGAACATTGAATCAACGTTGATCAATGCTGTATCAACATTGTGTGCCTGCAGGGATCGGTCTAGTAATGTGGAGGCCGATATAACTCGCCGGCTCCAGCACTGAATGACCCGTTCCGCAATGCGTGTTATTTCTGTATTATCCTATTACAAAAAGAACTTTAGTGTTGAAAAACGCATGAAAACCAATATAGGGTTCTGAAATGATAAGATTCAAAGTTAGACATATGACGTTGATTTACCGATAGCCTTCTTACAGCTCTTTAATATTTACAAGGAAAGTTTATGACGTCCTAAGAATAATTTAAAAAAAATCAAAGTTTGTAAGCTTTGAAAATGTTAATACAATATTAAATTCGCCTAAGCAGCATTCTTTATGTTCATGAAGCAATTATTAAGTCTAAACTGTTCAAAATGTTCCTTAAATGCATTTAAATCAGCATTGAAATAATTTTGTAAATCATTTGAAATTTCACAATTTCTTACGTAAAAGTGATATATTAGGTAAAACAAGTAATCCCTTGTGATTTCATAAAATAAGTTTTATGGTTTTCTGTCCCACACATTTGTGGTCAGCCATAACCAGTTTACATTTTTCAGTCCAACTTACTAAAATGGCAATTTAACCCACTGGCGATATATACATGTAGTAACACCCGTCTACGTTTGGCCCAGCACATAACTATTCTCAGTATAAACAGTCTATCTTTTGTATATCTTTACAGAATTAAGGTCAAAATCAGGTATATATTGCTGTGTATTTGGCGTGTTTTGTTTCGAAATATACATGTTTAACTTTCTATTGTCTTTTATAAACAGGTACGATAAAAGTATCTACAATGCTTGTTTCACAAGACGGTACTAACGTTAAGGCTTTCCATCACGCTTCATCCTTTGGATAGGTAGTGACATCGATATCGTGTGTCAAAATGTAAGTCAGTATGTTATGGTTACCAATCATTTCAGTTCATCCGAAGTGCCTGGTTAACGATGACAAATATGCGTGATTGAAACCCGTAAGTCCCCTGACTGGTCACACAAAACTAATGCAACACTGGAGTGGAATCTGAGTGCCAGCCGTTTTTGTAATACACTTTGTTCCTGTAACTTACATACGGTAATTTAGTTATAAACTGACTCGTGTGATGAGGGAGGTGGGTCTTTTTCATATACATCCCTGTCTTTCTTAAAAAGAAAGAGGCTTCCATCCAAACCGAACAGTTCCATACAGTTTTAAAAGTTTCTTAAATGTTTTTTACGTAGCGTTTCTTTCCTTTTACTTCTGCAAGAGTGACGTTTGGCATTTCTGGGGCACAGTATCGTTCTTTGTAAGGCTTTTTGTTGTTGTTCTTTACATTTGTACGGTGGAGTGGGGGGGGGGGGGGGGGCAAGAAGAAGAACATTTATGACTTTCTTGTTAGTTTCCATTGACAACAAAGCCCCTCGAAAATAAGATCTACTCTTAAATGAAAGAATTTGCTCCGCTTGTCTTTAATAGTTGACCTCCATTGAGAAGGAAGGCAAAACAGAAAAGGACAGTTCGTTGCTTCCCCTGAAAATGTGCCCATTCACCTTTAAAAGATATAACTCGAGCCTCCAAGTGTATACCTCTCTTCTCATAGAAAGCACCTTTTGAAAAAACAAATTAAAAATAATTGCTTTCAGAGAAGACCTAATTTTAGAGGGGATTTATCTACTTTGAAGCAAATGTATTACAATTGTCAGGGGTGTGCGGGTCTGGCGTTGGTGCTGTGTAACTTCAGTAACTAATTTGGATAATATTTGGGCAAGGGCCGGCTGTGCTTGCAGCAGGTGCGGAATGGGGGTTGTTTGGATTTTTTGTCTCCTCTATCCTATCTATTTCTTTTCTTTCTCCCTCTCTTTGGGAGACTGTTCGATGTAGTCTGAAGTACTGTTCGTTAAACCCAAAACAACCAACCAACCAATCAATTAAAATTGTCTTCCATTGTAAACGTGGCACAAAAATCGACAGTGTGTGTGTGTGTGTGTGTGTGTGTGTGTGTGTGTGTGTGTTTTGAAATTCTACGTAAACTATGGATCTCCTGATAAGTAGATATTGTGTACATATAACAGATGACACAAGCTTTGTTGGAACAAAATAAACACATAACGAATTCCATACATGAAATACAGCCTCGCTAATGTGCATGTATTTTCTAACGAATCAAATTAACATTCTTCTTACCCAATTCATTGTCGTATTGTGTGTCATCTGATGTATCTATGCATACAGTATCATGAAATAAACATTGTTTAAACTAACGTTCTTTCTCAGAGAACGAACAAATACAACAACTTTGTTTAAACTAACCGAATTCCATGTGAAAAATACAGTTTCACAAATATGAAAATGCCATATACTTTCACACAGTATAGAATGACTCAAAATTTCTATCAGCATACACGATATATCATAAGCAATCTAATAAGGATGACAATCTGAACCGATCGTTTTGCGTTCCAAATCAAATTAAATCAGTGTGATGACAGACAATCGATGTAAACTGTGCTTCTTTGTGTACTTATGACATGGTTATATTTTACTGAGATTTATTATTATTTCTTCTATCATTAAGCAGAAAAATGTTCAGTTTCTCACACCAACGCGCTAGTGAACGACTATTTCACGAACGAAGCTTTATGGGCAATTTAAATGAGATGTAGCGGAGACGTTGACAATGACAAAACATTATCACTTTTTTCCAAGAGAACTGTGCATTAAACCTTCCTTGCCTGAAAACGCCTACTTAGCACGAAATATTTCACAGTGAGCAAGTTCTACACTAATAAGTATGGTATAAAATAGTTATACCGTAGTTTGTCCGCCTGTTCGGGAGATAATCCACTCGCTAAAGCTCGTAGAGTATCTCCTCGTACAGGTGGACAAACCATTTTATAACTATTACATATACCAGTATGTCATTTATGCATGAGGTAATTGTAACTGATTTGAGTAATTCTTACAATAAGACGTAGATTTTTCCCTAACTACACGTAACCCGCTGAAATCATTAATGTTTCAAAGTCAATATTTTTTTATTTGACTCTTCCGAATAAAACATCATTCAGACAAAGTCCTGCGTATATGGTGTCACTGTGACACCCTTTACTACCCTAAAATCAGGTGTCACTGTGACACCCTATACTGCCTCAAAAATATTGTTTTCAACAGTCTTTACGCCAAAGGAAGTGAAAATAACCCGAAACAATATGTATATAATCATTTATTGCGAAGGCGTATCTTACATTGTATTTGCAAGGTTTAAACAAGATCTTTAATACATAATGATCTGCAAGGAATGTCCTTATTTACCAGTTATGAATAAATGATGTAATTACGAATTGCCTACATGGACTGAAAATATTGCAATAGAAAAATAACCAACAGGCTTTACCATGCTGGCCGACCGCAAGCATGCATATGATTATAAGGGAAATATACCAATCAATACAGAGTTGATCAACCATTAATATAGTTAGGTGAACCTAGCTGGTATAGGCCTTCACAGGTTTAGATTGACTTTTTCTGATTAATTTTAGCACTGATGTAATAGAATTAGGATCCGAAATCCAAATTAGGTCCCCCATACAAGGAGAATAACAAGATAGTCATGTAAACAAAAATGTCTAATGAAATAGAGGAACGTATAATAAGGGACAAAACTGCACTAATGATAATTTAAACTTGTATAAAGCTGAACTATATGAGCATAGGGGAGAGTCGAGTAACTTCGATCAGCGGGTAAATTCGGACAGTGACATTGTTTCCTTTATATATCAGTTGTTAGGAACTAAAACAAAAATAATTGGCCAAACAGTGAAAATCCTGATGAGACGGCTCATGATGAGCCGTCTCATCTGGATTTTTATTGTTTGCAATGGTATCTCCGAATTTACCCACAAGTCCGAAGTTACCCGACTTTACCCTTAGTGACCGTTTAGAAATGTTGTTCAATATAAACACGTTCGCCTTTTCAATAGGTTATTTTGCCTTTAAATAAGTCAAATATGAGACAAAACGTATTAAGACTTACCAGCTATATCTTTGTTTCCCAGGTCGTTGTTGCCATTCGCAACAGTCTTGTCACCTTAAATGTAACAACAGATGCTGTATATTATAGTCAGGAAAAACTAATAGTACTATGGCTCACTTGCATACGCCAACAAACAGCGTAACAGACACATATATAAACTGCATATAGTGTTATATGGAAACCAAGCCGCACTTGAACAAAGTTTTGTCAGTGGCGCACATACACACGTCCGACATTGATAGCTGTGTAAAAATGACAAACACGGGCAATAACTCTGGACCTATTGACTGCACAACTATCCCAATTTGACAAAAATGTCCTATATACTAACATAGTGGAGGATCACGTGATTTTCATTTGATTCGCAGCGCGGCAAAAATATAGCGATCCAAAAATGGCTCTTTGCTTATGACATGATAAATAACATTTTCTTACCGCTTCAAATATTTTATTTTCACTGAGACAGAGCTTCTTCTGGTTCGATATGCCTCCTCTTAAAATTGTGAAGTCGTCCAAATATGTGTGATACAAAACCAGGTTCTAGCAGCTTATATATTTCTTACCGGTCACGTGCACATCTTTATTCAGGACCTTCTCGATTTCATTGATACTCTTGTGTATATCATGTCGAATGCTTTTATCATCTGTGGTTTCGGTGAAAATACTGACAAACTCTGACAGAATCCTTTCTACGTTTGCCATAGTTTTACTGACTGGCTCGTGGGTTCTGTGGGTTTTGTCAAATTCTAGTTTTCCTGAAATAATAATGGAAACCGTGTAATAGATCAATGGAAGCGGAGACTGAAAATGTCTGCATCCAGTAGTTATATAGTAGTAAACTTGACCGCATCATGTAAACATATGGACCTAAGAGCTAAATGGGACAAATGTAGTGATCTTCTCAATGATAATTGACGATAGATGGTAAAATATTTTGTTACCATCACGTATAAGACAACTCTGTACATTCAAATGAATATTAAAGATACGAGCAATACCAGACATGAAACGATAAAACGATGAAACATGATACTAGTCAAGTTTAAGAACATGCGTTTATGACAGTACAATGTTCGGACGGGAATTGGACGTACAGAATATAGTTCTGAAAACGGACCCGCGCCATGACTGACTTGAACAGAACTGTTTATGCCATACGTGAACGACCATGTACCTTACAGTTATGTCATACTACGGTAGCCCGTATTGGCCAGAGAAGAGAGCGTAACAGGCTCTCGTGAAATACAGTTCGAAGAGTAATTAGAAGAAATAAACAAAAGCGTACAGGCAACCCTGTCTAAAGCAGGCTCCCAAAGGACACCAAACCTTGCTTCCATAAGTCAGGTGCTTGCTTAATACAGGTTAATTTACACAAAAACACTACTTTGGGATATGAGATTATGGCCCTTTAAGACAAGAGGTTGATTCATAGAAATGGCTTTGAATACATATATCAGCAATAAGTATCCCTGTGCATATAGTCATTCTAATAGAAGTTGTCGGGAAAAAGTTCCCAATAACTTTATGGGCAGTATACACGTCTTGTAAGACTTGTCTAACACAAAATGCATTTATTGCAATAAGCACGTTCTTCAAACCAGAACAGTTTTCTTTGCTATGGGACTTTGTCTAATGAAGTGCATTCATTGCAACACACATGTTCATCAAATCAGTAACAGTTTCGTGTTAACAGCGTACACATTTTGCTTCTAAAATCGTAATTGAATGAAATATGGGACATGCCACAAAAAAGTATTCTTCGTGGCATATGAAAACAGCGAAAAACTGCCCACACTGCGCATTCGTAGAGTGTGAGCAAAGTAGTCCCTGTAAATATACGGATATGTAGCAGAGTAGAATGAGTATGGTTGGCTATCCATCTGTCAAGGGAAACTCAGAGTTACCTTTTAGGGCGTCCATGGCTCCGGTTTTATGGTCCGTTACAGTAGCCTGCATGACGTAATTACAGTATACCGTTGTCTGTCTAGTTTTCAGTTCTTCTAGTTGTCTCTGAATACTCTCAACCTGTTCAATCACCCTAACATGCTCTTTACCTTCAGTAAAAATAGGGGAAAACTGTTAAGCTACCCAGAATATAGACGAGAGACAATCTGAAAATGTTGAGACATATATAGAGAAAACCATGTTAGTATCTTTTGATATCAAGTTTATCAGGCAAGACCAGAAACAGCGTAGGAATGACGAAGCTTGCCGAGCCAGTCCGACGTGTTTCTGGTCGACACAGACCGATGAGTTTCTAGTCGAGCCTCATAAACTTGATACCAAAAGACACTTACATGGTTTTCTATTTCTCGTGCACCATAAGAAGGTTTTAAGGTTTAAAGAGACTCAAACAAATGGAAAGCAAACGCGGTTTTGTTCCCACTTGCTTACGTCGCGAATGCGTTATGACGTAAGTCGGTGACGTCATTCAACCAATCAAAAGCTGCTGTCACGACCAACGTCAGTATAAAGCCAATCGTCTTCAGAGATCGCTTCTAACAACATTCGCACAAGTGCAGTTCTACGGTGACTTGAATTCACACTATGTTAGCATACCCCTGTTATCAGGTGGAATTTTGCCGTAGATGCATGATAAAATGTTTTCTCGGAACGTTAATTCTTTGTTATATTCCTTCGCACTGACGTCTTTTGCTGCCAGGCACATACTATGCAACAGTTACATTTACATAATATAAACTGTAAACAGTGGGAAATGACTGAAGCAGCCAGATATGATTTTTTGTAAAACAAGAAAGTAGATATTGGTAAAGATACAAGTTTCAAGGGCCCGAGTCCAGAAGGTTATCCATGCAGGACATATCAAAGTTTATAAATGTCTTTGATATCAATTCAAATAAGCACTATTTCAATAAAACAGTTCATTCTTAGTTTGATAAAAACCTAAATAAGATACATGTACGTACCTAAATTTCTTTCATCATGTTTAAGATGATTTATGACGTGTAGCTTTGATTCAGACTTGGTAATACTTCTGACAGTGTCAATGACGTCATTCCTCACTCGACAATACTGGTGCTGACCACTCTCCATACAGGTGTTACACAGAAACTGGGCGTGAGTCTCACAATACATTGAAAATCGCAGATTCTTATGCTGCCGACAATGAAATTTAGAGATATTAGCTACGGGCGTGTGTTTTAGCAAATTGAGTTCATAATTCACTATTTTGTGACCTTTGTTTTCTTTGACAATTTTATGGTCCGCTTCACAACTGAGACATAAGAAAGTTTGGCAATCTACACAGAACTTGGACGCTGCAATAATTTTCCACTTCTCTGAGCAAGGTTTGCACATTTCTTCAATCAAATTGACCGCATCTTTCATGTTGTCTATAGATCTTTTCGTCGGAAACATTCGCAACCATGTTGGGCAGACCTATAAAGAAAATTAGTTCGTCATTGTAGGTGTACATACATAGAATTAAGGTTCAGAGATAAACCTGGCCCCGAGGTTATAAACTTTTTGCGTACTCAACTCAGCTAAGCATAAATTTTCTCTGCTGATAAATATGAAAACGCCAACTAATGTTGGCGTTTTCATATTTATAAGCAGAGAAAATTTCATACTCAGCTAAACTGAGAAAGAGAGCAACTGTACTTATTAATAATACATGTATGCTATTTATTAGCAGGTAAAATGTCATGCTCAGCTGAGTTGAGCTTAAAAAAAGTTTTATAGCCTCGGGTTTGAATGTTTTTCTGCCATTGTATTGAAGGCGGCACGTTTTTGCAGCTTCCTGTTTGTATCTTTAGATAAACGAGAAAAAAAATCTAGATAGAGTCTACTCTTAAACAATGTTAATGGAAAAGCGATTTACTTATAGAGTTGACCCCGAAAGTGTACCCATTCCCCTTAAGGGGTCAAGACACTTTCTATACTTTAGGACGAAAGTTCTGCACGGATGTTAGATAGAACTTTTGTCTTTGAGTATATGTTCGTTTTATGCAAAGACTTGCACGTCGTCGAATTTCTAAACTTGGTTGTATACAAGCTACAAGATAAAAATTAAGAATTAGCAATTCCGAAACCTTTATTTTTCGAATATATTGCCGTGAGTAAAAACTAGGAGTCATGTTTGCATTGAAAATGGTCTATACTTCAAATACGGTTCGTATCGTTCTCCGTAACTGGAATAAGCAGGCAGCTCGTGCGTACATGTATTTTGTGACAGCGTTTATTTGGTGACAATTGGATTATGAAAATGCTTTTCTTCTTGTTGCCCGGTACGTAATTATCATTTGAGGGTGTGAGTGTGATTAGATAGAAGATATAGAACGCTATCATCTGGGTGCCTGCTGTGCCTTCATTCCATTTTATGGGCTCCGTGGCAGGTAAGTTGTATTTTGTCACCTGGACGTAATGTACGATATCGAAATAAACATGTCAAATGTCGTTCCAGTGGAAAACTAAATATAGCCAAGTAAGAGCGCTGCGACAGGGTACGTTATTTCTCGTTGGATCATGCAATTGCTTGGCATAACAATCTTTAATTATTTCTATTAGAATTCATGATCCTGAATGTTCGTGTATGGGTAAAGTAAGTGCTACTTTCAACAGCACATAATTTCATGAGCTTCGTTAAAGTTGCATTCCGAAACGTTCGAAGTTCAGTTGTTGTTTTTTTTTCAAGCAGAGCCATTTTAGTGCCGTTAGATTTAGAAGACTCTGTAATTGGTCAACAAAATACAGGTGAAGATGCCCTGCAGGTGATGAATAGAAAAGTGGTCTATGAAGTTCCCAGTTTTAAGGCATAAAGACTGGAAACTGGGACAAAAATAGAAATGATGATACAAAATATAGGCTTATTTAGGAATTGGCCTATTTTTGTGCTTTTTAGAAATTTTAAAGTAAAAGGGCAGAAGCTCGGACCGTAACAAGCTTCAAATACCTTGGAGCAGTTGTCTCAGATGATGGCTCAAAACAGGAGGTTCTCTCAAGGATTGCACAAGCCACTTCAGCTATTACCAAGCTGAAACCAATCTGGAGAGATAACAACATATCTCTTAGTTCAAAGGTAAAACTTATGCGCTCCCTTGTCATTTCCATGTTTCTGCATGCCTGTGAATCGTGGACCTTGACAGCAGAATTAGAAAAGAACGCAGGCCTTTGAGATGAGCTGCTACCGCAGGTTACTGAAAATTACGTACACGGACACTATAACCCATGAGGAGGTACGCAAATTCGAGAATATGATGAACTCCTGACGCTGGTCAAGAAACGGAAATTAAGGTGGTTTGACCACGTTTCAAGGTCTCTTCTGGTTTAACAAAGACGATTGTACAGGGCACAGTGAAAGGAAAAAGAAGAAGAGGTAGACAGAAGGAGAGGTGGAAAGACAATATTAAAGAGTGAACAGGGATGGATTTCGCCAGCTCAAGAAGCAGCTGAAAACAGGACAAGGTTTCAAAGTCATTTGTGTTGCCCCAACGAGTGTGCATTTGGCTTGCCATAGAGGCCTCAACAAATAGTATTTTTAGGGACACTTGAAAGCCTGATACACTGCTGTAAAGTGGCCACTACTGCAATAACGACTTTGTCTCCCATAAGCTATTGATTTTTTTTGCAACTCAACTTCAATGGAAACATTTACTTAGTAATGCGGCAGATCAATAATACATATACATGCATGTGAATATTGTATAGGATATTTCTTATTGTATGTGCATACTCTGCTGCTGGTGTAGAACAACTGTAAATAATATCAAAACATTACTTTAAATATTGGGGGTGTGGGGGCCCCAGGAGCTAGAGACATTTTGAAAACTCGGTTCAAATGGAATTATCTGCAGACTTTATCTTTATGAAATTTTGGGTAGAGCTAGATTATTTTCACTTACTTTTGAGACTAGATTATTTTTTTAAATCCCCTTGTGAGCCAATTCATTTTTTCTTGTATATCCAAAGACAGAGGATTTTTTTGAAAAAATATACCAGCCCCCCTCCCCCCCCCCCCCCCCCCCCTAGATTATCAAATGGTCGTTCCTTAATGCAGGACCAAATAACATTTGGTTTAATAGTGGTTTACCCTGTTTACCATCGGTTGGACCATAAATTGATCATGGACAGCTGGATGACTTGCGATGATATACGTCCTTTTCAACCGTATGTCAGTCAAATCAGGTCGATGGGAGGATGATAATGAAAGATAGCGAGCAATGATACCTGTTTTACGGTTGAAAAGATTTCTGCCCCCAGTGGGAATCGAATCCGAGACCGCTAGATCAGTAGGTTAGCGATTAACTCACTGAGCAACCGGGGCCCCTAGATTGATAGGTTTAGACACAAAGTATTTTGTTAAAGTATTGATGTGATGTCGGACAAGACAATATTATACAGAGGATCTTACATTTTTAAGTGCTCATGTATTATTGAATTTCTTAAACGAGTTGGGGGAAAAAGCTAAGATGCGAGGCTATGCCGAGCATCTTATCGGTTTTCCCCAACGAGTTTAATAAATTCAAAAGTACAGGAGCAATAATGCAAGATTGGGTTTATCATATGACACTAAAATCGCATTTTATTAGCAATTTTTGCACTAAAGGTCACGCCCGTATTTATGGACGTCAACGCAAATCGTTACGACGTATTTTGAATATTTAATCCACTAGTTGATTATCGTTATCAATACATGGCTTTCTAACACTCTCAGATGCGACATCATATGATAAAATTACATATATACTGCTGCACCATAGAACGTTGTTTTCGTCATAGCCTATTTTCTTGTATATTTGGTGAGCTGTTGGAGCATCTCTCACATATAATATTGCTGTACGAATTCTTGTTTAATGTAGGACAAAATAGCTTGTGCTATAGCAGTGGTTTATCGTTGGACCGTAGATTCATAGAACTGGGTTACAAAATATTTGGTAAACTATTGATGTACATTTCGACCATAGACTACTACTTTTATAAGTAAACTGCGGAACTACAGAACAATGAGCCACATCATGTGTTTTCCAACAATGTGGTATTGGTGACAAGCTAGGGTTTTGATCAGACTGCACATAAGTAGTGCAGTCTAATCAGAGTCTTCGCTTGTCACATCAGCCACCTATGGAATAGACCAAAGACAAAGAGCCAACAGTGAGCCTAAGTTAGGTCTCTGATGATAAAGTCTAGTTAACACAAAACACTAAGTGTCAATAAAGGCTCTTTATTAGCACCACAACACACTAAAGTACCAAGTAAATCTCTTACGTCGTCACTCTGACTACAAGACGTTGATGACGGCATAATACTGTTTAAGTAATAAGTAACTCTACTATTATCAGAATCCATATACAGACTATGTCCCTTAGATAGAAGTAATTTGTATTAGAAAATTTTAACATTAATTATACTTTCTTTTCATTTTGATTTTGTTTAGAATAAAAACACACCAAAATTAAGTAAATGTAAACAATTAAGAAAATACAGAGCGAATCTTATGTAAATCCATGTAAATCAAATTCGTCCATGACGTATGATCAGGTTACACAAAATTGTATGTTCATTAAATGATACCGGTAATGCCAATTATGTATGCCGAATGTTCAAACCAAGTTTGATTCACTTAATACATTTGCTCTGAGAAATTAAGTCCATAATTTCCACACTGCGAAAATTTAACCACTGAATCAAAAGTGGTATTTCTATTGCTGATAATTTGATATTCCAAAAATATTGTCTAAAATGGTTGGTCTGATCCATTTGCATTACTGCAAATTTAAAGAGTAACTACACCTCAGGAACTGACTGAAACAGATCCCAAACCCCATCCCCAACATCAAAGGGAAAGATTGACAAAGACATCCCAACAAACAATAAATTACAAGTGATATGCCGAGTCAGCAGCTCTTTCCCAAATAGATGGCAAGCATTTTTCTTATTCTCTGATGCATCTCTGTTTCTGTCTTAACTGCCAAAGTCTGTTTGTGCCACTTAGTGCAATCAGTCTCTGCTTCTTTTCTCTTACGCGTATAACTGAGTCTGCCAAAGTTCCCCCATTCCCAAAACTTCCCACTTTCTTCGATCTCTAGTTGTCGAGTGTCCTTTCTGTCATTTCTCTTGACTTTTCTCTGCACTGAATCTTATAGGGTATGGACACATCCTTCACTCAAAGCTGCTTCTCCTCTCGTTTACTTGCATCCTGCCTCAGCTTTGGACATTCTAACTCTTTATTCTGGCTTTCAAGCTTTGAATTCTTAATGTCTTTATCTGCTTTATCTCTTCTTGTCAAACATGTCAATAAGTTCATCCTTCCCCAAATGTTTGTCTTAAATTTTCTGAAGAATAAATAACCCTCCACCAGTTTTTAAATTTTCTAATGTGATTTCATTACATATTATTTCTCGAATATGTGTTTCATTGTCTTCTGGCAGCGATAAAGCAACAACAATACCTTGCTTACTCTTTGTTAAATCAGTCAGTTCTGCCCATGCCAAAATTTCTTTCCCGTATAATTCATAAGACTTCCGTTGCTTTAACACCGGTGTATCTGACCATGTCTTCATGTTGATCTTCTCCCTATCACAACACCATTTTGATCATTTCTGTTCAAACTTCATTATCCATGCATCTTCAGCACTCCAAATTCTGTAGTTAATTCTGTTTTTAATCTACGCTTAAGTTGCCATCACTGATATCTAAGATAGATTTCAAGACAAAACACTAAGTGCCAATAAAGGATATTTATCAGCACCAGAACACTCTCTAGTACCAAGTAAAACTCTTACGTCGTCACTCTGACTACACGACGTTGATGACGTCATAATACTGTTTAAGTAATAAGTAACTCTACTATAATTATCAGAATCCATAAACAGGGCTATGTCCCTTAGAAAAAAGTAATTTGCATTATAAAACATTAACATTTGATCACCCTATATAAATGAGACGGATGATCTGAATATCACATGACAAAATCCAAGATCGTCGAAAATCACATGACGTGGCTCAGATTGTTTTGTTAAACCAACGGTATACTGTTGGAGAAAGAAAAAAATTGGTATGATGTTGGCCATGTTGGCAAAAATGTATTTTGTCTCTTGTTGTAACTTGTGTGATCGTGATAATCAAAATTACCGCTACACGTAACGATTCCCGACAGCTGAGGTGCGTGAGCAAAGAAAGAAAAATCTTAAAGTTTAACGTACTTTAAAAATGTATATAGAATAAATGACACTGTGGCCTTTCATTGCCATGACTATATAAAACCTTTCATGAAGAGCAGAAAATACGTTCACGTTTTGCTACTTTTAAATTTCGCATGTTTGATATTGTACAATTGTGAGGATTGGGACAGATAGGTCTTGGAAAACGATGCAGACCTAGATCCAAAGGGAGCAGTCTGACCAGGGTCTACACTGGTGCCATTTCATCTGCATCTTTTGGGTACATTACTGCATTTAGAACCAAACGTTTCCGTTTTAGGCAATTAAACGATAAAGACAATTACTTTAGGTGTCCTTATTTTTAGGATTTATACGGTTATATAAGGTCAAAATCATGATATTTTTAAACTGCCTCACAGCAGCGGCAGTATTAAATTGTCCCGTGCATAATTGACTGTCATACAACATTGCATGTTTTTGTCAGGCTTTGACAGGTGTTTGACAGAGACAATAGGAAGCAATGAGCTTGCTTCAAATGCAGTGACGTCAAATATTTTCTTGTGACAAGTTCGTTCAGCTCAATAATTTTCGATAATAGATTTTGAGAGGGATGGAGTTTTGCTTGAAATAACGTCATCTATGGATGATATTTTTTTTTTCTGTGTTCCAGTGAGACGTCATACATCTAAAATTATAAACCAACGGTTATGTTTTTGTTGTAGAGTATACAATGCGTGCGAGTGTAAACGGTTCATTAAAAACCCGAATGGTAAACTGTAATTGCTGACAAGTGTCTGTAAATAAATGTTTTCGTGATCTTCTGAAACAAAGAAAGAGCCTGCGATGCAACTAGACTATTTTAAAGAGGTGTGGTGAATTAAAAAATGTACTTTTAAAGACTTGAGAAACTGTGTTGTAGCAGGCAAGCGGCTGCTATTAAGGTATACAAGACACAGCTTCCTACCGACCACTTTATACCCATTTATCCGCAAAAATAAAAGCACTATCGAACAAATGTTACCATCTTTAATCAAATTGATTCATTGGTGAAATGAACTAGGTAACACTGGAATAAACATCTTTTCAGTATACCATCAAGCAAGTATCCCCGTTTCTAAAAATCGCAACACGTGGTTCGTCATGATTCGGCCAGAACCCCGTTTCGGAATCTTATCAGAATATCCTATCACGAATGACACAGTAGGGTCGAGCAGGAAATTTCTGACATACCAATGCAAATAGTGAAAATCTAGATGAGACGGCTCATCAGGATTTTCACTGTTTGCCCAGTTAATTTTGTTTTAATTCCAAACAACTGACATATAAAGGAAACACTGTCACTGTCCGAATTTACCCGCTGTCCGAATTTACCCAACTTTACCCTACAATTTTAATGTAGAATTCGCTATTTAGCTCACAATCTCAAAAACTCCCCGGCCAGAGCTGTAATTCTTGCAACTTTTGAAAATGAGGGAACATGTGCAATGAAATATTTTATGGATCGTATAAATCTAAAATCTTTGAAACCGTTTGCGAAACTAAACAGGTTGAATAATGAAGTATATAGAAAGATACGTCCGAATACCATCTACTTATGTCATTTTTAAGACAAAGTAAGTGGTCGGTTAGAAGCTTTGGTTAGTATTTAATTCATTCACAAGAATGTTGGTAGTTTATGGATATGGTTCGTTTGAAGTATCGCTAAGAAGTGTTTTTATTTGGAGTTTTCGTCGTTTTAAGCAGCACAAATTGCGAACAATATTTAATTTTGGGGTAAATATCGAAATCGTTTTCGTTTGTTCTGTTTCAGTGGTGCACAAAATGCATGGTTAATTGGCCTGCGACTGGGGCTCCTAATTTCCATAATCCGTCACTTTTATATGGAAAACACCGTTTTCTTGTATACGAAGGGCAAACTTTCATGTCAGCCTGCGCAGCTACGCAGTCTGTATAAAAGTCTTTCCGCTGCCACCGACTATCTAGACAATTGCCGAGACACTTCTAATGAGGGGTCGTTACATAGAATTTTATGGAAGAATAATAAAATTATCCCAAAACTTTCGGCCGCGACACGACAAACCCAACAAAGTGGCGTGTGCGCCAAGCGAAACCTCAGTTCAGCCTGGGCATTCGCCTAGTCTGATCGGAGTCTTTGTTGTCCCCATGGAGCTAGCTTAGACTCTTAAATACATGTACACTCTAGGCGGACAGCTTAAACTCTGATCAGATTGGGCGGCTGCCCAGGCTGATCTCGGTCTTTGCAAGGCGCATATGCAATTTTGTTGGTTTTGTTGTGTGGCGGCTCATTAATTATCATTAACTTAAAATTGAAGAGAGATCTAAGTCCCGGTGGCTGTTGGGAAATCCATTTAACGTGAGGCACTTTTTCTCAGAAGTATGACTCACCTTTTCTGGAATGTAGTTTGGCACCAGAGTCTTACACTGGGGACAGCGAAAGGTCCTTTCCAGTTTTCCCCTCCTTTCATAAGTTTTTAGAAGAACCAAGATACATTCCTCGCAAAATGAATGCAAACACGGTAATGTGCGCGGACTCGCCAAATCCCGATTGCATATCCAGCACACGGTTATTTCGTCGGCAACCGACCGACGACGCCATTTCTCAAATATCTTAACACTGGCATTAGCTTTGGAGTCAGCCATGTTAGTTATAGTATAGGAGTATGTAGTGTGGTTATAGTATATAGAAAAAATCCATATGGGTATTAATTATGATTTTGTGAACATTTACATTGCGCCGCAAAAAGAAAACAAAAGCGCACTGTAACGGAAGAGAAGGCAATAAAGTTCATTAGATACATATATTGTTAAATGCCATAACCGCGCTAATTATTGGGGCAGCATAATCAATGTGATTATATGTTTGATATTCGTAACGTGAAAAGGGACACAAAGTCATATGCATTCTGTAAATACTCAAGTTTGTCTGCGCAGCTGCTCATTCTAAGCAGAGCTTTCACATTCATGTTTTTGGTCTGCTAATGAACCAAAAATTGTCACCATATCTCTGATGATTCTTTACAGTGAATAGCGATTTTTCTACTCAAAGTGCACTGAAACGCAGCATAAATAAGTACCAGCTTTTTGCACATGCGATAACTGCTGATTCCAACATCCTTCATTTTTGAAAATGGAGTTTTTTTTAACCATTCGCAACATTACATGTACTCTGCTCAAAATGAGTTTTCATTTGTAACGGTTGACTATATGGCAAACAGAACAGACACTGATCAGACTGCTTTTAAGCAGTCTGATCAGATTCTATTCTGTTTACTAGGGCATGTCTCTGTCAGAATTTCGGAACTTTATGGTCAACGATTAAAGTATGAGGCTTGAATTTATGCTGTTTTCAATTTTCGATTTGCGGTTCCCCTCGAACTCCAAGGCGCTAAAGAGATTTGTACTCTCATTTTAAATTTTCATGAAGAACATAAAAAAGCTCCGTGTAAATTGCTTAATCTGGCTTTTAATTTCATTAATCATTTAGAAAACTAGTTTAGAATTGCTTTAACCCAATAATGAGTTTTCAATTCCATCATTTTGAACGTAATATTCAAGCAGTGATTATTTAAAAAAGCAAATCTGCCAAGAGCTTGCAGTTTTATTGTCTTTTAGAGTGAATTGGTTATATATTAACCCTTAATGCGCCAAAAAACAGACGACAAAATTTGCCTCTGCAGAATTTCAAAAAATGTCTCGTCCAAGCGATATCATATTGGGAATTCAAACACTAGAGGGCAAACAGTGTAGATTCAGATGAGGTGGCTCATTATGAGCGACCTGATCTGGATCTACACTGTTTGCCAATTCAAGACTCTTTTTTGCGCTTTAAGGGTTAAAGCAAAATGTGAAATAAAGGAGGCCCAGCTATGACTCAGCCTGTTACTGTGCAAACTGAACTCGCCAAGACCAGTCTGATTTAGACAAAAGCACTTTGTCATTAAACAAAAATCATATATGAGTTCCTCCAAGAGTAATGAAAACAGTCATAATAAGGAAAGTAGGTTCGTCTAATAAAGGCTCATCAGTGACCCTGTAATAGCGTGTCTACGAAACCTGGGGAAATTTGAAATACGCAGCCGATTCAAAGACTAGCATGTACCACAAAAGGGTCCAACGATAAAAATCTGTCTAGAATATGAGTCGAAACCAATTTTTACACGTTATTCCGATTTTCTCAGAATATTCTCGGACCAAAAATAAAATATAAACTGCACTATGGTTGATGTTCGGGGAGACATTAAACGGCGGCTGCACGGCTGCAGTGAATGGAAATAAAAATAAAACAATGCAAAATGTTTGGTAATATAACGCGAATTCTTATGTTGCCGAAAATGCTTAACTAATAAAAGAACCGCGACACGATAAATCAAACAAAGTGGCGTGTGCGCCAAGCCAAGACTCAGTTCCGCCTGGGCATCCGCCCAGTCTGGTCGGAGTCTTCGCTGTCTGCATGGAGCTAGTTTAGAACCTAAGTTACCCTTTACACACTGAAGAATCGATGGTCGCCCAGAATTCAGTGAACGCGCAGCCAATCAGTGAACGCGCAGTTTATTTTAGTTTTTTGGAGCGGGGTACTGCTACTTAAAGTGGTAGATGGTGTTATTATTTATGTTATAACCATTTCTATTGCCCTTTATCTAAAGCTAATTATGATAATCTGCTGCTATTTTGAAATTAATTTTGTTAAAACAAGTTATTAGAAAAATAATAAGGAACCGATTGGCCTGCAAGGTGTTTTTCATGTCAGAAATCTTCTAAACGCCGGTTTTTCCCCATAAAACAAAGCTCATGATGTAAATTTGCTGTTGTCAATGGTTACGACGGAAGGTAATCCTGAACCTATAAAAGTTTCGTGCCATAAGATGCAGGAATTTAGGAGATACAACCCATTTTAGCAATGTACGCTCTAAATCAGTGAACGCGCAAACTGTATCAGTGAACGAGTAGCACAATAATCTGTGTGTACGAAGCAAGCGCGCTGCGTTGTACGAAGTGAAAGGGAAAAAGTGTACGCATTGAACGCGTCGGAAAGGTCGCCATTAAAGCCAGAGCTACATTTAGCTTAAAATTTACAACCTGAACTCATCTAAATTGCGTGCCCATAATCCCATCTTGTATCATGGCCTACTTTATTTTCCTTTGAAGTATCCCGTTGCACTGTTAGAAAATACTGAGGAAGAACTCTAGTCGGAGCTAAACTCTCATTTCATTTTACTATGAAATGTGCCGAAATTTGGCCCATCTTTCATGTAAGACCATCACAAAAAGAGGGTTGGTGGGTGGGCAATGTACAGATAGATCTACTACATAATTAAAAATAGTGCCCCTTTATAAGCACTGCTTCACAAGACGTCTTTCAGTTGCGCAGCGGCAATAGCGCTACTTCACAAGACAGCTTCTTATAGTAGCGTAGCGGCAATAGCATTACTTCAGAAGACAGCCCTTGATACTAGCGTAGCGGCAATAGCGCTACTTCAAAAGACTTCCCCTTGTAACAGCGCAGCGGCAAAAGCGCTACTTCAGAAGACATCCCCTTATAGTAGCGCAGCGGCAATAACGCTAATTCAGAAGACATTCCCTTATAGTAGCGCAGTGGCATTAGGGCTACTTCAGAAGACATTCACTTATAGTAGCACAGCGGCAATAGCACTACTTCAGAAGACATTCCCTTATAGTAGCGCAGCGGCATTAGCGCTACTACAGGAGTCAGCCCCTTTTAGTAGCGCAGCGGCAATAGCGCTATTTCAAAAGACTTCCCCTTGTAACAGCGCAGCAGCAATAGCGCTACTTCAGAAGACATCCCCTTATAGTAGCGCAGCGGCAATAGCGCTACTTCAGAAGACATTCCCTTATAGTAGCGCTGCGGCTTTAGCACTACTACAGAAGACAGCTCCTTTTAGTAGCGCAGCGGCAATAGCGCTACTTCAGAAGACATCCCCTTATAGTAGCGCAGCGGCAATAGCGCTACTTCAGAAGGCATTCCCTTATAGTAGTGCAGTGGCATTAGCACTACTACAGGAGACAGCCCCTTTTAGTAGTACAGCGGCACTAGCGCTAGTACAGAAGACATCACCTTTGATAAAGCAGTGGAACTGTGCAACTTTAGAAGTCGTCACCTTTCGGTAGCTCAGCATTTTATTCATCCCTGAGTCTTCAGTCATAACTCAGTTGCCAAAATTCAAAATTTGTGTTATTTTTATGGTAATACTTTAGACTCTTTTGATTAGACATTATCAGACCAACTCCCTACAGGGTCAGTGCAACCAGGTGGAACCAAGTTGATCCTGGGAGCTGGAAAGGGTCACAAGCAATGCCCAGGTTGAGCTGAACCAGGCATATTGTCACCTTAATAAATGGTCTGAGAATGTCACAACAATGCTTATTCAGTGTAACTGCACCTTTATTTCTGGAAGCAATGAATCCAAATCTACCTGACACATGACAACCATTTACAACAAGATCCTTATGCAAAGGCCCGAAGGGCCCGGGATCGCAGGGCCGAAGGCCCCTGTGTCAAGGCTATCTTGGCGGTGATGTTCATTACTGAGCCATCTTTGCGGTGGCCCCTACTCGGATTCTTTTCAATTGTAGCACTGCTTACTATAAAGCATGATCGAATCAGCTCTTTACTGATGACACCGGATACTAGGCAAGCATCACGGCCTAAGGCCGCTGGGACAAAGCTCCCTATAGGGTCAGTGTACCAGACAAAGTCAAGTTGATCCTGGGAACTGGTGAGGGTCACAAACAATGCCCAGGTTGAGCTGCTCTAATAAAGGGTGAAGTCTTCTTAAGTGGCGCTAATGCCGCTGTGCTACTAGAGGGTGACGTCTCCGGAAGTGGCGCTAATGCCGCTGGGCTTCTACAGGGGGGGGGGGGGAGTCTTCTTAAAGGGCGCTAATGCCGCTGCGCTACTAGAGGGTGAAACCCCCATGAAGTGGCGCTTATGCCGCTGCGCTGCTACAAGGGGTAGTCTTTTAAATGGCGCTAATGCCACTGCGCTACTAGAGGGTGAGTCTCCTGAAGTGGTGCTAATGCCGCTGCGCAACTAGAGGGTGAAGTCTCCTGAAAGGGCCCTAATGCCACTACCCTTCAACAGGGTGAAGTCTTCTTAAGTGGCGCTAATGCCGCTGCGCTACTACAGGGATAAGTCTTCTTAAAGGGCGCTAATGCCGCTGTGCTACTACAGGGGGAAGTCTTCTTAAAGGGCGCTAATGCCGCTGCGCTTCTAGAGGGTGATCAGTCTTCCTAAGTGGCGCTACTGCAGCTGCGCTACTAGAAGGTGAAGTATTCTTAAGTGGCGCTATTGCCGCTGCCCTACTAGAGGGTGAAGTCTCCTGAAGAGGCGCTAATGCCGCTGCGGTACTAGAGGGTGAAGTCTCCTGAAGTGGCGCTAATGCCGCTGTGCTTTTAGAGGGGGAAGCGTCCTGAAGTGGCGCTGATGCCGCTGCGCTTCTAAAGGGGGAAGTCTTAAAGGGCGTTAATGCCGCTGAGCTACTAGAGGGTGAAGTCTCCTGAAGTGGCGCTAATGCCGCTGCGCTTCTACAGGGAGAAGTCTTCTTAAGTGGCGCTAATGCCGCTGCGCTACTACAGGGGGAAGTGTCCTGAAGTGGCGCTGTTGCCGCTGCGCTTCTACAGGGAGAAGTCTTCTTAAGTGGCGCTAATGCCGCTGCGCTACTACAGGGGGAAGTGTCCTGAAGTGGCGCTGATGCCGCTGTGCTACTACAGGGGGAAGTCTCCTGAAGTGGCGCTAATGGCGCTGTGCTACTAAAGGGTGAAGTCTCCTGAAGTGGCGCAAAGTCCGCTGCGCTACTAGAGGGTGAAGTCATCCTGAGTGGCGCTAATGCCGCTGCGCTTCTAGAAGGTGAAGTCTTCTTAAGTGGCGCTAATGCCGCTGCGCTACTAGAGGGTGAAGTCTCCTGAAGTGGCACTGATGCTGCTGCACTAGAGTGTTAAGTCTCCTGAACTGGTGCTCACGCAGTAGTGCTGGTTATGCTATGCTTTAGGAGAATATCTTCTAAATTTTTTCGTGATTTCTTACATGAAAGAATAACCCGGAATATATGTGCGGATATCTTAGTTGTACATGTGTATACTGCTCAATTCTGCCAATTTGTTTGACGAAAAGAGTCTTAGTGCGTATGCAAACAACATACATTCAGATCAGCTTGCGCACTCGCTAAGTCTGAGTAGTGTCACATAAACAATGTATGGAACCTCAGGAATCAGTCTTGCGAACATCAAAGACTCTTATCAGACTGCAGACTGAGCCAAGCTATCACAATTCGCGATTGACTGACGATCCATGGTGTTGGTCGAAGCTTTGTTTAATTTCATTCGATGAAAGAATAAGACCGTTTCAGATTAGGGACGAGTCATTTATCATCAGGTGTGTGTGTGTGTTTTCATATGATTCACACACCTGATAATAAAAGACTCGTCCGGTAAAGAGGCAGTTGCTCTTATTGCAGCAAATTCTACCATACAGACCCTAAATATTTAATGGCAAACAGTACAGACCCAGATTAGGCAGCTAAATGAGCAGATTTAGACTGCACTATTTTGTCAGTTGTAAACAGTTTGTTTAAAATTTGTATCAAGTAAAATAAATTCAGCAGTAAATTGAGACTCAATATTTGGTTAGTTTTCATATGCTGGAGATTACAATCGTTTAACCTTCAGGTCAAGAACAAAGTAGCTGTCTATACTATTAAGACAGGATCCCAAAAATATTTTGATTCTTGACAAAATTTCAGCATTTTCTTTGAGATGCTTATAGTGGACTACAGTCCGGATCCGCTTTAACAACAACTTTTTCTTGTACTGAATCGAACATTATTCTTTTCTAGATTCAACTAGAATGTGTCTATAGGCCACGGATGCTCCCGCCTTGTGCCCTAAGTAAGATGGCGCCTTGTTCAAGGTACTGGCACTTGTAGGATAATTAGGTTCACAAAGGCAGACTTCTGTGGTACATGTTTTATTGTTTTCCTTAGGCAGATGTACTGTGCTTCTCGGATCAAGAGAAGTATGTGCGGGTGGGGGTGGGGGAGGGGGGGGGGGGGGGCGGGGGTGTCATGGCTGTGATATGTGATAACATTCTGTATCTTATCACAGAAATAGATGCAATGCAACTTTCCAAAAGAAATAGCCAGGAAACAAGTAACTTTTCAAAAACTAACAAACGGAAACCATTATTGTATGAAATGAAGTTGAAAAAGGGCCATAACTCCAAAAGTAATTGTTGGCGGATTCTACCCTAAATTGAGCCTGACCTGTATTTCATAATTATATATCTGTGTGTATAAAATATGAATCCAATACATTAATCTTTTCAAAAGATAGTGAACGGAAACAACTTTTTTATACAAAATGAAGTCGGAAAAGGGCCATAACTCCTACAATAATTGACGAATTTTACCCGACATCGAATTTGACATGTATTTTATGATTACATACCTGTGTATAAAATATGAATTCAATACACTAATGCTTTCAAAAGATTTCGAACGGAAACCATTGTTTTTGTCACTCAAAATGAAGTCGAAAAAGGGCCATCTCCAACAATAATATACGGATTTTACCAAACATCGAACTTGACCTGTATTTTATGATTATATACCTGTGTATAGAACATGAATTCAATACACCAATGTTTTCAAAAGGTATCGAACGGAAACCATTTCGTGAGGGACGTACATACAGGACGTACGGACGGACGGACGGGCGTACGTACAGGGCGTACGTACGGACAGCGGTGATACTATATGCCCCCCCCCCATTTTTAAAGGCGGGGGCATAAAAACTTCTTTGGGTATTATCCGAAAATCTTTTGTTTGATATAGAAATGTGGGTTAGTCAGGGTGAATCAAGCGTCTTCGGTATTTTAATACATTGTCAGGGTGAGAGTAAACAAAGTGTTCCATGACATTTTGAAAGTCTCCATAAAACGAGCAGCTATAGCAACTGTACTCAGGGGTATTCAGCATCTCGTACCTCTGTAAAACACAGAAGAGTACTTAAAACTAAAGTCACGCATAACTAACACCTAGTGGTAAACCCACTGACAAATTTTATGGACTTCCAGGCGGATAATACAAAACTTGTGCATTCACTGGCAACATATTACGCATTCACTGGGTGCAATATTAGCGTTCACTGGGTACACTACAATTGGTGGCTTACACGTTTACTTCGTTCACAGTGTCGCGTTCACTGATACAAATTACTCGTTCATTGATTTTCAGCGTACAATCATATAATACAGAATATCTCATAAACTAAACGACAGACAATGATGAAATTTAATGTAATTGTAGCAATACACTTGATTCTACTTCTGCTCGCAGAAAACATCAAACAGAATATAGCGTACTGTGGTAAAAAGAAGAAAACATTGTTATTTGCTACGTTTTTAAGATAATGAACATAATAAAACAGGTTTTACCTGACTCCATGAGATATTCGCAAAAGTTTATTATCATAATATGAAACATACCATTACAGCCAAGTAATGTATGTGCAGATGATTTTCAGAACATCTCATATAAAGACGAAAATCCGCACAGAAGCTGACCACACACGTAAAATTAAAACACTTTTACTGCGCGTTCACTGATTGGCTGCGCGTTCACTGAATTCTGGGCGACCATCGATTCCTCAGTGTGCTTTAGCGAAAAGAAAAGACACTGCTCAGAGTGGGCGGCTGCCCAGACTGAACTGAGTCTGCACTGGGTGCACATGCCACTTTGTGAGTTTTCTCGTTTCGCGGCTCAAATATGCGCAATTAGTTTTGCACAGCTTAAGGAAATGACCTACCTGGAGCTTCACTATTTGCTAAGCACCTTACGATTCACTGTGTCGGTGCGGGGCCTAACCCTGCGGAAATGTTTTCAACCATAAAAGAGAGTCCATTTCACACATCCTTTCAGTATCACCTTCCCATCATCCTGACATAACTGAAAAACTGTTGAAAAGGACGTAAAATCGAAAGTCATCCATCCATCATAAGTTTCCACTTTATTAGGCATAGTTGCCAACGTAGAATTTATTTCGCAATGCAGTCACCAAAAAATTGTAGTATGTATAGTTATAAGGAGTCGCGACACGATAAAACCAACAAAGTGGCATATACGCCCAGCGAAGACTCAGAGCAGGTTGGGCATCCGATGAGAATGATCAGAGACTTCGCTGCCCGCAAGGAGGTACTTGTAACCCTAAGCTACCCTGTAAGCGCTCAGCAAAGAATCTGATCAGACTGGGCGGATGTGAGTCTTTGCTGGACCCACATGACACTTTGTTGGTTTTGTCGGGTCGCGGCTCATATACCGATACTCATATACATGTACCTCGTTAGTTGAATCAATGAAGCAAATTATTGGAAAGCCTTTTCCGAATATCTCTTCGTATTGTCTCTTCTTTCTTTGTGTAAAATTGAAAAAAAAAAAAAAAAAAAGAATTTTTTAAATTTGCATAAATATAAAAAAAACATAATTGAGTCCGACCGCTATATGTAAATACGGAGATTTATAGAGACCACCCTTTGTATTAGTGAGTGAGTGAGTGAGTGAACTCGGGTTTAACGTCCCACCAACAACGAGGTCATACGGAGACGGGACCTCGGTTTAAAGTCTCATCCGAAAGACCGGAGGAGCGGGGGATCGATCTTGCGACCCCTGGATTGGTAGTCCGGAGTGTTATCCACTACACTACAGCCGCTCCTTTGTATTAGTGTCATTCGTATTTGCAACACAGGCTTTTGCAAACTTCGCTTGTTTTTCTTGTAATCTTTGACGCTTTAAACCACTTAAAACACAAAAAAATGGTCACAGTCATTTATTTCTATATGTTTTCCAGCAAAACAAATTTAGTCTTGGATTTAAATGAACGACTCAAACGAAATAGTCACATAGAAAATATTTCCCGCGAGAGTTTTGAAAATTTAAATGAGATTTATTTTCAACGTGTTCAATATTATCAATGGGAATTTGCTCCAATGCGAAACAAGGAAAATAAAATGTTTGGTTTAGTCTTAACAGTTATATCAAGACATACATATTGCAGAAAGCAAATCTGTGGCTCAATTCGAAACTTTCATTTTTCTCATTGGACTTTTTTTTCTCAATTCGCCACATGGGGGAATTCCAATACGATTTTTTCATCAACATTTCTTAATTGTTTATTTATGAAAACAAATCAGTTTATAAACAAACCAATAGACATATATTTGTACCATAATACTGAAATAATACCTATATTTTAATGTTTATATTTTCTCATAGGAATATTTCCAGTGTCGAGATTTTCCCCATTTTGACGGATGGGAAAAGACCCATGGGAAAAAAGTTTAATGACATTAGTTTGACACCAGTTTTAGTTTACAATGATGTCAGTGATGACGTTTATTGTAATAATAATCAGTCTTACTTTAAAACTAGGAAAAAAATCTATGGGATTTTTCAGACTTTGTTTCCACCACATAAAGTGTGAGTTAATATGTTTCAGAAACTAATTTATTTAAATTATTTCATTTGGCAATTATTTAAATACCATATTAATCCTTTTTACGGTGCCTTGCACAGTTATCAAGGTCAGTAGTCTCGTACCATTGATCATCACGGCGAAAAAGATGTCTCAATGTGGTACATAATGTCCGCGTTCTTGTTCGTGTCAGCGTCCGCGTAGGTTAGCAGTTTAACATTGTAATGCACCTGTGACCGTAACCTGTATGATTCACTGATTTCATGATACCTCTTTTTACCTACCTCCCTAAATGGTACATGTATAGGGTCTTATGCTTTGTGACTGTGAGAGTCATGCTCCCGTAAGATGCGCTTTGTTGTCGTCTGACAACTCTTGTTTACCTAGTATATCGTGTTTTATTATTAAAAGACACCATATGATATGTTTATCTGATAAAGCGACATAGGGTTTACTAGAAATAGGTTGAAGCTATTAGATTTTTTTAAATATATATCATGCATGTTATCACGCTTAATCTCTCGTTGGAAAATACACAATATACATCCTTGAATCTGAAACCTGTTACTTTTACTGCTGTCCCTATTGGTCTGGTCTAGAATAATACAACGTTTGACTAGTAAAATTCAATCTGGGAATTCAATACCGATACATGCAATGCCAAATACTGAATCAGGCGTGCGAAATGAGGAATAATTATCTTGCTATTATCTTTATCTCTTTAAGCACCAAAAAGCAGACGACTAAATTAAAGGTCTGCAAAAATTATAAATAAAGCCTTGTCCAAGACATTTCCTACTGAGAATTAAAAGACTAGATGATGACATATTGAGCCGCCTCATCAGCATCAGCTGTTTGCAAATTTTGCTAATTTCGTCACTGGGGCTTAAAGAGTTAAAGATCTTTTAAGGAATGAATTAAAAGATTTTTTAACACCTGCCTCTAGGAAACATGTGTATCATGCGCTGGTTGATAGATTGTATTTACATGTACAATGGGCATGTATATGAGGATTGAAATTGCATTTTTTGCGTTCATGAAGTCATGAAAACTAGTTGGTTGTTTTGCTTTCCACTCTATTTGTATAAACATCATAAGCATTTGTACAAGACTCTTAAAGAGGTTAACCGAACACGTATATACAAAGGGATTCAGAAGGAAGACTGTAGACTTTTGTAAAGATGTTTCCCTTGATAAACTCATGCGTAAACCTAAATTGACATTTCAAACAAGTTACAAGCTATCAAGCAAATAATATAAAACAGTAAACGTTCAGAAAATCAAAATTAAGAGATAATACAAACTGTATGAAGATACAGACAGAACTTCTGTATGAAGTAACGTTCTTGACTTCTATGACGGTAGTGGGGGGGGGGGGGGGGTCTTGGGGGCGAGGGCTCTTGGGGGCGGGGATCTTGGGGGCGCGGGGGGATAAAGTAGTCTCAACGGGTAAAGATGGAGGTTTCAGTGTAGAAACATTTCACACGAAAGATACAGAAAGGACTTCTCTATGAAGTAACGTTTTGTTTTTGACTTCTTTGACGGTAGTAGGGGGCGAGGGGTGTTGGGGGTGGGGAGTGGGGGCTTGGGGGCGGGGGAGAAAGTAGCCTCTACGGGTAAAGAAGGAGGTTTCAGTGTAGAAACATGTCACACGAATTAAGAAAAAAGGTCTTTAAATTGACATTAGGCGTCTAGTGGAATTAAAGAATGTTATCTTTCACCGAGGTCATCAACTCAGAGCTCTAGATAAGACGGCGTATTTGATGATAATTAAGGATAATTTTTCTTATTTCTCATCGAAAGCATATGTTGTGACCCCTCATCTGAACCGTCTCGTCGAGACGGTTCAGATGAGGGGTCACAACATATGTTTTTATGCAGAATTTACAAAAATTATCCCTAATTATCACCAAATACGCCCTCTTATCTAGAGCTCTGCAACTATTGTGGTACGAGTGAATTGATATTCACATTTGCCCGACTAGACATGAGTAAGTCATCTATTATTCACGGGTAAGGAAAAAATATTTCGATTCTAATATCATACAGAATTTGCGAAGTGTTCTACAGAACTACTTAGAGGCGGACATCGACAGAAGTAAATGTTTACATTCGACGTCATCAGCACGCTTCAACATTAACAATTAAGAATTGAAATTTGATTTTTCAGCCTTCATCGTGTGATGAAGCCAGTGGGTGGAGCTAAAATTTCATGAAGCGCGAAGCGCTTCTTGTAGAATTTTAGCGACGGCCAATGGCTTCTCCAAACGATGAACGCTAAAAATTTAGATTTAGATTCTTATATTTACATTTTTATTTTTAGACCCTTCTTGTGCTTTTTTTATGGTAATTTAATGTAGAATATACAGAATATGCGTCGAAGAAAAGATAGTAACGACGTGATCGGCCATGAAGTTAAACAGCCGTCGCCATAAGGTAGCATCAATCGAGCGTTACGTGGACCAATTAAGACATTTGTTTACCTTAGACGTCGCTTGACGACAACGTCACATGATTAACCGTCCTTTATTGGTGTATGAAGCCAGTTGCTCTTTAAGGTTTACCTATGGGAAGTCAGTGGCAAGTCTGAATATTGCGGTTTATCACATTTTCTTTTTACAAAACGCCACTTCCTGTGCGTTCAATGGAGAGACATATTTCCTGGTTGGTTTAGTGGGTGGGATGTAGAATTTGATCGGATTGTTTACACTTCTTTCCGAAACAGACAATACTGTTTTAATTTGCAAATTCGTTGGCTTGTTTGTCTTTAATATCAGGAATCAAATTTGTACACAAGAGATCAGTCTTAGTGTTTTATTGTAAAGCACTAAATTCTAATCACGTTCTTAAAACAGAGTAATTGACATTTTCACAAATTCTCAACCCCAGTGGGTTAACGGAAATACTAACATATGTAGATGCTTTTGTTTGAACTTTGCACTTTGTGTTATCTTGCTACTTTTGTGTGGCATTTAATTAAGTTCTGAAAAGTAAGCTTTTAAGCTTAAGATCTTATTATCAATTCCTGCGAGAGAAAAACGATGCCGTTGTGTCCATTAAAATGACAAATACCGCATTTCATATTAATGAATAATCTCACTACAAGTGGCATTAATTATCACTCATATACTTGCTCTAGTTTTATTGTCCTTAAAACAGATGCACATAAAGCAATGATTGCTCCCACTGAGTGGGGCCGTGTAGCGAAGCCGGTAGGGCGCCTGACTTATACTAGCCCATAGGTTCTGGGTTCGATACCCGGTCCTGCCACTTACTTTCAATATTCCTTCCACTGATTCAAGAAGGACAGTTGTCAGTAACTGGTGAAAGTAAGTGCACTTAGTACTGGTTAACCGCTTAAGAGGTATAAGGCTGCAAAGGAATAGTGTACATTGTAGTTAGGTTAACTGACCGTTCCGACATGACCATAGCTGTTTACCGTGGACGTTAAACAATAACACAACAACAACTATTAATTAAGGCCTTGTGACAAGATTTTACCTCACATACATGTACATGTACAGACCAATTTCAAATATACGGGGAATAGAGGAAACCGTGGACGTCGAACAACACAACAACAACTATAAATTAAAGCCTTGTGAACAGATTTTACCTCACAGTTTATACATGTACAGACCAATTTCCAATATACGGGGAAAAGAGGAAACTGGGTTTATGAGAAACTATCTTATTTATTGCAAAAGATTTAGGCCCGCGTTTATGCCTACACTGGTTTGTATCTACAATGTTTGCTGAGATGCCTTTTATGTTGGATTGATTTCAAAGCCCATCTTCAAAGCCCATCGTAGTCCTTAGCTTTTGTTCTGTCCCGTATCTAATGCCTCCTGAAATGAGTCGCGACACGACAAAACCAACGAAATGGCATGTGCGCCCAGCGAAGACTCAGATCAGCCTTGGCATCCGTCTAGTCTGGCCAGAGCCTTTGCTGTCCGAATGGAGCTATCTTAGACACTTAGCTACATTTTAGCGCATAGCAAAGACTAGGGTCAGACTGGGCGGATGCTCAGACTGATCTTAGATGGTCGCACATGCCACTCGCCAGTGCTGCCGTGAAGACATTCTAGCACTAAGTTAACCTTCCGATAGAGCTTTAATCTAGAGCGATAATCTTGGCAATTTTGATACAATTAAATGTAATTAGTGTGTTGAATTCTGAGGCTCCAAGTTCATATCGAACTGATCATTTATGAGAATCAAACAGTCAAAATTAGAAATGGCATCAATGGTGTCTAAACGATGCGTGCATTTGCACTTTAATACATAAACACTTTTAGCACCAGTGACGAAAATAGCAGAATTTGCAAACGACGTAGATCCTGATGAGGCGGCTCATCATGAGCCGCCACATCTAGATCTACACTGTTTGCCCTTTAGTCTTTGAATTCACAATTTGAAATGTCTTGTACAAGGCATTTTTTTCACTTTTGCAGACGTAAATTTTGTCGTCTGCTTTTTGGTTTTAAAGAGTTAATACCTAGCGTCCCATAAAAGGGACATGGAGAAACAGTGCAGACTAGATCAGACGCCCGCAGAACGCGGCGTCTGATCAAGACCTGCACTGCTTTACAAAATTTCGGGGCAATTAAAAGAATTAAACCAAACACCCCTAGAATTATGATTAGACTCATCCGAATTTTAAGGATAGAAAATTCCACTAGGCAAAAATGGGTAAACACAATACTATGGCCAATCACATACAGGTGTATGAAGAATATCGACAGTAACGATTATGTACCTGTACAACTCTTTCATATGCTTTGGTGTGGCACAGGGTAATCCCACCTAAGGGTCAGAATACTATGTCAGAAACGAGGCTTGCCAAGTTTCTGACAGAAAAATTCTGCCCCGAAGATGGAATTTGCTGATCCAACACCAAGCCAAAACACATGTGGAATGCTTTTCGCGCCCACTACATATAATAGTACATTAGAAATGTTGTACAATCAAATTTTCAACTAAATATTTGCTATAAATGCAAATTCTTCGTTTTGACGATATACGTGTGCCTTTGGGCCTTCTGACTTTGATAACGCCATTACATACATGACGTCATATCAGAGTATTTTTGACGCCAGACGTCACAGTGATTTTGGAGCAAATTTACGCAGACACTGATCACAATATCATTCTTGTTTTATGTCTACAAATCAAGCTTGACATAAGATATTTAGGATTACCGATGTTCAGACCTTTGGTGCGAGCGAATAAAACAAGGGGAGGGATAAAAAAATCCCGCATGGCCTCTGTCCATTGCGGAGGTGTGTGTGTGTGTGTACGGGGGGGGGGGGGGGGGGGGGGGTCGACACCGGCTTACTCGATCAGTGGGCGAGTAAAATATGTCTTAAAAAGCCATCAACCCATCAGAAATATCGAAGGAAAAGCGGAGATGAAAACCGACAAAACAGAACAGCACGTTTTCGATAATAGATACAGTACACACTGTCTGACTAAGAAACCAACTGCCATGGAAAAGCTACTGTGGGTTACCCACTCTAAACTTATTATTTCATGGCTTTATATAATTCAGTTCGGGTAGCGGTCATTTAATACTATATGTAACTCTACCATAATCTAAGTTGCATCTCTTCTTAAAGGAGGTTAACTTTTAGAGCAAAGAATTTAGTCCTATTGGTCCCATAGGCGCAGATTCTTTCCTTTAAGAGTTGTACCCAATTTGCATGGGTCAGAAAATTAAATAGTTATCTCTACGACATGCCGGTCTCTCCGTAAACCTTAAAACAATTTGATAAATGCAACCCATGCTTAGTTCTTAGGCAGCTCTAAATAATAAGAAAGTATTGTTTAGGGTATTGAGGCGTTTTATTAAAGGTACACAATCAGAATAAGCATCTCTGTCATTTTTGGTTTTGGTGGATTAACTCTGAAAAAGAAAGATTGAGACAGTTCAGAGCAATGGTATTGAGGGCGTTATGTAGGCAGCGATGCATACTTTCTTATTAGTGTTCGTGTACCTGGCCAATTTCTCTCACGTCCTTGATGTTTACTTTGCTTCTAAATACTTATCTCTTTTAAATGTATAGGTTGAAATTTAGTTTCAGCCTTCGAACGCCTGCAGATCAACTGATCACTTTGTATTATCCTTCTGACAGACGTGGTCTTAATGATTATGACAACACTATGGAACACCATGGCTGTTTTACGAGCATAAACAACCGCATATAATAGGAAACCACCTCATATAATGAATTTCATCATCGTAAGACAGCCATGGCGTCCCATACAATGCTCTACAGTTTTCACGCAAACTTGCCCGTCTTCCTCAAATTAAAGCTGGAGCATACACAAAACTTGATTAACATTCATCTGGTGTTTCAAAGTTTACAGAAAATAATTCGTCGTTTCTATTTCCACAATTGTATCAATATTTGTATCACTGATTGGCATTAGAGGCTTAACGTAGTCTATCAAATAGGAATAATGAACTCTCTAAAGGACAATACCACTATTAGATTATGCGCCTACTGTCGTTGTCTATGGAATAAGTAATTTATTAACAGAGTAGGGTTTGTGTACTTTGATGCAATGTCTCACTGATATGCTGGCAGTCCCCAGCTACGTAGAGCTTTGTTGTTATAAAACCTCGCCATACGTCTGTTCGTGGGTTTGTTCGACCGTTAGAGTCTCAGAGACTCGGGAACATTTTCTGGTAAAAGTTTAGCTTTCTTTAAATCAAGCAATAGCAATGGCCAATGGTATACACGTGCCCCTCTCTTGAGATTATCTCATGACAATCTGGCCCCGAGATTATAAAACTCTTTTCATGCTCAGCCCAGCTGAGCATGAAATTTTACCTGCTGGTAAATAGCAAATTACTGATAAGTAAAGTTGTTTTCTTGCTTAGTTTAGCTGAGTATGAAATTTTCTCTGCTTATGAATATGAAAATGCCAACATTAGTTGGCATTTTCATATTTATCAGCAGAGAAAATTTCATGCTCAGCTTACATGTAGTTGAGCACGAAAGAAGTTTTATAACCTCGGGGCCTGGGTGCGATTGTATGAGTAAAACCAGTCAGTTTATGGCGACTGAATACTCCACCATTTTCCAACCATTTTCACAAAGGGAAACATTTTTGGGGGCTTAATGTGTGATTTCCTTTAAATGACGTCTACATTTAAACTTTTGAACTGACCCTATTTAGAGGGGCACTTAAGTTACAATGGAGAAAGGAGACGAAAAGGAAAATAATCTTAGCGGTGCAACATCATAATGTTTATCCATTTGAGCCGCGACACGACAAAACCAAGAAAGTGGTTGTGCGCCCAGCGCAGATTCAGATCAGCCTGGGCATCCGCCCAGTCTGATCAGAGTCTTCGCTGTCCACATGGAGGTAGCTTAGGCCCTTAACTACCTTTTAAGCGCTTAGCGAAGAGTCTGGTCAGACTTAGCGGACTCCCTAAGCTACCTCCACGCGGACAGCGAAGACTCTGATCAGACTGGGCGGATGACCAGGCTGATCTGAGTCTGTGCTGGGCGCACCACCACTCTGTTGGTTTTTGACGTGTCGCGGCTCATTTACTTAAATACTGTTTGTAAGAAGGGCTTTGGCAGCGACTGATTTACCATTCTTTAAGGCTCCAAATGCTCCCTTTCGTAAAATGCAATACCCCCGTGGCGTTTAATACAATTAATACGTTATATGTTTTCGCTTACCTTCATTTGTTCTGCCATCTATAAAGGGGTTTAACAAACTGATCAGGTTTATTTACCATCCACTTCTTGTTACTTGAAACCTAATCTTCATTTTTCAATTTCGGTTTCGTAATGTAAAAACAGGCAAATGTTCTGAAGCATGAGCTGCCACAGCACTTGAGGCGGTTGGGGATGTAGGTGGGGGTGGAGGTTGGGGACGGTTGTGGTTGGGCAATGGTGCTGAGTAACTTGCAGTGCAGGTGAGTCCTACTACATGTAATTTGGATAACAGTAGGGCAAGGGCCTGTTGTGCTTCCAGTAGATGCGGGTGGAGGCTTGTTTTGACATTTTATCTCACCATAATATTTCTTTTCTTTCTCCTTCTCTGTGGCTGACGGCTCAGTTTAGAGTGAAATATTGTCTCAAAGAGTCGTTAGACCCAAAACAACCAACCAAAGCCGCAGCATTGACTCGCTACTTAGTTGAAATTTGTTAAACTGATGTCAGAGAAGGCCCTGATTGCCTCTCCTAGAACAGATTTGAAACTGTATACATAAGAAACGTAGATTAAATGTCAAGCGCATGGAATTTAATCCTTAGTGCGGCTTATACACAAGTAATTTATTTGAAGCTAGTTTCCAGATATAGTATATTCAGATTAAGTGGCAATATTCAGTAGATACGTATGTGTAAACTAACGAAATGTTCTCTTATTTCTGTCGTTAAGTTTGAAAATGATATCATCTCAATGACATTGAGAAATTTCTCCTTAAAATTGTAAGTTTGGAGTGAAAGCTTCTCTAAGAAAGGATGCGTTAATGTCTACCAAAGGCCCTGCAAAAAGGTTTCAGTGGATATTCATGATATGAGTTCAGCTTCTTTTTATATTTCCTTACTCTTCACCCTCTTCAGCATGTTTACTTAAACCGTATACAAGATAATTTTCGCGGAGTTCCTTTTTTTGTGGTATTTCACGGTTACTTACTATATTGAATATATTAAAATCGCGAAATAATTTCCTGTTTCTTACAAAGCTTCTTCTGTAGACACAGTGTTAATATATTTTGTTTCTGTTTGCTTCGGTAATTGCTGGTATTTGAGCCAGTTCTTCAATTAACCTGCGGCAGCCCTGCCGCAGGTTAATGAACGAACTGGCTCAAGTGAAAAAGAAGTGGTTTTTCTTTTCGCGCATGTTGCTAACCGCGAAAATTAAAAATCGCAAAAATTAATGTTTATATTTTCGACCCTTAACCCCGAAAATACGAACCCGCGAAAATTACCGCGTATGCTGTATTTGGTTTGAAGTCAGCCATGATTTACTTCGCTATTGAGAATTTTAATCACAAAATCTTGTACAGTTTCAGTCAAACTGTAAGCCATTGAGACGTGGGAGGACAATAGTCTAAGTTTCAAGTTTCTGACATATCACCCAATTGGAATCAAAATGTTTAAATTTTCAGATAATGGTAGTCATTAATTCAGGTATCTCAGTATTCTGTATAAAATGGCGCAGTTCAATTTGGTAATTGAAAAATTTCATGGCTGTCAGATCACATTCTGGTTTGAGTTGACGTCGTGGGAAATTATTACTTGTGCAAATGCTAATGGAAACTGTTCAAACCAGAGTGCCAAGAACCGACTGCATATATGGACAAGCTGGTTTCTCGCATATGACGCTATCTGTTTATGCTCAAAAGAAAATCTAATTGCTTGCGTTCGTATGTAGTCTGAATATGTACTTTTCAGTTTTCATCAAACAGTTTTCTAATAGCATATTGATGTGTATTATTCTAATTCATTTTTAGCTCGCCTGAACGAAAGTTCAGGAAGAGCTATTGTTGTCACCTTGGCGTCGGCGTCAGCGTCAGCGTCAGCGTCCGCGTCCGCGTCAGCGTCGGCGTCCGGATTGGATGTTTTGGTTAAAGTTTTTTAAAGACCTGTATCTCCTTAACCCATGGATGGATTCTTTTGATACTTACTCTGTAGTTAGATATTGGTTTAAAGTTTAACAGGGTACCACCCACACCCCACACCGTGACCTTGATGTCAAGGTCATGGACTTAGAAAATTGGGAGTTTTTTTGGACTGGATGTTTTGGTTAAAGTTTTATAAAGCCCAATATCTCCCTAACCCATGGATGGATTTCTTTGACACTTGCACTGTACTTAGATATTGGTTCAAAGTTTTCCAAGGTACTACCCCCACCCCCCTCAGTGACCTTGATATTAAGGTCATGAACTTAGAAAATTGTCTTTTTATTGACTGGATGTTTTGGTTAATATTTTTTTAAAGACACATATCTCCTGAATTCACCGATGAATTATATTTATATTTGTACTGTAGTTAGATAATAGTCCAAAGTTTTACATAGTACTTCCCCGACCCCCGCTCAATGACCTTGATGTCAAGGTCAGGGACTTAGGAAATTTGGTCTTTATTAAAGTTTTCTAATTGCAAACTGATTCATAATGCTTTGCAGAGATTTAATTTACACTTGAACTGATGTTAGACACTGTTTTGAGTTTTTACAAAACACCATATACTTACCCTACTGGAGAACCTTGAAGTCAAGGTCATCAACTTTGAATTTTGACTTAAAGATTTGGTAAAGTTTTATATTTATGAAGACATAATTTCACAGTGCCACGATGAACTCAGTTGATACTAATACTTGGACTGATGTTGGATAATGGTTCAAGGTTTTCATACATCCTAGCCCCTGCAGCCCCCCACCCCCACCCCTTAGTTCTTTGACCTCAAGCTTATGGACTTTGACATTTCATGTGGATTTTTTTATTTTAATTTTATTTTAAGACTTATTTCTGAGATAGCTTTTGTTTATAAACGTGTTGTCATTATGGACATGCTTGTCTGAAGTTTTATGCTTAGTAGTTCACACCACCATAGCAACTGTGTGATGAGCAAGCACCTATTAAGGCGAGCTATGCTGTCAGGCGACAGCTCTTGTTTTTTTTTTTTTTAAGAATTCTGCGGCATGCAACTTCACTTTGATTGTTTCAGGCATTCATAGATGACCAGGAACGGGCTGGAGGTTTTACTTAACTTATCTCTTAGCGGTCCAAGAGTTATGAGCATTTTCAATAAAAGAGCTCGACCAGCCAAATTGATGCTCGGTTAAGCCTCGTCTCTGTTTTGCATACCAGTGGCTGGGCAATGTTAAATTACATATTAAGTATACAAACATTGAAGCAAATATACCAAGCGGTCCAAGAGTTATGAGCATTTTCAATAAAAGAGCTCGACCGGCCAAATTGATGTTCGGTGAAGCGTCGTCACTGTTTTGCATACCAGTGGCTGGGCAATGTTAAATTACATAAGTATGCAAAATTTGAAGCAAATATACCAAGGGGTCCAAGAGTTATGAGCATTTATAATAAAAGAGCTCGACCGGCCAAACTGATGCTCGGTGAAGTCTCGTCACTGTTTTGCATGCCGGTGGCTGGACTATGTTAAAATACATAAGCATACAAAATTTGAATCATATTTACCACGATGTTCAAGAGTTATGAGCATTTTCAGTAGTTGGCCGTAAATTTTCAGCTTGTGCTCGGCAAAGCCTCGTCCATCAAATAAGGTTGTTATGCATGCGAGTCGTTAGACAATGTTGACATGTATAAGTATGCAAACTTTTGTTAAAAATATCACATGCGGTTCAAGAGTTATAAGTTTTTTTTACTAACTGATAACGGTTTTCGCTAACTGATAACGGACGGACCGACTCACACAGTGATTATAGTGCAAACCTGCGGGTTGTGCAATCACAGTATGCTTTTCTCTGGTATCGTCAGGGTCACTAAAGAGGCTTTATTAGCCGAAACTACGTAGACTGGCCAATGCTCCTTCTTCTGAATGTATTCTCTGCCTTTTAGGGATCTCTTCTAGATTTTAATTTCACCATATGGCAGCGGGTAAAATTTGCACATGTTTATTCGTATACGCTAGTACATCCGTAAGTACATGGCTCGTATGTTTGGATCAGATAAAGTTGCCAGACAAGGTGCGAGGCGGGCAAAAAAAGAATTTGTGCTGTCGGCACATTCATTTTTGAGTTGCATCTGAACTTTAAAGTACAACCTTTGCAAAACCTAGCATTCACAAATTAAATTAATCTTTCCGAACCAATTAAGGAAGTGAATTTTCTTGTAACTTTTCCTAAGTTCGAACAGTGATACCATTCTTAGGAATTCTCACGCCTTCAGTGTATAAATCAAAGAAAACAGGAAGCTCTCAAACTCAAGACAGAATAATTGAGCCGCGACACGAGAAAACCAACAATGTGGTTGTGCGCCCAGCGCAGACTCAGATCAGCCTGGGCATCCGCCCAGTCTGATCAGAGTCTTCGCTGTCCGCATGAAGGTAGCTTAGACCATTAGCTACCCTTTAAGCGCTCCGTGAAGTCTGATCAGCCTGGGTGGATGCCCAGGCTGATCTGAGTCTGCACTGGGCGCACAACCACATTGTTTGTTTTCTCGTGTCGCGGCTCAATTTGTTTCACTTTTAATTGTAGCCCGAAGGTTGAACCAAAAATATCTTGTAGATAAGCACTGTTAAAATGAAAGGCTGTTGACCATTTGTGTGACGATTACGAATCATTCTCCCCGTTTGTTATCACATTGCCTTGCTTTATTGCAGATGCTCCACCGCATGAACCTATTCAATTTAATTTTCATTTGTGTAATTTAAATGCGCACGCTCCGACTTTCGACTTTCGAATTGATCCGTGTAAAAGCTTATATAATCAGTTGTTTTATCATATGGCGTCGCTGTTGTTCACTGGATAACGTCGTGTCATACCACACCTGTAATAACACTTTGGCGCGTTCAAGTAACGTCAGTGACAACGTCCATGTTAACAACGCGTTTCCGTATTGAAATAATGTTCAGTTTGAAGACGTTAAAATCCCATTTCAATGGGTCATATGATAAAGAGAACCTTATGAAATGACCACTCGTGGAAGATCCTCTGTGTCAAACGCTTATCCTATTTGACAGGTCAATGCATAGGCCCTATTTTGATTGACTGGCTGAGATTGGTCAGTTACCATTATTTGCCATAAAGTAAAACTGATACGAAATAAATAAGTTGTGAATAGTAAGATCCGTTGGAAGCAAGGAATACATCAAAGAACAGAAAATAGCAAACTCGGTTTAATTGAGTCTGTTCATGACCAGTAGTGAAAGGTGCGACACCAGCTACGCCCCCTAGCACCGGCTTACGCTCAAAATAACTCAAATGAACTCAATGATCCCAAAGGACCAGAACATATAATCTGCACTATGCTGATGTACGGGAAGACGTTACGGCACAAACACCAGCTGCAGTGAATATAAATAAGTTCTGAACAGTAAGATCCTTTGGAAGCAAGGAATACATAAAAGAACAGAAAATAGCAGGCTCGATTTAATTAACAGTGTTCATGACCAGTAATGAAATGTGCGACACCAGTTACGCCCCTTAGAACTAGGGTCTAGTTTTTATCAGCTTTCTTTCAGGTTTGCTATATTAATCGCAAAATATTTAATTACATCAAAATACATTGTATATTGCCAAAACAGAGACACTTTGCTTTGAACAGTATTTTGACAGTACATTTGGCTCATTTTTGAAATGTGGTGTGAGGACGAAAAAAGAGTGTTACGTGCAAGATGTACTGTAAATGTCTATTTTAGCATTAATCTATGCTGACCGATAAACAAGTATGTTCTTTTTTTTTTTTGGTTTAGTTTACATTTTTTTGTTTTTGAAAAGTACAAGTAAACATTAATTTTTTAGCTATGGTAAGGGCTGAAATGTATTAAATTCAAAAGTTTATTATTATCTTATTTGAGCTAATAATTTAACTTTTTTTTTGTAATTTATATGGCATTTTTTCTGTAAATTAACCGTCATAAACATACCTGGTTAACGTGCAAATCCATCCTCACCTAGAAATTAAAGATTCATGTCTCTGCTAATAAGATAGCCTAATATAACAATGTTATTTGACTCATATATATTTAAGAAATAATTTTCCTTACCCGCGAGTTACCGGTAATTATCAGATGTTTTTAGAGGGCAGATCATGAAATATTGATTTTTACGGCCCGACAACACGTTTTAATCACCGATAATGTACCGGCAAGGAAAATTTCACGATAGCAACATTGTATACATTGAAAAGGTAAGGATATTGCGACTTTTTACAGGACTATTTTGAGACGGACGTCGAAATAAGCACATGTGTACATTATACATCCAAAGACATAGAGGCGCGAATTTCGGACAGCGACGCTAGCAACGTGCTTTATCGCACAGCTTTACACAATGCCTCTATCTATGCCCTCAGTGGGAAAAAGGTTAACGCCATGTTGGAATTAAAGTTATCAGTACAATAAATATAATCTTTATCAAAGGTGAGCTAGTGACGATTTCACAAAACTTCTGAAAGTGGTCAGAGCAAAATTTCGGTTTGGCCACTTTCAGGAGCTTTGTGATAACTTCAACAGTATTTTTACTTCTAACTTTAAAGAGTAACTACACTTCAGGAACTGACTGAATCAGATCCCAAACCCTATCCCCAACATCAAAGGGAAAGATTGACAAAGACATCCCAACAAACAATAAATTACAAGTGATAAGCCGAGTCAGCAGCTCTTTCCCGAATAAGTGGCAACTCAGCTATCTTTACTGAACTAAATAATTTAGACCAACAGAAGGGTTACAACAGACTAAGCAAATTATACGAAAAACATTTAACAACTATTTTTACCTATTTTCAATTTTTATTATATAAGGGTTATAAATTAAAGGTAGGTTCCTGTACTTTGGAATGCATCATAATTTTGATGAACTTTCATCTAAGTTGTTGGAAAGCACTTATAAAAGGGAATTAATAAGTTTCACTAAAAAGTGTAAATCAAAAAAGTATTAGAAAAGTTGTTTTGCAAGGGATTTCCTAACTCTGTTTCGCACACCAGTTAGCGCTATTTTTAGTTCGCGCCAAAAATAGATAACGCAGCTGATGTCATGCTGCATTGCATTTTGGGATAGTTTTAACCCATCCACCATGCCAGGTCCTCGAGGAGAGCTCACGTCAAGGGAAAATTGACCTTTGGAGAATGGCATCAGAAATTGCGCACTTATAGACATAATAAACATAGTTATTTTTAGAACTGGAATTCCAACGAAAAAAAATAAACCAAAAGGGAAAACGACTATTTTCTCTAACATCTGACGAGTTTCTCAGTAGCAACAAATTCAGAAAAATAGGATAATTCAATACTACTCAGAAAAAGACGAAATTATTTTGTGGACATAATTGACATCGCTAGACCCAGGAACCTACCTTTAAACAGCACAGAACATAAAACAAATGCAAGCCTGAATTGAGCGCAAATAAGCTTGGCAAGAATATAAGTCGATCTACTATGTGGCTTCTCTCTGATTTAAACCCTGCACAACAATTTACTAGTGACGGTTTCCCTGTTTCAACAAAATTTTGGTATTTGAAACATTTTCTAGTGCAGCGGACTTACTCCATATGCCGCCACCAAAGGAATATTGCTACTCTAATATGATATTTGTTGTATATGATTAACTAAATGAGTAGATGAAGAAACTATCATGTTGCTAAAGGTAAAGGTAATTCTTTGACCTTTGGTTAAAGTCACAGAGATTCTGCTGTTCATAAACTTTTTCGAAAATCTTATCCTTTGAAGCCACTGGACCATTTGAAGTCAGATTTCATATCGAGCCTCCCTTGGTGCAAACGTTTGTTTAGATCGTTTTGATTATACGACCAAGATGGCAGCCATTATAGGGTATAAAACCTTTAATAATCTTCTTCTCTAGAGTCTTAAGGCCAATGACCTTGAACATTTGTATGTAGCATTGGGGACCTGCGCTTACTTAGCTGACCCTGCACTACTTCGACCTAATTTATGGCAAGGTTAACTTTGTTTCTAATATTTTATATTGGCAATTGTTAAACATTGGACTCCACATGAAACTTTTTAAGCCTAGATAAAAAAATTGAAATTATGGTTTACTAAATAAAAAAAGGAAGACATACGTCACTAAAGGTCAGTGTCATTCTTTGACCCTTGCTTAAGGTCACTGAGATTTTAAAATTGTATAATGCACTCCTCTATAGCCGCTGGTTTAAAGTTTGTAACAAATGGACGAAGCGACAAATTGTGTCTGTTGACAGTAAGGTCTCAAGTGAACTACAGGTCCATCTTTCCCCTGGTCAAAATGTCTAGTTACGGGCTTCCCATTGTCAGTATAGAGATGGAAATCTTAGTATGAGGCAGATGATCTAGACCGAGTAGTATCGTTAATTTCAAATTCAAATGGGCAGATGAGGTCAATAAACTCCTAAACATTTGAATTAAGTAATAAAAGATAAAACGTCATCTGGGTACCTCTAGGTGAAGTTGAATTGCTATGTTTTTTTACCTACTTTAAAGAGCCTCTGTTTAAACTCCACCTCATACCCCTAAACGAATTAGTCGGCAAGTAAGAGAGCGCAGTTAATGCCCATTGGCAAGCCAGCTGTCTGTTGAAAGACCTCCCCTCTGAACTCCACGTAAATATCGCCGATAAGAAAATACAACATATTAATGCCATCGACTTCAGAATATTTTGTATGAACATCAGAGTGGTCCTTTATGAAGTATATGTCAAGATGCGGACGATTTCCGTTTCATGTGCATTTAAATTCGTAAAATTTTGAATTTAATATGTCATGTAGTATTGTAATATAAAACGCAGAGAAATTGAAAGTTTAAATGTTGTCTGCTTCCAAAAATTCTTAGGAATATTTAAGGATCCACATCTGATTTACGACACTTCTGGCACACAATATTTCTGAGGCCTATCCTTAGCCGTGAGTGAATCATAACCATCCCGTGGTTTAGTGGATTTCTCCCTGGAAAACGAAATGCATGTGTATGTAGGATTTCCCTCCGAGGTGGTCAAAGCAAGCTCAGGTCTTTCAAGCGGTTTATGTGGTGTGTTTTGCAGGCAAACACATTATTTTTAGATGCAAGCTTGTCTGCTGGAACAACGAGATAATCATCTTACCTCAGTATTTACATCGGGTTGACATGGTTGTGCCTAAAATAAAAATACATCAGTTCACCAAAGACGCTATCGATTTGACTCACTCTGATAATGTGACAACCGCCACCTCCTCCTGTTTGGTTTAACGTTTAGTATGGGCTTCTACAGAATCCATTATTAATGTTGAATTCTGTTTCCACCTAAAAGACAGGTTTCCTACATTTAGGTTTCTGGAGAATAACTCCCTTAAGTTCCGGAGCCCTCATGGCTCAGTAGGTTAAGCGCTGGCCTATTGATCTAGCTGTCCCGGGTTCGAGCCCCGCTGGAGGCGGGAATCTTTCCGACCGTAAACGGGGTTTTATTGCACACAGTCATTCATTACCACCCATCCATCGACCTGATATGACTGAAATACTGTTGAAAAGGATGACAAATCGCATCATCCCTCCATCCCTTAAGTTGCAAATAAAGATACAGGTATGTGGTGAATGGGCTCCCAATTTAAACAATATATGAATAGCCATTTTTATGAATTTACCGCAGCCATCTTTTGAATTGTCGCACTGCAGGTCATTGAGAGAAGAGATGCAGCAGAGTTAGAGAAAAAAAAACACAAGCTTTTGAGATGAGATGCTACCGAAGGTTTCTGCACATTTGGTACAAGGACCATATAACCAATGAGGAGGTTCGCAGAGGATCCTAGCAGCTATTGGAAATATGATGAACTCCTGACCCCAGTCAAGAAACGGAAACGGTTTGGCCACCTCTTAAGGTCTTCTGAATTAGCAAAGACGATTCTACTAGGCACAGTAAAAAGAACAAGAAGAAGGGGTGGACCAAAGAAGAGGTGGGAAAAAAATATTAACTAGAGCAAGTGAGCAGGGGCTCACGTATACCCCCGACCAGTGTCTAATAAAAACATTCTTTCACACAGAACCACAATGCAAATGCTATATCTAGTATGAAGAAAACCTAGTCATGAATCTTAGGCTCTGTGCAAGTATATTAGAACTATTTGCAAAAACAACACAACAAATGGCTAAGTCCTAGTTATTGACCCCTGGCCCCACCAATGAGCCTGACCCAGCAGCTTAGGTAGTCCATATCAAAAGCAATCATCAACCAAATATGGAAGAAATCTTCAATGCAGTCAAAGAGATACAAGCAATCGAAAAGGTTTAACGCAAAACTTTGACATAATAAAAATGCCTAAGTCTTAATTATTGATCCTTGGATCAACCCTGGGGCCTGGCCAACGTGTTTAAATAGTTGACATTGAAGGCGATGCTATAGAGATATCATTAACCAAATATGAAAAGATTGTGATATGTAGTTACAGAGATATGTGCAATCAAAAAAGGTTAAATGCAAAACTTTGGCGTAAAGTTGACGAACTGACGGACTAACGAACGTAGAAACGAACGAACGAACGAACGGAATGACAAAAACTATATACCCCCTGACATACTTCGTATGTCGGCGGTATAAAGAGTGGACGGGGATGGAGTTTGCCAGCTCGAATGGGACAGCTGAAAAACAGGACAGGCGGAGAGGGATCGTTTTGAAGTCATCTGTGGTGCCCCAACGACCTTGTAAGGTTATTGTATAGAAAAAGATCAAAATAGACCGCAGATCAAACGGCTTGAAGTTTTATTCTGTTAGGCTAGCCGTACCAAAGGATTTCTATTCTTAAGGCATGAATTTTCCCCATTATTAAAAAGTGATACGGATCTCTGACTTTTGCTTTGCATTTATGACCATGACTTGTAACTTGCATGACAAATTAATTTTCAAGTATTTGTGTCTGTGTTAACTACGTTAAACATACGTTGATGTTGACGTCACTGTTGAGATTAATTGTAAATCATTATGAAACTGAACGTTGAAATATGGATCTATTATATACATTAGCACTTTTTATACCCCGCCACACGTTAGTGGCGGGGTATCATGTTTTCACGTTGGTCGTCCGTGTGTTTGTCCGTCAGTCCGTAGAACATACTTCTGTCCGTCCGTCCGCACTTTGTTTCCGTGCGATAACATAAGTATTTATCAATGGATTTCATTCAAATTTTGCACATGCATTTGTACGAAAGATGTCTCGCTTTGGATTGTTAAAGGGCAAAGTTTGATAATTTATGACAAAGTTATGGCACTTGTCATTGTATTAAAAAATTAACGCTTTTTGGCCAGTAGTTCCTTTACTATTTGGAGTATCATGATGAAAACTTCACAAAAGTGATTGAAGTAGCAAAGCTTTACACTACCACAGAAATGTTGTCCTTCGGGGTTACTTGCCCTTGCCCTGGGACAATATACACGTATAAAATCATGAAAAAAAATCTGTCTAAATCTGAGTTCAAAGCAGTTCTGAAACTTACAGCAAACGATCAGTATAATAAAAGACTTTCATGATGCTCAAATTTACCTTATAAGGGGTTATCTGCCCCTGCCCTCACTTATATAAACTCTTAAAAAATCTATATAAAATCATAGGTTTCAAGTAGCATGTCTGAAACTTACAAGGGTTGTTCAGAGAGTTCTGATTCTAGCCGCATAACTTTGTTTAGCGGCATGCTTGGGACAAATGCTAAGCATGTATTGAAAGTACTACTTTTCGTCTTCATAATTATACCTAACACTATTCGAAGATATATATTCTTATTGAGTTACAACGCATGATATAAGGCCCCAGTCAACCCACTGGGCTAATTTCATATGAGAATTTATTTTCAGTGTGTCTTTCGAGTGAAAAATCATTGTGAATACAAAATTATTTTTTGTCAGCTTCTTGTCATTCGTTGTTTTCAATATCCATTCACAAGTAAGAAGGGCAGCAAGCGTTTAACTTATCGATATAGTCCTTGTAAAGCAATGCGCAGTTCTTATGACGTTAGTGAAAACAACGTCAACGTCATTTTCGAAAGCTCCTAGCGGCTTCGTTGTTTACATCAATTTTAATTTTTCGACGGTTTCGAATTGGCCCATATGAAGGCTCTTCTTAACAAGATTTTGAATGTTAAAACCGTTGTTTTTGTTACAAAATCATTATAACTTTAGTAGAAAGGGAGAATAAGCTACTATATAAAATGCTTATAATCTAAATTAAAAGGACAGTATGGAACCTAGATCAAATATATTTTGCGCTTTATTTTCAGGTCACAGTTGCCTGGGGAATAAGTTTAAGTAACAATGATGAGAACAATTCAAAGACTGCTCATATATGAACTATGACTTTCTTAAGTGAAAATCTGCAGTGGCTGTAGGGTAACTTCTTTCAAAAACGTTAAAAATATGTCCTTTAGAAAATATGCACCACATTTGCAGAGTTATCCTGACATATCATACCTTTATATATTTTCGTTATCAGAAGTTCTGTATTTAAAATGGCTACCAAAATAAGACGTCACGATAAGAACTTTCTGAACATCCCTCGTACAGCAAATGATCAGAATAGTTAAAGTTTCCAGACTGAATGTTTCACAAAATTGACCCCACGTTGATAGGAAAATCATAAGTTAACAGGATTTTTCTGAAACCTACAACTGCCATCAGGTAATACAGTGAAACAAAACCAATAGATCAGGAAAAAGTGGATGCAGTGGCGGGGTATCAAGAAGTCCTTTCCGATGATTTTATTTGCTTACATAATTTACAAAACTGACATAACAGAATAGTTCTGACTATATGTATGTGTCTTTGACTGGATTTCAAGGTCATGGTACAAATATAATCCTACATTCTTCTTCTTTGGCTTACTGAGTATCGTTCCCCTCATGACCCAGCTTTCCACTAAAGTCTGCTGCATAAAGGAAATGCTGGGTCTAAGGTAAAAGGGGAAGGGGGGGGGGGGGTGGAGGGGGCGTACTTGTATTTTAACTATACTGAAAAGTTTCCTTTTGGCCGTTTTGACCGGAAGTATAACTATGGCTTAGCGTGTTTAAATGCCAGTCAAGCGTAATCAGAAGAAAATCTTTGCTGTATGTTATGATATACATTATTTCAGCATGCATTTATGACAAAAATGTTTGGAAAGAATGACTGATTTCAATATTTTTATTAGCTCAAAAGAGGAGCTATGAAAAAACCTTGAATTTAGGTTAGGAAAGGTGAAGCTGGATTATATCCCCATGTTTTAGGGTCTTAATCACAAATGATCTGATTTCATACTGTTTACATTTTTGTGGAAGCTCTGCTAAGGAAATTATGCACTTTATTCTTTCAAAAATTCGAACCTATCATGCCGAGCTAATGGGGAAAACCTCGCCTTAAGCATAGACGTTCTTCATCAGAATCTTAAGTTACAGGTGCTTGGCAAGGTTACAAAAATGATTGCATTCAAACACTGAAACTTTAACATAGTCATATTCAATCACAGCTAGTTACTCGCACCAACGCACTTATTTCAAGTTAACCTCAAATGTCGATTTTAATTATAGTGCATCATTGAAAACCGCCTACGACTGATCAATCAAAACAATTAAGAGCAGATTGCGTCTTCTTCTTTTAACTTTCCAAACAGCAATGACATGTGAACATTGAACGACTAGTATGTAAAGCGGATCCGAAGCAAACATGAAAACGTGACATCGGGAATTACCGGAAAGTGCCTTACAGAAGAAGCAACTCTGTCATTTACATTTTGTCTCCTTTCTCAATCCGGACCAGTTTGTAAAGGAACGAGTATGCTACTTTTTCCTTTAGCCGTTGACCCATTTGTGAAAAGAATTAAGCAAAATTGAAGTTTGAAAGGAATTAAGCATACATGAAGTTGCTATGTTTGTTATTGATATATTGTTTGTGATGTTCAGGCTAGCCCGTTGTCCACCTACGTTGGAAATGGCTGTTCACATGGCTGCTGCTGGTGGTGTCTTTGGTGGTAACAAATTTTGTGTTGTCTCTTTCCCATATGGTGTCTTAGGATGGATCTGGGATTGAATTGTGTCAGTTCCTAAGAAATTTCCTCCTTGCTTTTAGAAAAAACAAAAAAAATGTCTTCCGTAGTAAAATGAAAAAAGAGAAGATTTTCATACGTCAAGCAATTCGCGTACCGTCAGATCCTGAACCATGTTATTTATTTTACTTTTCTGGTACTATGAATTTTATATTAAATGTATATAGTTTAAACAAATGGAAAAAAAGAAAAAAAAACGAAAAGGAAAAACAATCAAAATAATATCAGAATTGGAAGCAGTTTTACTGGAACGTACAGCAGATGATCAGGCAGTTGTTCAAAGCTTACGACGGCGTTAGTAAACGAAACGTTAATTATACAAACTTATTGAAAACAAAAGGCAGCCAATTGTTGCCGAAAAAAATGCGAGACAAATGCTTCTCGCAATTTTTCAGCAAAAATAATACCGCTATTGGTTTTGTGGATCTGTTGGACTTAACAAATCCTAAACTATTTAAAGACATATGCGACCTTTCCGCCATTTTGGTGTATTTGCAAAAAATGAAAGTTACCCCGGAGTCAATATTTTTTTTAAAATGGGTAAGGAAATGGCTAAAGTTTGTGGTTTGAATATCATTTTGGACACATTTTATTAGTTTGGGAATAAAAATTGGCCATAAACTTAAGGAAAATAGTAATATTACGATTTTTGCCATTTTTGCGATTTTTATATTCATTCATCAAGTGAGTAAGTTAAATGGCAACTTACTTACTAATATGATTTATTTCAATGCATATTATGCTTATTTGTTGTGTGCAAGCAAAATCCAAGTTATCTGGATGTGATACACTTTCTTTTCAAGCTTTTTATATAAACAATTGTCACGTAATAAATGTGGGGGTAGGGGTAGAGTTTGTTCATTAAAAAAGTAATAAGGACGGTGACCCTTACTTTTCTTTTCATTTTCTATTTTTCTGAAAAGTTAGTCTCAGGAAAATAACATGTTTGGTGAGACTTTCAATGTAGAGTGTTTCTGTAAGGTCCAAAATACAGCGGACAGCAAGATATTTTTAAGGATTTTTCGGCCGGCGACTAAAATTGTCTTTGCAACATTTTGTTTCATCTTCAAATACAAACTTTTGGGTGGTAGGAGTAACGTTTCCTATGTTATTCTGACTAGACAATGTAATTATAAGCTATATAAAAGTCATCATTTAATTGATATTAACTACCAGGCGTGTTTGGTGCTTTTTTCGGGAAAGCAGTCGAGGGTGATATCTTTCCAGTTCAGATATTTTAAGATTTAATACGGTGACATGTGGTTTTTAATTTCAAGATTGATGAACCAATATATGATATAGAATACATACGAAATTTTATGCAATTTTCAATACAGGAAGTATTTGGTCGCATTTGCCTTTAACGACGTTAAGCTATCGATGCTTTGAACAGCTGGACCCAGAAATATACAAAGAATGGCTCTCCTTCTTTTGATTTTCCAAATATCAAAAGACACTTTTAAATTCGAAAGATCATGTAAGAAAGAGCACAGAAGCAAACAAGCAAAAGTAACATCAGAGATTATCATAAGTGCCTATCAGGGAAAGCAACTCTCAAGGGCGTAGCTACCTATACGGCAAATACGCAAGTGCGTATTGAAATTTTGTCAAAATTGACAAAATTTCAAAAAACACCTGCATATTTGCATGCTGAAAATTTATAAATTAGACAAGATTTCAATACCAATTACCAAAGTGGCTGAACTACTATCTTTCCCTTCAAGAAGTAGAGAATAAAACATGGTTGTGCGTATTATGAAATTGCCCCTAGTTACGCCCCTGACTCTGCCATTTTTAGCTCGCCTGAACGAAAGTTCAGGAAGAGCTATTGTTGTCACCACGGCGTCGGCGTCCGCGTCCGCGTCCGCGTCAGCGTCCGCGTCCGCGTCAGCGTCCGCGTCGGCGTCCGGATTGGATGTTTTGGTTAAAGTTTTTTAAAGACCTATATCTCCTTAACCCATGGATGGATTCTTTTGATACTTGCACTGTAGTTAGATATTGGTCTAAGGTTTAACATGGTACCACCCCCACCCCACTCCGTGACCTTGATGTCAAGGTCATGAACTTAGAAAATTGGAATTTTTTTTGGACTGGATGTTTTGGTTAAAGTTTTATAAAGCCTAATATCTCCTTAACCCATGGATGGATTCCTTTGATACTTGCACTAAAGTTAGATATTGGTCTAAAGTTTTCGAAGGTACTACCCCCACCCCCCTCTGTGACCTTGATGTCAAGGTCATGGACTTAGAATATTGTCTTTTTATTGATTGGATGTTTTGGTTAAAGTTTTTTAAAGACACATATCTCCTGAACCCATAGATGAATTCTTTTTATATTTGCACTGTACTTAGATCTACAGACTACCCCAACCCCGCTCACTGATCTTGTCAAGGTCAGGGACTTAGGAAATTTTTGGCTTTTTTAAAGTTTTGTAATTGCAAACTGATTCATAATGCTTTGCAGAGATTTAGTTTATACTTGAACTGATGTTAGACTCTTTTTTGAGTTTTTACAAAACACTTTATACTTACCCCACTGGATGACCTGGAAGTCAAGGTCATCCACTTAGAATTTTATCTTAAAGATATTGGTTAAAGTTTTATATTTATGAAGACATAATTTCACAGTGCCATGATGATGGACTCAGTTGATACTAATACTTGGACTGATGTTAGATAATGGTTCAGGGTTTTGATACATCCTAGCCCCCCCCCCCCCCCACCCCCCCCACCCCCCACCTGTCAGTTTTTTTTACCTCAAGCTCATGGACTTTGAAATTTCATTTCATTTTTTTTTATTTTAATTTTATTTTATGACTTATTTCTGAGATAGCTTTTGTTTATAAATGTGTTTTCATTATTATGGACATGCTTGCATGAAGTTTTATGCATAGCAGTCCACATAGCCCCCCCCCCCTCCCCCCTACCCTTCATTTTTTTTACCTCAAGCTCATGGACTTTGAAATTTCATTTCATTTTTTTTATTTTAATTTTATTTTAAGACTTATTTCTGAGATAGCTTTTGTTTATAAATGTGCTTTCATTATGAACATGCTTGCATGAAGTTTTATGCATAGCAGTCCACACCACCATTCGGCTATGTGATGGGCAAGCACCAATTCAGGCGAGCTATGCTGTCAGGCGACAGCTCTTGTTATTTTTGCCTCTCTTTTTTCATGAGATCCTTTATGAGCAAATTCCTTTCTTTCTGAGTTGCCCAAGTTTCTGTTAGTTCAATTAAGGAATGAATTTCATTTTTCTGAGGTTTATCGAAGTGTAAACTACATTGAGTCACGTGCAAAGTGAATGAACCCCGAAGGGGTTCATGTTAACTTTGCTAGTGACCCAATGTAGTTTAGACTTCGACAAACATCAGAAAAATTAAGTTCATTGCTTATATTTACATTCGTTTCAATCAAATCTTTCATGAAAAATCTTATATAAGCGCTAAAATTGAAGCACTAAAACATTTACACGAAGTTTTCTCTGCTAACAGCAGAACGGCATGCATGACGTCATGACGTTGCTAACGTCCAATCAGGTTGTAGACAGCTATTGTTTATTTTGACGTCATTGACGTCGCGAGTCTCAATGTAATTATTGGAATGTAAACTACATTACGTTCCAATGGTTTACTATAGGGCTTTTCAGTAAATACACCAAGAATGTAAATATTGGGCTCTAACTACGGATGAAATGCCAAACAGTGTAGACACTGAGCAGTCTTCACTGTTTATTCAGAATTATCTGGCCCAATGTTAAGCATATTTACGGAAAACATCATTTTATATCTATAATTAGTGATTGGCTCACTGATATTACATGTACTAAAGAAAGTTCTTAATCGTTGTTTCCTCTTTCATCAATGATGCCATATAAATATACAATTATTGACTTTCGTAGAGGTGGACAGGAAGTGCTATTGGACAGTTAACTTCATATTGGCGACACGAAGCGGAGAACAGTATGCATTGTTTACTGCTCAGTAACAGGTCGTGTTCACCAAACGAAAGCCAACAATTGTTTTATAATATAATACGATACTTTCACCTGACGGGTCTGTTATGTTTTTAGACGACGTCAATTTTCGGTAGACGTTTCTTAACAAACCCAAGCGACATTGAGGGATTACATCACCAGGGGCCGTATTCATAAAACGACTTAAGTGGTTGCTATGCTGTTGCTAAGGGTAAATTTCTTTGAAGGAGATTCCCAACAACTATGAAATTTGCTCTGGAGGAACAGTCTTTCAAAGACTGTTCCTCCAGACCAAATTTCATAGTTGTAGGGAATCTTTGGTCTGGAGGAACAGTCTTTGTAAGACTGTTCCTCCAGACCAAATTTCATACTTGTAGGGAATCTCCTTTATAGATATTTAGCCTTAGCAACCGCATAGCAACCACTTAAGTGGTTTTATGAATACATCACCAGCAATGCGACATTAAGACGTTCCGTCAAAAATTGATCGACATGAAGTAATGTCTACTTCACGTGATCAGCCTCTGAACCAATCAAATAAAGTTATTTTATAACAATTTTGGTTGTTTACTATACGTATTATCATACTTAGGCAAGTAGAAATTTAGTCTCGTTCGTCTTAATATTAAATCTCGGCAAAATTGACTAGCATCTTTCATAAGTCAAGTCAACTGGTCATGACTTCCTTATGATGTCATGCAAGTACAAGGACCAAACTTTGTAAACCAAACTCAATTGAAATTTTGTTAACAAATAAATAGTTTTGCACTTTGTATCTTTCAATTATTGAATTGAACTTTACCAACAATGATCTGTATTGCAACACTAGCCATTATTACAAAAATAATATAGTCTACAGTTTCACTCTGTCTTCAGGGACCTTACGCCATGAATGCTGACTCTGAAAATATTGTATCTATTCGGCTCAAAAACGTTTCTTTTTTATCGATTCTAGAATGAACTCAAAAACCTAAATAAGTCCCACTAATTTTGTTACCTTCGGGATGAGTTTTACATTATAAAACAGTCCCAAAATCTAGATCTGTCTTATAAGACAGATCTAGTTTTTCGGGAATGTTTTGGAGGGAAAACCTAGTCTTATAAATGAAGAAATGCGGTAATCGTTCTCATTCACAGCACACAAGTACTGGCCTGAGCTTGACATCAGAGATCTCAATATGCTCAGAAGGCCTTGAAAAAATATTTTCTTTACGTCTGAACAACAATGTAATGTCTTAAATCTCGCAAAAAAAACCGATTAATGCTCACATACTGGTTTTGTAATTTTAACATTTGTAATAATTGTATACACTTTCATGTGGAGAGTTTCTGCCGTTTTCAGGTTTGTCTCCCTTCTCCATAGTGGAGAAGCAATCGAGAATTCGCGCAAGTGTTTGAAGACAATTCAAGTATACTACAGTATGAATTGGTTCCATAAAAAGTGTTGTAAGGATTTCGGGTCAAACAAATAACCATCAAGACATGCGCCTCCATATTATTCTTTATTCTTCGTAATTTGGTTTGTTTCTCTGAAACAATTCGGAAAATTGTTATAGTAATAAATCATTAAGCACAAGCATTCGCTATTCAAATTAAATAAATGAAATAATAAAAAAATATTATAATGGCTTTGATGCGTAGTAAAGCAAGTCACAACTTTTATGTATAAATATCAATGCACAGTTAATAAGCTGTTCTACATTGCACTCATGCGACGATAGGCAAGTAATTGCATTTCCTAAATTAACATGGCTATTATTCTCAGGTTTACAGCGTTATTTCTGAGTTAATTCATGTTCTAAAATTACTCATAAGGAATTAGAATATCGTTAGATTAAACTGAAATTTCTCTTACCGATTTTGCGACTATTTGATATCTTCGAAATCCTTAAGAAATAGCGCCACTACAGATCAACGTCTTTACTTGTTGTCAAGGAGATAACGTTCTACCGGAAGACGTTGACTAAACTGCGCGGCGTAACGTAACGTCGCACTACGTATACAAATCAATTAGCTTACAAGTATCAATCAGTGAACATTTTGGCCCCATTTTTCATTATAAATCAAAAACTAATTGCGGTTTTTACAGTCCCCACCATGAAATTCCCCAATTTCATTACCCTTTTAGTTTCCTTAGTCTTATGATTGACAAACGAATAAATGGATATTTCATTAGTTTGAGCTTTCGAGTAAGCAGAGTTTAGTTACGGGTCTAACTATGCTTGACGAACGAGTCCTGATCACACAGCTACGCACATTGCGATCCCGTCCCTCTTTGACATCGATGACTCTCCCCAGCGGCCACTGCCCTCTGGGAAGTTTTTCATCTGCAATCAAGACAACATCACCAATACGTATGTTTGTTTGAGTTCGATGCACTTTTTGTCGGACCTGTAGTGCAGGTAGGTACTCGCGTATCCACCTCCTCCAGAAAACATTGGCAAGATACTGTACTTGCCTCCACCATCGTTTGGCATGTACGTCATCTTTAACGAATACCCCTTGGGGTATACTGGGGTTGGATTTCATAAGTAATAACATGCTGGGTGTTAGAGCTCTAAGATCATTAGGATCATTGCTCACTGGCGTAATAGGTATGTCTTTTATGATTTTTTCCGCCTCTGTCATCAAAGTTTGCAGCTGTTCGTCAGTGAGAAGCTGTTCTTTGGCAAGCGCTTTCAAAACAGTACGTGTGGAACGAATCATTCTTTCCCAGACTCCGCCCATATGACTGGCGCATGGGGGATTAAAATGCCACTGAATTTCATGTTGCGTCATGTGTTTTTCTATCTTTGATTTGTTCCATTCTCGGATAGATTTGCGAAGCTCACTGTCGCCCTTCACGAGGTTAGTGCCGTTATCACTATATATCTTTTCTGGAACTCCTCGTCGACTCGAGAAGCGTTGAAAGGCAGCAATAAATGAATCAGCAGTCAGACTGTGAGAAACTTCAAGATGAATGGCCCTTGTTGTAAGACACGTGAATAAGCATCCATATCTCTTCAAATGTGTGCGACCGGCTTTAACAATAAGTGGACCAAAGTAGTCTATCCCGACGAACGTGAAAGGCGGTTTGTCTGGAGACATCTGCTCTTCAAGCAACGGTGCCATCTGTTGCGTACATACTGGGGCATGTTGACGTTTGCACATTTTGCAAAGCTTTATGGCCCTTTTCACTGCACTGTGGCCCTTAATGATCCAATATGTTTTACGGGTCGCGGCTAACACTTGCTGTATTCCGACATGGCCCTTGGTCTCATGATGGAAGCGAATAAGGAGTGTAGTGACGTGATGTCTATTCGGCATTATAATAGATAACCTATATTCGTTTTCACAGCTCAGACGTCCCTTTGACCGGATCAGTCCATCAACTAACACAGGGTTAAGTTGCGCTATGCAGCTATCTGTCCTCACAGGGTTTCCATTTTTCAAGCTGACCATTTCTTTTAAGAAGGAACTTTCTTGAACGCTGACTAAAATATCATTTGCAACCTTCTGTATGTCAGTCACGGTGAGGTTGTCCCTGCAACACAGCTCGTGATGGTGTAAATAGCGATGTCTGCAGTAGCTTTTGAACCTCATGAGCCATGCCGTGGTACGTAGCAATTTATACCAGTCAGAGTAGTGATCAGCAAAATTGTCGATAAAGTCACTACTTGTAGTGTTGATCACTATCTCTTTCTTGGTCTCGACATCGTCTTCGGAAATTTCACATACAGGCCCTTGCTTTGGCCAGTGCGCACTGTCATGCCAAATGAACCCTGGCCCGTGCAGCCAAATGCTGAGTTTCTCTGTATCACTCGCATCAATGCCCCTTGACGCTATGTCTGCAGGATTCAATTTTGATTGAATATAGTACCACTGGTCTGGTGAGGTTACATCATGGATAACCCTAAGTCTGTTGCCAACAAAGGTTTTAAAGCGGCGTGAGACGTTTTTGATGTAACCAAGTACAATCATTGAATCAGTCCAGAAAACGACCTGGTCAATTTTCAGTTCCAGTTCGTCAGACAGAAGTCCGTACATGCGACAGGCCACCACAGCTCCCGAAAGTTCAAGTCGTGGAATTGATACCGGTTTGATTGGTGCAAGGCGAGACTTGCCAATAACAAGCGAGCAGGTAATATTGTCTTGGTCATCGACCAGTCTCAGATAAGCAGATGCTGCATAACCAAGCTCTGACCCATCACTAAACAGGTGCATCTGTGCATTCTTTATGTTACCGAATCCTTGTGGTTTAAAACAGCGGTTCACAGACACATTCTGCAAATGTGACAGGGTGCCTAACCAGTTCTGCCATTCTTACTGGTTCATCTCTGGGATTTGGTCATCCCATCCAAGTTTCTTCCTGCACAAATCTTGGACAATGGCCTTCGCTCGTAGTGTGATTGGTGACACGAGCCCAAGTGGGTCAAACAGCGAACTCACAAACGAAAGTATGCCACGTTTGGTGAGTGGTCGATCTGCTACCTTAACAATAAACTTGATTTTATCTTGATTTACGTCCCAGTTGATCCCCAAAGCACGGTCACTTGGCAGTGCATCGCAAGGGTTCAGGTTAACTACCGCTGGCGCTCTTTCAGATTCCGGGATCGCGCGAAGAACTTCTCTGCTGTTACTGAGCCACTTTGTAAGCCTGAAGCCTCCCATTTTCATCAGAGCTTGCAGGTCTAGAGCTAGTTTTACTGCGCCTTTCTCTGATGGGACAGACTTCAGGCAGTCGTCCACATAGAAATTTCTCCTGACGGTCGCCAACACCCCGGGTTCAAATAAATGTGCGTGATCATGGGCGGTTCGTTTCAGTGCGTATGCAGCACAACTCGGTGATGAAGTTGCACCAAACAGATGAACCTGCATACTGAAGCATTTGGGCTGTTTGTTTACATCCCCATTTGGCCACCAGAGAAAACGCAGGGCGTCACAGTCTTTCTTCATCACACGAACCTGATGGAACATGGCTTCGACATCAGCTGCAAGAGCTATTTGATCTTGCCTGAAGCGGATTACAACACCAACCAAACTGTTATTTAAGTCAGGACCTTGAAGAAACTGACTGTTAAGCGAGACACCGTCATACTTCGCTGCACAGTCAAATACCACACGCAATTTACCCGGTTTATTTGCATTAAACACAGGGTGATGTGGAAGGTACCAGACACGGTTCGAGCTGGTATCAGTTTGTGTTACTTCTTTTGCGTACCCCTTTGCAATATATTCATTGACTGTCTCTGCATATTTCTTATGCAATGACGGGTCACGTAACAGCTTGCGTTTCAGATGTTGTAAGCGGGCAGCTGCTAAGGCTATATTGTTTGGTAAGGTCGTGGTCTCATCGCGCCAAGGTAATCCGAGTCGGTAATGTCCATTTTCAAAGGTCATGGAAGATTTCATGATCTTCAGTGCACGTTCATCTTCTACAGACATGGGTTTCTTGACATCGCGGCTTCTATCATCAAAGTCCGTCATCCACATTCTTTCAAGCTGTTGCTGCAGCATGCTGTCTTCTGTTGTTTGGAAATGTAGGTTTATTTCATCTGTTGCACATTTAGTCTGAAGAGGTCCACGTACCGCCCAACCTAGACGCGTACGGATTGCATATGGCTGATCATGTTTGCCAGATCGCACTTCCAGCGGGATATGAGCATCCGGCGTATCCGTGCCGATCAACAACATCACATCATTGGTGTTGATTCTAGGAAGCTCAATGTCTTGCAGATATGGTAAGTTTTTGATATCATCATTTACCGCTGCTGACTGAGACGAAATGGGAAGTCGCTTAACCGACCATACATTTGTCAGGCTCACTGCATCCTTGCCGTTTATATGCTGAACGTGCAGATCAACTTCCTGACCATAATTCGTATTGCCCGTAGAGCTCACGGTTGAAATTTGGAATGTCACCGGTCTGCTGGAAACATTTAATGCATTCAGCAAACGTTCGTCGCATAGCGACTTGTCCGCCCCGTCATCTAATAGTGCATACGTCCGGTATGTGCTTCCGTTCACACCCTTAACAATCACAGGGATAATCCCCAAACAGCCCTTTGAAAGGGAAGACTTCGTTGCAGCACAGCTGATCGAAGGCTGCGCAGCTGTGTGATCTGGCTCATTCATCCAGCTATGTAGTAATAAATGGTGTTTCTTTTTACAGTCCGGCACTGTGCAGGCTTGAGGTTTTCTACATGCATTGGCCATGTGTTTGCCCTTCAAACAATTGTAACAAAATTTCAGTTTGCGGACAAGTTTACCTCGGTCACTTAAGCTCATGGCTTTGAACCTTTCACATGATGCTAGGTCAGAACAAGTACCAGAGCAGCAACTACAACTTCGCTCGCGCTTTTGTTCCACCCCTTCGCTATTTGTAGCTAGCGTTGTAATTTTTACACCATCATTTTTATTATTACTGGTAGAAGCCCTATCATGTTTTAATTGACTGTGTTCCTTTGTTAGATCAGCACCGTACATTGAACTAGCAACGCGTGACCTTTCATCAACAAATTTCGCCAGATCAGAAAAACGCGGTTCCCTCCCAGAGCTCTTCACTGTGCCGGGTTCACTGATTGAATACGCTATATCTACCCATTTGGTTCTAAGATGCATTGGTAAGCGTTTGATAATACGTCTTAAATTCTCTGAGTTATCGGCATCAGAGGTAAAACTAACTGAGACAGAGTGATTTCGCATTTTTGCATTTCCAAAGCTAACCTTGAGAGCCCATTGATGTCGGATGCTTTTATTTGCGGGCCACTTACTAATTTGTCAATATAAGATCTAGCAACCACATGAGGCCTACCATACCGCGAGTACAATATAGACCCAGCCCGTTTGTAACCATCACTTGGCTCTAGTAAAACACAATCTTCTATGCTTGACTTTGCTTCACCGTCACAGTACTGAATCAAATAACTTAATCTTAATCTATCATCGCCAACGCTGTTCTCTATGTTAGTTTCAAAGTTCTTTATGAATTTGCAATAGTCTGTAGGTGTGCCTTTAAAGGTAAATAGTTCCGGTTTTGGTAGGTTAAAACCTTCCTGCAGTGCGGTTGCAAGTCGCTGGAAAGCTGTGTCGATACTGGTCACACTAGCATCCGAATTTCCCAGGTGAAGTGAGTTTGTAGAAGACTTACCCCGGTTGTTCCTCTTCGAAGACTCAGATCTTACCGATATTTGTAATGGTTCCGGGCGAAGACACCCTTCGCTTATCGATGTGCCACGGTCACGTGCTTGGTCACAAACACCCTGTGCCATGGAGATTATATGTACCTCCCTGGGATGAGCTAGCTCAGAAGCGTCCTCGTTTACGGCCTGCTGCCATACGGATTCCTCTAACGTTGCTTCTTCAACCTCGCACTGTTGTTCTAACAGTTGTTGTTTTAACTGCAGCTCCCTTTGGGCTCGTTCCAGTTCATGTTTCTCAGCCAACCGTTTTAGTTTATGTTCGGCTAGAAGCCGTTTCGCCTTTGCATTCCTCAGACTTGATTTTGACGATATCAGCGTAGATGATGTTCGAGAACTAACAAGTGAACTAACGTCATTTTCTTCAGGTGTAGGCCTATATCGTCCAGATATCCACTGGGAATACCTATCCTGGAACTCGACGAAGTTTGTTCTGTATCTTTCAAAACTCTGCTCCAAATCGTTGAGCGCATCAGGCTCTTTGCACAAATCCAAACATTGCAGATGCACAGACCTGAACTGTTCAAAACGGTCACACAGATTTCCGTACAGCAGCTTCACTTTATCAGTGTTGTCATATGAAGACATGTTCTTCTCAATTTCTTTGTACAGTTTTGTTAACTGTCCTAAATTAGCGCTACGAACCCGTTTTGCGCTGTTCAGATCCTGTGATTCACTTTCTTGGTCGTTGGTAGCCATGGTTATCTTGGCAAAAGGTTTATTTCTCAAGACAGGACCGTATCAAGAGCATCAGTTCGTTAAATCGGCTGTGGTCGGCTAACAATCGAGAATTGTAAGGGTTTCGGGTCAAACAAATAACCATCAAGACATGCGCCTCCATATTATTCTTTATTCTTCGTAATTTGGTTTGTCATAAATGGCGATTCTCTGAAACAATTCGGAAAATTGTTATAGTAATAAATCATTAAGCACAAGCATTCGCTATTCAAATTAAATAAATGAAATAATAAAAAATATTATAATGGCTTTGATGCGTAGTAAAGCAAGTCACAACTTTTATGTATAAATATCAATGCACAGTTAATAAGCTATTCTACATTGCACTCATGCGACGATAGGCAAGTAATTGCATTTCCTAAATTAACATGGGCTATTATTCTCAAGTTTACAGCGTTATTTCTGAGTTAATTCATGTTCTAAAATTACTCATAAGGAATTAGAATATCGTTAGATTAAACTGAAATTTCTCTTACCGATTTTGCTACTATTTGATATCTTCGAAATCCTTAAGAAATAGCGCCACTACAGATCAACGTCTTTACTTGTTGTCAAGGAGATAACGTTCTACCGGAAGACGTTGACTAAACTGCGCGGCGTAACGTAACGTCGCACTACGTATACAAATCAATTAGCTTACAAGTATCAATCAGTGAACATTTTTGCCCCATTTTTCATTATAAATCAAAAACTAATTGCGGTTTTTACAGCGTAAGTTGACAACAGTATACTGAGACTAAACTTCAAATGTTTACTGGCCAAAATAAGTCAAATCCCATTTTTCCTTCAACAGGCGCAATGTTGATATGCCAAATTTAAATCGTTTATTAACAAAAAATGTTTTTGAATTGACCACTCAGATTTGTAAGACACTATATACGTATAATACTAGGGTAGCATATTTGTGACTAAAGACCTGCGTTTGCAAAATGAAGGAAAGTGAGCATATCTTTGCTCAGTTAGTCTAGTTTCTTAAGATACGATTAGAAGGTGATGAAAAAGTGTCAAACCGAAAATTACCTCGCTAAATAAAAAAAAATATATCAAAGCAAGAATATATACTCATATATAATACTTATATAAAAGCGAATTAGATAAATTATAATAGATAAAACAAATAAAGAAAAGTTTTTTATGCAGCTAAAGAATTGTACGTGTACGACAATGATCAAATACATGTACAAGGTACAACAGGGGAAACACGCGGATATCCTTTTCATGTAATTACTAGACCAAAAGTCAACATACTATCTATCATGCCTACCTACAAATCTGATCTCACCCATGTTATCTCACCCAGGACCGGATAAAATCACGAGAATTAAATTATAAATGCATTGGTTGTATTGGAGGTCACGTATCTGCGTCGTCAAGTAACGTTTGCGTTTAAGATGATTACGTCACGAAGAAGACAAAAATGACGTCAGTTTATGCACGCCAGACGTTGACGTAAAGAACCGAATGGGGTCGTTGAAAGCGCGACCTTCTTTCAAAATCAAATAGAAACCTATGAAGCACTAAAATTACGCATTTTAACAAGTTCTACAGTTAAAACATAACGTGGTGTGCAAGAAAAAGTATCTTTCATGGGTGGGAGGTGCGGATAGAAAAATCCGTCACTCGGAATCAAGCCTCGTGATGCCGAACAGTGACCCTCCAGACAGTTTTTCCTTTCCTCATCTCAAACCCATGAAAGATACTTAAAATCTTACTTTTGGCAACGCATTGTATTGCACACGACATTTGGTAAACGGTTTTGTTAAGGATTGATTGATTGATTGATTGATTGATTGTTTTGCCTTTTGAGACAGTATTTCAGTCTATATCGGGCCATCTCCGAAAGAGGGAGAAAGAGGGGAATGATAGACGAGAAAAATGTCCGAACAACGCCACCCGCACCTACTGCAAGCCAAGAAGGGCCCTTGCCTTACAATGTTCCAAATCAGTAGGACGCCCCGGCACTGGAAGTTACTCAGTCTTCTGCTGGCATTACATTAACATACACATTGTTAAATGCATGCATTAGCAACTAAGGAAAAGTGATGTGCGTAGCATAAATGACGTCAAGTACTAAGCTGGGCGTGAAATAAAGCAAAATGGTTTAGAGTTCTTCTGGCGTATTCTAACATTGCGTCAATGTTTTCCACACTGAACGTATAGGTAGCGACGTCGTGTGAAAATTTGTGATATAGTTTGTGCATTTTCATTCTATGCAATGTGAGAATCGAAATTATTTTCCTTACCGGTAAATTAACGCAGATTAACACGTGTTGTCGGGCAGATACGAATATTATTCACCTCGGCTTTCAGCCGTCGTGAATTAATATATTTCGTGATCTGCCCTCCAAGAACATGTGTTAATCAGCGATAATTCACCGGTTAGAAAATATAATACATTTTAGATGCCTTTTAACAAACAAGTTATACATATCTAGGTAGTAATGGATTACTAAGAAAAGACGAAAGTAATTGATTGTACACATACAGACAAGTGTTTACTAAATTGTTTCAAACGAATGGGCTTATCATCGAAAGGACAACATGTTTACATTAGACTATATTGTTTGTCAATAAGAGATGAAATATGCTCATTGTTTTAAAATGTTAAAGAAAGAAGCTTGTTTTGTATCTTACACATATATATTCCCAGGGTGTGATTTCTTTAGATAAAGCACAAGTTACTTAACCCTTTTTGACCAATGGACTTGTTTATCGTTGTCATTTGGATGAGTCCATTTCTAGTTTTAAGGGAATCCTAGTGAATGTTTTCACTTTTATTGTATTTTGCATAAAAATATCTGTAAACAAACAGTGTTGAACTTGATCAGGTGCAGCGATCTACGGCGTCTGAACTGGGTCTGCATATGTTCCTAAAACGGGTTTCCGGTCAAAAGAGGTAAAGAACGCGGATTTGAAATTTATATTTCTTTGGGTTAATAAGGTAATAAAGACAAACGTGTGTGATCTTTCTTGGTGGCTTACAGCGCTGACTGCCTAGCAATTGGTTTCCAAGAGCTTTGGGTTGAGTTTGGCGCAATTTAAATATGATAAAGCCAAACTCAGCCTACTCTATTTTCACCAGGCATTCCAGTTTTCGTCTGTCTTTTATGAAGGGTTGGCTCGATATGAAACACGGAATTCAATGTTTTATGTCATTGAAGAATTGACAGACCATGGCATACACTGGTTGCCATACCCCTGAACCAATGGCGCCATATATCTGTTATTATAACAATTAAGAGTTTATATTGATGTCTAAGTGAATGTAATCGAGACATCATTCTGCCAAAGTAGTAAGCACACCAATTGGTATTTCTTTAGTTGCTATGGAAACAGATCTGTGGCATCATCTTACTTATAATTCGATTTATAAGTGAGATGCTACTTGAAATTCATACAGTGACAAGTCTGGATTTCTCGAATAAATAATTCTTCTCAAGTCATTTAATTCCGTGTTACAAGTGAAATATACTGTTCACAAAAAGTAGGGGATATTAAGTTATTAAAAATCGTATAAATTAGAAAAAATACCAAATCCATCTGAAACGGCAAGTATCCATCAGACAAATATTCGATAAGGCATTTTGCATTACAATTTGGATGGTATATCCTGTCACGTGACCTGCGTGTCATTCGTTTTAGACAGGGGGTCGACACCCAAATTTCACACGAATCTGGTGTGGAAACAGAATGTTTTCAGATTACAAAATTTACACAGAAACACTCGTCATGCTTCATTTAACAAACTGAAAATTGGGTTTACACACTCGTTCAACAAAATAATGAGTGCAGGCCATAAACGTCTAAATTTTTCGGTAACTCGATGCACCTGCACGAATTTTGTTTTCTGGTTTTCTTCCCAACATAACAGTTTGAAGAAGAAAAAAAATCTTTTAGCATACAAAACTTAAAAGTGCATAAAATGGTTAGCTTAGTTGAAGATTTTCAATAAATTTTGTTCGAATTTACCACATTTTAGTCCTGACCCCCTGTATGAAACAACTTGTATGCAGATCACGTGACAGGATATATCATCTAAATTTAAATGAAAAGTGTCTTAACAGATATTTATCTTATCAATATTTAGCGTTTCATATGGATATCACATTTGTTGTAGATGCTACAATTTTTCATACCTGAATATCCCCTACTTCTTGTGAACCGTATATTATTGAAATTCCAAACCATCAAAAACAAAGAAAACAGTCTGTTGCTGTTGGTTGGATACCTCATTGGTTATCCGCTCCAGGATAATCATATTTGATAAGCAAACGTGTACTCGATTCTTACTTTCTCGGCGTACGCCGCTTTGTTTTGATAACGGTTTAGCCCACTTTGCAACATGTAAGGCACATTTACTTTTCTTTGTTTTCGGTGCACTCAGTTATTGCGTTGCTAGGGAATTACATCTAAAGTTTCTAACCTTATGAAAGCAATCACCTACTAGTAGATAGTTCAGTTCACTAATAAAAAGCTTTCACTATTCAGTGTAGCTAAACTAAAATAAAGCTAACAGCTGGCAATGGGCAGCAACTACGCTACTTAAAGACACTCCAGCTGACATATCAAACATTGTTGCTGTTGGTTGGGTAGCTCATTGGTTATCCGCTCCAGGATAACCATATTTGATAAGCAAACGTGTACTCGATTCTTACTTTCTCTTACTTTCTTACTTGCTAGGGAATTACATCTAAAGTTTCTAACCTTATGAAAGCAATCACCTACTAGTAGATAGTTCAGTTCACTAATAAAAAGCTTTCACTATTCAGTGTAGCTAAACTAAAATAAAGCTAACAGCTGGCAATGGGCAGCAACTACGCTACTTAAAGACACTCCAGCTGACATATTAAACATTGTTACAAGACAGTAAGGCTAGTTAATTTAGAACTTTAGCGCAGCCATGTCTGTGAGTATTCAAATGTTCTTGTTTGCTCTTGATTTGTTTATTTCTTTCCTTTTTTCACAATATCGGTTATAAAAATGCATTTTTTCTGGAACTTGCGTGATTCACTGTCGATTTTTTGCGTTTTCACAGCGTCCTTGTTTCTTCTGAATTATGAACATTCGTGTCATGATATGACAAGTAAATGAAATATCGAAAAAAAAGGTTGAACATTTGCGTGTAAAAGTATTTGTCTGATGAGAAAGAGTTTAAGACTATAATTCTAACTTCATTTACATCAGCTAGGAAGAGGAGCTAAATACATACATTAGCCGATGGTACATAAATTGATCATACATAAACCGATCGTACATAAACCGATCATACATAAACATATCATACATAAACCGATCATACATAAATTAGCCAGTCCCTTTACAGTTCCTGCAGTGAACGCTGACTATCAGTCAGAGATTAATAAGGAGAAAAAAACAGTTAACCTTGTTATTTCAAACACTGATATATCAAAGTATCCTCCTACAGAATATGGTTGACATATTTCCTTTTTTTGCTGTGCATGGAAGCTCCTGTTCTCTCAAACTATTTCGAAGTAAATTCTCCGGAACAAGAAAATTGGCTTTGAGATATTGATAATTGTATGTGAACTTCGACTTGGAGATATCGAGAGTTTACTGTGCATGTATATGAATTAAAGTTTTGAGTTCGATGTTGACCAAATATCAATGCTGTTATACGGTATTTTTCTACGCTTAATCGTCGACTCAGTTTTCTGAATATTGCTTGCATAATAATGGCCTATAAACGATTCTCTATATTCAACGCGAAAAAGCATTTACATGTATCTGATGTGAAAGGGTTTAATCTTGTTTAAATTTGGTAGGATGATGGACTCAATACAAATGAATATATACTTTTATCATGCATAAAATTAGCAAAGCTGTTTGAACAGACTCATTCAACTAGTGATGATGCATCGGATGGACAGCTGACTATCAGCCGACAGCGTTTTCTCATAATGTTCACAGGTCTTATCTTAAAGTTTTTAGATCCCCGTCAAAACTTTCAGTTTGCCTAAGATGAAAGTTTTCTCGGGTCCAGATTGTGCATATTAACAGACAATAAAATTATTAGGATTCTCTCCCGCGAATCTGCTATTTCGCCATAACTGATTCGTTATGTATGTTCAGATAGTTAATAAACATGGCTGAAAAAATTAGTTTCGGTATACACCGAATTCACAAAACTCTGATTTCAAAATTCATTTTCTTCACAAAATTTTAATTGAATTTTACTCTTTGATCGCTTTTCTGAGTGCAGTATTAATGATTTTACGCCAGGCGGAAACAAATATTGAACGCGGATTATTTCAGGAGAAAAGTCCGGTGAGTAGCATTATCATCTGCCACCTGTGGTGATTTGCAAGCAAATGAGCAATTTTACCGACAGACTTTATAACGGATACCATAAATTGTGAGTGACTTCATGCTACTAATACCATGCTAAGCTATACCAAGAATGGGATTCAAATAATACGAATGGAGTATTATAGTAAGTCGATGGTTAGTGGAATCAAATGGGAACGTCTCTTGTTTTGTTTTTTGTTTAAGACTTGTGAAAATTATGTTTTCGCGTAAAGTTAAGCATAATATTATAGTTTACCGTGTTTCTTTGATTGTAAACGTGAGTTTTCTCTTCCAAAGCGATCCCTTAGACCTAGATCCGTCTCCAAAAACGGATCTGGATCTTTGGGATTGTTTTGCCTGAAAAAAAATGAACGAATAAAGCTAGAAAAAGAAACGAAAAAATAAAAGGAAAAAAAAAAAGAAATATTTGTTTTGTAGCAAACTTGCACACGACTGATTTATATAACTGCGGTATTTTTGGAGAGGAAAAGGAAAATCAAGGGCCCAGGAAATATAAGTAAAAGTGGCTTACAGTTCATTTGCAGTCATAAAAGCCTATCCACACAATTTAAGTACGCACTGTGACCTTGACCTTTAGGCTAGTTACATGCTCCTTACGCACAACAATTGTTTTGCAAAATAGTATTTAAATTCCCTAATACAAAACAAAGTTATGGGCCGGATACGAACAGGTTCTCACTGTAGCATATGCACAAAGTCGAAGTGCTGATTGTGACCTTGAAGCTTAAGCTAGCAACATGGTTCTTGCACGCGACAAATTGTCTTGTCATGATTATTATTTTTCTTAAATAATTTTTAAATCCCGCCATTTAGGATTAAATTATGGCCGGAGACAAAAATGTCCAAATGGTCTCACTATAGCCTCTACACACAGTTAACGTATGCAGTGTGACATTGAACTTCAAGCTAGCAAGATGTTTTTTGTACACAGTACAGTGTATGTGACACATTACGATGTCATGATAATTATTTCTGCTAAACAATTTTGAAATACCACCATGCAGGGCTACGTAAAGGGCCAGACAAGACGTATTTCACCGAAGCCTGTGCAAAAAGTTCAAGTGCACTCTGCGTCCTTGACCTTTGAGCTAGCCACATGGTTCTTGACGCGACTCGTCATCATGATGCTTATTTATGCCAAAACATTTTGAAATCCAGCCAAGCAGGACAATGTTGTGGGCCGGACACGAACATGTTTCACTAGACCATGCACAAAGTTATGTCCCCAGAGGGACATTGACCTTTGAGTTAGTGATTTGCCCAGTGTAACCTTGACCTTCGTATAAGCGCCATGGCTCTTGCAGCCGATACAGCGTCTATTCAAGATGATCATTTATGCTAAACAATTTTGGAATCCCAAATCCCACCATGCAGCCATGCAGTAAAAAGTTATCGACCGGGCACAAACTCGTTTTCGCTATAGCCCTTGCACAGAGTTTAAGCGCACACTGTAATCCTGACCTTCCGGCTAGCGGAAAATTTTTTGTACGCGACACATCAACTTGTCATGGTGAATATTTGTCTTGAATGATTTTTAATCCAACCTTGAAGGGTAGACCCTAAATGCCCTTCCGCCATTCTATGGCGGGGACACAAAAAGCAATGTGATGATTTTGGTGAAAGACATTTCAAGGTCTATGGGAACACTTGCATGTTTCCCGCCATTTTAAAAATGGCGAGAAACATGCAAGTGTTCCCATACAAATGGCGGGAAACATGCAAGTGTTCCCATACAACCTTCAAGGGTTTCTCTCTGCTTTCTTGCTGAAGGAAGTTCTTCCAAAAAGAGACTGATCTTCAAGGAAAGAGTTAAGTCTAAGAAAAGAGAGGCAAAAATTGACATAGCTGCTTTCCTTAGTATTGTACCGACTTATCTTAAAGGGTGTATCAGAGTAAGATCAGTTACTGCTTTTGATAGACGAAACATAATTAAAAGAAATCACGTTAAGTTAAGCCTTGGTCCCACAGAGCTTGCGACTTCGATGGGACAGCTTTGCGACTGATTTCGTTTGCGACTGACCTGCGACCTCTGCGACCATTGTAACTACTTTTCCTCTACAAATATGATCGCCGATCAGTCGCCGTACAATCGGTGATAGCTTTTGCATGCAGTCGGCAATCGATCGGCGACCTTTCTGCAACTGGTTGCCGGTCAGTCGCCGACAGGTTTGCAACTTGTTTAGGTGATCGGCGACCTGTCAGCGACCAACTCGGCGACTCTTCGGCGACTGGTTGCAATTGAACGGCGACTTGTCGGAGACTGGTTGGCGACCGTTCTGCGATCAAAAATTATTTTAATGAAATGCGTTGATAAGAATGAAATCATTTCTGTGAAAGTTGTCAACAAAGTTAAATTCGGTTGCTTCAGAATGCAACAGTTATAGATATGATGGTGTACATGCGACTAAGGCGGAGGAGGCTAAGACAGCACTGGATAAGACCTTGGATTTCAGAAAGACCCGCCGCAGTTTGTCCTCTTTTGACTGTTTCCTCCTCTGAAGCAGGCGTCCGAACTTCGGGAGTCATTTTTGCTGTCTGTTTTGGTGCCGTTGCCGTATTGTTTTGGCGTCCTCTTCTTACCCTGATGCGCACACTTTGAACCGATAAGGTGGTACCAGACATCTTTCTGTTAAGGCTGGCACTGCAAACCTTCAGCGATCTATCGGCGCCAGCTGCAACCTGTCGGCGATCAGTCGTCGCCTCACTAGTGGTCAGTCGCCGATTTGTCCGATCATTCGCCGAACAGCCATCGATCAATCGCCGAACAGTAGCCGGCAGATCACCGATAGGTCATAGCAAGGTTGCAAGATTTCAGAGCCAAAGTGCTGATGAAATTGATCGGCGACTGGTCGGCGATTAAAATGATACGATCGGCAACTTCCAGAAAACCACTGCAACCAGGCTGCTATCAAAGTCCGTCGAGGCTGGTCATTTGTGGATGCTCAAAAGACGTGCTGCGACTGATTTCGATCGGCGACCGCTAGACGATCTTGTTGCGACCATTATAAAACCCCGCTGCGACCTTTGCAACCTCTCTGCGAATGAAATCAGTCGCGACTAGTCTTTTCTGCATGCTCCAAAGCCTGGCTGCGACTTATCAAGATCGGCGACTTTGTTGCGACCATTTTGAAACCGCGTCGCGACCTTTGCAACTTCTCTGCAATTGTCATTTGTTTAGTCGCGGATAGGTCGCGCCGCGGTCTCAAGGTCTTTGGGACCAGGGCTTTAGTCTTTCCTAGCCACATTAATTAATAACATGATTGTCAGCTTTAAACGACTTAATCATTCGTTTGTGCAGATGTTTTGTTCGTGTAATGTGGCCAAGTTCTAAAAGGGTTGACACCTGACAGCGCTAGAAAATCGAGTAAAATAGCAGTAAAGCTAGAATTACACGTTTTTACCAAGCAAATGTTTCTTAAGACTGCGGGCTTTGAATCGTAGCCAGTCGCTATTTTGATTTGATGATTTTGTAATATAATATAAAGGAAAGAAACTGACGTTACCTTTTCTGATATTCATGAAGTTTGAAAGTCAGATAGGCACTTTCGGTGAACCGCGAGACGAGAAAACCAACAAAAAGGCATATACGCCCTGCAAAGACTCAGAACAGCCTGGGCATCCGCCCAGTCTGATCAGACTCCTCGCTAAGTGCTTACAGGGTACCTAAGGGTCTAGGCTCCCTCCATGCGGACAGCCAAGACTCCGATCAGACTGGGCGGAAGCCCAGGCTGATCTGAGTCTTTGCTGGGCGCACATGCCACTTAGTTGGTTTTGTCATGTCGCGGCTCAATTATGAACCGCTGTAGGCTCAAACACCCACGTAAAGACAACTTGAAACATTATCTCGTAAATTCGACAAATTTGACTGTCAGGCAATCTTCGATGGCACAGTTTCAATTCTAAGTTATAGCCGCGTAAATCATGAAATTATCAAATGCCGGTGATGCCCCTCAGGGGCTTGCACAAGAAACTGACTATTTGACAAACGCAAAAAGGGGCTATTGAGGTATTTAAAAGTGTGACATATACAAAAATTATGAATCTCTCTTGCATTTTTCTTGCTTTTTCCTCTATATATTCATAATACTATTTCTATTTAGTCTCTTTGCTTTACTATAGATTATATCCGTATACATGCATTTATATTGTTATACTTTATTGTATTCATATTGTTGCATTAGTCCACAATATATACTTAGCAAAAATAAAAACTTGACAGTCACTATTTTTCATCCTACGGTAGTCGGGAAAAGGTGAGACATAGAAATTATTTTAATTTAAGAAAAAGTTATCAGTTTGTAACATCTTAGTCACATAAAATTGAAGGTTCTTTAGATATACAAATATTGAGGTTATTGTAAACGTCACGAGGGTACTTTTCTGTTTTCTATGACCAAAACCAAACAACTAACGAATTTAGAATTGTTTAAGTCTGCTTAAATGATAAAAATTCTGTTGGCAATGCCTTTCCATTATTAAACCCAATCTGTATGGACTCATTACCTAAAAGTATGCCGATGCACTGTCGACTAGGAGACCGCGAGGACCAGACGAAAAACCTAAGTCCATGCCATTATGAAGGCAGAAATTCAGTTTCAGTGGAATTCCCATTACATATGAAAGTGTTTATGGCAGTTTAAGAAATGACTTTCAAATAAATTTAGTAATAAAGACATTGAGTTGGCAAGACAATCAAACATATCTCGCAGACAATAATAAAAAAGACGCACTGGTGTAGAAAATACAGCATCTAAAAAATCTCTATATGTTTAATTCAAAGGGAGATAATCTGAAGATTAGGAATCGTTAAACGTTATTTTCAGGTTGTGATTACAGATAACACAAGCATTTAAAGTGTTTTCTGTGCGGGCTGGATTTACTGTTTATTGCGAACAAGAAAACTTTCTTCTGCGCATGCGCAAATTAATGTTCTGATCTGAATTATTAAAATAAGATTAAGTCAGATAACTCCGGATAGGATAAAAATTAACCAATAATTTTTCATGAGTTAAGTAATTAGACGTCTGTCTCATGCGAAAACATCCATGTATACGTTACATACTTGCCAGGTTGGCCGGAATTAAGAAATAAAAACCGTCAAGTTTTTATTTTTGTTCAGTATATATGAGCCACGACACGAGAAAACCAACAATGTGGTTGTGCGCCCTGCACAGACTCAGATCAGCCTGGGCATCCGCCCAGTCTGGTCAGACTCTTCACTGAGTGCTTAAAGGGTAGCTAAGGGACTGAGCTACCTCCACGCGGACAGCGATGACTCTGATCAGACTGGGCGGATGCCCAGGCTGATCTGAGTCTGAGCTGGGCGCACAACCACTTTGTTGTTTTTCTCGTGTCACGGCTCATATGAGTTTAGTATTGCGCTTGAGATCTATGTTATTTCAAAGCTAACTGTATGCAAAACAACTGACCTACTTGTATTAGGGAAACAGAATTTTAAAAAAAGTCACCGATTTTCTTCTGTTTTCCATCCATTGTACTGTGTACTAACTGTTGTATCTCTGTTTTATTGTACATGTACAATATTTTGAAATTTTAAAGCAAAGTATTAATATTGAAGGGGCTGCTATTTCTTACGCCATCCGGCATTAAAACGTGGCGATATATCCAGTCATATAATTTGCATGCAGTATATTCTAGACAAGGGTTGACTTATTAAAGTCACAAAAACCTGGTATTTAACAGGTGGTATTCTGATGGCAGCATTTTCGCAGAAAGACTCGCCATAATTAAGGTACCAACATTAAAATTGGTTTTACCCACTGTTTCATCAAATAAAGGCACACAGACAATTAACATCCCTGGTTAACTATGTATATACAGGGGAAGTTTTGAAAAGAAAAAGAGCTGGTACGAAACGGAAAAGAGTCATAGTTACCGAACGATCTGATGACCAGGTTGTTTGGTAAATGTGACTTTTTTGTTGCGTAACAGACTTTTTTTCGTTTCATAACATCTTTGAAAACATAGTAAACCAGGTGTGATAAACGTCAAAATATTCGATGATTTGCCATATCTGTACGATAATAGTCATCGGTTTATCTTCTCAAAATGGAAGTTTGGAAAACCCCATAGCATTCGGAATAAACAAAAACTTGAAATAAACTCGTATGAAGATGTTTCGGCGTTGTAAACTTTTGGTCCTGTTCACGTGACAGGATGTAGCGTTCAAACTTTTATGCAAAATGTTTTAAAATATTATCATATCAACCTTTACTGTTTCGGATGAATTCCGTGTATTTCTGAATGCTGCGTTTTATAACAACAAAATATTCCTTACTTTCTAAACACCCGTATATCTGCATTTAATAACCAGGCAGTAAACAGAATAAATAATAAATGAGCCGCGACACGACAAAACCAACAATGTGGTTGTGCGACCAGCGCAGACTCAGATCAGCCTGGCCATCAGCCCAGTCTCCTCAGACTATTTGCTAAGCGCTTAAAGGGTAGCTAAGAGTTTTAGCTACCTTCATGCGGACAGCGAAGACTCTGATCAGACTGGGCGGATGCCCAGGCTGATCTGAGTCTGCGCTGGGCGCACAACCACATTGTTGGTTTTCCCACGTCGCGGCTCAAATATCAAGTGCAAAGAAAGTAAACGAAAGACTGGGTAATGCTAGTCAGCAAAATCTGTTCCCAGTTTTGCTAGTGTTTGGTCAACAGACGTTTCAATTTACTGGTTTCAGATGTGTTTTTCTAACATTAATTGATGATTTATTTTTTTTATATAAATATGGTTTATTTGGAGTGGTTGACATTTACATACTGTTTCAGCATTTTCTCTATGTTCCTGAAAGGTATTTAACTTTATTGCGATAATGCATCAGTTCAGGGCCAGTTCAGTTTTGGATTTGAGCCTGACTAGCAGCTGGATCTTATCCGCCACCGCCCCACCACCTTAACTAAGGGGTAATCAGCCCAGATTTGTGTTAGGTTTAAGCTAACTTTTGTAAACATAGTTTATAAAGGAAGTTCAGGGAAACAGTAACTTTCTTGTTGAAAGTAACCTGTTTTCTCCCCAAGTCGTCCGTATTTAAACACTGCTGACAGTTAGCATGAACTGCTACCTGCCATCGGGCAGAACTACATTCATTTTTCCGCGCGCTCGGCGGAATGCGACAGCATGCATCAGAGCAGGCTAGTGTAGTGCTCATGTTACACGGCGTCGGCTTAATTTGGCCGAGTTCATCATATACTAGCTTCTTTTCGCTAGGCTTAGATCACCCTTCGTCCAAGCAGCCTGCGCGCCAAGCAGGTTCTGGCTTGGTGCCGCAAAATAAGCTAGTATCTTTGTTGCACTGTGCTGGTTCTCCTAGGACCAAATAATATTTATGAAAAGATACATAAATTAAGTCACTGTGGTCTTGTTGGTTTTCATTAACTGGTAGCTCCAAATAAAAATACTACTATTAATAACCTACTTTGCTTCTACATAATTTGTCTCCACTATGTTCACAGTATCCGAACTACATGTACAATCTCTTCCGGTTTTCATAGCGTTGAATCGAGAGTACAAACGTTCGCTTATAACCAGTAGTCGGAAATCATTATGTTTTGAGATTTTATCCGGAATCTGCTGCGTCATTTATAGCTATTCAGCTTCGAAAATGTAAAGAGGTAAGTTTGATATAATTTGCTCTTCGGTCTTTTACTTTATTACCCTATACAATGTCGTGTATGGGTGGGTAGTAATTGGTACAGTATTCAAATCGCCCTTGGCATGATTCTTAAACCATTTTGAGCTTTTTCTTACATGTTTTATAAAAACTCTTTAGAATAAACGGAAGGCGTTATCAATCTACATTTTGTTAGTTTTGATAAAAGAATGATAGCTAAGTTTTACACGACACAATCTCGTGTTAAATTAAGCTGTTCGGGAAAAAAAATCTGCGACGGCAAGGAGTTTTTCATTGTACAGGGCAATAAAGTAAAAGACCAAAGAGAAAATTATATTAAACTTACCTCTTTACATTTTCGAAGCTGAATAACTATAAATGACGCAGTAGATTCCGGATAAAAACTCAAAACATAATGATTTCCGGCTACTGGTTATAAGCGAATTTTGTACTCTCGATTCAACGCTATGAAAACCGGAAGAGGTGGTACAGTGCGTTCGGATACTGTGAGGTTTATATCATTCGGTTATGTTGGCATGCATATAATATTGTCAGACATCATAGTATTGGTAGAACAGGCAAAACGGGCGGGGTACATTTGTTTTGCAATTCAAAGGCATAATTTAGACAGGCCTATTACTTATTTAAAATAATGAGAAAATATATTTTCACCAATTCTGATTCTAGGCCTTAAGTAGTTTCAATTTAATCGATTTCTTGGTTGAGAACTAAAAAAGGGTATTTATATTTGGAAGCAATTGTTGTTGATTTAAATGTCTAGTTTTTGTAGGAGTTGCTCTAATCACACCATAAGAATCTGAACTATGCGTTCTAGTATTCTTTTTACCGATTTTAGGGTCGTGGTGACTTCTTTCATAAGGCTTCTTGACATTTTTATATCTAATAAACTTTCCCTTAATTCAGACAAACTTCGGCTTTCTCTGGTTTTGTTTTCTACATGAGATGTTTAAAAAAGAAAATCTGAAATTGAATAAAATTCAGTGAAATGTCATTTCATTCTATGTCTCGAGGGGGTACCAAAATAGCTTCATGCCTCTAGATCCCCGTCCAAGGCTCCAGTACATTTATGTATATGTGTTAGTCTTGATTTCTAGCAAATTTATAAACGTCAAAAACGGCAGTGGTATCAACCAAACATCTGATCGTACTGCAGCCTCTGAGACCTGGGGCGAGTTGCATAACGCTAGCGCTACGTAGCGCTCGCTAGCAATTGGCTTTGCAACGGTATGTTACAAAAAAGCGTTTTGTAGCGCTACGTGGCATCCCCGGAGCTGCCTCGCGTAGCGCTTTTTTGTAACATACCGTTGCATAGGCAAAGCGCTCTGTAGCGCTTTCTGTTTACATGTGTTTAAAACGAGGCAAATTTCACTGTGCAACGCACTGCTACAGAAAAGCGCTTTTTAAAAGCAAAATCGTTGCATGGAGTTGGCAAAGCGCTACAAAGCGCTATTTTATATCGCTTTCGTTAAGCAACTCTCGCCTGATGTGTTTTAACCCTTTGTTGACTGGTGCACTTGTCATCCTTATCATTTTGATTAGCCCATTTCTAAGGTTGTAAGAGTTTCTGGTGGACGTTTTCAATTTTATTGAATTTTGCATGGACATTTCTGTAAGCAAACAGGGTAGTCTCTGGTCAGACGCCGCGCTCTGCGGCGTCTGAACTGGGTCTGCACTGTTTGCATATGTCCCCATAAGGGGTTTCCAGTCTGAAAAAGGATTAGAGGCTACATTGGTCTTCCGCAAATATCAGTTCACACAAAATTTCATCGTGAGATATCGTTGCAAGGTTTTTATTGAAATTCCATGTACGTCATTGCAAATGACCAAAAATTGCCTTTTTCAAATAAACAAACATCCTTAGCCGTCTCATAAAAAGCGTTGAATAATGATTTTGGTCACCTTAGTTGGTACTTCTTAAATCATAAATATCAAAAGATGACCCGGGACGCATTCATAATCTGACGCCTTATAAACTGCATTGCTCTACGCGTGAAAAATTAATATTTTGTTGAATGAGTTTTCGTTTTTCTTAAACCTCTTTCCCAACCCAAACTTGTTATCACTTTTATCATATGGTATTAACGTTCGGATATCAGTCGACATACTATCATCAAACGTAAATGTAGAACGCATGCCTTTTAGATGAGATACTTCGTCTAGTTCGTGCAAGGACCATTTAACTAATGACGATGTTCGCAGAAAGATCTAGCCTTTGGAGAATATGACAACCTTCATACCAAGGTCAAGAAATGGAAACTGAGGCGTTTTGGCCACATCTGAAGGTCTCCTGGCTCCTGTGGTTATAAAGATGCAGTTTTATACTATATGTATCATATGAGCCGCGACACGAGAAAACCAACAATGTGGTTGTGCGCCCAGCGCAGACTCAGATCAGCCTGGGCATCCGCCTGGTCCGCTCAGACTTCGCTAAGCGCTTAACATGTAGCTAAGGGTCTAAGCTACCTCCATGCGGACAGCGAAGACTCTGATCAGACTGGGCGGATGCCCAGGCTGATCTGAGTCTGCGCTGGGCGCACAACCACATTGATGGTTTTCATGTGTCGCGGCTCATATGTATGACCTATATTTAATAGGTGCATCCAACTATCACCTTTTACTCGCAAGTAAACCTTAAAACATGGTTGAACATTTCCGAACAAGGAATTTTTATCAACCGATTTTCTGAGAAAGAGATGTAACCATTAATTGATAGGACATTAATCTCAATGCAAAGTAGTACCTTCAGACCTAAGAAATGCATCTTTAGAAATGGTGGTGAATATTTAGACTTTTGCACCGCAAAAACCTCTATCATATTTAGCTCACCTGAGCCAGCGGTTCCAGGGGGCTTATAGGATGGTAAGGCTCCGTCGTCTGTCGTCCATCCGTCCGTCGTCCGTTCTCCGTTTTCAAACGACTTCTCCTCTGAAACGGCTGGGCCGATAGTAACCAAATTTGATATAGAGCCTCTAGGGGGCGGGGGACGGAAACGTTGTTCAAACGGTCCTGTACACAAGACCGACGTGGCCGCCACGCCCATATATGGTAAAAACCTTTAAAAATCTTCTTCTCCAGAACCAATAGACCGATAGCCTTGGACCTTGGTATGTTGCATCGGGTACGCGAGTACTACCAAGATTATTCAAATTATTATCTTGGGTTGACATTGACCTTTATAACGGAAAGGTCAAACTTGCTTTCTGGCGCTTTTATATGGGAAAATGCTAGAACATAGGATTTCTTGGAAAGTATTGAAGATTTTGACCTGAAAATTGGTATATACAGCCATTTTAATGAGTACATGAAAATTTGTGCGCACAGGAGGTCAAGGTCATTCTTCGTCCTTTGATCCTGGTCTCTCATATTTTTGACAATTTCACACATCTGCGCAAAAGCCACTTGGCCAATTTTAACCAAATTTCATGTAGCGCCTCTATGGGGCGGGGGAACGATCCTGGTCACAAAACCAACATGGCCGCCACACCTATATATGGTAAAAACCTTTAAAAATCTTCTTCTCCAGAACCAATAGGCCAATGGCCTTGAAACTTGTTATGTAGCCTTGGGTACGCAATTACTACCAAGATTGTTCAAATGATGACCTTCGGTTGACCGTGACCTTTTTTACAGTAAGGTCAAATTTGCTTTCTGTAGCTTTTATATGGGAAAATGCTAGAACTTAGGATTTCTTGGAAACTGTGGAAGATTTTTGACCTGAAAATTGGTATATACAATCATCTTAATATGTACATGAGAGCTTTATGCGTACAAGAGGTCAAGGTCATTCTTTGACTTTTGATCCTGGTCTCTCATATTTTGACAATTTTACACATCTGATCAAAAGCCGCTGGTCCAGTTGTAACCAAATTTCATGTACAGCCTGTAGGGGCGGGGGAACGAAAAGTTGTTCAACCGGTCTGGGTCACATTACCAACATGGCTGCCACGCCCATATATGGTAGAAACATTTAAAAATCTTCTCCAGAACCAATAGGCAGATGGCCTTGAAGCTTGGTATGTAGCATCAGGTATACATGCACTACAAAGATTGTTCAAATTATGACCTTGGGTTTACCTTGACCCTTTTTACGGTAAGGTCAAATTTGCTTTCTGTGGCTTTTATTTGGGAAAATGCTAGAACATGAGATTTCTTGGAAACTGTAAAGATTTTGACCTGAAAATTGGTATATACAGTTATCTTAACGAGTACATGAAAATTAATACATGAAGGTACTAATGGTCAAGGTCATTCTTTGACCTTTGACCATGGTGTCTCATATTGTGACGACAATTTTTTCAAAAGGTCCTGGTCACATGACCAACATGGCCGCCATGCCCATATATGGCAAAATCCTTTTCAAATCTTCTTCTCCAGAACTAATAGGTGGATGGCCTTGAAACTTGGTATATAGCATCAGGTACTTAAGTACTATCCAGATTGTTCAAATGATGACCTTGGGCTGACCTTGACCTTTTTAAAGGCTAGGTCAAGGATGGGAAAATACTAGAATATAAGTTTTCAAGGCAAGTTTAGAAGAGTTTGGCCTAAAAATTGGTATATACAGTCGTCTTAGTTAGTACAAGAAAGATTTATGTGTACAAGAGGTCACGGTCATTCTTGGACCTCTGACCCATGTCTCTCCTATTTTGACAATTTAAGACATCACCTCAAAAGCCACTGTGCTAATTGTAACCAAATTTCATACACAGCCTCCAGGGGCTAAGAGAACAAAAATTTATTCAAGCGGTCTAGGTCACATGACCTACATGGCCACCATACTCAGGTGAGCAATTCAGGGCCTCATGGCCCTCTTGTTTCTTATATAAACCTTTTTTCATCAACATGTCATTCTTTTTTGTAATCGGAACTGTGTAGAAGAACAACCCCGAAGACTCCGATCAGGCTGGGCGGATGCACAGGCTGATCTGAGTCTGCACTAGGCGCACAACCACTTTGTTGGTTTTCTCATGTCGCGGCTCAAATACAGACTATTTTTGTAACTATTTCGGTCGGAAAATGACGAGCGAATGCAGAAAAGGTTCACTTATGGACACAGCTCATAAATAAGCAATGTAGAGCGCGGTCGTTTGTACGTTCATTCGTTGGTTATGAGTCGAGATACTTTGTAACGGCGAGAGTCAAGCACCCATTAGGCGCACTGAGCTGTATCCTGACAACTCTTGTTTAATGTGTCTGGTTTAATTATACCCCCGACATACTAAGAATGTCAGGGAGAGTATATAGTTTTGTCATTCCGTCCGTTCGTCCGTTTTTTCGTCCGTTCATTCGTTCGTATCTTCGTTCGTTCGTTCGTCCGCCGTTCGTACACTTTACGTCAAAGTTTTGCGTTAAACCTTTGTTGATTGCTCATATCTCTGTAACCAAACATCAGATTATTTTTATATTTGGTTGATGATATTTCTATAACATTACCTCTGATGTAAACTAGCTAAGCCCTGGGTCAGGCCCCAGGGTGGGGCTAGGGTTCAATCATTAGGACAGGCATTTTCATCATGTCAACGTTAAACCTTTCTGATTGCTCATAAATGTTTCTTTGCAACAGCATTGAAGATTTCTTCCATGTTCGGTTCATGGTATCTCTATATAATTGTTTTCGATATGGACTACCTAAGTTGCTGGGTCAGGCTCATGGGTGGGGCCAGGGTTCAATAACTAGGACTAAGCCATATGCTGTAGTTTTTTTAACTTATAGTTCTTACGTACTTCAATGGAGTCTAATGATACATGACTAGGCTTATTACATACTAGTTTACATCATACGGATGCTGCTGCTGACCTGATGTCATGGTCACAGACTTAAACTTTGAATTGTGTACATTGTATCACATTTGCATTGAAGTTATGTGTTAAAGTATGCTTTCGTTAGGCGGTAGCACTGGTCGGGGGTATACGTGAGTCCCTTCTCAATTACTGTAGTTAGGCGGTGGCACTGGTCGTATATATGAGCCCCTGCTCACTTGCTCTAGTTGCAAACCTGCACGTCAGGTGCTTGTTTTTAAGTTTTGGAACACTGTAATCTTCAGCGATGGCAATGCTTGCAGGCAGCAATGTTGCCAGTGGGAAATGTGTTTTAGTGGCTGAAGTATGGTGAGAGTTGGGATAATTGCATTATGCTTCATAATGTCTTAAATATTATTGAGCCGCGACACATGAAAACCAACAAAGTGGTTGTGCGGCCAGTGCAGACTCAGATCAGCCTGGGCATCCGCCCAGCCTGATCAGAGTCTTCGCTGTCCGCATGGAGGTAGCTTATGCCCTTAGCTACATTTTAAGCACTTAGCAAGGACTCTGATCAGCCTGGGCGGATACCAAGGCTGATCTGAGTTTTCGCTGGGCGCACATGCCACTTTGTTGATTTTGTCGTGAAGCGGCTCATATACAATCAATCTATTACGGGTTGTACTGCTTCTTCACATGTTCAACTGAAGAAACTTTTTACTTATGTTGGTGGTAGTTATTATAGTTAGTGTATTATCATTCTGTCATTACCATGGTTAAATTCATTTTATCCATAAAAACAAATCAAAGGAAACACGGTTAATTGAGACAATTAAATTATTGCACAGCTGTGTTTGAAGCTCCGTAGTGTATTAATGGATGATAGTTCCTTTTTGGTTTCATTTGTGACAATTTTTTAATAAAATGATAGAATACGACTGCAACATTGTTTCAAACCTTTTCATATTTCATCTGATCCACTTAATCCTTCCGTTTTAGAGTCTGTATAATACCGGTATAGTGTTTTCAGTTTCTTACTTTTATCCGCTGCGAAAACGAAAAGTAAAACAAGAAGTAGGATAAGTGTTGCTATTTCTGTACTGAAGATGAACCTCAAACTTATTGACTTAAAAAAGAAGGGTGCTTAGCAATGTTTTCCACTATTTTCACGTGGGATATAACTTTTTTTGACTTCCCGTTTGATTCCCAGAGCAAGGAAAACCTTCCAGACTGGTGTCAAACTATTTAAGGAAAGAATTTGCTCTTTCAAGAGCAAATTCTGACCTCTAAGAGTTGATCCCTATTGAGATGAGAGATAAAATTAAAAATGTCAGAGTTTCTTCCCTTTAGTGTATCCATACGCATTAAGTTTGTTTCATGTTTCACTTGGGAATATTCGTACTTTAGAAAATGAACACGAAATGTTGAATTTTATGATAGACTTTATGTTATGTTTAAATTGATAAATTGACTTTTAGCACAACCATGGGACGGCACGACATTCTCCAAATGCGATTTATTTATATTGCTATCGTAACGAATTGTCTGAGTATGTCTGTAACCCAAATCTTGTGCCAAAGACACAACGATATTTTGACTGCTGTTCTGAATTTAGTACAGTTGGGACCAGCAAGGTTGTTTGAGTATGGAGCGGTTAGATAGTGCTACTGCTATAATACACAAAATGCTATTAACTCTTAATGACGCATATATATAAACCTTACAAAAATGAAGATAATAAGAATTGCATATTAGGGCAATGGGATGCTGATTATGCATGCTCTGAGCAATAACGCAATGAAGGTTCGGATATATTTTCGTTTTCAGCGGGTCTTAAACCCGATAACCTGTTATCCGAAGTCGGGAAGAATGCTACATGTATAACCACATGGTATGGCTATCTGTTGTTGAACTAAATATACAAAAAAGTCATGTATATGCCATCTGAAGTATGTTTTATGTCATGTCTTCAATACAGAATGAAATGAATCAAGAAAAATTATTTGTTTGACAAAGTCTAAAGTTTCTGTTGGTAAACGTTTAGTTGGCAATTTAATTGACAAAATTAGCAGAGCGTATCATGCTGCGATACTAGTGACGTCATAAATCTGTTACCATTAGCTACTGTGGAATTACCAACTGTTGCGGTTAGTTCCTTGGCAAAATAACATCTTATTATAATCAAAATTTTAGTCTGTTATCCACTTATTAAAATTCAATGTTCTAATCAAAACATTGTTGTAACATTAAAGATATGACCCATTGTTTGTAAACCATAGAATAATTTATATACGCATAAAATCTGCATCTAACGGCCACAATATCATGACAGTTCAGAAGTAAATTAAGTTTTCCATCAGAACATCATGAAATTCGAACTCAATCTTCGTGAAATTCTTCTCTATATCTCCTTCATTGGAGCATTAAATTTTCCTAATTTGTAGCCGGATAACTTTGAGTTTGCATAAGGCTTGATTCTATGGAAAAAGTGGCCTATATGCAATTTTGTTCCTTGCTCCATGTGAACCACGGAAAACCTAAAAATGAGACACCTAAAATAATTACCGCAATTGACAAAAATGGAACAATTTAGTTTTACATTTAGCAGTAATGCGCCGATAAGGTTGCAGATGGAATGGCAAGCAGTGTAGGCCCCGATCAGACTGCTCCTATAGGAGCAGTCTGAGCAGGGTCTGCACTGTTTGCTCAAACTAATCCGTCCCAATACTTCGAATCGTAACAGTAGCATGACCCAAAGACTATTACAAAATATTTTCAAGTGACTGATAATCTTTGTCATTTGTAGAATTGTACTGCAGAGAAACCAGCTGCTTCTCGATGAATGTTATTTCGTAGTTGAAAACTTTAAATTGATCTGCACTTAGTCTAGCAGTTTAACACATGAAAGCCGAAACCTTTATTTACCACGGAATGTAAATTAAGTGTTCATGGAAACTAGAGAGAAAAGTAATACAAAGTGATTGATATTGAGCGAGAATAAGAAATGACATCTCAGCTTACAACTTAAATGCGTTTTCTGCCGATTCTGCGTTAGAAAAAAGACGTTATCATGTTATAACGGCTTAAGATTTGAGGACATTTACCTAACATGCGCTTGCTGTCACAAAAGCGAGACAAATACTTCACTTTTCTCATCCATTGGACAAGAATATCCCTTTCTAGAGCTGGCTGAGATTAGCCTAGGCTAAAAAGATGACTCAAAGTTTCAGTCATTGGTATATAGTACAGCCCAAGCATGCTACTCACTTTTTATAAGTTTAACAAATCCACGTGTTACTTGTCATGTAACTGGCATGCAGCATATGAAATTGACAGCCATCGATGTGCATGATGTGCCACTGTGACTGTAGATTCCTTTTTAGCTGCCGGTCATATAAATGCATCCACAAGGTGAATTTAACACAGTCACATGTCAGAACTTTTAATGAAAAAAAAAGCTGTTCCTTTATATATAAATGGCTTCAACAAGAAAGAATTCAGTGAATATCATAAAACATAATAGGTGAGAAAAATTATCATTGATTGACAATGAACTCTCAGGCTTATTTTCAATTCATTTAAGTCTTATGCTCGGCAAGCCTCGCATAAGGCTAAGTAATCAAAAACTCACCTGAGATCTCCTTGTCTCTGCCTCAGCCCCATCACAGATTATGTTATTCGATTGTCAACGTGTTTCAGTTTAAATGTCCTTGAGTTAAATGAGACGTACCTTATATACCACACTTAAATCTGCAGGAGAAGAGTGTATAAGTGGTTAATGCTTGTTATCAGATCATGTTTCCCAGTGTGTTTCTTGTAAATGCTATGAATGTAAATGACTTGAAAAATAAAAAAAAATGTTTAAGCCAAATCTGGGGGAGGTTACCGCAGTGCAAGTATCGATATCAATACATACTGAGTCCCTTACATAGTTTATTAACTTCCTACTTGATATAAGGCATCATTGCATCTATAAATCTAGAACCATGTTTTCGTAGACACCTATAAGCTCTCAGATTTTTTCTGATTTTTTTTCTGCACGTATCAAGTTCTCCATTCAAGCATTGACGGCAACAAAACATAGAGAAGTGTTTTTGTCTCATTTTGACGTGTTGACTCCAGTTAGTTAATTAATAAATTGCAAAAAGGACCTTGTATAATTTGGTTTTTGGCCCCAATTCAAATTTACTTTAGACTACATGGTTTCTCTTGCTCATCATCTGCGTAAACGGGTTCATACAGAAATAATATGTTTCTCCTCAGAATAACATGATTTCAGACATTCCTTTTTTCCGGTAATTTTAAATAAAACGGCAAGAAAACTATGTTTAGAAGCTTTTCCTTTGACGAAATAAGACAGTTAATACACTTTAATAGAGCACTTGATAATCGGTTTTGGTGATACACCAATAAGTGTTACTGCTCTGCTAAACAATGTGTAGGGGAGAGTCGGGTAACTTCGGACAGCGGGTAAATTCGTACATTGACATTTTTTCCTTTTTATGTCAGTTGTCTGGAACTAAAACGAAACAATAACGGGCCAAACAGCGAACATCCTGATGAGACGGCTCATTTGGGTTTTCACTGTTTGCAATGGTACGTCCGAATTTACCCGCCTGTCCGAAGTTACCCGACTCTCCCCTACAGTTCAAGGCCTGTCCAGGTACCCAACCAACTCAACTTCGCAAGTCGAGAGCAGTTACCAAACATCAAAATAAAAAGTTGTGTACCAAATAATTACCTCTGTTCTAATTAAGAAAATGAATACCCACAACATATATTTATTTTGTCAATTAGCGGAGATATGTGAATTTTTATATTCAGATCATTGGTAAAATGTCCAAGAAACTGCAAAGTTTTTTTTCTGAAAAAAGTCAGAACATAAACGTGCACAGCTGAAAATTTCGTATATTGTAAACATTAATAAAAGGCATTATTGTGCTGTTTGATGTTGTATATACCATTTTATCGCACATGCTAGTTTGTTCGTTTTGTTGTGTCGGTGCTCATACGTCTATCTTATTCGAATTAATTAGATTTTGAAAACAGAAGGTTTCACGATGAAAACGGCAAAAGGTCAATCGTCCCCACTAAGTCCCACGACGTATGGACATATCCAGTGGCTGGGAAATTTTATCTTGAAAGGAGTCATGGCTACAATGTGAGTGATGATTAAAGGCCATAATTCTGAAAAATATCTGATCATATCATCAACTAAAAACCCATTTTTGAATTCAATGTTTTGCAAGTGTCATACATACAACATATTTACAGATAAAGGACCGGCCGTAACTCTGGCTGAACCGGTTCGACCATGACACTCAAAAAGTGATCCATGTCAAATGGTGATAACAATACCCTGAAAGTTTTGTGAAAATCGGTTGTAAACTGAACGAGGAATTGCGGGCATTAGGTTTCAGAACAGTTTACATGTAAAGGGCCGTAACTCTGACAGACAGAGTCCTATCATGATCCCAATAGAATGAGGCATGTCAGGTGGTGATAACAATATCCTGAAAGTTTTATGAAAATCGGTTAAAATTGGAAGGAGGAGTTGGGGACACAAGGTTTGTCTATAGACACAATTACTCTGTCAGAAACAGTCAGGTCACGACTGCGATCAAAATATGATCCACGCCAGCCGGTGACAATCATATCCTGAAAGATTTTTGAAAATCAAGTGGAATCTGAAGGAGGTCCCGGATGTGACAACACACGATTTGTATGCGGACAGAATTACAGATTCTATCAGAAAGAGATTGATCATGACCCTAATGCAATATGATCCACACCAGGTGTTGATAACAGTATCTTAAAAGTTTTATAAAAATCGAATTACCACTGAAGAATGAGTTGAGGCCTCAAGATTTGTAAACAGATTTACAGATAAAGGGCCGTATTCTGAGAAAAAGAGTCCGATCATAACTCCGATACGATATGATAGACGTCAGTTAGTGATAACAATATCCTGAAAATTTTATGAAAGTCGGATGAAAACTAAGAAAATTGTTAAGGACACAAGATTGATCTATGGATGGACGGACGGAATGACGGATGACCGGACGGAACCCACTACTACAGTGTATCTCGTCCCTTTCGACTACGTGTGGGGTTAATACATAGAGGTAAAAGTATATTGTATGCAATGTCACAAAACTATTATTTCAATACTTAATTTATTTTAATTTCTATTTTTTTTTTTGTGTGTGTGTGTGTGTGGGGGGGGGGGGGGGGGGGGGGGGGGGGGCTGATGTTGAAACAAACTCCCATGAAAAGAAAATATATCATAAAAGTCGAGTTACAATGTACTGAAAGTGTCTTGTTGTTAGTCCCCGTAATAAGCTTGATGTTTATTCAATTTAATACAACTCTATTCACCCATTGCTAATATAGCACTTCAAAGTCAACGATTTGAAGCAGAAAGGCTGCCACTAAAATTGCTAAAATACAGCAAATTTCATCCAGTTACTTGAAAATTACATTAAATGCAGCCATTTTGTGGGTAAGCCGCCCTTCGTTTCATCCGTATTGTAGAAAACCTATGGCTGTGTAGAAATGTGTGGCATATGCTAACAGAAATGCTAACAGGTGTACTTTTTTCCAGAGATTAAATCATAACGTTTAGGTGCCGCATTCGACCTAATTATTGAACAATGCGCTTTACATTTTAAGAGAGTAAAAACTGAAAATATCAACATTTCACCCTCACGTGTATAATGTCACTTGATACTGATTTTACTGATTTTGTGCGACTGCTATTCGTCTGAGATAAATGAAGAACTCAAGTCTTTGTAATAAGCCACTGGAATCTCTGCTGAAGAACGACTGTACGATCAATCTCTTTCCTGGCCCACGGTGCATACCCATGGATTGGGCCATCTCTAACGTTGTTGAAGCAGTAGTTTTGACTACCGGTAAGATTACCGAAATTACGATCAGTATTGTGTAAATCACGCATAGCAAGTCTCTGCCAAGATCTAATGCTTTTTATTAATTGGCACCTGTCTGGATGAAAATAGGTAAAGTGCGCATACCTGTTTGGCTAATAGTCAAACTTACTGCCCTAAGATACCGTGAACAGCTCTCTGTGCTATTGCTATAGAGGCATATATAACTAACTATAGGTGTTACATACACACCGTTTTAAGACAAACAAACTTCAAATGTTGGGCAGGCTGACTTTAGTCGTGCATGATCGCACAACTCCGAAGATGCGCTTCATATAAAACATAGTTTACCTTTCATTCCCCCAAATTTGTTAAAAATTAAATGATTTAAAACGTAAGGGTGTTCTAATGAGTCCCTCAGCATGTTTATATCGTTACTGAAAATAACAGCCCTTGTAATGGGTTAAGCAACTCCGAGTTTCCAATCCAGTTCCTCCGAGTAACCAATATTGCACAACCCGCAGGTTTGCACTATAATCACTGTGAATCCGTCCGTCTGTCCGTTATCAATTAGCGAAAACGCTTATAACTCTTAAACCACATTCTATATTTTGAAACAATTTTGCATACTTATCAATTCAACATTATCTAACGACTCGCATGAATAAACCGTCTTTTTTATGGACGAGGCTTTGCTGGGCACAAGTTGAAAATTTACGGTCAAGTAGTGAAAATGCTCATAACTCTTGAACCCCTTGGTATATACGGTTCATATTTTGTATACTTATGTATTTTAACATTGTCCAGCCACCGGCATGCTAAACGGTGACGAGGTTTCACCGAGCATCATTTTGGCCGGTTGAGCTATTTTGTCCGTCCGTCCGTTATCAGTTAGCGAAAACGCTTATAACTCATGAACCGCATGGGATATTTTGACAAACATTTACATACTTATACATGTCAACATTGTCTAACGACTCGCATGCATAACAACCTTATTTGATGGACGAGACGTTGCTGAGCACAAGTTGAAAATTTACGGCCAACTACTGAAAATGCGCATAACCCTTGAACACCGTGGTAAATATGTTTCAAATTTTATATGCTTATGTTTTTTAACATAGTCCAGCCACCGGCATGCAAAACAGTGACGAGGCTTCACCGAGCATCAATTTGGCCGGTCGAGCTCTTTTATTGAAAATGCTCATAGCTCTTGGACCGCTTGGTATATTAGCTTCAAATTTTGTGTACTTAATATGTAATTTAACATTGCCCAGCCTCTTGTATGCAAAACTTCTTATTGAAACGAAGGGCGGCTTACCCACAAAATGGCTGCATTTAATGTAATTTTCAAGTGACTGGATGAAATTTGCTGTATTTTTGCAATTTTAGTGGCAGCCTTTCTGCTTCAAATCGTTGACTTTGAAGTGCTATATTAGCAATGGGTGAATAAAGTTGTATTAATTGAATAAACATCAAGCTTATTGCGGGGACTAACAACAAGACACTTTCAGTAGATTGTCACTCGACTTTTATGCTTTATTTCTTTTCATGGGAGTTTGTTTCAACATCACCCCCCCGCCCCCCCCCCTCCCCCACACACACACAAAATAGTTTTGTGACATTGCATGCAGTATACTTTTACCTCTATGTATTGAACCCACAGGTAGTCGAAAGGGACGAAATAGTAGTGGGGTCCGTCCGGTCATCCGTCATTCAGTCCATCCATCCATAGATCAATCTTGTGTCCTTAACTAATTTCTTAGTTTTCATCCGACTTTCATAAAACTTTCAGGATATTGGTATCACTAACTGACATCTATCATATCGTATCGGAGTCATGATCGGACCCTTTTTCTCAGAATACGGCCCTTTATCTGTAAATCTGTTTACAAATCTTGAGGCCTCAACTCATTCTTCAGTGGTAATTCGATTTTTATAAAACTTTTAAGATACTGTTATCAACACCTGGTGTGGATCATATTGCATTAGGGTCATGATCAATCTCTTTCTGATAGAATCTGCAATTCTGTCCGCATACAAATCGTGTGTCGTCACCTCCGGGACCTCCTTTACATTCCACTTGATTTTCAAAAATCTTTCAGGATATGATTGTCACCGGCTGGCGTGGATCATATTTTGATCGCAGTTGTGACCTGACTGTTTCTGACAGAGTAATTGTGTCTATAGACAAACCTTGTGTCCCCAACTCCTCCTTCCAATTTTAATCGATTTTCATAAAACTTTCAGGATATTGTTATCACCACCTGACATGCCTCATTTTATTGGGATCATGATAGGACTCTGTCTGTCAGAGTTACGGCCCTTTACATGTAAACTGTTCTGAAACCTAATGCCCGCAATTCCTCGTTCAGTTTACAACCGATTTTCACAAAACGTTCAGGGTATTGTTATCACCATTTGACATGGATCATTTTATGAGTGTCATGGTCGAACCGGTTCTGCCAGAGTTACGGCCGGTCATTTATCTGTAAATATGTTGTATGTATGACACTTGCAAAACATTGAATTCCAAAATGGGTTTTTAGTTGATGATATGATCAGATATTTTTCAGAATTATGGCCTTTAATCATCACTCACATTGTAGCCATGACTCCTTTCAAGATAAAATTTCCCAGCCACTGGATATGTCCATACTTTGTGGGGACGATTGACCTTTTGCCGTTTTCATCGTGAAACCTTCTGTTTTCAAAACCTAATTAATTCGAATAAGACTGCGAATTTTGATAAACCTCTAAGTTCCGCCGACTGACATTCTTAGCCTGTCGTCTGCTACTGCAGTTACCTGCTCGAAACAGCAGACTACAAGAATCTGCCGCAAACTAAGACTTTTTGGTGAAAATGAAAGAATAAAGCTATAAATATACACATACATGTATATTTACATTCCACGTGAGTATTACGGTAGTCATTCAGATAATAACCAAGTAGATAGACGTATGAGCCGCGACACGACAAAACGAACACACTAGCATGTGTCCTGCGAAGTCTCAGATCAGCCTGGGCATCCTCCCAGTCTAATAAAGGTCTTCGTCTTCTTAAGCAAATGCGGGTTCCCAGGCTGATCTATGTGCGCTGTGCGCAAATGCCACTTAGTTGATTTTGTCATGTCACGGCTCTTATATGCACTCTACTATGTACTGAAGGATGTCGCTGCCATAGGTAGCAATTGCTGTCAACGATAATTTGCAGATGTAAGTTAAAATTATAATAAAAAAATGGAAATTAAAGCTAAATTCCGGTGAGCTGAAGATATAATTTTAGTATCATTAGAAAGATCATTGTCTATACTTTCAGAAAAAATCAGGGAAAGTTTATTTTTTTCAAACAGTTTTATTTTTGCAATTGAAAACGGTTGACCGCATTATACAATTCCCATAAAAGCGAGCACTGAAGCCGGGCCGCGTGCGTTCGTAGCGCTGTCGGTAGAGCGCCTGACTTGTAAGCCAGAGTTCCTGGGCTCGATACCCGGTCCGGTCACTGACTTTCATTTCCCCTTCCGCTGATTCAAGAAGGGCAGTCGTCAGTTACTGATGAAAGTAAGTGCACTTAGTACTGGTTAACCGCTTAGGAGGTCTAAGCCTGCCCAGGAGTAGGGTGATTAGGTTAACTGACGCTCCCGACATGACCATAGCTGTTAATCGTGGAGGTTAAACAATAACACAACAACAACAACAAATCGAACACTGTCACCCCTGCCACAACCAGGCATCGTTGTGATGTGTCTGAAGAAAAATTGTTGAAAGGGACGCCAAGCTCAGCCCATGTATACAGGTATTAATATACAACATCCCAACACGGCATCAAAGGTATAGTATTTCTGTGGCACGTCGTCATGAAATCTACATTTAAAGCAATAAATACTTGTGTGAAAAATACGGCAAAAATACGAAAAAAATTGGAGAATAAACAGGCTTTCAGAATATATGAGGGAATCTTATGTGTCTTTATCAGGAACAGTTTGACAAATCATGAATTAACGGTTTCCTATCTCGCGCCATTGTGTAATAGACTATCGATATTAGACAGGTAAGGCCGATGTAGTTGTCTCCTCGTGCGACTTTAGCTAGTTATGTTGAACTTGTGCAGAATATTTCATCATGATCTGAAGATGTGCATGTGATTTGGAACTTCAATTGTCCTAATCTTATAAAGTTATGGCCCTTTGTCGTTTTTGGCATTTTTCCCAACGTTTGAACCGTTTTACCGAGAGAGCTGAAATTTGTTATGCTATAAGTATTTGGTGAATTGGTTATTCTGATTATTGTAAGATTGTGCTAAATGGATCAATGACAGAGTTATTCCCCTTTCATAAATAATACACGCTCACATAAAGGAAAGGGATAACTCCAGAACTATTCATATTAATGGGCTGATTTTTCATAGATTCATTGTTCTTTTCTAATCAGATTCATATTAGTAGCATTATGTCCCTTGTTATTTTGTTATTGGGTATACAGTCTTGAGCTTTTGGGCATTCTGTAAGGGCCTAAAGTTTCAGTCACCTATTTTTACACATGCATGTCCCTTTCTAGTGGCCCAGTAATTGGGTATATGCCTTTGCTTATGCTTCATTTATTATTTTTTAGCAGGTTCTGTTATACACATATTTTCCGTTTTTGGCCATATAGTTACTCTGAAACTGAATAAAGGGCAGCAGCTCTGTTTCATTTCATATGTCGGGTGACACCTGGCCGATGGCCTTTTATCTTGTATGCGTTTTTGTCATTGCCTTGTTGTAATGTGTACAAATTGTAAAATGTATGGGTGTGTTTTCTTTGATAACAATGAGTGACGATGGATCTAACAGTATATGAGCCGCGACGCGACAATACCAACAATGTGGTTGTGCGCCCAGCGCAGACTCAGATCAACCTGGGCATCCGCCCAGTCTGATCAGAGTCTTCGCTGCCCACATGGAGGTAGCTCAGACCCCTAGCTACCCTTTAAGCGCTTAGCAAAGAGTCTGAGCGGATTGAGCGGATGTCTAGGCTGATCTGAGTCTGCGCTGGACGCACAACAACATTGTTGGTTTTCACGTGTCGCGGCTCATATAGAGAGGGTAGTGCCTCTGTTTTTCCTATTTAATGAGACTGATCAGGAAAGAGAATGTGTTTGAATACATTTGAAGTTTGTTTTGAGCTGTTTGTTCGGTCATAAGCGATGAAAATGTTGTAGAAGGCACACAGTGGATTGGTGGGATGTGGAGGGTGAACCTCATCGATCAAAATGCACGGGTGCAGGTTTCATGCACAGGGATTAATATAAAAGATATTCAAATTACTTTGGAGGGCAGAAATCTTTTTCTGTCACCTGGACATGAAGACGTAAAATCTACTAGGCTTTACCTTTGAAACGTTCCTCTGTCGTACGACAATGTCGCAATTACCAATGCACTGAAAAGATTTGGGGAACACATATTGGGACGGTTGAAATATGCCAGAGGCCGGTGATTAATTTCAAGAAAGCTGGCAGGTTTGTGGATATTGTTATGCCTCAGAACGAACCAGTACCAATTTAAAAAGCCATGAGTTAATTCACTGCCTCTCTATCGCATTAACAACAAACTATTATAAGCAGTTGAAAGCAGAAATTGAGTGCGGCAAAGTAAGCAACCTGGCCATGTGCGTAGGGACTGTAAACGATCAAGTTTGCTACAACTGCCCGAAACCAGGGCATAAAAGGGGCAGCCCCTTGTGTCCTGGTGTTCAGGGCAGTATATGGGCCAAGAGGGTGATGGTGATCTTGACGGCATGTAGGGTCTGAGTGATGATGAGGATGGGAGAGCCTACGGCGATGATGGTAATGTTGGAGATGACAAATTAGATTAGCTGCGACACGACAAAACCAACAATGTGGTTGTGCGCCTAGCGAAGCCTCAGCTAAGCATGGGCATCCGCACAGTTTGATCAGCCTCTTGGTTAAGTGCTCTAAAGGTGGTTACGGGTCTAATTTTAGCTCCATGCGGACAGCGGTGACACTGATAAGACTGGGCGGATGCCCAGGCTGATCTGAGTCTGCGCTGGGCGCACAACGACATTGTTGGTTATGTCGTGTCTAGGTTCAGATGGTGACAAACATGATAGTTATCCAAAATGAAAAAGATAATGAAAATGAGGACAGAAATTTGGGTGATAATGATAAGGAAAGCAATGGAGCTACCTGTATTTATCAAAGCAAAACGTTTCAGACAGCAAAAAGTAGCACTGAAGAACAGAAACAAACATAAAAATTACAGTCAGACATGGAAAATGGAATCTACGACAGCCGAGTGGTCAGGCAGTCGCAGCAGGGTAAGAAATGCAGAAGAAAGAACCCCCGATTAGAATCAAGAAAGAAAAGTAAAGACTGAAAAAAGCAGGAAAGGTACAAAACCTATAAATGCAAACAGATTACTTAAAAATACTAACTTAGGTGCAGTACATAGTTGTCCATTTTATCTCTCAATACTTAAGAGACAAACAGAGAGAGAGAGAGAAACTGGATTACCCAAAGAGGAATCGGAATTACACTGCTGCAGAAAATTTACTGGGTTGAAGGTTTATTAAATATTTAGAAAAAGAATAGGAAGGTAAAATAATTCTCCTCAGTTCAGGTACACACCACAGCAAAGGCACAGCCATTTCGATAAGTAAACATCCAAACCATGAAATCACAAATATACACAAATCCGAAGATGATAGAAAAGTTTTGCTACTAATAATAAACATTTATGCCCAATAAATATTTATATTCCAAATATCCAAAATGACAGAAAAAAAATATTCTTTAACCAACTTAAAATGTTTTTTTCAAGTTTGTTATCGGTGTGGAAGAACTAATTCTTGGGGTTGACCTCAACTGACCTGAGACCTGTATAGACATATTTGAAAATGCCACCATTTTAAAAGATACTAGTCTGTCTGCAAAGCTAGGACTAAAGGAAAAACATAATTTGCATGGTTTTTGGCGGGACCTAAAAGGCTATGATTGAGCTTGCGGGTATAAAATCTGACCATGAATGTGTGAGAATAGAATCTAAGTTAGTCTCTATTAAAAAGGACCTGGGGGATGGAAATTAAATACAAGCATCTCGAACGACAACACCAATCAGCAAAATATAACACAATTAATTCAAAAAGTTAAAATTCAGAAGAGCTTTTTAACTAAACTATGCTACGGTAAATATGTCAAATAAAAACAAAAGAGTACTCTAAGTTTAAAGAAATCTTATATAGGATATTGAAAACAAAAGTAAAGAAACTACAAGAACTTCAAGTACTAACTCCAATAATAGACCCGACATTCAATTAGTCTAAGACCGAGATTTTTTAGTTAACAAATACGACTGAGGAGAAAAACAAAGGTAGGGAAAAATCGATGGAAGACGGGGGTCAATATTCAAAAGAGTTTTGACATTGGAAAAAATACCATATTACAACTAAAGAAAGAAAAAGGGTATATTCAACATCAAATAGGGAAATTTTGGAAGTGCTATACAATTTTAGGAGAAGTTGTATGAAGATAGCTTAATAACTGAGGAAACTGATCCACTGGAATACCGATACATGTAATCTAAATCCCCTAAACGAACAAAAGTCCAAATTGTTGGAAGGTAAAATCACCGAATCCGAATGTAAACATATAATGCAAAACCTGAAACTAAACAAATCTCCGGGCTCTGATGGTATTTCTGTGGAATCGTATCAAGTTTACTGGGAAAAATCAAATTCATGCTGATATATTCTATGAATGCAGCATATGAAACCGGTGAACGTTCCGTATCGCAAAAACGAGGCATATTAAGTTTCATTAAAAAAAGAAAAACGACAAAACGTTGCAGGCAAACTGGCGGCCCATAATCCTTATGAATGATAACAATATCCCCGCCCATATTTTTGCTCAAAAAATAATAGAAACATTAATTCTCACGGATCAATCAGGGTAGTATATATAAAAGAAAGAAACATTAACTATAACATAAGACATAGATTTTATCAAGGGCGGGTAGCAAGAGGGAGCTTTTCGTTTTATATTAGACTTTCAGAAAGCATTCAATACGGTCAGCCAATAATATCTGAATAATGTCTTAACAATCTTCAATGTTGGTAGTCCTTTTAAACGATGGGTAATAGTAATATACGATATGAACATTTCTCTGAAGTAGAGCTACCTTGATCAGTTGTTGCTCTTAGATTGGTTTGCGTGCTGTAGCAGAGTAACAAAACGTTCATAAACGTATCTCCGGGTGAAGGGTAAATTTATACTATATATTACTCGGCTTCAAAGCATACGAAATTGAGTCCGGAAGCTATATGTTTAGATAACGTTTACAACTAGACAATTACATGAATCTGATTCTATATTTGTAGCAACAAGAATAATTTGTAAGTGTAAAAATATAATCTCGGGAAAAGACAAAGGCGTAACAAGTATCTTGTGTATAATAAAGTGAAAATAATAACATATGCAATATCTTTGAACAGCTCCTTCAAAGAGATACAGTTAAGAAATGTGTTTATCTCGTCTAATTTTGTTGAATGTCTAAGAAAAAGAAACAATGAAACTTAAACCGATATATAACTCTGATTTGCATTTGAGTGTCTTAGCTTCTGTATTGATGCATAATGTGCACGTAAGGCACTATACTTTTCGGGGAAGCTACACTGTCATTTTAATTATGGTGTCCCTTCGCAATAGGGGTTAAGTCTTAAAGAAAAGAGTTTGCTCCCCAATGATCAAAGTATTTACTTTAATTCGTGAATCCTTCACCACTAAGGGAAGCAGACAGAAAATCACAAAAAAGTTACATTATTTGAGAACGAATTAAAGATATGGATTTGAGGAAATCACATCTTACCATATAGTATGAATTCAGGAAATATCTACCTATAACGCGAGAGGAGCATGGCATACACTGTATGCCAAGTTTCTCTCGATTTACTAGTCAGATGATGCCATAGATTTGTTACCAAAGCAGCCATGAGATTATCAACTGTTGTGCTTAGCACTTTATCAAACTGACATCTCAATGACGTCAGTTTGACATCAATATGAACTCTTTGTTGCTATCCTATCAGATCTTATCAGATCTATGACATCATTGGTATTGGAGCTTGGCAAACAGTGTATGCCATGCTCCGCCAATTTTCCAATGGCATTACAAGCTGGAATTCTTTTAACAGAAACTTCAGATTTTCTTAAAAAGAAATAATTTCAAGTCATTCAATTCCGTGTAAAAAGTTTTTCTCCTTATTAAAAATTGTTGAAAATCGTGTGAGTTTACCTATATACCTTAGAATGTTTTTCACGTACCTATAAACAGTGTGTATGCATGGTGTTCATGGCAATAACACTTTACAACTGTACATTTGAGCCGTGACATGATAAAAACCAAAAAAGTGGCATGTGCGCCCAGCGAAGACTTAGATCAGCCTGGGCATTCGCCCAGTCCGATTAGAGTTTTCGCTGTCCGCATGGAGCTAGCTTAGACTCTTTGTTTCCTTTTTTGCGCACCACGAAGATTTTGATCAGATGAGGCGGAAGGCCAGGCTAATCTGAGTCTGCACTGGGTGTTCATGCCTTTTTGTTAGTTTTGTCACGTGTCGCGTCTCATTTGCTTTAAGGTTAATGGATATGTACTATGTAGGGAAAAAATCATGCAACTTTACTTTGGCTTCCTTTTTACATTAAAGGACAGAATGTCCTCCCTCAAACATGTAGTTGTCTACTTCTGAAAAACGGTTGACAGCCATGGAGGTGAGCCGCTAGCTTTTATGCCATAGCAGATGGTATGACGGCGTTCGTTTGTACTGGAAGTTATGTTTTGTATCCCACTTTTCTTTCCAGGTCACATAAATGCATCAAAAACAGTTTAATAGTGCAATTGCATGATGGTGTGGCGAGATAATCGGAAATATGAGCGTTAAGAAAAGATTTACCTAGAACTGACACGAAATTGTCCTTACAAATAAAAGTACAAAATGTAGATTTCAAACATTATGACACTTTGTCGTTACGGACTGGAATGCTTGTAATACAAGCATGCCCACGTAACCATTACCTTATTATATCTTTATGTAAGGAGGTATTTTGAGGGGCTATCATTTGTCGTTCCGTCCGTGTGTCCGTCTGTCGCTAGTCGTCCGTTTGTCTGCCCTTCCGTCGGTGCTTACATGTACTTCTGTGTTAGTTAACATGTTCGTTTAAAGTTTTGTTCTCGGTTTTCTTCTTTTTTTTTTTTTTTTTGAAAGCCTTGACCTGAACTCCTTCAAATGCGCTTATAAGTATATTGTACATGTTGTAGGACTTTAATTTTCTGTTCGAAAGTTAGTCAGTCCGTCATTACGTTCGTCCGTCTACATTTGCGTCAATCCTAGCGTTTAAGTCCATTTCTCTGAAATTATGATACCTAGAATCATCAAACCAGGGTTCGAGATTATAAAACTTGAGAATAACCTCAAACTCAAAATAAAGCAAACTGATTGGCTGCTTCCGAGCATGTGCTCGGAAGCAGCCAATCAGTGTGCTTTATTTTGAGTTTGAGGATGTACTCAAGTGTTATTACCTTTGGGCCAGGTTATGTCTACTGGGTTCCTGCTTCAGTGAAGAACAATGCAGGGAAAGGAGAGGGATGGGCTCCACCTTTTGTATGGAGTGCCAAAGATACAGATAGCCTCAAACGTTCACTGTGTCTACGGCCACTAGGTACTGCAAACTTCTTTAGGTTCCCAAAGAAAGCTTTTAGTTTAAACTTTAGTTATTTGTATAAACATCATACACTTATGTACAGACAATGGTTAACAGAACACACGTTTATACAAAGGGATTCAGCAGGAAGTCTGTCGACTTTTGTATATCTGTATCCCTAAAGATAGGGATAGAAAAGCCTTTTAAGGAAAGCAAAAGGAACCACAAACTAAAAGTTGTTTACCTTATGTAAAAATGCCCCCCCCCCCACACCAAAAAAAAAACAAAAAAAAACGAGATGTATTATACATCCGAATAGGACAGTAGTTTATGCTAGTGTCGGTTTCAAGGCGAAAGATTTGAAAACTTTAAACTCCAGTGACGAACAAATTTTGACGAATTTCCAAACAGCGTAAATTCTGCTGAGGTGGCTCATATGGAGCCCCCTTATCAGTATCTATGCTATTTGCCTCTAGTATTCGAACTGTCAGTATGATATAGCTTGCATGATTTTTTTTGAAAATAAGCAAACGTAAATTTGTCGTCTGCTTATTCACACTGGTCTGGCATTCAATGCAGACAACGAAGACAACGTACAGGAATCTTGCTTGTTCCGCTCATCAGGATAAGTTTGTTTTAGAAGTATAGTCTCACGGACCATCCGATCCCCGGCTCTTGAAATAGGAATCCAAAATTTACTGAATTCATATGGATAGTCAAGAAATGCTTGAAAACAATTTTTGGACTACAACTTCTACGCAGCGAATCGGTTAAAAACTTATTCAAGCACTGCATTTATACCAGACGGATTTTTTTCTAAAAAAAAAACTGGTCTGACTAAGAGGTATAACAAACTGCCGGGTCCGTAAGAATAATAGTTTGAAATTAATCTAAGGGATATGCGAAAACAATCAAGTTTTATAGTACGTTGCCTTCATTGCCTGTGTTGAATGCCAGACCAGTGTGTTATTGACGCTTAAACTGTTAATGAAGATCCCGTTTGTTGTAACTGTTGCATCGTGATCACTTTGCTTTCTGATTTACTTTGTACTTGAAAAAGGAATCAACTGAATCAAGTAAAAAAGTATTTTTTGGAATATGAATAAAACGAAACCATACAGAATGAAATATACAAATATCATGTACGTCTCTTTGTATTGTGCTTGCAGTATTTCAGTCTTATTAACTGTCTTGTATATTGATGTCGAAATATAGGAAAGTTTTCATTTTCGTTTCAATCAAATTCTCAGAATGGTCGTCTTTCTGCTGATGAAACATGAAACGTCCTCGTAGGCAGAAAATGTTTTTGTTTTATTTTTCTTTCTTTCCTCTTTTCAAACTTCATTTACATTGAACTGATTGTCTCTTATCGAATATGTACTTTAACGTCTTGTCTTTTTTTTTGTTTGTCCGTGCTTTTTCTTCTGGTTTCTTTGGAAGGCTGGAAGCGGACATCTTTTCAACTGTAAACAGGGTTACATTACAGAGGAATGGCGGGTATTTTACTTTTTCTATACATCCGAACTAAGGCGCCTTTTCTCGGGATGATGATAACAACAGTGCTTTTTAGCTCGCCTGAACGAAAGTTCAGGAAGAGCTATTGTTGTCACCCTGGCGTCGGCGTCCGCGTCGGCGTCGGCGTCGGCGTCCGGATTGGATGTTTTGGTTAAAGTTTTTTAAAGACCTATATCTCCTTAACCCATGGATGGATTCATTTGATACTTGCACTGTAGTTAGATATTGGTCCAAGGTTTAACAGGGTGCCACACCCACCCCACTCCATGACCTTGATGTCAAGGTCATGGACTTAGAAAATTGGAAGTGTTTTTGTATTGGATGTTTTGGTTAAAGTTTTATAAAGCCCAATATCTCCTTAACCCATCGATGGATTCCTATGATACTTGCATTGTAGTTAGATATTGGTCCAAAGTTTTCCAAGGTACTACCCCCACCCCGCTCAGTGACCTTGATGTCAAGAAAATTTATTGCTAAGATGTTTTGGTTTTTTAAAGACACATATCTCCTGAACCCATAGATGAATTCTTTTTATATTTGCACTGTACCTAGATATTAGTCCAAAGTTTACAGAGTACTACCCCAACCCCGCTCAGTGACCTTGATGTCAAGGTCAGGGACTTAAGAAATTTGGTCTTTATTAAAGTTTTCTAATTGCATACTGATTCATAATGCTTGGCAGAGATTTAGTTTACACTTGAACTGATGTTAGACAATTTTTTGAGATTTTACAAAACAGTATATACTTACCCCACCGGATGACCTTGAAGTCAAGGTCATCGACTTTGAATTTTGTCTTAAAGATTTTGGTTAAAGTTCTATATTTATGAAGACATAATTTCACAGTGCCACGATGGTATCAGTTGATACTTATACTTGGACTGATGTTGGATAATGGTTCAAAGTTTTGATACATCCCCCCCCCCCCCTAGTTCTTTGAGCTCAAGCTCATGGACTTTGAAATTTCATGTGGATTTTTTTATTTTATTTCATTTTAAACTTATTTCTGAGATAGCTTTTGTTTATAAATGTGTTGTCATTATGCACATGCTTGCTTAGATTTAATGCATAGCCGTCCACACTACAATAGCGACTGTGTGATGGGCAAGCACCTATTCAGGCGAGCTATGCTGTCAGGCGACAGCTCTTGTTGTCTGATATTGTTGTATACGTGTTATAGACGTCTTACTGTGGAAATTATTTATACTTTTCTCCTATGCCATCTGCGTATGGCCTGAGAATTAATTCTGAAAAAAGTTTTGTTCTGTTCTGTTGTTCGGTTCTGCACACACAGTCTTTCATTATCACACTTCCTTCGTCGTTATATGACGGAAATACTATTGAAATGGACGTCAAATCTCAAGTCAGTCATTCATCCATGATTAAAGTACACGCACTTTTTCATATTTCTTTTTAAACACATGTTTCAAATATTGTGAGAAAAAGACAAGAAAATAATGTTCTTCCATGAGTTGTAGGATATATTATGGAAAAACTGCAGATTCTCACAAGTGCAGCTGAATACTACTTGACCGACAACGTGGTCAAATTTAGACACAGCACTGACTGAAAATATCAGACAGACATATATTGAAGAGATCTTAATTAATGCTACCGTTAATATACAACGCCAAGTACTACGGCAGAAGCATCGGACCAAACAGTGTTTGACCCAGATCAGACTGCTCTTTTAAGAGCAGTCGGATCAGAGTCAAACACTGTTTGAATTTTCGCCTTCAATGTCTACTCAAAGCCGGTTAGTATTTCAAACTAAGTCAAATCTGAGCATATTGACAACACTTGTTGGAGCTTGCTAATATTTAAAGCAGTTTGGGTAGTCAAACGGATGTGCAAATATCCAGACAAGTAAATGCAGCTTAACATTTAGATTAAATCTTGGTTTATATTAAATGTCATGGGATAAGCTATTGACATTTGTATATTTTTCTGCAACACCTACAACCCAAATACTGCTGAGTTTCTAAAAGTCAAATGATATGCACCGACTACTACTTCCAAGTGATTTCTTGAGTTTTCGACGTTTGGCTTTGTTTACATTTTACAGAGTAGAAACCGTTTACAAAATGAAATGATATAGGCGCGAGAAAATTTCCTATCCAGATTTTAACACTTTGGACTGCCGGAAGTTGCATTCCAATCAATAATACTGACGAATATTAATCCTTATAACTGGTCGGTAAAAGATGGCTGTAGTATAAATCAGAAACTTGTTGAAGTGCCATCTAGGTTTTTTTTGCTTCAATGTTGGTTTAAAGCGTCTTCATACTTACCATTTGTCATAGAATCATCTTTGTTCTCTCTTTCCGTCTCTCCTTCCTATACCCCCGTTTTTGCCATGTCTCTCTCTTTCTCTCTGTCTCTCTCTTATAACCCCGTTTGCCAGCCAAAGAAACTGCTTTGGTCTCTCTCTGTTTGTCTTTTCTGAGTTCCGCTTTCCCTAAGTATGCAAAGTCCTTGCCAGCATATTCCCAAGCAATGTTCTCTCATCTCAATCTCCAGTTCTGCCTGCTTCGCCATCAACGTAGTTGCCTTAGCTAGGCCAATTGAGGCCTGTCCACGCCGCTATAGCTTCGGGTAAATTAGTTCACTTTCCGGGAAATAATTTCTGCCAGTATTAATTTTGTCTCCCTTTTGAATGGGTTAGTTTAAACTTTATTTATTTGTACAAATTTCTCACATACATACAAATACATTTCATGGACATAAACTATTCATACAAAAGGGATTCAGAAGAAAGTCACAATGACTTTTTTAAATCTGTCTCCCAGAATGGGTTCGACTAATCCAGGCAAGAATTTGCTTCTCTAGGATCAAATTGTTTCCTTAAAAGGCCGGATGGGTATAAATGTGACAGAATTGACAGTCTAAAATCAATCATTTTGTTTTCAGGTACACATGGGTAAAGGTCTTCACTCATAAAAATAGACTGGCTGTTGTTGGACAGTGAGAGACCACGTGGAGTGTAATTGATAGTTCTTAGATGCTCAGTTTTAAAACCATTGTAACCTGAGTGTTAAGGAGAGACTATACATGTATTATCATTTTGTCATCTTCATTTTGAACGGGCAAAAAGATTTGTTACCATCTTGCTGTAATCTGCTGTCCATTCCATAACTGAAAACTGTCTAAGATTTTACGGAAACCTAACAAGATGCGAAAACACTCTTGCATGTGCCTCTTTTAAGCTTAATTGATGCTTAGTTGGGAAATCTTTACAAAAACAAGTCCGAAACTCCGCTTTATTTATTGCAGTTGGCGATTACACTGCAGTTTCTGCTTTCGTCCACCTTGGCGCTGTCAAAGGTCGACCATGTGGCTCAATGACTCAGTTGTCTCACGGTTAGCAAGAGGCCTTGGGCTCGAGTCCTGGTCGGACCGATAAGATATTTCCTTCTCTTAGGAGGGTGGCGGCTAGTGTGGGTTCACGGTTTCGGGCCCGAACATAAAAATGCATGTCTACATATAGTTGGTTCCTCCGTGATTCCGAGCGATTTCGGGGATGAATCTAGTTAAGCAAGGGGAAAATGTCAAAGATCGAAGGTTTACGATGTATCTCAGTAGCCCAGCTGGCTGACAGTTCGAGAGATACCGAAGGTTCAAAGCCCTGGCGTGCCGCTGAGACTTTTCCGTCATTGTGACACCACACCTTTTCGATTACTTTTCTATTAAAGTTTTGTGGAAGCAAATGCTAATATTAATATACATGTCTACTTTCTGGCAACTGTTGAAAGTGCATAAAGATAAAACATATATCATAAATGGACCACTGACCTATCTTTCTCTGTCTACCCTCATTTAATCTTATTCCTGTATGTTCCCACGAAGCTTCAAAGCTTATTAAAATGAGTATATTTATATCACAGAGAAGTTCACAAATACGTTTCATACTATTTTTGCCTTCCTAATACGAACTAAAAAAAGAGTAAGCTGCATTTCCCCGACTTGAATAGCCGAAACCGCGGTATGGCCCAACTTCTTACTTATGAATGTTTTCTTTGCTCTTAAAGGATCTAAACTTTTATCATTATTTACTATCACTGCAGCTGGATGTTGTGCCGTGTGGCGGCCGTAAAAAGTCTCCTCGCACTCATCTATAGTGCAGATTATATTTTCCTTTTGGTCCTTTGAGATCATGGAATATATTCTGAGAAGTCAGAAATGATCATACGTTTAGATTCATTTTCTAAACAAATTTGAAATATTCTGGTATTTTTCGACTTATATCAGTCTTTGAGACGACTGCCATGTTAAACCTGCAAATGTACTGTTTTTTTCCTCTGGCTCCTTGTGCCAGATTTAAAGGGTCACTGATGAGGCTTGAATAGCCGAAACCGCGGTATGGCCCAACTTCTTACTTATGAATGTTTTCTTTGCTCTTAAAGGATCTAAACTTTTATCATTATTTGTAGCTAGTTTCTATATGCGACGGATATCCGGTCTTGTTAAGCCGAGACGGGTTTACGTCATAAAAAGATTGATCCAGTAACATATTAGTTGCAGCTGTAAACTCTACAGTATCCGGCATGCTTTATACTGGCAGCGTTATCAGATCCTTTAAGAGTAGACCTTGAAAAAAAGATGGGGGAGTGGGGGTTGCAGAGTTACATACAATTCCTTTGACCATAACAAAATCAAGTGCAAAGTATTAAAAGAAAGACAAAATTACATGTGAGGAATTGCTCACATAAGGTTTACGCTATCTTTGCACTTTTAATTAATAGTAATGAAGCCTGGAAAATTTCGAAGTTTAAACCACAGAAAAGAAAGACAAGAGCTGTCGCCTGACAGCATAGCTCGCCTGAATAGGTGCTTGCCCATCACACTGTTGCTATGGTGAAGTGGACTACTAAGCATAAAACTTCAGACAAGCGTGTCCATAATGACAACATATTTAAACAAAAGCTATCTCAGAAATAAGTCTTAAAATAAAATTAAAATAAAAAAATCAACTTGAAATGTCAAAATCCATGTGCTTGAGGTCAAAAAACTAAGGGGTGGGGGTGGGGGGCTGCAGGGGCTAGGATGTATGAAAACCTTGAACCATTATCTAACATCAGTCCAAGTAATAGTATCAACTGAGTCCATCGTGGCACTGTGAAATTATGTCTTCATAAATATAAAACTTTACCAAATCTTTAAGACAAAATTCAAAGTTGATGACCTTGACTTTCAAGGTCATCCAGTGGGGTAAGTATATGGTGTTTTGTAAAAACTCAAAACAGTGTCAAACATCAGTTCAAGTGTAAATTAAATCTCTGCCAAGCATTATGAATCAGTACGCAATTAGAAAACTTTAATAAAGACTAAATTTCCTAAGTCCCTGACCTTGACATCAAGGTCATTGAGCGGGGGTCGGGGAAGTACTATGTAAAACTTTGGACTAATATCTAAGTACAGTGCAAATATAAAAAGAATTCATCTGTGAATTCAGGAGATATGTGTCTTTAAAAAACTTTAACCAAAACATCCAATCAATAAAAAGACAATTTTCTAAGTTCATGACCTTAACATCAAGGTCACTGAGGGGGGTGGGAGTAGTACCTTGGAAAACTTTGGACCAATATCTAACTACAGTGCAAGTATCAAAGAAATCCATCCATGGGTTCGGGAGATATTGGGCTTTATAAAACTTTAAACAAAATATCCAGTCCAAAAAACTCTCAATTTTCTAAGTCCATGACCTTGACATCAAGGTCACGGAGTGGGGGTAGGGGTGGTACCCTGTTAAACTTTGGACCAATATCTAACTACAGAGTAAGTATCAAAAGAATCCATCCATGGGTTAAGGAGATACAGGTCTTTAAAAAACTTTAACCAAAACATCCAATCCGGACGCGGACGCGGACGCGGACGCTGACGCGGACGCCGACGCCGACGCCAAGGTGACAACAATAGCTCTTCCTGAACTTTCGTTCAGGCGAGCTAATAAAAACTAAAGGACCAGGTATGATTTGGACCATATTTGGCCCCTTCATTTATGAATTTTCAAAATTGCACTTCTTAAACTTCTTTTCATGTCATGTATGAGCTTAAACCTTTAACCATCAGTTCTGATTAAAATAATCCATATTCTAATGATATTTAACTTCTTCTGAGCCTCTAAATGTACCCAATCTCAGCCAATTTTGGCAATTTCGGCCATTTTTGGCTTGCATTTGGGCCAAAAAATACCTGAGCGCAGGCAAGTGCACAGCTGATTTTTTGCTTAATAATGCATTTTAAGAACGTCAACAATGTGTGAAAAATTCAGCTGTGCACTTGCCTGCGCTGACACCTTATTTTAAACTTTTCTAAATGAAATAACGTCATTGACAACTGTTGCCTTGCAAGGACGCGCGTGCAGCCGGAACTCTTTTTGCAGTGAGGGTAGACAATTTACGGAGCGTCAAGATATTGTACGAAATAAAAACAACCAAAACCGCTTTACCTTCTATTTGGTAAGTAATACCAGGACATATGATGCAAAACATAGTTTTTCACTTCTTCGTTCATGACGACGCTTGTCCTACTGTCAGAACCATCTCTCGATTCTGAAGGATACATGCAACTGCAATGTTGTTACAGTCGGGACAGCGCATAAAAGACGGGACCGAAAGACGGTACTTGTACTACCGCTGAACCACTTGGGGAACGTCGTAGAAAATTGAAATAGTAACAGTAGTATAACGGTATTTGAACTCATAAATCCATTAATTGTTAATTTGTTGTGCAGTTGGTGATGGGAGGTAGGTAGGTGTGTGTTGGGTGGGTAGGGAGGGGGGGGGGGGGGGGGGCAAGGCGCGGAACGCAGAAACACGCTTCAGACCTCAAATCATCAAACGATATTTGGTATGCATATTACTTGTAAGATTCTCTGTAGGACTTTAGGAACGAGTCATTTATTATCAGGTGGGGGCCGGGTACATTTAGGGGGCCGGAGAGGCTAGAGAATTTTTTTTTTTTGGGGGGGGGGTGATGTACGGGGGGGTCGGAAATCGATAAGCCTCGAAGCCGGGGCCGGGGTGGGGGAATATAATTTATTCAGCTGGAGCTTATGTCTTCAATTCGGGCTGAGTAGTGTAATCGGTTACCTGTTACCTGGAGAGAGTATTAATGTGAATGCAGTTATTTCCCTTAGACCCGGGGAGCGATAGGCATTAATCGATATTTGGAATGTCATATCGATGTCCATATCCCAGGACAGGTGTTGAACTTCTCTGAAGCCGGTTTTGTCATCACTGTGTTAACAATACGAATGCGCTGGATGGAAACATTTTTAATTTTTAACAATGTGGATTTTCATTTTTTTTTCTCAGATCAAATCAATTAACTTTTTCAGTTGCTCCTTCTCGTTTTAATAAGTCTCGTTTTTCCCCTCTCTCTGATATTAAGGTCAAATTTCGTAAGAATTGGCGAGAAAATAAATCTGATTATTGGTCAGTTTTTGACAGCGGTTTGATTTAGTTTCTGACAACAAAAAGATAAAATTACTTATAATAATGAAATTATGATAATTCTATCCCTTTTACGGTCTCATCTTTATGGAAAGATTAAGCCTGATACAGATACCCATCCACCCACATAGTTTTTCTCATTTCTTTTTTTTTTCCTTTTACCCCGCCCATCGGGGCTCGCGAAATAGACTGGCTGCCTGGTGCTTCTGCGACAGAGCTGCTAGTCCTGGGTGTCATTTATCGCAGGCCGAGCAATACTAATTCAGAGGCAACATCTCGACGACTAAATTTTTTTACTGGGACGTTAAAACACTACTCAACAGGAACGATAACGTTTTCTCTTGATTTTCTCTTTTGACAAAACTGTTTAAAAGATTTATGTAAACTGTGTCTTTCGGCATGTAACTAAGCTGCGCTATTTAAAACAATAAGGTAGAAATTTAAGATTAGTCTGACTTTCTCTGTTTTTCTGCGAACAAAAGTAAATAAACTAATGGGCCATACCACGACAAAAACAAATTGGCATGTGCGCCCTGCGAACACTCAGAATAGCGTGTGCGTTCGCCCATCTGATCTGGGCCTTCGCTGTCCGCATAGAGGTAGCTTAGACCATTGCCTGTCCTGTAAGCGCACAGCGAAGATTCTGATTAGTCTGGGCGGCTGCCAAGGCTGATCTGAGTCTTGGCAGGGCGCTATGGCACTGCGTTGATTTTGTTGCGACGCGACTGAAATTACTGTTTCATACAAAAATAATCACAAGAATGACGTTCGGATTAAGTATTCATTTCTGACCTTCATTGCCGTTAGCAGGTGTTAATTTTGAAATTGCATTGTTTTGACAAGACGTGTGACCAGCTGTATTTTCACACCTTCTGACCGACAGCGACTACTCAGTTGATGTCTTTAGCAAACAATTAAATTAGCCGCGACAAAGGTGTACGTACGCCCAGCGAAGTCTTAGATCAGCCTGGGCATCCACCTGATCCGATCACAGGCTTCGCTATCGGCATGGCGGTAGCTTTTAGAGTCTTACCTACCCTTTAAACGCAAGTTCAGACTCTGCTCAGACCGGGGGTGGCTGTCCAGGCTGATCTGCGTCTTCGCTGGACGCACATTCCAATTTGTTCGTCTTATCGTATTGCGGCTCATATGAGGAAACTTTTGAACATTGAGCAGAAAAGAAAGTGACCTGTCCATGGGCGGAACGCTGACCAGTGCCTTGCAGCTTTCAACTGTTCTTTCCGTATTTCTTACTGCATTTAATTCTATCTCAATTTAATTTCCACATGATAATTTTAAATGGTTTTCGCACAGTCACAGCCTGATTTGATAACAAATGTTTAAAATATTTTGAACAGAAATTCGGATCAGTTTGGTTTGTGCAGAAACACGGGTAAGGTTATGTACAAACTCATATTCAACTAATATTGACAAATTATTACATGTAACTGATCATAAACTCAGACCAATGTTTTGCAAGTGCATAAGTTGGTCTGAGTCAGTTTACATACATGATTAATTCCATAAATTGACTATTGCAGCTTTATATTTTTTGCATTTATTTTTGTTCAAGTCATGATGACTTTAACAAATTTTAACGGTTTGACAATTACGAAAACAGTTTAGAGGTAATATCGGATTTTATGATCGATAATCGATTAATCCTCGTGTAATTATAAGTATGTTAATTGTACTGTATATTGTCAACAAATTCCGATCAGCTTGCGCAAACTGACATTGTGCAGAGGCTGATAAGTGTCCGCAGGTGCACAGGTTTATTATCGTAAGTACTCATATTATAGCAAAAATACAAAAAAAAAATCACAAAAATGTCTTTCAATACTCCTTGCTAGCCTCACTAAAACAGTCATAAAATTAAAGTGACAAACTTGCATTATGAACAGAAATATTACTAATAAAGTTAATTTATAGCCTTGCAAGAAAAATGTTTCATAGCAATTTTTCCCATAGCGATTAATCCTTAAACTACCACGGTTACGCGAAAATCTTCACCATGATTTAGTTTCTTACATTATTTTTTATCGACAGTAATATCTTAAGAGAGCAATACAGTGTATATATCTTCGTGTCTCCTGATTATGAATGAGCAAAACTGCCAGTCAAAAATATAATTCTATGGATTCTAAGATTCTTCCCTGGGATACACAAAACATATGTCGGTTTCTTTGATAAAAACGCCCCACCACACTCAAATAAATTTCAATCAAAAATATTAGAACAAACATTAGCAATTATGATAATAATTAATAGACTGATCGAACATTACCAAAAAATATGTAATTGGTTTGCAAAGTTTTTTTTTTTATCTTATAAAGGGATTTTTAAAACTACAAGTAGTCGATTAACTGTCTGTTCATTTTTGATGGTCACGTGTAGAAGTTACGTGGCTTCTTTCTCTTTTTTCCTTTCTTGTGTTCATTCGTTTATTCTTTCTTTCCTTCTTTCTTTCTTAATAAGACAATATGAATATGCTTCCTTTCTTAGTTAGATCATAAAAGCACATATATAAATACATGAACAAAACTCGAATACCAAGAAATGAAGTGTTAAGCCTTTGAGCAATATAGGCGGATTTGGACTTAAACTATTTGAAACTATTATGAGCGAGGTTGTTTCGAAACGCGATTTTCTGTATGTTTAGAGATCGATGGAAGAAACTTATAGTATACTTATTTTATAATGAATTACATAAATGTAAACCTTATAAAAATCTCTCAGTGGTGATAACTTATAAAAGTTTTATAGAAAATGCGATCATTTTCAAATTTTAGGCTGAACATAGCTTCTTAGGCATTTTCGACATTATTCTTATATAATCTCATGTGACTGAAGCTTCAAACTTCAAAAGCCGATGGAAGTATCAGAAGATGAAGTTAATTTGTATATTTTTATACCATATTAACGGACAAAGACTGAAGTTTATGATCATAACTTATAAAAAATTGTCGTAGTATCATATATGTATTTAATTTCACATTTTATATTATATTTCTATGTAATTGCATATAACACTCGACATTATTTGAACAGGTAAGCTCTCGGATAAACCCGTAAGTCGCTATCGGTAGTTTCCGCCATATTGAAGCATTAAGTTCCCTATGAGGCGTATTGGCGGGGGTCAGAATTCTTCCATCAGTCTTCTTTTTTTAAAAATGTTTATTGCTCCTTAAATTTCAGACTCTTTTCTTTCAAACTAAAAACTTAAAGACATTAATGGAAACGACACACAACACTTGGGCAGCTTGATATCAAAAAGATTTGCTAGAAGAACAGTATGAAAGTGTCTATAAAATCATATCAAGGAGATGATTTTGTTCTCAATTAAATTTGATGCCTGCGTTTGTCATATCAGCTCTCCAGGTGGCTTTTCATCAGCAAAACTACTGTGGCTGTGCCCCAGACCCCCACAACTCAGAGGCCCAATTAAAATTATTAGCTCGCCTGAACGAAGTTCAGGAAATGCTATTGTACTACCCCCGGCGTCGGCGTTAGCTCTAGCGTTAGAGGCGGCGTCGGCGTTGGCAAAATGTTAAAGTTTTACGTTAAAGTTTTTTATGTGATGGGCAAGGCGCTGTCAGGCGAGCTATCCTGTCCCTCTGACAGGTCTTGTTAACAGTTATAGTAATTAAGCATTCGACAACAGATTTGCGGATGGCCATTAGCAGAAGAAAGTGCAAGAAATGCTGACAAAGTGTAAACAGAAATGATTAATACCTGTTAGAATAAAAAAAAATGTTCTTTGTGTTTCATACAGGTTTTGATTGAGGTCAGACTCGGACACAGAAATGGTAAAATGGTGTGTGTGTGTGTGTGTGTGTGTGTGTGTGTGTGTGTGTGTGTGAAGGGTAGCTGGGATTGGGGGATGGGGGATCATATTTTCTTTGTCACGTATCTGGGGTTGGGGGGTTGGAAAGGAACATGTCTAACAAAAGGATGATAGACTCTCAGCGCTGAGCTATACAATCATGAGTGTTATGGCGACAATGCATTTCTGGACTGCACTCAGCGTCAAAAAGAAGATTAAAGGAGAAGAACTATATCAGCATTTTGCTTCCGTTCGTATTCTTATATAGATATTGTCACAATATATGTTGAAAATAGATTTTTTGGAAAAGATATGTTTAAACCAAAAAGAAGATCTACAACTGATCGTTTGTGAGGAAAGTCCGCTGTAGTTGATAATACACAGTTCCGAGCCACACCCAGAATGTCACTCAAAATCACGTGATAGCGTATACCTGACCAATGCAACGACAACTTAGCACATGACATAGTCTCACAAACAAATCGCACCTGGTCAATATTTTACATAAGTCAGTGATTTTACCTTCCAGTAAATGGAGGGATGTATACCTGTTTAAAGAAAGCAAACTTACACCACTTTTAATAAACTTACCCTGCTTTGCAAGAACAGAACGCATCGGAAATGCATGATGCGCCATCTTCCATGTGTAGGTCATGAGGAGGCTGATTCTTCGCCATAGATCGTCAACATTAAGCAGACACTTGCATTTGTCATTTGTTTTTCCGCCATCTTTGTGCAAAGCTTGTGAGACATACGTAGTAACAGTAACTAAGTAGGCGGAGCTTAGCGGCTATTCTCGGAACTGTGTATAGTACCATAGTAACAGCTTAGCTATGGAAAAAGATAAGCAACGCATACTTTAATCAAAAGAGTCATTGCCATTTGTTTCCAATATCTACGGCTGTTTATATAATATGACAAAGATTGTGAATTAACCAGTATTACAGTATGAATAACTCAGTGTCTTAGTAACCCCACCCACTCTCATACATGAAATACACGACTAAATCATTCTGCTGATTAGCTTCAATTTAGAGTTTTTATTACATATATGGTGGCATACTACTGACTTAAAAATCGTGCGAAAATAATGAGCCACACGATAAAAACAAGTATAAAACATGTATGAAAGATATCTAATTTCTTGTTTCGCTTCATCTATTTCTTTGAAAATCGTTGCCATGGAAACGGGTAGGGTAAAATAATTAATTCATATTTTGTTTCTATAACAGCGTATATAAAAGGAAGTTCATAAAAAATACGGCATATATTTGCAAAACCAATTCAGCAGTTATAAAATGATATGTGTTCATTACCATTAACTGCTATGCAGTTTCAATGTAAATCATAAGTTATCTCCCCTTTTTCTTTCTTAGAAATAAATTTTTCCTTCGAATGCAAAATATGTTTTTTTTCTCTATATCCTTGTTGTTGTTTAACCACTTCCTATTATTTTCAACTGATCAACTCTCAAAAATAAAGAAAATTTCATCCATACCCCCCATATTTTTTATATATTTTTTCTTCCGATTTCTTTCCGACTAATACGTACTTTTCCGCGAAAAGGGACTGTTGCACATGAATTGATCTTGAAATGAAAGGTTCATCTTAATTCTCTTGACAGACAAAATACTGCTATTGTTGCACGCCTCTTAAACGTTAGTTTTCAATTGAAAAACTGTTTAATATAGCGTTTCTGTAATCCGACAATTTCTGTGATCTAACAAGAGTTATCGCCCTTCATGCACGTGATAAAATGCAGACCAATAACTGTGAAAGAGATTTAGTATTAAAATTACATACATTATGTGATATGATACTTATCATTTACTTTTGAATTCCTTTCCTTGTTATAAAGGGCAAAATGTATCCCTACCCCCTAAATTGTGCTAAAAAGCAGGGCAGAAATGCATGAACAAAGGAATGGCTGTAACTTTCCTTGTACATGCCGTAACATCTCCATTTTCTAGATTTATATTGTTGACAAGGTGACCAATGAAAAAAAAAATATTTGAATACATTTTGAGAGGGGGCCAAATATGGCCCAAATCATACCTAGTCCTTTGAAAAATAAATCCAAAAGTACATGCACATCCTCAGACCATGACAGAAACATCTGCAAAGTTTAAAAAAGAATGCTACCGTACCGTTTTGAAAACGCGCTGGGAGTACTCTCTGTCTATGCAAGGACTTCTATAATTCAAAGTTCAAAGTTCAAAGTTTATTGAGCATACAGGCACAATGTGCCCCTCGCCCTAACAGAATACATATGAGAAGAGCAAATATATGATCAAAATACATATACAACATCAAAACATACAAATTATACAGCAAGATAGTTAAATCAGTACTAACGTGCATACATTTCTGTTAAGTCATAATAATAGTACATGTGTCACTTTAAAGCAGACCTTACAAAAATCCTTCTAACATATTTTTTCTCTTTTCCATTGCAAAATATTTAAATTTAGATAGGCGCTTTATCATGCTGGTTTGGCAATCCTTTAACAAGTTAATAAATTTATTTTTACTTGGCCACCTGCAATAATGCGATGGTAAGTACCGTCGCCTTAAGTCATTATAAACTGGACACACTAATACAAAGTTAATGATTAAGGCGAGGATTTTCCCCATTAGACCGGCGCGACAGGTCCGAATTTTCAAAAGTATAAAGTGTGCAATTTTTTCTAAGCAGACCTTCCACAAATGAGCCGCGACGTGAGAAAACCAACAATGTGGTTGTGCGCCCTGGGCAGACTCAGATCAGCCTGGGCATCCGCCCAGTCTGATCAGAGTCTTCGCTGTCCGCAATAAGGTAGCTTAGACTCTTAGCTACCCTTTAAGCGCTTAGCGAAGACTCTGATCAGACTGGGCTGATGCCCAGCCTGAACTTAGTCTGCGCTAGGCGCACAACCACATTGTTCGTTTTCTCGTGTCGCGGCTCAAATATGTAAACCGTATGAAATCAGATCATTTGTGATTCAGACCCAAAGACATGGGGAGATAATCCATTCTTACCCTGTCTACCCTAAATTCAAGGTTTTCGCATACCTCATCTTTTGAGGTAATAAAAGTATTGAAACCAGTCATTCATTCCATACATTTTTGTCATAAATGCATGCTAAATACACGCATATCACAATACAAAGCAATGATTTTCTTCTTGTTACGCCTGACTGGTATTTAAACATCCAAAACCATAGTTACACTTCCGGTCAAAACGGCCAAAATAGAACGTTTCGCTATAATTAAAGTACAAGTACTTCCCCCCCCTGTGACCCAGCATTTCCTTCATGCAGCAGACTTATGTCATGCAAGTACGCAATATATATGAGTGGGAAGCTGGGTCACGGGGGGAACGATACTCAGTAAGCCAAAGAAGAAGAATGGTCAATAGTAGCACTGTGATCTTTAAGGATTATATTGTGTACCATGACCTTGAAATGAGGTCAAGGTCACATACATATAGTCAAAACTATCCAGTGTTGTCTGTTATGTAAGTAATGTAAGTCAAAACAGGATGAAATGTATACAATAAATCATTATTTCAACGATCAGTTTGAAGATAATTTACAATTTATCTCAACAATGACGTCAACGTCAACGTATGTTTAACGTACTTTACATAGACACAAACAGTTGAAATTCATTTGTCATGCAAATTACATGTCATAGTCATAAATGCAAAGCAGAAATCAGTGTTCCGTATAACTTGTTAATCATGGGGAAAATTCACGCCTTAACCATAGAAGTCCTTTGATATTATCTGAACCTACCTGAATAATGACTGAGTTCAAAATGCAAACATGTTATAAAAATACATATACACGTGCAAATTTTCATATTATATCAAAAACACCTGCAGGGTTTCAGAATGATTGATACAAAACTCAATGAGGAGTTGCGCATACAAAGGTACTCCTTTATATACATTTTGCTAGTATTTGAACTTGAAAAAATACTAAGTTTAGAGTGCGAAAAAATATATCTGGAGATTCTACAAAAAACACATGCAATTTCTCAGGTCATGTCAATAAACACCAGAAAGTTTTCAAATAATTGGAATAAAAACCTATATGAGTTGCGCATATACATTTTGTTGGTATCTAGGCCTGAAAAATGACTAAATTCGAAACGCTAAAATAAATTGACAAAAATATCAAAATGCAAGTTCAAAGTCACATGCACATCTAAAGACTATATGTATTTCCAGAAAGCCTACAAAGCTTCGGAAGCAAAAAAGAAAAAAAAAAGAAAAGAAAAAAAATAAAAAATAAAAAAAGGAAATAAAAACTACAAAAAAAAAAGTACAAAATAATAAAAGCAAAACAACTAATTCAACTGCAAATCGAAAGACCATAAAGAAGTCACCTGCAAATTTCAGAATGATTCAGGAAAAGCTGCAGGAGGAGTTGCGCACAATAGGTGCCTATTGTCAAGGGAGGACGGAGTTTCCAAACCGCGGAACTACGAAAAGCCGAAAGGGAGGGGAGTGAGTGAGTGAGTGAACTCGGGTTTAACGTCCCACCAACAACGAGGTCATATGGAGACGGGACCTCGGTTTAAAGTCTCGTCCGAAAGACCGGAGAAGCGGGGGATCGATCTTGCGACCCCTGGATTGGTAGTCTGGAGTGTTATCCACTACACTACAGCCGCTCCTCGAAAGGGAGGGGAAAGCTGACCTTTGTACACGGGTCTTTTGCACCATGAAAGCAAGTAGTAAAACTGATACGTTGGCGAGGTCAAACCAGGTATAACTTCTTTGCAGTCAAATCCGGCTTCTCGCTATATGCCAAGAAAATCGATCAAGAAAAAATGCAATATGGTGCGGGATTTTGTACATTGAAATAGAAGAATTAAGTTTGAAGAGATAGCAAGGGCACTGGTTATTTCACACAGCTGCGTTTCAGTAACCATGCATGACGATTTATGCTTTAGCTGTCAGTCCATTAGGCCCCTTAATCTCATAGCGATGAGCAAATGACATCTTCAGCATCAGTAAGAAGCGGACTATTGAAGCGGAAAATGCTTTTCTTTCGAGTCTTGTAGCTGTAGATGAGACCTGGCCCCGAGGTTATAAAACTGTTTTTGTGCTCAACTCAGCTGAGCATGAAATGTTCGCTGCTGATAATTATGAAAATGCCAACCAATGTTGGCATTTTCATATTCATAAGCAGAGACAAATTCACACTCAGCTGCACTGAGCAAGAAACTTATCAGTAATTTGCTATTTATAAGCAGGTAAAATTTCATGCTCAGCTGAGTTATGCATGCAAAAAGTTTTTTAACCTCGGGGCCTGGATCCAGTAATATTAGCCAGAATACAAAATAGGAGTCATTGGTGGGTCTGAGATCCACGAAGTTCAATGCGCAATCATAAGAGTCGTCAGTGGGTAGGACATGGTTTCCCGATGCCTATGAAGGTTAAGTCGCAATCTTTGGCCGGCAAGGTGATTGCCACTGAAATTCTGGATTCCAAAAGATTAATTACCCCAGAGCAGGACAATAGCAGACGAGTACTATTCAAATTTACTTGACCATCTGAGAAACGCAAGCCGTGAAAAAAAAATCGGAAGTCTACAGACAGATAAGGCAGAGTCAGCACTTGCGGGGTTTCATGTTGTACTGTGGTGCGAAAGAGTATGGGGAAAATACCGTATCCCATATATTTTGCCCAATTTGGATTGAGAGTTCCCAAACTAAATATATGCAGACGCCCTATTCGATCCAAGGAAGAAGTTAAGGCAGCTGTTCAGGAGAGTGGTGCCCGAAGAGCCCCAAGATCTTCGCTTCCGAAATGATGACACTAGACCTGTTGAGCCGAATGTATCATGCTTGAAGGTAACTGAGCCCTGGTAGCTCAGTAGTTGAGCGCTGGCCTACTGCTCTCGCGGTCCCGGATTCGAGACCCGCTGCGGGCAGAAATCTTTCCAACCGTAAACGAGGTTCCATTGCACACAGCATTTCATTATCACCCTATCGTCGTCCTGATATAATTGAAATACTGTTAAAAAGGACGTAAAATCGCAAATCATCCATCCATCTATTTTGAAGGTAACTAATATATAGAGAAAAAGGTTGATCTTTTGATAAAACGTTTAGTAAGCTGTGTTCCTATTGATTGGCCCTCGTATTCAAATCTTAGTAAAAGTATTCGTTGAAAACGGCTCGATACAACACAATGATGATGGTATATTTTTCACAGGATTACCATTATTACATGCTTGTCTAATCACATATTTTGCAATTATTGTCAGTGCACTTTTTAGCCCATTTACGCCTTTGGTGGACTCGTCTATTTGTATAAACTGGATGAATCCATTTATCAATTAAGGGGTGTCTGGTTCATTTTTATAAATATGTAAAAAGTGCTGCAAATTTCACGCAAAGAGTTCAGGGCTTTTCATGGGACGCTATATACCACAATTGGTTAACTATGTTTTCAGGGATGTAACGAAACGAAAACGAAAAATAGCCATAGTTATCAAACGACCTGATGAGCAGGTCGTTTGTTAACAAGGACTCTTTTTCGTTTCGTAACAGCTCTTTCTCGTTTCGTAACAACCCTTGTATATACAAAGTTAATCAGGGCTTATACATGTACCTGTGAAAATAGGCTTACAGTCGTTGAATCGACTGCCCAATTTAAATTTAAGAAATTTCAATATGCTTTTCTCTGGTTTCGTCACCAGATAGTGGTAGGGTCACTGAAGAGGCTTTATTAGTCGAAACTACGTAGTCTGTGCCATTTTCCTTCTTCTAAATGTATTCTCTGCTCTTGAAGGAACTCTTTAAGATTTTAATTACACGACGACATCACCGTCAATGCCGGAAAGTTGAAGTCTTTGGATGTATACGTCAAATCTACACTGTGTTTGGTAAACATGAATCAGTAGAAGCGGCGTGCTGCAATTAGACGTCCCGAAGGAGAGATCGTATGATCGAAAAGAGATAATGGTGTAAGTCAGATTATTTCATATGCCGATCATTTGTTTTGTAAATGTCACTCGTTGAAAACACTCTCGAGGGATAGATTTGATATATCATTTACAGTTTAGCATAAGACAACAGCCTTCAAAGTATGTCATAAAGTGAATATATTGTTCATGGACCGTACAGTGTATATAGTTTGCATGGTGCATTTTGTGTCCTGAGTAGAAACATCACGACTGGGTCTTTCTGAACTATTCTAAACAGAAAAACAGAAAAGATCCTTAGAACAATATAAATCTTCATGAGTTTTACGTTAGCCGATGTTCGCACGCGATATCAAGCATCCTGTTTGGAATAAAATAGTCCATAATTACCTGAATTAACTAAAATAGTATGCAGCTTGGTGGATGCTTCTCAGTTACAGGGTGGACTTTTGCTTCAGCGTTTCAGTATGGTTCATGCTATCTTGTTTCATAGCCGTTTTTAACCTTGATATGCATGATTGCTGTTTTGATTCGATCCCTGGGCTAGAAGTCCTTCGAACGGACAGAATAACATTATTGAGCCGCGTCACGAGAAAACCAACAAACTAGTTGTGCGCCCAGCGCAGACTCAGATCAGCCTGGGCATCAGAGTCTTCGCTGTCCACATGGATTTAGCTTAGACCATGTAGACCCTTAGCTACCCTTTCAGCGCTTAGCGAAGACACACTGGGCGGGTACAGAATCCCAGGTTAGGGTTATTTGCATGTAAACCGGCTTGATCCCCACCCCATCCAAGTCCCCAGAGAATTTTGCTGACCGTTCCAAGGCGATGCTTTTGTTGTGATTTACTATTATTGTCATTGTCGTCGGCTTATTTTAAGTCTTTGATTGTCTATAGATCATTGAAAATGCTGACTTTTTGGGCCATATTCATAAAACGACCGAAGTGGTTGCTATGCTGTTGCTAAGGCTAAATTGTTTGAAGGAGATTCCCTACAACAATGAAATTTGCTCTGGAGGAACAGTCTTACAAAAACTGTTCCTCCAGACCAAATTTCATAGTTGAAGGGAATCTCCTTTATAAATATTTAGCCTAAGCAACCGCATAGCAACGACTTAAGTGGCTTTATGAATACGGTCCCTTGTCTTTTGTATTGGTTTGCTTTATGTGCCGTCTTAGGATGCGGAAACTAACTGTGTCGGTAATCGTTTATTGCCTTCTTATCCACTTTGTAAAGAATGAACGTAGGCAACATTTATCATTATTATCAGTCCTATATTTTTTTTTCGCGGCAGAGCCGCTTACAATTTCTGTATTGTTCCACATTTCGCAAGATTTCATTGTTCAAATAACGCGTATGTCAAAATTTAGCCAATAATATCAAAATTGTGACAGTGTTTGACATTTTGAGCCTTATGGAGCGAAAATCGGAAATTTTGTTTTTAACATTTTCATGCGTTCATAAGTGCTTCCAGAATAGATTTCGAGAAACATAAAGCAATGGCGCTAAGGTTTACTGCAAAAGCAAACAAAATTCACACCAACCCGATTTTTTGTTTTCATTTCACTGATTGGACACAATGTACATACTGGCTGGATAAACTTTTACTACTCTGCTTCGTGGTGTCGCTTTTCAAAAATCTATAATCCGAACATTCTTGAAAGAGTGTAGATTAAGAAAACTAAAGACACAGATATAAATGTTGAATCACTATTTTCAGGTGACGCTTTGACATTTATTAGTCACTGCGCGGAAATCCAATTAACTTAACGTGCAAAAATTTTATGACGTCACTTTCATTTCCTGTTTTATGACGTCAACGTCGCACCTCCACAAGGCTCAAAATGCCACGCACTGTCACATATGTCAATGAATATTTAATCTACGTTTTTCCCGTTGTACTGCACTGCGTGAAAACTAGCAATCTGTCAGATATAAATTCAAAATGTTTCCCTTGTTTGTAAATTTACATTGGAAATTTTATCGAAAACAGGCGCAGATATTCAAAACCTATTTTTCATAAATTGTAGATCTACTTTCGATTTCTACTTTCGGTTTAATACACACAAACAAACAGTGTGTCATGTTGGTAACTGTTTTGAAATCAGGTCAATCTCCATTGGACAACTCAATCTTGAGATTGGTCATTGTCGCCACCCAGTGTCAATATTACGGTTGTGGCTGCCTACCGACATAGCTCGCTTGGGTCGTATTCATGAAAGTTATTGTCAACTCTTCACCTAGAGACATACTACAAAACACACTTCCATTTAATCTGCGCCGATTATCTTTTTTGAAGATTTTTCTAGTTATTTTTAGAGTCAACCTTTCGTATTCATTGAATAAATGGATGGATGTTTTACGATTTTTTCAGAAGATTTCAATTATATCAGGGCGATGGAACGGTAATTTTGAAGAGCTCTGTGCACTGAAACGCCGTTAAATTTCTGACAGAATTTCGCATCTAGTGCGACGTATTCATGAGAAACGTTGGTATAATATTGAGCCGCCACATGAGAAAACCAACAAAGTGCCAGGGCACCCAGTGAAGACTCAGATCGGCCTGGGCATTTGCACAGTCTGATCAGAGTTTTTGCTGTTGGCAGGGAAAAGGTTTAGACCCATGGCTATCTTTTAAGCGCACAGCAAAGACTCTGATCAGATGCCCAGGCTGATCTGAGTCTTTGCATGGCGCAAACACTACTTTGTTGTTTTGTTGGGGGTTGGTGCTGGTTATAACTTCCAGTGCCGGGGCGTCCTACTTACTTGGATAAAAGTAGGACAAGGGCCTACTGTGCTTGCAGTAGGTGCGAGCGGGGGTTGTTTGGAGATTTTTTTCTCTCATCTATTATGTCTTTTTTCTTTCTCCCTCTCTCTCGGAAACCCCGAAATAGGGCCGTTAAACCCAAAACAACCAACCAACTTTGTTTTTTCGTCGTATCGGGGCACATATATAGCATAAATATGTAGCAGATAGGGAATGCTAGGGAAGATTGTCTTTTCATACTTCATGCTACTACAGAACCTTGGCTGGGCGTCTCTCCAACATAGGCGATATATTTACAGGAATACTATGTTATTTCAAGAGCAAGCAGGGCATCACTGACATCTGTCCCGACTTTGTCCAGTTAAATGCCTTGGCACCAGAGGATCGCAGCGTTTACGCCAGCTACAGGCCATCAACGATGCATATAAGTTCTTTTATCCTCGGATCATCAGCGACAAGAACCGGCTGCCAACATCTGCCACTGATGTCCAGACTCTCCAGGGATTCAGGGAAGCCCTTGCCAACCTGCATGCCATTCTACAGATGTCCAACTAGCTTCCACAGCAATCTGTAAATAGTACTGGGGACTTAAGTGTGTTATCTGTTTTTATCGGGCATCGCAGTTTTACACAGGGTAAACTACAAACTAACTATTATTTCTGACCTTACCTTGGAAGACGAAGGAGGAGAAGTAGTAAACGGGCCAGTATAGCGAGTATATCGTATATTCTCTTCGCTATGACGTTAGAAACTTACAGGCAGAAACGTAACAAGTATATAACTATTAAATTAGCACATACAATTTACTAAAATCTCACAGTGAAACCTAAGTTGCTATAATCTACTTTATCAACAGTAGTTAACAACGTTTGATTTCGTTTTCCTCGAAGCGTTGTTCTTATTCCATGTACAGCTGTGCGACTTCAGTTTACTTCCGAAAATGATATCAGACTGATAAACTAGTCTCACAAACGAAAAATTTGAAATTCGATTATATTGCTTACCCAATTTATCTGATTTTCTAGCCTGCGTCATTCCTGTATAATGGAAGGCGGCGGGGAATTGAACTTGGAAATATGCAGCTGTTTAAAAACAATGTACATGTATTTAACAAATGGATTTTATCCATCCTCTAAGAACCAAACTTTAAGCTTTCTTATCTTTTCAGAGTAAATGAAAAGCCAATGATTAAGAGTCAATAAATCGATTCCGCGTCCAGTCCTGAACAACAAATTGAAAAGGAAAACAATAAAATCTGCCCCAAAAGCAAAACAAATACTAGACATTACAAAAAGACATTCCAGCCGGGCCGCGTAGCGCAATCGGTAGGGCACCTGACTCATAAGTCAGAGATCCTGGGTTCGAAATCCGGTCTGGCCACATACGTTCGTTTCTCCTTCCGCTGATTCAAGAAGGGCAGTTGTCAGTTACTGGCGAAAGTATGTGCACTTAGTACTGGTTAACCGCTTAGTAATCCAAACTAAGTCTCCCCATGTTTAGTGTGGTTAGGGTAACTGACAATCCCGACATGACCATAGTTGTTTACCGTGGACGTTAAGCCTCCAATCAATCAATAGACATTCCAGCAGGTGACCCCGATGCTAGTTAGTATTCTTAGTAATGTGCAAAAGGTCAAAGACTAAGTTAAAGCCGACACATTGTCAATGACAATGACAGTAAGTCAAAATAGAAACACCGTTCCCGGAACAGTCAGAAATTAATGACTGGTAAAACTTGTTTGACGAAAGGTCCCTAGTTTTGTTCAACTGGTAATTTTACGTGAGCAGTCTTTTCTTTGTTCTGACCGTATATTGCAGTTGAGGAATTTACTAAAATAATTTTGATAACTAAAATACATACAGAAGAATGAATATGAAATTTGTTATTTAAGTATTTTATTTAACACAAATCATTTGGATAAGTCTTAGTATTTTAAGCAGAAATATATTTCAAGTTACTTGTTTGTTATCGGTTATTTAAGATACAAGACAAGATTATAGTCGGTCAAAATAACCGACTATAATAAACCGAGCTGTGCAGAAAGCTATGATGAATTTTAATATGAAAAAAAACATTGATTTAGTTAAAGTGACTGCGATGCCGTTTAAAGATTACACAAACAAAATCAGGAGCACTAAATATGAAGTAATATTTATGCGTAGACCAGTGGGAGAGCAATTATGTTTTGATACAGTAACTAATGTTCCGCTTGTAAGTGTCTTTATTGAGCAGAATCACAAACGCTCCGTACATTTGACTGAATTGAGCTCACAGACATTCTACTTTAAATTTGTCTTTATTTAGATAAATACTCCCTACTTCGACTCCTGATTTTGAATCTTTGATGGCATATCCTTAAAACGTATGCTGTTGGTTTGGCAGAATTAGAATTAGGAAAAGAATTTATTTATTTTGCACAACTATACCCAAATGATGTGTTAAAGGCAAATAATACATATATACATGAACATATATAACCGTAGACAATCACAAACATTAATAGTCTCAAAATGGTTTGGAGTATATGTCAGAGGCCACAATGGTGATTAACTAGACAATGTTGCACTACTGCAAAAATTTACCTATCGCTTTAATAACTTTTACATTAGTATGACCCATTAATTTGATAAAATCCTCTTTGTTATCAAATCCTAAAAGACATCCAGACTCTTTAATCATGACGATCATACTTTTTCTGTGTTCAACATATTTTATACACGAAAATAAACAATGGATTTCATCCTCAATAGTCAGACAAGTTGTACAAAGCCTCTCTTTCAATTTCAAACCAGAATATCTTCCCCTTTAAAGTTTTAGCCTATATGCACTGATTTTAAAGAGCATAAAGCTTTTCTTATATTTTTGTCATGTATTTCTTCAAGATACTGCTCCAATCCAAAAATTTGTTTTTATTGCTTTATGTGTTTGTAATTTTTTCAGTCCCTCCTCAGACTTCATATGCTTTTTCCAGAACAAGATGTACCTTTCTTTAAGTTTTTCTTTAACACATCGTACTTAACGGGAACTGTTAAAAGTTGACTGATTATACCAGACATGTGAAAAACCAAGTTCAATTAATATATTTTTTACAAAACTGAGCCAAGCACTTTTTTCTCCTCCACTATTAAACTGATCTAAATATGTTTTAGACAGTAGAGAATCCGCACCTGCAGAAATGGCATGCAACCAAAAATTGATACAACTTGAAATTATTGAAATTACTAATGGAAATTGACCACGTTCACTATAAACTCCAAAATTACTGGCCTTAGAATGAACACCTAATATATATTTGCAAAATCTGATAAAGACCTTATCAAATTCATTATTCAAAATGAAGCAAGAAGCAAGAGCTTCATTTTAGACATTAAAGCTCTGTCATAATATAATTTAGCTAGCTTGAGGCTAGCTGATAACATAAGGCACGGTCTTCTTGGTAGTTGTTATTGCGAGTACAAAGACGGATGCACTTTCAAGTTCAGCAAATGTTTGTAAAAATACAAGCATGTAGATTCAATGTCAGACTTAACCTCAAGATAAGACTGGTGTAGATCAAATATCAGAAAAACTTACAATCCGTGAAAGATATCTTGAAAGGAGGCTTAAACCAAGTTCAACCCTTGATTTAATTTTTGTTTCAACTGCGACTAGCAGACGCGAGACATAGGTTTTATTTTTCCGGTGTCGTCGGTGGCGGCGTGAAATTCGCTTCGAGTTGTCTGGTTTAGCTATGTTTTGTGACAATGCGCATACATGAACGACACCGCATTCCGTAAAATGTTTGTATTAAGAGACTGCAAAACTGTCGTGGGTATGAATTGTTCATACTTCTGATAGCATACGAATATTTACGTGAAGTTGATAGAAGCAACCGAGGTGGTCAAAATCTAATCTATTTTCCGATTCCTTTTGAATGAAATAGTTAAAACATTGGCAAATCTAAGCCGTCTTCTACCCCAATCTCGTTCTGTTACAGCAAAGATTGCTGTCATCAAACCTATTGACATTGATTGTTTATTACGGGAAGTCCAAGATCGAGGAGCTCTAAATACTATGCCGGTCAATCGAAAAGTGTTTCGCCATGTATCCAGTGTCAATCCTGTTGCAGCTAGACTATTACAAAATAAATTAATACGGTCGAGCCTATTATATAATTCTTAATTTTGAATGTATTGTTGTCATGCATTGTATCTAGCGTCCACCCTGTTGCAGCTTGCTTATCAAAGAAATAAATTGCGTTCAACCCTTGATTTAATTTTCGTTTCACCTGCGACTATTTTCGTTTCACCTGCGACTAGCAGAAGCGAGGCATAGGTTTACTTTTCCGGTGTCATGACAAAGATTTAAAAATGCGAAAATGACATCCAGTTACTATCTTGTCGAACTTCACGTGTCAGGAGAGACATCACATATCAAACTGCATCCGTCAGAAACGACTTCGCATGTCGAACTCTTCGTGTCGAAAGAGGTAAGCGTTGCGCTCAGTTACTACAGTGCTTTTCGACCGGAAGTTATTATACTTTTATAGTTCCGCATGTGCTAATCTAACAATACATCTCCTCATGCTCAAATTTGTCTGTGCATTTGCTCTTTGCATACGCCTAAAGATACTTTCTTCTGACGCATTTGATATATAACTGGTTAAATTGCTGTTTCAAACTATTCAAACAGAACGTCTCTGTGTTTATATTTTGAGAAACGTATTGACATGTAATTAATTGTATGCAGCAGTTTATAGTCTAGACATAGTTTGCAAAGAAGCCTATGACTCCCATTCCAAAAATTACTTTCTAATCAGTTTCAAGCCTTATTCATACGCTCAACTTGGCGAATGTTGACTATTAAAATTAAACCAAATTAGTCAGAGAAAAATGCTGCAAAATACTTAAAAAAACAAAAAAGAATAAGTTACATCATATTCAAATATAAAAAGACCGTATCTGCGTCAATCCTGAAGAGGTGTTTATAATTTTTAATTATTTAAGTCTTTCAAAGGTGGGGTAATGACGTTAGCTATTATATAAAATCGTTTCGAAAAGACTTCGATTAACAGAACAATTAAATCCGCTGTGAAATAGTGTTTGCAATCAAAGGATGTCTTGAATTACCTATTAAGCTTCCTGTCAGGTTGAGTGTGCAATTTCCTCAACACAGTGAAGGTGGAAAGTAAATCGTACGAAGCAGTCTTTTGCCGAGGTGGTACTTCTATTGTGGTTCCTTACTGTCATTTGAGCCGCGACACCAGAAAACTAACAAAGTGGTTGTGCGCCCAGCGTAGACTCTGATCAGTCTCGGCATCCGCCCAATCTGATGAGTCTTCGCTGTCCGTATGGAAGTAGCTGAAGCCCTTAGCTACCCTCTAAGCGCTTAGCGAAGAGACTGATCAGACTTGGTGGATGTCCTGGCTGATCTGAGTCTTCACTTGGTGCACAACTTTTCTGTTGTTGTTTTTTGTTTTTGTTTTTTGTTGTTTATTTATTTTTTTTCGTGTCGCGGCTCATTTGCTCTCGTTTTCTTTGTCGGTACTTTCTTTCACCTATAGTTTGAGCTGTGTTTTTAGTTAGAGTACTGTAGCTGAATAGCCACCTACATGTAGCTGTGAAAGAGCTTTCTTTTGGTTTATCGTGCGTATCTTTCGTGAACTGTTGTCATTTCATAAACAATCTAACCTGTATTAAGCAAGCATCTAAGGGATAATTAAAATCTGCTTGCTTAAGACAGGTACTTGCTTAATACAGGTACATTTCAATGTATTTGCCTGTTTCGGGAACTGAAGACATGCTTGCTTAATGCAGGTTGCTTGCTTAATACAGGTGGGCACTGAGACAGATTTTACTGTATACAATTTTTTTTCCATTTTAATTTTGTGAGCGGGATTTGATTGTATTAGTTCCTGAACATAGTCTATCTTTTTACTTTTTACGTAGTTTGTTCCATACGGCAAGGTTGGTTGGTTGGTTGGTTGATTTGATGCTTAACGTCCACGGTAAACAACTAAGGTCATGTCGGGACGGTCAGTTAACCTAACCACACTATTCCTGGGCAGGCTTAGACCTCCTAAGCGGTTAACCAGTACTAAGTGCACATACTTTCGCCAGTAACTGACAACTGCCCTTCTTGAATCAGCGGAAGGAGAAACGAAAGTATGTGGCCAGACCGGGATTCGAACCCAGGACCTCTGACTTACGAGTCCGGTGCCCTACCGATTGCGCTACCCGGCCCGGCTTACGGCAAGGTGCTAATGAGTCCGATTCGGCTTACGGCAAGGTGCTAATGAGTCCGATTCAAAGTGCTAGTTACTGGCTTTTCTTACACAATAATTTTATGTTCTTGTTTTTTTTAAGCATCAGCATGATAAATCTTTCAGTCTCTCTAATGCATTGTAACGCAGTCAGACTCAGCCTTACGATTAAGAGCTACAATAGAAGGATAGCATTGGAACGGTCGGTACCAAATCTGCTGGAAAAGGATGACAGTATTTTTAGGAAAGGGGGTGGGGGGTGAGGGGAGGGATAAAATTAATTTAATGCTGCAGTTTCACACTTAGTTACATGTAAGTATTAACTCCAATCAAGAAGTTGTTCGGTCGGCAACAGAGGCTTCAAACATTTCCACTATTTATTCGTTTTTTAAGACTGGAGTTTATTCTTCAGTTTTGACATCTATGAATTCAGCTATAATATTGGGGTTTCTTTTTCAAAACAATCTCAAAGATCCGTCCTACTCACAAGACTGATCTTAATAGTAGAGATTGTTTTGGAAGGGAAAATTCCGTTTAATCGATAATGCTGAAACATAATTGAGCCGCGACACGACAAAACCAACAATGTGGTTGTGCCGCCAGCGAAGACTCAGATCAGCCTGGCTATCCGCCCAGTCTGATCAGACTCTTCTCTAAGCGCTTAAAGAGTAGCTAAGGATCTTAGCTACGCCCATGCGGACAGCGAAGAGTGCTCGGAAGCAGCCAATCAGTGTGCTTAATTTGAGTTTGAGAATGTACTCAGGTTTTATAACCTCTGGCCCTGGTCCCATCTTTAGCTTACCATTTCAATAGTATGTTTGGGGACCTCTGCCCACGCTTACAGCTTAAACAAAACTCAATAATCAACAACATAAAATGTCATTTCCCAACGGAATAGTCGCAGGTAGGTATACGTCACTCAGAATGGAATAATAATTTATTGTCTCTTTAAATAATAAGCGGCTGACAGATTTGGAAATTACAAATTGTAGGTGGCATACCTACTTAAGAAAACCTTTCAATAAATGACCAAAGGACAATATGGTTTGCGATAAACAAGTCATACAGTTGTTGCTAATGGCATGCTATTTCTTAACTGTATTTGTCGCTAATTGTAACATTAACCGACGTAGGCAGGTATTTTTTTAAAGTGGTAGTTACAAATGTGTTGGAATATTAACTTTGATTGACCACTGAGCTAAATTAGAATAACTAGAAAATTGTGTCTGTAAGACACTAATGATGCCCCCACGCAGCGCCTGTCACAGGACGTGTACATCCCTAAAGCACATTGCAAGCACAAATGCTATTTACAAAGAATCCACTGAAAACATTTCACAAACTTTATACCCTACAGTGCAAAATGCAGCCCAAAATGACTAAGTTTAAAAGGCCATAATTCCTTCAGTATTATTTTTTCCCTATCATAACCAACATGCACATCTTCACTGTGTCCACAACAAGTCTCCAATATCTGAAAAACAGCCAATAAAAATTGTGGGAGGGGTTGATTACACAAAGTACTTACCCTACAATGCAAACATATGCCTAAAATGACTAAGTTCAAAAGGCTATAATTCTGTAAAAAATGGTTTTAGCTCCAACAAAAACCCACATGCACATTTCCAATATGTCCATAACATGTATACAAAGTTTGGAAAAGATCGATTGAGAACTGAGGGAGCAGTTGATTACACAAACTCCTCTCCCTACAAATGTAAAAAATTGCCTAAAATGACTAAGTTCAAAAGGCTATAATTATGTCAAAATCAATTTTAGTTCCAACAAAAACCTACATGCACATTTTCAATATGTTCACAACATGTATGCAAGGTTTAAAAAAGATCCATTGAAAACTTTGGGAGGAGTTAATTACACAAACTACATACCCTACAATGCAAAAATTTGCCTAAAATGACTAAGTTCAAAAGGCCGTAATTATGTCAAAATCAATTCTAGCTCCAAGAAAACCCCACATGCACATTTTCATTATGTCCAAAAGATGTACATGTATGCAAGGTTTAAAAAAGATCCACTGAAAACTGTGGGAGGAGTTGATTACACAAACTACATACCCTACAATGCAAAAAATTGCCTAAAATGACTAAGTTCAAAAAGCCGTAATTCTGTCAAAATAAATTTTAGCTCCAACAAAAACCCACATGCACATTTTCAATATGTCCACAACATGTATGCAAAGTTTGAAAAAAGATCCACTGAAAACTATGGGAGAAGTTGATTACACAAACTCTATACCGTAAAGTGTGACGAACGGACGGACGGACGGACAGACAGACGGACGGACGGAAGGACAGACAGGAGCAAATCTTAATGCCCCCTGACTATCGTCACGGGGGCATAAAAATGTTAAAGAAGACATGGGTTTATAAATTCGATCGCTCGATATGTGTCGGCACACTCTACCCGTAGTCAGTTTACTACAAGAAGATTGGACCGAAGACCAATTAAGACACATCATCGAGTTCAAGTAATACGACCGTAATACCTGATTATACCTCCTCCGAGTCAATATACAAACATTCAACGTAAAGAATCTATCTTAATTTACGCTAACAATTGAATGAACAAACAATTGTAAATATTGTCTAATTCCATCAGTCATTGATTTGTCTTAAAATATCAAAGTAGAATAACACATTAATCACAAAAAATACCATTGCAACGTACATCAATGACGCTATACATAGTTTGGTTTAAATATGGTAAATTGCCTAATATACAAGATGACTGTCAGTTAGGAAAAGAAAAACGGCTCATAAAAACGTTTTCTTCATGGTTTGTTATAGATACCTTAATAAGAAAGCAAAGTTAGAAGTTTTGAATTAAAATTGCTTTGAGAAATTTTTGGAAAAGACTTAAAAATCCAGTTTAGGTTTAAATTCTGGTCAGAGACTGCATGCATTTCATATTCTGTCGAAACTGACATAATGTCTGATACTTTATCATTCTTATTTGCACTTAATCTATATCTTAAAGTGAATGGATACAATTCCAGGGAAAACATCTGTACCAGTTTCAATTTTGCCTCTCGTCTCAATGGAAGTCAACTCTTAAAAAAAACAATTTGCTCCTCTAGAAGGAAGTTCTTGTATGTGGAAGGCTTTTTGTTTTGTCCAGGGACGCACACAGGAAGCGTACAAAGTGCAGTGTACATGTGATCATACATCTTGAATGGTGTCGCTTCTTAATTGCTCATTGCAGAATGGCATTTAAAATTTTATGTTTTGGAAATAAGTGTGAATGGGTTTCATAGTAACACGCTGGACAAAAATTTAAACGCATGTTTGGAATATGCGCTCATCAAGCTCATGTAGCTGATCATTACAGCAACCAAGTTTATCTTCTTAGCCCTAAGATTAATATGAATGGGTATCACTGCATGTTTTTCCGCCTATTAACATGGAAAATAAATTTCGTGACCTTCTATTTGCTTCCATGGATGACATAGCCGTCCAAAATGGGCGTAGGTGAGCTAATTTGTTTCTTTAATAGCTAGCCCTTGGACATATGAATTTAAATAATACTTCTCCTGTTCAACAATAACAGCACCACTGAAGCCTGGAGCGAAAGAAGTCAAACAGCTGAACATCGCCGAGCCCGAAAAAAGAATGTTATTGAGGCGCAATGTGACACAAACAACAAAGTGGAATTGCGGTCAGCGAGGACTCAGATCAGTCTCGGCATCCGTCTTCGCTGTTAGCATGGAGTTAGCTTATACCCTAAGCTACCCTTTAACCGCACGGCGAAGACTCTGATCAGACTGGGTGGATGCCCAGGCTGATCGGAGACTTCGCTAGGCGCACATGCCACATGATGAAGTCTGGAGTCCCGACCCGCCAGCATGCAATTAGAGAGGACAGCAATTTGGTTAACCACTAAGCATGCGGACTGATGCATTGCATATACGAGCGTATGCCGTATCTCATTTGTTTATAACGAGAGACATTTTAATTTTAAGTGTTTATCTATATTTTTGTTTTGTATTTAATTTCGTTTTCCTTTCCCGTTTTCGACCTTTTTTGTTCTATTTACACGAGGGGTCATGCTATTTGAAATTTATGAAACGAGCCGTATCCGAGTTTGAAAAAAAATCGCATGAAATGGCCACAAATATGAGATTCCGTTTGTCAAATGTGTGTTCTTGTATAGGATTTCATCGCTTTAGAAGTCATTTAGAAGTTCAACAAAACCTGTAACATTGTGCGCCTTTAGAGGCAATGATACACTCCTACGACAGAAGTCAACAATAATTTTGATTTCTGCTATAAAAATGGATCTTTACTTATATTTTGGAATTATTCTGCCTCATTTTCTTCATCCAGTCTTTAACATTTACAAAAGTAGCAAAAAAGGCTGCAAGGAAAAAGTCTTTCTGTAACAGCAGACAATATAAATGTGCAATCAGACCAATAAAACAAAGGTATAATATTTGTTCCTCTGGCAATCATATTTTATGTATTCACAAAGATTAATATTTCCAAAACATGTACACCAGCGGCTACTGTAGCTAACAAGAAATCTTTATGAAATTATTGCAATTAATATAGTTGTTAAAAGGCATTTCCATGCTGTTTTTCCTGCTAAACAATGTGGCACTTAACCACTGATTTCAAATCTACACTTGTTTATAGGAATGACGTTGGTTATTTGATCTGCGACACGAGAAAACCAACAAAGTGGTTGTGCGCCCAGCGCAGACTCAGATCAGCCTGGGCATACGTCCAGTCTGATCAGAGTCTTCGCTGTCTGCACGGAGGTAGCTTAGACCCTTTGAGCGCTTAGCAAAGAGTCTGGTCAGACTGGGCGGATGTCTAGACTGATCTGAGTCTCCGCTGGGCGCACAACCACATTGTTGGTTTTTCTCGTGTCGCGGCTCATTTATCGCGTGTGTCTAGAGTTGGAACTGTGGTGTTGGTAGGATGATATAAATAAAACTGGAAATTCCATTATCACAAAAAGCCTTGTTTATAAACTGAGGGTGAAATAGCAGTAGGGCATTTCGTTTCTCTGATGTAATGAGGGTAAGGCAATGGAAAATGTTTGTGTTTTATTATGCCACAAATTAAGCATTTATATCGCGTGAGTCTAATTGCTGACGTCATCCGCAATTACTGACAATTTTTGTCACGTTCGTATGACGACCTTTGACAAAAGACGGTATAACATCTCTTTTTTCATGGAAAAAACGTCAGAATAAATTTGCATATATCCGTGTTGCGGTGTAGAAAATTGTCGGGATCATTCCTCCGCAAATGGAAAAGTTGGGTGAATTTGAAGACAAAGACTATTCGTTTCATTGCTTTTGAGTGTAAGGCTCGAAATAGTTCAATTCAAGCAGTAAAGGGTTAGTAATTCAGTGTTATATTTTTGCACTACTTATATTATTTATTTTTTCTATCTATTTCATCTTATTTTGGTTTCTCTTAGAACTACTACCGTCATGTTTATTGTTTTCCTTATTACTGCAGAGTATTGACATTTTATTGTTGTGGCTTCTTTGTTGTGGCTTCTACGTAACTAGAACTTGCGGTTCAACTCCAGTGCACTGTTTTTACATGCAGTATGAAACACAACCAAAGCGGCCATTACCTTACCAAGACAATAACACGTTCGGCATAATTACTTGGGTTACCCGAGCAATACCAAGTTACTCCTCGTGTTATTCGCAGGTTTGTTTATGCACGTTCGGTATAATTACTTGGGTAAACTTGAGCAATATCCTGGTATTCCTCGAGCTACTGAGATATGTATATGCTTATAGTTTATTGAATTTATATTGTGAAAAATTCGGCCCAAGTTCATATGGCGAAGGATGCATGAGCTTTCGAGTGCGTCTCCGCCATATGAACGAGTGCCGAATATTTCTCAATACGAATTCAATAACCTTTTTAGTGTTTACCTTTATTATTTATCTGCTAGTTTCAGCAGTGCTGGCTACATAAGAAATAAAAAAAAATATTTAAACTTCTTTAAATTTGAAATATCATTATGCAAGTTGGTATCTTCATGTGTGCTTAAGACACGCCCGACGGCGCGAAAATGAATATGGCGTTATAGTTTCGGACGCGACGTCAGTAAACAAGCTTAGACGTTAACAAAGGAGAGGGTGCCATTTTCCAGTTTCACATTCTGCAAATCTTAGGAAATTCTCCATTCTTGTTTGCAGACTATGTCTTAAAAGATTAACAGATCAAAGGTAAATCCTATTTAATTGTCTGATATGATATATATACAGCGAAACCTATATCAGTGGCATCATTTTACTCGATTTTTAATTGCAGTCGAGACAAAATGGCTGCTACACTTTTATCCTCTCATTACAAAAGTAGTTCTTGTGAACGTGACTCCTTAACTCCGTGCAATATGCACTTGACTCCGTGCAATATGCAAAAAAAAAAAAAAAAAAAAAAAAAAAAAAAAAAAAAACAATGCACGGTTACTCCAATGTAAAGTGAACGGGGATCTTTTAGGTATATGATAAACCTAGGTATTTCTCGAATGTGCCGATATAGTTATACCAAACAGGCTCAAGGACAATAATGTGAGGATAACAAATAATTATTCCGATGAAATGATTGTTTAAAACTGTACAAAAATAGTATGTAGGGTTTGAAAAATTAATGAAAAGAAAGATTTATAGTTTATAGAAGCTCACTTGCCCACAAGTTAACTTTGAAATAGACGTTTTGTTTTCATCTATATTGCGTACATGAAATTATTTCCGTTCAATAAAAGACTGTATTTCAATATGGTTCAGGAAATGTTTAATATAAAGTTCAAGCAGAATATCAGCTGTATACGTATTTAAGGAATGAATTTCATTTTTCAGATGTTTATTGAAGTATAAACTACATTGTGTCGAGTGCAAAGAAAGTGAACCCTGAAGGGTTCGTGGAAACTTTGCCATCATCATCATCATATTTCAATTCTAGCGACCCAATGTAGTTTATAAAAAATGACAATAATAATTTCAAACTCTTTCTATGTGAAACTCAGTGTTGATTTTTTGTTTAACGAAACATGGCCTAATTCTGTTTCAATTTTCCTAACGACCTGCGAGAATGTATTAGCTCATAAATATTATAATATGACATGGACCTCTGCTTACGCTAACATCTTAAAGTTAATGAAAAACAACATAAATTGTTATTTTTCCGACGGAAATAGTCACAGGTAGGTACATGACACTTAGTATGCAATAACAGTTTATTGTCTCTTCAAATGATAAGAAGCAAACAGATCTGGAAATTGCATGTTGTAGGTGGCGTACCTACTTAAGGTAACCTTTCAATAAATAGCCAAAGAACAATATAAATTGTGATAAACAATTCATGCAGCTGTACTGACTTAACTATGTTTTTCGTTGATTAATATTAATCGACGTAGGCGGACATTCCTTTAAAAAGTTTGGTAATTATAAATGAACCGGAGTAACTTCGATTTACACTGGGGTAAGACCCCTCCCACCACCACCAGCTCCACCCCCACCCACACACAAAAATAGATACACTCGGTCGCTCGATACGTGTGTCGGCGCTCCCTTTGGCAGCTGACAAAAATAAGGTCGGACCGAAGACCAAGGCACCCCACCGAGTTTGACTCATACAGCCATGATATCTGAGGGACTCCTGGGCTGACTAGATCTCCTCCAAGTCGATCCCACAAAGACATATAGTCCTTTTACTCTTATATATACTGAACAATAGTGAAAACGCTACAAGTGATTTGTCTTCAAATTTTCTGTTTTGTGGAACCAGGAACGTTTCATGAATATGAACGCATTTTAAAGTTAAATGCATGTGTAAGGCCATGATACCAGTGGGTAGCTTTAAAAGCCGTTTCAGATAAAATGAACCCATTTTGAAGTGAACAGGGGTCAGATTTTCTGCAGTGCAAATACGGAACAGTCAATCAGTCACTTTAAACTTGATACAAAAAAGGGAGTTCATGATACAATTGTCTTTACTTTGCCTTGGACAAACAAGACGGTATACCATCACAAAGACCTATCATTTGAGAAAGAATGTTAAATCATGAAAATTGTCATGTGTGTGCTATGAAATACACACTGAAAATGAGCAAACACACTTTTTGCCCGAGTCATTTTGTGTAACAAACACAGAAAGCGCGTTCAAAGAAGCATAATGACGTTGACGTCAAAACATACTCGCATGACGTTAATAACGTCATATAAAGAAACTGCACTACCTGTGCGCTTCTAAAGTCTATATTAATAACTAACGTTATACTATACTAATAAATAACGGGAACTATCTTAAATTTTCTGGAAATGTTTAGAAAAGCTAATCCTTTTCAGTGATACAGTTAGTTTTTATTTTTTTATTTTTATGTCATTCAGCCCGGTATTCACAGAGACTGCCTCATATATATATAATAGGCAAACACTCAAAGTAAAGAATGTAATTTACGATTACAATGGAATAAATTCTGCTGACTTGTCTATTTTCATCAGTCCATTGGTTTGTCTTCAAATAAAACTAGCACATACAAAACACACAAAAATCCCAATGCAACAGACATCGATGCAGCTATACATAGTTTAGTTTAAATATGGCAATTTGCCTAATGTAAAATATGACTGTCAGTCAGAAAGAAAACGGCTCATAAACTCATATTGTAATGGATATCTCATTCCATAAACAAAAGCCTATTTGAATTGGTATCACTTGGAGAAATCTTTGACAGATACTTGGAATTCTAGTTAGGGTTTAAGGTAAGATGGGAGTAGCTGACAAATAAATGATTTTATTCATACTTTCCAACAGTGTACACATTTACTCCCCCTTTCAAGAAATGAAATAAAAATGGGGGCTTACCATTGTCAAGATATCTGACCCCGAAAACGTCGATTTTGCCTCGATTCGCTCCAGACGTTATGGAAAAAAATCACATTTTTGCAGATAAGAACCCTCATTCTGAGCAAACAAAACACATTTTTTTCTTCAAAAACTAACACAGAATGGCTCGATAATTGAAGTTTTACATCAAAGCCAAACAACAACAACAAAAAAAAAACAGTAGGTCACCGCTTTAACTTTTGCACTATAGTAAACCAAAGAAAGTAAACACTTTTTTTCTTCACTAACACAGATTTGCTCGATGATAGAAGTTTACATCAAAGCTTAAAAATAGTAGGTCACCGACTTAACTTTTACACTATAGTAAACCAAACGATGGGTTTAGTATACAAACTTTTTACAGAAATGCTAACGTCGCTTATGACGACGTAAATTAACTGCTTTGCGCGCCACGATCTACCTATGGCTTTGTTTGCGCTATCTTACTTTAGGGTGAGGATTTACTTCAAACGTTGTCTCTTAGTGATGAACAATAAGTGACTGACTAGGCTATCTCTCTATACTTATCCTGCAATATGCAAATAAATTCCTGGACCCTCTCCAAGCTGTTTTACCTTTACATTGGTCTGATATTTGAACTTAATAGTCGGTTTGTTGTTGTTTTGAGTTTAGTGGTTCTTTGAGATACTATTTCATTTATAATGAGCCGTGCTGCAGAAAGAGAGAGCAAAAGCCTAACCTTCACCAGCTTTAAGCACAGACGGTCCATGCTCTCCCTCAGGCCAATATGTCTAAAACGTTCATCATGGCGAACCCTACTAACCCTACACTTTTTGAAGAATCGACCACGAGCAGGGGAGTTTCGGGGACTAAACTTGAAATTTAACATGAATTAGCGAGCATGAGAGGCGAAATGCGTCTCCAAATATCACCATTCGTGGTAATCATCGTTAATATACTTAAATTTTAAATAATTTGTTTTATTATAATTTTACTTATAATGAAAACAATAACTATGTATTGTTCGTATTAACGTTTTTTTTTCGAAGCTCCAACTCTCAGAGATACATCATGGCAATCTTTAATCCATTTATGCAGAGATGTTAAGTGTCGTTACAAAATAAATAAATAAATAAAATAATGATAAGTGGGCCCTGAATTGCTCATCTGAGTAGAAAGGTCAAAAGTCATACTAGGGTCATCACTTGAACAAATCGATAGTTTGAAACTGTCAAAATACGAGAGACATTGGTAAAAGAATGTTTTCGACCTAAATTACATAAGATGTTCATGTAATTATTAAGTTGGCCATATTTATCAACTTTTGCACCGAAATCTTCTACAAAGTCATTCTAAAATGACAAGGTCCACCAAAGGTCATCTTTTGAATAAGCTTGGTAGTACTTGAGCACCCAGTAAGTTTCAAGGCCACCGGTCGGATAGATATTGAGATGACGATTTTTAAATGTTTTTACCATATACATGTATGGATGTGGCAGCCATGTTTATGTGACCTGAACCGCGTTAATAATTTCCGAAGAAAGCCAAGAAGGTTCTGTATCGAATATGATTACAATACGCCTAGTGGATTTCGCGGACTTGTTTGAAATTATTGAAATATGAGAGACTTGGTCAAAGGTCAGAGAATTTCCTGGACCTCTTGTGCTCACATATCTTCATCTTCTCATTTAGACAACAGTATTCACCACTCACTGAAGCATTAGAAAGCAAATTTGACCTCGCCTAAAAAAATTCTAGGTCAACCCAAGGTCACAATTTGAACAATTTTGAAGCACTTGGAGTACTCGATGCTACATATCAAGTTCAAAGTGCATTGGTCCATTAGTTCTGTCGAAGATTTTAAGATTTTTACTATACGTTGGCGTGGCGGCCATGCTAGTCATGTGAACAAAACTGTTTGAACTTATTGTGGTTCCAAAACTCCTGGAGACTCTATAAGAGTTTTTTACGACTGGCCAAATGGCTTTTGAGGAGATGTTTTATTTTGAATTGTTGAAAAATGAGAGGCACGGACCAATGGTCAAGGATAAACCTTGAACTCTTTAACCCGTAAAGTTTCATGTACCCATTAAGATGACTGCAAACACCAATTTTATGCCAGCAACTGAATCAATTTGCATGACTGTTCTAGCATTTCTCCCGCAGGCTGACTAGGCTATCTCTCTATACTTATCGTGAAAGTATAGAAAAAGTATCAGAAAGAAAATTTGATCGTGCGGTAAAAAGTCAAGGTCAACCAAAGATCATCGTTTGAACAATCTTGAGTACCCAATGCTATATACAAAGTTTCAAGCCCATCGGCTAGTTGGTTCTGGAGAAGAAGACTTTTAAATGTTTTACCATATATGGGCGTGGCGGCCATGTTGGTCATGTCAGCTGGACCTTTTGAATAAATTTTCCTTCCCTCCCTCCCCCTCCCCCCCATCCCTACAGGCAGTATATGGAATATGGTTACAATTGGATCAGTGGCTTTTGGGGACTTGTTCAAAATTATCGATATATGAAAAAGCTTGGTCAAAGCTGAAAAAATGATCTTGACCTCTTGTTCTTACATATTTTATATTCTCATCAAAATTACTGTATATACCAATTATTAGGCAAAACTCTTAAATAATTTCCATTATTAAACCTTATTTGCTAGCATTTTGCGATATAAAAGCACCAAAAGTCAAATTTGCCCTTGCTATAAAACGGGTCAATGTCACCCCAAGGTCGTTATTTGAACCATCTTAGTAGTACTTTATTTTGAATGTGTACTCGAGTTTACTTTCAAGAAAGCTTTGTACAAATATAGAGCACACCCAACGATGTGCAAAGAACAGCAACCCAACTCCACCTTAATTGTTAAGTAGAATTGTATCCTGTGTTAGTTTGGATACTGGTCCTTCCTTATAACTTAAAAACCTTTCCAAATATTTTCACGTAACTCGATATTAATATAGAAACGTTGTAAACTGATGTTCAGAGAATGAAAACCATAACTCCATCTAAATTTTTGATGAAGAAATGGGGACAGGGTGAGAGGGACATTTTTTGTTAAACTAGAAAGTGTAGTTGTGAAACACTATGCCCCCAACCGTATGCTTGCCATTATAGGTGTCTAGCATAACTTGCTCATTTTATTGCAGAATTTCCCAAAAAGTTAATTAAGTAACAAATGGTATTCACAGGATTTTGGGAACAAACTTTCGTGTATTTTTTTAAAACGCAGCCTAATTCTGTTATGTACATGGCAGCCAGAATTTTTTTTGGGGTCTGCTCATTTTTATGGTCTATCCACTTTATTAATATCAAGGCCCCTGCAGTTATTGTTCTTGAGAAATAGACCATCCATAATTAGACCACCCATAATTATGTGTTATAAAGATGAGAAAAGGGAAATAACTCGGTAAATAATGAATGCATCATAACTCAACTAACATCAGAATGATCAGCACATCAAATATTAATAGACCATCCATAATTAGACCGTCCATAATTATATTTTATAAAGATGAGAAAAGGGAAATAACTCTGTCAACAATGAATGCATTATAACGCAATTAACATCAGAATGATCAGCACATCAACTACCAATAGTAGAATGAAAATTAGGGTTCTAGGTCAAACGGTTCAAAAGTTGGACAAATTCAATAAAGGGGCATGACTTGGTCATTTTTGACCGAATGTGCCCAAAAGTTAATCAGGTTATTTTCACCTCAACTCCTAGCAGTATGCCAATTATGAGCATCCTATCTTAAACGGTATTTCCAGGATTTTTGAAAAAAAAAACTTTCATGTATTTTTTTCGAAAAAAGGGGCATAATTCTGTAGGTACATGACAGATGAAAGAGAAAAAATAACAAGATTCTGCTCATTTTTTATGGTCTATCCATTTTATAAATATCAAGGCCCTTGCAGTTATTGTTCTTGAGAAATAGACCACCCATAATCATGTTTTATAAAGATGGAGAAAGGGGAATAACTCTGTCAATAATGAATGCACCATAACGCAATTAACATCAAAATTATCAGCACATCAAGTAGTAGTAGTATATCAAAAATTAGGGTTCTAGGTTAAACGGTTCAAAAGTTGGAAAAATGCCAAATTCAATAAAGGGGCATAACTCGGTCACTTTTCAACGGAATATGCCCAAAATTCAAGTAGGTGATCTACACCTTAGCTATTAGCAGTATGCCAAATATGTTTATCCTAGCTCAAACGGTATTCCCAGGATTTTGGGAACAAACTTTGATTTAATTTTTTTGAAAAAGGGACATAACTCTTCAAGTTCAAGGTTGTCGGACAAGAAAAAAAAATGTTGTCCTTTGCTTTTTCATACTCTACCTACCTATGAAGTATCAAGACCCGAGCAGTTATGATTCTTGAATAAATGAAGTGTTACGTACATACGGAAGGACTTACGAACGGTCAGGCCCAAACCGAAGAAGTTTAGGGGGCATAAAACAAGTACCTAGTTTTTTATTTAGTTTTCTGTATACATGTGTTTCATCTTATTTTGCGTTCTCTTAGAACTATTCGTATCGTGTTTACTACTTTCCTTATTACTGATGAGTATAAAATCATAGTGCTGGGGTATTTTTTAAACTAGAACTTGCGGTTCAACTCTAGAGCACTGTTCACACAATGATGTAACGTAAAACGTAATCAAAGCGGCGAGTGACAATAACGTGTGAATAGCAAATAATAATTCCGATGTAACAATTGTTTGAAGTAGCACTGAAATAGTTAATACGATTTGAAGACCCACAAAAAATAAAATTAATATAGTTTAAAGTTTATTGGAACTCTACCAGCTTGATTGTAAACTTTGAAATAAACATTTTGTAGTAGTCATTATTGCGTTCGAGAACGCATTTCCTTTGCGTAAAATATTGTCTTTGAAGATGAATCAGGAAAGGCATAAAGTACAATAAGAATATTTCTTGTATGAATATAAATATTTATAAAATAAATATGGATATTTATAGTTACCCATAAATGTTACGCTAAAGCAAACTAGAAGTCGTTAATCTTCTTGTAAGCCGTGCATGGAAAACAAAAACCGTGACGTCGCAGCCAAAGCACGAAGCCTGAAAATGTATCTGCTGATTACGTATGCAAATTATAATTATTTGCGAATACGAATGCGTATGATATCTGCAGAGGCTGGATCTCTGGAGATATGCAAGGTTTCATGGGTACGTCTGTAATTCTCCAGCATAATGGCTCTTTTGTCATTTAACTTATCATTATTGAACTGCTGCAAAGGAAATTTAACGGGCAAGTAAATTTCTTTCAGTACAGAATATATATGTAATACCGTATTATGGGAAATTTTCGCGTCGCCAAATTTTCGCGGATTTGCCCAAAAATATAAGGATTAATTTTCTTGGTTTTTAATTTTCGCGGATGTGAATATCCACAAAATAAAAATTGTGTTTTTCCTGTAAAATATTGGCTTGGCTGAAAATCAAGACGTACAAGGAGCGAGAAACTTGAAGAAACTGTTATCACTTTGTTATGAACAGATTTGTATAGAATCGGCTCCTTTTGGGTTTGGGTGGATACCCATCCTTTTTCACACACAAATCAATGTTTAGTAACCAGAAAGAGTCAACTAAAATACGCGAGCAACTGATAGAATGACTCTTGTTCAGGATAAAAGTAAACAGTTGTTCAGTTAAAAGTAACTCAGCTTTACTTGCATAATCTGGTAAAAGTGACTGTTAATCAAGCAGAAAAGTGACAGCCTGTTCAAATTGTAATTACCTGCTAATTACTAGCTAACATAATTGCGCCGAAAATAATAGCTCTATATCTTTCTACTTTTAGGTTTTGTGGGTCGGTATGAATACCGCAAACCATATGTTTGGACGATTCAAATTTCTTCTTACTATTTTGTACCAACTTGAAAAATATTTCGCGGAGTTCAAATTTCGCGGATCGCTACCGACCGTGAAAATCTGCGAAATTTAGGCGACGCGAAAATTTCCCATTATACGGTATCCGATTATCTCGGACACAGCAGGAAAATTAGAAATACTTATTCCATCGATACTTTGCATGTTGCTCAGCCGAGAACGTCTGGTTGATCTAAACATTAACGCAGAATGTGCCTAATTAAACGATTTTCACACTTTACACTGCATTATCACCACAGACTTTCCACGAACGACCGATTAACATTTAGAAATGAAATAAAAACACATTAGTATGCAGCTTTTGTGCAATAATAAGCTGTCTTGATTTGTGATAGAAGTTGACCAAACTCGAACTGAAAAGTATAACAGAATATATATATAATAATATATTATATAATATATAGTAATATCATTTGTACCTAAGCAGTGCTTTGTTTTATCTAGAGGCATAGTTTTAATTTCACTTTTACCCTAAACGTCTCAGAAAGTGCCAAGTTAAGACTTACAGAGCAGTATCTCGAGCGCTATAAATGAACCTTTTGAAGGAATAAACAACAAAGGCTCATATCAGTCTGTTCACCTGCTCAGTTTGTTCAGTTTCTTCCTATATCGCACTTTCAATACTACTAGTACCTGTGGGCCTTGAGACATATGTACACATCTGCAAACCTGTCTTTAAGACTAAGTCGTTGCTGCTGCATAAGACATTTAACACTTTTCTCATGGCATGACTCAGTTTCTGTCTGCTACCCTTGTTAACATTTTTTATTTTCAACTGTTATACTGTGAGGTAAAAGTAATAGTTGACGATAAGGGCACGGACGTAGGCATCAGAGAGTGCCATATTTGCACTGGAATATTTGTCATTGACATTGGCGTAAATTTTCAGTCTCTGGAGACTGTGAATTTACGTCATGGTCGAAGACAAATACTTAAATGTAATGCTTACTAAAATTCAGAACCACAGACTTTCATTTTTTTTTTTTTTTTTTTTTAACTTTTTTTTTATTTTTTTTGATATCGACTGCGTTACTGTTTTGCATTAATCTGCTTATAAGTCAATATCCTTTCACAGTACCAGCTAATATGTATTCGGTTACTTCTAGCTTTATACATCATCTGGCTTCTGCTGATTCCTAAAGGTCAAGGTCATACTTCAAAAATTGTCTAACAGTGACCATAAAGTTTTGGGTAAGGTTTGTTTAATAAATCCCCATTATTATTTAGTATTTATTATTTACTTATTTATGGCCAAGGAAAGGAATTAACCTATGTGTTTCGTTATGACATTCAACAGCCGTCAAGATGCCATGACGTTTAATGAACGTTACGTCGGCCAATCAACTTATTGAATTATTCGTGACGTTGCTTACGTCGTGTTTGTTCATGGATGTATCAACATCGTCAGCCCAGTGAAGATTCATGTAAGGAAATGGTCGACGAGTGTAAATATTATAATGTGACGGTCATGCGAGATTAAACAGACTCTGCATTGCTTAAGGAAATCATTCCTCAGACTAATTGTTGCATTAAAAGTGCATGCCACATATGAGTCTCTTAATTACTGAACGTCAAACATAAGTTTTGTTGGGTTGGGATTGCTGCCTTTTTCAGACAAACTCAAAAGGTCATCATCACAATGCCATGGTCACTTCCTATTTCTGCTCCAGTAAAGCTCCTTGTCCTATGGCAATTAACTTCTGTTCGCGATCGGTAGCGCTTCCTCTCCAACATGCAGGCAGTATGATCATGGTGCTTCCCATCTGGACGGTTTGTGAATGACAAGGTTACTTTTCTATGCTAGATAGTTCAAGGTTGCAAACTCTTGAAGTTTAAAAGACCTCTCTCATACGTCTCGGCTTTGCAGTAGGGTACACTCAAGTCTCCCCCGTATGCTGTGCATCCTTTTCAATTTTAGCATTTTAACCCCCTTGTACAAACAGAATATCCTTCTTTATGTGTTTGGTCTATGATTTCATTGAGTTGCTGATAGAAGAAATAGATGATATTTGCCTTTTTCAGTGTAAGATCGATTTTTATTTCACCGAATGAGCACCAAAAGCAATATTTTCACGAGTGGCGAAGCCACGAGTGAAAAACCATTTTTGGTGTTCATGAGTGAAATAAAAATTCTTTTATACTTTTCAATGAATTATAAAGATTTCTCGGTGAAATCTAAACTGATAATCTCACTGTTTCAAACAGCGAAATTATCTCTTTCGATTTCACTGTTTCAGAAATAGGATTTTTGTGAAATAGCCCCGAGGTCTTTGTTGATTAATTGGCTAAATCTTATCTGGCTTAACAAAAATTACGTCACGCATGTTTGCACGTCATTACGACGTTAATGACGTCACTTAAAGCGCGAACGTAACATTGTTACTGCACGCGACGTCAGGCCGCCTAAGTCTCCTGCAGGCATACTATGTTGGCAAATTTTTTGCGATCTGTTTATCAAAATGGTATTTGAAGCTATTTTTCAGTTGCAAACTCTGTTTACAACCAATATCATGTCCAATAAACACGCTGGAAGCATCAAATTAGACGCAAAACGGCTAGATAAAAAGTTGTGTTACTGTCGTGATGGCTGACGCCCTTGAATGAACAGAATTATTGCGATTTTTAAGCATAAAAGAAATAGAAAATTTGACTTTTTCAGTGTAAGATGAATTTTTATTTCACTCATGAACACCAAAAGTGGTATTTTCACTCGTGGTTTCGCCACTCGTGAAAATACTGCTTTTGGTGTTCATTCGGTGAAATAAAATTCGATCTTACACTGAAAAGTCAAATATCCTCAATTTCATCTTACACTGAAAATGTCAAATTTTCTATTTCTTTTATGCTTGAAAATCGCCATAATTCTGTTTATTCAAGAGCGTCAGCCGCAACGACAGAAATACAACTTTTTTTCTAGTCGTTTTGCGTCAAATTTGATGCTTCCAGCGTGTTTATTGGGTATGATAATGGTTGTAAACAGAGTTTGCAACTAAAAAATAGCTTCAAATATCATGTAGATAAACAGATCTCCAAAAATTTGCCAAGAAAGAATGCCTACAGGAGACTTTGGCGGCCTGACGTCACGTGCAGTACCAATGTTACGTTGGCGCTTTAAGTCACGTCATTAACGTCGTAATGACGTGCAAACATGCGTGACGTAATTTTTGTCAAGCCAAATAAGATTTAGCCAATTAATCAACAAAAAACTTGAGGCTATTTCACAAAAATCCTATTTCTGAAACAGTGAAATCGAAAGTGATAATTTCACTGTTTGAAACAGTGAGATTATCAGTTTCGATTTCACCGAGAAATCTCTATAATTCATTGAAAAGTATAAAAGAACTCAGTTTTGTTGTCATCTTGAGCAGATGTTGGTTCATAAATCTGTATATGAGCCGCGACACGACAAAACCAAAAATGTGGTTGTGCGGCCAGCGCAGACTCAGATCAGCCTGGTCATCCGCCCAGTCTGATCAGAGTCTTCGCTGTCCGCATGGAGGTAGCTGAGACTCTAAGCTACCCTTTAATCGCTTAGCGAAGACTCTGATCAGACTGGACGGATGCGAAGGGTGATCTGAGTCTGCACTTGGCGCACAACCACATTGTTGGTTTTGTCGTGTCGCGGCTAATATGGTCATGTTGAAAGGCGTTGCTCTTAAGTGAATTTTGATTAGTCTGCTGGACAGTGGCCGGCATACCATGACAGCAATCGTCATGTCCTTATGCTCTAGAAATTCAGGCCCATACTCATGTCTGTCCAGTTCGTTAATCGCAAAAAAAAAAACAAGTTATCGCTAAATACTCTTTTATAAAAGTTCTGAAATAAGTGTATTTCTAGATTGGACATTGAATAGAATACACAGTATATCCAAGCACAGAAAATGGATCAAAATACGACAAGAAAAAAATAATGCAAAGCATAAATACACCGGAAAAGTCAGTTACATTTATGTTCTGCGACCTATCAAGGAAATTTTACATTACCAAAGGTCATATAGGGCTATATGGTGTTCTCCAGCTGATTAGATTTTATTGGGTTTCTGCTACTATTGTACACATGTCATAAACATGCGGGCAAGTTCTCGACAAACTTGCATCATAATGAGCATTTCAAAGCTGCTCGACTTATTCTTTATTCAGATAACAAAAGTATTAACAGGTTTTACTTCGCCTGCTACTAGGAGAAAGTAAGTACATGTATTTACATATTACTTTTCCAGCGTCGTAGACACTGTCGCCGTCGGTGGCGTATTCCTTGTGTTGTTTGGTTTGGTGGCTCTGGGACATTGCACAAACAGGCGAGAAACAGCCGCTTTATGAGTTTCTTCCTACTGTATGATTGGAAATAGATTTCAACTTAAGATTTCGTGACTTGAAACCAGCTGTTTCTAGTTTGTGAATTGCATTATAATTATCAGAACTGTTAAAAGGCAGCAAAAAATAATAAAATAAAATAAAATAAAATAAATAATAATAATAATAATAATACACACCAATCTAAGGCAATAACTAAGGCTCTTTGCTCTCCCCTTAACTATCTGAAGATATGCTGAAATAACTGCCTACAAGCTTGCGGCTCAAAGTGGTTTGTGGTTTGTTACTTGTTTGATGAAATAAACATTAGCTACAATTGATTGCCGAAAGAGTATTTTCCTACTTTTCGCTTATGAGTACGTGTTTAAAACATAAACATTCTTGATGATGGTTTATAGAGGTTTCTGGATTCTGAAATTACCTTACTACTGGTGAAGGGTCTTAGCAAGACTCAGAATGTCCAAGACCTCTTGATTATCGGGGCCCTTTTTTCTAAATCATCGTCAACTTAACAGCATCGTAAATCAAGGTTTAGTTAATTCTTCTATTACTCGTAGAATGTAGTGTGCTAATATTTTTGCTGAGAAAAGTGAGGAGCGTATGCGTTGCTTCTGCACCGCGAAAGCTCAATATACTTTGCCGATGAATAAATATGGCAGCGTTAAGTGCGTTCATTATGACAGAAGATATAACATCCTATAACCTTACATTACTTTTGAACAACTGAATCAAGAGTTTAAACTACCCGGTCATCATGACACGACCACATTTCAGGGAAGCCGAATGACTCCCACGACGACAATTTTATTCTTTAGTTTGACATTTTCTCTTGCCTCAAACATACCACAGGTAATTGTTCATCGCTGTCATGAAATGTTGACAACAGTTACTGTGTTTAACTACATCCGATTGTATATATTCTCATGTTTTTACACGCACATTTTAACAAGGGAAACAATGTTTGTGGCTTCCTGTATGTCTCTCTTATCAGCTTATAGGTAAAGGCTTTTGTTTTCCTAAATTGGGTGCTTCTCGTAAACTTTAAAACTTGCTCGTCGAGGGAGATTTATTTTTTCCAAAAAAAAAAAATAAATAAATAAATAAATAAATAAATAAATAAATGAAAAAAAGGAAAAAAAGGAAGTACTCAACAATTGAGCCACATCATGTGACTTCTCAAAACGGGCATTTGTGACAAGCAAAGGCTCTGATCAGACTGCACTTAAGTGCAGTCTGATTAGAGCCTTTATTTGTCACATCGGCCATCTCTGGAATTGGCGTAAACTATACAGCCGACAATAAGGCCTTTATATACCCGGAGTAAATAATATGGATGATCTGAATATCATATGACACAACTGCCACATTGTTTGAAGTCACAGGATTTGACTTAATAATATAGGGACACTCTTTTCAGTAAGAATTACCTTCCCTGGAAGTGGTTGCAAGTTACATTGATGTTTAATGACATAATTAGCACACTCTTCTGATTGAATCTTTAAATGTATAGTGAGATGTGCAAGAGAAAATAAAGTCACGCAAATATTATCTTAACAAAATTAATGCGGAACACAAATAAACGCTTTTCAAAAGCTGCAGAGCGCATGTCGTTCCTCTGGTTGCGTAGCAATCTGTTTTGTTCCGAGGAAGGTTGGGAGTATGTTTTTTACAAGAGTTCACAGAAGTAACTTCTCTTCGTAGACGAAAAAAAACATACAGCTTAAAATGCGGCATTTCTCCTGATTTTCTGCTTTATGCGTTACGCCTTTTTGTGGCACGTCTTGCGCAAATATCGTTAAAATTACTATTATGAACTATTTCTAACAGTGTTATTGTTGTACCTACGGATGTTTCGTATTAAAACGTTTTGTTGAACAACGGAGATTACAAGACTTAATGAGTCTCCGGAGGGCTGTGAAACATGAAGTCCTTTAATTGTTTGAGGCATCAAATATCTCTCTTGACGCAAGGCGTCTTGAATTCGTTATGGCTTATCTATCAAAAATAGTAGTTAAACAAGGTTTCTAAATAGACAATATTTCCACATAGTCTTAATTGGACAAAAAGTATCTGGTAATATTTACACTATTTTTCAGGAAAAAAGTAAAATACCTGTTTTGCAGTGGAAACTTTCTTCACGGTTTTAAACGTCCTTTGTTATGCTGAGTTTTAAACAAATATTGAGTTAACAACATTATTGATCTCGTTTATTCTTAAATAACATGTTACTAAAAAGCCATGCAGACCTTAAACAATGAAATGTACGACAAACATCTTGTGCTGGCCAAATACCTAATGTATTTCGTATTTTTTAAAGAAAACTGTCAGGTCATGCGACGTAGCTTTACGGCAAAATAAGGTATCGTGACTTGAATTGGCGTTGGTATTATTATGCTGACGTGTGCGCTGTTGCGCTGCGTACGCAAAGCAGCCTGTCCTACCTTTTAAATGTTTTATGTTTCAAATGCTGTCTTTTTTAGCAATATCTTTGAGTTTAAAAGATATACTCCCTTGCCATTTCATCATTTTCCCTCGCCATTTCATCATTTAGAAATCAAATCATTTTACCAAGTTTCGTAAGACATTATAATATTATATCTATATTCTTTACAGAGTTCTGATTAAGGCAAATATGAATTTATAATAATTTTACCATTGCAATGTAAATAAGACTTATCGAGAAAATCGATATAGCCTCCTGCTGTCATGTGATGATGTCCAGGTAATTTTCTCATTCGTGCACGTGATTGTGGGCGTCAGCTGATTTTATTTTGAACAATCATGCAATTTTGATAGGGGTCCACGTTTCTTCTACTTTTGCTCTTTTCTTTCTAATTTTAATGTTTATATTGCAATAGTATGCCCCCAGAGAACATAGTCATTTGTCAATTAATGCCATGTAAATATACACTAAAAAACTTTTTTTCTTCGCAATTTACAATTTAGCAAGGGAGTTTATCTTTAAGAGAAAACTGATTAAAATAATTGCAACGAAATGCAGTTTGCTGACGTTCATGAAAGTCAACACAACAGTTACATTAACCCTTTAGAGTTTATTTACGTTACACTCGATTCAAAGTAGCTAAAACATCCATGACCTTCAAAACATAAATCAACCTGCTTAAAATCACTGATTGGTTTGTTTTACTTGAAAAAGTTACACGTATAAACACATATATGTCAAATATAAAATAATGCTTCTGGCTCGTATTTCATTCCTTTTTTTTTTTTTTTTTTTGGTTTTGAGGGCAGGATGTGGGACCTCATTGCATTAATTTCTGGACGTTGCACATTTTTTTATTATTATTTACAGTAACAAAATTCATTTCTGTGCTTAGAGAATTATCCAGTTACTAGTACCCACGAAACGTGTCTGATTTCGCATGTTTCCCGACAACTTAACCATCTGTCTATTACAAAAGTGAGGATGAAATTGTTAATTTGACAAAAATAATCTTCCGAATCAATCAATCTAGACACAGCTCAAATTTTAAAGAGACATGTAAATAGCATAAACGACAAATAGTTGAGCAAGTATTGTTACAAATAACAAATGCTTCAAATTAATACCGTTGCATTGTATGATACTAGCTTTGAGGACGCCTCACAAATAAAACACATTCAGCTGTTACCATATGAGTCGCATCATGTAATTTCAAACAATGTGACATTGGTGACAAACAAAGGCTCTGTTTATACTGCACTTGAGTGCAGTCAGATAACAGCCTTCACTTGTCAGATCAGCCATCTATGGAATTAGCCCAAACTATGAAGCCAACTTTAGGGCCTCTATGGTCCCAGTGTAAACGATATGGATGATTTGAATATCACGTGATAAAACTGCTGCATTGTTGGAAATCACACGATGTGGCTGAACTATGACGCTTCTTAATAAACCTGTCATGAAAGCAAATTCTACAGATGGCGCGATAGTTTTGGATGTAATTGCCCTTATTAAATTTGGAGCAACAACTCCGATACTGATCTTGCTAGCTCTACGACTTCCTAATTGGAAGGCAATGTCAAGGAGATCCATGCTGCCACCATTATCTCCTAATTAATTGGGAGGACGTGCCATTTCGGGAAATTTCAATATCAACTGAACAAACACTGTTTAATTACCAGCGGTCGATGCTAATGTTAAGATGTGAAACACAACACCTGCTATCCGTTCAAATAAATGTATTTAAGAAAATTGAAGATTTACAGAACTGTGTCATGAAAATGGTTGGTTTAAGCTCTTTCTTTTCAAGGATCGACAATGCTTTAATATCTTAAACTCCAGAGTTTAGATTCTGGGTTTGTTAGGAGAAAACGGAATTTAATACATGCAATCCGCTATAATTTTGAAATGCAGTAAATACTTCCCTGGAATGAACTACCTGTTGTTTATATTTACATTTGGGTGAGATAGGCTACGCTTCACTGTGCCAAACTCCTTGCCTAAACGTTTTAATACGCTTTTTGTGCCTTTTGGCAAGGAAATAACATTCCCTTAAAGATTTGAGGTATATTTAGTTTCAGAGATGCAATATTTATTCCTAACTCATATAAAATGACTTAAGACTTAAGAAAGTGTTCCTCTCATATTGCAAATTTTGCCGATGGCAACAGCGGCAAGATTTTTTTTCTATACAAACGAACATTACTTAAATCATTGAAAATGTCATAAATATTATCGACACCAACGTAACATGTATTTGCCTCGCCATTCAGTATTTATTAAGGGCGAGTTAATTGGTTACACATTCAGAAAAAAATGAAACAATAAATGATACGTTCTGAACAATTAGATTGTTTGAAAGCAAGGAATACATCAAAGAATCGAAAATAGCAGACCCAGTTCACATAAATCTGTCCACGACCAGTCATGAAATATAAAAAAAACACCCACGCTCCTTAGCACCGGCTTTAGCAGAACTCTGTTTTCAACAGCCGGGCCGCGCAGAGCGGACGGTAGGGCGCCTGACTTGTAAGCCAGAGGTCCTGGGTTCGATACCCGATCTGGCCACTTACTTTCGTTTCCCCTTCCGCTGATTCAAGAAGAGCAGTTGTCACTTACTGGTGAAAGTAAGTGCACTTAGTACTGGTTAACCGCATAGGAGGTCTAAGCCTGCCCAGGAATAGTGTGGTTAGGATAACTGATCGTCCCGACATGACCAAAGCTGTTTACCGTGGAAGTAAAACAATAACACACCAACAACAAAACTCTTAGATTATAGATGAACTCAATGACCCCGAACGACAAGACAGTTTATTATTTGATAACAATGTACACGATAGGTTCTCGACAATATGCTTGCATGCTGATAAGCCAATCATGGTTGACAACTTTGCTCTCTTCAATAATTGCACGACGAGTAGGCATGCCTGAAATGAATATATGAATCTTCCTGAATCTGCTCTGGGGGTTGGCGCGCGCCAGAATTGTAGCGGGTTCTGGCGTATCGCGGTAATCGGAATTTTCCCTGACGTCATCGAATAGTACCATCCAGAATCCGTTCCACTGAAGTAAGGCCTTATTGGAAAGTTAGTTATTTAAAATCCGGGGCCGTATTCATAAAGCCACTTAAGTCGTGGCTATGCGGTCGCTAAGGCTAAATATCTATAAAGGAGATTCCCTACAACCATGAAATTTGGTCTGGAGGAACAGTCTTTGTAAGACTGTTCCTCCAGAGCAAATTTCATAGTTGTAGGGAATCTCCTTCAAAGAAATTTAGCCTTAGCAACAGCATAGCAACCACTTAAGTCGTTTTATGAATACGGCCCCTGGTGCTAAAGAATCAATCTAGAGAAACCTTAAATATTTTTCCAAGTCTGCAAGATTTTGCTAAGTGATCGTCCGCTTACCTGAAGGATAAATTTATATAATTTGCACTTTATATACTTCAGTGTTTGAAAACTTTTGGCCAGTTCAGCAGGGATATTATCCAAGATACGTTCATGTAAATGTTTGAATAATTTTGTAAAAGTTCATCGATAAATATTTATATAAATAAATGAATAAACATATAGGTTAACTTAAAAAATACATGAATAAAAAAAAAATAAGAATAAAATAAAAAAAACTAAAACAGATTGTCTAGGTAAGTATTTTTCATGATTCAAAACTAAAACGGCGGCGCCTTCAGTATAACTAGGCAAACCTCTAGCGCGCCTTTGATGTTACAGCAAGTGTATGTCAGTGTTTCATTCTGCAAGGCAATTTAGTGTACCTAAAACAACCCTTTGTGATAGAATATGAGTCTGTATGACATTAGATACCTAAGGAGGTGATGATGCGTTTTTCAGAGAAAAGTGAAAAAAAAAAAAAAAAAAAAAAACTTGATGATTATATTTGACCAGTATAGAATCACAGAACAAATTTAGGTTATTGGTATAACAGAATCACAGATCAAATTCATGACCAGATTTCATACTGTACTGTGTCACTGAATAAACGTATAAAAATCAAGTGAATTTCTGAGCGATTCATGGCTTTATGACTATCGGAACAAATAGCCAGATCTAAACATTGTAAAGCCTAAAAAAGTTACTAGGCCATGCGCCATGTGTGCCTCCAAAGAAACCTAGATAGATGTAATTACTTTAGAGAATTTGGCTCTCTGCTTAGAAATAAATAATTTGAATGAACACCATGATAAAATGTTCAATGTGGATAAAAAACAAGACCTGTGCTTAAAACGGGATAAGCACAGAACATTTATCCCCTTAAGTTGTATGTAGCAAGGCCAGTCAGTTCCGAAGTCCCTTTAAAGGTAGGTTCCTGGCCTAGCGATAACAACTATGTTCACAAAATATTTTGTCTTTTTCTGGGTAGTGTTGAATTCTCTTATTTTTCGGAAACTGTTGCTACTGAGAAAATCGTCAGATGTTGTAGAAAATAGTCGTTTTCCCTTTGGTTTATTTTCTTTTGTTGGAATTCCAGTTCTAAATGTAAATATGTATATATGTCTACAAGTCCGCATTTTCTGATGTCATTTGCCAACGGTTAATTTTCTCTTGCCGTGAGCTCTTCCAGAGGTCCTGGCATGGCGGATGGGTTAAAACTATCCCGAAATGCAATGCAGCATGACGTCAGCTATGTTATCTATTTTTGGCGCGAACTAAAAATAGCGCTAACTGGTGTGCGAAGCAGAGTTAGGAAATCCCTTGCAAAACGACTTTTCTACGATTTTTTTATTTACACTTTTAGTGAAACTTATTCATTTCCTCTTTATAAGTGCTTTCCAACAACTTGGATAAAAAGCATCAAAACTATGATGTATTCCAAAGTACAGGAACCTACCTTTGCAATTATTTCTTGTCGAAATGTTCAGGGAAACCACCTACCACCATATTACGTGTGACCTGATAAAAGATGGAATATGACTTTTTGGCAGGGTGCAACTGCAGGGGCTGATAGGAGATGTCTTAAACGGATGGTCAAATTCATCAAATAATTAAACCGAGCATTTTGTAAACTGTGCAGGTATTAGAGACTGAAATGTGACTTAAAGACATGTGCTCGACGATCAACATTTATTACACTCCTTACTAACACACAAAGAGGGCAAAAGACAATAACGTGATTCTATTTGTAATTCTCTCCTTAACCCACGCATTCACACACACTCCAGAAACCTTATACAGCTCCTAGATGTTCGTGTGTTGGTCTCTCTTAAATGTAGGTATAATCAGTAATGTCAGGCTTACATACATAGCAATCCAGGTATCCCTATTACTATGTATGCCATAGTGGACTTGATTGCTAAGCCATATGAGAAAAAATGAGCCTTAAAAGTTTGATTCAGCATTACAAAACCTTGTATAAACCAAAAAAAATGGTCAGCCCATGAGCTTTTTGCACCATCTATATTTAATATGTGTATTTAGACTGACAAATTAACCAAGCAGCTGATATTTCTGGTTCTAAAGCTGATTCGGACTCTCCGATCAATTACTCGTGTGTGCTTCCAGTTATTTCTGAATGTCCATGCAGATTCCACAAGGACAGACGTCTATTCTCATCGAAGAAAGCAGGGTCGAATGTATAGATGGACAGGAAGTCTAGGCAGATTTTGAGCATGAGGAATACGCAAAGGTGCTCCAATATTTTAGTTTTGGGTGACGGCGTTGGAACACCATGTCGCCAAACGTATTATACCGGACGGCAATTACATAGAAAAGGAAGGGGTCGGCCTGGGAGTGAAGTAATGTGAGTTGGTCATTTATTGACACGCCGTCTTATCGGATCTACAGGTGTGAGTTTTTATCGTCGAGGATTATGTAATATAATTATTTGTTTATACTTAAAATTTTACCCACCGACAGCCCTCTATTATGTGAACATTAAACGTACGTGTATAAATATTTTTGCCGCAAAACTTGACCGTTTTATCTCGCAAGAGGCAATATTATAACGTTACCACTTTTTGACATTTACTCGACATCGGTAAGAAGCCTGATGATCTGTCTGTTATCGGGGCTGTCGGGGCTTAACTCTAGGAGTTCTTTAGCTTCAGTGTAGTTCTTCTGCTTTATTGTCATCTTGGTTCATCTCAGCATTTTATACTGATTTGAATGTTTGCTGTTTTGATCACGTTATTCACACAGACCGAAAAGCTTGTTTATTTATGAACCACATATACTAAGCACAACTTCTAACCGACCACTTGCTTTGTCTTGAACACTGTTGTTTGAAGATGGTATCCGGACATAATTTTCTTATATTCAGTACTCCCAATGTGTCATGTAAACGTTGTAAAATGTTTGAGCTCAATACCTTTAGAATCGTTTTCCTGTTAGCAGAGGATGCACATGTATCCCCATTTTCGAACTTCGCTAGAATTATGACTGTGGTGGAGAAGGTTTTTTAATTGTGACTAAAATTTTGAATTCTTTATTAAAATAATGCCTTATTATGAATTCTCAAGCTCATTTAAACAACTTCCAAATACTCGCACAAATTATAAGCATATGATGACAAGATTCCGAAATGTGGTTTTGTCCGAATCGTGAAAAGCTGCTGAAATGTTGCGATTTTCGGAAACAGGGGTATCATTATCTTTCACTTATTCAATGGTATACGGATAAGATTTTTATTTCAGAGTTACCTAATTTACTTTACCCAATATCACAGTCAAGTTAATTAAAGATGGAAATATATGTTCGATTGTCCTTTTTATTTAGCGGAAAACATGCTATAAATAAGTGGTCGGTTAGAAGTTGGTTCTAGTATAGAATCAAGGGCAAGGACTTTGCTCATTTAAAATCGGCTTAAGCACTCCAGTAATTAATTGCTGTAAAAGTCTTATTTTTGACGGTTACTGAATTTTGGCGTTGTTGTTTTTAGGGCGAAAAGCGTTAAAATATAACTTCTCAAATAATACAAACATCTTATACATACGTATGTAATAGCATAAATAGCATAACCGCAGTTCAGATACAAGATACTACCGGTGACATTTGAGATATGTTCTGTGCCGGTTCTTTAAACTGTATCCCAGTAGAATCGCCTGATTGAGCCAGTTCTAATAGACGCCACAATGTATAGTTTTATAGAAAAGTCAGACAAATTGTCAAAAATTTATATTAGGTTTTCATTATTTTCTTGAACAGTGGCATATGATGAAGGCCAAAATTAATCATCGCTAATATGTCAGTTCCATTTCACCGCGAAACTTTGATACCCTGGATATTAAAAGCTTTAGAGTACTCATTATTTGTAGTTGATGCTTCCGATGTGGTTTTTTATTGTTTGCTGCAATTATAGCGTAGTAATTCCTGCTTTTGCTGCCCGCTTTGCGTTCTGTTTGTTTGCTTGTTTTTTTTTTGTGTGTGTTTTTGTTCTTTTTCTGTTTTGTTGTATTCTTCTTAAACTTTAGAGAATAGGTAAAATAAAAATATGCTTTTGTGGCTCTTATGTTTTAATTGACATCACATTAACAAGCCACAAGAATACTTAGTATGAAAGTTACTTGCATGTGAAGACGATTGTCGCCACCCAGTTATTATAGCTGATCATCCATGGCCGCGCTTCTGTTGCTGTTTGGTAATGTTACCACTGTTTGTCGGCTTATTATTAGTCTGTGAAAATAGGTCATAATTTAGGTTTGTCTGGCGACCATCTGATGGGAACGAGCAGACCTCTTGGGCTTTCGCTTGTCTTGTTTTGTTTAGTGTGCCATCTTTGCGTTTTCCATTCCCCATTGCGTGATTTGGACAGGATGTAGTATTTTTTTTTATTTTGTCTGTTTCTATTCATTGCCTTCTTTTCAAATATTTTAGTTGCTTCCAACTGGTCGCACATTGCTGAACAACCTTGATTCAACCTTGATTTAACGTCACACACGGTTGAACCAACCTTAAATCAACCTTGTTTCAACGTCACAGGTTGAATCAACTTTGAATCAACCTTGATTCAATGTCACGACGTTGAATCAAGGTTTATTTAAGGTTTTATTCAACTTTGTGTGTCTGCTGGGTTATTTGACGAGGAGCCCCTATCAATTAGTGGGTCAAGCACTGACCTGCTAAGCTAGAGCTATGGATTCGAATCCCGCTTAGGGCGGATACGTTTAACTATATACCGGGTTCCATTGCAGTATTGGTGTATGCAAGAGCCGGAATAAAAACAAACATTGTTAGTCACCAAAAATGTTTTATTACATCTTTGACTATTGAATTATAAACCATTAGAACACAAACAGTCATTTACTCGTAAACATGTAAACACATAATTCCCACTGTCAGTGGTAGAATATACAAAGGCAGTGCTCAAGATAAGAAGGGGTAACAGGGATGATGCCAAGTTAGTTTAAAATGTTTCTCAATTAAAACATATGCTACGATCACTCATTAGAACCGTGTCGCCGAGACAATTCTGAAAATACCTCGAAATTATCTTTAAACCCCCATTTTATCTGGAGCTCTGTGACAGCTATGAGCAGCACATCATACGCATGACAAACTATATTTACATTCTAAAATCAGAAACTCTAAAAACAGGTTTTTGAAAAGATACACATTTTTACAACCAGATGCTAAATATTGAGTGTTAAAAACAGGTTTTTGGAAAAGATACACATTTTTACAACCAGATGTTAAATATTCAGTGTAGACTATCATTCTAGATCATCGTCTTTTATATTATTTGGATCCATTTGAAATTAATCAGTCTTTGAATCGACTGTCGAATTAAAATTAGAAATTACAGTATGCTTTTTTCTGGTTTCGTCACCAGATATTGTCAGGGTCACTGACGAGGCTTTATTAGTCGAAACTACGTAGTCTGGCCCATGTTCCTACTTCTGTATGTATTCTCTGCTCTTGAAGGAACTTTTTAAGATTTTAATTATGGTATCTTCGATTCAAATTAAACCCACCCATGGCAAATACTATGCTTACAAAATTGAAGAACAATTCTCCAAAATATATTTAAATTATATCTTTATACTAGTCAAGTATAGTATTTGAACCATTTCATTTTATTTTTGCTTGATTTGATTTTCATTATTTTATATCAAACTCTGAAAATGTATTTTACGGGATCTAATACATAGTTATAATGGCATATTTCTATCTGTCACATAAAATCAAAGTAAACACTAGTAATGATGTCAAACAGAGATGGCAAGCCTTGATTCCCGTCTGACTATAACCCATTTATCATATGACGTCGCAGCTGAGAGTGTAATAAAGCCATGCATTAAAAACGATAATCCACTAGTGGATTAAATATGCAAATTACGTCGTAACGTTATACGTTGACGTCCATTAAAACGTCGCGTTTTCTAATGGCGAAATCATGACGTTTTAGTGCAAATTTTGCTAAAGTATTTGAACCATTTCATTTTACTTTTGCTTGATTTGATTTTCATTATTTATATCAAACTCTGAAAATGTATTTTACGGGATCTAATACATAGTTATAATGGCATATTTCTATCTGTCACATAAAATCAAAGTAAACACTAGTAATGATGTCAAACAGAGATGGCAAGCCTTGATTCCCGTCTGACTATAACCCATTTATCATATGACGTCGCAGCTGAGAGTGTAATAAAGCCATGCATTAAAAACGATAATCCACTAGTGGATTAAATATGCAAATTACGTCGTAACGTTATACGTTGACGTCCATTAAAACGTCGCGTTTTCTAATGGCGAAATCATGACGTTTTAGTGCAAATTTTGCTAAAAAATGCGATTTTAGTGTCATATGATAAATAGAATCTTACATGAGTTCTCCTGTATTATTGAATTTATTAAACTCGTTGGTGAAAACGATAAGATGCTCGGCATAGCCTCGCATCTTATCTTTTTCCCAACTCGTTTAATAAATTCAATAATACATGAGCACTAATGTAAGATCCTCTATTTATGCCTGGTGGGCTCTTTTGCCCTTATGAATAAGACGAGTCTATTGGTCAATGTATGGGTGTCTCTTTAACTTATTTTTTACTTTAAACAGAAATACCCATTTGCTTTGCGACATAGTGTACAGCCTGATTAGACGCTGAATATTGCGTGGTTTATGGGACACTAGGCATAAATGTGGTAAATACTAGTAGATACACACAGGAATCTGTGGCTAGTCCTTCTTGTTTGCTGCTGTTTTGTTTTCTTGTCAAACTAACTAGTACTGTCTTATATCATTTGAGCCGTGATATGAGCCTAGCATTTACACAATCTGTCGTATCATATAGAATCATCGTTCAAGAGAACTTGGCATGCTCCTGTGGCATAGTCAGTCCCTCTAGGCATGGTATGCACGTGACTAAACCAGCCAACCGATTTCATCAAAACGGATTTTCTTCGCAGCCTTCAGACAACATAGAGCTGAAAATTTCTCAACACTCTAAATAAAAGTAGTTTGAGTATAAAAATACTGATGACTATCTGTATAATATCTTGTCTCATCTAAAACCTGGAAAGGGTACAGGGTCTTCATGCCAGATTCCTCCGGAGGGTATGAAATCAGCGGCGGGCAAATCCTCTCCTAAAACAGAGAAAAAAAACACTGCAGCTTATTCGCTGTTGGAATTCTAAATTGGAATATACATGTATTTGATGACATTTGTGATATAATTATCTTTACAATGCTTACCACAAAAGCGCATATTATGCAATGAGGATCATTCACGCAAGCTTTTTGTTATGCGGCATAACAATTTAATTGATATGAATGCAGCCCTTAAAGTCTCCATTGCCAGCCAGTGTTAGAAAGTTGCTGACGCATATCTTCATAATCGTCTTAAGCAAAAGGATAGACAATGATAAGGAACTAATACAATCAGGTTCATTCTTCTATCCACAAAGCCAGATGGGTAAGAATAATTAACATAAACTGACAACTGTTCAAGAGAGTCGTGCATAATCGACAGAATAGACAGCTCTGTCCAAGACAGGTAGACTTTTCGCTACCATAATTAGAAACAACAGTAACATCTATTTTTACATATTTTATTTAAACTCATAAAACATAACCGGGTGAATCACAGTATTGTGGCTTTTTCCAACTGCAGCATGTTATATCAGCATACAAGACCCAGAAATGGCTGCAAATTTAAAACTTTGTATCTGAAATGTGCATCTGTGGTTGTACTACCTGTAGCCAAAACAAGAAATTGCAGACACCACTATTAATTTTTTACCAGCTCTTAAAGCACCATAAAAGTGGCCTTTTTTCACCGTTATGGGTTGCACTTTAAAAATTACTATTTTTTGATGAAATATTTCTGTACAATGCAGTAAGAAACCAATAGATGTTGGCATTAAATCACGTAGAAAATTCTTTTAAAATTTTTTTGGTATGTACATTCTGATTTTCTGTCAAATATTGCTCAAGTTATCACCGAAGTTGTGGAAGTAGTACTTCGTTATACAATTGAGGTTTTCACAACACAGGCTCTTGTTATACTCATAAAAATCATAGAAGATCTTAACCAATTCTACATAATTTCCTTCTACGAAGTGGCCATGAGATTGTCCAGTTTGTAGAAGTAAGGATATCTGACAATTCTGATCGACCTTAGAAATGACAGCACAGTGAAGTCAAAAAAATGCCTACTGAAAAATCTGGTAGTGTCCGTAACCAGGCAATTTATTTTCGCTTTTAAAAGTGTTTTTTGCAGTGAAATGAACTTTCTCATCTGTACTTGCATTCAAAAAGTTAAGAACAACAACAATTTTAATTACATATTTTATAACATCTTCTCTATCATAAGATAAGTGGTTACGGACACTACGAAAAACATGTAGGGTCCGTAACCCGAAAATGCATACCTTCATTTAAAGTGAATATTGCAGCTGTTTTGGCTTTTAGCTATAAAACATTCATGTCAGTGACTCTGACTGATATTGAACTGTATCAAAATGATTAAATCATGTGATGCTACATAACCTGTACTGCACATTAACTGAGTAAATGTCGGTAAATAATTAGTGAATCTGTTTCATTTTCCTCATGTAAAAGAACTCACAGAAGGAGTTTTGAAAAATACTTATTAAGCAAGTCTGTTTCTACCGAAGGATATGGTGAGAAATTCGATAGTTCAAGTTGGAGTTGTAGTTCTGAAGGAAGGTTAAGGCTTTGAAAACTGAATTGAGAACCAATTTTATGTAGTGTCTGTAACCTTTATGATTATATAAACATATTCCTTGCTTTTAAGACTTAGCAAGCTTCACTTCCAAAAAAACAAATATTTTCTGGTAGATTCAGTTGTATTCCATACTAGAATATATACTCTTTATGTTGGAGACAAATCAGTCTTCTATAAAAGTCAACATATGCAAATTATTAATAAGTCATACTTTCTGATAATACTCCTCGAGTCTTCTTACTAGATACATGTAGATCATAAAATTCTTTGTAAGGTGAATCTCAGTAGTGATGTTGTTGATGGATACATTAGATTGCCTTGCATCACCATTGTGTTTTAAACGATATTTGACATCAATTAAACTAACAAAAGTAGTCTTCAATTTATAACGCTCATTCTGTGAAAGTGAAATAAACAATGGGGCTTGGGGCAGGCCATAATTAAACTAGAATTGCCTTTGAGCATGCAGACACTTGGCTATGAGCCATGGTTATGGCAATGACAGATAATGGCATTTTGTTATTAAGCAGGGAAGTTTAATCCTAAAAGGGGCCATACAGACAAATGATGCACTGACTTTATCACTTGTTCACGATATTCAGATCCAGAGAAAATGATGAAAGCTATTTTTTTGCAACATTTCAACTTTTAAGTCGGTTTTAGGGGTAAAAATGGTGCTTCCAGAGAATAACTGTTTGAATCCCCTGTAACTAAGAGCTTCTGAATGAAAACTGAGTTTCAGATTTGCATTGTTCTATTATTTTAACAAGTGTAGTGATTGTAGGGTCCGTAACCTGTCCTTTCTAAGGAATGAAGACAAAATTGATTATTCCTTTTCTCTGCATCAGTTACAGAAAACCCTCAAGATGTTGTAAAAACTCAACAAATCCTATTCTAAAACCATCTACATTAAGCTATTAATGGCTTGATGTTTTTATGCTTTAATCGAAATTTGTATATTTGACAACTCATGAATTAAGAATACCTGTCGAACTTAAAACAAAACATTTTATGCCTTTTTTTTTTTGCTCCCGAATGATCTCAGTGATAAATTCAAGAATTACACATGAGTCATGCTGATAAAATGCATATATTGGTGGTATTTCACAAAATTATATATTTTGTATAGTATTGTAGAGGCCGTAACCAGCCTGTTAACAATGATATTTTGTAAAAAAAAAAAATATCCTCAAAACTATATGGACAAATATTTCTCTTCTGTTGGTGAGAAGGACTCTAGAATGTTGCTTAAATAGATCTTGATTTATTTCTACTCAGAAATTTATAAAAGCACAGCAAATGTTAAGCGATCAAATTTATGTCTTAATGAGTATGATAATGTATCTTCTTTTAGTTCATATTTTAAGATTTATGATTTCAACAAAAAGTCACTTTTTCAATAACTTCAAGCTTCTTGTCATGTTTAAAATATTTTTTGTTCATTGTTATAGGCTCATTGCAATTTTCCTGGTTTGTTATACATCACTTGTAGTGTCCGTAACCATTTTTACCCAGTGGCACAAAAAGCTGAAAAATATATATTGATCGACTTCCCAGGAACAAACCCTGGTAGTGATATAAACTAGAGGTACTAAACATTAGAAAATACATCTTTTCATAATAATTCTGAAAAGTTCATTTTTCACCTCTAAGTGCAACCCATGTGGCCATAATACTGTGATTCACCCGAACGTATAGCAAAGTGGGCAGCTAAACAGTTAACCTTATTACAAAAATATCACAGAGAAGCAGACATAAGAACAAGTAACACTGAAAAACGACGACAGAAGTACCTCCTTGGTTTAAACAATATTTATTTCAAGAAAACGAGCACATACAAATGTACAGAATCAATTATCGGAATTTGGACGGCAGCTAGACTATTTCCCCAATACCCCCTTGGAACGGTTAGTAATAACTTCTGGGGCCTTAAACTATATAGTTTCACTGGATCCCTCGTTGTCAGCAGCCACAGTGGTTCGAGACAGTTGTTTCGTCCGCATGAAGGTCATCTAATCAGTGATAAAACCAATGAGGAATCAAAACTGAGGATTGGACAGAAACAACTTACTGCGACACCCGGATATCGAAGAATTTCAAACATGACCACGACTGCAATAATGCAGGAAAAAAACTGTTGGCCACCAAATGGCCGAGCAACGAAAAAGACAAGCTCCTGAAGCAACCATCTAAAGTAGAAAGGCCTGTGTTGAGAACAATTGTATGTTCCCTTGGTTTTTGTTTGCTAAGGATTTTTTAGCTGAGCTTGAGAGGTATCGAACTAATTTTGGTTCTTTAGTAAGTACATTACTTAATACGAGCAGCTGCTAAGCAGTAATTGATAAAGGATGGTTACCTTTAGAAAAGAGCATGTAAGTAAATTACAATAACAGAAATATTACTTAGCTTTGAAAAGAGGTATTTTTTGCTTTTCGGCCATGACTATTTAATTAATTGCAAGCAGAATGACAAACAGCTCAGACCCTGGTCCGACTATTCATTGGAGCAGACTTTTCTGTGCCTGGTATACAAACACATGCCAGGCACAAGAATTCTCCTCCAATGATCAGTCGAACACTTGCGAGGCATAGAAAACGCTGATCCAATGAATATCGGCCCAGTATTTGTGTTACTTGCTTACCTTCATCTGTATACACAGACGTGCAAAAGTTTTGAAGACAAAGGTAAAGTCCAAAACAACCACAATCGGAGTCAGTAGTACATGAGCTGCCTTCCACCTCGTCACAGTTCTCCTGTGAATTAGAAAATGAAAAAATTGTTATGAATTGTCATGAAACTTTTTTCTTCAGACATATTTAATTATGCTCAAGTTAGTGAATTGTCTATGCAAAGGCGACTCTTTTTTATAATTTCCTTTGTTATTTATTTATTCTATTATTTATTTAATTATGATTTTTTTATTTATTTATTGTTAGTTTTTTTTTTGTTTTTTTTTCCATTTTCATTATAATTTGCTTATCATTTTAGTTTTTTTTCACTTTTATTTAAAGTTTACTTCTGCAATCATTATACTAACAAAACTTATTTGATAAAGTGCTGCTCGCCTTGAGTTTAGCTTTTTCCAGCCCTCTCTTAGAGCTATTCGTATGTTACTCCAAATTGCTTACGTTATTATTGCGCTATAGCTATAGGTACTTTCTTCACGCTGCGAACAAATGAGACGCAACACGAGAAAATCAACAATGTGGTAATGCGCCCAGCGCAGACTCGGATCAGCCTGGGCATCCGCCCAGTCTGACCAGTGTCTTCGCTGTCCGCATGGAGGTAGCTTAGCTCCTTAGCTACCTTTTTAGCGCTTAGCGAAGAGTCTGGTCAGACTGGGCCGATGCTAAGGCTGATCTGAGTCTTCGCGCACAACCACTTTGTTGGTTTTCTCGTGTCGTGGCACAAATGTGGTTATATAAGCTCATAAGGCAATTTTATTATTAGATAAGACTCCAAGTTGTACAACAATTAATTAGGAAAGCCAATTACTTTCATGTCAGCCGGTCCAGAGGTTAAATAGTACCAGAAAGTAGCTTACTGAACAACTTAGAAAATATAGACTATGAAAAGGAAACCGAAAGCGTTGTTTTTACCCTTACGTAGCCTACTGGCTACTTTGAATGTTTTAGCCGGTAAATATCGGTTTTATCATGCACAGCATGTGTTCAATGTTTCTGTAACTTTGAGTAAGCACTTCAATCTGCACTTAAGAGATAAATGCCCCTCCCCTCTCCCCTCCCCCCCCCTAAAAACAAATACTTTATCAAAATGCCGTTTAGAAATTCTTTAAAATAACCTGAAAAAAACAAAACAACATTGAAATGCCTGGTTTTACGAAACATATCTGAGAGGCTGTAATTCTTATAGTTTAAGACATGAGGAAAAAACAGCTTCTTGTTTGGTAATGGAAACAGTATAGTCAAGGGATTTCGGAAATATAGTTAGCAATGAACTGTCGAATTCTAATATATGTGGCATTTTATACAGAATACTCTTAATCGGAAGGGCAGCTAACAGGAGGTCACAGAAACGTTTCTTTGGGTAAAGTGAAGAAAACAGGGAGTTCGGGAATAGTTTCTTACTTACATACTATGAATAAATATATCCCGGTTATTTTTTCTCTAACATTACGATTGCAAAATTAAATAAATGTATGGTTCGTGCGTGATTTTCCCCTAAATTATTATTGCAAAGCAATATGGTATTGGCCTTGTTGATTAATCAAAGAAAGTGTCTACTATAATCCTCAAATATACCATTCCTGTCACACAATATGTCAGTCAGACCGTGCAAGAATGAAATTATCGGCGTATTGAAACAATGAGCTTCGGTATGTACGTTTCAGTAAAAGACTGGCATAAGAGAATGTTACTGAAATTGATCTGCAATAAGTAATGGTAACGGCAACGCTCATGCAAAGCATGCACTTTTTCCTTTTAACCTTACAAGAGGTCCTATCAAATGTTGCAAAACCGTCCAGTCCTATGGCAAGTGACTCCACCAAACTAGCGCATATATAAATACGTAATATGTTTAACGAACCTTATTAGAAAATGGAATGCATTGAATTAGAGTGGTTTTATAAACATATCACGTTACTTGCATCAAAAAGTTAGTAATTAAAATATAAGAAAAAATAAATTTTAATTGACAATTTGAGATGATGACGATCACTTCAAATGCGTCTTTTTTCTAATTTGCATTGAGTAAAATTACCACGACTGCATCACATGACAAAAATAAGATACTCGGTTCAACCTGATAAATCTCCAGATGCTGCTATTACAGCTTAATTAGCCACGAGATAATTTTGTTCTGGATCCAAGACTCTTCTCGTGTGGCGCGTTATATTTATTGCCGCTGTTCTTTTGAAGATCATAAAGAACTTTTTCATACTGGATGTATGAAAATAACATCCTTGCATCGTACACAACGCATTTATATTATCCAGATACAAATACAATCAGTTAATAATGATCTTATTTCATGAAATTAATGCAAATCTTCCCCGGTCATTAAGGCACACGCAAACGCCATTATAGATATTTGAACAAACCGCATCGTGAACAGTGTAATGATTTCAACGCAATGAAAAGTTAATCAACCTTTGTACTTTCAACGTCAAAAAATGGTATATTACTAGCCATAAAAGTCTTTATCTATTGTTTAAAATACTGGGATGTGACACTGTTTTTCGTTTTCCAATTACCTTGACTCTTCACGCTAAACTAATTTGATTGCGAAAGCCTACATTTTATTATTATTTTTTTCTCTGGTACCATTGTCTGCATGTTCTGCTATAGTGCCTTCGAGCGTATTTCTATTGATGCATATTTACAGTTTGGTTCTATACATGAAATATGGAACCTCTATTTAACGATTTTCGACCCATTTTTGACACGTGTTTGAATGTACATTTTGTTTCTTGAGCTTAGTCACATTATTTGACTTCCAACAATGTGGCAATTTTGTCATGTGACACTAAGATCATTCTTCTTTTCACAACAGGGTAATCAGATACCTCATTTTTGGCTTTGTGACTTGGGCCACTTTCATTAACGGCTGATGTGACAAGGAAACGGTCTGATTGAACTGCACATAATGCACTTGTGTGCAGTCTGGTCAGAACTTTTGCTTGTCTTCAATGTCTCATTGTTGGAAATCATATGATGTGACTCAGCTGGGCTCAGCTTAACAATCCAGATGAGTTTCTAAACTACGTTGTGATATGATCGTAGATCAGAATAATTATTCTTTGCTTAATATAAGGGTTATAATCTTCTGAACATCTTTGAAAGTAATATTTGTTTCTTTGTTAACCCATACCGTTACCCGGAAAACGATGGTAAGAATATATTCTCGTCGAAAACCTTAGTCTACACATTTTTTTAACTTAAATTACTTGTTTTCAGAATTAATGTGTGCATTAAGGAAATATCCATATTTACTTTTACTGGTTTGCTGGTGTATTTTCATCTTTATGGCAACAAACAAACATTTGTTAGCCCATGCTTCCTCAAATATTGAGCTGCGACACGACAAAACCAACAATGTGGTTGTGCGCCCATTGCGGACGTAGATTAGCCTGGGCATCCGCTCAGTCTGATCAGAGTCTTCGCTATGCGCATGTAGGTAGCTTAGACCCTTAGCTACACATAAAGCGTACTGCAAAGATCCTAATCAGACTGGGCAGATGCGCAGGCTGATCTGAGTCGGCGCTGGGCGCACAACCACATTGTTGGTTTTCTCGTGTCGCGGCTTATGTAACGAAACGTAAATTTGATATACTTACTTGACCATTATCCATGGAGCCAAACGATGGAATAGGGATAGCATCCGAGTTAAAGCCATCATCTTCAAAATAACCTTGATCTGTATTATCTTTTATTGGACCCCAGTATCCAAACCCGTCGCTATTTGTGTTGCCGGTGTTTACTGGTTCAGTTTCTGGCATAAGATCACCATGTCCGAAGCTGCCTTGACCAAGGGGTTCTTGTTCAATGTCACTAAAGCTGCCAAACGTATCAAGAGGTGTGTATTCGTGACCAATTCCTGGGCCTATTGTATCTGAACTGAAGTCGCTTTCAAGTGCATGCTGATTATCCCATGACCTAAAGGGCTGATCTACATGAAAGTCTTCTCTATGCTGCGACTCATGTAAACCGGAAGGCTCACTCACAAATGAAATATGTTCATCGTTTTCCGTATGCATATTATTTCTACCCACGATGTCTTCAAATTTAGGTGAATGATGTCTTTCAGCGAGGTCTAGAACTTCTGCCAACTTATGCTCTAGCTGATTGTTCGTTAAGTCAAACTCGGATAGCTTATTTTTGTTACTGCTATCCGAAATAGCGTCATTTTCCGAATTTTCTTTGCTTGGCTCCAATAAAATTTGGTCATTTCCTTGAATATCTGGTAACAGCTTTGATTTATTATCTATTTCACTCAAATGGCGAAACGTCGTTTGTACTTTACTATTTGGCTCAAAGATTTTGCCGATATCCTTTTGATTTTCAATAATACTATGCGGTTCTCCTAAGTTACCAAATACGGCTGTTTGTCCATTATCAACTATATCATCCTCAAGCTCAAGTTCCTTATTCCGATTAACACTCCAACCAAAGAGAGAGTGAGGAAGAATCTTTGAAGATACACTTGATTCAGATGGAGGCGGCCATGTTTGCAGACCAGAAAAGTGGTCGACCACAGGTTTTAAAACGTACGGTTTGTGTGTATTTTTCGGACTTTTGATTTTTGGTTTCCTATGTGCATGACTACGTTGAAGTCTTGATATAAATGGTGAATACTGGAAGAAACGTTTAGAATCGAATATAAATGATTTATCTCCTGGTTTTCTGAAGTTTTGTCTGTCAAAAGCTAATGGACTAAATTCGAAAAATCTCTTTTCTTTCATATTTTTACGTAGATGCCTATTTGCTAAAGAATACTTCTTACCACCGCCTATTGATAGTATGCGACCAAGCGAAAAAGGGTTCTGGGTATGTCTTTGTTTGTAAACCATAATATACGGTTGAGTTAGAAAACCGGTAGTAACTGTGTAAATGTTTGTCCAAATATAGAACACTGCAAAGCTTGACACCTTCATTCTGGTAACTTTTAACTGAAAGAAACAGAAAAATATATATGACATTTTTACTGCACTTGGTGTGGAACATGTACAAAAACAGACAGGCATATCAAATGAGCCGCGACACGAGAAACCCAACAATGTGGTTGTGCGCCCAGCGCAGACTCAGATCAGCCTGGGCATCCGCCCAGTCTGATCAGAGTCTTCGCTGTCCGCATGTAGGTAGCTTAGATCCTTCGCTATCCTTTGAGCACTTAACGAAGAGTCTGATCAAACTGAGTGGAAGCCCAGGCTGATCTAAGTCTGCACTGGGCGCACAACCACATTGTTGGTTTTCTCGTGTCGCGGCTCAAATATTTTACTTTACTTTATGTTGGCTCATTTGCTGTCTTGGTTAAGGAATATCTTCATGAACTTAAAATGGAGCACTATTGGTACTTTGACCTATGTTTAGAACAATGTTTTAACAAACTCATATATTTGACAATTCTTTTGGTAATTAAAATACTGTAATCAAACATAGTTTAACAAAATAAATGGACATGTTTATGTATTTTATATTAGTATAATCCTGTCTGCATTATTCAAAGACAGGATTTGTCCGTCAATGATTCATTTCTGATCACTTCAAGGCAATACTTCTGTTGTGGTTTCACAGTATTCTTTGTAATTCTTGTCCAAATAAAACAATAAGTTTCTATAAATGGTGAGTCATTTGACGCAATATGTTGCATTGTCGGCTTCCGTGATGATTCTTTACGTATTTGGTTAAATGCAAAAATAATTCATACCTTAATCAACTAACAAAACATGTAACCTTAAACATTTTCCAAAATATGCCTGTTAAATGGGAAATCAGTCAGGTTTGCCACTTTTGACTATTTTCACGAGGGAAAAGACAAGTCACTGCCAAGCATTATTTCTGCTTCGTTGAGATAAACTTTGCATAACGATTAACAGTGCTAATCCAATAGATTATTATCCTAGTGTCAAATAATTTGTAAACCATTTATTCAGAAAACCATCCTACCGTTATGATGTAGCTTAGCTGATATCATTTCTACCGCTCAATCTTTGTTGGATGATATTTAAAGCTTTAAGTTGTATACGTTAGGCATGAGTACATATATTTTATAGTTCATGGTGATGTTCTTACGATACAACTCGACCTCAGACACTAACGAAAATGGCACCCGGCTCATTTGATCTTATTATTTTTATATATCAAAACAACTGTTGACTTTTGTTCCGGTGAGCATGAAGTGTTATGAACAGTAAACAATTCATACTGACCACCGCTTCGCGTCGATGAGTATGATGTTTACTGTTCAATAACACTTCATGTACATCTCAACAAAAGTTATTTAGAGGTTATTACATGTCTAGTGTCGCGTTGCCAGGCATATCGGCCCGGATAGCTCCATATTGGCCCAAGGGCCTTTAGGCCCTTGGGCCAATATGGAGCGGCCGGGCCGATATGCCTGGCAATGCGACACTAGACATGTCGTAACCTTTTTATTACATGTATTCTGCACTTTCCCTTAAATCATTATACTGATTGAACCAAACGGAACCATTTTGGACGATACGTGAACCCAATTGTTTTTGGCGTTATGTTACGTTGCAAAGTAGGCCTACGCACGCACACACAGCCGCCGTGCTGACGTCCTTCAATAAACATGACGTCATTAAAACTATATATATGCAATCATTTTCAAACAAAGTTAGAAATACAAAGATTTAAAGGGGATTTCACAGAGAGCAATTCTTAGAAAGAGAGACAGAGAAAAAAATACAATCATGCATTTCAATTTCTTTAGGAGGATTGTTCCCACTATCTGAGTCTGTAAATACTTTCACATTGTGTTTACGATTTTCGATTTCTCTACAAACAATCTCTACAAACTTTTTCAACCGTTTAGCAGCCCCTGTCGGTCTGTTCTCCACCGTATCAATAAATCTAGCCGTTCAAGCCATAAATTTACATCTATTCCAGTTTGCTTTCCGCCATCTTGTTTTCGAATGAGCGGGCTGATATGACTGCACGAGCGGGCTGATATGGCTCTGCACGAGCGGGCTGATATGGGGAAAGGAATCACGAGCTATATTGGACTGCGTATCCAAGATATTTGTTACTATATTTAGTAATACATGTAATAATGTTCACTAACACTGCATGTACACCTCAACAAAAGTCAATATTTATAATAACGTCAAAAACTTAAGTTAGTGTATTTTATGATATTCTGTCGGAAACGCGACGAATTGTTTCTTCTCATAGGCTGGCGTCTGGTTTTACACTGGTCAAAACGTTTGTTTTGGATGAAAGCAGTATAATCTGAAAGGTGAAAAGTGCATTGGATTAAAGATGACAATGCTGGGAAGAGTTATCATCATTTGTAAAATTATTTTCTGGAAGGAAACAAAATATGTTCGTGGTTTTTGATAAGCAACTGGTAAGAATGAGATTAGAAGACTCCAGCCGCATTCACTGAAGAACTGCTTAATGTATACTGAACATCAAAAGAAACGCTCACAAGTTTAAGTTCGATATTCTCCTGCCAGCTTATTTACATTTTTAAATCACGTATAATAAAAATACTACTGACATCGCCTACAATATAAACTTAGTGTTTTTTTTTTTCTTGCTAAATTAAACCCTGATTAAACGGTTATCCTCTTGTTAATGTATCTTCGCTTTTTTATGGGCCATTTGTTTTTGGTGTTCAAGCCTATGTTGGAAACCCAATTGTGAGTAAGTGTTACTGTTTCCATTGCGAGCTTTCACGCGTTTGTTTGTCTGAAATGCAAATCCAAATCGCTGTGGTGTTTTCGCTATTTATTACCCTTGCTGCAGGCAGTATGTCTGGAGAAATTAATGGCTGAACATATTTGGAATTGAAAATTCAGCTTCTGAAGTTATGGTTATTTAAGTTAAGCCTCATCACAAAACTTAGTATTCTGGTGTATATAGTTTATGGAATAAAGATGTGCATACTGTTGGAATAGCAGAAACAAAGAAATTTTAAATGTCTAAATAAAAGCATATACATGTACATATACCTTTAAATAATTTGGGAATAAACATTGAGGGCGTGTGTTTTGATGTTCAGTAAAGAATGTTTACATATGTTAAAAAGTGGTCCCTAATCAATGTTTCAGTTCTGAAGTCTTCAAATACCAGATGATATGTGTACTTTATCTTATATAGAAAGAGGTCGTGCTCCTGTCGAATATTTGTTTCTATACTTTTACAATGTTGGTAAAAGCGAAATTACTTGTTGATATGAACTCTTGTTAGGATGCAGGTAGTACTTACGTTCGGATCTAAAATCTTATATACTACTACATGTATAGTACAGGGCAATTGATGGCGCGACGGAGATTCATAGATTTGGTATCATGACACAGTTTTTTGAGTCATGGCAATTATGAAATCTTAATAGTGTATAGCAGTTGTTTAGTCTTTGACTTTGATTTCGTTATCTATTCGGTTAGATTCCTTGCGACTACTTGTTAGTCGATAAACGAAGAGTAAGCGACATATTGTTACATGTACATGTATGCAATGCAAATAACATTTTGCAAAAAATATTAATGAATGAGCCCTTAAAACAAATACCGCAACCGTAGACATAATTTAAAGTTTATTGAGCAACAATATACGATCATTTATAACGGTTCGACGAGTGACCTTACCGCAAGTGTGGTTGGCTTTACGAGACCATAAGCATAGATATAATTGGTATTGTTCATTTATCTTTTACCAGGCGTTTATTGCACTGACTGATCTTAAACAAAGACATACTAAGACGTTGTTCTCTTAATAAAATTAGATTAATGCCTTACATTACCATGTCTACTCGAACTGGTAGCAGATATAGTAATTCGCAAATAAATATCTTTGTTCTGGCAGTGGATGTATTAGAATAAATGAACAGCTCCCCGTGCAGCGCGAATCCTAACCAGTCGGGCAAGGACATGCTATTTAAATTTGTACAGTCTAGAATGGCCATCTTTTTGTCTGGGCGAAACGCAAATGTCTTTTCAGACTTTAGGATATGGACAGATTGGACAGACTCAGAGACATGCGTATTTTACACGCTTTATCCTGAAAAAAAATATAAAGACGCGGCTCTGTCTTCACAATCAATATGTAAAATATCAATATCACAGAAACAACTGAAGTATCGCGATAACATGATAAAATCCAATCGAATTAGATCTATACTGTCTATTCGTATGTTTGATAGCCGCTCGTCGCCTTTCTGAATCTAATTATGAGCAACTTATAGGGACTGCAACATAAAACAAAATGGGTTTATATAACACACATGGCAGTCATTTGTTTTACCCATTAAATGTCCCGAAAAATAAAAACTTTTATTCATCGATCAAAATGTTCAAATCTTAGACTTCGTCTGATATGTGAGGAATCCTTCACCGGCTCCATTGCTCTATCAGCATGAAATGTTTTAGCATGAGGTATCGCTGCAAGCTTCTCACCAAAGTTTCGACCATGAATAGCGGGATAAGCAAGCGTCAAATATTGAAACATCCATGAATTACACACAAAAAGGTTTACAAACTTCAATAAAAATGGTAAAAAATACAAAGTACAGGCAAGGATCCCATTCAGTGTCCCGCTTTTGTTTACATTCACTCGTTCGACGGGGAAATTATAGTTTGTTGAACAATTTGTCGTTTTTAAAACATCTTAATCCTCCTTTTTGTCAGTAATATATGTATTACAACCACATTCATAATGACTGGTGTTTGGACATTTTTACCATTGGTAAGAACTTGGAGACTTTACAAATACCGAACTTTTACTTGGTTTTCGAGCTGTGTCAGAAGGAAATGCGCAGCCGCGCGCATAAAACAATTTTAAGCCCCCCCTCCAGTAACCTTTTTCATATGCAGATCCTTTTTCGTGCGTGCGTGCCGGCGTACGTGCGTGCGTGCGTGCGTGCGTGCGTGCGTGCGTGTGTGTGTTAGCGATTCAGCTGTCTACTTTGTTTTCTGTTTATTTTGATAGTTTATAGTAGAAAGCAGGTAAAACAGATGTCTTCTGTATAATGTATGGCTTTTGATGGATATTGTATTTATGAACGGTTGTTCTTTGTTGAACTGGGTTTTTCTGTTATCGAAGATGTGCTAATATGTATTGTACTTTACATCAGCTCCCGTGGATGAGCCGCGACGCGACAAAAATGGATGGATGACTTGCGATTTTATGTCCTTTTCAACAGTATTTCAATTATATTAGGACGATGGGAGGTGATATAATGAAAGACTGTTTGCAATTGAATCCCGTTTCTGATTGAGAAGATTTTGTCTCCAGCTGAGCTCGAACCTGGGACCGCTAGATCAGCGGGCCAGCGCTGAACCTACTGAACTACCGAGGCCCCTACGACAAGACATAACAAAAAAAGTGGTAAGTGCGCCTAAGAAAGACTAAGATCAGACTGGGCATCCGCACAGTCTGGTCGGAGTTTTGCTGTTGACATGGAGGTAGATTAGACCTTTAGTTCCCTTTTAAGCGCATAGCGAAGACTCTGATCAGACTGGGCGAATGCCAAGGCTGATCTCAGTCTTCGTTTGACGCACATACCACTTTGTTAGTCTTTCGTGTCACGGCTCATCTTCAAGGTAGCTGATGAAATGTCGCGGCTCAATTCACTAAGGTCTTGAAAGCTAGATCTTTCGGAAACAAGGAATGCACTACAGAAACGAAAATAGCAAGCTCCGTTTTGTTTAACCTCTTAATTGGCAGTATCTTGAGATATTCGCCATGCATCCTAGTACTGGGTTTAGCAGAACTTTATTTTCAAAATGACCATAAAAAAGTCATTGGTCTCAGCAGACCAGAAAGTATATGATATGTAATATAATGAAGTAGCCCGAGGAATATATGAGCCGCGACGCGAGAAAACCAACAATATGGTCGTGCGCCCAGCGCAGACTCAGATCAGCCTGGGCATCCGCCCAGTCTGATCAGAGTATTCGCTGTCCGCATGAAGGTAGCTTAGTCCCTTGGCTACCCTTTAAGCACTTAGCGAAGATTCTGGGTAGATTGGGCTGATGTCTAGACTGATCTGAGTCTGCGCTGGGCGCACAACCACATTGTTGGTTTACTCGTGTCGCGGCTTATATGGGTATTGCTCGAGTTTGCCCAAATAATTTTGCAAAACATGCCCATAAAACCAATTCGTTGTCCTCCTTCTTCCTTAACGTTACTTTTTCTATTTTGGCCGATTCTTGCATACGCCGTCCATATTTTGTTATCACATGTTGCTATTGGTATGTTTCCGGTCAAGATTTATCGTTCACTCGATGCAATACTTTCCATCGAGACAGAAGATGAAAATATATAATAGCCATAATATAAGTTGAAAATAATATAATATAATATACATGTATACAGTATTTTTCGCTCTGTAGTTCTCTTAAATTCGTACAGAGCTTATATAATACAACAACACAATCCCACAGGAACTGATAGCAATTATTCTAGTTTACATTGCAATTATTGAGTCACGACAAGATAAAACCAACTAAGTGGCGTGTGCACCTTGCGGAGACTCAGATCAGCCTGAACATCCGCACTGATCAGAGTTTTCGCTGTCCGTATGGAGCTAGTTTAGACCCTTAGCTACCGTTAAGGCGCACAGCGAAGAGTCTGATCAGACTGGGTGGATACCTAGACATGGCAGCAGTGTTGGTTTTGTCCTGATGTAGCCCAGCTTCTTTCGTAGCGAATTTAGCTCCTAGACTCTATTAAAAGCAAGGAGCAGGTGCCTGTGCTGAATAAAGCGTCTTTTTGTCAATGATAGTATTAATTCTATTAGCGTATTAGTCGTCTTCAAGGGTTCTATGCATGTTTATTTACAAATTAATGAAAATAATTATGGGTAATTAGAAACAGGAATTCAGGAAAAAGGATAGTTTAGTTAATTTACCTTTGTTAATATGAAGAAGACTTTATATAACGTGATTTCCTGCTTGTTTACCATGGATCGGTTGTTCAAAACTAATTATGCCGTTAGTTAACATTTCGTTAAAATTTCAAGCGTTTATATCTCAAATATGCCAATATTTTTGTTTAAAAATGTGAGAAGCTTTTACACTGCTTCTGACATTTCTTCAACAAAAATATCAGTGTGTTTGATTCATTAAGTCGTAAAACACTTCACGAATTGACCTCTTAACGAGCTTGTTAGGCTAACGTTGCTTTGAACAACTGGCCCCTGGATGGCAAAGCCCTGCTAAATGAGGTCCACTCTTAAAGGAAAAGATTTACTCCTTTAGAAGCTAAGTATTTCCTTTTAAGTTAAACTGCATTGATGATGGATGCAAAAATGAAAACGGAAGAGTTGCTTCCCCTGAAAGCATGCTCATTAGTAGTCTTACTGTTGTCTGTTTTTGTCGCAATTTCTTTTCGTAAGGTTAAATGGGTCTTTCATCATGAATCTGCTGAAAAATTGCACCTCATAACATAATGTGCTATCACGTCACTTTAGAACTGCGCAATCGCATATGATATCAGGCAATGTTTAAGAATTGATGTCTGAAGACCGTTGGGTAATTACTGAAAATACTGACGTTGGCCGTGATAACAACGTTTGATCACTTAAATTGCATCCCCGATTTAAGGGCCGGACTGCGTAGCGCAGTCGGTAGTGCATCTGACTCAAGAATCAGAGGTCCTGGGTTCGATACCTAGTCCGGTCACTTCCGTTTCCCCTTCCGCTGATACAAGAAGAGCAGTTGTCAGTGGCTGGTACTTACAAAGTAGGTACACTTAGTACTGGTTACATGTACATGTAACCACTAGGGAGGTCTAAGCCTGCCCAGGAATAGTATGGTACGGTTAAATGACTGTTCCGATATGACCATAGCTGTTTACCGTGGATGTAATGCAACAAAACAATAACAACAACTGACTTACGGCATAATGCATTCTCAACATTAGCAAATGCAAACATAATTATCTGTTTGCTTTTCATTTGTTTGACGCACTTTACGCCTCAAAATCTTTGGATGAATGATGATAAGCAGAAAAAACATTTTACCCAGTGGGCAAATGACATCAACATGACGTATATGCTGACGTGGATGCGACGCTATCACGTAACATTGACGTCAGTAAGGCGTATGTGCTGACGTCGTCATGTGCCTGCTGGGTAGTGCCATGTGGTACCAAGTTTATCAGACGAGACCATAAGCAACTAAACGTAGGAATGCCGACTTTGTTTTGGGCTCTTGAATGAACCGCGACTCGACAAAACCAACAGTGATTGTCACAACAGCCTTGGCATCTTCCCAGTCTAAGACAACGCTAAGTGCTTAAATGGTAGCTAAGGGTCTAAGCTACCTCCTTTCGGACAGCGGAGACTGTGATGAGACGGGGGCATGCCCAGGCTGATCTGAGTCTGCGCTGGGCGCACAACTACTTTGTTGGTTTTGTCGTGTCGCGGCTCAATTATCTGATGAGCTTAGAGCGTATTATGTAGGTATCTCAGGCTACAGTGACAGTGTAACATTAGTATAATATTCAGATAACTTGTGTTTCAGTTTTGGGAGGCAAACTTTATCTTTTGATTCATACAGTTTATACCGCCTTCCTTTTCAAGGGATATTAATGCATTGGGCAAAAACGTTTGGTCGCTACTATAATTGCATAAATTCAACTACAATGCAACAAAAATAACAAAAAATGTAGGGCCCTTTTTTACGGCCTCATCGCCATTACCCTGCAGATTCCTACTTTCACTATGCATGTCTATAAAAATCCCCGTTACAGGCGATGGTCAGCTATTGCGATTTTTTTCTCCAACCTTTAGCAGCAGTTCACAAGTCATAATGCGTTCTTCAAAGTTTTCACTTGATGTCGTCTGTACATTGTACTTCCATTTTTACACTATCCGAATTTGTATAACTCTTCCGTACTAGTCTTTTATCGATAACTGCCAATGCAATCTTGCCGCTTGTTCTGTACTCACAGAGTATTGCCCTGAAACTTGCATACGAAAAGTCGCAAAGCGAGTCATTATAGCACGTGAAAAGCCCCATTAATACACGATTTTGTGTCCGTTTAAACATACCGATTAATTGCGTGCGCCTCCGATATTTATGCAATGATATATTTTATATAATTTATACGGCCTTTGATATTCGTTGTACTGATGAATACATGTAGTTCCTTTTAGCTGAGCCAGGTCTGTCTGCGGCTCCGTAATGTAAGGACTTCTTTGATTAAGGCGTGAATTTTCCCCATGATTAAAAAGTTATACGGAACACTGACTTCTTCTTTGCATTTATGACTATGACATTTAACTTGCATAACAAATGAATTTTCAAGTGTTTGTGTCTATGTAAAGTACGTTAAACATACGTTGACGTTGACGTCATTGTTGAGATAAATCGTAAATTATCCTCAAATTGATCGTTGAAATAATGATTTATTGTATATATTTCACCCTTTTTTGATTTACATTACTTACATAACAGACAACACTGGATAGTTTTGACTATATGTATGTGACCTTGACCTCATTTCCAGGTCATGGTACACAATATAATCTTTGAAGATCACAGTGCTACTGTTGACCATTCTTATTCTTTGGCTTACTGAGTATCGTTCCCCCCCGTGACCCAGCTTCCCACTCATATATATTGCGTACTTGCATCGCATAAGTCTCCTGCATGAAGGAAATGCTGGGTCACGGGGGGGAAAGTACTTGTATCTTAATTATGTGAAGCGTTCTCTTTGGACCGTTTTGACCGGAAGTATAACTGTGGTTTTGCATGTTTAAATGCCAATCAGGCGTAACAAGAAGAAAATCATTGCTTTGTATTGTGAGTTGCGTGTATTTATCATGCATGTATGACAAAAAATTATGAACTGAATGACTGATTTCAATATGTTTATTACCTCAAAAAATGAGGTATGCGAAAACCTTGAATTTAGGGTAGGTAGGGTCAGCCTGGATTATCTCCCCATGTCTTTGGGTCTGAATCACAAATGATCTGATTTCATACGGTTTACATATTTGTGGAAGCTATGCCAAGAAAAATTTGAGAACTTTATACTTTTGAAAATTCGGATCTGTCGCACCGGTCTAATGGGGAAAATCCTCGCCTTAATCATAGAAGTCCTTTACGTTTTCTCTTTTTATTCTTTTGGTGTCTTGCATAGTTTGTGTTTTGTGATCGCGGAGTTTCCTGGGTATTAACATTTTATTTGTTAAGCCGTTTCCCAGAAGATATGTCGTCCCCTCAATACTGAGAAACTAAAGCTTCTCTAACAAGCCTGTATTTACTTACCAATGAAAACCTCAGGCTTAAGCAAATTAGATCAGAAGGACAATATTTATACGCTTTCATCGAAACTAAGAAGCAGCAAAAATGGCGGTATAGCTCGAATGGCCTAAGATCTAGACGCTTGTAAAGCTCCAAAATAGTAAATCTGAGTTTACACCTGAAAACATTCTGAAACAAGTCACCTTTTACCACAAGATTGGCCTGCTAACAGGAGTGACATCATAATTTTGTAAGCTTACGTTTATGACATGAGCCGCGACACGACAAAACCAACAATGTGGTTGTGCGCCGAGGGCAGACTCAGATCAGCCTGGACATTCACTCAGTCCGTTCGGACTCTTCACTAAGCGCTTTAAGGGTAGCTAAGGGTCTAAGCTACATCTATGCGGACAGCGAAGACTCTGATCAGACTGGGCGGATGCCCAGGCTGATCTGAGTCTGCGCTGGGCGCACAACCACATTGTTGGTTTTGTCGTGTCGCGGCTCACATAAGTTTTAATGTTTTTCTCTAGAATTTTATGCGTTTTCTTTCTATTTGTACATGAAATAAATGTCTAGTTTGCCAGATAAAAGAAAAGCACATAATGGTTCATGTAATTTGGTTTATCACCGAACGATCAGGAGATCTATTTTTAGCGATTCTTTCTTTGTACATGTATTTCCCTTTCCTATCCAGCAGTAAGAGTCCAAAGATGCCAAAACGATGCTCGCGTTGTAACAGAAATGGAGAACGTTTCACAAGAACTGAATTTAGGACAATGGTCATATTCGACTAGGCGTTTGGTTCTTCACAATTTTTACCCTGAAGCTTATTTTCTATAGAAAAAGAGCTTCGCACCAAGATATGAGCCGCGACACGATAAAACCAACAAAGTGGTTGTGCGCCCAGCGAGGACTCACATCAACCTGGGCATCTTCTCAGTCTGATCAGACTCTTTGCTAAGCGCTTAAAGGGTAGCTAAGGGCCTCAGCTACATCCATGCGGACAGCGAAGACTCTGATCGGACTGGGCGGATACCCAGGCTGATCTGAGTGTGCGCTGGAAGCACAACCACATTGTTGGTTTTGTCGTGTCGCGGCTCAATTATGTGAAGCACGAAAGTTTTTCTGCTGCAAGATTCATTCTTAGCGCATAGCTCTTTTCCTATAGAAAAGGTTCCGCATTTTGTAAAGTCCTATGAGAATCAAAACATGATAAATGGAGGTTGGTGATCACACTGTGTGTTTTGGATTAAAGTACTCATGGCAGTATTGACGAATAAGTCGGTGAAAATGAACGGTTTACAGAAAGTAGTTTTTGTAGAAACATGACGCCTTCTGCAGAAGCAAATGCCCTGTTTAACTCGAGACAGTCTTTAAATTTGATTTCCAGGCAAAGTTTTGAAAGGTTCTGTATTGCTGAAAATAATTACTTGTTCCTGTGGGATTCGTATTGAACCATTATAAACTATTTTAAGTGTATAACAAAGATCAAAAGTGCTGCGTAATAATGGCATCATTTCGCTGACTTTAACTTAATCGTATTCAAGCCGATTAAGTCCATGAATCATGGATCTTTTCTGTAAGAAAATATTATGTAATACTAGGTCATTGCTCTGAAAAAATTAAATAACTAAAGACATGATAAAACGCGAAGTAGTCATTTAATTGATTTGAAAACATTTTAAGCTCTAATACTAAACTATGTGATAATTTGAGACAAGGTGTTTGAAAGTTGATAGTACGTCTGAAATCAAGAAAGATATTTTGACTTAAATCTAAAGCAGTTTTGGACGAACATGCCATGATATTTGAGCCGCGACACAAGAAAACCAACAATGTGGTTGTGCGCCCAGCGGAGACTCAGATCAGCCTGGGCATCCGCCCAGTCTGATCAGAGTCTTCGCTGTCCGCATGGAGCTAACTTAAACCCTTAGCTACCCTTTAAGCGCTTAGCAAAGAGTCTGATCTGACTAGACTGATGCCAGGCTGATCTGAGTCTGCGCTGGGCGCACAACCACATTGTTGGTTTTCTCGTGTCGCGGCTCATTTGTTCTTATCTGTTTGTTCTGCCACTGATTTACCCGGATGAACTTCAGTATAAATAAAATACTCAAAACAAGCATTTCTGGTTTGGAGTTTGAGAAAGTCTTTTATTTATCAAATAGTGTTTGAAATCACAGAACAATATGACAAATGTTTCTCTCAGATGGGACAGCCATATCGTCTAACGTAGGGTCATTGACGGTTTGAGGCCCACTCCATCTTGGGTACACAGCTAATATGAAAGGCGGAGCCCATCCCTCTACTTTCCCTGCCTTGTTCTTCCATGATTCAGAGAAGGTACCCATTCATTGCTAGGTTGACAGCGACAGCTTTCAAGTAGCCAGTAGTCCCAAGCCAGTATTTGAATCCGCGACCGTCTGCACCATAATCGAGTCGCTCTAATCACTCGATAATGGCGCCTCTCGGAAACAACATTAACAGGCCTACTTCGAGCTGTCATCTACGGAACGTCGTTTTTTGTAGGACAAGAAACTATCAATTAAGTCTTCCCTTAAGTTTGTATTTTGTGAAAAAAAAGTAGGCTCTTGAAAAAAGAAGGTAGTTATTTCAGTGGTTACATTTTCCTATACGTGGAATATTTGAACCAGTATCTGACTACCATTGTTATATATTTGCAAACTGTTTATCAATTATTTCATTACCTAAACTTTGGCATGTGCAATCGTTTTATACAGGAGGCAAATTAAATTTCTTGTTTAAGAATCCCCTGGCTCTCTCTACGTCAAACCTTAATTTTCACGTTTTAAACGTGTTGTTTTTCGTTTCTGTTACCATCGTCATATCCTTAACCATCACTCATAAGCCTAGTGCCAACTTCCTTTCCCATTTCGCAAACATCAAAAGCTCACAAGCTAAAGAACCTGTTTATTACTTCAAAGTGCAAACAGTATCCATAAACGTGATTGATAATCTCATATTCATGCTGATAACTCACGTATTAAATGACAAAAAAAAATCAAAATACAAATACCAGATTTTTCGGATAGAAGACGGATTTTTTCACTTTAAAACAATCCCAAAGATCGAGATCCGTCGTTGATCAAAATACAGATACCAGATTTTTCGGATATAAGACGAGTTTGTTCACTTCCAAAACTATCCAAAAGATCTAGATCCGTCTTACAAGACGGATCTAGATCTTTGGGGTTATTTTGGAAGATATAACTCCAATTTACAGCTGATTTACAAAAGACTGATTTTACATTTTTGAGGTAAGTTTGAGAAGGTAATTGTCCATCTTATTACTGAATAAATACGATACTGAATTGAATAGATTGAACAACTGAACGGCAACTTTATATAGGAATGTAAAATAATTGCATTTCTTTTCTTTTTATTTCATGCACTTATAACAACAGTCAGGGGGCAGGGCGTTAAAATTTATTCATGTCTGTTTCTGTCTGTCTGTCAGTCTCTGTCTGTCTGCCTGTCTGTCTGTCTGTCAGTCTGACCCCGCCCGCCTGTATGTCCTTTCATCGCACTTTTGGGTAAAGGAGTTTGAGTAATCAAGTCCTCCCACAGTTATCTGTCATCAAGGGCTTTTCTTTCGATTTTTGTTCACATGTTGTGGACTTAATAAAGATGTGCATGTGACCTTTTCATAGAACTAAAACACCTTTTGCCAGAATGAAAACTTTTCAATTCAGTCATTTGGGCAGCCCTTTCCATTTAAGGCTATGAAATATGTGTAATCAACTTATGGCACAGTTTTGAACGGATTCTCCTTAATCTTTATATACATAAAGGGGGCATGACGAAAACATACATATGGTTTAAATAGTCTTTATTGATAAAATACAGTTTTGTGATATACACAGGCCTGTGACAGGCACCCCACGGGGAATCGTTCATGTCTTATAGACACAGTTTTCTAGTTAATTTGTTTAATGATTTCATATTTATTTATTCTTTTTTTTATTTATGAATGACTTATATATTTTCCAAATACATGTAATGTGCGAGTTAGACTGAACAGCAATAATTTTAAAATACATTAAAAGTAAGTTGCTAGGTTAAAAAACTAAACAACAGAAAACAACTCAATGCTAACTTTACCATAGAAAGCAACGTTAGTGTGGTTCTCGAATTGGCTGTGTGACATCGTGACTACTCGACGTCAAAACGATTTCATTTTGACATTGTATGACACTCAGGTGAATGCATTACCTTTGATATGACATTGTCATCTGATATAACGTGTACATCTGTATGGCTATACGTAGCTTTTTCCCCTTACTGTGAAATGAAAGTACTGACAGGTAGCAAGAATGTCACCCTATGGCACTATCACGGAGTAAACACAGACAACAACGAAGACTGATAAAAAGTATTTTTGCAACTTTCATGGAAATGTAAAGCTTTAATTAATATGTAATGTTTAGTATGTAATGTGGGTATATTTAATATGTAATGTTTAGATTGATTCAAATACAGTCGGCTCTCAATATCTCAAATCAATGTTCATCCCAAACTACTGATACCTCAAGGTAAAGTTTCTACTCCCAAAAACCTTAACTGTGAGATACCGCTAGCTTAAGATAACAGGTCCTGAAATATAAACACACACAGAAAAGTTTCTGTTGCTGAAAGTATATTCATCGATATGAGAGTACTTGAATATATCAGTGTTCGAGATATCAAATGTTGTCTGTAGTTGTATTGTAAATGTTATATTGCTCCATTTACTATGTATACAAATTATTTAAAATTAAAAAGTATCATCTAAGTAAAAGTTTTAAACTTGTTCCTACCTGAAAATTATTCCAAAAGTCGAAATCTTTTAACTTTCTAGGGAAATATTAAAGTTTAGTTCGAAATATATAATGCTGCATGTTTCACATCAGTGCTGAAATACCCAACGTTTCATTGTCACACGATGAACTGTTTGTAAGTTATTTCCACATTTCAAGCGAAGTGCTACACCCTGAGATGTGAATGGAACATCGCTGTGGCTTTCTTAAATAGAGATTTACCAGCAGCAATTCTAAGGCGAGCAATTCAAGGCGAACTGAATTATTGGAAAATATTTTAGTTATCTTCGAGATGTGGTTAATAAATATTTTCCAATACAGGGTGATTGTTTTTATTACAGAGCACGGCATGAGATAAAGAGTGTATGTTGCGGTGTCTGATGTCCGCATTTGACTTTTTTTTGTCCTTTTTCCCGTTTCTTATGCCCCAGTCACACATACACATTACGGATTGGGCGTATAGTTGTGGATAAAAAAGTCCGTAACTGTCCGTGTCATATCCGCAGAGTCCGCAGGATCCGCGTCGAAATTTTGAAAAGTTTCAAAATTCGGGCGCGGATGAGTAAACCGTAATGGTGCGTTACTAAACGCATATATCCGCATCTATCCGAAATTATCCGTGTCACATACGTATCTTTTCCGTATCTTATCCGTTATTGAACCTATCATTCGGCAGTCCCACTCCAAGTTGAGGACCGATACGGTTTCAAGCGGATCGTTGCCTTTAGTTACGGAAGTAACGGGTCTCATTCGACGTACTGTAACGGACTGTTTTCTACAGTAACGTTTCAATACAAAAAGGTTGCGTTCCAATACTGACAGATACCTACAGGATGGTTTGGAGAGGCGACTGTACGGCAACAACACCAGTAGGGGGCAAAGAGACAGAGACTGTATCTCAAGCGCTACTACAACAGAGAGGCCGGGTCGGTGCAATGGCAGTGACGCATTGTGCAGTTATGGTGCGATGTTATGTTTCTTATTTGTAACAGTGGGGTCATCTTTTCATGAACTTGCCAATGGCAAAAGTAGGGCCATCATTTCATAAACTTATTTGACTTTTATCAATTCGAATTAGTTGTCCAATCGCATAACTAAAGGTAAAGATCCGTATGAAACCGTATCAGTCTTCAACTTGGGGCTGCGGAATGATGGGTGCAATTACGGATAAGATACGGATGAGACACGGATTAGATACGGGTAAAGGCGGATAAATGCGTTCAGTTACGGACTTTTACGGTTTACTCATCCGCGCCCGAATTTTGAACCTTTTCAAAATTTCGACGCGAATCCTGCGGACCCTGCGGATATGATACGGACAGTAACGGACTCTGCGGATGCGATACGGATCCATTACGGATTAAATGGATAGATACGAATAGATACGGACGGGCCTTCCGTAGCATCAGCAGAATCCGTATATGTGTGTGTGATGCCCCAGTCACACACACATATACGGATTCTGCGGATGCTATGGATGACCCGTCCGTATCTATTCGTATCTATCCATTTAATCCGTAATGGATCCGTATCGCATCCGCAGAGTCCGTTACTGTCCGTATCATATCCGCAGGGTCCGCAGGATCCGCGTCGAAATTTCGGAAAGGTTCAAAATTCGGGCGCGGATGAGTAAACCGTTAAAGTCCGTAACTGAACGCATTTATCTGCATCTATCCGTATCTAATCCGTGTCTCATCCGTATTTATTCCGTATCTTATCCGTAACTGAACCCATCATACCGCAGTCACAAGTTGAAGACTGGTACGGTTTCATACGGATCTTTACTTTTAGTTACGGAAGTTATGGGTCATGTCAGGGTCATTGATGAGGCTCTAGTAATCGTAACCTCGAAGTATGGCCAATGCTCCTTCTCTCGAATGTGTTTAGTGTTCTGTGCTCATGAAGGATTATTTTTTTATTTAGATACGCATACCTTGATCCAACCTATAGATTGGGTAAAGGTAAAGGTTTCCTATAGCCTAATGGCCGTAGGGGCGGTGGCTTGGGGGAGGAGGAGGATGGGGGTAGGTGGTTAGGGTCAATGTATCTTGGTTACAGCATATGAAAGGCGAAGCCCATCTCTCTCCTTTCGCTGCCTTGTCCTTCCCTGATTTGAAAAAAGGTACTCATTCACTGCTTGGTTGACATAGATATTTAGTCAGCAGTTGATAAAGTAGATACTATTCTAATTATTCAAGAACACTGCACACATTCGAAGGAAGGTACATGGACCATACTTCGAGAATTCGGCTACTCCAACCGCATCAGTGACCCTAATATAATTTGGTTACGAAAACCAGAGAAAGCATAATGTAATTTCTTAATTTCGATAAGGCAGTAAATTCAAAGATGATTAGTACCATAAAAGGTCTAAAAAAACAATAATCTAGACTATAAATCTAAACCAATAAAAAAATCTGATTTCTCAGAATATTTTCTTGACCCCAAAGGAAAAAAATATATATAATCTCCACTATAGATGACGTACAGGGAGACTTTTTACGGTCGCCGCACGACACGACACCAGTGGCACTGAAGTGAAATAGAAATCTAAAAGAGTTCATCCAAGAGCACAGAACACATTCGAAAGAAGGAACATGGGCCATCTTCGAAGTTTCGGCTTCACAAGCCTGACCAGTAGATATTAATTGCTTCATTTCAGCATTAAACTTTGTCCTATATTGGACAACTAATTGGAATTAATAAAAGAATTACTTTGTCCTATGTTGGACAACTAATTCGAATTGATAAGAGTCAAATAAGTTTATGAAATGATGGCCCTACTTTTGCCGTTGGCAAGTTCATGAAAAGATTACCCCAATGTTACAAATAAGAAACATAACATCGCACCATAACTGCACCATACGTCACTGCCATTGCACCGACCCGGCATCTCTGTTGTAGTAGTGCTTGAGATATAGCCTCTGTCTCTTCGCACCCCCCTCATTTCCTACTGGTGGTGCTGCCGTACAGCCGCAAGCTTTTTGTATTGAAACGTTACTGTAGAAAACAGTCCGTTACAGTACGTCGAATGAGACCCGTTACTTCCGTTAATAAAGGCAACGATCCGCTTGAAACCGTATCGGTCCTCAACTTGGAGTGGGACTGCCGAATGATAGGTTCAATAACGGATAAGATACGGAAAAGATACGTATGTGACACGGATAATTTCGGATAGATGCGGATATATGCGTTTAGTAACGCACCATTACGGTTTACTCATCCGCGCCCGAATTTTGAAACTTTTCAAAATTTCGACGCGGATCCTGCGGACTCTGTGGATATGATACGGACAGTTACGGACTCTGCGGATCTGATACGGATCAATTACGGATAAAACGGATAGATACGGACGGGCCATCCCTGGTATCCGCACAATCCGTATGTGTGTGTGTGACTGGAACATACAAGGAGTAGACACATATGTGGACGTTGCAGTAAATCTTTTCTATTCTTCTATCCGCTAGGCATGCGCAACAGTCCGTATCTGAAGGTATTTATCCGCATCTAAAGGTTACAGAAGGTAACGGAAGGTTAGTAGTTCGTGCCTATCCGTATCCATCCGCATTTATTGGTAACTATATCCGTAAATTAATTAAATAAAAATAGGCCACGCCCACAAATTCTGCGGATAAACTGAGGATTTTATCCGCAACTATCCGCCCTAACCGTAATGTGTGTGTGTGGCTGGGGCATGACTGGGGAATAAAGTCCGCAACTATCCGCCCAATCCATAATGTGTGTGTGTGACTGGGGCATATTATGCAGACTCATAATATGAGCCGCGAAACACGAAAACCAACAATGTGGTTGTGCGCCCAGCGCAGACTCAAATCAGCCAGGGCATCCACCCAGTCTGATCAGAGTCTTCGCTGTCCGCATGTAAGTAACTCATACCTTTAGCTATCCTTTAAGCTCTTAACAAAGAGTTCGATCGGACTTGGCAGATGCCCAGACTGATCTGTGTCTGCGATGGGCACACAACTATATTGTTGGTTTTCTCGTGTCGCGGCTCATATCATAGAAATTATAGCATCATTTGTACGCGAACACGCGCGAAGTCCGCAAAGATTTCAAAGATGTAAACTAAGTACGCATTTTGCCTGCCTCAATCACAATTTCAGCACATATTTTGAACTGCGGATACACTTTGCCCGTAATGCGGATATATCATAGCCGCGACAGCTGCACATATAAGAATGACACTGGTTATTTAAAAAGAATTTAAACTGCGCCGGCCCATGACAGGCTGTGGTTACTAGCTGACTGATCTCGGCATTCGCCGGACCGCATTTGCTATAATGTGCTTTTGTCACAACCAAGATAGCCTGCATGATGAAACAACGTTAATGACGTTAATTCAACGCCATGACGTTGAGCAACGTTGCTTCAGCATCATTGTGTTTCAACAAGGGACGTTGTCGATAGTAGATTCAGAATGTGCATTATCCCGAATTGGACAGATATTTAAAATTCTTTATTTCAGGAGATTATTTGAGCCGCGACAGGACAAAACCAACAAAGTGGCATATTTGCCCAGCGCTGACTCAGATCAGCCTGGGCCTCCGCCCAGTCTGATCAGGCTCTTCGCTAAGCGCTTAAAGGGTAGCTAAGGGTCTAAGCTATCTCCATGTAGACAACGAAGACTGATCAGACTGGGCGGATGCCCAGGCTGATTCAAGCCTTTGCTTGACGCACATGACTCTTTGTTGGTTCTGTCTTGCCGCTGCTCATTTAACAAACAATTGCTGGATATGCAAGAAACAATGGCTCGTTCTCTGGCCCGCGAAATTACAGTTGCAAAATACTGTATACATTTTCAATATTGGGACAAATAGGTCTAAAACAGTATAGACCCAGATAATAATGCTACGGATCTACACTGTTTGCCATTCCATTAGGGTCTTTCGAACACAATACTGCATTGTAAAACCGTACTATTCCATTGTTACGACAGCAACAATGTTTGTAATTGTTATTTTTGTCCCAATTGTTAATTTTTCTACGGTAACGTTTCTGCGAAAAGATCTGTTTACTTCCACATTACCGTCGCCAACACATTAAGGAAACAATGAACGCATTGATGCTTCGCTATTGTTCGCACGACAATATGTGTTGTCTGTTTACTAGAAATATTTATTGCAAAATTCTTATAAAAATTATCTCTTTGATCAAGTAAATATCAGAATCATTAACATTTACTATATTTCAAGGTCGTGATGCTATTTAATAATAATGAGCCGCGACACGACAAAACCAACAAAGTGGTTGTGCGCCCAGCGCAGACTCAGATCAGCCTGGGCATCCGCCCAGTCTGATCAGAGTCTTCGCTGTCCGCATGAAGGTAGTTTAGACCCTAAGCTATCCTTTAAGCGCAAAGCGAAAACTCTAATCAGACTTTGTGGATGCCCAGGCTGATCTGAGTCTGCGAAGGGCGCACACCCACATTGTTGGTTTTGTCGTGTCGCGGCTCAATTATTATTTTGACATTCTCACCTTCCGTGGGATCATTCTTATTAAAGGTCGCTATTTTTCTGTCGCACCGATATTTGTCAAACTCCTGATAGCTTTCTAAGGCCCACTTCGTATCACCTTATAACACAGATTAACTTTTAGTCGTGATTATTTTGCCTTGACCGATCGTAATGCAACACTAGTCATTGATTAGTGCTAAAATGTTTTAGGCGATCTGAAATCGGGCCTAAGAGAGTTAGGATCTGAAACTATATATTTTTGTAATATATAGACTGGGCGGATGCCCAGGCTGATCTGAGTCTGTGCTGGGCGCACAACCACATTGTTAGTTTTGTCGTGTCGCGGCTCAAAATTATGGTTATTAAAGTCTCAAAAGTCATCGTATCAAGTAGTATACCGTACCTCAAGTACTTTTGGTCGGATCCACTGTAGTCCAGTTAGAAGGATCCATTCATTTACTCTGACCTCTGATTTGCATTTTTAATATATACGGATTTTTGTATGATTTTATTTGTTTTAGTCTGATCTTTGACGGTTTCTCAGGGGATATTCACAGACTGAACATTAATCCATTATTTAGAGCTGCAGCATCAGAGACAAAAAAGTAAATGAGTAGTCTGATCAGAGTCTTCGCTGTCCGCATGGAAGTAGCTTAGATCCTAAGCTACCATTTAAGCGCCTACGGGAGAGGGAGATCAGATTGGACGTATGCCCAGGCTGATCTGAGTCTGCTTAGGGCGCACAACCACATTGCTGGTTTTGTCGTGTCGCGGCTCATGTATTTCCGCAAACGGAAGCAATCTTTGAGATATCCCGTTTATTCCTAGACGACGTTGTCTTTAAACAGAATGTGAGTCTATTGTTGAAGGGAAAAATTTGCTCAAGGGCTTATAGTTTTCGTTTGTCTATCCATTCGTCTATCTTTCAGTTCGTTCATTAGTTCTTTAGTACATTCGTCCGTACGCAAGTTAACCGATTACTTGCGTCAAAATTTTGCGTGTTTTCTTTTGCTTCTGTTAACCAAAACTTGTTGTTCACAGATGCTTATATTTAAGCAGATTAGTTTGCATAGTCCTAGATGCTGCTGCTTAGCTAAGGTTAAGGTCACACGATTTGAAATTTGTATAAAAGCTGTGTTGAAGTTTGTGTTAAGTTTCTGCTTTTGCTGTGTTTTTTCTGAAAGCCTTAAATGGAACTTTTTCATTTGTGCTTAGTGTTTGTACTAGGTAAATATTTATTAAGTAAATTAAATCTGGATGCTGCAGCAGACCTAAAGTCAAGGTCACATACTTTGTATACCATTTGTGCTAAACTTTTGTGTTAATTCCTTTTTTTTTTTTTTTTTTTTTTGCTTATATTTAAATATACGTGACTGGAACCTCTTACTATTAATAGGTATACTTCAAAGTTGAAATTGAATAGTTAATATCATCTGGATGCTGTTGTTGGTTTAATGTAATGATCACAGACATAGATGTTTAACTTTTTTTTTAATTTATATGTTAAATTTATATATTTTTTCGCTTATTGCTGATATTTTATGGAAACGTTTTTGTTTTTGTCTATAGTCCATTCACTGGGTTTGTATTGGATTATCCATCTGTCTGTCTGTTTGTTAACCTTTGCTTTAAAGTTTTATATTAAGTATGTTTTATTAGGCGGTGTCGCTGGCCGGAGGTTACCGTGAGCCCCTGCTCACTTGCTCAGTTACTTTACATATTACTGATTGTTCAGATATGGTTCTTAATTTCAGCTCCTCTTTGTAAGACTGAGTTTGTTCGTGCAGTTGTGATGTTTTGACTGGCCGCTTGTGCGTCGCACTGCCTCTTCTTTCTTTGTGTTTGGTTGTTTTTATTTGGAGATCGTGATCTGTTATGTGCATTGTATTTATTTAAAGTACTGCACTGTATTCAGTAATACACACTTATGCTTTAAAGTGGATAGTATCCGATATTTTAGTTCTCATGTTTTGGAAATTATTTTACATAGTTCTCTTCCTATTTGAAAAAGACTTTCATCCGAATTATGTCTATTATAGTGATCATATTGTTTCTGCAACTGCTGTCTGTATTATGCTAGGAAAGCCATGATATTCAAATACTAGGAGTAATTGCAACATTTTAGCAAAACGCTTTATCCAGACGTACGTTATCTCTGGACATTGTTTAATATACTAAAACAAAAACCAAAGAAAATATAAAGTCTCATGAATCTGATAACTGATGATTTTTTTCTTTTGTTATCTTAACTATTCTAGTAATGATTTATGAGCTTTGGACGGATTTTGCCCTCGATACAAATACATTTACCAGCCTTAAGTTTGTATATTTTGAACATTGTGTTTGTACGTGCGACATGTAGGAAAGTGAGTGAAGCTTACATGCAACGGGCTACGTATTTTTCACGTGAAAATCCAAAATTCTGAAATTGATGCATATTCTCCAGTAAGCACGAAACAAATGACATTTTATGACGTTATGCACCTGTGTCAGTCTAATTAGACAACTTCCCACAATCATAAACTGTAAAATAATAAAACTATTGCACACCTTAAATCATTAAGCGGCTGTTAACTATGACGACATAGCTTTTCAAACATTCTGCAGACTTTATCATTCAACGTCTGAAAAACTATAAAGCCCGATAATCAGCATTTAAGCCCGTTTTGTTAGAGCTTAATTAGTGAGGATAAACATGATGCAAAATAGTCTATTATAGAGTGGCTCGTCCGCAATTAATTAATGAAAAATAATGGCACCAGATTGGTATGAAGTAAAAGAAAATCGGCTAAAGTAACGTGACATTTTATACTAGTTTGAATAATTAAAGTCAAGTCCTACTGTCACGTATAAGGGCTGGCAATATACACGATTTCGAAACGTAGCAACATGGCAATATATGTGACGTATTATATACAGACGTATTACATAAGGCTAAATCATAAGTGTTCCAGCCACGTTCAACTCAAAAATGCCATTTCGATCTACGTAGTGTGCATCTAGAAAACGTGATACAGTGTAATAACACATCGTAAAACGTAATAAACCATACTTAAACGTTGACAAAACATATTTAATATGCACTGTAACTTTATAAAACCTACTAAAACGTATACCAAACATGAATTACTAAAGCCACAGTCTCACTGGCACATATTGATGTCTAGGTTTTACTACGTTTTCAAAGCGTGGTAAAACGGCAGTATACGTACTAAAACGTAGTGAATACGTATATAGATACAGCTAAATACGTGGCCTAGTTACGTTTGATTTAGAATTTTTAACTTAACCAAACATGGCATTTTGATATACGTAGAGTATACCTTGTAAAACGTAGCAACACATAGTAAAACGTTGTCAAAACGTACCAAAAACGAAGCCGAAACGCATTAAATACGTACAAAAACGTAGCAAAACTAAGCTAGCGGTCCATTAGGCCACAGTCACACGTGTTGAGGACTAGGTTCTTCTACCTATTTGAAACGTACCAAAACATGAATATGCGTATTAGAACGTAGTTAATACATATTCTACACGGATATATACAGTTACATACCAAGGGCGACACTGAAGAAGTTAAATACAGAAACGCGCGTCTGTCGCACTAAATTAGGTATGAATACGTTTATATTACATACGTGGCCTAGCTACGTTTGAATAAAAAAAATCTGCTTAAATTCAACTGTTCCGAAATACTTACTGTATGCGTAGTAACAACGTATTGCCAATACATTAACTACGCGTAACTACAACATACTTTGACCCGAGTCTCAAACGGCTCTAAGCACCACTCTCTTTGTCACGCTAGATTTTACATCGATTTCAAAACGTGGCAAAATAGAAATCCATGTAAGAAAACTTAGAAAAACCTATGTCACATAACCATATACGCCTCTATCCGTACGCAAGGTACGTTTGCGTATGAATGTTTAACTCGAACTTGGCATTTTAATATACGTAGCGTGTACGTAGAAAAAATGTAATCAAAAACACTAAAACGTAGACACTTAGAGGATAACTGTATTGAAAATTGTCATTTGGGGAGGTAAATTGTCTGTTTTATGGTCGGATATTTCGTTTCGGTGACGCGCCTGCGGAGCCGTGAAACGCCATTTGCGACCATAAAACCGACGATTTACCTCCCAATAACGACTGTTTTCAATATACTTGTCACCATTCTAATGCAGGTTTTGCATTTTTGCTTTTCTGAGTGTTCTACTTTTTACTCAAAGCAAGCGCAATCAGCAACGTGAAAACCATACGTCAGCCAACTAGAAGCGGCTCTACATTATAACGTCGGATTTGCCACAGTATATCGCAGAATGTGCTGTCGCAATTTTTTTACGTTTTCCGAACAGACGTCACTTTACCCTCGTTAGTGCAGAAGAATACGTGTAACATAGGCCTACGTACTGGAACATAATGAAACTAAAATAAACATATGAGAACGTAGTAGGACGTAGGAAAGCGTAGATACTGCGAAGTAGTACTTAGAGAACCTAAGGTATAGCTTGTTATGTTTTTGTAAGAGCCCAATCTCACTGTCACGTTTTGAGACCTAGATTGAACTACGTTTCCCGCTCTACGTTTGGCAAAAAACGTACCCCGTTTTTTAGGTGTTACTACGTTTCTAGTACGTTTCCAATACGCTTACTACGATTTACGTCGATATTACCTGGTTATCAAACGGACGAGAACAGTTTACTTAGAATGTTCAACCCAAAACTTGGCATTTATAAATACGTAGCATGAACCTATTAAATCGCAGTAAAACATAGTCAAGACGTACTAAAATGTAACAGACACGCAGTGGGTACGTACAACAAGAGGGTCATGAAGCCCTGAATCGCTCAAATGAGTTAAGAGGTCAGATGTCAAACTAGGGTCCTAATTTGAACAAACCTGATAGTTTAGACTGACAAATTATGAAACATATTGGATTAAAGACAAATAATGACCTTGACCTCTATTGCTCAAAACTGTTCATGTGCTCATCTATTAGAATATGTATTAACATTTGCACAAAAATCTAATACTTATTCCGTGAACTCTTATATGTAAGCATTGTCCCATACAAAAGCAACAGGAAGCTAATTTGACGTTGTCGTTTAAATGCCAAGGTAAAGGCAAGGTCGTCCGTTAAACAATCTTGTGCCAAAATCTTCAAAACTTTTCATGAACTCATATAAGTTCTAAGATTTCCCATATTTGACCTTGCCGTGAAAAAAACTAAAGTCAACCCAAATTCATCAATGAACAACTTTGGCAGTACTTGAGTACTCGATGCTACATACTATGCTTCAAGGCCATCTGTCAATTGGTTCTGGCGAAGAAGCTTTTTCAATGTGTTTACAATATATGAGCGTAGCGACCATCTTGGTCATGTACCTGAATCGTTTGGTCAAATTTCCGTTCCGTTCAGCCCCTGTAGGCTCTTTAAGAAATTTAATTACTAACAATTGGTCGGGTGACTTTTGAGGAAATGTCTGAAAGTGTCAACATATGATGGCCCAGGATCAGGGGTTCAAAAAGTGACCTTGCCCTCCTGTACTCACAAAGCTGCATATATTCATTAAGACGAATGCACATACCATTTTTTATGCCAAAATCTTTAACAATTGCCATGAAATCTTAATATGTTCTGGCTTTTTCCTACCTTTTTTGACCTACCTGTAGAAAAGGTTAGGGTCAACCCAAGGTCATCATTTGAACAATCTTGATAATACACGAGTGTTTGATGCTACATACCAAGCTTCAATGCCATACGTCTGTTTGTTCAGAATAAAAAGATTTTAAGGTTATTACCATATGTTGAATAGCGGCTATGTTGGTCATGTGACCTGGACAGTTTGAACAAATTTTCATTACGCTTTAAATGAAATTGATAACAATACCCAGTGATTTTTAAGATGTTTGAAATTGTCAAATATAAGAGTCCTTTGACAAAGGCCAAAGAATTACCTTGACATGTTGTACTCACAAATCTCCATGTATTTATCAAGACAACTAGATATACCAATTTTTATCCCAAACTATTCAAGACTATCTGTGAAATATTATGTTCTAGCATTTTCCCATAATTCCCCTTGCCGTAAAAAGGCCAATGTCAATCCAATGTCATAATTTAAACAATTTTTGTAGTACTTGAGTACTTGATGCTTCATCCCAAGTCTCCAGGTCATCTGTAAACTAGAGAAGAAGATTTTTAAAGGTTTTTTCATTTCATATGTGGGCAAGGCAACCTCGTTGATCATGCAACCTACACAAATTTTCGCTCCCTCAGCCCCTGAAAGCTCTGTTTGAAATTTGGTTACAACTGGCCCAGTGGCTTTTGAGAAGATGGTATAATTGTCAAAATATGAGAGTTCTGGTTAAAGTTCAAAGAATGACCTGGACCTTTTATACTATTAACTTCATGTAATCATTAAGTCAACTGTGTATACCATGCTTATGCCATCATCTTCAAAACTTTCCATGGTATCATCTTCAAAACTTTCCATGGTTTCTTATGTTCTGGAATTTTCCAATATTTGACATTGATATATAAAGGTCAAGGTCAACCCAGAGTCATCATTTCAACAATCTTGGGTAGTACTAAAGTACTCAATGCAACATACCAAGTTTCGAGGCCTTCGGTCGCTTGGTTATAGAGAAGAAGAGCTTTAAAGATTTTTACCATGTATGGTTAAGGCAGCCAGGTTGATCATATGACCTTGTACGTTTGAACACATGTTCGTTCCCTCGTACACTGGAGGCTCTGTCTATAATTTGGCTATAAACTGCACAGTGGCTTTTGAGGAGCGTTTTTGAAATTGTCAAAATATGAGAGACCTCGACCAAACTTAAAAGAATGACCTTGATTTCTTGTACTCATAAATATTCATGTTTCCATTAAAGATGACTGAATATACCAAATTTAAAGCCAAAATCTTCATCGATTTCCATGATATCTTATGTTTTAGCATTTTCTCATATTAATACATTAGAAAGCATATTTTACCTTGCCGTAGGAAAGGTCAGCCCAAGGTCATCAATCGAAGAAGCTTGGTAGTACTCACGTACCAGATGTTCTGGAGAAAAAAGATTTTTTTAGGTTTATACCATAAATGGGCGTGGCGACCATGTTGGTCATGTGACACAGACCACTTGAACAAACTTTCTTTCCTAAAAGCCCTAGAGGCTACATATGAAATTTGGTAAGTCAAATTTACCCAATGGAATTCCAGTTACGTAAGGGCCAATTTATCAGATACTGAAGCCGCATATGTAGATTTACACTTTTCTCTTACTAATGGTTTTGCTTCATCTAAAATTCATGACAGCGCTCTGATTTTGATGTTGATACTGCTAACTTTCCATTTATAGATGACAATATTCCACGTTCTATATCTTATCTTTTATTTCTTATTTCAAAATAAGTCTCAGCCCCCGCCGCCTCATTCTGTCCCTCAAAGTGAACTCAGTCACCCAATTTATTGAGCATCGTAAAACATCAGGCAAATCTTTTTTCTGCATGAAGATCTTCAGCTCATTACTTTCACATCAAAGTGTCTTTTAAACACACACATAAAGACACTTACACAGAGACAATCTGAAAAACTATGAAGAAATAAAGTTGAAAATGCAGTGGCAGTTAATGTAAAAGGACAGCACTAGTATAATCACGGTGGTCCCAGCCATAGACGTTGGTGGAAAAGTGTGACTGTTCTAAGAAATGACATTTGCATAAATGACTGCTATTCGACCAAAGTGTGACAGAAATAAACAAACAAGTTCATTTGCATAAGACCTATAGAATAAGGGCTTTATGTGATGTTACAAAGCTTAATCACGCCTTATATTATATCTGAAAGTTGTTTATGTCCGACAAACGCCTTTCTGGTTAAGCTTGTTCGGTACGTTCTGTCTCTAGGTTGAAGTTGTGATTAGTAGATTATCTTATCTTATAGCAGACCTATATATGTCAGTACGTATTCTGCTTAGTCACTGAGGTTTTTGTTTTTGCCCTTTTCTTTTAAAATCAGAAGGACGCGTCCTTGAAGCTTGACGAGCTATGTATTGAGAATAAGTTGTAACCCATTTTCTCATACGTTGGGCGTATGCAATGGCATTTGTACCGATAGTAATCGCAATGGACAACGATTATCACCTGTAAATGACAAATAAAACTTCAAAGCGTTTTAACAACTGTTTTAATATTTCCATTATTTCGTTATAGTAAAAAAAAAATGTTTAGATTTACTAAAAGTAAAACAATCCAAATCGACGCACCTTCGACGACATTTTAACGTTTAGTGCCTGGTGGACAGTTTTCTTTTTTATTTGAGTTTAACATACTAAGTCATTTTTTCCGTTTTCACATACGTGCATATATATGTATATACAGTTATACGCACTTACGGATTTTAACAAAATTCAGTAGTTTACAGAGTTCTTCTCAAACGGAAATCGGAAGAAAACACGTGGATGCTGGGACGGGGGGTAGGCGGGGGTTGGGAATAAACGAACCATATTAAGTCAGTCACGTGGCGGCGAAGATTCTCCACGTGGATGGCCTTAATAAAGGCTTTTGTTACGAAAGTTGAGCCATATCGATGTTAACTGCCGCTTCTGTGATATTTTTTCTCAACGGGACATAGGACGGACGCGGTGCCGGTGGATGCGGCCATGGTATCGTACTGCTGATCCCATCAGGCAACATCGTTACGAGAACTGAATAAACATCGACTACATAGTTATTTTCCCCGTCTTCGACGTTAGGGTTCTGATGCTCTTCATGTAAAAAGACGTTCATTAATTGTTTGCCGAATATTTGCATTTTGTCAAGTTTTAATAAAATAACAATTTTGATGTGTTTAAGATGTTTTGCAATTTACGAGTCTGGACTCCCGATTTTAGTACGTTTTTTCATGCACAAGTACACAGTCAGTGGTCCTATATATCTGATAGCATGCTCAAATTTTCCCATGGTAAACGTTTAATTTTTTAGCAGGATTATTCCTTCAGCACTTACATAAGGACTTTATATCTCTTAGTCACTCCACTATGTAAGAGTCTATTTCAAATATCAAGACTTTGTTGATGGAGGGAAGTTACTTACCAGTAAATTGTTATTACAGGGTTATCGCTGAGCGAAGTTTGTGTAGGCACTAAAAGTGTTCTTGGACTATAGGAGATATAATGGCCTCGTTGATCTCTACATTGTGGTCATTTTCATATTGATTTCGATTTGGAGGTCACAGCTGAAACAAAATAACGGTTTCAGCTACAGAACTTTCATTTTCATTGACTTAATCCACAGATATATAGACATGACGAGTGTAATACAATAGGCAGGTGATGCTAACTACTCGCGAGCACATTATACAGCTCTGTTTTGGAGTCCCTGTCCGTTTATCTAAATCAATATTTGTATGTGTCTGTGTTTATATGCTTTACGAGTTCGGACTTATGATTTGGGTATTCTGACGACTTTTTCCATCTGAAGTAGTTACACTTAAACACTTCACAGTGATTACACAAAAAATATAAAGTTTTTTTTACGGGTGGTGTTGTCTCAACCTTGAAAATGTTATAAGCTAAATGTCTCAGTTGTTGTTATGATGCCCACAGCATTATGGATTCAGCATATAAATACAGTGCCCATCCCTCTCATTTTGCTGTCTATAACCTTCCTGATCAGAAAACGGATACTCATCTAGTGCTAAGCTACAAGTGGGAATTGAACCCTGGACTTTATGGTTCATATCGGAACACCTCTAGACCATTTGAACGCGGCGTATTTCTGCTTGTGGAATGGCAAATAGTTAAAACAATGTAGTCAGACTGCTCCATTAGGGATATATTGTTCGTTCAGGCATTGCCTCTCTCTCTAGGAACCTGGTCGAGTGGCTAGAGTAACTTGGGTTTGGTACAGAAGGTCGCTGAAAGGTCGCGAGTTCAAATCCGGTTCGGGCCATCTTACGACTGGAAACCTCTCCCTTCTAATCCAGCAGTAAAATTGGGTACCAGTTTCGAACCTTGGAAGGATGAAGCGGCGAAATGAGAAGGATGGGCTCCGCCTTTCAAATGCTGTTCCAAAGATACAGTGGGCCTCTAACCCCTACTGCTCCTACGGTCACTAGGCTATGGAAAATTTTACTCTTCTTACCAGGCATTGCTGCCATAATATTTATGGTCAATCTGTTTTGTATTATCCTGTCGCGAAGTTTTAGAGACAGAGACGCTTAAATAATTTAGCCGCAATACGAGGAAAACAACAAAGTGGTTGTGCGCTCAGCGCAGACTTAGATCAGCCCGGGCATCCGCCTAGACTGATCAGACTCTTCGCTAAGCACTAAAATGGTAGCTAAGGATCTAAGCTACCCCCATGCGGACAGCGAAGACTGGTCAGGCTGGGCGGATGCGCTGGGCGCACAACCACTTTGTTTTCTCGTGTCGCGGCTGAATTTTAAGCTTTATTCTAGTCACCACAACAGAATTATTATTCTGATCATTCTCTCATTGATATTTATCTAGCGGACTCAATAGAGACACTTTTGTATAGATGTCTTTGATGAACAACAAGAACCCACAGGAAACATAAGATTTGACACATATTAAGTAAGTATTCTACGGAAGCTTATATGTGACATTGTATTTTGTGTAAAGACCTTTTGAGTTTAGTCTTTTAAATTTTGTGTTTTATAGTTTTGTGTTTGGACTCAGCTGTGTTGGTTTGGCCTATTATAGACGTAGGGTTATGATTACTTTAAGCCTACCTAACCACAACCATAATTTATTAAACTACATGCTTACATGCAGACATCATGAAAATCACAAGAGAAACAGCAATTATAATACAACTGTTTATCATTTTAGTATAAAAATCATTACGATCCCTGGTTTCCAGACTCCTAACCCTTCTGTTTTGTGTAATGACTTATGAATTCTGAGCTTTAACTTTTCTGTTTTGTGTTCTGACTTTCCTATATTCCGATGATGGAAAATTTAATCATTTATTGCTTGTGTTGCTTGTGTAAATCTCATCCTTATACGATATACGACATCCTTAAAGCGCAAATCACTTTATACTAACTCCTATTGACCGAGGTTAGGAAACACATTCCAAAATAGGAATGTCAGAACACAAAACTCAAACGCTAAAACTCAGAATACATTAGTCATTACACAAAACTCAAAACAGGAGATGATTTAAATAAGCTAAGGAGATGATTTAAGCTTCAGCTTTCTATCAGATTCTGTACAATATAATATTATGTACAATTGTAAAGCAACTTATGTGAATAAAAAATTGTTTAAACCAAACCAAACATCAAAACACACAAAACAGAAAAAGTATGGGTAATCGATTGCGTATAGAGGGTGTAGGAGTCTGGGAACAAGGGAACGTATGTTTTTTTTCGCTAAAATGACAAAGTTGTATTATAAGTGCTGTCTCTCTTGTGATTTTCATGATACCTGCATGTAAGCAGACTTAATTGTTTAATACATTATAGCTGTGGTCACGTAGGCTTAACGTAATCATAGCCCTACGTCTATAATGGGCCAAACCAAAACAGCAAAAACCAAATACAAAAACATAAAATACAAAATTTAAAACACATAACTCAGACGGTCCTTACATAAAACACAATGTCACATATAGGCTTCCGTAGTATTCGCAAGCCTACCAATCGCTCTCATGCGAAACCGCGGTTCAGAACGCCAATCCATGACAGGAGTTTCCGGTCTCGCAGGAGGGGAGCCTAAAAGTTAAACAAATTTGACATCGGTACAAGGTTTGGCTCATTTATTTTTTCTGAAAACTATTTATCCAAAATTTAAGAATGCTATTTTATCCCATACAGATCCATTCTTTCCCACATTAAAGGATTAGGCACATGGGCTTGCTTTTTTCCAGATATTCATTTAGCACGACGAAGCATGTGTTCAAAGTCACTCTCGTCGGTATATACATGTAGGGAAAAGTCACATTCTGTTGCTTGATTTTGAGTCTCTGAACTTGTCAGTCGTAAAGAAGTAAACAGAACTACTGTGCGAGTAAATCCAAACGTTGAAAGTCAGCTTTCATTGTTGGACAGTTTAGCTTATAGAAAATATACGCGAAATCGTGGCATCGTCAGCCCGGTTCCGGATGAGATAATAGAAATTCTAACACAGTGCGCCTATAGAAGCAATGGAAAGTTACCGTGTTTTATTCTGCAACAATTCACTGTCTCGAGGCGCGTGAATCTAATTGCTGACGTCACTTGCATTTCTGACGTAATTTTGTGACGTTTCGAGACGTCAGACGGTGTAATGTCTCTTTTTCTTTTCAAAATCGCCATAAAAACGTACATTTACGTTAGATACAGTTAAGCATATTGGCGGGAGCATGAACGCGCTGGCATGAAAGTTGGGAGAGTTTGAATGTAAAGAATAATTTTTCAGCGTTTTTGAGCGTTAGAATCGAAATAGTTTAGCTCGAGCATTGAATTTTTGAGTAATAATTCACTGTTTGTCGGTCAATTGTAAGTAGATATATCACTCGCGCCCCGCGCTCGTGATATGATCAACTTTACAACCCACCCCCAAACAGTGAATTATTACTCAACAATTCACTGCTAGAACTGATCTATTTTTTAAATATAAGGATTTTCTATCAAACACAAAACAGCTTCTGAAGATACATTCGCTCAAACCTAACATGAACTCTATGATATATCATTATTTTATACATTGCATACGACTTTATGGCTGTTTTAGTTTTCCGTTTGCCTCTTTTTGAGGTCTTTTGCAAACCCTATTGCATGTGTGTAATTTGATGACTCGAAATTATTTTGTTTTGTGTTTTTTTTTGTTTTTTGTTTTTTGTTTTTTTCATTTCATTTACCTATGGATATAAAGTAATCTCAGTTTTGGCCTTTCGTGCACAGTGTCCGTAAAATTTCACCAACTGCCTGCCTAAAACTTCTCGGTTCGGCATTAGAGTACCGGTCCGGCATGAGTAACCTCCTTTCGCTTCCAAAGGTTCGTCTTGAAACAATTATGATTGTCATACTATCATTCTGGACGGTCTTGATATTTCAGATGGAGAGTTCCAAAGAAGAAAAGAAGAGTACAGCAGACTGTGAAGTCTGCCGAAAGCAGTTTAATAAAAGAAGTAATCTGCTGAGGCACAAGCCTTTGCATCATTCTAATAACACTTCAAATCAGTTAAAATGCCAAATCTGTGAAAAGGCCTTCGCTACCAGATTTTCTTTGAAGAGACATGACTATGTTGTTAAAATTTCGGTTGTACACATTGTCCGAATCATTTGGGACCAAGACACAGCTAAATGGACACATGCGGAGTGCGCATAAATCTGTAAAGCTAAATTGTGAGAACTGTGACAGAAAATTTACATTTATGCATAACTTGATTGCTCACAAACAGATCTGTAAACTGGCTCCAGTTTGGCAAGCTAGGTATGATCGATGCGGGAAGGCCTTTAAGACCAGGCGATACTTAAGAGCCCATCAACAGTTCATGCATACAAGTGTCCGAACATGTGTCTGCAAAACATGTGGCGATACATTTTCATGCAAGTCATCATTAACACGACACATAAAACGGAAGCATTCTGACTAAGAGACTTTGCTTCATAATTTCCATACTTTACTGACGTCCCTAATATGCATCTGCGTATTTCTGTATTGGTCTCAATAAAAGCGCCTCATAATTTGACATACTATGCTGGTGTATATGTATGGATGTATGGTGTAGATTTTCTGTTTATGACATCAGTGAATGTCGTGATTTGATTTCATTTTCAATTTTACTACCTTTTTTTCTAGTCAGATATTTTGCTATAATTCAGTCCTACTAGTCAGGGCCTAGTTGTTCAAAACTAACGATGTCGTCGTAAGTTTCCGAGATGGTATTTCCGAACTTATTGTGCCCAAGCACTGCCATTTTTGCCGCAAACAAAAAGAAAGAGAGCTTTTGCTGGACAAAAGCCTGTCACATTTTTTCACCGAAAATATTGCCACACTTTTTGTTTTGTTTCATAAATATAAAATATAGGACTTAACGAATCCTTGACTAACGACTTCAATATCTTGAGATGCTTTAAACAGCTGGACCCAGATAGTTAATCGACATTTAATCATATGAACGTGTACTGCTAAAAGTACATACAGTCGTTATAAGACTACAAGAAATAAAACGTCGTTTGCCAAGACTGACATCGTGCGTCACGGTCACGTGCTAATAACAGTAGATATCTGAAGTTTCAAAAGAAGATAATTTCGGGTGGGCACTTTCAGGAATTTTGTAAAAACTCAACCACTTTATCTTTTATAAATATACTTTAAATACATAGGAGTTGCATAGCATCATTATATCTTCGAAATTTATTTACTGAATAAGTTTTTCTATATGGGAAAATAATTGCGCATTTACCAGGCCTGAATATGGCAATACATACCGAAATCAAAGAGGGCACTTTTTCCAAGAATATGTCAGCAAAATGCAATTAGCAAACAGGAGTGTAGACAAAACAAAACATGCATCAAGTATGCACATAGAATCAATGCTTTGGACTGAATAATTGAACGTGGTCTAATGTCCCGTCAACAGACAGTTCATACAGGACGGCGATGCGTACCGAACGATTTAACTTGATAAACCTCATCCTATACAGATATGACATCATTTAATAATTAAAGTTTTGGAATGGCTCCGAAGTCAAGATAATAGTATAAAGCACCTTTACTTTTCACCATTTTTAAGATTAGCGAAAATATATAGTAGATTCCTCTTGAATTTACACAGACTGAAGTCCCACACACACAACATCTAATCATCAATGAGCTTTATTCCGAACTATTCGAAGGTAGAAGTCTAGTTTCATTTATTCTATATCCGTACTGGGCTCTCACGGGAAGATCGCCTTTCGTTCCAGAGAATTTAAATGGCTTCTCCTTCTTTTTCAATCTAGCTCTCTCTGGGGTATCAAAGAAATGGTCCCTGTGAGAAAAAAACAATATTTATCAACAGCAAATAAACTCATCCCATTGATGCCTGGCGGACTCTTCAAGCCTTAAGACTTGGATGAGTCCATTATCTTTTCAGTGGTGTCTTGTTTATTTAGTTTCGTCATTTTTACAGAAATTGCTATACGTTTTATGTAAACATTATAGACCCTGATGAGATGCCAGGCACTGCGGCATCTCATATGGGTCTGCACTATTTGCCTATATATTTATGGTATGCTAGATATTTAAGGGGGTAATATTCACATTACCCTATAAAAGCACAAGTATGATCAGATCTTAAATATAATTGTCACCTCAAATTATCACCAAGCGAATGTGATTTGCAAAGACTAGGAAAAACGAAAAAAATGACTAGCGGAACTGAGCAGCCTTAGGTTTGAAATAATGATTGGCTTCAACAATCCAGACCTACCATAGGCCACCGGTGGTCACTGACACTGATCGATTCTAGTGATTAAGAATGTGTACCTACCTTGGTATAATGCACTTAATGTAACGGCGTGCTCGACAAGAGCACGTTGGTACTGACACATCATCCTGACCTTGCCTTTCTAAAACGGTTGGTATGCTGTCGACTGGATAAGCTGCGTCCTTCTTCGTTCGAATGTAGAAATTCCTAATAATAAAATTAAACGTTGACAAGATATCACTGTTTCATAATAGCCCAGTAGCTCAGCAGGTCAAGCGATGGCTTACTGATCTCAAGCTCCGCTGAAGGGGACATCTCTCCAATGATAAACGGAGTTCCACTGCATACAACCTTTCATTATCACGCTCCCATCGTCCTGATATGACTGAAATACTGTTAAAAATGACTTAAAATCGCCATTCTTCTATTTCATTACATTAGAATGCAAGCTTTTGGGAGAAACGCTTTGCATGCATGGGTTAAGATGCTATGTCCCAGTCATCCCAACAATGAGACGTTGGCAAACCGTATACGCCCTGATCAGCTGCCTTAGAATAGATAAACTATCTGCTTTAAAAAAAGCATCCTCTGCATCAAAATAACCATGCAATCATAAATGGGCTTGTCAATATTTCTCGGCGCAGCCGAATATAATTTCACTTTTATTCCACATTTCACAAGATTTCATTGGCCAAATAACGCGTACGTCAAAATAGAGCCAAAAATATCAAAGGTCAGTGAATATTAAATCTTCTTTTTTTTCCCGTGGTTCTGCACTGCGTGAATACTAGCAATTTATCTGACGTTAATTCAAAATTTTACCTTGTTTGTAAATTTACAATGGAAATTTTATCGAAACAGACGCAGATATATAAAACTTTCTTTTTTTTCAGTGTAAATCTACTTTAGATTTCTATTGTCGGTTTAATGAACACAAACAAACATTGCGTCATTTTGGTAACTGTTTTGGAGTCATGCTAATCTCAAGATTGACCGCTGTCCATTTTGGAATTCCAAACTGGAGAGCTCAATCATCAGATAGGACATTGTCTCTTCCAAGTATCAAAATAACGGTTAAGGGGTGCCTACCGATATAGCTCACTTGAGTCAGATTCATGAGAGTTATTATCAACTCTCCACCTAGAGATGACCGTTAAGTACGTTCCCGGTTCCCGGTTCCTGGTTCCCAGTTCCCGGTTCCTGGTTCCCGGTTCCCGGTTCCTGGTTCCCAGTTCCCGGTTCCCGGTTCCCGGTTCCTGGTTCCCGATTCCCGATTTCCAGTTCCCGGTTCCCGGTTCCTGGTTCCCGGTTCCTGGTTCCCGGTTCCCGGTTCCTGGTTCCGGTTCCCAGTTCCCGGTTCCTGGTTCCCGGTTCCTGGTTCCCGGTTCCCGGTTCCTGGTTCCAGGTTCCCGGTTCCTGGTTCCAGGTTCCCGGTTCCTGGTTCCCGGTTCCCGTTCCTGGTTCCCGGTTCCCGGTTCCCGTTCCTGGTTCCCGGTTCCCGGGTTCCTGGTTCCGCTTCCTGATTCCAGGTTCGCGGTTCCTGGTTTTAGGTTTCTAATTCCCGGTTCCAAGTTCCCGGTTCCCTGTTCCTGATTCCCGATTCTAGGTTCCCGGTTCCCGGTTCCTAATTCCCGGTTCCAAGTTACCGGTTCCTGGTTCCCGGTTACCGATTTCTCGCTGCGCCAACTATATAATAATCAGTATTGTTCATAAGAAACTGTTTCCTTGTTTCTCTTTTGCAGTTCTTTCAGATCTATGTGTTTTTTCCAAATGAGGAACAAGGAACTAGTTCCCGGTTCTCGGTTCCCGATTCCCGATTCCCAGTTCCCGATTATATCAGGCTTTCGTTTGTTACTTACAAAGTTGAATTCATTGTATTAAAGCATTACATTTACTTGGTAGCAACATCATCTAATGCCTAATATCATGCGTTATTTCCAAAACAGATTATTTATGCAACTTGGTTTAAACCGCTTTTTGTTCAATAAGGAACCGGGAACTGGTTCCTTGTTGCCGATTTGTCGTTTTCAAACAATGATGATGGATATACTAATAAGGAACAAGAACTAGTTCCCGGTTCCCGATTCTCAGTTCCCGATTAGATTTTTTTCTTAGTTAAAAAAAAGCATTGATTAGAAGTGGCTTTTCACATTTACTCGATTGCAACACCATTATACGCCTTACAACATGTTATATGTCAGAACAAATATTAATATGCCAAATATTAAATAATTAGTATTGTTCATAAGCAACCGGAAATTGTTTCCTTGTTGCCTTTTTGCAGTTCTCTCATATTGATGATTTCTCTCCAAATAAGGAACAAGGAACTAGATCCCGGTTCCCGGTTCCCGATTCCCAGTTCCCGATTATTTTGTACTTTCATTTCTTACTAACAATATTGAATTAAGTGTAATAAAAGCATCACATTTAGTCTGTGGCAAAACTATCTTATGCCAAATAATATGTAATATGTCAAAAACAATTATTCACGCAACTGTATTTAAACCGCTTTTTGTTCTATAAGGAACCGGGAACTGGTTCCTTGTTGCCGATTGGCCGTTTTCAAACAATGGTGATGGATATACAAATCAGGAACAGGCAACTAGTTCCCGGTTCCCGATTCTCAGTTCCCGATTAGAATTTGTATTTTCTTTTAGTTACAAAGAAGCATTTATAAGAAGAAATGACTTTTCACATATACCCGATTGCAACATCATTTAATGCCTTATACAACATGTTATATGTCAGAATACATATCGCTGCGCCAACTAAATAATAATCAGTATTGTTCATAAGGAACTGTTTCCTTGTTCCTCTTTTGCAGTTCTTTCAGTTCGATGTGTTTTTTTCCAGATAAGGAACCAGGGACTAGTTCCCGGTTCCCGGTTTCCTATTCCCGATGTCCAGTTCCCGACTACATTGTGCTTTCGAACTGTTTCCTTGGTCTCCTTTTGCAATTCTTTCAGATCAATGTGTTGTTTTTTTTTTTTTTTGTTTTTTTTTTCAAATAAGGAACAAGGAACTAGTTCCCGGTTCCCGGTTCCCGATTCCCGATTCCCAGTTCCCGATTATATTAGACTTTCGTTTGTTACTTACAAAGTTGAATTCATTGTATTAAAGCATTACATTTACTTGGTAGCAACATCATCTAATGCCTAATATCATGGGCTATTTCAAAAATAGATTATTTATGCAAAATGGTTTAAACCGCTTTTTGTTCAATAAGGAACCGGGAACTGGTTCCTTGTTGCCGATTTGTTGTTTTCAAACAATGATGATGGATATACAAATCAGGAACAAGAACTAGTTCCCGGTTCCCGATTCTCAGTTCCCGATTAGATTTTTTCTTAGTTACAAAAATGTATTGATAGGAAGTGTCTTTTCACATTTACTCGATTGCAACACCATTATACGCCTTACAACATGTTATATGTCAGAACAAATATTAATATGCCAAATATTAAATAATTAGTATTGTTCATAAGCAACCGGAAATTGTTAACTTGTTGCCTTTTTGCAGTTCTCTCATATTGATGATTTCTTTCCAAATAAGGAACAAGGAACTAGATCCCGGTTCCCGGTTCCCGATTCCCAGTTCCCGATTATTTTGTACTTTCATTTCTTGCTTACAAAATTGAATTGATTGTACTAAAAGCATCATATTTAGTCTGTGGCAAAACTATCTTATGCCAAATAATATATAATATGTCAAAAAACAATTATTCATGCAACTTCATTTAAACCGCTTTTTGTTCTATAAGGAACCGGGAACTGGTTCCTTGTTGCCGATTGGCCGTTTTCAAACAATGGTGATGGATATACAAATCAGGAACAGGCAACTAGTTCCCGGTTCCCGATTCTCAGTTCCCGATTAGAATTTGTATTTTCTTTTAGTTACAAAGAAGCATTTATAAGAACAAATGACTTTTTCACATACACCCGATTGCAACATCATTTAATGCCTTATACAACATGTTATATGTCAGAATACTTATCGCTGCGCCAACTAAATAATAATCAGTATTGTTCATAAGGAACTGTTTTCTTGTTCTTCTTTTGCAGTTCTTTCAGATCGATGTTTTTTTTTTTTCCAAATTAAGAACAAGGAACTAGTTCCCGGTTCCCGGTTTCCTATTCCCGATGTCCAGTTCCCGATTACATTGTGCTTTCGAACTGTTTCCTTGGTCCTCTTTTGCAGTTCTTTCAGATCAATGTGTTGTTTTTTGAAATAAGGAACAAGGAACTAGTTCCCGGTTCCCGGTTCCCGATTCCCGATTCTCAGTTCCCGATTATATTACGCTTTCGTTTGTTACTTACAAAGTTGAATTCATTGTATTAAAGCATTACATTTACTTGGTAGCAACATCATCTAATGCCTAATATCATGCGTTATTTCAAAAATAGATTATTTATGCAACTTGGTTTAAACCGCTTTTTGTTCAGTAAGGAACCGGGAACTGGTTCCTTGTTGCCGATTTGTCGTTTTCAAACAATGATGATGGATATACCAATAAGGAATAAGAACTAGTTCCCGGTTCCCGATTCTCAGTTCCCGATTAGATTTTTTTCTTAGTTAAAAAAAAAAGCATTGATTAGAAGTGACTTTTCACATTTACTCGATTGCAACACCATTATACGCCTTACAGCATGTTATATGTCAGAACAAGTATTAATATGCCAAATATTAAATAATTAGTATTGTTCATAAGCAACCGGAAATTGTTTCCTTGTTGCCTTTTTGCAGTTCTCTCATATTGATGATTTCTTTCCAAATAAGGAACAAGGAACTAGATCCCGGTTCCCGGTCCCGATTCCCGATTCCCAGTTCCCGATTATATTAGGCTTTCGTTTGTTACTTACAAAGTTGAATTCATTGTATTAAAGCATTACATTTAGTCTGTGGCAAAACTATCTTATGCCAAATAATATGTAATATGTCAAAAAACAATTATTCATGCAACTTCATTTTAACCGCTTTTTGTTCTATAAGGAACCGGGAACTGGTTCCTTGTTGCCGATTAGCCGTTTTCAAACAATAATGATGGATATACAAATCAGGAACAGGCAACTAGTTCCCGGTTCCCGATTCTCAGTTCCCGATGAGAATTTGCATTTTCTTTTAGTTACAAAGAAGCATTTATAAGAACAAATGACTTTTTCACATATACCCGATTGCAACATCATTTTATGCCTTATACAACATGTTATATGTCAGAATACATATCGCTGCGCCAAGTAAATAATAATCAGTATTGTTCATAAGGAACTGTTTTCTTGTTCTTCTTTTGCAGTTCTTTCAGATCGATGTGTATTTTTTTTCCAAATAAGGAACAAGGAACTAGTTCCCGGTTCCCGGTTTCCTATTCCCGATGTCCAGTTCCCGATTACATTGTGCTTTCGAACTGTTTCCTTGGTCCTCCTTTGCAGTTCTTTCAGATCAATGTGTTGTTTTTTTGTTTTTTTTTTTAAATAAGGAACAAGGAACTAGTTCCCGGTTCCCGGTTCCCGATTCCCGATTCTCAGTTCCCGATTATATTAGGCTTTCGTTTGTTACTTACAAAGTTGAATTCATTGTATTAAAGCATTACATTTACTTGGTAGCAACATCATCTAATGCCTAATATCATGCGTTATTTCAAAAATAGATTATTTATGCAACTTGGTTTAAACCGCTTTTTGTTCAATAAGGAACAGGGAACTGGTTCCTTGTTGCCGATTTGTCGTTTTCAAACAATGATGATGGATATACCAATAAGGAACAAGAACTAGTTCCCGGTTCCCGATTCTCAGTTCCCGATTAGATTTTTTTCTTAGTTAAAAAAGCATTGATTAGAAGTGACTTTTCACATTTACTCGATTGCAACACCATTATACGCCTTACAGCATGTTATATGTCAGAACAAGTATTAATATGCCAAATATTAAATAATTAGTATTCTTCATAAGCAACCGGAAATTGTTTCCTTGTTGCCTTTTTGCAGTTCTCTCATATTGATGATTTCTTTCCAAATAAGGAACAAGGAACTAGATCCCGGTTCCCGGTTCCCGATTCCCGATTCCCAGTTCCCGATATTATTAGGCTTTCGTTTGTTACTTACAAAGTTGAATTCATTGTATTAAAGCATTACATTTAGTCTGTGGCAAAACTATCTTATGCCAAATAATATGTAATATGTCAAAAAACAATTATTCATGCAACTTCATTTAAGCCGCTTTTTGTTCTATAAGGAACCGGGAACTGGTTCCTTGTTGCCGATTGGCCGTTTTCAAACAATGGTGATGGATATATAAATCAGGAACAGGCAACTAGTTCCCAGTTCCCGATTCTCAGTTCCCGATGAGAATTTGCATTTTCTTTTAGTTTCAAAGAAGCATTTATAAGAACAAATGACTTTTTCACATATACCCGATTGCAACATCATATTATGCCTTATACAACATGTTATATGTCAGAATACATATCGCTGCGCCAAGTAAATAATAATCAGTATTGTTCATAAGGAACTGTTTCCTTGTTCCTCTTTTGCAGTTCTTTCAGATTGATGTGTTTCTTTTTCCAAATAAGGAACAAGGAACTAGTTCCCGGTTCCCGGTTTCCTATTCCCGATGTCCAGTTCCCGATTACATTGTGCTTTCGAACTGTTTCCTTGGTCCTCTTTTGCAGTTCTTTCAGATCATACTTTTCACTTTGTTCAAGGTCACACTGACATTCTCTCGACACTTGGCCGATTCGAAACCATATTTCGTCTGAAGCCTCCCTGTGTCAGGGGAAAATGTTAAGCAGGTTGTGATGGCCATATGACCTTACGATTAAATGTCTTTAAAATCTCCTCTAAAACCAAAATATATCCAATGACCTTAAAACTTTGTTTGTAGCACCAGGGACTCTGGCCCTACAAGGTTCATTCAAGTAATGACCTGCATTGACCTTGACCTAATTTTTGTTAGTAGCAACTTTGGTATGTTATGCATCTATATGGGAAAATGCTGAAACAAACTGTTTAATTGTTAGACATAAGTTTGTTCAAGTGATATTGGTCATCTGTCCAAGATGGCCGCCATCTTCATGGGAACGAAAAGTTGTTCAAGTTGGTTAGTCTCATGACCAAGATATTACCTGTCAGCCATACCGCATATAGATTTAGATAAGCTGCGCAATATGAGGACGACCTATTCCAAGAAAGGGGTTTAAAACCATCTGACATTAATGATTGCACCTCCGGGTTAAAAAGATAAGCAGATGAGCTTTTCAACGTCAGAATAAGGCCAGACAGACTGCTATAAATTTTTTGTTTTTTGTTTTTATTTTTGTTTAGAAGGCATCTAATCTTTGTCTTGTGGATTGCTGCCGACATTAATAAAATGAGAAGTTTACTTTACTATTGTTGCATATCTATTTGTTGGACTCATGCAATATGCTGGTGAATATGAAAACCTATATTCATGTCTCATTTTAAACAACCGACTGTTGTATGTTGAATAGGCATTAAACGTTTGTATTGTGTATAAAAAAGTTCACGATGAAAGAACAAGTGTAAAATCTGACACCAACTGCATCTGTTCAGGCTGATGGCGATCCAGATTTTTGTATAAATGCCATACAGATGTGTTTAGTAATTTCCAAAAATATGCACAAACTGTTGAATTACGACGTTTTACGTAAAGCGGCGCAGGTCACCAATACCTGATTGTATTTTTGTTTTTTATCATTTAAGATGTTATTTTATTTAGCCATTTCGGAGCAGCCGATGAGGCTAAGCAGAACTTGCCGCACCCCGGGGGCAGAAGATTTTAAGACCATTCTACTTTGATTTTTATACCGCATCATATTTTATTAGCGGGATATTTAGTTTTCTAGCACCTTGTCCATGTATATGTCCGACTGTCGTATGTATGGGTCCGTCCCTCCGTCCGTCAGGAAGCACTTTGTTTCCACTTTTAAATTTGAGTTTTTATTGGCAGATTTTCTTTGGATATCGCATGGGTTGTGATCTTTGGAATACCTAGATTGCTATTGATGATGGGCAAGTTTATAATATCTTTGGCAAAGTTATTGCCCAAAGTTGGTGACTTAGGACTGATTGTTGGTCCGCAGCTCTTTGACAATTTGAAATATCTTGATCTTAATTCACAGCTGGCAGTACTTTTCTTTGAAGTTGCCAGTACTGATAAATTATGTTAACTATAGTTATCATGTACTGTTATCATGTACAGTTATTATGTGCAGTTTTGAATAGACCAATCATTACAGAGCTGCAATTTAAGATACTCCTGTTTCATTAAACTCTGCTGTTTTGGCCACATAAATATTTGTTAAAGGTATTCCTTTGACTCCCCTTGCTAAAATGAGTCTCAACAACATATGTTATATGAAAATAATCCATTAAATCAAATGACTGCATTAGACTCACCTCAGAGATTATTGATGGTAACCAACTTTTTGTGCAGAAAATGAACACTGAATTAAGGTCGCAGTAAACTGTTTGGGTAAGCGACTCTGCCATTTTCATTTTTGCTTCCCTTCTGAATGAGGGACAACTCTTGAAAGCAGGAATTTGTTCCTTTAGGAGCAAATTCTTTCCTTTAAGAGTGGACCCTAAGGAGCAAATTCTTTTCTTTAAGAGTAGACCAATGAGAAGAGCTACGTCAACCAGAGAAGCAATTTGTTCCTTTTGCATAAATGGCAGAAAAAACATAGATGTGTACCCATACATCATTAAACATATGTTGTGTTTACTCATCAATTAGGTGAATCCATACAACATATGTTTAGTAGAAAAAAAATGAAATTAACCATTGAAATTTGTGGGTAATCCATTTGAAAAGGCACACCAGCGAGGTTATTTTAGTAAGCCAACACATGTTTTAGTTGAAAAAAGCCTCTACATTACGAATTCTGATGGCCCATGCACTGCATACCTGGTAATTGAAAAAAAAATGAGCACTAAAACATAAGTGATAGAAATAGCCTAAACAAAATGAGATAAATAGTGAATACCCTTGACAAACAATTTCTTTGCGATTAAAAAGAATAGCAGAGATTACCCAACAAAATCTGTTTAAACTGCAGCCCAATTTTCTTGTCTTTCCTCTTCTGTGTACAATGTTAAACTAGGACAAACCTTCTGATTCAAATTTCCAACTGAACACTCAAGCCATTTCTGATAGGTCCGCTAACGGATGTCCTTAATGCGTCTGACAGGAAGGCCCATTTTCCAGACAAGGTGAGGCAGGTTGAATTAGATAGAATAAATGAAGAAGATAAAATGAGTCGCGACACAACAAAACCAACAATATGGTTGTGCGCCCAACGCAGACTCAGATCAGCCTGGGCATCTGCCCAGTCTGATCAGAGTCTTCGCTGTCCGCATGGAGGTAGATGGGACCCTTAGCTATCCTTTAAGTGCGTAGTGAAGAGTCTGATCAGAATGGGTGATTGCTCAGGCTGATCTGAGTCTGCGCCATGCGCACAACCACATTGTTGGTTTTCTCGTGTCGCGGCTCAAATATACTTTTTATTGGTTTAATTATTCGTTTTTAGGTTAAAAGTTCAATAAAGCTGTGGATTAAAACAGATATATGCATTTCTTTTTTAGATGTATCAGTAGATATCGGTACTGATTGTTAGGTGTACAGGATAATTGGACTCGCCCTAAAGGGCCCGTCCATTATCCTGTACACCTAATGATCAGTACCGATATCTTTAGGGCCCGTCCATTATCCTGTACACCTAACAATCAGTACCGATATTTACTGATGCATTTCAAAAAAATTGGATATATCTATTACATATTTCACAGAAATGGTCAAAGTAACATAATTGAGCCGCGACCCGACAAAACCAACAAAGTGGTTGTGCGCAGACTCAGATCAGCCTGGGAATTTGCCCAGTCTGATCATCTTTGCTGTCAGCATGAATATAGCTTAGACCCTTAGCTACCATTTGTGCACATAACGAAGAGTCTAGTCTAACTGGTCGAATGCCCAGGGGTGCACAAACACATTGTTGGTTTTGTGTCGCGGCTCAATTATTATTAACCGGTTTTTACACGTGTGTAAAGTCATGAAAAGTTTCATATGAAATCATTATTGTTATGACATATAAAATAATCAACCTTCGATCAAAACACTCAAAGCTATCAGTGATAGTCAAACCCTTTTTACAGGGAGAATATCTGTCTCGGTCACGAAGCTATACATGTACGAAATCATGAAATAAAAACCTATAAAATATAACAGAAAGTGCATAGGTTTGCAGTGTCGGGGAATGACGCAGTCATTTATAGTACTTCTGTTGTTTGTTCAGCTTGCATATTTACCGCATCCAAGAAAGTCTTGAGCTCAAAAGTATTTTTCTGATTGCAAACAGTGTCTTTGTCTAAGGTTTACAGAATTAACAAACATATTCTAAAGAAGCACATGATATCAGGAAAGCAAACATTTGGATTTACAATTGTTCGAACTGACCAAACACGTCCCACACACCTTCTGCACTCTCCACAAAACAGTTGCGTCATGTTTTTTTTTTCCCTTTCTTATATCAATGTTTAACAGGCTTTGCAGTATAAATTTTATATATTCTGTGAGACGATTGTCGCGTTTTAAACTTGGAAGGTTAAGTAAAAAGCGATTATGTAGTTTCGGATTTGATGTTCCTGCTCTAGGGCAGCGTCTATTGAGAAAACCGTGATGTGCTCATGCTGCAAAGGTGTCACGTAAGATGATGCTTCTTTTTATTCAATCGCTATGAATACGATATAAAATAACTAAACTACTACATTATTTTATTGCTTTCACTGAGAAAGCGTTAAAAGTATTCAAGATACGGACTGTTTGTTTAAAAGTTGTGCCTAGCTTAAAACTGACCTGTTATGATGCTGGTATAGCCACAAATCTACATTAATATCACTCGTTTGTTTTGTTCATTTTGCTTATTCAGACAACCGTAATCATTTCTACATGATTATGTTTGTGTTAGAATAAGTATCTTTCTTTCGGATATAAATTTTAATTCTGTGCATTTATCAGAGTGGATTGTGCACATTTATAAGAATGCATGGCTTCTTTTGCTAGTCTTTTACGTCATTTTGATGAATCAATCCCGGGAAAATCTTCTTAATTTACGTTATATATATTTGCTTCTGTACGCATTCATAAGAAACACTACACAGAGAGTGCCTTATCATCAATCCTATAGAACGATAGTCTTGGTTTTAATATGAGGTTCATGGATTTTACATTTATTCTCCCGCAAAACAGATCTCCATGTTGCTTCGACAATGGGAGAGGAAGAAAAATAAAAGTAACTAAACTCTCAATAAAACTAACTGGGATTTTAAAGTTTAAAGAACATCAGTTCTTATGTTGTATAATTTTTAAGATATGCCTTTTACATTTATGATGCTTGGCTTTGTTAACTTGTTAGTATGTTCTTTTTTTAGAGGACTCATAGTGGTTGTGATTGATTTTGGCTTTGCATGGCTAGTTTCTTTTTCACATTTGTCTAAGATTGTATATGGGGCTTTTTTATATTTAGATGTTGATTTGTGGTAAATATAAAAATCTGGATAAAACCATAAAAATTAACTTATCTCCCAGAAAATTAGCAGGCTCCTGATATGTGTTCTTCTTTACAGTTAAGAATATCAAAAATAGCCATATTGTGATAAAAATGTGCTTTTAAGGACAAATCCAAGGGTGATTTTCTGCGCAAATTTAAAAAAAGTCAAAAACGGTATTAAAAATAAATGAATATAGGTCTGAAGGTACTTCGATACATAGAGAAGAGCTTCCCGGCAATTATTTGGTCCAACTCTTTCTCAAATTGTAAGGTCGAACATATGAAAAAAAAACCCAGCTAATTCTGAAATATTCGACCATGTACAAGGTAAATACATACTCGGTTCAATCATTGAATACAGGATACGCAGGTTTACCTTTATCAAACACACAGTATTCAAGGCAAGTCGGCAAGTGCAAATGTCCAACCTTGAAAAAGGAGACTACCATGTCTATTCTTCATAATATAGTCAAAAAAATTGGGCCCGGGCTACCTCGTTTTTATCTGCTCAACTACAAAATGCGTGAAAGAGGTGGAAAAAAATAATTGCTAGGACGCTCTTAGTAATATATTTACGTTACTTCAAACCTCTATAAATTTTCAATAACAATGCTGATGTCTAAAATTTTGGCACAGAAAATTACCCTTTGATTTTTACTCATATAAACCTTTTCTAACGTCAACAAGCCAGGCATTTTGGAAAATTTTAATTGAAGCATTTGTTAAGTTTTGGGAATATCTGTTGTATTTTTATCATTTATGCAGATTTTTGTATTCGCCACAGTGATTATGACCACCTTAAGATACATAACTGTCATTTAGCACAATCCAGCAACAATCTCGTTTGATGGATTTGCTTTTCATCTGCTTGTAATAAAACATTTTTTTTGTTGTTGATCGTCAAGAACCATTAGCCATGACAATGTCTTTTCATAAAAATGCATGTTTACAAATATATGAAAATATGAATAAATAAACATACATGTTTGACGTACTTCAAAATCTTTTTCTTTTTCAGCTAGTTTAAGCGTAGATTTGCAAAATCGAAGGCTTTTAGTTGGGACCATGTAGTTGACTATGTCAGCCTGTAAAGTGGGAATGGGTTAACGTCTACATCTAACTCTTATTGTAAGATTAGTAAAAGCCACTGATTTGTCCTGTTTTGCTAAATTCGTGGTAGAATAGCATAGTTAACAAGAGGACACGAGGCCCTACATCATTCAACAGAACTGATATATGATGATATACTACGGAAGTCTAAAAGGACATACCAAATTCGAAAAATATGTTATCGAAATAACGATAAATCAATTCGTTATAACAAGAAGCCTACACGTAACAACTATAAACGGGTTCGTTATAAAGAGAAGCTAACAAGTAACAATGAGAAACTAATCAGTTATAAAGAGAAACTAACTCGATATAACGAGAAGCCAGTTCGTTATAAGGAGGTGCTTACTCGTAGTATCGAGAAACCATTTCGTATAACGAGGATCCAAATCGATATGACGAAAAGACGTTTTGTTAAAACGAAAATCCAACTACCTAAAACCAAGGGTAATAACTCGAGTAAGTTTTCGAAAAAATTACTGTCTGTCTGATTTCGGTAACATTTAATGACAATTTTCGTAGTACAGAGGGTGGACAGAAGTGTTCGTTGAATCATGACGCTACCATTGACTTTAATGCATTTTTTTCTTTTAGCGCAAAACATATTGTGAGAAAAGTATAACAGATATTTACATGGAAATTGCACCGATGTCTAGCTACATTACTTGTGCAATATTATTAAATTTCTTGCTTTCCTGGTATCTATAGTTTCTATTTGGAACGACTTTAACCTCATTTAGGTATTTTCTTGCGGTAAATTTTGCTAACGCATCATTGACGTCAAACAATTACGTGATCTTTAAATAATCACAACTCTGAAACTAGAGATCGAAAACGTACAAAAATATTTGGTATATTGCATAAATCATTTAGCTACACATTAGTATTATTTTCATGAAGGTCTACTTTACGCTTCTCATATGATTAATTTTTCAGCAAAAGTAGAAATGCACTAAAGTCAACGGCAACGTCACGATTTAACGAACACTTTTGTCCACCCTCTGTAGCTTGAAAACACGGCGCACGATTCTGGTGCTTAATCAGTCTGAAGTGTAAGTGTATGCAAATCATTATCAGGTTATGTGCAACATTATATCTGAGGTATCAGTGTCAGTTTTGTCTGATAGTATGTACAAGATAAATGTATTGGCAAGGCCGTGTCTGACATTTAGGTGTGAAAGCTATTAGATTCATTGCGCAATGTCTAAGTAAAGTATCATTAGGAAGTTGAAGGCATACAGCTTGTGTAGAGATCAAATAGTAGGTGCACATGCTGCTTAGATCCTGGCACTCTTGGTCCATCACAGCAAAAGTAAATAATAGTTACATCATCCGGATGGACAGAGCTGTAAGCATTTCTCCATATTACAAGTTTCCTGCTACACAACGAATCAGCGTCAGTGATCCTAGTCATGTTCCTCACGGCAAACCAGCCCCAAACACACCCCGTTCCCCTCCCTCCCCCCCCCCCGCCCACATCTTCTCAGAAGCCTCGGCAAGACGTATGGGACTTGGGTATTTCTCGTTATAACAACTGGTTCCGTGTATCTGTGAGTTGTTTCTCGTTATAATGACTTGGTTTCTTGTTGATACGACTTGTTTTCTATTTAACGAGAAACGCAAAATTTACTGACATTTACAGAACGGTATTCATGATTTTAAAGAGAGCTCATAGTGTTTATGTTTAATTCTTCTCCAATATATAGATTTTCGTGTTGCTTCGACATTAAATTGGAACAACATTTTCCCCATTAAAACAACCTAGGAATAACTCTCCTCCTGTTCAGAAAGTCACTGCCATCACCAGGAAGCAAACAACGCAACCTAGTCCTGTTTTCACCTGCCCTAGTTGAGCTAGTAAAGTCCATCCTTGTCACTCCTTAATATTGTCTTCCAACCTCTTCTTCAGTCTATTTCTTCTTATTTTTCCTTTTACTGTGCAATGAGACGTAGAATGATATCAGCGGTCCAGCACCCATGGACATGTGACATATTTAATCCAGGAATTCAAACAGATTGAATGAACAATAGACAAACGTAGAGTTTCTTTAAAATCCGGTGTAACTAAATAAAATCATCCCTGATCAAAATCTTATGACCACTCTACCACGCCACTATATTCCTATGGACCACGTCAAGTATAAACCATGTGGTCTAGAATCGGATTGACCCCAGTTCCTTTGTTAGCCTGACCAAGGTCTATAGATAGTGTTCGATGGTAAGTTAAGTATATATTTCAGGATGTCGAGATGCTACTGGCAAATAGTATAGATCCTGATAAACAAGTGTGGATTTGGAGGCTGATTTGATTCTACATTGGTCGCAAAAGTCTTTAGAAACAAGCAGTCTGTTCGTTCCGTTACACATCAAGAAAGCATTTTACATGTTTCCATCGAACAAGGTAGAAACTGATCAGAAAGAACGGATTTGCAAGATTATCAGTGTAAAAACTGGTCGCTAAAGTCTTAGGGGACGCGCAGTCAGATCAATGTCTTCACTTGCTTACAGATAAAAGAAGCATTCTAGATTCTTCCAGTGAGTAATGTAGATGCAGTCACAGTCTGATCTGAGTCTACTTTTGCCATGAAAGTGTCAAGAGAAGCGCAGTCAGATCAATAAAGCATTTTCGATGTTTCTAGATAACAATGTACACCCTGGTCCCTCGTCGGATTGCGCGAATGAGCAGGAAGCTCTGCCTTCACACTCTTCACAAAGGCCGTAAGGAACGACATGACTAGTGATAACTCAGATCACCCATAATCAAGTACGAACAATACGGGTGACATTAGTCAAGTCCTCCTTTATTAACATTGTAAAGCAGATCTATCTGTGCATTCGCGCAATCTGACCAGAGCCGTCACTATTACTTCCTGGATCAGAGTTACATTTGAGATGTAAACAGTGCAGACCCTGATCAGACATCGCGGATCCCTAATCAGAAGGGGCAGATTCGCAGGCTGATCTAGGTATGGTATGAAGAGATATGCATCTAGCTGCTTCCCGCGAATAGTGTAAGCCATAAACATACACAGCACAGATTTTTACTCTCATCTGGAACCGAAATATTCGAAAAACTGTTAAGGAACGCGTAGCCTGATCAGGGGCGACACCATTCGCTTGATTGGTGTATGTATATATAATGGATGTGGTAATGTGTATGTCTTCGTTAAAAGTTCGGAGGTTAGATGTAAGAAGAATTAAGAAGTAGCGAGTTAGAAATAAAAGTTAGAAGTAAGATGTTAGAAGTAAGAAGTTAAATAAAATGTTAGAAGTAAAAGGTAAGATGTTAGAAGTAAGAATTTAGAGGTTTGAAGTACGAATACGAAGTCCCTACGCGGCTTTTGCGGTATTCTGTCCTTGTTTTCAAATACGCAACGCTTTTACAGACGGCGGATCACAGATATCCACGTCTATTAGACTGACCACAATATGCTCAGTTGAGCTAAAACTGTCACCTTGGGCTGGTAGTAAACGTCACACACCACAGCAGCAGCAGCTGCAGCAGCAATAATAACAAAAAAAATCAACTCCAGCAACATAAATAATTGTAATAATAACCTTTCCAGGATTTAAAGACGGTGAGACTGATTAGGCGGGGGTCAATATTCCATCCATCTCTGTTATCTCTTTAATATTAGGGAGGTAAAGAATTTTGAGCACATGCGTTCTCCTGTATTAAAAAAAGCAAACACAGTGTAAAATATATTGTTCATCTACATACAATAAGTACATCACATTGTCAAATGATAACTCTTGTCAAGTTGAAACAAAGGAAATAAATTGTTCCTGGTGGTGCGGATTAGCTTACCCTATTTAATATGGGTTTTAATATAAAATGTATCCATACCAAACTTAGTGCGACAGGTTCTGTATTTAACTTCTTCAGTGTTGAAAAACCAAAAAAGTTTGACAAAAAAGCGAGGATGGGCAGATCTCGGTAGGCATCCCTCTCCAAGCCACACTTACTGTCACATTCCGCGGAACAGACTTTAATGAATTAATTTTCTTTCGCACGTGTTAATGACGTGCTGTCTGAATATATTTTATAGAACAGGCAAGATTCTTTGGTGAACACATATACTCCGGTGCTTATTAACGAACAGCATTCTTGTTTTTGAGTCCCTCATTTGTTGATTATGTACCGTTACCCGTCGATGTAAATAGTTTCCCTTTGGTTTAAACAATATTTATTTGAAGAAGTTTTACATACAAATATAGTTTCCCTTTCACCGTAACTCTCTTCATCGCAGCCTCTATATTTCTAAACATTAACAATATTTTCACTTCACATGTCACTGATTCGTAGATATAAATTTCTCTTCTGCTTTCTAATACGTACATATACAGTTATATCCGTTGTAAGTAAGAACCGAAAGCACAAAATAATCGGAAACTGGGAATCGGGAACCAGGAACTAGTTCCTTGTTCCTTATCTGCAGGAAGAATTATAAATGTGAGGGAACTGCAAAAGGGCATCATGACATGATATTAGGCATAAGATGATGTTGCCACCAAGTAAATGTGATGCTTTAGTTACAATGAATTCAAATTTGTAAGTAAGAAGAGAAAGTACAAAATAATCGGGAACCGAAAATCGGCAATCGGGAACCGGGAACCAGGAACTAGTTCCTTGTTCCTTATTTGTAAAACAATCATGAATGTGAGAGAACTGCAAATAGGTAACAAGGAACCTGTTTCCGCTTTCTTATTGAATAATACTGATGTTTAAATAATTGGCACAATAGTATTTATTCTGACATATAACATATTGAAAGCCATATAATGATGCTGCAATTGGGTAAATGTGATAAGCCACTTTTATCAATGCTTCGTAGTAACTAAAAAAACACATTCTAATCGGGAACTGAGACTCGGGAACCGGGAACTAGTTCTTGTTCCTTATTAGTATATCTATCATCATTGTTTGAAAACGACAAATCGGCAACAAGGAACCAGTTCCCGGTTCCTTATTGAACAAAAAGCGGTTTAAACCAAGTTGCATAAATAATCTATTTTTGAAATAAAGCATGATATTAGGCATTATGTGATGTTGCTACCAAGTAAATGTAATGCTTTAATACAATGAATTCAACTTTGTAAGTAACAAACGAAAGCCTAATATAATCGGGAACTGGGAATCGGGAACCGGGAACCGGGAACTAGTTCCTTGTTCCTTATTTGAAAAAAAAAACACATTGATCTGAAAGAACTGCAAAAGGGGACCAAGGAAACAGTTCGAAAGCACAATGTAATCGGGAACTGGACATCGGGAATAGGAAACCGGGAACCGGGAACTGGTTCCTTGTTCCTTATTTGGAAAAAAAAAACACATCGATCTGAAAAAACTGCAAAAGAAGAACAAGGAAACAGTTCCTTATGAACAATACTGATTATTATTTAGTTGGCGCAGCGATATGTATTCTGACATATAACATGTTGTATAAGGCATTTAATGATGTTGCAATCGGGTATATGTTCTTATAAGTGCTTCTTTGTAACTAAAAGAAAATACAAATTCTAATCGGGAACTGAGAATCGGGAACCGGGAACTAGGGGCCTGTTCCTGATTTGTATATCCATCACCATTGTTTGAAAACGGCCAATCGGCAACAAGGAACCAGTTCCCGGTTCCTTATAGAACAAAAAGCGGTTTAAATGAAGTTGCATGAATATTTTTTTTTTGACATATTACATATTATTTGGCATAAGATAGTTTTGCCACAGACTAAATGTAATGCTTTAATACAATGAATTCAACTTTGTAAGTAACAAACGAAAGCCTAATATAATCGGGAACTGGGAATCGGGAATCGGGAACCGGGAACCGGGATCTAGTTCCTTGTTCCTTATTTGGAAAGAAATCATCAATATGAGAGAACTGCAAAAAAGCAACAAGGAAACAATTTCCGGTTGCTTATGAACAATACTTATTATTTAATATTTGGCATATTAATACTTGTTCTGACATATAACATGCTGTAAGGCGTATAATGGTGTTGCAATCGAGTAAATGTGAAAAGTCACTTCTAATCAATGCTTTTTTTTAACTAAGAAAAAAATCTAATCGGGAACTGAGAATCGGGAACCGGGAACTAGTTCTTGTTCCTTATTGGTATATCCATCATCATTGTTTGAAAACGACAAATCGGCAACAAGGAACCAGTTCCCGGTTCCTTATTGAACAAAAAGCGGTTTAAACCAAGTTGCATAAATAATCTATTTTTGAAATAACGCATGATATTAGGCATTAGATGATGTTGCTACCAAGTAAATGTAATGCTTTAATACAATGAATTCAACTTTGTAAGTAACAAACGAAAGCCTAATATAATCGGGAACTGAGAATCGGGAATCGGGAACCAGGAACCGGGAACTAGTTCCTTGTTCCTTATTTGAAAAAAAACAACAAAGAACACATTGATCTGAAAGAACTGCAAAAGAGGACCAAGGAAACAGTTCGAAAGCACAATGTAATCGGGAACTGGACATCGGGAATAGGAAACCGGGAACCGGGAACTTGTTCCTTGTTCCTTATTTGGAAAAAAACCCAAATCGATCTGAAAGAACTGCAAAAGAAGAACAAGAAAACAGTTCCTTATGAACAATACTGATTATTATTTAGTTGGCGCAGCGATATGTATTCTGACATATAACATGTTGTATAAGGCATTAAATGATGTTGCAATCGGGTATATGTTCGTATAAGTGCTTCTTTGTAACTAAAAGAAAATACAAATTCTAATCGGGAACTGAGAATCGGGAACCGGGAACTAGTTGCCTGTTCCTGATTTGTATATCCATCACCATTGTTTGAAAACGGCCAATCGGCAACAAGGAACCAGTTCCCGGTTCCTTATAGAACAAAAAGCGGTTTAAATGAAGTTGCATGAATAATTTTTTTTTGACATATTACATATTATTTGGCATAAGATAGTTTTGCCACAGACTAAATGTAATGCTTTAATACAACGAATTCAACTTTGTAAGTAACAAACGAAAGCCTAATATAATCGGGAACTGGGAATCGGGAATCGGGAACCGGGAACCGGGATCTAGTTCCTTGTTCCTTATTTGGAAAGAAATCATCAATATGAGAGAACTGCAAAAAAGGCAACAAGGAAACAATTTCCGGTTGCTTATGAACAATACTAATTATTTAATATTTGGCATATTAATACTTGTTCTGACATGTAACATGCTGTAAGGCGTATATTGGTGTTGCAATCGAGTAAATGTGAAAAGTCACTTCTAATCAATGCTTTTTTTTAACTAAAAAAAAAATCTAATCGGGAACTGAGAATCGGGAACCGGGAACTAGTTCTTGTTCCTTATTGGTATATCCATCATCATTGATTGAAAACGACAAATCGGCAACAAGGAACCAGTTCCCGGTCCCTTATTGAACAAAAAGCGGTTTAAACCAAGTTGCATAAATAATCTATTTTTGAAATAACGCGTGATATTAGGCATTAGATGATGTTGCTACCAAGTAAATGTAATGCTTTAATACAATGAATTCAACTTTGTAAGTAACAAACGAAAGCCTAATATAATCGGGAACTGAGAATCGGGAATCGGGAACCGGGAACCGGGAACTAGTTCCTTGTTCCTTATTTGAAAAAACAACAACAAAGAACACATTGATCTGAAAGAACTGCAAAAGAGGACCAAGGAAACAGTTCGAAAGCACAATGTAATCGGGAACTGGACATCGGGAATAGGAAACCGGGAACCGGGAACTAGTTCCTTGTTCCTTATTTGGAAAAAAAACCAAATCGATCTGAAAGAACTGCAAAAGAAGAACAAGAAAACAGTTCCTTATGAACAATACTGATTATTATTTAGTTGGCGCAGCGATATGCATTCTGACATATAACATGTTGTATAAGGCATTAAATGATGTTGCAATCGAGTATATGTGAAAAAGTCATTTGTTCTTATAAATTCTTCTTTGTAACTAAAAGAAAATGCAAATTCCAATCGGGAACTGAGAATCGGGAACCGGGAAGTAGTTGCCTGTTCCTGATTTGTATATCCATCACCATTGTTTGAAAACGGCCAATCGGCAACATGGAACCAGTTCCCGGTTCCTTATAGAACAAAAAGCGGTTCAAATGAAGTTGCATGAATAATTTTTTTTTGACATATTACATATTATTTGGCATAAGATAGTTTTGCCACAGACTAAATGTAATGCTTTAATACAATGAATTCAACTTTGTAAGTAACAAACGAAAGCCTAATATAATCGGGAACTGGGAATCGGGAATCGGGAACCGGGAACCGGGATCTAGTTCCTTGTTCCTTATTTGGAAAGAAATCATCAATATGAGAGAACTGCAAAAAGGCAACAAGGAAACAATTTCCGGGTGCTTATGAACAATACTAATTATTTAATATTTGGCATATTAATACTTGTTCTGACATATAACATGCTGTAAGGCGTATAATGGTGTTGCAATCGAGTAAATGTGAAAAGTCACTTCTAATCAATGCTTTTTTTTTTAACTAAGAAAAAAATCTAATCGGGAACTGAGAATCGGGAACCGGGAACTAGTTCTTGTTCCTTATTGGTATATCCATCATCATTGTTTGAAAACGACAAATCGGCAACAAGGAACCAGTTCCCGGTTCCTTATTGAACAAAAAGCGGTTTGAACCAAGTTGCATAAATAATCTATTTTTGAAATAACGCATGATATTAGGCATTAGATGATGTTGCTACCAAGTAAATGTAATGCTTTAATACAATGAATTCAACTTTGTAAGTAACAAACGAAAGCCTAATATAATCGGGAACTGAGAATCGGGAACCGGGAACCGGGAACCGGGAACTAGTTCCTTGTTCCTTATTTGAAAAAAACAAAAACAAAGAACACATTGATCTGAAAGAACTGCAAAAGAGGACCAAGGAAACAGTTCGAAAGCACAATGTAATCGGGAACTAGACATCGGGAGTAGGAAACCGGGAACCGGGAACTAGTTCCTTGTTCCTTATTTGGAAAAAAAAAACACATCGATCTGAAAGAACTTCAAAAGAAGAACAAGAAAACAGTTCCTTATGAACAATACTGATTATTATTTAGTTGGGGCTGCGACAGACTAAATTTGATGCTTTTATTACAATTAATTCAATTTTGTAAGCAAGAAATGAAAGTACAAAATAATCGGGAACTGGGAATCGGGAACCGGGAACCGGGATCTAGTTCCTTGTTCCTTATTTGGAAAGAAATCATCTATATGAGAGAACTGCAAAAAGGCAACAAGGAAACAATTTCCGGTTGCTTATGAACAATACTAATTATTTAAAATTTGGCATATTAATATTTGTTCTGACATATAACATGTTGTAAGGCGTATAATGGTGTTGCAATCGAGTAAATGTGAAAAGTCACTTCTTATCAATGCTTTTTTGTAACTAAGAAAAAATCTAATCGGGAACTGAGAATCGGGAACCGGGAACTAGTTCTTGTTCCTTATTTGTATATCCATCATCATTGTTTAAAAACGACAAATCGGCAACAAGGAACCAGTTCCCGGTTCTTTATTGAACAAAAAGCGGTTTAAACCAAGCCCCCTAAATAATATATTTTTGAAATATGACATGATATCAGGCATTGGATGATGTTGCTACCAAGTAATTGTTATGCTTTAATACAATGAATTCAATTTTGTAAGTAACAAACGAAAGCCTGATATAATCGAGAACTGGGAATCGGGAATCGGGAACCGGGAACTAGTTCCTTGTTCCTTATTTGGAAAAAAACACATAGATCTGAAAGAACTGCAAAAGAGAAACAAGGAAACAGTTCCTTATGAACAATACTGATTATTATATAGCGAGAAATCGGGAACCGGGAACCAGGAAACGGTAACTTGGAACAGGGAATTAGGAACCGGGAACCGGGAACCTGGAATCGGGAATCAGGAACAGGGAACCAAGAAACGGGAACCAGGAACCGGGAATTAGAAACCGGGAACCAGGAACCGGGAACCTGGAATCAGGAAGCGGAACCAGGAACCCGGAACCAGGAACCGGTAACTTGGAACCGGGAATTAGGAACCGGGAACTGGGAACCGGGAACCGGGAACCAGGAACCGGGAACCGGGAACCAGGAACCGGGAACCGGGAATCGGGAACCGGGAACCGGGAACCGGGAACCAGGAACCGGGAACCGGGAACCAGGAACCAGGAACCGGGAACTGGGAACCAGGAACCGGGAACCGGGAACGTACTTAACGGTCATCACCTAGAGACATATTACAAAACACACTGTCTTCCATTGTATCTGCGCCGATTATCTTTTTTGGTCGCCCTTTTTTCTTGTTGAAAATAAAATAAATAACGACAAATTTACAAAATTTCCATTTTCCTGCGGCTCCGTCAGTAAACTTGGATTTAAATTGATATGCTTTGTTTCAAAGCTAATTAATATGAGATGATTGTAAAAAGCGTTTTATTAACAACTGATAAAAATGAAAATAAAAATCTCCAGAATAAATCAACAGCACATCGACCGGTAAATGGTCAAGTCCTAAGATCACAACCTGGTTGTCAGGTCAAATCCTGATCTAGGGTCACAGCCCGAAATTTGAAGTACACATAGCAGAAAAGTCTATTTGTTCAGACAGGTAGAACAGGGTGTCAGATGGAGTGGATGGATAGGCCAGTCTGCTGTAGGATCTACAGTCGCAGGTGTTGTTAGGTAAAATTTAATGGGTTCAGCTAGGTCAGAGTCCGGTCATCGCAGAACGTAAACAGACTATGCATATGTTGGAATCAGCTGATCAGGCATGATCTCCTTAACGAATCATGCAAACTACAGTCAGATGCTTTTCTATTTATGCTACGCGAAGGATGAGCATATAGTTGCCGCTTTGTCCGTCCGTCTGTCCGTCCGTCCGTCCGTCCGTCCGTCCGTCACATTCTTGTCCGTCGCATCTCTGGAAGTATTAGGGGAAACAAAATGAAACTTCACACATTGATAGGGGACAATGAGAGGAACCCTGTCATAAGTACTTAACAAATACCCTGCCTCGCGATGATGACCCTTATTAGAACAAAGCGTCTTAAAGAATCAACAAATACGGAGATTTTCCGCCTTACAATCGGTACTTTAATACAAGCAGACTATGAACAATGGTCCGTAGATTTGCAAACTGGACCCGAAGTTATAAAACTTCTTAGATGCTAAAATCAGCTGAGCATGGAATTTTCTCTGCTGATATATATATGAAAATGCCAACATTAATTGACATCATAATCATAAGCAGAGAAAATGTCAAACTCAGCTAATCTGAGCAAGAAAACAACTGTACTTATCAGTAATTTACTTTTTATTAGCAGGTAAAATTTCATGCTCAGCTGAGTTTAGCATGAATTTTTTTTTATAACCTCGGGGCCTGATCTCAAAGTTTCATTAGAATATTGAGCAGATTTTTTTCGCTGACTCACCTGTCACCTTTCATTTTCATAGCAGTCCCGGTGATGAAGTCAGACATATGTTTTGAACGTCGGCTGTAGAAAGAACACACTGTCCCCTTGGGTCCATCTCCTGCATGGTTCCAAAAAATGTTTCTGAGCAGAGAGTGTTAGGAGCTCTGGCACAATAAGTTCTTTTCTTTGCCAAAGCATAAAGGTACAGTTTACCTTCGTTGCTGCTTCGTAAGCCTTCATAAAGAATTATGGACATGCTTTTCGAACCATGAAATGGAAAAGAACCGAAATTCAAGTCTTTACTTAACCAGTCTATTAAATTCATCCTTTTATTGCATCGTATACAAATTCAAAAAGATTAAGGGTAGGACTGATTTTTGTGATCAATTCCGAAAAATAATAATACGTCACAAACGTATTGGCTATAATTTAAATGTTATGCGACAGTCTGCATGCTTAGTGATTAACCCAATCACGGTTGATAACTTTGCTGCACTCTTTAATTGCACACCGGGGGATCGGGCGTCAGACTCTATGATGGCCCCGACCTAAAGCTATATATTTTAGTTGGTTGGGACCGGAGCCTTTTTGTCTGTTGCTTGCTCCACCGGGGCTCAACTGGTGACCTTCTTTTGCTTCAGGTTTCCAGTGGGGTTGTTTGGCAGGCCAGGGATCTCCACCTGTCAGACGGCCCGTTGTATCTGTTGAGTCCTCGTCTTTGCTTCTTCATGGTGTTTAAATTTGATTTATGTGATTACCGTGATGATTCATTGACGAGTTAGAGGGTTATCATGCGAACCGAACAACCAACTAAATGTTTTGTACCACTTCAGATACTGAGGGTGAGGTTGGGCCTGTAAAATCGATTTAAGCCCCCCAGTAATTCATTACTGACCGTTCCAAGGCGGTAGTTCTGTTGTGGTTTTCTGTTACCTGTTTTTGGTGTCGGAGTTTCTGTGATGTTTTACCTTATGTATGTTCTTATTATTTTTGGTTCGGTTTGGGTTGCTGAGTGGCCGCCTTTTGGGAACAAGCTGCTCACTCGGTTGGCCATATGTTCTCTGTATCTTGATTATTTGTAATCTTTGTTGTTTCCAACTATGGTTTGAGGGGTGTATTTGGATTTTGATTGTTTCAGTTCCTGGTCTTTGCATACTTTTTACTTTTCTAATGCCGTAATTCCTGGGGTGGCTTCTGCCTAATAAAGGGTTCCCCTAAATATTGAACAAAAACTTGCCTCTGCTATATTCACCACTTTTGTCTCATCTGCGAAGCAGAAGCGAGACATATGTGTTGCTTTTCCGGCGGCGTAAACTTTGTCGAGTTTTTGCGTTTAGGCCAGTTTCACAAAGCGCTGACAGGCGAGACAATGCACTTGCGGAATTCTTATCATTCATTTTCTTCTCTACCGCTTTACTTAAAGAGTTCGAGCCAATTTTTCTTTCATTTGATCTACTATTTTTCCTTCTTCATTAGTTTCAATTATAGTAGTGTTTAAAATTTCTGGGTTCGTTTCAGACACTCGCGACCACGCCCGTTTAGATATGCCTTCAACTCTCTCTAGACATATTGCCTTTCTGAGGTTACTCCCCAGATGCGTTTTGTCAACAGTTCAAAGTCACCGGTATTCGAGTCTTTGTCTGGTACATAATACGGTTCTAACACTCTGTCAAGTCCCACTATATCCACTTTATAGTATACACAGGCAGATTCGAGCCATTCTTTGTGTTTGTCCGGCCATATGAAATTTGCATATGCAATATTTATAACTAGTTTTGATTAGTTCTTTTTCTTTATAGCTCGCCCAGAAAGAACCTTTAGTGTACAAACTTTTACGACCTTGGATTGTTTGTGAACAACATCCGATAGAGAACCATTAGATATGACTCCCGATATTTGATATATAAGCTCGGACTTCTTTAGTCCTGACGTATTCATTTTCGTTCTAAGACGAACGGCAGCGATTTTGGTTATTTCTGAGAGCTCTTTAATCGTAAACTGCTGCAAAGATTTAGCTGTCAAACAATACCCTCGTAGAGTTTCATCGGAAACATTTATCCATTTCATTTTATTAGCTGACACCAAGACTCTTTTTATCTCTTCTATATTAAGTAATTTTGGGCCTGATGCAGCTTCTTGTTCTTGTCCGTCTATGACACTGGCTCCTTTGTTTCCATAAACTCAGACTCCGTGACTTCATAAAGAATAGTATCTTCTAGCTTATTGTCACCGGTTTGGTTTTCAACGATATCTACAGGGTCTTCTTCAAGGTGTGAATTGTCAAAGACATTCTCTTCACTGCACTTTTCACTAATTTGCTCAACATGACTGCTTTGAGAACATGAGACCAGAACCTCATCTGCATTTTTAAGAATTTTTGTTTCCTTCAAGCCTTTCGTAGGTGTCTTTATTCTACCGAGCTTACCACGTAGAAGTTCAACTGTAATCACTTTATTCACAAAGGTTTGTCAAACTTGACTGTTGCGGATAACGACAGTTTTGCAGTGTTTCTCAAACTGTGACAGTATATCAAGCTTTGACATTTTGCCAACATCGCTCCAAACGTCTCTAGAAAGTTGATATTGTGTCAGTGGGTTGCCTTTATCACCCCTTACCATTAACTGACTGAATTCTCCGTCTGCAGCACACGCCACTATATCTAATCCTTTCGAAAGACGTCGTTGTTTACAGTCTCTTGTAATTCTACGCATCGCATCCATCGATAAACTATAGGCCCGAAAGAAGTATGTTATTGGTATGGCATGGGGCTCTTCAGCCTTCCATAATCGATCTTAGCCTGCCAAATGGTAAACTATGACTTGAGAGGCGACTGGTCGTTGCAATTCGTACGTGTTATCAGAATATCTTTTCCAAGCAACAAATGTTTTAACAGCTCATCATAAGTCATTTTGATTCTGGTATCAATACGTTCTTTTGGAAGATTATTACAAGGCGTCTTTAAAAGAGAGCTTTCAACTGCAGGAAACACTCTCCCAAGAATATACAAAGACCGGAATATTCAGATATTAATCTCTTCAGCTCCTTAGCACTCTAGGTAAGACTTTTGGGTCTGCTAGGATTGCCATTTAGGTAAACTGCATTAATTTCTTAAAGCAAAGATTGACATATGGGTTCTTTCTGCAGTATTCTATATACAGTGCAACTTTCTTCAGTCCAGGACATGTAGATAGTACCACTACTTGCATTTAACATACGCTGTTCAAATAGGGTTTGTGGTATATATCTGTCAGGTACGCGATAATGTAACTGTGTGCTGAAAGGTTTTGAAGTCGGAGCTTTGCCTTCAAAAGCATATTCTATTTCACAAGAATCTTAAGTTTTCATACTTCCATCAGGAGAAACCAGTATCTTGTCACAAATGTAATACCCTTCTTCGTGAAACATTAGGTCTGGAAATAATACAGGCATCACCACACTGCACATGGTGGCAACTTCGTGCACTTCACTGTCAGTTCCATATTCATAGCACTTTCCTGTTCTTTTGAAGGTGCTGGTGGGTCCATTACCTGATCATAGTGTTCTTTCTGCGCTTTCAAACTTTCACAGCCTACTGCTCTATAAATTGTGCTGCCAGTGATTTTCATAGTCTTTCTGTCGATAAACCATTTTTCAGATTTTGCTTAGCTTAATGAAGGCTGTGTCAAGTTCTTGAATATCTTCCTTTAGTTGCTCTGGCTCTTTAAGAAGTCTGAGATTCAAATGATACTGAATATCTACGATTCCCGATTCTGCAAACAGGTGTGATACATTGTTGATTGACGCAGCAGCCTTGCAAATGCTCTTCTGAACCTGAAGAGCACTGAAAGTTGTATTTTCTATTTTGTAAATATTAGTCTTGCAAGCGTCTATAGCTTGCGCGTATGTAGACTTTATCCAGTCTCCTTCACCTGCTTTATCTTTGAGTTTTTTTAATGACAATTGCTATTTACTTTCATAGTTCTAAGAGTTTGCAAAGTTGCTGAAAACAGTAATATCAGGCCTATCAGAGCAGAATATACCAGCCCTTTAAACTGAGAGGATGTCTCATAAATTATGTCTGTTTCTTTCTGAGCAGCCTCTACTACATCTACAGAACTTTTTAAAGTTTGCAGCGCTTTCTCCCTCTCCTCTATTCTCTCCCGTTATTGTCTGTCTTTAGAGCCTTCGTGGCCAAGTAGGTCGACGTCTCCGCCACGTTTAACTTTTTTCCCGTCGAACATGATGACATATGAGTTCTTACTGTCATCTTTCGTAGCCTTTAACACCATAACATCTTCTAAAAGCCTGGCTTAAATGTTGATGGAAACTCGTCACCAAATGGATTGATATCTCTCAAAACGTTCTCGCTTGGACAAGCAAAATTTAGTTTTGCCTCCTGGGGGTCTAATCCAGCACAGCCAGTGAGAATGACATTTTCATTTTTCATGCCCGTTATGAATCGTATAAAACGTCTGCCAAACAACTTTCTACCCATCCAGAAAAAACTGAAATGTCTCTGAAGAGTATCTCATGAATCAGGTGTCAGTTAACCCATACCAACAGACAACATCACAGAACAATGTGAATGCTATATTTGTAAATGGAAACTTTCCTTCATGAACTAGTTCTAGGAATTTGATGAATTTCCCGCTTACCCACAGAGTCCAACGTTTTAAGCACTCCTATTCAAATATTTAAGCTCACCATCCTCTAACACACTAAACTCGCCTATGTCAATGTCTTAAGGTAGAATAAATGATTCTGAGCTGCTCTGTGGGGAGAATGGAAATGTCACATTATCGTTTTCATGAGCAAATGACAATTTTCGTTTAGTGTTCAGTCTTTGTAAGGTGTTATAAGAGTGGGGACCTTTTTCTTGGAAGTTGAATATAGAGTCGATGTAAAAACTATTGGAGAATAATTCAGGACGAATTTCCTTTTCCTAGCGGGAGACTTTGTTGGATCTTTAGTTTGCTGAAACTTTGACCATTTCACGTACGAAGATAGACGCCTGCCTTGCTTTTTTTCCCTTTAAAAACTCCCATGGTCTGTAATAAAAATGAGGTTATGAAAGAATGATCAGAAACAGGTATGTGGTCTCTTTTATTCTGATGTAACGTGTTAAAGCAATGCTTTGTGTTTACAAGAACAAGTGTGATATTTAGTCATACAAAGCATTTATCTCAACAAAAGTTACATCAAAATTAAAGAGACTGCATTCAATGCAAGTAACATGTTCGTACCACAACGGAAGCACCGTCCTGAAATGACCAGTCCTGGGTTATGAATTACTCTCTCTCTCTCCCTCTCTCGTGTTGGTGGAGGCAGGGGAAATATGGCGTGGAAAATTTCTTAAAAATGTCATTAATAAGCAGCAACCTGTCGAGATTCTTTTGGAAAAACAACAAACTACAAAAGTCGTACACAACTGATGAAGCAAAACACAAAAATAAATATTAATGTAGGCTGCTTTGCAAGTAGTAATTTTGCTAGAAGACCATAGGTAAGTGGATAAAACAGGTACCAGAACATCAGTGCAAACCACTAGAACTCTAAACTTAAAAAAAAAACCTAGACAACGACATTCAACTAACGCTAACGCTAGGAATGAAGGAGAGTCTTCTCTTAGTTGATGTTATAAGGATATCGTTTTACATGCTGGAGGAATGTGTAAATTTTAGGTCGAAACTGGAATAAGAACTAGCAAATCAGGAAATCGCTAATGCCGAACCGGTACCACTGATGCCGAACCGGGAAAATTTTGCTAGCAGTCGGTGAAATTTTGCGGACACTCTGCACGAAAGGACAAAGGACCTGGTATGATAAGGCCCATATTTGGCCCCCAGAAAACTCAATTTTCAAAAGTCTTATTTCCATAATAAAAATGTATTCATATGAAAGTTCAAACCTTGAATGTGTTAGCAAACACAAAATTAACCAGTTCCTGCACAAAATATTTGTGATATTTGTACTGAACATACCCATACCCCCAGCGGATTCTGACGAAAATGACGAATTTGGTAGCCTTTGTGGCTTTCAAAATATATGAGCCCAGCCTCCAGCACATTTAATATTTTGTATACAGATAAAATATTAATATATTTACATGACATGAAAATATTAAATGTGCTGGAGACCGGGCTCAATGTTTATTTTTAACTTTTTGTTACCAAACTGGCAGCGTTTGGAACATTTTCCCAGCGTTCTCAACATAAAAACGCCCATATCTCCGCTCATAGACAAAATAAACATATGTTGTGGGTATTCATTTTCTTAGTTAGAACACAAGGAATAATCTGGTATACATTTCATTTTGATCTGTTGGAATTTTTTGGTTAGCGTCTCTGGACTTGCAAACTTGAGTGGGTGGGGTACCTGGAGAGACCTTGTGCAGTGTACAGGTAGTTAGCAGTGCAATCTTACATATAAGCAGTTCATCAAAAGCCTGTTGTTAAGAGCTTTCAAAAGCTATTGTAAATGACTTATTTGTTGAAAGGAATATGTATTAAACTCAAATTTTCTCGCAATTTTCCTTCATTTTATTGAAATAACGTAGGCATGTCAGAAATCATGTCATTCTGAGAATTAACAAACACGAAACATATTATTTTTGCTTGTTCCTATATGCACAAATAATAAGCAATAGAAACCATGCATTTTTAAGAGAATTTGAATGGGGGCCAAAAACGGCCCTTATCATACCAGGTCCTTTCAGATAAATTTTATCCATAGGCAGATAAAATGGAAAACAAAACAATTCAGTCATCAAATGTCACACGTGCAAGAGGGTTTATAAAAGGCCTCAAAAAGAGACAAACGGGAAAAAACAGCCAGAAAATGGTCTGCAATGTATAAAATAATGATATATTACAAAGTTCATGCTAAATTTGATCCAATTATTTTTAAAAAAGCTGTTTTGTGTTTGATAAAAAATCCTTATATTTTCTATTATCTCATGTGCAAACGGGCTGACGATGCCACGATTTCGCGTATATTTTCTATCAGCTAAACTGTCCAACAATGAAAGCTTACTTTCAACGTTTGGATTTACTCGCACAGTAATTCTGTTTACTTCTTTACGACTGACAAGATCAAAGACCCAAATTCAAACAACAGAATGTGACTTTTCCCTACATGTATATACCGACGAGAGTGACTTTGAACACATGCTTCGTCGTACTAAAAGAATATCTGGAAAATGCAAGCCCATGTGCCTATTCCTTTAATGTGCGAAATAATCAAGCTATATGCGACAAAATAGCATTCTTAAATTGTGGATAAATAGTTTTCAGAAAAAATAAATGAGTCAATCCTTGTATCGATGTCAAATTTGTTTACCTTTTAGGCTCCCCTCCTGCGAAACCGGAAACTCCTCTCATAGATTGGCGTTCTGAACCGTGGTTTCGCATGAGAGCGATTGGTAGGCGTGATTTGGATGGCTCGGGAACAACAGTTTATTTTAAGTTAACAAACTATCAAAGGCATTTGCACCGGGCAATTTTCTGTGCAACAAACCAGAAACGATGCATTTTATTTGTATTAAGAAGCATAAATACACGAAAAATTAAGAAGCGGGGATTGTGGTCGGGGTGCAGTTTCATGCCGTAAAGAGGGTTCCATTTCACACAGCCTTGCTTTATCACCCTTCCATCGTCCTGATATGACTTAAATACTGTTGAAAAAGGACGTAAGCTCGCAAGTCATCCATTCATCAATTCCTGATTCGGTAAATTACACATTCGTTGCTGGGTTAACAGAGATACTTTTCCAGTCGCCTGATGGCAAAACCCGGATTCGCGCTCGTTATATATCGATGTCACGACTGACGGCCCACCACTGATATATTGGGCAAAAAATCACTGTAAGTAAGAATAAATTTTTTAAATAATGGGGGTTGGGTGTGTCTTTACCTGTTCGTGGACGCCAACCCTCGCTCTTGGTTCTGCTTTAATTCATCAGATGCTTAGTTGTTCAACCCAACCAAAACAACCAGCATTTTTAATGGAACAAAACTCCCACAATCGTTGATGCAATCCCGTAGGAATGTTGAACAACTGTTGAATGGCTTTCGAACAAATGTTGAAAGAACTTGTACAAAATCGCAACAGTCTGGTACCCTTTCTCCAGCAATATCAAAGAGATATCGTAGTACACACGTAGAAGTATTTTGACCACAGATTCAGCTTGTACAGCTCTTGGCCATCCTCTAAAGTTCAGCCGCATGCGGTGAGTAAACAAATCTTAAGATGGTCTCAGAAAACAGCACGATGCATGTAATTTTTGGCTGTGAATCGAATGAACAATTTGATTATACAAACGATTAGGATACCCATTTGTTTGCTTAAATATATACCTGATATACACCATTTACCACCAAGACCGGCGCATCATCTCTTTTCTTTCAAACTTTTGGGGTTTAGCAACACTGAAGAAGTTAAATACAGAAACGAGCGTCTGTCGCATTAAATTTAGTACGAGTACGTTTACATTAATCCTTTATCGAACAATAACCCTTTATTGAAAACAAACTTCTTTTAATTAGCTCTCGAATGGAAGTTATCATTTTCATATCTTCATGGAACTTTTTTATGTTTATGTATAATTGCTGTAAGCTAGATGGAAGTCCACGAGTAACCAACCCCTACGTCTACTGGCACATGTAAAGACATGTATCTGACATACCAAAGATGATAACTCGACGAGGTCGACGCGTCACAGTCCGTCATTAATGCCCCGCTCATCTAAAGGCGGCGATTCTGTTGTTTTTTGTTGTTGTTGTTTGCCAGTTTACAATCTATTGATACCTTCCTTTTGACTGGTTTGCAAAGCAAGGCTACAAGTCGGCACTTTTTTGGTGAGGCAAACGGCAAACCGTAAAGCCAGAGTTCACATAAATTACAAACGAATTGTAGTTGCAATGTATGTATGTTATCAGCGCAGGTTAACATCAGGCAAATCTATATTATTTGGATAATGCAAATTAATTTCTTGAAGCAATTTATTTTAAACTACTATCATTTACCCTTAACAGAGCCGTATATATTTTGCAGAGTCACATTGCTTTGAGTCTCCGAAACTCTGATCAACGTACGGCGTAGCATAACTTGGTTTAAGTCAAAGATTACGTAAACTCAGTGGGATTATTGCTTTTGTTTTGGTGCACTTACTTATATTTAACGCTATGCAGAACAGTTTGGCAGTGAGGCTGATTTTCGATTCATAAAAGAACCAGACTAATTCTAAAAACCTATAACTCCGTATTATCTGTAATTACTATTTAAATTATTTTAACGAGCTTGTAAATTAAGGCCAATTTCAACATAGCGTAAAATGATGAACGCATTTTGATTTAAGATAACCTCTAACCGATCATCATGATGTCAATCTGTTACTGCTAATTACGCATGAGGCTATACAAAAGTAAAGTCATGGTAATACACACACTAGCATGCTAGTACGTGCCCATTCTGGTTATATCACACAGGCTGATTAGAATTGGTGTAACATCGGTGATTTGGTATCAAGGTTTCAAATATTTAGTAGGAATTCCTGAAAATGCTGACTTAATCAAGCAGAATGAAAGCCTGAACTATTAACATGTTATTCGAAGTTTTCCCATGCAGGATAATATTTCTAAGACAAAGTCCTTTCAACCTTGTTAAAAAGGCATTGCACTTTTAATATCAAACAAACACATATATCTCTGCAGCTGCCAGGTTTGAACACTGTAACACTTACATTAATGTCAGTTTTCATGGCATACGAGCAGAAAATAAAAATAAGAATGATAATAATAACATGACGCTCGAGTTTTCTTATACAAGATGCAGGACAATACTCTGTCAGCACAGAAAGGAGCAAAAAGACTGCAGTTGAAGATATCTGTTTAAGACTTTAACGGAAGAGCTATACAAGTTCGGATATTGTAGAAATGAGAGTGCAAAAGACATCGAGTGAAAACTTTGATGAACATGATTATGACTTGTTAATGCTGTTAAAGGTTGCTAAAAAAATCACAGCAGCAGACTATGGCCTGAAACGAGGATTTTTTTTAGATTTCCATAGTGAGTGTAGGAATCAGCAAGGTAATGACGATGAGGCCGAAAAAAAGTGAGCGAACATTTTCGTTATTTTTGTAGCATAGTAGTTGAATTTACGCAATAATAACGATGAAACATTTTTTCCTATAAACTGACGTTTGCAAGGTCCCTCGGGAGATGTTAAAAAACCCTCGGCCTTCGGCCTCGATTTTCAACATCTCCCTCGGGACCTTGCAAACGTTAATGCATGAAAAAACATATTTGATCCCTTTATTAACATAGTGCACTTTTATAGGACTGAAGAAGTACTTTCACGTGCTTCACATCTGTTGATTGCAATCTTGATACAAGTGAGTTGTAATCTTCTCTTTCGTTCTAATTAAGGTTTACTTATGTAATCTAGTCTTGGCTGTCCCAAAATATTGCAAGGTCTATGTTGATATACTTATGCATTTGAAGTCCACTACACTGGCCGAATAACTTGATTCATAAATCACAGAAAATCCAGGGCAAGCGATAGGCGTATTTAACCCGGTTTAAGCCCCGCCCTCCACGCCCCGAAAACTCACAACACCTTATCCGCCCGCCAAGTCATTTATGACCCAAATCATTCAGTAATCATTATTGCACCAAGTTTTGGAATTTTGCCTTTTTATGCATATTTTTCATCGCTTATTTAGTTCGCTCTTTGGAAATCAAATCTATCAATTTGATAAATCGTGTATTTCCTGCACTCCAAGCAAATAAGCACGTAGGCTTTGGTATATTTTTTGGCATTGATTTGAGGGGGTGGGGGGGGGGGGGGAGTGAGGGGGCTGGTATATTTTTCAAACAAAATCCCGGTCTTTGGATATGCAAGAACAAAATAAATTTGCTCACATTGGCATTAAAATAAATAATGTGGCCTCTAAAAAATTTCAAAAAAATATAGTCTGCAGATAATCCCTTTTGAATTGAGTTTTTAAAATGTCGCTGGCTTCTGGGAGCTGTGCCCCCCAGACCCCCCGCCCATATTTTCAATAATGTTTTAATAGTATCTACCATAGTTTTACACCAGCAGCACGCATGCAGCATAAATTTACAAAAACATCCTATACAACTTTCACATACATGTATTATTGATCTGCCGCATTACAAAGTAAATGTTTCCACTGAAAATGAATTGAGAAAAAGTCATTAGTTTATGGGAGACAAAACCATTATGACAAAACATCACTCTAAAAGGCCAAATTCCTAACAAAGCCTTTATTTTTCATCATCATCCCTAACTTTTCTCAGTTTCCGTTTTTTATGCCATTAAAATTGTGAAATTGCTTTGGCTTCTGGGGGCGTTGCCCACAGACCCCTCCCTCCTCCGTTTGTTAACTTTTTAGCATAAAACTTTTAGTCATGAAGTAAAAACTGCCGCCTTGCATTCATTTATAATGTGACTCTATCATTAAGTATCGATCAAACTTTCAAAGTGCAAATAATGCATATTTTGGCATATGTTTGGCTAAAAAAAAACTCTTAAATTCCTAATGTGAGCCCTATAAAATTTTCGAAAATAGCCCTAATTTTAGTCCTAATATTTTTTTCTAAGTAGTGCTTGAAAGCCTGTATACTCTTACAAGGATGTTGGTATCTGTACCATGAATAAAGAGAGTTCCATTCTCCAGGAACTGGTTTGGGAAAGCAGGCTAAACCATTCCCTTAGCCTGGTTACAGACAGCACCATGCTCCTTATGTAAGAAACAGGACACAAAATTATTGATTCGATTAAAGAAACGAATTTTCATTCACATATATAAATTAGGATCGAGATCTGATAGTTCAGCCTATATAAAAAAAAAAAAAATTGTTCCAGTTAGTTTGTAAAAAAAAAATTAGCTCCCTCAAGGTGAAAAAAATTAGAAATTGTTTTCAGAGGCCACTGAAAAAATATCCAATCTCCATCAAGAATAGCAGCCCCCCCCCCCTTCCCCCCCCACCCCCCCTTCTACCCAGAACAGTAAATGGTCGGTTCCTAAGAGGTGTTGACGTTAAGTAATTATGTTGTTTTCGTTGAAAAGTCTTGTGTAATAAAATTACTGATCAGCCCTCCAGGCACACAACTACCGTCATTGAATCAACGTTTTGAAGCAACGTTTACCTCAATGTTCATTTGACGTTGTGTGCTAAGTGGGAGGACATCAAATCATGAAAGCTTACTTATCTGTAATAAATGCCCGTCTGCAAAAACAACCTTGAATGTATTTTAGAACCTGAATGTTTGCAAGTACTGCATCTAGTAAATTTCAACCTACGTAGCAATCACGTATAATTAGAGCTGAGATTAAAGGGTATTCAGTATTGGTGAAATATTTTCAGATGCCGTTAATTTATAAGTATTTTGGATGTTTAAATTGCCTGGGAATGCTCGTATTTTCAATTCAAAGCTCATTCGGTTTTAAATAAAATGACGCCCGCTCCTACGCTTTGGTGGTGCAATTTTTCAAACATCACTTCAAATGAAGACAAAGAAAAATTAATGCAAAGCTTCATCAGTGCGCCGGAAATCATAGTCATCATAAACCTCGCACCTGAGACTATGAACATATAAAATCAAGTTTGGACACCATTTTTACCTTTATCTTCCAACTGCGTATTGAAGTTTTTATTCGTTAGTGAACCGTATGCAAATATTTCACATATGAAACACCTAAATGGCTAACACTTATTAAATCGGGAGCCTTTATGGGAAATATTCCATTATGTCAATGCAGAGAAACTATATACCGGTTTACCAGCTAAAATTGTTTCAAGTTCCTGTTATATCTGTATACGTGCATGCATTATACTATTTCTTTTTAGTTTAAACCAAAAAAGGTGTACTCAGTATCAATATAAAAACATAATAATATTTATCATATGACGTCGCATCTGAGAGTGTAATAAAGTCATGCATTAACAACGATAATCCACTCGTGGATTAAATATGCAAATTGCGTCGTACCGTTATGCGTTGACGTCCATAAATCGTCGCGTTTTCTAATGGCGAAATCGTGACGTTTTAGTGCAAAATTTGCCAATAAAATGCGATTTTAGTGTCATATGATAAATAGAATCTTGCATTCGTGCTTCTGTATTTATTGGATTTATTAAACTCGTTGGTGAAAACGATAAGATGCTCGGCAAGCCTCGCATCTTATCTTTTCCCCAACTCGTTTAATAAATTTAATAATACATGAGCACTCATGTAAGATCCTCTATATAATTTTCTCTATTGCTATTACCAAAATGGTGACAAAAAAGACGGAGACTACCGAAAAGATCTACACTTAAAAACCTCAACGACAAATAGTAGCAGGGCTTCCGTCCTGTGTAAATAATCAACTGAATGATTAACAGTTTAGCCTATTTTCTAAGCCAATGTTTTAGGTCAGGCCAAAGCTTAGGACCCATGAAACTATTTAGGATTACATCAGCATTTTGCGCTTAACATTTTAGTTGATCAAATCTCTGAGCCGGATTTCAAATACTTTCAACATTTCGTTCATATCTCAGCAGCTTTACCTTTTATATCGACTATCAAAGTCAGGTCCCTGAGTGAGGCCAGATGTCAATAACTATCAGTATGACGAGTTTCGCAGTATATTCTTTGCTTATAATTTTGTATACTTGAAGAAGGTTGTTACATGACTAGATTGATTTCATATACGTGTACATAATCTGAATACTGCAGCTATCTGGGGTCTATGTCACAAACCACGACTCTGGATGTCCAGTAATTTATTACAGTCCGTTTGCTACCAACTGCGTTACGCGTTCATTCGGATGAAAAAAAATTGTACTATTTCATTCATATACGCCCACAACTGTAGTAAACAACGAGTTTACGCCAGTGGCTTACAATATTTTTTTCGCTGTTCTAACAATCAAAAGAAACCACTCAGTGACACTGCTTTCAAAACAGTTTCGGCTGTTCTAACAATCAAAATACACCCTTCATTGACATCGCTCAGTTTTTGCATTACTGTTAATGGAGGATATTTTTACAAAGCAATCAAAAATTTGAATTTTTCGTGTTTTGCTATGTATAGTTATAAGAAACACCAGGACACACTTAATGTAACGTTTCAACCTTTTCGAGAAAATAATCGAAAAACCGGTTGTACTTGGGAGCAAACAGACCATACCTTTACGCAAAAGCGATTCGATTGGCAGTATCAACAACTTCCATCGTACACTCGTGAACAGTACTAATTTCCAAAGACGAAATTCGATCTTAACTTTGAGCGAATATCCGCCTATCAAGTTATCTATATTATAGGCATGTCTTTATTTTCGAAGCAGCAGTTAGGTTTCGATTTTCTATGGCTGCCTTATGATAAATTCAGTTATACCGTGATTTTATTTAGTTTGTAGACTGTACCGAATCCGAGGTTAATTTTTATACTAGACTTAATTGTAATTTTCTTTTTAAAGATCAATGATACAAATTAAATATGCGAATGTTCTGTAGACTTCTTTGCCTCCACCTAATTTTGAATTTTTGACGGTTTCTGATGTATGTTCAAACCTTAATCAGAAATAGCTTTTCTCCATTACCATTGCTTATTTACCATACTTTCACTTGACGTCATCAAACCGAACACGCATCTTTCATCTCAAGACGGAATTCATATTTCATATTTTCAAAGTTTTTTTCCTTTCTATTATTACTTATTTCGTTTTTATAAGCTTCGAACGTTGGACCAAGAGGAGAGTGGGATTTTTAGAGACATTAAATAAACAAGAGGGCAATGATGGCCCTGAATCGCTCGCCTAAGCATTAATCAGTTCACTGGCTCTGGTGAAGATTTATAAGAGTTTTTACCATACATGGGAATGGCGGCCACCTTGGTCATGTGATCAAGATCATTTGAAGAACTTTCAATCCTTTGACCCATGCGGGCTCCATATGAAATTTGAGTTCAGTCTGCCCAGTGGTTTCAGAGATGTTTGAAAATGTTTATGGATGGATGACAGAGGCAGCTAACACCAATACTGTAAGGCTCAGGTGAGCTAAAAATGGCAGAGTCACTTCCCCGAAAAGTACCCGTTCATGATGAGTTCCTTTGATGGATTTGAACTAGACTGAACTAGGCGAACACAGATGATAGAATGGTAGCATGATTATCTCACTGTGGTGAAATTAATGTTTTTAAGGAGTTTGTGGCTGGTATCATTGCAACATTAGTTCTGATTCTTGCAGCATAACTTTATTTAGGTTTGACCTAGTGACCTAGTTTTTGGCCGACATGATCCAGTTTCAAACTTGACCTAGATTTTATGGAGATAAACATTCTGACAAAGTTTCATGAAGATTGGATCAAAACTGTGCCCTCTAGGGTGACAAAGTTTTCCTAAAATTTTACCTAGTGACGTAGTTTTTGACTCAACATGACCTAGTTTCAAATTTGGCCTCGATATTAAGAGGATAAAGATTCTGACGAATATAATGAAGATTGGGTCAAAACTGTTCCCTGTAGAGCGTACTCCAGGTTGTTCTTATATTTGACCTAGTGACCTACATTTTGACCCGACAAGACCTACTTTCTAACTTGGCCTAGATATTGTGACGATAAATGTTTTGTCAAAGATTCAAAAAATTGGATTAAAATTGTGTCCTCTAGAGCGTACACAAGGTTTGTCTAAGATTTGACCTAGTGACCTTGTTTTTGACTCGACACAACCCAGTTTCAAACTTTCCCTAAATATTGTGAGGATAAACATTCAGACAAAGTTACATTAGGTTCGGATCAAAACTGTGACCTCTAGAGCGTACACAAAGGTTTTCGATATATTACCCTAGTGACCTAGTTTTTGACCAAACATGACCCAGTTTCGAACCTGGCCTGGATATTGTAAGAAAAAACATTCTGACAAAGTTTCATAAAGATTTAATTAAAACTGTGTCCTCTAGAGTTAACACAGGTCGCTCTTATATTATACCTTGTGACCTTATTTTTGATCCGACATTACCCAGTTTCAAAGTTTACCTAGATTTCATAAAGATAAATATTCTGACAGAGTTTCATGAAGATTGAATCAAAACTGTGTCCTCTAGGGTGCACACAAAGTTTTTCTAATATTTGACCTAGTAACCTAGTTTTTGACCCGACAGGGCCCAGTTTCAAACTTGGCCTGGATATTGTGAGGATAAACATTCTGACAAAGTATCATGAAGATTGGATCAAAACTGTGCCATCTAGCGTGTACACAAGATCTTTCTTATATTTGACCTAGTGACCTAGTTTTTAAACCGATATAGCCTACTTTCATACATGGCCTAGATATTGTGACGATAAACATTCTGACAAAGTTTCGAAAAGATTGGAACGAAACTGTGTCCTCTGGAGCATACACAAGGTTTTCTAAGATTTGACCTAGTGACCTGGTTTTTGACCCGACATGACCCAGTTTCAAAGTTATCCTCGATATTGTTAGGACAAACATTCTGACAAAGTTGTATGAATTTTGGATCAAAACTGTGACCTCTAGAGCGTACACAAGGTTTTTCCCTAAGATTTGACCTAGTGACCTAGGTTTTGACCCGACACAACCCAGTTTCAAAACTGGCCTAGACTTTATCGAGATAAACATTCTGACAAAGTTTCATAAAGATTGGATTAAAACTGTGCCCTCTAGAGTGTACAAAAGTTGACGGACGTCCGGACGTCCACACGTACGACGGACGACGGACATCACGGTATCCAAAAAGCTCACCCTGCAGCCAGTCCAATCGTTATGTCCATAAAGGTTCACTGATTCACAAAGACATAAAAAGAATCTGGAATCATAGCCATTATAATCTCTTTGTCATATCTACCAGAGATGTTTATCGACTTAATTAGGTTGTTTATCACAATATAAAACTCCCATATTATAACACAATAACGCTTTGTGCGCCTATAAACAGTTATCGGCGTGACGATATTGGCACTCAAACACCCAGAGGACTGTATTGTTCTACCATGCTTGTTATCAAATAGGGTGATTGGCTCTTAAATCCATGTAAGCTGCGTCACTAAAAAAATAACAAAGTGGCATGTCCGCCCAGCTAAGACGTAGATCAGCCTGGGCATCCGCCAAGTCATGTCAGAGTCTACGTTGTACGCTTATATGGTAGTTAAGAGTAAAAGCTTGATCTATGCGGACAGCGAAGACTCTGATCAGACTGAGCGAATATCCCAGCCTGATCCGAGTCTTTGCTGGGCTCACATGCCACTTTGTTGGTTTTGTCGTGTCTCGTCTCATTGTTCACTGCATGAATAAGTTATCTCGGCAGAGTTATGGTAAGGATTGTGAAGTTTATGAGTCTTAAGTTTTTGTTTATTGTTATTCCCTCAAAGGTTCATTTTGTTTATTTAACTGTTATCCGTATTTTCCGAACACTTACTTTCATCCGATTTATGAACATTATGGCAATATTCATTAAGTTGTAAATAATGAAATCACACGAAACCGACTAACATTCATTTAATGATTATACATGTATCTAATTGCAGTTTATTGATAAAAATGATTCAAAGAATAGGGAATATAAGTACAAGCCATTCTGCAATTTCTCAACGTATACGTGAGGATATGTCACGCCTAAAATGAAATTTAAGCTTTGGTCGGATGGATACTACGTCATCCGAGGGCTATATTTGAGAGTTTGAGATAAGATTTCTGCAACCGTTTATCATCTTTCAGAGCAGCAGGAAGAGAAGAACCAAGAATGTTTGTTCAATCATAATGTTGTTCCAAGAATTAATGATTGCTTGATACTAAAATATCTTCAACCCAAAGCAGTAAACAGCACCTTCATCTGAAATAATATGTGATGCTGACTGCACCGTTTTAAAAAATCTGTTAAAGTGTCAGCGTAAAGACCCTAAGGCTTAGGTTTAATTCAACCTATTTTTGCCGATTGAAGTCTTCTGTCCATATATATTTTATGAGTACGGTTTGTAAGTTTAGGGATGGCTGGTTTTGTTTATATGTATCATTTCTTATATGAGCCGCGAGTTGAGAAAACCAACAAAATGGTTGTGCGTCCAGTGCAGACTGAGAGCAGCCTGGGCATCCGCCCAGTCTGATCAGAGTCTTCACTGTCTGCATGAAGATAGCTTAGAACCTTAACTACCCTTTAAGCGCTGAGGGAAGAGTCTGATCAGACAGGGCGGATGCCCATCCTGATCTGAGTCTGCGCTGGGTGCCCAACCACTTTGTTGGTTTTGTCATGTCGCGGTTCATTTTAAGATGAATATTCATTTGCAAATACATGTAGTGTTATTCCTGATAAGACGCTGCGTAATGCGGCGATTAATCTTGGTCTGTGGTGTTTCGAGTGTCCCTTTTATGTCATATAATACTATGATGTTTGACTGTTGAGTTATGGAGTATTTATGCAGACCGAATATCCACATTGATTTTGAAGATGCATGAGTACTAAGACTAACGTTGCATGCATGAAATTTGATAACCCCCCCCCCGTCACACACACACACACACACACACACATACCCGACACACACACCCTCCCAGTATATCAAAGGCCCTTCTTTTGTTGCAGTTCCTCTTTCTTACTTCTAGTTTGTCTGTTGCCGAAGATAAACTGTTCCGTTTTGTTCTGGAATTGTGTCCTTTCCTGTGTATCTTCCTTTACCATTTTAAGACTGCTAGATTTGTCCGTCCTTAATGTTTGGCTCAGTCAAGTTCCAATTTCAGGAGGAGCCCCGGTAGTTTAAAACTTGGAACGGAATGGACTGGAATGCAATAAATGAGATAAACATCATTCTGGTGGCTACAATTTGTTAGCAGAGCGTTGGATGGTACTTTTATAGGACAGAACTTGCTCCTTCATAGGGAGCTGATACTTGTCTATAAAAGATCCCATCCCAGATTTAAGAGACTATCCATACCAGACCAGTGCACTTCATTCAATCCCACTACATTCTATGCTTTAAATTATGCCCTTTGAGATGTATGTTTAGTTGTGTAAATAAACTTAAAGTTAACCCAAATATGGACAAAGTTTATTTATTGTTTGTTTTGTCGTAATGGTCGTAACGCGAATCTATGGCGGCGAGATTTTAAGCGAGCTTGTACGTTCGTTATGTTCGGTGTTTTTTTTTTAATTTGTGCTTGGTCGAGGGGTGTTTGTGTTTGTGTTCAATAATAAAGGAGCACGAATACAAGATTCTATTTATCATATGACACTATCATATGACACTAAAATCGCATTTTATTAATGAATTTTGCACTTAAACGTCACGATCTCGCCATTAGAAAACGCGACGTTTTTGTGGTCGTCAACACATAACGTTAGGACGTAATTTGCATATTTAATCCACTAAATGATCATCGCTTTTAATGCTTGGCTTGATTACACTCTCAGATGCGACGTCATATGATAAATCTAAATCTCCGTTATTTAGTTTCTTGTGTATATTTTGTTTCATTGTTCATATAATGGGACGGCGTTAATATTTACAGTATTGTAAAGTGAGTTCGTGAATAAGCTAAGTTTCCATATTGACGGTCGATTCAATAACAGGGTCATTTCCGAAGGTCAGAGACACTCCTTTTTATCATAATTTTGCAATTGACACAGCAACCATGTGAGAAAGACCTTGGAAATGTATTTGTTAAGTGCTAACTGTGGAATTCAGATCAGTCTGGAATAAATGAAGCAATGCTTATCGATGCTAATGAAGCATATTCTTATGTTAAGAAATCAAGAGTACGAGAAATTAATAAGAAAGATAATATTTTATGGTTCAAAACTGCACATAATTTCATGTGTTCTTCAATATGGTAACCGTTTCAAAACTTAACGGTTACAATGTGGCTACTTAACATCTGTACATGGGTGTGAAAATTGTTAATAAAGAGAATAGAACTCTTTCAAATGTAAATTTAATATGAACAAAAACACATAGAATATTCAATTTTTGTATTCTGCATTATGTTGGAAGTTTTGTCGCAATAACGAGATGGCCTATAAATGAACATGTATTACTTGCGATACGTTTTAAGGCTCTGACGGAAGGCTCTAAGTGACTATGTGCGAAGAAAAACGACTCTATAAAGTACACTTGGAAGTATGCTGTTTTAAAAGGTCATTTCTTGTTGATAATATGTGTCCTTATCCTGCTTCTAGCGAATTGTACTTTAGGTTTAGCGACTTTCAAGGAAAGCAACAGTCATTTTGACTCAGTAAAAGCGGAGTCTGCCTTCTCTGAGCTTATTCTTTCCTTGAATATTTGGCCATCTTCAGAAAAGCTTCCACATATAGAGAAGCAAATACAAAATCACAAAAATCCCTTGCAAAAATGTCAGTGAAACATGAAAGTGTACCCATTTACTTCATAATAATAAGAGTCGCTAACAATCAATAAGATTAACAAAAGTAACAGTCCACCCACAAGCTCATGGAGAAACGTCACGATCCACGATAAAAGTGCCTAAACACATGAAAGGTCCATGAATTCTGATCAGAGTGTTCACACTTTGAATCTAAACCTTGTTTCGGAAACTTTATAGCGAATATCGAAAACCGAAGGCTGACCTATATGCGTGACTCTATTTCCCAGCATGTTCTGTTCTTCGCAATTGTAGTAGCCAAGACAGTTTTCTTGTACACAGCCACACTGAAAAAAAAATAATCTAACTTCTCACGTTAGTGTTTAACGCGGACCAAGCCTGAAGTTATTATCACAGATTTTCACAAGAAAAGTCTGCCTGTCAGTAAACATTGCCGGGAGGTATGGACGTACTTTGGTTTCCAGTTATGCATAGCTGATGAGTGCGAAAGACTGCAATCGACAACTGTTTGAACAGCCGTGACTACTAACAATCATCAGACAATAAGATCACATTTAGCTGTTCTGATATATATGATATAATTCTTTATTACTGTATTTATTAGCTCACCTGAGCCAGCGGCTCCGGGGGAGCTTATAGAATGGTAAGACTCCGTCGTCCGTCGTCGTCCGTCGTCGTCCGTCGTCGTCCGTCGTCCGTCCGTCCGTCCACAATTTCAAACGACTTCTCCTTTGAAACCACTGGGCCAATTGTAACCAAATTTCATATATGGCCTCCAGAGGAAGGGGGAACGAAAAGTTGTTCAAACCGTCCTGGTCACATGACCAACATGGCCGCCACGCCCATATATGGTAAAAACCTAAAAAAATCTTCTTCTCCAGAACCAATTGGCCGATGGCCTTGAAACTTGGTATGTAGCATTGGGTACACGAGTACTACCAAGATTGTTCAAATTATTACCTTGGGTTGACCTTGACCTTTTTACGGCAAGGTCAAATTTGCTTCCTTGTGCTTTCATATGGGAAAATGCTAGAACATAAGATATCTTGAAAACTGTTAAAGAATTTGGGCTAAAAATCGATTAATGAGTACATGAAGATTTATGAGTACAAAAGGTCAAGGTCATTCTTTGACCTTTGACCCAGAACTCTCATATTTTGACAATTTCAAACAATATTCTCAAAAACCACTGTGCCAATTGTAACCAAATTTCATATAGAGCCATGAGGGGTTGAGGGAACGAAAATTTATTCGTACGGTCCAGGTCACATGACCAGCATGGCCGCCAATGCCCATATATGGTAAAAACCTTGAAAAATCTTCTTCTCCAGAACCAATTGACCGATGGCCTTGAAACTTGGTATGTAGCATTGGGTACTCGAGTGCTATCAAGATTGTTCAAATTATGACCTTGGGTTGACCTTGACCTTTTTACGGCAAGGTCAAATATGGGAAAATGCTAGAACATAAGATTTCATGGAAAGTTTTGAAGATTAAGGTCTAAAAATTGGTATATGCAGTCATCTTTTATGAGTACAATGAAGATTTGTGAGAACAAGAGGTCAAGGTCATTCTTTGACCTTTGACCCTCTACTCTCATATTTTGACAATTTCAAACAATATTCTCAAAAACCACTGTGCTATTTGTAACCAAATTTCATATAGAGCCTTGAGGGGTTGAGGGAATGAAAATTTGTTCAAACGGTTCAGGTCACATCACCAATATGGCCGCCATGCCCATATATGGTAAAAACCTTTAAAAATCTTCTTCTCCAGAGCCAATTGACCAATGGCCTTGAAACTTGGTATGTAGCATTGGGTACTCCAGTACTATCAAGAGTGTTCAAAATGATGACCTTGGGGTGACCTTGGCCATTTAATAGCAAGGTCAAATATGGGAAAATGCTAGAACATAAGATTTCATGGAAAGTTTTGAAGATTTAGGCCTAAAAATTGGTAAATACAGTCATCTTAATGTGTACATCAAGATTCATGAGTACAAGAGGTCAAGGTTGTTCTTTGGCCTTTGACCCTGAATTCTCAGAATAGTTTGACAATTTCAAACCTCTACTTAAAAGCCAATGCGCCAATTGTAACCAAATATTAAATAGAGCCTTCAGGGGTCGAGGAAATGAAAATTTCTTCAAATGGTCTGGTTACATGACCAACATGGCCACCATGACCATATATGGTAAAAACCTTCCAAAATTTTTTTCTCCAGAACCAATTGATCAATGGCCTTGAAACTTGGTACATGTATGTAGCGTTGGGTACTCCAGTACTATGAAGATTGTTCAAATTATGACCTTGGTTGACCTTGACCTTTTTTACAGCAAGGTCAAATATGGGAAAATGCTAGAACATAAGATTTCATGGAAAGTTTTGCCTAAAAATGGTGTATATTGTTGCCTTAATGAGTACATGAAGATTTATGAGTACAATAGGTCATGGTCGTTCTTTGACTTTTGACCCAAGACTCATAATTAGACAATTTCAAAACATAAGAAAAAGCCACTTTGCCAATTGTTCAGGTGAGCGATACAGGGCCTCATGGCCCTCTTGTTAGTTTTAGCGACATCAAGGGAAGCAACTCAATATTTTATTTTTTGCGTTCCCTGATAGCATGGGTCAAGCCTTCAAAAGCAGATTAATCACTAAATATCCCTTGCGAAAAGTATATCAGTAAAAACACGAATAGTCCTTGAGATGACCCAGCTAAATTTTCGTTTGGCTGCACCCCAGAGGGGACAAAGGTTTTATGGTATCATTTTAAATGTATGAATGTCAGTATTCAGAATCAGCTTGTCTTCCACTTGTGGAGGTGTCCGTTTGGGTTGTAGACACGTTTTTGTATAGGTACCCTCCGTCACCTTTTTGTCGTCAATATAACTGAAAAGCCAATATCTACATGTTGTAAATACTGATCAGAGCCCATTTCATGTATGTATAGAGCTGGTAACAGATTTCCTTCTCTAAAGTGGAGCTCTAGAAAGTAGTATTTGCAGAAAGTCCTGTCAAAATGGTGTTGACTGACATCTGTTTACCCTCTGACTGCTTGGCTTAAGCCTGTGCCTGTAAATTACATATGCTACTTGTGAATATTTCCATACTATTAAGTATAGCCGCTAAATCAGTTTGTCATGTTTCCTGCTAGCATTTGCCCATTGCGCTTTCTTAAAGAATTGGAAAAATAACAATCTGCTTGATTTCTTTTGTTATGGAGATCACGTAAATTACAGTGTTTCATATTATTCCATTCCAGTTTACTAATCAACGTTCCCAAATATTTTCAAAACCTCTCATATTATATTCTGACTAACTGTGATTACTTTTAAAAGACTTGTTGACACTTTTACAATTTAGGTTTACGGTGTCACTGTGTGTGTTTTATACGTGACAAAATTAGAATAATCCAATCTTATACTTATTGTAACTTGGACAAATTCTGAACACAATCAGTTTTGTTGTAGTGTTCTAGATTCTTGCTGTATAAATCAACAAATTTACTGTTGTACTTTCCCATCTCAGCATACTTGCTGTCTTCCTTTTGGCACTAGATACTTGATAGTTAGTCTTAAAACAAACCAAAGACATTACATAAGTCTTAAAACAAACCAAATACATTATATAAAGTCACTGTAGTTGTAGGTCAGCATTTTTCATGTATGAATCAAATCCAATGACAAACAGTAAGCAGTTGGTCTAGTAAGGAAACTGGCTCATCAGCTTTGTGCATGAATTTTTCATGTATAAATGCCTAGTTTCGCTGGTAATCTACAATACATGTACAAATAGTTATAGTGTTTATTACAATGATTTAGATTTTAAGAGCATGCAAAGAGAAATACTGTTGAAAAGAGAAATGCGAACTGACAACAAAAATTGTTGGTGTTTTTTTGTTTGTTTTTTTTGACTGAATGTTGGTTTTACATTTTCTTGTTTAGCACGTTTGTTTTTGTTATGAGTATAGGGACAGTTTACGTTACGAAGGAAAATGTTCTTGCTAAATTGATTTTTTTTTATAAAATCGGGAAATAATTACATTATGTCAAAGATTATATTGAATTGTCTATAAATTTATGTTCCTAATGAGTAATGATGACGTCTCAGTTAAGCAGGACTTTTGGAGTATAATATTAGAAACGTGAAATTGAAATTACTGTACTAGTGATGGGAGGAGATGAGTAATTTGCTAGGCAGTAAGCTAGAGTTCGGCTCGAGAAATATTTCCCTTTATGATTGTCTTAATTCCCGTAATACTACTTTTGCTTTTTCTCGTGTAACAAATACTTTTTCAACAGTACTTTCAAGAGTTGCTTAAGCATGGAACCTTATGTTCTTTTTATTGACAAAGGTTTTTTTATATTTTTTTTTTCAAGTTGAAATATCAGTAGTAGGATTAGTTTAAATGGTTCAATCAATGTGTATTTGCAAATGAAAAAGGACAGAAAATATTAATTTAGGACAATGATGATGCGGGCTTTATTGGCCAAGCTAATTTGTCTGTTTCTCCTATAATGTTTTGCAGCATGATAAGAGAAGAAAAGGCAGCAAAACACAACGGGTAACGTTTATAACTATTTTGTCGAGCAATTCACTGATACATCCCACCAAATGTGTAGTAATATGGCATTTTGATAAGCCTTAAACAAATAATATAGGTAATTTATAATTTTACTTATCAGGGATCAATGCAAAACGTTATTTTTATTATCTCGCCTTAAACAGCCTATTTTGTTGCAATCATTTTAGGGTGAATTATTTATATTTATAAAGTCCTACCACTTATCAACAGCATCCTTTGCCAGACATAACAAATAAACAATATTTTGGCTGTGTCCAAACAAATAATAAAGCAATGTATGTATTGAAAGTTGTTTGAATGTTATCAGTCTTTCATAAAAGTTTATGCACTGCTAAAAGCATAACGGAAAAAGAAAAGGGCATGAAAATAACCTGGTCAGGAAACAAAAAGGTAATATGATGGTGATAAATAGAGCTTGGGAACAGATGGATTATGGGAAACTCTAAGTTTTGTTCTAAGCTTCCAAGTTTAAGGCCTCAAATCTAAAAGATTTGCTGTTGGTTGGGTTAATGTCAGTAATATGCTGCTGTATTAATGACGAGGGCTATACACACAGGTAACGTTGATTACAGCTCAGAAGGTAAAGGTTTTACTACAGTTAAATGCGCACCAATATATATATACTTGCTGAATCTGATTTAAATGTTTGTTTTAAATGCTTGTTTTATTATTGTTGCTATAGTGGTACAATTGTACAGGAGTAAGAGCAAACTACTTCATCTTTAAAGACTCCCATGTGTCTTGTTAAGATGTTTGAAGTATTCAAGATCTAATTATAATACATGTATTTGAATTTGAGTTCTTAAGTATATATACGGACGACAAAATGAAAGGTAGATTGTGGGCTGCAAATGGCCCTTTACACATAATTTTACACATTTTATCCTGGGACCATTGAAGCTAAATTAAATTATGTATAGACTACAACTATGTTACTCAACGTTACTGCCAGACTTCCATTTAAAATCCATCTAAATCAGATTATTATAATTTGAAGACATATAAAATTCGTAGCTCGATAAAGTGACGTCTGTGTTGGGCTACTTAAGATTAAGTATGATCACAATGAAGAAACACTATCCACAATTTGAACTTTCATCTGTGTCTAACAGTCATTCGTCGAATTTGTATGAATTCTTACAAAATAAATTTCATTCTCGATTCAGCTGATTTGCAAGTGCTACATAACTCTCATTTAACGGTGTCAATCTGTTCTGACGATAAGGCATGATTTGAAAATACATGATAGTATATGTTCAATGAGAATCTAAACTATAAACTTTAAATTACAAGTTATTAAGATCCTGGTTGTTTAATTGTATTTGTGTCGTTGTTATCTACGTTACACATTTTATATGATTGCTTTTACTTTTAAAAACATTATATTGCTTTATGTATTAAAATAAATACAATATATAACAGGACTGAATAATGTTTTCTGCCTCTCATGACTCTGTTAGTTGGTTGGTTGGTTTTGGTTTAAAGACTCTTTGAGACAGTATTTCAGTCTATATTGAACTGCCTCTACAAAGAGAGGGGGAAAGAAAAGGGATGATGGACGAGAGAAAATATATGCAAACCCCCCCCCCCCCCCACCTGCACCTACTGGAAGCATAGTAGGCCATTGTCCTACAGTAATCCAAATTTATAGGACATACCGGCATTGAAATTTACCCAGCTCCATCGCCCGACCCGACCAACCCTTAAAATTTGTGGGCTAGGCATGTAATATAACTAGGCATGTGATATATTTTATAAAAATAAAATGAAACAACTTTAACGATTTTTGTTACTATCCTGTAAACAAGTGTTCTTTACTGTAGAAACAATGTAATTGCAAAACGGTTTTTCTTTTTAAGTTCTGTCCACCATGTGGAGCGACAAAGACATTCACTACCATCTATGCCTATAAAACTGATGAGTATTGATCAGCGTCATGTCTACGCCCAGTAGCATAGATAGATCACAAATGCTGAAATAGCAAACAGAATGAAGTACACCATGCTGAAAGCTAATATAAACATGTATAGAAAAATAAAACTAACATTTTGGATAATCTTTAATTGTGTTTGCCATAAAATGCATTTTCAGTGGCCGCCATTTTGAATTTCAAGATGGCTGCCATGAACAAACTTTTCTAGCTTTGTATCCACGTTTAAAATGCTTACAATAGCTTTGTCTGTCATTGTGCCAAACTTCATGCTTTTATCAAATAAATGTACAATGTTTTCATGTATCTGCCCTGGTATGGTGTCAATTTTATGGTTGACAAACTCGCTTATGCTGGCAAGAGGGTGGGTTTGTTCCAAGTTGTCTAAAATGCAAACGGACACATGTACAAGCGGAAGACAAACAGAATCAAAATCTGCACATTCTAAGCTTTCAAATGAGACTAAGAAACCTTTGTCCCTCTCGGGGTGCAGCCAAATCGATTTTTAAGCGACTTTTTGATTTCCATATTAAGGACTAGAAGGAGTGTCTATTCACTTCGTTGCTGACCATCAATAAAATTAATAAAGTACCAGTCTTCCACCCACGAGCCTACGCGATAAACGCCACGACCAACGATAAAAACAGTCTGTGAGACGTAGAAGATGTATGATTCTTTACCAAGCATCAAAATAATAGAATAATTCATCCATAATTACGTCGATCAAATATGCGAAATACAACCGAGAACAATATTAAAACTGTGTATATTAGAATTTTGTGTAACACTAAACACGGTACGTCTACAAACACTCTATTTAAGACTGAGGTCTTGAACCCGACAAACTATGGCTTTGGTTTATAAAAAAACATATCTTTACGGGCCTCTCAAAAGACGTGTAGTAAATGCAGTAAGTGCAAAAAGCGCTCATAGGTTAATGTGTTGCTAGAAGTTTGGAAGAATAAGTGTTTCACTTAGTATATTACAATCAGTTGTTTTCTTCTGATGCCGTAACATCTGAGGTTCAATCTTGACCAAGTATCAATATATTGAGGTAATTCCTTCATTACGTCGATCATATATGCGAAATACAATCGAGACCCACATTAAAACTAAATACATGTGTGCAAAACAAAACACGGTACGACTACAAACAGTTTATATAACACTGATGTTTTGGATCCGACAAACTATGGTCTTCGTGCTTCTCTTCTGGCTGTCATTATAAATGTTCATCATTGATATTCTATGTATCTCCATGAGCCATGAGATCGGAGGCACCTCGAGCTCCATTTTGTAACAATTTTGAAAATTTGGACTCCTAAAATAATCACTTCAATTGTCCTCAGAATGGAGCCGTTTGCTTTTACAATACAGTAATGCGCTCCAAACAACCAGTTGAAATGGTAAACAGGGAAGGCCCAGAACAGACTCCTCCTGTGTTCTGGGTCTGTACTGTTTGCTAAGATCTCTCTGTGCAAATATTTGGAATTTTACGATAGACAGAACAATGTTACGATACACCGAACAATTACAACAAACTATAGCTGCCTCAGAAGAATGTGCCTAGGTTTCCATTCAATCCTAAAAATTATTGTCTTGTTAATGTCTGCTGGGGCTCAGGTGCACAGTGATAGAGTTTTGAACGGTCACTTTAAGGTTAATGCACTCAGGTTTTCAAAACCGAAATCTGTTTCAATTAAGTTATTATTTCCATATGCGTAAATTTAAAACAAGAAAAAAGGAAACGCAAACAAGAAACAATGATTAACAAGTCTTGCTTATTTCCGTATATGAGCCGCGACACGAGAAAACCAACAATATGGCTGTGCGCCCTGCGCATACTCAGATCAGCCTGGGCATCCGCCCAGTCTGATCAGACCCTTTACTAAGCGCTTAAAGGGTAGCTAAGGGTTTAAGCTACCTCCATGCGGGCAGTGAAGACTCTGATCAGACTGGGCGGATGCCCAGGCTGATCTGAGTCTGCGCTGGGCGCACAACCACATTGTTGGTTTTGTCGTGTCGCGGCTCATATATTGAGGTATAAAACGTTTTATTATCATCCTTATGAATGAAGATCAGGGTAATGTATGTTTCATTTAACGGCGCTATAGATCAGTGTAATTGTATATTTCGTTTAACGGTGCTATAGTTGGCTTTAAAATAACCATTAATGAAGGAAAATTAGATAGTGGAACAATCTCGTGAACGCAGTTAGATTTAAAATAACTTGAAACTAATCACCAGGAACCTAAAACGTAATCAATCACATTAGAATTCATAATACGAGCAATATCATCTGATTTAGGTTAATGTTGAATTGATGAGCAGATAAGGTTCTGTTCAGAGTGCACTGCAGTGCAGCCAGATCAGAGCCTTCCGCTCAGAACCTTTCTTGTCACATCAGCAATCTATGAAATTGGCCCAAGTCATACAGACAACAGTAAGGCATCCATAGACCAGTGTAAACGATACGATGATCTGAATATCACATGACAAACTGTCAAATTGTTGGAACTTACATAAAGTGGCTCAATTATGAAACAGACAAAAATTGCTTAATACATGTGCGAAAGGCATAGCGAAAACTGGACCGCACTTGCAATGATTGTTGTATATGCTAATGACACGGCCCAATTATCACTTGAATGAGCATCTCTGACATGAAGTATAGTGAGACTAAAGCATGGGTTGTATCTACTTCTAAATTGAAAATACATGTCTTGACGAAAACAGCTATTTGCACCTAAACGCTGATCAGGAAACAAGTTTCTGAATGAAATACCAAAATGAAATACAAATGGTATGTGATCAAATCTTACAAATGTATCCGTTTGGTTTTAATTTACTGTAGAACTGAAAATAGTCTGGAATACATGAAGCAATAAGTATCAATGCTGACGCAGCATTTATCTATGTAAAGAAATGATCTGGTAATTCAAGTATAAACTAGAACTTTGTATAAGAGGTCATATTTTAGGGTTCAGTATTTTACACATTATCATATGTTCTTCAACGCATTTAGTTCATTTAGTCGTCTCTCTTCGAAATGTTGAACTTTATCGGTCACAAAAAGGCTAGTCATCAAAAGCCACACATCAAAGCCATAAATTGATATGAAAGAAAATAACTTAAAGCAGAAACTGAATTGGAATGCGTTTAAAAGCACTTAAAAGCTGCAAACCTTTGGTCCAACATTAAAATGCATTATCATATGACGTCGCATCTGAGAGTGTAATGAAGCCATGCATTAAAAACGATAATCCACTAGTGGATTAAATATGCAAATTACGTCGTAATGTTATGCGTTGACGTCCATGCAAACATCGCATTTTCTAGTGGCAAAATCGTGACATTTTAGTGCAAAATTTGCTCATAAAATGCGATTTTAGTGTCATATGATAAGTAGAATCTTGTATTCGTGCTTCTGAATTATTGAATTTATTAAACTCGTTTGGGAAAACGATAAGATGCTCGGCGTAGCCTCGCATCTTATCGTTTTCCCCAACTCGTTTAATAATTCTATAATATATGAACATTCATGTAAGATCCTCAATTTACAGGGATGTTGGTACGCGTGCTTAAGTTAAACTTCATTAAAATACGTTTAAGATTCTTTTACCTTTTGAGTTAGAAGGGTTTAGTATATAACAAACTGTTTGGAAGGGATAAATTAAATTAAAGCAAATAGGAAACCACAAAAAAAATCCTTTGTAAAATGGCGGGAAAACATGGAGTTTTACCCTTTCATCCTAAATGTTCGCTTTGAAATAATTAGAGTCGCATACCGATAATAATTAAGATTAACGAAAGTACTAGACTCCCTTCCACAAGCCTATGTAAAAAACGTCATGATAAAGGTACCGGTTACATATAGAAGCAGAAACTTATTAGGTCCATTAATCCTGATCAGGGTGCCTGTGCTTCAAATCTGTGGTTTTTAAGGACTCTGTATAGCGGTAGAGCGAAAGTCGAAGATCGACCTGTATGCGCAGGTTTTAGTGGGAGTACTTTCTGTTCTTAAAGGTATACTCCCTCGTATTTCATTACGAAATAATAACAAAATTATGAAACTGGTTAGTTGCATGCAACATAATTAAGATTTGTTCAAAAAAATTTCTGCGAAAACACCTTTGTTACGGAGGCAGAGACGATATATCAATGCATATCCTTCGTGAATATTCACGAAAATTTTGTCGTCATAAATTGATTGACTCCCACAGGCGTTTCTGCAAGCATGTTTTGAATTTTATGATTGGTGGAGTAAATAATTTTACAATAGCATTATCCTCTAATCTGTGCACGTGAGTTCTTCTCAGCCAATAACTGTCTGAAGTCGATTAAAGAAAGGGCTTAAAATTATTCATGATATAACTTTAACCTGATTAACTATGATTGCTGGGCGTATCCAGTCTTCATTTTTGGCGGGAATGGTGACCCGCTATTGCCGCTCTTTTTATGTATTTTTTTAAATTCTCCTATTTTCAGTGACAATCACAAATCATAAATTTGGCAGATAAATGGACTTTTAATAGCAATCATTATCATGCCTAGGATATAATTTTGGTGAGAAATTTAAAAGTTAATAGAAATATTGAGGGTGTAAATCTTTAAATACAGAAACTAAAGCATACTTCTTGTAGTGTGCCGCATTGTAAACGCTAATCTAACTTATCATGTTAGTGTTCACCGCGAATGTAGCTTTAGGCTGTTATTTAAGATTTACGAGAGAAAACAGACTGTCAGTAACATTTCAGGAAGGTATGGATGTACTTCAGTTTCCAATTAACATACATAGTTGTTTGGTGTGCGAAACTGGGATCGGCTAATATTCCAGCAGGCACATGACGTCATAAAGACGTCTTTCTGGCGTCGATGTGATGTAATTACGTGATGACGTCCGACTGACATTGATGCGACGTAATGGTGTCACATCGATGTCAGTAGGGCGTGAGGTGGCCGCTATGCTGTTTGAATCGCCCGAATTACTGACAGTCAGATCATTTGATTATTTTTAAGCTGGCTGTATACAAAAGAAATATTATTTATGGTATCTGTCATTTTAGGTTTTTATTATAAAAGCACTTTCTTTACAAGCCGAACGACAGACATAAAAAATGACTAAGTACTATATTTACCCATCGGTTATTGTGGTGGTAGAAGGTTTTCGCTATAGCCACAGTCTCACTGTCACGGTTTGAGGGCTAGATTTTTACTACGTTTTAAGACGTGGCAAAGCGGCTGTATACGTTGTAAAACGTAGTGAATACGTATATAAGTATAGTTAAATACGTGGCCTAGTTACGTTTTATTTAGAATGTTTAACTTACAAATGGCATTTTGATATACGTAGCTAGTCTGGCTACAGACCCTATGTTCGAAAAATCCTCTGCAAAGGAACAAAAAATCTGACCACCAGAGTAACATGCAGATTCGACAGGGGCCAGGCTAATACGTAGCGTATACCTAGTAAAACGTAGCAACACGTAGTTAAATGTGGTCAAAACGTACTAAAACGTAGTCGAAACGCATTAGATACGTACAAAAACGTAACAGGCATAACCTAGGAGTGCTCTAAGCCTCAATCTCAATGTCACGTATTGAGGATTAGGTTTTTCTACGTATTCAAAACGTACCAAAACGGGAATATGCGTATAAAAACGTAGCGAATACGTAAACTATTATATACGGATATATACAGCTACATACGTGGCATAGCTATGTTTGAATTGAAAATTCAACTTAAACATAGCATTTCGAAATACTTACTGTATGCGTAGTAAAAACGTATTGAAACGTAGTCTAAACGTAAAAGAACGTAGTTTGAACGTTACAAATACGTGCAAATACGTAGCCATACGTGAAAGTCCTCTGCGTACATCTACGCATTATATAAACTTTTCCCACGTGTTAGTACGTTTTGTGAGGTTTATTCTGCGTTTTATTACGATTTGGTATGTTTTCCGATACCTACTCGAACCTCACTTAGACTAGGCAGTTATACCGGAAATTACATGTACCTAATAGCCCCTAGTAAAACGTACGGAATCGTAGTAGGTAAAGGCCCTGTCACACTACATCGTTTCAGACAACGTATGCCGACGTATGAAAAATTTGTCCAATACGCTGGCATACGCTGGAGATAAATTAAAACATAAAACAGCAGCCGGTTTATGAACGCACACATAGCGTACTGAAACGTATAAATAACTTATTCACAACTTATCCCTAGCGTATACATAACTCATACAAGCGTATAACAGCGTGTTCCCAGCGTATCTGTAGCGTTCTTGTCTTATACCGAATGCATGCACAACGTTAGTCTAACTTACGCCGACCTTATGTATAGCGTGTTGGAGCGTGCTTCGACGATCAGATGTAAAGCGACGTCTCTCTACAACACTTCTTATTGTAGTGGACGTGGATCGATGGACATGCCTAAAAAACGAAAATTAGAGAACTTTGCAGGTAGCAGCTGACCCAAGAAACTCAATCTTTACCATCTGCATGCCTACCGTCGTCCCAATCATCATCCGACTGCCGTGCCGTGACGATGGTAGCCAACCTCCCTCTCGCGCAGACTCCAATGCCTCTTTAGTGGTATCCGTGGCGGCATCTGCAGCAGCTGTGGTGGCAGCTGAAGTATTAATCCCTCTCAAGCCCCAAAACGACAAGCAGAAGCGGTCCAAGAAGATTCCTTATTCAAAAGTGATAAATTGCTGAATATAGCTGAAGCCCAGGCCGCTGGCGGATATGTTACTGAAATACGCTCAGTGCGTTCGTGACACGTTGAATAAGTTCTAAGGTCGTCAGGCATAGGTTGGATACGTTCTGGATACGTTCGGTATAAGTTACAGGTAAGTTACCTACAAGTTAGAAATAAGTGACGCGTACGCTACACAATGGACCTGCTGGCTGCCGACGTATGTCAACGTATGATTAACTTATAAGTAACGTGCATGAACTTACGCATAACTTACCTGTCGCGAACACCAAACTTATGGCTAACTTATAAACAATACGTCGGCGTACGCTGAAAATTTTATGCATGCACAAAATTTCAGGCCGCATTCGACGTACAACAACTTATACCAACGTATTTGAGCATGCTCGTAACTTGTTTATAACGTACCCCTAACTTATTTAACGTACACCAGCGTGTTTGCTAAATTTCTCATACGTCGCCATACGCTGGTGCTATACGTCACTGTGTGACAGCCACATAAGTAAACTGTTCTCATCCCTTCTGAAAGCGTGAAACAAATCCGTTTGATAACCGGATGATACGAAGTAAATCGTAGTTGAACGTATTAGAAACGTACTAGACACGTAGTAACACCTAAATACCTACAAAACGGGGTACACACGTAGGGCGGGTAACGCAGAACAACCTAGCCCTCAAAACATGACAGTGAGACTGGGCCCTATGTAAATAACAATTTATAAAACTTCAAAAGAAAAACAAAACCTTTGTCACAGAGCTCGTAAAACTTGGAGGTTTGGTCTCCATCAATGGTTATTATATTAGGGTAATTCCTTTATACGTAAATCAAATATGCAACATTCAGCCGAGACAAACATAAAACTGGAATTCTAACACAGTGTGCCTATAGAACCAATTGTAGGTTTCCGTGTTTAATTCTACAACAATTCACTGTTTCGGAGCGCGTGTGTCTTATTGCTGACGTCACTAGCATTACTGACGTAATTTTGTGACATTTTGAGGCGTTAGTCGGTGTAACGTCTCTTTTTTATTAAAAAAATCGCCCTAAAAACGTACATTTACGTTAGATATAGTTAAGAATATTGGCGGGAGCATGAACCCGCTTGCAGGAAGGTTGGGAGAGTTTGAATGAAAAGAATACTTTTTCAGCCTTTTTGAGTGTTAGAATCGAAATAATTCAGCTCTAGCATTGAATTGTTGAGTAATATTTCACTTGTACGTAGATATATCACTCGCGCTCCGCGGTCGTGATATGATCTACTTTACAACTGACCTCCAAACAGTGAATTATTACGCAACAATTCATGCTAGAGCTGATCTATTTCTTAAACAAAGTGATCTAAAAAGGAAAGAAACACAAGCAGTATTCATATTAATGATGTCTTGGATCGGACTAACAATGGTTTGTAGTGTTTATATGGTTCTCTGTTTTTTTGTTATCCCCCGCCGAGGAAGGAGGGATATAGTTTTCTCCATGTCCGTCCGTCCGTCCGGAGCCATATCTAAGTAACCACTGGACAGAATCTCATGAAACTTAAAATAAGCATACATCACTATAACGCACTGATGCCGTCCGTCCGTCCGTCTGTTTGTCGTCTGTCTGTCCGTCCTTCCATCCGTCCGTCCTTGCGTCCATCTGTCTGGGTCCATAACTAAGTAACACCCAGACAGAATTTCATGAAACTTAAACCAAATTATCATCACTATAACGCACTAATGCATGTGAAGTTTCGTCACACTTGCTTTAGTAGTTCAGGAGTTATTGCCCTTTGGTGGGATTAAAATTGATAACATGAGTCATAACTAAGTAAGTAATCATTAAAACTTCATGAAACTTAAACGGAATATGTATCACCATAACGCGGCTATGCACATAAAGTTTCGTCAGAAGGGCTTCAGTAGTGCGTGAGTTATTGCCCTTGAATCAATTTAAGGTTGACATTTTCAGTCATAACTAAGTAATCAAGGAATAGAATTCTATGAATTTTATAGTTAATATGTATCACCAGATCACATTGGTGCACCCAACGTTTTTTTCACGGTTCGTCAGACTGGCTTTAGTAGTGCATGAGTTATTGCCCTTTAATGGACTTAAAATTAATAAAATTAATATATCCCTTGAATCAATTTAAGGTTGACAAATTCAGCCATAACTAAGTAATCAAGCAATAAAATTCTATGAAACTTATGGTAAATACGTATCACCATATCACATTGGTGCACCTAATGTCGGAATTGCTTCAGTAAGCAATGAGTTATTATACCCCCACCCCGCAAACTGTGTTTGTGGGGGGTATACTGTTTTGACGTTGTCCATCCGTCCGTCTTTCCGTCCTTCCGTCCATCCGTCCGTCCGCAACGCATTAAATTTGCTCCGATTGGTTTCAAATTTTGTCCATGGATGCAGCATAAGAAAATAGTGGATACGTATTTTTCAATTATTCCTGGACGGTTTTTATTGCGGAGTTATGCCCCTTTGTATTTTTCGTGAAATAAGTTTGTTATCGCAACTCCTCCTAGATGGTTTAACGAATTTTCTTAAAATTTTGTATGTCAACAGATATTGGTATGAAGATGTGCATTAGGGTTTTGATTTTAAATTCTGCCCCTTTTTGCCTGAGTTATGCCCCTTTTTGATATTTTTTGCCCTATTTTATAGGGTTTTGCATAAAATTTGCTCCAATTTGTTTCAAATTTTGTCTATGGATGCAACATAAGAAAAAAGTGGATACGTATATTTCAATTTTTCATGGAAGGTTTTTATTGCGGAGTTATGCCCCTTTGTATTTTTCGTGAATAAGTTTGTTATTGCAATTCCTCCTAGATGGTTTGACGCATTTTCTTGAAATTTAGTTTGTGAACAGATATTGGTATGAAGATGTGCATTAGGGTTCTGATTTTAAATTCTGCCTTTTTTTGCCTGAGTAATGGCCCTTTTTGATATTTTTTGCCCTATTTTATAGGATTTTTGTATTCAATTTGCTCCAGTTTGTTTCAAATTTTGTCCATGGATGCAGCATAAGAAAATAGTGGATACGTATTTTTCAATTTTTCGTGGAAGATCTTTATTGCGGAGTTTACCCCTTTGTATTTTTCGTGAAATAAGTTTGTTATCGCAACTCCTCCTAGATGGATTGAGGGATTTTCTTGAAATTTAGTTTGTGAACAGACATTGGTATGAAGATGTGCATAAGGGTTTTGATTTTAAATTCTGCCCCTTTTTGCCTGAGTTATGCCCGTTATTGATATTTTTGCCCTATTTTATAGGTTTATGTTGCCTTTATTGCTTCCACTTTATTCAAATTGGGTTACTAGAAGCATCATATGAAAAGAGCTGATACATATTGTTCAGTTTTTCCGGAACGGTTTTCCTATTGAGTTATGTCCCTTTGTGGTTTTTCCTAAGAAAAGTTTGTAATCGCTTCTACTCTAAGACCATTTAACGGATTTTTTTGAAATTAAGTATGCGAACGCATATTGGTATGAAGATGTGCATTAACCCTTTTTGCATGAGTTATGCTCCTTTTTTTATATGTTTTGTCCTATTTTGATTTTTTTTCGGCCATTTTCACTTCCATTTTATTCAGATTTGGTGCACAGATACAGTAGAAGGAAAGAGCTGGCACATATTGCTCTGTTTTTCTCAAAAGGGTTTTCCAGCTTTGTTGTGCCCCTTTTTAGTCTTGGAAAACAGAGTTTGTTGTCGCTACTTCTCCTTAACCGTTTGACTGATATTAAATATGTGAACACATATTGGTATATAGATGTGCACTTGTAGTTGTCATAACATGTATGCTGTGTAAATGTAAAACTTAAATGACAAAGCTGCATGCCTAACTGTTAAACGCGGGGGATATTTAGTAAGCCATGCTTACTGCCACCTCTAGTTGCCCTTGAATTGGTTTGAAATCAACAAATTGAGTCATAACTAAGTAACCAATGAATGGAATTTCATGGAACTTAAAAAAATTATGTATTGTCATGGCACAGCAGGGAACATTTAGGTTTTGTCATAATCGCTCCAGTAGTGCATGATTTAATGCCCTTGAATTGATCTGAAATCCACAAATTAACCATAACTAAGGTATCGGTGAACAAAATTTCTTGAAACGAATCAAAAATTTATCATCATAGTGCAGTGATGCTGAGAAAAGTGTTTAAGAACAGCTTCAGTTTAAGCCTCATTTATCCCAGAGTTGTTGCCCTTGATTTTATTTACAGTCCAACTAAGGAACCAGTGAACGAATTTTTATGTAATTTAAAATAAACCATAAACAAATCAGGACCACTTCGGCGGGGGGAATAAAGTCACCGAATTTGCTTGTTGTTGTTGTGCTGGTGCTTTACGTCCACGGTAAACAGTTATGATCATATTGGGACAAGCACTAAATCCTGGGCAGGTTTATTCCTCCTAAGCGGTTAACCAGTACTAATTGCACTTACTCTCGCCAGTAACTCGACAACTGCCCTACTTAGATCCGCAGAAAGGGGAAACAAAAGTAGGTGGCCGGACCGGGTATCGAATCTGATACCTCTGGTTCTTGCGTCAGACGCATTACCAACTGCGGTACGCAGCCCGGATCCCCTGTTTTCCTGGTGTTATTGTTCAGCATTATTCGTCATTGTCTATGCCCATGCCCATATGTGGTAAAAACGTTTAACAATCTGTTTCTTTCAAATGGTTCATGACATTGAAATTGATATGCAGCATTTGCAAATCATATGCTATCAGGTTTGTTCAAATGATGATCCTAGTTTGACCTTTGACCGTATTCTTAGGTAAGCGTGTTTAGGCCGCATGGCCCTCTTATTTACGATGGACCAAACAATAACATCTAAATTTGGCTGCCTCAGAAGAATGCAATTAGGTTTAGTTCAAAACCCAAACATTACCGTCTTGTTATTGCCTGCTGAAAGGTTTGTAAATTTGACTTATTGGTTAATACACTTAGGTTTTAAAAAATGAAATCTGTTTCAATTTAGCTATAATTTCCATAAGCATAAAATTAAAAAAGGTCTTAGAGAGAAAACGTATTATGTTATATATAGAGAACACGCACAAAAGAATTAACATGTCTCGCTTATTTCCGTATATATACTTAGGTATTAACTTTCAGCATCATCCTTAAGTATTGAATTCAGTATAATGTATGTTTCTGGATCGGTGTAATTGTATATTTCTTTTAACGGTGTTATAGTTGGGTTTAAAATAATCGTTAATAAAGGAAAATTAGATAGCAGAACAATCCCATGAACGCAGTTTGAGTTGAAATTATTTGAAACTTATCACAAGGAACCTAAAACGTAATCAGTCATAAAAGACTACAGTTTATAAAGTAAATGAATACTGTTTGACGTAGGCCTCATAAAAAACAGACCTGTCTCAACACGTGTGCTGACTGCTCAGAAAATTTGGCATTGATAAAATTGGACAGCGCTTACGCTGATTGTAAAAAAAACTTCATAGGGTTTTCCCCCGACAAGGCTCAGTTATATCTTGTATGATCATCTTTGATGTGAAGTATAGTGAGACAAAAGAATGGGTGGTATGTACTTATCGAGGAAAGAAAATCCCATGCTGGTTACACCTAAATGCCGATATGGAAACAAGGAAGTACACTTGCTTGGTTAAATATAAGAATTTGAAGTTCGCTGACTCATAGAGGTCCAAACCCTTATGCGAAGGTTTGTAATAGAACTTATACGAACACCAAAGAAAACAAGCAACTAAAATTAAAAATCTACACACCTGGCACTTCAAGCAATTGGATCTGATGTAGTATTAGGGCCCAGTCTCAATGTCACGTTTTGAGGGCTAGGTTATACTACGTTTCCCGCCCTATGTTTGGCAAAATAATGTACCCCGTTTTGTAAGTATCAAGGTGTTACTACGTTTCTAGCAGGTTTTAAATACGTTTAACTACGATTTACTTCGTATTAGCCGGTTATCAAACGGCTTAGTGCCACGCTTTCAGAAGGGACGAGAACAGTTTACTTACCTACTACGATTTCGTACGTTTTAGTAGGGACTACTAGGTAGTGTCCGGTAAAACTACTCAGTGAAAGTGACGTTTGAGTATGAATCGCAAAACCTACCAAATCGTAATAAAACGCAGGATAAGACGTCACAATACGGACTAAGACGTGGCAAAGCGTGTATAATGCGTAGTAGTACGTAGAGGACCCTCACATATGGTTACGTATTTTTAACGTATCATCTACGTTCTAGTACGTTTAGACTACGTTTCAATTCGTTTTACTACGCATACAGTACGTATTTTGAAATGCTACGTTTGATTTGAATTTTCAATTTAAACGTAACTAGGCCACGTGTGTAGCTTTATATATTGACTACGTTTTAATACGCATATCCCGTTTTGCTACGTTTTAAATACGTAAAGAACTTATTCCTCAGTACGTGACAGTGAGACTGAGGCTTAGCGGACCTCTAGGTTATTTTTGTTACGTTTTTGTATGTATTTACTGCGTTTCGACTACGTTTTTATACGTTTTGACCACGCTTTACTACGTCTTGCTACATGTACGCTACGTATATCAAAATGCCATGTCGGAGTTAAAAGTATTAAATCAAACGTATCTAAGTCTCGTATTTAGTTTTACCAAGATACGTTTTCATTACGTTTTACTACGTTTACTGCCGTTTAGCCACGTTTTAGAAACGTAGTTAAACCTAGCCCTCAATACGCGACAGTGTGACTGTGGCTTAGAAGATCACGCATTCATACGCAGTACATAATGATGTTTCTCTCTTCCTTTTTTATCACAGTCTATACATTTATTCATTAAACATGACAAGTACAGAAATATCTGATTTTTTATACTGAAGAAGTTGGCAAACAAAAAACCTCAGTAACGCCAAAAAAGCTAAACATACTCTGAATATGGCTGCACTCCTAGTAGTTCCGGTGAGGGAAGGGTCCTCTTCATGTCTTAACTTACTACGACTGCAGAGTGCCTGTCGGTTTCACTCGAATACTGAAGTGGAGGTTATCAGAACATCCGTCTGTCCAACTACAGCTTATATAGAACGCAGTTTTTTTTATTTCTCATTACAGGTATGCTAGAATAGAAGACACATGGATCATCAAGTTCATCTTCAAGACAGACTGACCCTAAAAAAAACTTAGTTTGCTCTGATTAGATTGAAAAATAACAAGATTCACTTGTTCTGCAACGGCGTGTTGACTTTTCTATATTTTCCTGGTTACGAGCAGATAGAGGTGCTGGGATATGGGGTGAGGCAGAGGGATTGTCTGTTTGCTGCAGACAGGTGAATCTGTATCTCATTATTTCACTGAAATTTATAAATTGGTACTTTAGCTACTTAAAAATGTTTCCGTTGAATATCATCCCGTTGACACTATTGAGCTCCCGCAATATATAATGGATAATTTACCACTATGTTCAACAATCCTAAATCTACAACACATGCACACATGGATCGCAGTTTTTGCACATGGAAATCATGACTTTTGGCAAGTGACGTAGACACATGAAGTCCATCAACATGCCGAGACTATACGGAAATACTCCCCCGCTTTTGGCGGAGTACTTGCCGGCATATCTACTGAGACAAACTGACCTTTCAATGTTTATTCGCAATGCATCAAGTCCCACCCCTCCACCCCATCCCTCTTGCGGATGCATAATGCTCTGGTGCAACTGCGTGGTGGAGGTCGGGTGGTGCAATGGTGCTGCGTGTACCTTCCAGTGCCGGGGCGTCCTACTTATTCGGATAAAAGTAGGGCAAGGGCCTACAATGCTTGCAGTAGATGCGGGTGGGGGTGTTTGGACATTTTTTTCTCTCCTCTGTCATTTCTCTGCTTTCTCCCTCTCTCTGGGAGACGGCCCGATATAGACTGAAATCATGACTGTCCCAAAGGGTTGTTAAACCTAAGACAATCGATCATGCTGCAACTTCGTACATGTACCAAGGTTGGTTTAACATAATATGGCAGTGATGGTGCGAGGCTGTTTTAGTGTTGTGTATCCGCATGGTTACATAATACTCGTTTGTTTTTGTTCTGTTTGCCTTGTCTCGTATATTTGTTTCTTCTCGTATTTTACAGGAAAACAACCATGTGCTGCCATGGAAATTGCAAAGTTTGTATTTACATGTATATTGTAGAAAATATGGAAGAAAACAACAAAAACTAAAATATTATATTGGCATAACTCTGTGATTAAACTTAATGTTATTACGGACATTTTTATTTCATTATACTCTTCTAGTAGATGCATGGTAAGTCATTACTGAGTATTTCAGAGACGAGAGGGCTACAATTATACCCTATCATTTCCGCAAAGATCGGAGACCAAAATCAGCCTGTGCATATACCCTGGTATTGTAATAAGCGTGTTTTACGTGTAATCTTTATTAAATAATATCTTAAGGTACTACTTGTGATATTTAATCATTCCAAACACTCGAATTGTTTGTTACTGGAAAAATAACATGTTTAGACAGTTACAAACATTCCCAAATATAATAATGACCATTAAAAATCAATGTGGCATTGATGCGTTGTTTTGTCTGCACTGTGTGCTAAGCAATTGCTCTGAAAATTCTTAATTGCGTTGCTCCATTCATCTTTACGTACTAATGTATATGACACACACTTCCATTGGTAAACAAAATTGAGCCGCGACACGACCAACAATGTGGTTGTGCGCCTAGCGCAGACTCAGATAAGCCTGGGCACCCGCCCAGTCTGATCAGAGTCTTCGCTGTCCGCATGAAGGTAGCTTAGACCCTTAGCTTCCCTTAGAGCGCAAAGTGGAGAGTCTGATCAGACTGGGTGGTCGCCTAGGCTGATCTGAGTCTGCCCTGGGCGCACAACCACTTTGTTGGATTTCTCGTGTCGCGGCTCAATTATACCGCCGTTACAAAGAAAAGGAAAACTACCAGCGCATATGTCGTAATAATTGTAATATTGTTTGGTATTTAGTTCATGTCTACTTGTCACGTGATGTTTATCAATTTATTTAGACTGTTTACTGGTTAAACGCGCATAATCTCATATTACCATAAACCTTTAAACAGCTGTCTGTGGTGACGTCAGTCCTCTTGAAATTTGCTCTGAATGTAGTGTTTAACAAGACCTGAATAAGGTCTGATAATTGCCACTTAAACCCATTTCTTTTTAATACCTTTATTATGTATATGATGAATGAGTGTAGGATTCTGAGAAATTCTGACAAAGAATGGAATAATGATTCGCTAAACTTGTTTCAAAATGTCCCTGAGCTGTAACATGTAACTCAGGTCGAGTATCGAGCATTTTTATATAGCATACGACTTACCCAGCGTCATACAAATTCGATTAGGTCTTTTTAATATTTGATGTACCATGATTTGAACGTAAGGCTATAGAAAAATTACTTAAAATCTCCATAGTCCAATCAGTGGTAATGTAAAAAGATGAACAATGATCAGGAAGCAGTACAATCAAATCTCTCATCCCGCCCTCAAAACCAAGAAGGCAATAAGCAACCACACAAAATTTACAAAATACGAAAGATACGCACGGCAAGCCGAATGTGCAGCTCTTTTCCACTGAACAGGTGGTCATTCAACTACCCAATTTAAAATAAACAGCAGCATATATATTTTACCTATTTTCTAAAAAAAACGAATTAGCAAGCAGAATGTAGAGCTATTCAGGTGACCACATTGCTAGAGGCCAAAGGCAAGCGGGTATACCGACATTTATCATGCATATGCTGCAAAGTCCACCTGATAACAGACGTATGATAACATGATGTGATATCATGTCACTTTAGAACTGCGCTTGCGCGAATGTTATCAGGCGATGCCTACTGAAGCGATCTCTGAAGATGATTGGCTACATATGACGTTGGCCGTGATAATAATGTTCGATTGATTAATTGACGTCACCGACTCTCGTCATAACGCATTCGTGACGTCAACAAGCTAAAAAAAAGCGTTTACTTTTCTTTTGTTTGCCGCTTTTTACATCTGAAAATATTCTAATGATGCATGATAAATAGAAAACCATGTAAGTGTCTTTAGATATCAAGTTTATCAGGCTCGACTAGAAACACGTCGGACTGGCTCGGCAAGCCTCGTTCTTTATCGCTGATTCCATATTTTTGTTTTGACGCTGCTTGTTTGGTTAGATCAGAAGATACGGAATAAATGAACAATAAAAAGAAAATTTAAATTAAAAGTGAGAACAAAAGAGGGAAGATCTGTAAGAAAATCGAAAAAAAAATGCCACGCAAACACTTCTTGGTAGCTTGACCTCTGTACCGTGACCTTTAACGTGATATAAGAACCTTAAGTGTCATACAAGTTAAGCTTTTGAAAAAGCTTTGAGGGGTTATCCCTTATCCCTTAGCAAATTAATCTATAGGATGCAAGTGGTGAAGCAGAAAATTGGCAGCGATACAAGTTAATTTTATTGTATTTTTGGATTTGTTGAAGCTGTAGGTAAGTGGCGAGTTTGACAGCTTTTTCTTTTTGTCTAGTGCTTGCTTGTAACAGGTGAGTTTCAGTGCTAATAACTTTTGTTAGATGACCTGTACTGTTTAGTAATGGTTCTTCGTAATTGGACTGTTCTCTCTGGTAAGTGCTTGTATTAGGTGAGATTCTTGAATTAGGCGAGATGAAGTCTTCAGGATAAGTTTTACAGCTCATGTCTTAGCAATGCTGGAAAGGACCCTGTAGCTGGGTGCGCCAAAGTATGGGAGCATATACCGGTAAATAGTGGAACCTGCATTTAGCGTTAATCAAGCAGAACTTGTTATTGATCTGTACTGTAAAGTGTTAACTGAACTTTCAGGTAACTGTTTGTATAGGGTGAGATGAAGTGTTTTAATATAGAAGCTATAAAGATCATTCATTAGCGATGCTGGCGAAAACCCTGTAGCAGGGTGTGCCAAATGTAGAAGTACCGGGAAATAGTGGGACCTGTATTTTAGCAAAAGGAAACGGCGTACGGCCAACGGCGTACAATCGAGCACGAAATCCTATCTTAATATGGTTATCCCCGCGGGGATAACCAATAGTGTGTAGCTAATTGTATCTCCTATCAAATGCACAATTGATTTTTTCTCATCAAATAGACATATGTAAGTCAAAATATATGGTCAAATATTCAACTCCACCACTTTTTCAAGCAATTTCTTGAAACCTCCGGTCGTCGGAAGGATATACAACTGTAGTACAGCTATTAAAAGTAAAGTATACCTTGGCTTACCTTATTCTCAGGCATATGAGCAGAGGATATGGAAACTAGGGTGGGGTAGGTTTGGGAAAGGTCGGGTACCAAACCCTACCCTTCCTCACCACACCTCACCCCTACGCTATCCTTAGGTGAATAAAGCCATGGGGAAGAGTAATTAAGACGGTATGAGCTAGGGTCAGGTACATTGTATATGTTGAATGATCTTATAACAACCTACTCAATTCTTCGTAGCACCTTAAAATTGTGCATCAACGAAACTGTCCGAAACGACATAAGAGCGAAATGACCTATGCCTAACCGCACCAGGGTTATGCAGACCAGTGGTATATGGATGTAATTCCATAGTTGACGCCGTTTTTGCAAATACGAACAATTGTTTTGGATTTCTGTTTGCTTCCCTGATGGGCGAGGCCCTTCAAAAATGGTGCACACTTTAAAGAAACGAATATGCTCCTAGTAAGTAATTTTTACATTTTTTATTCCCATTTCTGTTTACATATATTGCTTTCTGATGTTTTTATGCATGCAAAACAACATTTATTTTGTATAAACATTAACGTTACGAATTACTGTCTTCAGAAGTAATTTGCCTGTCGAAATTGGTGGCATGTCATATATCAATTACCAAACTGTCTTAAACAAAAATAAGTAAAATGACAACATGACAACGTGTTTTATTCAACTGAAATTTAAGCAGATAACCATGTCGTTTACTATGCTTAGTGTATATGGACTTCAATTAAGAATTTACAAAGTATAGTTTATGCAAAAGCATCCAATTTAATTAGTTTCATAGATTATTATTTTCATATCTATTATTATTATTATTATTATTATTATTACCCTTATTATTTGAAGCTAGCGAAAGAATGAACACAATAAACACGGAACCTCTTCTTAGCGCATATTTAGTCTGCATTAGTGTTTTCCAGACTATATGGCATGTGATACCAACTGTGTTTTAAGGTTCAGACAAACGTTTGCCTTAATGAAGAACCCTTCCCCAGCTCAGTGTGAAAGCCGAACTGACGTCGAAACGATGTCATTTCGACGTTGTGAAGACGATGGGAGATGTTTGGCTTATTATCGCAATTACCATTTACCTATTTAGCTTCATTTCGGTTTAGACCATTAACTTCTTTCGGAGAGTGGATAGCTGCCTTCGGGAAATCCGGAAACATCCAACACATCTGAAGAATGTTCTTGAAGGGCCTTAGGTTCTTGGAAAAAGTTCACGTTACGTGCCACCAATAAATTGCACCTCCCCAGGATACGCAGAGAATACCATGTGAGTCTCTTTTGATACCAAGCTAATGAGACGCAATCAGAAACATCAAGAAAGGCGTGGCTTGCCGAGCCAGTCCGATGTCTGCTAAACTTGATATCAAGAGACACTTGAAATCATTGTTTACTTATTATTATGTATTATTCGAAAAAACTTTTTAAGCGTAAAGAGCGTCAAGAAACTGAACAGCAAACGCAGTTTTGGTTCGATTTGCTGACGTTATTTAAGGAATGAATTTCATTTTTCTGAGGTTTATCGAAGTGTAAACTACATTGGGTCACGTGCAAAGTGAATGAACCCCGAAGGGGTTCATTTAAACTTTGCTAGTGACCCAATGTAGTTTACACTTCCATAAACATCAGAAAAATTAAGTTCATTGCTTATATTTACATTCGTTTCAATCAAATCTTTTATGAAAAAATCTTATATAAGCGCTAAAATTGAAGCAATAAAAATGTACACGCAGTTTTTCTGCTAACAGCAGAACGGTGTGCATGACGTCATGACGTTGCTGACGTCCAATCAGGTTGGAGAGAGCCATTGTTTATTTTGACGTCATCGACGTCGCGTGTCTCAATGTAATTATTGGAATGTAAACTACATTACGTTCCAATGGTTTACTATAGGGCTTTTCAGTAAATACGCCAACAATGTAAATATATGCGTATATGACGTTAGTCGGTGACATTATTTAAGAAATCGAGCTTTGTCATCTTAAGAGATCGCTTCTAAAGGCACTGTCAGATATCATTCGCGCAAGCGCAGTTCTAAGGTGACAATATCACTGAATTCTAACATGACAGAATAAACCAAATAAATACAATTAATAAAAAGAAAAATTATCCTTTGTTGTTCATGATTTTGCATTTTGATTTATGATTTTGCATTCATGATACATTGAAAACCGAAATATAGTAGCGATGACTTATAGCAATTTTTCTAAGATTAGATGCTCATAAATGAGGACAGCATATCATATTTACATTTACAAATTATAATTCTTTAACTCATTTTTGCTATATTCATTATGCAAATCTTACAATAAAATTCGGTATTAATCCTATTAAGCGCACCAAGCGCATTAAGCTCACTGGAGGCGCCCCGATAGCTCAGTGAGGCGCCCCGATAGCTCTGTCGATAGCGAGGTTTACCTATAAACCGTAGACTGGTTACATACCTCTGCCACGTAGGTTCAAACCCTGCACTGGCATGTATGAATGGTTGACTGTTCCCTTCGTGGTCGCGGTGGTTTCACAGAGTATTTCCCAGCCCATATACAGATGAGAACTACTTCTGGCTTTCTTCCACCTGGTGTAATGATCAGGTATGATCGAAACGGAGTTTGAAGAAGAAGAAAGAGAAAAAGCGGTAGGTTCTTTTAAAAGTGGAATGATATTTTAAAAGTCTGAAGAGCAGAAAATAAGCCACTTGCTATAAAAGCTTTTAGTAGATAGTACCTACTGGTTTAACCTTGCAAGACCAACAACTGAACTTTGTCATCACTAAATAGTGCTCTGAAAGTTTCGTTAAATGAGCCCCTACGCGAGAAAACCAGCAATGTGGTCGTCCGCCCAGCGCAGACTCAGATCAGCCCGGGCATTCACCCAGTCTGATCAGACTCTTTGCTAAGCGCTTAAAGGGTAGCTGAGGGACTAAGCTACCTTCATGCGGAAAGCGAAGACTCTGATCTGACTGGGCGGATGCCCAGGCTGATCTGAGTCTGCGCTGGACGCACGACCACATTGTTGGTTTTGTCACGTCGCGGCTCAAATACCTCGTAGATTATATTGGGACATCATCCTGTGAATTACAAACTGAAGACTTTTTACATGTGCCTGTAACTTTAGATTTTTGGAAAGTCAGTATTGCATTATCAGGTTATCAATATTCGTTTTTCGGAAAACAGAAAGAGGTGGCGTTTGTAAGGATCATAACGGTATACGAAAACGAATCTTACATGTAGCTTCTCGAATAACTATCCATCGGCCATATCTTACTCGATGATTTTTCAGATGCATACAAGTCCAAGAGAATTCACTCTGAAATGAAACTACTTGCCCTCCATTTTCATTGGCTTTCTACTTATGGAATTAATACCGTATATATCCTAAAATACGCCCTTGCTCCAATAAACGTCCCCTGCTTTTCCGAAAATAATGTTATATTTATATGCTTGAATTCCCGTTTGCTTCCCTGGATGAGGTAGCTCTTTGAAATGCGGTCTACTCTTAAAAGAAAGATTTTGCCTCCCTGCTGACAAGTGAGGCAAAAAAGCAGCGCCACTCTCTGAAATTATACCCATTCACCTCAATACTGTTGATTTGAGGCACATGTATTTTGCCAGTGGCTGATTACTACATGTTTTGCGATAAAAACGCCCCGACAACCACCCTTTCATACAATGCAACGCCCACGGGGCGTTTAATAAGATTAATTAATACTGTATGTTTTGTTTAAAATGAAAATTTTCGATTCTAAATTAAACTATACTGAAAGGATTTAAAAACTTCCACTTTTTATTGCTGGCTGCTGATCTGTTTACTCATGACAGTGTTGATTATTTAACGACAAAATGCTTGAAACTTATCAAATTTAAAGATTACGCAGTTTATTTGTATCATTTACCTAAATGACGTCAGTAAAAGAGCGTTACGTCACTGAAATGCATAAGGCGATGCCGGCGTTATCTTATGCAACACTCTTTCGACCACTTCTTACTGTCTTAATATTGTGACGTAATCAACGTTGATTTGCAAGTATCACTGCGGATGATGCTGTCGTGCAAAGCCTATTACGGAGACGGCGTCGACGTTAGTTAACGTCATGTCCTCTGGTTTTCAATCTTGGTAAGGTGCTTTTCTGACGGTCTTTTTAGCTTCCTGTAAACAGTGCACGTCGTCTGAGATTGTAAATTTCCGTCATTAACGCATAAAATTGTACCGCGACGTCACTTTTTGAAATTTCAGCATTTATCTGGCCCAAAACTCTGCGCCTGTTTGCGATATTTAGGCGCGGTAGGCTAAATAAAGCCACTGACCGAGTTCAAATTTTTAAAAATTAATTTGATATTGTAAGAGAAATGTTTCATCAAGAAACTGTATACATGAAGCTATCCATCATTATGTAAACGGTACTAAAAACACGAGGAGCACGTGCTTGTTCCTGACCGATTCGGTTGAACGATTCCAAATTCCGTATATTGATAGAATCAGGTATAATAGAATATATATTCTGTAAAATTTTGGTGGGCGTAGCTGCATTCATTTTTGAGATATTCAAAATTAATGGGTGGAAGTTTTTAAATCCTTTCAGTATATTATCCGTGCAAAAGAACTTCATTAACGAGCGACGTCTCTGATGCGGTTGCTTTCTTAGCCATAAAAACGGCCGGCTCAGACAGTGAAGGTATAGCCATAAACATGAATTAAATCAGATTGTTTACTATTACAATCCAATTCTGCAATTATTACACACCTTAAACTATTAAACGGCTGTATCTCATGACGTCAGTGCCTCTCACACTCCCTGCTGATTGTAGTATTTTACAGAGCTGGAAGCAAAGTCTGATAAATGGTACTTAATCTAATTTCTTTAAATACTTTAATTAGCACTGAATAAAACAGGATATGGGAGAAAAACATGGTTACATGCTCGAGGTTGCCGAGATCGATTTTCTGGTATATGATATTTTCTTTGTGCCAATTTATTTGTATACAACCGACAAATACAGTCGAACTCTCCGACTTCCGTCAATCCGTCTGTCCGTTCCGTCCGTCTGTCCGTCTGTAAACTTTTTGTGTCTGCTCCATAACACATTTACCCCTTAAAAGGTAATTTGAAACAACCTTATCGAGCGATGTGCAGAACTCAAATTGCAACCATGTCCGACAAAGGTCAAGGTCACACTTAGAGTTAAAGTTCAAAAGGGAGCATTGTGTGTCCACTCCAGATCTAAAAACTGTTCAAGATTTCTTCATGAAAGTTTGTACAAATATAAAGCACCATCAGACAATAAGCAGAGAAAGAAAATCATAACCAAACTTTTAGTTTTGACGGAATTGTGCCCCTTTGAATTTTCATTAAGCAATTCATATTTGCTTCGTGTCAGCTCCATATCGCTTTCGCTTGAACCTTTTAGGATTTCTTTATAGAAATATGTACAAAACGTAAATCACTATCACACAATGTGCTGAGAAAAAGGACCATAGCCCATCTTTCAGTGTTAACGTTATATTTTCGTATATTCATTGGTTATTAGCTTCGTGTTTGCACCATAGGTTCCTAAACCCCGTGAAATTCTCTTTTGAAACTTGGGTCATATGTCTGCCTTATCAAGAAAATGTGCAGAACTAATACTTCAACAATGTCCGACACAGGTCAAGGTCACACACAGAAGTCACATTCAAAATATAACATTAAATATAACAGTTCGTTTCCGCTATATATCTCGAAAACCGTTTATGACTTCTTCATGAAAGATTTACAAATATAAAGCATCATCAAATGATGTGAAGATAAAAAGAACCATAACCCTACTTTCAATTTTGGCAGAATAGTGGGCGTTTATATTTTTCATCTGGTTATTTCAAATTAGCTTTGTGGCCGCTCCGTATCTCGAAAACTGTTTAAGACTTCTACATGAAAGTTTGTACATATATATCAGGCTGTATTTGATGTTTCGACAGAGTTATGACCTTTTGTACAACTTTTATTGTGATTTTATATCTGCCTCACTACTGAAGATGTCAGTTATTGAGAACAAGGGCGTAGCTACCTATACGGCAAATACGCAAGTGCGTATTGAAATTTTGTCAAAATTGACAAAATTTCAAAACGCTCCTGCATATTTGCATGCTGAAAATTTATAAATTAGACAAGATTTCAATACCAATTACCAAAGTTGCTGAAATACTAGCTTTCCCTTCAAGTAGTAGAGAATAAAACATGGTTGTGCGTATTATGAAATTTCCCCTAGTTACGCCCCTGGAGAAAGTCCTGCTATCTTGTTTCATTCCTACCTGCTCAGCGGAGCTCTTGCTTAGTGTTATTCCGCACCTATTGTCACACTTCCTGACATACAGACAAATGTGCAATTCAAAACATTTGAAAACGCAGCTATTGATTTAAATGGATTTGGAATACTTTCCTTAATACATCACTTCTTGCACCTATGACTTATTCGTATTCACACGCCTTTTCATCAAAGTCAAAAAATGCAAATGAGACCTAATGAACTGGTTATTTCATGGCAATTAGATTTCATCATTATAGACATTTTAATGGCAGGTGTTCCGCCATTCAAAAGAAACAGATAATATGGCTAGCAAGACATCTTATGAATATATGATCAAAAGAAGATAGAAGATACATGTTTAAGGTATACGGTGCAGTCTCCATAGTCTGGCAGTGAAAGCTCAAATCTAGGTTTGAAGTTGGTTGAAGTTGATTTGGCTTGCCTTATAGCAATAGAATAATGAGTCATATTATGTGATTTCCAACAATGCGACATTGATGAGAAGCAAAGGCGTTGACCAGACTGCACTAAAGTGCCGTCTTATCAGAGCCTTTACTTGTCAGATCAGCCATCTTTTGAATTGGCTCAAACCAAAAGCCAACAGTGAGACCTCTACAGGCACGATGTAACCGATGGGGGTGATCTGAATATCGCATTACAAACCTGCCACATTGTTGGATGTCATATGATGTGGGTCATATGGTTTAAAAGGTTTACAATTCCGCTTTCCGATGTTCACCGGCTGGTGAAGTTTGTGATCATCGTCGTTGAAAGAATTTACGAATCGCCTCATTTCACGGATATCAGCTCCTCCCATTAGTTTCATCACCCGATAGACGTCAGCAAACTCGATTTATAAAAGTGATATATAAATACTTAACTTTTTCAGACTTTCTTTCCTTTAAGTCTTTAAGAATAAGTGACGGCATTAATCGATGCAGGTCAGTTTGGTCAACGTGAGGCGAATTTGGCATACAAGATTAAAATTTACCTTATTAGGTTCAGATATACGCACCCCTTTCCTCCCCCACCGCCTCATCCCCTCCCCATCCCCCGCGCCACCACCACCACTGTTTTTTTTTTTTTTTTTTTTTTTTTTTCGGGATATATAGCTGTAACCAAAATATTCAAAAGAAAATTGGTAGAATTCACGTATTATCAAGATTGAAGGAAGCAAACAAGATCCATAACTCTTTCGTTTTGTTAAACAGTTATGTCCCCCGGCCATGACTTCTTATGTACTTTGTTTGCAAGTTGTTCCTGAGAATCCGTATGAAATACCTTTTGGTACGTAATAATATATAAGGTGTGGCGTGGAAGAATAACAAATGACACTTTATGCACCATTTATCTCCCATGATTTCTTGCTATGATTCCCTTAACTGTATTACTGTAAAATAAATATCTATTTAAATAGCATTTGTAGAGATCCAGAGTTGCGTATTCAGAAGTGTCATGTGCGAGAATGACAAGTCATGTTCCGTTCATTCTTAATCTCTTTTTTGTGCGTCTTATAACTTGAGTGCCCGATAAGGTATTTTGAAGATACTTATTCAGGATGTAGAACAAGGATGAGTGTATATTGCGTGCAAGAATGGCATCTCTAATTTACTTGATTTACTAGTTATCGCCCCAGTTTTTTTTTGTTTTTTTTTTGTTGTTTTTTGTTGTTGTTTTATTGTGCTTCGCATGCCTCCAATATGCGTTAATGTACTTTCAATGTGAACAACGTGCACCACAATCTCATTATAATAACGGTCTTGTTTTTCGAAAGAGGATAATCCCACACCAGATAAGAAATCAACTCTGTCACAGGTCTTAAAAGTCCATTTTGTATGTCGTAAAGCGCAAATACCACGCAAGAACGCCCTTTATTTATAAATGTTATCATTTTATGAAATGAAGCCATTTACCAGGACACTTCTGAAAATTGACCACATGGTGGTACTGTGTATGACTCCATTTTATAAACCAAGGACGATTGCATCAGATAAATGATATTGGTGGGGTGACTGCTTTTTACTTCAAAAAAATCAGCCTGGTAAGACATGAAATATTACTTTTTCATACCTGGTCTGAGATAATTTTCGCATCAAACTACAAGATATTTACCGTTAAAAGCATGTGATTGTGACGGAAAATGCTTTGATAAATTTTCTGAAGACCCGCGTGTTGATAAGCGTGGCCATGCAGATTGGCAACTCTGTTTGTGGGCTGCATGAAAAAGTGGAAATATTGAAACCAAATATTGAATATAAGCGGCATAATGCCCTATAATTGAGATGGTTCCCTGTGTATATTATAGCTGCTTATTTAAAACAAAAGGTTATAAATAGAATACATTTTTCTACAATGGAAATGTTTCCTGGTTCCATGCTGGCATTTGTTGGAAATTCTGGTTTTCGTGGAATTTCAATTTTTCTTGACTTTGTTCATGCACTATAAATCTGAAAATAAGGATGAAAGTACTACTTCGCGCTTCATGGGATATTAGCTTCCCCCATGACTTTCATCACACCATTATGGTTAAAAAAAGTCAATTCTTAATTGAAAACTGTGTATTTCTTTGTGGCTGGCACGAGCCTTCGGTAATTGGAAACTATTTTTCTGAAATTATTGACACGCTACAAGTAGGAATGTTTGTAGTAAAGTTCAGACACTAATTGCAATATTGCATTACAGGCGGTAATTGCCAGCAAACGTACGACGCATAAATGCTAATTATACAGGGTTCAAATATCATCACTTTGGCATACAGCAGATTTGTAATTTGACCATAGCGCATTTAAATTGAGTTGAATTCTCTGTTTCTTTGAAATTTGCATTGAAGAATTCAGTGACAGTCCTTAGGAAATCCCACGCAGACACATGTGCATATTTGCTGGATATGTGTTTGTGTCTTAAAAGTAAAAAAAAAATGGAACTTTGGCGTAGATATTGTTTAGCTCATGTGAGCGAGTTTGAATTTTTATAATACAGTAAAATGTCGTAGAATTTTAACATAATGCCATACAGTGGAAATGCCAAGCAAATTGCACACTCACATACATGTAAGATATACGGGTATATCGCTATTTTCCTGCCAATTTTACAAACGAAAATTAATGTTTTTCGGTTGGAAGTTGGTTTTAGTATAGTTTTAGAGAGACACAAACCAAAAGGTCACTGCTTCCTCTGACATTGAACCCACTTACCTTATTACATCAAAAGAAAAAGTAAAAAAGTAGGCAATGATCAGGCATTAACACAATCAAATTCCACATCCCGCCCTCAAAACCAACAGGGAAAGAAGCACTCGCACAAGGAAAAATTGACACAAGTTCACGGAAGACTCACGGTAAACCGAATGAGCAGCTCTTTTCCAAACAGGTGGTCATTCAGTTACCCTAATAAAAAACAGCAGCAACATTTATTTTTATCTATTTTATTTTCAACTCACAAAACTAAACAAAAGGCAAATTGAGTAGAAAAACAGGTGACCAAACCGCTAAAGCACATAGACAAGCGGACATAGCACAATGTAACATCACGGTACCACAACAGCAGTACAGCCTTGGAACGGTCAGCAAAAGAATCCCGTGGGGCTTAAACATGTTTTACTGGTTCCAAACCTCGCCCTCTGCTTCTGCAGTGGTTCGAAGCCTTTAATATAAACCGTGTAGTTGTAAAAAAAAAGCGAAGCTGCATTAACATATTAAATGGATACACTTTCAAGAATAACTATTGTTACATTTGATTTTTCCTCTCTTCTGAACCGGAGATCAACTCTGTAAGAGGACAGACCATTTGATATTATTTGGGGAAGGGGGGCTGTTATATTTTCCAAAACAAATCTCTGTCTTTATATATGCAAGCAAAAAATAAACTGACTCACAAGGGGATTTAAAAAAAATAATCTGGCCTCAAAAGTAAGTGAAAAAAAATGATCTGGCTCCACTATAATTTCAAAAAATAAATTCTGCAGATAATTTCCATTTGAATTGAGTTTTTAAAATGTCGGTGGCTTCTAGGGGGTACGCCCCCAATATTTATGGTAATGTTTTAATATTATTTGTAACTGTTTTACACCAGCAGCTCCCCCCCCCATGTGCATACATTTACAACAAAAAAATCCTATATTACATTCACATTGATGTATTATTGATCTGCCGCATTATTAAATAAATGTTATCACTAAAACTGAATTGCAAAAACAGTCACTAGCTTATGGTAGACAAAGCCATTATGGCAAAGTAAACACTCGGAAAGACAAAATTCCTAAATAAGCCCTTATTTTTATCATCCCTAGTTTTTTCTCCATTGTTTCAAATCTTAATTTTGCCTTTGAAATTGGAAAATTGCTTTGGCTTCTGGGGAGCATTGCCCCCCCCCCCACGACCCCCCCCCCCCCCCCCCCCCTTTGTTCACTTCTCAGCATGGAACTTTTAGCCATTTATTAACTGCGATTCGTTGATAATGTGACTTTTTTGTATATATATCAAACTTTCTAAAGTGCAAATACAGCATGTTTTGGCATATGATTGGGCTAGAAAAAAACCCCTTAAAATTCGAATGTTAGCCCTAAAAATGTGCAAAAAATAGCCCTATGTTTCGGCCAAAATAGCTCATAAAGGGATGTTTGTATCTGTACCATAGATGAAGAGAGTAACATGCTCCAGGCACTGGTTTGCAAAAGCAAGCTTAACCATGCCGTTAGCCTGATTACAGACATCACCATGTTCTTTTTATGAGAAAAAAAGGTGTAAAAATTACTGATATGTGTAAAATTAAAGGATGTTAAGGAAAAATAAATAAGGATCTGATAGTTCGACCTATAAAAGTAAAAAAAAAATGTTTGATTTAGTTTGTAAATAAAAGAAATTAGCTCCCTCAAGGTAAAAAAAAAAAAGAAGTTGTCTCCAGAGGCCATTGAAAAAAAATGTCCTGTCTATATCAAGAATACCAGCCCCCACCCCCGGCCCCCCTACTAGAATATTAAATGGAGGTCCCTAAGAAAGAATTCTCTCCCTTTGAAGAAATTATTTCATTGAAGATGACTTTATTTTTAAGTGTGTGTGGTTTTTTTTTTTTACAGGGAAGCAAACAGGAAGTCACAAAAGCTGTTCATCATTGGACACATTCGGCAAATTACTAGGATTAACCCGAGCAACACAAAGGTTCTACTCGAGGTTATCTGATTACTCGAGGTATA